>JAVMKO010000013.1:5012500-7512500 GCA_032164245.1 Sternotherus odoratus | reverse complement strand
TGATTCTCACTGGGGTTAATGACCACAAGGCTGCGGAGAATCTCTTGACGAAAACCTGCTGGTCATCACACAAAGGATCCGCGTCTCCTTTAGTATCTCTAATGATCCTGAAAATAAACCCTGGATTATTCTAAAATCTTCTTGACCATTCATTAACCATTACTTTTAAAAACCATTTTGCTAAGGAAAGTGTTTCAACTACCTTTCCATGTTTCTTACAGCTAAGCTGTTTGTCTTCACAAGGACTATCTATGCTATACAATACACATGAAAAATAAACATTGTTCTCCAAGAGCAACCAACTCCAGATTGCCAGGTAAGAGGAATTTAAACTTCCAGAGGAAGATGTTACACCACATTAGCAAATGGCATAAGAATTCTATATCCAGCTGCCTTTTCCTTATGGAGTTGACATTCTCAACCGAGGGGAGAAAGAAGGCCAGATTTACATGAGAATGCACTCCTGCAAAGAAATTGTCACACTCCTCATCATGGTGCTAAAAACTTAATTCTGGGATCAAATGTGTTGTTGGGTAATCCAAGCAATGTTTAACGCAACTAGAAGTTACTAAAGCTCTAGACCAAACTCCTAAAAGGATGTATCCACTGAAACAAATACCAAGTTCATGAGAGCAAACATTTATAATGAGGGTCAGTAGTATCTGCATAAATGTTTAATTTATATAAACAGCTTGAAAAACCCTAAAATCACTAAAATAGCTTTGGACTGCGGCAACATTGTACATAGACTAAAATAACAGAATTGCTTTTAACCGACACATTTAGTTGTGTTGGTGCAGTCCGTGGATACACTCTTCCAAATAAGTGTCCTTTTTGAATTTTTGGAACTGGATTTTTAAGATTTTTAATTTTTAAAAAATTTTTTGCCAACTTAAATCGCCTATTTCAACTTTTCCTTATTTAAAAATGAGATTTTTTTGACCGATTTAGAAATAACAAATGGGGATTAAAAATAATTATTTCAGTGTGACTTGGTGTGTGGACGAGGCCTTAAAACATTTAGACTTGAAACAACGGAAAACACAGAATAGGATTAACCAAGACAAGTTTTTCTTAAAAAAAAAAAAAAAAAAGCTTTAAAGCAATTTTCTGCAGTTCTCTGCCTCTGATGCTATGCTCCCAGATTTGCATTTCTTTATTCATCTGGATTGTGTTTTTCCTCCTGATTTATCCAGTACCACAAAGAGACTAAATCAGTATAATGGACACTTGTTAAGTGCCTGCATCAGCCTAATCAGCCTGACAATGCTCTGTTTTTCTTCTCGGTTGTGGTGTCCTAAAGATGCTGTACTGTATACAGCACCACTTAGTGGCAGAAAGCCTATTTCAAATCCTTCTTTTCTGGAATCTAGTCTAGGAAAGTTTAAGTTTAAAAAAGCAACTGTTTTTTCACACTGAGATTCATGCTGCAAAATGTGTGAAAGGAAGACACAGTAGTGGAAGCAATACGGGTATTTGAGCAACATACAGTAGACTCTCGATTATCCAGGATTGGATTAACCAGGATGTGGATTAACCAGGATGTCAAAAAAATACACGCAACTCGCAGGGCCGGCTCTGGCTTTGCTGCCGCCCCAAGCACGCACACAAAAAACCCCTACCAGGGCACAGGGCAGCCAGTGAACCAACATCCCCTCCCCCCCGGCACTGGATGGCTGGTGAATCAGCCCCCACTCCCCATATTTCCTATGGATGGTGATTATCCAGGATTTTATTAACCAGAATTATTTTTTTCCCTAGCATCCTGGATAATCGAGAGTCTACTGTATAGCATATTTTCAGCACCAATCTCTAATGTTGCACGTCTGCTTTTGTGAACACAATATTGTTCCACTAAAGCATCATTTTTTGCCTGCACAAGTTTGTGACTCAAAAATTTGGTTGTGCCATTATGTGTCTTGTACATGCTACAGGGACACTAGCCTGGTTGCCAGTACGGTCAATTGCACATACAACAAAGAGCAGAAAATTGGAAGCCAGCTTAATTCAGGCCCAACGTTCTGTCTCATAGCCATAAAATATAGAAGAAAATACCTAAAATAAACAAACGTGATAAGTAAAGATACATTTGCATTGCAGGATATTGACACTGTTCGGGGACAGAACTCAAATGGTTTAACATCCAAACCTTGAGAGAATTTCCTTGTATTACATTGTTGCATTTTAAAATATTTTACATAATAAACTTGCTATCTGTTAGGAACAGAGTGAACTAACCATGGAAGGGGCGTGAATGTCAATAGTTGAAATGCTAATAGGGTGACCAAACCGCAAATTTGAAAAATTTGGATGGGGGGGGGGGAAGAGAGGTGATAGGAGCCTATGTAAGAAAAAGACCCAAAAATCAAGAAATCTGCTCACCCTAAATGTTAAAGTAGACACACACCCATTTTCTCCTCCAATCCACCGGAGCCTTCCAATATATCCCAGCGTTCTTTACAGCTAGTTTTACAATCAGGAACTGTAATGGCTGAAAATAAATAAATATATATAAAATAAAGTTTACATGGCACAAAACAAATCTCTTTTTTTTTAAAAAAAAGAGCCAAAGTAACATCAAAATTGTTTTGCAGTCTCTGACATAAAGCTTCACTTTCCAGGCACATCAGTGTCGCCAGCTAAAGACTCAAAAACATTGATTTAAATTGAAATCATTGTCAGGTTCAGAGATGTATAGATTTTATGGACAAGAGGAATCACTATGATCATTTCATCTGATCTCATGTATTATATAGGCCACAGGATTTCACCCAGTATTGACTCCCTCGAGCCCAGTAAGTTCTAGTTGCTCTAGCACACATCTTTAGAAAGCTATGCAATCTTGATTTAAAGACTTGATGGAAAATATACCACATTCCTTGGTAAGATGTTTCACTTGTAAATCACTCACACAGTTAAAATTTTAAAATGTACACTATTTCCAAATTGCTTATTTTCCAATTTCAACTTTCATCCATTAGATCTTTTTATGCCTTTCTATTTTTTGTTCAGGTTTTCTAAGGAGAAGAAAACAGTTTTGAAGTCATTTTAAGCCAATTTTAAAATAGCCTTCTCTGATAAAGTGTCTCTCTGACATTTAAATCCTCACTCATTTAAACTTTGCAGCTCAAGAGCTATGTTTTTCCCCCAGTTTCTGCTTAGTGAAAAATGCTTCTTGCCATGTGAGCTTTCAGTTTGCTGTGCTGCGTAATAAGTAAAATATTTGCTTCTGCACCACTTGAACAAAAAGGGCTCATTACATTCCAGACTTTTTTCTCTTTAGTGATGGCACTATCTGTTCATCACTTCAGTAGATCACATTATGATTGTAAATAAATTGGAAAAACAGTAGTAGAAGATACTGTAAATCCAAGTCTTGTTGTACAGCTCATAGTCTTTAAATAATTCCTATCAACATACTGTACTTCCAATCCTGTGCTATGCCTCAATCGTTCCTACATAGCAATAAACTTGCAGAGCCAATTTTTTTAATTAGTTAGATGAACAAAATGCAAATGCAATTGTACACAGATTTGTGTGTACAATTACTCAGATTCCATGCATGCACTGGGTAAATTCTCTCACAAATGCAACTAATTAGTCATTTGTACACGAACCTTCCTATTTTCATGCATATTCATGACAATTCTGCATGCAATTTAAGAACCTAATATATATTAAAAACCCACTCTCATTAACAATAAAAACTGAGACACATTTGGAATAAAACAATTTAGTGGTCTGAGAATGTACAGTGGCTTGCATATGGATCATTCCAATATCAACAAGCTTTCTCAGAAAAAGATTTAGGCCGGGGTGGACAAACTACGGCCTGTGGGCAACATCTGGCCCACAGGCTAATTCTGTCTGGCCACCCAAGCTCCTGGCTGGGGAGGCTAGTTCCTTCCCCCCCCCCCGCTGTTCTGCCCCCCACAACCACAGTGCAGCATGTGAGGCACTCGGGGGGGGGGGGGGGGCAGGACTGCATGTCTGCCTCCGAGCCAGACATGCTGTTTTGAGTGGTGTGGTAAGGGGGCCAGGGTCAGGAGGTTGGATAAGGGCCAGAGAGTCTCGGGGGGCGGTCAGGGACAGGGAATGGGGGAGTTGGACATGGCGTGGGAGTCCCAGAGGGCTGTTAGGGGGTGTGGGTGTGGCTAGGGGTCGGGACAGTCAGATATTTCAGATAATCAAGACATCTCTTTAAAATAAATTAATGGATATTGTTCTGTTTTACTGGCTAAACATCTTAATTGTTGCCCTGAGTAACGGGACGAGAAGAGCACCACTGAGCAGCCCAAGAAGCAGGTTGTACCATGTTGCGTGGTGTATACCTGTAGCAATATATTTCTTCCAGTGTGCTGGTATAGCTAACTTAGGCAACATTTGGGGCTTGGGGAGTGGAGTCAAAGCTTCACCCATTCCCTTCCCCATCCTGGCCATTCACACAAGGAGTAGGGAACATAGCAAACATGATGGGGTGGCTCCAGGTAACTGGCGTGGAAAGGTGCCTTACTCCCCTTTATTCCCTTGCACAGTGGCACAATCCCAGCCATAACCTAGCATTTAGCCAACATGACCATGTGCACTAACACGAATTAAAATTACCTATGTGGCCATTTTGTTTTCAGTCATGTTATATCAACATCTGGCTGTAGTAGATTCTGTAAAAGCATATTTGCCTGGGTGGCTTGCAGAGGAATCTTTTCCAAAACTTTTATTTCATCCCCAGTGCTAGAGGGACATGGTGATAAAAACAGCCTACCAACTTACCTTCCGAGAACAAAACAAATAGAATAGCTGGCTTGTAAAAATATCACTGCTTTAAACTATAATCTGTCATAAGGTTACAGACTTGAAACATGCACTGTTTTGTCTGCCTTTGGCTTATTACTTTTTTGGGGGGCGGGTATTAGAGGAGGAGGAGGAGGGAGGGAATAGTGTAGGGTGATACCTCAGTTAGAATAATATAAGTAGAAAAATCAAGATCAGATATTTTACATTTTTGCAAGCGCCATAATTTAATACTACATTATGTCTACATTAAGTATGTTGGTGTGTTACTTTACCTAAGGTGAAAAGGAGTTGGAAGTAGGGCTTTATATGCTCTCTAATATAACCAGTGTTGGAACAGTGCCAGGGTTGGATTAACACAGTGGCTTTAGAAGCTGCAGTCCAGGGCCTCAGGCTAAGGAGGACTCAGCAAAAATAAATCTATAATTATATATAACCCGACGATCGCAATCAACCAGTCGATCCTGGAGCCTCTGCCAGTCAACTGATCTCTGGGCCGCTAAAAGTCCAATGGTGCAGCGGGGCTCAGGCAGGCTGCCTGCTCTAGCCCAGCACCATTCTCGGAAGCGGACGGCTGCTGGAACATCTCTACAGCCCCTGGCGGGGGAGGGGGGACAGTTTGTCTCTGCGTGCTACCCCTGCCACCAGTACCGTCCCAGCAGCTCCCATTGGCCGGGAGCATAGAGAGACGCTGTCCTCCTCTTGCCAGGGGCGCGCAGAGACATGCCAGCAGCTGGCTGCTTCCAGGAGTGGTGTGGGACCACGGCATGCAGGCAGGCAGCCTGCCTGAGCTCTGCCGCGCTGCTGGCCAGGAGCCGCCTGTAGTAAACACCTCATGCCAGAGCCTGTACCTCACGCCCACTCTTGCATCCCAATCCCCCGTCCCAGGTCAGAGCCCCCTCCTGTACCAAACTCCCTCCTGGACCCCGCACCCTCTTCTGCACCCCAACACACTTCCCCCACCTGGAGCCCCCTCCTGCACCCAAATTCCCTCCCAGAAAGAAACTAATATAACAGCTATTCTAAGATAAGAAGTCAGCTATTTTGAATTAACTATATTCTACACGTTTTAAGACTGAAATGTAACAGAACTGCTTTATGTTAATTAAAGTGCAAGTTTAGCATAGTGTTAATAGCCTCGATACCATAATTATAATCATTTTGTTTTAAATTAGGAACAAAACTTATATACAGGGGCCCCACAAAATATAACAGCCCTGGGCCCACAGGAGAGTTAATCCAGACCTGCCCGTACTGTACAGTGGCACTGCTAATGGAAGGCCACCATCAATCCTTGGCATGGTGGCTTCTCTGGCTCTCCAAACTCCTCCTTCCTTTGTTATTGCTTTTGACATGGACCAAGAGTGGTAGTAATGCCTCTCCAGATCACATCAGGACTCAGCCACCTGTCTCCTACTTTCAGAACCTGAAAACATCAAATTTATGAGACCCAAGGTCATGATTGCACATTGTATTAATTTCATTTCTCTCCATATGTCACTTTCTTTTTCGTATAGGCTATTTTCCCTGCTAGCACCTGGCCTGAACTTCTTACTCAAGGAAACCTCTCATTGAACTCAACCTCCCATGGAAGTAAACTAATGAACTGAGTGGAAGTCTTTCCTGAGTAAGGAATTCAGAGCTGGGTGCCTGGGTTGGCCCAGCTCTTGGCTTTGTTTTCCCTCCTCCTGTACATTTAGTTTGTTGTTCCCAGGCTTTCACATATTTGATGCCTGCTTGACAATGTTATTGTGTGCTGTGTTGTCCCTCCTCGGCGATCACACCTTCTCATTTTCTGCCCTCAGTAACGCCGCTTACATCCGATATTCATCTCCTTTACTGAAGGTTCTATTGTTCCCTTGATATGCGCATGTGACTCCCCTTGCTGTCAATAGGAATTACACGTGAGCATCAAGGGGAGACAGATCCCCTGTGTACTACATTCTCCTCATTATCTTGGCACAGTCAGTTCTGTAAATGTCTCATCTATGAACCTTTTATTCTCTTGAGTGTTGTGTAGTGTAGCAAGCTGGCTCTCAGGATCAGCAGTCTTGCTCCTGAGGTGTTTAGCGAGTTAATTTAATGTGCACGTGTACTTTCCTGAATACCTTCATCCGGCCCAAACCACGTCTTGTAGTGTTCGTACATCAGATGATAGATTTTCCTATTTCCTTTTTACGCAGGAGTCTTCGTAACTAGTTCCCTGCAAAAGGCTGAAAGTGAGCTGGGCAGGGAGGAAAAGGAGGGGGATACAAAATATAGTTAGTAAAACTGAGAACAGCCCCCTGAAATTGCAAACTATCAATCTCCTCTCTAACTCACAGATTCAAATAATTGATGGCAGTTCAATAGATAAAAACAACTTAACTAGATGATTCCATTTGCCTAAAGATCTGAAGGATCACCTTTTTATGGACACTTTAAAATTAACTAACTATTAACAGAGAGGAATGGAGGTAAAAGCAGTTAATCTGGTTCCAAAACTTACTAAATAAATTTGAGGTAGAGAAATGGGCCGAGGGGGAGGAGGATGGAGAGGACCCAGATACTATCTGCTTGCATTGTCTCTACCATACTATATCTGTATTCTCCTTCCCCGATCACTTGTTCCTTCTGAAAACACTAAATATGGCCCTGAGAGCCAGGGTAAAGAAAAGATCATGCAAGTCAGAGTTATAGATCCCTAAATGGAAACTATTTCAAACAGATTGTTGGGTGAGTTAATGAAAAATTCCAGTCACAGGAATTCCCCAAGTACAGAGACAGTGGCCACTGCTTAGAAATGAAGATTGGCAAACATGAATTAAATGGGATATGAAAAGAGGCCAGGTTTGCAAGCAGTGTAATAGTGCACAAACAGAAACAATTGGGCACTGCATTCTTCCAGATCCAAAATGCAAGGAGGTTAGACAAATATTTTCTCAAGTAACTGGAATGAGCAGAAGACACTTTGTTAAAAGCAAAGAAGAAAAACTGTGTGTTACTTTAGGGTATAAATACATTTAAAGAAGCAGCAGTAGATTTTAAAAAATGCAACATGTCATCAGATTAGAAATCTTCTCTAACTATATGTGGAAAAAAAAATCTGCTCTGCTTTTCTTCATGATGAGTTGTGGTGTTAGACTCATTTTGAGAATACTGTGGAACTCGAAATGTTAATAATATGCCTGGGGGGAGGGAGAAAGGAATATGGACACAGCAATAACTGTAGTCCAGTTAGAGAGAACAGTATGTAGATGATCACAAGAGAAATACTCACATTTTAGCCATACGAATCCACTTTCTTAAAATCTTAGAAGTAAAAACAAGTGTGTCTGTAGGGCTCTTTCACCTTTATGTACAACAGTTGCCCTTACATCCATGACAACTGCCCATGACAAACTTTGGTGCTCGGGGTGAAATTATGGAAGGGAAAATTTAGACTATATATGTTAGGTGATATTTTATTTTCCCCCCTACCATGGGATCATGTGATTATGGAAAATTACACCAAAAGTGGTAATAGCAAATACAAATTTAAAGTAGCAGTGAATATTTACTTAATGTTACAGAATATATTCAGATGATCTGCTTTAAGCAGGGTAAAGGTTGTAATCTACTAAAATAGTAGGATGGGACTATTTTTCATTATATATGTATACAGAGGTTAACCTAACCAGGCCCTGCTCTTTGATTAACATATTAATAAACCTACCCAATAGCAAAGGATGCACTAAATGGACATGTGTATCCGCTATGCATCTAGCAGAACTATTTAAGAACCAGACTTATAGCCCTGCATTTTGCACAAACAGCAATTGGTATGCACCTGTGTGTGCAAATCAGAAGGTCAGGTGCCCAGCTATGCAATTTGACCTTGCAAAGACTGGTCATATATGCACAAAATATGTGTCTGATAACTTATGTGCAGTTGAACTGCATGCACAAAAGAGAATGACTACAACTGGATGCCTGGTTCAAGCTGGCTAAAAATAATAAATGCTAGTGCTTATCATTACTTTACATTTTCAAAATGCTGTACAAAAGTTTCCCTCATTTGAGTGAGACTCACAGGGCCGGATTAAATTCTAGTTTTACAGCAAGGTAACTCCACTGAGTTAGTGGAGTAAATGCTAATTTACACTGCTGTGAGATCTGAATTAGACCACATAGACCTGTTTCCCTCAAAATTAAGTAAATAAATAAGGAGTTGGGTCCACTCAGAACAACTGAGGATCTGACTCAAGACTTATTTCTTTAAATACCTCTTTTTAGAACTGGCTTTCACACAAAATACTTTGATCACAGGAATGCACCGCCTAAGGAATGCACATGCCTATTTTATTCAATCCTCCCCTCTCAGCCATAAATGTAATTAGAACAAACATAGGACCTACGCTGCCTCTAGACCTGGATCTCCAGCCAAACACGATGGATGAAACCTCAAAATAACTGAGTAACTAGTAATGTGTTTATCCATTTGCTAAAACTGAACACAGACAAACTTTACTCATCTGTAAACTCAGCCTTTCTTTTTCATCAAGTCTCTTCTTTTGGAATATCTAATATGGCCATTATCACATTATCTAACTGCTCCTATAGAACAATTTTCCCACTCTCAAAATATCTTAAGCATCCTCTCTCACAGCTTTGCAGGAAGGGAAGCTCTTCCAAACTGGTATTTGTGCTGTGATTTTTGGGTCTGTGGGTTTTTCTTCTCTTTTCTTATAGACACCATTACAGTGTGGTGCATAGCTTGAAGGAGGGCAGGTTAACCTAATCCTTTCTCAGATGCAAGCTGGACTTCTATGAACACAACTGTGTGGGTTTTGTTTTCCTTATACAGCGCAGGTGCTTTTAAGGTGGCCTTAGACTTTTGTAACAACCACGGCAGAAGTACTTCTGTCTGGGAAACTGCCTAACTTCAAAACTACTGGTCGACGTGTGGTATTCATCTCTACTAGACCAAAGGCACTCGTGCCCAGCTGCGCTGAATAAAACGGCAGGAACACTGTAGCTCCATCCTTTAAACACCAGTGGTTTCCTAATGCTAAGTGACTGTGTGATAGCGGTGCAGATAATAAAGTCCTTTGGGGCTCCTGCTTGGAAACTGGCGCTCCCCTGGCGATCACTTGGTCTCTTTATTGTTCCTTACCTCGGTGATCCTGGTGAGACCCAGCGAGCCCCGTGTCTCATGCAAGGCCCACGTGGAACGCAGGGGCAGCTCCCGCAGCAGGGGTCAGCCTGGAGCACCGGGCCCGGATAAAGCTGCCCGGGGCTCCCCTCGCCTGTGGCGGGAGCAGGAGGCGGCTCTCCGCGGCACGCCAGAGCGAGGAGCAGCCGGGGGAGGCTCCTTTAAGGCTGCCTGTCACTCCGAGCCGGGTGGGCCGGGCTAGGGGAGGCGGGGACTCGCCGGCGCTGCACCGAGCGCGCTTCACCTGCAGTTCAGAGCGGGCGAGCGGAAGGGGGGGACGGGGAGCCGGCGAGTTGCTTTCGGGGGCGGGGGCAGCAGAGCAGGGGCGCGGGGAAGCTGCCCCGGCAGGCTGGAGGGAGGCCGCCCGGGCGCTGGGCGAGCGGCGAGGAGCGGGTGCCAGCCCGGAGCCCGAGCGCAGCCGGGGAAATGACCATTGGCCCGGGGATGCTACTTCTGCTGCTGCTTCCCTTCTGGGGCTCGGCGAGGGTAAGTTGGGCGCCCGGCTCCCACGCCGCCGAGTGGCCCAGAGGGCGCAGCTGGGAAGCGGGGGGCTCGCCTGGGGGGGGGGTCGCCTCCTTCCGCCAGTGGAGGCGGGGGGGACATAGATCCACACACAGACACACGGATCTATCTGCATACAGCTGGGGAGATGCGTGTCTGGCTCTCCAGGCACAGAGCTGGCTGCAGCTAGAGAATCCCACACGTCTGTGTGTGTGTGTGTGTGTGTGTGTAGAAAGTGGCAGCACGCGCGCTATTGCCTCGCTTGTTGCGGAGAGTGTGTGCAACAATGTCAGGTCTGTGTGGCTCATGCGGAGCGAATACACACACACACACACACACACACACACACACACACACACACACACACACACACACACACACACCCACACGCCATTCATCGGCACTGGCGGACAAAACCTCCTGTATGGAGAGCCTACATGGAAACCAAGGGGGGGGGGGAGGTCTGTCTGAATCCCCCACCCCTGTCCCCATCAGTTCCAGCTCGGTGCCGTCCACTTCCTCTCCTGAGGAAGGGATGGGGTTATTTTTGCAGTAACGGCGAGGCTCTGTCCTAAAGCGGCAACTTCAGTGCTGCGGCTCACAGTGGGACTCGAACCGGCGCCTCGCGGTGTGTGCCTAGGTATTGCTGCGACTCCCGAGAGAGTAAACGCCAGGCAGCGATCGGACCAAGCACGGCGGGGAGCAGCAGCGTCCTTTAACTTCTGAGTTCCCTCGCTCTCTGCCCGCTCCCTGGTCGCCTGTGCCGTTTTTATGGCGTACTTCGCTTAATTTCATCCTCGCCTTTGGGTGTCATTAGCGGGCTCCTGTCAGGGGAGGTGTGGGGGAGGTGGACAAAACTTGTACATGATTCTTCATGTGCATTTCCCTGCTGTACACTCTGCTGGCCGCGCACGCGTTACGATCACGATCTTCGCTGCATGGGGAAGCAGCCTTCGTGCTGTACTCCGGATCTGCAATCCAGAGCTCCCTTCTCTGTGCAGGGGGTCGTGGGTTTTTAATGCCCATTGGCAGTCTCCCGAATTGAACGGTGCGGCTCCATAGAGCTGAATGCGGAGGACAGATCCCCAGAAGTGATTCTCTTGGCTGGAGCTATTTTGATAACCTCCGTATTTTCAGCTCTCTCGTGTAGCGGGTATTTTAACTGGGCCTGGCGCGTCCAACCGGCTACTGGCTTGAAAAGTTCCCCTTCACTTTCTTAATGCAAACTAGGGTGACCAGATGTCCCGATTTTATAGGGACAGTCCTTATTTGGGGGGCTTTTTCTTATATAGGTTCCAATCCCCCACCCCCGTCCTGATGTTTCACATTTGCTGTCTGGTCACCCTATACCAAGGAGGCAGACAAAACAAACGGACCCCCCAGTTTATATAATAATATCAACGATACATCAGTCGCGAGGTTCCTTCGGGGACTGTTGTCTGGAATATGTTGGTGTTGTGGCGGGGTGGGACTTGTTCTGTACACCAGGGGCATTGTTTATTTTCCAGGCTGAGCCCCCGTGTGCCAAGTTTAATGCGTGGGAAAGGCCCATCCTGGCCCGGTTCTCAGCCCTGGAGGTGGGGAGGGGGAAGGGGGAGCCCCCCCAAATCGCAGCACCTGGCCGGGGACCGTCGGAGTCCACAGAGCTGCTGCTTCCTCGCGCTTCCCCTGCCGTGGCTGGCAGCTGGCGCCCGGGCGTGATTTCTAGCAGAGATGACACTGGCTTTTCTTTCTGCTTAGTAAGCTCCCCTGGACAGACAAGCCGGGGGGGCGTGCGTGTTTCTTTTTAAATGCAGCTTTCTCCCCCTTCAGCATGGTTTGCAAAGCCACCTGAGTGGAGCTGATCTCATTTCCTGGCTGGCTGGGGGACTCTGGCTGCGTGGGATTGTGTGTCTGTGTTTGGAGGCAAACCCTTCCCGAGTGACAAGTTACACGTCCCCTGGGTAGCTGATGGGTTTGTCTTTAGCCCTGATCCGGGAGCCCCCGGGGTTCTTTCCCCGGGAAATCTGTCCCCATTAGCTCCTCTTTGCCCGGAGTTTTTAGCCCATCCCTTGCCAGTGCCACCAGCATTTCTTTGTAGACAAGGAGCTTTGTGGAGATGTCCCGGCCGGTGCTTGGTAGCTGATCAGGGGCAATTATCCAGCAGTCCGGCCCCTTCCCCACCCTAGGTGCGGGGCCACGAGGCGAGCATCGCGGCCGGGGTCTAGTCCTGGGCTCGTCCCGCAAAGCGGAGCGCAGGCAACAGAAAGTTGCTTGCAGCAGGCGAGTTTCCCGGCGGCGCTTTCCCTTTAAGGCGGGCAGGTCTGGGGGGCTGGGCGATGCTCAGAGGCTGCCTTGGCTCGGGGCAGCAGGTGTGGGGTCAGCCTAGGCTGTTCCCTATTAACCTGCGTGTGCTCGTGTTCCAGGCGGGCGTGCCCCCTCGCTCCCTGCCAGGTGGTCCTGGCTCAGCAATTCTGCCCTGATCTGCTAGGCGAGGTGCCCGGCGCTTTAACAGCTCCAATGCAGAGCCGCCGTGTACTGCAGCTTCATTGGGACTTCAAGAGACTTTCGGCAGAGGGGGCAGCGCAATTGTCCAGTTCAGGCGGGCGCTCCCCTTCCCAGGTCTCGCCAAATTACTTTTAATCACGCTCCAGTCGGATAGTGTGTGGCCCCGATCCTGCAACGCTCCCACTGATTTTAAGGTTGCAAGACCAGGGCAGAGGATGCCTGCAATATAGGAGTCCTGTTGTCATTGATGAATTGCTGATCCTCCTCCCCACCCCCTTTTGATCATAGCCAGTAAACCAGACTTCCTATGAATAACGATTCCTTATTGTATTTCATGCCACTATTTTCTGTCCTGTTTAATTTTTCAAATATGGTCTGGATCCACTCCTCCTTGTCAGGTTCACTGGATCAATCTCTTATTGCACATTTTTGTCCAGGTTCCCCTGCTCCTCAACACCTCAACAACAATATCATAACAAGCAAAAGTCATGTTGTTTGTTTCCCTCTGGTTGTTCTTTGCAGGTACACAATGGGGATCTTACAGTCAGACCCACTTGCAAGCCTGGCTTTTCAGAAGAAGATTACACAGCGTTGGTTTCGCAAAATGTCCCGGAAGGGCAGAAGTTACTCAAAGGTAAGTGGAATGAAATGATTCCTAGATGCTGCAGTGAAAATCCTTTGCGCTCATTCTTTTTTTTTTATTATTTTTTTTCCCCTTCTGTGGGAGAGGAGTTTAGATCTGAGAGGCAAAAGGCCAGAATTTTCTGGTTTTGCTGGTGAAATTATCCAGAGAATAATGTTTGTAGGAGAGTGAAACATGAAGTGATTTACCTGAGAGTAGTGGTTTGTGAATTAGATGAATCATTCCATGTCCACATATTGTCTGACTCAAGTGAATTATTGGAAAATAGTATATGACGTCATCCATTTAATGTCTTAATCTCCCACTCCCCATCCTATTGCAGGAGCTTTAGATTTGATTTTTTTTACAGAGTATTTTTATGCATGAAATTCAAAGATCCTTAAATTATCCCTGCTTTGAAATGCACGATAAAGCAGACGTTGTTGTTGGAAATGTGGTAAACAAGCCTACAGACATTCTGTTCACAAATGTGGCATTCATTTTCATTACTGCCCCACTGACAACATGAAAACACAAGCAGGAAGAAACTACCGATTAGCTTTATAGTAATTGCAGGATTATAACCATTTTTGTGATTGTAAACTCTAAAACATCTTCATAATCCAAATGACAATAGATTATCCTGTGTATTGATCTGTTTCCCTTTCAAGTTAAAAATAATTAAACTTTATATTTGCATGACACAGAAAATGTATTCTTGTTTTACTGGCAATGTTTTAAGACCAAATATGACACCTCTGTATGCTGGTAATCTCTGACAGACACTATATAGGAGTTTTGAAATCATAGTACGTTGAAAAAGGCTAAGCTTCACAGGGGGGGTTCAGTGTTTTATACTGAATAGATTGTAAACTTTCTCACAAGTATATTTTTTAACTTTTGTGGTCTTTTCCGAGTATGGTGGGAATTCTGTCATCTTCTATTCCCTCCCCCAAATAGCTGACATTAGCTCTACCAGTCGGATTCATTAGAGATACAGAATTGCTATAGTTCTTTTTCTGGCTTCATCATCTGGAACTGAGCGTTTTGCTTCAGTTATATAACACTTTTATCTCTCCGTGGTCTGGCAATCAGTTTGGTTTTTCAGCCTAGTTGTCTTAGTTCCGCTGTGCAGGGATTCACCTGATTGACCCTGTCATCAATTAACATTTTTTTAAAAACTTTATTATTTTTACTTTGAAGGATAACTATACAGAAACGTCACAGACAAATCCAGGAATACCATAAGGCATTAAGTAATAGAAAGAGGCTGTTTACATAGTTTATGGGGTCCCCCCCCCACCAAACCTATAGGATTTTGTTGATCAGTCTGTGAGCTGAACATTTAGATTTCAACCCTTTGGCTATGGAAACTAATTTTGATTTACAGCGTTTTCCAAATATTTATCTCCACTCTTCATCTTACTAAATAATACAGTCATTAGTCTGCTACATTGGAGGAGTATTTATGACAATTTGCTGTTGATGAATTGCGCTGCATATTGTGTAGGTGGACAACAGGGATGGAGCAGAAGGTCTGTTTAGAAGAGTTCAAAGTTATTGCCAGCTAAGCCAATGGAGTAGCTGTCATTTCATTTCAATAACAGATGTCATCTTTAAATAAATATGAAATTATATTTATACAGTCAGTCTAGTTGAGCTCCCAGTGCAGTCATGGCAAAATTTCCATTGTCTTGGAGGAGAATTGGCCCTCAATATGTTATTTAAATATATATGTAAACATATATTCACACTGTATGTAAAAGTGTGTGTCCTGTAACATTGCCAGGTGTTATGTCAGTTGTACAGCATTTTGTCAACTGCAGGAGAGAAGAAAAAAAGTGCAAATGTTGTTTGCCAATAGTTAAAGTGTCTTCTTTACACCTTTTGGAATTGTACACTCAAATACATGCTGCTGTTTATCATAGAGAAATAAATATATCTAATTAATTTGTATAATTGGGGGGAAAAATCTGCTACATAAAATTCCACTTTGTGCGTATGTTGTTCTTATATATATTCAAGCATGCTAAATTGGTAGTTTTCCAGTTTTCATTTAATTTTGCTTCCTAACACACTGTGTCTGCAACATAAAATGTTTACCTCTTTCTTTCCATCTGGGTAAATTATTCAACAATAGTTCAGCCCCAAACTGGATTCATGTTGCTTATATTAACGTGTTTGATGGATTGGCATATGTACTGTTTCACACTATCTAGCCAAGCAAAGCTTTTCTGCCAGTTACCACAATCTTGACAACAGTATTCATCAATTCCTCTTCAGACTCAGTGGGACTGTTCATGTGGGAAAGGCATGTAGGTTTTGGCCTGCCAAGATTTTGGGGAATTTCAGGGGGAAAAAAATATTTCAAAGTGATTCTCAAAAGATGAAATGTACCTCTGTGACGACCAACACAAATTCTGCTTAGCCCCATGGGGTACATTATCAACTGGTGTAGCTAGCAATTGACCTCCCTGGAGCTCTGACAGTTTACACCAGCTGAGGATTTACCCCAAAAGATTTACGTGGTCCAATTGGCTTTGTGCTGGACATCGGGACAGGAATGAATTTCAGCCAACATTAATAAGATTTGGTGTTACTAAATGAAGCCTATTCTAGCTGCTTAAAAACAGTGAGATGATAAATACAGCATTTACATATATATATGTATGTATGGATTTATGTGGTCCAATATATATATGTTATGAATACATGTATCAAAATAAAAGTGCTCTTAGCATTCCTGGTTTGAATAAAGTTAAACAGATAATGACTACTTATAATTGAGTTATTCCAATGGAAAGAGCTTAGCCGTCATTTGACAACAAACTCTTTAACAGAGTCCTTGTTTTATTATCAGTATGTCATAAGCTATTAACTACTACTTTGTGGCTCATCTTATTTGCCTGAGTCAGCTCTCTAACTTCCTCAAAACACACAGATTCCAGGAGGAATTATTTGTTACACAGTAATTAACATGTTTATGATAAATGGATGGAAGAAATGTCATGGCATTTTGTTTTATGTCTAAATGAAAATCATTTGCATTCTAAACATTTCATGCTAATTAGGCTTTAAATAGTTTTCCCCAATAGGGCTGCAAATACTGTATATGGCACCTCATTGTAAATGCCTTAGCTTAATACGGCGTATTAGCTGATGTGATCTGTAGAGCCAGTGGTTCCTTAGAAAGGCTGCCCCTTCCTCTTTTATTACAAGTCATTTGGATGTGATCATATATATTTTTGTCCGTTGTTTTTGTTTTCAGGATAATAAACTTACAGTCATGACCACTGATGCATAGTAATGTCTAAAATAGGATGGTTAAAGTATTTTTCCTTAGGCTAAAACTGAACCATCTCAAAGCTGCAGTGTAGCAGAGAGAGGACAATTACTGTGCTGGTATCTTTTTCTCTGCTTTGTTAATAATTAATGTTAACTTAAACTTGTGAGAACATCTATCCTGAGGGGGCTGGCGGCACTGAGATGCACTGCTGCCCTGGAGACAGAGTTCAGGAGCAACCATTGGGATTTGATCCCTGAGTTAGTGGGGTTCAGGTGTATTGGGGTGATAACCTTTTAGCTTCATAGAGCAGGAGGCTTGGGTAGTGATTAGGGTGCTGGTAATAATGGGATGTGTCATTTAAAGGCAACATGCAAAAGTAAATGAACAAATTGGTCTGGTGCCCTTTTTTATGCTTCTTTATGAAGTCTGAAAGATTGAATTGTGCTGCTTCTTTTTTAAACATCTTGATTTTTATATTAAAAATTCAGGCATTGTTTGTCTATACTGTGAAGACTCCCTGATGCCTGGGGAACTAGTGGAAAGATGACATCACAGTTCTAGTTTATTTAGGTTCTTACATAGCCTAGCATCTGAACACCTCCCAGAAGTGCAATAAGTTTCCCGACTAGTGTCTGTCATGTGTGGGTCTCACGAGAGTCAAGAGACTGAAAGTGGAGCAAGTGACAAGAAATGGGATTTTTATTGAAACTGTTTAAAACTCCTTTTAGTTGTTCACATCTAGTTAATTTCAATGACTTATGTCCTGTCCACTCACCAAAGTGGCAGTGCTCTATCTATTTTGGTATAGTTAAAGTGGTATAAATCCCCTAGTGTGGACACACTTACGTTAGTAAAAAAAAAAAAAAAGAGTGCTTAGGCTATGTCTACACTACACCCTATGTCAGCATAATTTATGTTGCCTAGCGGTGTGAATAAACCATCCCTGTGAGCTGCGTAAGGTACCTCGACATAAGTGCTCATGTTCACAGTGGTGTTCCAGTGGGAGGGCTTCTCTCCACCGGCACAGCTTCTGCCGCTCATGGAGGTGTTCTTTTTATGCCAGTGGGAGAGAGCTCTCTCCTGTTGGCATAGAGCGTCTTCACTGGACATGCTGCAGCGGGTCAGCTTTTTTCAGTGTGGCTGTGCCGCCACAACACCATATGTGTAGACATGGCCTAATACTGGTCTTGTTTATATCCGTTTGGGAAGAGGGATAAACTGTAGCACTACAAGACACTTTTTTACTGATATAACTGGATCTTCAATACAGCTTTGACTTTTATTGATTTTTTTTTTAAACCACACCCCAAAATAAAACCCTGTGAATGCAGCATCTCCAAAATGACTCCTGGGATTCGAAGTTGTTCATGTGCCTTCGGGCTTCCATGGTGGCTTTTGTAGTGGGGATGAGGGAGACCCGGCCCCCTGTCAGTCCCTAGAGAGGTTCTGCCCATGAAGCTGAAGACAGGTAGAACGCCTTTAGTGCCACTGAGGGTGTCCGTAGAGGTAACTTCCACACCACCTTCTGGAGGAGCGGTGTGCATGCCTTTTTCCCTCTCTATGCCATCAGTTCATACAGCAGGGTGCACAGCCATTGTCCCATCTTCTGCCATGTCGTATTATGTCCCCTGGATGTGTCTGGTGCTAGAATTTCCAGGAAGCAAAGGGAAGATTACTTGGTCCCCTATTCAGTACTAGCTACAGTCTGCCCAGTGTGTTCAGTGGGGAATTCCACTACTACCTGTTGAAACTATTTCCGATACCCCATCTGGTTTACTGTGACCTTACCATAGTGGACTATGCTGCATTCTCCCCATTTGGAGTGTATTTGGACAGAAAAAAATCCAAATATAAGTGGGAATTACTGAAGAAGATCATATACCATCCTAATAAGTTTTTAATATTAAAACCTGAAACCAGGTGAATGCTCAGTGGGCCCCAGGACTCTTCTCTACATGTTGACCAGTCTTCTACCTTTAGATTTTGGGAAGGGGACTGTTTGTTCCTCTTGTCTTTTTTGGTCTACATGGTGGGCAGCTGGTTGGCCACTTCTCCTCCTGTAATCTTCAAAGCACATTCCAACAGGTTTGTCCTCTCCTCCTTCAAGCCCAAGGTTTTCCAGAAAAAAAGGTGGATCCCCACCTATCCTACCCAGGAAATGCTTCTCCAGCCCCATAGCTGCGTCTTTAAAGATATTTATCTTCCCTGGGGCTTGTTGCAAGTCAGAATGTACCACATGTATAGAGAGTGGCTGGGACCAATACACTGACTCTCTGAACATTTAGGCTGGAAGCTTCCATTGCATTTTATCCATATTGCGCGTTATCCTTCAGTTCATAGTCCTAATGTAAACATTGTATATCAATTGATTGAAACCAGATTATTTAATAAGAGCCTGCAAATTAAGCCTCTTGCATTGTTAAGTGAATGTTACTTTCCAGATCAGAGTTTCAAACCTAAGTAAAATCAATTGTGCTCAAATTCTGGGGAAGCAACCGATCCTTATCTGAATGACTTGGCTTTTTCAACAGCAGACTCCGCTTTTCCTCTTTTTCTGTAATTTGACTATTCAAGAATTGCACTTCTTCAAAGTAATCACCCCGGCCTAGGTGATATTTAGGAGAAGAATGAAATGAAACTGCAAATTCTAGTGAAGAAAATTCTGTTTGCAGCATGTCTTTTTTTCCTGCTACACTGAGATGGGGCTTAGTTATATCTGGGACAATATTGTTTTCAGTATTGGGACAAAATTGGGATTTGATGTTAACCTTTATAATGCAGGTTTTTTTGATGCCCAAACCACTGACATCAACATCTTCCAGTCTCAAGAAGACACAGTTACCATAAAGCTACATCTGTATTACCAAATGACCTGTTGCTGGTCATGTTCCTAAGTAGTGGCCCCATTGAACTGCTGCTGACATCTCTATGTGGAATCTCTAGCATGGTTTCTGAAATGGTGTTTAAAATGTTATTCTTTAATCTTTCCACAGTAATGAGTAAACTCTTCCCCTTCCCCCCAGTTCACATGGGCCCATTGCTGATTCCTGCTGTCTCTTCCACAGACATCCTGTGTCATGTTGGGCAAGTTGCTTAGTCTCTCAGTGCCTCAATTCCCCATCTGCTAACAGGGGTTAATAGCACAACCCTACCTCACAGTAGTGTCGTGAAGATAAATACATTAAAAATTGTGAGGCACTTGAATGCTGTGACAATGGGGGCCATATAAGTACCTTAGATAGTCAGCAGTGGGTCAACTTACTAGGTGGGGCTTAAAAGTCTGATTCTGAAGGAGTATTGATGACGGGGTTTTATAGGGAAGCCTCAATCCATTTTATTTTTTCCATAGACCCTGAATTTAATAATATAGAGGAAGAGGGGTACCTACATTTAGTTTAATACATGGATACTGGTAACATGTTGAAGTACTATGCCAAGTATGAAGTGTTTTCAGGTTTGTGTCAAGTACATGCTTTGGATAGAATTTGTAAAACTCCAATTTTCCAACCGCTCAATGAGTTATCCTTTATAGCAGGGGTAGGCAACCTCTGGCACGTGGGCTGAAGGCGGCACGCAAGCTGATTTTCAGTGGCACTCAGACTGCCCGGGTCCTGGCCACAGGTCCGGGGGCCTCTGCATTTTAATTTAATGTTAAATGAAGCTTCTTAAACATTTTTTAAAACCTTATTTACTTTACATACAACAATAGTTTAGTTCCATATTATAGACTTATAGAAAGAGACCTTCTAAAAACGTTAACCTGTATTACTGGCACGCAAAACCTTAAATGAGAGTGAATAAATGAAGACTTGGCACACCACTTCTGAAAGGTTGCTGACCTCTGCTTTATAAGGATCCCTTACCAATGACTAGAAATGAAGTTCTCTATGGTCCTGGTCCTGAACAATTGACATCAATGGGAGTCTTCACACTGAAGGATCTATCTCTGTATATTGTCTCTATATGAAACCTTATTTTGTAGTTACAAAAACTCTGTGGTTAACTTTTTGATTGTATCTAGATACTTCCATGGACCACATCACCCTTGTATCATGCAATGTCAGGTTTTTTTCCTGATACAGAGACATTTTAAAGTATTTTTTTTTAAATTGGCAGAAGGGCTTTGTGTAGATCAAATAGCTTTAAATAGAAATATTGAAACAGCCTGCAAAGATAGATGCTAGCAGGCGAATGGTACTTGTCTAGCTTCTAGCAAGGGTAACTTCTAATGAGGTAATAATTTAAACACAAGGGACCAAAATTCTGCTGTGCATCGCCACTAAAGTCCAGGCATAACTGTGGGCATGATTTTTCTCCCAGAGTAAAGGAAACATCAGACTTAATCAAGACCATGCAGCATAAAGATTTTGTTTTGAACTGAGTTAAAAGGAAAACATCTGTTTTTCTCAAAATATTTGTCAGTAATATTGGCTGCTTTATTTCCTTCAGCAGAATCATTCCCAAGTGAATTTTTGTGAAATGCATAAAATTGTTAGTTGAGCAAAATTCCTTTCTGCTGCAGTCTTTAATGTTGTTCTTGCGGACATTTGTCTGAAATAGAACTGCATTCATGGCCTCTTAATGTTGTTTGTTTATTTATTTTAAATGGCAAGTGCACGGAGGGAGAGAGGAGAAACAAATGTTTTGGCATCTGGACCCTCCAGTCATTAGAAGCTGAGATTTTCAGCGACTACTGCTGCTCTCCCTTCCCAACACATCACATAACTCCAGGACACAGACTCTTTGCATGCGAGCCCTGTCTCTTCCGTATTCTCTGTTCCCATCTGGGGCAAATACTCAATTATTTCTGTTTTACCATCGCCTGTTTGCCACCCTTTGGTAAAACCAAGAGCCAATAACAGGGATTAGTTCAGTGCTCCACTTGCTGTGTTGGAGCTAGCTGCTCTGCTGAGGGTCAGGTACATTACAGCCTGTTGAAATGTCTACTGTTGTAGCAGTTGTTTTATGGAAGGCCCCATTGAAGGGCTAGAAGTGCTCACGTAGGGCCTGGGACTCCATTTCGGTCAACATGCAGCAGAAAAATAAAAATATAAATCCTGTCCATTTAAAGCAAGAGCTAATCTGTGTGTTACACTAGTATCCAGAAGCATTGTTATCATTAAGGCTTTTGCCATTTTCTTTATAAACTACAATTTTGTAGTGGTTTATAGTTTAGGCATAAAAATGAGTATTGGCCTAAAACTTTGCTATCCTGTTTGTCTAGTAGTGATCACCCCTTTTATTTTTCCTTTGAAATAATTATAGGTATAGCAAATAGTCAAAGATGAAAAAGCCAGGGTTACAAAAATTGTCACTTACAAAGCTATGAATTGGCTAACCCAATCAATCAATCCCTGCTATGGAAAGTCCACAGAAAGATACCACAATAGCATGTCAGAGAAGCAAATACAACTGTTTCTTGTCTTAGAGAGTAATGTAATTTGGGATTCTTGGCATGCAAAGCAAAACCACCAAGAAATATAGTAGCAATTGCTTTAATTAAATAGCAAATCATGGTTTAGCAATTCTGCGTTTGTATAAATGTGTAAACCCAAACACTTGACTAAGTGGTTGCACTTGAATAAGTCCAAATCAGTCCTGATTTAAGGCATAAAATGTAATAAACTGTTTATTCAGGATCAACTTATTCAGGAATTAAATAAATAAAATAGGATTGAGTTATAGCACAGCTATGTGCTTGCTCCTGCATATACTTGTTGCTGCGGCCATGGGGTAAAAATCTATTGAATGAGTTAATTGGGGATTGGTCCTGCTTTCAGCAGAGGGTTAAACCCAGGGTTGTGAGTTCAGTCCTTGAGAGGGCCTTTTAGGGATCTGGGGAAAAAAATCCATCAGGGGACAGTACTTGGTCCTGCTAGTGAAGGCAGGGGATTAGACTCGATGACCTTTCAAGGTCCTTCCAGTTCTATGAGATAGGTATATCTCCATATATTACATTTAACATATTCTCCTCATCTTCCCTTAGATGCCACTAAATCCAAATTTGTGTGGTCTAAGGCTGCAACTGCTAATGACCACTGCTTGTCCCAGAATATGCCAGATTTGAATTCACTGTGCAGTGAAAACATCAGCTGATTCCAAGTCAGAGAGCCCACCAGCAGGTCAAACATTAGGTGTTTGATCTAAACTGTCAAATCATGAAATTCAGAGTTCAAAAATAAACTCCATCTAATGCATGCTCTGTTTTGCCACCTCTGAGAAACCACAGTAATTGCTGTACGACTTTTTTTTTTTTTAAAGAGAGAGAGCCTGCATTCCTGAGACCCATCAATATTTCAGTGTTGCTGGGTTGCTAAAAAATGGGGTTTAAATCTCAGTCTGCTGAACTTTGGTCATTTTCAACTAGAACATGTTGTGTTTAACGTGAATTAGTATTTATCTGTACCAACTCAAAGTATCTTGTTGCACCAATTTATGCCTGGATTTAGGAAGACTTAAGGTAAGCTTTTAGAGAGAGAGAAAAATCATAGAAATTGGGAAATGCAACCTCACTTAGAAAGGAACAGTACAGATCTTTAACTAGAACGTGTGCTAGGGCTGTGTATATGGGCTCCACATGAACTGAAATAAATCCAAACGTCAAGTTGCATTTGTTTTTGCTTTTCATGGCTTCTGTAGGGCCGGAATGACACAAAATGGGATCTTCTCATTGAAACACACATCCATGAGAGGGCTCAGATTGTCATTTCAGCCACACGAATTGCACTTTCAGCCTTCAAAATGCCTGTAGAAAACCTAAAAACAGATGCAAATATTTGTAATGTAAGTACACCCTCCTAATGTGCACATTACTTTATTCCGGAAGACATACCCAAAACACTTAACTGTGAGGGTGCTATTGTGAGCATTTTTCTATTAATAAAGATTCAATGTACTTGCAGTTTCATCATATTGAGATTGTAAATGAATAGAGAAGACACACTAGGATGGTGCTGTACTGCTGCTGCAAATGTATACGTTCCCTGAGAGGATCACTTTTATGGTACAATTGGTGTCTTAAGTGGAGCTCAGGTGAGAACAGTGGAACAAAGCGAAGCATTTCCCTTCTACCCAAACTGCAAATGAGACATTCGGGTGGCAGTGTATGTGGCATTTTGTATTACAAAGAATGGCATAAAACAATCCCACTGATGTGAAGTCGTGCAGGCAACATTTGTTCTCACCCTGCGATCCCCTTCTGTCAAAGGGTTACAACAGAATTAAGTTGTGCCATCTAGACAGGGCCCCTCAGTGGGGTGCAGTGCTGCCAGTGGAATTCTGGGACTCGTTGTACCCCCTAGCGGCCAGGTGTGCAGAGAAAACATTCCCACTGCTATATGCACTATATATTTGCACGGCACCTAGCATAGGGGCCGCAGCCTGGTTAGTCTCTAGGCGCTACCACAATATCTGTTAAATAATAGCAATATTTCTAAAAGAGGTGCAACTCTGTTAGCTGGTTCAGAGGGCTTTGGTAGCAGAGGTCCTGCCTGCTCCACACCTTATTTTTCCATGAGCAAGGAGCAGTCCGTGCATTTGGGGGAGATGGGAGCACAGGCAAAGACTGGAATTGTGTGCTTGGGGGAGGGAGTGTGCATCAGGAAGGCTGCTTTGAGCCTTTGCTCACCATACTGGGGCATATTGAGGATTAGAGCTGAAATAATCCTGTACAAATATATGGAGATAATTAGCTAATCACTGGGCCCAGCTTGTTCCCTGGGATGGGCCTTTGGCTGAGCCAGCAGGGGAAGATGCTTCGCTCTGTGTCCTTATGGGGCCTAGGGAGGGGCTGCCCCTGGTTCTGCGTTCTCTTTCCCCCTCTACCTAAGATGCATGTTGAGCTTCCTCTCTTGCTGGTGGAAAGGGAAAAGCAGTCCCACTCTGTGTCCCGATTAGCTGCAGGGGCTCCACTGATTGCTTCTCTGCCCTTCTGAACAGCTGTTCTGGTATTGGGCATCATTCTGGCCAGTTCCAATCACCTCCCGTCAACCTTTGCCTCTGATGGGTGTGGTGTCTGGATAGTTGTCCAGGCTGTCCCATCTCACTGCTTAGTTTTTTTAAGTGCTCTGGTTTAGCGGATTGCTGGTTTGCGACTGTGAAGGCCTTTTCCCAGTCTGGGTTTTTCACTTTCCCCAAATTCAGAATCAACCCCTACTCAGCGGGAGGATATTTGGATTGCAGGAGCCATTATTGAGCTGAACATCCACTGAGAACTGTAGGAGGAATGAAGGGCACAGCAGTGAGAAATGGGTCACTAGGGACTTGGATGTTTGCCAATAATATAGAATATTGAGAAACATGTATGTCAGGTAGTGTCTTGATGGCAAGGTGTTTGCTCTGCATTGCTTGTTCTCCTCATAACTTTATATTCTGTAAGCTTAATAATGTTCCAGCCCATGTTTCACCATTACCCTGATTTGCCCCTGTCTCTCGTTCACCTGTTCTGAGTGTGTTCTAGAGACTGGTTTTTTTGAGCAGAAAATCACTGCTTGATTTGTTAGAGGGGAAAACTCCCACCCCACCCCCACCCTGCCGATGTGCAGAGCTGCTCATTTGAGGAGAAAAGTTTGAGGGAGAGTGGTTTTCCAAATGGAAAATTATTTATAGAATTTTCCTGCTCCCACTAAAAGCACCCTTCTCGGGGAATGGGAGAAGCAACGTTTCAGATCCTGAAAGTTTTACTACTTGTCTTTCAAGAGCCTAATTTTTGCTGGCTGGTTGCTTCGCTCCCCTGCAAACAGAAGGTTTAAACATGTAAAAGGCAACTGTTATGCTTGTCTCCAGAAGGCTTAATTTTTTGTTCCTACATTACAGGGGTGAATTATTCTTTTATTTGTTTCTCCTACAATTGGACTCTAAATGTTTTTCTATTTTGGTTGACTCCACGTCCCTTTTGACTTGTGACCCTCCCAGAAGGATAGAGGAATGTGGGAAATGACCTAAAAAAAATCTAATTTTTGTTTGAGTTTGGGTTTTGTTTTGTTTTTTTGTTTGAGGCTGAAGGAAGATGTAGTGAAGAGTTACTAATATAATGATGAGTGCAAAGACCAGGGCTGGGTTGAATATAGTGGTGGAATCCTCCTTCCTTGAAAGAAGGTTGCCATTGAAAATTGTCAGAATGCACGAAAACATTTCTTGATGGAATAGCCAGACTACAGCAAGAGACTAAACCAGAGAGCCTCGAGTGTTTATCTCAGTAAAGTGAATTGTGGGACTTTGCAAATGACTTGGTCAAATGAGTTGTAAAAAAACGACATAACAGACAGATGCTGTCTACCATGAAAGATAGCACATTCCAGTCCCCAATGGGGATTTGACCTCTTCTGAGTAAACGCCTAAGTAGATGAGTGTTTTGGATAGGGAGCTCAGTAGGGGTTCAGAGATTGTGGACTGCATCCTAACTCTCTTGTGGCTGCTTCTCCACTATTATACCCTGGAATAGTGGTCAATATCTTTGTGAATCCAGGAGGAGGGTGGGAATTTTCATATAGATAGATGCAGTGCCCTTTCCTCCGCTCCATCCCAAGCAGATTCCTCTCAACTGGTTTAGTTGTTGTCTGACACAGATGGCCTCTGTCAGGCTATCGGCTTGCAAAATACAAACACCAGCCTCTGAGGCTAGCTCAGGCTTGAATCTTGATTTACATCACCTGAGAATATAATATAACATCCCAATGCTAGATCACTCTATTAATTTGAAACAAAAATAAAAATATGAAATTATATGGCCAGATTCTCAGGTGATGTAAATAAGTGTAGTTCCTGGTGTGAATGGAATTAAGTCACTTTACATGCACTGAAAATTTGGACCATCATATTCCTGCTGGTTTTTGCCAAATAGTTGCTCTATGTTAAGTTGGCATTACTAACCGTTCTGCCTCGTACGGCTGGTCTACACAAGGGGTGGGGGAAAGTGTTCGACTGAAGATAGGCAACTTCAGCTACGTGAATAACGTAGCTGAAGTCGGCGTATCTTCAGCCGACTTACCTGCCTTCCTCATGGTGGCGGTGGTCGGTGGTGCGCTCCCCCGTCGACTCCAGCTTGCGCCTCACGGCACGCTGGAGTTACGGTGTTGATGGGGCCGCCGCTGGCGATACATTTCTCGCGTCTTAACGAGATGCGAGAAATCGATAGCTAAAAGATCGATTGCTACCCCCCGATCCGGCGGGTAGTGAAGATATACCCTTAGTATCTGATAGAAGGCAGTATGAATCATCAGGGTGATCCAATCTCAGGGTTGGAAGGGACCTCAGGAGCTCATCTAGTCCAACCCCCTGCTCAAAGCAGGACCAACCCCAACCACGAGGGCTTTGTGGTTACCAACATTGCTGATTCAATACAGCAAAGGCCATTTTCTTGATTTCTGTGTGTGCTGGATTAAATTACTCTTCAGGCTGGATTGGAGCCCTGGGCTCCAATTTTACAGTCTTGTAATATAGTATTCTAGCCCATGGCATATAAGCCACATTTCCCTACCTGTTTAAAAAGCTTTATTTTATTGCACATAATCTTTAGAATTTGTGTGTCAATCTCATTATAAACATAAAGCTTAGAAGTATTAAAAATAGTTTGATTGTACAGTGAATACTCAATAAAATTATGTATTAATTGAACAAGGAACAGTAGTAGGGTACTGGTTAACATGAGAACGCCATTGGGGATTTGGTTCTCGTGATAGCCTTATCTTTAGATTTCCTTTTTAGAAATTATAAGATAATAAAGAATGCAGAGAGTTAATGGAAGCTATTTGGTGTAATGATATTTCATATGTGAAGTGCAACATCACTACTGATGAGCTGCTCCTCAGGAAAAATACAACAACCTCAAACCCTGGTGAACGAGGAGAGAAACACTGTTAGTGAGAACACACAAACCATGGCTAGAGGCATTAGTAATGATAATGAAAACTGAGCTCCTTCCAGTTCCAGCCTGAAGGTGAAGCTAAACAGGTTAATCTACCTGCTTAATCTACATACAGTATTCAAATGAGTTGGAAACCAGGTTTAAGGAATTTTCATAGATGGAGTGAAGCTGTTAACTGTATCTTTCTCCCGGGCACAAGTATCTAATCACATTGTTTTCTCACTTTAAAGGACTTATATTATATCAGAAAGACAGCCCACACTTGTGGTTATCTTGAAGTTTCCTTATTGCTTTTCAGCTTTATCAGTGTAGTGAAAAAATCATTTTTCCTCCTAGCTTAAGTACAAAGCTGACCAAAATTTTACAATTAAAAAGTGTTATCAAGTCAGAATATTTTTCATTGTGATAATCCCTCATGTGATATAGAAATGTGGTTCATTTGATTGTTTTGATTACAAAACAAAAGTGGACAGATGGGGAAAAAATGCTTTTTAACAGTTCCCGCTGTTTTCTAAGCCTTAGTTGCCGTCTCACAATATCAGCCAGTGTTGCAGAGTAAAAGGCTTATCTATTTATTTCTGAATGTATTGTGGTGTTAATCTAAAACTCCTTCTCCCAATGGAATCCTTATTCGGGAAGCTCTAACCTTCCCTCAGCAAGTTATTTGGTCTCTAAAGTTTGGGGTTTTTTTTAAGCAGCTGATTTATTTTGTATTTTGGTAAGTTTGATCTTCTAGTATGATAAACCGCTTTCTTCATCCTGGTTTGTTGTGGATGAACAGTGCAAAACAGTGATATAGGACATGTGACAATCACTGCAATTTTGCTATTTAAATGGAAGTTTAATGTTTTACAATGCTAAAATGATATCCTGTTTAGGGGAAAGTTGTAAATCCAGTCTCTGTCAAATAAAACCCCAAACATGTTAGAACAGCTTGGACTGTATCATATAAATCTGTTTCATTTTTTGTTTTGTTTTTCAACAGAAAAAACATCATGCTTATGTTTTAACCATTAAGCTAGAATTTTATGCCAACAATGTAGCTATATGTGTTTCCTAGTGTAAAGGTACAGCAAAGGTTTCCTAGTGTAAAGGTATAGCCAAGGGGGAAACATACCATGCATAAATTCTATAGGCTTTGCACATTTTTTTTATGATCTTAAAATATTTGTAAACTAAACCTTTCAGAACAGATTTACGAGGAGGAAGAGGGAGAATAAGTAGCTGGATCTGATTTTGGTGAAATTTTGTTAGCTACATAATCCTTGATTAATTGGAATTGAGTGTGAAAGTAGGAGTTACTGCACTATACAACAAATGCTCCTAGCAAATGCCTTTTGTCTTTTAATGGCTGTGGGATCAGCTGTTATCTTAGCCTCCTGGGTGCAGTGCAGGGTGCTGACTAGCAGAAGAAAATAGATGAGAGATAATTGGATGAAAATGGGGACAAAATGAAAAAGGAGACATATTTTTAACCTTGCGGAGGTGTTGGGGCTCAGTCCTCCTCCCATTAAAATCTATTGGAGATTTGCCTTTGCCTTCAGTCAGAGCAGGATTGGGCCCTTAATAGGATTATACTCATTTATTAAGCCATTATCAAATTAAATCAAGGAAAGTGGATTTGTGTCTAAAATGAGTTTCCTTGTGAACATTACCTGCCTCTGGAGTACTGTAGTTGGTTAGCAATGACAATGATTTCTTCCTGTGTTTGGAGGTATATTTGCCGTTTTATTTATCCAGGAAATGCAACTCTTTGGAGATGGGTGATTAACCGTAGGCATTATTATATTACATGCTCAAATGGGAAGCTGGAAATTAAGGGTATGCATGAAGAATTACATGCATATATGATGGAATATTAGATTAACCTTAGAGTTCATCTCTGTCAGTATTATGTTGTGTTTCTTAAATCCTTGTGAGAGGGCCAAGTTCTGTTTCCCTTACTCACCAGTTTTTTCCCCTTTTCTTAAGATGTGCTTGAGTAAAGTGGGCAGAAACTAACCCTTATTATAAGTCTCATCTTTACATGCAGTGAAAGATCAAATCCAATCTTGCTTGCTTTACTCACCCAAATTTCCTGTTGAAATTGAGGGTAGGGGGAACAAATCATCCAGGATTAGTTCTAGTGAACCTTTTCAGAATAACTTAATTTATCAGAACTGGGGCAGAGAACTATTAGCATTTAAGATTCTGCTGAAGATCTGTGTTTCTGAACCAAAATAGAAAAAAAAAGTATTCTGATTTTTTTCCCCTTCCACCACGTAGAAATAAGTGCTTTCGACTCTCTGAAACATCCACCAGTATCATTTCACTGTTGAGAACTGGGTAACTGTGTAAAATTATATTGACCAGAGGGGACTGAGATATAGAAGTGGCCATGCGCTTAACTGTGCAGGAATCAAACTGTTTTACTGATAACATTTTATTGATTCATCTCTCTCTGTTACAAGTAGCCTGAAGCCTCTCAAAATGAGCTAGCAATGTTTTTGTATTGTGGACATTGCAGCAATCCAGTTCCTCAGAGGTACTGAAATGTTATATATGGGCTTGCAAACTCTCATAATTATCATGATTTGTAATGACTGAAACTGCAGATGGGGCTTCCCAAGGTTTCAGTTCAAGCTAGATAGCTGGCAATTCCTCTTTTCTGTTGAAGAATCTGTTGTCCCTCCTTTACTCTGCAGCTGGTGAGTTGTTGTTTTGTTTTTTTGCTGTGAAAAGTGGAATCTTATCCCTGGCTTTTTAAAATGAAGATGGGTAACATGGTTGAAATCAACTTAAGGCAACATTCTATTCGCAGTACCAATGAAAAATGTTTTCATATGGAAGCATTTTGAGATATTTGCATGGTCTACAAGGGATACTTTGTCTTCTTCTGAAAATAATTGTCGTGTTTTTACTAGCATTTTTTTAAAAAAATCCTTTTTATGGCACATCTTTAAGAAAATGAATAGCTTTACAAAATAACAATGGCATATTGTGAGTTTAACCTGCATGTATTGACTAATTAGATTCTTCTGAAGGAGATAATTTGGTGTATTTTATTTAATGAAGGCTTACTTAAAATTTTAATGATGTGTGGGTCTTTTCTTTTCTCTACAATGCCATATTGACTCATGACATATTTTTACACGGGCTTCATTGTACCATGAACAACAGTAGTTGAAAGTGTGAACACTTGATGAAGTATCATTAAATTAGCTTATTGTAGCTGCAGATGTTCTGTTATACTAGTTTACTGTGGTATGAATTGATCATGTCATACTCAATAGTTTTTAAATCTCCACTATTCTTATTGATTATACTACTTTATCTCAAGTGTTTATCAACCTGCTGGCAAGCCCGTGTCTTGTGCAACTCTATGGTGCAATTCCATTTGTCTGTTTTTTGTGGGGGGGTTTAGATTGTAAACTCATTGAGAAAGGGACTGTTTGTACAGTGCCTAGTGCAACAGGGTTCTGATCCTTTGGCACTACTGCAGTAGAAATGATAATGCAAACAGATGTAAGGCGCTTTTGAACATGATGTTGCCCTCCACTAACTGACTCCCAGACAAAATATAGGACCTATTTCTACTGATGACTTAGTTGGGGATTAGATCCTTCTTTGAGCCAGAGGGTTGGACTTGATGACGTCTTGAGGTCCCTTCCAACCCTGATATTCTATGATAGCTATAGTACTTCAGCTGAAGTACTACTACAGGCCTGCATTTGTGGGGCAGAAGGAACAGGGTTCATATCAGCTTGTTTGATACAATTGTCCATCTCCAGTAGCACACTGGGTACTTTATACCATGAGTGCCCATAGGGAATGACAGAGGGAAATAGTAAGTGACTATTCCTCAGGCAGGTAAAACTTTCAGAGCATTCTTCCCATTAATTCCAGTGGGAGATTTGCTGTATAAGGGCCAGAAGGGCTAGACTTATGTAAATACTAAATATATTGGGAAAGGGACACAGGACTAATACTGTATAACTAATTAAAGTACTGCACCAGTGTTGGAGGTGCCATTTTCCAAATGAGACACAAAACCAATGTTTTTGCCACCAGTTTTATTGAAAAAAACAACAGGTCTTTAATGAGCATTAATTTAAAAAGTAATCCCATGGCTGTATTTACAAGTATAGAGCGGTTGCACTTTCATACTCTAATTTGATTTACTAGTAAGGCTTCGGTATATTCTGCAGACCTAAATGCCCTCTGGTGTTTCAACTGCATATGGTATTCCTCATTTCCAGACCTAAACTAGCATTGTGCTGATAAGCTGCTGCCACATTTCACTCCAAAGGTGGCTGCATTTCAACTGTGGGTGACGTGATTTGTTTTACATTTCATGCAATCAATTAGTAAAGTTTGCAAAGAAGTGGTCTTGATGAAGTAAGATGTAAGAAGCTCATTATCCTAAAATTGTACCTAGCCTCTGAGTTTAGGTTCATAGACCATGTTGCTACTTGCTGTGTCTCTCCACTCTTCAGTCTAACAGAGAACGTTATAGTAAGAACCAATGGCTGGAAGCTGAAGTCAGATAAACTGAAATTAGGCACAATTTTGTTTTAACAGTAAGAGTGATTAACTATTGGAATAAACTACCAAGGGAAGTGGTGGATTCCCTAAGTCTTCAAATCAAGCCTGCATATATTTCTGGAAGTTATGTTTTTGCCAGACATAAGTTATTGAGCTCAATACAGGAGTCTGGGTGAAATTTAATGGCCTGTCACCTATTCAGGAGGTCAGACTCGATGATCTCTTCTGGTCTTAAATTCTGAATTTGCCTGCTTCTTGTCATCTGAGAGTTCAGAGTCCTGCAGATGTCAATACGTTGCTTCCACATAGAAATGGAAGAGAAAGTAGCCAGTGTGGCATGGGAAGGATGGGTGCTTTGCATGCTAACCTGAGGGCACTGGTTAATGCAGAGTACTATAACTGTGTTAGGAAACACAGTAGAGTTTTTGAATTGACCTTAAACTTGAAGAAAATGTGCATTTCTATATCATAAGTTTGCTTTCAACAAACATTTTCCTTCTGAATAAGTCACCAAGTATGGATTTGGGAGTGCTTCTCTGTTTCAGTATGAGGAGCTTCTGTGTAACTAGTGTGGTTAGAAAGGAGTCAGTGAAAGCATGTCCTTCATGGCTCAGATATTTCACTTAGTTTTAGGTTAAAGGGGTGGGTAACATGACATAGTGGTTGCTTTAGTCTTTTTTTATCATAGTAAACAAGGTTCCAATTAGATGTTGAGGAGCACCTTAAGAAAAATATCACTTGACAGCAGTTAGTGGTCTGAGACCAGTGCCTGTCATGTGACTAATATTGTCTCAATTTATGGTCTTCCATTTGTCTGTATCCATCTTTTGTATCTTATGTTTAGGTTGTAAGTTCTTTTGGAGCAGGGACCATCTTTTTGTTGTGTGTTTGTACATTGCCATCTGTATATTTCCATCTCCTCTGTTTTCTCCCATTTGGAGTCTCAAAATGTGCTTTAGAGGTGCCAGTTTAATCTTGTGCAAAAACATCAACTCCCACCAATATCAGTGCTGATAAATCATCAGAAGTACTAGTGGACTGGTTTATTTGAACTGATGACTAAATTACTTTTTCCTTTCAGTAGTAACTGTTCAACACTAAAGGGGGAAGAGATAGCTCTGTTGCTTGAATATTGGCCTGCTAAACCCAGCGTTGTGAGTTCAATCCTTGAGGGGGACATTTAGGGATATGGGACAAAAATGGGATTGGTCCTGTTTTGAGCAGGGCATTGGACTAGATGATCTCCTGAGGTCCCTTCCAACTCTGAGATTCTATGTTTTCATGTTCTGAACTTTTCTTCTGCTAGGATTCAAATCAGATTTTGTTAAGAAATTTGAATAGTATAGGTTGTGAAGAAAAGAACATGGACAAGTAATTTTTTAAAAAAAATTTAAAAAATACCTATATTATCCTTATTTAGAGCTGGTTGAAATTTTCCAGATTTCCAACATACTGAACCAAAACTGATTAAAACGTTCAATTTATTATTAATAATATAATTTATTTTTTTGCATTGCATAGTGTCCAGGAGTCCCATTCATGGACCAGGCTCTGTACAGACGCGTAGCAGAAAGATGGTCTGTATCCAGAAGAGTGTACAATCTAAGATCTTGATTATTATTAAAGGTTATAATTTTTAAAAAAGGGTTTTGAAAACTGTTTTTTTTCCTTTTCAGTGAAAAACCAAAATATTTTCCTTAGAAATTGAAAAAAAATGAATTAAAATAAAATAATTAAATGAATTAAAATTAAATTAATTCAGATAAAAAATTACCACAAAACGTAATTGGCCAAGCTTGACCCACCTAACATTGCCCGCCTACCTCAGGTGGCTCCTGGGAAGTGGCCAGCATGTCCCTCCAGCTCCTAGTGGGGGGCAAGCCAGGTGGCTTTGTGTGCCGCCCCTGTAGCTCGGGGTGGGGGCAGCACATAGAGCCCCGGTGGCTACCCTTACATACACCTAGGAGCCCGAGGGAGATGCTGGCTACTTCCCGGAAGCCGTGCGGAGCCGGGTAGGAAACCTTTCAGCCCCACATCAAGCACACTTTTAACGACCTGGTCAGCAGTGCTGACCAAGCCACCAGGGTCCCTTTTCGACCGGGAGTTTCAGTTGAAAACCAGACACCTGGCAATGTTTGGTGGGTGAGCATGGGGGGCACAGAGACGTATGCAGGGCGAGTGAGGATGAGGAGTTTGAATTGATGTGTTAAGATACAGGACGCCTGACACAGGTGAAGCATTATCAGTGAGAGATGACTTTAGCAGTCATATTTTGGAGACATGAGCAGAGCATGGCCAAGGGCAGGGAAGGCAAACCAAAGAAAGTTGCAGTAGTCAAGGCAGGAGATCATTAGCAAACAAAGTTAAACAAAGTAAGAGCTCACGTTATCAGCCACTGATGTACATCTTACTCCTGTTTAATGATTTGTAACTGGAAATCTTTAGTTAGAAATGAGCTGGTTTTTGTATTCCTTTTCTCTCAGCTCTTTCTAGATAAGGAAATGAAAGGATTACTTCATAGTCATGTAATCCAAATGTCAATGTTCTGGCTCATTAGAGAAACGAGCACATAGTTTGTACTTTTTAGTAGACTATCAGTGATACCATCCTGATCACCTGCTTAGTCATGCCTTTATCAAGCATGGAAGCATCCTTAGTCTGAAGAGAAATAGTATTTCCAGAGATTTGAAAGCCGTACCTGAATTTGAGGTCTGCAACAGATTTTGTTTTGAATACAGTCCAGACGTTAGTCATCATTTCTGTGCTGATTACTTTGCATTAGGTACTAATTTGCATCCTCCTGACCATTTCCATTAGTATGTCAGTGACAGGTTGTGTGTATGCCTCATAGCAAGGTGTTTGCAATCAGTCAGAACAATGGGAAATGGATTCATTGTGCTAAATGTGTCATTTAGTAAGTGCCTACTAATCTTAAAGTGTAGGTTGAAAATCAGATCGAAAATTGGGCACTCAAAAGCGTATTGGATTGACCAAACCATGATTTTTGGAACCTTTATGGGAAATGGCTTTTTATTGAATGCATAGCAGAAAGTCATTCAGATTTGTGGGTTGTCTTCTGTCCCCTTTCCCTCCCCCTGCCTTTTTTTTTTTGCTCCATTAGATCAATACTTAGCAGTAAGTGTGTGCACTTCTCTGCAAAGCCAGACATGACTCTAGAGGCACTTTAAAAAAAAAAAAGCAAGGCGAGCTCAGTTAAATGTGTTTCTTGCATTGGAGAGCCGGTTTAATTGCTGATGCAGGCTCCTTTTCTACTAACCCATTGATGTGACCTGAAAGAAAACTTTTAGGGTAGCTGGCCTCAATTTCTCAGAAAATAAACTTATGTTGCATGTGCCCATTTTACAGTGAGAAGTGGGTTCTGTTGTGTTCAGAGGCTCAGAGCAGTGGGTAATGCTTTTATTGAAGGGCAAGAGTTCTGAGATGGCACTTCTGTTTAGTAAGTTGCTGAAAACAAACATATGACACTATAAAAGCTTTTTTAATAGCACTGCACATTGGCTTGGTTCGGAAGACATTAAAAACTGTAACAAAAAAACAATGAAAAAAAGGATGTGTCTGCCAGATTGCATGCAAGTATCCCTGAATAGCTGATGGGTTCATTTTTTTACTTGTTTATGGGCAAATTACAGAGGTGCATCTGTTCCTCATCTATACTGAGTCAAGCATCTCTAGTTTTTAAGACACTCTTTGACATTCTTTGAAGATTGGTTACAATTACAGATACCCTAAACTTTCAGTGAAATGTTCCTGACCGAGGACGGTTTTACTTTTGCTCCCAACTTTAATGAGGCACAATATAAACATCATAATGACTGAAACAACACACATACCCAAAAGCACCTTAACACATCTTTAATATGAACCAGTGTTTGTTATTAATGAAGACTCATTTGTACTATATTGATTTTGCTTACATGCTCAGGGTCTTGTCTCCTTATGGGAACCATAAAGCAGAGGCACCATTACACTCCACTGATGAATGGCACATGAAACAGAACAAGAACATTTTGGCTGGCGACAAGGTTCTTTTGAAAAGTTAGGTGTACAGTAGCATATGGTGTTATTGCAAATACAGGTACAAACTAGGCAATTGCAGTCAAAAAAGGACCAGTTGCTACGTGTGTAGTTTTGTGCCTTCAGTTAATAGTGAGCACAAATACTAGTCTTTAGATCTCAGACAACCCGGTTTGCAGTCGTGCAGTTGGATATCCTGCAGCCAGCATTGCAACAGCAAATTAATTCTGCCTCTAGTTTTGTGCAGACAAAAGTAGACGCCATTCTCAAAAATCACACCCTAAATGTGAATAACTTTAATGGTATCACACTGATTCTTTTTTTTTTTTTTTAAGTTCAGTCATATAGGCCAGGAAATACATAAGCCCCTCTGAAACAGGAACCAGAGGAAGCTGACAGTGGCCATCAGTTAGTAGATTTTGTTTAGTAATTGCTTCATCTATTCAATACTATTGAAAACACCCTGGAGCAGAATATAGCTGCAGGGGAACAGCACTCTAAAGCAGCCACCTAATTAATGAATCTCATTGCCACTTAGGCAGCATTATACAATTTGCCTTGCTTGTCAGAATAGATCTGGCCTTACCAGGTTATGTACTTGCTGTCCAGAAATGTAATACTATTATTTGAAAAATTAAAAGTGACGTGGATTTGAAAAACTGGTATGTTAAAGCTCCACAAATGAAGCATATTTTATCTTTGGCTTGTGTTTACATTGCTGACATTACAGGTAGCTGAAAAAATATACAGCTGCATTACACAACAATGGAAAATATAAGCTATTTCAGCTTTATCTGTGTTGCAGTGTCCAAAGTTATTCATTATATTCAGATGATGGGGAAACAAAGCCATCTCAACCAGTGACTGAAGGCAGGTGAACTGTTTTCTTATGTAAGCAGGGAAAGCAAAATAATGCATTTGAGACAGAAGAGCAAAAGAAAAGTTCCTTCGGATTTTAAGATTTTACCCACTCAGCTATTAAAAAAAAAAAAGAAGTGAGCGGTCAGATTATGGATTGTATCCAGGTGTTATCACTGTGTATGGTGACAAGTGACGCAGTAGTATTGCTGTGAATGAGTTGCTTACCTATCCCTATCTGAAGATTTTTATTTTTTTAAAAAAAAGGTCTAATGAAAATAGTGAGGTTTACAGCCAATTGTGTGTTAACCTCTAGCATTAAGAAAATCAAAGTCAGGCTTAAAATATCAATGCCTGAAATTATCAGTGCCTCTTAGCAAGCTTTAAAATCTTGCCATAAGGCAGAGCTAATATTTTTAATTGTATTAAGAAGTGAGGTATCTTTTTTTCCCCAAGTGACAGATTAATTTAGTGATCAATACATGCAAGGTGTTTTATAGCTATCAGATTTTTTTTCCTCATGTAAATTAATGGCTATGATAAAACATCAGACATGTAATGATCTTGATCACACTTGGCACTCTCCCTAGTCCACATCTTCAGGGTACAGGGTACAGTCTCTCTGATGCACATGGGAACCCGTGCAAAGGGACCAGTACCTTTGCAGTTTGAAGAACTGCACATCCCTTTAAGTTTGTGATGGCTTTGACACTTGTCTCCATTGTTCCCTCTATGCTGTGCGCATGTACATGCGCACACACATCCCAAACCTTGCGCACATGGTGAAACACTGCGCGCACAAAAATTTGTACAGAAGAAATTTTTCGTGCACACAGCCTGTCAGAAATTAGAGGGAACGTTCCTTGTCTCCCTGGTTCTGTGTGGAACTTCACTGAAATCATGCAGAGCTCATGGCAGGAGAAGAGCTTTCATTCATGAGCTTCTCTGATAGGGAGTTTGCTCTTTATCCTGGCCTAGACTCTGGCCACTTTATTCCACAACGTGGTCCTAAACTTTGTAGACTTTGCCCCTGGAGCTCTCTCCTGCCTTGGGCAGCTCCTCTGCTACACCACTGGCTCTCTGCCTGAGCAATCCCCAGATGCTGTATGAGCCATTTGGGAATGACCAGCCTGATGTAGATTGACCCCAGAATCGGGAGGGTTCATGAAGGACCCTTTGATGCTTTCCTTCCTCAGCTGTGCCTGGCATTCCTTGTCTAGAGCTGCGAATCAGGGCCCTTATTTTTTTACCTCGAGGCACCTAACACACTTTTTGTCACCATTCGAATAAAAAATAAATCATCATAAAGGTTTGAAAATGCTGATACGTTAAATTACATGCTGCAGAATCACAACTATGTTAAGTAAAGCATTTTAATGCACTACTAATTATTACTTTATTCTGGTGTGCATTTTTGTGTGTGATAACTACAACAGTAGTTTGTTATAATCTTTATTGGGCTTTTCCCAATGTTTTGGTGGGTTTCAAAAGCTAACTAATGTGTGCACTTGGCTGAACTTTGCATTTATCTATAGGGAAAAGAGAGTGAATATATTAAAGCAGATGTGATATGAATAATAATTAGGAAGTATTAATCTGGGGCTCCTGAGATTTCTCTACTGTCAGTAAATTCCTAGTTCATTTATTTAGCTCTACTCTGGGTTACAGGTCATATTCAAGAGGCAATGCAATATTATTCTGCTTTGTAGCTTCTGTGTTGGCATATAATATTACACACATTTGAAATTCCAGTAAGAATTTTAACATCAGAAAGTGATACTTGTGCAAGTGATTCCACTAGCATATGTATTCAATGAAGCATCCTTGGCCTATGATTTGAGTAATAGAAGAAATATAATTTAACATCTGTGGTTCTGCATTAGGAAATGACATTTTCTCACTGTATTCAGTCACTATATTTCTGGACATGAGCACAATAGCTTTTAGCACTGGTCAACCTTTCTCAAGCCAACTAGTGTCTGGGTTGGTTATTATCTGGCAGAGAGACATATATATATCTAGTGTCAACTAGTGTCTGGGTTGGTTATTATCTGGCAGAGAGACATATATATAGATATATATAGATAGATATATATGTATATCTGTATCTGTGTGTGGGGGGGGGCAAGGGTTGGATTAAGATACATGGATTTAAAAGATCAGTTGTCTTGTACAATTAACATTCCCCACTTGCCCCCCAGAAGTTACCCCCCTTCGGTCATTTCACACATATCTTGAGTCTGGCCAGCAGTGATTTATAATTTACTGTGTTTCAGAATTCTAAAATTTGATAGGACAACAAGCGAAGATCAATAACTAATAAACCATTGCAAAATACTATTTCAGTTATTATGCTGTGCCGTACAAAAGGGCCATTATTTTTATTTGTCTTAAAGTGATTATTATGCTTCTAATTATAAGGCTCACTAGTCCATTTAACAGTACTCCAAATAATTAGAATCTCTTTGTAGTTCTTTTCCCCTCTGTGTATTTTACTACAATAATATAAATATTTTGTTGAATGATTGATTGCCCCTGCGTGTGTGTGCGTGAGAGAGAGAGAGAGAGAGAGAGAGAGAGTTTGTGAACTGTATTTCATTGTACTCAAATTGTTTCCATTTTTAACTTTGGTTCACACACAACCCAGCATGGTGGCACATGCCTGTAATCCTAGCTGCTTGGGAGGCTGCGGTTGGCAGATCACTTAGGAGTTCTAGGCTGCTGTGCTCTGTGCGTGTCGGGTGCTACCGACCAGCGGGTAGTTGGAGGACTGGCTAGAACAACATGTCTGATGTGTTGTGATTGGTGCTCCCTTCCTGTGAGGCTAATGGACCAATCGGTGAAGGTGAGGTTCAAACACTGCATTGGTAGTTTTTTGGGGGACAGTGCTATGGTTTTATGTGTACCAGATAAAATACCTCACATAAAGACAGATGTGAATGAAATCCTGACATCACTAAAGTCAATAGCCAAGCTCCTATTGACTTTAACAGGGTCAGGATTTGTGTTGTAGGATGCAATTTGCCAGCGTGGTTCATAGTCTCGGCACTAGAACCAATATGGTGGCTGCTGCTATTCACCCAGGAGTATCTTCCACATACATGATGGTCAAAATTTTCAAAAGTGGCTGTTGCCTATGGTTGCCTAATTTGAAACACCTTGAAGTCTGATTTTTATATAGATCAGAGCACCTGTCCCCTGAGAATCAAGCCCTTTGATGATGCCTCTTTTTGGGCACCCAAAAAATTAGGTACCCAAAGTGAGGAGACATGCTTTTTTGAAAATTTTGGTGGATGTTCATGAAAGCACAAAAATGTGGAGGGGGTGGGGAAGAACTAATTAATGCTTTAAGAAATTGAATGAGAACAGTGGTTACTCTTTGTTTTAGAGTAACAAAAGAAAGTAGAGTTGTGAGCATCTGAATCAATAGGTCCGTTTGCTTAAGTTCAGATAGTGAAAATGCTTGAAAAGATTCAGCAGAATGTCATCATCTGAAACTTCGAGATAATTTCTGAAAATAACAGGTCTGCCAGAATGTCAGTATTTGAAATGAGAAGATTACTAAGGGGGGATTGGCAGGTAATAAAGGACCTAAAGAGACATGAAAAGTTAGCGGTTTCATTTTACTTTGAGATAGGAAAAAATTGCTTAGCACCACTTATGGCATCTTTCTTTCAAGAATCACACAGCTAGATGAGCCAGTTATCTTCCCTTGGAGGTAGGTAAAGGTTAATAATCACTTCATTCACCCCAACTGCATCCAGCTCTGTGGTGGAGCATAACTGTTCGGCAGCAGACAACATTACAGCACAACAGCTCAAGACCTGAAGTGAAGGAGAATAATATTAGCTGAAACGGTAGGAAAAAGCTCAGAAGACAGAGTGTACTGTAATGCAATTAATTAGGTCTGGATGCAGCCACGCCTATGAAAAATTCTATAGGATGGATTTCCTTACTCTGGACAGCCATGGGTTAATAGTACTTAGGCATCTTTGTTGAAGTCTGAGGCCAGGTCTACGCTGAGGGGCCGGGTCGACCTATGATACTCAACTTCAGCTACACAAATAACGTAGCTGAAGTATCTTAGGTCGATTTACCTGAGCATCCTCACAGTGGTGAATTGACTGCTACCGCTCCCCCGTCGACTTCGCGCCCGAATTTGATTAATTGCTCCAAAGAGTATCTCAGATATTTAAAACTCTAAAGCCTAAAGCTGGCCGTGTTATCTATCCACTTGTAATTGTCTCCTGTAAACCACATACAACTGCCTTAAGGTGTTGGAGATTCCTAAACCAGTCTGGAAAATCACTAGTGTGTTTTATAGTGAAGATGAAATGAACTAAAGTACTTCATTGTTCTAAATGATGGACTCAATGGGCTTTGTTCTTTTCTCATCCGTTTTTTATACCAGTGTGTTACATGGAGGAACTACATGTTTACACCAGCGTGAGGAAAAAATGCACAATGTATGCAACTAAGTAAGCACTATATGAACTTATGGTGATATAAATATTTACATCTATAATGGTATTATGAGCCCCTGCTGTGCATAACAAAGTACTTTGAGTATGCCATGTTGTAGCCGTGGTGATCCCACCATATAAGAGAGACAAGGTGAGTGAGGCAATATATTTTATTGGACCAACTTCTGTTTGTGAAAGAGACAAGCTTTCGAGCTACACAGATCTGAAGAAGAGCTCTGTGCAGCTCAAAAGTTTGTCCCTTTCACCAGCAGAGGTTGGTCCAATAAGATATTGCCTTGCACACCTTGTGTCTCTAAAGTACTGTGAGAGTAGTGTTGAAGCTTTTTAGTTCCTTGCCCCACAGAGTTTATGGGCTAACACCTGGATCCCTGAGAAATGGGGCCTTGTTGGGAGGATCTCTTCCAGGATCAGGTTTGAAGTTAGAAAAGAGAGACAAACACCTGGGAAAGCAGTACACAAAGATTAGGTAAGGGGACAGGCAGTAAGCAGAGTATTTCCTCTGATGGCTAGAAAATGTTTTCAAGGAAAATATTATTTGCTCACCCTGCTGTACCATATCATAATATTTAAGTAGGGTAACCACATTTATACATAACTCCTTGAACCTCAGGAATGAGGAAGTCTTCTAATGCCCTGCTAGAGAATACGAGCAGATAAACCTCCAAATACTAAATTCTGTACTGTTTTTCCACTTGGTGCCAGACAGCTCTCAATAGATCTCAATGCAGCGCCAGCAGTTTATGCTGTTTAATAAATCTAATCTGCAAAACAGGTCACGTAAAAACTAAAAACTTTTCTTCTAATTACAGTAAGATTTTATTGAATGCACATTATACATATAGATCATAATACTTATTAAAAAAAGACTATTAAGATTTTACAGTTCAAGATTTTACAGGCAGTGGGAACAGTGGAAGTGTAATGTTTTCTGAGAATCATATCTGCATTAGCAAGATAAAGAACAATTTAGGAAGATTACAAAAGCAATGATTTAGAGTACAACATAAAAATCTGCTGAGAACTAATTCGCAATGCCAGCTGCTGCTAAGCTTCTTAATCTTTATCTAGTTCAATTAAAATCTGAATGTTTGGGATTTCATTAACAACTGGGGACTTGGAAATTACATGCACTTTTACACTGTATTCAACCGCTTATGCACATTATTGGAAGTTTCCCAAAATGTCTTCAGGTAGACTGAGATATAATTAAAACTTAAGTACTTAAAGGATAATGCAGAAGTAAAAGAGGATTATTTTAATTTTCTCTGTCAGATCCAATTGACAAAAAAAAAAATCTTGTGCAAGTAGAAATGAGTTGTGGACCAATAAATATCACAGTGTAAATGATATTTGTCAGTGATGTGGAATAGCTATGCAGAGGGAGATAGGATTTCACTGGAAAGACAGGAAAAGTTTTGGAATATCCTAATTGCTGCCTATGCTCCATGCATTTTTTCCTTTGGTGACAGAACTTTGCCCCTACTGTTTACTTCAGTAGACAGGTAACCACGTTGCTATTAATTAATTATGCATTTCAAAGGATCTGCAAGTAGGCCTTTCTAAAATTAAGCAAAGTGATGAACAAGCTTTTAATCACTTAATGCTTTTTATACAAATTAATTCCCATTAATTCCTCAAGAATAAGTCTTTAAAAAAAATCAGGGTTAAAAAGTACCTATTTTTTTATTCTCTACCCTCCCTGGTTTTCTTTCTCTTTTCTACGAAAGAGGTTTTACGTGTGTTAGCACCCACTATTTCAAATAAGTGAAGTGAAATACACCTCGGAATACACACTGCCTTTGGCTCAGGCCCTGAAGTGTCTCAGACTGCAACAGGTGCCTGTTGTAAAGCCCTATGAGGTCAGTGTAGGCAGGAATGGAAGTTCTTCCCAAGCACCACTATGAGTTCTAGGCTTTCTTAGTCATCCCCTCACCTTGCACCCATTCTGCGGAAGGCAGGATCTAGCCTTAGTGATGCAGTCAGTATGAAGAAATATTCTTCTAGACGAGCTGTATAATCTTATCCTACTTCTGTAAAATCTATCCATCCATCTTAGGAGTTTATACCCCTGCCCATCACCCTAGCATCTGATTGCCTTCAATGAAAAAAGATGTAGCAATGGTCAATTCCCTAGTGGAAAGCGCTCTACACTTTCTGGGGTAAAAATTCAGTATGGGGTATTTTTCTTTGGATTGGTTGATTTTGTTTGTTGCAAGTTCGGGTTTTATTTTAAAATATTTTTCAGGAGGAGAAAGGGGTGTAGATGAATATGAAATAGTATCATATTAAACATTACTTTATTCCTAGTGCTGGTGCTTTGCTATTTTGAAAGCTCTGAAAACAGTTGATTTTTTTTTTTTAACTTGCCTGCATCAGTGGCAGGAATTTTTTGTGTTTGGTTCGTTTGGAAATAAGATGCTATGTATTCAAACAGACATGAGATTTTATACTAGTCCTTTTTGTGAGTTATATAGAGGCTTCTATCCCGCTTCCCTTCCTTAATACCACCATGAGAACACCAGATTTCTTTTCGCTCTGTGTGTGTGTGTGTGTGTGTGTGTGTGTGCGAGAGAGAGAGAGAGTGTGTTACACATCAGCTGTTCCTTTTTGCATAGAGATTTTTGAGAATTATCAATATTTCATACTGAATATCTAAAAGGAGACCGTCAACTTGAAATATAACTTTAAAAAAAATTCCCTTCCCTGAGTCCTTCTGCCAGTTGTTGTGGTTTCATTCATATAATAATAATATATGGAGATATACCTATCTCATAGAACTGGAAGGACCTTGAAAAGTCATCAAGTCCAGTCCCCTGCCTACACTAACAGGACCAAGTAGTGTCCCCTGATAGGTTTTTTGCCCCAGATCCCTAAATGGTCTCCTCAAGGATTGAACTCACAACTCTGGGCTTAATAGGCCAATGCTCAAACTACTGAGCTATTCCTCCCATAAATTTTCTTTTGCCTGACCTTCACTAGGAATTTACATCAGCATAGCTATCTTCCAGGGGTGTGAAAAATCCACACCCCTGAGAGACAACGCTATATCAGTCTAACCCCCCAGTGTAGACAGTGCTAGGTCAATAGATTTCTTCTGTCGACTCAGTTGCTGCCTTTCAGGGAGATGGATTACTTACACTAATGAGAGAATCCCTCCTGTCGGCACAGGTAGTGTCTACTCTTAAGTGCTACAGGATTTTAAGTGTGGACAAGCCCTTGGTTTACAAAACACTTTCTCCTCCTCTGTTGCAGGTTGAAAGCTCCAAACAAATGACAGGGGGAAGTGAAAATGACTATACACAAGTGCTCTCAAATGCTAAAGTATACAAACTGGAAACCGAGAGCAATATTTTCTCTCTCGACACTTCAGTTCCACTGTTGTATGGTTTTACTTGCAACACTTGGAGAGAAAATATTTTCAGATACAAGGGTGATGTTTATGTAGATGATGTTCCTCTCTGAAATATTTAACAAGATCAACTACAGGAGAAAATTGGTGTAAGGCTCAGAGGTGCACTGGACATACATAATATGTTCTGCCCTTGATGAGTTTATGTCAAAATGACTGAAAAATAATTTAACTTTTTCTTAATGCATTAGTTGCAGTTATATCAGTTCTTGACATAGGATGTTTTAAAAGATGACATTCCTGGCACTGGATAATCAACATTTTGTTTGCTCTCCCTTTGCCTGGGTTTATGGTCCTGTTTCTGAGCACATAGGGGAACATTCAAGAACCAAGGCAATTATGCAGTTTGACTGCAGAAAACAATTCTGTTCAAGTGAATGCAAGTCATTCTCTGTCCTTTCCTCCATCATTTGTCTTCGTGGAAACAAGAGATGACAGGATCAGTCAAAAGACAAAGTGTAAGCAGAGTTCTGTCACCGGGTCACATAAGCTAGAATTCTAGCTATTGACGTGGGACACTGGGCACAAATGCATGATACTTTGCTATTCAGTAAACATTTGTAGGTAGCACTGTAGTCCTCCATTCCCTGAAATGTGGACTTCTTCTGAGATAGTCCTTTTCTAAACAAGCAGATATTTAAATAATGTATTCTCGTATGTGCCATAGTGAGGACAAAAGTTTGTAAAATTATTTATTTATTCCATATATGTTTCAGTTTTTTTCTGTGTGGATAGTGACACCTACAATTTTATTAGGACACCAGTTAATTATTGGTATGGATTAGGGCCAATGTTTTCAAAATTTAAGTTAGCCACCTACATCCATAGTTGGGCACAAGTGTAAGAGTGGCTTGATTTTCAGAACTGCTGAGTTCTCACAGCATAGATTCATAGAATTGTGGGACCGGAAGGGACCTTGAGCGGTCCCCCTGTCCAGTCCTCTGCACTCAAGCCGGACTAAGTATTCTCTACCATCCCTATTATTATCTAGCATCCCTTGGCCAAGACATACTCTCCCTCCTTCTGTTTGTACAGTTCCCCACTATCCTGTCCTTATCTGAGGACTGCAGTTAACTTGTACTTTACAATTATATAGGGATTTCGTACAAAGGATGCTTTAAAAATAACAAGCTCAGTTACAGCTGCTAGACCTAAAGCCACAGTAAAGGTAGGGGAAAAACACACTGTGCAAGCAGCCTTGGCTGGAGGCAGTGCCCTCTATATGGGAGATTGAAACATAATGTTGCATGGAGGAAACACTTGCTGCTGGCTACTCCCTCTGTAAAAGGTAAAACGTGCTTCCCCTGTGCCACCTTCCAACGACAGACTAGTGTGGGCAAGCCTTGGACACACCTAATCGAAACATGACCACTTATGGGGCACTGTGAGCTGTCAGCAGTGCTATTGCTCACACACATTTCACAGAGGGAGTTCAGGTAGCCGTATAACGGGTGCTTCCTGCACGGAAGCACCAGTGGGAGAAAGACTTGCCTATATATCCTCTCTCTGCCAGCACACCCACATTGGAGACCATTTGGGCTGAGAGCCCCAGTGCAAACCCTAACAAAAAGCACCAGAGTGTCTTCAATGTCCACACAGAACAGATGCAACCTTGGTATAGAATATCTTGCCGTAAAGACCCGTGTACAGTGGACTGTATGAAATGTATCTGCATTACAGCGATGCAGCGAGCAGTCATTTCTATCTGTATTTGACTGTGGTTTGAGGAAGTTGGTAATGCTTCCGGCTCACTCTGTTTGTCAGAAGTAATTTCATTTAGCGTTCATCGCTGCTTCATATCCCTTACTCCTTTACATTCTTGCTTAGATTGCTCTGCACTCAAAGCACAGAGGGAAATGCTATCATGTTCCCATACAGCTCAGTTGTCTATTGAATATAGGCTGTGAAGGGAGAAGATAGGCTGCAGTTTTCCTTTAATGGGGAGCTGACCAGCGAATATATCATGTAACATTTCTGAGCACATCTTTAAATATAAGCTTTTGTTCTCTGTTTTCATAAAAAGCTTTTAAGCAGCTATGGTGACAGTCTGGATAGCCCTTTTGACTATTCAGGTTGGCCCCTTTCAGAAATCAAAGGTTTAAATAAGCCATTGTGAATTTTCTTTCTTGCAAAGAGAAGGCAGAAATAAATAAAATGAAGGATGCTGATATATCACAAATGGATACAGTAAATGTGTCGCTAGGGAAACGTGGGAGTTCAGCACTGGAGAGAACAACAGATATGGTAAGTATCTGTACATTTGGTTTCAAATATAAAAATCTGTGCCACAGATTGATCCTTTAGGAGTAGTAAATGTGTATTATCTGTAATTATACCCAAACTTCATAAACCTTGCCTTAATAACATTCATTGCACAAAGTTTTTTCTTAGATATTTTATTTTTATTACAGTCAGGCATTTTAACTTTAATTTAAAGAAAACTGCTCCAGCTGTTACGAATTTTCTTTTAGCTGCTGTTTCTGTCAGGAATACCTGGTAAACTGTCCCACTCCTATTCTCCCTAGGTTAAGCCCATCATTTTCTTATATTGGCTTTGGAGAGTTTTGGAGGCAGTTTGGAAGGATTTTTATTTCTGAGCCCCAGTTGAATGAATAATTTAGGAAGATTAGAAGCAGAGAATTTTCAGGTAGATTAAGGATTGTAGGCCAAATTGTGTTCTGGAATACTTTTGTGCAGTCCCAGTCAACTGCACAGAAAGTAAATGAAAGCAGAATTTCCTCCTCCACTGCCTCTATGTATAACATTACTTTTAGATTTCCTTTGTTTATTAATTTAATCCTACAGTTATTAATATTTATATTTAATTTAATTAAATATGGTTAACTTTAACTAAAAAATAGTTCTTATCGTAGTCAGTTTTTAAAAGCCAACTCTTAGGAAGAATGATAGTTGACAATTTCACCAATAGAAAATTGTGCCAATTATGACTGTCTATTAATTTGCAGTTAACTCATGTGATTCACTCAAATTAATTGCGATTAAAAAAATTAATCACGATTAATCACAGTTTTGATTGCACTGTTAAATAATAGAATACCAATTGAAATTCATTAACTGTTTTTGGATGTTTTTCTACATTTTCAAATATATTGATTTAAATAACAGTACAACACAAAATACAAAAGTGTATAATTCTTACTTTATATTATTTTTATTACAAATATTTGCACTAAAATTTTTTTATTTTTCAGTTTGTCTCAGACAAATACCATAATGCAATCTCTTTATCAAGAAAGTGCAACTTACAAATGTAGATTTTTTTTTACATAACTGCACTCAAAATCAAAACAATATAAAACTTCAGCGCCTATACGTCTACTCAGTCCTACTTCTTGTTCAACCAATTGTTAAGACAAACAGATTTGTTTACATTTATAGGAGCTAATGCTGCCTTCTTCTTCTTTACAATGTCACCTGAAAGTGAGATGAGGCATTCCCATGGCACTTTTGTAGCCGGCATTACAACTTATTTATGTGCCAGATATTCTAAACATTCGTTTACCCCTTCATGCTTCGGCCACCATCCCAGGCGACATGCTTCCATGCTGATGACGCTCGTTTAAAAAAAAAATGTGTTAATTAAAATTTGACTGAACTCCAATAGTATGTCTCCTGCTCTGTTTTACCCACATCCTGCTATGTATTTCATATTATAGCAGTGTTGGATGATGACCCAGCACACATTGTTCATTTTAAGAACAGTTTCACTGCAGATTTGACAAAACACAAAGACGGTACCAATGTAAGATTTCTAAAGATAGCTACAGCACTCAACCCAAAGTTTAAGAAGCTGTAGTGCCTTCCAAAATCTGAGATGGACGAAGTGTGGAGCATGCTTTCAGAAGTCTTAAAAGAACCCAAACCCTCAAAAAAGAAAATCAGCTTCTGCTGGTGCCATCTGACTGCCCTGCTTTGGATCATTATTGAGCAGAACCCATCAGCATGGACACATGTCCTCTGGAATGATGGTTGAAGCATGAATGGACATATGACTCTTTAGTGCATCTGGCACATAAATATTATGCAACACCAGTTACAACAGTGCCATGCAAACATCTCTTCTACACTTTCAGGTGACATAAACAAGAAGCAGGCAGCATTATCTTCTGCATATGTAAACAAACGTGTTTGTCCGAGTGACTGTCTGAAGAAGAAGTAGGACTGAGTGGGCTTGTAGGCTCTAAAGTTTTGCATTCTTTTATTTTTGAATGCAGTTATTTTTTGTAGATAATTCTATATTTTTAAGTTCAACTTTCATGATGAAGATTGCACTACAGTACTTGTTTGAGGTGAATTGAAAAACACTATTTTTTTTTACAGCACAAATATTTGTTATCAAAAATAAATATAAAGTGAGCACTACACGCTTTGTATTCTGTGTTGTAATTGAAATCAGTATATTTTAAAATGTAGAAAAGATCCAAAAATATTGAAATAAATGGTATTCTATTATTGTTTAACAGTGCAATTAATCACAATTAATTTTTTAATCGCTTGACAGCCCTACTGCCAATAGATAATAGGTTGTTAACAGCACTGTTCTACCTGTATTTTTTTATCCCTCATGAGTCATTCCAGAAAATACTTAGTTTAAGAAAAGTGGTCTGTATCTCAGGGGTAAAAGCATAAGTAGCGTGTGGTCCGGGAGTTGTTATTGTACTATAATTACTCCAGCTTTATAGAACTGTAAAGTAAATAGTCACGTCAAACCTGTGCAACTTGCTGATGCATTAACTAAAGCTGCCCTTGGGCTGCATTTACATAAACATGCTATCCTTGTTGATTCCCCTCCTACTATTTTTGTTGTATTGGGGATTTGCTGCATTTTATATTTGTGCACATAATATCCATATTTACTTTACTCTGAGTCTCAGATTTAGCTGTTTTGCTTGTGCCCATAGAAGGGGTTGATTTCTGCATCCTTTGTAAGTCAACTGCATGAAGTAAGTTAAATATATTTTTATAGCTCCTTAGCTGACAGATATTGGCATTGCTCCATTGATGTCACCCACTGAAGATTTGGCCCATTGTATTATTGTTTGTTTCTTTTTGTTTGTCCCGGGTGTGTTCCTGGTGTATCAAGACAGTTGGCGTCCTACCATTAATTCATATGTGCCTCTGTATTTCCTTACCCCTGCAGTGTACATGTGGATGAATGTGCTTCTGTCTATAAGTAGAATGGCAGATCAACTATGGCATGAGGCCAGTGTTAATGATGCACCATGAATCTATAACCCGATGGAAAGGTGAGGGCAAAGAGAGAAAGGTAGGAGGGAGAATATGTAATCGTCTCTCTCCAGCAGACTGAGAGCTAAGGAATACAATGACCTCTGCAAGCCTTAGATTCATCTTAATGTTACTCCTAAACCAAAGTCTATTGTGTGTTAGGTGCATAAGCAGTCTAAGCCAATCCATTAAACCAGCTTGCTATTATTTCTTTTCCCTCATTAAAGAAGGCATTTGTCTCAGATTTTCACCCATCGTTAGACAAATATTGACTTTCTCCATTTTTCAGTGCACAGAGGTTCTCTTGGGAGTCGAGTACTCATTCCCTACCCTCTATAAAGTCTTCACTAAATAAATGCGTGTTTACCGAGCAAAATGGAGAAAGCTGTTAATGTGATGTGTGAATTGCAATGAAATGCAATCATACGATTGGCAAGACGAATGCATTTTGTTCATGAAAGCTCTGAGTAAATGCCATGTAAGCCATATTTTATTATGGGTAATTTTATTATTTTCAATATTTTTTTATTATTGTGAGTGGTCAGTCCACTTCCAATTAGAGCGGAGTTTAAACTGCAATAAGTCTCACTATTATGGTGGTGGTGGTGAATCGTGGATTTTGATTGGCATAAATCGTGGAAGACAAGTCCTCGTTCTTAGGGAATGAGCTATTTTCTAGTGTAGAAAATTATAGTATTTCAGTTTTCTCTATGGACTGTAGACATCTCATTGCTTTTAAGAAGTGAAAGGTACCCAGGATGGCCCATAATACCTTTCAGCATCATTGGCCATATTTACTGTAGAATGAACTTTGTCTAATTTACATGAATTAGCAGAGGGCTATGTCTAAAGTATCTAACCTGCGAGGTTGCCCAGAAGTATGGTCAAAATACCCTTGGGGAATTATTTAGGGCTCAGTTGTGCATCCGAAGGGTCAGCGCATAGAAGTGATGCCTCAGCAGGAATGTAGGGAATAAATCATGATTTATGCAGGCATAAGTCCTTGTCTGCTTCCCGCTCTTGCTCCAAGGGATAATCCTGACCAGCAGCAGTTTGTTACCAATTCTCTTTCCCTCTTCACTATGGTGCCTCAGCTGTGCTACCAAGGACATCAGGAGCTCTCTTCTTTGCTGCTACTCCTCTCACATCTGCTTGGGGTGGGGAGTAGGGGGTGCACCAACGCATAGACACACAAATGCCTGCAGAGGTAGTACAGTGAGGTACTACTTCGTATTTTGTCCCCGAGTGATGGCCCTGGTTTGTCACTTGAACTGTACTGTCTGGTATCTCTAAACAGTTTGGTGACCATATGTAGCACTTGATCTTCCATTCTTTAATTCCCCAAAGCTTCCATTGACTCGAGTGAAATAGGCTCATGATCATGTAGCAAGGAAGGATTTTCTGGTGGCTACGGTGCATGACACCAGGGGCTGTCTTTTTGTTCTGTGGTGTTAGAGTGCCTAGCACAGTGCAGTCCTGCTTCATAACTGCCTACCACTAGTCCTAGGTGCTACGGTCATACAAATAAATAGTGTGTGTAATATGATTCCAGGAGTGTCACGCTGAAGCCTAAAATGTCTCTTTGCTAAATGTTTAGTGATGGAAACAGCTACAACCATGTCTGAGAGAGTTCTTTTCATTCACATTATCACAATCACCATTCGGTTTTGCAGTTTTTTACTATCCAGGTTTTAAGTTCTCAGCCATTTTGGCTTTTTTACAGCCATGACTTTACTGATTACACCAGGGTGACAACATGGGTTTAAGATTACTAGTAATCCTAACAGCCTGGGACTTGGAAGATGTGGGTTCATTTCCCTGCTCTGACACAGATTTCTGGGTGTCCTTGGGCAAATCACTTAGTCTTGGACTTGGTCTTTCTGTACACATTCCCGCTCTGAAAAATGGGGATAATAGCATTTATTCTTAGGAGGATAAATACAATAAAGATTGTGAGGCGCTCAGATATTGTGGTGATAAGGGCACCTTGGATAGAGGAAAATCTTCCATTATTGTGCAGCGTGAGTAGTACTGTATATTACTCCAGGAGTAAGTCCCATTGATATCAGAATGAGCTGAGATGTCACAAGGTCATTCTTAAAAAGGCATCATGTGGGTCATTCTTCCTCTGATATCTGTGGACATTGAGATTAGGTAATACAGGCCAAGCTCCTCGGGAGATTCTCGGTGACACCCAAGCATAAACCCACAAGTGAAATATTAAATTCATAATTCCCACTTTACTTTATGAAAGGATATTTTTACAGACTATGACTGCTATTATCTGGGTTGCCCCCCCAAATCATCCTCTGACCGGGGGTGGAGGGAGAATACCACAGGAGGGAAAGAGCGAGAAAGTGCGAAATCAAAAGCTGACCTTCATGGCTAAAAAAGCTTGTAATTAACAAAGTTTATGACTCAACACAATTGTCGAGTGTTACACAGAAAGGCAGTTTGTCCTGCTAAATCAAGTCTGTGGTGACAAAACAAATTTATTGTTTCAAGTGAGACTGAATACTGTACGTCTTTGGCAGGGGGAAAAGGAGGAGGACAAACTCATCAGCCTCTGAGCTATTAGGTTTTTGCAAGATTACCCTTTTTTGTCTAATACGTGCTGCATCTTGTGAGAAAAATGAATTGCTTTGCCTGTTACAGGTAGAGCATGTTGTTTCTGGCTGTGGTAATTTAGTAGGCCAGAAATGTTGCTGACTGATGGTATTGGTATTTGGTCAAAACAGACACACAAGTGAAATTAAATGCTAACCTACAACATTGGAGTGGGGCAATGCGGAGGCATGTGCTTTTTCCTTGTTGAAGAAATTAGTGAAAGCAATGAGACAGGCCTAATCCAAAGCCTAGGGAAGTCAACAGAAGTTTTTCTATTCACTCTGGTGGACTTTGGATCAGGCCCAGAACTGTATACAGGATTTTGGTGGAGTTTTTCATTAGGTCATGGAAATCATGTGGTTGGGTTAACCAAGAGAGAATCATTTCTATAAACCCAGCAAAGGAAGCACCGCTGATGTCTTCGATCGTGTGATCTGGGACTAGGAACTGCTCCTTCCATCTCATGAAGAAACATTTGTCAAAGACTGGGGGAGGGAGAGGGTTAAAGGCAAGCCCCCTACGCCAGCCAAACAGAAAAACTACTCTCAAATACCAAAAGCTTCTTTCCATAGTTTCTCTTTCTCATCATCCCAGATGGATGTGGCTAGGAGTCTAGCCCAAATCTTATAGGTTGCCTACAGCTTGTTTCTTGATGTGTTCTCGGGGCGTACCTCTTGGTTCTGACCTCACCGCTGACTCCCATGTTCTGTTCTCCACCATGGCCGCACATGGCCACACCCAGGCTGTTAGTGTAGAGGGAAAGTTGATGCTTGTCCTAGAAGTACGAATGTTTGCAGACTTTCAGCACTTTCCCAAGGGTTCATATTGTGTATAGCAGCTGACCTCAGCTTGGATCCCACTCCACTGTCCATTGCCTATGGAATGTGGCCCCATGTTTTTCAGGATAGGGGTAGAGGGTGGCTCTAGAAATGCAATCTCAGCATCTTGAATCCTGTGTTTGGGTATACTGAGATGGAAATCTCACTTGCCATTGATTTAGATTAAGGAAAGTTGATGGAGCCGATTTAGTCTGGGGGATAGGATCTTGTTCACAGCAGAATTCTCTGGGATACAGGGGTCTTCTGGAATGTGGTCTATGGCTTGCTGAATGGCCTGTAGTTGTCCGTCTCAGTTTTCTAAGGGACAGGATGAGCTGGTTTTATATGCACGTTGTCAGTTTGTGTGAATCTTGCCCTTATAAGTGGTGTCCTTCTCCGATCAAAGAAAAAAACCTATGGGGCCATTATTCAGAAGTGTCTTTCAGCAACGCAGCAACTAAAATAAGTCCTAACGGACAGAGAATGACAAGTGTTCTCTGAGAGAGAGTTTTCTATTCCTCACGACTCTCTCTCCATAAATATCAGTTCTTGATATTTACTCTTTTCATGTTTAGCCATTTCACCAACGTCACCAAATGCATTTCATTAACGTTTACTAGCTTTTCAAATCATACGCACCCGCATGCACACCCACCACAATCTGGTTGAGTGGATCATCCATCGTTAAATCGCTTGGTTTTCCCAGTTTTACTCACACAGGAAATAAACAGTCCCATCATTCTGAAGCATTTTATTGTCCAGAACCAGAATGTGCACAGAAACATTTTGTGCTCCTTAGGTTATCAGCAATTAAAACTGTTATTCCCATCTTCTTGGACACATTCTTTCAGAAGTTTGCAACAGAATCTCTTTGACTGCACTGACAGATTCTGGCACACAGAAATATACTCTCCATGGTGAAACCCTTGAGATAGCAATGCAGGGAGTACAGCTAATGAGGTCAACCCTGCCATACAATGGGTTGTTCTGTTATGCTGCCCTCCACACTGTTTTGTCCAGTCAGACCCCATGATCTCAGCTTGCTAATAGACACTGCACTCCAAGTAATGTTTGAAAGAATTTAGGGCAAGGGAGCCTAGAGACTTGCCAGAACACATACCATATTTTATTCGGCTTTCATAATTTAACAGAAAAGGAAGGAAGGATGGATTAGGTGATGTGACAAGGTGTAAAGATACTATCTAGCTCCAGGGAGCAAGAGGTTAATTTAAATTCAGCTTCCCTCTTCTCTAGCCCAAGTATTCAAGGGAAGAGCTGCAGGAGTGGCTACTTGGGAGAAGAAGGCAGGACTGCGCACACACACACACACACACACACACACACACACACACACACACACACACACACACACACACACACACACACACACACACACACACCTTGAACCTCAACATGAGGGATAGCCAGGATTTGTTTACTCTAACAGTAAAAGCAGCAGCAACTAGGTTCTTCTATGGTAGCAGCTGAGCACCATGTGCCCTCCCCATTTCACAGACAGAACTGATGCATAGAAAGACCTTGTCCCAGGTCACACTGCACGTTTGTTGCATAGCTGGGAACATAGAGATCCAGATCTTCTGAATCCAGACCAGTATCTTATCCACAAAGTCATCCTCACTCCTTACGTTAAGGTACTCAGCTTTCTCATTAAAAGCATTCCTAGGAGAGAGAGTCCTTGCTGACTGCGACCGTGTTTGTTGTTTTTCTGCTGAGTCATTCCGGCAGCTCACAAGGATATAAGATGCATGCTACGTGCTCTTCCCTGCCCTCAAATTCACTGCCTCAGAAGTGGCCCCTCTACAGTTTGGTTCAGGCACCACAAGAATATTTGAGTATATTCCTCAATAACTCTAAAATGATCTATGTCCAATGCTCCACTTATGTCAGCAGAGGGCAAAGCACTGGGCTGGACAGACCCATCTGGAGGGGAGGAGCAGCAGCTTAGGATTGGGCTACACTGGGGGCGGGTGTTGACCTAAGATACGCAACTTCAGCTATGCAAATTGAGTAGCTGAAGTTGCAGTATCTTAGGTTGACTTACCTGGCCGCCCCCACAGCGGCGAGTCGACCGCGGCCGCTCCTCCGCTCCCTCCTCTTGCCAAGGTGGAGTTCTGGAGTCGACTGGGAGTGCGTTCGGGAGTCGATTTATCGTGTCTAGAAGCGAAGACACTTCTAGACCTTCACTGCAGGTTTAAAAAAGATTCCTGTACCTACCAATTGGTTTGCCTGGCCTCTGTTCTCCTGCAAAAGATCATCTTTGATGAAAGACGTGCTGTGAAGAATTTGACACCCAGGTTTATTGCTATAAAAATGTTCACGTGTTGCAGGGAGGAAGATGATGGCATGGGCTTGCGATAATACTGTGAGGTGGGTATTGCGATTGTATAAGTGGGGAAGTCGAGGCACAGACTGGGGTGAAATGACTTCTTTTGGTCTCTGTTACTCTGCAGCAAAGCCGTGTAGGCCAAGACCAGATCTCATGATGTATAATCCTGTGCTTTTACCACAATAAGCATCAGCTTTGACAGTACTGCTGTAGTTTGGATAAATATCATGACTATTGCATGCTGCAGATTATCATCAGATATAGGTGCAGACTATCCAAAATGGGTTCAGTCTCATTCTGTAACATGGGCTGACTGCTCTCCTGTTTACTTCTAATCCCCTAAATTGGTTTGTTGTCACAATTTCCTCCAGTTTCCAGAAGCAGGACACGTGGCCTCCTGAGAGGCTGCCGTCGGTTCCACTCCATGTATTAGACTGTAGGGGTTGCTGTAAGAGCAGAGCAGTGAGCATTTGCATCCTCTGTAGAAGCCAAAAACATTGCCACTTTGAAATGCCAAGTCCGTAGTGTCCCTGGGAATTACTGTTCCAAGGTCAATTGTATACAACAACTTCAACAGCACAACACGCTGCTACATGCGTCAGGTCAGCAATATAATGACCCAGGATTTTGAAAATATAGCACAACACAAATCTCTTCAAGGATGGCTCATTAGCTACATAAATGAGGTCAGACAATACTTGTGTGCCACTACCATTACAAATGGGACACATGCATTGTTTTTTTAAAAAAATTAAAAGGCTAAACACAGGTCAGAGCTTTGTTCAAAGCATCCAGTCTAGGGGTCAAGAAAATAATAATTAAGGTGACACTGTCACAGACAAGAAGGATCATAAATCTGTTGTCCAACAGGTAAATATAGTTGCTTCAACTATGGTAGTCAAAGGAGCTGTATTTTGAGGTGCACTGTATGTAAGTCATCTTGGTCTATAAAGCCCTATATTTTTATTGTTGTTTAACTAATCACTATGCTTGTTCTTTTCCTAATACTTAACACTGTAAATCTTAGATTGGTGAACATGTATTTCATAATGAATGGTCTTCTAGCTATCGGAAAGGGTTCATTTCACTACAACAGTGCTATATGTGTCTTTGGTGACTTCCTTCACTTAGGCTTTGTGGAGAAATTTTTCTTCCACCATTTTTTTTTTATCCCCCAGGTCAAAGGGTGCTGTGACGGGTTTGGGCCCTTTGAGGTGTCACCTGATACGCCGGGGTTTAACTGAGCCTCCCCTCAATCAACCTGTTCTGCCAGTCTGGGTCCCCTTGACCTGGCCTTGCTGGGTTAGGCTCACAAGCCTCTCCCAGCCAAGCACGCAGGCAGGGCCACATCCCTCTGCTCTTTTATTGCTTTGCTGGATTAGGCTCTCTGGCTTCTTGCAGCACGTGGCCTGCTGCAGCCACAGGCTGAAGTCAGCTCTGTGTGAGAGGGTTCCCCCAGCACTCGCGTGCCCACTCCCTTTAAGGGGTGCAAACCCAAAGGTTGTATGAAATTTGCCCCTTCCCTCAATGTGGAAGGCGATGTGCACAACTTCTTGCCCCCTCCCCTTAGTCAGAAATTACACAAACTGGGTTATATTTTAAACAAGAAATAAGTTTATTAACTACAAAGGGGGGATTTTAAGTGAATATAAGAGATATATAACAGAGCAGATTACTAACCAAATAAAGCGAAATATGCAAGCGAAGCTCAATATACTTAAGAAACAGGCTACAAAATGTAATTTTTCCCCTAAATGTTATTTGAGGAAGGTTGCAAAATTTCTGTGGTTCAAAGTTCCAGTTCTTTTCAGACTGGATTGAAGTTGTTTGTCTATCCACAGAGAAGGTGAAGCACAGACCAGGGTGGTGTGAGCTTCCCCTCAAATATGTGTGAACCTTATCTTGGAGGGATCACCTCTCAGGGTGAGCGGGCTCGTTCAGTTTCCATTGCCCAGTCAGTCCTTGGTTCCTCTGCCAAGGCGTCTAACAAAAGTGGCATTTAGTGCCAGATGTGGCAGTGTCTTTTTTAATGTCTGCTTGATGGATGCAGTGTCAAGTGGGACCTAAGTCAACGGAATTTCAGCTCCTAAGTCATGTAAGGACTTGAAAATTTGACACTATAACAATCTTGGGTTACTTCCAACTTTGGTCTGGAATTCAACAAGTATCCTAAGCATGAAAGGGTGTACGTATCAGTATTGATGACCTCTGCCATTCATGTGCCATGTATGAAATGGCTGTGTGGGCAGGCTTCCCCCAGAGAATGATCAGTGCGAGGAGGAGGAGGAAGTTAAGGCTGAAACTATTGTGAATGCCAGAGAATGAAGGTCCATGTTATGATGAGCAAAGTCTAAAAACTCCACTTGGTGCTTGGGGAGAAGAAAGTTGCTTGCCTGATTTGTTTGTCACTTTTTATCCTGGAGGGACAGTTTTTTGATCTGATATTTCCTGGGTGCATTGATTTCCATGTCTGGTCTGATACCGAAAGTAACATGCGGCACCTCTCATGAGTTTGTGGTACGTATCACAACAGTAGTTGTAGTACTGAGTTTCCTGTAGAGGACGTATATAATTAGCTATGTGCACTGGCTGAGTGGAACCATTGAGGTATTCAGCAAAGTAGGCCAGGAAGGTGACTTACCCATTCCTTCGCTCATGTTGGCAAAGAAATGGAGACAGGAGACCAAATTCCTTTTTAAGGTTCTGATCAGATGCACAAGTCACTTGGTACACCCAGCATTTTAAGGTGCAGGTCAGAAGCTTGGCCATTAGATGGTAACTAAATTTCACTTGTCTAGACTGGAGTTCTGGATAATCCACAATATTGAACAATAGTTTTGTAGCATCTCATGGTATTATGTGTAAATAGAACTGTGTAGTGATTTTGCTAACAAGGCTTGCAGACTGAGGACTAGGTTTTGCAGTCTTTTAAGTGTGCTTTGCATTATGCTGGTGGTACAAAGCAAATTTAAAACTGGTCTAAAGGAATGCAGAAGGGACTATTCTGGTGGCATAGGATTGGTGTAGCAGTTCATATGTCACCCCCTAAGGTCCATGCTCAGGAACAGTCCCTGCTGGCAGCTGGCATAAGCAGCCTGTAGGTGACTTAATGCCACTTTTGCCTTCTCTCCACTTGCAGTTCAGCTAGTCTGAAGGATCTGTTCATGAAACCATATTAGGATAATGTTGTACTCTTGGTAGTTCTGTATGCTTCAGTTACTTTGTATATTTTGGAAAACACACTGAAGATAATGATATGAGTCTGCTTACTAAAATGGATCATTTGTAATATGTTTTGTCCATTGTAAATATTTGGTGTCGTTCCTGCTCTGAATATTTACTTTTAGGGTCTGACTTTTCTTTGAATGCCGAAGAAGAAATTCAACAATTGTAATGATAGCTTAAAGCAATGAACTGCTGAACGGAGTCTGTGTGTGTATCTAAAAAGGGCCATAAGATCACCATCTCCACATTGGAAGAAGAAAATAAACTGACATGCTTTGACTCGCTGACCATGCGTACATTTTCTGACAATTTATGCATGCTAGAGACAGGAGAGAATAAGAATAACCAACTAATCAAATAACAAAACATTGAAAAGGTCCAATTAGTGCATTTTTACAGTCATCTTTCACAGAATGAATGAGTCATTAAAATTCTGATTGTATGTTCTCATGAGAATGATTGTAATGAGAACAGGAACCACCACATTATAAATCCATTCTCCTGGTGATGATTGTAACTAGAACAGTAACTGGTACAAATGTAATTCATTAATTCATTCTTATGACAATTTAAAGACTGCAATTTTGGTTGTTATTACGTGCCCTTTTGATGCAGTATCTAGGACATTTATTGTGTTTATGAAGTTGAAGTATTGAAATTGAAATAGATTGTAACACAAACAGATGTAAACTTCTCAGAGTTCCACCTTATCAGTCACCTTTCTTTGTAAATTTCTTCTTGCAATTAAAATCAGATTGAAATAATGTAAAATATTAGTCTTGATTTGTGGTGCTCAGGACAGATGGCTAGTTTAGTTAGTCTAATCTCAATTTCCTATTGGACTACATCCAGGGATCCTTGTTAGTCTAATGTCTTGATTCAATTGTTGTTTTTCTTAGCGTTAATCCCGCACTATGGCAGGGTCCGCTTCGGTCAGCATATCTGCCTCCATTCGGAGCTCGGACAGGACCAGTGATACAACCGGGGTATACCCCAACTGATGCGTCGCACCACCTGTCGTTGGAGGCAGTTTATACCTACTGCCAGGTGTTAGCCTACAGCACCTAGTATTCCCAGGAGGTCCCCCATCCAGGTACTAGCCAGGCCTGACCCTGCTTAGCTTCCGAGATCCGATGGGATCGGGCGTGTCCAGGGCGGTAGAGCCGTACAATGTCTTGATTCAGTACTTCTTGAAAATATCTGATACGAGTAGCACAAGTAATTAAAAGACCATTTCAAATTGAAAATAACTATTAGAAAGGGTGAGATTTTAGTCAGTAAAATTTGCAGAGAGTTAGTGACAGTGATGAGTTTTTGTAGAGCTAACAGTAATAACTGATACTATGTACAGTTACATTTTTTCCTGCTGTTTGCAAGTGCTTTATAAAAAGTAGACACTGTTACATGCCTGCTGGTCATAAAATATATTGCGATTAGTTTATCAAAAGACCGAAGAGAGGCATTATCAGATTTGGGGAGGTAGAAGTGTCTAATTTTTTGGGCTATCATTCTTGATGTTATCTGCTGTTATCCTTCAAGTGCCTGATCCCCATCATTAACCGAAGAGCCGCAGTATTTCACATAAAGTGAGTGTAATTTTGATAGCCAGCATTGGACATGACTTCATTATATTTTATTTTTTACTGTAACAAGAAAATATCATGCATTTCTCTCTTATTGGTGGATCAAAATAGCAATATAAAATGGATTCAATTACAAGTTTTCCATGGGATTCTATGAAGTTTATCTGGAGGAAAGGGAACGTACACCAAGTAGTTATAACCTGACCTGTTTCCTTTCAGTATGTAGAGTGGTAAAAACTTGCAAACCTTTGTATGACTCTTCAGTACCAATATAGACATAAAAGTGAAATCCTGGTTCTGTTAAAATCAGTGGCAAAACTCCTATTGCTTTCAATGGGAACAGGAAATGTAAACAAAGAAATTTACCAAGAAATGCAGAAAGTGTGTGTAAACAGAAGGTCCATGCTTCTTAACGAGCTCCCTTATTTAGAGTCACGTGTACTACTTTTGCCAATGCATACACTATCTGGAATTCTTCCTGTGCTCTTTGTTCACTTCTTTAGCTGATAAATTCCATCTTCTGTATTAGTTGATGCTTTACTGCAGCCAGCTTTCTCTGCAGTTTCAATGTGGGAAATGTATCCTGTCCATTGTCCACACAAAATCCTCTGTGAGTACAGAATATGTTGTAGATACAGATTTTGGATTTGACTCTGAGCTGTGGTATGGTAAATCCTTCCTGCCACCAAATATCTCTCTCAAGATCATTAATATTTTTCTAGAAGTAGCACTAATATTTTTATAATCATCAGACAAATCTGAGGCGTGATTAGAGAAGTTCAAAGTTTAGATAGCTCCAAAAAGGACACAAAAATGCTACCAGGAAATATTCGAAGAGACCTGGCCATTTCCTTAAAGATGCATTTATTGAAACTTTAATGGTGTTGCTGTTCTGAATTATAGTGTTTAGACATTAATTGGCCCTGTTATTAAACAGTAATGCATTACCATGACATGCTTATTTGTTTTTACCTTCCTAAAACCAAGCATTCTTCATGATGTCTAGCAATATATTGAGATGCCAATCACTTGAATAAAATACAGGAACTCCTCACTTAACAATTGTAGTTATGTTCCTGAAAAATGCGACTTTAAGCGAAACGATGTTAAACAAATCCAATTTCCCCATAAGAATTAATGTAAATATGGGGGGTTAAGTTCCAAGGAATTTTTTTTCACCAGACAAAAGACTATATTATATATAAATATACACACACGCACAGTATAAGTTTTAAACAAACAATTTAATACTGGTACACAGTGATGATGATTGTGAAGCTTGGTTGAGGTGGAGGAGTCAGAGAGTGGGATATTTCCCAGGGAATGCCTTACTGCTAATGAACTAGCAATTTGTTGAGCCCTCAAGGGTTAACTCCCACACTCTAATAGAATGCAACAAGAAAGGAGGGAGGGCAAAGACATACATCCTGAGAGATATAGAGATAGAGATGAACATTCACCTTTAAGTATGGAGAGGGGCGTCAGAAGTATACTGCCTTCTTAATTAGATCAGCAAGCCAGCAGCCCTCTTGGTCCTGTGTCTCCTCTGCTCTATGGAAGATGGGGTAAGCGGGCTGCAGAAGCAAGGGGGAATGAGACACCCTGACATTAGCCCCCCTCTTCTTCTTCTCTTCCCCCTCCCAGCAACTAGGAGTCTCAGGGAGCAGCTTCAAGGCAGAGAGCAGGAGCAGCACATTGCAGTGGGGGAAGGGACATATGAACTGCCGGCAGTTGATAGCCTGCTGGGCAGCTGATAACATTAGAAGGGAGCATTACACAACTTTAAATGATCATGTTCCCTAATTGATTAGCAACATAACAACAAAACAACTTTAAATGGAGTGACTTTAAATGAGGAATTACTGTACTCTATTTGGAATACAGAAGTTTATTGCTCTTAAAACCAAACAAACGCCCCTTAAACTAAAGAAATTCTCTTCATGGCTTTATAGCTTTTCCATTTTTAAGTATTTTTAATACTGGTTTTCTTTTCAAAGGAAATATTGGAATAAATGAAGCTACAGTTGTGACAATTCCTGGATGCTATTATTAAAATTCCAAGAGGATAAGCAATAAATTGGTACCCATGAGCCATAGATTAATGGAACACTAATAGTAAGCTTTTCTACAAAAAGGTTATTGAGTAATTAGGAATTGCTTAGTGCAATGTCAAAATGCAGTTCAGGTTGGTTAAAATGAGGTGATAAATGCTCCTGTTGCAGTGCAATCATTGAAAAATAATTTTATGCACAGACCTGTCCCTGTGGCTATTTCACTCTGGCAATGTGTGCTAGTTGATGCAGAATTGGGAGTTAAAGGGGCTGAACTGTTAAACTAGAAAAATGGAAGCAGCTGCTATGTGCTGTGCTTGGATAGCACATCAAAGTGCAGCAGAAACAAAGTGCCACCCCTGGTTCTGCCCAGGTTGATATTTCAGTGGAAATGTATAATATTATAAAATTTACAGTCTCTGTATCAAAGTGACTAAAGATTAAACTCTGGGCTGTTGAGGAAGCCTGGTGTGAAAGCATCACTGCATATGACTAAAATGCCACCATTTATACTGTAACCCATTGGTTGTGTGCTTGTTCAGGTCCCCTCTGTGCCCATTCTCCGGAACATATGACTCTGTTACAGTGAACCGTGGCTCTTTAGCTCATGCTGTAGCAGCTTACGCATTTAGCTTTGCAGGTGTGCCCATCACTGCACCCACAATTGATATGAATTCAATCCTGTAGGATCACCAGAGGGACTTTGAAACTGGTTCCCACGCTGCCGTTATACTGCCTGGTGGGGACTGCACCATTATCAGTGAGGTGTCTGGTGCTACTGACAACCTGGCCAGCGGGTAGCTGGAGGACTGGCTAGAACAACACATCTGATGTGTTGAGATCGGCCCTCTCTCTGTGGGGACTGATTATAAGGATAAGATCCTGTTAGGAGTATGGTCTATGTGGGCATTATGCAGAAGTTACTGGAGGTAGAGTATAAATCCATATTTTTCTAAATTATAAACCTGGTCCATACTTGGTAACCAACAAATATCTCTTTCTTAAAACACCTTGTCAATTATTTGTCTTGGTTGTGGCTTCTTTCTTTGTATTAGTTTCTTGTTAGTAAAGTCAAATGTCCAGAACACTTCCAACACAGTGATTTGAAATAGATCTTTCTGATATGAGTCTATTAAGAATGCTTGTACAGACCTCAGTGCCCCAAACTGTATCCTCTGTTCATTTGTAATTACACTGCATTACATTGTTTATGTTGAAGAAAGCATTTCTCTGGGTGCCAATTATAGAATATCAGGCTTTTATTACGTTGACACACAGTACAATGGAGCAAAAATTACTATTTTCAATCAAGCATTCTGCTCCCTGTTGACTGGAAAGCCCTAATGTCACATTGCATACTGCAGACTCCAGAAACGTTGCAGAGGGATATTTTTGTCTATTCAAATACTTGCTAGAGCTTTTCTGTATTTTATGTTCTTATCTGCCACTGTTTCAAAATGTTAGTATTTTCAACTGCAGCTTGGACCACTTTGTCCTGTAATCCTAATGGATTTCAGTGTAAGTGGTGTTGGTCCAGATCTGTATTTTAATGGTACATTTCCAGAGAACACCTAGACCAAAAGAAATTATTGAGACAATAGATAAACTCTCGACCAGTTATGACTATTACAGATCCTATAGCACTTTTTGCAAGAGGGGAGTGATTCAAGAACCAGCCAGCCAGGCACCTAGAGCCACCATACAGCCCTGTCCCACCCCACCCAATGTCCCATCTCTTTGGCCATCCCTGATGCTTCAGAGGAAGGAGAGTAATAAAAAACTCTCTTTGAATACATTGGGGAGATCCCTTCCTGACCCTTGCCAGTTGTCAGCCGAACCCCTGATGCATGATCTTTAGGAACATTAAGACATAAATAACAGTGAGCCCCAGGGCTGTTGAGCTGTGTCCCCGACAATAACAAGAAACCCTCTCATATAGTTACACTCATAAATTTGTCCAACTATCTCTTAAAACTAGGTAAATTGTTTGCGCTCACAATTCCTATTGGGAGGCTGTTCCAGAACCTCACCCTATTGAATTTCATTTTATTTCTGTCAATACAGTCTTCAAGGTCATCCAGATGTTTCTATATAATGTTCCAATCCCCCTCTGTGTTCATGATGTCTCCCGATTTTGTATCATCAACAAATTTCATCAGCACACTCCTACTTTTGTATAATGAATGAGTTGGTCCCAAAACTGATCCTAGAGGAATTCAGTAGTAACCACCTTTCATTCTGATAATTCACTTTTCAGCACAACCTGTTGCCTTCTCCCCTTTAACCAATACCTTATCCACCTTACAGTGCTTGTACTGATCACCATCTTTCCAAATATAAGTAATAATTTCCCATGTGGCACCATGTCAAATGCTTTTATGTCATCTTAAAACTTCTTACTGAGAAGATATCTTAGAAGCTGTCTCAGCAATTTTTTTTTCTCTTGTAATTGTCAGGAAATGATGAGGTTCTAACTGCTATATGGATTTCTGTTGCCATTTTTATTTCTTTGTTTTAGTTTCCTAATGTGGAAATGCAATAATATAAATCCCTATTATACTAGTTATTTCTAAAAACATATGATAAAATAAATTGTTATATTTTACATTTCCTATACTGAAATGCTGTATATAGTCACTGAATAACTTTTCTTGCATTCAGTACTGCAAGTTTAGTATATTTAAACTGACATTTATTGCTTTCATTTTTGTAAGGAAGTATGGCTGCTATTAATAAAGAATAGAAATTATAGTCATTGTTTGAGAACTTCTGAGGAAAATTATTTCAGCAGGTAAATGTGCCAGAATTCAAAGAACACAGGAATGTTCAATTGTATTTCCTCCTCTTACCAAGTTTATATACTATTATTAGGGATAACTAGTTGGTAACTGCTTTATGGCATGTTTTTGGAAACATTATATTATCGAATTTAAAGGTCATGGCCATTTATCATTACATATTTTGACTTTAAGAGATTTATAGCAATCCTGTATTGGCAGGATTTTATCTAATAGCTCTTTCTAATCTTTAATTTCTCTGGTTTTATTATAACTAGGGTATGTAAAATCTTAATGGGCTGGAACTTTACATGCCAGCTGCTAGACTACTCTTTAAATTCTGTTCTGGGACCAATAGTTCTCTCTCATCTTACATTTTATTCATATACCATTTTTTATTCTATCATGTTCTTATTTTTTTAATGTTTCCCATTTCTTGCTTTCCAAATTAATGTGCTGAATAATGTGTTACGTGGAGTCATTATTGGGTCACCCAGATGAGAGGAATACATAAGTTCACCTTCAGTGTTTTAATAATAATACTAATAAGTACATAATTTGTCACCTCCTAGCTTTGAAATTATTATTATTATTATTTATTTATTAATTGCATTGCAGTAGCACCTAGGAATCACAGTTAGGAACCAGGACCCCATTGTGCTAGGCACTGTACAAACATAGATCAAAAAGATGATCTCTGCCCCAAAGAGCTTTCAATCTAAATATAAGACGAGACAGCAGACAGATGATGGTACACAAGAGGAGAAAATGAGACAATATTGGAATAATATGAGTTTCTGTGCTGTTGAGTTTTATTGTTCAACTTGTAGGGTAACCAGACAGCAAATGTGAAAAATCAGGATGGGGGGAGGGGGTGTAATAGGAGCCTACATAAGAGAAAGACCCCAAAATTGGGACTGTCCTTATAAAATCAGGACATCTGGTCACCCTGTGTTCAAGTGACAGGGATAATTATCATCATCTGGGAAGCTGCTCAAAGCCTCAGACCCTTCAGTAGAGGGCTTCTCTAAGGGACTTATTCTTAGGGGGATGGGAAGGCACTTTAAGATGCCTGGTGATGATTTGGAATTTCAGCTTTTCTAATACATTCATGTTTTCCTTCATTCACATTGAGCCACCTCTGGAAGCACCGGAAAAAGATCGTGGAGCTGGAGATAGAGGGCTTTTGTCTAGAGTTGCAAGAAAGCAATAGAAATTGATTATAGTGACTTGTAATCCACTGATACACTGGAAGACTTAATCAATGGTTACCTAAAATTGCTTTTTTCAAGACGTGGCACTACAATGTAATAAATCACCCTCAGTTGGATTGGGGGGAAGCGGGGCTTTCATGGATCTCACTTACAGATTCCACACCTTACCCCCAAAATCTATAAACTGTTCGTGCATGTTTTCTAGATTGCCTGTGTGATTGAAATCCATTGACAATGTCTGCATTCTTTAACAATCTGGGGGAATATTTGTGGATTTACAGCTTTCCCTTTACGTACTTGACCCAATTTTGATCAGTTGTTGAAGCAGAAAGATTTGTTTTTGTCTGTTGGTTTGTGTAAGAACCAATCAATCTCTTTCAGTTATCAGCTATATACATATGCCTGCATTAGTTAGTGTTTTTTGAGTGTCATTAAATTTTATTGGCTTCCTTAAAGTAATTACCCTAATAGCAACGAATAGTTTTGCTGTTGCGAAATCTTAAATGGAATCTTAAATGAATGCAACACGTTGGAAGTTTTATGTCTCATTTTTTTTTTCAGGTGATAAATGGGACTGGAGAAAGAGGGTCAGGTTTCAGGAGATGCCTAGTTTGGTGTGACATCAGGAGCTCAAGAATAATAGCTGATAGCCTGTTTGCTACTGAACAAACACAAGCCTCTTTGCATGTAACACTGGGTTCTCAGTATGTTCAATAAAGATCTTCCTGACAGTCCTGCCGGGGTGGATAGCTCAGTGGTTTGAGCATTGGAGTGCTAATCCTAGGGTTGTGAGTTCAGTCCTTGAGGTGGCCATTTAGGGATCTGGGGCAAAAATCTGTTGGATGATTTAGTTGGGGATGGGTCCTGCTTTGAGCAGCGGGTTGGACTAGATGATCTCCTGAGGTCCCATCCAACCCTGATAGTGTCTATGATTATTGTACCAAGTAAAGTGATATGGTCTTGTTTACACAGGTGTTTCTGAGATTCTTCCACCATTCCTGTGGAACGCTTAGCCAGGCTTAGTAACTTCAGGAGTATTAGGGTGGACTGACTCCTAGCATTTTTATCTGTGTCAAATAAACTTGTAGATATTCTGCACCTCTTCTAGGGTGCTATGCCAGGCAGAGAGCGAGACATACACAATGCACAGCCCAGGTAGTATTCAGTGAATACTATGTGTGGATGCAATGCACCCCAAAATAGGATGAATAGTGTAAACTCTCTAGACCACTGCTAATTGCACCGACTCAGTCACACTGATATTTTGCTAGTGTAGATACAGACGAACTGTTCCTGAAAGGTTTCAGATCCAGTTATGGCCCTAACTCATCCCTGCTTAGTTTTGTGTGTTCATGAGTAATGCTGCAAATTATGATTTTTAATATGATTTTTTAATAGCGAGACAGACAAAGAATTCAAACCACTACATACCATTTTAAACAAAAATCCTATAACTGGGGAAACACCTGATGTGATGGTGGTGGTCAGTTTTTCAGAAAACTCTTATAAGAAAAAACTTAGCACACAGTTGAAATGGAAGCAATCCTTCCAGAACACAGTTCCTTGTGAGATGTTTACATACAGAGGTTGTGGCTAGCTCTGTGCTTCACTCATTTGGAATTATAGCGGCGACTCTCCTTAAAAGCCGTGTATGGGTTTGGGGTTTTTTTTTATCGAGTTGTGTGGAGGGGAAATCCTGATTAGGCTGCTGCATGCTTGCCCATTCTCATAGCTCCTCGGTTTCCTGATTCTGAGATGGTGGGACCACCTAAGCAGTCCCAAGTCTTTGGAAATAACCAAGAGATTGTGCAATCTCTCCAAGTGCAACACCTGGAGTATGGCATTTTCTTCGTGTGTTTTCAAAACAAATAAAAAATGAGCTGGTGTATGTTTTTATTGGGAGCAGGGAATTAAGAAGCTGTGGAATGGGTTTGGTAAATACTGCAGACTGACAACTACGGCATTGACGTGTGCTGTCTTTCTCCATGACTGTAAAAATATTTATGCTGTTTAATTCTACAGTACTGTTAATAGGAGACTAGTAAATAGAAATCACCCACAGTATGTATGCGAGGCGCGTCGGCTTGTCTCATTTTTTGACTGTTTGCAGCAAAAAAACACACACCCCAAGAAACAAGTTAGTGACCAGGGTAAAGAGCAGTCAGCCGTACTGGATCTGAAGCTGAGAGCTTAGCTTACAACATTCAAAGCCCTTGAATTGGAGAATTTCAGGATAAGAAGACTTGATTTAAGGGCCAAGGGTTTTTTTTTCCTTCGGTGCCCATAGCATCAGTAAATGGCACAGTGCTTGCCAAAGTGAAGATATTTAATCCCGCAGTCTTGAGCTCATAAAACATTTAAAAAATGCAAAGGCAGCACTCAGTGGATGCCCTTTGGCACCAGTGACATTGTGTCAGGATTATGGATTGCTGCCAATCGTGCTTTTCAGTCGAAAAATTGTTAGTTGTAACTTTCTGGGAGCGCATCGATTCTAAGGTCAGTCCGTATCACTTATAGGACTTATATCAGTATTGTGAAAAAAGGCACCGTAGGCTCCCTGATACTGATTAACTACACTCAGCAGTTACTGTTTTCAGCATAACTCTCAAATGATTTCATAAAAGTAGGAATAAAAATAAAATCGTAGTCCCCAAATGAATGTATATGCAAAAGAGCATGTACACCGTTGCTTACATCTAATGGTTTTCCTGTTTGTTGTTCCCTCAGACTCGCAAGTAGGCATTTTATGAGGCCAAGCAAAGATTATCACTGAAGGCAGAAAGAATCCTAATAAGTCATAAAATGATTCCCTTAACCCTTGACTTTGAAACCTATATTTAGCAAGGAAAATAAAAGGTATTAATTGATAGGAAAATGCAGGGAGATTAGGGGGCAGAAGTGACATTTGCAATAACATCTTTATGACTTTTAAAATAATCATCCTTGTAGGAAAGAATAGTAGTTTTACCTTTCCATTTAAGTCAGTAAAGAAAGCTTTGTCTGAGTTAAGGTGTAAGGATCTCACTGGATAAGGGGGAAGGGAGGAATGCAAATAGGTAGATCCATGGTTTTTCTTCCCCCTTATTGCTGCTCAGCTCTGCATACCAGCTACATGGAGGGAGAAGGAATAGGATGATCCTTTCAAAGGGTATCACAAATTATTTCCTCCTCACGCATATTGGGAACTCCAAGAGGCATTGTGCTTCCCAATTTGTTGGTCTTTTTCTTACATAGGCTCCTATTACCCGACCCCAACCCCTATCCCAATTTTTCACATTTGCTGTCTGATCACCTTAGCCGACAGACACAATCTAGCCCCATAATCTTTTTGAAATGGAAGACTACAGCTAACCTATATGTTTGAGGGAAGATTGAAAAATATGTTGTTTCTTTAAAATGTACCTGATATCTCTTCCAATTCATGTTTGACAGAGAGGAAAAATGTAACATAGGATATGGACTCCCACGATCCATCTCTCTGCTGACTAAATATAAATATCTAAGACAACTTGCACAAGGATGCTTTAATGGCATCTGTCAGAGATGTTTAAAATGGATTAGACCTTTTCAATTTTCCATCTAATAATGAATATTTAGAGTGAATATCAAAGCTGTTAGCTATTAATTTATAGTACCTAAAAATATGATTATGTTCAGTCAAGGAGGAATCAGCACACATCTGTATGCAGAAACACATTCTGTATCCCAGTCTTGTGACATACTTTTATTATTTTGTATTTTCTTTTGAAATAAAATAGAAGAATTTATTTGAATAACACCAACAGGTAGTAGAGCAGCATTACCCTTAAATAACATGGCCATACTGAGAATATTTTCAGCTTGGAGATAAACTAACAGATACAGGCCAAGACATTTGTCTGTTAAAGTTACATTTAGTAAAACTGAATTTTCACAACTTTAATTCCATTGTCAACTTTCAAATTTCTGCCCATAAACCAATATTAGTATGGAAATATAAGATTACTCTTTAGATCACTAACAGTGTAGTCCATAGTCTTTTTATTATTATTATTATTCTTTGTGCAGATAAGAAATTTTTTCTCTCTGAATTTCGTTATACCACTGAAGGTTACTTTCACACACTAGAAATAAATAGGGTTATATTTCTACAGTTAAAATAAATGTTGCTCCTGTGGAAATAAATGACTTATTCCAACAAAAGAAAACTGATTGTGCAATTGATAAAGAGGCTGTCAATCAAGTAATTCTCATTTATATATTCAAAAATCTTAAGTAATAGCAGTGCAATAAAAAAAAACCCAGCAGTAGCTCTATTAAATCTTGCTCTTCAGGATAATTAAACTCTCTGCTGGAAATCATGTCTTTGCATCTTGCAGTTACTCCCCTGAATAAGTAGTTTCCATAGATTGAGGGTATTCCCCTCTACCATCACCACCATAAATACACTTGGCACATCTGGAAAAATGACATACGGTGGGTGTCTGCTCAAATCCAGCTGACCCATTGCTTGTACAAGGACTTAGGTCCTCCGAAGACACATCCCATATTGTACCTTTAGAGTATGTCTACACTGCAATTAAAACCCTAAAGCTGGCCTGTGCCAGCTGACTTGGGCCCATGGGACTCAGGCTATGGGGTTGTTCAATTACAATGGAGACGTTTGGGCTCCGGCTAGAGCCTGGGCTGTAGGACCTTGAGAGATGGAAGGGTCCCGGAGCTTGGGCTACAGCCCACGCCAGAACTTCTGCACCTCAGTTAAACATAGGGTGACCAGACAGCAAGGGTGAAAAATCGGGATGTGTGTGTGTGCGGGGGGAGGTAATAGGAGCCTATATAAGAAAAAGACCCAAAAATCAGGACTTCCCCTATGAAATCGAGATATCTGGTCACCCTAATTAAACAACCTCTTGTACTAGGAAGAGAACCTAAAACAGAAACACACACACACAGCTGAACATCTTACCACACCTCTGAGCCTGAGCCCCGCAAGCCCCAATCAGCTGGCACAGGAAGCTCTGGGTGTCTAATTGCAGTGTACACATACCCTTTTCAGGCATAGCCCCATTCAATCCTCTTGCTGCAAAGTGTAGCCCATTGACACGATGAATCTGCCTCTATCTGAGATTCTTAAATGACCCCCATTACTGAAGTATCTGAACACCTCACAGACTGTAATGTATATATCTTCACAATATCCCTGGGCAGTAGGGAAGTGTGGCGAATAGGTAGAGCATTGGGTTGGGACTAAGGAGACCTGCGTTCTCTTCATGGCTCGGCCAGAGGCCTGCTGGGTGACTTCCCATCACCCACCTCACCACTCTATGTCTCAGTTTCCCCATCTGGGAAATGGGGATAATGATACCGCTTTCCTTTATAAAGTACTTTGAGACCTACTGATTAAAATCACCGTATAAGAATGAGAGATTATTATTACCCCCATTTTGCAGATGGGCAACCGAGGCACAAAGAGGCTATGTGGCTTGTCCAAGGTTGCATGAGAACAGTATTAGATCACCCATTCTCACAAGAGGAACATGGTCAAACAAGTCATGACTCTTCAGCTTTCCTGCTGCCTGTCCACCAACTTCCGTGTGCCCCAAATACATACTGGATAAACCCCAGCCTTTCAGCCTAACAACCGAGAGACCTACTAATAAGGCTATTTGGGGAAAGGCAAAAAGCTGGGCAAATCTCCCAGGTAGGAGAAATTCCTTCTCAACTCCAGATATGGCAGTCCTAGCCACTGGTTAAAGTAGTGGAGATGGGAATCCAGAAAACGAATGCAGGATTAGGCCCTTAATACTGATCCTTCAATTAAGCACATCCTAATAGTCTTGTTGGGGCCATACCAACATCATAAAGGGATGGAAAGGGGATGGAGGAGACCTCCCACTTGCCCCCACCAGATCTGAAAATGCTCCCTTTGTCGACCTGGCTCTAGGAAGTAGGAGAAACTGAGAACAGAGGCACAGAGAAGAATGGTGGTAGAGAAGCAATATTATGTCTCAGTCCCACTTACACTTAAATGATTTTTGCTTTAGATTTGACATTAATAAAAGAACTCCCATCCTATAGCTCAGCCAGCCCTGATTACACATACAACAGCAACACTAATGCACAGTATATTAACTCCACCAGCCAGCAGCCTTAAATAATCAAAAGGATCAATAGTTTAGTTTGGCCAAGTAAAAACTCCCAAAAAGCCTCTCTTCTCCAAGTCCTAGTCGGCAACCTGCCTGCAGCTCCTACAAAAGACAGTGAATGTGACTGCAGGGCTGGCTGAGTGGCTGCTCTAGAGCCAAATGGGTTTGTTTTTGTCCAGAAGGCTTTTTGAGAATGAAAGAGTTAATGCTCTAACTCTAAAGAGTTAATCCTTGAACATGTTATCCCTTCATTCAAGGCACTGGGTTTTGTTACTCCTCTGTAATAGTGAGCTATTGTTATTATGCAAGTACTACACAATTAAGTTTAAAAACAGCCCACATGAAAGAAATAACAAGTCACGATGTTTCATATATAAACTAGATATGCTTCGGGAGGACAAAACCTGGAATTAAGAAAATGTGCATGTTAAAGACATTACTGTCGGAAAAAGAGTAAAAACAGTAACATGCTGACTTTGCCAAAAGATCCTACTCATTTAACTGGCTGGGGAAAGCACTGCAGACATATCAGTCGAGGGTCTGGCTCGTAATTTCAAAATTAAATCAAAGCCACAAACGTTTTTAATTTTAATAATTTTGCAATTTTGTAACTTCCCAAAGAAAACCTTCCTCTGCCTACTTTAATAGTCACCGTTAAGAAATGAAGGCAACATAGCAGTCCTGCTGGAAAGAAACCTTGAGGTGCTGAAATGGCAGATAAGAGATTGCTCTCAAGTAAAGATCTGTGACCTGTAACGAGAGACAGTATATGTGACATACTTTTACTTCACATCATAGACTGGAGGGAACCTTGCTGAGTGCTAATTAATTGTTGGGGGGTTTTCCTAAAGAATTCCTACCTTCAAATGGCCTTGAACAGAGATTTCCTACTACATCTTTCAGTGAAGGCAAGTTGATATTCAAGTAAACCTAAATAGAACAATGTCTAATTCCATGACTTGAGCCCTGGAAAACTGCAGGTTTTGGCTTTAAATAATATAGTGGGAAAAGTCTGGTTTGATTTTAAATGAATACTATGTGTTTTGATTTATTAATTAAAGTGTACTATACTATGTTAATACATTTCTAAGAAAACATTTTCAGGTGAAGTGAAACTTATATGTTAGTGCCGGTTGGAAAATGTGCATAACATTTTTTCGACAAAAAGATGAGCAAAAATATATTCATGCTGTTATTCTTAATGTTTAATGTCCCAAATCAGCGACAGAGTATGGGCCAGACTTCCACAGTTGTAAATTGTGCCCAATGTTACCTTGTTGACATGCCCTGTCTGGGAATCACAGAATGAGCAAATGACCACAATTGGATGTCTGTGGTTGGTGTTACTCCATTTGTGAATACAGCCATGATGCTTGCCCACAAAAATCAAATAGCATTGCAGATACACTTTACATATATGTCTACCAAGCTTCCAGACATAGTCATGGACTCGAAAATATAATAACAGTTCTGATTAAAGAATTATTTGGAAATTCACAACTCCGTCACTGAGAAAGTGAAAATGCAGTGTACTCACAGAGCTAACATTTATTGTAGGACTTACACAAAATTGTTTGGTGCACTTGTGCTCCCTCTGCTGGCCCTTAACATATAGTAATGTCATTACCTGAGGTTTACATGTAGCAATTTGAATCTAAATGTTGCATAAAACTGAAAAGTACAAAAGCCCACAACTAAGAGGTACTTTTGCTATTTCTGCTTCTGTACGCATAGGAGCATGTATGTGTGTGTGTGTGTGTGAGAGAGAGAGAGAGAGTCAGACTCAGTCCAATCCTCTGCAAGTAGCTCCATATTCTTGGTTTTACCACCAAGAATTCTTTGTTTTCAGTGCCTGACAGCCAGATGGTGGCTGTATCATATCTTCAGGGATCATGGAGGGGCTTTGAGGTATGTTATGTTCTAGATCTTTGTGGTTTAGGATCAGGGCTTTGAAACCTGCTCTGAAGCAAATGAAGAGTTAGCAGAGTTTGTAAAACACATATGTGATGTGTCTACATCATCTTTTGTCACTAATGAAGTTTGCTATCATGTGGTACGCCGGTTTCAGCTTTTCCACCTGAGTTGTGTCTGAGGCGTAGACTGACTTACAGTCCTTTAACCTAGAAGCAATGAAGACTGGATCTCTGTGACTAAATTCTTAACCCAGAAGGGTGGGTGCTGCCTGCAAGCCAAGTGAAAGAAAAATAAGGTTGTTAAATTCTAAGGCCAGAAGGGTCTATTGGGTCATCTAGACTAGTGGTTCCCAAACTTTAACAACCTGTGAACCTCTTTTACTAAAATGTCAAGACGTCTCGTGAACCCCCTCCTAAAAATGAATATTTCCATGGATTTTCTCCCTTACCTCACTATCTATCTATATATATAAAAGTCAAGTGGTGTATGTATGAGTGTATGTATGTATGTATGTATGTATGTACGTATGACAGCGAACTCCTCCCGCACCGTTTGAGCCAGAGACTTGAAATTTGGTACAGTGAGGGGTCTTGGGGTCTAGATCTTGGTAAGGGTCGAAAAATTTTCGGATCTCACCTCTGACGCCCCCCAGGGGTGAAAGTCTTTCAGGGCCAATCACATCAGCTGGGCAGTTAGGTGCTGATGATGTCATAATACCCCCTCCAACAGACACCGCACTCGCTCAGCTCGCCCCTCCCTCCTCCAACGGAACCCCGGAGATCCCTCAGCTCACTGCCCCTCCCCCCTCCCAACGGAACCACGGAGATCCCTCAGCTCACTGCCCCTCCCTCCTCCAACGGAACCCCGGAGATCACTCAGCTCACTGCTCCTCCCCCCTCCCAATGGAACCCCGGAGATCACTCAGCTCACTGCCCCTCCCCCCTCCCAACGGAACCCCGGAGATCCCTCAGCTCACTGCCCCTCCCTCCTCCAACGGAACCCCGGAGATCACTCAGCTCACTGCCCCTCCCCCCTCCAACGGAACCCCGGAGATCACTCAGCTCACTGCCCCTCCCTCCTCCAACGGAACCCCGGAGATCCCTCAGTTCTCTGCCCCTCCCCCCTCCCAATGGAACCCCGGAGATCACTCAGCTCACTGCCCCTCCCCCCTCCCAACGGAACCCCGGAGATCACTCAGCTCACTGCCCCTCCCTCCTCCCAACGGAACCCCGGAGATCCCTCAGCTCACTGCCCCTCCCTCCTCCAACGGAACCCCAGAGATCACTCAGCTCACTGCCCCTCCCCCCTCCAACAGAACCCCGGAGATCACTCAGCTCACTGCCCCTCCCTCCTCCAACGGAACCCCGGAGATCCCTCAGTTCTCTGCCCCTCCCCCCTCCCAATGGAACCCCGGAGATCACTCAGCTCACAGCCCCTCCCCCCTCCCAACGGAACCCCGGAGATCACTCAGCTCACTGCCCCTCCCTCCTCCAACGGAACCCCGGAGATCACTCAGCTCACTGCCCCTCCCTCCTCCAACGGAACCCCGGAGATCACTCAGCTCACTGCCCCTCCCCCCTCCCAACGGAACCCCGGAGATCACTCAGCTCACTGCCCCTCCCCCCTCCCAACGGAACCCCGGAGATCACTCAGCTCACTGCCCCTCCCCCCTCCCAACGGAACCACGGAGATCCCTCAGCTCACTGCCCCTCCCTCCTCCAACGGAACCCCAGAGATCACTCAGCTCACTGCCCCTCCCCCCTCCAACAGAACCCCGGAGATCACTCAGCTCACTGCCCCTCCCTCCTCCAACGGAACCCCGGAGATCCCTCAGTTCTCTGCCCCTCCCCCCTCCCAATGGAACCCCGGAGATCACTCAGCTCACAGCCCCTCCCCCCTCCCAACGGAACCCCGGAGATCACTCAGCTCACTGCCCCTCCCCCCTCCCAACGGAACCCCGGAGATCACTCAGCTCACTGCCCCTCCCCCCTCCCAACGGAACCCCGGAGATCACTCAGCTCACTGCCCCTCCCCCCTCCCAACGGAACCCCGGAGATCACTCAGCTCACTGCCCCTCCCTCCTCCAACGGAACCCTGGAGATCACTCAGCTCACTGCCCCTCCCCCCTCCAAACGGAACCCCGGAGATCACTCAGCTCACTGCCCCTCCCCCCTCCAACAGAACCCCGGAGATCACTCAGCTCACTGCCCCTCCCTCCTCCAACGGAACCCCGGAGATCCCTCAGTTCTCTGCCCCTCCACCCTCCCAATGGAACCCCGGAGATCACTCAGCTCACAGCCCCTCCCCCCTCCCAACGGAACCCCGGAGATCACTCAGCTCACTGCCCCTCCCCCCTCCCAACGGAACCCCGGAGATCACTCAGCTCACTGCCCCTCCCCCCTCCCAACGGAACCCCGGAGATCACTCAGCTCACTGCCCCTCCCCCCTCCCAACGGAACCCCGGAGATCACTCAGCTCACTGCCCCTCCCTCCTCCAACGGAACCCTGGAGATCACTCAGCTCACTGCCCCTCCCCCCTCCAAACGGAACCCCGGAGATCACTCAGCTCACTGCCCCTCCCCCCTCCCAACGGAACCCCGGAGATCACTCAGCTCACTGCCCCTCCCTCCTCCAACGGAACCCCGAAGATCACTCAGCTCACTGCCCCTCCCCCCTCCCAACGGAACCCCAGAGATCCCTCAGTTCTCTGCCCCTCCCCCCTCCCAACGGAACCCCGGACTACATCAGCTCACTGCCCCCCCCCCCACCTGCGAAGGTCCCCGGAATCCCTCGGCTCTGGGCCCCCTCCCCCCCTGCGACGGATCTGAGTTGGGTTTGGTGGGACGGTAAGTGAGGTGGGGGTGTCGGATTCGGTCGGGGGGTGAGGTGGGGGTGTCCGGTTTGCTTGGGGGGGTGGGAAGGTGTTGGGGTGGGTGAGGGGTGAGGGGTGGGTGTTGGGGTTGGTCAGGGGGTGTCAGCTGTCTGCCACCTCCCCACCTCCGACTGACCCGAGCAGCGCCGGGCACTTATGCTAGTAAATTATAAAAGCAGTGAGCTTGGAAATATAAAATTTGTTTTTATGACATACTTATTGCACGCTACTTATTAATTATTCTTTTTCATTACAGTATTTTTATTACATTATGATAACAGCAATACTCTTCCAAGAACTCAGTTTTGTAGCTTGTATCCCTTTTAATTAAGGCTGCTATAAGACAAGGCTCCTATCAGAGGTGCCAGCAGAAAAAACAGTGCAGGGGCAAAGCCCCCACATACCCCAGGGTCTTGGGGGGCACTGCCAGAAAAGGGGGGGCATGGAAAAAAAGGGGAGGGATCCATGGGGGGCACGCTGATGCGAGGGTGGCATGTGACCCTTGTCGGCGAGTAACACCGTTTCTTTGGGGGAGGAGGGGGAGAAGCCTACAATGGAGGAGGAGGTCTTATAACCTTTAGCCCATTGATGAGAGTACTTGCCCAGCATGTGGGAGACTTGAACCCAGATCTCCACTCTGCTTGATTTGGAGAAGGGATTTAGACCCTTGCCTCCTGCATCTTAGGTGAGTGCTCTAACCCCTGGGATATGTGATATTCCTGGGTGGACGGGTCTCTTCTGTTGAAGCCATTCTGCTTTGTACAACTATTTATATATTCATAGGGCCAGGGAAGGAGAGCGAGGGAGAGGATGACCCTATAGCCCTGTGATTAGGGCACTCACCGGAGGTGTGGGAAGCTCAAGTTAAGTCCTTGCTTCAATGATTTTTAGGCATCTAGGGAATTGTATCGGTATAAGCATAGGCACCTGCAGGGTTAAATGGCAAGTGAGCAGGGGTAATGAGGATCTAAATTTTGGACTTGGTTGCCTGAAGTGGTTGCGATGTGCCTATATCTCTTTGCAGATCTAGTCCTTGTATGGTGCTCTGAGTGTGTTGCTGAATGCATAATGGCTGCATAGGTACTTCCACACTATTATCTAACTCATTCCCTTTAAAGTAAGTACGGGGTAGGACCACATCTGAAATAATAATAAAAAAGATGTCCTAGAAATCATAATTATATTCTATTACATGGATTTACTATTTATGCTTGTTTTAAACATAATTCGCACTGTGTTGTATATTTTATTTCAGGATAATTAACTTGCCTTGAACAAAAACAATTGTAATAGAAAGGTTGTCTTTGTGGGTCTGGAAGCACAATAGTTTATTTCATGAAAGTTTTTTGGTGGAATGGATAAAATGTTGATATTATAAAGTTAGTTTTGAATTTAATTAAAACAAATCTGATTTTTGCACATGCTGGTTTTGAAGTAAGAATTTAATATTTACAAAAGTGAAATGTAATTATTTGTCATTTGTTTCAATTCTATATTTAATTTGATCTCCTTTTTAGTGAAATACCCTGGTTATAAAGAAAAATATTTTGCTGCTTAAACAAACCCATTTTTGTTTCCAGGGCTGAATTCAAGGCCCTATTGAAGTTAATGGGAGTGATGCCATTGAGTTTGATAGCACCAGAATTTCACCCCAAATTCTTGGGTGACCTTATCTACTCACAGCGCCGGCACAAGCACTAGGTGACCTAGGCGGTCGCCTAGGGCATGTCTTCACTACGACTTAACGTCGACTTTAACGACGTTAAGTCGAAATAAACGTATACCTGTCTTCACATACATGCCATTAAAGTCTATTTAAAGGGCCCTCAAAATCGACTTTATAACTCCTGCCTGACGAGAGAAGTAGCGCTAAAATTGACCTCTCTAGGTCGATTGTGATGTAGTGAAGAGGCATCTGATTTTAAGCCTCCGACCTCCGAGCAGCCCCGCGGACCCCCCCACCCGCCCGAGCAGCCCCGCGAACCTCCCCGCTCGCCCAAGCAGCCCCGCGCCGGACCCCCCCGCCCGCCCAAGCAGCTCCACGAACCTCCCCGCCCAAGCAGCCCCGTGAACCCCCCCCCGCCCGCCCAAGCAGCCCCGCGGACCTCCCCGCCTGCCCGAGCAGCCCGGCGCCGGCTCCCCCCCTCTTCTCTTTCCCCCATCAACTGATTTAAGAGCACTCGTTTGATCTGTTGTCTATCTAAGCTTATTATGGCTAATTACTCAATGAGGAACTTTTTTTCCAAGGCCCTTTTCCTTTTAAGCATCATTTCACAGGGGTGAAATTTCTTCCTCTTTTGATTTCGCTCCATCACAGCCTAGCTTTCATCAAGATATGCATCAGATGGGAACAGTTAGTGCAAAACAAAGCCTTACTTTTTTTTTTCTTGATTGATAAAGTTGAAAGATGAAGCATGTGGGAAAGAAAATGATAGCTTTAAATCCTTCACCTCCATAAGGAAAGGCACTAAGGGCCCGTCCAATGCAGGAGAAATTTGAGCTGCATGCTTCATTTACTACTTTGTGTAGATGCAACAAAGAATTTAGTTTAGCCCCCCATGGTGTCCTCACGCCCATTGCGCTGTAGGCAGAGTGAAATCAAGGAGCCTAGTGTTTACAATAGAGAAATGAACAGGGAGTTAAGGTGGTTTAAAGGCAAATGCTTATAGAGAAATCGTGGAGTATGGGCCCAATTTTGTTCGGTTTCAGGTATCCTATTTTTGGCAAATGGGGCTCTGAATAGAATGTGAATAAATAAGTCTCCTTGAGTTAGCTTGGAAAAAGGAAAACAAAAAACAACTCTTCCACCCCAAAAAAACCACAACAATTGAGTGAACTGTAGTTTTCCCAGATGGATGCTTACAAAAGACACGTGTTTTAATTATTCAGTATCTTTTAAAAAAATTCTTGTCCATCACAGTGGATGATTCAGGGTATTTTTTGTTAATGAAATGAAAAGATCGAGAGTAGAAAGTCACTGACCTGAAGTCTGGTTTCACTTGGAATTAATGAACTAGCACTATTATAAAATGAAAATATTGGCATGTTTCTTAGCTTAAGCTAAACTTTTGGGTTCCATTTTTTCTTTACATGCATTTATCTGATTCTTGGAGAGGGAGGAAAAAATGGAACATGAAAATTGAAAAATAAGATAATGAAAAGACCCTGAAGCATTATGTGTAGGTGGGTGAGTAGGAGAGAAGACTGTAATGTCTCAGGCTGCATGGTCTTTATACCTCAGAATTCTGAAATCCACAATTTGGTTCATCACAGTCATTTACACAGCAGTGTGCTGTTGTGTCAAAATAAATACATAAATAAACAATGCCAATATAAAGCAATGGAACTAGAGAAAAAGTCCTACTTAAAAGCAAAAACTTCGATTTGTACATATCCCTTTATAGTGACTAGTAGAAAAAAAAGTGAAGAAGCACTGGAGCGTTTAATTGAGTTTATGGGAAATGCCCTGTTACACTTATCCACACCTAATTCGGGTGTGCAATTTCAGTAACTGTACTTGCTAATTAGGTTTGTACTTGGGCTTCTGTCCATTTGGGAAAAAAAATCAGATGCCTGATGTTTTTTATTTGATGTTACACTCTATTGTTGTTTTGGTTTAGAACATACAGAAGCAATAGAAATGTTCTTCCATATCCCACTGAGAGGAAATACTGATATAAACAGATGCTTAATACCATAAGAGTTAGAGTGGATTCAAACCCCACCACCATCTTCTATACTAAAACAAGGTGCCATATCATGAAGGCTAAATAATCTTAAAGAAAGGGGTGGGCGGGGAATACATAGTGAGTTAACAGACAGAAGGAGAAGCCCTGCAATGGAAATATCAAAAATAAGTTGCTTAAAAACTAATGTTCAAACTATATTCCCTAGTTCATAAACATTCACTGTGCAGCATACCAAAGTTACCAAAGTTAGGGGTCTTGCAAGGTCACTACTGAAAGCTGATGTAAACATAATCATTACAAGATGTATGTATGGAAAATATGTGAAGAATGATGTGTATATATACTAAAAGTTATGTTTTCTAAATCTGTAGTTAAAACAAGTCACCCATAGGTATCACGTCTTTAGACAAACTCCCAACGGGGGATGGGAGTCGCTTGTTTCCATGGTGGACCGTTGTGTATTATGTGTCATACAATAAGAGCCTTTAGCATTCTGAGTCAAATGCTAATGAAGATCAGGCAGAAATTTCAAAAGGAAATTAACAGGAAAAGGTAAACAGTGCAGTACTCTATTTTGAGGGGAACATCAAAGGTCTGCTCTGGTATATTTGGGGGTGCAGAGAGACCCCTAGCATCCTTTTATCTAGGAAGTTGACAGCAGATTTGCTTCATGAAAAAGGGATTTCAGCCAGACTTGGTTGAAAATGCTTGAAAGAACTTCGGGAGACATAAATTTCTTTACACAGGAGGATAAACTTATTAGTTAAATTTAGGCTCAAGAATATGTGTTATGGTTTTCTTTTATATATAACCATTTGTTCCCATCTCTCTCACTGGGTTTTATTTGAATCTCTATTTCTTAAATGAATTTTCTGTTTTATAATTGAACTCAAGTGCTGTGTGTAATACTGGAGCGCAAGTCTAAGGTAAAACAGGTACACTCTTCCTTGGAAATGGAGGACTTGGGATTGCTATGTGTATCCAGTGATCAGGGGCTGGATACCACAGGGGAATCCTTTGAACAGAGTTGGGGGGATTTCCCGAGGAAACTATAATCCATTGGTGGTCTTCTAGAAAACACCATCCTGGCTACTTTGAATGTAGAAGTCCTCTACACCAACATTCCACACAAAGATGGACTACAAGCCATGAGGAACAGTATCCCTGATAATGTCATGGCAAATCTGGTGGCTGAATTTTGTAACTTTGTCCTCACCAACAACTATTTCAGATTTGGGGACAATGCATACCTTGAAGTCAGCAGCACTGCTATGGGTACCCGCATGGCCCCTCAGTATGCCAAAATTTTTATGGCTGACTTAGAACAACATTTCCTCAGCTCTCATCCCCTAACATTCCTTCTCTACTTGTGCTATGTTGATGACATCTTCATCATCTGGACCCATGGGAAAGAGGACCTTGAGGAATTCCACCAGGATTTTACAGTTTCCACCCCACCATCAACCTCAGCTGGGACCAGTCCACACAAGAGATCCACTTCCTGGACACTACAGTGCAGATAAGTGATGGTCACATAAACACCACCCTATACCGGAAACCTACTGACTGCTATACTTACCTGCATGCCTCCAGTTTCCGTCCAGGACACACCACATGATCCATTGTCTACAGCCACTCTATGGTACAACTGCATTTGCTCCAATTCCTCAGACAGAGACAAACACCTACAGGATCTCTATCAAATATTCTTAAAACTACAATACCCACCTGGTAAAGTGAAGAAACAGATTGACAAAGCCAGAAGTGTTCCCAGAAGTCACCTACTACAGCCATCAGGCCACTAGCTGTCACCTTCAGTCCCCAACTAAAACCTCTCCAGCACATCATCAAGGATCTAAAACCTATCCTGAAGGAAGATCCATCACTCTCACAGTCCTTGGGAGACAGGTCAGTCCTTGGTTACAGACAGCCCCCCAACCTGAAGCAAATACTCACCAGCAACCACACACCACACAACAAAAACACTAACCCAGGAACCTATCCTTGAAACAAACCCTCTTGCCTACTCTTTCCACCTAGTTATTCAAGGGGTACTATCTTAGGACCTAACCACATCAGCCATACCATCAGGGGCTCATTCACTTGCACATCTACCAATGTGATCTATGCTGTCATGTGCCAGCAATGCCCCTCTGCCATGTACATTGGACAGACTGCACACTCTCTATGCAAAAGAATAAATAGACACAAATCAGACATCAAGAATTACAACATTCAAAACCCAGTTGGAGAACACTTCAACCTCCCTGGACACTCAATTACAGACTTAAAAGTGGCAATTCTTCAACAAGAAAACTTCAAAAACAGACTCCAGCGAGAAACTGCAGAACTGGAATTAATTTGCCAAGTGGACACCATCAAATTAGGCCTGAATAAATCTGAGAGTGGATGAGTCACTACAAGAACCGAAAACTAATTTTCCCTATTGTTACGCACACCTTCTTGTCAACTGTTTGAAATGGACCACCCTGATTACCACTAAAAAAGTGATTTTTCCTCCTGTTGATAATAGCCCACCTCCACTTTAATTGAATTGCCTCATTAGAACTGACCCTCCACTTGGGAAGGCAACTCCCATCTTTTCATGTACTGTATATATATATCTGCCAACTGTAGTTTCCACTCCATGGATCTGATGAAGTAGTTTTAGTCCACAAAAGCTTATGCCCAAATAAATTTGTTAGTCTCTAAGGTGCCACAAGTACTCTTTATTGTTTTTACTGATACAGACTAACCTGGCTACCACTCTGAAATAAAAAATATGATTTGTTTACACCTGTTCTTGAGAAAAAGACTACATTTTGGTTATTTCCCCCAACATGAGAACTTGCAGCAGAAAAGCTTTATTTTGATTTAATGTCTTGACATGTGTCCAAGGATCTGCCATATAGTGTGTGTGTGTGTGTGTCTGTGTGTGTGTGTGAGAGAGAGAGAGAGAGAGACTAAAGCAACGGGAGATATAGTCTGAAAGCTGTTTAGTAAAGCTGTTATGGAAAGAAAGCCACCATGTCAACTGTACCTGAATTCTGATTATATCCTGCAGTTTTTGTTTTGATTGTATTATGTAAGCCAGTGCATACACTGTTCTGTGTGATTGTTAGCTGCAGGAAGCTGGGTTTTTTCATTTATCTGCATGCTACCAAGTTTTCCTTTCACATTCCACACCTGCTCTAGCTTGCTCAGTAACTGCAGATTAGTTAAAACCAGTTTTTGTCCTTATTATTCTGGGATTTTTCACTCTAGAGTTCTTGCGCAAGAGGTTATGGGAGAGTCCAAAAGCCAAAGATCCTCAAGTTACATCCTTACACGGAAATTGGAGTGTTATCAGGTATTTCCCAAGTGGAAATGATTTGACTTGATGCAGAACACTCGTGAGGCCAATATTTAAATAGGGTTGCATTAACAGGATCCTTTCCTTAAATGCTTACATTAGCATTTAAAAGAGGACTTTCAAAAGCAGTAGACTGAGGTGCCCAAGTCCTGTCGACTTTAATGGGTCTTGTGCTGCTAACTCACTTGGACATTAATTCCACTTTTAGTGCCCAGATTCCCATTTTATGTATCTGTGCCTGTTGGAATACTTCCAGGCATTTGTACATCCCAAGGCCAGAAGAGACCATTGTGATCATCTAGTTTGACCTCCTACATAACACAAGCCATAGAACATCCTCAAAATAATTTCTAGAGCAGATCTTTTATGTGACTTCCTCTCTAATAGCTCTAAAGGCCCAAGCTGGTTGACTGGACAAACTAATATTCCTTTCCTTAAATTGCCTCTACCCCACTTTGAAAGAAGAAAATGGGAAGGGGGATGAATGTCATTGATTCATCAATAATTTTATTGTCTGTGCAATAATGAAGTAAAATATAAATTTCATTTCCCCCCAAAAGGGGAGTCCATGAAATTGTTCATGCTGTGGGATCCTATGACTCCTCTCTACCTGACTGCTTTCTGGAAGGTGCTACTTTAGACATTGTGGAGTTAAGATGTTGACTCACCAATATCGCTTTTCAAAAATGAATGTTTTTTCTCCCAGTGGTTAAAATGATTTTACTTTGAAATTACTGATATTGAATGGTATAGTGATGATTACAAGGTCCAAAATACCGATTGCATCGATTATTTAGAGTATAATTCAATGCTGCATTTTAAGAATATTGTTTAACCAGGAATATAATGAGTATTTTTTTTTACTAGACATTAAACCCCTAATGAGAGGACAAAATGTAATTACTACATAAAACCTAGTGTCAAACAAGCTGTGCTGGAATTAATATTACATTAAACTAGTAAGTTTTTCATTAAACAGATTAACTGCCTCCTCATCAGAGCTGTGGAAGGTTATTGCAAATTTCTGTGGTTTATATGTATTCCTGGATCTCAGCTTAGTAAGTTTATGGGCCTGTTGGCTTTACCCCAACATGTGCCACTGGGAAGAAAAAAAGTCAGCAGGCATTCTTACTTTACAATATGCACACCTTTTAATTGCCCTAGTTGTTAAGGAATTAGCTTGTATTGAATTTAAAAAAAAAAAACCCAAAATAGGATGGCTGCTGAAGCATCTAATCTGTTTTCTGATGTATTCTTGAAACAAGAGCGTAATGCTGTGTAGTCCAACTGTTATTGGATTGGCCCTGTGTTTCACACTGGTCTGTAAAGAGAATATAAAGGCAGAAGAAAGCAAAGATGTTTGTCAACTTGCTTCACTTGTTGCATTGCATTAACATCAGGGTGGTGTTTCTTTTACTGTATCATTATTGTTGAGAAGGCATCTTCCATTGTGAGCTCTGCCTTTGAATGCATGTGTGAACTGGAAAGGGACATAAGACTCAGACTCCATGTTCTGATCTCCAATCGCTCATGAAGTTTTCCAAAACTTAACTTTTGGCTTGAAATTTTCAGTGCTCCTTCCAGAAGTAACGTGGCTTTAATTTTAGTTTGGAGAAAACCCATTAAAGCTGCATTTGATTTATGATGAGCATGAAAAATACTTTCTTTACACGCTTTTATTAAATTGTTCAGATGCTTGTTTGTATTCAGGAATTGCTTGGAAGGAGAACTGAAATGTTTTCTTTAGGTCAGGGTTTCTCAACCAAGGGTCTGGGAACCCCTGCGGGGGCTGCTGACAGGTTTCAGGAGGTCTGCCAAGCAGGACTGGTATGAGACTCACTGGGGTCCAAGGAAAAAAGCCGAAGTCCCACTGTATGGAGCTGAAGCCAAGTGTCCAGCGCTGAAGCTAAAACCTGAGCAACTTGGCTTCATGGGGAATTGTCCTGCTTGTTACCTCCTCATGCTGGTCCTGGCTTTTATATGCAGAAAAACAGTTGTTGTGGAATAGATGGGCTGTGGAGTTTTTATAGCATGTAAAGAAAGTACATGGGGGGGAGGGGTGCCTCAGAAAGAAAAAGGCTGAGGGCCCCGCTCTAGGTAACTGCTTTAAATCCAGCGCAGGCTAGGAGTGACTGAATGTTCGTGCCAATCGATAGCTGGTAGTCTTTGTTAAATGAGTTTAGTAGCCGCTATCTGTTCTCAGTAAACATGTACTCGCATCACAATTAAAACTAATTGGTAACCTTGTTGGCATTCTCAGCAGTATTTCCTATACTTAGAATGGGAAGCACAGCAAATACAGTGGTGAATGAATGACTGCACATGGTAAATGTCCATTGTTAATGGTGCTTACTATAACTGAATTTCACTTGCGGACTATCCAGTGATCAAAATGCTGCTACAAGCCTTTCCAACAAATAATTAAGAATGCATTGTAAGTAGGGCTGTCGATTAATCACAGTTAACTCACGTGAGTCACACAAAAAATTAATCACGATTAAAAAAATTAATTGTGATTAATCGCAGTTTTAATCACACTATTAAACAAACCAGTTGAAATTTTATTAAATATTTTGGATGTTTTTCTATATTTTCATATATATTTTATGTTGTAACTGAAATCAGTGTATATCATTTTTATTACAAATATTTGCACTGTAAAAATGATAAAAGAAATAGCATTTTTCAATTCACCTCGTACGAGTACTGTAGTGCAATTTATTTGTTGTGAAAGTGCAATTTACAAATGTAGATTTTTTTTTTGTTACATAACTGCACTCAAAAACCAAACAATGTAAAACTTCAGAGCCAACAAGTGCACTTAGTCCTACTTCTTGTTCAGACAATCACTAAGACAAACAAGTTTGTTTACATGTACAGGAGATAATGCTGCCCTCTTCTTGTTTACAGTCACCGGAAAGTAAGAATAGGTGTTTGCATGGTAGTTTTGTAGATGACATTGCAAGGTATTTACATGCCAGATATGCTAAATATTTGCATGTGCCTTTATGTTTCAGCCATCATTCCAGAGGACATGCTGCCATGCTGATGATGCTCATTAAAAAATAATGCATTTATAAACTTGTGACTGAACTTCTTGGGGAAGACTTGTATGTCCCTGCTCTGTTTTACCTGCATTCTGCCATATATTTCATGTTATAGCAGTTTCAGGTGATGACTCAGCAGGTGTTCATTTTAAGAACACTTTCACAGCAGATTTGACAGAACGCAAAGAAGGTACCAATGTGAAATTTCTAAAAATAGCTACAGCACTCGACCCAAGGCTTAAGAAACTGAAGTGCCTTCCAAAAACTGTGTGGGACAAAGAGTGGAGCATGTTTTCAGACGTCTTAAAAGAGCAACGCTACAGAACCCGAGCCACCAAAAAAGAAAAACAGCCTTATGCTGGTGGCATCTCTTCTGATCTGAAAAGGAAAATGAACATGTCGGTCCATACTGCTTTGGATTCTTATAAAGCAGAACCGTCATCAGCATGGACACTTGTCCCCTGGAATGGCAGTTAAAGCATGAAGGGACATATGAATCTTTAGCACATCTGGCACATAAATATCTTGCGATGCCGGCTACAACAGTGTCATGCAAACACCTGTTCTGACTTTAAGGTGACATTGGAAACAAAAAGTGGGCAGCATTATCTCCTGCAAATGTAAATACACGTGTTTGCCTGAGCGACTGGCTTAACAAGAAGTGGGACTGAGTGGCCTTGCAGGCGCAAAAATTGTACATTATTTTTGAATGCAGGTTTTCTTAACATAATTCTACATTTGTAAATTCAACTTTCATGATCGAGATTGCACTACAGTACTTGTATTAAGGGAATTGAAAATTACTATTTCTTTTGGTTTTTTGCAGTGCAAATACTTGTATTCAAAATTAAATATAAAGTGAGCACTGTACACTTTGTATTCTGTTTGTAATTGTTCAACAGTGTGATTAATCACAATTATTTTTTTAATAGACTGACCATCCTAGTTGTGATGCATTAGTGTGTGTATATATATAAAAAAGATGCTATGAAGTCCAAAAGATTCAGAAGAGCAAACAGAGGCAGCTGGGAAGGGTTACTGATACATTTTGCACGCCATTTTATAGCTGCCGAATAGGTACTATATACAATAAAACTTTACACATTGCATTCTAAACTTGTAAAAATACCAGGTTCTTTGTGGGACACGGGGGGGAATATACACTTGGTTTATCTTTATTTCATTCCTTTTTCGCATTGAATATGTAGTACTTCTGGGAGCCAGTGTTCAAAGCAATCGGCTTACTCCATTCGATTCCGCACAACAACCTGCTTCTGTGGCTGTCTGCGGTTTCTGCCTCTGCACTTTCATTTTCAGAGCTTATCTTTCCCTTGGCTTTCCAGCTGAGTGGTCCTCTGGGTCAGTTTTCCCACCACCTCCAAAATTCAGAGGGAGCCCTTGAAAGGGGTATGTATCCCTCCATGCACCCTGGAAGATAGCTCTGTGTGGGGAAGCCCACTGGAGGGAAGGAATAGGGTTGCTTACCTGTCCTGGCTCTGACTGTGCCCCAGAAGTGTCCAGCAGGTGCGGTTCCTAGGTGAGGGGGGACACGGGGCTGCCTCCGCCCTAACCACCAGCTTCGCACTCACATTGGCTGGGAACCACAGTCAGTGGGGGGTGGAGGTGGGTGCCTGCAGGTGAGCGCGGTGCATGGAGCCTCCTGCTGCCCTTCTGCTTAGGAACCGGACCTGATGGCTGCTTCCAGGGTACAGTGTGGAGCCAGGACAGGTAGGGAGCCTCTCTTAGCCCTGCTGCGCCACTGACCGGGAGTTGCCCAAGGTAAGCCCACCGCTCCAACCCTGTACCCTGACCTCCAGCCCTGATCCCCCCCCCCCAAACCTGGAGCCCCCTCCTGTACCTCATCCCCAGCCCCACCCAAGATTCTGCACCCCCAGCCAGAGCCTGCACACCTTCCTGCACCGAACCCCCGCCTCAACCCACAGCCACCTCCCGCACTCTGAATCCCTGAGCCACACCCCCCAGACTAGAGTCCCCACCACCCCTGCATCCCAAATCCCTCATCCCACAGTACCACCCCAGATCTTGCACCCCCAGTCAGAGCCCTCAGCCCCTCCAGCACCCCAACTCCCTGCCCTAGCCTGGAGCCCTCTCCCACACATCAGTCCTTCATTTCTGGCCCCACCCTGCAGTCTGCACCCCCAGTTAGAGCCCTCACCCCTTCCTGCACTCCAACCCCATTTCTCAGCCCAGTGAAAGGGAGTGAGGGTGAGGGAGAATGAGCCACCAAGGGAGAGGGAATGTTGTGAGCAAGGGGCGGGGCCTCGGGGAAAGGGCAGGACAAGGGCGGGGTTAGGTATTCGGTTTTGTGCAATTAGAAAGAAGGCCTGGACAATGAATCCACAAGTGTGACTTGACTCTGGATCCCATCGAATGCACAGCTTCCCCTTGAATGGAACTTTCACCTTGGAGCACATTGGTATGAAGTTAATCTTGCATTTAAGAGAAGTTCCCTGCACTTGGAGAATATCTTTCCAAACTATTGCTCTTATCTGTTGTGTTCCTCACAATTCTGCTTGTCCTGTGTTTTGATCCTGCAGTTAAGTCTGTTTAGGGAGGAAGGGTGTCTTGTGGTTAAGGTGCTGGGTTCAATTCCCAGCTGTACAACTGAGTTCATGTGTGACCTTAGGCAAGTCACTTAAGGCCAGGTCGTGATATTTGCACTCATGCAGAAAAAATGTCTTACTCCACAAATAGATACTGCATCCATGTACCTGATCAACCCACAAGATAAGAGGTTCACAACCTAGCCCTTAAACTTGCTATGCCTCAGTTTTCCATCTGTAAAATGAGGCTAATCCTTCCCTCCCACAGTGGATAAATGTTGTGTGGATAAATCTATAAATGTTTGAAAGAGAAGCATAAATTATCTATATATATAAAAGTCAAATGGTGTATGCGTGTATGTATGCGTGTATGTACGTGCACTTACTCCTTCCACACCGTTTGAGCTAGACACTTGAAATTTGGTACAGTTATAGGTCTTAGGGTCCTAATCAGGGTAAGAGTCGAAAAATTTTCAAATCTCACCTCTGATGCCCCCCAGGGGTGAAATTATTTAAAGGCCAATCACATCAGCTGCTGTTCTCTGTGACATAGTTATGATGTCATAATACCCCCTCCAACGGACCCCGCACTCGCTCAGCTCTCTGCCCCCTCCCCACCTCCGACGGACCCGAGTTGGGTTTGGTCGGAGGGTAAGTGAGGTAGGGGTGTCGGGTTTGGTCGGGGGGTGAGGTGGGGGTGTCGGGTTTGGTCGGGGGGGGTAAGTGAGCTGTGGGTGTTGGGTTTGGTCTGGGGGGGTGGGAAGGTGTTGGGGTGGGTGAGGGGTGACGTGTGGGTGTTGGGGTTGGTCAGGTGGTGTTGGGTTTGGTGGGGGGGTAAGGTGGGGGCGTTGGGTTTATTTGGGGGGGTGAGGAGGGGGGTCGGGGTTGGTCGAGGGGTAAGTGAGGTGTGGGTGTCGGGTTTGTTTGTGGTGGTAGGTAGGGGTGTCGGGTTTGGTTGGGGGGGAAAGTGAGGTGGGTGTGTCAGGTTTGGTCTATGGGGGGTGAGCTGTGGGTGTTGGTCAGGGGGTGTTGTGGGGCTGTTGGGTTTGGGTGGAGGGGTGAAAATGTGAGTCGGGGTTGGTCGAGGGGTAAGTGAGGTGGGGGTGTCGGGTTTGGTCAGGGGTGTGAGGTGGGGGTGTCAGGTTTGCTCTCTGCCCCCTCCCCCCTCCAATGGACCCCGCACTCGCTCAGCTCTCTGCCCCCTCCCCACCTCCGACGGACCCGAGCAATGCCGGGTATTTTCGCTAGTTATTAATAAAATCATGTCCAAACCAATATATGATATATCCTTGATCTATTTTTAAATAATCATAAAATCCCCCTTTTAATGCCAGGCAATATATATTCACTTGCTCCATTTCAAAAAGTTAAAATAAATTAAGATTTTTAATGTTTCACTTCACATCCCTTGCTTTTCTCGTTTCTGCTTTTCAAGCACTTATAAAAGTTTGTGAATAAAGACTAGAAAAATAACAACAAATGCATTTTCCATCTCTGAAAAATTTCTTGACTTTTAAATTATATATGTGGGGATGTGTGTATGTGTGTGTTGCATTGGATGGACGTGCATATTGCCACTGCAAATGCCACCTGGAGTTAAATGGCTGCTGTTCTCTGCAGAGCACTAGAAGCTCTCTATTTTCCAATTACAAATAGGAGAATCCACAGGGTGATATCGGATTAATTGACAGCCAACCACGCATGAGTGATCCTGCACTTCCAAATGTAAATCACAAGTGCTTCAGAACAGTTAAAGATTTTTATATTTATTAAAATTAATCCAAAATTCAAAATCTGTGCACAGGGGAGAAATAGACGATTGTTAAACAAAATTCAAGGCTCCATCTATGCTGCAGAGAACTTCTGTGCTCGCCTTTTTGAAAATTGTTGGTAGAGTAATTGGGTATTTTTCCTGCTTTAGCATATATCTGCTTTAACATAATGGTCTAAAATGGGAAGAAAAATGTGCCTTAAGTGTTTTTACTTAACTAATTACATGGTTAGATGCCTAATTTAAATAAAATGGCTTGATTTGTTAATAAATTATTTAAATTAATAGGAAAAAAATGCTCCAACTGTTCTTTGAATACTCTTTCAGTTTAACATAGTATATTACAAATACCTGCTGGAGAACTTGCACATACCTGAGCTTTTGGAAGTAAAATGCCAACAAAGATTTTAATAAAAAAAAGAAAAAGGTTAGAAGCATTTCTCTGTAACCCAACAATAAATCAGTTGAAATATATCCTACTATAATCTTATATATATTTTAGATATACTTTTTATTGTACAGACTAATTTGATATTGTTTTAGAAAGATGTACATTTGAATATTTAACAATTGCAACAATACAAGTGAATAGATTGCATTAAAAGCATTACTTTTGTATAATTTGTGTTCATTGATGCTGATAGCATGCTTCATTTCATCACCCGCTTAGACAGAGACTGCTTGATGTTTCAAATCTCATTAAGCTATTTATTCATTGTAATGAATGATTTTAATGTACTGCATTAGGGTTATGCCATGCTGCACTGTTCAAAAATCCATCTTACTGTACATATTTTAATGTTTGCAGCCAAATTAATACCTTTATTACTGCCTCAATGGTTGAGTGGACACTGTTTGTACATTAATCATAGTTGTCTCAGCTTCACCCACTCCTGTGCTAAAGTTTGTACTGCTGCATTTTGTGATAGAGATGTAATAATTTAGCTGTCTTGGCTTTTGCATGTAAGGCAAACTTTCTGAAGCCAGTAATAGTGTGTCATTCAGGCATCACCAGATATGGCATTTCACTGCACCTTACAAAAAAGTGCAACTGATTTTTCAAGTGAAATCTGCATTTCCTTTTTCCTCTGCCCAATCCTTTAAAACGTTGTCTGCACACAGCAGAGACAGGTGATAATATCTCATTGCGGGATACTAGGCAGTTCAAATAAAATTCTGTCATTCATAAATCCAATCTGATCAGCAAATTATATGCATTTTTAAAAACATATAAACTGTTAAATGCCAAAGTCTGGGTGGCCGGCATGGGTATTGAACCATATTAATTGTCAACATTACAAAAAAGGGCAGATGTCAGCTGGTGTGGCTGTACTGGTGCAAAATAAAAAAAGTGTTCAATTAATACAGTTTTAATAACTAATGTCTTTTGATTGTCACTTCCTTCCTTTAAGACTGGTTCTCTTTCACCCACTCAGAACGGCACTGGAAATACTACAACTATATAAGAGGTGATAAATAGTTCAGATGATTAATAATAAAAGAGAGACAGAGAGATAGGTAAAAGACTGTTTAATTGCAAAATCAGAGATTTTGTTGACTAGGCTTCAGATAATTGAGGGTTGACTATAGCTGCGGTTCTACTGTGCATGGTCTTCAGGGGAAAAGTTCTGTATGCTGAATAATCTGATTGTCTCCTGTTTTTGTCATCCAAAGCCCAAGGAAACGAAATGCAAACAACGTAGCATTGATAGTAGTAAAATTGTGCACTCAAATGTTCTTAGAAAAATAAAAGTCTCTCCTATAAATGTGCTCAGCCTCATTAATGCTACATTTTTGCATTTAATAATTGTTCACTTAATGACAGTGAATAACTCCTTCTGTGTAGCACATACCTCTTATAAAAATAAAGGCATTTTTTCCTTTAAAAATGTATTTTTACTCAGTAAAAGTAACAATGTAGAAATGTAGGCAGGAAATTTCTCATGTTTAACAGCAATCTGAGAAACAGGATGCTTCTTTCATTTAAAGAAAATGATTGTGAAAACATTTATTAAATATTATGGAGAAAGGTGTTGGTTAACTATTTGAGAGGACAGGCAAGCTCACTTTTCTTAATCATGAATACACTAATATTTTATCTATGTGCTAATGAATATAGTACCTGAGTGTCACATAGTCATGAATGGATTTTGTTCTCACCACACGCTTGTAAGATAAGGATGTGCTATTCCCATTTTACAGATCTGGAAATGGAGGCACATGGTAGATTATGACTTGCCGAAGGTCACCCAGAAAGTCTTCAGTTGAACCAGAACTGACCCCAGGTCTCTCAATCCCATTCCAGCATTTTAACTACTTGGACTGTCCTTCATACCCTAATTGTGTGTTTTGGAGTTTCACTCTATTGAATATTGTTGAGATTTTATTGTTTAGGAAAGATGGTGAGAAAGGAGCAGAAGAGGAGTGAGGGGAAAAACAGTTTTAGATATTCTTAAAATCCTTGTTATTACAGGCCAATGGGGCTGATGCCAGGGGCCTCCGGCCAATTAGAGGACCCCCAGAAAAATGGGCGCCCTGGACCACTCCACCTGCCCACCCGGTGCTCCTAACAGGGAGTGGGATCGGGGCACATGGGCTTGCCCTGCTCCCCCTGTCTACCTGGCGTTTCTGCTGGGGAGCAGGGCTAGGGGGAAGCCCCTCCAACCCAACTCCATTTCCCCAACAGGAGCACCAGGTGGGTGGAGCAGATCGGGGCAGGATTGCAGATGGAAGGGGTAGGGAGGGGCCCCTACTTGCTCTGGCCCAGGGTCCCACAAACCCCTAATCCGCCTCTGTTGGTAACACCTCATCAGATCAGTTACTCTGAATTTACACCAATGTCCGTGAGAGCAGAATGAAGCCCACTAGACTGTTTGCTGTATGTTGGACTCCATTCTGTACCAACTCAACTCTTTGGAGGCTTTTTCTCTCCCCAATACCTAGTACGTTCTCCTGTATCTAGAAAAGCTCTTAAAATCAAATCTCCCCCCCCCCCTCCCCCCCGGGAATGAGGAGATGTAACAAACTTAAAATGAATTACAGGCTGACAAAAATCTCTCAAACTCCAGCTTTTGAACCCAGAAACCTTAACCCTTCCAAAAAACTTGATACTCATACAAGCTCTAATTTACCTCCACTCTAGCCTGTCAACTTGGGATGTCAATACACTGTCCTAGCAGAGTTTAGATCAAAATGATCATGAACCCTCAGCACCTTCCAAATGAAGTGTGAGCCTCTCTTCCCTCTTTGTCCTGGTCTTCTTTCAGTAATGCCAGCAAATAGTCAAAGAAAATCCCTCCCATTGGGAAAGGAAGATGAATCTTGTGTTCTCCTTAGTGTATATGTAAGGTGTTCAGATACACCACTGACGGACCCAGTGTAAAAATCTAGAGAGAGGGTGAGATAAGTTACAACCATTGTTATTTATTTATTAAAGGCCAAAACCAGCCAAAATTAGCCTCTGCACTTCTGCTAGGCCAGTGGTTCTCAAACTGGGGGTTGCGACATGATTCCAGGGAGGTCACGAGCTGCCATCGACTTCGGCGGCATTTTGGTGGCAGCTCCAAACACGGGAGGGTGTCTGCTAAAAAGCAGCCAAAGTGAAAGCCTCCGCCGCTGAAATGCCGCTGAAAGCGGAAGTTTTCAATTTGGCGGCACTTCGGTGGACACACCTCCGGGCCACGGCAGGATGCGGCAAAGCAAAAAGTGGTCGCCGAACAAAAAAGTTTGAGAACCCCTGTGCTAGGCTACTCCTGATATAAAAACAATTCTGTAAGTTTCCATTAATGGGGCTTTAGGACTCTCAGCACCTTGCAGGATCAGGTTTTCAGAGGGGGAATGTATATAGGACAACAGCATGTAGCATTGGCATTCCACTGAGCATGGTCAGGGAATTCCCAGATATCTTATCACTAGGGCAAGTTCTTCCCTAGATGACAGGATGTCAGCGAGCCAGGGAAGAAATATAAAAGGGGCTGCATCTCAAAATATGGTCCTCTTCCAAGATGACAGCTTTGTTCAGAGGTCAGCTAAGAAGAGGAAGAAAGAGGTTATGTGGCCTGGAGATGGAGTGACAGATAAGATTTCTTTTTGTTTTATTGAATTATAATGTCAATGTTTGTGTCCCATTAATCTTATGAGACTGGAAACCTGATTTGAAATATCGGAAGAAACGTTTTAAGAGGGTAGGGCCAAAATTTGTGCTTGCATTCACCCTGTGTAGCTCGAAATTAACTTCATTTGGGGTGCACTGAATGTAAATCAGTGCACAATTTGGCCCTAAGTGATTTAAGAAAAAATAACTCACCACATTGCGTAGAAGCTACATGAATTCAAGTGCTGAGAATACAAGTCATTAGCTTTCCCCAGAGATGAATCTATTCAGCAACCAAAGCTGCAGTCCCCAAACAAAGGAGTTTGTTTAGCTCAGCGGGAGGTACAGAGATTTCTGCTGCAGCAGTTTACTAACAAAATGCGGGGTGTATTATCTGCTGAGATTGGGTCCCGTGTCTGGAAAAAAATCAGAAATACGGGCTTCATGCATGCATTTTCAAAAGGGCTGCATGACTGTAATTATTATGGGATGGATTTTGTGTGTCATGTTTTCTGTGATTTGTTTCATTTAGGCTCTTTGTTACATCTGCAGCAAAAAGATCAGCCTGCCTCTTTGGAACCTATGGTTGATGGTGCACCTCCAATTTGACTATCTTGTATCACCAATTACAGTCAGGAATCTTACCTATGTAATTAAAGAGAAGAAAGTCCTTTAGAAAACTACACCAACTGTACACAATTATTGTTAGTGTGCGTTGTGTTAAACAGAAATAATTGGCTTTTTTTTTTTGGAAAACGCATCTTGTCAGCTATGTGAGAATTCTCTCATTTTAGGTCTGGAGGGGAAAGACATTTAAAACAGTATCTACATTTTGCTATCTGAGATGGTATTTAGTGGTCTGAGTAATGGGATCTGAGAGATGGCAACACCTATGGGAACACTTGAGTTCAAATGATTTTGCTCTGATACTAATTTCTACTGTGGCCTTGGGCCAGATATAACCCCTCTTCCTCAATCTGCCCCGTCTGTCAAAATGGAGTGATACTGTATTTTCAAAGCTGACTGGGGTAGTGTGAGGGATAATAAGATATTATCTAAGGGCCAAATCCTGCCACCCTTACTCATGCTAAGTAATACCTTGCTCCACAAATAGTCCCATTGTAAAGGACTAAGCATGAAATAAGGGACTACTCAATGCAAAGGTAGCAGGATCTGACCCTTATTGTTTTGAACGTAAGTTCTATGTATGTTTATTAGCCGTTATTATGATTTGCTCTGGATTAGCTGAGGTAAAGGCAGACTAATTCTTTATTGCCTACATTAGAACCGTCTGCCAGAATTAATACTACACAGATGCACAGTATGTTGAGCCTCTTGAAAGACCCATTATCAACATTTGAGCTGGCTATCCATTAAAACAGCAATGAAAAGGGAGGAGAGTTTTAATTAGCAAAGTGCATATTACAGATAAATTGTAAGAATAAAAAATTATGAATAGAAAAAAAAATCAAAACCATAAAATCTTGGGGGAGTGGGAATGTGTAGTGCTAAACAGATAAATAGGAACAGGTGTGATAACCTGTTTTGATTGAGTAATTAAAGCCAAGCTTAGATGGGAGGTAATTTCTTTGAGAGGTTTTAACTGCCCTCTCTCCCCCCAAAAAGACAAAAGTTTTGCCGAGGATAGGCAGCGGTGTGAACAGCTCTTTGTAGGCAGGAGCAGCCCCCTCTGTCAGCTCCCCCTTACCAGCTCCCTGCTTCCCTAAGTTCCCTGTGCTGCAGCCGCCCAGCAGGCTATCGATTGCCGGCAGTTCAGATGTCCCTCCCCCCACTGCAATGTGCTGCTCCTGCCCTCTGCCAGACTAGATGATCAATTCTAGATCAGATCAGGGTTTGGAATGCAGGAGGGGACTCTGGGCTGGGGCTGAGGGGTTTGGAGTATGGGAGGAGGCTTGGGCAAGGGTGTGCGAGGGAATTTGGGTGTGAGAGGGAACTCAGGGCTGGGGCAGGGAGTTACAGTGCGGAGCTTCCCTGGCTACACCTAGGAGTCTTAGGGACATGCCGGCTGCTTCGGGGAGCTGCGTGGAGCCAGGGTAGACAGGGAGCCAGCCTGAGCAACACTGCGCCACCGATCAGACTTTTAATGGCCCGTAATGCTAACCAGAGCCACCAGGGTCCCTTTTTGAGCAGGCAGTGACTTCAGCGAGAGGAGGATTATCCCAGCCTAAGTCTGCCTGCTGCAGAATCAGGATCTGTGACCTTGAGTTTGATTCATTTTTTTTTCTGCCTTAAGATGGTGTAAATCAAGTATAGCACCACTGATGTAAATGGATTTACTCTTGACTTCCACCAGCATAAAATTAGCCTTTGACCGCTTGGGTAGGAGAGAGAGGGGCTGCAGATATCTTCTATTGGAATGAGGTCTTTTGAGCCAGCCTTAAATGCTAGTTTCAGTCTGGCAGCCGGGAAAGTATTTACTGTTTTATGGTCACAGAAGAGTCCCAGTTAAATATTCTGCTGGGTTGATGTCAGCACATTGTTGTTTTAAAGCTAACTTGACTATTTCATTGTTTTATATCTACAGATCAGCTCAAACCCCATGTGATCTAACACAAACCAGAACACTCCAAAAGAGTTATAGGTTGACATAGTTACTCTACTATCTTGGCAATTTTCAGCCTAAGTGTAGCTGGTAAAACAGTTCATCCAAATAGAACCAACATCATTTAGAGTGGGAGAAGGCGCAGAGCACGTTTATTAAAGGGAAATGGGAACTATCAGTGTTTTGCTTGGGTACCTGCAGAACTCATTAAATCTGACAACTGCAGCTGATAAAAAAGGCCCAGGTGCAAGCATGATGCCCCACTGGATTGTTGACTGAACCCTGCTGGGAATAACAACAGTTTTCAGTGGTGACTGATTAGGCACAGCACTTCTGTCACATCCTGTAATGGGCCAGAATGGCAGCCTCCTGTGTCCCATAAAAAACAGTTAAATGTTTCGATCAGACTGAGGAAAAATTTAGGAAGCAATGAAATGAGTTCTCTGAAATCCTGGATGCTGTTCCTATAACCTTTCAGGACAAATTACCCGTATGTCACCGGAGACTCAATAGCAGTCTGTGGCAGAGTTCTTTTTCCTTCTTGAAGACAAAAGAAGTAGAAGTAGGATGGAGTTTTTAAAATGGTTTATGTGTTTGCGTCTGGTGGGTCTGAGTGGTCAAGGCAACATGCTGTGCACTCCAAATGGAAAATAGAAGTGCCTTCTCTATGTAAAAAGTAAAAAGCATTGTCCAGTACTGTATAAGGAATTATTTAGTGCCTTGGCATGGCAGACTATAACAAGGAGTATAGTGCTTGTCCAACACACATCGCACATCTGGCTTGCTATTTTAAACTAATAGGTGTGTTTTACGGAGACTTGCTTCTGGGAGTGTAAAGAAACGTGACATGAAAGAGTTTAAATCAATATACAGATACTTTTTTAGAAATCTATTTCAAGAAGAATTTCAGCAGTTTTTTTTAAATTTCTATTTTCTAGGAAGGTAATGGAAAATAAATGGGAAAACTACTTAATACTTCAGGTATGATAAGTCAGAGGACATATGCACACATCTAGGGTAGGTTCTGAAAGCATTTGGGGATAAGCATATTCAAAATTGTGGGGAACGTAAGGGGTGTTATGTAAATGTATATACCAATACATTCAGGATGTTCCTTATGTTTGCTAACATCTAAGGCCTCCTTATGTGTATTGTAATAAACATTTTGGGGGGTTAAGATAGTAAAGACTGAGAATTCCATTTCTCATGAGACTCTTCAGTCACTGTTGTAAAGACACAAATCCCTGTTATGTGTCCTTGTCCAATGCCTCCTCCCCATACCAAGAGGAGAGTTGCACAGACAACAGTTACTTGTTATTGGCAGACTGGTAAAAGATTCCCCATTGTGACCTTGATGCTATTTTGAAATTAGAAAGTTAAATCTATGTGCATTTGACATAGGTAATTGCCAACATAGACATTCACTACTTTAATTCTGGTGGTATGTTCTAACTTCTGAGTGCTTCACTTTGCAATCTTCTTATTCTTTTCTTGCACAGTCCTTCAAAGCAGTATCATTCAGTGATAATCCTATGGCACAGTTAAGCATTCTTTTATCAGCACAGAGTGGATGGCCAAATGTGGCCCTGTTCTAATCGGTGGCAAGATGAGGGAAATAGGGCAAGATTCTGGCTCCATTAACGTCAATGGCAAAACTGACTTCAGTGTGGGTGGGATTTCACAGAGTGAAACTCTGAAGAGTTTAGTTGATCAATAGCCTGCAAATAGCTTGCAATTAATACCCATAAAATCACGTTAAAGCAAATTATTACTGTTAGAGCAAATCAGAAAATGTTAGTTAAAAACATGCATTATAGGTGGGGCAGGAAGTTCTGCCTATTATTAAGGTTGTTTGACATCTCATTATAAGACCCTGTTTTCAGTTATGACTTTGTCAAACTTTAACTTTTTGGGCTGAAACTTTCCATTTTCGGGGGTAGGAAAATCTAAACAACTTGCTTTAGTATTTCTGAAATGAAACATTTTGACTTTTTGTTTTGGAAAGATGTTTTATTCTGGATTTTAAAAAAAATTGAGGGAAAGGTTGTTGGTTTTTGGTTTTTTTTAAAGCTCTCAATCAAAATGTTTCATTTCAGGTTTTAAAAAGGTTTGCTGACACCTCCTCCCCCTCCCCCCCAGTTGTCTGTTTTTTTGGACCTGCACCTGAACCAAATAGTCTGTTATTCAGGCAGCCCTATTTGCCTTTTGCTGTCTCCCTGAAAATCCATCCACATTTGTCCAAGTTATAAGCCTTTGAAAAATTGCCATTTGCACATGCTTACTTAAAGACTTCTTAGATTATGGAAGCTAAATTCCCTGAATATTCCTTCCACAGTGAGCATGCTCCAGAATATTCTGTCTTAACCACGAGACAGTCCTTTCTCTTCCCACAATCCCCTGCATCATTCACTACATGCCTTGTAACTTCTGCAAGAAATGAGGCAGCTATTCTGTGTCCAACACCACCTTGTACTACAAAACCCTGATTCTATCTTGTGCACTGAATGAAGCAGATTTCTGTGGAAAAAATATGTGAACATGTAATTGCAGTCTGTATCATAATGCATATAAATAAAGGGGCTGAATTATGATTGTAGAGACCATCTAAATTCTGACCTTTGTAACCTTAATAATGATCTTTTAACATAGTTTATTTTTGTATTATATTGTATGTTGGAAAAGCAGTGAATTTTTTTCCAGTAACACTTTATACAGAAAACGTCTTTCCCCCCCTGACTGCTGACCAGAAAATTGAGGAACATTTTTCCAGTAAAATTTGGCAGGACGAAAATATCAGCCTTTAAACCAGTATTCAGTATCCGTATGCCAGAACTACTGCAGTCTTGACAATCCTGTCAGATGATTTGAGTTTTCCAAGTCACAGTTTTGGCTTTGATTCTATACATTTAATGGATGTAGGGTCTTATATTGTGCGTCTCTAGCATCTGATCACTTAGTCTTTAAATTTAATCCTACTACTCAGATCATCTATGTACACATTTTCCCCACTGAGGAGCACGAATATACAATTAGTATGGTGTTCTTCATCTGAAGGATCATCACAGATTCTTCTCTTGTGTGAATTTTATTCATTAAGCTACTTCCCAAAATCTTAACCTCCTGTGTGATTAAAGAAAGCGTTCCAAAGAGCTAGAACTATTTTCTAGATGGGGCTATTTGTACAAAGCCCCATTAATAGCCTAGAAAGAAGGGATCACCACGTATTTTTATTAAAATTACATTGTACTTAATGAAAACCAATCATCGTGATGTGAATTTAGAAAATCTGACACCTTATTTTATAGGAAATGAAGTCCCCATGAATATTAAAATTACCATTTTTCATAACAAAAAGTGATATAGTCCATTGAAGTAGAGCTGAATTTATCTTATGATTGTACTTGTCATGGCCTTGAGTATTTATTGAGTAGTTTTAAAAGTTCATTAAACTCAAGAGATTAAATATTGCTCTGAGCAGTGCTCCATAAAAGAAAAAATATAGGGTTATTACTTGGTAAAATGTTGTGCTATGTTGTTAATTTAACTCCCCCGAGTTCTCATCTTCTGAGTCAAAAGACATTTCCTCGTGCTGTTAAATTTGACATTTTCAAAGAATCTCGGACTGTTTCTCACAGCATTCACCCAAAATTCAATATGGCACATTCATTTCAGAAGGGGGGAAAATACCACTTCAGCCAATGGTTCTTCTGAAATGTCAAGTGCATTAATCTCCTCCATTTATCCAGCTACTATTTTACCATGTCACTTTATTTACTGAAAACTAGTTGTCCACTAAAAAACCTTCCCTATTGTCCATGTAGTGAGAATTCTGAGGAGCAAATATATAACTGCTACCAAAAATTGAGCCTTTTTGAACCAAGAACAATTTTCATTCTGTGGAAGCATTAATAAAATAGAATAGACAATTAACACACACACACACCTGATTACGCTTTCCAGCATGATTAGACTATGATGTTTGCCATTTATTTTACCTGTAGTTTCCCACAGAGCACATTTGAGTCTCTTTTTATCAGCTTATTTAATAGGGTAGGGGACGCTCATTTAATTCGCATTGGTTATTGTTTGTGACAACCACAAAGATAGAATTTTGTTTACCTGCAAGCTGGTTTTGGAAATGCAAACAGCCCTTGTATATTACTGTGAAGGACTGCCTGCATTTCAGTCTAGGGGGAAAACAACTTTTTGATCACTTGTCCAAAAGCAGTTTAGACTTCAGATTTGGTTGTCCGGCACAAAATCAGAGCTGTCCAAATCTTACAGCTGTGTTCTCATTCTCTCAAACTGAATAATACGAAATATTGTTCTACTGTGATTGTCTTAAAGGCATTTCTCTTCTTGTGGACTGTTGTATGCCAGGGTTTCTCCTTTTTAGTCTCTTGTTGTCAGCGTGTCTGGTCTCTCTTGGTTTTGCATATTTAAAGTTGTTCTCACTTTATTATAAGACTGACACTGTGATGATATTTCAAGTTCAAGTAAAAATTCGAATCCCCAAAGAATAATTTGGGTAATGCACACATCGTTTGTATCTCAGTCTGGTCACAGAGAGTAATTCTAACCTGATCCTCCACTAGTGTTGTCTGCTGTTGCCGTTGAGCGTTCCCTGGGGATGTGGCCATAGACATTCCTGGTTCTTCTACAAGCTAACAGAGAATAGTCTGATGGGGTTGATGAACACTCTTATGTCCAGTAAATCCTAGAATGTTCTTTGTTCATAGGCTTCTTTTAATGAAGTTCATGGTGGATCCACATTCTATCCCAGCAGTGCTACAGGGTCATTGAGAAGAGTATTTCCACCCAGAGGTATCTATCCTGAAATATAGGTGGCCTTGTGGTTAAAGGCTTTGTTGGATATGCATGCATGCTGTCACTTATTGTCAATTTGATTTCTATTTGAAGCAATATTACAGGCAGCCACTGGAATGCGGTTCTCTTCTTTTTGTCCTCACTCAGTAAATACCTGTGTAAAGTGGTCTGCCAGATAATCAATAGTTCATTGTCATAAAGGGCCAATTTCTTTTTTTAAATCACTTAATCATTGTTTAAAGCTCTGGACCCATATGAATGCATTACTGAAAACTGGTGAATCTGGCACTGGAGTCTATAGATTTGCAGCATCGATCTGATTTTTCTGCAGCTTTGCCTGTAGACCTGGAAATGTTTCCGACTTCCAATTTGCCATCCCCAGAGGTAAGTTTTCAGACACTAGAGACCAGGTTTGTCTTTTATTGGCATGACTTCTAGCATAGCACTTTCTAGCTTTTGCAAAGCCTCAAACAAGAGATCATCTTCTTACAAAGGAAGGAAAACTTCAATCACAGTGAAGCGTAATTCTTTGTGTATACAATATATTTAATTACACTTCTATATCTTGGTCTTCTTAAGAATCCCCCTAGCTCAAGGTACTTCACCCCCTGTCTCACTGTTTTCAGTATGTTACAAATGGGTTGCACTCACAATTCTGAGCATTACCTCTGGCCTGAGAAACAACCCACCATATATGATGGTGACACCTAACTCAAAGCTAACTTTGTGGCATCAGAAATTTGGCATAATCATTTGGGCCTTGGATAATTACACTTTTGAAAATGTGTTTCAAATTAGATTAAACTTTTAAAAGTAGGGATGATCTTGTGTTTTGGGAGCCCAAATACCATCCTCAAGTCTGTATTCACAGTCATATCTTGGCCACTTAAACATCCATTGCTGATTGCTGCATCGGCCAGATACAAGCCAACCAGCTCCGATGAGCTCTTCTGCCTTTATCCCCATTTCTTAAGTGGCCTTATTCCTTGTGTGGTACCACCAGCTGTGCCATATTTTGAGTGTATTGCGTGAATAAAGAGAGTACATTTCCCATCTTGCACAAAACTGATGTACGACAACTCTTGCTTCTCCCCAGATTTCTCCGTAGATCTCTCCGCAAGCACAGTAAAAAACCTGTGACACTCCCCCAAGACTCTGCAATTGTCTCTCTAGTTTGATCCAATGTAAAGGCTATTTCAAAAATTTTAAAACTAAAATTGTGTTCCATGACCATGTAAGTAGTTTTAAATGAACTGGCAAATTTTTGGATCTCTTCATCATGAGTTTTACAGAGCACTCTTGTAAGCGTATCTTCTTATGGACAAAATTACACATTTTCTGCTTCTATGCATTTCACATGAGCATCAGAGCAGTCATGTACATGTAAGGAATCAGTTCCAGTTACAAAAGACTGCTATCAGGGGAAAGCTGCTCATGGTTTCTGCCAATTATACAAAACATTTCATCTTTCTGACATGAAACCCATGGATATTTAGCTTTCCACAAGTTCTGGAAAGTATGTCGACATCTAAATTTTTAATATTTATTAGTATACATTTTCTGTGCCATATTCTTTACTTTTACTTAACCCAGAGCTTTCAGTATTATCCTCTATTTATTCAAGTTGATGGAAGTTGTTTTGGTTGTTTTTTTTAACTCTAAGATCCAACTAGGTGGTTTTGAAGTGCATTCTAGATGCTTATACAAATATCTATTTGTATATCAATCAAGTCTGGGTCTATATAGCTTTTATACCAATATATGTAAAATTACTGGTGTGTAAATCAAGGATTGGTTTGAAAATTAAATTGAGAGGCCCTGGCACAAGCAGCTAAGTATGCAATTCCTAGACTATAGCGAAGAATTAGAGAAAGGCCTTTCCTCTAAAATTGAATGAAATTGTGTTTTGCAGCAAGTAATCAAATTGTAGTTTATTTCACTACAAAATCTTGGCTGGCAGATTAAACTATCATTTGCCTTAAAAATTAACTGCCTTTGAACTATTTGACTGGGGCTTTTTAGTTGGCCTTACTTTCCCTTTTCCATTATCAAACAGTGTTTTACAGTAGCAGCTGCTGCTGAGTTTGCAGGCTCTCAAATTTGCTACACGACCTACTCTAGTTGGCTAGAAAATTTAAACTGTTGCTAGGTTTTCTACCTTTGCAACTGCCTGACTATAACTGACAAGTCCAGACTCATATCCAGTTGTATAGTGGGAAGAGATACTATTAGGTAGTTTTGCGATAACCTGATGCAAAAGATGGAGTTTGTTCCGGATAGAAAAATAGTGCTTAATCAAAGCAATTAAAATAAAGATGAGAACTGTGCGTTGTCAACGTTGTGTAGCCATGCCTTGGGTCAGATTGTATGCATCTATTCTCCAAAGTTACTGTTTACGTGAAAGAGGATTTCTCCTTTAAATGAATAGCTGCTCCAGGCTGATAACTACAATAATAGTATTTAATTGGGAACCCAGGAAGAATCTACTCATTATGAAAACTAGAACAAAATGAATTGCAAATATCATGACATATTCCCATTTAGATTCTACTGTCTATTGTTAGCAGTTATGTTTCTTATATGCTTTACTTACTTCCACTTCACTGAACTGAGGGCTCTCGTTCGTAAATATAAATGATTTTAAACGTTTGAATATACGTCTCCCTTGGAAATTTCATATATTAATCAGATGTTACATTTTTTTGTGACAAAAGCATTGTGTGGCAGTTTAAATTATTTCAATATTGTGACGGTAAACATTCAAATCTCCTCTTTCGTTCATTGGGTAAGATGTTCGGCCCTATGTAAGACACCAAAGTGATTCTGAAGGTTTTGTTGTGTGACGTTTAGTTGCTGTTCTTCTTTCTTTAACATTCAAGTACTGTCCCAATCCTGCAAGGTACTGAACTCCTCGGGTCCTGATCCAGTTGTCAATGAGTTCTTTGATTTCAGAGAGTGTGGGATCAGGCTCTCAGCACCTATCAGGATTGGACCGCTAGTACATATGTCTTAATTGCTCTTCCTGATTTTTATAAAGGTTATATAAGGGGTCTTTGGAATTCAGTTGGCTGACAGTTGAGGGGGTGTAGAAGAATGGTTTTCCCCTTCAAGATGGCATCAGCCAATGGTGTTTACCGTTATAGAAGAGTGAGATGCCATTGGCCAATGCCACACGCCCCTTGTGAGTGCCTCACGTTGGTCAGTCTTACACCACAATGTGATTTCCACCCAAGAAGCTGTTTGATTGATTGCTCCACGGGATTCTGAAGGCTGTTCCTGTTGCAATCAATGGGCATTTTGCCATTGTTCAGTCTGAGCAATTAAGCCAACAATGAACACTCCTCCCACTCAGTGCTCTACCATGCAGAGAAACTGCTTGGAATGTCCCACTTCAGATGTGGATGGGGTCTTGGAGTGAAGGTTACAAAAACTCAGCAATAGTTGATGTGTGGGGGGGAAAAAGGCACTTCCTCCTTTCATAAGTACTAGGACTGTTTAATTCACCGTAATTGTTCCACTTCTGACATTCCAAATAAACTAATACATATAGCCGTTAGACCTGCCTTCTACTTGAAAAATATCGAGGTGGGGCGGGGATGAGGGTGGTTCTATTACTTTCCATGTAATTTTTCAGCATTCCTTTAAGCTAATAGATTTGCTTCAGATGAACTGTACATGAGGCTGTGAGGTTTGCCCGAGTGCTGGCTTAGAAACATTATAATTTTAAATTCTATTTGATGAGAATTTAGTGTATCTAATAGAGAGGATTGGTATGTGAACTTAGTCTCGTTTCACTCGATGTAATGATCCATTTCAACTAGGAAGTCACATGGAACTTGATTTATAGCCATTTTCCCCCCTAGAAAAATGATTAAAGTTTGCTCTAGAAATGTGAACTTTGCCCATTGCACAGGAGAGAAAAAATAATTGTCCAGTTCATCAATTGCCATTATATGCATGTAATGTCTTTTGCGAAGAGTAAAATGTATTTAGCAATTAAATTTGATGCTGTACATAATTCTTTTGTCAACCAATTGCCTTTCTTGGTACTAATGCAGTTCTGAACTTCTAATATGTTTCTCAGTTGTGTGGAAATGTATCTGTCTGTACAAATAAATATGAGTGTTAGCCTTAAGCAAGATATTTCAAGAGGAGGATGAATATATGTTGAAACTGACTGATTATGCAGATAAAATCTGGACAACAGTGTACTCCTGGCATGGTGATGCCCTGTAGTCTAGGGAAGTGGTTTTCAATTTTTTTTTCTGGCGACCGAGTTGAAGGTAATTGTTGATGACTGCAACCCAGCGGAGCTGGAGATGAAGGGTTTGCGATGTGGGAGGGACTCGGGGCTGGGGTGAGAGGTGTGGCAGGAAATGAGGGGTTCAGGGTGTAGGAGGGGCTCTGGGATGGGGTGCAGGCTCTGGGGTGAGGCCAGGGATGCGAGTGTGGGGTTACCTCAGGCAGCTCCCGGTCCATGGTGCAGAGCTGGGGGCGGGGGGAGGCTAAGGCAGGCTTTCCTGCCTGTCTTGGCACTGTGGACGCTGCTCCCTGGAAGCAGCCAGCAGCAGATCCAGCTCCAAAGCAGAGGTGCACAAGCAGCTCCACGCGACTCTTGAATTTACCTTTATTCCATAAAAAACTGACTGGCAAACTGTTGCTCCTTTAGGCACCAATCCTGCACAGACTTACGTATGTGCCTTTATGGTGCAAAGCAATTTTAGACAGAGGGGGTTGTGACATTTTGCAAGCATGGTAACTGTGGCATAGGGTAGACATTAGACATAGTTTCAATCAGCCAGGCTTCAATCCTCCATCTAAAGCCACATTGGAAGTACTTCAATGATGACCCGCATGGTTTGTGTGGAGTTATCCAGAATGATTCCCTGTGAAGTTTTGGGGCTTGAGACAATACAATGTTGTTTTCCCCGATTTATTGGTTATTTGATTTATTGGTCAAAGGGATTCTTTAGATTCTTTAATTTTACTGTGTTTTCTACAGTTTTTAAATATTTGTTTTATTCCTGGTTCTTTGAAATAAAAATAGGACTCACCAGAAAGGTTCACATCACATTGACATTGAGGTTTTGCCAATAAATTTGTAGTTTTCTTGAATTAGACATTTGATGTTGCTAGAAGATTATGGGAGTGAATTAAAGAGACGATTTTCAAAAAAGGGCATTGATACACCCACATGCAGAATGGTTGAATAGATATAGCTGTATTGTAGAGCTTGCTGAAAATGTTCCATCAGAATGGTTTTTGTTGTTGGAAAAGGCAAATTAAATCAAAATGTTATGCGAAAGCATATGTATTTTGTCAAAAAATATACAGCAAATTATTGAAACATTTACTTTGACCTTATTAAAGTATTTTGATAAAGTTGAACATAAATGAGGTCAAAATGTTTTATTTCAGTAAGGTTGAAATTTTTTTCTTTGTCTTTATCTTTTCGAGTTTTCTGTTACATTATATTATGAAATGTAATACAACAAAGCCAAAAGGGTAAAGTGGAATCTGTACGTTTTGACCCTATCAAAACAAAATGTTTCAATAAGGATGAAGCAAAATATTTTTGGAATATTTCATTGCATGAAAATTCCAACATTTCAACTTTTCATCCCAGTTTAAGAGGAATCTAAATTACAAAATATTGTAAATGTCCATGGGATGGAAACTATGTTTTGACCAGCTCTAATAGATTGGCCAAGCTATCTACACTGGATTCCTTCAGCCTGTGGCACCCAGTTGCAAACCTTCCAACTCAGGATTCAGAGTATCATGTCAAAGATCTAGAAATAGCAGTTGTAGAATCTTCTACATATATATAGTGAAAGATCTAGTTTAAAATTCAGAGCACAAAACTGTAGAGTCAGATTGCATCATTTCAATTTTCCAGGGTCACATCTTTGTGCTCCAGGTTTAGTACCATACAGAAATGCAGCTTATTCAGATCTAATTTAAATGCATTTATAAATTTTCCTACCTCAAAATTAATTTGCATATTAGATGTTTTGTGCGTAGTGTGTTTATACAGGTAAAATTGTAAATTAAAACAAACTTTTGTAGATCTAAAACATACTGAAAAACTTTTACTATTAAGGGGATATTAATTTTGTTTATCCAGAAAATAATGTTTATAGTACAATACCTCTTGATAGTTTTAGCAATAATTAAATATGTTAAGAAGGATTCTTAAAAAAACATCAATGAGATCTAGAAATTATTGTGTGCAGTCTTCAGTTAATGTAAATATCTCCACATGTTATTTTTAATTAATTAAATTTTATTGATGCAATTAGGTGACTGGCAACCATGGTTAAACTGAAGTAATAGGGCGATGGTGATTTCACTTATTATTGGCCAGAGTGCCCGCAGAGTTGTGTTGTATATGAGGATCTAATACATTTATAGGTTCAAAAATCAGAAGCACATTATGTATAAGTTCACTAGCTTTATTTTTGTCCCCTGATTTGTCTTGTCTATTCTTTCATTTTCTATATGGTACTAACAATAAGACATTCTCTTTTCCCTTTCAGAGTCACTTTTTATTTTACTATCTAAAATAACATTGCTGACAGCTGACATCCCTTTTGAAAGTTGGGTTAATTTGTTTAATTTTCACACCCATTGCTGTCTTGTTCTGTTTGAACCGCACTTAGCACAATGACCCTGATCCATGACAGAGGCTCCTAGGCTCTACCACAGTAAAAATAACAAGTAGCAAATCCTCCGACCTCTGCATCTTGCTCACTGGAACTTCAATCGTGAGTTGCTACTTTGGTGAGTAAAGTCAGTAGAGTTTGGACCTATGTTAGAGCAGAGCAAAGCAGAGAGGCAGCATGTGGAGAGGACATGGATTATGGTAGTGAAGAACTGTGAGGTTTTCTTCTTGGATCTTCTTGTTCTTGTGTCCCATCTTCTGTCAATATATTAGGCTGAAAGGGGATAGTAGCTGCCATAAAGAGGTAGGGGCATAGCCACAGGTGGGCGGCCCACCCACTTAGCATCCATGCCCAAATCTGAGCAGGAGTGTTGTGCTTCCGATCCGGGTAGGGATCAATCTTTCAGGGTTCAGTTTATCATGTCTAGTGTAGATGCAATAAATTGATCCCCGAGCGCTCTCCCTAAGTAAGGAAACTGTCTTTTTGTTTGTTTCTTATGTGTTCAGGGAAACAGGACTTTGTGTACATTTTCTGTAAACCAACAGGATTACACCAAAGAATATTCCTGACTCACACCATCAATTTCTCACCTAATGGAAACACGACTCTGAATATTGGCTGACTGCTCAGGCCAAAAGGGCAACAATATTATAAACAGAGCAAAATCAGCCAAAAGGGCATATTGGTGGAGAGGTTATCATTGGAGGATTAATCCAAAGAAAAGTGGTTTGAAGGCAGAGAGTGCGTTTTCCTGGAACTCAGTATCGGTGAGGGTATTTCAGCTGTAGCAGGCAGCATGGAAAAAGAGGCAACAAATCACTTATGGCGAAAATCTAGGAAACAGATTCTTGAGTTCACAGAGTGGGGGAGACAAGAAGGGAAGCGACAGAAAACCAGAGAAAAGATGTAGGCAGGGCAGAGCTGTGGGAAACCTGGAAGATGAAGTTGAGGTAGAATTTGTTGCAGCAGATCTGGTGTGATCAGAGCAGTGAGCAAGAGTTGAATACGAGCAGCATGTTAGCTGAATTGGTACAAATTGAGTATCTGGCCTGGTCTACCTGGGGCGGGAGGGTGGGGGGAGTTAAGTCGGTCTAAGTTACACAACTTCAGCTATGAAAATAGTGTAGCTGAGGTTGATAAACTTAGAGCTACTTACCACGGTGTCTTCACTGTGGTAGGTCAACTGCTGATGCTCCCCCTATGCTTCTCACTCTGGTGGAGTACCGGAGTTGACAGAAGAGCTCTCGGTGGTCGATTTATTGCATCTTCACTAGTCACAAAACATCGATCCCTGCTGGATCAATCATTGTGGAGGTAAGTGTAGACATGCCCTCAGAGATGCAAGAATAGCTGCAGTAGTTAAGGTGGGAGCAGGCCAGGGTATGTGGTGTGGCTCTCCATGGAATTATTCAGTGTAGTAACTTGTGTGTAAAGTTAAACACACGTGTAACTCTTTGCAAGATCAGGACCCAATCTTATAGAAGAAGGGCTACATTGCAGCAGTATTATGTAGGAAGAAGTATTGGGATTTGGCAGCACCATTCCCACTGCAAAACTGTTAAGCAAATGTCTGTTATAGAAGTAAACCTGTGAAAAATAAAACCATTTTCTTTGTACTTCACCAAGCCAATTAAAAAAAACAAAGAAAAAGAAAAAGCAGGGAACCCTTCCTACATGTATTAGAAATCTGTTTTAAAATCTGTTAACTTCCTTCAACAGAAAATATATACTTATGTTGCTGTAATGTTTTCTCATTCGTTTCATCTAAAATATGTGAAACCTGCTGTTTCCTAAATAAGTAAAAGCAGATGGGGCAGACTTAAGTGCTAGGTTTTGCTGATCGCTTCAGTTCTGTTAATTCAGTTCTCACCTACTTTAATGCCATTATGTTTGAGATCTGCTTGAAAGTCTCAATTTGGCAGGCCTCACAGCTGCAGCATAGACTTGGAGAGTTGATGAAATAGTTTTTAAAATAAATTTTGAGAAGTAGTAAAAGTTTTATTTCATCTTACCGATCTTTGTTCTTTTTTGTTTTTGACCAGAACCTTAATTCTGACAAATCATAATACACCCCTGTAATGTATATTTCACTATTGCCAATGTCAAGATTTCAAAAATCATGAGATTCGTTTAAATATTTTTTTTAAATAATGAATTTGGAGTGATTCTTATTTGTTTCCTCGTTTCTAAGTTTTCAGGGTGTGGTCATTTCGTGTTCTAAAACTTTTCTTCACAATTCAGAAGGCCTAGGAATGTACTTTAAAAAAAATGAACATTAAGGTTCTCATGCAATCTGTTAAATTCATGAGGTGTCCTGACACTCACTACAAGAGAGTTGACGATACTGATATTCACTACGGCCAGAAGAATTCTCTGGAATTCAGTTCTTTAAATGGTTTTCTGAACCAAACCCTGCAGTTGTGTTTGAGTGGGGTCCTTTAGAAACTGTGCTTTGAGCAGATACCCATTGTCTGAGTCATTGCCTATTCATGGTCTCATCAAGGACTCACACTGGATAAGTGAGTGACTCAGTCATGGGTATTCTTCTGAGCAAAGGATGTTATGAAATTGAAACAGGAAAAACGTGTTGTGGTTTGAAGGCCTGCTCACCTATCAGAGCCCATGTTGGAGTTGGGGTAATCACTGGCAAGTTTATTAACATGCATGTAGATTTATTTATTGTTTTAGTATGTTGTGTCTCTATTGTTGTTACCTTAAGAATAAAATGTGCTTGTTTAGAAAGAGTTGTGTGGTAGATTAACAATGGTCTTTACGTGGTCTCTGATGAGAAGGCAAGAGAAGCCTGCTTAGGTAGCCTGTCTGTTGCTGGGGTTATCACAGTATAGATAGGGGACTCTGTGGCCTGGGAATACCCTGGTCAGAAAGGAGAGAGAAATTTGTGTCTCCAGTCAAGAGACACAACATCTGAGGAGCCATAAGATGAGAGTGAGTGCCCTTGTTGGATCATAGAGGAGGAATACAGGTGCAGTTACCCTGAACTGTGGCATGCATAATCAACTGTGAATAAAATGAATATCTATACTTTTTATAGAGTAACATTTTTTTGCTATTTAAGCCTTCCTCTGTCTTTATATACGGTAGATCAAATTATTTTGTGCTGGGAAAATCACCCTAGAGTTAAACTTCAGGAATCAGAGGGGTAGCCGTGTTAGTCTGGATCTGCAAAAGTGACCAAGAGTCCTATTGCATCCGATGAAGTGGGTATTCACCCACGAAAGTTTATGCTCTAATACATCTGTTAGTCTATAAGGTGCCACAGGACTCTTTGATGCTTTTAGAGAGTCCTGTGGTCCTTAGACTAACAAATGTATTGGAGCATAAGCTTTCATGGACTAATACCCACTTTGTCGTAATTAAACTATTTAAATAGAAATTAACTAGAGTTAAACTATTCTATATATTCTTTTATCATATTATATATTGAAAATACTTCATCCTTAAATTTCATCTTCCTTGAAGAATTAGTTTTTGCCATCTGGTAGTCATGGGCGAAACTAAGACAAACTTCTCATTCCTGCTGAGTGAACTGTGAGGGTTCTTTCCCACACTCTCCCTCCTGTTCTGTTTCAATCCAACAGTTTTAGTGAGAAAAGCAACAAATGGCCAAGATGGGACTGAGCTTCCATTAGCAGGACCCTGAATGTATCTAAAGATGTGTGATGAGAACAGCAGGAGTGGATAGCTCTGAAGTTCTCCCCTCATTGCACTTACTGTATCTGTTCAGTTTCATTTATGTGCACAATGCCCATGGAACTAATATGTTTTAAGATAGTGGAACAACTTGCATTTTCTTAATGGGACTCGTGATAGTCAACAGTGCAGGTCTTTTGAAAGTGTTAGTATAATGAAAGCTCTTTATGATTGTCATTACATCTTCTTGGTTGCCTTAAAGGCTCTCTGCCAGATGGACTACATGGAAAACCGTTCAAAAAGGGACATGGGTTCAAAATAATTAGCTATTTGATTGCTCTCTTTCAAAACCATTGTGAATCCAGAAGGCTTCATCACTAGCTAACATTACTTTTAGAGTTCTAAAGTAGTTCATTATAGACAATTAGTTGACAGCCTTCATCTGAAGGGATCAGGCTTGAACATTTTCAAGATATTGTAAGCTGCAAGGCATAACTTTTAGTTGGGATTTGATGCACGGTAATAACTGCTTTGCAATTAATTTAAATTTATTCCAATTGCAGTTAGTTTTCAGCTTGTCACTGTTAAAAAGAGACTTGTCTGGCACGGGACAAAATATTTTAGGATGCAGATATTTTCCATTACAGAATGAGGAGTCATATTTTCCATTTATGTAAATTAGCTGAGCTCATATGAACATCCATAGTGGGTCAGACCAAAGGTCCCTCAAGCCCAGTATCCTGTCCTCTGACACTGGGCAATGACAGGTGCCCCAAAGGGAATGAACAGATGAGTTGTCATCAAGTGATCCATGCCCTGTCACCCAATCTTAGCTTCTGGCAAACAGAGGCTACGGACACCATTCCTGCCCATCCTGGCTAACAGCCATAGATGGATCTATCTTCCATGAATCTACCTAGCTCCCTTTTGAACCTTGTTATAGTATTGGCCTTCATAACACCTTTGGCAAAGAGTTCCAGAAGTTGACAGTATGTTGCGTGAAAAAATACTTTCTTGTGTTTGTTTTAAACCTGCTTCCTATTAATTTCATTTGGTGGCCTCTTGTTCTTGTATTATGAGGAATAAATAACACTTCCTTATTTACTTTCTCCATACATCTCATAATTTTATAGACCTCTTTTGTATCCCCTCTTAGTCGCCTATTTTTCAAGCTGAAAAGTCCCAGTCTTATTAGTCTCTCCTCATACGGAAGGCATTCTGTACCCCTAATAATTTTTGTTGCCCTTTTCTGAACCTTTTCCAATTCCAATATATCTTTTGAGATGGGACAACCACATTTGCACCCAGTATTCAAGGTAACAAAGAGTCCTGTGGCACCTTAAAGACTAACTAAAGTATTGAAGCATAAGCTTTCGTGGGCTAATACCCACTTTGTCGGATGCAAGCAGTGGAAGTGTCCAGGGGCAGGTATAGATAAGTAGGCAAGAACCAGGTAGGAGATAACAAGGTTAGTCCAATCAGGCTGAACCAGCTTGTTATCTCAAATCAGGGAGGGTGAGGTATTCCTCTAGCAGCTGAATTGGACAATTGAGATAACAAGCTGGTTCAGCCTGATTGGACTAACCTTGTTATCTCCTACCTGGTTCTTGCCTACTTATCTATACCTGCCCCTGGACACTTCCACTGCTTGCATCCGACGAAGTGGGTATTAGCCCACGAAAGCTTATGCTTCAATACTTTAGTCTTTAAGGTGCCACAGGACTTTTTGTTACCTCTGCTATACCAGACTAACACGGCTACCTCTCTGATTCCTAGTATTCAAGGTGTGGGCATACCCTGGATTTAAATAGAGGCAATATGATATTTTTTGTCTTAACTATCCCTTTCTTGATAATTCCCAACATTCTGTTTGCTTTTTTGACTGTTGCTTCACATTAAGTGGGTATCAGATAATTTAGACCCCACATTGTATATATAAAGCTGGGATTATGTTTTCAAATGTGCATTTATCAACATTAAATTTCATCTGACTTTTTTGGTGCCCAGTCACCCAGTTTTGCAAGATCCTTTTTTAGCTCTTCTCAGTCTACTTGAGACTTAACTATCTTGAGTAGTTTTATATCATCAGCTCCATTGATTTCAATAGGGCTAGTTCCACTGCCTGCATCCGATGAAGTGGGTATTAGCCCACGAAAGCTCATGCTTCAAAACTTTATAGTTAGTCTTTAAGGTGCCACAGGACTTTGTTACCTCTGCTACTCCAGACTAACACGGCTACCTCCCTGATAGTTTACATCACCTCATCCTGTATTCTTTAGCAGCTTCACATGTAGAACTCAGTGGGATTATTGCACATAGAGTGGCTACAAAATCAAGCCCTTAGTTATGGGGACAACAAATTAGTCATATCTCTATCTAAACAGACTGCAGTAAAACCGGAGAAGTTCTCTTAGAATAATTTTGAACATCAGATTTGTTACTGCGTTCCTTTCCAAAGGAACTAAAATGTGGCTTCTTACTGATAAATATAAATGAGTAGGCCAGTGAATTTGCATGAAATTATACCTTTTTAAAGATGCAAATTGAAAATTAAGCTTCAAAACAATAGAATTCTCCTGGGTTTTTCAGAGAGCATTGTACAGTGCTCATCAGACTCTGGTGCCTGGTTGGGGGGGAAATATTTCACAATGAGTTCCATGAGAGTGCTTCTGGAGCTAGTTTCTGTTCTGGGTACAGGATACTCTGTTGAAAATATTGTATCGTCATTTTCTAAATCTGGAAAACCCATTTAGGAAAAATACCTTTGTGGGGAAGAACAGTACGGTAAAGAGTTGAATTGCCGACACTTGGTCTGAGGCTATACATTAAAATCCGGACACTGGATAATAAGAGAGAACCTGATTCTGATCTCTATTTGTCCCCAGTCATCTCTCAAACCTAATGGCAAATTGGTTTTTGTCTTTCCCCACTAAAATCCTCCTTCTATTCATTGGATGAGGATTTACTGAGCTCCTCTGTGACATCATCTAACTACTATCTCTGTGTTTTGAGAGAGAGCATCTCCTAAAATAAAATAGAGAAAAGGAGGAATCTGATTTGGAGGTACTCCATTACCCTCCCACCTCCCCCCAAAAAGAGAGGATTTTAATGAAACTGAAGCTGTTCCCCAAGTGACAAGCCCCAAGAGGAAGACAGACTCTGATATAAATATATGAGAAATAGCCTCTTTACCGAATTATGGTCGCATAGGCAAAGGGGAAAAATCTTTTAAGCTGTTTTATTCTCCTGGAAACACAGTTTGCATTAACAAGGCTCTTATGAGGCAGCTTACTGCTGTGGCATCCTGTTTCTTCCATTGACTGCCACTCTTCATGGGAGATGAGTGCTCTACAAATGTGGGAGTGCCGATAACAATGGATTTAAAAATATAAATCCTAAAGGTAAGCTGGAAATATCTTACAAGCATTCGGTTGGCCATTGGGTATGTTTGAAATGGATCTCAGGGTTGGATTTTAAAATATTCTCCGTGTTTGATCTTTATAACACACTGCCATTAAAATAAGACATTTAGAGGCAATGTATTTTGCTTTCGTGCAATATAAAAATTCATGTTTTGTCGCACATGGCAACTGCTGATCACAGAAAGCAACTTAGCTATGAGAAAAGAAGAGCTGAATGTAATTTTGATTGTAGGTGAAAGATTCCCATTACCTGCCATGTCGTATTCATGGGATTTTTATACTTGTGGATAACTGCAGTTTGTCACACATAAAATGTAAATATGCAGTTTGCCCTGGACAATCTTGGAAAGAAGTCAGTAGTTAATGCTTCAAAGACTCACTCCAAAACCATTTATGACTTCTCTAATTCAGCTTGTTATAAATTCCATTCATTGACAGTTTGTTAATAAAAATGACCCTCTAATAGGTGACTTCAATTCAGACACCAGGTAGAGTAATTTCTCTTTGTGCCGCTGAAATATTAATGACCCTAAAGTGTTATAAATACATCAGCATGTTATTATACAGTGCTAGTGGCAAAGAAGATGACTGGTTTAGTAAATGTGGCCTTGCTGCTTGTTTTTCACTGTAATAGAGACTTACTTTGAACTTGCAAATTCCAAAGTCAACTCCAGGTCAAATACAGGTATTCTTACCAAATGAAAGATAAAGGGATGTAGATCTCATTTATATACTGTTGCTTTCTTCAATAAAGTGAGTGATTCAATCCATCTTTGAAGTGCGCTTGTCTTTTCCTGAAAATCAATGCTTAGCTTCAGAGCCTATCACAACCCATCATCACATCAATAAGATATCCTCTGTGTGAAAGTGAAACACATCTGTGTGAAACACAATATGCCGCAGCCTTCTCTTCTCTGTAACCTATCCCTGAGCACTAGGTCAAACGACTGATTGACTCCTTGGTGTATTCAGTCAATCACAGCAGATTCCCTGGGTTGAGACAGACAGACAGGGATGGGGCATAGTGCAGCTTCCCTTGGATCAATTTCAGAAAGACATAATAACTCTCTAATTACAAATGATATGTATGCCCAGAAATTTTAAAAGTAATGGTAAATAGTTCACCAGCTTTTGAGAAATATATTAAAGATTTATACATTTCTACATACACAGAAGGGTGTGTTAGATTAGAGGTTCTCAACTTTTTTCTTTCTGAGCCCCCTCAACATGTTATAAAACTCCATGACCGAGCTGTGCCACAACTGTTTCTCTGCATATAAAAGCCTGGGCCGGTGTTAGCCAGCAATGCAGTTGCCTGAGGCCACATGCTAAAAGGGCCCCTTGCAGAGCTAAACTGCTCAGGATTTGCTTTGGCCCTGGGTGGCAGGACTCAGGACCCAGGGCTTCGGCTTCTGCTCTGGGCCCCACTAAGTCTAACAGTGGCCATGTTATGGACCCCCTGCAATCTGCTTGCAGCTCCTCAAGTGGCCCTGGGCCCCAGATTGTGAATCACTGTGTTGGATCCTATAGTCTGACTTCCAGCATAGCACAGGCCCTGAATAATTTCTGCCTCAAATCCACATATATAAGAAAACAGTTTTGATTAAAAAGCGACCATTAAGTATTTTTAAAGCATCACTATTGTTCTAGGCTTGAGTTTAATTTACTCAGGGACTAAACCAAACCTACGGCCCCAATTTTGATGCCAGCGTTTATAGTACATTTGCTCCATCATTTATAGTCCTAGTTTGAACAGGTGTTTCCAGGTGTGGGAAAGTTGTTGGCTGCTGTTTATTTTCGTGTGTGTGTATTTAGTCTTACAAGAAAAGGTTAGTTGAGCATTTGGAATTACTTGGTATTGTTAAGCTTTTTCATATCTGAACAGTTAAGAGTATCACTGATTTTACTGCAGCCTACAGTATCACAATGGCTGGAAACTGTCTAAGGGGAAAAAAAGCAAAATTTAATTTTAGGAAACCCACCCATTCACTTCATTAGAAATCATGTTCTTTGAAACAAACAAATTAATCATTGGCTTATTAATATATCAGGCAAGTATTCATCCAAAAGTCAACTTCTTTATTACCCTCAGTGTGCATTCAGTGTGGTTTTTTAGTCTGACTTGCTCCTGACACCATTTTCCTCTTTCTTTCCCCCCTCGTTCTTCTTTCCAGCACACAGACGCACCCTTAGCAAATTTGGGAATATGAAAGTTCTTTTTAAAATTGAAACTGACACAAGTACGCTACATAATTTACACACACATCATTTGCAGTACGCTCTTAGTAAGGAAAATATAAATTGCCCAGTATGCAAAACACTGAAAATGTGTATGAACCAATATTTTTATGAGAATTACTGTAAGCCACAGCTGAGTGGAATGAAATGCTGTTTAACTTTGTTACAAAACATATGTTTAAACAGGAAATCCTTATGCATTAATTTTCATTTTCATCTGTCAACACATACCAATCTTCGCTACCGTCAGGATTCACGTCAATATTGAACACAGCAGCAAAGGAGCACACAACGGGCTTAGGAGATAGAATGAAAGAGTTAAGGGATGGTATTATTATCATTATTGTTCACCTCTTGAAATGTTCGCTCCTCTGGAATTGTACTAATTACACATGCTTAGAGATATCATATGGTGTCCAAAAATGCTGGAGATATACCATGTTATGAATATGCTCTATAACAGGGGTCTCCAAACTTTTCAGCCCGAGGGCCGCATTAACTATCAAATAGCAGTTCGGGGGCCGACAACACACTCGAGGTCCAAATAAAAAAGAATCAAAACATGGATGTTGTTTTTAATTATTTATTTAATATTATTTTATTCAGTTATTATTTAATAACACATTGATACACTACACATGAACACCTGTTCACTACACATGAACACTACACATCAACCCCCCAACTGACCCACCCAGCCAGGTCTCTCCCCCCAAAACCTCCTTTCCTCCAACCCCCAACTGACCCACCCAGCCAGGTCTCTCCCCCCAAAACCTCCTTTCCTCCAACCCCCCCCCCCCCAACTGACCCACCCAGCCAGGTCTCTCCCCCCAAAACCTCCTTTCCTCCAAACCCCCCCCCCCCCAAATGACGCAGCCAGCCAGGTCTCTCCCCCCCAAACCTCCTTTCCTCCAACCCCCCCCCCAAATGACCCACCCAGCCAGATCTCTCACCCCAAAACCTCCTTTCCTCCAACCCCCCCCCCCAAATGACCCACCCAGCCAGGTCTCTCACCCCAAAACCTCCTTTCCTCCAACCCCCCCCCCAAATGACCCACCCAGCCAGGTCTCTCACCCCAAAACCTCCTTTCCTCCAACCCCCCCCCCCAAATGACCCACCCAGCCAGGTCTCTCACCCCAAAACCTCCTTCCCTGCCACCCACCCCCCAACTGACCCGCTCAACCCGGTCTCTCCCCACAGACCGGTTCGCCGCCTGGCAGTGGGTGGCTCCTTGTTTCGCCGCCTGTAACTGCGTGGTGGTGCGGTGCGGCGCGTCCCGGCCCCAGCTCTGAGCCGTCCCTGGCCGGTGGCGGCAGCCGAACACGAGGCGGGTCCCGGCCCCGCGGCGGCAGCCGAGCACGCGGCGGGTCCCGGCCCCGCGGCGGCAGCCGAGCACGCGGCGGGTCCCGGCCCCGCGGCGGCAGCCGAGCACGCGGCGCGTCCCGGCCCCGCGGCGGCAGCCGAGCACGCGGCGCGTCCCGGCCCCGCGGCGGCAGCCGAGCACGCGGCGCGTCCCGGCCCCGCGGCTGGCAGCCGAGCACGCGGCGCGTCCCGGCCCCGCGGCTGGCAGCCGAGCACGCGGCGCGTCCCGGCCCCGCGGCTGGCGGCCCGCGCGGCGCTTCCAGGCCCCAGCGCGAAGCCGTCCCAGCGAAAAGCTCAAAAGAGCCAAAAATTCGCTAAAGAGCCAAAAAGATCTCCACGGGCCGGATGAGAGGGCCTCGCGGGCCGCATCCGGCCCGCGGGCTGTAGTTTGGAGACCCCTGCTCTATAAGGTTAACTTATATACAGTATAGTAGTGAGAGAGAACGCATGTCAGATTTTGAATTTCACGTGCCCTACTATTACATAAAGAGCTCTTTATGTGCTATCAGTTAGATTCTGGTGGTTCAGATAGGTTTGTATGATGATAAAAGCTTTCAGCATTGCATGGTGTCAGCTGGGTCAGGGTAATAGAATACAGAAGTAACTTGATTTTCATCTCTACAAGTTGTGGTTTAGAGAAGAAATAACTATACCACAGCTTTGTTGCATGTGATGCACTATATTTAAGCTCTCAAAGAATTCTAATAGATGAGAGATGGCCATTTTCCTTTACAGAATCTATGCTGGTTTATCCCTAAACATGTTATATTTAAAGAGGAGCCATTAACACATCATGATACCAAATCTGGCTATTTTGGACTGTTTGTCTCATATTTTATGTTGTGATGTTTGACGTTGCAGGTAGATTTTTGAAATCTCACATGGTGCTCCTCGCTGAAAACACTTATTAACATGAATGTGATAAGTAACCACAATTCATAATTTAACTGACAATATTGATAATTTCTTGGAGAAAGAATTGCACCATGGGTATATTGCACCCAGTATTTCCTAGTTTTCAAAAAGGATTTTCTGATTTTTTGGCTTTTCTTAGGTTCTCAAGGTGAAAGAACAGTTCTGGTTTTCCAACTGATTGATATTAACTCAACCAGTATTCACGATTAAAACCACTTACAGTGGAAATCCTTATAGCAGACTTTTTACTGTTGCAATATCTCAGTGCAACCCATTATGAACTATCCTGCAGCAGAGGAGGGATTACCGTATTTTTCGCCCTATAAGACGCACTTTTTCTTCCCCAAAACGGGGGGGGGGGGGAAGTTGGTGCGTCTTATAGGGCGAATATACCTATTCGCCCGTGGTCACAAAAAAAAAAAAAAAACGCGCGTGCGCCCCGGTTCCCCCCTCCCCGCCGCGGGCGGGCTGTCGGGGGCGTCCCGGTTCCCCCCTCCCCGCCGCGGGCGGGCTGTCGGGGGCGTCCCGGTTCCCCCCTCCCCGCCGGGGGCGTCCCGGTTCCCCCCTCCCCGCCGCGGGCGGGCTGCCGGGGGCGTCCCGGTTCCCCCCTCCCCGCCCGCGCGGCGGGGACGGCGCTCCCCCAGCAGCCCGCCCGCGCGGCGGGGACGGCGCTCCCCCAGCAGCCCGCCCGCGCGGCGGGGACGGGAGCGCGGCGCTCCCCCAGCAGCCCGCCCGCGCGGCGGGGACGGGAGAGCGGCGCGCTTTTTGTGTGTGGTGGTTTTTTTTTTTTTTTTTTCCCCCCCGGCTTTTTGACTTAAAAACTCGGGGGCATCTTATACGCCGGAGCGTCCTATAGGGCGAAAAATATGGTATTTAAAGGTGATAGATTATAAACCGAGACATGCCCACTTAAATTCCAACCACATTGCAGCAGTGTTCCATGATGCTATTTGTTAGGACAATTTCAGAGCTCAGCATTGTTCCTCTTTAGTAGACTATCCAGAGGCTTCCCATCAGTGTACCTCTGAGAGCTGATACCTGTGGATTATGATTTAAATTTCCTCTACAGTGCTATGCCACTCTGAAGGATCAAACTCAGGAAGGCAGGGTTCTGAATTGGTTGAATACGCTTATAGCATGAAACCACTGATTAGCAGACTCCACAATACTATGCAAACTTTTGCAAGGGGGTTTTATAAGAAACATTTCACAAGATGATTTCTGACTCTTTCTGGCTTGACAGCCATTTGCAAGTAGGCTTCATGCCGGACCAGCGGCTTAGCTGCTATTTCCCTTCTCAGACAGTCTGCATTTGCCCCCCCTACGTTCTTCCTATTACTTTTTCACTGCTGCTGCTAAAGTCTCTTCATCACTGCTGAACTTTTGTGCTACTGCTAATCTAAATCTGACCAAGATTTGGGTTTCCATTAGGGATATCTGTTTCCTCTATCTACCTCTACTTTTTTATTTTCTTTCTCTACGGTACGTGGCCTTTATGTCTCCAGGTTGGTAATACATTTGTGTTTGCTCTTTGTATTTGACAGTTTTCTTATGATATTTAACTTGATGGAAATATTTGTCACAGTATCTGTATTTGTGTGTCAGCTGTGTTTGTCATAGGAGTTCTCTCTCTCTTTCCCCCATGTATCTTACTGCCTGTAATATTTTTATTTTCTCAAATGGTTTTATTCCCAGCATTAGTCTTATTTTAGTCTTATCCTTAGGTTTATTTTATATCTCTTAATGCTCTTCTTAAATGGGCTAATTGCAGACTGCTTATTCACTTGGGGCTGGATTGTCACAGCCGTTCCTTGGCTTCTAAGGGTTCCTGCTTCCCCCCCTGCTCAGATTGCATGCAACTCTTGTGTACGTGTGGCTGGGAGAGATGAGGTTCCGTTCCCGCTATTTCCCCCTGCAAGCAAGGGGGTGGAAGGAGGCAAAAAATAGGAGGAACCGTGGCTTTGTCCCACCTACTCACCAGCCAGAGTAGCAGGTGGTTGCACAGGGGCAGGGAAATAAACTGCTTCACCAAAAGTGTGGAAGTAATTTATTCTCCCAAGCCAGGAGCAGGGAAGGAATGGGGACTCTCGGGGTATGTCTGTATTGCAATAAAACACACATGGCCTGCAGGGCTTGGGTTGGAGGGCCATAAAACTGCAGTGTGCCTAAGGGTTCCTGAGCCCAGATGTCTACACTGCAATTTTAGAGCCCCATAGCCCAAGCCCCCCTAAACCAAAGTCTGCTGACACGAGCCAAATGTGGGTGTTTCATTGCAATGTAGACAAACCCTCTGGAGTGATACTTGAGAGTTACAGCAAATGTAACAATGCCACCTAGAGACGGTGCCAAGAAAGAAGGAAATTAAATGATTAACAGTGTGTGGTAAATTCTGTTCAAATTAGAGTCAGGAGCAATACCAGATTTAAAAACCAAAAATCTGCCAAAGGGTTAGGAGTAGATTCAAGAGGGGTGGGGTTTTTTTCCTCAAAAACATCCTGTCGTGGGATGAAAGCTGTAGAGCCCAAGATGTCCAAATTAGTGGTGGGAGCAAATGTGAGAAGAACACCCAAGTAGGTTCAAGAAAGCTAGTATTTACCTCCCCCCATTGAATATGTACAGATCACGAAGAGAGGGGGCCCATCTTGCTGATTTTCAAAGGCGCCTGATTCCATTGGGTGTCTAATTCCCTTAGGCATATTTGAAAATTCTCACCCCACCACCCAGGGTTGGCTGGGGATAGAGAAGTCAGTCTAGTGTGAGAGGGGAGATCTGTGCTTGGAGCGGCTGAAGCCGTGTTCTATGTGCCTCCTTTTCCCCTGTCCCATTCACTTCCAGCAAGTGGGGTCTGCTGCTTCATTCTCCCCTTTCCTTTGTGTTGCATGGTTGGGGAAGGGAAAGAGAAGAGGGAGTTGCACGCTGTATGTGGGCTCAGAGTCTGGGGCTTGTATTGCCAGCTGCTGCTGCCATTGAGAGATGAGGTGCTGGAGGACATTGAGGGCTGAGTGGTTGGTTCCCCTCTCATGGAAACAGGGGAGTGGGGGAGGGGGGGCATGTGTGTCACACAGAATGCTGGCCAGGTAGTCATTTCAGGCACCTTCTCTCAGCCCCACCTTTACTACACTGGAGTTAGTCGCTGGATCTCCTGTGAAACCCATGGTTTGGCTGATCATTCTGGCAGGAATTTTCCCAGATGGCACATTTGGTGAACGGCTGTGTGGGTTTTTTCACCTTCCGTTTGGTGTCCAGGAGGTTTGGGGTGTGTGTTTGTGTGTATTGAATTGCAGTTGTCACTGCTTTGGTGGTTTCCAGTATGTTTGGGGTGGGAGGGCCCAGTTGCACCTCAAAACCCAGAGTTAGGGCACTGGCCCTGAGCAGTCACATGGCATGGTAAGGGGGAGGATATGCCTTGCCCCCTATGTCGGGCACTGCTTGGGTCTCCTCTTCTTTCATCTCTCTTACCGCCAGCATTGAGGAGGGGAAAGGGTCAGCATTCTGGCCACTAGTTGGGGTCTCTTGCCAGGTCTGATGGTGAAGAGGGGGCATAGACTTCACAGTAAGCCTTGGTTTTATAGTGCACTGGAGCCATTGGTGCCCATAGAGATCCACCCTGGAACTACTTGGCTAAGTAGTTTTGGGCAGCTTACCAGTGAGTTCAGTATTATTTGTTATATAAAGTTATGGGCCTTTGCATTTGTGCATATTATGGTATCTGTGTCTTGTTTCCATGTCCACATCAATCCCAGCCTTCAACCAGCATGATGGGATTTCAGATGCTCCATGCCTTTTGAAAGTTGTAAAGACTTTCGCCTATAATGCAGTAGAGAACTGCTTTTATAATAGCAAAATGTTAGCATTCTGTGTGAGCAGGCTGTGAAATCGAAATACAGTGCTATACTGATGTCACCTAGTGTAATCTCTTTTGTGCTATCTGCATACCTCCTGAGGCCTCTAGGTTGGAGAAATTTTCTCTCATTTGGTGGGGATAGGAAAGAAGTGGCTGCAAATTCTCTTCTCGTTCCACAACTGATGGGTGGTTTGCCAGAGCCCACTCCCTCATGGTACATTGGTTTGACTCTCTTCTTGTGCCTAAATTAAGGGCAGCAGCTTATAAATGAAATACGGCAGTGCGGGAGGCAGGGAAGGACCTGAGATGAATTGAAAGATCTAACTGTTTGCAATGGAGCGGCCTGAGAGAGCTCCAACATTGATAGCATTGTGACTGGGAGGCCTTAGTATATCTGAAAACCAGTCTCTTCAGCAGACTTTCCTGGTCAGTCTAGGATTTCAAGTAAACTCATTTAAAAATACCTGGGATATGTAAAGATGTAATAGTATAAATGGAATTCCAAAGCAAGGAGTGGCTCACTCTTAGCTCATGCGTGACTTTAGAGGCAACTCCAGTTAAGGTTGATCTAAAACTGCCTGTTAATTGGAGTTACCTGGAGACAATGATAGGCTTAATCGCTAAGTAAACTCTTAAAAGCTCTGGAAAAAGAGTGTTTGTATGAATTGATTTTTTTAAAATCCCTCCCCAAAACCTGAGTTTGCACTCTGCTTTGAAGAGAGGCTCATCAGTGTGCAAAGCAGACTTCTGCCTCGAGGCCATTCATAGTGCCGAAGCTTGTGAAGCTAAAACAGTTTGATGTGTAATTGCAGGAGGAAATGGAAAACCTGCTGAGCATGGCAGGATGTAGTGCCTTATCACCCTTTATGTGCATCCAGTGCTTGCTGAAATTGCCAGCGGATCCGCAACATCGACAGAACGGTGACATTTTTCATGGGCCGCCGTGTTCTGAATCAACACTGCAACAGTGCGATTAGAGTAGGTAAAGGAGGGGAAACAATCAAAGAGTTGCATGTGACAGATCAGTTTTTAGTCATTCCCCATTCCTTATTGCCTGCTGTCTTGTGTGATATGCAAAACAGCTTCTCCAGACGCATTACACCTTCACATTACCTGAAAATTGAATTTTATTTGGTGGCCTGCATATAATTTATAGCACTCTTTCAGTGCACTTCAGTTCTCATTTAGCTAAAAGTGTGTTCTTTATTTGCTTCTGGCAGGGAAACAGAGAAATAAAACTGAACATTCAGCACCACTTACAGTATATAAGAACCAGGCTATTGAAGTTTTAACCTGCTTGAATACGTTATTGACAAGAACTGTCCATTCTAGAGTAAGCACATGATGTATTGGAGTATCATCTCTCCATAGTAATTAATGCACTGAATCTGAATAGTGAGACTTAGATACAGGCTACTTTTCATACACAACGAGTGTGTTGAGCATTTCATGTGAGGCAGAGAGAGAGAGTAAACTAAGGAATTTTGGTAACGGATGAGAAACCAGTTGGTAACAGATGAGAAACCAGTTGGTAACGGATGAGAAACCAGTTAAGATAGAATCCTCCTTCCAGTAAGCATTTCGTTTTTATGAAAAAAGACCAGTAAATAACTTGCTGTTTAGAATGTTCTGTATCTAGAAATGTAATTGTTGGAATCATGAACCATATGTTTAAAAAAATGAATGTACTTATAAAATATCTGAGTTATGGAAGTTAATGTATATCCTGATCTGCTGTTTCCTGTCCAACATTGTTTTGCTTTTGATTAACCAGCATTATTGTTTGAATTATATTTCTCCCTTAAATGCACCAGTATGTCTAAAAATGCATAATTAATATGCATAATTAACCACACAACTGTCTGGTTACAATAAGGATACTCATGCAACGGAGAGTTTCATAATTGAAACTTCCATAATTGCAAGTGCAAGTGGGTTTGGTTTTTTAGAATTTAAAGTATATGTATCAAAAATATTCAGGGTCAAAAATTTGTCTGCTACACTTGTGCAATCCCATGGGATAAAACCTAATCAGAAAGCAAAGTGTTAATGTAGGTACATGACAGGTATCATAGAAGAGGTGGCCGAGGCACCCAAGAAGTTATCAGAAGTATGGAAAAAATATATCAGGGTGCTAGAGTGGAAGAGCATGGAGAGAAAGTGATGGGAATGTGTCAGCAATGGCCCCAGAAGATCCACATTGCCACACCCTTGAGATGGAACAAACTTGGTGTACTGAGAGATGTAAGAGATTTTCAATTTACATTGGGAATCTACAGATACACTTAAAATTTAGCACATCAGGGCTTCAGAGAGCTAATTTGATCAACTTCTGAACTAAATTACTGTGGTGTAAATATGGCTTCACTGAAGTTATTTTAGTATAAATCTGGAATTAGCAGTGGAGATACCCCTGTTTTACACTAGAGTATCTGTGATCAGAATTTGGCCTGTGGACTCTAAGTGTTGCTTTGTATTTTTCCTGGGCCATTTAGAGCCAAATTTTCAAAGAACCCCAAGCTGAAATTTGTCTGCATTTTTACACCTGCAGTTCAGTTGTTTGTATAATGAAAATGGTCAGGCTGGAGAGTCACTTTGAAATCCAAAATCATTTTTACCATCTCCTAATTTGTGAGAGACCTAGGTGAATACTGAAAATAATAATAAATTCCATGAGTATTCATTTGTATCTTTCAAATACCCTCGATTCAGTTTTGTTCTATTCACTAGAATAAAGTATTCTTAGAAGAAGATTTTATAATTATGAATACAAGCAAAGAAAGCAAAGGTTAATCTTGAATATTTCACCATAAACAAATTTTTAATTGCACACCTCCCTCAACAGCCCTGTGAATTTCATATTTGAATTGAGACTGTTACCATCAAGTATGCAATTAATACCATTGTTAGGAGCTTAAATTATCAATTATATCTTTTAACCATGAGCATTACAGAAACACTGAATCAAGAAAATCAAAATTCTTTCTTTAATGAGGGAGACATTTTCAAATGTGCTTAAGTTCCATTTTCAGAAGTGAATAAGGCACTTAAGAGTCTGAATCTCATCAAAAGCTGAAGTCACTTTTGAAAATGGGACTTGGGAACTTACGTCACTCAAGCACTTTTGAAAATTTACACCCAAGTCCGATCTCTGCCCTTTTTGTGTGTGTCCTTCCCAGGCTGGGGACCACATGAACCTGTGTTGGTCCTGTTTTTTCCCCTTGTTTATGTCTGTCTCCATCCCTATCAAAGGACTGCACAAAACTCCTCACTCTCGATAGTGCTTCACCCCACTGGTGTGGAATATGCACTCAGAATTTTATTTGCAAAGAAGGCATCCTGTAAACTTTGTGAATCTTTATAGTGCAATCAGGCTTCTAGTCTTGTTTTTTTTAAAATTAATTCCCCTGTGCTGTTTGGAGGTTCCAAAAAAGCCAGCTTCTGCTTTATCTCAGACTCAAAGGTTTCTGCTCTTGGCACCATTTTCCAAATATTTATATATTTATTTATTGTTCAGACAAACTATTGCTTCAGCCAATACAAGATGATGTGCTTGTGCTTTTGCAATCTTAAGCTTAGCTCTTGAGCAATGCTGCTAGCTTATTTACTCTTGACGTGCAGTTTTTCATTATTAGGCTTGATAAGAGGTATTCACTTTTACCAGCTGGGAAGGAAAGAAGTCAATCGTTAGTTCTACAGCCTGGAGCGGAGGCAGCACAGTTTCCAAAGGACATCAGCAGGAATCTCAATGGTGTTGGGCCTCCCCCAAACATCCAACCTTACATAGCAGGGTACTTACTGTCTCAGAAAAGGCACAACTGGCACCAAATTGTCACAATCTGCCAATAGTATGTCTTGAAACTATCAGTTTCCCACTGGGTGTAGGTAGTTTAGGGTTTTGCAGACATCTCTCTCATCCTGCATTGGCAATACATTTTTGTGTCCAAAAAGACATCAGAAATCAGAGGGCTGATAATCAGGAGGTAAATAGATCTAAATGTCTTATTAAAATCAGTACCCAAACAGCAAATGTGGAAATGCACACTAAGTTCTACATTATCAACACAGCCAAAAATCATGCATTTAGCCATCTTGAATCTCTTTGGTGACAGCTAAATTCCTCCCACCAAAGTCATAATTGGGCATTTTATATGTAAAGTGGTGCTGTAGCTAGCCATTATAACTTATCTACATAAAAACTTTGGTCCAGAGGCACGTCCTTTTTTCATCACAGTTTTCACTTGAAGATAGAAGAGTAGCTAGCGTATTATCTACTCAGTCTGTCTGCAGCAAAGAAGAATATATAGAAAAGCTGTGGGGCGTTTTACTTTTTTTGGTACACAAATCCTTTGCAATTTCACACTGATTTGCTAAACAAGATTAACAGGTTCTACTTCTCTTATCATAAAAGCAACCGTAATCACATTATAGATCTCAAAAACAGCAATATGGATCAGGTCTTTCCATGCCAGAAGGAGTATTTTTTTGCAGTTTTCTACCATTCTAAACTTGGCTTTGATCAAATAACAAGAACATGAAAAGATTTATTTTCTCTTCCCAAATGCTGGTAATTTATTTGCATTCCTATCTTGACCTAACAGTACCAGCGGATGATAATATACTTAAATAGAAATTAATGTCCAGAAGAACAGCATGGATATTGTTCTGTGGATGTTCAAACTTCATTTATATTCCTGGCTAAATATAATATTGAACAACTTCTATTTTAGTGGAAAATCAAATTCATGCTATTGAACATAGAAGCTAGTTTCCCCAGGAATCTTTTTTTAGGTTTTATATCCTAAACTCTAATACTTTATGATATGCATTTTATCGGGTTGCAGTTCCTTAATGAATAAAACTTACCTTAAATTATGCCTGGAATTAGAAGTATTGATTCCTTTGACGATGATGGTTCCATTTTGTCTTTTATTTCTATTTATGGTGGTGTGTACACTAGCGAAAAAAATATGTCCTCTGCAAAGAACTCCCATTAGAAATTATGGGAATCTCATGGTATTTTTGTAGCGTTTTCTTTAAAGATGCTAGTCAGATTTTTTGTGACACTTTAGTTTTATAGGTTAGGTTTTGTTCTTATTGAAAGTACATAATAAACCATTAGGACACACTTCATTGTAAAAGAAAATATTTTATTTGTGAAGTACTCTCTAGAAGACTTTTACTGGGCACTTGCAAAATTGCAAAATGGCATGCTTATGGTAATAGCTTGCTATCAATGCTGCCTTGTATTACTGTATATCATTTCCTGTGGGTACTTCCTTGTGAACCTGGTATTTTTATGTAAAATTACACATCTTGAAATATGCTTTCTGGAGGGAATTTCCTATGCTGAAAGTTAAGCCTCATTCTTGGCTGGGAGTAGGTCAGATATATTTGGAAAGTCAAAGGAATAAAATAAGATATTGGAAAAATATCTGTGAAATTGTGGCCATGTTGTAGTCAATGGAAGTTTTGGTATTGACTGATAGGATTTTACCCTGTATTTTATTTATCAGCATTGTGGGGCAGTGAGGCTGCTAATGTAATATTAATATTGAACTCAAATACTTGTCCCCAGATCTTGTGAGAGAGTAAAGGAGATTTTGTGAAGGAAGCCTCAGTATGCGACGAGTGCTATTGCAAGCCACATCCTGGGAATGTTAAAGTAAACTGGAATGATCTCTTTACTGCTCTTTTGATTTTATTTGCGTCCCTTTTCAGCTGTGCATTCCCTTGACATATTTGGGCTGTATTTGGTTCACAATCTGTAGACTACCTTTCAATCCTACCTGTGTTCTGATTACATTCTGTGGCAGAACTCCTATTGATTTCCATGGAAAAACACTTTGTCTCATATTGTATCTGATTTCAATGACTTTATCAATTATTAACTCCTAAGAATCACATGAAATGAGTCCACAAGCAGTGCGGTTTAAAGAATTGTTCATGGGGGATATCAGGGAGGCAGGAGTTCCTGAACTATAATCTGTCTTTTGCAACAAAATTTAGGGCAAAGCATTCATGGCCACGCTCCTGCCAGATGTAAAAATAATTGTTACACCAGGAATGAATTTGGCACTTTTAGAATGACTCTTCTGGATCCATTGAAGTCAATGGTGCCAACATTTTACCTTTATCTTCCCCATCTGTAAAACGAAGGACCCAACATTTGAACCTAGCTTGCAGACCCCAACATCTATCCTTTCTCCCTAATTTTTGTAGAAAGACAGATGACCCTACAAGAAAGAACAGTTAGCTACTTTTGAACATATATCACAGAAAACTGCATATTCATTATGTCAGATAAATGAGCTATTCAGCTGCATTTATTTTAGTTTCATTACACACGTTTGTTATGCGAAGAAATGATTTCATGGGAGCTATAGACTATTTACAGTTTACAAAGCTCAAATTAAAAAATGAATAATAAGCTATTACTGTCTAGTGTTTTTCTAACCAGGCTGTAGAAATATTAGTGCACTTACTAGTTAATTAAAAGTGAATTTGTTGCTTTTTTAATTGACTATTGTGTGTTCCAGCATGGAAGACTCTCAGTTTAGTAAGAAAAAAAAAGTTTTTTCATTCTTTAAAAAATTAAGTGTATGCATTGAGGGGAAAAGCAATAAATGATTGAAAGATGCTTCAAAAATTAAAACATCTATTGAGGTCAAAATCAAAGCTCATGAAAAAAGATTACAATTATTTTTTTTCCTCCTTAATTTGCTATGATTTATTTCAGTCACCCAGAAATCTATTGAATCAGAATGTGTTTGTTTAAAAAAATGTACAGGAATGTTAACACAATGTTTGTAAAATCATAAAATCTAAAATGCGGGAGAAAAACACCCAAAGTTGTTTTGAATAGCGGGTCAAGCCAATTCAATCGTGTTGGAACACTTCATTCTGTTTGATAGGAATGATGCATTGCCTTTCTGACATGAAGCTCAATCTCATTCTTTGAATACTTGACCTTGTGAATGTGCATCCATAGGTGTCAGCTTTATTAAAAATCTCTGTTGTGCTCTTCTGTTGTGAAGTGATGCAAGGGGGGAAACCCCAAAATGCTTGGAGCTGGAGCCGCAACTCTGATGACATATATGGCTGTTGAAATTAAATTAATATTTCTATCTTGAGCCTTATTGATTGCCTTTTTCCTGACTTATTAGTGGTGGTAGTATATGGAAGGATCAGACATCCCATAGGAAAGTCCTGCATAGAGTAAGTCCTTGCCAAGAGCTGTCTACACATACAAGAAGCAGCATGTAAGCGATTGCTCTGACTGCTATAATGCCCATTGTTTCAAGTGGTGGTGTTTGAAGGAACTTCCCATCTTGTGCCACCTTTTGACCACTTCCTCAGCACTGTGATGGCCTGTGTCTCTTGGTCTTTTGTGATCTGGATGCTTTGCCCTTTCAACCCATCTTTCTCTTCCCAGACTCCCACTGGACAGTCTTTCCATGGCTCCCACCAGGCAGATACCATTCCTTCTTCCTGAGGTCAGTTGTCCACAGCCAAACATAAAACTTCAGTCTCTCCACTACTCCCCCCGCTCTTTCCCCTGGAGTTTCCGGAGACTCTTCCTGGAACTGTAGGCTCTAAACTGTTAGACTACTCCTTGAAGCCCTACCACACTACTTTTCTCGGAGCTCAGCCAACTCTCCAGCTGACTGTTCCCAGCAGCTCTCCCCTGCTGCTTTGGACCCTCCCCATTCTTCTGAGTTCTTAACTTTGCCCTTCCCAATTCCCTCCGCAGAGCTGGGGTTAGTTATTGTAATTACACATCCCTAGCCTTCAGCTGGGGGTCACTAAGGCCACATCTACATGGGGAGCAGCAGCCTGTGGCACCGAGTCTCAGACCCAGGGTCAACAGACTTATGTTTGTGGTGCTCAGGCTACCATGCAAAGAATAGTGTGTAAACATTGTAGATCAGGCTCAGAAGCCTCGGGAGGGTGTGTGGGCTTGAGGGCCTGAGCTGCAATGTCTTCTGAGCTCTTTCTAGAACAGTAGCCATAACCTCACAAGCCTCTGCCAAGGAGAGACTCGGTTTAAGACTCGCAACCGTTCGCAGTGTAGACATAGCTTGATTACCACTGAGGCGCTAGGTCACAGACAACGCTGCTCCCACCTTGCGTTAAGGGGTTAGCCAGCCTGTGACAGGGCACTTGGATAGAAATAACATCATCTTCCTCTCCTCTGAAATAGGTGCACATCTCTTGGTGGCTTCGGAGCCAGTCACTTAAATATAAGGATGGTGATTTATACTGGAGTAAGGGAAGATGCCTTTAGAGGAATGGCTGCTTTGTGTAGTGTCATCCTTATCTGCTCTATTGTCTTGGGACTGGGATCTTGCTTCCTCCGTGTTGTCCAGCGGAGCTGTTTGATAAGTTATTTCTGCCCCCCCACCCTAAAAAACAGAGATTAAAACAATACAAAAATTATTCTTAGAGAAAAGTCTCAGATTTGCATAGAGAACAGAGGTTCTTTTGTTTTTTAATCCTTTCATTAAAAATATGTATTAAATTCATCAAATTTTTCAATAAAGAAACTTTGTCAATTTTTTTTTTTGCCGAGCTCTAGAGCCAAGTTCTCTGCCACTGCTCACCAGAGAATGAATAATAGTTTACGTGCCATAAAGTAAGTGGAACTGACTCATTTAATCCCTTCACTTCTGCCTAAGAAAATATATAATATTCTGGCACAAGTTTTCCTATGAAAACATCACATTGAAGACATTGGCTGCAATATGGATACTTGTTTTCTATTGATAAATGCTACATAATTAAAAAGAGAGACAATTCAGTATTTTGCAAGCTCAACTCTCTCCTATGATCTAGTATTATGGTTGAAATCATATGTAGATATTTAGATTCAACATTTCAGCGGATGTAAAGTAAGCTCCTGGATGTCTCATTTTATGTCTTGTGCACACTGAGTTGGGTAGTTACATGTAAGATTCCTCAGTTGGGCACCCACAGCTAAAAATTTGGTCCTTTGACATCCATTGCAGGTGATAATCACCTGAATAGTCAGGCTGGCTCTGATTTTCAAAAGTGGACTTCAAACTGGTGCATCAGTTTTTAGAATTCGAGACATTGGGCCCATTGACTCCTATGAAACTATTCAGAAGAGGAAGGATTCCGGACTGGGCCCTAAAGTGGGAAGAACTCTTCCTTAAATTTGTACCCCAACCTTCCAATTTTTATTCAAAATCACCTGAACACACTTTGACATGTGATTTTATTCCAAAGAGAATAGCCAACAAGCAACATTTTCTAAATGCACTGAGACAAGGTATGTAGGAATTGGCAGATCCATGATCCCTCTAGTCCAATCTCTAGCCTCGACAGTGGCCACTACTGAATGCTTCAGAGGAAGGGACCAGAACCCCCACACAATCCATTCCCTATGCAGGTGTCAATCTAGCCCCTAAAAATCAGACATATTGGCTTAAACCATGAGTGATAATCTAACTGTATGCCTTGCTATCTTCCTTTTGCCAGAAATTTATATAGTGTACCGCCTGATTCATCAGTGTTCTCTTAAAGAACAATACATAGTGCTTTGGGGAAAAAGAGGAATTCCACTCTGACTTGGAAATTTATTAAATAGCTGAAAATTGACTTTGACTGGTTAATCGGGTCAACTGATGAGGAGGCATTCGTCATGGGGTCCACTGATTATTTTCAGAGACACACCTAGGTCAGCTAATTACTCTGAGACACATGAAAGGCCACGCTCCAGACAAGAGAATTAAACAAAAAAATATAATACGCCCATGCCACACTTGTCATATTAGTGGCATTTCCAAAGATGCTTCGTCTCTGGAGTCAATATTTCAGAAGGTTCCCTTGAAAACTCCATTCATTTGATACACCAGTTTTGAAATGTCACTGCTGTTTTAAAGATCCTCAGACATAATCTACTCTTCAGTGTTGAAACCTGCACTACTGTTATTTAACAGTGATTAATAAATGGCAGGCTGTCAGTACTGGTTGTGAAGTTGCATCAAGCAGCCATTGTTCTTTCAAATTAAAACATTTAAACATTTAAATCCAAGGCTAGGTCTGCAGGCTCATTTTAATTATTCTTTTTGTCTTTTGGAAATACCTTTCTTCTAATGATCACACAGCTGTCATATACATTACCTTTAGTCAGAATACATGACAGTGCTTTCCTATTAGCTGTCATTATTTTACAAGGAAAACTGAAACGACTGGAACAGATATATTCATTTCAAAAGAAGGCACTGCTGGCAAAGTTATTAAAATAAAAATATCTGAAGACTCATTCATTTGATTTATAGCAAAGAGTGGCTGCGGTATCTCTTGGCAGTTCAGGTGGCTGTTTTAATTTATTTGTTTATCATCTCCTGAAAACCTTTCTGATGCACCCTGAATCTTGCCTATCTAATTCCACTGCATCAGCTCAGGAGAACAAGATTCTTTTTCAGCCTTCTAATGTTCCATGATGTACTAAATTGCTCTCATTTTTTAAAAAAAGTATTTTTCCCATTAGAAGATATATACCATTGTGTTAAGTGATAATGAAATAACAAACTTCCCCACCCCTAGTCTTGAATTTGTGCTAACTGCACTGGGTATAAAATCAACACCCTTCCCTTTTTGTTGAGCTTTAGCATTTCCCCATCAATTACTCTCATTCACAGTGGCACCAAGACTGTATGGTTGCCCTGAAATGGCCTTTTGTGCCTGATTACAAGAGGCTTTAGATGTAAACACATTTGCTTCTCCTTTATTTTCTTCCCTCTGAGACTGAGCATTTCATTTTCATTGGCATCCTGGGACAAGAGAGATAATAGGTTACAACTTATGAGGCACAGCGATATGGCTGAAACAATAAAAGAATCCTGAAAATCCTATCCTGATGCACTTTGGTGCAGACAACCAGACAAAACAGACCCTTGTAGGGCCCGGGGCACCTTCATCTCCCATTGATTTTCAGGGGAACCAAGAACCCTTGGAACATCCCAGGGAAGTGATCAGCACCTTCTAGACCAGGTGCATACTGAGGGAGAATGACAGAAATGAAAGATGACAAGCAGACTTCATTATCCTGCTTCTCAAGGCCCTAATGTGGCAAGCCATTCCTATTTAGCGAAGTATTGGCATGTTCTTAAGTCCCATTGACTTTAATGGCACTTACCCAAATACTTAAACGCTTTGCTCAGTGGATTTAAGCACATGCTTAAGTACTTTGATGAACCGAGGCTTAGTGCTGTTTAGTGTCTAAAGACTGGTTATCTGAGGGGGAGATTGTATCATTTCAACAATTGAAAAAGAACAAGGAATGTATCTTAGTCCATGATACACACAACTGCTTTCCTAATATTGGCATTTGCCGCCTTCCTAGGGTTGCCAACTCTAACTGAAGCTATTTTGGGAGATCTTTTTATCTAACATGACGTAATGTCATTTTCTTTAAATACCCTATTAAAGTCTCCCAGATTGCTTTCAGTAATCATTGGGAGATTGATTCCAGTTCCAGGAGACTCCAGGTCAATCCTGCAGGGTTGTTAACTTTACTCCTTCCTTCATCCACTTCTTTAAACTTCTGCCTCACCTCCTCTGATAAAACAATAACTCTGAAGTAACTTGACTTTTTTTCTTTATATTTTTGCATGCTTTCCAGGGAACCATGATTTTGCTATCTAAGCTATTTAAGTGGCATTGGCATCCTTTGTCGATGCCAACATAGCTAAGTCCCCTGGATAAATGAATGAGTTTTGTGGCATAAGTTGAAGTAACAGTTCTTAAAATGGATTGCTTTGGGGAAATTTTTGTTAGGATTATTTTTGGCTGTGCATGCATTTAACTCATTGCTGTTAAGCCACAGACTAAACAAAAGTTTACTTTTAAGTCTTTCAAACCCATAAATTGCTGTGGTTGACTCCAATCCAACACATTTTATCTTTCTGCTGCATAATTTAAATAGTATTTTTTTTATTGTTTCCCTAAGAGGTTTCAGTAAGCAATGCTGTGTTCTTCCACAGCAGAAATGTAGTATATATTTCCCATGACTATGTTTTATGAGCAGAACACAAAAAATAACCATTCAAAAGAGCTAAACACAAAGGCAGCATGGAGTTACTTGTGGTTACTGTCCAGCTAGATCTAGTTCATTATACATGCCTTTTCCCCCCTTTCTAATCTCCTATAGTGTGTATAAAGTTAAATTATTTACATTTATACTTTCATAGTGGATACAAACATCCATTATATTCTCTGGAAATACCATTAGTATTTTTAAAAGGACAAAGCAATTAATTTGGTTTAATCAAAGATAATGTTTTAAAGCTCCCTCCCCCCACTCCTTTGCTAATAGGATGTATAATAATTTCTAGTGATGACAAAATATTTTCATTTCTACATTACTACATTTATTCTGGGAGAATGTCCCTGCTAGAGAGTGAACTATAGGATCAAAAAGCTACAATAAGAAAATTACAGTATGGGGATAGCTTATATAAGACTATTTCAGTGGCTGAAATGAATTTCTTACTTCACAGTATGAATGATAAAAGTTATCTGAAAATAGAATGTGGGGAGAAGAGAGAGCAATTTACCACTCCAGAATAGCCAAAACCCCTGATGTTTTGGGCTTTGGATGTGGTCATGGGAGACATAGGCTCAAGTCTCTAATTGGTAAAACAAAACTTGTTTTCCAGCTAGCCCTACTAGTAGGAAAACCATCCAAAGTTAGGGATCTACGCAGCCTGCTCATTTGCTAGGCTGCAGTGTTAAGTCAACTTCTAATAGTTACACAGAATAATACGCCAAGCTCAATACAGTATAACCATGACTTCAGCCTAATGCTAGCCTGGCTAATGTTTGCTGCAAAAGTAGTTTGCACCTCAGGAGGTTTCACGTTCAGGAGCAGACACAAGGACTATGCAGGGAAAAGGACAGATTTAACAGCAGTCACTTTAGATTGCTACAGGTGGTTGCCATCAGGCTGAGAGGAGATGAAATAATTAAAACTCTTAATAATCATGTTATAGAATGCTCTCATTTTCCAAGTTCTTTGAAAAGGACCATTCTCTGTATCTCCATTACATTCACAGAACATGCACAGCTCTTTAAATAGAGATTGCACTGTCCCTCCTATTAGTTGTTTGGCTTTAAATTGCTTGGCCTAGGTTTTGTTTTTAATGTCTCTGACAAACGTTAATCATAGTTGGTATATCCTAATTTCTAGCTTTCTCTATAATACAGTAAACCATTTCTTTTCTCTAAAGAACAATTTTCGAAGTGATTTATTGTGCTTATTTCACTGTGATCTTCAGTTATGGGAGCAAAGCTAAACCCCATTGTAAGTGTAGGGTATATAATTTATTTAGAATCATAGGGTTATAAGGGACCGTAAGGGTCGTCTAGTTTAATCCCCTGCCAAGATGCAGGATTTGTTGTGTCTGAACCATCCAAGACAGATAGCTCTCCAGACCTTTTGAAAACCTTCAGTAAGGTTGTTTGCTACCCCACACTTCCTGCCATGGTGTTCAGGATGCTGTACAACATAATCAAAATGAATACATGGGGGGGGGGGTTCATCATTGTTTGATGTTGGCCTAATTCTGTTCCTGTTGAAGTTAATGGTGTGTTGCAGGGTACCCTAGGGAGTCCCGTAGAAATGAGGCTCTCACACACAGTGGCTAGATGGAAAGTAGTGAGTTTATTGAAGGTCCTGGCCCTTTGGCGCTGGGGGCCCCTCTCAGCGCGGCCGCAGAGTGGAGGACCTGGCACATCGGAGCAATGCCCAGGGAAGAAGCCTGAGACACAAGGGCACAGAAATACTCATGCTCATTTGCATCTCATGCATAGCTCATGAATAACTAATGACATGTTATTCAGTCCTGCCTCAGTTTCCCTGTCTGGTTTCACACGAGCCGAGTTTCACACCAAGTAAACAGCTCACACAGCTGCAAAGCTCTTCTCAGACACACACACACACACACACACACGAGATAACAGGAACACGAGGTCATTCCCAAGCTGATAACCTTAATTATGCGTTACCCTGGAGGCGACTTAGAAGCATAACTGCGCCCCCTAACGATTGCCGTCACATTAATCTTCCGCTTACTACATGGCGAAATCCCATTGATTTCAGTGGATGCAAAATTACACTATCTCCAAGCTGTTTTGAAAATCCTATTTTCAACAACAATTGGAAATGACCCTCCTTAAAGTTATATATGCAAAATGGCGGAAGCATAGGTGCAGCCCACTGGTCAGTGAACATTACAGGTATCCCTCTGTGCCCAGTCCATCAAGAATATTAATCTGTTACACAGCACCTAGAGAGATTTAGCTCAAGATGTAACAGTATTTTAGCTCTGCAAGGTCCTCAGTTCAGTCCCCATTGTGTTGGCCCAGATGACTGCTGTCCATGCAATGGAGCACATTTATTTTGCATGTGCAAGTATTTCAGTGTGTTTGTGAATCAGATATTTGCATACATTTAGACACCCTGAACATGCAAAATATCCAAAGACATATCAGAAGAAATTAATAAGTGTTGGACCAATGGTGGTTACTCTAAAGGCACTTCTGTAAGAGAAAGAGATAGAGACTGAGATGTATTTCAAAGAGAAGCCATTTCTACACTTTGGGACCCACCGCAATAAAGCATGAACTGTGCACAAATATAGAGCATGATGATAAGATTCCTAACAGTGGGTGGTGGAGGAGCACCGATGAGAATGAGTATGAACCTCAAAACTGGTCTGGAATGTAGCTAAGAGAATATTTAACTCAGTATCTGAAATAAAGGAGCAACCGAGGTGGTTAACCAAAAACCAATAATAGAGACGTGTGATTAGTTCTAGCCCTTGTTTGGCACAGATAATCGAGGTACATTAATTGGAGCGGTGCCTGAGATGATGGAGTTATGATTGATGAATGGCTAGTGGATACTATAAGTTCTTGCCCTCTGTCTACTCATGTTGATCCTTATTGTCACTTTTTAAAGCCGCTTCTGGGCTCTTTTTTGTATTCTTGCATGAAAATATGAATATTTAAGGAATAATGTTCCTAGTGGAGGAATATATGAGGCCACAAACAGCTTTTGATGATGATCAAATGACGAAATGAAATGCAGTTGTTTTCTAAGCTGGAAACGTAATGTATTATGTGTACACTCCAATGGTTGGAGCCTTATTTCTGTTGCTCAACACAAGAAGGAAGCCTGATGAACTGCACAGTAAAATTAAGGAAACACTGTTTTTCTTTCTGAGCATTTGAAAGGTTTAAGCTTTTGTTTATTGACAGCTATTTAGGGGGCTAAAATGAGTAACTCTCTAAAGGTACTGTTAGAAAATATTCTATACTATTCTATTCTATAGGTTTTTATACTGCACTCTTCATTGCAGTACAGGGATCAGCAGCCTTTGGCATGGGGCCTGCCAGGGTAAGCCACCTAGCAAGCCAGGCTGGTTTTTTACCTGCCGCATCCTCAGCTGATTGAAGCTCCCACTGGCTGCAGTTCGCCACTCCAGGCTAATGGAGACTGCCGGAAGCAGTGACCAGCACATCCCTCATCCACAGATGAGGGGTTTAGTGCTGATGGTGCAGTTTCCTATCACTATTCTTTGGGTGTATCACTCCAGAAAGGAATCGGACCATTTTAGTACATTACTCTGGACTTCTGCCATCTCGCCCAATTGAGACCGCAGTATCTAGTGATCAGCAGTGTCAAACACTGCAGAGGGGTTCAGGAGGATGAGAATGTCCTCTATCCAGTGACAGGAAGCTAACCATTGGACACGCATTCTTTCACACACAGATTTCAGGAGCAAAACACATGCAAACACATAGTCAAAATTGCTAATGCTGTGTGAACTTTTAATTGGTTAATACCTGCAGAAATGTCAAGGTGCAAACAAATTCAACATTGCATAGATGTTAAAGTATTTATTTAAAGTTTACTATCAGTTGTTTTGTTTTGCTGACTTGTACACTTGTGCCTGCACTTTGTTGCATTAACACTTGCATTTATTGTGTGTAAGTTCTGTTATCTCCACGTGGATGTGAATACATATGCTTGTGTACATTTTATAAAAGTGCATATGCCCAAGTGGAGACTGGACTCTGCAAATAAAGCTCTTGATCTTTCATTTAAAAATCCTTTTAAAAAGAAACTTTTCTAATATGTCACATGAAGACATCTCTGTAAAAAAGATTTTATTAAGAAAGCAAATCAAAATGTGAAAATGAAATTTTCTGAGAACTAGCCATGTCAATTTATAATAAACCACTTAATGCCAAAGGGAAATTGAAAAATATAGTCTGCTCAGCTAAAAATCAAATTGAGGATATTATAATACACTAAGCAATTTATATGTCACTTTAATATCAGAGAAAATTAGTTATTTATATTTATAAATCTGGGGACAGATTCTGATCTCAGTTATGCCAGTGTAAATCCAGAGTAACTCAGCTGGTTTCCTATCTTTCAGTGGAACAATTTTTTTCATCTTTAGCTGGTAATCATCTCTTAACATAAAGAAGGTGGGAATTGTAACTCCATGATGTTTTTTCTTGTCAAATATCGAATGCATTCGTTAAGGGATATGTATAATATTAGACTAATCAGTCTGGCTACAGTAATAATTTTGCTCATGTCTCTTGGTGAAAGCACCTCACTTAGTCTTCCTGGTATTCCATTGTTGAAGACTTCTTAGTCTGTCATCATCCTGAACTGTACGGTGGTTTTGTGATCTGCACAAACTCACTAGGAGCTAAGGTAGATCTCTGACTGAAGGCAAAAGAATTTAGTTGTTGGTCCTTAGAGGATTCTTTTATATTTAGAATAAATATAGAGGCTTTTGCATTACATAACCATGCCTACTGACTGGTGGAAAATTGGCTTACCTTGTTAGTACATGCCATTGGGGTGCAATATATTTTAAAAATATCCAGCAGTAGTTTATTATCCTTGAGTATTATAGTGGTCTTTAAAAAGTTTTAATATGCAAGTATACATACACTCTCCACCTGAGAGAACTCCTTGTCCCCTCCTAGTATAAGATGCTATGCAATTGTGCGTTCTTCACTTTGTCAAAAGGTAGTAACTGTAAGATACGTTTTCCCTAGAACAATACTATCAATATCACAGACCCCAATCCTGCAACGATTTATGCAAATGCTTAATTTTACTCACTGCACTAGTGCCATGATCTCAGTGGAAGTACTCACAGTGCATAAAGTTAAGCGTGTGCGTGACTATGTTTATGATCATGTCCTAAGGCTGAGGTAGTTTTGTACCTACACATTTTTCTACCTGCAGGGCCGTCTCCCGGCACCAGCTTAGCAAGTAAGTAAGCTTAGTTTTTGGCGGCACGCCTGCAGCAGCTCCGACACTCTTCAGTCTTTGGAGGAGGTGCCGCCGAAAGCTGCTGTTTCCTCTTTGGCGGCATGCCTGCGGCAGCTCCACCACTATTCCCTCTTCAGTGGAGCTGCTTGGGGTGGCAAGAAAGGTAGAGCCAGCCCTGTCTACCTGCAAAATTGATGCCTGTGTTTTTGCAACCCCAAAATAACCTTTGAATGCAAAATCTGATTACTTTTGATTCTAGCTACCTGATTTGCATTCACAGTTAGGTAGTTAGACTGCAAATATTGCACACAGGTTGGATCCACAAAATTCTCTTTTTGTTTGAAAATTTGGCCCTTTATGTGGCTGGTGGTGAGGGTTGAGAGAAATAATTTTCAAAATGCAGGAGAGAATCTCCTGGGTGGCTTTGGACACTCACATGACTAACATTTTACAATGAGAACTCCTGTCTTCTGCAGTAGCAATGAGGGAAAAGTTTAAAACCTAATAGAGTAAAATTAAAAATAAAACCACTTTAATAATAATAGTAGTGATACTCTAGATTTTTATATAGCACGTTTAATCTGTACAGCTGAAAGCACATTTCAAAGGAGGTCAGTATTATATCTTCATTTTATTGTTTGGGAAACTGAGGCACAGAACATTGCAGTGACTTGCCCTTGATCACTCATCCAGCCAGTAGCAGAGCAAGGTCTAAAATCCAGGTCACTTGAATCCCAGTCCACTGCTCTAGCCACTAGGACACTAGTACAGGTGCAGTTTTTTTGAGATGGGGTTCATCTTAAACATGTTTAGGGTCTGTTCTGATCTCAGTTACTCCAGTGTGAAATCTGTTCAAATCAGAATCTGACCCTCATCTGAACTTGAATATCTTGAAAACAATAAAGATGTATATGAATTTCCTGAAATGAGAGTCCGTTTTCAGATAACCTCAGGGAATTTTTCTCCAAACAATTAGTCTTCACTGTCATCTACTTCTCTGTATGTCCTCAGCTGGGCTTTTTCACATCCTTCAGAGGTTAACAATGTCTTCAATTAATTTCTATTGTCCCCACCAGGGTATAAGTCACAGTGAGCAGTCTCCAGGGAGAGTAGTGCATCTTTTATTCAAGTAATCAAGCAACTTACAAAACACGAAAGCCAGGCCTTGTGTGGCTGGGGTTTTTCACTAATGACTGCTACATAATAGAGCCACCTGGTGATTTCCGTGTTGCATTGCTCTGTAGGAAACCCGAGTTCAGGAACTATCTTAGGACTCTCTGATAGGATGCATACTAAACATGGTTGAGTGGCTCATTTGCTTTATCTCTAAGTGAGACCATGCTGACCAGACATCGCTTTGAGTGTCCCCTAGTCCCTGACTGATGGAACAGCACAGAAGAAGAGTCTCAGAGGAAGGGGAGCATAGTAGTGAGATACAGAATAATGGGAAATATGTAATGGAAATAAGCAGCCAGAGGAATGATGGGGAGTGTAATTTTTGTTCCTTAAGCAAAGGGGGAAAAATCCATTTTATATTATTTATAAAATTGCTGAACAGTTTATACTATGCATCCTTTGTATTGTCCCAAACAATGAGAGAGTATGGTAATGAGTGGCAATGCCTCTGAATAAATACATTTAAATGAAATTCTCCTTTCTTCCTTTAGAGAATGCATTTTGATAACTATTGATCTTTGTATAGCTCATCCTAGAGTTCAGGACACCAAATACAAGTTTTAGTTTCTCCGCTTACCTCTTGATGACAATTAAATGCTTATCCTTTCTCTTTCTATAGAGATATACGAATGCCGTGCCTTACTGTTGACAAGGATTTTGACAGAAAGAGAAGCAAAGATACAGAGGAGCAATGTAACAATGCCAGTTTACATCAGATGAGAATATGACCCAATATATGTCTGTCTGAGCCTTGAGTTACATAGATAGATGCTGTGTAGATAGACTCTTAATCTCTCAGTGCCTCAGTTCTCTATTTGTAAAATAGGGATAATAACATTTCCCTACCTTAGAAGTGTGCAGTGAGGATAAATACATTAGATTGTGAGGTGCTCAGATACCAGGATAGTGGGGGGTCAAGGAACTACCTAAGATAGATCAAGGCACAGGGAGATCCCTGCTGCTTGCAGATCTGGAAAGGCACAGTCCCTATGTGAGTAAGTCCTTCAGGATTTAGCTCATTCAGAGAAACATTACAGAAAAAATATCTTTTGAAAAAGTAGGATATTTTTTGCAACTTTACTTTTCATTGCAACCAGAGGCCAAAAATAGTAAGAGTATGTAAAATTCACCACAGCTGAACTAACAGGAGAGGAGGGTGTTCTATTTAAACTATTCATTTTTCGGTAATTAAATGGGTTTCAGAGAGAGGATGTCGCTTTTCAATGAGAGAATCTCTTAATTGGCAGTTATGCAGGGTTAATGAACTACATTAGTGTAAAAAAATAACAAATCGAGTGTCAGAACTTGACAAATCAGTCATCGGAGAAAGCTTCTTTAGAATATCTTCTACCAAAAATGAAAAGTGACTTTCATTCCTCTGAAAAGAGTAAACCTTGACAAGCTCTGAGATAAGGTGTCTTCTGAAATGAATGCTAGAGAAAAATTGAAATGGTGTGTAAGAAAACAGTTTGACTAGGGTATGTATGGTTGTGGGGGGAGTTGGTTGTATAAAAGAGGCAATACAATGCCAAACAGTTAAATAAAAAGGAGGGGCAGGTCAGGATAGGGAGAGGGCAGGTTTGATTACGCTCTTCTTTAACACGCTGCTGTGAGGAAATTGGAACAATCATGGTTTGTGTTATTTCTGCATTTGTGAGGTTGTTCACTTAACCTGTGCAATGACCTGGAATACTCAACGCCACTGAGACAGAAACAGTAACTGAGAGACTTGTGATTTCGTGGAAGGATTTTATTGAACGGCAGCAGAAGATTTACTTTACACTTCACTAGTAATTGATAAGGGAGGAATTATTCACCTCGCTTTCCTATCCCAAGCCCTGAGAGGTGGGGTGAATTTTGAGGGCGCAGACATCTGTACCTTCAGTCATAAAAGTAGAATCTGTTTTAAAATTAAAATAATAAATGTCCTTTTTAATAGATGCTCTTTCAGCATCCCCCACTGCTCCTGTGGACTTAAAGTTTTTAGACTATGGTAATGTTTTTTGACAAGACAGTTGGACGAGAACAGAAATAACTTTTTAGAGAATGCTTTCTAAACTGATGAAGTGAAGAAATTTGAAATTTACTTAGAAGTTCAGAGAACGGTGTTTTTGAAAATATACATAAACACTAGTTACGATGTGTCAGCCTGATTAGACCCTTTCTCTCCATGGGCAGATATTGCTTTTTTTCAGTTTACAGATTTATTAAGGATTTTGGTCTGTCCTCCTGATTCCCTCCGGCTTCAGAGCAACCCTAAGAAAAAAGTACATGTCATGTAGAATTCACCTTTTCCCTTAATATTAGCTATTCCTGTGTGCTCAGCTGGAAACTTGATTTTACTTTCTGTAGGAAGCTGAATGGGTTGTTGCTTGTTAGAAATTCAACTTTGAAGCTGACTTAAAACAAACAAACCCCCCAGAATATCCTAAATAGATTATCCTAGCCACTTGTATCATTAGAAGGTATCGGATTTAAAATATGAGCATTGGCCTGAAAAAAACATTAGAGTAAGGGTAACTGTCTGTCACCTATGTAGTGCATATTTTTACACCCACACCCACACCCCCCCACACACATCCCTGAACTATATATCTTTGCCTAGTTATTGTTCTTATATATGATGTATCTAGATGTATAGAGAGCAGTGATACTCAAACTGAGGCTTGGGGGCTGCAAGTGCCTCTTTAATGTGTCTCCAGTGGTGCTTTGCAGCACATGATATTAATATACTGTGATTTAATTATTAACCAAGATGCTTTTGCTATGTTATTAACCTATTGTAGAATACTTGATCAATCATTTTGCTATTAAAATAGCAAATGAAATAAGTTCACAGTATTGTGGCTCTTTCGGGTAATGTTGATAGCTAATTTGGCTCCTGAACTCCTGAGGTCTGAGTATCAGTGATGGTATCTGGTAGATTTCTATATATCCTCTATATACATGGGTGGTGGGTATCAAAGGCTGAGCCTCCCCAAACAGCCAGGCATTGCCCTGCCCACACTCTGACCCCAGGCACCTCCTTCTTCCTGTGCTGCGGCTCTTCGTCCCTCTTGCCATGTGTGTGGCCTGGGCTGGGGCTGGCTCTGTGGCCGCGGCCCACACCATCCACCCGCCCAGTGCGCCGAGGCTGGGGCCACGCTGCCTGACCTGCTTGGTATTCCAAGGTTGAGGCCATGCATGGAATGACTGTGGTGTGGAGCTCTAGCAGGGAGCAGAAGGGGTGAGGCCTTGGGCAAATGGGGCAGGGCTGGGGGCTAGCCTCCCTGCATGGGCTGTTCACATGCCACCCATGTCTGTATATGTATATTATGACCATTGCACTTGAAATCAATTTGATTTGGTGTTTTCCATATTTAATTCACACATGCATACATTTCTTTGCCACTCAGTGGTAGGGTTGAAAGAACAACTGAACGATAGAAAAATTAACAAAATAGCTTTAAAGGAATACAACAAGGCAGACTGGACCCCAATCTTAGTCTCAGCCCCTTACTAAAATAAAATAAAATAATAATAATTAATAATAATAATAATTACTATTGTTTAAGGAGCTAGATTTTTAAAAGGACTGAGATCAAATCTCCTACCCCAACCAGCCTCCACCCCCGCTTCCATTTATTTATGTATGTATTTATTTATTTGAAGATACAAATCTGACTTCTGCCTCTGGTTTTCTTTCACGGTGTGTGCGCAGACTCATGCAGACTTCACTTCATTGGTTGCACTGTGATGCACCACTGAAAAGTGTACTTGGTCAGCAAGCTTCATTGAGATGGACCACACATATTACATCTACAGTTGTGACAGCTATTTGGTAAATTCCATTTATCAGGCACCTTTTACCTCATCTCTTGCACTTGCAAGGAATTATTCTAATATTTTATGCCCTTGAGTATCTTTAAACAAATTAGATTTTTTTTAAACAGCCAAAAAGATGTACTTTTTCCCTGCAAAACTTGAAAACCGAGAATATTGATAGTGTGGTATAATGGTTTTATCCAGACTCATTCAGATATTAATCATAAATGGGCTTTGCATAGTCACCTCATACTGATGCCATGGAAACTTTTCTGCCATGTATTCTCCTTACACAGATAAACCTATTCAAGCTGTGTAGGGCTAATAATCGTTACGTCTGATACTGGAGGCCAAAAATTGTGGAGAATATATAGCAAACTAGCAAAAATACCCGGCGTTGCTCAGGGTATTTGTAATTGGAAACTGGGATGTAAAAAGTCTACCATGTTTTTTATTAATACAAATTTTGTTCAGACGTCTCAGCGTTGCTCGGGTCCGTGGGAAGGGGGAGAGAGCTGAGCAAGTGCCGGGTCCGTTGGAGGGGGGTATTATGACATCATAACTATGTCACAGAGAACAGCAGGTTTTAACCTGCTGCCCAGCTGATGTGAATGGGCTTTAAAGAATTTCACCCCTACGGGCGTCAGAGGTGAGATTTGAAAAATTTTCTACTCTTACCCTGATTAGGACCCTAAAGCCTATAACTGTACCAAATTTCAAGTCTCTAGCTCAAACGGTGTGGAAGGAGTAAGGCAGCATACATACACGCACGCACGCATACATACACCATTTGACTTTTTTATAGATAGATATGAATGTCATCCATCCTTGAGCACTGCACACTATCCTCTACATCATATTATACAAGACCAAAGAATATGCAAAGCCTTGGCCAGAAAATGTGGTGTTCATTTTTTAAAAGAAAAAAATATTCCATGGAGTATAGCTACCCTTAGGGTTTTGTAAGAGTCCCTTCTTGATACTGACCTAGATGAGTCTCACAAGTTGCCCCTTCCTCTTAAAAATATATGGGTCTTATCTGCTGAGGAGGCAATTGTCATATAAGATGCTGGCTTTAGGGTTTGACGCCGCTTTTTTTTTTTCTTGTGGGAAATCAAATGTAAGCACTAGAAAGCAGTACAGAGAAGCATAGTAACATGCTGGGACTCAGAATATATTGGTTTGTAATTACCTTTGAGGAACTACTCTTACGAGTTAAACTGTACTTTAAAATGTTGTATTATATTTTGTTCTCTGAAGTGAATAATGCTGCCAAGAGCTAATTGATTCGGGTAAAGCTAGAAACTAAAGTCCTTGATGTATCTACTAGTTTGAGTTAGCACAGAGAGCTGCACTGTGAGATGTTTGCATCCAGCCTTGTTAAAGATTGAATACCCAATTTAGGTAATTTATCATCCATCCTAACGGGTCAGGAGCATATTTGGTCCTACCTTGGGTTGGAGGGATGAACTAGCGGATCTTCTGAGGTTTCTTCCAACTCTCCATTTCTGTGATTCTGCCTCTATGCAAGTTTAGTTGGGAACCTCTTGAGCGGAACTGGACAGTTTTGCCAACTTGTGTTTGATCGTTTTTGATGTAGCTTGGCATCCCCTGGGGCTGAGCTGCTGCCAAATATATTTTGCTTAGAAGAAAGATACTGACGTCAAAAACGTGGGGATTAATCAGCAAAAAAAGAGTGGTTCTTTTATCCCAGTCATGGCATTTTACGTTTTCCCCTAATTAATAAGCTAAAGCTTGGAGTTGTAGAATTCGATTCCCCTATTAGGTATGTTCTCAGAGTTCATGTAGGTATTTTTTATGCCTTAAAATCTAAAAAGTGTGCTTCCAAATCCCCATTGAGCCTCAAGTAGAACTTTGATTTTAGGCATTTAAAGTTAACAAGAATGTTTGTTTAGAGACCACATTAGGGCTTTTCTTCTGGAGCAGGAAGTTGAATGCCCAGCAAGAATGCTGGGGAAGCAGATATTATTTTGTTTTGTTTTTAAGTGTGTGAGGGGGAAAGCTGCATGCTGGCATTCTGAATTTAAAACCCTTCAGAGAAAAAAATGTATATTTATGAGAGACTACCTCAGAGAAATCTCATGGATGCTCTTGCAAGGCATGACTGAGCTCAGAGTACTGGCAGAGGTACTGTGTTCTGTCAGAACAGTGAGGATCTGTCTATGCTGCAATGTTAACCCAGGGTTAGTAGAAATTGGCAGGCCCTGTGTTTGTTAACCTGGGACTTGGGCATCTACACTCATTTGTAACCCCAGGTTAAGAATTGTTGAACTCTGGGCCCTCAGCAGGGGTGTGCACAAGGTGGGGGGCAAACAGGGGCATGCCACCCTGCCCCAATAATCATCTCCACCTCAGCTTCTGCCATGGTTCCCCAGCCTGGGATTCCCTCCCCCGAGCTCATCCTCCCCCATTTCTGCCAAGATGGGAGCTGGGCTGAGTGCGGCTGAAGGAACATGCCTGGGAAAGGCACTGCAGTTAGTGATCCCACTGAGCCTCACTAGATGCCCCCCGGAGCAGGAAAGCCGGACTGGCAGCACAGCTCTACCATCGTGGGGGGGGGAGAGGGGGCGCAGGCGGAAGCCATCTGAGTTTCAGGTACCTTTGATATCTCATAGGGTGTCCAGGATAAACAGGTCTGTACTCAGGATGGCTGGTTGAACTTTCTAAAAAGGAGTTTTGCACATGTGTTTGAGATTACCACATTCCTCCTCCCTGGGATTTGCTCATCCCAAATATTAGTGCAAACAGGTTTTTAACTGTGTGAGTACGTGGGGAGTGGCTGTTGTTGGGAAAGATGAGCAAATGCATGAGGTCAGAAATGCTGAGCGTAATCCACAGTGTTCAGTTGGGTTATGAGAGTCATAAGAACAAAGCCCAGGATTTCCAGTGCTGCCACTGAAAATAAGATCTCCAAGTGTGACCATTCTTGGTCCAACCTTAGTCCTGTTTGAATTGAACAGGAAAGACGACCTTTTAGAGTATATTTAGTGAATTCCTCAATATAATCTCAGAATTACAGTCTATGATCACGGTCACTTAATCTTTAGTTTTCTTTTTAATATGAAGAACTGTCTCCTTTTAATCAAGGACTGCTATGAATCATGAATCAACCTTTCTTTCCTGGGTGCTTGTGATTCTTACGCAAAAGCTACCTGCTTCAAATGGTGCTATGCGTGTTAGTAGTCTTACACTGTCTGCAGAGTCGCACGTACAGGCAGCCTCAGGCTGTATATTTAAGGTGAAAAAGATTTTACTTAATGGGGCCAGATGTGCTAATCCTGCCTGAACCATGGGAATGACTTTATTAGTTTTCCCATCCTGATGCCATTGTTATGATCTAGTGCGCTCCCTTCATAAATGAGATGGGTAGCCTTGTCTCTGACCTCCATTAATGTGTATCATAAAGTCTCCCTTTTTAATACACTCCTCATTTTCCTGTGAGCCATTCTTTGGTGACAGTTCAGGTGAAAGTCAAAGATTCCCATGGAACTTGTCAAATGTAGGTGATAACCTCAGTGTCTGAGGTTAAGAACATATTAGCTACTCCAGTCATTGCTATATAAAGCCCTTTAAAATAACACTCAAATGAAAGTAGCTGGATAAAATTGAACATTATTGTATCCTGTTATAACATGCAAAACACGAGGCTCTCAAAATTAGTTCTGTGGAAAGGAAGTTCAGTACATGAGGGACATAGGATCAAGCTGTTTGTCTATCTTTTCTAGTATCTTGCCTGTGATGTTGGTCAATATTTAATGCTTGTGAGGAGAGGGGAAAAACAAAACAAAAATATAATGAACCCAGCCAACTGAACAATGCTGCGAGCATAGGGAAGAGCATTTCTTCAGGATTGACCATTACCACTCCAAGATGCAAGAAAAGATGGATCAGCATTGACTCTATAGATCAAAAAGGCTAGTTTTGAAATTGGTACACCCAGATAGGGTTGAATTTGCAGTTCAATGGAGGATTAGTGCCAGTACTAAATACAAGATGATTGGCACATTTTATTCACAAGTACTTTGTGATGAATATGTACCCCATAGTGTTGCCAATGATGCAGAACAAAAGCCTGAATGTAGAGTATTCTTGTTGTTTGCCATGTGTACCTACAAGTGATATATTAAACACGTAACAAGTCTGAGAGGAGCACCTGCATCTTCCTGCATGTGTCTAGCTGGTGCTAACTCTTTAATCCCTTATTTTCTACAAGTAGTTCTAGACTAGTTGTGTATGATGGTCTGGCCTGTCAAAACGAAGTATCAAGATATTTGTAATAGTAACTTTTTCACTAAGCTCTGCATTTCTTGGAGAAGATTTTCCATTATGACAGAAGCGCTGGGCATGGCAAATCCTCCTTCGGTAAGTCAGAATGAAGTTACTGTGGAGTAAATCTTATTTAATGCCTCAAAACGTAAGAGCACATTCCTAGTTTGATACATAGGGATGAGAAATCTGGTGTCATTTCCAAGGGTAGAAAAGTATAACGAGACAATATGAATACCTAGTGTGCATAGATTTAAGTGGTTGTCTTCTGAAGAGCCATGCTTTATCTTCCCCTATAATATAATGTCTTTACCCACCATTTCATTTTGGTCCTTATTCCCTGATGCTGCAGAGTAACTAGAAAGATATCTTCTTTACTCCACCACTCATTTGTTTGTTTTCTTGCATCCCTTCCCCTATACTTCATGTGCTTCTTTAATGGTTAGACTGTAAACGCTTTGGGGGCAAGGACCTTGTCTCCTTATATCTGTAAAGCACCAGATACACCTTTTACACTTATTTATATAGCAGTGATATATGCATTATTCTCAGTTTAGCTGTGCCAAAGTTAAATGCTGATGGAATTGCTTCCTTATAAGGCTCACAAAGTAATAAGCTACCCTTTTCAGCAGTTTCTTGTTGTCCATCTCAAAATTCCACTGAAACCTTCTTGCAACACACTTCTCTGTAACAAATAAAAGGTTTCACTCCCCTGGCAAAAAATTAGATTGAAATGTGCTCTCTGCAAGGGGTCAGTATAAGGCTATATTCACCCAATTCCTTTCGATTTCTCAAAAAATTACTTTTATCCATCACCTCTCACTGCAAACCTATGTTGGCTTTTGTTCATTAATTTTTTAAGCCATTCTGTTTATTTAGATTGTGTCAAAATGCTTCTTTAGTTTTAGATTGTAAAGCTCTCCACTAATTTGTTAAATAAACTCAGTTACAGGTCTTGCTAATTCACTTCCAGTCCACATTTTTGTCTTATTTTTATATTCTGTAATATAAACTACTGAGAACATTAGATCATTCTAACTGGTTGAAAAAGACCATCATGGGATCATAGATACTAGGCTTTAACTTTCTCCACTCTCTTGGTCTTGGAAAATGTTCACTTTTCTGAGATGTTCTTTTATAATGGAATAGTACATTATTATTGGTGTTCCTTGATACAAAAGAAATTCAATACCTCCAGGGTTATAAATATCATTGATTCACACAGACGAGAGAAAGATACTGCAATATTTTTTAGATTATTAAGACATTTCCATTTACTGTAAGATGGGAAGAGTTATGAATTTTGTAATCATTATGCCCTAGGTGACTCAGGTTAAGCAATCAAAATCTCTCTTTAAAACATAATTATGATTGCCTCCAACATTTCATTCACTTTTTTACTCCCTGAAAATATTCTTTTGAATGCCTTGAGCATTTTTTATATCTGCTGTTAACAAAACTTCTATGACCAATGTTGCAAGAGTGCAAAGTCTTGGTAGCTGTATGGCAGATTTTTATTATATTTTTTTCTCTGCAAAACTTTAATGAAATTATTAAGCACTTCAAGATGTCACAGCAGGAATTCAAGCCAGCAAGAAATGTATAGATTTTTTTTCTCCCCAGTAAATGTGTAGGGTGAAGAACACAAAACTTTTCAGTATTCATTTCTGGTACCTAGAACATACATTAAGAATGTTTGTGACCAGCAGGCACAAATGTAAAGCATATCTGCAGCTGTTTAAATGCAGTAGGCTGACTACTCTAAAATTTGATAGCTGTTTTAATAAATTTTGTAAAAGAACTACAGGCACAAATCTGATGGGGAACTTATATATTTATATATAGATAGATATAGATAAACATTTTTAGGGGTTTTTAATATTTAAAATATTATGATCCTGAATTTCACAAGTACCCAATTCTGGCTTCTTATTATGTGCCCACAAATATTGGTGGGCACAGGTGTTTGCCCCACAAACCTGCTCCTTCCCTGCTGCTGGCGGGGGATCCTTCAAGGCACTTAGTCTGTGGATGAAATTCTCATTCCACTGAAGTCAATTGCAGAATTCCTATTTAAGTCAGTGGAACTAGGATTTCAGCCCCTTTTTAGACACAAGCCCCTTTTTAGACACAAGACTCATTGCTCCAAGCGTTCTTCTTTACGCCACCATTGTCCCAAAAGATAGTAGAGTCAGATGAACGGTTCATGTCCCATTATTACATACCCATGGAGTAAATTAAGGACTTGTGAAGGGTAGGGAGCTAATATTCTTGTTACAGAAATTGGTTTTTCACTGAGGACCGGATTCTTATACCTTTACTCATGACAAAGTACATCTTACTCTATGCATGATCCCATTGAGTAGTTGTAATTGACTTCCGAGAGAGCTGTCCCTCTGAGTAAGTGCTTACCAGTGGGAGTAAGGGATTCACAGTCTGGCCCTAAACATGTGCAGCCTGGATATTTGGAATGGAAGCTTCTTCATCCGTGTCCTGCAAATTAGCCTCAACCCTGACCAGAGGATGAGAGCAGGAGTTCCATCTCTGTGACTCATTTTGCCCTTGGTCTGTCTTTTCAGGTTGCCTGCAAGGATGTCATTTGTGGCAATGGCTTTTATGATCTGTGGAAACAGGAGCCATGTAGACGCAGGGATACCTACCTGAAGCTGAGGCAGCATAGCAGGTAGCAGCAGAGTAGGGAAAACTAGAGGCCTTATGGTGAGGAAGGAGCCATTTTGTTGGGCGGAACCCACTTTTCCTCACCCCACACTTCATTAGTTCCTTATTCAGCATTATTTCAAATCTAAAATAAAATTCAAGAAATAAAAAACCATAAATCTAAACACATGAAACTAGACTTAAATAATAAAGAAATCTAAAGCTGAGATACATGAAAAGATAAAGCAAAGATAGCACCAGGGAAACTCACACAACTAAAACCTTGTTCCTAATGTTTGCATTCCCTTCAAACAGGAGCCTTCTATGAGCAGACCTTTCTCTACAGGAATTGCTTATTGTCCTTCATGCATGTCAGTCATTTAATTAACCTTTCAAATGTCTCTTCAGGCCCACTCTGAAAGGGCGAAGTCCTGTGGCCTGTTTTAATATTTAAAATGAAAAACTGATGTTCATCAATGATGCTTCATTTCCTGTAGAGCCATATGCCTCTGAATCCTTTTATCTGCAGGACCTGATATGCATGAGTGTGCTTCTGTTGTATTAATATCCACTTTTTGACAATCCTGTACCCAGTTTAGGCTGATTAGGTTAAAAGGAGATCATCCAGAGTGTGATGATGATTCAACATTTCTGTTATTTATCCACAGCAGGCTCAATATATTCACAGCAAGAGAGCTGAAAAAAAAAACACCAGAGAAATATCTTGCTCTGTTACTAACAGGTTTAGGAATGCTCAGTAGGGTTGGTATCTGCAATTTTCCTAGCAGAGAGAAAACCGAGTACTCGTCACTTTCCATGCAATTAATTTACTGTCTGATATGCTCATATTGTGAAAGCGACATATACAGGCTCAGAGGATCAGATTTTGATTCCCTACAATAGTGAGTGAGAAAATGTATTATCACTAAGAAAATAGGCTTAACATTTTAATTCCTGACGATACACTTTTAAATAATGATGAATGCTATGAAAAATATTTGTATAGAACGGGGTGGACAAACTACGGTCTATGGGCTCCTCTTAAGCAGCCCCTGAGCTCCTGCTGGGAAGACTGCTCTGGCCCTCCCCCGCTACCCCCCTTCCCCACAGCCTGAGTGCTTCGCGCAAGCAGTGCTCTGGGGGGTGGGGCTGCATGGCAACGTGTCTTGCAATCTCAGATGTCCACAGATAGGTGATGGTTATCAAATACAGATCTTACTTGTCTAAGGAGCAGTGCAATTTGCAAAATGAATTGACCTTTATAGGACTTTGTTGTTGATGTGCGTGACAGCTGCTGATGCTTTGATGCCTGAGATACCAAGTTCTGCTCTGCATTTTTTTCTTGTCTCAGCAAATGGGACAAATGCCCGCTTCCCGTCTACTTCCAGCCCTTTTTTATGCCTCACAACTGATTGTTGTAGCAAACATTTAGTTGCTCGCTTTCCTAGATGTTTGTGTTCATATACGATACTGGCTGAATTAAGAGGAGTCTTGCATAAGGTCTCCACAAATACTCACTACAAATTATTAGTGTGAGATAAAATCAGTTCTTTTCTCTCCCCAATGTGGCTCATTGCAAATAATCGAGATCTTAACCCAAATTGCGAAGGAGAGTGTAATAGATTGGGAGAGTCATGGGAGACACATGGTGAGTCAGCTATTCAGTAAAGAAAGTTTTCTAAGTTATGTAGAGACCAAAGCTAACTTTATCTTGCGCACTCTCCCTGCCCGGATACCGGTACTTTATACTATGATTCTCAGCTTTCTAGAAAACCAGTTTTATACAGAAAGTTAACTTTAATAGAAGCCCTCAGATATTTGTAATTAAGTAATCTATATTAAGATTCAGCACCTCTCAGCTATTTGGGGCAATTCTGAACTTGGCTGAAGACACTACAGTGATTGTGTATCCGCCATGGGGCAAGTGGCCAGGACAGTGCCAGATCCATAGGATGATTTCCAGGAAGCCAGTCTATCTAGAATATTTTAAAACAGACATCCATTTTAAGTTACTCCAGGCACCAGTTCAGTTTCTTGTTGGCCCAGTGCAGTAGAACCTTTCACCAATCGTGACACTACACTCCTGCACTGCCTTTCTCTCCAGTCATGTGCTTTACAAAGCTGCTTCTGAAGCAAAAGCCAGTGTACAGTGACTAAACTGAGTGGCATGGCTTATGTCCTTTCTTTATTCCTAGCTAGGAGTCAGTCACCTTCTTGATGCTCACACTTTTTATAATTGGAACAACCATCCTAAATGGCAGGCATGAGGATGTCTTGTGCAAACGTCTAATAACTTACCAAAGAAAGTCCATACTTTTGACTGCCTTTGTAGGAATGGAGATGTGTCCTAATTAATACTGTCCACTGTCCTTTTAAGAAGGGCTAAGGAAACCAACATGTTATCTTTTCTCTTAAAAAAAAATTAAATACAGGCTATTATTCTCTTTTCATCTTCCCGTGAAATGCCTCAGGGCAAGGTTACAATAATTGTAAATTATGTTACCCAGCTATAGAAAGCCCCATTATAATTTGACTCATTTTTGTTATGTGCATCTCATAGGGAATCTGAGTAGCTGTAGAATGTAAATGTATTAAATGTTTCATGTCAAAAGGTTCTGTAATGCTGGCTTTACATTTTAAGGAATGTGAGTTCATTTTAAAGATATCTTCTTAAGTACAGTACTAAAAGCTGCCATGTTTTTGTAATTGTGGTAATTTTAACAGATGGTAAGTGTAAGGTGTGTTTTTTTCCCCCTTAATGGCATGTTGTAAAGTTAACATTTCTAGATAGCAAAAAGCATTGTATTTGTAGTATAATATTTTGTTCCAATATCCTTCAGTATCATTCAATACTCAATTCTAAAAGAACATGTGGATACATTTTACCGATACTGCCTGATGCTACTAAGTATATTACTCATCCAGGTTTCTACCCACTTCAGTTATTCTGCTTTTTCCCAACTGCTAATCATGCTCAACCTTTGCCTGTATTTGAACTTAAATCTATATCTAATACACATACAGTGGGCACAGACTTTTAAACTTAAAACGTTGACACAAGGAAAGCAGAGTAATGTAGCAGGACTTATGTATAATGTTCCTTAGAGGAAGAAAATACATTACTGTTGGAATAAAGTCTTTTTAGAGACCTTACATTTATTTCTATCTAGAAAGGGTGTCGCATTAGGAATGAAGATCTTCCAGGGCAGAGACATATCTGAATAAGATTTTTTTTTCTTAGTAGCAAAATTCCCCATCGGTAGGAAAAACAAATTAAAAAAAATAGAATAAAGGATTGCTTTAAGTCTCATTGATTTGTTTCTTCAGACTTTGCAGCTTCAGAGAATGGGTTAGTCTGGCTGGACCTTTTTTTCATATAACACACACACCTCTGTGTGTCTCCGTCTTTTAACTTTTGCTCAGCAGTGTTTCAGAACCAGCAGAGGTTAACATAGATCATTCCTCTTCATCCTGGCCAGACTTGGGTTCCCATCAGTTCATGTTATGTTAGATGATGATTCCGTTATGACTGATAGTAGGACTACTGAAGGCTTTGCTTTCCCCTGATGCTTAAGTCACTATCTCAGATGCTAGAACACCTTCAAAACTGCAAGACAGTGTTCTCGGATTCATCTCTGATCTGTGTACTTTAACTTGAGAACTGCCTTACAAATGTAGAGCCCAAACCTGCAGTCCTCAGCCAGTGCTCCCTTTGATTTCAGTGTGAGTTAGTCTCCTTACACTCTGCTCTTCTGATTGTCTGTAGGCTTTGGGACAAAACAGCTCTAACACGCAGTAGCACCAAAGCTCAGTTCATTCCAGTTCTATTTAAAAGGATATTATGCGGTGGAATGTCATTGAAGGCCGAGGGAGGCTGGCTTTACAGCAGAAACTGTGTTTTAGCTGGAACAGGAAATTCTGTAAACGTGGGATTATTTAGACATTTTACGTGTAATTAGTATTTTTTATGCTGCAGGTTGCATAGCACTTTAACTTGACTCTTTAAAAGGGTGTTTTGTGGACCTTAGATTTGCTATACGTGCTTGGACTATAAAAGGTTTCCAATCTCTGCCTGTTAAACTTTTCCGTGGTGCTGTAACTATCCATCCAAAACTCTGAGCATTTCTATGATCTTGAGGATAATCTTGGATGCTGCACACAGATCCTTATGCAAGTTTTCAGTTTGACAAGCTTGAGTGAGGCTGGGTATTGCCCAAACAGGAGATGTTCAGCACCATTTGGATTGCCATTGGACTGTAAACAGTTCTGATATTTATCACTTACATTTTTAGGCCGAGTTAGGTGTGTTCCACATAGCTTCTTTTCCCTGTGGCGTTTGTCTCAATAAAACTTCATGCATAGCAGCATCTCTCGACAGGATGTGTGTCTCTGTTTTCACTTCTGAGCCTGTGGTCAGGCTCTTATGAAGAGGAAAAACTTGAATACTGCACCTTACTCCACTTTATACAGAGGAAAGAAAAACAAAAAGTTTTTTTTTTTCAGGATAGAGCAGTGAAAACTTGCAACAAAATACAATTCTGTGTACTTTTCATTCTGAAGATGTTAGTCTTTAAACATCTCCGTGTTATCACTGATCCAACCTTTCCAAGTGTTTGATAAGGCACCTATGTTCATCTTTGGTGGACAGCGGATCAGTGCAGACTTAAGGGTGGAATATCCCTCAGTGTTAGTAATTCTCCAGGAAGTGATACAAACTCCATCTAAGGCATTGGGCAGGTTGTGTAAACATCCCTGTCATTTTTCATCATTCTTGCAGGTTAACGTGATCCTCCATTTCTTCAGACTGGGTGAAAAGGACCCACATGTGAGGTGTCCTGCATTAGATGTGAGCCATATGCTTGTGGGGACAAAGCCAAGTGTAGTGGCTGTTGTGGGGAAGGGGTTGCTCCATGGATAGGGCATTAGGAAGACTAGGGTTCAGTTGCCTTGTCCACCTCAGATTTCCTGTGTGACCTTGTGTTGGTTGGTTAGAATCTATGGGTACAGCGAGAGGCAGAAGTGTGATTCTATGAGTGTGATTCTCAGCTCAAGGAGATATACTCATAGCTCTCATCGAGCTTGTGTGCTAAAAATTGAGTGTAGCTGTGGCAGAGGGCCTGGTCACCCCGAGTACCTGTCAAAGGTCTTGGATGGGTACCCACACACACAAGGCTCTTGGATGAGTACACACTTGGATGGGTACACAGGTCTTGCTGCCACTCTATTTTTAGCCTGCTAGCTTGATGGGAGCTGCTGCAAGTATGTTTCCTTGAGGTAGGGCTCACAGCCCCAGCTCAAAGTATAGACATAGCCCATGTGTCTCAGTTACCCATCTGTAAAATGGATATAATAGTACCACAGGGGTGTTGTGAGGATACATATGTGAAAAAATTGTGAGGGGCTCACATACGATGGTAATAGCAGCCAGATAAATACCTAATCTAAATGTAGACACTGCATTGCTGAGAAGGGGATTTTATAATGGCCCTAAGTAGGCTGTAGAATGCATGGAGTAGCTGCTAGTGTTATGTAAATATGAGGCGTGACTAGGGTTGGCAATTTTGGCTGGATGTATTTCCAGCAGTTTCATCACATGACAGAGTCTTTAATTAAACATTAATTTTTAATTCCTGGAGACTCCAGGACAATCCTGGAGGGGTGGCAACCCTAGGCATGACTGGAGAAAACAAAGGTCCCTTCACGTTGGAAGGTGTGATCCCAGAGTCTCTTGATGTCTACTGGCAGAGGTCATAGGGGTACAGGGCTTTCCTGAGTTTGCCAAAAGGGGCCATGTAAGATCTCTGCTGAAAACATGAGTCACACTGGTCATCATAATCATTGTGAGATGTATGTGCAGATAATCTGTCAGGAGTTATGTATGTATACTGAAAATTATATTAAATGGAGAATGGAATTTGAATGTTCTGACCAGATCTGACCTTCATGTAACCTGACTGTATGTCTCAAAACTCCTGTATATGATATGAGAGGAGTACCTTCAGGTGGTCTAATGAACTGGTCAGGTGAATTTGAGCCCAGATTAGTCTCACTTACTCTGGTTTTGTGCGGGTGGGAGCAGTGGCGAATTTCCCTCACTGTGCATATTGAATTGGATTCTATAAAATCTATACCACATTTGGAGTATCAAAGCCCTAGATAAATCTTGCACCCAAATCTTTATGGCTTTTTGACAACTTCGTCATTATTCAGCTTCACTTTTAAGAGTGTTCCTTTCTATATGAAATTCAGAATAATCAGCTTCTAAGTGAGTTCCAAATGGAGGTTTTCATTTTCTGCTGAGGAAATGATGAGTTGCTGTGGTAACAGATGTGTATACAGGAAGCAAATTGCTTTTATTCCATGAATGTAGTATTTTTATCAGTAAATTCCAAAATTCTATACAAAATAAGGAAATATTTTGCAAACAAAACCAGTTCAGTAAAATATTTCAACAATTTTTAAAATTTTATATGTAGGATTTATTTTAACTTTTTCTATTATTAATTTCAGTATGAAACAAGCTAACAGTCAATTTGATTCAGAGCCTAGTAAAATGAATCGAAAGACTCACCTTTATTCAATGAGCTTTGGATCAGGCCCATCATGCTGCGACATGAATGCCAGAAAGCTTTATCCTGGTGCAAGTCAAATAGTTAATAAATATTAATACGACAGTCCTTTATGTTAGTTCTCAACAGTCCTTTATGTTAGTTCTCAGTTATCTACTGCTTTTGTGTTAAACTCTCTCTGTCTTCCACGTGAACAGAAGCAGAGAGAAAATAAACCAGGATTGTCTATTGTCTACAGCAGTTTCACTCAGATTTATATAATCTACTCATGTGAGTGAAAAAAGGTCTAATGAAAAAGTTGTGGAGGCAAAATTGCTAACGGTGTTGTATAATAATTCCCACTTATGTGCCACCATTTGTTCAGGAGTCCCCAAGCTATTAAACCTCACACGAGATAAGTAAATATTATTGCTATTACTTATTCTAATTTATGTTGTTAAATTATTTTACTTATTTCACAAAAAAGTAAGTGGAGAACCAATAGAAGTGAGGGCCAAAATTTCCCAAATCACTCACTGATTTTAAGTGTCTCAGTTCTGGAAACCAAACTGTAACATCTTGGGCCTGGTTGTCATAATGGTTTGAGAACCCACAACTCCAGGTGACATCAGTGGGATTTGAGGGTGACTCAGGATGGCCACCCAATAATTGATGCACTCAAAATCAGAGGCTGCTTTTGAAATTTGGGCCTTAAATGGATTATCTGGCTGCATCTTTCTTTGAAAATCCAGGCTATAGTTTAAACTTCTGGATGAAATTCATCTCCACCTCCTTATAGAAAACCCAAAATAACAGCCTTTGTGTAGGAAATGTCTCAGATGCTTGGGGGACAAATCTTCTACTCTCCAGCACTTTGACAGTAATTGAAGAAGTAACCATACAGATGGGTGTACATTGTGAACATTTAACCTCCATAATTAGAAGCCCACTGGCCATGCCTTGAAGCCACCATCACTACCCCATCACTGGTCTGTGAAGCCTTAAGCCATCTATGTCATTCACAGGAGATGTAGAATCCCTATTTGTCACCATTCTCAATTTCACACCACTGTGGTTTTCATTGGAGGTCTTCCATGTTCCTTACATCAATGAATGAATGTCATTCTCATAGAATAAAGGATGACATATATCTAGTGGAAATTTCTGAACGATCATAAGGAGGCTTGAATTCTAAACCAAAATAATAAACACAAACCCGACAATGCCATTCTGTGAACACTCTGTATGTGCCCCTCAGTAATTTGTTTACATTACTGTTTTTATTTGCCAAACAATGAAAATATTATTGGCCTAGTTTGAGAATGGAAATTAAATTTTAATAGGCTATACAGTAGTAATAAAGAAAAAGAGCTCACAAACTAGGGTTCTTTCATGATAATTAAAAATTACAAAGTCATTACTCAGGCTTGCTTTCTGAATTGCTGAGTGAATTAAACAGCTTTGTTTCAGTGCAAAGTCCTTACAGCATTCTCATTAAAATTCTACATTGTCAAAATGGGTAAAAATGCATCTACAATAACTAATTTTGTTTAACCCTTTTCGTTACTCTCGGTCTTATCTCATTCCACAACACAGCTCACCTCAGAGAGACTTAATATATATTGCTGAGCTGGGAGGGCAGAGTGAAGAAGTGACCACTTTTTGCAATCTGTGTTCTTTTCTGTTCAGATATTGAGAAGGAGATACTGGTACTGTGGGATACTAAAGCTTTTGTATCATAAAATGATATTATAATGAAAAATATGACTTTTATGGCATCTCTATAGTATTAGCGAGAGGCATTTTTCTATAAATGATAATCTTTAATCTTTATAGATTGCATTTTGTAGGAAGAACTGCTCTGTAAAAGACTGAAATCTTAGAGGGATGAAAATATAATAGAGTTGGTGCCACAGAGTATTTTATTGTGAAATATTATAAACTTGTATTATATATATATAATGTGTATGTGTATATATATATATATGTATATATAAATACCATGGGAAATCTATATAATCGAAAAACTAGGGCTGTCAATCACAGTTAACTCACACGATTAACTCAAAAAAATTAATTGTGATTAATCACAGTTTTAATTGTACTGTTAAACAATAGAATGCCAACTGAATGCCAGCTGAAATATATTAAATATTTTGGATGTTTTCTACATTTTCAAATATTATGATTTCATTTGCAACACGGAATACAAAGTGAACAGTGCTAACTGTATATTATTTGCCTTACAAATATTTTCATTGTAAAAATGATAAAAGAAATTGTATTTTTCAGTTCACTTCATACAAGTACTGTAGTGCAATCTCTTTATTGTGAAAGTGCAGCTTACAAATGTAGACTTTTTTTGTTACATAACTTCACACAAAAACAAAAGACTGTAAAACTTTAGGGGCTTTGTGAACAGAAGCCAAAAATGCTGTATTCATTTTTAGTGTTCTACAAGTCATAATCCCTGAACATGCAGCCCATATCCACACATGTGCCACTGAGCCTGATGGGAGTATTCTTGAAAGTAAGGTCTCCCTCACAAGAGCAGAACTGCTGCAGAATTGGCCCCTGAATTCTGTTTTCATTAAAATAAATAATCAGAAGTGTATTCTAAATATTGTTTTGTGCCTTGGCTTATCTTCCCACATTAGTCTCTCTTAACTTTTTATGTGATATCCGAATGCAGGCCTCAGTTCCGGAAAGAACATAACAGCATGACAAAGTCTGCTATTGTCAAGTCTTGTCCTAAAAGTGGAAGTTTAAGTAAATGCTTAAAGTTAAGCACCTTTTAAAGTGTCATGAATAGGGTTGCTCCTGAATTGCAGCTTTATCTATCAATGAAGCTCCACCTTTTTAAATATTATTTTAGTGTACATGGCTTTGCACCAGTTAAGAAAGTTTTGGTCACACTGACACTAAGGCTACATTTACAAATGATGTGTAAAGATTTTTTAAAACTTATAAATATTATAAGTATGTCACACACAAGTAATGATGGTTATATGCCAGAGTTATAGGCAGCTTACTGATGTGTTGGGCTTCAGAATAATATAAAAATCGATTAAGCATTCATTAGAACAACCACTAATAATTAATTAACACTATATAAATAATTTATAAATGCAATATTAATATAATGTATATAAAGTATTCATAAATTATAATTATAAAGTATAATATAAAGTTTGACCAAAGTTTTTTTGTCATTTTAAAAAGTAAAATTAAACAAAAAATGTAGCTCTCCTTAATGTGCACTCTTTCTTTATTTCTAGGTAAGTGTCTCATATCTTAGAGTATGGAAGTTTCCTTATGTACGGTAAATCAAAAGATATAAGAACATACTTCACTGTTCCAGTTCTCTGAGCACTGAAAGGTTGGATACCCTGTGGAGAAGTAAGGCCTGTATTATCCTCAGGTTTGATACTTTTATTACTTTTTTTCAATATTTTCTGAGTTTGTGACCACATTTTCATCTCCAATTTTGTGCACAGGCAAAAGCTTGTAGGTTTTGTAAGCTCCATACAGATGCTTTTTGAGGGAATAGTTTGTGCAAAGTGGACACGTACATTCAGAGCACAGCTTGAGGCTGGCTGAAAATAGAGCTTCTCATTAGAGCGGAACAAACTTTGGAATTTATTTTCATCCCGAAACAGGATGAAAAGTTTAAATTTCCAAAAAAATTGAAACAAAAATTCTGAAAAATTTTGGTTTTATTGGAAATGTTTTGACATTTCTGAATCAAAACATTTTGCTATTCTGGATATTGATATTTTTCACTTTGTTAAATGGACCTGAAAGGCTTCCTTTTCAGTCAAGTCAGAATGAAACAGGAGCCTGGAATATAAGAAAGAATGGGGGCATCAGGTTCCCTGACTGGTTCTCCTATGATTCACCACACAGATTGGTGTACTGGATACAGATTGCATTGTGGGAGATGATGTTCTGCAGAGAGCCTGGTCTCTAGGAAACAATGTGGACTTGAACTACAAGTCCCAATGGCACTACATGAGAAAATGCAGCTTAATTCTTTTTGGAACTGATATGAAACATTTCCGGTCCAATTAATAAAAAAAAAAATCCAGTTTGGGTTTTGGTTTTCCTGACAGAAAATTGAAGATGTTCAGCAAAATCAAAATTTTCCTATGAGAATGTTTGTTTGCTTTTGTGGAAACTGCATTTTCTGTCAGAAAATTCCTGACCGGCTCTACCTCTAATGCATTATGCTGCGACCCCAAACAGAATCTCCCACCCTGCAGTGTTGGAGAGCCATGAGCTCCTCTGTTTTGCATGCTTTGCCTGCTCCCTGTTGCATGGGTGTGCTTTGGTTCATGTGCCGCTCTACAAGGTACTCACCACAGCCCTGCAGGGCTCTGCACACTTAGTGGTCATCTGAGGTCCTTGCAGCAAGAATCAAGCCATAGTGAGTGAAAGATAACGCGTCTGTATTCTCCTTGGTTTAAGCAAACTGGAATAGAAAAATGGTCAGTGAACAAGAAAAAGCAATTGATGTTGATTGTCCTGTCTAAGAAACTGTCAAAGCCAGCTGTTAGCACTATGTTATCAATATCTATAATAATCTCTGGGGGAACTTCTATCTAGTGTTTATTTTTTCCACAATGTATCATATGTTTGTTATTGCAGGGTGACTCACCTGAGGTGGGCTGCTAGCATAAGGATTTTCTGTTAGACAGCCACTGAAATATTATGTTAACTATTATCATTTTCATTGGTGGCAATTAATTATGACAGAGGCTTTTGCATGCTGCCTGTCAGTATCTTTTTCAGTGCTGAGATGTACTAGTTGTTCTAGAGTAGATTAACTGGAGGTGTTCAGCCCAAAAAAATTAATATCAGGATTTTGTAGGGTGCCATGTGGCAGTTGCCATCTTGAATTGTTGTTTTTTCCCAGAGAAACGGTGCGTTCACAGCCAATTCATCCCCTTTCATTCACACTGTGAGGGCTTGCCTTCACGGCACTTTTAGCCCAAAGTATAACTCAGCTGTTGCCTCTGACCCAATTTATGTGCACTCACAAAAGGCTCTATCTTAAATTAAGTGATGCTTTATACTCAAGCTTGCTGTCCCATGAGGTGGTGGGGGTTGAAGGTCAAGTGTTGCTGATGCTGGAGCTAGGAATGGAGTGGGGACTCAGCTACTGTGTTCTGCTGATACTAACACCCTCACTCAAGCTAGGCTAACTTGAGTGTAGAGTCTATCACTGCAATGAAGAATGTCGTTTATGAGACTGAATGTTAGTCCTTCCATCTTCCACCATATTTGGGCCAAAGACAACATGTTCACGCAAATACCAGCAGCCCAACTGCCAGACTAAAACACTGATGATATTTATTGTATTGGTGATGAAAAAGCAGGGGCTGAACTGTTCTGGTAAATGGTAGCTCACTTAGATGGTACTTTTCTGTGGAGGTTGCCATCTGGTGGTACAACACCTGAGCTGTCATGTAAGAGTGTGAGTGTTTAGCAAGCCTTATGGTTGCAAAGATAACTCCCAAATGTGAACTGAGTATAAGTGATACAATGATGTCTATCTTAGTCCACAGTCAGACTCTTTCCTGACTGACAGTAAAACCAGAGGATGAACGTATTATTAATATCTGCACAATCTACTTGTTCTTGTCACAAGTGGTAGAGGTTGGTTTGTGAGCAAAACTGGGCAAGAATATCACTACTCTCACATGCCCCCACTCCCAAAATTCAGCCTCTCCACAAAAGATTACTAAACAATAATGTTGGAGGAAGAGGGGAGGATCCTGGTGCCAGTTCTCTTAAATTCACTGCAGCATGAATAATCTGACTGGTTGCTCCAAGAATGGAGCCTTTCCATCCTTCTCCTTGAGACTGAGTTCATCATTGCTGTAGTACTTCAGAAGATTATAAAGACCAGAAGCTCTCCATTTGCTTTTGAACCCCGATTTCTGAGATGGGTCAGTATAGTGAGCACTCAAGCAGTATAACAAATCCAGGTGCAGTACTGAACCTTTTTATATTACAGTTAAAATCAGGCAGTTGTCATTTAAATTAGAGTTTGGGGTGTTATTTTGTGCCAAGAAAGAGTTAAGAGATAAATACGCTAGTTCAGCTCAGATGTAAATTGTTTTTGTGGCTTTACAGTGTATGTATTAGAATATTGACCTGAATTGACACTACAAATATAATTACATTGATTTTTTACTGATGGCTATAAACTGTGACATTTCCCTTGATCTCTGAACAGAGTTAGTTATAAAACACATGCTCCACTTTTATATTCACGCGTTGCATTCTCATCACTTTTGTCTCTTACTCCCCAAGGGCTTGATTTAGAAGTGTCTGATTTAATGGGGGGGGGGGGGAGATGAAACAACAAAGACAGCAGAGCATTCCTAATGTAAAAGAAGGTGTTTCTTTTTTATTATGCTGCTCAGAATTAATTGTTTTATATTTTAATATTTTGCTTAAGAAATATGACTTTGGGCTGTTTTCATTGTTGAAATTATTTTTAAATGTTATCTGTTTTCATTTGGTCTTGGAGGGACTATTACTGACATCAAGGCATACTGAACGGATCTGATTTAACATCTCACATTTTAAAGTTCCCGTCAGGTTAGCAAACTGAAAAGAGCTTTTCTAAGGAAGGGTAGAAATTAGACATGGGAACCTTGGAAATTGCAATTTTACTACTGGCAAATCTGATTCATAAAAATCAGAACTAATCCTGAGTACAACATAGATGTTTTCAGAATGACTGTTCTCAACCTACCCTGGGTAACTTGGCCTTTCAGGGTAAATTTTGTGGGCAGACCAAAGAGAATATAAAAGTTGCAGGTAATTCAAAGTGCATACAAATCTCACATTCTCAGTTGCCTTTGTTTTTAGTGACACACAAGGTCTAGTTAACATAATAGCTGAGGGGGTCTGGGAGTCTACTTTCTAACAGTGCAAAAATGCTGCTATAATTCAGTCTTGTCTGCTGAACTGTATCTGCTATAATGGGACAGATTCTGTTTTATGTGATTTGTTACTAAACCATTATGAAAATTCAATAATAGACTCTTGAACATACCTCTGCTAGTTGACTCGGCCACCTGAAAGAGGAAATTTGCCTCACTATATCCTATCTGTGTTTTTTTCCCCTTTTTTCCTGACTACCTCAGTAAGTTAATATAGGTGGGAAAATGTTGTTGTTTTTATTATTATTGTACTGAATTGTAGAATCTAGAATCTCGAGTTTAAATGAGGGCCCTATTGTGCTTGTTCCTGTACATGCACATAGTAAGAGATACTATGTTTGCTACTCCAGAGATTTTATAATCTAAACAGACAAGACTTGAACTCTGTGAGGGAGGAAGTATAATTCTTGTCTAGAACTAGTCAAAAAATTTCAATTTTTTTTATATTGAACAATGGGGTTCCACTGATGATGACAATTTTCACAAAAAAGTCACAAACCATTTTTGTTGAGTTTTCCATTTCAGAATTGTGAGACAATCCCACTTTATTACATTTGAATTTTTTTTTATTCCCCCTTTTTTTCCTCCACACACAAGGAAAAGATAGGAAGGGGCGGAAGAAGGGAGAACACTTTTTTCCCTTTAGTTACTTTCATTTTCATCTCCTTCACCTTTTTCCAGGAGGAAATAAAATAAAATAAGAGTGGGATTTTCCCTACCAGAATGAAATAAAAATTGTTTTCAGAATTTGTCATTGAAAAACAAAATACCTCATGAAAATCTCCAGCGAAACAAAATCTTTCATTATTGCTGAAATTTTTCAAAATTTCCATCAGCTCATTTTGCAGTGGGAAACTGGGGCATTGAGATTTAAGGCTGGGATAGTCAAAAGAGCTTAGTGAAGTTAAGCACTGGACCCTTCATTCCCCAGGCTACGTTATTGGCCTGGTGTCACCCAGAAAGAGCCATACCACAAATTGAATCCAGATCTCTTGAGTGTCATTCCAGAACCTTAACCACAAGAGCATTCTTTGTCGTATTAAAAACAATGACTGCCTGACTAGTAATTACTTGAAAGTCTAGAAAACACCAAAAATATAGTCATAGAAGTATTACAGTTTAATAAAGCCACATTAGATTAATATTGGCCTGCTGCATATTATTGCCACGTATAGATATTAATATTTGACAAATGACTAAATACGGGATACTTGTAATTTCTATATCCTGGGATATGAAATGTGATTGTCACAGTTTATTTTCATTCCCATTCAATAATTAATTTGAAAATAGAAATAACAGATGTCCACTTTGAAGATATTGGCTTTTCATTCTCTCCTATCTTCCCCACTCATCTTCACCCCAGAAGTAAAAACCCTACTTACAAAATTCTAGAGATATTCCTACACCTGTTGTGGTCCTGTTTACTAGTAGAGACGATTGGGTGGAGAGTTAACTATCACTAAAACTCTCTCTCTTCAGCCAATCTAGACGATAGAGTTTGAGAAATGGAACTTGAACTTTAAAATAGATTGTCCCTGCTACGAAATTCTGCAGAACACATTCCTGCTATTGGCCATAGTTAAACAACATTCTTCCTGGTACATATCAACAACAGAAATCCTTGAAAGTACCAGATTAAAAACTGTAGAGGTTGTTGAACATTTTGTCCCTTTTCTCCCGTTTTCAGTCTCTGCTGCTGATTTGCAGTGATATTTCCAGCAACAATTTTTCAGACTTCTTTATAACATTGTCAGAATCATCATCCTTGAGTATATGTGCAACAAGACCAAAATAATTTGTAACTCAGCATGCTAAATATACTGTCAGTTCTAAGATTATAAGAATGATCATTCTAGCAGAATGGTATAATCAAGCCACCATGTTGTTTAGCCTTATTTAAAGATGTTTTAAATTTGTTTTAAAATCTTATTTTAGCAAGCTGCGAAATGAGTCTTTGTCAAACTAGGTTAGAAGTTTACCAAACACTGATAGTGTCTTTTGTGATTAGACAAATGCCTCTAACTGCTTAAACACAGCTGTACTGTAAATCCGTCAGCCTTTAATCACAATAACAACAGTTGCTGACAATACATTAAAGGATTTGTAAATATCACCCATTTCAGGAGCCAGCCTGTTTATACTTTTAGAAGCACAACTTATAAAGCCGGTGCTTGTGTGAGATCTTGTGCTGTCTGGTTATATGTTTAAAAAAATTGCATATGTGAAAACAAGTGAAGGTAATTTTTGTACAAAAATTGGAATAGCATTTGCCCGTGCATCTCATTAGAAAGATTGTAGAGCAAAGCAGAGTTGTCTTGATTATAATACCTATCTTTCAGGTAATGCAGCATTACATTAGCACTTTACAATTCTGTTTTGTAAGTAGATTTTTTAAATTTTTATTTTACTTTTAGTTCTTCACTCTGAAATCTAAATGAAAATGGTCTGTGCTTTTGACCACCACAAAGAAATGCTGCTGTTTCTCTCTCTTCGAATGGCTGCCTCTAGTACAAAGTTTGTGGTGCTGCTGGGGAGAAGCCATCAGTAACTGACACAGTAGACACTGAAATGGAAAATGTAGCCAAGGAGACCTTTTATCTCCAGAAAGATGGGCAGCTCTTTCTATAGCAAATATAATAGAACATTTCCTGACCTTTCTGTAAATACTTATTAGTGCTGTTGAGTATTCAGTATGTACCTTTGGCAGCAATTTCCTTCATTGTCATTTAGCTGGGGCTCAGATGGTGTGTGTCTGATATCTGAGCAGTTGTAAGTGATCAAAACATGGAGTAGGGTCAGAAGTTGGGGGGGAGCATGGGCTGTTGTAGCAGGGATAAGGGAGAGACCAGACAGAACTGTGGGGGGAAGGGGATCAAATCAGTATCTTAGATGTCTGTATACTAATGTGAGAAGTATGAGAAATAGGCAGGAAGAATTTGAAATGCTAGTAAATAAACACAACTGTTGACATAGTTGGTATCACAGAGGCTGGATGGGATAATACGCATGACTGGAATATTGGTATAGAATGATACAGCTTGCTCAGAAAGGACAGGCAGGGAAAAAAGGAAGGAGGAGTTGCCTTTTATTGTATATTTAAAATGTATATACTTGGACTGAGGTTGAGATAGAAATAGGAGACAGACTTGTTGAAAGTCTCTGGGGAAGAAGAAAAGGGCTGGAAAGCAAGGGTAATGTCATGGTAGGGTTCTACTTCACACTACCTAACCAGGAAGAAGAATGGATGAGGATTTTTTTAAATAACTAACAGAATCATCCAAAGCACAGGACTTGGTGGTGATGGGGGACTTCAACTACTGGACATCTGTTGGGAAAATAACAGAGCAAGGAACAGATTATCCTGAAAGTTCTAGGAATGTATTGGAGACCATTTTTAATTTTAGAAGGTGGAGAAAGCTACTAGGGGGGAGAGGCTGTTTAAGGCTTGATTTTGACAAACAGGGAGGGACTGGTTGAGAATTTGAAAGTGGAAGGTGGCTTGAGTGAAAGTGATCATGAAATGATAGAGTTCATGATTCTAAGGAATGGTAGGAGGGAGAACAAAAAAATAAAGAAAATGAATTTCAAGACGGCAGACTTTCGCAAACTCAGGGAGTTGGTAGGTAAGATCCCATGGGAAGAAAGTCTAAGGGGAAAAACAATTGAAGACACTTGGCAGTTTTTCAGATACATTATTAAGGGCATAGGAGTAAACTATCCCTCTGCATAGGAAAGATAGGACGTGTGGGAAGAGACCACTCCAGCTTACCCAGGAGATCTTCAGTGATCTAAAACTCAAAAAAGAGTCATACAAAAAGTGGAAACTAGGTCAAATTTAGAAAGGATTAATATAAACAAATAGTACAAGTACAAAGGGACAGACTTAGAGAGACTAAAGCACAAAACAAGATCAAATTAGCTAGAGAGTAACAAGAAAACATTCTACAAATACATTAGAAGTAGGAGGAAGAAGTAGACCCGTTACTCAATGAAGGGGGAAAAACAATAACAGAAAATGTGGAAATGAAAGAGGTGCTTAGTGACTTTGTTTTGGTTTTCACAAAGAAGGTTGGTGGCAATTAGATGTCTAACCTAGTTATTGCCAGTGAAAATGAGGTAGGATCAGAAACTAGAATAGGGAAAGAATAAGTTAAAAATTACTTAGACAAGTAAGATATTTTCAAGTCACCAGGGTCTGATGAAATACATCCTAGAATATTCAAGAAGCGGACTGAGGAGGTATCTGAGCCATTAGGGATTATCTTTGAAAAGTCATGGAAGATGGGAGATATTCCAGAAGATTGGAGAAGGGCAAAGATCGTGCCAATCTATTAAAAGGGAAATAAGGACAACCCGGGGGATTACAGACTAGTCAGTTTAACTTCTGTACCCAGAAAGATAATGAAGCAAATAATTAAGAAATCAGTTTGTAAACATCTAGAAGATAAGGTGATAAATAAGAGCATGGATTTGTTGAGTGAATCATAGAATCATAGAATATTTGGGTTGGAAGGGACCTCTGGAGGTCATCTAGTCCAACCCTCTGCTTAAATCAGGACCAATCCCCAACTAAATCATCCCAGCCAGGGCTTTATCAAGCCGGACCTTAAAAACCTCTAAGGAAGGTGATTCTACCACCTCTCTAGGTAACCCATTCCAATGCTTGACCACCCCCCTAGTGAAAAAGTTTTTCCTAATATCCAATCTAAACCTTCCCAACTGCAACTTGAGCCCATTACTCCTTGTTCGGTCATCTGCTACCACTGAGAACAGTCTAGATCCATCCTCTTTAGAACCCCCTTTCAGGTAGTTGAAAGCAGCTATCAAATCTCCCCTCAGTCTTCTCTTCTGTAGACTAAACAATCCCAGTTCTCTCAGCCTTTCCTCATAAGTCAGGCACTCCAGGCCCCTAATCATTTTTGTTGCCTTTCTCTGGATGCTTTCCAATTTTTCCACATCCTTCTTGTATTTTGGGCCCCAGAACTGGACACAGTACTCCAGATGAGGCCTCACCAATGTCAAATAGAGGGGAATCATGTCAAAGCAACCTGATAGCTTTCTCTGACAGGGTAACAAACCTCGTGGATAAGGTAGAACTGGTAAACATGGTATATCTTGACTTTAGTAAAGCTTTTGATACTATTTCACATGACCTTCTCATAAACAAACTAGGGAAATACAATCGTGTTGGAGTTACTATAAGGCAGGTGCATAACTGGTTGGAAAAATCATTCAGAGTCATGCTGGAAGGGCGTAACGAGTGGGTCCTGCAGGGATCAGTTCTGGGTTTAGTTCTGTTAAATATCTTCTTCAATGATTTAGATAATAGCATAGAGAGTACACTTGTAAAGTGTGCAGATGATACCAAGCTGGGAGGGGTTGCAAGTGCTTTGGAGGATAGGATTATAATTCAAATGGAGAAATGGTCTGAAATAAAAAGGATGAAATTCAATAAAGACATGTGTAAAGTACTCCACTTAGGAAGGAACAATCGGTTGCACACATACAACATGGGAAATGACTGCCTAGGAAGAAGTACTAAGGAAAGGGTTCTAGTGGACCACGAGTTAAATATAAGTCAACGTTGTGACATGGTTGCAAAAAAAAGCAAACATCCTTCTGGAATGTATCAGCAGGAATGTCATAAGCAAGACATGAGATGTAATTCTTCCGCTCTACTCCACGCTGATTAAACCTCAACTGGAGTACTGTGTCCAGTTCTAGGCGCCACATTTCAGGAAAGATGTGGACAAATTGGAGAAAGTTCAGAGAAGAGCAACAAAAACTATTAACGGGCTAGAAAACATGACCTATGAGTGAAGATTGGAAAAATTGGGTTTGCTTAGTCTGGAGAAGAGAAGACGGGGGGGGGGGGGCATAACAGTTTTCAAAAGGTTGTTGCAAGGAGGAGGGAGAAAAAATATTATTCTTAACCTCTGAGGATAGGACAAGAAGTCTTTCTTTCTTTCTTTTTGCCTGTCACCCCCCAGCCGGGGTAAGGGCCACCAACTGGTGTTGGTGTTTCAGTAGCAATTGGTTCCCTTACGGGGTGGAGTTGCTAGCCCCACCCCCATGTTAAGCCTACAGCACCTGGTATTCCTAGGAGGTCTCCCATCCAAGTACTAGAGGCCCGACCCTGCTTAGCTTCCGAGATCAAATGGGATCGGGCGTGTTCAGGGTGGTTTAGCCGTATTAGGACAACAAGTAATGGGCTTAAATTGCAGCAAGGGAGGTTTAGGTTGGATATTAGGAAAAACTTCCTGACTATCAAGGTGGTTAAGCACTGTAATAAATTCCCTAGGGAGGTTGTGGAATCTCCATCATTGGGGATTTTTAAGAGCAGGTTAGACAAACACCTGTCAGGGATGGTCTAGAATACTTCACCTTCACTTCACCATGAGTGCAAAGGACTGGACTAGATGACCTCTCAAGGCTCCTTCCAGTCCTATGAGTCTATGAAAGTTATTCAGTTTCATAAGGCTTTATGTGACCAGTTTCAGAGGAGTTCTAAGTCATGGTCCATTCTTTTGTAGAACTCTGGGAGATGTTCAAATTTGTGCACATTTTATCTGTTTGATTTTGGTTTGGGGTCTCCTGGTACTACTATATATAATTTCTGAAGTATTACTGGGACACAATTCAGTATTAATTAAATATTGCTTTCTTACATTTGATAGTGGAACACAGAGCCATTCACCACTATGTCACTGGTTTAAATGCAGTGTGGGTCAATGAGTGAAATTTGCCCACTGCTGGTTCTTCAAGGGTAACATAACAGGCAGTCTCAGCAGACACCAGGAATTGAAGGGGATGAAATTTAGCTGGCTGTTCACCTCAACGGGCAGGAAGAGCCTATGCAGTTAGTGGTTTGGGGTGTGCAAGGCTGACACTTGACATGCCCACCATTCATGCGGTGTTTTTTTCCTGTGGATAAAGAGAGGATTTCATTCTCTGGGGTTTATTGTGCAGGCGATTCTACAAGCACTAGTTCATTTAGGCCTCAATCCTGCCCAGATACTGAATGTTCTAATCCTGATCTTCTAAAGCATATGCTTAGACTTAAGCAATGGGAAGTCCCATTGAGGACCATACAACTTTTCATGTGCTAAAAGATAAGCCCATGGTTAAGTGCTTTGCTGGATTGGGTCCAGAGTGCTGAGCACCTTACAAAATATGCTGGCGGAAAAAAGTTCAGGTGGTTTCCATTTAAGATTTAGCACTGCCTTTCTATATTGATTGCAGTACAGCAAAATGCTGCAGTTACCTCAAAAACCCCAGGACAGTCAGTCACCACTGAATTTTTAATAGTGTCTGCTGTATTACTTTGCTATGATTAGCCTAGTGACATATTCCATAGCCTTCAGGCAATCTCTTTGAAATAGATTTCCATTTTAAAAATATAATACCATGACCATACTAAAGGGTGAATTACCAAGTTCAGAAGTTAGGAATATCTTCACTGGCATGTCTTGTACATATACCTGCACAGGCAAGTTTTTGCAAAATCTAATTCAGGCATAAAGCATTATAGTGTAAAATACTATTTGCATCAAATTGACCCCGTCAATGGTGTCTACATCTTATCAGAAGTACTGTATATGTATTTTTGTGCATGTAAGGGAGCTTTATGTGTCGAGAGGAGTTTGATCAGCAGTTCGGAAAATCTACTGTTGTACAGAGGTATTTGGAGTTTTGCATCAGAATAAATCATGAGCCAAACTCTGTTCTCAGTCAGCCCTGTAAACTGGTTTACCCAGGATTTATCCCAGTGTAACAGTTAGAAGATTCTAGCCCTTTAGGAATATATCATCCAATCTGTCTCTCTCTTCATCCTCACCTCCAGTTGCACCCAGCCATGTTCCCCTTTGCCACTGACTCCCAGGCCCAGTGTTGCTCCCCGGGCACTTTGTCCAGTCTCAAGTCCACCCGCGCAAGCTCTTTGACCCTGTTAGGGTGACCAGACAGCAAGTGTGAAAAATTGGGAGCAGGAGGAGGGCTGGAATATAGGCACCTATATAAGACAAAGTCCATTATATCGGGACATTTGGTCACCCTAGTCCCTGTGTCTTTGCCCAGCTATTCCTAGTCACCCCCATCCCATCAATCCCCAGTCTCAGTTTCCCTCTTGTTCCATCACCTGCCTCCAGTCCTAGTCTTCCCCTTGCTTCTTGTCCCAGTCTACTTTGTCCATTTTCCCTCAGTCATTTTCATCTCCCCTCTGCATTTAGAGCACAGGAAAGATTCTCCCTTTTTACTGCTCCAGTGCTTGGCCCTGGCATAGTCCATGGCAGCCAAGAACAGCAATTTCAGGACAAGTCCCATTTAGCCCCAAGCTGAAGCAGGCTCAGTGCAGATAGAATCTTCAGGGGTTGTAGTTTAAACTCTAGGAAATCTCTAGGCTGAGATTTTTCAAAGGTTCACAACTTGACCAATTTTGCGCAGATATTCACAGGAACAGCAAAAAGCACCCCCCATCTAAATTTCAAGTCCCTATTCCAAACCATTCAGGCACTAGAATGTTTCAAAGAAATATTTGCCAGAATTTTTTTAACAGGGCAAAACCTATTTCTCACTAACCTCATTCTAGGAAACAGCTGAACCATTTTGGCTGAAATTTTGCAATGAAAAAAAATCATCTGAAGCAGGCAATCAGCATGGGAAATTTCAGCCCAAGCAGTTAAGTATTGGCAAAGTTATTTGCAACTGAATACATTTTATAACGGTGTTGGGCCACCTTGATAGGGAGTGGTACAGTCTCCCTTTACAGCAGTTACACACCGGCCTAAAGTGTACAAGATTCATTGTGAAAGGTACAATATGCATGAAATATGGACTAGACTGTTTGCAACATTTAATTTTTTTTGTTTAAATGAGTTATGTTGCATAAAAAACCAAACTGATGGAAACCTGATTTCACTGAACTATGACAGCAGATGTTCAGTGCACATTAGTTCAGTGCAATGAAAGTTAAATTTGGCAAGGTCTTTGCTTTCTTACAGCTATGAAAAGAATTGATTGGTATATTTATTATTCTAATTACACAATTTGTTGGATTGGATGTAGGCTGTAGCTGATGAGTTATGACTCTATCCTGAAATATAGTCCAGCATAAAGTGCCAGCTTCTGTTTCCCTATCCAATGCAAAATATGCTTTCTTTCCCACACCCAGCTTGGTTTTACTTAATAATAATGAGGCAGTCACACCTGTAGTAGATTAAAATTGATTGTGTGTGATTCATATTTTGCTGTGCCCTCCTGTGGCATTATTATTTCATTAATTTCTCTACATTATCTATCATGCATTATCACTGGGTTTTGCGAACACCTGTAGCATTCGTTTTTCTTACATGTCTAGCAGTTTGAGGCTTTTTAGAATTTGCATGGCTAAAATTGACCAAAAAGGTATATTTAAAAAGTACATCTTCATAACAACATATTTGATTAACCAAAGGTAAGGGGGGAAGGCTGCAGTGTAGATGTTTTTCCATTGAAAAAAGATACATTTTTAAGCTGTTAAATTGGGAGACCGTCACAGGTTCTGTGAATTTTTAAATCTCTCTTTAAAAAAATGGTTTTTTTTTGTGACTCTAGGGCTCATGAAAAAAGCTATTTTAGCCTTTTTGGTGTTTAAAAGGCCCTGACCCAAAGCCCATTTGAGTGAATTAAAAAGACTTCCATTAAATTCAGTGGGCTTTGCGTCAGTCCCTAAAACTGTGTTCTAAATCAGAGATAAGATAAAATAAGGGGCAGTTCTATTTTTAACATTGTACCCAGAAATACCCAGAAATACTGCCCTATGATATGATCTTGGAGAATGTACTTTAAAGAATAGTGACAAATTAAGTTTGCTGGCTCATTGATAAATCTGTGGATCAAAGTAGCTATGCCTGAGTTTGAATGTACTCAGTGTAAAATTGATTTTGATCAACTGGGGAAGTAACTGCTCCCTCCTCCTCTTTATGGAATTGGAACACTTGATAACCACTGGAAGTGGTGTGGTTCTTCTGTGTGAGGGGAAATATAGTGTGTGGAGAGTCCATAGGCGCTTTGTTGTCTCCGCTAGAGCATCCGTGGACAGGGATTTGTAGGATGGTTAAGGAAGGGGGTCTGGGGGTCTGGGAATAGGTCTAGAAACCAGAAATAACTGAGTGTTAATCCCAGTTTTGACACTTACTCCTCCTTCAGCCTCGGAAAAACCTTATAGGCTCAAATATTCAAAAGCACACCCATGTACATGTCTATTTTGTGCAGGCAGGGCAGATGCATGCACATGCTTCAAGGTGGCCTTGCACATTTCCATGCCTATGTGCTGTGAAAAGTACACTTCTTAAAGCCTGAACTTTAAAACCTGTCTCACGTTCCTTCTCTGTTTTAAAAAAAGAATAATTATAGTTTAAATACTGTACCTCCATAACATGATGTGAGGCTTTGTTAGCTGATGTTTAAAGATGAAAGGCATCCCAGATCCATCATCTATCTTCTTCTTCTTCTTGTTGTTAAATAATAAAATTACAAATGCATTGCAAGCCAAACATGATAGATGAAAATTTTGAGAGTATATTATGTTTTAGAGCTAATAACTTTTAAGCATATCCCTTAAATTGAAACACCATATGCCAATTTACTAATTTAAGAATGTGTGACATGTTGGACCCCTTGGGATGCCACTTGATGTGCTGAGATACCACTGAGTCTACCTGTTCTGCCAGCATGGGCCCCCTTTAACTTGTCTTGCTGAGCCAGGCTCTTAAAACCGCCTCAAACACACATGCAGGCAGGGTCACACCCAGCTGCAGATCAGTTCTGGGAAGACTCAGCTTAAGGAACTTGCTCCAGCACTCAGATGCCCACCTCCCTTTGACTGCAGACCGAAAGATGTATATTATGAAATTTGCCCGCTCCCTCAAATTGGAGAGATGTGTGCATACTTCTTGCCTCCCCTCAGTTAGAAATTACAGAAACTGGGTTTAATAATAAACCACACTAATTTTATTAACTATAAAAGCAGATTTTAAGTAGTAAAAGGGGTAACAAACAGAACAAAGCAGATTACTAAGCAAACCAAATCAAACACGCAAACTAACCTAGTTCCATTAAAGAAATTGGTAACAAATAGTTTTTCTCACCATAGAGATTGTTGCAGGCAGGTTGCAAAGTTTCTGTGGCTCAGAGTTCCAGTTATATATTTTTTTCAGAGTGGATCCCTGTCTCAGTCTGGACTCCCTCCTTGCCTTCAGTCTTTCTTCTTGGGCAGACGAGCCATGGAGAGGAAGTATCCTGTTTATTTTCCTCCAATAGGATTTACATAAGGAGGGAGTCCTTTGTTTCCCTAACTTGCCCCCCCCCCTTCCCTTTCAGTGGAAAGTTACAAGAAGTCCTAGGTAATGTTTTAGTATCAAGTGACAAGCCCACCTGACTCTGTAGGATCACAGCATCCATGAGTCAGTGGGAGTATGGAGCGTCCACAAGAAGGCCAAACTTTCCACAGTCTATTGCCCTCGCTTATGGGCCCTCCACCCTGTCTAGCTTTTCCATTATTGTACTGGAAGTGTTAGCAGGGGACATCACCCAAAGTAGCATAGTTGAAATACAGATACATAGTAGATATTCCTAACCTCAGATACAGGAATGATATAGGCATACAAATTGGATAATCACATTCAGTAAATCATAACCTTTCCAATGATATCTCACATGAGCCATCTGGCATAAAGTATATCTCCGTTATGTCATTCATATCATAAGCATATTTTCATAAAGAATATGAAATGACACGTCACAGAATGATTTCAATAATACTTTATGCAAGAAAAATAGTGCAAAGATCTGTCAAGTTAATTTCACTCTTGTGCAGAATAAGAATGTATGCAAAGAATTTCATCCACGATGATGAATTTCCACCAGGGAGTAAATTTAAGCACCTACTGAATAACAGCCAGTGTCTTTCTACCTACCTGATTGGGGGAGATTTCACCTGGAAAAAAATCTACAGCAGAATCATATGCTGATGCTTTTAATAGTACTCCTAAATCTATAATCTCAGGACATTGATATTACAATACATTGGAAAGAACTATTTTCACTTTTCTTATGTATATCATATATAATGAGTATCTAGAATGTTTCCACACCCCTGAAAAGCTGCCTGTAGCAAAGTAGATATAGTTCATTTTATCTTGATTTCAGAGCTGTAAGACTTGTCTTCTGGGACTTCAGAACTTAATAATAAACCAAACACCACCCTTCACACGTGCTGCATTTCCTTTACTTCATATTCATACCAAAGACTGACAAAGCTGCGTTCTCTATACTGACGTAGCCTTACTGGGAAACTGTCAGTGGTAGCGATGACTGTTTTGAAGATTAATCACTCCTGAGATTACAAAAAGGAAAAAATTAAAGTTGACCATTTTAGAAGGTAATTCCAGCCTGGTTGCAGATTATGTTCTAGAATAAAATTAATTCTCATCATTCCTTGCAGTCAATAACTATTAAGGACCCGATGATTGATTGTCCGTGTATGGAGAGAGGGAAAGAGACTTTAAGGAAAAGAACTGTCTGATGATTCCATAGATGGCTTTGATACAATGAATACAAAAGACTAAGACTTTGTAAAAATGAGATTCAATCAATTCAATTGACCATATGTTCATCGAAGCAGTACATGTCCAATTCATGTAATAGGCTTCATTTTGTCTAGGGACACAAGAATGAGAGGTTAAATAACAGGGTTGACTAAAATGCACATTACTACAGTGTTACCTGTGTTATGATCCAGTTCTGCTCTTGTGAGTCTTATGAAAGACAAAAGTAGGCGTTCAGCTGGAGACAGGTTGGGTGAAGTAATAATGAATGTGTTCATAAGCATTTTAAGATATCTTATCTTGGCAGAAGATTAATTAAATGGATTTAAGCAGTTTTCAAAAGGACCTTTTAAATGGTAAATCTCAGTTAAAAAGATACATGAAGAAATACATCATGCAGCTTATTGTAGAAGTATGTCTTGAAAGAAATTACCTGTATTTGCTTCTTTGAACAACATGGTAGTTAGAGGGTTGAGCTGGGCCCTGCATTCTATTATTGGCTGTGTCAATGACTCACTCTTTGGCCCCAAGCAAGTTACCTCACTGCTCTGTGCCTCAGTTTCCCCAATTACGCAACGGTGATGATAACAGTGACTCTTTGGGATGATCTGATAATTAATTGGTTAATGTTTGGACAGTGCTTTAAACATGCAAAGCTCTTTATAAGTGCAAAATATCATTACCATGTGGAAGAGAAATACTGTAGATTAGAACAAAGATGAAGAATTTTTTCTTTGTTACTCGTCTTCTACAAACTGGTTATTATTTAGAAATGCATCATATGCACAATTTTCTGAAAATCATTCAGGCATGATCTCTGATGCTCTTAGTCCTGTTGAATAGCACTTTACTCCACAGGAGTGGCAGAATCTGGCCCTTACTATTTTTAAGAGAAGTTTTTTTGTTTAAGTCTCTAGTCATTCTTTTCCAAGAAGAAATTCTGCTCATCCTCCTTGCATAGAAGAGCCAGGAAGCAAAGGAGCTGTGCAGGGGCTCTCTGTAACCCCTGCATGCCCTACAGCCAAACTCCACAGTGACCCAGTGAGCTGGAGCATACACCATAGGAAAGACTATTTGCTTAGGTTGAGGGAGTTGTATGGTTTTGGCCACTGGATCTGAGAGCTGTGCTTATCCACTCAGCACATATTCCACAGAAGGAGCGAGCTAGACGGTTTGAGTGGGATGTGAGAATTTCACTTCTAAAGAATATGTGCATATTTAGGGGGTATAAAATTATTCAAAATACATTTTTTTCATTTTCATTTTAAAATAACCCAAAGCCCATGGGATTGTTCATGTCTTGCAAGGAACATGTGGTTAAAATGTTTGTTAACTCCACATGTATAATTCCACACACAAAATGCATGTTATTTCAGTCCCCTGTACGTGCATAATTACTGCACATACCATACTTACGTGTCACAGTAAGTATGTGTAAAAACAATTGGTTTCATATTCAGTAGGTTTTGTGTGCACAGATCCTGGCTGGGGGCATGCAGTCATCATAACTGTGTGGGCTTGAAACAGTTTGTCAAGTCAGAGGCAGATACCTGTAATACAAATCCAACTCTATGCATCTGAATGCAGTAAATCTGGTCAAATGTCATAGCGGCACAGTTGCTAATTAATTGCTTTAAGCCATTTATCACATCAGTGATGAAACAAGCAAATCACATCCCCAGAGACTGCACAATTCCCATTGCTTTCAGTGGGATCACTAGGGACTCAGTTTGACGTCCGAGGGACAAATTCTGCCCTTAAATATGTATCTTCAAAATTCTGTTGATTACAACAGGAGCTGTGGATGCACATTGCAAGGCAGGATTCGACATGTCTGAACTGCAATCGGGAAGTGCAATTGCAGAACTTGTATGCATACCCTAGCTAGCTTTGATTGAGCAAGCATGCTAAAAATAGCAGTATAGCTACAGAGGGTACAGGTTAGCCACGCAAGTTCAATCCCACCCAGGACTCAGTTATGTATTTGGGTATCAAGCCTGTCCCACTATGGCTTTGTTGCTATTTTTAGTGATCTAGTTCGGTCAAAGATAGCTCAGGTATGCCTACATGTGCTACCAACGTGTCTTCTGGTTGCAGTGCAGTCATACCTCTAATGATGGTATAAAAGTTCAAAGGAACAAAATGCCACTGGGCTATTTTTTGTGCTACTGATCTTAGTACCGACCCAATTTGGATTAAATTTTGCCATAGAATAATGATATGCCCACACTTCCTTTTTAAGTCTCTGGGAATTAGCTCATAAATCTTCAGTTAAAATTTTGCCATCAGACTTGACATTGGAGTAACAGAACAAACCATTGGCATCAATGGTAACTGTAATTCAGGATGATCCTACATCATTCTCTCGATATGCCCTAAACGATGCCAGTGTATTCTAGAGCATTCTGGACTACAAAGTGTTTCTTGAAACATAGAATGTGAAATCGAAATCGTAGTCTATTGACTCAGGTGGTTTTTTTCCTATCAGCAAAAAAAAAAAAATAAAAAAAAAAAATGTAAACAACCTCGCAGGATATTGAGGAATAGTGATTGCTGTAATTTCCACATCTCCCCACCCCCAATTTGTCTGCAAATGACGCCAGTTGTAAGTAATATTTTCCTCAGTTCTAGGTATCCTTCAGGCAGATACAGTTGAGCTGTATGTTTTAAGTAGAGATGTCACTGGTACTGAAATCTCGTGAACACTTTTACATCAATCCATCTAATTCAGAAGCAAGTTACAGTGCCTGCCTGATTCCTCCTTTTTTGTCACCATTTGGAAAAATAAAAGCACTACTTGCAATTATAAATAAATGAAACAAAATTGCATTTGACTTTTTGTTTCTCAGAAAGGAAGGTGAATAGTGGCCTATTTTTTTTTTTTTGCAAGCAGTTTTACCCTTCTAAAATTTGTATATTCCATTCAGACCTGGGTAATGTTGTATCCATTGGGAGGGAGGCAGATGGGCAAGTGAAGACTGATCCCAATCTGGATTGAGGTCGTGGGGGCGAGGGGGACAGGAGAACATGTGAGAGTCATACATAGGTAGGAAAATTCACTACCTTGAGGCTGTGAAATTTACACCATCCCATTCTATTGGGAGTGGTAGAATTTGATCATCCTTATAATGGGCATTTTATGGGCCAATGTAGCACATAACATTTGCACATATTGAGTGATATGTAAATGCTTAGTGCCTGATTTATGCATAAGGATTCCTTTTTGCATTAGTAAATTTGCATTTGTATCTGTAATTACCTATTGAAATGAAGTGATCCTGTATATTCTGGGCAAATGTGGGAAGCCGTTTCTAAAGTGGCCCTTAAGTGCGCAAAGGAGCTGGCCATCCTCTGCCTGTCATCTCAGGTCTTATTCCATTGATTTCCCCGTGTTAAAAGATAAACCAATGCCTCGGTGATGTGCTGGATCTGGCATTGGTCAAAAACTGTTGTTTTTTTCTGATTTTTCTCTCATGCTGTAAATGCTAATAAAAATTAAATTGGTGGATTTCTCTTGCCCCTTCGCCCCCTTCAGTAATCAAAAGTCCTATTGTACTTCTTACTGGAGACAGGGTTGGGGGTAGACCTGGCTGAATAGTGGAGGACGGGAGGGTCAACAAGTATTCATTTGAATTGCTAAAAGAATTCAGTTTGGACATGATTGCATTACTTTGGTGTTTCCTTTCTACAAATGTTGGAGTAATCAGGTTTTACTGATGCAGATCAAAGCCAAGATGCCTTTGTGTCAGTGCAAATCCAACTGTACAAGCCTTAGGGTATGGCTAGACTAGAGATTATAGCGTGTTTTTTGTAGCGCTTCCCAGTTTAGCGCAATAGGTATCGCGCTAGAGCCTGTGCAGATTGAAACCCTGTAGCGCTAAAGAATGGATACATTTGTAGCGCTTCTGGCGGCAGTGGCAGTAGCGGGATAGGGCAGGTATCCCAGCATTCAGCTGGGTGCAACGTGCTTTCCAAAGGAGGAGGGTGAGGGGGAACTGGGAAGTTGTTCGCAGGGAGAGAAGATCAGGCTGTCAGTGAGTTTTCCTTAGCGAAAGCTGACAGGCTCTGTATTTAAGACACACAGCTCCGTCCGCAAGCATTTTCACTGGTTATTTGCTGTGTGAGTTGTTAGAGAGTAACTGCAAAGGTACTTCCGCTTTTTTCATCCCCTCTGCAAAACAACACTTCACGTCATTTGCCTTACATGGCATGTTGATTGCCTTTAATGGCATGTTGATTGCCTTTAATGGCATGTTGATTGCCTTTAATGGCTTGTTGATGGCCTTAAATGGCTTGTTGATGGCTTTACATGGCTCGGACGCATGCAAGAGATCCCATGGGTGTGCACATTCCCAACCTTGCACTACAACGGTAGCGCTAAAAGCCTTCTGCCTCTCGAAAATGAGGTTTAACACTAGCGCTTTAAACACTGAGTAAATACGCAAAATGTGCCTTTCAAGTGTGTAGAGTCAGATAATTATAGCGCTAATGGAGGGTTTTAGTGCTGCAAAGCGTCAGTCTAACCATACCCTTAGAGGAAGAGAGAGAGAATTTTAGAATATAGAACTCTCTACAAATGATCAGAAATGGCACTTCCACATAAGTCAATGCCCTGATCCTGTAGTGAGTTCTGCATGACGTCCATGGGGCTCTCTGCAGTTCCACACTGAGCATATTGCAGAATTGAGACCTAGTATTATAATTTGAAGATCTGCTGCCTCCAGCCCTTCAACAGAAACAAGCAAAGAGTCGTGTATCCTGTTAGGAAGTTTGTAATCTGCAGTTTGGTATAAAGCCGCAATGGGTGGGAGGGAGATCTGCAAAAGGGAGCTAGAATCAGAGAGGTAGCTGTGTGGGTCTGGAATTGCAGAAGTGACAAAGGGTCCTGTGGCACCTTAAAGACTAAAAGCTTTCGTGGGCTAATACCTACTTCGTTGGATGCATACAGTGGAAGTATCCAGGGGCAGGTATAAATAGGTAGGCAAGAGCCAGGTTAGAGATAACAGGGTTAGTCCAATGAGACTGAACCAGCTTGTTATCTCTAATCAGGGAGGGTGAGGTATTCCTCTAGCAGCTGAATTGGAGGTGTGAACAGCGAGAGAAGAGAAACTGCTTTTGTAGTTAGCTAGCCACTCCTAATCCCTATTCAGTCCTGAGTTGATTGTATCAAATTTGCAAATTAATTGCAGCTCTGCAGTTTCTCTTTGCAATCTGGTCTTGAAGTTTTTTTGCTGCAATGTGGTGACTTTAAATCTGTAATTGTGTGTGCAGCAAGATTGAAGTGTTCTCCTACAGGTTTTTGTATATTGCCATTCCTGATATTTGATTTGTGTCCATTTATCCTTTTTCGTAGGGATTGTCCAGTTTGGCCGATGTACATAGCAGAGGGACATTGGTGGCATATAATGGCATATATTACATTGGTGATGTGCAGGTGAATGAACCAATGATGGTGTGGCTGATCTGGTTAGGTCCTGTGCTGGTGTTGCTGGTGTAGATATGTGGGCAGAGTTGGCATTGAGGTTTGTTTCATGGATTGGTTCCTGAGTTAGAGTTATTATGGCTCGGTGTGCTGTTGGTGGTGAGAATATGCTTGAGGTTGGAGGGTTGTCTGTGGGCCAGGACTGGCCTGCCTCCCAAGGCCTGTGAAAGTGAGGGATTGTTGTCCAGGATGGGCTGTAGATCACTGATGATGCATTGGAGAGGCTTTAACTGAGGACTGTAGGTGATGGCCAGTGGTGTTCTGTTGTTTTCTTTCTTGGGCTAGGCTCCCAGTTGTCATTGAAAGTCACTGGGTGGTGATGAAAGCCTGTCTTTCCTTTGTGCTTTGAAAATCTCCCTCTGTCTGTTTCCAGATATATGAGATCTCAGATTGTTCACTGTCTTGAATTGATCCTAGACGGACACTTGCTCACTGTGCCCCCCAGGAACTCAGACCATTGTAATTTTAGGGAGAGAAGATTGTGAGTGGCTTGGTGCTGATTTTATTGTATTTCATTTTTTTCAAGAGGTGGTTTCTGCACGGATTCCTGGCAACCACATTCCTTGTCCCTAGAATTTGCTTGCTGATTTGTGTTTGTTTAAAATAAGAATGCACTGCACACATGTGTGTATTTATATATATATATATATATATATATATATATATATATATATATATATATATATATATATATATGTAAATGAGCTGAAAGTAACAATAGTTTGCCATCAAATAATAACCAAAAGCTTTCTACCCCACGCAGCTAAATTTGCAGCACTTGCTGCTGTTAATGTTAAACTATTTTTCCCAGGTAGTGGTCATGCAATAAGGAATCTTACTGTTTTCTACATCTCTATGACTTTTCTATCAATAAAAGAATTCTCACATTTTTCTGGTTAAATGAAAGATGTCAAGCTGGCTTCGTAGTGTTTAAGCAACAGGCTTCTTTGATGGTTTTCTGTTTTCATCACATATATATTATTAAGGCCTAACTTCAGGTGTTGCAGCATATTATTCTGCAGAAATACAGTATTTCCCTTATTTACCTACCTGTGCTCTGATTTTGGAATGGCACCTAAAATGCTCCAGAGTGATTGTTAGCTTGCATGCACCATTTTCAATGTTAAAAAAATGTGGCAGTAATGGTACTTAGTTTTCTCCAAAGGAGTGGATCAACTTTTTAACAAGCAAGAGCTCAGGAAGAATTAAAGTATATGCTTTACAATATAAAATGTCTAAAAGGGAAATCACAGTTTCTGACACCTAATATAGTATTCATTAAAGTTTAATTTGATCTTTTTTTAATATCATGTTAAAGTGTTTCCATCTTGGAATGACGCGATTATAGTTAGCATAAATCTGCCATGTATATCACTGCTTCATTTTTATTAGCTTTTATTTAACATGGTAAAAGGTAATTTATTTGTATTAATGGAATCATTTCCCCCGCCCTCAGTCTGGAACAGAGCCTTGCTTGAATATTGCACTTGTATAAATTGTTCCGCTGAAAGCCATGAGCTTTCTGCACTTTTCACCTTTTTCCTCGCTGCTGTCTGCAGTAGTTGTTTTAATTGACTGTCTTGGTGCCTCTGTGCCCTTATAATCTGCTTCACTCTGCCCCTTCCCACATTCTCTGTAACAGAGAAGATACAGGAGATAAATAGGTAACACTGAACCTACTGTGTGCTGATCCTTTCCAACACTGACATAGTTTCAAGCCAATATTGAGACCAGCTTTTGTTGGTGTGGGCTCTGGGGATCCACAGCTTAGAATTCACCTGCCATTACATGTCTAGGACTATGGACAGGTAATGTTCCTGAAGCTTCTAGACCGAGTATTGCATGCTTTATTCAGCTGGTTCTGAATGAAGTCCTGATATGTGGTACACATATTGAATAGGAACTGATACAAGCCTACAAAATCACCTGTGATAAATTTCAGAATACTTCCTAGTACTGGACTGCAAACATTGTTAACTAGCTTTTGGATGGCAACCTTAAGATTGCCCAGTGCCTGAGCTAGGCTATTGTAAACTGTTCAGGGGTGACTGTTACAACGGTTGGGGTCCTAGGGTAGTAAAGCCTTCAAGACGCGATAAATCAATCGCCAGCAGTGCCCCCGTCAACTCTGGAACTCCAGCTTGCCGAGAGGCGCAAGCTGGAGTCGACGGGAGAGCGCGCTGCCGACTGCCGCTGCCGTGAGGACGGCAGGTAAGTCGGCTGGAGATATGCAGACTTCAGCTACGTGATTCACGTAGCTGAAGTTGCGTTATCTGCAGTCAATCCCCCCCCATCCCCCTGTAGTGAAGACCAGCCCTAGAAGTGGGGTTGAGTCTAAGTTTACGCAATGTACAGATTTGAGGCACAAGAAGGATGTGGACAGTGGACGTCCTTTAATATATACCAAGTTTGCCTTAGATAAGGTACCTCTGAAGTGAGTTTTGTATAGGGAATACTTATAATGATCCAAATACTAAAGTAACATATCTAGTCAGAGCAATTGAAATGTTTAAAGCATGACCCCTGTGATAGACTACCTCTCAACTCATTTAGACTCACCTCTGAATTTGGCCCACAGGGAGAGAGCATGTGCCAGAGCTGGGAACTGAACAAAGTTCCTCTGATTCCCAGGCCTGTGTTATAGCTACAAGATCATTCTTCCTCTCCTTAATTCTTATCCTCCCCAGAGCCTACTACCCAGGCTGTGATGTTTGCCCTTATTCCTGATGAACAAGGTAATGTTAGCAACTAGTATTGCACACAGTCTCACACAAACTTGGAAACTGATACCCTGAAGCTTAGGGGGAGAAATAAAGACAGGGAATTAGTGTAACTTTTCACTGCCATGCTAGTAATTGCTGCTGGATCAATGCCTTGCATTAGCAAGACTCTTCTATGAGGAAAGTTGCAGAAGCAGTACAGAATAGGCACTTCTACTGGGAATTGACACAGTCATAGATGTAGGAGGATTTAGCAGTAACACAGAAAAGGGATTACATATTTTTTTTATTATAAATCATTGATTATACTTTCAGAAATAGTGTCAAAAATGAATATAATATTTTAACCTAAAAATATTGTCCTATTTCTGTTTAAACAGTGGTACTGTTTGTTGTTGTTATAATTAGTAATAGTAGTTGCATTTTTATTATGGTAGCATCTAGAGTAGAGGCACCAACTAAGATCAGGGTTCCATTTTGCTAAGTATTGCGCAAACACATAGGAACAGATTTACAATCCTAAAGAGCACACAAATTTAAATTAATAGGATATTGTAAAAGATTTCCAAACGTATCCAGAATCTGGGATGGGTTCCTTTTGTAGTGGCAGTGGTATAAATCAAACTAAATAAATTCATACTGTGGTTGGATGTAGAGCTCTGCAGGGAATATTTAAATGAAAAAGAAAATTTTGTTTTCATTTTTGCTTGATTTTTTTTCTGGTTTGACATATTTTCAAAGGGACCCCAACCTGACCTTTAAATTTGGACTGGCAAAGGTAAAACTGTGAGGTCGAAGTTGGAGGCTGTTTTTGAAAATATGACACATTAGTATTTGGTAACCAAAGGAGCTACATTTAAGGCATAAAAGCGTTGGCAGTGTCCTTTCTGAATTTGTGCAAAGTGTGTTAAATGGTTTAGTAGGTTCATATAATAGTTTTTTTGTCACTGGTTATTTTTCTACATTCAGTTTTGTCATTTCATTCATATGTTATATTTTATATTAGCACCACTTTCTGCATCTAACCCTAGTCCCTATTTGGTCCCAGCCCATAGTCTCACCATATAATAGGTCACAATTGCCAGTCTACACAAGTCTGAAGTAATAAGGGTGTGTGTGTTCAGGAGTGACATACTGTAGTAGACATTTGTGGAGAAATCTGTGGAGCTTTCATTTTCATTAATACCGTTCTTTTCTAGATGTTTTGCAGAATTAAATTATAAAAATTGCTAAGTGCAAGTGGTGTTTTGAAAAAAAAACATGTTACATCTAATACAGGAAATATGAGGGAAAAACAGAATAGAATCCACTATTGTTGCATATTAGACATTTTAAAATAGTGTATTATTTCCAAACTTCCTAAAAATACTTTTCACCAAACTGAACAACTGTACCAAGATGACTAGTTTTTTGTGAAATTTAAATTACTTACATGTCCATTTCAGTGACTAACTTTAAAAATTATCAAATGATGTGTTTTAATCCAATTACATTCTCAGTAGAGTGAAACTTGCCTTAGACTTAGCATGTACACAGCTGAAGCTTTGGTCCCTGGTATGAATTTTTTATTAAAAACTCTACAGTGTTCAAAGGCCTGTCAAGTTATCAGTTATTACTTTTTTGTGGTCTCAAAGAGAGTCTTCAAAACAGAATCGGGTGGACTTTACAACATGTTTAGCTATAGGAAATTATGAAATATCAAAATGTATGTTATATACTTGTGCTAATCATAATTTTTGTAGCGAATGTACAGAAATACTTGGGAGTTTTATGTAGCCAGAAAGAAAGTAAGTTAATAGTGGAACCAACTAATTTCCTTACATGAAGTTACAACCATTTTGTTGAGAAGCTTTTGCATGGATTGTAAATTTGGCAGGGAGGTTGCCATGATAACAGGATGTGTCTTTTCCTATAGGGAAACGTCCCAAACTGGGGCAAACTGTGAGCTTCTGAAAAAATCTGAGTTCACACAGGCTCAGTAAAGATTTGTTAAGAGTTTAGCTGCTAAATTCTCCAAAGAGTCCTATCTAAGCATGCTGCATTCCCTCAGAGCTCCAGCAAGTGACCAGATTCTGCAGGTAACATCCACACAGCACCTGTGCATGCTCCATCCTGGAGCTGTTGAGCAGGCTTTGACTGCAGTTTCTCCTCCTCTCAGACAGGGGCCACTGTGACAACCTTAATTCTGGCATTTCCTAATTTTTGCTTGCTCAATTTTGCAATCTTAGCATTCTCTTAATATCATTTCTTTGGATGTAATATATGCTTCTTTTAGACTTTTCTATTTTTAGGTTATTTTAAACTATTTTTGCTAATGTTATATTTAACCTTGGCCATTTCTGTGTTTTTAAATAGAAAAGATGTTTTGTCTTTGTCAAATGAAGAGCACTTCATTTGCTAGTATTTTTTATGTAATACCTTGGAAGATCCAAAAAGATAAACTTTTGAGATATTCAGACACTTTGGATAATGTACAAAGGCTTTTTTAGCACAGATATACACAGTTTCCAATATTTTTACACTGTGTCACTTACATCATAAGTTTTAAATATCTGAAAGAACTGTAATGAACAGGAGCTAATTAAGAAATAGGTAATAAAACAGATTATTCAGGTGCTGCTGTTTTATTAGCATCTCATTATGATTCAGTAATTCCTGTTAAAGTCTGGATCAAAGAGAAATATCTCACAGGAGAGTTTACAGAGTACTTTAACAGATTCTATTTATTGTATGATCCCAGAGTGAGTATTGGCTTTTATGCTGTCATATTAACTTATTGTATCTATAGCTGCATTGTATCTATAAGCAATCTGCAGGGCTTTTTTATGTTGCTGTCCAACAGACTATAGAATAAATAGTTAGATTTTTTTTTCCTCCCCAGCTTATCTATTTTAAAAATAAACAAAATAATACAGTGATATCTTAAGGCTCTGCTAAGAAGTAATTCTGTGTAACCTTTTGCATCATTTAAGCTTTAGTTTGCAAGGAGAGAGATGTAGGGTTTTGCCCACCAAGAAGATTGGGAATAACTGACATTAAAAAAAAAAAGTCCTACGGATCTTTCCACCAGTTTTTCATATGCTTGGTGAGCCCTCGGCACTCTTATTCATGCAGTTTTGAGGGTCTGTCATTGTTTTGCAGAGCAGCTTATGAAATCTACCTCTTACAGATGCGTGCACTCAAAAATTCACACTGTGAAGCAGCATGGCAGATCAGGACGCAATGGCAAACGGATATTGCACTGACGGGTGCTATGGAGATGCCTATGAATAAAATTAACGAATTAAAATAACTAAAAAGACAAAGCCACACTCACGTCCACACACATACATCCGGTCCGGTGGGGATGGAAGCTACCAAGCACATTTGTACGCGGATGTGCCTTGAGAATCCCTATAATTTTTCAGCCAGTTCTGTGGGCCATGCTGAGATGCAGCCACAAGGAGGAGTTTTCCCACAAAGCGGGAGTAGGCCGATGCCCAGATCCTTTGTTTTGAGGCTGCTGTCACTCAACATGAGAGGAGCACTGAGTACTGTGAATGGGTCTTGAATGACCAGGAAATTTGGCTGCTCATCAAAGGCAGAGGCCTATCCAGAGCACTGTGCAGCCAATGATGCAGTTGACTGAATATCCATGGACTCTGAGGCAGAGGATGTGGGTATTTCCTCTCCTGCATCATGAGTAGTTTCTCCTCTGGTCCCTGATTGCGCCATCTGCCCTACAGTACCTGGGAATCCAGCTGTCACCCACAAGGTGGCCATTGAGGAGTCATGTGACTTTAAACAATAATTTTAGGCAACTGAAGTGAGAGAAGCAGGTCTCAGGCTGCGTGTTGTATGACTATTATTGCTGCTGGTGGTGTTTTTATGGTAATTTGTTGGTAGGCCGGTATGTTTTCTCTTAAAGACCCAGCTTTTGGACTCATATGATTAACTCGGTTTTCATTTGTTTTTTTAATGCAAGTTTCTTACCTCTATGATTGTGGAGAAACGCTTGAAATCCAAATAAAACCCCCCCAATTTTTTAAATCTTACTTTTTGGCTTATTTAGTGGTTTCTGGGAGGTAATGGGGAGGAAGCTGACACATGATATTTGATTACTTGGGGCTGGCAGCACTGCAGTGCCACTACCAAGCCCCTAGCTTTAAGTACAGAAGAACAAGGCAAAGATTTGTCACAAAGATGTCACACTCCTCCTGATTGCAGGGAAATGTTTGCACAGAGTTTTAATATAGAATTTCAAATTTCATACATTGGGAAACAGGCATATTTTGATGGGGGAAAAAACTTTCATTATGAATTGATTTTTCCCATCCTGTCAATGGTTCTGCTCAGTAATATAACTTGCCACATCACTTATAACTCCAGGAATTTACTCTTTTGTAGATCCAGATCCCATTATTGCAAAGGAGGAAAGGAATTAACCATTCTTCTGCTTTTTGTTTTCTAATTGAGTATTACAGGATGTAAAATAATTGTATGCTATATTCCCAGCATAAACTGTATTTCAAACCCTGCATTACAACTACATGCTGCAGTAATTTCTTTATGGGCCAGATTTGATGGCAAAGTTAGATGAGAAATTGTGCCCCAGATTTATATGCACAATCATTGTGGTTCCAAGTGCAAATTAGGGTCATTCTGTGCACAAATACACCCAATTAGCCATGTTTATATATGTAGTTACTTTGACTGTTGCCTGCTATTACTTTGATTTCACAAATTAGACACACAGTTTTAAAGTAGAGCTGTACATGTGGTGTAGGAAGTATTATAGTTCCGTGCTGGATTTGATCAGAAGTCCTCTATTGCTCTTGGATTGGCTCCTTCAGAGCAGAGCCAATTGGTATACGACCGTGTGACTCACAGTTAATCTCCCAAACAGGACAGAAAATAAAAACTGAAACCGGGCAGCGTTTCCACAATGAAAACATTTTCAAACTGTGATTGTAGGCCAACTACTGTACTTTGAGTGAATGTATTTAGCAGTTACACTGTGAAGGCTGCTGCAGGTCAATCCATGTCTGAGCAGTGTAAGTAGGGTCGATATAATGACATTTACAGCCCCCCAAGATGATCGCAGAAAAGAGGTCGTGGGAAACCCAATACTTGTATGGAGGTGCCTGACTCTCCTCCTTGAAGACCGACTTTCTTCAGAGTATGCTGCCTAAGAGTGGTTCTGTGCATTGCTATAAAGATTAGGCGTGGAAGGATATGAGTCTTAACGCCAAGTCTATAGACTTGATGCCGCAAGTTGGTTGTTTTTGTTTTGCTGCAACATAGATTGTTTTCCTGCAACATAGACCTGCCACAAGTGTGCCCTTGGTTAGCATGCACCATCATTTTGGCTGCATTTGCAAATTTAGATAATGCTGTACACATATATACCTAATTAGTCATATTAGCATATCCTACTACCGGGTTGTGCATGCAGTTACTTTGTTAAATTTGATTAAAGGTTCCTCTTGAAAAAGCCCACTTCGATCCTGTTGCTAGCAGAGGAAAGAGATGGTCCAGTGCTAAAGGTACTCCCCTAGGACTCAGGAGATGGAGGTTCACATCCCTACTTTGCCACCTTGGGCAAGTAACTTGCTCTCTTTGTCTTGGTTACCTATTTGTATAATGGGGATAACAGAACTTTCCTACCTCCTAAGGATGTTGTGAGGATAAATCCATTAAATGTTGTGATGCATTTAGACACTGTGGCATAAGGCCACAGAAGTTGCTGAACTAGATAGTACCAGCATTGGCCAATGGGAGTTCAGGTTACCCAGTTCTTCTCGAGATGGGACCTGAAGGGAATTGAAGCTGTAATTCTAAGAGGGATCAAGAGAAGACTCTGTAGCTGCTAAGGTAGAGAGGTCCATTGAGCCTCATGATTTGGCAGCCTACTTGCTGAACAGAGGCTGTAAATTGGACATAGTAACTTTCTTCCACTTGCATGAGTCAGGGAAGCACAATTTTTAAGGAGGGATTTAGATAACATTGCTTATTAGTAAACTAAGGATTATCTGGGATTTTAAAGTTTGTTCTAATCCATAGTGTTGCTCAACCGTGGAAATTTGAGGATGTTTCAGTCCTTCATCATGGAGCTTCACCTGTAAAAAGCTGCAGATGGCTTCACTGGAGTGAAACCTGCTTTCAGCTGTGGGCTTTTACAACTACAGCAGAAGATTTAAGTTTTCAAAACAAAACCCTACACGCCCTACAGTGGCTATCTGAGTGCTAAAGAAGTGGTGGTGGTGTTTTTCATACAGGCATCAGGGATGCTCCCGCATTTATAAATATGAACAAATTGACTTGAACTGAAGTCAATGGGCCTTCATCCCAAACCTATGTGCACTCACAGCAGTTAATTTATCAGGATAACACTTCCAAAGGAAGTGTCCAAGCAAGCCAGCTTTTCTAGTTCCTCTGCTCTGTATGGACAGTAAACTCTCCACGCACTTGGAGAACTTCCAGATGGGCACCTGCGATTGGATTAATTGAACATTCAAGCAGCAAGAGGGACACTGTCTAAGGAGCCCTTAACTCATGAGCATAGTGTGCCATAGGAGAGTTAAGCTTCCCCATCAGAAAATTCAGCTGAGATCCCCCATTGCTCCCAACATATTCAGATCCATGTCTCCCATCTGGTATGACATGGTAGGAGTTAATAGTGCTCTGTAAAAAAAATAATGTGATGTGGAGAGTGGTATTATTTTAGCCAGGGCAGCAAAGCCGGCTAAAAATTTAGAAAGGGACCTGCTGGGAAGAGGGAGAACAGGATTGGGGTGGTCTTAAAGCTGCAGCTTTTACTTCTGTAGCTGCTGTAGCAATACAAATACATTTGTTGTTGCTACACCCAGACTGTCTCGTGCCTAGAGGGAAGAGCATGTTGTATTACAATCCTGTAACTCATCCTTCTTGCATAAAACCCTTCTCTCCCTCCACTTCTGCTTCTTATCTCTTTTTCTTTCTTTAAGATGACTGTACTTGGTGGTGAAACTGTTACCATCTCTCCTCTGATGTTTGCTACATTTAATACATGCATAATTTCTGTCTCCTTCTGTTACATTATTGAGTAGCATCACATAGGGCTAGAAAAAATCTCTGTTTTTCAAGGTGGAAAATAGGGTGTTGTTTTTTCTTTTATATGGCATTACCTAACAATGTGAATATTATGTGGCTAATGTCAAGAGGTTTTTTTTTCCTGCACTCTATATTCAATGTATGCTGAGCTTAAAATTGGAATTTTTGGAAGCATGAATTCGGTACCTATTGCTAAAGACAGAGGGTTGAGATTTCTGTTTGTTTTGTAATTTGGGGGTTGATTTAAATTAAGTCCATTAGCATGTTCAACTTTAGGAATGCATGAAATAATGCAAGTTATTGGTTTTTCTAAAAATAAAATAAAATTGCTTTATCTGGTTTGAACATAATCACCCTGCTGGACATACTGGATTTTTTGAAGACATGAGTACTGCACATTAAATGTAAATGTATTTGTACTCTGCCAATGCAGTATTATTGTGTGGATTAGAAATATCTTTTAGATTGGTATTCAAGCAAATGGTGGATAATAAGAACAAATGTGAAACTGTCTCTGTTGGCTGAATTAGTACTAGATCTAAGTAGAGTACTGCAGGAGGAATGAAAAGTGAAAATGCAGATGCTGAATAGGAGATATAGTACAGGCAAAGATGGAGGAGAATGCTCCTAGAATAAGGCACTGCTTGCTGTCAGTAGGGGTGTAAGAACCTGTCCTTCAACTACTACAAGTAACAATGTGTATCAGTAAATAAAACGAGGAAGACTTTGTAGCACTTTAGAGATTAACCAGTTTATTTCAGAATTCTTTTGATAGCACAAATAAGTCGGAAGTGAAAGAAATTTTCAATTTTTGCAAAGAGAAGATTTTGACTTGAGAAACAGGCTAGTTGCTAATGGCATGATTTTTATTTTCTTGTAAAATGTGAAACTTTCCCTTTCCTTTCCTTTTCTGCCCTGGAAGTCCATCGCTAAATATAAACCATTCAAAAAATCTGGTGCCATCTTCAGATGACCTTCTGTATTTTATCTCACCAGTGAAGTTGGTATGCTTCAACCATCCACGTCTCCTTCAATAGTAAGAGGAACATGCCTAGAAACTGATTATGGTCTTGAAGTACAACAGCCTTTCATGCCCAATATTTTGGTCCTTACAGTAAATTGATAGTGGCCTTTCATTGCCCTGCTTCATGTCTACATTTGACACCCAGATCTGCCTGTTCAAGGCCACAATTCTGCAAAGCACTAAAGCACACACTGAATTTTAAGCACTATCTTAAATCAATCCTTGTTCAGCAAAACATACTGGCACAAGCTTGCATCCAGTTGATGTTGTAGGCAGTATCCTTGTAAGTAAAACATGCTTAAATCTCTAGTGAACAGCAGTAAGGCTACAGAATGTCCACATCAGTGGTAGTAAGAAATAGTTCTCTTTTTAATACATGCCACATTCATAGGGCACCGAATAAAGCAAACACTGGAACAATTTGTTGTTGCCATGGAGTAGCTTCATTGCTCTAGAGTGGTATTTCAACTCCTGTGAAGGGGAGTATAGGCTGGGGTCTATGCTTCACCATTGCACTCCAAGCTTTCTGATGATTTTGTCTATTTCCTTTACCCCTCACTTTGTCTGTCTGCTTTGCCACAGCATAAAAAATGAAATGATTGGCAAGTGAAACTGTAACAACTGAAAGAAAATGTGGGAAGCCAGCTGGTGGAATTCGTGACCACAGGTCTTCTCGGAATGATTCTTGGCCCCAGTGTGGTGCTATGACATCAAAAATGGGCTATAAAGCTTGTTTAACCAGCCTCTTGAAGTTTCCCTTGGTGGCAGCCTTTGGTGTAGGGGGATGTTGGTGGTGAAGCTGGGGTGAGGCTTGTAGCTGGAACACCAGGGTGTTGTCAGAGAGCCACTCTGCTCCAGCTATCCCCATGTGCTGGAATGGCCCTTTGATTGCACAGATGGTTGCCTCTTGACTGCACCTCCCCACAGGATCTACACAAAGCATGGTTTTGCTGGACCCAAAAATTGGGTCCAGATACCGTAGCTAGATTTGTAAAAAGCTGGATGACTTTAGGCCAAGATAAAGGGAAATTAAATCTGATGAGTCCAGACATAAATCTGATGATCAAAAAGGGCCTCCTCATTTTTTCAGTTATTTAGGGGGCAGGGGTAAGGTGGGGGTGTACTTCCTGTGAAGCCAGGGACCGGGTCGCTGATAGAGGCAGGACATCAGACTGGAATGGTCAGTTGTCTGCCTGGTATCCCTCTGTACCTGCTTCATGGTAATGGGAACAAGGGCCCTCTCTCACACCTAGCCAGGGACAATCCAAGTGTTGCCACGGTGAAGGTCTGCAGACCAAGTGCAGAGCAATGCCCTGCAGCATAGCTTTTGCTGAACCTTCAAAATATAAAGCAGTAAATAAAAGCATTCCCCGGGTGAGGGTTGTCCCCCCATCTTTCATATTCCTCAGGAGGTAACGGTTGCTATGGCAACACCTCATTTACTACTACTTTTTTATATATATATAATTATATTAAGCACAGCGTAAAGCCTGCTTGCTGGTGCATATTTGTACTGCTGCCCTGGAGCTGCAGCACATTCTGCACCCACAGTTTTTAAAAGATAATCCATTATTTTTGGCAGCAGACTGGCTTTTTATGCTACCATCATCCTGCTCCTTTCTTTGAAGGGACCTGGTTATGTAGCCCTGTGCACTATTCAACTATAAAGTGAAGGGGTGTGTTTGAGATTTTTTTTTTTTTGTCCTGTGGCCATTCCCCGCCACTGCTCTCCAGCCATCTAAAAATAGACGTTATTTTAAAATCCTAAATAATTCCTTGTGTTCTCTCATACACCTGCTCATTTGTCCCATGCCTACTGCCCTGCTAAATCCAAGGCATCTTTCATGATTATTTTAAGATTTGTAGGGCTTCCTGAATTATATCTGTGAGGGCATCCATTTAAATGCTTGCCAAAACTTGCATTGGCCTGGGTGTATAGGCAGAATATTGCCAAACATTGAAGCCAGAATGTGTAATGCCACTGCATTACTTCCTTATTTGAACATGATGTAACTGTTTTATGTGCTTGCATACCCATTTGTGTAGGTTTTTGCATGCATTCACGAGCGGCTGTACTCACAAAGGCTCATTGAAGGAGACCTTTGAAAGTGCCACAGTATTTTGGGAATCTTCTGTGTGTGATGATGTTATTCTGGGATGATCTACTAATCTCGTAGCGATAGTTTCAGATGCTGTGTGTTTCTGTCCACATGTGGACTAAAAGGGCCTGATTCTCATGATGCATAAATTATGTTTGCTCTCCTTTTGAGGTCTTCTTTCCCAGCCGGTGTGGGGTAAAGTGACCTTTGTGTAAATGAGAAGCAGATCCAACAAGAGTGAGTGCTAAGTAAAGAACCTCGATACGTTCAAAGAGGAGCCAAAGCAGAGACCATACGAATTTTAGCAACATTATGAGAAAGGATTCAGGCTGGGAAATTTGATGGCAGAGTAAAACTTTCCATATCCCCATCAGAGCAGAACAGAACAACAGATTGAGAGGGTAAAGATGAATAAACCTGTAAGCAATTTTAAACCAATGCTACAGAAAGGAATGAAATTGGTTTGGAATTGTCAGAATTTGGCTCTTTAACCCATTTTGCCCACCTTTAAATTAAATACTTGTGTTTTATGCAGCTAGGCTATGATCTTATCTGTCTTAGTGCTTTCTACATCATCCAACCCATCACTGTAGTATGCAAGCACTGCCCAAGTAAATTGGACTTGTAGTGGATTTCATAGAGGAGTCTGTTTTCCACCCATCCTATCTTCTAATCTAGAAAACTGTGTGGGGCATATGGGCAAAATTTTTAAAGTTTTGTTTGTGTTTGTCTATTCTCTTTGTTTTTTAATCTCCCAGCTATATTGAAAGCATATTGAAGCATCTTCTAAAAGCTGCTTCAGCATCTTAATCTTCACAGTAGTGCTGAAGTCTCCTTAGAGACTTAGAACATTTTATCTCCAGTTCTCTAGGGATTTTCCTTGGCTTTGTTAGCTGCATTATCCTAGAACATAGGCTGTGGAGCCAGAGGGTCACTTTTTGGCCGGGTTAAACCTAAGGGGTGCTATGACCCTGGGCACCAGGCTGTAACACCACTCATTCAAATTTAGCCCATCTGTTGCTCACTCAGATTTGAGTGAATAGTGTTGCAACCTGATGCGTGGGGTTGCAGCATTGCTCAGGTTTGGCCCAGCTGCATCTCCGTCATTCTGGAGGGGTGGCTGAGCCAAAATTGAGTGAGACCCGTTGTGACCTCACATGTGGGGTAGCAGAGTGGTGCCGCGATCCTGTGTGCTGGGTCATAATCCCACATGCTCAGACTTGGAGGAGTTGAGTGCAAAGGCGCATGGGACAGAGTGGGACGGGGGAGTGTCAGTCTGCAAGTGGCAGTGAGGTGCCTCAGAAGGCACAGTTAGGTCGGCTTAACTACATCGCGTGAGGGCTCAGAAGAATGTCATGTGTAATGTAATTAAGATGACCTAAGCCCCAGGGTACACACCGCTAGGTCAACGAGAGAATTCGTCTGTCGACATAGCAACCGCTTCTTGGAGAAGTGGATTCACTACAGCAATGGAAGAACCTCTTCCATCGCTGCAGTAAGTGTGTACACTACAACTGTGCCTCTTTATCATTTCTAGTATAGAAATATCCTAGGTGAATGTGGAAGAAGACATCTCCTGCCACTGATACCACCTAGGTGCCCAGTTAGTGATGAGTCCAGCTGGACCCCTGACTTCACACGATTTTCACAAATGGATTTGTGATTGCAGCTTTTGTCTTCCAAACAAAAGCTATCTACTCTCAGCAGATGTTCTACCAGCTAATTTAAAACATGTTGTTTGGATATTATTCCCTCTATTGTGTGAACCCATAAGAACAATGTGACTGGGTGCAGGATTATTTTATATGTCTTCAGTGCCAGCGGCTAAATCAGTAACCTTAATTGGTTTGGCAGCTCCCCATTAGTACCAGAATTAAGTGGCTTCCAAATGATTACATTGACTTTGTTGCACTATTATAGTAATAATCAAACAAACAGGCCATTCCATTAAAAGCTTTTTTGCAGGCTCTTGAAACCCATTACATCTCTGAATTTCTTATGCAATGAGTTACATCAAGGGGCCTGTCAAAAAGCAAGTGAGAGTGGGAGGAGGGGAGGTGAATTTGACCATTTTCTGTTGTACCAAGTGAATTACAGTATATTCAGGTACTTTCAAAGTTTAAAAAGACTGTCAAATTGAAAAAGTATCAAGAAAAAATGGAAAAAATGTAAGTGACCCGCTCATCTAGATTTCTTTGCTATTTACTGTAATTATAATAATCCAGGCACATTCATCAAGTTTAATATAGAACAATAAATAACTGGAGAATATTTTAAAGTTTGATTTTTTTTTACATTACCACATGAACAGAAAAGAGCCGGTTTTCATATTTTAGTGACTATGTGGTGAGCTGAAGATATTCTAAATTAAATGACGTGCATTTGCAATGATTAGAAAAGTAATTATATTCAGTTCAAAAGCAAATGCAGTTATGTGAGTGTCAATATAGTTCAATATAAGGATAAGCAAATGAAATGTGGAACTTTCTTCCACTGGTAAAGTTTTTAGCAATAAGCTACTTCTAGTGGGTGAGAAAAAATGGTAATTTTCCTCAGTGTCACTTCCCCTCTGTTAATTTCAAATCCCTAATATGTTATCTTTATGACACTGCATGTCTAGCACTATTCTCTGTTTAGCTTTAGTGATAAAAATAAATCTAAAAAGTAGATCATAGCACATCTGTATTTGCTGGTGCTAAGAAAAACATCTAAGAAATACATTTTAAATAATTGTGAGTAAAATGGCATCTTTACAGCTATACAGCAAAATAACACTAACATCACAAATAATTTCCTTAAAATGCTGCTTCTCTTAACATTGTGTGATTACAAGTAATCTTGGAAGTGTAAATTGGCCTTTTGTAATGTTTATTTCAGTTGAACTACAGAAATGGTACTTTCTTTTACCCTAATGCTGTTACATTAAAAAGACAAGCAAACCCATTTCTCATGGCTTGCTGTGCTAATTTTTCACAACTACTTGAATTATACTCAGTGTTCCTATGCAGTTGGAAAACGTCAGCATGGGGTTTTGACCTCACTTCCTCTCCGAGATCAACCAAGTTAAAATTAAAATATCAAGCAGAACAATTTCTGTGGCAAAATTGCAAAAGTTAATACAGTTGAATCTGCATTTGCATTCATGTTCCCGTTAAGTCAGTTCAATTAACATTATATTTGTGAAGCACAGAAAAATAAAATAAGCCACTACTCTTTTAATATTCTTTGATGTAGCAGATAAAAGAAAATTGCAAAGTTTTAAATGAAATATCCTGTATGCATATTTAATTTGCATTTAATGCAGCAGGTACTGTATCTTAATTAAATGGGAGATTATCATTAAAGTATATTTACTGAGGCTTACCAGCTTCATGTTTGTCAGTGGTGACCTGACATATTTTGATGTGATCTTATTTGTGACAAGGAGCCAAATTCTGTGCTGACCTCCATCCCAGCTAAATTAAATGTAGTAGCTTTGGGCCTGATTGTGCCCCCCCTGTTTTCGTGCTGATTAATACTATACCCAGGAATAATCTCAATGACCCCCAAAGGACTGCTTGCACACCCAAGGACTGCTCAACATGGGTAAGGGTATCACTATGACTCCACTACTTACATATATGGACTTGCTGAAATGCATGTTACTCATTGCTTGGATTTGGCCCTATTTAGCAACACACCAGCAAAATGTTTATAGATGTGAGGTGATCCATGTACATATTGGGGTAGAGCCATTTGGTTTTGACTGTAGTCCATGTAGCATTCTCTGTGGCCAGTTGTGAAATTATGGAAAATAGGTGCCTTTATCCAGTAAATGGGGCTGAGATTGAAAATAATGTCTTTTTTTTTTTTGCAGCCCCTGCACCCCTAGGACCTCTGGTGGGGCCTCCCCCTAGGCCCTGCAGCCTGGGGCCCGTGGCTAGAGCCCACCCAGCTCCTTCTGCCCTGCCCCAGCTCTGCCCTAACCCAGGTACCTGGCTTCAGCTCCTGCAGTCAGGCCTGTCTCCCTCTGGCTACAGAGGAGACTGCTTCTCTCTAGGCTCCTGCCTCCCAGCCTTTATATAAGACTTGGGAGTGTTTGGGGCGTGGCCTCCAGCTGGGCCCACTCCCCAATCAGGCCTGAGCCTGCCAGCTCTCGGCCTCAAACCCCCTTCCTTCTATTCATGAGCTGGGTAAAACCTTGTTATGGGTTGAGTTAAAACCTCATTCAAGCTGATGTGTGAACACACCCTTCATAGAGACAGTTAAGAGGTCCACTTAAAACAAGGCTTAAAAGAGTCTGTCCATATTGTGACCACATGTGTGTGTGGTAGGGTTGCCAGGTGTCCAGTTTTTGACCAGAACGCCCAGTCGAAAAGGGACCCTGGTGGCTCTGGTCAGCACTGCTGACCAGGCTGTTAGAAGTCTAGTTGGCGATGCAGTGGGACTAAGGCAGGCTTCCTACTTGCCGTGGCTCCACACAGCTCCCGGAAGCAGTAGCATGTCCCCCCTCCAGGTCCTAGGTGTAGGGGCAGCCCAGAGCCTGAGTCCCAAGCCCCTCCCCCCTCCCCCCCGACACTCTGAACCCCTTATTTCTGGCCTCACCCCAACCGGAGCTCTCACCGCCTCCCATACCCCAAGACCCTGAGCCAGCCCAGCGAAAAAGAGCAAGTGAGTGAGGATGGGGAGAGGGAGTGACAGAGGGAGGGAGGATTGAGTGAGTGAGGGGCGGGGCCTCAGAGAAGGGGCAAGTAGGGGCGGGGTCTAGGAGAATGGGAAGAGACAGGAAAAAAGAGGCTGTTGTAGCTGTGTCAGACGCAGGATGTTAGTCACAAGGAAGGTGAGGTAATATCTTTTACACAGAAGTGGGCCAATAACAGATATTACCTCACCCTCTTTGTATATCTAAGAGTGGAGAGAGGCAGAGAAAAATGAGCAAGAAGGTCAAGCAGTAGCCTGTAGGCAAAAGCTAGAGAGCAAGCTGTGGGGTCTGTTGGCTGAAGAGGCTTGGGACAGTAAACCAAGAAACTCCTCCTTTTGTTTTGGGTTTCTCCTGCATTCGGAGAAGCAATACTTTATACATTCCTTGTAGATAACCGAGATTGCATCAAAGAAAATACCAGATTCCATCAATTTCTACTTCCAACTGGAACATCTCCAGGGCCCTGAAATTTGACTAGCCGCTCCGGTCAAAAAGGAGGAACAGTAATGTTCAATCTCGATTTCATACTGCTGAGCTGAAATAATTCTAAACTGTCACATATTAAACTGCCACTGACTGTTTCAATAGGAAATCCAAGGGAAAGCAAATTTGAAAAGGGGCTGGTAATCTGATAATAGATATATTTATTTTAAAGATATGTACGCTATGGCAAATTATACTTGTCACGAGCTGGATCAATACTTGCAGCAAACCACAGAAATAGCACTTACGGCTACTTATTGGAGCATAATTAGTATTCACTAAACCAGTGTTAAAATGTATGCTATGTTTAACACTGTCCTGACTGTATTAGTGTTAAAATACCCTATTGTGCACTATTCTATTTCTTCTTATATTATAAAACTGTATTCTCCAGCATTCACAATGATTAATTTATTTTAGAATATGTACAATGTAAGGATTTAGTCATTCATTGTGTTTAATAATTACTTAGGAGCCAGGTTTTCATTTCATATCAGCGCTTGGGTACGGGGTTACCCAATATTAGGGCAATCATTCTTTTAGTGCAGTAGGGCTTCCCTCCTCGCCCCCTTGCTCCATTCACATTTTCTTGCCCAAAAGGACTAGAAGCATTTCCAGCGCACAAGTCCTGTACAAATTCATGTCACGTGTCATCCTATATTTTTTAGGCCACTGGAACAATTGACAACTGGATCGGGTGGCTGACATGCCTTTTGACAAATCTGCACTTGGCATTTGCAATCAAGATGTCCAACAAACAAACAAAACCTTTTCTCAGCTGGGGCTGAAGCACCCATGGAAAAAAATTAGCAGGTGCTTAGCACCCACCGGCAGCCAGCTCCCCCCCTCTGCCCCAGCATCTCCCACCTGCCGATCAACTCGTCCCCCTCCTTCCCAGCACCTACTCCCCACCACAATCAGTTGTTTCGCAGCATGCCGGAGCCTCTGGGAGGAAGGGGGAGGAGCTGGACAGGGCACACTCAAGGTAGGGGGCAGAACTGGGTGGGAAGAGGCAGGGCGGGTCAGGAAGAGGTGGGATGGGTGGGGACTTGGAGTGGGGGCGGGACTGTGGGAGGGGCAGAAAGCGGCAGGATGGGGATGGGGGCTTGGGGAAAGGTGGCAGGTGTGGCAGAACAGGGGGGTTGAGCATCTCCAGGCCCGGAGGAAGCTGGCACTTATGAATCAGAGTATTTATGGAAAGTCCTGTATAACTCTAGGAAATGATGGTAACCTCCTCCCCGTATAATCTAACTTTTTTGCCCTCCTCTTACAACTATGAGTAAATTATTAAATATATGGAAGCTGAGCTGGTAAAATGATTTCATCCTGCTTCCAGAATATGATATGAATAAGATAAATTTGCCTATGTAAAATATTGTGCAAAAGAGGAAAATTCTCCAAAAGGCTATGGGGCAACTTTTCTGTTAGGATATTGAGAAAATCTGGTAGCAAAAAATGTATGTGGAATTTGGCTTCCACAGTGTCTTTGAAAGAAGCAACCTACTTTGCAATCTGAGTGTGTGTTTTCTGAAGTAGAGACAAGAACAGTTACAGCTTGTACTCTCATCCCAGAGCCTTGTGTTTCCATCCGTGTTAGGTGTTCATATGGAACTAATTGCTATGCTATCTGAACATCTCACAATATTTAGTGTGCAGGAGGTATAGGGCAAAACTATACCTCCTGCACACTCAGAACTGAGATACAGAAAGACTAAGCCCCAGATTTTTAAAGGTTTATAAGCATTGCTTCACTCAGTGTTGCAATACCTAACTGACTTATGAGCCTCAGACTCATTTTCCAAAGCAACTTAGGTTCTTAAGTCAGTTAGGCATTGCAACATTGAGTAGAAAATCTGAGCCAAGTGACTAGACCAAGGTCACACAGGAAGTATGTGGCAGAGCAGGGAATTTGAACCCAGGTCTTCCAAGTCCCAGGACACCAACCTATCTACTGGATCAGTTACTTCTCCTTTCACAGACTCTAGTGTCAGATTGCAGTGTTGCCAACTCTCATAAATTTATTGAGTCTCACAATATATGATGTTTTACCCCAAAGCCTCAGCTCCTGGAGTCCTTTTGATTATGTGCTAATCTCAGCTTTCCTTAAGAAAGGCAAGACTCTTGCCATCATGGTTGTGGAGAAGGCTTGAAAATGTGGCCCAAGTGCTCAGAAACTAGAGGCAAATAAAAAGAGGCACATGTTTTATTTTTATTCATTATTTTTAAACCAGTCTCATGAGTCTTAGAGCCTGACTCATGGGTTTTTAACTCTTGGTGTTGGCAATACTAAGCCACTCAGAGCAGAGGCATTTCTCTTTTGAGAGCAGAGGAGAGACTGTTCCTTGTGTCTTATATATCTGCTGTTTTTAAGGTAGTGTGTTAGAAAACAGCATACGTTCCTAGGCGTGCTGTGTATATAAAGTTGTTGTGTTGGGAACTGGTAATGTTGCTGAGAACAGAAATAAACGAGACGGTTATCCTCTCTGCTCCTGAAGATCTGTTTGGGTTTTTTGGGGTTTGATTTTGTTTTGTTTTAAAACCTTGGCATTACTTGTCATTTCAGTACATTGTTCCTACTGTCAAGCAGTAAGGTTCCAGACTTCGGGCATATTGGCATTTATTCCTTTGAGGTAAGGGTAGGAAAATGGTCCATTTGCCAGAAAAGGCAGAAATGTCAGCTGGAGCTATGCAAAGCCTTTTGGCTAGGGAGATGTAGATGATCGGCCCTGCCCTTTTAATAAAATACATGAAAGAGAGCGGAGTTGAGCCAAAGTCTTCACTTTTGCAATCTGAGATCAAATGTTGTAATTTTATGCTAGCAAATCTAGCTGTGGGTCAAAAGAAATAATGAAATAAAGTCATCTCTTTGTTTCTTTGTTTCCCACAGCTTAGCCTTTAAACCTAGTAAAGGAATTTCAGAGACAGGAATACTCTCTCTCATTATTGTAACTATTAGAGGCAGAAAAAAAAGAGTTAGTTCTGCTAAGAAAAAACTATAGCTCAGTTCCTTAATTATTCACTAGGGTGACCAGATGTCCTGATTTTATAGGGACAGTCCCAATTTTGGGGTCTTTTTCTTATATAGGCTCCAATTGCCCCCGACCCTCTGTCCCGATTTTTCACATTTGCTGTCTGGTCACCCTACTATTCACATTTAGTAATTTTGACTGATGGTTTCTGGACTGGTGCAATTCACCGTTCATCAGAATGCTCGTTTTCCTTTCTTTGCTGTTTCTAAGAATTTATCTTGCAATCAGATGGGCAAAGGCAAAGTAAGAGATGTACTTTGTGGGATGGTAGGTGTGTGAGAATTAACTTCATGGCCTTTCGGTAATGTTTTGTGCTCCGACTGAGCAAATGCATCCTCCAAAGCCTCTGTCACCATACACAGGGATTGGGGGAGAGCCTGCTGGATGCTTTAAGGCAGTGGTCCTCAAACGTTTTGTATTGGTGACCCCTTTTGGACACCAGGCCTCTAAGTGTGACCCCCCCTTAGGGGTCGGGCTGGGGTGAGGGGAGGGCTGCTGGCAGCTCTTTGGAGTAGGGGCTGGGCTTGGGGGGGGGGCGTGCCTGTAGCCTGCCATGGCAGGGGCCAGGCTGGGGGTGGGGGGTTCCAGCAGCCCCCCGGGGCAGGGGCCGTCTGGAGACGGGGTGCATGGAGCCGTCCGGGTAGGTGCCAGGAGCCCACCGCGACCGGCCTGAGCTTGCGAGGGCGCCGAGCGCCTGCTGCGACCAGGCTCAGCTCGCAGGGGTGCCTGGAGCCGGCCGGGGGAGCGCGGGGAGCCCGCCGCGACCGGGACCAAGCTTGCGGAGGCGCCTGGAGCCAGCCAGGGTCAGAGGGGCGCCGGGAGCCCACCACGACCAGGCTTGGCTCATGGGGGTGCCTGGAGCCGGCCGGGGGGGCGCGGGGAGCCCGCCGTGACCGGTACTGAGCTCGTGGGGGCACCGGATGCCAGTAGCCTGCGGCAGGGGTCGGGGCCGGCTGCAGGCAGCAGAGGCTCGCGACCCCCGCAAAACCGGGTCACGACCCCCAGTTTGAGAACCAGTGCTTTAAGGTGTATTGACAAGCACTAAAAGAAGCCATCTGTGAGGAGTAGGGAGAGTATTTAAAGTAGAGTTTTTGTTGTTGTTGTAAATTCCTTATGGGTAGGTATAAGGTGCAGAATAAGCCTTATGGGAAAATATTTATGGTCATTGAAATACTGAGAAAAACACACGTTCCAATCCCCACAGGTTTTGTCTATTAGGATCTCTGTTCTGTTATGCAGACGTGTTTAAGTTCAACTCTTATGGTGGTTTTTTTTTAAACTCACTTTTTTTTTTCTTCTAGAAAACACACCACTAATCTGAAGATTTAAATGCGGGTTTCAAATACTACTACTAATGATAAAGCACATTTCACAATAGTAGTACATTAATTGGTCCATTACAGTGGATTTCCTGTAGAAGTGTGTATTATGTTCTCAGTAATACCCCATTAGCACACCATAATTAGTATTAGTACAGTGAATTCCAAATGAATTAATGCCATCTTGCAGCTTATTTTAATGTCTCACCCCAACTCATTTGCACCTCTGGCATGAAAGTGGCACAATAGTCCACAATGCTTAAGGATGTATTTTCATTGTGATTATAGCAACTATTAGCTCGGGATCAAAGCTCAAATGAAATCTACCCTGATCCCTTTTAAAAAGAAAAGCTTATTCTATCCCATCCAGGGTCCATTTAGCTGTGATGAGTGTACCAATACGAGTGTCAATTAGAGCCAGTTATGGTGATGAATTTCTTAATGTACTGAGATCACTGTCAAAAAGTAACCTCTTGTGGTCATGACTGGTCTAGCTAGCATCTGAACTACTGACCTAAAGTTGAAAAAGGCTTTGTATCCCATTTTCAATTCCATGAACCATGCAATGCCAATGTCTATAAAACTAGATTACCCGCTGCCTGTGTATCGAAAAGGAATGACCGGAAAAGGGAAAACGAGACAGCAGGAAAACAGTAAACAAGCCAGAAGTGGTTTCCCCTGATGGGCTGGGTCTTCGGTTAATGGGACCAATGGATCTATACCGATTTACACATATAGCCCATTATTTGTGTTTTAAGTAGCAGATCTGATCCATCAGACTAGGAGAGGGAAATGATTGTTCAAAGCATCAGGAACACTCTTGTTTGTTTTATATCAATATAAAATATGAAAGGTGACACACAGGATAAGAGAACTTTATCTCTCCCTCCCCCTCATAAGATGTTTTTATCGTTCCAATTGTTCTTTCCCCATGTATTATTTTTCAGGATCCCGCAATTTACTTCTTGCAACATGCAGTCCCTCTGTCACCTCCCCATTCCCTCTCTACACTTTTATTTAGGAATTCAGATTTAAAGTTTAAAAACAGGTGAGTGGAGGCTCAGCAAATAGAGTGTATTCTTTTAAAATGACCCATATTTTAAGACTCTTGGAAGTGAGAAGTACATACTCTGCCAACTACATAACTCAACTTGGGAAACTTTTTAAAGATCAAATATCAGTGAGCCAGCTGATACCAGATAAATAATAGCCATTTGGGGCATCATCAGTTAACCAGTTGATCAGCATGGTTTATTTGTAACTAGCGAAAATACCCAGTGTTGCTCGGGTCCGTCGGAGGTGGGGAGGGGCCAGAGAGCTGAGCGAGTGCGGGGTCTGTTGGAGGGGGGAGGGGGCAGAGAGCAAACCTGACACCCCCACCTCACCCCCCTGAACAAACCCAACACCCCCACCTCACTTACCCCTCGACCAATGCCAACTCACATTTTCACCCCCCCACCCAAACCCAACACCCTCACGCCACCCCCCTACCAACACCCCCTGACCAACACCCACACCTCACCTCCCGTAGACCAAACCTGACACACCCACCTCACTTCCCTCCCAACCAAACCCGACACCCCTACCTACCACCACAAACCCAACACCCACACCTCACTTACCCCTCGACCAACCCCGACCCCCATCCTCGCCCCCCCAAACAAACCCAACACCCCCACCTTACTCCCCCACCAACCCCAACACCCCCTTACCAACCCCAACACCCCCACCTTACTCCCCCACCAAACCCAACACCTTCCCACCCCCCCCAGACCAAACCCGACACCCCCGGCTCACTTACCCCCCCCGACCAAACCCGACACCCCCACCTCACCCCTGACCAAACCCGACACCCCCACCTCACTTACCCTCCGACCAAACCCAACTCGGGTCCGTCGGAGGTGGGGAGGGGGCAGAGAGCTGAGCGAGTGCGGGGTCCGTTGGAGGGGGGAGGGGGCAGAGAGCTGAGCGAATGCGGGGTCCGTTGGAGGGGGTATTATGACATCATAACTATGTCACAGAGAACAGCAGCTGCCCAGCTGATGTGATTGGCCTTTAAAGAATTTCACCCCTGGGGGGCATCAGAGGTGAGATTTGAAAATTTTTCGACTCTTACCCTGATTAGGACCCTAAGACCTATAACTGTACCAAATTTCAAGTGTCTAGCTCAAACAGTGTGGAAGGAGTAAGCGCACGTACATACATACACGCATACATACATACACGCACGCATACACCATTTGACTTTTATATATATAGATAGTGAATGAGAATGGTTATAGAGTTGAGGTATTTCAGAAGAGATTAAGCTTCTTCAAATTTACAAATGGATCATGTTTTCTATGGGAAGAGATGGTATCAGACTGATTAGTAAAATGGCTGGCTAGACTTCGACCTGCAGAAGTTTCATATGCAAGTACACAGGGTGGATAAAAATCAATGTTTTTTAAAAAAATTAAAAACTCAGATTTTTTCAATTTAAATTGGATTTTTTTTTATAAATGCTTTTTGAAGAAAAACCTATCTAAAGATGGTTTTAATTAAGATACATTATAGTTCAAAGATATCTCATCATGGAATAGGGATTATAAATTTTAATTCTAGAGTATGAAACAGTATATTAATGTAAAGTTTCAGAAAAGTTTTGTAAATGAGTTCCAGTAGTTCATGGATAGGGTTACCAGATGTCCTGTTTTTAAAGGGACAGACCCGTTTGGGGGATTTTTTCTTATATAGGAATCTATTACCCCCCATCCCTGTCCCATTTTTTCAAAGTTACTATCTGGTCACCCTATTCATGGATTATGGACCCAATTTTATGGGTTCTAGGGGCTTCTGTATAGATTATTTAGGTTAATCTTTCTATCTACCCAATAGGACACAATGCTCAGTCTAGAAGATGTCATCAGAGATGCTTAGTTTTGCAGTTCTCAAACTGTGGATTTGTGTCTCCAGAGATAACATGCTTTTTAACATAAAAAATGTTTTAAATAAATAAATAATATATAGAGGTGAGAAAGAAGACCTCAATCCTATTGTCCCTCTGCAGATTTGTGCACAAAGAGTCAATCCTTTACCTCTCTCTAAAAGTGCAAAGTTTCAAAAAGGTTAATGAATAGAAGATTGGTGGGAGCGGACTAGATCTGAACTAGGAAAAGAAGTCTGGAGATAAATGTGAGAAGGGAGAGACAGTCAGTAGAAGCAGAAGTGAAACTGTTTGAGCAGCATATTCCAGAATGCACTTCCTGACTAGTGATTTTAAATCAAATCCACCCTGCAAGTACATCATATCAGAAGCAATTTTGAGGAACTGTGAAAAAAGGAATACATCATTAAAGGGTGGACTAAGGGAACCAAATATGTACGGTGTGAGGCAACAAATGGGATCACTTTATATGTTATCCTCTCATTTCATGATATGAGAAAGTGTTTTAAAATTTTGTTCATTGTTGCTGAGGGAAATGTTGATTAGAAACAATTAAATCCCCATCTTATTTCTGTTCAGAAAAGAAAGAACATTTAAAACTGAATGGTTGCAAAATTCTGTACTAGAAATTCTTAAGAAAAATTATTTGAAAGCAGTCAGTAAAATGTCAAATATAGTTTCTGTACCATTGAACAACCATATTTTAAATAGGAAGTCACTGTTTTTAAAAAAGAAGAGGAGAAAAATAAGAATAAACTACAAGGAGACGTTAGAATTCATGTCCCATTAGAAAGCCATGATGATGTTACCTTAGACCTTAGATCATCCCGGGCTTTGCTGCGTTTTGGGCGACCCACATTTGCCATCCTTGCCTGTTAAATTCCCTTGTCTGCAAATCTTCTGATTTCATGTTGAGGTGCTTGATGTCATTCAGAATGGTTTGTTTCCAGTTATTCGCCGTCTTCCTCTCTTTCTTCTTGGGCTTTCTGGCTTCCACTGTAGGATTGCATACCAGAGTGTAAATTATTCTCTCCTTCCGTACCTGAAAATATAAAATCTAGCTTCTTGTAATGATTCTGTTTACAAATTTTATCGAAATAAAAATAAATAAATAAATAAAGTAGACAATGAAAAAATTGCAATGTGCCATTGAAAAAAATATAGGCTGGATACACAAAAAATGTTGCCTCTGATAATTTCCAGTACATAAATATTTATATCTGATGATGAGTGAGATGGTTTCTTCCTTTTTCTAACAAGATCTAAAACTGTGTATCTGATTCACTACTTTGTTACCTCAGAGGTAGAATCTGTGGTTACATCAGAAGACCATCGGGGTCCCTGATTCTGTGAGCATTGGTCATGGAGGACTTTGGGTCCTAATTGTGTCTTTGGAACTGGCTCCACAAACACTGGATGTGACCATACATTCTCCACTTCACTTCTCCCAGCTAGTGTCCCCTTTTATGGTCATACGGGTATGAAATATCAGCGTATTGTATGACACTCTCACTCATAATTAGAGCATGAGCAGAATCTCTTAAGTATGAGCAGCAAGGACCATAAAGAAGATCCATCACATAAACCCTTAACTTGCTCTCTGATAAAAATGTAAAAGGAAGGGAAAAAATGCTGGTCAATTATGCTTTGTCATTATGTAAAAAAAAAAAAAAAAAAAGTTCTGCAGCTTATATAGCTGAGCATATTGGCAGGTCCCCACCTCCTCCCTGCCTGGTGACAGAGGCATGCACTGCAGTTAACCCATGCTGGAGGTAGATTAATGTTCAAGGTAAAAAAGAAACAAACAAAAATAACCCACCCAAAACTTAGCCGCCTTCAGCCCACTTCTGACTTTCCTCAATCACGAGTGAACTAGAGAGACTTGTTGACAATGAATGTTCACCTCCTGATGAGCTCTCTACTGCCCAACCCACATAACAAAGCATGAAAAGACTTGGTGATGGGGCCAGTTTCCTTATGAATAGGTTTGTTCTGGTGCAGAGTCAGGGTCCATGGATTTATGTTGCATGGAAGGCTGAGAATTGTTTCAGATGAATAGAGCTCTAAATCATTGTACTTTGAGTTGTAGGTGGCTACTACAGATATTAAGCCCTAGCTTTAAGATTAGTTCTTGTAATAAGGAAAACCAGGTCCATGTTCTCAACAGATGGCAAATGTTTTCATCTGCTTTGTTCCTGACTAAGTAGATGATATTCCATTAAAAAAAAATCTCAAAATTAATTCTTGATAGTACTTGTACCAGTTTGGTTTGGACTCCAAACAGTGATTATTTCATTTGTTTATTTTTATATATTTTTGTTTGCATTTGATTGCAAACACTGTCTTAAAGAGTGTGTCTTTGTGTCTGTCTGAATATTGGACTGTCATTTTAATACTGCATCTTAAAGTATATTTACAATATATGACAAGATTGGAAAATAAGATTTAATGCACCGAATGGTCTTTCTCTTACATATATGCAGTTATGTTTGAAACAGTAAGTGTCCTGAGTGGGTAAAAAGCTCATACAATTGTCTTTGTCTCCTAAAATGAATCATCAAAAGTCAAATGTAAACTTATGTACATTAAATGCTGAGAAAAAAATGTAAAGGGTACTTTTTGTGATATAAAAGGGTACTTTTTGTGATATAAAACTGTTGAAAGGTTTATTGCAATAGAAGCTATATTTCCTTTTGTAGAAGCACATTCTGTCTAATAACTGATGATCAAACAGACTCTGTGATTGGTCACATATGAAGCTACAAGTGCTGAATACCAGATTAAATTCAGCAAACTGCACCATTCTAGCTGATTAGCATACTAAGGAGGAAACTGGTGAATTAATAATTTCTATATTTTCTCTCTGTATAAAAGTGACTTTTTGCTTGCTGTGCTAGACTCTACTATAACTTTTCTCCAGCCTGTTGAGAGCACAAATATGGCTGTGTTGTGGATTCTTTTTTCTTCTATTGTGTCAAAGTCAAAAGTTGAGAGAGAACTGCAGAGAGTTTAAATGGCACACAGATCTTATGTACCCCCAAATTTGCTAAGCAATGCAAGGGATTTTAAATCATAAAATTTCCTTGGATTTTAATGAAAGCAATGGCCACACCTATTGCTTAGAAAATTTAGAAGTACATCAGGTGACTAATTTTCAACTTCATGCACATGAGTAGTTTCTGATGTGCGGTTTTCAGGATCAAGGTTTTACTGTGCCAGTATCTAAATTTTATTTCTTGTTTACATTTGTATTGGAGTAGCACCTAAAGGCTCCAGTTAAATTGGATCTCCTTGTGCTAGGCTCTGTACAAACATATGTACAAACATACAGAACTACCTCTTACTTATAGGGAACCATTACTGATTTTAAGAATGTGATAAGGTAGGATTGAGATTTAAAAATCGGACCTTAGAGATATATTAGCCATGTAAAACCACTGTTAATAAATGAATGGCTATATTATCACCAAGGTAATTCAAAACAAATTTCAAGCTGTGAGTATAAAACTGTTCTTGTAGTAGGTTAGACATGATTTTTTAAATTGGCTGGTTTGAAATAAGGACAATGACCAGACATTTCTGTTTGAGAAGTCTGGTGCATTAATATTTCATTTAATTAAACTCCCAAAGAATGTTACCTTTTAAAATAAAATAATATATTTGTTTTGAAATAAATGCATGAACATCAAAATTCTACAGTGACAGAATATTGAAGAATAATAGAAATGATTCAGGAGGAAGACCTCAGATAAAATAGAAAAATGAATTAGATTCTGATCAGTTAAGTTTCCACATGTGAGTGGTCCCACTAAGTTCAGTGAGACTACGCAGGTATAAAGCTAAGCAGACATATAAGTGTTTGCAGAATCAGGGTCTAAATCATTAACATATCACAAAACATGCTGATCAGAAGTTTTGAAGTGCGCGAGGAATTTTTAATGAGATTGTGAGGGATTATGGTCCTACATAGCTAGAGGGTTGTTAACTGGTTGAAAGACCATACTCAAAGAATAGTTATCAATGATTTGCTGGCACACTCAGGCTATATCTAGAGGCATCCTGGAAAGGTCTATCCTGGGTCTGGTACTATTCAATATTTTCCCTAATGACTTGGATAATGCAATGTAGTGTATGTTTATAAAATTTGGGGGGAGGGGTCACCAGGCGGTAAGGGGTTGCAATCACTTTTTTGGAGGACAGGAGTAGAATTCAAAATGACTTTGAAAATTAGAAAATTGTTCCAAAATAAACAAGATGAAATTCAATAACAACAAACGAAAAATACTATACATACGAAGGGAAAAAATGCACAACAAATACAAAATTGATAATATTTGGGTAGTGGTAGTACTACTTGAAAGAATCTGGGGAGTTATAGTGGATCACAAATTGAATACGAGTCAGGAGTATGATCCAGTTGTGGAAAAGGCGAATATTATTTTGGGGTGCATTAACAGGAATGTTGCATGTAGGACACAGAAGGTAATTGTCTCACTCTTCTCAACACTGCTGAGGCTTCAGCTGGAGTGCTGTGTCCTATTTTTAGCTCCGCACTTCAGAAAAGATGTTGACAAGTTGGAGAGAATATAGAGGAGAGGAACAAAAATGATAAAAGGCGTAGAAACCTGACCCTGGAAGAAAGGTTTTAAAAAACTGAGCACGTTTAGTATTGAGAAAAGAAGATCGAGGAAGGACTTGAAGACAGTCTTCAACTATATTAAGGGCTGATATAAAGTGGATGTGAGCAGTTGTTCTCAAGGTCCACTGAAAGTAGGGTGAAAATAATGGGCTTAATTTGCACCAGGGAAGACTTAGGGAAGGATATTAGGGGGAAAAAATACTTTTTATAAGGGTAGTTGAGTTCTTGAATAGGCTTCTGAGGGAAGGTGTGGAATCCCCATCACTAGAGGTTTTTAAGAACAAGTTGGACAAAAATCTGTCAGGGATGGTCTGGGTTAACTTGTCCTGCCTCAACACAAGGGGCTGGGCCTAACTACACCTCAAGTCCCCTTCCAGGCCTACGTTTATGATTCCATGAAGAATGACTAAAAAAAAAAATCAAACCAGTTTCTTTCTCTCCTACCTTTGCCCTCTCTCCCTTCAAAAGTCTATATTGAGTGACCTGGAGCCAAAAGTGATATTGTAGCACCAGTCACTGAAATCACGGGGCTATAAATTATGTATCAAGTGTGCTTTGGTTGTACATAGAGAGATCTGAACGTGAACAATAACATTTTCTAGTGAGTCACCTGTCTATAGTAGTCAACAAACTGCTGTCCCAGAGGTAACTGAAATAGACAGGCTTCAGATGAGTTTTTTGGCAGCCAGCTGACCCTGGACTCTGATACTAATATCTGATCAGTAACCATCTGTTCAATGCAGCTTTAATGACTAAGCACTTTTCTAACTGTCAGGGATGACCTGGGGAAATTCAGCGGGGAAATAAATCCATCAGCCACTGATTGGAATACTGATGGCCATCATTTAGTGAGATGTAGCAGGAAACCATATTATGCCTGCATTCCCTGGCTTGCTTCTCAGGGATATTGTGAATTTGATGTTAAAGCTTCTTGATCAATATAGAGTGAATTCTGCCACCCTTTGTTATATGGAGCAGTGCTTACTCTTAGGAGTAGTTTACTGGAGTTCAGTGGTACATATCACTGAGTATAGGAAAAGGTCAAATCGTAAATGATGCATTTAAAAATAGATGAGATATTCTCTTACATTCATTACACTGAAAATCTGGAGTAACTTCCTTGAAGTCAATGGTTTCTCTGAATTTGCAGTGGTGGAAATGAGTTTAGAAAATTTGGGACATTGAAACTAATTGTGTATAATCGCCCAGTTCTGTATTTGATTTGTCCAGTTCCTCTTTCATTTATAAGCAAAGCACTGCCCTCTGTAGTGTAAAACTGGTTTACTCATTTTCAGACAAAACACAGACTTTCAGCAGCAGCACATCATAAACCATAGAAGCTAACATTTTAAAATATGGATCCTTTGTCAGTCACCATCAATTTATTAACCCAATTTCCTAAACATCTGTTCAGCCATTACCGTATTAAATCTAAGTTACCACAAATGTCTGCATATTAAGAGATATATACATTTTAAATACTCTAATTGAGTTTAAACATTACTTCATTACCCAAGTCATAAGATACAAACACAAGGGAAGTAATTGTTTGTGTAAACTGTGAGCCAAATCCTGCAGTCTTTACTCAGTGCTTATTAGGGTCAAACTCCCACTGACTCTCATTAGAATCTTACTTGAGTAAGTTCTGAGTAAAAACTTCAATATTTGGTCCCATGTTATTGAAGTGCATCAATAGTAATAGGCATGTATTCTGTGGTTTTTCTGACTCAAAGCCATCTCATTTTTGTAGATCAGTCATGGATATGGATGTATTTCTGGTCATGTTTGATTTTTGGAAAACATAAATGGATTTGTTATAGTGAAGGATCAGAGACCAATGGGACTGTAGTAAAAAAAAAAAAGTCGTCGTCGTCACTTGTACATCTCTATGTTGGAACCTGATACCTTTTTATTGCCTACATCTAGATCCAGATTTTTTCAACAAAGTTTATTTATGGTTTTAGGGGGTAATTTATAAGTGCTCCCATTTTGCTGTGTCTTCACTGCCTTCTTTGGTAATGTAGAGATGATAGATAGCATGTAAAACAGCCTTTTCTTTCTGATAAATAAAGAAGCTGCCCTTGCAACTTATGCAATCTCTTGTACATTTGCTTCATTTACTCCAAGATGCACTTGTATATCTATTTATAGATATGGGGATCTTTTATTCTAAGTAGCTTTATAAATATTTAAGGCCATGAACATCTATTTCAACAGGACCGTAACTGGTGAAAAGCTAAAGAAGGATTCTATTTTTGTTCAAGATTCAATGACCGTTAGAGTATTAGGTTCCATCTACACTGTACATGCTGGTGTGTCGGATATATGTAGCTACACGCATCAGTAAAAGGCTGCCTCCCCACTGCTAGAATCTTTCCCCTTGGCAGGAAAAGGCCCAGCAGCAACCTGTGGCAGGAGAAAGCTCCTGCAGCGGGAGCTGTCAGAGACAGCAGGGATAAAATGTTACCCAAACACCTTGTACTGCTCGTATATTTTCAGGATCAGCTAGTTGGTCACACAGGGTAGTTGGCCGTTCATGCGCTACCTGAAAAGCCTGGTGGTGCGGAATGGATTGCAGTGTTTGTTTGCTGTTTCAAATCCTTCTCTGCAGCATTCTATTAGCGTCACTTCAGGCCAGCCATTGGGGCAGTTCATTACGTGCACATTCCCCAGTGGTTCGTGAGGGGAGGTCGGGTATGTCTATACGCTCGGCAATGCTGACGCGAACATCAACCTTGCCCAAAGAAATGGATATTTTTTCATAGATGTTTCATGCTAAAGAGGCAGCTTCCTGCCGTTAAATGGTCATAGGGTGCTTTGCCCATTCAGTTTCGACTCATTCAGACCGGAATGCCAACTGGTCCTGCTGGGTTGCACCGGGAACAGTGCGGGAAGCGTTTCCCAACTTCACCACGCACACGGGCCTCGAGCAGAACTTCTCTAGCATCCCTCCTGACCGCATTGTTGGGGCTCCTGAAAAGGCATAACCGGCCAAGCTAGTGCCTAGAAACAGACAGAGGATGCTGCACCTTTTTGATGCAGATGTTAGCAGCACTACCCAGTGTGCTCTTCTATGCTCTCCGGCTACGGGCTACACAGCAAGCAGGGACCCACAGCAGCAAGTCTTAAAGCCCAAGTACACAGACTCGGGCTCGTGCTACCGTACTAAAAAATAGCTGGGTAGATGTTTGGGTTTGGGCTCTGAAGCCCACCCTCCCATGCCACCAGGCTTCAGAGCCCAAGCTCCCATGGGAAGTCTACACACCCATCTAGTCTCTCTAATATCCTGGGACCAGCACAGCTATGACATCACAGCACCTAGCTAGATAGCTCCTTTCAGAATATACACTGTTTGTCGGTTCTCATGCCATCCACAGGTTATGAGCTGTGGAATGTAGATCCTGATTAGCACCAAGTAAAGCAATTGAGACTGTATCTACACTATGGACCGTACAGTGGCACAGCTGTAAGGTCTCTTGTGTAGCCGCTCAATACTTACGGGAGAGCTGGCATAATTAAAGTACTTCCAATGAGCAGCGGTAGCTATGTCGGCGGGAGAGTGTCTCCTGCAGACATAGCACATTTCACACTGGCGCTTTTGTTGGTGAAGATTTTATTGGTCAGGGGTATGTGGACACAGCCTCAGATAAAAAAGAAGTCCTGGCTAAATCTTCCCCTCGAACTGCAAGTAGCCTTTCTGTGCAGTTTAATTACAATGTTTTTCTCCATCATTTTCAATGTTGTGCATCTTTGCGCTCCCAGTTTAACACAACATGAAATGTCAAAAGCAAGAGATTGTTCTTGCAGGATTTCCAGCCCAATTGAAAGTAGGAAGTGCCTGAAATGTTAGGAGAGAGCCTGTTCTCACCAGACTGCCAGTCTAATTTTGCAGAATCAAGTGGTTCAGGTAGGTTGAATAAGCTTTGGATAAGTATCCAGACTTCTGGGCACTTATCTGAACTGAGCAGCCCAACTGTTTAAAGTCTGCCCACCAGTGCTCGAGACCAGATGTAAACCCATATTGTGCTTGCTTAGATAGCAGGAGGTTTGGCATGCTGGTATCTACCTACTTGACAGTTAGCAGCATATTAATTCCAATCTCCTATAAAATAATCTGTGATTTGAAAGCAATCTAAATAATGGCATTTTCAGTTAAGAGTAAAACATATAATTCATTTTTTATCAGAGTTGAGTGTATAATTCATAACAAATATTTTGTTTGATCAATTTCCCGTTTTATTTCCTCATGGAAGAAGAATAGACCTCGAGCAAATAGTAAAATTCCAACAGTTGGTCAGTGTTCAAAATTATTTGCAAATTTCGTTAGTGCATAATTCTGGGTTTTCATATTATTTGTGAATTGTGAATATTTGTGTATTGTTGGTTCATTATATAAATCACATACAGTACTGTTGTTTCTTTTACCGGACTAAATGCTTACATAATTAACCAGTACAGAGCAAACTGTGGAATTTAAAATCAAATATATAACCTGAATTTTGTTCAGGCTCAAAATGTGCTGTTTGGTGAGCATTAGCTATAAAGTACAAGCATTTAAATGTTTGTGGAAAGCAAATAACTGTCATGAATATGGCTGAATTAGAAATTTGTTTTCAAACGTACGTAATGTTTTTTGCTCTCTTTCTCCAGCTATCATTTTTATATTTTATATATTTCATTTTAAGTGTATATATGGAATCAGAGTACATTAGTTTCAGCTATATCTGTAAATTTAGTTGCATTTACTGTTTCTGCAGTGAAATTCTTTCAAAGACATGGTTTTTAACAATATAGGGCTATGTTGAGCCCTATTGAGCTTTAGCATGTGACAGTATTTCAGAGCAGAGAGAGATATAGAAGGAGATAAGGGTTATGCTGCCCTTCAACTCTGTTTTCTGCTTTCTATCCAAAAGGGCTCTCTTGCCATGTAATCTCTGTTTGTAATAACACAGCCATGTCAGGGGAGCCAATCAAACTTCCTTAAATAAATAAATAAAAATCTATAGGTGGAAGGAAATACAGTATGGAGTAGAATGAAATTCAAACCCTAGGTATTCTTTCGGCAATTCCAGAGCCTAGAACTCCTCTATACTAGGTGAACTCGAGGGAAACTCTTGTCAATCGTTTGGAATAATGGAATACTGGAATTGAAGTTTACAGGATCCAAACACATCTTGTACCGGGTACTTTCTAATCAGTGAGTAGTGCTATTGCTTGCTGTGCAGAATACAAGAAAACAAAAACAAAAAAAACCTCTTAAAAGTGTCAATTAAAAAGTGTGAATGGCATTTATATTGCTTTGTTCTCTAATAGGCCACTCAAGAATTTAAAAATAGAATTCACTCTGTGTACTAAATACACTTTAATCTGCAACAGTTGGCTTGGATTTATAGATTTTAATTAAAGGTTTTTAATGTTGAATTAAAAAGTAAAACATTACTGTCTTCGTAGCTAAAAAAATAGAATTTGTAGTTAGTTTAATTCTATAACACAAAATACAACCTAATGCCTATTTTCTGGTCTGAGGTTGTAACAAAACCCCTTCTAAATTCCCATAGTATCACAAATCTCTTCTAAATTCCCACAGTATGGGTAGACTTTCAAAAATTTTAGGTGCACAACATTGTGCGGACATTTGCATGCCTCATTTGCTTGGCCAGCCATTGCTGTTACCTGATTTGAATGTTTTATACCATTAGTTACTTGGCCAAAATAGGCATGCATTGTATATTTTTGTGCATGTGGTTGCATATTCATTTTTTAAAAAATCTGGCCATATTGTGTATTTGTAATATACAAGAGCATATTCTAACTATCCCATATAATGTAATACAAAAATTATCTGGGGAGTGTGGAAGTTTTAGCTGGTGTACCTCCAGGAAGGATTTTCAGTTCCTTTAACTGTGAACATATCTGGTTAAATTACATGATTCTAAAGTGAAGGTTCTGTCAGTATAACGTATTTTTATGCGAAGACTAACGGCCAGAATTTCCATGGTAGGGGACCCAGCATCCCGTACCCTCTTTTTTCTTTTCTCCTTAATTTCCAAGGAAGATAAAATAAATAAAAGATAACAGTGACAATGAACAGAGGTGTTTTTTGTTGTTGTTGTTTTTTTACTATTTTTGTGGCATAAGTTGTTGTCTGATACCCGACTCTGTAACATCTCTAGATGCACAATAGCTATTTGTCTTCTAAAAGAAAAATACATTTTGCAAATCCACCTATATTTAGGTGATGCAATGAATGAGGGCTTACCCTGTTAAAGGTATCTACAAACTATCTCTCAGGTTGTCTCTGCTTGCCTGCCAAAAAATGTTGGCACAGCAAATAAAATTACTGATCCTGAACTACCCACTCTCTCCTGGCCACTGAGATACCATTGGCAGTTTTGGGTCACTTTTCTCTTTCATTTCCCTGGGCACTGTGGCATCTTGCTGAGTCCCAGTTTTTCTCTTGGTAAATTGTGCAATTCCATCATCAGTACAAATTTTTGGTATTCATTAAATGATGTCATGATTTCCAGGAGCTGCATATGTTGCAGTGTTAGGTGGCATTTAGCAATGTCTGGATCCCCATCTGCTACCTCCATTTGGCACTTTGTGCCTGGACTTCAAACTCTAAAATGTTATGACATTGTTTCCTATGCTTCTGGATGCCAGGTGGATGAAAGCCTTTCCTTGAAGGATGTGCATGTGCAGGGGAAGAGAATACATAATTTAGAATGGGCACAAGTCCTTATTGCTAAGGATTGGATATGTCATTGTTTGGTTACTGAACACTGTCCATATGCCAGCTACATCCTAGAGTATTACAAGAGGTTGGTGCTAATTATTTATGGAAAGATGATAGCTGTTTGGATACTGTTGATTGTTGAATATGATAAGCTGTTTATTCTGGTAAATTGCACACGTTCCTTACCTTGTATAACTGGTGCTTTTCCATTACTGCCTCTTAGTCCAACACATAGATGCATGTTTGTATTGTCTAGGCAAATTTGCCAATATGTATCTTTAATTTTGTCCATGTGAATCATATTTTCAGTGTACATTGTGTTATGTATATACAGCCAGCATTAGGCATTCACCTTCACTTCTTTTATTTGAATGGGTCCTTTGTCATGTCAGTGGCTGGTTTGGTAAATAAAGTACTAAAGCAGTTTTTCTTTCCTTCCCTCAGATCATCATAATCATCTACCTCATCTGAGAGCCCTTTGTTTATCTTGAATCAGAGAGGTAGCCGTGTTAGTCTGGAATTGTAGAATTGACAAAGAATCCTATGGCACCTTAAAGACTAACTCAAGTATTGAAGCATAAGCTTTCGTGGGCTAATACCCACTTCATCGGATGCATGCATGAAGCCCACGAAAGCTTATGCTTCAATACTTGAGTTAGTCTTTATGGTGCCACAGGACTCTTTGTTTATCTGACTCTCTCCTTCTCTTGTACCTTGTCAAGCCCTCTCTCCCCTTCTCAGCTTGAACCAGCTCTCTTCCCTCTCATACTCCACCCTGCTAGCCTGCTTTCTGCTCTCACAGAAGACATGTTTTCACAACCAACTTTGACCTCATTCATTTCTTTCTGTTTCTTGGGTATACTCTGCTCCCCTCCTGTGCTGGGATTAGTGATTTTTGAGATGAGTTTCCTGATGGACTCGCTGTAATACAGGGATTGTCTGTATCAGCACCAGTGCACATTAAACACATTGAGTTAGATCCTTGACCCTCCTAAACATGCTTTATTTAATCCATCTAAACCAGTTCTCTTCTGTAAGGGGACTCCTTGGGTGGTACAGAGGCAGCTATATTCCAGTTTTAAAACCTTTTTGGGCTTTAAAAGTGTAGTGAACTGGAGAAGCTGATAATCTATGGTTTGCAGACAGCATGAACATTTCAGTGTTGACCCATTTCCAACACATTATTTTTAGTGTATGACATTTCACATCACTTTGCTTTGAGATCTAATGTGACACTACTCATCAATTTAAATAAAAGAGAGTCCAACATTTTTTTCACGATGAATACTTCTTATACGCCTTCTGTATGAGAGCATTCTGTAAGGTCTAAGAGTGGGGGTATGTAGCAGGGTGGCGACTCACCCTTGCGGCGCCTCATGCTGGTTTGTCCAGGAATTAGCTCACCAGCGTCTGGAGCGCCCTCTGCAGGCCGATGTCCCGCTTACTGCTTCGGCCCAGAGTCACTCCCCGGACCCCAGTGCCCTCTTACCGAGGGTGCTGCATCCGTGCAGTACCCCCTCAGGTCTTAGGGTCTCCCCTCCCTGGGGAACCCACACCCTCTTCCCCCCCTCCCCCCGCCTCAGTCTAGGCAACTGCCAGTCACCATTTGCCCCCGTTCACTGAGGCAGACTGCAATATCATTGCCACTCATCACCGGCAAGGGGGGTTGGCCTGCTGCTCTGCCTCTGGAGCCCTGGGCTGCCCCCTGCAACCCCAGTACCCTTTGTGGAGCCTTCTCCTAGGCCCTGCAGCCTGGGGGTTTCCAGGCCAGAGCTTCCCCGAGCTCCTTCTGCCTTGCCCCAGCCCTGCTTCCCTTCCCCAGCAGCCAGGCCTGTCCACCTCTGCAGACAGAGGAGACTCTCTCTTGCACCAAACAGAGCCCTTTGATCAAGGCCAGCTGGGCCTCAATTGAACCAGCCACACCTGTGGCTGCTAGGCCTAATTAGCCTGGGAGCTGCTTGCCCCCAGCTACAGCCCTTGCTACAGCCTTTTGCAGGGCTGTTCTAGGCCTTTTCCATGGGAGTGGGGCAGCTGCCTCACTACAGGTAACATTAGTTACTCTTAGGCCCTGATGTTTTCCATATGATACCCATATAAGTGTATGCATGGTTCCTATAACAAAACATCTCTAAATCGTTTTATAATTTAGGGGTCACTGCTGAGAAGCTTAAGTGATTTAAGCGCAAAGAACAGCTGAATAAGGCAGATTTCTATTAATGGAAAGGGCAATAGGGCTGAAAAACAGAATGTTGGTGGGTTTTTTGTATAAGTCTTTAGGTTTGTGCATGTCTCACACACATCTCTTTGACGGCGAGCTGATCACTTCGACCCAGGGGGCCTCGTATTAATAAACTCAGGCCTATTTGTACCAACCAGGAAGAAGTTTGAGAGGATTCGATATTTGCAATCAGACAATATTGGCAAAATGCTTATTAAAGAATGCATCTTCACGGTGTATCATTATAGGGCCAAATTGTGCACAAGGACTGAAGACAGCAGGATTTTGCCCACAGATTGATATTGTGCTAATAAAAACAACAACAAAAAACACAACATATCACATAGCCAACCAAGCAACCAACCAAACACCTCCCTCCACCTGGACTTACACTTACAGTGTTGTGAAGATATTTGTATATTAGGGCTAGATCCTGTAGCTAATCCATCCAGTGACTCTACTAGGGCTTTAGGTAAGCAGAGCAGTGCACAATCTAGGCCGTTCAGGGCAAGGATTATCTTTTTATCTGCACCCATTATGTTGAAGTCAGTGAGTCTACACACAGTGCATAAAGTTAAGCATCTCCAAGACTGGGATCTAACTTTGTAGAGAGTCCATCACAATGGAGCCCCGGTCCCAAATAGAATCTTTGGGATCTGTCCTATTATAAATGTTTACTAGTACTAATAATAATTTGAGGGTCCCGAAGGCCTCTTCACAGGTGAAAGCAAAAGAAAGCATAGGCTTGTTTTTCACCTAAAAGGTTCTATAGGCCTTGCAGAAGTGAATTTTAACTGAAGCTAATTGAACAAAACACCTTTCCTCACTGAGCATTTTTAAAGAACTTAAAAAAAAAAAGGGGGCAGAAGATTATCTGTGTGTGTAACAGGCAAATAGAAAGTGACATTCTTTGCCACTTGAAGTTGCCAAAGTGAGAGTGAAATGAAGCGGTGAGTGATAATACCATAGGCATCCAGAAACAATGTACAATGTATATTATGGTAACAGTAAATAAGACGAGGAACACTTGTGGCACTTTAGAGACTAACCAGTTTATTTCAGCATAAGCTTTCGTGGGCTGTAGCCCACTTCATCGGATGCACAGACTGGAACAGAAGTAAGATGTATTTATATACACAGAAAGCAAAAAAAAAAAAAACTTGTACATTACCATACCAATCCTAAGAGGCCGTTTAATTTGGATGGGCCATTGTCAGCAGGAGGAAAAAACCTTATATAGTGGATCTCTGTCTCACAGGTGATAAGTATCTTTGAAGGGAACTTAACAGGGAAATGCATGTATATAAATACATCTTACTTCTGTTCCATTCTATGTATCCAATGAAGTGGGCGATAGCCCATGAAAGCTTATGCTGAAATAAACTGGGTAGTCTCTAAGGTGCCACAAGTCTTCCTCATCTTATTTACGGATACAGACTATAACACGGCTGCTAATCTTAAACCTATGGTAACAGTCCCTTTCTCACCAACATGGTCCCAATTTGTCCTGCTCTTAAATATCTCTACTTGACCACTAAATGAAACTTTAATACTCTACAGAACCACCTAATAGCTAGATATAGCAAGAAACAAAAAGTAAAGTCACGATATACAAAAAGAGTAAAGGAGGGGGAGGGGCACAACAGTGGGAGCTACACACTGTCATGCTGAATTTTGTTGAAATGTGCCTCTATGGCAGCGTGTGCATGGTTTGTAAATTTCAAGTTCAGCTACACAAGATGTTGTTCAATTATTTTACATGTTAGTGGACTTTTCAGTATTTGATCTCATCTCCCCAGAGCCTGGAACCCTAGGAAAGTCATTCCCTGTCTTTCAACTGGTGATTGAAATGTAAAACTCGAAAATCAGAATGTGCATTTTCATTAGCCTTTAAGTATGGTTTTGTACTTTGTCCATAGTTTGTTTTATACAGTTGTTAACTTTGTGAACGAACTTCAGGGGAATGACAGAGCCCAGAAATCTGACTCTGAAAGAATTCCACTTTTAATAAGACTAGTTTGCCGTCATTATACCATTAAACCAGAGGTTCTGCTCAGTGGGAGCTGCCACCAAAACAGAGTGAATGCCTAATTTAATTGGAAAACTTACTAGTTTGGGCAAGAGTTGAATTGCTTCCATCTTGTTCTGTTTTATTGCTACTGTACTAAATGCTAATTACTTTCTTCTTGTGGTAGTGCAAGGGGGAACTTGTGTATACTTTTTAAAGTGCTCCAAAACTGGACATGTACCGGTTGTCAAGAGGTTTGGCGTAACTTTACAGGAAAATATCTTATTCTCTTTAGTTAAAATACAGAGGAAAAACAGCATTGTATTGTTGGAAAATTATTCTGTTAGCTTCAGAGGAGGCAAATAAACCCAGCCAAATCCATGTATTTAGACAACCTTTGCATTTTAAACTCAGAATATCAATTGCTGAATCCCTAGATATTTTTTTAATGTTTTATTGCTTGGTTATATAAATAACAGATATGTAATGCCTTGGCTGTCAAAAACTTCCTGTTCTTTCACATCCTAAATTTATTTTTTGATTGTTTGGTTATGTTTTTTGTGGGTTGACTGGTAACACATTTGCACAGCAGTGTCTCTTTGCTTTAGGTGTAAGAGAGAAAACATAAAAATGTACAATAGGAAGATTTCTAGTTGGCCAAAGGAATGACCAGCTTGAAATATGGCTTACTGGTTGCTGATCTCATTGCCCAAGGAAGACACGTTGCTATCCTACAAGGGATTAAATCACATAGTTTTAAGAGAGTATCTGAAATTGAGAGATTATATTGGAGTATAACTGAGTTATTGGTTATAGTTTTGAAGTTTGATATCCATTTTAAGTAGTTTATTTTTCTTTTTAACTAGACCTCTGAAAAATGCACAGCAATAGTTATACCTCTGAGTTTCTCTTTCTCTGCTAATACTTTTCTTTCCTGACTATTTAGCTATTTTAGATTTGCCTCTGAACTGTTGTTTAAAAGGGTAGCTTTTGTCTGGAGGCAATAACATCCTGACCTCATTGAATCAGTCTTATTTGTGTTTTGTAAGTACAGTGCATTTAGCAGCCATTGTGCCAAATTTGGTCCTGTTGTAAACTCCAGTGGAGTGTCACCCCACATTCACCAGGACTGATTTTGGCCCATTGTTGGTCGTTTATTGGGGTACAATAAGCAAAGTGAGTTCTTGCAAGGAGGACCACAAGGCACAGGGCTTGAATGGGCTCAGCTTGTACCAAGAGGTGGTACAGAGGCACATCAGCACCAGTAGAGCACAGAGCCTTTCAAAGCTTCAAATACATGGTGGCCTATTGCCTAGATGAGGTGAACTTTGCTCTCTGTCTCTTCCTGCAGGGCTCTGCTGGCTAGTCCGTGAAGGAGCAGGGGAGGATAGCTTCTCTCCCTCCCTGACCTGCCCCCTTCCACATGCCATGGTACAGGGAGCTGTGAAGGAGCAGCCACTATGTTTCACAGATAAGGTTGAAGTTGCCTGTGTCTCTGCAATTCTCTGCAGGTCACTCACAGGGAAGGGAAATCGCTCCTTATCCGTCCTTCCTCCTTTGCACAGCCAAACAAAATCTGACCTACCATGAGAAGACTAACTAGACATTGATTTCTCACCAGAGAATGTATTTTTCCCCTGTGTCTTTTCTGTGCTTTGCAGTGTCATCTCCTAAATATATCATCACATGGTGTTTATTCTGAGATCATTCCTTTTGGATTGCCTTCCTGTAGCTTTGATACCCACTTGGTGATTTATTAGTCAATGTCCCCTGGGCACAGACATTGCTTTCAGTTTTAGGTCAAGGAAGTAGTGTTCCATTGAAATGGGAATCAGTGAATTCTTTTAAAATGATGGACCAGGTACTCAGCGGCTGTAAACCACAGTGGAATTATCTGCTTACAGCTATAGGAATGCAGTTGTTCCAGTGGACAATTGCGATCTAAACTGCTATATTAACTTACCAAAATGTCTAAGGTAAAATGAAACACTAGGTAGAAGGAACAGGGTTGTCTGTAGTGATATAACCTCTTATGTACTATGGGAAGCCTGAAGTCCCCTCTCCCAGCTCACATCATCTTAAATTCATTCACATCCTACCTTTAAGCAAGCAGGAGTTGTTTTTTAATTGCAGCTGCCTATGGGTCAGATGTCGTCTGGGCTTGAGATTGATTGGGTCCTCCAGAGAGAGCCAAACTGAACAGAGGATAGTCAGCAGGAGTAAACTCAGGCCAATTAGTTCCCACTGCTATCGGCAATGCTATGGGATATCCATTTTTTATCAGTAAGACTGCAACTTGCATGAACAGGCCTCTGTTTCTCATAAGCAGAACACTGACATATAAAGTCTTCTGGTATATTTGGAATATTTTTCCTCCTGGCCTATTGCGTGTACTAAATTTGAGCAAACATTTCACTGGTTGTAGCAGGGCCCAGGCTAATATTTTCATTCAGAATATTGTGTTAAGCATTTCACCTGAAACAGTAAATGCATTTTTATGGCATGTTTCACTGTCATGCAATTGCATCTAAGAATCGATAACTGCTCTAACTTGCAGTCCTGTATATTTTCCTGATTTAACGAAGTAAATGATCAAGTTTTCTAAAGATAGATTGAAAGTTTTGTAATGTAACTAAAAGACCATCTGAAGCGTCAGGAAGATCCTGAGCAATAGCTGTGCTCTTCTAACACAATGGAACTCTCAACAATCAGAATAACACCGATGTGATGGGGTATTCACATCAGGCGAGCTCTGAGCAGCTTAATGTAGGCCAGAAGGAGCCAATTAATGTTGCACCTGGAGGGAAGCCAGGGATTAATGAGCACTAATGGCAGATGAAGCCCAGCTGGAGGAGGAGCTGGGGTAGGAGTATAAAGCCAGGAAGTGAGAGCAGGAAGAGGCTGCCAGGAGGAGGTCTTCCCTCATTCCCGAAGGGGACAAGAAGGAGATCCAGGGGGAGCATAAACCCTGGGGTCCTGCCCTAGATTAGGAAGATTTACAAGAATCTGAAGTAGCCACAGGAAGCAGGAGATGCTCCGGTGGTAGACGCAGGAATGGAGAGGTGGGGTAGTAAGGAGCCCAGGGAAACAGGACTGAGAAGATCTAGGTTGCGAGTCATAGAATCCCTGAGCTGGAACCTAGAGTTGTAGGTGGGCCAAGGTTCCCCTACCATCCACTGTCAAAGTGGCATAGACCTGGAGCTGGAATAGAAGACTGCCTGAGACGGCATACAGACAGCTTGTCCAATGGGACGTTGTTATGCCAGAAGGGAGGGACTATCTAGTGACCTGGCTGGAAGGCCAGGTCACAAACAGGGAGCATTCCAAGTCATGGAAAGAGGGGGCATAGACTGAGCAGCCAATGGAAGGGGGCACCAGATGAGGAATAAGCTAATTCCCAGGCCCCAGCGGGAGACAGAACTTTCTCCAGGGGTGATCTGAGACTGTGGAATGAACTCTCCCAAGGACCATCACAAATCCCACCATTTTTCACTCCAAATGCATGGCACATTTCTTTGCCCCTGCCTTCTCTAAAATAAACACGCAACGGTTAGATTTATATATTTAAAAATAAACCCAGAATCTACCAAACAAGACACTCCACTGCACATGTTTCTCCCTCTGGGAAGAGAAGGAGAGAACAAACAACATGTGACAGATGTTTAGTCACGTTGCTTAATGCACTGCTGAAAGGCGCTCAGATACGACGGTGATGAGTGTGGTTTAAAAACCTTTTACAGAATAGAATGTATTACCCTCCTTTAGAAGGCATTAAAGCTTAGTAAATCAAGACAGTTGATTAAATTCAGTCCAGAATTAGTATCTGAATACTGAATACAACTTAAGATGTTTTTGTGGGAGAGAAATGTGGTGTTGGTTTCTTAAATGAAAAGGCACCGTGCTGCATAAGAAGCATGTACTGGATTCACCCATGACAGAAAGTGCATTTTCCAAATGATGGGCAGAAATCCAGCTATTGGCAGGAGCTGGTGTGGGCCAAACCTGACTGCTGAACTTGTGCATGTAAACCCATGCAATGCAATTAATTGTATGCCTAAGGCTGCATCACTGCTGGGAAACTGGCCATGGTTCTGCAATCGGTTTCCAACAACTGATCTTGAGAATGGTATCAGGTAACACAGCACTGCGAGCAAGTGCCAGCCAGGATGTACAGTACTTTGTATTTGACAGACAATTGTGGAAACTCACCTCAAGACAAGCTGACCATCCTGACCACGCTGCTTGAAGCCGTTTACAAGACCGGTTCTGGAAAACTGTTTCAGAACATGGCAGGTTTGCAGTGAGCACTGTGTTTAATGCACATTTGAGCAGGCAGTTCAGGCCCCAGTTTTGATCATTTGACTCTATGTATTATCTGTGCGCCACCTCAACTGAAATTGAAAATCAGGGCCTTCAGCTCTGCCAAATGAGCTAAAGGAAATCCTCCATCTGACTTTACCAGCAGGAGCTGCAGCATGCTCGGCTTTTCTCAGCTGGAAGTCACTCTTACACAGCATATATGAGAGCAGATATGGCATCACTAATGCACCTCAGAGAAATGTATTCCAGTTCCCGTGGATTCACAGTACAGAGAATTACTTGTCTGTTTTAAGAACATAAGCATTTCAATAAAAGATTTATTTGTCCACACACACACACCCCCCTACGCTCTGAAAGAAAAATGTATATCAGTTTACGGAACATCCTATCTCAGATGCCCTTGGCATCTTACAATAAAGTACTTTGTTTTCGTTGCAGTTCTGAAAGCTTTGCCCACCAGGCTTTTTGAAAGTGGAGGAAGTAAGTGTGAATTGATGCTCAGCCTCATTAAGCAATGAGAACCCTGTGGCTAGCTTGAAGGTGCTGGAGACTGAGAACCTCAGTTTATCCAGAAAGCTTGTACCCCTTGGAAAGCAATAGTGTCAGCTTCCTAACCCTGTTTATGTGGCTCATCGGAACCATGGAGAGAGTACATGTGCACCGCCACAGCATAGGTGTTGCCCTGCCAATCACGATCAAGACATTAAAACCTATTATGAAATGTATTTAATGTCTGAACAGTAATGCAGGGTCACTGGCCTGAATAAGAAGCTTGAGAAGAAGCTTGTAGTTAAGGTCTGCCTGGGGATCAGTTCCTGGCTCCGCCACAGATTCCGTGTGTGACGGGCAGCAAATCAATGATCAGAACTGGTCAAGAGATGGGAAAGATTTTCACAAAAATTTCTATCATTTTTCTCATTTGGGAAATTTTGAAAGTTCAGGTTTTTTTCTACCAGCTCTGCCGATTGTTGCCTGTTGCTTACCTGCAAAATGGAACTATTTCTTTCCTTGGTTTGCCAATGTAATTTGCAAGAACTAGATGGCTGTATGGTGCCCCATTCAATGAGGACCGGATCTCAGTTGGAGTGCTGCTGTAATACAAATAATAATAGCGCTAAGGAACATACTACTTTTTAAAAAAATCAAGAAATATGCTTGTGTGTCGCCAAAGTTATGTGTATTATAGATATAGAAAGACGGATATTTGAAGTGAAATAGTTCTTCATCCCCATTATCAACCACTGTCAGTTGAAGCTAAGCCACATTTCCTCCCAGTTGCTCACAACAAGAGCTAGCAAACAAGGATTGGATTTCGTTGGGCGTGTAGATTAGGCATTTTTTGCATTAAGATATCCTTTAAAAAGAAGTGCTGCTTGCTCATTTTCAAGGTGCTCTCCAATGTAATGATTTTGCCTCAGGTTACATGAATTAGGCTTTTAATGCAGTCATGTTATGGCACTGAGTGCTAATAATACTGCATTCCCAATGGAATTCTGCAGCCATGGGACATGTGGTCCCAGCATAATTAGTGTTTTTAATCATTATGTGATATAATTATCTTTTCTACAGACCACTGGTATATAAATAAACCCATAGAATCTCACCCCAAAATTAACTTTTATCCCTGCTAGATAAATCTAGGATTTCAACCAATTGGAATGACCCTGTGAATTAAGATCAGATATGTTATTTTAATAATGCAGAAGATCTATAGCTAATTTACAGTTTCATGCTTTGCTGTTATCATAAACAGGGATGTGAAAATGAATAAAATAAGCACCAAAGTGAGTTCATTTGTTTTAATTGAGATGGTTTTCCTTGTTGACGTATGTGTTGTTCTTAGAGCGTGTGATGGGCATGTTTTAATCCATTGGGCATGATATTACCCCCTGTCCAAGGCTTATGTGTCTCTTAAGTCCTACTTAAACTTTATTTTGAGTTTAAGTGGGACATAAGCATTGTCCGGGCTGTTTGCAAGTTCTTGCACTCAGCAGAAAGTTTTATCTTGGTGATCTATAAAAGCACTTAGCTTGACTGCATTGGAGACAAAAAATTTCTGTTTATGCAGACATCTTGGGTGAAATCCAGGCCCCAGTGAAGTCAGTGGGAGTTTTGACATTGACTTGAAGGATTTCACCTCTTCTGGATATTTATCAGAGAACAGCTCTAGGTGTAAGACGATATGTTAGTCTTTGTGCCTATTTTATCCCTGGCCTCTTTGCTGAGATTGGTAACTAACACCATCAAAAAACACATAGGCCTTTTGTTTTGAAGACTCTTCTGTGCCAGGAATGGGATCCAAGACCATCTACTCATTTCACATAGGCTACTCAAAAGTACCAATTTTTAGTTCTTAGCTAGATTTAAGCCAGTGCCCTGGAAGTTAGCGGCTTGATATGTTACCACCAATTGCCATGCATAACTAGATTAGATTTGCCTTCAGGCAGTGGCAGATTAACCACTGAGCACTGGCCAGTTGGGGGCCCCCGGAAAAATGGAAGCCCTGACCCACTCTGCTTGCCCAGTGCTCCTGCCAGGGAGTGGAGTCAGAGTGTGGGGCCTTGCCCGGCTCCCACCCAGCACTCCTGCCGGGAAGCGGGGTCGGAGCACGGGGGTTTGCCCTGCTCTGCCTACCTGGTGCTACAACACACCCCAACCCTGTTTCCTGGCAGGAGCGTCGTCAGACGGGCAGAGCGGGGCAGGAATGCTGGGAGAGTCGGGGGACTGCAGGCAGAAGGGGTAGGGAGGGGCCCCCACCTGCTCTAGCCCAGGGCGCTACAAACCTGTAATCCGCCTCTGCCTTCCGGTTGAAATGTTTGTGAAAATGAAGTGCATTGCTCCTGTTGAACACACATTACTCCCCACTTATACTAACACACATACCCCTCCTCCCACATTTAGAGTTTGCTGATGCCAAAAAATATTTTTTATAAAATAAAATGGCTAATTAGATCACCAACTTTCAGCGCGTAAGCAATAGAATTGTAAAGTAAACAGCTGTGCACTTGAGGTTCATCCAAACCTTTCTGCGCAAGTCACATCTTGACCAGAACAAGACCCTTCACCCTTTCCAACCCTGACCCAGTCCAATTAAAATGCTTCAGAGACTCATGCCTGGCTTAAAAATGAAGCAAAGAATTGGTAGGAAACTGGGGAGGAGGAAGATTTTTTCCTTAGAAACTTCCAGGCAAAGTGTGTTTTTGCCCCATGTTTAGTAACATTTAATTTTAATTATACCTGTCAAGCTATAATGCAATGTACCCTCTTAAAGGAGTATCTAAGCAATTCCTTTCAATACTGGTAGGTAAGCTTTGTCCCCCTCTCCCATTCACTCTTCCTTCCCCTTGTTAAGAGCATCTAGATGAATCTACATAGGGTGCAGAATAAGGTTTTGGGGCGCAGGGGGAGGGCGTTCTGCAAAACCACAAAATGTTGTTGAGCACTATCTGTTGGTATCTTATCTTTTAGCTGTTTACATGTATACAAAGAGAGCACTTCTGTAATGCCCCTGTCACTTACTCTGTGTGGATCACTCACTCTGTATTCTGGGCCAGGAAGAGTGGGGTCAGTGTCACGGGGAATGTACCTGGTGTAGAATCCAAGGCCCCCAGTCTAGTCCTGAAAGTTCAGTTTAGTCCAAACTGCTTCCACATTTGCACTACCTGAGGGCCGGATTCCTGAGGGAATAGATTAGCCAGCAGGGTCGATTAGCGCCTAGGCTGGGCATGTCTCCTGCTTTTTTCTTCTTGCACTTGCTGAGCAGCTTTTGAGCTATGATAATTCCTGCTCCCTGGGTCACCCAAGCAGAAGAGATAGGGAACAAAGTGTAGACATGCATAAGCCACTCTCCAACGCCCTCCTGTGCAGGCAGTGAAGTGTCCCCTATATGCACATTGGGTCTTTTATGTTGCTTCTTGGGCGTAGGTTCTCCAGAAAGCCATTGAAAATGTTGAGTTAGATAGGGTTCTGCTTGAGCTTAACACCATGACTCTTGTATACTCTACACTTACGTCTTGTCCTGATGCAGAATATTCTTTATCCTTATTATGTATTATCATCACTGTTGATATTATTGTATGAAACCAATTTTTTAAAAAAACCATCCAAACCAAGCAAAAATTCTGCTGGTTAACACTGCCCATTACAAGAGAATCTGGAAGACCCAATGATCAGTGTCAAATTTTGGGGTTGGTTTTTGTTTTAATTGAAGCTGCTAAAATTACAAGTGTACATGTCAGCAATGGTTAGACATGTCTTAAATCCACACTGCAATCAGCAAGTCACTCACTTGTGGTCTTTCTTCCTAATTTAAAATGTAGGTTTAAAAGGAGGGCATCACATTGATATACAGGAATTTAGGCCTGTGTGCATGCATGTATTTTGTTAGGTTTTTTTCTGTTTAATTCCTGTTTGTAATATAGGATAGGAAACTTAAATAACTTTTTCTTCATTGGTTTTATCCTTTAGCGTTGCTGACAAATGTTGATTTGTTCCCCCATTATAGAATATTTCCAACACACTTTACAAGTTTTATTTTCCACTGGATACTTATTTGTTTGTCCATTGATGATGTGCTACTCTGATATCAACACTATTGATGATGCTAATTGTAGATCTAGGCACATAGACTTCCCAAAAGCATTCTGTGACTAGACATTCCATTGAAATCAATGGGAAAATCAAGACAGAATGCTTGCAGGACTGGGCTTCAGGTGATTATAGGAAAGGATATCACCGCGGAAAAGGATAACAATAGCTCAAACTTTTCTGTAGGTCCTACTTAAATGTGTTGTTTTATTTATGAAACCAATTCATAAACCCCAACATATTAATTTCAGATAGATAATGAATATTATCATCGTTTCACAGTTGGCAAAACAGAGGCAGGATTTTGATTTGCCCAAGACAACAGAGCATCGTGCGAGCTGTGATTAAAACTCAGGTATTCTGGATTCCCAGTCTCGTGTTCAGACCACTAGTGCATGACCCATTACTGTACTTAATTTATAAAACTGCAGGAAAACAATATGCACTAGGTCAAGTTCTGTCACAGTCTTCATGCAATTCCTAGTGATCTCAGTGGACGTTGCAGGTGTAGGCACGAACACAACCCATTGTCACAGGTGCTTTGGAGAAATGTTGTTTTCTTCAGATAACTCCTGGACATACCTTGGGTTAAAAGCAATGGAGGTGCATTAGAAATATAAGGAAAGGGCTAGCCTGGTGACACAGAAATGATGGGATGATGTACTGATTTGTCAAGACACTCACACCTCAGGAACCTACACCTCCAGACTTCCTAGGGGTAATAGTGATAGCAGCTCTGCTCCCGCTGGTTAATTGCTGGAATTGAATTAACAGCCCCAGTGGAGCAGCAGAATGTGTCCTATGTGCTGATAGGTACGTGCTGCGCTGAAATGAATGTAACGTTGGATATGTTGGTTATGGAAGGAAAGATTGGTGCTAATGACCAAGGAGAGGGCAGTCCTTCTCTCTTCTTGATTGTTTGTCGGCCCTGCTGTCGAAACAACAGTTCGGAAAAAAATACCAGACTCTTGTTGGAAAGGTAAGAGTGAGAGACGAAAGTTGATTTTCCCAAGATTTCACATTGACACAGACTCAAATGGAATGTATTCCTCTCTGTGTTCGGCCTAATAAGAGCATTTAGTTATTTGTAAAGAAGAGCTGAGAGTGGTTCATAAAGAAGGATAAGCATTAAATTACCACCATTCTTCCTTTATTCTTTACAAGAAAATGTAGAAAGGAGCTCTAGGAGCCCATGAGGAAGAACCAAGCAAATGAGAGTGAGGATTCCCCCACCCTTTTTGTTGCCAAAGCCAAAATTTTGGAGAAAATGTGCTTTAATATTTCGGTCTTAGAAAGCATTCTGCTGCCACCACCAGTGCCACATGCAAGGGGTGCTCAGCTTTTACTATAAAAATGCTGGCTGTAGATTGTGGGATGCTTTTTCTTTCTTTTGCGGGGCATAGTTTTAGGGCCAAATTCTGCAGATACTAACAGGAGTTTTGGTTGAACAACAGGAATAAGAGCTGCAAGATTTAGCTTCACCGGGAGAGCTGATGACATTATTTCAGAGCTCTCCTATTTAATTTTTCATTTCAATTCCATATTTTACTTCTCTCTTAGAATACACTAAGGTCAATGGGATTTGTAAGTATATAGCCACTCTGGAGATCAGGCTGTGTATTTATTTGTTTTTGTGAGTCTGTCTGTGTACAGATATATCTGAATTATCTATTTAAAGAGCTGACCCAATTCCTATTGAACTCAATGGGAAGATTCTTCATCTATCTGTAAAATTGAAACGATGCTTTAGAAGAATGCAAGGAGTAAGAATGACTGGGGACAGAGTGGGAACCTTATGAACACTATTTTAGTAGTTCCCTAGCAAAACAGGAAGTAAGGGTGTCTAAGCTATGTTAACTATATACAACCTGATGTTGCAGTTCAAGCCATGAATGAACTTGGGTTCGAAATGTAACTGAACTGAAATTTCCATGTGAATGGACCCTGGTTGCTTTTCTAAAAATGAGATTCTGAATAATCTTTTCACTGGTTGGAGGCAGGGGAAAACAAGGAAATACGGTAATATATTGTACTTTAGTGAACAATGTAAATAAAAAGGAGCTTTTAGTAACTGATACAAGCTGCTTATGCAGTAAAAAAGCCACTACGGTCTGATTGACTGCCAGCCATTCCTGCTAATATTAAATATCATGTGTTCGATGTGGGAGAAATACCTGATATGAAAGCAGTTTAAAGAAGCAAACATACACAATAATTCATTCTCTTCTGTGCTTGTGAAGTGTCTAGCACAGTGGGGTCCCTGCTTCATGAGTGGGACTCCTTGCTAGTACCACACTATAAATGTGCTACCAAAAAATGCAGAACAGAATGAATTAAGATGGAATAAATGAGCCTATTGCAAAAATTTCATGTTTTCATTATTTTTCTAAATGTATGATAAACTGCAGGTATTTATTTCTGAGCCTTTTAATCACAAGAGATTGTCAAGACAACCAGAGTAAAATGTATCTTTGATGAGTGCCTTTATTTGTGGCACAAGACATTCTAAGAAACACTCTTTCCTTTGGGACGACAAGCCATAGTAACAGAAGAGGGGTTGAAATACTTTTTTAAAAACTGATTTTTTTTCCTGGTGTTTAAAGAGCATTAGATAGGGTACTTCAGCACTGTGTAGGTTCGAGAGAGCAAGAGGAACAGGAACTCATTTAAATTCCAAAGGCATCCCCATCCATGTAACCAGCTTGTTGTTATTGTACTCTGCAGAATTGTTCGGCATGTATTAATTTTGTCGACTAAATTCAGAGAGTGCATTGTGGAAAAGATTGAACTTTGTTGGGGTCTGGATTTCCCCTGTTCTTTGAAAGGAGGGCAATAAATGCAGAACCGCCCTGAAAATGTTTTCACATAAAAATTCAGTGTTTATTGGCTGAGGGCAGAGAGAGGGCACAATTTTCTTTAAGTGATGTCACTACACTTAGCTCATGGAGGAGTGAGTGGCTGGGAAAACTCCACATGGTGTTTAAGCTCCATCTTTTTATTTAAAAATAAAGGAGTCTGTCCAGGCACGGTACCGAGATAGAACATTAATGAATGCAACACAGAAATCACTATGATCAAAAATGAAATTAATCCCATAAATATACTATTTTTGTTCTGGGATGCTAGTCTCTGCTCCCATTTATGTGTGTTTCTCTGTTTCACATAAAACAACTGGAGTTAATGTATAAGTATTGGCAGCGTTAAGACTTCCTTTTGCTCCTGAGTCTTGGGGGAAAACAGCAGTGAGCCTGTGAGATTTTCCAAGTGAGCCTGAAAAGAGCCTGTTCACCAGAGTTCATATTCTGGTTAGTAGCTATTTGCAAGTACCCTGAGGAAGCTATGATTGAGCTACATGTCCTAGCTGGGAAGGCAGAATGGCAAGTCCAAAAATGTGCTTGAATGTGCTTAAAACTTGGCTGTTAGATGGCTTGGTGATTCAGTGTGGTGCAACAAAGCTGTGGAAAGGGGAGGGGAGTCTATGCAACCAAAATGTATGTAGTCCTCCAAAAAATATCTTCAGTAAATATTTAGGTGGAATTTAAGAACACATTGCCTCTATATTAGTTAATTATTTTAATTCCATGTTACTCATGACAGCCAGCTCATTTAGGAGGAGGATAATGAATGCCTGACACTTAGAATGTATTATTTCCCCAGGGTTGTGAATAAAGGGATATTCGAGTAATCCAAAGGAAATGATTTTCTACAGTACATAATTAGCCTGTGGAACTCACTGACACAGTCTGTCACTGGCAAGATTCCAAAAGCTATTGGCCATTTAAAATAAGTAATCCAGACAATAAGAACACCCAGAGCTAGAACAAAGTATTAAAAAATAAATAAAGCAAACTTTAATGGGGATTAGGAAGAAACTTTCCGTGTTGGCAGATTATTCCATAACTGCCTACTTCCGGGTTTATAATAGCTTCTGGAATATCTAGTTCTGGCCATTGTGGTAGATAGCGTAGTGACTAGATGGACCCTGGGTTGGATCCAGTCTGGCAATTCCTACTTTTTGCTTTTAAAACTATATTAACTATATATAAACTCTCATATACAGTGAGAGACTTTCTCTCTCACTGTATATGAGAGAGAAAGTCATCTCATGAGTGCCCCCTTGTGGCCAGAGGTCAGTCTGTGGTACCCTGCCTCTGTTCCCACCCTTATGAACTGCATGCAGTCTTCTCTCTGACCCCGGAGCTAGTTTAATAACAGGATAGGGTGGCCAAGTGTCTGGTTTTCAACTGGAACGCCAGGTGGAAAAGGGACCCTGGCAGCTCCAGTCACCACCATCGACTGGGCCGTTAAAAGTCTGGTGGTGCAGTAGATCTCAGGCAGGCCAGTCCCTACCTGTCCGACTCCTAGGTGAGGGGGCCACGGGGCTCTGCACGCTGTTCGCACCCCAAGCACTGGCTTCACACTCCTGTTGGAGTCACAGCTACGGGGAGCTGGGGTGGGGGTGTCTGCAGGCCATAGCAGAGTGCAGAGCCTCCCCCTACCCCCCCAAGCAGGGCCTGCTACTGGCTGCTTCCAGGGTGCAGTGCAGAGCCGGGAGAGGAAGGGAGCCTGCCTTAGCCCTGCTGCACCACTGACCGGGAGCTGCCCGAGGTAAGCCCCTGCCCCAGTCCCATGCTCCAACTCCCTGCCCCAGCCATGAGCCCCCTCCAAACCCAGAGTCCCCTCCAGCACCCCAAACCCCTCATCCCCGGGCCCACACTAGAGTTCGTAGTGAGTGTGTGTGGGGGGGGTGTAGGGGTCGGTCTAGGGGCTATTCAGTTTTGTGCGATTAGAAAGTTGGCAACCCTGCCACAGGAGCGTCTTGCTCCCTGGGCTCCCACCACCGCACTCCCCCGATGTAAGGGTCGTTCTTGCAGGAGCCTTTCTCACTCCCTCTGGTTTCCTAGCTCTGTTCCCTTCCAGTTCTCTCCTCACTGAAACTCCCACTGATCCCTTACATCCCAGGTGCAGTCCTGCCCCCTTAACCGGCCCAGATGGGAACCTACTTTAATCACAGAGGCCAGCCAAGCTGTGACATGGGATGTTTGCAGTGTTCTCCTCTATGAAAGGCCTTCTTTAAGGTACACTTGTCGCTCTCCTCTCAAACAGGAAAAAATATAATTGAACTTCTTAGTCCTTCAGACTGTTGTTCAGAATGCTAGTTGGTGTTGGCCCATTGTTTTCAGTGTTCTCGCTCTGCTCCTTTGAGCGAGTCATTCGGCTCTTTTGTGGTCTGTTGGTAGAAAGAAATGTGATTTAGTCTGGTAAAATGCAAGGAAAGTGAGTCATCGTGTAGTTTTTATGGTGCTTGGTTGTAGGTTTTGGGACCCAAAGACGTTAACTGTTTTTTGGTACAACCCAAATCAAAGCTGATTTTCTCTCTCTCTCTCTCTCTCTCTCTCTCTCTCTCTCTCTCTCTCTCTCTCTCTCTCTCTCTCTCTTTCATTCCTCAGCTCCCTCCTCCCATACTTCTTTTCTTCTCCTGCTGTAGGTTATGGAGCTTGTTTTGGGTCTACTAACCTCTTTCCACACTCCCAGTGATATTGTCCTGGGATACAGACATCCAGATAGAAATGAAGGATTTGGGTACTTGTGATTAAAAGGCAGGTTCACCCAGCATGATCTCTCCTGTGTGGTTGGCTACTTCCAAGAGCCATCGCCCCCCCAGCCCTCTGAAATGTGGCACCCTAGGTTGGTGCCTGTCCAGCCATTGCCTCAGCTTTTTCCAGGAAAGGCAGTAGGTAGTAATGGCAACTCTTCCTCCTAAACTCCCTTCCATCCCTCACCCATTCTCTGCTCTCTTTCACTGCTGCTCACCCAAACCTTCCTCCCTCAGTCATGATCCTTGCCAAAATGGAATCCTGTCTTGTCCTCAGGACGTCCGACAAAGTGGAGGACAGCTAGACAACGACTGTGTCCACTGTGGGAAGATTAGGAGACCAAGGTAATGGTCACAGAATGTGCTCTTCCAGATAGAGTTGATTTGCCTAGCAATAACATGGCGCACATGGTTTTAATGAATAAAGAATGTGGAACAGGTTTTATAATAATTTTCAATTTGCTTTTGAGTTGTACAAGCTGCATGACTTTCCAAAGACATTTCTCTCTGTCAAGAGATGAATGCCCTCAGAATTGTTAAGGGCAACATTTTGCGAATGGAGCGATGTTAGCCCTCGGCATTTTGGCAAAAGTGCAATTTGAGTAATTACATTTTGCCGACCTAAAATCTCCCTATAGTTTCAGCTGGATGCAGTATTCTTCTCTGATTTCTGCCCTAAATTGCCGTATAGTTGTACACTATGAAACAACTGCTGGCCCTATGTAGTTGAAGCATTTGGGGATCCACTGGGATGAAGGGCACTGTATCAATGTAAAGTGATACCATTGTTGTGTTTGCAGTGAGATTTAATATAAACAGACAATTGCCTCAGTAGACGGCACTCGGCACAGTTTCAGCAATCAGGGGACTCTGGGGAAGAAGCATAGTACCAGCAACGCACCTCCCTGCCCCCCACGCACACCCCAACCCTTGCACTGTGCAGTACCCATGAGGTGTTGGAGGAGGGAGGACAGGCAGAAAGCTCTTTCTTCCTTCCAGCTAATAGAGGGGTGGTGCTTCAGGTGTATGGGGGGGGGGGGGGCGAAGCTAGCCAGAAGGGGCTATCATATGCAAAGCTCTCAAATGAGGTTCAGAGAGAGTATCCTGGTACAAATCCCAGCCCCTTCCTTGTCCCCATGGTGACAGTAACGGGACATTGTTTCTAGGCCTCAGGTCCATAACTCTCTTCTCCCAATGGTGCATCTGGCTAGAAGGTTCTGTCCTCTAAGGCAAGGGGTCTGGTATCTATTTCAAGCTGTCATTGAGCCAACAGGGAAGGTGTGGTTTCTGTGTGTCCAATCACAAGTCCATTCTCAGAGCTGCTGGTGAGCTGCCACCGAGTAGCACAATGAGGGCAGCGGTAATGAGCAGGCAGTTAGCGCTCAGATACCGATCTCTTATTTCTTGCAATGCCTCTCCCCAGGGAAGCTGAAAATGCCACTCACTTTACACTAATGAGGAAAATGTGTATTATAATCTGTGGACAGGTATTTGTTTATTAGAGACAGTCATTTAGAGTGGACAAAAACAGACTCTCCAAACAAAACATACATTTCAATAAATGTAATGCTCCGAGTGTCCTTAAAAATGTGTCGTTTACTGCCATGACTGATGGTTTGTGATGTTTGTTTGCAATAATTCTCCATTCCAAGTGTAAAGAATACTGCAAAAACCATAAATAGTGGTAAAAGGGAAGCCCTCTGTATTTTTTTCTGCATCTATAATAAGTACTTTATGGACACTACTGGGAAAGGAGCAAATGACAAGTCTCCAGATAAGATGGTGGAGATACAGAGGGTGGATTTTCTGAGCTACAGCCATATTCTCTCCTCTGCAGCGGTGGAGAGCCCTAAGTCTAGGGACAAAGCTGCAGTCCAGCTTTGCAAGCGGCTCATCCCAATATAATAAGGCATAGAGTTGATGAAGAGGCATGTCAGAGGAGGAGCAGAGTCTGAGCGAGGAAAGTCACCATTACCTGGACCTTCCAGCCATAGTGAAAAAAGGGAAGATCTTACTGAAGTCCCACGGGTCTAACAGTGACCATGTTGCTCTGAAGGTAGCAACATTTCTCTGTATTTGTGTTCAAACTTCAGGATCTGGCTGCTAAAAGTTTACTAAAAATATTTGATTTAAACAAATTCAACATTTTTTTAAAAGTTTGCATTTTCAGTGAAAGCTTTTTGTTTTAAAAAGCCTCTTTTGTCACTGATGGTAGCCAAGAAAGAGTTGCCAGATTTACAATTTCACTCTTGCCGTCAGCAGGAAACTTTCTTAACAAATCGTAGTGATAACCATTGCAGTGTAAATGTGGAAGCAATAATTGAATTAATGTTTAAAGCAAATTTAAAAATTATGTTGTGAGAAAGGAATCAAATGAAAGTATATTTAGTGGGGCAATTTTAAATACTAGCTGAATTTTGTCTAGCTAGTTAATAGTTTGAGTAAAAAGATACATATCAGATTTATTTTCAAATAGAAGCTCAAAGTTATTTTTCTTCACAGTAATATTGTTCATACAGGAAAATTGAACCTGGTAGATTTTATTAATTATTATCAAATGCAAAGGTGAAGTTGGTGAGGTGTCCTTTAAAAAAAAAAAAAGCAATAAATAGTTAAGACTGCTCATAATGCTGGTCTGTCACAGATTTGCACTTACTATAAATCTTGTTACAATTGGCCGCTTTATCCAACAAGCACATTTAATTTCTGTGTCAGGAAGTACAATTTATGTTTAAGCTATGAACAGGTTGGCAGGGTGTTCCTTAATCTTGTTTTGGAAATGCTGGCAATAAATTTAGCAAGTGGCTTGAATCAAATCAAGGTTTTATGGAAGTTACATCTGTCATTTTTAGAGAGAATAAAGAAGTTTGAAAATGAGGCAGAAGTATCAAGTAAGAGTTGAAACTAGGAAAAATGTTCTACAGGTTTAGAATACACTGCTTTCAAACTCCTGAAGATTACATTCAGGTTGATTTAAGAAAACTTCTAGCTGCTATTTTAAAACCTTTTTGGATATACCTACTTCATTTAAGCAATTCGTTCCATATGCTCTCCCCTCCCACATCCCAAAATGTGATGAAATATACATGCAGGACTTTCCCTATTAGTACTTTTGTTCCATCTATTTGAAATGAAGACTACAGTTGACCAGATGATGACAATTTCATGTCATGTCAACTTTTAAGGTTTCAGAATTTGTTTTGTTCCAAAAACCTTTGAACATTTTTGCAAAAACAGAGTCATATCTTTTCCAACTGAAGCCTGAATTTTCCAGTTTGGGAAGATGTGTGGGTAGGTGGCATGGTGGTTAGGACATTGGCCTAGGATGTTGCTGAGTATATGTGTGTCTTCTCTTCCCCCTCTCTCCCCCCACTGCAGACCAGCAACATACTTGACACTCCCTCTTTCCCCAGCCATGCCCAATAAGCTAGGAGAGAGGCAGCGTGGAGCCACTATGTCAACTCAGTGCCACCTGTGGGATTCCATCCAATGGGGCAGAACCACCGGAGAGCTGGTTTAGCCAGCTTTCAGGCTGCTTTGCAATCATGATAGTGATAGATCTGGAGCAATGTCATTACATTGTCCGAGATTCATCAGTACTATATTTGCGGAGAGAGTGAAAAATGCAAAGGAATGCACAGCCCTATTTTGCAAGTGCCATTTGGAATGCTTATTGAAAAGCATATCATCTTATTTTGAGTTTGACTATTTAGACCCCACTCCTGAATCAGGAGAGCCAGTGTGGAGTCAGTGGGACTCTGCATGGACATAGGTGTCCACGGTAAAGATCATGAGACAGGTGCAGGGAGCAAAAGGTCATTGGGGATTTGGCAGGGGTTAAAAATTAAGTTTATAAACTGGCCACGTTGTTAATAAATGAGGAACCCTATGTGAAATCTATAATTCAAGATTTTGGCAAAATAAATCGAAGAATTTATTTAATTATATTTAATCCAGACTTTACTAAGGTGAGCAGATGTTTTAAACCAGCTTTCCAAAATGAGTGTCGGGAAGATTCATGTGAACATAGTCTAAGGGCTTGATATAATGACCCATAAAGCATATGGAAGTCTTTCCATTGACTTCACTGGGCATTGGATCATGTCCCAGGAGTCTAAGAAATATTCAGAATTTGTATTTGGCTGAAATAAGGTTTTAGCAGGTTGATAAATCTTAGTAGTTTAGTAGGAGTACAACAGAATTTGTTAGGTGTAAGGTGCCTGATCTCTGTTCCTTGCTTAGACAAATTTACTGCTAATTCCAGTGGGTGGACGGGAACATCATGTGAAACTACCTGGAATTAATTGATGCAAACAAGTTCATACAAACTTCTGTGAAACAGAAATAGCAAAAATGTGCATAATTCTATCCGGAGTTTGATGGCATAAATTGGGAACATGTATAAGTTTATCACTTATAACCAACTTGCACTTTACATAAAATTTGATAAATAAGTATGCTGCTTGTCTTGCTCACAATAATGGTCGACCTAATTATGATGCTACCAGAAGTTATTGGTTTGGGCATAACTTCAGGAAGAAGAGAAATAAGATGCACATGTCAATTCTGTAAGAACATTGACATAAAATTTTTATCAAATGATTTATATTCATGCCAAAAGCTGCCTTGAATTATATCCCAAGCACTGAAAGATTGTAGCTGAGAGAGAACACTGAAGTAGAGTTCAAATTCTGCCCTCAGTTAAACCAGTGCAAGCAGAGTGCAGTTATATATTGGGGTAAAATTTGACTCAATTTCTCTGATGTTAACAAAGACCACTGTGCAATGAAGTTGTCCGTGTTATAAGTTAATAAAATGGTGGTCCCCAACCTGTTTTCTTTAAGTCAGTGGGAGTATTGCACATCACATGTAGGAACAGCAGTATGCTCATTATAGGGTTAAATTTCGGAAGCTTTGCAGTAGTTTTACATTTTAAGATTCGTTAGTCTTCCAAATGTCTCTTTTGAACATCAGCGATTATTTTAGCACTATTAAACTCATCAGATAGTTAATATTTTAAGATTTCTGCAAGGGTTTTAAGTCATGTTATTACGAAGTACATGAGTTTACACCTTGCTTTGGTTTTAAAATGTAGCATTTCCAATCCATGTTTGACATGCTTGGGGCTGTTCTGAGTCCTGATCCTCAGAGGGAACAAACTACAACATTAGACTTTAATATTTTATTATGAAAGAGTCAAGCTGTTTACAAGCTGTGTAGCAAAACTGTATGCTAGTTTGTCAACAGTGCAGTGTTTCCCCCAAGATTAAGTACAAGGTTGTACATAATGGAATGGAGAATTTAGCTCCTCCCTAACAAAGACAAAATAGCACAATTGAGGAAAAATTGCATGTTCTGTAATTTGAATAAAAGTGCACTGGAAATATTTCCATTGGACATGTCCTATTTTAAAGTTATAGCATGCTCAGATTTTTATAGATGCAAAGATTTAGAGTACGAATACAGCCTGTGTAATAGATACCATATTTAATATATATACACATATACATGTTATATATCCTGATTGTATAGTGACAATGTTGAGAGAGAAAGAAAAAGCTTTTACAAACCTGATTCTGCAGTGCACTTAAGCATGCACTTAAATTGACGTTAACCGGATTTAAACATGTACTTAAACACAAATTTAAGAGCTTTTCAGAATCATGGTCAGATTCACCCAGGTTCTATGAAAGGCCCTGGATAGTCCTGAGGGGTCCTTTACTGGTATAGGGAAGGGTCCATATAGTAGTTAGATTGAAGCAGAACTCTGTTTCTGCCCCTTTCTACACTACCATACTCCTGGATTTAGATTTGTGCCAGCATAGGATTTCTCCAATGGTGTTTTGCAACCACCAGATTATGGCCCCCGTGTGCCAGTAGATTGGTGAAAAGGATTATAAATAGGCTTCAGAATCTGGCCCGATGGTTTTTATTTTGGGGGAAGGGTGGAATGCCTATATAGGGCATTGAATTGGTGCTATGCTACTCTATAAAGAGTGCTTGATGCATAATTTAAACAAGTTCCCAGAAATGTCATTCTGGGTTTTCTAAAGCAAGTTTCCATACCCCCCACTTTTTTTTTTTTTACAATTTCTTCTCCAGCACACCCTAAAAGGTTACATTTATTTCCCAGATAGCACTTTTTTAAAAAAAAAATGTATCCATGTAGAGTGGTGATACGCTAGTTCTCTCTTCCTCCATTTCAGTGCACAGGATTGTTATGCTTTAATTGGGTTTTCTATTTAATAGTTTCTTAGGACTCAGACAGTGATTACTGCAATTTTAAGGTTGGATTGTTAACATCATCTCCAATGATTTCCTTAGAAATGTCTCCACTTGATATTTTTTCCTGTGGTAATAAAGGGTGACCATTAAAAATGGAGCAACGTTAGTGATTGCAGCACTGTGATTATATACATTATGAATAACAGTAAGTAAATGTATAATGTATTACAATTTCAGAATTAGATAATAAAGGCTTAGTTTGGATCCCTCTGGATTACAAAGGTGTTAAATGATTTTCTTTCTATGATTTTTCTCATATTTCAAATTTCATAGTAGCATTGCTGTCAAGATCTATTTGACATTCTATAACACTTTCTCAAACACAGCCTGTCTCTCCTCCTGACAGAGAGCATGCTTTGAATGAAAGTTCATTAGTCTATTGAAACATTTCAGTTAATTGCTAAGCTCATACCCAGAATTGTGAAGTTCATATTTCCATCTGTGCACAAGCATAGTAATAAAGAATTTTTTGGACAGGTTAATTTGCCTAAAATACCATGTAGTCAATCAGAGTAACAAAGTTGTTGATGGGAGCATCTGTCAAACTGTAGCTTTCATCAGAGCTGTCCCTCTCTGCTAGACTAACATCTCTGGCTTCCACAAGTTGGCAGAAATACAGCAAACAATAACAGCAGCTGCACTAGAATAATGTTATTCTGATGCTAAACACCAAACAGCTGGGTGTTGCATTGGTAAGAATGGTTTTATGGTTCAGCCTCTTATGAAAATAAAATTCACTCATTCAGCTATGGTATTGTTTTAATATTTAATTGAGGTTGTTTATATTATTTACATTTTGTTAATTTTATGGTTCATATAATTTGCTGGAAAATAGCACCCTCTTTGAAATGTGTGTGCATGTGTGCATAGAAAGTTTTCTTTCTTTCTTAACAAATTAAATGTATAAACCAAATTTATTAAAACAAGCTTTGTGTAAAAGCTTGGAACTTTCATCCATATTTCAAAGACATGAACTACACACCCCGTAGTGTGCCATTCATTTTCAGACAATCAGAAACATCATTTAACAATTAGGTTCCAATCTTCTGCTGCATTTCTCTCATCAGCAGTGCGGATGGTGACTAAAGCCAATATTTGTTATATGTCAGAAATACATCAAGTGATAATGGATACACGAGTAGAATAACTTTACACAGAGATACACATAGGGTTATGTTATGCTTGTGTCACTAGTGTAAAACTGAAGTGAATCCACTTGTGCACTTACCTTAGATTTACTGTATATTGGGGTGAGTCAGAGCAGAATTTGTCCTATCAAGGTCACAGCTGTAGAACTTAAAGTTGAAGAACAGTGATTTGGCTGGCAGAATCCTTAATGTCTGTATATTTTTCACCTCTGATAAGAATTACTGAGCCAGATTTTTAACAGACTTGGAAATGTTTCCAGCAAAATTTATGTTTGTGTTGTTTATGCCTATAAAAACACAGATACATGTGCAAATGCACATCTACACATGCATAATATGCAGCTTTGTACACAAGTGATCTTTTATGTGCATATATACTAGTATTTTTGCATGTACAAATTTGTGGGTGCAATCTAGAATGCTCCTTTGAAAAATTGGCCCATGATTTTCATGTGATTACATTGCCAGAATAAAAGTTAATGCTGCTGCTATATATATATCACCATTTAGTATACAGTATGTTACTCCTGGGGGAATTTTGTGTCACTGCATAATGCAGAATTTTGCAGAAATTAAAATGGTGTGTGCAGAATTTCCTTTTCCCCACAGAAATGGGATGCTGCCCTACCTTAGGGGCCCCAAGACCCAGATGAGCCCAGCTCACTCTTAGGGCTGGTCTTCACTAGCGCTGCCGGAGATCGATCTTCTGGCGATCGATTTATCGCGTCTCGCCTGTTCCTGTTTCTCGCAGAGAAACAGGAACTGGGTCATCATAGGGGTTTGTTTAGCTTTCAACTCTTTATTGTTACAGATATACTTGCTGACAGGTTTCAGAGTGGTAGCCATGTTAGTCTATATCAGCAAAAACAACAAGGAGTCCTTGTGGCACCACAGAGACTAACAAATTTATTTGGGCATAAGCTTTCATGGGCATTTATTTGGGCATACCTCTCTACTGTATTTTCCACGCCATGCATCTGATGAAGTGGATTTTAGCCCCCGATGAAGTGGATTTTAGCCCCCGAAAACTTATGCCCAAATACATTTTTTAGGCTCTAAGGTGCTATAAGGATTCCTCGTTGTACTTGGTGACAGGTTTTTTAAAATAAATTACCAAAATAATTGAAATTGTATTCAGATTTGTGAGTGCAATCTAGAATGCTCTAGAATGATTATGTAGTTTTATTTTGACAAAATTTTGCGGAATTTTAAATTATTTTGGGGGGTAGAATTTTTAATTTTCTGGCACAGAATGCCCCTAGTAATATGTCCTACAATTTAGATCAGATGTCAAAACAAACATAATGAGTCCATGTTGAAATTGGTTCATAAATTAATTGAACATTGTAGTTCATGAGAGAGACCAGGGAGGTGAGGTATCTTCTCTTAGGCCGACTTCTGTTGGTGGAAGTTTTTCAAAAAGCTCTTCTTCAGGTCTGGAGAAGACAGCTAGACTGTCTGAGCTAAATACACGTTGAGACAGATTGTTCAAAGCATAATGGGTTAACACCTGTTGTGGGAGACCCCTTGAAGTAGGCGATTGAGGGCTAGATTGTTAAGCATGAGAGTTTACACATGCGGTAGGAGACCACTTAAAATGAAGTGGGCAATTAAGGGTTAGCAGACAGTGCAGTGTGTTAGATTGTCATAATGAGCCATCAAACCAGTCTCTGTAATGAGTGTATGGTTTTTAGTGTCTAGCAGAATTATGAATTTGAATTTCCAGAGTACAGTAATACCGCAAGCAACATTGTAGTTCATGGACAGATACATGATAGGCTGCCGCTAAAATAAAGCTGAGTTCCACTGACTTTTACTTTTTTTTGTCATTATGGAAGTTTTATTTTCTTGTAAAGAAATTCTACATTTCTATTTTTCCATTGTTCATACAGGGATGAGCCCCTGTGAGCATTCTCATACAATAAGAATGTATAATTTTATTTCACACAATGCTTTTAATACTGCAATTCTGGGAAGGTAATAAGGAGGCTGATATATTACCAGACATATCTTCATTGTTCACCTTTTCTCAAGGACCTCAAAATATCATTACACTAAAACAAATCTTAATGGATACAAACTGAACTACTAAAAATGTGATTACGTAGTGAAAGCATAGGAAAAGAGATGAATGCTAAGCTAATGGAAAGCAGTATTATGTGTGATTGTTTCAGTTGGTATAGTGCATTAAGAACATTTACAGAAGGTACATTTTAGATATTGTGTGGTAAAACAGCATACTGATTTACACAGGCTTAATACAGGTACTTGGCCAGCTTTAGGAATATGAACAAATACCATGGGCAGCTTAGAGAGAACATGACGAGTTGATTAAACCTGGGGCCTCTACTAGAAAACAATCTGTGTGTTTGGGAGAACTTGTGAACAGCTAGTTAAGATTGACTAGCTATACGATTGAACAGTACTTAGGACAATGGGATCTTCCAGCTCCATGTCATACATGTAATAATAAGAAGGGCCTATGATCTGAGATGAGGCACTGGAAGAAACAGAGGTAAAACAAAGGAGAAAAGGGAGCCCCCTCTTTTGCTAAAAGCAGAGGAAAGTTCCCTCTCCACTCTTTGGCTTGGAGTAGCAGCATTTCTCCACAGCTCCCTTCCTCCTTGTATGAAGCAGTGAGAACTCCCTCACTTCCATCTACTTTAAGTTAAGTTTAGAGTTTCCATCTGCTTAAAGCACTAGATAGCCTGGTAACCAGGTGGCAAGTAGTAAAGGAGAGCTGTTTGACAGAGAGGGGACAAAAGACCTCTCAGAATCTTGCTAAGTAAAGATTACGTGTATTGTTTAAAAGAATATACTCCACTGTCTCCAGGAGGCATTAGTGTGTATAGCCTAGTAGACAGAGTACTAGACTGGAACCATACAAAATAGACACCATACTTCTTAGCTAACTGAGATGGGTCTTGTGGGGCTTAATTTGTTTGCAAAGCACTTTGAGATCCTCAGCCAAATGAGGCTGTAAATGTTATAGTCCCTCCAGACACACATCTTCCCTCCAGCTGCGCCCAGACATTTTTCCATTATGGTTGGGGTCCCTGGCATTCTTTGCAGTGATGACAAACATGTTTGTGTGTGAGAGAGATGTGCTTCTCTATAACCTCCCTCTCTAGGTTCTAATGTCTTCTCACGGCTGCATCCTAATACTGAGAGGAGAAAACAATTAAAGGCAGATTTCTAGGGCTGTACAATCAATACGCCATGTGTTGTCCTGCTTATCTTCATACTTTGTAGGAAAAGGGAGAGAAAACATTTGGCAGAGGAAGATTTTACCACTTCCCCGATAAGAAAAGGCCACTATTCAGGAGGAATAACATCCCAACAGCTACTCAGTATTGTATAAGGTGGAAAGCTGGAGGAGTCATGTAATTGTTTTTTTTAATAATGACGGAACCACTCACTAGTATTAAAAGAGGGCTACAATGAATATAATAAGATCAGGAAAAATAAGGGGGGGGGGGATGGGAGAAAAATCAACTGACTGTGATTCATACTTCCCTACAAAGGCACTAAGTTTAGGTCTCGTTCTGTCCCATGAAGTAGTGTGTGTTCTTAGCAAAGTCCGTGGTGGATTGTAGAAGACTTCTTTGTAGTTGGGACTTTCCAGGAAATGTGAATTTCACCCTCAGAATGAACCTTGGACTTCTCAAATTCTCAGAGAGGAGAGACTAGGCCACTCTGCCTTCCAAGTCCCAGCTATCGTATCTCCCTCCAAGTGCTGAGTGCACTCAATGGGAGTGACAAGGTTCCCATAACTCACAGGACTGTATTTACCAGAAGAGAGCCATGTCTTTTCATCCATGTTCTCAGGATAATCCGAGAAACAAACATGCGGAAGTGGTGACGTTGTTGTTTTGCAACAGCCATTTCATGTCAGTATTACAAGAAACTGCTGCTTCATAACACAGGGCCAAAGCTTTACAAAGCATCTGACAATGTTGCCAACAAAATTTAAGATTCCATTCATCAACACATGCAGTTACCAAGTTTGTGTGCACAAAGGCAGAGTTTTGAAGACATAGTGAATGACTGCATTTTTGCAGGTATGCCTGTTGCACCATAATTGGAGAAATTAGACAGCAAAATATCCCCAAGTTAAAAAATGAATAGTATTCAAAGCCAGTTTGTGTTGTTACCTTGTCTCTATGCTGGGGTGCATTTTTCCCTTCGCTTACACCTACTTTACTCCTGTGTACGTCTGTTGACTTCAGGGCACTGTTTTCTGACTTTCTGATATAACAGAAAGTAAGTTTAGTATCCTGAGCCTAGAGTTGAGTTGATCTTTCTTTTTTTAAGTGAAAGATGAATTGGAGACAGCTACCAATTTTTAAGGTTTATCTACTGCTTTGATTACTTAAACTGAGTTTCATTTATTCCCTTTAATTTAAAAGTAGAATAATTGACCAGCTGTTAATGACTAACTAGAAAAGACAGGGCTTGATCCCTTTCTCTGCTTCTCATGCAGGGGGAGGACAGCTTCTTGTGAAACCTAGATAATATGTTGCTAATGCACATTTTGTCTAACCGTCCCATTGGCCTCCTGGGTACCATTAAGATATAGGGCCATGCACTGCCCTCAGTCCACATATGCCATTCCTATTTTTTAACCTCAGCGACTGCATGCAGGGATTTTGGCTAGTGTGTGACAAAAGCAGTGTCAAGAGTTACAGGTTTAATAGGGATAGCCTTATAGACCTGACCTTACTAAAATAAATACTGCAGCTGTGAAAGAGATGCTGAAAAAACACCAGTTTGCCCGGTACTGAACTCACAAGGGCTCCAGAAACAGATACTTCACAGCAACTTGCCCCCTTACCCTTGTCGGTGTTCCCCTTCAGGGAGGGGGTGGGGGCACAGACAGAGGTAGGGAGGCCAAGGCTGGGGCCACAGCTGGAGGCGGGAGTGGGAGCAGAGCAGAGCCGAGGCTGAGGCCAGCAGTCAGGGCCCTGGGCACATGGCCGGCAGGGAGTGGGACCCCGGGCATGGGACCATCAGCCAGGTTCAGAGCCAGGAGCAGAGCTGGGTAGCACTCCCTCCCCAACCTCCATGGCCTGGGCCCCACCTGCACCTCCCTGAACTTTCCTCTGCTCCCCCTCAGGGGGGATGTCCCACGTTTTGTAGGCCTCTGCTCTAAGGATCCCAGTTGGGCTAATATATTTATAGATTTTAAGGCTGGAATCATGTAGTGTGACCTCCTGTATAACACAGATCATAGAATTTCACCCCGGCACCCCGTATGGAACCCCATAAGTTGTGTGTGACCAAAGCACATCTTTCAGCAAGGCATCCTGTTGGGATCCGAGACATGAAGAGATGGAGAATCCACCACTTCCTTTGGTACTTCTCATAGTTAATAAAAGGTTCCACAGGCTTCCAAGTGAGGGTGTGGAATCCCCATCATTGGAGATTTTTAAGAACAGGTTAAACAAACACCTGTCAGGGATGGTTTCCGTTTACTTGGTCCTGCCTCAGCACAGGGAGATGGTCCCTTCCAGCCTTTCATTTCTATGATTCTACAGTCACCTTCACTGTTAAAAATCTGTGCCTTATTTCTCATTTGAATGTATCTGGTTTTCACTTCCAGCTAGTGGTTCTTGCTATTCCTTTGTCCGCTAGGTTAAAGAGCCCATTAGTACCTGGTATTTTTTCCCTGTGAAGATATATGTACATTAAAGTGAAATTGGTTATGAAAGCTTGAATTGTGTCTCATTCTAGAACAAAATGTTCCTGGCCTACTTATACATTTTGTATTGCATTAGCGCACACACTTTATAGATACAGTACATAAGTTTTTGCTGCCCTATTTTAGCCAAAAGCTTATTTACCTTGAGACGCTATAGATTATGTTAGAGAAGAGTGACAGCTTTACTTGCTTTTACTGTCCATTGTGGAAGCATTACAGGTTTGATTCTAAATTAATCTTTATTGTGTTCTTAAATTTCCTCCGATTCCTTGACGTATCCTGCCATCTCAAACTTAGCTTTGTTGACTACAATCAATTTATTATTCATAAATTCTCTGTTTTGACAGCAGTAGACTGGATTCAATTACTACCTAAAGGCCCAGTCATACCAGGCTAGATTGGTAGAAAATGAATTGTTCAGTGATGTGATCTGTCTCGGTGAGCATTAAGTGCTTCTTTGATAATTATATATACATGTGTACACAATAAAAAAAAAGAACACTTCCCTTCCCCCAGAAAGATGGTGAACACAGGGGGAAAATCAACAGATTACTGTTAGCAGTGGTGTCCTATAAAGGCACCTAAAACCTACTGCTGTTGCCATGCTGAAGTATGCCTGCAGCTTGAACACAAACAGCAGCAGTGGATTGCAATAATACAAATCCTTGTAGAAAAAGTTATTCCCTTCATTCGGATTTATATGTAGCATTTTTCAGATAGTGATCTGTAAGATAAACAGGCTTAAAATAAGTTCTTAGCATCACAGAGCACCATGGAGCCCTAGAGACTGCACGTTTCCAAAAGGTGCAATCTTGCCTTTGTTGGTTTTTATTATTATTTTTATGTTTAAAAAGGAAGGGAGTAGGTTTAAACCAACGTAGGTTATTTTTCAGTCTGACAGACGAGAATCGACTGTAGGAATTTTGAAGGCTGCACAGGGTGTCTGTCAGAGTAATAGCAAGTTTTGCTGACAGCCTCAAATTTTCACACATGCCTGGACTCACACATTCTGTCCGCCAAAGAGAAGACTAAGGGCTTGTCCTCACTAGCAGGGGGGGATCGACAGCAGATACACAAACTTCAGCTACATGAATCACGTAGCTGAAGTTTGCGTATCTGCCGCCGACTTACCGCCCGTCCCCACGGTGGCGGCAGTCGGCGGCGCGCTCCCCCGTCGACTCCAGCTTGCGCCTCTCGGCAAGCTGGACTTCCAGAGTCGACGGGGGAGCCACGGGCGAGCGATTTATTGCGTCTTAACGAGATGCGATAAATCAATCCCCAGAAGATCAATCCCAGACCGCTGTAGTGAAGACGAGCCCTAAATGTTAGACTTCTTCATCAGACTGGATTCCATTCCAGGATAAAACCCTTTCTAGTCAGAGCAGAAATAAGGGGGAGCTTATGTGGTACAGACACTAAGCAAGGGCATAAGGTTTGTTGCTTGCTTCTGTAGAATATATAGGTAAAAGTCCTACTTTGGTCTTCTGTCTGTGTTTAATTTTTTTCTAAGTAATGTTTGTCTTAATATTGTCTTCACTGCTTCTCCCTCTCAGAATTATGCGTTCCTGGTAGCGCTACTTTTGACAAGGCAGCTAATGAACTCTTTGCAGTCTTTACAAAGCAAAGTATCTCACTCCATGGTCTTGCCTTCTACTACTGTGCTTTCTGGAAGGGACAGATATTTTACTTTGGAACTCTGTTCTTGTAATACTATCCAGAGGTTATTGTTTTCAAGCATAACTCCTGGCTTAGATTTCACATAGGTGTTACAGGGCAGAGTGGAGTGGCAATAAGGAAACTGAAGTTCTAATTAGGCTTTCTGAGGGCAAACAGGAAATGTTATAAAAATTGTTACAGGAGGCAGAGAATGGCTTTTGAGAAGATAGAAGTCCATGCTCATTTGTCGCGCAGCTGGGTTTCTCTCCAAACTAGGGGGTGTTTTTCTTTTTTTAAAGATAAAAACATCTTGCTCCATGTTTTCAGAAGTGTTCAACAGCCACAATTGGCAATGGATTTTCAGAAGAAACTCAGCTCCTGTTTAGGCTCCTAAAAGAAATTACCAGGTTTTCAAAAGTGTTCTCACTGAGAAAGATGGGAACTGCTGCAAGCTGGTTTGACAATCCAGCACTTATTAGTTGCCTAAATTGGGAGCTGTTAAGTGTTGAGCTCTTTTGAAATTCTGGCCTAACATTTTTCAAGCAACACACTCTCAAGAATAAAACTTGGAGGAGAAAAACTGACTTCTTCCTGTTGCTGAGCCAGTTGGTTCATTTCACTGGTTTAGAGTGCATGGCTCAGAGACCAATAAGTGGCTGTTTTCATCAGTAGATCTCAAAACACTTTATCAAGGTGATCAGTATCATGATCAGTGTTTTATAATAAGGGAAACAGAGGCACGGAGATTCAAGTGTCCTGCCTAAGGTCACCCACCAGTCTTGTTAGAAGAATGGAACCCAGGTCTCCTAAGTCCCAGTCTAGTGCTCAGAAGAGAAGTTTGAAGGGTTTATTATTCATATTCTATGTTATCTATTAATATACTAGGAATAGCAGCCATACTATTCAAACAAATCATTAGGGCCAACTTTTTGTAATTATTTGTGAATTTTCCCTTCATATCTGTAACCCTTTTAAACTCGTCACTATTGTTTGCATGAGTTTCATTTTCTGGTGTTTGATCCTGGAGCACTTTACATGAACCAGAAGATTAACAATTCGCCTAGTATTATTACCTAGATATATTTCTGGAATTTTTCTTCCTCTATTAATATTTTTATTACTGGCAGAGATGAGCTAAATTGGTTCCACATGCTCAGTTACTTTCTTTCTATCACACATGTGTGTGCACACGCACACACATTTTAAACCACACTGCTTAATCTCATCTCTGATTTCAATGGATGTCTGTAAAAGAGCAATATTTGTATTTCCTCTGAGTTCAACTATTTCTGCTGCAGTTGCCTCACTAAATCATTGTTCTTTTTTGTAATATACTCATTGGCTGCTGTAACAACGGGTCTTATGATGCCTCAGATAGAGGTATGAGAACATTCTGTGCAGAGTACACTGCAATACCATGTAAACTCTTTGGTCCTTGCTGCTCCTGGGATCAGAACCATGCTAGCTGAAATCATGTGTAAACATACTTTTTGTAGTAGGTTTTTAGCTGTCTTTTGTGACCAGCTTGGACAGGGACATATCTGTTTGTGATCTTTGTTTGAGCTAGAGCCTTCCAGATTACTAATTAATCGATGAAATTTTGAATTCAAAAACCTATTTAAATCCAGAACATTTTAGGAAATAAGCAGTTCAACTAATATTAGTTAACTAGCTCTAGTTAGAATTGTATGATAAAACATTGTTATCTAGACTACTGGAGGCAACCTGAGAGCTGGTGTCTATGCAAATGTTTTTCGTAATGAAAAGAAAGGCTATAAAACAATGAAAAAGAAACGTAGAGACAATGAATACAGTATGTGTTGCATTCATTACCATTCTTAAGACTTCCCTACCCCCAGCTCACTGTGGTAGCTTGTCTCCAATATAAATAGGGTCTTCCAGACCTTCATTTTGTGGTAACCTGGTCTAATGGATATTACAAATTCTCTATGCATCGTTTGGCCTCTGCTGCCTTCTCTTTGTTTTAAACTGATTATCCTGTACTTCAAATGATGAGTTTTCTAGCTAATGAAAGGGCTCCAGGAGAGGGTCAGATGGAATGAGAGGGGACTCGTGTACTGCCAGAAAGGACAAAAATATTTTCTTTCATCAGCCAGGCCAGCGCTGATGAAGCTGTAGGAAAGGGGATAACAGCTCAGCAGACCGAGGAACAGGACATCCTGATTGTGCCTGGTTAAGTGAAGTATCCTATTCATCATGTTGAGCTAAAGGGAATCTTATTTACCTCTAAATGATCTGCTGAGTCACCGGGTACCACGAGCTCTCTTTTCCCCAGAAAAAGCCTTAGAAGGATTCCCGAGTCCCATTTTCCACTCTCTAGGAAGAAATGCTCCAGCTAAAAGGGGGGAGGGGGGAAGGGAAAATCTTCCCTTAAATTTCCTAAGAAAATATTTCCATTTTCTGTCCCTTTCGGAGAATTCAGGAGTATCTAGTCAAGTGGGTGACCAAACCCCAAGTGATATTTGAATGAAATTACAATATACAGAAGAAAATGGCAAATGTGGAAGGAAGAGTAGTATATCCTAATCTGCTGGATACTCCGAAAGCTTCCCTTCCAGTCCAAGCTGTTGCCATGTATCCCACTTCATGCCGCACGGGAGGAAGCTTTCAACCACATTGTTGATTAACCCAGAAGGAGTGGAAAAGGGAATGGCATGTGTCCATGTGGGACTTCTATACAGAATTTAATCTTTATATTCTGATTTATGGGACCTGTGATCATTGTTATACTAATAAATCATCTGTAGTGCTCACTACCTCCAAATGGTCTTCGGTCTTGTAAGTACAGCTAGGAAAAAAAATGTCTCTCTTTTTTGCCTCTTAATTTCCAGTTCTTCAGCTGATTAGGATATACTACTCTCCTTTTTCTTCTGTATACTGTAATGTAATCCAAATATCACTCTGGGTTTGGTCATCCACTTTACTAGATACTGAAGCAATTCCTTAGATTTTCTGATAAGGAAATCAACATCAGCATAAAGCTGATTGCTGCGTCTGCTTTCCCCTCTAATGTCAATGACACCATCATGTCTGGCTCCACTGATAGAAAAGGGGGGAAAAAGGCCTGCTTCTTGTAATGTGTCTGAAAGTTAAGCCGCCCATTGCTTAAGAATGGATTATGGATATAGAATGTTGTTACTATCAGAAAAAATTATATACACACAGCACATTTCTAAGTAGATTTACTACCTTTTATAAAATTTGGCAACTGTTCATGGAGTTCATCAAAAGCAATGAATTGAATATGCTAGGTCAACATTAATTTATAATACAGCTAGCTGACCCCGGCCACACTTGGGCTAATCAATACAATTATGATTCAGACTGTAAAGTGTCTAAATATATAATGTGCATTCTCTGCCATCCTAATCTAACAGTATCATAGGCAGTTACTCAACAGGCTATTGATAATAACCAGTGGCATTATCTACTGGTGTGGTAATTTAACATCTTATATTAATTGATTTCTCGCTATGGCTATATATAATTGTCTGTGTTTTATTATTTTCTTTATGTCCTGGTGAGATACTTTGAACCTTGAAGTTTCCACTGTACCATAGTAAAAGAAAAGGAACTGTTAATTGAAGTGTAAACTCTTGAAAAAAGGGAATGAATGGTATTTTATAATATAATGGCCTTTACTACATTAATAATGTGATTCACTTCTGAAGCAACTCTTATCTGAGATCTCAGAGCTCATTTCTGACTCCCATACCCCTGCTCTATCAAGTGGACAACTCTGTCTTTAATATGTGTTGCAAAATATGGGTTCTTAGCTTTGCAGTACTAACCAGTCACGTTAGACATTTCTCAGGGGTACTTGGTGATGAAAGCCATCTTTTCAAAAATAGTCCCTGGGAAAAAAAAAACATACAGCAATTAGCTTGCTAAATTGGCTTGCTTCCCAAAACATATTAATTCCTTTCTGACTTACTTAAAGGAACTATATATATTTTTCTTTATAAAAGCTAGAGATTTGTTGGAACGCTATCTCTGTGTCCCCAAACTCTGAATTTCCAGACCAAAAAGTAGACTTAAGGTGGGTTATAGACAACAGCTTACTCACTGAATTACATACAGCTTGAACAATCTGAGAGTTTTTCATAGCCTTGCCCTCTTCCGTAGCCCACAAAAATTTAGAGTACCTCACCTCACACCTCTACTTTAATCTAATTTACATTAGAAGTGTTGGTGAGATTGAAAGTAAAAACTTTACTACCTTTCCATCTATAATAATTGTTTTAAAAATAACCTTTTAATCTACCACATTTAGTCTGAATGATATTCCTTAAATTTTCATAAAACTCCTGTATCTTCTAGTTAAGAAAATAAATGATATTACTACCCAGAGTTACAACTATAAACATAAAGCTGACATAAGAGAGAGCTTGAGGACAAATCCCTAGAAAACAAATGAGGTAGATACTGAAAGCTCAGTTCTCAACAAATCAGTTTATGATGATCTATTAACTTCCTAGGTCTTAACAGAAGATGCTTCTGGGTCCCTTGGGAACCATTAGCACTGATACCTGAAGGAGGTGATGTTATAGCTGTCCTTTCTCTCCCAGCATGTACCCTAGTTGTTCTAGCTACTACCACTTTTCTGATGTTTTGAAAAATACATTTCTGTACTGAGGGATGTTAGAGGAGTTGGGGAGCAGGGTGTTTTAACATGGAAGCATCTTTGCTTCTCTTTCTTACATATATCACCCTTTGCACATGATGTTCTTCCCTTTCTCTATCTGATAAATAGCTCTGTGGTGGTTTTTATTTTTATGTTACACTAAGAACTTATCTTTGAGAAGAGCAGCCAGCATCTGGGAGCCCTGTTGCTGTTACACTGAGTAGCACTTACTCATGCAAATGAACCTGTTAAAGTTAATGCAGTGACTCACGTGAGTAAGTGGTACTCAGCAGAGCTGAACTTACCCCTCCTGTTGCAGGGAAGAGGGAGAAGACCTTAAAACAGCTGGTAGACTCTTGAAATTAAACTTACTTTGGTCAGCCAGAGAAATGTTTATTTCATGGCATATAGATATGTTATATTTTTAAATAAACTACATGGGTTGGCACTTCAATTGGCAAATATTCAATAATTTTGGAACTGTTTACTCTTTGGAGAAGGTAAGATTTGGTTAAGTAAAAATGCTAATTTTTTTAATCAATGCTGATATGCTTAGAGCATATCCAAATAAATCCCTATCCAAATAAATCAACTATTGCCAGCAAAGGCAGGTGGCTTTTCTCAAGACAAGTTTATGTTATTTCTTACCCAGCTGGAGAAAAGATGCTTTTCCTTTCCCCTTGAAAAAAAAAAGCAGCTCAAAACACCTAATATAAAGAAGGGACATCCATTATTACATCTAAGTCAGTGGGAGAGACTCTTTAGAGCAGTCTGGTAGCTGGGTTTTCATATTCAGATATTTTCCTGTTCACAGAAATTCTTTCATCACCAAGTGAACTTGGTGCTAATTAATTAAATATGAACCATTTATGAATGTATGAAGAGCAGTGAAAGCTGTGGCTAAAGGACTGGTCTATTTTCAGAGACTTTCAGTTCTATATTTTAACTAATAACTTCTTAATATTTTATAGTTCAGCTCTGAATTAGCAGAAATCAACAACCATTTTAAGGAGGATGAAAAGCCGCCTCAGCCAGCCGCAGTACCTGGGCGCTTGTGCGTGATTGTCAGGGAGCTAGACTGCTGTGAAGATAGAAACTGTGGAAATCCGAAATAAAGTGAAGGGAAGGCAAGATAGCACAGTGGAAGAATAACTTAGCTTATGACTTAGGTTCCAAGTATAATTAATGACTTTTGGAGCCCAGTGAACAATATCAGCTAAATTATTATGGGGCAGTGTGACTTTCTGGGGACTGTGTCAGGGACTGTGTCCCTGTAAGTGCGGGTGCCCTGTCATGCCTTGCTGCAGGAGCCTCCAACTTGGATTGCTCAAAAACAGCCTCCAACATGCAGGTGTCTCTGCATAACTGCAGCCTGCCAGCCATGCTTACACTCTGACTTTTACCAGCTGTGGTTACTTCTGCAGGGTGAATTCAGCATACTCCCAGTCCCTGGTTTGCTCCCAAAAATGTATGTTCTGTTATGGATTGCCTTCTCCTGGGCAATACAGAGATATTAAGTCTGTTGTTCCTTTAAGGGGACAATACACAACAACTTGCTGCCCAGACAATTTAACTTAAACATCCTGGATTCGTTTCAATTAAAGAAGAAAACAAGTTTATTTAACTACAAAGAGAAAGATTTTAGGTGAGTACAAGTAATGAGGCATAAAAGTTAGAAATGGTTACCAGAAAAATAAAGCTAAAATGCTTTCTCCTGCCTAATTTAACCAACGATACTTGATACAAAATAAAAGTCCTTACCACATCCTTCTGACAGCAGTACCAACCAAACGTTTCAGGTCAGGACCCCACGCTCATAATCCCATGGCTATTTCTTTTGTGGTCTTAGCTGCAAAGAGGGAGATGGATGGAGGGGTGACAACTTGAGGTGTTTTTGCCCCTTACTCTTATAATTCAGTTACCCTTTGAAATGCATATTCCCAAGAGTGGGCCCTAGATAAAGTTCTTTCCAGTTGATACGGGGGTTCTTTTTTGTTCTACCCTCTGTGACTGCGCTTTGCAAATTAAAGTGACTGATTGGCTAAATAAGAAACAATGAAGCATCATTGCAAGTGATCAAACACAAGGCCAGTTTTCTCCACATTAATTTTCTGCTGCACAATATGAGCATCTAAACTCTCTGTGTTGCCAATTCCTTACCCTTCTGCACCTCTTTTCTATTCTTTTTTTAACTGAGGACTGCAATACACAATGCATGTGAATGTATATAAAATATGTACAGCCAGTTCCCATACAGTACCGCTATTCCTCATGACTGTCCTTCAGTTTAAGTGATGTCCTTCATGTTATTCTCAAATTAACCTCTATTGTAAGTTAAACCTGATGTTATCTCTCTTTTACTGGTGTGAATGATTTACAATAGAATGGTTGATTCATCAAATTGAGTTACAGAAGCTCTTATTTATGCTATGAGATTAATCCAGATCCTGTTAAATCTTAGTCTTCTGGTCCTCATTTTGGATCTCTGAATCAAATTTAACCACCCAACTTCTAGCCTTTGTAGACTGAGAGACATGAATGTAAAATACAGAAATAGGTTTGTATATTATAAGAATTAATTCTCGGGAGAGTGACCTGAGTTCGAGAATTACCACAGAATTTCTGGTTTGTGGGATATTCAGTTGATCTAGAGATGGTCCTAGCCGCAAAATTTTGATTTGACTCGGGATCCAAAGATCATAGGTTTGTATCCAGGGGTAAAGCCCAGCCTATTATATATATGTGGTATAAACCCTGAAGGGCTGTTATGGAACTGTATTTCTCCAAAATGTGGGATTTTTCATGCAGAATTGCCGGTAGCTCAGCTTTATGCAGCTAGTAAGCAAGACATGCACACCCTACTAATTTAAATGCGGCAGCTTGAGGCTCTATACATTATGTTCCTTTCATTCAGGGGTTCCTGCATGATTGTGTTTGCCTGAAAAATCATGTTTGCCCTGATTAAGCCCTTTGTAAAACGTGACTGGTAGAGCAAGTTCTGGAAATCTACTTTTTTTTTTTTTAATGAAAGCTGCGGGTCTCACATAATCCCTTGACTCCTGGAGCTGGGGAAAGATGGTTAACCTCAGCGGGCTCTGGATCAGGCTCTGATTTAGCAATGAGAGAGATGAGATTAGTATTCAGGAAAGCCTAGATCCCGGTCCTGTGTGTGCAGACAATTCAGCCTCTAAATCAAATACGCCCTGTACCTCTGAAATCAGAGGGTTATTTGCAAGTGTCTTTAATAGGTGCCAAGTCATGACCTGAATGATGGCTATTTATGTGGCATTTCAATATTTTGATGCTTTGGCCACATTTTTAAAAGGTGGTGTGTGTGTGTGTGTGTGTGTGTGTGTGTGTGTGTGTGTGTGTGTGTGTGTGTGTGTGTGTGTGTGTGTGTGTGTGTGTGTGTGTCCATAAAACTCCGCCTAAACAGAAAACTCAAAATCAAATGATAAACCATAAGAGCTGGTTGCACATCAAGCACTATTTTTCATGTTGAATTTTTTACATTATGATGATTATTTGGAAAACCAAAAGAAGTCATAATCTTTAAATAAATTAACAAATAAATAGTAACAGTCAATTACTGATTTCCCCTTCAGATTCCAGCTCTTTGAGAAGACTTAATAAAGTATTAAAGATACTTTCTTAAGGGTACTATGTGTGTGCTAAAAATGGCAGGCAGAATAATGACTAGAAGGAAGCCAGGGCCTTTTAAAATATAAACATAAAATAATCTGGTAAACATCAGATATTGACAGAGGCTCCCCTGTAAATTGGTTTACAGATAGTACTGATGATGTGGTCCTCTTTATTTAATACCATATTATAAATAGATACCTATGTTAATCATGGGCAGAATTGACAAATTTCACGGTTGGTCATGGTAAAAATATCAGATTCCATGGCTTGTCAGAGATTAATAGAAAAATAGTTTTAATACTATGCAAATTATTTATATAACTTTATAATTAATTAAGATTATATGAGTTCTGTGAAGGTAAAAAATAGAAATGGATATCAGCCTACCCATTACTGAGTTATTAATGTTTGTCACTCCAGTTTTCATCCTTCCCACTGATTTCCTTCCCTGTATATATATGCACATGGGTGGCAGTGGTTGCAATAAAACTGCCTTTGATTCTTTACACTGGTGCAGTCAGTATATCTTTACCCTATAGATAAGTGGCCAACCTTTACCTTATAGATAGGTGGCCAACCTGTGGCTCCGGAGCCATATGCGGCTCTTCAGAAGTAAATCTGCAGCTCATTGTATAGTCTGAGGATTTTAAGGGGTTAATTTTCAAAGCCAGTCTTAAGGATATAGCCACATGTTCCCCATGAGGTTAGTGAAAGTCATGCAGCTAAATTCCTACATACCTCTTTCCAAATATACCTCTTTCATGGAGTGTGTCTGCATACTCTGTAATCTCTCTGTCATTCAGGACTGAAGGCAGCTGAAAAGAATAGTAAGTGGAACAATTAGAGAAAGTGGAATTGACATATTCGTATGGCATTGTGTGTAAGTGGCTGCAAAAGAAAATCAGAGAACAATGATATCTTATCTATGATGCAGTGAAACACTTTATAAAATAAAACATCAACGGGAGAGGCTTCCAGTCAGGGAGTTATCACATTGTATCTACATAGATTTGAACTCATTTGTCCAATTGTAGTATTGACATTCATGAGGGTATTCAGAGTCATAAAAAACTTTTCCAGTCAGTTAGAATCCTGGCACTCCTATGAGCAGCTTTTGTTTCATGCTAGAGATGATTATATGGCCCTCATTACTGCAGTCTCATGAGGTAGGGAAGTGTATCATCCCCATTTTATAGGTGGAAAAGTGGGACACAGAGAGAAGAATTGACTTGATTTTGCAGGAAGTCTTTGGGGGGAGCAGGGAATTGAATTCAGATGTTCAGTTTCTAGCTAGTAACGTAACCACTGGACCTTCCTTTCTCTCCAGCAATATCTACTTGATACTATTTCCAGACAGACATTCAGTCTCTGACTCAATCTCTCACCCATACACACTTTGAAATTATTAGTTATTTTGAGTTATTCAAAAATAAGAAAATTCCTGAATTCTGAATATTCATCTATTTTCCTTAATTAAGCCCATGGTATAATGGGCTTTTAGAGAGATGGGCCTTTGGAGGGCCCTTTCAAGAAGCAGCAGCTTGTGGGATGCAATTTTCCTACGTTTAAACACGTTTTACCGTGTTTCCCCGAAAATAAGACAGTGTCTTATATTAATTTTTGGTCCCAAAATTACATTACATTATATTACAGCGAGAGGCAAAACTGGAAGTACGTCTTATTTTCGGGGGATGTCTTACTTTCGGGGAAACAGGGTATTTATTTAGTCCATATTTAACTCTAAAGACGTGGAAGGCACTCGGAGGCTTTGTTCATCCACCATGACGATTAAAAGAAACACTCTTGTTTTACACCATAAGATACTTTTTAGACCAGTTCTCTCTACAGTGCAGAGCATAATTGGGCCCAGATTCTTGATTGAGACCTCTCAATGCACTTAAAATGTAAAGACTGAATAATAATTCAGTCTATTCTATACCATGTCTAAGTCATCAATAAATAGGGAAAAGAAAACATTCAGTTACTAGATTCCTCTCTGCTCCTAACACACCACATGTACACTGAGTAGGGGCCAAATGTACCCATTTCCTGGGGTTTCTTTTTGTTGTAAGTAACCACAAACATCCAATAGTGTTTGGCTGTCTAGTGTTTTACTTTGCAGAACCCTCCCTTCCCTGCTCCTTAGACTGTCAACCACTTATATTCTTGGATTGGGAACTTATCAGACACATCTGGTCTTACTGACAAGGTGAGTCAGGAGAATAGTCTCTATTGTCATGCAAGGTCCTACAATCTGGTATCCTTGCAGACATTTACTGTTTTGCTTAGTCCTAGTTGCTTCATAAAATGAACAGTACTCCAACACTGCTCATTCTCCTCTTCACTTTCAAATTTTTTTAAAAAAGCAATTATCTGCAAGAGCACCAAAAATATAAAAGTTAACCAATCCACCAATTAATATGCGTCCCTATTTCATAACCTGTTCTTTGTATTCTTACTGAAGAGAGAATTTTATGGAAAGAGTCCTTCAGTGATTAAATTAGAAAGCAAACAAAGAACATAAAGATGGTCTTTTATTTGTCTTATTATATCAACATTCAAAATAACACAGGGAATGTAAGAATTCCCACTGTCTAGCCAATATGGAAAAGAATATCCAGTCTGTTACTTAAAATAAAAAAATCATGCAAACCAAAACACTGATGTTGCATGCTGTGTGAAATGTGTCTGTGAGTATTTGAATTATGTGTTCATTGTATATTACAGAGAGATAATTCAGAGTAAATCAAAACTCCTTATTGATTTCTGGGGGAGGGGAGAAGGTGTAAACATGGCAGAAGGTTATTTCAATCATTTTGTTTTATGACCCTCTTAACCAGTGGAAAATTAAAGTGGATAATGTGAAGCGTGCTATTGACTGACACAGACTAGTTGTCTTATTTCAGAATGGACTCTAAAAATATGTTGATTTTCCCTTGACACTATTTGATGTTCCTACATTCTTTCACTTTTTTCCTCACTTATTAACATTGTGAGTTTAAAATATCCTTTGAGTTCAAGAATGTCATCCTTCAGCTCATCACACATAGATACTGTCCCATATAGGGACAAATCTGCCCCCACTTTACTTCACTGGAAGCAGGGCCATACTCATATTGTTTATAAGAACAGAAACCAAATTTTGATATTTAAAGTAAATTTCAAATCAGCTTATCCAGTGATAATGCAGTATAGAGAGGGGTGTTTTTTTGCTTGTTTTGGGAGGAGGGATACACTAAATGAAAGGGAGCTATAGTGCAAATTTCTGCTAGCATCTCCAGGGGGCAGATATCTAATATGGTACAAGTCAGTGATATGAAGCAGCAGGACATTCTCAGTAGCTGTCATGTCCTGTAGATGTAGTGGTGGAAAGGATATAACATAGTAGGCACTGTAAGCCCCATCATATACCTGAAGTCAGAAACTAATATTTTTGCTAGTGGGAAATAAAGACAGACTAGTAAGAAGGAGAACAGTGGATTTGAGAGGGGACAAACTCCCAGTCCCCAAGACACAAGTAGATAAAATGTGACAGGACTGAGGAAGATGGTCAAAGCCTACTACTGGCCTTCCACACTCTTAAAGAATATCCTGGCCTGGATGAAAAAAGCCTGAAGAGAATGTAAGGCAGGAATAACAGGAAAATAAAATAAAGGAACTCAAAAAACACAAGACTTTTTGCTGCACAGTGAAGCTAAGGGAACAGAATGAGAGGAGGAGAGACCACTCTGTGGTAATCAAACACTGAAAGAAGAAACAGAATCTCAGTAGCAGCTACATCTCTTCCCCATTGAGAGAGCATCTAGGCCTGAAGAAAAAAATGACAAAGAAATGTAGCTAAATTCGTACTGTAGGAATGAATGAAGGGAGAGCCTGACATGAACCAATAACAGGACTGGCATAGACACAGTGAGCTGAAGAAGGATCCAGAGCTAGGCAAGCATTAGCAACTCCTTAAGGGAAATAATTTTGCAATCAGCACATTTCTCCCCCTCTCCCCCCCCCTTTTCTTTTTAACTTGGGGAAGATTATACTGTTCCTCAAGTCCTTACTCAGGCAAAACTCCCACTGGGTCGAACCTCCTCACTTAGTTTTTACTCAGTTTCTTCCAGCTGCTTTCTCGGATAAGCTATTTAAGTCCATGAAAATTTGCTTTAGAAAGGACACAGTAAAAACTGAATAAACAACTCAGTGCTTGGCCCAGTGATTTTAATGAGTGTTTTGGTTGAGAGAGAATTCAGTAAAGACTTTAGGTTTGAGACTATAAACAGCCAGCTCCTGAAAACCTTATTCCATTTTAACTTGATCCTTTTTCAGAAAAACTCCCATTGAGTTCAGCAAGAATTTGCCTGTGTAAGAGCTGAGTCAGGACCTGCACTCTTGGTCCATTGAGGATAATCAGTGTCTATCTTTTAATCTGGTCACTCCAAATGTTTTGAAACTTCAGAGAAGAGGTATAATCGTTATTGGTGTTGACAGTTTTTATAGAAGCTTTTATTTGCCTTTGAGTTCTGCAGAGCACAAATGCATTTCCTTCCCCTAAAGTGTGTACATTATGTGTGCAGTCAGTATGTACATTGCATTGGGCCAAAACACACACAGCAATTTCCCATGAGTCTACTAGAAGAGAACAATAACACAAACACCTAATTTGCATATAATGGATCGATTTTGCAACATGCTTTCCTTCGATAAGGTTGTTGAAACTAAAGGTCCTCAACAGGCCACAACTTCATGGACTATATCTTTGGCTACCCAAGTTATATAAGGATTATTTATAAGCAGAAATCCAGTCTGCTTTCATATGACTCAGAGTAATTATTTTATTCTTTTCTCCCTCTCCCTCCATTTCTTTATGTATTTATTTTTTAAGACTAACTAAAGTATTGAAGCATAAACTTTCGTGGACTAATACCCACTTCGTCGGCTGCATCCGACGAAGTGGGTATTAGCCCACAAAAGCTTATGCTTCAATACTTTAGAGTTAGTCTTTAAGGTGCCACAGGACTCTTTGTTACCTCTGCTATTCCAGACTAACATGGCTACCTCTCTGATTCTTGGTATTTATTTTTGTCACTCATATATGCCTACCTATTTGAGAATGTCCTTAATGTGACTTAGAAATAGCAGATGTCCAACTGAGACTGGAGAACTAGTGTTTGTGCAATCTTAAGTTGTCACACAGACACACAATTTTGTTGATGATGATTTTTTACAATCAAAACCCTCTCCCTTTTTACTTGTTTTAAATAACAAAAATGAGTGTGTTCCACAGGGACCAGAAAAAAATTGTTTAAAAACATAAATCTTATTTTTGAGTTATAAAAGCATAAAATGTCCCTTAAACATTTAAAATCAATTTTCTTTTCACTCTTATAATTCAAAACCCACAAAATGGATTTCTTTCAAGTTTCCTTGTATGCCAAGTTTCAGCCCAGAGGGACTTTTTATGGCTGAAAATGGGTTTTTGTAATGGAATGCCTGACAGATCCTTTACTATACTGTCACTAGGCACAATGCTTTAATATATAGTATGAGATTAACACATATTTTAATAAAGCATCTTGAACAGAACAAAGGGAGCATTTTTAAACTATTAGTCATTAGCTTTGTCAGTTTGGTGATCCCAGAAGTTAAGAAGATTCATCTTTGTTTGTTTGTTTTTTTATGTTGAAGCCAACTTTGCAGTAATTGTTTTGAGCTTGTGCTCAACAAAAGAGTGATCCCTTTGTCTGCCTTTCAAAGCATTAAATATTTCAGAACTGGGCCTCCTACAAAAGCTTACTACTTGTGAAAGCTGTAGTTCTTCTACAACCATCTGGGATTCACACAGTTTCACACAGTTTCTATATGTCATTCAGAAGGCTTCACAAGCAGAAAGGAACTCTATTCTATAGCCTACTTATGTGAGATTTTGGAGGACACCGGGAGAATGGAGTTTGACTTTAAAAGGAATTGTTTAATGACTAGCGGAGCTAATTCAACAATTTCTAAAGTCACCAAACTAAATTATGGTTTGTTACCATGTGGAAGGAATGTGCAGTTACAGAATATCTAAAGGAAAATAATTTTGTATAGACCATCACCTTTTGCAGTTGGAGAATCATTTCCTCTTTGAATGGAGTCATAAAGAACAATGATATAACCACAATAAGTTACAGTGTCGTGATGATGCAGTGTATTGTGTTGGTGACTCCTCATGGCAAGTTTAGGAGTATTGAGCAGAACGCTAACTGGAATCCAGAGCTGCAAGCAGAGAAAACGATCTTTGGTAACTCTTCTTTAGAATGTAATAATGAGTCAAAAGAGTCAGTTGTTGAGAATAAAAAATGTGTAAATATAGGTCTTCACACCTGGTTTGAAGCTTCGGTGGAGTGCAGTATATATTCAAAGGGACATCTAGTTGTTTCTTTTCTGAACATGTGCTGAATTACTATGGCACTTGAAATTGCTCTAGGTGGGACACATTTGTTATTACACGCACCGCTGATATATGTGGTCCTGGCAACTGTCAGGGACTGGATGGTAGAGTACATCAACATCTGTTCTGGTCTAGTCTGAAAATTCCTATCTAATAAAAAGCTTAATTGGGTTAAAAAAGGAACCAGATATTTATATGGATAATGAGAACATGTAAAGTTAGAGTAGTAAAGATTAAAAAATAAATAAGAGTTTTAAAATAAATCCTCATGTTCAGACCAACCTTTAATTAAAGAGGGGGCTAGGAAACAACATTCCCTAGTAGGCAGATTATTTCATAACTGACAACTGAAAGCCACTTTCTTATCCTTCCTGTGAAACAGCTGGTATGGCCTGCTGTTGGAAATAGGATTCTGAACTAGATGGACCACTGGTCTAATCTGGTATTGCGATTCCTATTTGGCAGATCCTGATCTGAGATAAACTAATGTAAATCTGGATTAACACTCTATCAATTTATTACAGATTTACACCACCGTATCTGAGATCAAAGTCTGGTCCAAAATCAGAAGAACATGAGATTTAAAATCCTGCATACAGGATACCACACACGTGTTACTTTGTGGGATATGGATTTTTTTTTTTTTGGTCCGTTACACACTGAAGTGATTCAGCAATTCTTTTAATTAATTCAGCACTATAAATATAGTACATTTGTGACTTGTTTCTGTTGGGGACAGCAGTGGGAAAAATACATGTGACATTTCGCACATCTGCAGTGACCTGCACTTAGTGGTTCAAAGTGGAATCCATTATTATGCAAGCTTGCCCTGAAGGAAAGTATTAGCTAAACTAACTAGATATAATCTACCTCAAAATTTCCACATTTCTCATTTTTGTAGAAGCTGTTCTTTTTAAAGTATTCCTTAAAATAAGCACCAATTTAAATTGTAGTTAGCTCACAGTGAAATGGCTGGTAGTTAACTTGACCCATGGTTTTTCTTTGCAGTGCGCTGTTGATTTAGTGAAGTTGTACAAAATAATTCCCATCAGCAGGTGACTGAGAATGTCCAGGTTTTGCTTTTCAATTAATTATGAAACAATCTGTTGTCAGCATTCCCAGCAGATAGTGAGACTTTGCCATTCAGAATGAATGTGGATGAACAAAGACTCCTGGGAAGAAAGGCTGTAATGAAATTCAAACTGAACTGAATTGGAGAAAAGGGCAGAGAGGGAAGAAAAAAGAATGAACACATTCAGATCCTGGACAAATAGAGAGGGGCTGATGAATCGTTTAATTCAAGCAGGCAGCATGGCGACTGAACTCAGGGATTTGGTGTGAGAGAGGGAAGAATGTGACATCTCTGTGTACAAAGTACATGCGGGCTCCATAAATTAAATGACGTGGAGATGGGAAGGGGGGCAGCAGTGCAGGTCCTTAAGGGAGGCCACCACTTTCTAGAAATTGTCCCCAGGAGAAATATATATCTATGTATGTATAATATGCAGATGTGTGTCTATGTATAATGGGTGTGGTGTAAATACCTACTAGAACTGGTGGAAATTTTTCAAAATTTAAATTTTGTAGTCAAAAAGGGGCACTTTTTAATGGAAAAAAGTGACCATTATTTGACCAATTTTAATTCATTGATTATAAATAATACATCTTCAGAGTGCTTTTGCAAACACTTCACTACACTTCAGTTCCTACCCTGAAAAGAGACCAGACACACAAACGTACAGGGTAAAATTTTCAGACGTGTCGAAGGGCCAGTTTTTTAGAGGTATTTAGGCACGATGCAGATAGTAGCCTAGTGGAATTTTCAGACGCATGTAGGTGCCTAACTCCCATTGATTTTCTGTTAGACTTAGGCTCCCAAGTGCCACAGTCACTTCTGAAAATAAGGCTTGTGTTCCTAAGTCACTTACGCCCTATAACATTGAGCAGAGCAATGCCTAAATACCTTTAAAAATCTTAGGTGGTTTTGAAAAATGGGGACGCACACTTTGTAAGATAAATAATGCATTATTTGCTTTTAGCTGAAGTTCTCTTCTCTGTAACGTTAGAAGTAATTTTCATCCTTTATTTTCCTATGCCATCATGTTTGTGCCTGCTGAGAAATTAGCAGAAACCCATGAATTGCATCTATTGCTGTTTTTAGCATTGTATATTGAAATCCATAATTAAGACTAATCTTTTAAATGTGTGTGTAAAAGAGGGACACAGCAAGCACAGAATGGACTTCTTATTAAAATTAACAAAAGAAATCAAATTTGAACAAAAAAGTAATTGCTGAACAAAGGCTTGGTAATTAAAATTACTTTCATAAGCCCGTTCATTTTGGTATTGAATAAATAAACTTGCTCTTGCCCATAGATCAAAACTGCTGTTCACAACAACCATTTATTATTTTGGATAAACAATTCTCCCATAATAAGCATTGAAATGCAATGGAATATTGCTAGATTGTAAGAACAAACAAAAATAAACCATTTGTATTTTTGATACCATGTGTCTATTTGGATTTGAGGGAAGGTAAACTATTATTATCACATAAATGTTGGTCAAGAATCTTTCAAGATGATAGTCATGATGGTGATATTGTTTTTAAGGGCCCAAATTCAAGAGAACATTAAGCACAAACTTAAGTCCATCCCGATTTGCAACAGCACTTAAGCAAGCACTTAATTTTAAGCTTGTGCTTAAAGTGTTGTCCTGAACAGGGATACTGACCTATGTCAGGGCCAGTGACAATGGTAATATTTATGATTATCTTGGGGAGAGGGGTTGTGTGATGCTATTAATAGTCATCACTTTTCTGAAATTTTCCAATTTAAAGTCCAACATTTCATCACCAATAAAGCTGCTTTTGATTCTTACTGATGTTGCTTTTTGCCAGATCATATTTTCTGGAACAGATCGAGAATTTATTTTTATCACTGTAATGTGTGTGTCTTTAGTTAAAAATCAACTCTGATTTTAATCTTTATAAAAAGACATGCATACTTAGAAGTAGAATCGAGCTATTTCTCTCTTGGGTGGTACAGCTGATTGTTTTGCTGATTCTCACTTCCTTCTGTTAAACAGTACCAGTAGCTACCTGAGAGAGGGAATATCCCAGATGTATCCTCTTATCAAATGATGAATGCCTTTTATAAAATGTCCTTTCCAGGGGCTTAGGCAGTCTGGAGAGATTTACAATAATACCTCAAGATTACATTGAGGGTATGTAAGAGCTAGCAGACACACTTATGTTTATTCATCTTTTATGAGGCATGTGTGTAGCCAAGGAGAGCAAGATTGTCTTATGATCCACTGGGGTCACATAACATCAAATGTGTCCATGACCTTTGAGTGTATAATGTGAAGGCTGCACTATTATTATGTTCAAAGATTATACTGTTAACTGACATTGGCTGACGTAACTTTTTCTTCCTCCCACCCCATTTTTTTTTAAATCCTCTAACATTACATTGGCCAGCAATGAGCATTACTTTTGAACAAAAGGAGTAACAGTGTGGAGCAGCTACAGAAAGAAGAGATTGATCCAGGCAATCATATTAGGATAGTGGGCATGACAGAAAAGTGATTTTAACTAGGGCTGTCAAGCGATTAAAAAATTAATTGTGATTAATTGCATGATTATAAATATTAATTGCTGTTAATCACACTGTTAAATAATTATAGAATACCATTTATTTAAATATTGTGGATGTTTTCTACATTTTCAAATGTATAGATTTCAATTAAAACACAAAATGCGAAGTATACAGTGCTCACCCTATATTTATTTTTGATTACAAGTATTTGTACCATAAATAAACAAAAGAAATAGAATTTTTCAATTAAATTTTTTAATCATGATTCATTTTTTGAGTTAATCATGTGTGTTAACTGCGATTAATTGACAGCCCTAATTTTAACCCACAAATAAGTGTAATGGAGCTGTAACCTTGGAAATTTTTCTTGAGATCTTTCAAGTAAGAGAATTTCATATAATGTTGCATCGCTCTCTGTCGCTGATAGCAGCACTCTGGAAACTATGGGCACCTGCAAGACACTGAACACTAGTCTTATCCAGCAAAGCGTTTGAGCATGTGCATAACTTTCACCCCATTCAGGAAAGCACTTAAGTACGTGCTTGACTTTAAGCGTGTGTTTCAATCCTATTGAAATCAATGAGACCTAAGCACAGGACCGACTCCAGGCACCGGCACTCCAAGCAGGCAGGTAGGCTGATTTCGGCGGGAGGTCGGTGGATTCAGCAGCATTTTAGCGGCGGGGACGTCGATGCCGCGGGACACGTGGACCTCCCGCAGAACCGCCGCCGAATCTGCAGCAGCCGCCAACCTCCCGCCGAAATGCCATCCAAGACAGCCTGACTGCGGAACTTCCGTGCTTCGGGCAGCAAAACCCTTAGAGCCGGCCCTGCTTAAGCATGTGCTTAACTTTAAACATATACTTAAGTGTTTGCCACGAACAACCCCTTTGATTTAAAATCTTGGATGATTAAAGTCAACACATGCTTACATGCTTTGCTGGATCAGGCCACGGTGCACAGCCATTCCACACAGACTCCAGTGGCTAAATGCTACAGTCTGGGTATATGTTAGGAAAGCTTCCATTTGTGGGATATCTCATGTCTTTCTCCGAGGACGTTTTCAGCAGGGAACCCATCGTTGTACTGAGATAAAACTACAGGGCTCTAGAAAGTTACAATTATTTCTTTAGAACTTTTGTGACCTCTTGAACAATAAATAAAGGAACTAGCAATTTCCGTGTAGCCATCTATTTTATTTTCACAGAGTTTGCATCCTCCAGGGAATTTAGTTGTCCTGCCATGTCATCTAGAAAGTTGTTTTTTCATATGCATTCTCAGTATTTTTATTTTTAACAGTCAGGACTGTCAGTCCCCTCCCCAACCCCAATTATGGAAAGTTTTTAATGAAAATACTTTTTGGCAGCTGTGTTTGAGTGACCAATATGGAATGGGATGTGACATCTCCGCATAAACAAAATTTATAAATATATGCACGACCCACCACAACAACTGAAATAAAATATCTAGATGCTGCTTCATTTTGACACTTTGTATTGTAAGGTCACAAACTGAGCTGAAGATAGAACTTGAAGTTTGAAAATATCTAGGTTGATGTCAATTGTTTTTTAACCCCCTGAGTACCTCAGGACAAATAGTATTGACTTAGAGAAAGCACTTTGTCACTGTCAATGCATTCTGCTTGTAAAGGTACTGCTTTTAGTGATGTGGCCCTGGGCCACCTCCAATTTGACAGATAAAGGTGACATTGATGGGGTTCTATCTTGGTGACTGACTTTTTAAAATATCCAGAAATGTGGGTGAATATTGTAACCAGCAGGTTTCTTTTTTAGCGAACTTTCCATTCATTTCAAACCTCTCCAATGAAATGCAACATGTTGAGATCATGATCACTGGTGTGAAAACAGTAAGTTTTTTATAGTTTTGCTTCTTGTACCTGGCAAGAAAAGATGTCATTAAGAAGACTGGCAATTTTCACCTCAAATGAAATGTCAGATCTAATATTCCACATGAGCATCTACATCTTTATTAAGGTCTCGTTATCAAGAGAGCATGTGGACCGAGTCCAAAAGAATTATATTTTAAATATTTGTCTATCAGTTTTACATCCTCTCTGCTTCTTCTGGGGTTGAGGCGGGGAGGGTTTGTTAGTATGGAGGTTACTTCATTAGTTTGATTCAGCATGTCTTGGATTCATAGTGCTTTCAAGAGACATCATGATATAAATTCAGAATGTGTTAGGAGAATGCCCACAGAGCCAATAACATGGGCAAATTATCTCACTGCTAAGGGGAAAATAAAAATTACATGTCTACTGCAGACAATATGACAAAATAGGGTAGTTTGTGTGTGTGTGTGTGGAGGGGGGAATCTCCTGTAAATATTGCACAGTAATGCACAATTCAGATTTTGAATTAAAGCAGCAGAACCCATTAAAATTATACTTTTTAAATGTTACATTAAAAAAAAACTAAAGAGCTAAACACTGTGGAAACACATTGAAGCCTTTAAAAATGAATGCTTCCTAAGATAGTGAACTTGTAATGTATTTTGCTTGCTCATTTATAATTCTCTGCTGAACTCCAGAAAACTCCATATTGGTGAACTTGTTAATATATTGTACTATTTATGTTTCTAAGTGTTATCCATTTGACAGCTGGAGGGTTTTAAGTAAGAATGTACCTCTGTCAATGTTATGTCTAATTAATTTGAAAATTATCCCTATGCACCATAGTTTGTCTTTGAAGTTTTACCCAGTGTGGTTACTATTTATGTAGATAGGTTTTGATTTAGATGCAGAGATTCCCATACCCTACTGGTTCATGTATCATCTTATTGAAATAATTGCTGTGAAGTGAATGGATAGAACATCAAACTCATGTACCACCAGAGATACATGGATCACAGTTTGGGAGCCCCCTGGTTAGAGAAATGTACAGTAAGCTTCAGGCCTGGAGGCTATATGTTCTATAATGGCCAGGATGTATAACATTTTGTGATGAGTCAAGCACTGTCTATTGTAGAGAATAGAGTGAAGATATATGTGCTCAATCAAATATGGCCTGATTGTACACCTACACCTGGTAGCATGATTGCACCCCCTAGAGGCTTATCTGAAATTGATCTCTATGGCTATCTCATTTACAAACATGTGGAACCTCAAGGCATACGTCTTACTCGCTGCTACATATCTCTGATTTGCATTCAAGTGTTGGTCATTTTGTTGCTCTCACTTGTTTATATTACAACTCATCCATTTTCCACAATCCAAGAAAATGCTTGTGTCTTGGGCCAGAATAAATATATGATACGCCAGAATACAGAAGGAGCATCCAGCAAAGACAGTGAGGGTTGCCTTGATAGAATGCAGCTTGTCCATTTAAACCAATTATACACATTATCTTCTGCCTCAGCTCAAACATTCAAGGAGTCTGGAATCCTGGAATTTGTTAGGGCCCTTATTAATGATATATGAGTATACATAAAATTCTAGCTGGAAAATATGTCTATTCCTATGCTGAGAGTTTACATTGTGATTGAAATAGACTCCAGACCAAAGTAGGACATAATTATCTATATCAGGGTTGTCTCTTCCCATTGCGTACATTAAGGAATCATATAGTAGAAATATTTCTTTTAACATTCAATTAAGACTAGACATCATGGTACCGTGTGTATGTTTGAAATGGAAACAATGGGAAATGCTTAACTACATGTAAAAGAAGGATGTTTTGGGAAAAATTTTCATACATGATCTCTGTGGCCTCAGTCCTGCTATGAGGTGTGTTCAGATGCAAGCAGATCCAGTGAGATTTTAAAAAGTATTTAGGCACCTAAAGGGATTTTCAAACGCAGCTAGACACCTATAGCCTGTAGAAATACCTTTAAAAATCTGCCCCATATAGTTTACTGCAGTATTAGGTTCTCATACGGGAAATAAATAACTTATTGTCAGGAAAACTCTTGAAGGGGGGCAGAGGGATAAGACACCAGAAGACATCTGCCAGTTGAGAGAGCTCTTTGGAGAATAGGTTCTTTCGGATTAGGATGTTGAAACAAAACACTCATTAATGTAGGGATATACATGTACACACATACTATAATTACGTATTTGATTTATGTTTGATGAAGGCAGTGTATGGGATATTTAGGACCAAATTCAAGCCAGGTACAAATAGGAACAACATCACTGAAGGCAATTTAATCAAATTCTGCTGTCATAGGAGAGGGTCATCTTGAGAAACGTTTCCCTTCTCTATCACCCTACCAGTGAATATAGGAGCTCTCTGAAGCTACTGCTATAGTAGGTGGCAGGGACAGCCATTGGCAGGGGGAGAAGCTGTAACTGCAGTTCCTCACTTGGGAATACTGCAACAAACTAAGGAGACATGGATTCTTCCTCCCACCTTTCTCCATTAGACAGTGGCAAGTCTCATTGCTTTCTCTGTTTAGTCAAGGGGAGAGGGAGGAGATTATGATCCCCTTGGAATGTAGCCAATGATGCCTGTCTGTTACAATAGACTATCCTCATGTAAAGCAGGGAGATTACCACACTGGGCACAAAAATAGTGGGATGAAATTGCATTATAAATAGAAGGAAATTTCAGTAGAAGAGAAGTGAAAGCCCATTGAAATGCGCTGAAACAATTCTGGGCTTTTCTTCTTTTCTATAACAGAAGGATGAGAAGTTGGGTGAGGCATTATCTTTTATGGACCAACTTCTGTTGGTCAGAGACGAGCTTTCGAGCTACACAGTGCTACTTTGTCAGGTCTGGGAAAGGTGCTCAGAGCATCAACTAAATACAAGGTTGAACATAGTTGAAGGTAAATAGTTAACACATATTCTAAGGGATCATGCAATGTGATGTGGCCCACTAACACCCCTTTAGTTGTAGCTCAAAAAAGGGGGATTAGTGGGTTACAGATTGTAGTAATAAGCTATCTATCCATTGTCTTTATTAAGACCACTTTTTTTAGTGTGTGACAAAAGCATGAATTTAAGCTCACACTAGTTTTTGAAAGTGTTGTGCAGGGTCCCTTTGAAGGTGTGGACTGATAGGTCAGATATAGAGTGATCAAAGGTGATAGGGTGTGTTTGATCATTTTCCTGTGGGAGTTCATTCAAGAGTGTAGTGATTATTTAATTTCACCCACATACTTGTTGTTGTGGCATTTAGTGCAATGGATGAGGTACACCATGTGTTGTGATAGGCCTGTGTAGGACCCATGGATCTTATCTTGAAAGGTATGTTGTGGGGGGGCTGATCAGTGTAGTTGTGGAGATGTGTTTTCAGGTTTTGCATCTGTTGTCCTGTCACAGTCTGGTTCAGCTTTGAGTTGGTGTGTCCTGGCCTTTGGGGAGCTTGCTTCTGAGGATGAGCTTGGAGAGGTTGGGGGTTGTTTGAAGGCCAGAAGGAGGGGATTCCAGAAATATTTCTTTCAGGATGTGGTCCCCATTGAATATGGGTTGTAGTTGTTTAATGATACCTCATATGGGTTCCAGTGGAGGGTGGTAGGACCAATAGGGGACTGTGGATGGAGTGGGGTTTATTTCTGTACTGAAGCAGGTTCTCTCAGCATATGAGTGGCCTGTTCCATGCAGTGATCTACTTCTCTGGTGGCATGTCCTTGTTTGGTGAAGGTGGTTTTGAGTGTGCTAAGGTGAATATTGCAGACTTTCTCCTTGGAGCATGTTCTGTGGTGCCTCAGTGCCTGGCTGTAGATAACAGATTTGTTGGTGTGTTAGGGTGGTTACAGGATCTGTGGAAGGTACATGTGGGTTTCTTGTATATAATTGTCTGGAGGGTTTCATTGTTTATGTTGATCATGGTATACAGGAAGTTGATGTTGGTGTAGCAGTGTTCTAGAGAGGGTTTAATGAATGCCTGGGGGTTTACATTTCTGCCTATGAAATCCTGCTTGGAGAGAGGCAAAGTTGTTCATGAGGCAATGGGTTTTTTAGCATATAAGGACAAAAAGAATCTTAACCTGGGCCTGAACATTGACCTAAGGGCAAAATGTGCCCCTACCCAGCCTCCATGTGTGTGCTGAAAATTACACATGTACCAATCTGTTCCAGCACTTTGCAGATGCAAACACTTGCTAATATCTAGCACTTGTGTGCATACTTTTAAATAGTTTAACACCTACATGTGGGAAAGTCTTCATGTGGATTAGCAAAACACATGAATTTTGCAAGTGGTAACTCTGACACTTGTGGTCTTTAAAGGGCTCGCACAAATATTAGTGCACCTACAAAGTGCAGATGCAGGTATGTGCAAACTGAGATTGAAGATCCACCCTCTTTAAGGATAAACCAAATTCTTTCTCAAGACCACACTTGAATTTATTAAAATGAGTAGGACTTCAAACCGTTCCTAGAAGCCAGTATGTAATCACTCACTTTGTCACCTTTTTGATGGGAGGGAAGTGTTTATATCAAACAATATACATAATATTATCCTTTTTTTAAGCTGAATGGCTAGTCCAGTTTTAGGGCCCTGAGGATGTTCCAGTTAGGAGAAGAAATTGATGGAGTCTGGTGTTTTCTCTGAAGCAATCTTGTTTCTTTACAAGGGAAGTACAGAGCCCTGCTTCTCAGAATGAAAAGCAAAAAAGAGTAGTTTCTTATTTTACTGGCCAAGCTTCTTTTCAGCCAACACCCCCAACCTAGAAACCTCTCTTTCAGTTTCTCTCAAGGTCACTCAGTAATCAACACAACTGTGTCCAAAACGCCTGGGAAGGCTAACCAATATCAACAGAGTTTTAACTCAACCCATAACAAGGTTTTGGCCAACAATAACAATAGGTGTGAGACGAAGAAGGTCTTCTCATATTGACATCCTTACACCCACATACAAATAAAAAAGGATCAGAATAGTGTACTAATTTTACACTGCGGAAAAAAGAGAACTTTTTTTTTCAAAAACTTAGACTAACTATGGACATAACCTTAGAATCTGAAGCCAAGTCTCAATCTTATTATAGTCAGTGACAAAACTCCCTTAAGTGTGACCAAGATTTGACCCTTTATTAGTATGTTCATTTCACCAGAAGTCATATGTGGAAAGAGCGTGCATTATTATTCTCTATGAAAAAGTAATATTGTCATGCTTCCAGGCATATTTTTTTGTTCTGTGTACAATTTGATGTGATTTAATGTGATGTGAATTACCTACAAATTGTATACAGTGCAGCTAAGTAGCTCTTTTCAATGCTCAGTTTGAATTTTCTCCTTTCCACAAACCATACAGCATGTTCTCTCTGAATTTTTAAGATTTACTCTGACGCATAAGAATAAGATTAAGTTACTATGAGGATGGCAAAATGTGTTAGACAATTCCTGAATTTTCATAAACTGTGTGTGTGTGTGTATACATGCACATTATATAAAATAAATTAATCATTTACTTGAAAAACCCTTGTCCTTCAGGGAGGGAAAGAATAATATCAATGTTGTGTACCAAAATCAAAAATGTCTCTAGTACATGAAAAAGCTATACATCACTCTCAGGTCAGTAATGTTATATTAGTGCATTATTATTTTTAAAGACAAAGGGCCAGATTTTTAAAGGTATTGTATTTAGGCAATTAGTGGTATTTTCAAAAGGTCCTAAGCACCTTTAAAAATTTCTCCTCTGGGAGCCGAGGCCACTTCTGAAAATGGAACTTTGGATTTATGCTTCTAAATCACTTAGGTGCTTTGGAAAATGTTACCTAAAATCTTACCCTCCAATAGACATTGTGGATATAATACTCAACCTTGGGAAAGCTTGCACATAAATATGCAATAGCTGACTTCACAAGATACAAAGTGATGCATGTTTGCAGGCAGAACTGAATCCATTACAATGGAGACAATAGTTACTTTTTAAAAATGCAGTCGTTCTTTTATAAAATCATCTGGTAAATTTGTAAACATTGGGAAGCTAGGGAAAAAATGCATCTTAACATAACCAGATTTGTCATTTTGTCCCTGTTGCTATATGAAAGAATTATTGGAGTTGAAAGTATTCTTGTCATAGGTATACAGCAGCTGTGATCAAGCTTTAATGCTTCTTGCTCTCTCCTGAATGCATTCTGTAAATGACTGATGTACTCAGAACTGCAGCTAACCCTTGACTCTGACTCAGATCTTAATAAGAGTGTGCAGGGCCGGTGCAAAGATATTTCTCCCCCTAGGCGAAACTTCCACCTTGCGCTCCACCCCCACCCTCCCCAGCCCTGCAGCAGCTCCCCTCCTCCCCCCCCCCTCCGCCTGGGGAGCCCTTTGGCAGCTCCCCACACACACACTCCGCCTGTGGAGCCCTGCGGCAGCTCCCCCGCCTCTCTTCTGCCTCTGTTCCCCCCATTTATGCTATGGTAGTGGTAATACTTACCTCACGGGCTCTATGTTTAAATATGTCAGGCATGAGGCATTGCATAGCATGCACGCTTTGCAATGTGAAGCCCGGAGTTGGAAGGGATACAACTGAGGACAGAATTGGCATGAGTCAGAGTCTTGGTATAGTCACATGATCAGTAAAAAAAAAACTCCCCTCTGAAACACTGGAGAGAACAATATTAGCACACCAGCTCCTGGGAATCACATTGCAAGTTCACTTAGTGCGCGACCATAATAAATAGAGTTGTGAGAACTTTCCATTTCAAGACTCAATACCCACTGAAACTCAAGTTTTCTCAGCTTTCGTTAGAAATATAAAGCCTAGCCCAGGATTGCTGAAAGGTTCATGAGCCCATGCTGAGTTTCGAGTGATTAGTTGTCTCTCCATAGGTTGCCAGAAGGGATTTATGTTGTTTTTGTTCCAAAACATATGAAACTTGGCAGTTTTGGCTGAGTTTTGCTTTTTGCTTTTGGGCTTGTCCCAAAGGCAGAAGGTGCAAAACTATAGGAAACTATTTCCTCTCCTGGAAAATGAAATTGAACCCTCTGTGAATGAAACAGCTGTAATTTGTATTATCACTGTATGCATACTGACGCAGGGAGAACCACTGGTACCCACTTGGCTACTGGTACTTAAGGCATTTATTACTGCAGGGTTGTGACATCCTACTTCAATGAAGAGCCTGAAACTGTGCTACCACTCCTGACTTCCCATTTAGTTGTACATGCTGCAACCTGCAATTCATGGACTCCTCTGCTCCAAATCCCACTCCTGGCTTTGGAGCAGATCACCTCCAGTATGTACTAGAGTGCACACAAGTGAAAGGGGGGTGGTAGAAAAGAAGCTAGTGCAGATGTAAGGTTTTAGTCTGGCCCACTGAGAATATTGTCTCTCAATAATTTCCTCTTTCGTACAAGCAGAACTAAGTCATCATAGTTATGTATGTTCATTTATTTGTGACTGTTAGCTTCAAAAAACGATGTTAAAAGAAAGTTAGTTAGGTTACAAAGTTTAGCACCTGTTCTCACCACCTCCTGGACAAACACTCCGCTTCGAGGTTTCCCACTGCAGTGTGCTCCTGCTTTGGGTGAGGCCCGGCGCTTTTGAAGGTTCCTGTCCAGTTATTATTTTGGCACTTACCAAACTTTTGCTGATAACGTAATAGAAAGGAAATGGCCATTTTTAAATGCTCGTAGCTCACCCAACCTAAACAGAATTTCATGGGCCAAGTAAAAGCACTTCTGTGCCTTCAGGGTTTTTTCCCTGCTGAATTTCAAAGGTGTGCTGCAAACAATGGAGGCGGCAGAGCTCATAAAAAAGGTCATAAGAATATTTTATAATGGAAATGGTTAGGCAACCTAAATGTCAGGGTTGGTACCATCTCCCCTTATAAATAATATCTATAAGGAGGGGAGTAGAGTGAGAGTGATCTGTTGCTCCTGCTAACATTCAGCGTATCTTTTACCTGGAAAAAGTATACACAGCTAAATATGTGAAAGTACAAAAAATGTGGAATACTTTTCATGTGGCTCTCGAGAAACCGGGTGTCTTTTTATAAAGATGGGAAAGATAGCTCATAGTACATTAAAGCGAGTACAGTTCCTGAGTCATTCAGCAGTGGCAGAAATTCATTTAATCTCAGTTTGATGTTATATATATTTTTCTTCCCACAAAAAATGATAGTCCTGGTATATATACTGTGCAAGGGAGAGGAAGGTGTATATATAACTATATTGTATATAGTATGAATATAAAGAGTTCTACAGTTGATTAAATTCATATGAATGTTCAGGCTGAGGAAGTTAGAAAATAATATGTATTATGAAAATCTCATTTTACATGACACAGGCAAATAAAGCAAGGTATAGGCTATGACTCCATCCTTAACTTTTCCCATATTTCTTAGCTTATGCAGTATGTATGAACTGTTATATCCCACACTAATGGGAAAAACTGCAATTCCCAAATGAGAAAGGAATGAGGATAAAGTGGCCATTTTACCCCTGATTTGTCATATTAGGTCCCCTGGTGATGATGGTAATAGTAGTTGTAGTAATCTAATGATGATAACAAATAGTTAATAAATCATACAAAAATAACCTGTTGTAATCCTGGAAAGCCTCAGATCCTAGCTCTATGATGGGTTGACTATTCAGGAAGTCACCTTGCAGCTACTCCACAGCCCCTTCAACCAGGTTAGCAAGTTGCTGAGCCTCCTGAGAGGATGGCACATGTAAATGAGCTCCCTGCCTCTGTATACTGCTGCTCCTAATTGTAAGGATCTTCAGTCTTCCTACTTTCATTTGCGAAGACAGTGGGAGTTAATTCAACCCTACTACAATACTAATTTTTAGGCATGGCTATGAGGCTGATTATGCTCAGGGCTGCCTTCTAATTGTCTTCCTGCTTTATTGTCTTCACCCATTTAAGCCTTTGCAATGCCTTGAATGTACAGGAGAAACAAAGAATTCTGCACTTAGGATTTAACTGGAAAATGAGGGAGCTAAGTAGCCTATATTTTAAATGTACTTGGTTTTGGATTGTCAGTAGTTGCACCTCTCGCTGTGTGTGTCTGCTGATTGTGCCTGTACATTGGGTATACAACTGTGCAGTTTAACTTGGCTGATTAATGCAAGGAAATGCCCAGTTGGACACTGGTTAGCAAGCACATTTACAAAACAATGCCAGATAAATTGGTAGGCTATATCTAAAAATTTGCCCCTTTATAAATTTATACATATAGGGTCAAGTGTTCAAATGGTTTCAGCCCAGCCTTTAAATTTGTATCAGAGAATATAGGGTTGGAAGGGACCTCAGGAGGTCATCTAGTCCAACCCCCTGCTCAATGCAGGACCAATCCCAGCCAGGGCGTTGTCATGCCTGACCTTAAAAACCTCTAAGGAAGGAAATTCCACCACCTCCCTAGGTAACCCATTCCAGTGCTTCACCACTTCCTAATGAAAAGTTTTTCCTAATATCCAACCTAAATCTTCCCCACTGCAATTTGAGGCCATTACTCCTTGTTCTGTCATCTGCCACCACTGAGAACAGTCTAGATCCATCCTCTTTGGAACCCCCTTTCAAGTACTTGAAAGCAGCCATCAAATCCCCTCTCATTCTTCTCTTCTGCAGACTGAACTATCCCAGTTCCCTCTGCCTCTCCTCATAATTCATGTGCTTCAGCCCCCTAATCATTTGTGTTGCCCTCCGCTGGACTCTTTCTAATTTTTCCACATCCTTCTTGTAGTGTGGAGCCCAAAACTGGACACAGTACTCCAGGTGAGGCCTCACCAATGCCAAATAGAGGGGAATTATCATGTCCCTTGATCTGCTGGCAATGCCCACGTTTTCTGTGCTCATCTGATTTGTGTAAACAAAATGCATAACTGCATGTGAAAAACTGAGCATTTAAACTCTGCCTAGCCAGTGTTTGGGCTGAAATTAGGGGGTTTTCCCCAATGCATTTAATCGTAAAGACAATTGTAGATGACAATTTTTAAATTCCTGGTGCCCATAGATTTAAAAAATATATAATGTAGGATTATTGTTTTTAATAATAAAAAGCTTTGCGATTTTTCATGGCTAGTTAAAATCTGTTTGCATCATATTTCATATTTATTTGCATCATATTTGCATCATATTAAATATTTCATATTTAAATGTAAAGTGGATAAATGTAAAGTAATGCACATTGGAAAAAATAACCCCAACTATACATACAATATGATGGGGGCTAATTTAGCTACAACCAATCAGGAAAAAGACCTGGGAGTCATTGTGGATAGTTCTCTGAAGGCATCCACGCAGTGTGCAGCGGCAGTCAAAAAAGCAAACAGGATGTTAGGAATCATTAAAAAAGGCATAGAGAATAAGTCGGAGAATATCTTATTGCCCTTATACAAATCCATGGTGCGCCCACATCTTGAATACTGCGTACAAATGTGGTCTCCTCATCTCAAAAAGGATATACTGGCACTAGAAAAGGTTCAGAGAAGGGCAACTAAAATGATTAGGGGTTTGGAACGGGTCCCATATGAAGAGAGATTAAAGAGGCTAGGACTTTTTAGCTTGGAAAAGAGGAGACTAAGGGGGGATATGATAGAGGTATATAAAATCATGAGTGGTGTGGAGGAAGTAGATAAGGAAAAGTTATTGACTTGTTCCCAAAATAGAAGAACTAGGGGCCACTCAATGAAATTGGCATAAAGCAGGTTTAAAACAAATAAAAGGAAGTTCTTCTTCACACAGCGCACAGTCAACCTGTGGAACTCCTTACCTGAGGAGGCTGTGAAGGCTAGGACTATAACAGGGTTTAAAAGAGAGCTGGATAAATTCATGGAGGCTAAGTCCATAAATGGCTATTAGCCGGGATGGGTAATGAATGGTGTCCCTAGCCTCTGTCTGTCAGAGGGGGGTGATGGATGGCAGGAGAGAGATCGCTCGATCATACCTGTTAGGTTCACTCACTCCGGGGCACCTGGCATTGGCCACTGTCGGTAGACAGGATGCTGGGCTAGATGGACCTTTGGTCTGACCCAGTATGTTCTTATGTTCTTATGTTCACATTGTCCAGAGTATTCAATGTATTGCAGAATTCATTTGCCAGTTTCTAACATCAGTAGATAAACTGATCCTTCCAAACAGTAGAGAAATTTAAGTCAGAGATTTAAGAACACCAAGTGAAAATGGTCTAATCCAACAGCCTCAGGAGTGGGTTTTTGTTTTGTTTTGTTATGTTTTGCGGGGGGGGGGGGAGGGGGGCGAGAAGACGAGGGAAGTTTTCCAGGTGGAAATAGACTAGTGTGGTCTCAGACTCTAATTTTATGCATTTTCTGCCAAGACGCAGGCGGGCTTGCCAGTTTTTATTCAAAGAATAAGAATTTTCACAAAACTCCCGTAGATCTGCAAACTGTTCATAAATTTATTGACAGTTGGCAAGCCTACTGTGCATGCTGTAGTGCTATATATCTTCCTTCTTCACATCTGCTTCACTGAGGTATGAGACATCAAGTGAGAGTAGCTTAAGGTTTCAAGGAGACTTACTAATGTCTGTAAATAAATGAAAAAACAGCCTTATTTTCCCCACTTATATTTTTCTTTTCACATAGAAGCATTTTAATCAAATCTTTAAGTCCATGCATAGCAGTGCAAAGTAGGGGGTCTCTTCCTTCTCACCTAATATAATTCCCATTGGCATTAACATGGGCGACATGCATAGCAATGGGGGAGCTTACACCAAATGCTACAGTACCAGGAGAAGCATTCTCCTACTCCATTGACTTCTGGTTAAACCAGGCATACCAGAAGCAGAATTCCATTTAAGGAACGAGTCCATAATACTAACTGCTATTATTTGTGCATAAGTAGAGCCTTGAAAAAATTATGTTTGATTCTCAATAGAAAGTCTGTCGATCATTTGCATTAGAGGCCAGAAAATTGGCACATCTCCAAATGTTTCCCTTTAAAAGAAAATGGGAAGCTTTACTTTCCTTCTTGTAAAATTTATCCTATCAACCAACAAACCCAACGAGATTCCGCCATTTGCTATGCTGCGATGCATTGTGTCATGGATTCTGCTGATCACAGTAGATGAGTTGCACCCCTCCCTCTTTGTCCAGGGAAGTCACATTTAACTGGTAAAATTGAAATACAGTGTCTGGGATTTAGTGAAGCAAGGCAAATCCTTTCTATAAGCTGTAGAGGTGACCTTTGAAACCACCTCCCACACCAAACTTCCTGCTTTTATTTCTGACACCTGATATGAGCCAGTGGAAGCCTTGGTGAGAGGGCTCTTACATTTTCGCTCTGTACTCAACTCTTTAAATAGAATTTTAAGCCCACCTCAGAAGCTTTCCTGTCTGTGAGTTGACACATTTAGAGGGGCTTCCGTGCCCATGAAACATTACAGTATTAGCACAGCACTCTAACTCAGGTGAACAGAGCCATTGGCAAGATTTGTCCCTACTTCCTTAGCCAGTGAATAAATAGTGAGCTACCAAGTTACTGATTCAAGGGATAGTTTAATCATCCATTTTATTTTAATTTTGCAAAATGAGCCTAACAAATATTTGTAGGGGAAGGTTTAAAGTACAAAGGAGAACTTCATTTAAAAATAGATTTTGACTATGTAAAATAGGTTAGTGCTACCTTTGAGGCAAACAAACAACCCACTTAAGAATTAAAAATTTCCAAGCAAATGATTTGGAAAGCCTTCCTTCTTGAAGCATGATCAAAGTAAAATCTTGACAGGTAGCATTTATCACAGGTAGTACTTTCTGCTCAGTAGGTACTCAATGAAGCAAAAAAGAAAAAATTAAAACGGGTTCATAGTTACATGACAAACTATTGTATTTAGAGCATAAAAAGGAGACTTTAGAGAAAGAACTCAATTTGTATTGAAGCTACAACCTGCAATGTTTTGAAATGCTCAAGTTGTTGTTACACAACTGAATTTCAAGTACCCATAATTGTAAGAATTAGAGATGGAAAAGCACCATGAGGTCATATTGTCCATCCTGTCTTCCAGTGCAGGACTGATTGGTCACTGCGGTTTATTTGCTAGTGCCTTGACCAGTCTAGTTTTAAATGTCCCATGTGATTGGGCTTCTATCATTGCTTTTGGAAGACCATTCCAGTCTAATGCCCTCATCCAGCAAAGCACTTAAGCAAATACTTAACTTTAAGCCAATGAACAGTCCTGTTGAAGGCAATGGGGATTACTTAAAGGGTTAGGAGAAAATTGTCAAAGACATAAAGGATAGATAGGCATCCAACTCTCTTTGAAAGTCAATAGAAGTTGAACACCAAACTCCCATTTGTGCCTTTGTAAATCTCCCACTAAAGTTATCCAATTGCTTTAGTGCCTTGTTGATCAGGGGCTAATAGAGCTGCATTGCTAGGAAACTTTTTCCTACATTTCCCTTCATGTATTTCATCCCATGACTCTTAGGTATAGCTGCTTATGGTTCCTTCCCCATATATTCAGTTTGTTCTCTTTTTTTATTCCCCAGTGATATCAGATGTTGACTCAGTGCTCAATATCAGCACTAGGGTATCCCCTGCCCTCAGATCAATATTTTTTCCACATTATTATTTTTTTAAAGTATAAGGGTTAGTCTACACAAGGATACACTAATCTGAATTAACCTTTGCAGTGGATAAATTAAACAACACTAAACCCCATGTGAATGTTCTTATTCAGAATTAAAGAATAAGGCCACATCATTTCTGAATAAGAGCATCCCACATATGGGATTTAATGCAGTTTAATGTATCCACCAGTAAAGTTAATTCAGATTCGTTTCTTGAGCATCCATATGTAGGGAATCCCTACAAATTGACACGGGAGGTAACCTGGCTCTTTGAAAGCTGGATCTTATAAACTGAAGTAAGATGATGTGGAATTAGAAAGGGTTCTGTTGTTTTTTAAAACATTTATGAATTGATAGCTTGCTTGAAACTCTCATCTTATTTTCCTAAAAAAATAAGTTGGTGTAATGGCAGATTCTGATTTCATTTACAATGTAGTAAATGTGGAGTAAGTCTGTGTTGAATTCAGTGCAATTACTCTGGATTCATAGCAGGATAGCTGGTATCAGAATTTCACCCCTGACGTTATACTTTTATAGTAGATTAATGATGCGCAGCTAACCATGACCCTCTGGATCAAACGTATGTGACTTTAAGAAAAGCACTGTTAAAATTTTGTGAGTATCGTGAATGGTTATAAAATATAGGTGCAGTATATGGAAGGTGTCCAAAAATCCTTATTTCAACTTATCAGATGCACCAATCTTGACTAATGGGCGTTCCTCTCCACGGATGAAGGACAGGGTCTCAGAACAAAGTATGCTGATTATATTTTTCCTGCTGAGAAGTGATTTTTCTCCACATTTCACTGAGTAGCCTAGTCTTAAAATAAATAGGATAAGTTGAACAAAAGGTTTATTGACCATATCTGACACTACAAAACCGCCCAGTATGCAGTTATAATCCGCACTCTAGGAAGGGGCCATGTTAGTGGATCTGACTTGTGAAAATTCTATTTAGAGCAGGAAAATTTCCCTTTCTGCTTCACTGTTCAGAACTGATAGTCTCCAATCAGCAGTTTCCTCTTTCTCTACTTCTCCCCCCGCCCTCCCCAGATCCTCTCAAATACAGTAAAGAGCTGTCTGCTGTCTGAATCCCATGGGAATCTGCAGTGTGGAAACCACAATGTCCTGCCCACATTACTCTGGGCACCTATGCCTATAACTGATGTTAAAGATTTAAAATGGTTAGGGAGGTGTGGTTGTAAATTGAAGATCTGACCATTATCCTTGCAATGCTTTTAACATTTTTTGCTATAGGTTGCAAGACTTCACTCTTCAGAGGAGTGAGTCTAGACTAGTAGCTGCACTCAAATACTCTAGAATACATTTGCAATGAAAAATGAACCTTTGGGGTCAGCTTTTTCTTTTGCAGATGTCGGCATCTAAATAAGTCACCTGATCATCCAAGGTGCTGGGCATCTACAACACCCATTAATCACAATGAGAGCTGCAGGGATTCAGCACCTTTAGAAATCAGGCCGCTTATATTTAGGGGCTGAATTTTAGGAAACGTAGTTTGATCATTTTTGCCTTCATATTCAGTTGAATTGATTTGCTTTTCTGATGAGCCAATCCAACAAATTTGCCATCGATCTGTGAGCTAAGTGATGCATGAGATCTTTGCAGAGTATTTCATGAGATGCTGCACACTTCAAGTGAGGGCACTGCACTGGTTTCTTCTTTTAATATAACTTTGTATTCTTTGCTTTAGCTACTGTCTTCAGCATTTTACTCCACATGTTGTCTGCTCTTCTCTGCGAGTGGAATTCTGCTCGCATTTAAATCTGTGGCGGTGTTACCACTGCTTTCAATAGAATGTGTGTGAAGAGATTCCTTTTAAAATGCTTTGGAAAAGAATAGGATTGTACTGCAGCTGGCCACTTACTTCTGCTCCTCCCCATTTCTAAAGAAAGTATGGGGAGCACAAGTATTTGTCAACTTCACTTGCACTTTCTGCAATGTTATAATCACTTCAGTTGAACCAGATTTGATACCTATGTTTATATATCCTGTAATTTTCTTCGCCTTAATGTTCTCCAGGTCTGTGCCAGAAGGTTTCAAATTTCTTAAACCTGGATACTTCCCCTTCCCAGTGCTTTTTAGGGTATGCCCATTAAAATCCCTTTCTTGGATTTAGCCTTATAGTCTCATAACTTTATATATTTTGAGACTGATAAGGCATGTATATGTTCAAAATCATTCTTCCTCTGTGCAATTCTCGATTTCATTTTGGAATCATCAAAACCTTAATAAAATGGTTTGTTCAATAAGATCAAAGCACTTGCTTTCAACTTTATCTATTATGTGATCTGATATTAAACTGTTCTGTCAGAAATTTTTTGACCCTCTCTACATAATATATCAATATGAAAGCCTCATCACTGAAACAAACATAACAGAATCTTCTGTATATTAAGGCATTTAGCTGGAACGCAGCACCTAGGTGCTGTATATCGGAAAATTGTGCACAGGTCTTGCAGTGAATATTCCAGAACTTGTAACTTCATGAATGAAAAATTAAACTTTTTTGAATATGTCAAAGTCACCTGCCTACATTCAGAACTAAATCAGGGAAAAGTGTGAAGTTTAAAAAAAATATTGAATTGTGAGTTAACCAAGCAAATTAATGTCAGGTAAATAGGTTCAGGCAGCATTAAACATCACCATGTAAGTTATGACACATTTCCAAACACCCCAGGAGCACTCACCTCTGGGCTGAGATTAAACCCAAAGGGTAATATTTTCATAAAGCTATAACTGCCTTTTAACATAGGCTTAAAAATGAAAGTCTCTCCTCACCCTATAGCTACAACATCACTAGCACAGTGCTGTAGCCATAATATGCTACTGGTGAGGAACAGTAAACCTCTGACATTCTCTGCATTTTCAAAGACACCTAGTGTACCCAGGCTAGGCCTGCAAAGTCAATCAAATCCCAAATGAAACAAGGTCTCCCTGTGATTGCCAGCCGGAGCTGTTGAGAAATGTCCTTAATTCCCAGCCCCGGTTAGAGTGACTGGAACACGGATTGAAAATAACATTATAGGGTGTATATTCCACGGTGCTTTAAAGTGAGACGTCTGGAGTAGCTGGCCACATAAGCGGCTTTCACATAAACACTTCAGTTCTGCTTCACTGAAAATGGCTTAGGTGACCATAAATGAAGCTACACACGTTGACATGCAGAGAGTGCTATTCATTTTGTGTCTTACAATTAAATTGTCCCAGGCAAGTTAGGCCCACTAAGTATGCATCTTTCACACAGGTGCTTTTTCCTAATGCCCCAAAATGACCTTCCTTTATACCCTCCCTGAGAAGTCAGGTTAAGGAGAAAATCTCTTTTGTAATCTCATCTATCAGACCGTCTCTGGGTGGAACTGAAACTAGTTGTGTGCTATGGGCAGACTATTATCTGCTGTGAACATTTAGGCCCTGATTTTCAATAGGGCACGTGTGCAATTTTGCATGTAAAAATCCATGCAAAATTGTGTGTGTGCTTACTGCTATTTTGTGCGCAAATGTGGTATTTTCTTGCGAGGGGCAATTCCGTAAGTCCCTCCTCTCTCCACACAGCAGCTGGGATACTTGAGTTGAAACTCCTCCTGAATGAGGGGGCAAGGCATTTGCACTGAAAGACCCTTGAATCTAGAACTTGCTTCCATCATCCCTTAGGTGCAACAGAGGGAATCAGCTGACCTTCAGGGCCTGCTGCAAGCTCTGTTTTGTCAGTCTTTCCAAGTGAGGTGGGTTGAGGAGGGTGCACATGGAGTCAGATGGATAGTAATAGTTAATGCTAAGAGGTTAGTGGGATGAAAAAAAGTCATTATTGAGATAGATACATTTCCCTGTATATGTGTTTGTATTGTACATGCATCTGAGGTTTAGGGCAGATGCCTTACACAAATTGAAATAAATACATGAAATAAATAGGCAGATAATGTTTCATCGATGGAAATTCTGTCATAAATACAAGTGTAGAGTAAAATGCTGTCCGTGTGCTTCCATTTCACCCCCATGAATGTGCACGTCTGAAGTCTCTGGAACTTTCTAGGGTAGATGCTCTGGTCTGGAACAGCGCAAAGATGCACAAAACAGCTGCATCTCCCCTGCTGGGGATTCTCCCAGTGTAGCAGAACCCCCTGCAAGCAGACATGGCATAGCAGATTCTAATCCACCTTCCGGCTACCCCCTGATTAGGTGGTATGTTGAGGTGAGAGGGTGCATGGCCAGATGCATGCTACACCGTAGCTGATCTCTGGTAGTGTATCACCCCTTTAGGGGCACAGATAGATGGTACAGACTAGTGCAGCCTTTGGGCTATTATAATCTTAATCGGCAGCATAGAATCGACCCCAGAAGTGGGAGCCACAACTGGCTATTCCACCAGGAAGAAGCTGGGAACAGCTAATCATCTGGCCTTGCAAGTTGTTCTTATACAAGTAGATTCTGTCTGTCTGCTGGAGTAAGAGGGGCTTTTATCTCCTTGGTTTGGTTTGCAGGTAATGATGTCTGATTCTGACCTGCACATCCCGCTGTTGTGTGAGGTGGGATAAATGAGGTGCACTGATTGTGAAGATTAGTAGACACAAAATACGTGGCGTCTAAATGATTTTGATAGGGATGCTGTGTGGAGTGTAAATTCCTCCTCGGGGACGGTGCCTGTTTTTTTAAATTACTTTATCTTTTTAATCCTAATGGAATGTTATATCCAAAACACCGGTTTGGTTTCACTGCAGAAGGCAGCATTTTGCAAGTTTGTGAACTATTTAGTGTGGCCTTCTGTTGTTGTGCCAGGTCCTACAAACAGAAAATGGTAAGATGTAGACAAGGGGATGGCCACTGGGATGGGTTAAGTGGCCTCTTTTTATGACTAATTTTGTATCTCAAGGGTTTCATGTTCAAAGGTTTTATTCTTCGGGAAGGGGGGGTGGTCTAAATAAATACATTATTCAATTTCATTTTCTTGTTTTCCTGTGACTCCTTAAACATGACTGACCTGGTACAGGAATCTGTTGTACTTCGCTGTTGTGGAAGAAAAATAAAGGTGAAGATGAGAGCGGTGATATGACTCAGCATCGTGGGTCATCACTGGGATTGAACTCAAAACTAGGGCTGGATGAAAGTTTGTCATTAGAATTGTTTTTTGGAAAATTGGTTCTTTGACCAAATAAATGTTTAATGGAAAGTGTCTGCTTTCGGTGGGAAATAGGGTGTTTTGTCAGAAGACCAAATGCCGCAAACCTGAAATATTACAGTATTTGAATTTCAACTGAAAAATCGATTTTCTGTGGAAAATTTAGAGGAAAAACATTTTTAATTATTAATTCTGTCCAAACTTTCCAGGTAAAAAAAATTGTTTTTTTTCTAGCTTCCAGGACCTCTAGCACTTAGAAGCATCAACCTGTACAGCTTGAACCAAAGGATTAATTCCATTATCTGTTAGCAGTAATAGACTCATAACCCATATAAACCAGCTACATTGAACAGTAGTTTACAAGACCAGTAAAATACTTTCCACAATGATATGTGACATGGGATTTCACTCCTCAATATTAGCCCATTTCATCTTATGCAATTCACTATGGCAGTTATTACCAGGTGTTATTTGCATTGCTAAGTCAATGTGATACCAAGATCAATATAAGGGGAGAAAAAAATAGATCTAAAATTTAAAAAAACAACTTGTAAATGACTTTGTTGGCTGCTTTTTGAAGCTACAACATAAAGTTTCACTGACTACGAAATATAGTGTGGATACATCTTGTATATTTATTATATTTTGGAAACATCTCAGATTCACTTAGAGTTTAGCCACCCCTCTTCGCAATTTTTTTTAAAAAGATTAGCAAGCACTTTATCCAGTGCATATGAACTGCCTATCAAGAATATTTTCAGCAGTGCACCAGTGATACACTGCAGATAGTGCTGACAGAAGCTAAAGCGAAATGTCATACTTTCAGATCCGATGCGCTGTAGAGTTGGAATAAGGCCTGTACTGCCTTCAGAGACTGACAGCTAAATCCTTCATTCTTTCAGCTTCCAACATACGGCATGAAGTAGGGTGTGAAAGATAAATTTCTTCGGATAGGCACAGAAAATGTGTGCAACATTTTTACTGCTTGGCTGCATAGCAAGATCGAAACAGCCATGTTTTCTGAGACCAGAAATTTAATGCTTTGAAGTCAGACATCCAGACTGGTAATGTTAATGATAACACAGCCGATTCCTGCTTAGTCATTAGCACTTTAGTCTGCTAGCCTACCCATGGCCACATGGGGGAAGAGGGTCAAATCAGCCATTAGACATCCCCACCCCCTTTCATTTGTCAGAAGTTCCTCATTTTTCTTGTACCACAATGATTTTCTCATTATATAGGAGAAAAATTCCAGATACAAAGCAAATGTCCTTTCCAGAGTTTGGAACTGTCCGTGGTACCAGTATAATCTTTTCTTGTTACCAGCCCTGGGCACTAGCTATTTCAGGATATTAAGGTTGGCTTGCTTGCTTCAGAATGAAACCAAAGTCATAGAACCCATTATACATTTTAATACATGTTTAATATTGTTTTGATTAAGGACCATGCACAGGTAGGACTGCAGTCCAGGTAGAAGATGAAGTAATTACCTTGATTGGCTCATGATCAGCTGATGCTCTGTAATGCCAGTAAAACTAGAAACATTATAGATGACATGTGCATTTGTTGGGCTAAGGTTTATTTTGAAGTGATCTAGACACCATGCTTTTACAGACACAATAGCCATGCAAGCATGGGATGATGTTTTAGTACCAGACAGAGAAAGAACATGAAGAGCTTTAATAATTCATGCATGGATGCCCGGGTGACGGGTTGCCCCCCTTATATATGCCACCTGATGTGCTGAGGTACCACTGAGCCTGCCTGTTATGCCAGTTTGGGCACTCATTTTACTTCCCTTGCTGAGTCAGGAGATTAAGCCTCTTCCAACACACACACACACAGGCCGGACCATGCTCAACTGCAGAATGATACAGACACTGAGATCAGCTCTGGGAAGGCTCAATTTAAGGAACTTGCCCTTGCAGTCAGGTGTCCACCTCCCCTGAAGTGCAGAGCCAAATATTAAGAAATCTGCCTCCTTGCTCAATGTGGAGGAAGGTATGCACAACTTCTCCCCTCCTTCCCCCCGGTTAGAAATTACAGCCATTCGGACAAATATATGCCAAGGTTCATCTGTCCTAAGATGTGAAAGCTCAGTACATCTCTCTGTTACAGTGAAAGGAAGGAAGAAAGGTAGGAAGGAAGGAAGGTAATCTGCCCAGGGATGCATGTTGTGTGGATTGGACAAGAAGTAGGCTGACAATTAACTCTCATTTTGCATTGACTCCAGGTGAGGGGAACAACTCTCACGAGATGAGCAGGGTTGAGTGACTTTCCTTTAAAAAAAAAATAGCCTTCCAAAAATTTCCCCACAAAAGAGTTCTGCAGAATTTGACATTTCCCAGAAGTTCCCATGATCCTAGGAATTTTCTGTTATATCTCTGACCCTGCAATCAGATCCATGCAAGTAGACTTGTGCACCTATGTAGACTTCCACTGAAGTCAACCAGGCTCTGTGTAAACACAAGGGGTCTTTTCTCATAGATTGAAGGATTGGGGCCTTTGTTTACACCTGCTTGTAATTAGACAACAGAACTTGAGAATTTGTCTAAGCTGGATGCAAAAATTCAAAGTAGAATCCAGTTACATCCAGTTGCATTGCTCCTTTTAAATGAGAAGGCATGCCCATCCCTATCCTGAGATTGTGGGCAGCACTACTTAATCCTGTGTTTATAAATATTTTCCCATTTTGTATTTTATTTTTTAACCTTGTAGGCATTCTGATTTTGCAATTAATTATTCCACTGTATATGAAAGTCTTGCATAGCCTTGATTTAGTGCCATTGAATTAAACAGGGAGGCAAAACAGCTGTTGATAATTACACAAATTTCATGTATCTGTGTATGCATCTTAAAATGACAAATACTCTTTGTTTGGACCGGTGCCTCAGATTTGATAGTGTTCAGTAATTCTATAGGCTATGGAAATTTGGAAAATCCCACAATGCTTATTTACAGTTTGCCGTCCCCCCCCCCCCCCCAAAAAAAAAGCCCCAGTACTTTGAAGGACTTTGCAATTAATCTTCAGTTTCATTTGATGGGAATTTAGAATTCTTGATCTACATCTCTCACTTGTTGCATAAAGCAAATATACAACACAGCATTTAGCATAATATGTCCTTTATGTACTCTGGTACATATGCTATTCTTACGAATATAGGTCTTTCTAGTATAAGTTTCAATCAAAAATAGAATCAAAGAAATGCAGCACTCTTAATTCTGGGTAGATCATTAGTGGTACAGGCATTGTTGATGTACTTAAGATAACAAGGAAACAAGACTATCCAATTAAGTGAACATTGAAAAAAAATCCCCACTGTTTTCAGTTATATAAGCAATCCTGTTAATGTTGTAATACATAGCTAGAATCTATAGAATCCTGTGTTACTTCAGACAGTTTTGTACAGAAGACATTTTTCATCTAAAGCCCTATAAAGTCTTACCTATACATATGCCCAATCAGGCTGTCTGTCCTCTTTGTCAGTCTTTCCACAAGCTGTTGTTGCCAACGCTGGCAATAAAAACTGCTTGTTGGAAGACAGAAGCTTGCAAAAAGGACCTCCTTTTCCTAAACAAATCAGGTTTTAGTGTCCTGTGTCTTCTATGCTACCTGTCCTGCAAGGTGTTCTATGTGTCCTGTGTGGGAGGGGGAACTGAGGGCATGCCGGCTGGGAGCTCAATCTGCAGAATTGGGCCCTTACTGTCAAGATCTGTGTAGGAGAGCTGTATTCCTTTTTGCAGTCTGCCTAGCACCAGTCATTGACTTATACTTATCGGGGCTCCGTTTTCCATGATTAGCCTTGAAAAGAACAAATCCCAATAACTTCAAGTTTTATACACTCCTGAAATCCTGGTGCTTACTTTCCTCTTTAACTTTCATGTTTTTATCTTCTCATTTGATTGTTTTGATTGTTTTCTCTGATAACGCTGGGAGCTTTGTCCTGCACCCACTAGAGACAATTGTCCAAATTCCATGACACTCCTTTCCTGTATTAGAAAAGGGGATGGAGCAAAGCCACCATTTCAGCTCCCAAACACTTTTGAGAGCTGCTTGCTCTAAGTTATAACAGCTAACTATAGCCCCCAATGGGCCACTGTGCTGCCAAGAATAGTTGGAGTGCAGTCTGTTCCGGTCACATCCTTACCTGCTAACTCACCCCTTTCCTTCCCATCCTCCCCTCCAGCACACTCTGTACCATTGGAATACTCCTTATTCCTGGGGAAGATCCAGGCAGTGCCATTCCATGGTATAAGAGCTGCCATAGAGCAGAGTGTGGCCTATTGGCTTAAATGGAAGGCATCTTGTCCTTAGTCCTCCTTCTCTGCCTCACATTAGATGAGCACCCACCTCCTGGGATTGCACCCAGCTCCAGTGATTGCAACTTTCTCTTCCCAAACTATCAGGAATACAAAGACGAATCAAAGGATAATACAGTAGGAAAGCTTCTTTTTGAATGTGGTTCCAAAGATTACATTTGCTACTTGCACGGGTAATTCCTCGACTGACCTTCTGCATTGGAGCACATTGTGAGTAAGGTGCTTGTAAGACGATCCCCGCTGTGTCTTTATAAATCTTAGCAATACATGACAGACAGCAGTTAGCTGAAACAGCAGGCAGTGAATGGCCCGTGGGACACTTAAAAAGGGACACATTGACATGCTATCCATCAGAAACGGGCTGCTTTTATATTGCTGCAGGGGAGAACAAGAAGGTGCTCACAATAAAAGTTGGATTCAATCATAGTCTGACTTCATAATATCACTTGCACCTCACCCTCTGGATTGCAACTTCCTAGGGAAGAGCTAGTTTTAATGATAGAAATTTAGATTCGTATTGGAATTTAAATTAGGCTAATGACTAGTGATATGGCTAATGGGTATAATTTCCAAAACAAAAATCTCTTATGCAAAAGTGTGTGTGTTCAATACCACACATGAAAATCCCATAATTTAGTTTTTATTCATTTGAAGCCCCAAATCAAACACTAAAATTGTGTTAACATTTCCAAAGCTGAAAAACACACCATTAAGCCTATGTCGGCTTTGCCTGGCAAAAACTGTCTTGGAGAAACGAACTCCCATCTTCAAACATATCAGACGCTAGCTTGAAAGCTCTTTTTTCTTCCTTCTCTGGTTTGGGGTCAGGATTTTCAGAAGGGGCTCAGCATTCACAACCGAGGCTACATTTACAGAAGAGTTCAGTGCTTACAGTTGGGGGCCAGATCTTCAAAGCCCTCAGCTCCCATTCAGGCACCTAAGTTAGTGGCCAGGTTTTTCTCAAGAACTCAGGTGACTGGGGACTGAGCTCTTTTGAACAACTGACCACATACGTCATGACGGAACACGGAGTGCTTCTGAAAATCTCACCCTCGCTTGGGTGCTGGAGGCAGGTCTCTCTTGAAAATCTGGCCCCAAGTGTCTGCAACGGGCCTGTATTGTACTGGCAAAGACCAGGAGATTTGGAAATCATGTGAGATAAACCCTGTTGTTTTAATAAGGGTATTCAGCTTCAAAGACACTGGGAAGCACTGAAGCTTTAATTCATACGCCCAAAAAATACCTTGTGAATGAGTGGAGGATGCCACAAATACAACATGCCTTCCACTAAGATACAAAAGGAATGAAAAGTTGTGTCACCAGCAATCAACACCATTTACTTCTCTTCCCACAGTCAGACACTTCACCATACCACAACTACTACACACACCCCTGACCTCTTCTTTCTCTCCTCATAGGCGCTGACTCCGCGGGTGCTCCAGAGGTGGAGCGCTCATAGAAAAAAAAACAGTGAGTGCTCAGCACCCACCAGACACAGCTGTTCAGTGGCACTGCCGATCAGCTGATTGGGGGGGCCACCAAACTGCTGTTTGACAGCTCTGGGAGGGGTTTGGGGAAGGGAAGAGAGCAGTGAGCAGTGGGTGGGCAGGGGCATCAAGGAGGGGCAGAGTGAGGGCGGAGCTTTAGGATAGGGGGCAGTGCAAGGGCAGGAAGAGGCTGAGTGAAGGAGGGGTTTACAGAAATTTACAGCAATGTGTACAGAAATTTAGACTTCCATGAAAACATCATGCAGGTGGCCAGTCCAATTCTGAAGTGAACATCATTTCCCCATGTTTATGAGGTTCTTTAACAGTATAGCAGCAAGCATCTGACTATTAGTATTTTAATTTCACGTGGGCATTTAATTGCATGGTACATTCAGTGACATACTTGAACTGAAAAGAGCACCATATTGAATATCTTGTCATTTGCATAACAGAGCTCTTTCCTTTCTCATGACTTCCTATTTTAAGATGATGACGTTGTGAGTCAATTTGCCTTCTTGAGTGCACTTAGAAGATTGCAGGATGTACAGGCTTTGCCGGGTCATCTCAGACTAATGCTAAGCCACTTAACACCTAACACAAGCATATTTTTTTAAAAGGTTAAATAATAATAAATTAAAGATCAGCTCTCCCAGGCACTCAAGAAGCTGTGCAGTAAAATAAAATGCAATACTATACAATATTATATTAAAAAGAAATAAACCCTTAAATTTCAACCAAATAAACTCAATGGAAGGGATCAACAATGACAATAATTTAGAAGGGAAGATGGGCCAACAGAGGGAAGAGATGGATGCCAGGATCAAAATGTTCTACATCCTAGGGCCAGCAAAGCAAAGGACGACTGCTCTTCCATGCGATTATAGGATGCCTGTAAGTTGAGTGATGCATACAAGAAGAGGCTCAAGGCAGAGATCTGTAATATAAACAAGGCCTCCCCCATTTGGAACTTTTAAAGGCAAGCATTCCATTATCAAGTTATTCTGGCCCATCATGGCCAACCAGTGTTTTCTAAACACATTGTATGGGTGCACTATCATGACAGTTGCTCAAATCCAAATCAGGATATAGAAGCAGTCATATTAGTGTTAAATTGTGCATACCTTACCCTGGCAAAACTCCCACTGAAGTCAGTGGAGGTTTTACCTGTGTCAGGACTGCAAGACTGGAACCTTGGTATCATAAAAAAAAGTCCCCTGTTTTGTTTGCATCATAAAGATTTTGTGCCTAATTATCTACTTCATTATCCTGGATTTACTGTCAGTGTAACACCATGGATAACAATAGAATTATACTGTGGTAAAAACTGTGTAAAAGAGGTGGAGAATCCATCTGGGTTGGTTGATTGGGTTTGGTTTTTGTACATGTGTTTATAAAAATGATTGTTAGGACTGTAAGGTAAGCAATAAATATAGGGCCATAGAACTGGAAGGGACCTCGCAAGATCATCTAGTCCAGTCTCCTGCACTCAAGACAGTACTAAGTGTTATACAGACCATCCCTGACAGATGTTTGTCCAACCAGCTCTTAAAAATTCCCAATGCTAGAGATTCCACAACCTCCCTAGGAAATTTATTCCAGTGCTTAACCACTCTGACAGGAAGTTTTTCCTAATGTCCAACCTAAACCGCCTTTTCTGCAATTTAAGCCCATTGCTTCTTGTCCTATCCTCAGAGGTTAAGAAGAACAATTTTTCTCCCTCCTTGTAACAACCTTTTATGTACTTATTTAATCTGTATGTTTTAAATTTGGGGGGACAAGGAGTTTGTATTTTGTTTTGTGTTGTACAACATGAAGCGCACTATCAGATCTTAACAAAATAATGGTAATGCTAATTCATCAATGAAATTCAGTATTGAGTGACTCCTATACTAGTGTTTATGGTCCCCCATGAAGATTTGCATAGAAAAAAATCTGGATTTGGGGGTGGGTTTTTTGGATTTGAAAGGTATGTGCAATTGTCCTCTGGTGAGCAATGTATGACCCAGTTCCTGAATACAGAAGTGTGAACCCTGTTACTGTTGCTTCACAAAAGCAATGGCATTCTCGTTCTCCACATTTCATAGTACTGGCAATTTTTCATTGCATACTATTTGTTTTCATTTAATATAAAGTGAAAAACATTAATACAATGGCACTTCAGAATTACACCTCAGAGAGAGAAGCTGAATGGACCAAGGAAGAGTTGTTTCCACCTGACAGCCTGTTGTTATAGTGCGTGGGAATGAAAATGAACACTTTTTCTGAGTTTCCTAATTCTGCTATTCAGAAGATAGGTGTGTGATCCGGGCTCTGTGTTCCTACTGGTGTTCCATTAGCTCTGCCTGGTTCCAGAACAGATGAGAAACTAGGCTGAACTAGCAGAGTGCTAGTTAGCATGCTCCCTATTTGTTCTTTCAAAAGACCTGACTGCATTTGACCTGGCAAACCCTTTCCATTCTTTAAACCTCTTCAGACAGACGGGGAGCAAAGAACCCTCACAGACACACTTGAAGTCCATGGAGGCAGGAGTCCACTTGCAGTATGGGGGCTTTAGGTTCCCTTCCTTTCAGTAAAGATTGAGGGAGTGTCCTCTGGCTTGTCTTACAAGTTCTCAAACTCTTCATGTGGATAAGGATATAGGCCTTTTATTCCAAGTTTTATTTCACCCTGGGAGTGAATGTAGGAATGAGCCATGGCACCCTGACAACCAGAGGTGAGGCAGGAGGTAAAGAGAGAGAGAACCAGACCTTTGCTTTGAAGATTTCAGTGCCTCGGCAGACCAGTTACTCCAAATGTGATGGAACACACATGCACATCCTTTGTTTCTAAGCGTCCCTTGAAGAGTCTTAATAGAACCAGGTGAAATCTATTCCTAGACATTGACAATTTATTTATAATGCCCCTTCACTGAATGTATAAATGTTAATACTCACGCATACCAACCGCACCCTGATGCTGGGGCAGTGAGCAGATTCTGCATTTATCATCAGCTTATCACACTGCCTTGCATTATATTTGCCCACCCTCCCATATCAAAAGAGCAGGTGCAGGGACAAAATATAAATTAGTACAAAATCCCATCCACGAAAGCATTGGTGTGTCCTCAGATAGTGTTATCAATGACTGGGATCCAATGGCTGCTGATACATCCCACCACTGTCAGTTACTGATAGATGTGTTAAAGGACTTGGTTGTTCATGAACACTATTCACTAGCAAATTGACAATTGATGGTTCAGCCAAGTAAGTTCCAAAGTGCTTTACAATCTGCAAAATTAATCAGTGGATTGTCAGACAGCTACAGACTTATTACTTTTTAATGGCATTTTTTATTACTTGCTAATTATAAGGTGAAAAGGCGTGAGATGCAGCTAGTATTATAGTTCCTTAAGTAAATTAGAGCAGAAGGTCACTATAAATTGAAAAGTTATTAACTGCTTACTTTGCTGGAGATATAAAGCTTATCATTATAAAATATAGGAATACAGATACTCTCCTTTTTTTTAATGTCCACAGATGGCACAAGCTAATTATTCTCATTTGTATAGCACCTTACACCTCTGTAGCTTTTTTTTCCAGAATATTGAAAAACAGATGATCACGTCTGTTTTTGTAGCTGTGTGAGAGTTTTTTCATTAACAAGATCAGGCAGGACCATCTGTGTGTTCTAGTAAAAAGTTTACCACCAACAGTGAATTCCAAACTTTCAAACAATGGATGAATGCATAATTTGTCATGTGTAAATACAATGCTTTGGTTCATTGTCCATGTAGCTAACTCACATATTTCCAAAGTAATTTTTGTCTTAATAGGAAAAATGAGTTGCACTCTAAATTATCTTCCTCATATAAGCCCCAATTCAGCAAGGTATTTAGGGATCTGCCTAACTTTTTAGTGTGTGAGAGTGATCCCAATGAATCTACCTGTGCTTGAAGTTAGCCATGTGCTTAAGTATCTTGCTGAATTGGGATCATCATGACTTACTTTAGGTTTAGTAAAACAATTATAATATGTTAACTGTGAATACACCTGACAATGAAATCAATAATTGGTTCTTTCTCTTTCCTACCAGTAGAGACCACGTCAAGGAAGCAAAGCGATTAAGAGCTTAGTAAATGTGATTCTTCAAGATTGTTGCCCCTGTACTGCGCTTACATTTTCACACTACCCAGCCACCTCCCCCCAGGTAAAAACACAGTGAGGACAAGCATTTTGGTTTTACCCTGCCGTAAATTGGGTGAGGTCAACCCCAGGAGGGGGGGTACAGTGCTAACCATGCCTAGTTTACCTAGCGGTAAAACTAAATTGCCTTGTTTTCACTGTGTTTTACTATGAGATACTTCATACTATGAGATACTGAGGTAAAAAATGAAGCTTTTTTAGCATTGAAGACAAGGCTTCAGAGTTCTACTCTCATAAGACCCTTAGCCCTGGTGTGTCTATCCTACAGTGAGGTTGACATAAGGCAGTTAACATCAAAGTAACTCTGTAAGCATCTGCACTAAATGTAGGTCCTGTGTAACTTGCCCACTATGCTGACTTAATAACTCCACCTCCTAGCACTTAGGTCGACATAGTAAGGTCAACGCTGTGTCAATGTAGAAACAGTGTAGACTGTTTTGCTTACATCAGCTGTTGCTGCCTTTCAGAAGTTGTCCCACAATTCCCCACTCTGATAGTTAAATCAGTGCAAGTGCCCCTGGTGAGGACGCACACCACCAACAGAAGGAAATGAAGCGCAAACATGCAAACACAATGTATTTACTATGATGGCTGCATGTCAACATAACTTAAGTGGACTTAATTTTGTAGCATATGGTATGTCGACACTGGCACTTCATCGGCAAAACTTTCGCCGTTCAGAGATGTTAAAAAAACCACACACCCCGAATGATAAAAAGTCTTACTGATGAAAAGCATTGGTGTGAACAACGCTTTGTTGGCAGATGCGCTCTCCAACAAAGCTGCTTCTGCTCGTGCGGGGTTGGAAGTTTTTTGGCGCTCCTCTCGACAAACAGCAGCTACACTGCAGTGGCTACACTATGCACTAAAAGCTGTGTAGTGTAGCCATAGGCTTGCCCTTAGATTTAGTGGAGGGAACTGAAGCATGTGGGGCCATCTCAAAAGTGGTTAAATGCACCCTCAAAGACCCAAAGAAGAGATTTGTGTGAGCTCCAAAGCTTGTTTCTTTCACCACCAGACATTGGTCCAATGAAAGATATTCCCTCACCCACCTTGAGCCTCCAGGTGTCTGACTGAGATCCGGGCTCCTTTCTGCCAAGTGCTGCAGAGACCCCAAGTGAGATCAGACCCCACTGTTGTGCCAGACATAGCCCGAGAGTGAGACAAGACGTCACACAAAGGATGCTCAAGGACTGGAACTAAAAAACCACAAGCTTCTCCGTAGTTGACAGAATTTGAACCTGTGGAGAGAAACCCCAATTGATTTCCAGTCCATCACCTTAACACTCAGCCACAGCTACTTACAGGACACACTATTTCAGATTTAAAAGTCACCATACTGCAGAAAGGGAACTTCAGATCCAGACTGCAAAGGGAGACTGCAGAGCTTCAATTCATTTGCAAATTCAGCACACACACTTTGGGATTGAACCGAGATCTACAATAGTTGGCTCATTACAGACATTGTTTCTCGTCTCTCCATGTTCACACACCCCATTCAAATGCTAGAAGAATAATCCACACTCCCTGATCGGAGATAACAAGCTGGCTCAGCTTAATTGGACTAACCTTTTCACCTCCCACCTGGCTCTTACCTACTTTTCTATAACTGCCTGTTTGTGAACACTTCCACTGCCTGCATCCGACGAAGTGGGTATTAGCCCACGAAAGCTCATGCTTCAAAACTTTATAGTTAGTCTTTAAGGTGCCACAGGACTTTGTTAACTCACCCACCTTGTCTCTCAAAGAAGCACAGTTGCTGTTATAATTTCCCCTGTCATTCCCAGGCTTTCTCCAAGGAGAAGGAAGAATGAATGGATTATACTGGGATGGGAAATGTTGCTGGGAATTGTGCTGTTGGTTTGTAATAATGTAGGCTAGTAGGCATGAGTGTCTGTGAATTGTTGTTTGATTATTCATTTGGGCTTTCAGGGTTTTGTTCAAAGCAAGGAGCACTGGTTGGGCACTTTTGAAATGCATGGTTGGTAATAAATAATTTATAGTTGTCTGGTTACTAACTACATTTTTATTATTTTCTGGGCCTGTGGATCTCACTTGTGAAATTGTTGACGTGCAGTCAGAGACGACATTATGCATGTCTCTAGACGGAGTGTACTCCCATATCTTTCTTTTCAAGGCATGCTTCCGCCTTTCCATTCTGTAGGCTGTGGGCTTCACTTGAGAGTCTGCTCGTATTCTAGTGTGGAATCATTGGTCTCACACACCAAGGGTTAGATACTCAGCGGATGTCAATTTCAGTAGAGCTATGTCAGTTTACCCTAGCAAGAGACTTAGCCCTGTGTGTTAGGCAGGGGTTCTCAAACTTTAGCACCCTGAGGATCCCCATTTTGATTTAAATTTTTTGGGGACTCCTAAGGCCCCCTGCTCAGCCCCAGACTCCACTCCCACTCTACCCCTTCCCCCAAAGCCCCACCCTCGCCCCATCTCTTCCTTCCCCCTGCTCACTCCATCCCCCCTCCCTCTGTCACTCACTCTCCCCTGCCCTCACTCACTTTAACTAGGCTGGGGCAAGGGGTGGGGGTGCAGGAGGAGATGCAGGGCATGGGCTCTGGGAGGGAATTTGGGTGCAGGAGGGGAGAAGGGGTGCAGGCTGTGGGAGGGAGTTTGGGTGCGGGATCTGGACTGGGGCAGGGCATTGGGGTGCGAGATGGGGTTAGGGGTGCGGGCTCCATTCGGGTGGCATTTACCTCAAGTGACTCCCAAAAGCGACGGGCACATCCCTCTGGCAGCAGCTCCTAGATGTGGGGAGTAAGGAGTCTCTGCACCTGCCAACAGCCACCGCCCCCACAGCTCCCATTGGCTGCAGTTCCGAACCAATGGGAGCTGCAGAGTTTGCACTTGTGGTGGAGTCAGTGCACAGAGACCCCTCTACCCTCATCTGTACCTCAGTTTCTCCATTTTGCAGATGGGAATGATCATGCTTAGAGGGTGATGAAGGCTGACAACACTGGCTGATTGGAGGAGGGAATCAACATCTCAATTGCATATGTGAGAGTATAGGTAGCGTGGGGCTAGCTAGACCACGAAGGGTGCTGGAAGTGAAGACATGTAGCCTATGTTTGATGAAATGGAGAGAAGAGATCCTTTGGAGGGATGCAGAGAGAGAGGTGAATGGTTACAGCAACAAGCTGAAGAAATGGTCTTTGGAGCAGCATTGGGAATGGAACTGAGCATGTAAAAATTGCCACGGTTGACAACGTAGTAGTAATTGACATATGAGATGATGAGACACTGAATGAGAGATGTAGCTGTGTAGATGGCTAGGAAAAGCTGTTCCATCAGTTGATTATGGCCCTGTTCACGGGGGTGCAGTGTATGTTTTTTCCATTGATACCCCTGGTTTTTTTGTAAACATATTGCTTCCCGATGGCTGCTTTGCCAATGAGCTACTTCCCTCTACGTTGATGCTAGGCCCCCCCCTATCAAATCACTCAATTAATTAGCTGGTGCAAGGATAGTCCCATTATGTAAAGGCAACCACATAATAATACCCATAAATCTTTAGGCACCAGTCTTCTCCTGTGAGGGAGTAAGACTAATCACATTTTCAGCATCCACATTTGCAAAAATTGAGTTCAGCAAGAAATACAGGTGCCTCCTACATTTTTATTGTTTTGAGTTCAACACTCAAATGTGCTTTGCCACACAGACATAGCACTTGCTATGATTCCTTTGGCTTACCCTTGTGACTGGGTTTTTTTTAATGATAGGCATGCTTCCAAGTAATGCTCAACTTTTTGCTTTCTCATTAAACACACAGGCTAAGGAAAGATTGAATGTTTTTTCACCATAAGCTATCACAGGAAAACGCACACACAATGCTTATTCTCCCCTTTTATGACTTGAAAGACACCAACAGCCCAAAGACCATTCCTGTCTTTTACCAAACACATAATTACAAATCTTTTGCAGAGTAACCTCTCTAAACTAAGAAAGCAAGTTTTCATCTGTGTACTCACCCATAACACAAAAAGAGGAACCCTGGTTATTTTCCAACAAAGGCTTCCTGTCTAATAGTTGTGTTGTAGGAAGATCAATAGCCCAGTAATGAGCTAGCTTTCTGCCTCTGTATAAGCTGCAGAATATTGCTATGAGTTTGATTACTTTAACTCGGCATTGTGAGATGATAAACTACCTTTTAATAGAACATTAACATTAATCTAAACAAGATTAGTGGTGCAAAGCATTGTATGAATAAGTTTGCTCAATTAAAACAGATGGTCTTCCGTACTGAATTCTGTTATGTTAATACATCCCCATTCTCCCCTGCTCCTCGCACTGTAGCTGAGTTCAGCTGTGTGTGCTGTAGTACTCATTTTATCATCTTTTATTCTGTGAGCTTTTCAGAATTTCATATTTATCAAATTATTTCTGAATGATTAACAAAAGATTTGTACATTTTCTTCTAATTATACGTGTGTCATTAATCTTCACTATTTCTTTTGCCTCAAGCATTTTAGAGAAGGTGGAGAGTGATATGATTCAGCTTTAAGCATCATTAAGGCTGTCTAAAACTGGGGGGAGAAGAAAACATCTAAGGCTGCTGCAGCGTTAATGTGTAGTGTTAGCCAAAATTAATGATCAAACTTTGCATCCTAGCATCTTAATATTGTCTCAAGCAAAATGGCTTTATGTTTGGAAGCAATATGCGTTTGAAATCTAATCACTAGATTTCCCCCCCAGACAAGCTTTTACTGTTCATTAATAGAAGAGACACAGTTTTCTTGCTTCAAGTATGAAGATGGTTTGTTTTTCTCCCTGGGCAAAAACACAGCAACATTCTCAAAGCCTTAAAGCATTCTGGAATTTTTTTAACTGCTTGTTTCAAAATAAATCGATAGGATAAATTCATCCCAGGTATAATTCTGTTGGCGCTAGTGGTCCTAATAAGCCAAAGTCAAGCTTGGTGTAAGCAGACACAATTTGAACTCACCCCAACCTTCACGCTGAGATAGGGAATGGAATGGGCTGAAATGTGAGGGGAATTGGAAGTGGAAACATTCAACAATATTAGAAGGATTTCTGCTTCCTTTTCCGGCCATCCTGAAATCTTCTTGCGTCCTTTGGGCCAGCTCGTGCTCCCTCCCCCCCCCCCCCATGCCTTTGGCCACTCCAGCATTGTAGGAAAGCTGCCTTAATTAGAAGGCTGAGGATCTTCCTGGCATGGGAATATACCCAGGTGCAACAGAACCAGTGTTGCTGGCATTAAGGGTTGATCTCTAGCTGCATAACACCCCCTTGGGGTTCACTATTAGCTAGGTGTAGACTAGTCCTGAGGCTGGTCTAAATTGTACTGACCACTGGATTGAGTCTTGTCTGCACCCAGGATGAAGTGGGCAGAGTTTGGAAAGGGAGTATGACAGAACTTGTTTCCCTCTTCTGCACTGAGCAGAGCTTGACCAGAAGAAGAGGCATTTCTCTCCCACTTTCCATTCCTCCTCCCGCTAATATAATTTCCGTTTGAAATGGAGAGAGCTGAGTACAATTATGAACACAAAATGTAACACAGAAGTATTTGAAACCAGGCTCATCTTTAAGACTCCCAGGAATACCAAGTGTCTCCAGAATTCAGGGCTTTGCCTCTACAATAGGCGCCTGGGCACTGGCTCACCTATTGCATGGGATACAAAAAATTGGTCCCACCATTTTGAATATATGTTAATAATAATGCAGTCAATTCCCTGCCATCCTTTGGATATTTGGCCCTCTATGGTATCTCTCTGTGTGTGTATGTATGTATGTATGTATGTATGTATATATATATATATATATAATATGTGTGTGTGTGTATATATATAATATTACTGTGAAAACAAAAGCTTACTTTTAAATTTAAAAGGTCAAGTTGCTTATCTTCTGGGTCCTATGGAATCATTATAGCCTGAATGGGACTGTATTCAACATTAAGAAAACAAGCACAAATTATAATGTTTCAGATTTGGCAAGGTTTCCACTGTGTGATTTATGATGGAGGTGTGACTCATTGTCTGGGCCAGACATCCTTCGAGATCTGTATGCACAGCTCATGTTAGCATCAATGGGAGCTGTACATCCGAATGTGTCTGGATCTCAGAAATAGGATTATGTGGTGAGGGACAGCTGTTAATTAATGGCGCTCATTGAAGAAGTGGTGATAGAAGCCAAGAGCATCACTCATTCCTCTCTGATTTAAATAATATTAATTTTAAATGAAGTTTTAGTGAACAGTTTTGGATGATACAGTCCTTCATCTGTGAGCTAAGAATTGCTAATGGGCCATTGGGAGTGTTGTCTTTTCATTGTTAGTGTTTCCTCAGCTTTATTATAAAGGATCTGAAATAACTCAGAAATATCAGCCATCCACCAAAGATAAGCAACCAGGAAATGAATGAAAAATGGAGAAGGTGGTTTTTGTGCAGGTGAATAAGCTTGAGAAAATTCACCCGAAGAAAAAGTTTTCTTTCCACAAAATCCACACTAGGTTTTGTGAACTTGAGGGTTAGCATCTTGCTGAAAATATCCATTCAGATTTACAGCAATACAGAATCCAGGAGACCCGATGCAAATCCTCAGTTACTCAGGTCAAGAACAAATGATCACCTCTAGGGAGAACTCCATTTGGGCAACATGAGGCATGTGGCGTAGTAGGAAGAAAGCCTAGTGACCTCTCCTCTAATAACGGAGCACAGATGAAAGAGGATGTTTGGTCACTTGCTGCTTAAGCAGTCAAAAACAACAGGGAATAGTGATAACATTTAATATCACCACTCCACGTGTGCATTGTGCAGCACAAATCCACTGGAAGGAGGACAGCTTAAACACTTGACAGCAGTAATAAGCAAGACAGCCTATATTTTTCTTTTCAGAAATCGGTAGGTGGGGAGGACTCTTCCCATGTTACTTGTGTTCTTCCCTTTTTTTACTTTTTTATTTTTTATTATTTCAAGTAGCTTTGTTGCTCATGAAAATGAGGAAATAAACGCACCAATCCAGGCATGCTCCAAGCTGGTAGGTTGCACGCATCCTGAATGAGTCCCTAACAAAAACGGCATTGCAGCATTGTAAATCCGTCTGCTCTTATCAAGTGTCCAGAGCAGCCCTTCTGCCTGTAAAATGTGAAGTTCTCAGCTGGTGTAAATGGGCAAAGCAGAGGATACAATCCTCTGTATTTTGGGATACATCTGTTCGGAAAAGGTCTTGATAGGTACCAGGATTTGCAACTATCTGCTAGACTCATCACTGACACTCTGTGGTGGATGTTAGCAAAAATGGTGTGAGCAAGAGGGAAGGCAGGATGGGTGACGAAAAGGGCTGGAGGAGGAAATGAGGCAACAGAGGGAACAATGGCAGGTAATAAAAAAATGGATCCAGATCAAGAGTTTATTCTCTGAGGGAAAGAAGGTTCAGTTGAAGGGGCATGGGAGCTCCTCAGGGTAGAACAGTATTATTCTTTACCCACTTCTCTAAACCAGCTCTGAATATCTTTACCTATCAGATTAGCCCACCACTTTCTGACCTACATCTGCTTGCCGGAGGAGATACGTGAAAGGGAAGGATGGGGGTGATGGTTGGGAGGATGTATATGTGGCACTGTGCATGGATTTAAGATGCCGATTGAACAGCTGTTGTTTTTTAAATGGTTTGCTTTTATGAAGGTTAGCAAAGCCTTAAACTTAGCCCACAGATCTGCACCTTCACAATTCCTTGATGTTTGGGCTGACATCAGAACTGGTTAGGGGTCATCAATGTTGATTTGCCCAGTCCTTATTTAAAGTTCTGATATTCAGACAAGTTAGACATACCTGCCGCGTGCAAAAATCAGGTGATAGCAACAAATGGCTACTACATTTGTTTGTCATGTAATTATCTGATTTGTGCATATAATCCTGATGATAGTGCATGATATTAGGCACACAAATATCAAGCCCTGAATCTTTAAAATGTAGTGATAGGATATATCCATAAATGCACATTACCAAGGCATGGCATTAAATCAGGATACAAGTCTGATGTCACTAAGGAGTAATCTGAATAGTTGGATGAAGATCATGGCTGCTTTTGACTATCCATCAGTAACTCTTTGCTTCACGCTACAGACTATGGGCTATTGCAATCATTTACACGTGCTCAAAAGAAAAAGGTTGTTTCCCTACCCCCAGTTAGAGAAATAACCTACATGCATTGCACGCCTACTTATCTTAAATGTTTCTGGGACATTTGGGTAATCAAAGGACAATTGCGCGAGTGCTTCACACTGGGACACATAATCATGAGTCAGACGAGAGGGTGTTTTACTTAAATGAAGAGTGAATCGATGGTTCATGCTACATTTTTTTTCAACGTGGGAATTTTGTCATGTCAGAAACCAGCAAAAGCTGGAGAGGATACTGATGGCTTTTCATTTGTGTCCTTTCCCAACAAGCATCCAAATCCTCCTGCTGTTCTTTTTTACTCTTTTATTTATTCAATAATCTATTTTAGTTCTTTTGACTTTTTGAAATTTTAATTTTCATGCAGGAGTAAAATGTCAATACAATTCTACAACATTTTATGGACCGGGTGATACTGTCCCTGCTTCTTTCTGAAATCTTTAATGAGAGTCTTATGTCAAAAATTTCCAGAGGATAATTAGCCTGAAATAAACAATTCATTTGTGTTTTTTTTAAAAATAAAACCATGAATAGCATCTTCCACTAGAAAAGACATTTTTAGCTATGTTACCATTTCCTGCAGCTGGAAGTGTGAAACTGAGAATGGGTCCAGAATGAATAATTAAATATCAAAAATCAAAATAAAGTAAATAAGACTACAGCATAAAGTGTACATGTCCTGTATAAAAAAAAAATTTGTAGTGAAAGTATGCCGTACACCCTATATCCATGTTGTTAGAAACACAGTGGTTCCACTGAAGAGTCGAGATTTATCAGGATATATACACAGCGCTAATATTTGATATACCTCCTTGGTGCCCTGATCCTGCAAACCACTAATATGTTGAACTCCAAGCAGGTGAGTCATCTCTTTGACTTCAAAGCATAAAGTTAAGCACCTAAATTAATGCTGAAGTGTTTGCAGGACTGGGGCCTTAATTCTCTGTATTTGGAACAGGAAAGAAGAGTAAGATTCAGTGCCCATACTAGAGATGACTTCATATCTCACATCAGACATGGAACCAAGAGGGAAATACATAAAGACGTTGCTGAAAAATAATTTTCTTTCATAGGGCAACATGCAAAGCACCATTAAAGGTCGCCATCCAACTTTGTCATCCACTCTGTGGCTTCTGATGATGTAGATTGAATCAGGGCTGTCCCTCCGGTAGAAGATCTTCAAGGGCAGTGGTTCACCAGATATTCCATGGTGTGAATGTCTTCTCCACATTTACATATCAGGTGAACCTTCATTTTCCTTTTGTGTAGTAGGCAGTTCCAATGCCCATGTTAGGTTCTGATGAAGTTCACTGTAATCCATATCTTACATGGCATGGTGAAGCCCAGTGATTGGTCTGTAGGATTCGTGATCAGGTCTTGATGCCCCTGCCATTTCCCCACAGCCTCTGCTACTTGTCTTTTGTTGACAGACCCAAGGTTTTAAGAGTTTTGGCTGCTAACCAAATGGGGTTCCTGGACTACAGGTGGTATCTTGGGGTGGAAAGGTTGGAGCTCTTCATAGGTGAGCAAATCTGGGTGTGTTATCACACAGTCATGTTCTTGTATTGTTGCTGCTTGGAGGGATGGTGATAAGGTATGTGCTAGGATAGGAAGCCAGACTGTTGGTGTTAGCTTCAGCTTTCCTCTGACAATTCTCATAGTAGTGTTCAAGTGCATGTTGACAAATCTTATATGTATTTCACATTTTGGCACACAAAATTCAGCTTCTGAGAAGACAAAGGCCAAGGTGGCTGACTGTAAGGTGTGAGCATCTGCTCACCAACTGGTGTCGGTTAGTTTGTGGATTACATTGCTCGTAGCTGTTATCTTGGCAGCAGTCTTCATCAGATGTTGGTGGTATGTGAGGCTACAATCTAGAACCACTCAGAGATATGTCAGGAAATCCTCATGCTTGAGCTTGATATTGCAGAAAGTGACACTAAGGCATTTCTTTGCAGGTTTGTTACTCAGGTGGAACATGGGGACAGCTGTTTTTTTGAGGTTTTGGTTATGATTCTAGTTACCATAGCCAATAAGCTTAATTAGAATGACTTACCCCAGCTGCGGAGAACTCCTTAAATGGAACTGAACTCAGTCAAAAGGAGGAGACCCAGGTGACAGGAACAAGGATGGTGTCCTTTCTGGAAAAGGCCTAGGGAAGTCAGGCTGGAAGAGAGCCACAGGGAGCACATTAGGCTCCAGTGGGTGAAGTCCTGAGGTGGGGTTTGTAAGTAGCAGGGAAATCCCTGAGGTAAACTGCCAGAGTCCCTGGAGAAAGGGACTGCGTTGGAAGAAACCACCTAGAAGGAGCTCTGCAGGGCCCAGGAATAGAGGCAAAGCAGAAGATGTTATTAGTTGAAAGATATAAGTGGGCTTTTCATTATTCAGGAAGGGGATTGAACTTTTCTGTGACTTGGCCAGGGCACCAGGACGCAGAACAACCAGATAGACTCAGGAGAAAAGACAGTTGAGAAAAGGCCATGGCAGGGCCAAGGAAGTGGCCAGTGGGGGCATTAGAGACAAGGTCCCCTTGCACCTGAACAACTAAATATAAGGGTGCTCTTGAGGTGAGGATCCAGCATAACAGTACTCCTCACGTTTTTTCAGATCTTCTCTGAGGATGCGTCCCGTGTGGGTAAAAGTGCTCCCTTGATGGCAGGCCTGAGATAATCCACACATCCAAATGTCCATGACTGGGTCAATGGCATGCCTCTGATATAAATATTCAAGGGTGGTGGTGCCAAGACAGATTCCTGTGGGAGCCCATAGTTCAGTGAATGAGGTTTGCTGATCTGTTCCATTAGATGTAATTTGTGTTTGGCGAGCATGACTGTCAGTAGGCACGGTGTTGTTCTGTTTTGTGCTGTTTTTGACACTACTAGAAGCGGGCAGTCCTGACAAACCATGTCATATACCAAGGACAGTCCACAAAGGCCACTGCATTGATAGCCGACTTTGATATAGGTTGTATGTGCAATTACCCAGTTGCAGGTGCCTCCTCTCAGTCTAAACCTGGATTGCTTTTTAGGACTGTAGTCTTCAAAGATGAGTGTAATTCTCTGGAGTAGCATCCTTACCAAGAGCTTGTGCATTACACATAGTAATAACCTTGACTGGTAGTTTTTCGGATCATCAGCTGCTTTACATAGTTTCAGGGAGGCAGTGACCTTTGCCTGTTGCCATTTTTTGGACAAAGTACTAGGACTTGATAACACTCTTCCCAGCAATGTGCATTGTATGTATTTAACCTTAACATAAATCAAGAAATCACATTAATCAACCAACAAAAAGGGGAAAAACACCCCAAGCCAAGTTTTTACTCCCCAAAGTGCGAAGAGACAGACTCTATGAAGTCTACTAGAGACTTCTGTATTGCAAACGTTTTTGCATGAAAGATGTTCAGATACTATGGTGATGGGTGACATCCCAAAACCCTAAGATAGATTCTATGTTTTTCGTGAAGATCTTTCACTTTTTAGGAAATAGCTTTAAAATATTGCTGGATGGATAGAAACTTTAGATGGTCATTACAAAATCTAGAGATAATTAGAATCTAAGGAGGAAAAAATAAATGTGTAATAATCACAATAAATATGGCCTATGTGTTGTGTATTTTGTGCCTCTGTATGAGAGCCTTACAGATAAAGCCGACCCTTTATGGATAATAAAATTTTTATGGACGTTTTTCCAACAGCAGTTATTTGACCCTTTGTCCAGTGCCAAAATGTGTACTCCCACCGCTGTGTAATGCCTTGTCTGCTGCTCTCCACCAACAGCATTTCAGTGCTGCTGTATTTTATGCACTTTATGGAACTCAAGTGCTATACGAGGTTTTGGTTTCATCAGGTTAATATGGTGGAGAACAGAATGCACGGTTTTTGTAAGAGGTCATGCACTGAAAGATGGGATATTTCTGAATGATGGCAGGCTGTTATGAAGAACAGACAAGGTGGGGGTGGTGATATCTTTTATTGGACCAACTTCTGTTGGAGAGAGAGAGAAGCTTTTGAGCCACACAGAGCTTGTCTTCATTCGGGAAGAACTGCATTCATCCTGCCAAATAGAAATTTATGACTGTGCGTTATGTTTGTTGTTAAAAAGAATCAGTAATTCATTTTTAAAGGAAAGGAGAGAATCTTCCTGGTTTATGGAGACTTATTGCTCTCTGAGGAGTTTCCTGACCATGTGTCTCTATTTATATGTCTGGCTTTACCCAGTCTGAAGTCACCTACCTAAAAATAAGTGACCAGGATAACAAAGGTTATCCATAGTGGTCTTGGCCATCAAACCTGTGAATGATATGCTGCAGCTTGTCTCATCCAGTATGCCTCAATGAGCCTACTGCTAATTGTTATATTATTGGCTGAACACATAGCCTTATGGGGAAAATTTGCAAACAACGCAGCATGGAAAGCCAGGACTGGAAGTGGTATATGACTACAGCCCCGGCTCTGTAATGGACCCAATCCAGCAGTTTTTTACACCCTGTTGAATTCCTGTCTGAAACATGCAAAGAATGCAGGCAGGATATAACCAGGCGGCACAATGCAATATGCGTAGACCCTACCAGTAGGTGTTTTCGTGCGTCTTTATTGAGAGAAAACAATGTTTTCCTTTTGGATTCTGGGTCTGTGTACTTTTGGAAAGCACTTGGCAGCCACCGCAAATATGTTTACAAAAAGAGCAGAACTGGTAAAGTTCAAGTTCCTGTTTGGATTCAACCCCAGCAAACTGAAGCTGAAACTGTGCCAGACGTTTGAAGCTGCCAGACGACAGTTCATCTCAAACAGAAAACCGAAGAGGGAGAAAGAAATTTGTCAAAGAAATTCCATGTGGAATTTCAGGCAGTTTAATTTGATTCACTACACTCAGAAACGTCTTGGATTTTCCTATTGTTTCTTTACTTGATGCCTTCTGTGATCTCACTGCTTTGTGTCACATTTATCACATCCTCTAATTCATTGGCTTTGGCGCTCCCTTGGTGTAGTTGACGGTGTTATATTAGGTTCTGCAACATCCAACAAGTGAGTTTTAAGGCCAGTAGGCTGAATCCTTTTTCATGATTTGGTCCCGAAATAGTAAGGTTTGGACTGCTGACAATATGATAGATCTTTTGTAGATAGATGCAGCCTCTTCTGTGCAATCTGAAATCCATGAACTAGTCTCCGAGAGAGTGGTAAGGCAAAGCTGGCCTTTGCTATGCTCTGGGTTGCTGACTGAGTGCCTGAAATTGAACCCAACTGGGTCAGAAATAAATCTGCAAACTCTATAGGCATGGTTGTCTTACATGTCAAAATAGCTAAATCCAGTGGATGCTGAGCACTGCAAAATTCAGTGCAAAATTAATTTCCACTGAAACCTGCAGATTTTGCACATGCTTTACAGTGAAAGTCAAAGAATACTTTCTCTGTTCACATAGTCAAACTGAACAGCATGGCAAATGTAGGCACTCTATCCTGATTCATTTGGTAAAGCAGTTTGCAAATGCTAGTAGTATTGCTTAAACCAAATTAGTCGGCATTCCCTTTTCAGGTATCAGAGAGGTAGCCGTGTTAGTCTGGATTAGCAGAGGTAACAAAGAGTCCTGTGGCACCTTAAAGACTAACTATAAAGTTTAGACGCATAAGCTTTCGTGGGCTAATACCCACTTCATCGTAGTGGGTATTAGCCCACGAAAGCTTATGCTTCTAAACTTTATAGTTAGTCTTTAAGGTGCCACAGGACTCTGTTACCTTTTCAGGTAGGAGCACAAGGCCTGATTTTCTTCTAGCTTATTCTGATTTTAAAAGTGTAACTCCATTGATTTGAATTGAGTTAATCCTATTCAGACTGGTGTAAGTAGAAGAGCATCCAGCCCATTGTTCTCAGAGTGTATTTGAAGAACAAGTCTACTGGGAACTCAATTTCTTTACTTGGATCTCTAATTTTAATTCAGTGACTTATGCATCCTCTATTTCCAAGTTTGTGTGTGTGTGTGTGTGTGTGAAGAGGATGCAAAAAGGAAAGCAGGAAACTACCTGACTTGGATACCTTCCCAGGACCATATTTTCACTCTCCCTTTCTCTGGAAATGGGTCTGTATCAAACCTCCCTTTCTGAAAAGTTCCTACGGCTCTCTGTTACTTCATTTTATATACTAACAAGGTGGAAATGGTGTACATCTGTGTCTCTGAGGGGCTAGTTTGTGGGCATTCCCCAGACTCACAATATGTTTCAGTAAGAAACATACAGCACAATCTCATAACTCCATATACAATGTTGATGCACACATTATAACAGGACTGTGATGCTCAGGAGATTGAGAGTTTTCAAATGATACCTCGCAAGGCATGCTTTATACAAAATATATCATAACCATACAAAAGTAGTGAACATGGGGTACAGATGCAGTACAGGGAGTCACACTTGGCATGGGATGTTTGTGGTTAAATAAGTTTTGTTTATCCATATAGTATTGAAATTTTTATTTCCCAAGCATGCATCTCCAGCCTATCTGAGTTTCTCACCCTGAAATGTCTATTGATGTTTTTAACGTTCCCCTGCATAGATAGCTTGACAAACTGAGAAATATGAAAATCATTAGTGCTAAGTAGAACCTCAAGTCTTTTCTTACAAATTAGGTGCACAGGGATTTATTTACTGTGTGCTATAGTAATAATAATTAAAACACATGTCACTACAGGTAGCTCTCGCATCTTGCCCTTTGCTCTGAAGCAGAGAAAACTCATTGATTAATCCATGAGGTCAATCAGTCCATTTTATCTGGAGAGTTAATCTAGAGAGTTTCTGCAACAAGGCCAAAAGCAATGCGGGTTCATTTACTGGTGCTTAATTGAAGAACACAGACTCTCCTATACAGCAGACAGATTTGTTCCTGCTTAGCAAAATTATCTCATTAGTACCATAGTAAATTTCAATACTATAGCATGAAAGTGTGGAATTTTAAGAAGAGCCAGGTTCATACAGTTATTTCCCATAAAATTTCAGCGTTTGCCAACAACTAGCACAGAGTTACCAAGATCTTTCCTAGTCTAAGGATTGTAACAGATCGCCTTCTCGCCCCTCTTCACAAACAGGCAGGAGACTCTTCTTTGACTCACCAGTGCTCTTTATTCACAGTGCTGCTAGTGCAAACCCCACCACCTACTATATACAGCTCTACAGTTTAGCTCAGTCTTTCCAGCTCAGGGAGAACAGGCTACAGCTCAGGAAGACAATTCCCTTCTTCCTGGCTCACAGGGATCCAGAGTCTGTTTTACTCCTCCCTCCTGCTTCCCTAGCTTCCTTCTCTCTCTATCTCCTTCTCTCTACTATCACTCCACCACACCACCCCCTGAGCTTCCTGCCTGGCAGGCTTTTATCCCCCTGGAGAGGCTGCCAGGTGCAACCCATCAGGCTGATCTCTCTCCAGCCCCGGTGGCTGATTAGGCTTTTCTGCAAGGGAGGTTTGCAGGCTTCTGCTCCCTCTTAAAGGGCCCGCAGGGCTGGCTCAGGCACTCCTGGCCAGCACCCTGCCACAGGACCAAATCAAACCAGGCTAGAGAGGAAAATGTGTTATATGGTACCATTATGTGGTAACTGTTAGGCACGTGTTGGTTCTTTGATGGTGCCCATCATATTTGCTGATTCACCACTGTGTTACTCCAACTTGATGGCAATGGAACTCCCATGGACTGTGGTGGACCTGCATGAAATGAGATCCGTGCAGTGGTAAATCAGGTGTGTCATTTATGGTTCATTTTAACATGCCATGATCTGTGGCTTGATGCATCTTTCTCCAGAGAAACCGAACTATTTTTTCCAAACACTTCATCTGCAGGAGTTCATCTGATCAAGCTGTAACCAGAAAACAATAATGTACCCAGCAATATTCTATTGTTTGGTGGTTACTATTTATTTATTTGTATTGGTAGCAACAGGGCCCATTTGTGCTAGTCCGGCGCATCTGGTGGCCAGCAGTGTTCCCTCTATTTTTTCTCTCCCATCTGTGGAATTAATTTTGTTATCTGCACTAATATGGAGGTGATATGTGACGCATGATCTCCATATTGGACCCCATAACAACATTCATGCAGTGGATATGGGGTGAGGGGGTCAGAGTGTAGGAGGAAGCTACGGGCCGCAGAAGGTTGGGTGAAGGGGAGGAGGGCTTTGGCTGGGGGTGCAGGCTCTGGGTGCGGCCAGGGATGAAGGGTTTGGGGAGAAGGACTCTGGATCTGTCGCAGGGAGAGGGGACTCTCCCCAGCTCTCTCTCCCCACAGCAGCATTTGGGCTGGGAGGAAGAGGCCCCTCTCTCCACCGCGGAAGCTCTGGGGCTGGGGTCACAGGATAGGCCCCCTTCCTCCAGCAGGTCTGAGCCGTGGGTGGGTTCGGGCCGGGCTGGGCCAGGCACCATGGCCACGGCTGGGTTGGGGCTAGGGTAGGGGCACCCTGGCCGTGGCAGGTCGTTGGGCAGGTTCCTAAGTGCCTGCATGACAACGCTAAAAAGGTTGCTGAATGGCCACACAGCTTACGGGGAACTTAGGTGGCCAGTTGCATCCATGGAGCTGTGCCGCTGCAAGCTCTCCAGTGTAGCCACTCTAAGTTGACTGGAGGGAGGCTCCTGTCAACTTAATTAATCCACCCACCCATCCACTGCATAGAGCAGTAGCTATGTTGGCAGGAGAAGCTCTCCCACCAACTTAGCTCAGTCCAAACCAGCATTTAGGTCTGTGTAACTTATGTTGCTCAGGAGGTGGCTTATTCACACCCCTGAGCGGCATAAAAAAACATAGTAGACCATAAGCAGCATAAGTAGACCCTAAAACAAGAGACAACAGGTGGTTAGAAAAAGACAGATGGGGCAACATTGGACATGGAAACATTGAGACAATATTGATCAGCATGTTAGCAATGGCCTCAATAATATAACAGACACATTCTGAGCTGCTCCACTGAAAATGTCAAGCATGCGTGTGACAATCAGGGTCCAGACACAGCCAGGGGAGAACAGGGTGTGGACTACAAAGTTTAAGCAATTGACTCAACTGGTTGTATCTGATGGGTCTATGTTTAAAACCATGCTAAGGAAGCTCATTTGTGAAGCTTGTAATGTTTTGAACTTTATGGTAGTTAAGAGATACATATACAGACCATGGTTTTAAATCAGTATATTTATGCATATAGAAAAGTATGTTTGTGACCCGCACTACAATTTCAAATACACTTGACAGCAGGGAAGGGCTTCTCCTAAACCAGATGTTTACATGAAACTAACTTCAAGTACCCATCCATTGTCCAGCCAGGAAAAGATCACGGTGGACCATTCAGTGAGAAAACACTGAAATAACTCCAAAGCGAAAACAAAGCCTCAGTCCTGGAAAACAAAGATTAAGAAATTTCCTCCACCATAAATCCCCTCTATGGCAGGGGGTAAGCTGAGACACTGTTCATGGATAATAGGTAACGATTGTTAGAAAAGAGAATTTGTCTAATATAGAAATGTGAAGCCTGAAGTTGCGTGTTTATTTTCTGTGTCAGTTGTCTATGTTTGCTTTTCCTTACTAATTCATCTTTGAATCTGTGATTTTTCTCGTAAGTAAACTTGTTTTTAAACCCCTCGCAGTACTCTGGTGTACAAACTGTGTGGCGTGTGTATCCCAAGGTGAACTGATAACAGGGTAGGTTTCACTCCTGTGTGGATGAGGAACAAGAGGGGGAAAGTCCGAGTTCTGGTAGTTAAGAACTTGGGGTAGAAGGATTCAGGGAGACTTGACTAGAAGGGCTGTTGGGGTCACACTGCAAGGAATAACTAGGCTGATAGAAGCCAGGGTGGAACCTTCATGCTTGCCGGTCGGCTGCTGGCATCAAGGATATGAGCCTAGCAGCACAGCATTAAGGCACCCCAAAGTTACAAGGCGGGGGTAACAGAATCCCTTACTGTCACCAGTACAATGTTACCTATTGCCCCTGAGCAGTGTCCCGGCACAATGTGTTAGTGACCCTTTGATTTAAAATAATACTACACTGATGTCCTCTGAGTAAGGCTTTTTATTCCCCTTGGATCTGGTTTACACTGGGCAGGGGTTGATCTAAAGATATGCAACTTCAACTACGGTGAAGTACCGGAGTCAACAGGGAGAGTGCTCGGGGATCGATCACTACCCGCCGATATGGCAGGAAGTATAGATGTACCCTTGGTTTCAGTGCTCCACAGGCTGGAACTGAAGCACAGATCTAGATGAATCCTAAATCCCAGTGGGTGAGTGCAGACCTTGGGAAATATTGTCTCTGCCAGTGCTCAATTCTAATCCCATAAAAATATGTGATACTCTTGAAAGCATCCCCCTACCAGCTACTAGAATATGTCAATTTTTATACAGAAATTCTTCTACTGCTGTTCTTTTCTGAGCTAGCCCCATATGTTTTGCACTGCAGTGAGGCAGATTGATTGATCCTAAATAGAAAAGCCTTTGGGGTCTACAGCTGATACTTCAGCTCTGGAAAAAATCTGAATAAAGCATGGTTTAACTGGACCAACTCCTGGCTTACTGGAAGAAAATTAGTTAGAGGATGTCTGGCTGGTGCTACTGTGATTCATCTTTTCTATTATGTACTATAGTCATTCTCTCCAGGGAGCCTTTATTCCCCTCCAATTCCAAACCCCAAAGTGAAATATACATTTCCTTCATTAAAAACATCTATTTCAGTGGAATGTCTTCGAATAAATGGGAAATGGCACAGGTGAGAATGAGAGGCAGGTGGGAAGCATCAGGGAATTGATTTTTGTTTACTCTAAGGCTGGCTTGGTTTTTTTTGAGTTGGGAATTATATCTGAAACTATATCTGCTGTTTTTTAAATGCACTTCCAGCTCTTCATAGCTGTTGGCTAACTACAAGAGCAACAGGATGGTTCAGTTTCCTTTCCAAATCCAAATTGCAATGTGATAAAGTGTGTTTGTTGTGCCTGTTCTTTGCATCTGGTCACAGTATTCCGGTGGGAACTGAAATCCGGTATAGGCAAGAGCTGTCCAAAGTAGTTATAAAGCTAGCGAAGGTGTTGTGGGGATTTAGGCAGCTATGGAAATGTAGAGGCAGATTTTTCAGTGGGGCCTCTATCCAGCTCACAGAACTCCTTCATTTATAATTTAACACCTGTGCATAAGCAGGGCTTACAACTTGCATCCATAAAACCTATTAGAGACATCGGTTTTTGTGGGTGCAAAATGTATTTTATCATACGTAAAATGCACAGAGGGTTCTTAGAAATTTTATAGGGCGTGCATCCCTGTTTGCATCTACAAAGTGAGTGCACAAATTTGTGGGCTCAAAACAGAGGATGATCCTTGAAATTTTAAATCTATTCTTTTTTAATTCTCTATAATCAGAAAAAAAGTTATTTTTTTTTACCCACCATGTCAAATGGAATAAATTTTGCCTTTACTTGTTGCTTGTTCACTGTTTCAGTAGTGTGGCCCAGTGGTTCTCAACCTTTCCACACTACCGTACCCCTTTCAGAAGACTGATTTGTCTTGTATACCCCAAGTTTCACCTCACTTAAAAAATACTTACTTACAAAATCAGACATAAAAATACAAGTGTGTCACAGCACACTGGCTGCTTACTTACTTTTCCAATATAATTAAAAAATAAATCGACTGGAATATAAATAAAGTACTTACATTTCACTGTGATAGTTGAGCATATTTTTCACTTGTGAGCCTTGTCTGAAGCCCCATGCCCGGGACTGAAGTGTGTAACTTAGCATCACTGGGCCCCCTTTGCTGTGGGGCCTCAGGCAGTTGCCCCCTCTTGCCAACCCTAATGCCAGCCCTGCACTTGCCACCCCCTCTTCACCCATCTCACAACCCCCGTGGGGGTTGTCAGCCACAGGTTGAGAAACACTGATCTAGATAAGTTGAGTACCCCCTGGAAGAGCCCTCAGGGATACAAGTATTTCTGGTTGAGTAACACTGCTGGAACCAATTGAGAAGTGGGTGAAATCACTTTAACAGAGTATACTATGTGTTACATATGTGATGCAATTTGTGCTATTGTACATACTGTATATGTGGATTCATTATAACTGAAGACTACAAAAACATAACGAAGAGTGTGTTTAGTACAAGGTCATACATTAAAGTGTAAAGGAGGTTCAATATGACTCCAGACTAGCAAATATTAGTGACACAAAGACTGCATATAATCTACTGGGACAGTATGTGTAATGTCTACAGTTAACTGCCAAAATGAAGACCGACAAGGTGCATATTGCCATGTTTTGCAATTTGCTGTCTGACCATTTATATGTAAGGTAAGCATTATTCATTGTGACAGCTGCTAGTATGCAAAATTTCAAGCATATATATATATATATTGACATATGTGGAAGAGATTGTCCAGAGACAGAGAAAGAAAGATTGATCAAGGAGATTAGTTAAAATAGCCCCAGGTTACATCATTATTGACTCCCAAGGAGCAAAGCGTACGAATTTCTAGGCTCACCACACAAATGTTTTCTTCAAATCATACACTGGATATGATTTTTTCATCATCCTTTTTTTTAAAATCAGTTCACCATCTGTGGAAAGTTCTAGACTGACAGTGGAAGAGGATGATTCACAGAACAGGAGCAGCATAGACGGCAGCAGTGGAAGGGTCCCCGACCTGCCAGGCAATGCACCTCAACTAGGACTTCGGGCTGGTTTAGATTACATCTTATGTCAGTATAATGTATGTCGCTCAGGGGTGTGAATAAGCTACCCCGAGAGACAGAATTTACATCAACCTATGACAGAGCTTCTCCCGCTGACATAGCTGCCGCCTCTCAGGGAGGTGGTTTGATTGTGCCGACGGGGGAGCTTTCTCCCGTCAGTGGAGAGTGTCTTCACCAGGATGTGCTACAGCGGCACAGCTGCATCCGCGTAGACTTACAGCGACCATCCTTCGGGTCAGAGGATAGATTGAGCTGAAAAACTAAGTCCTTCCGCTTCCCAGCTGTGGTTCCCAGCACAGCACTGTGTGTGTGGAAGCACTTGTCCATTTGGAAATTGACTTTTTTCATACAGTCCTCTCTTCAGATAGGAACAGCTTTCGGATACTGCTGGACCTACAAGTGAAAAGTCTTTGCTTCTAATGGTTAAGAAAAATATTTGACTTAAACCACCTCTCAGGAAGAAAAATTAGGATTGGGCCTTGGATTGGGCCCCTCAAGAGCAAGTCATTAGGAATTAACCATGTCCTCCATGTTAACCATGTTCTACCTGTAAATGATGGTGCCAATTCAGATCAGCCTCTGTGATCGGCATCTGGAATTCTCGCCTGTCACATTAGTTGTTGGAGTGGTGGGTTGTGGAGGTGGTGATTGGGACTCAGTAAACACTCACCCAAATTAAGATGTGCCGCTTTTTGATTTTGGGTGTGGCGGAGGGTTCATTTGGATGGAGAAATAGCAGGTTTTTCTAATAAGAGTTATACTTTTCAATAAGAAATACAATTTCAGAAGGAGACCGATTATAGATAAAACCTTCCATAAACTGCTCTTCTTCCCTACCCCCGATATTTCATTGTGTTTTTTTAAACTCAGGACAGTGAGTTAATAATCTAAACTCTCTCTTACACACACACACACACACAGACACACACATATTTTATATGCCATATCCAAATGTTTTCATAAACTGCATGTTGTCAAACCTGATCATCAGGGATATGATCATTACACACACTTACCGACAACATTTGCTTTTCCTTTTACCAATGGATTTTGTTTTGCCCACAGTGCTATAAATATTAAATAAACACACTCAGAGTTTATTAGTGCAATATTTTAATGGGGACATTCTTGAAAATGTAATGCATAAAATTAGTAACATCAGGTTGATAGCTTGCAAAAACAACAACAAACCACTGTTTTAATCATTTTTTTCTATTTATGCATGGTTTGTCTCCTACAAAGCAAGGAGGGTTTGGGGTATTTCATTCTCTGTATGAGAAACAAATCCAGTTATGGTATTAGATTATAGCATCAGACTTATTACAAACAATCCAGAGAAAAAGAGGTTTTTTTATTTTGTTTTTACGATGCAGCTGCTGTAAATGGAATGAGATGGCTGAGTATTTGTATTTTGTTTTAAAAACCTAGTATTACCAGTCAGATCTCTGAATGCTATAAAGAAGACTGCCCCCCCCCCCAACCCCATACATTTTAGGGATAATAAAAATTGCATAGAGCTAAATGTTTTCTCTCAGGCTAAAGGGAAACAGAATCTCATTCCAAACTTCTCATCTTCTCTTCAACCTGGCACCATTAGCTTTTGTAATTCACACCAAACAATCCCAAAAGGGCTCCATAAAACTAAGCTTCTTGTATATATCCACAAGATTTCTTAACAGTAGGGTGGGTAAAACAACATATAGTTGGTGCTTGTCCATTTCCCCCTTTTTTTTCCTGACCTAGGCTAAGTAAGGATTGTGTTTTTCAGGGAGAGGGAAAGGAAGCAAAAATCCACTTCCCTTGTTTTGTAGCATGCAGGGGAAAGTCAATTAACATGTTTTTAGTCCAAGCCTTAATCACCTATGTTTGGTATAATCATAAAGGGGTTAATGAGGCAGTGTGATCTACCAATTTGAACAGGAAACTGGGGATCAGAATTTCAGGGTTCTGTTCTTAGCTTTGGCATAGGCTCATAGCTGGGCCTTGGGGGATTCACTTGACCTCAGTTTGCTCATATTTAAGATGGGTGTAATACTACTTAGTCATATAGGTACCATGTCATTGCATAAACACCAGTAAAGTTCTGATCAAGAAACTTGTGAAAATTTGGCACGTTGTTTTCAAACAAATAAAACTTTAGAATCAGGCATATTTTTAGCATTACTGATCAATGAACATTGATGTATTATAAGAATACCACCCATAAATACAATGTACTTACAAAATACTCAAGAATATTTGCTAGTTAGACTGTTTTTTGACTGAATGGTCTCACAGCTTTTTTCAGAAGATAGATGCTGTCTTGGGCAATAAATTGCCCACTAATACCTATAAGGTGAGATTAAAATTTTTATGGATGATGACCTCTTTTCTGATTACGAAGTTTTAGTGTTCTTAGCTTAGCCTCCTCCAAATGGATTATGTGATGGCATTGTAATATGAAAAACAAAGGCTGTTAGTGTATATCCTAAAGACCTAGTTCTGCCATCATTCCTTATATAAAGATTCATTGAAATCAATAGGAGGTTTGAATGCAGATGCATTGTAGCATTGGGCCACAAGTATCAGAGCAAGAGGGCAAGTGATTTGCTAAAGATCTCACAAAGAATGACTATGGAAAGAGACACCTTTACACTATAGTGTCTTATGCAACTTGTACTGGGTAATAACGTGACGGTCTGTAAAACGAAATTGGCTTACATTAAAAGAAGTTGGTTACACAGGTGCTGCAACTTCAGCTAGCATTCAAGTCTTGTGCAAACAGATCATCTTGCTGGTCTCCAAATTTTTCCCTCCTTGAAACTGTGCTCCCCCCTACAAGCTCCATGCAAATTGCTATGTATGTAGTGTTAAATAAAGCTACCATTTGTACAGAGGTGAACTGCCAATTCTATCTTATGGATTCTAAGCCCTGTCTTCTGAAAAGAAAAGGGGTCAAGTACAATTAAATGGTTAATGGACTGTTCCATTGTCACTATTAGGGAAAGTAGGATGTTCGGGGGCAGTTGATGGATGAGAGTTTGATCCCTAATGCAGAGTGTACTTTTGCATGTTAGTGTAGGTAGGAGAATTTCAAGTCCAGGAGCAAGGAGACTGCTTTACATTATCATTTTTCAGCGTTTTGGGTAAAATCAAGGGAACTGCTTACACTGATAATATGTAAATAAGACAAGGAAGACTTTGTAGCACCTTAGAGACTAACCAGTTTATTTCAGCATAAGCTTTCTTGGGCTATAGCTCACTTCATCAGATGCATAGAATAGAGCAGAAGTAAGATACATTTATACACACAGAAAGGAAAAAAAAGTTGTACTTTAGTATACCAGTTCTAAGAGGCTGTTTAATTTGGATGGGCCATTATTGATAATATGGTTGCCTTTACTGAGCAGTATGGTAGAAAATAGTGCTCCCTGGGGGACGACGCCATGAACTGCAGGATGCTGTTATGCCCTGGTCCAACACCTGGCAAAGAAGCAGAGTTATTCCTGGACATGTGGCACTGTCTGGCCTACCAAAAAGTGGCCATTGTTAATTAAATAGGATGAAATGAGAAAAAATGTGTCCTGTTTTGAACTCGGAAAGATAAGGCTTAATGCTATTTTTTTGGTGAATAGTGTCCATGGCCAAATTAAATGCAAGCAGACCTTTCCCCATAAAACTAATTCTGAGGCATTTTGGTGTCCAACAAGTTCAATGTGTAGACAGAAAATCTTCATGGTCATTGTGTGATCATTAGAGCCTGTCCAGTTAGCCTAACAAGCTAAATAATAAAGGATGATTCATAAACTTGTTGAATTTTTACACCATTTCCTGTTGGAAGAAAGTTACAACTTTTTTCATCCTTAGATGCCAGGCAGTCTACTGCAGACTGCTGCAAGGTCTCTGCCTGGCATCCAGTACCTGTTTTGCCAGAGCAGATTTGTCATATTGCGTCCTTTCATACAGCAAGCAATTAAAAATGATGAGGGTAAAGGGTTAAACCTAAAAGCCTGCTAATGAGGATGCCTTACTGGTTTTCTTTTCATCCGGCATTTGATGGTGTTTTCAGCATAAGCTTTCGATAAGCATCACTGAACATTTATCCACAGTATATTAAAAAAAAAAATTCCATCCTGTAAAACTGATAGATGTGGGGTTCTGCTGTTTATCTGAAATCCTAATTACGGATGCCGCTGCATTTGAATGTTAAATTCGTGCAGTGTTCCTTAGACTTCAAACTGGTCAAAGAAACAGATTCGAGTCCACAGAGATCTGATCTTGGTAAACATAACCAGTGTTTTTTTGTTTGATTTTTAATTCAAGATTTGCATCAACTGCAAATGACATGCATCAACTGCAAATGACATAAATGTAGAGCTATCTACCGAAAAAAGATCAATGTTATTGGGCACCACGTACATTTTAAAGTTAAATTCTGTATCAATTAAAGCAAAATTGGGAGGCAGGAATTTTAAAAGATGGATTGGCATCATTTTTATAACAATAGCCTAATGTGCTTTTTTCCACAAGATAAATGCTGTAGAAATTCTGTAAAATCCTGTAAAAGCATGCTCTTTGTGTGGTGAGGAGTGTGTGTATGTGTAATGATAATAGGGTTTCAGAGTGCTAGCAATTCTGCTATGCCACATGGAAGCATATTTGCATTTTTGTGTGCTAGTATGTATAGTGTGACTGGAGCAGTAGCATCACCAGTGGTGAAGGACAGTGAAGCATTTCCATTGCAGTCTCCAGCTTTCAGTGACCGACGACCTTGTGAAACATTTTCCCCTGGCTCCCTGAAACTTCCTACAACCAAGAAAGTTCCTTCCTTCTTCTGTAAACTCTGTGAAAATTGGGCATGGAGAGGAAATATCCAAAAGAATCTATCCCGAAGATTCCCCCTCAGCATTTTATTGGTGACTGAAGGTTGTTGTCTTTCAGAAAAATGATATTCACCTACAAACTCTGCAAATCCTAAGGAACTGTGTGGATTCTGTGGAAACCTGCTGCATTCTTTTGTGAGTCATGTTCACTTTGAATGGAGCAGTGCATTGTAGCATTCAGTGCACCCTGAATGAGGCAGTGTTCCATAGGAGCATCATGTAAAGTGCATTTTATAAGGTGGGGGGCAGGGATAGCTCAGTGGTTTGAGCATTGGCCTGCTAAACCCAGGGTTGTGAGTTTAATCCTTGAGGGGGCCATTTAGGGATCGGGGGCAAAAAATCTGTCAGGGGGGACAGCACTTGGTCCTGCTAGTGTAGACAGGGGACTGGACTTGATGATCTTTCAAGGTCTTTCCAGTTCTAGGAGATAAGTATATCTCCATTTATTTTTAAAAGGTGCATGCTATATTTTTTATTTGAAGTGTAATATTTTTTCATACAGATGTTCTGATTGAGAAAAGCAACCAAACTAGTGCTTAGCTTTAATGAAGTGTAATTTGTAAAAAATTTAAAATATAAATAAATATATATATATAGTATCTCTCTCACATGTACAAAATACACAATATGCATTGTTAAAGTCCCTGAAACTACCTTAACTCTGGCCAAGTATGACAATCTCCACCTAAGGTGAACCCAAAAACTCGGAGACTGTCTTATCCATCCCTCACACAAGTTCATCTCCTTAGCGACCATAAAACATTAATACCTTCCTTTCAATCTTAATGAGTCTGTATGATGGGCTTTTCCATTAAAGACATTTGGATTTAATTGTTGTGAGATACATTTTCAAAGTTTCCCTGCCTGGATTTAGCTGTACAGCTCTCATTAAAGTGTGACTTGCCTGGCTGAATCCCTCTACACCCTTTCAGAATGTACCTGAGAGTCCACAGCAGAGATTACACAGCAATTGTGATCTAAATAGCGGATAAAACAATCCAATAGAGGATTTTTCCCCAGCAATGTTGTTTGTGCTTTCGATAATTTACTGAAGCAGTTTTTGGAATGTACAATTGTGACATGCCCGGAGGTACAATCTGGGCTGTGGAATTGCTGTGCGCCTTAACTATCTTGCTCAGAGGACCCCTCTCACTGCTCTGCTACTGGCAAGCAGCTCCTCTCAGGTTTTGCTCTCACACAGCCATTAGTATGTGAAGGCACACCCAAAGTTATATGCAGGCGGTCTCAGCCATTCACAAACTGTATACAGGGAGACACCTGCAAATTCCCCCATCCCAACCTTGCACCCCAGAAATGTGCGTTTTACACTGCTCAAGACACACTTGATTAGAATAAGCTTGTTAATTAGTTCGTCATGCCATCAAAGGGTACCAATATGCACCAGCCTTTGTAACCTGTGTAGATTCTCCAAACTTCAATCAAAAACACACTGGCTTAGCTAAAATATTATAAGTTTATTAATTATAGAAATACAGATTTTAAGCAATTATAAGTGGCATATGCAAAGATGTTCAGAATTGGTTGCAAAAGGAAATAAAAGATTAAAAAACCGCAAGCTATTTCCTAAACTTTATCAGGGTAAGTCAAATTTGAAGCAATAAGGCTTCTCTTACCTAAAAGCCTACAGCAGTCTGTGCTAACTGGAGAGCTTTTCCAGTTCGGACCATTCCCCCCAATTCAAATGTTTTTGTCCTCCAAACGGTCTTGTTGCCTTCAGGATAGGTGGGGGAGGAGAGGTGAAGTAGTGATGTCACTGTCACTTATTCATACTTTCCTCCTGGCATTTAGGAATATCCCCCCCTGCTGGGATGTCTGCGGTATATGTGAGATTTGCTGCCTCTCTCAGGTGAATTGCAAGTCTTTTGCTAACACCTTTTGTGTATGTGAGGCTTGGCATGTAAGGTTTTTGATCACTGTCATTTGTTACCTCAGAGGGACTGGTCTATGTGCATTCCTCAGACTCACAACATGTTTCGGTAACAAACATAGAGCAAATTTCATAATTTCAAGTACAACGATGGTACACACATTTTAGCATGAAAGTTATGCTCAACAGATTATAACTTTTCCAATGCTACCTGTGCATACTTTGCACAAGATTCAAGGCTTAAATTCAGCCAGAGTCCACCAGAGAGGACCTCCAATAAATATTTTCAAACCTGTGGGAGGCATTTGGTTTCGGGGCTTCAGCCTCAATGGCCCGCACTGCAGGAGCTGAAGTCCTGAGCCCCGGCACCTCCCTTTCCCCCCATGGGGCTAATGCCTGGAGCTCTGAATTGAGGGGGGGGGGGGGCTTGGGGAAAAAATCACTGAGAATTTACGCCTTGACAAGATTTATCATAATTTTGTAAAAATGGTGACCATAATAGTGTAGTTTGTCATAGCAATCAGATTTAGGGCATAAATACATTGGTATGTATCTGAGGGTACAATGAATAGATGAGCCATGAAAGTGCTACCAAAAGCGTTAGTGGACTGAGTCACTCAGGGCCTGATCCCGAGCGGGGTTGAGAAGCTACACCTCTCATTGAGGTCAGTGTCCTTGGCATCTCTCAGATCAACCCTAGATCAGCACTTTAGGGCATATGTAAGTAGAGATAAAAGAAACTCAAGTGGGCCAGATGGTGATCCCTTTACATTGACAAACAGGTACCCCCATGACCACAATGGAGTCAGCAACCCTTCACCAGTCTGAGTGAAGGATTCACAGTGTAATCCTCACAATAAGCTAAATGCCCCCTAGTGTCTCTCCTTTGAAGCTAATAAACTGATACTAAGGATGAACTTGGCCTAGTTACTTAGTTATTACTCAGGCGGTTTTGCTGGGATGAGGTCCACATACACTCCTTGAAGTCTTCTGTCTTTTTGCCCTTCTAAGATCTCAGTTGGGGAGGACTTCCTTGTATTTAATAAATCTCTGTGTATTTGTCTACCTGTTGTCTCTGAGAGGAACAAAGTGGAGCAGAGAGGTTGCTTGTTTAAAAAATTAGTCTTAATTTCTCTCAGGATTCTCTCTGTCTAGTCGAGTTTGTTTTAAACTAATGGAAGCAATTAGTGAATCACAGAGGGATTTTGTATAAGAGGTAGCCATTTTCAGATAATGGAGCATAAAAGTCGGCGCAGTGACATATGACACTAGAGAAGCATATTGGAGCAGTGCACTGTGTCTTAAACAGATGTTTAAGTATTTTGAATATTGAATCAATATGTACATATAGGAAGAGGTTTTTCACATTGTACATTGTGCTTTTTAATTTAAATGAAATCAAACTAAGTGTTGAATTGTTTATAAAAGGCAACCACTGTAGCTTGCTTAATTCTTTCTTTCTTTCTTTCTCAATTTTAGCACTGTGGCTATTGGGGTTTTAGAGTTTACTACAGTTCCATTAAATAAATCAGGCGCTAATAATGCTCCTAGATTTCATTTGTACAGTACATAGAGTGCTGGGTGGGAGCGTTATGAAAATATATAAATGACAATAATGTAGTTATGATACATTCAGGGCTTGCCTACGCAAACATTTAGGCCATGTCTACACTACCACTTATGTCAGCTAAACTTATGTTGCTCAGGGGTGTGAAAAAACCCACCCCCTGTAAGCGACATAAAGTTCCGCCAGCATAAATGGCAGTGTGCACAGCACTATGTTGGTGGGGAAGCTTCTACACAGACACTTAGGATAGATGCACACCCCAGCATGTTGCAGACTAAATACATAGACATGCCCTGAGTATGTTCTTACGTATTTACCATGGCTTAGAATTGGGGGAAGATTGTTAAAAGCTCCTAATGGATTTAGGATGAGGAGTCCCATTGAAAGTCGGTCTCCAAATCCCATAGTGGCATTGAAATCTCCCCCTAAAATGCTAAACACTTAATGGCTTTTTGGTGATAAAAGCTTGGGTTATAAGTGATGCCATGCAAACCTTACATTTTATACTTATTCAGACTTTAGTGTATTCCTCATTATGGGAATGGTCTAAAGCCAGTGGACAGGCTCTCTTCTTGATTTCAGTGGCTTTGGGCTCACTCTCTATACGTATATGCAGTAAATCAAAATGATCCCAAGAATTTAACAAGATGTAATGGGCCTGAATTAGAACTCTCACTCCAAAGAGCCACAGCCTCGGAGAACCTTGTCATTCCGTTTCACATCAGAAGTTGGAGGCTTGAGGTAACCTCCAATTTTTATTGCCATCACACAAGGCCTAATTTTGTTGTCGTTCCTCATCCCTTACCCCAGCAAAACTCCCGTTCATCTCAACAGAATGAACTTTTGCCTTAGTAAGAACTGAGCTTCAAGCTACTGAACATCTTCCATTTTCTATGGCATCAGTGACTGGATTTGAGACTATCAAAAACTTCAGAGCCAGGGCTGCAGAAAATTCCTGTATTTGGTCAGTCACCCTCAGCATCTATATTTGATGCAGACTGTGAACTCTTAAAGTCAGGGTTTGTGCCTCTCTTTCCAAACCTCTGTAGAGAGCTGTTCACAGTTACGTACCCATAATTACCATAATAAAGATAACAATAATGCAATACTCTATTTCTTAGACAAACCAAGTAATTATTTTTGTTTGAACTTATAGCAAGGCAGAAGATGACCGTTCCTATTATGTATAAAAGATTTGGTGTCATGCAGGTGGGAGGCACAGATAGCTAGGGAGAGGTTTAAATTGAAATATTCCAGATGAGACAGGCGTAGAAGTTGTTTACTACAAACCAAGCAACACTGAAAGGTGAAGTCATAGAATAACACACTTTATAAAACAAAACAGTGAAGAGCTTTTCCCCCCTGGGTTTTGAAATAAACAGTAATTAAATCATGTAAAATGTGACAGTGAAATTGCTTAAAAACAAAATCCTCCCACTATAATTGCTTTGATACCCACATTTTTTTTAAATACTAGGTAACTTTATCCAGTGTTTTTATCAGCAAAATGTGACACTTGCTGTTGGTGCCTCATAATTTATGGCAGCATTAGCTGACAGATCCAACAGCATATAGATTAAAAAATGTACTAAAATGGTTTAAATGAATATATAATCCGGAAAGCCTTTGTAAATAGCACAGTTACGAAATGATCTCGATACTAAACTCATTTAGAGAAGCACTTTGCATAATACAGCAGAAGGACAGCCCAGTGGGTGGGGTGCTAGTCTAAAAGACATAGGAGACCTAGATTTAGTTCATTGCTCCATCACAGGCTTTGTGTGTGACCTTGGGCAAGTCACTTAGGGGTTGTCTACATGGGGACACTCAGGAAAATTAATCTGAATTAGCTAAATTAGTCTGAATTTAAAGTGGATTAGTTAAAGCCCCTGTTTGAATGCTCTTGTTCAGAATTAGAGTCCTCAATTTGGTTCAGTTTAATTTAATTCACTTCCAAAATGAATTAAGCTATTGTGAATTAAAGCCAATTTAATTCTGAATGAGAGTATCCACACAGGGATTTAGTGCCGCTGAGCTGATCCACTGTAAATTCATACCTTTAGTTAATTTGGATTAATTTTCCTGAGTGTCCCTGTCTAGACAAAACCCTAAAGGTATGTCTACACAGCAAAGAACAACCCACGGCTGGCCCATGCCAGATGACTCACCAAGATCCTCCCAGCAGAAACCTAGCACTCAGAAGTCTACGCAGCAGATGTGGAACTGAATCACAATGTTCTCCAAGTCTCTGGCTCTTTGGAGTGAGAGTTCTAATTCAGGCCGATTACAGACCCGGGAACATGGGTTTTCTTTGCTATGAAGACATCTCTTAAGGGTCTCTGAGTCGCTATTCCCTGTGTAAAAAGGGGTTATAATAGCACTATCCTACCTCTTGGGGGGTATTAGGAGGATAGATACATATGACAGTGATGGGAGCCATATAAGTACCTAAGACAGAAAGCTGTATATCCATGTACAATCGTTTGAGATGTTTTACCTGCTGTAATGGGTTTCTTTTGATAGGGTGTATGTTTTTTTCTGGTGGAGTATTAGAGCAGTCAAAAATATTATGCTTTTCCAGTTCAAATCTTTTCTAATCTATTGATTGTGCTGCTTACTTAATATGGGGTGATTTGTTTTGTTTTTAACCTAACCTTTTTGATATTCAGCATAGCATGCATAAAAAGTGCTTCTCAATCTCATCTTTAAATTAATTCTACTTAAAAATACACAAAGATTTATAAGTAAGAGAATTTTGGTCTGATTTTATATATATATGGAGAGAGAGAGAGAGAGAGAGAGAGACTGTACATTGCAGTTTGTAGCTTGTTTCAGTGTTCCATCTTTCACTTGACTGTTAAATGCCAAACAATCAGATCAGTGAGAGATTATAGTTTTATCTGTGTATCCTACTCCTGCAAAGGGACATATTTAAAAATTTTCTTTGTATAAAAAATATGTTTTATTATTCTGATAATGGAATGTTACAGGTGTTTAAATTTTAGTTAAGCCTCTATACATACCTGTCTTGTAGGTAAATTGTTGAAGGGTTGGACAGAAAAAAAAAAGTTTTGTCTAAAGAATACCCACAGTGGGGTAATAGACTCTAGTTGAATTTAAAAGATAACAGTGACAAGGGAGAAATCTACTTGTAGAAATGGGGAACAGCTGTGTTTTAGATCGAATGAAACTGTATCAAATACTTTAAAAATGGCCCACAGCTTCTTCCCTGGGGATAGAGATAAAGCACAAGAGCATTCCTGAAAGGTCAAAGAAACAGTTAAATCATTTCCTTGATGGTTATTAGAGATATAGAGCATGCGGCTGAAAATTAAATGTCTGAAACTTGTGTTTGATTGCTTTTTTTATCTGTTGTGCATGTTCTCTGCCTCTTGCCTCCTATTCTAGTGAAATTTAGTGGCTGTCCCGGGAACAATGGAATTCGGTACGAAACCAACAACTTGGACTTCAAAGTGCGGACAGATGGTACCATATATGCTGCCCACCAGGTGCAAATCCCCTTGAAGCAGACAGTGTTTATGGTAACTGCGTGGGATCACCAGACCCTAGAGAGATGGGAGACAGTAGTCAGATTACTGGTTGGGGAGAAATCACAGCACAATGGACACAAGGTAAAGGCCTTTAAGGCTGCCTTTCCGTGATTAAAATTGCCTCTTGTGGTGTTTCAAAGAACCATAGAAATGTAGAGCTGGAAGGGACCTTAAGAGGTCATCTAGTCCATCTCCATGTACTGAGGCAGAATTAAGTATATCTATCTCGGCCTTTTGGCTCAGATCAAGTGTAGCTTCCTGTTACATTTCCTATTTCTTAAAGAAGTTGCACATAATATGAATGTGAACCACATGTATTGTACAACTGTATTTAAAGGGCAGGTTTTCAAATAGGAAGTGCCACAAGCCATGACCAACATCTTGTGAACAATTCTCTAGCAGTATATTCTCCTGCTGACACATGTGCTTTCACTTAGTGTTACTAGAGAGGAGAATAAACTCCTCAGTTCATACTTTTATAGTCTTAAGTGATCACCTGGTTCTGATATGTATAGTGAACCATTTTAGTCTCTAGAATTTTTCCTAATAGAATTTCTTTGCTGTTTACAGTTAATATTGTCCCTCCATTGGAAATACTGTACAGCCTTCGAATGAATGAATAGCAATAAGACCCCGTGACCGATTGCCTTCCAGAATTTAATTGCAACCTTTTCTCAAAACACCCAAAGTCACAGTTTTGCTTTGTTGCAGTGATGTAAATCTGGAATAACACCATTGACTCTGTTTCCACCGGTGCAGCTGAGCTGGGAATTTGACCCAGGAAGTTTTCTGCAGTGATTTTATAATAATACATTTCTTGCAACGAACAATCTGTCTGTTTCTAAAGCCCCATGGAAATGCAGCATGCTCCCACAGTAAGGATTGAGAGAGGAGATTTTAGCTGGTTTTCTTTGAAGACAACAAGGGCTGGAGCATTGTTTCTGCTCATTGGCCACACTCTGCAGCACCCGCAGTGACCAAAGGGGCAACCATTTTGTGGCAGGCATTCAGTCTGCTGAGCATTCATGTCCCTCCTCCCTGGAGTTAAATAACCCAGGCCAATTCCAAAGCCTTAGAAAAACTACCAATACATACTTAAGTGAAATTTCATGAGATGCTGCATCTCAAGTGTATTGATTATTATATACTTAACATCCTAGATGTGCATGGTGACTAAAGAAGAAGGGACGGTCCCTGGGTTGCAGTCTGAGGGCTATGGAATACAGTCTCAGGGCTATGTCTACGCTATGAGCGAGGGTGATTCCCCTTGCTAGTGTGAGTATAGATAGCAGTGTAGCCACAGGCGCAGAGGCATGGCTGAGCCATATTGAGTACCGACCGGTTTCATGTATGGCTCAGCTGAGCCTCTACTGCCATTAGCAGTGATACCATGGCAACACTGCTATTTATGCCTGCACTAACTCAATGAAAACTAGCGCGAGTAAGTGTACATGAGCAAGGGACTCACAAGCTTAGCTCGTAGTGTAGACGGTAATGGTACAGAGCCACCCCACCACAGGGGCAGCTCAGAGAGGCCACCACAATCCTTCTCTGTGCTTTATGACAGTGCCTCTAACTCCCCAAGTACACCCAGTCCTCTCTGGGTGGTCACAGCCCTGTTTCCTTCTCATCCTTTTAGGGACAGTTTTCACCTGCTGGGAGACATGGTGGAAAGCATTTAGGTGGAGTTGTTTTGGGTAGCCACACAGTGTTTTCACCCCAGAACTTTCACAAGTCTTTAAGCCACGTACATATAACACCTCCTCCATCTTCTGCAGCATTGCTCTGTCTTGTACAAGACAGAACTAAGCTCTCTACATTATATCAGGTATGTTTGCCACATAGTAACAAAAGAATCTGCTGGGCAAAATATTTCAGAGAAAGATGCAGATACACCTCAATGTTCCACAAATTTGTGTTGGTTTCAGTGAATTGTTTCAGCTTAAAAAAAAATCCTAAGAAATCAAACTGTTTCATTTTGACATTTTTTCCTAATGACACATTTTAAATGTTTTGGTTCAAAACAACTTTTTCTTTCAAAAATGTCCTTTAATTTTATTTTAGAAAATCCAAACAAAAATATATAAAACTCTTGAAATCAAACCCAAATGTTTCATTTTGGAGTTGGATGAATTTTATTTTACTTCTTGATTTGCTAAAAATTTTGAAAAAATTCATCTTGTGTTTGAGCTTAAACACTATTTTAAAAAAATGCCGAGTTGCCAGTGAATTGAAAAAAAAATCTTTTCATCCCAAAACTCTGCAAAAGGAAGCCCATTTCTTCCGAACAGTGATTAAATATTGGGGAACAAAGTAATGTAGCCTCTGTATTGGAGTTTCTTTTCACTCTGGGAAAACCCAGAGAATGCACATTTCTGCTTTAGTAAAATATTTGCCTGGAAATTCCTCTAATGTTAATATAAACTGAACTGTGGTTCAAGAAAGAACCAGCCACAGCTTTTTAAAATTCATATTGTTCCTTTCTAAAAGCCTTATTAGTGTATAGTTTGAGGCTGAAAAATTGTGGAAAACATGACTAATGACAAGGTCACAGACAGTTTTATTGTGGCACATCGCAGGCATCTGACTTGTGTTTTATTTAAACCCTTATGCTTTTTGCAAGCAAAATAAGACTTTGTTTACCAAAGAAAGTAACAACATCATGAGATTATTTTCAAAGATAACAATGTGGTGCTAAAAGCCAACAATATCCAGTTTCAGGCCACGACCCTAATATACAGCAGTTCATGGCTGTTACAGGAAAGGATTTTAAATGAATTTTTATAAGGTAGACTATGACTCAAGCAAAAGCTATAATACGATTCCCTAAAACAGTTTCTGTGAAAGCTTGAATTTTCCGATTCGCCTGCAAGATTTCAAATAAATATATATAATATTTCCTGAGAACAACAAACCATTACGTCATCTGTGTTGCAGTGTAGACCGGTGTTTCTCAGCCTCTTTGATACCAGGGACCCACTTGCTGCCTTCCTAAATTGCGTCAAGGAGATTTTAGGGACCGATGCTGATCCACAGACTAATTATTGAGAAACGCTGGTGTAGACAATCAAAATCATCCATTGTACTTTAAATCTGTGAGTGATTTTGTGTAGTTGATCTGTAGCTCCTGGATCATTAAAAATTGCTGGTGTTAAGTCTCTTATCCAGCCCTCTGCTGTCAGAGTTTCCGAGCATTTATCCTTAATTCAGACATCCCCTGAGTTGAAAGTGCCGGTTAGCACTGACCTGTAATTCCTCATTCTCCTTGGGGATTACAGACCAACTCTGGCTGACTCTTGCAGACGTATACTGGGCAAAAGAGAAGTGTCATATTCCTCTGCTTCTCCACCCCTTCCCACCGCCACCCTAGCACATTCATTGAAGAAGGAAACAAATTTGATTCAGACTGATCAATTAATTAAAATTCCATAAGTAAATTATTGGCCTACGTGGAGTGGGCACCATTCAAAAGTTAGTTTGTCCTAATGGTTACTGAAGTGCAACCCTTACAGAGAGGAAGATTGATCCAATTATTAGGGCACTAGCCTGGAAGTGAGGAGACATAGGATCAAATCCGTACTCTGCCATGCACTCTCTGGGTGTGGGCTCTTGGGCAGGTCACTAGAGGTATGTCTACAGTACAAAATTAGGTTGAATTTATAGAAGTCGATTTTTTGGAAGAGATTTTATACAGTTGATTGTGTGTGTCCCCACTAGGCATGTTAAGTCGGTAGAGTGCGTCCACAGTACCGTGGCTAGCATCAACTCTCAGAGCAGTGCATTGTAGGTAGCTATCCCACAGTCCCCGCTGCCCATTGGCATTCCGTCTTTTTTAATAGAGTTCTGCCTGCACAGATTCTTCTCCCCATACTGTGATCAGATTCAGTACCTCCCGTTTGGTCCATGCTAGAGCTCTTTTGCAATTCTGGGACTGCAGGAAATGAAATTCAGAAGTTCCCGGGGCTTTTCCTGACTACCTGGCTAGTGCATCTGAGTTAAAAGTGCTGTCCAGAGAGGTCACAGTGGAGCATTTTGGGATACCTCCCGGAGGCCAATATCATCAAATTGCATCCACAGTACCCCAAATTCGAACCAGCGATGTCGGTTTTACCGCTACTCCCCTTGCCGAGGTGGAGTACAGAAATCGATTTTAAGTTGACAAAATGGAGTTGGTTGTGTGGATGGGTTGAGTTTTAATTCGACATAACGAGGCTAAATTTGACTTAATCGCATACTGTAGACCAGGCCTTAGTCTCAGTACTTCAGCTCCCTATCTTAAAATGGAGATAATAGCACAGCCCTATCTCTCTGTGGTGTTGTCAGGTTGCATTCGTTAATGATTGGGAGGCTCTCAGATCTTGTGACGACAGGGGCCATAGATGGAGCTTAGACAGAAACGTCATGGTATTTGAGAAGCCTTCACAATGGACAGCGTGCAGGTAGACTGCTGCTCCGCAGTGTGGCTACCATTGAATTCACAAGGGCTCTGTGCTGCTGCAGCAGTCTGTTCACTGGAGAACAAGAGATTTTGTTGTTATCCGTGGATCTCAATAGCAGTAGCATGGTTACTCTTGGTGAGAACTCACCTTTTTAAAGCTGAGCAATGCTTACACTGTGGCTCTGTTTTCTCTTGTTTTACACCCTTAAAATTTGCTAATTACCTTACCGATAACATAACCTCACTCTTGGAGGATCGATAAGGAATGCTGCATAACTGTGAGGTAACAGCTATTTATCTAAGGCATAGCTGGCCTGACAAATTATCAGTGTTCACCACTGTAATACAAGGATTTTAACTACTAAGTTCCATTAGATTATGATAAAACTGAGGGTATGTATAAAACCCATTTTGAGCCATAAATAATTTTTTTTCTTTTAGCAACTACTTGAAGGTAAACTTTTTTCTGGTGAGTACAAGTGGTGTTAGTAACTGTAGGAACTTTTTTTGTTCAGTCTTGCAGGAAACCTGATAGCAATTCAATTAGAAAATGCAAATGAGGTCACATATTTCCCACTGGAGTGCTGAATTACCCCAGAGGAAACTGAGCGATATTCTAGCATAACAGTAAATACTAAGATAAAGTTTTTCACACTGTTTTCATCTGACTGGCTGTTGTTGCAATTGAAAGTGTCAATGGGACCTGTGGGTATACTTTGCAAACAAGAAATTGTTGTTTATGGAACTAATATTAGGCCCTTATAGCTCACATCAGCATTTATGAAAAGATAAACTTGAGTGGGATAATATTCTAGAAGAAAACAAAGTCAGCTTCCTGGCTTTACTTATCTGGAATTAGCTATGCATTGTTGACTTTGCTAAGAACATGTACTATGGTTTTCTATCAAATGCATATTCAATTAACCAAATGCAAAAGACAAAATCTATATGCTTGTAAACAGTGACAGAGCTGAAGAGGTCAATCTTCAGAATACTTCGTTTTATATGTGCACACCCTGAAATCTTCCTAAAGAGTATGGATGATTCTGTATCCATCTACTTCCTTGCCTTCCACACCTCCCCTTCCAGTCTATACACAGTGCAGTTACTGAGATCCTCATCACTGTCTCTCATGCCAGTCCTCGTCACCCACATCTTTGAGTCCCTTGAAGTCCGTGCACCTATATTGATTTTCACCAGCTGAGGGTTTGGCCCAAAAAGGGCAAGCTGGACTCTTCCCCCCTCCCCCCCCCATATACATATGTGCTGAAACATATGAAATTAGTTGTGACAGACTGTTTTCTCTTCATTACTGTATTTAATTTTCCTGTAGTTATCACTCTATACATTAATATTGATATCACGGAAACAGAGAAGAGAGCTCACAACAGAACGGGTTGGGAATACAAGCGGCGTTATGGCAGCCCTTGTTGCTGTCAGTAACTTATCTAAGGAGAAATCTGTTTTTACTTCAGTTATTCTCTTTGTAAATCCTACTGTCTCCCTGCCCTGTCCTCCCAAATTCTCAGAACTGAAGAGGGATTTTGTGAAGTCAATGGAAATTGTGCAACTAAACCCTTGCAAAGACATGCATATGTACCAGCACAAGCAAAAGTAAGAGATCTGTGTCTTAAAAAATCAATACTCACGTAAGCCCTGCCTAGGTTGTGCTACGTCCCATCTCATCTTTCAGGAACCAGATGTAGAATCAGCTGCTACGCACCATGAACATGAAAATCTTGTGGAATCAGTGCCAATTGACTGTTAAGGCTATTTTCCCAAGTTACAGCCCTTACGTTATCATCTGTGGAGTTTTACCCTTGCGAACAGTCTAAAGCACTCTTCTCCCTCCCTCCTCTCCCCCACTGGATCACATATATAAAAGACTGAAATACTTCAACGAGAAAAAAAGAGACTTGTTCAGAAGAGGGCTTGTTTACACCATCACCCACCAGGGTGAGTCAGGGGGCAATGAAACACACCTTTCTATGTTCTCTGGATGTTTCTATGTCCTCTGGATGAGGCGGCCTTTTTTTCCCTTCCCCATCCTGCTGGGCCACAGAATGAATCCGTGGACCATGGGGGAAATGCTGCTTCCTTCTTTTTCCCTCCCTGCCATACTGGTCTCTTCCCCCATGCATGAGGGATGGGCTAACTCACATGGTAACAAGGGACTGAAACTTGTCCCGCCCATTCCTGCCATTGGATTGGGGTGAGTTTGAATCATGGAGACTGGCTGATGGACACCCTGACTACCTAAAAATTCTCTCTTGTGCTTTCAGATGGATCTGATATTCTTCTTGCTTTTATTTGCTAAACTGGTTTACAGCGTTAAGAAGCATTTGTAGTTCTCCCAAAAGCTGATTTTATTTGAGTTATTAGTTAGATGGCACCAAATTTTCAAAATCATATCCAACCAGCCAGATGCATAATATGCATATATGCTCCTGGTGACTGCAGAATCCTACCTTTGCACGTACACACCATTTTTCATGCACAGCACAAATAGCATGTGCATACCGCCAGTTGCACAGTTTGGTCACATAAATGCACCAGTTTCCTTAGGCCAGTGATGGATTTGGGATGCATAATACATGTGTGCACATTTTGCAGGGCACAGTCTCCTCCTTTAGGAGAGATGGCTCTGTGAGAATCTTGCTCAAACTTTTTTCCTGTCAGCTGATGTGTTCTGGAAGTCTGTGTGGCTTGCCAAATCTGACAATTTTTCTTACTAATTGACTCTAATGTGATCTGTTCTATACAGCCACACTGTTAACTGGGAAAAAAAAGTAATGAATTTTTGCTTAACTAGCTGATTTAATTAAAAATGTTTTATACTGTAATTGTACGGTTTCTATAAAAGGAGAGGTAATTTTGTTTAATGAGTTCTTAACCAAACATAACATTCTTGACTGTGTGTAGCCAGATTTGATAAAGGTCACAAATGCAGTACCGAGATTCCACTGTTTGCTTTTGTAAATAGCAGTGATCAAACAGCTTGATTTGGCTCTTGAAATATCCGGGCTGAATTGGTTCCCCCTATTCCTGTTTGCACCAGAAATTATTAATATAGTTTTAGGAGCAGAGGGGGATCTTCTCTGTATCTGAACACTGTTCATTATCTTTAAAGTGGAAATACACTGCCAAAATCACATCTTATTGTCAATTAGTGGCTTCTCTGCAAACCCATTAATTTAATGCCTCTGCTGAAGTACTGTGCACATTGGAACATCTTGCTGCTAAAATGCCAGTTTTCAGAGCACTTTGACACAAATCATTCATGAATAACAATTTATGTTTTGATGCTAATGGGACGTGACGTGAAGCTATCTTTGATTAAATTCACCACAGAGCTTACAACTATTTGTAAATATGGCTGATAAGTAGCCCTAATAGATTTGCGATAGGAAAACAACAGAGAAAAACAGATTTTGGATTCCTCGCCTGCCCCGTTCCAACACAACAGCTTAAACTAAACTAACTGTAGTAAAAGAAGATCTAAAATAAGAAGGGTCATCCACTTCCCCCCCCCCCCTTCAACTTTGGCGAATTCAGTAATGACCTAAATACAAAAGCATCAATTACCCTAAAATAATTCTCCTTTTGTTCTGAAAACCTTTCATTATGCTGTGTGAAAACATAAAATGAAATAAATCTTGCTGCTAAAAGATCAAAAGAGAGAAAAAAGGGGTATTTTGGTGAAAGAACCTTATTCTTCCTCTGCTACCATCACTGATGTCAGCAAAATGTTGTCTCCTCAGAACAGAATTCGTGCAACTGTTTATTCAGCACCATTCTCATGTTCTCTTTGTTAAAGAACTTAGATATATTTTCATTGTTTTATTTTGTGGTTTGGTAAATAGCATTTTCTGCTGTCATTCCCATAGCTACCATGGAAACCAGCTAAAATGCTTCAGAATAAATACTTTTAAATAAATATGCTGGGAGGAAGGAAATGGTGCCACCTTTCAAAATGTGTATTGGTGTGCAGGAAGAAGAGATATATCTTGGAGGATTGGATTGAAGATTGTCGTATAGAGACTTGTCATTTATTTTTTTAAAATCTCACCTCAGTGAAATATTGGGTTTGACAATAAAAACAAAACAAAAAACAGATTATTTATCTTCTGAAATGTGTATGACCCAAAGCTATAAAGAGGCAATGAAAATAATAAGACTAACAAATCAGAAAAACACAAGCAAGTCATAAATAATATTGATATTTTGGAAATGAAAACACTTTTCCCTCTCCTCCCACCACAGTTATTGTTTATTCACGGAGCAAGAGTAATATATTTCAGCATTGAATGGGAAATGTTTCATTTCCAGAGCTGATCGCTATAAAATTAATAATCTTTAAAGAATACACCTTAAGACACAATATTATTTATATGCAGAGAATGGTGGCTTATTTACCCAAACGTTAGCGTGATCCAAAATGTTCAGCTAAGCAGGAACACAAAATATATTATGTTATATTATGTAAATGGGATTGTGATACGCTCTGCTGGAGAATAACTTCCAGATGTCTCTGTAGCCAGAGGCTGACAGATATCAAAGACAGGTTGGCTGGAAGGGGAGAGGTGCCAGCTGGCTGGACTGGTTACTGCTAAGTGTAGCGGAAGGTGAAAGCTGGTGTTACTTCACACACAGTGATTTTATTTGTGGACTCGTGAAAAGATTGTGGCACAGCTTTCTCGTTGCTATCCGAGATGGTAATTATGGTTATTGGACTCCCTAGTGCCATTCATCTTCTGTGAGTTATTTCCTTCTTAGGTCTATTTTGTAAATGGGAGTTGAGCTTAGCACAACAGGCCACCCATTAACGTTTGACAAGCCACAGCCTAACAGTAGCAAGCATTTAAACACAGCTGTTCTCCTAGTAGGTACTCCTGGTCTTTGCAGCCAATGCAAAATGGAAATGAGGAATCTCTGAGTTCCTTAAGTCAGGAGCTAAACGGGCAGAAGCCCAGTAAAGCCAGAGCACCAAGGAACCTCTGGTGTTTCAAGAAGCATCATCTAAACTTGCTTAGGCTTTGTCTACATTAGCACTTTTGTAAGTAAAACTTTTGTTAGCCAGGGGTGTAAAACAAAACACCCCTGACCCACAAAACTTTCACCAACAAAAGTGGTGTGGCCAGTGCTATGTCAGCAGGAGACGCTCTACTGCTGACATAGCATCCGCCGCTCGTTAGGGGTAGTTGAATTATGCCAGCAGGAGAGCTCTCGCCCACCGGCATGGAGCAGTCACGCAGGTGACCTTACAGCGGCGCAGCTACAACCGTAAAGCTGTACCATTGTGAGGTCTGTAGTGTAGACAAATTAGTTTTAAACTCTGGAAGTCACCTAAGGTCTCGTCTACACCAGCATTAAATACCAGTGTTCAGAAGAACACCTAGTGTAAACAAGATCTATACATCTGCACTCATTTAAGTTTAAGGTGAGAATGAAACATAGGCCCCAAACTTACTCCCATAACAAAGGTCCAGGCGCTGACACATGGATTGTCCTGGGAATAAGAGGAGTATGTCTAATTCTAAAGATTGAAAGATCCTTGTGGCAGGAACACTGCCGTCTGCATCTCATTCAGTTCTGAGCACCCTCTTACCACATAAGGCTTCCCCCAGTATCCACTGACATCAGTTGAAGGATGCACATTGACTTTAGTGGGCTTTGAATCAAGTTACTGTAACAACAGTATATTTTAAAAGTGAAAATATCATGTAATTTATAAACCTATTAACAATAAATATGCTTCCACATTTGAGTTGGGCATTAGATCCTTGCATGACAACGTAACACGATAGATTGCTGGGGTTTACAATCGATCGTTGTTGCTATTCCTGATAAATTCTTGGATAGTTCAGTCAGAAGAATGAACAGGTCTGGCATTCATTCTCACCAGACTTTGTTACAACATTTGTCTCACAGCTTTTGAAACAGCAGAAAAACATGTTCAACTTATTTAAACAACACAAGAGAAATTAAGGCCTTTAGAACACATCCATCAACAAATGAAGCTGAAAAGGGGTTGTTGTTTTTTTGTAAATAAGATTGTTGTTATGAGGCCCTTTTTGAAATTCGGCACACCAAATTCAGAAACATGTCGACAATATATTCTAATGTAGGAAAACATCATCAGGGCAACAAGGAAGCTAGTCACTGTCTAGTCACCTGCCAGCAAAGACTAAAAAGGCTGGTACTGCCTTGCTGAGCTGACGCTAATTATTTCAGTATACACAGAGCTTTGGGATTCATGTTAATTCTCAAGTCTGTCTTTAGTTCAGACACGTTTCACTGTGTGAACTCAACAGAGCACAAATTATTTGACCATTCCTTCATAATCTGTCCCCACACTCACATGCCAATTATGTAAACTGATCCAAATACCTGCTCCTCAGAGAACCCCACTTGGGAACTGGAAACCAATTAAAAATTAAAATAAAAAAAAGAACTATAGACTTCCCCATAGCCAGCATCTGCTAGGCCTATTCTAAAGACACACATTTCTGAATATTTTCTTTATTGAATACTGCCTCCTGTCAGTGATTGAGGGAAAAGCATTTGTGGTGTTAAAGTAGACGGGACCCTATTGGAAATATTGTACTTTCTGAATGGTTTAATAAGGATAACTTCAATAGCATCTACTTTATCCTAAAACATACTGGAAGTGCCCCCAAGAGCCTACTGTGATGCTGTTTCCTTATTCATTAAAGTTAGTGCTCTGGCAAATGTATCCCAGTAGTGATCGGCAAAGAACTGATGCTACAATAGTGCTGGTGCTTTTGGGTAAAGGCATACAGAACCATAACCATGTCAAGTCTTAAGGCCGATCACTATAGTTACCTGGATTAGTGTTAGCATTGGTTCAAAATTTTCTCATTTGAAATTTTCTGATGGGAAATGGGCTAAATATTTGGAAAAATTAGCTCATCTTTACGGTTTGTGCTAAACATTTTTTCCAAATTTCTCTCAAATACATCAAACATCATTGAGGTCAGTGGGCATTTTGGATGCATTAGCATCACAGCCAAGCTCAGTATCCACCCAGCATTAAGGCCTACATTTTAAAAGGGTAAACTCTTTTTAGGCACCATTTGCATCATCCAAATTTGCACTCATATTTTTTGAGCTAGCAGTGACTTACAGGTGCAAATCCAACTCACTGTGCACCTGTAAATCAGTAGTGTGATGTCTAAATAATTTAATTTGCCCCCAAAATTAATTATAATCTTTCCCTATATAATCTTTTATTTATTTTATCTTATTCCATGCAGCATCCCACAGTGAGGAAAATTAAGTAAACCGATCAATGTAACCTTTGTGGCATGAGTAAAATTTTTGTGCTACTCATCACTAATGTGTAAATATATTCTGTGGCCCCAGTCCAACAAGGCACTTAAGCATTTGCTGAACTTTTTGCATGTAATTAGTCCCACTGAAGTCAATGAGGCTGCTTATGTGCTTAAAGTTAAGCATGTGCATATTTGTAAGATTGGGCCTGAATCGCTTCCTAAGAAGGCCTGATACACATTATAGAAAATAGCTGCATGCACAAGATAACAAAGCTCTTTGCCTTGTTCTCACAACTTGCACACTTTCCAGGCTCTGATAATTTTTCTACAGCTTGATTTTTTGCAGCGAGAATGGCAAAACGATTGAGAGTCTGGGGAAACTATCATTTTTGTCTCCACGAGTGCCCACATATCCCCTCTGAGATTTTAATGAGCATTTGTAAAACTCCGATATGATTCCACCAACCAATAGCAATGGCATTTTCGGGGGGGAAGGTGGGGTGGCCAATGTTTGCCGGGAGGAAAATCAATAATTTTTCTAAATTGGTCAAATGCAAAATTCTTCAATCTTTATTTCAGCTACCGTTTGTATTTACAAAACCCTGCAATAAAACAAAATACTCCTCACAAAACCTTGAGAATCGCCACATGCACTAAAGAAGAAAACGATTTACAGGCTGCAAAATATTAGAACATTTCGCATGCACCTTCACTGAAGTCTTATGTATATATTCCAAATCAAGTTCTGTTTAAAAAAATGTTATTTTATGTAAAGAATAAAAGATCTGTGATGATTAACCTTTTCAACACCAGGTTCAAGAATAGCAGCCGTGTTAGTCTGTATCCGTAAAGAAAGCGAGGAAAACTTGTAGCACCTTAGAGACTAACCAGTTACGAAAGCTTATGCTGAAATAAACTGGTTAGTCTCTAAGGTGCTACAAGTATTCCTTGCTTTCTTTTCAACACCAGAGCAGAAGAATTGTCTAGCCTTATTAGTTAGAACAGCCAACTTACTTCTACAAAACCATATACTAAAAGTTATTGGTACTCTCTTAAAGCCAATGAGCAGGTTAACATGGTATAGTGGAGTTAAAACACCCCTGAGGAGTTTTGTTATTATTTTTTTTGTTTTCCCAGTAGATTATATTTACTCAAAAATTGCAGATTTCTTTATCCAAGAAGCTCATAAAACTTTCTGCAATTGGTATATTGAAGACAATACATTCTGGAAAGCAGTTTGATTTGGTAATGACCATTCGATACATTATTGAAAATGAAGTGGCAGCAAAGATGCCAATAAAGTCTATTACGTCTCTGTGATTCATTTTAATAACAATTTTTACAGTGATGCATGAATATTCCATGCAAGTAATCTAGTCCCCGACTTGGAAAAAACTAACAGCATTTTGCTTTCTTTTTCCTCAAAAACAGCAAAAAGGGAAGAAAAATGCATCTACAGATCTTGCACAGCAACCAAGTGACACTTTATTACCCTGGCGCCAGCCCCAGAACTCTAACGGGCTGAGAAGGCAAAAGAGAGACTGGGTCATCCCACCAATCAATGTGCCAGAGAACTCAAGAGGGCCCTTCCCTCAGCAGCTGGTTAGGGTAAGTGCAACTGTTGAAATAATAATAATAATAATAATAATGTGGTCGGTCTGGTGCTGTAACAGGTGCACTCCAAGTCTGTAGCATGGGAGATCTGGCATCAAACACAGCCTCATTTCTCTCTCTTCCTGAGCCAACGTCTGTCCTGGAGGTAAAGCACTTATGATCTGAGGCAAATACAAGTCTTCCCTCCCCACAAATCCAACTCAGATGGAGTTTAATCACCTCCTTCTAGCTAATCCTGGGGGGAGACATTGGCTCCACTCTCCAAAATGGCAGGTTGCCAACCCTCTCAGCCGGATAATGACTGCAGGTGTGAAGCCAGGAATGGTGACTCCTAAGTATGAAAGGGTGTTGTATCCTGAGCATCCTTTCTCAATATTAGTCAGTCATGATCCAGATGTACGTTTGCACGCCTGAGAAGGGTATTGAGGTACAAAGCTATATGAAATCCTTCATTAACTGTTGCTCGTTTCTTCCCTTACTATAGTATTTGTAGAGATCGGCTCATAGCCCCATGGGACATTATGTTGACATTTGGATGAAAAAAATATGGACTACAGGATGCATTTGATTTCTGTTGTTAAATGTAGCAAAATTACAAACGCGTGTGACTATTTGTTTTATGAGCTATGATTTTGGTTTCCGGAAAGGAAAAATACTAGCTGTCAAAAAAAATGTAAATAAAATGAAGACTCACTGATATTTTATAATTCTTCCTTTAGAAGAAAATTATGACATGATTACAGAATTTAAGAACTAATTTTGAGAAAGCAGTGGTGTGTAATTTACATCCCTTGTCAGGAAATTCACCCCCCTCTCTTGAAACAATGCTTGCGGAGCCCTTTCCTGGATTAAAATGAATTGCTGTCATTACCTGTTCCACATTGATTAGCTGATACTTTGCATGATACTTGGCAAGATAGTTGCTCAATCCCATAGAAGTATCAGGAAACTTGATAAGTCATATAACGTCTGAAAGAAGCGCATTCACAACCCACCAAATCTCAGGTGCTGCAATTGTGTCGCTGGTACAATACCTCTGCAAGGAGCACAAAGACAATTTGGGACAGACTGTTATTGACAGTCAGATATTTAAATGTCTGGTTTTGTTTTGAAAAAAGAGGCTTGAATTTCATTCATTTTGTGCACACTGGTGCAGACACTGTCACAGTGCAGTTATTGTGAAGTGGGGTGAAAAATAGTACTGATGAATTTATGTAGCATCTACGTATGTACAATGATACTGGTTGCACATATGACTATAGGTGCGGAGTACATTTAGAGTATAGGCCTCTCTTTGTGAAAATTAGGTCCAAGGTGTAGAACACAGTATTAAGGACCAAACTGTGCCTGTCAACTGCTGAGTGTATGAGCGGGGGGAAGGGTGCAGGGAGCCTTCCTTGGCATTCAGAATCTGGGCACATTCTGGCTTTTTAATGTGATGCGATTATTGATTGTAATTTGAGTCCCCCAAATGAATTAAAGGAAGAAAAACTCAATAACTCAAAAACCTCACTAAGCAAATTGGATAGTTTGGGTTACTTCTGAATGCCTCTCAGTATTTAAGTGCTACACCCCGAGCAAGCTAATTGCAAAAAGAGGTCCCCTCACACACACATTGACTTCTCTGTGAGTTTTGGCCGAAGACAGACAAGAGGCTTTGGCTCCAGTTTATTAAACTTTGGCATATGTTAGTGTTATCAGGTTACCTACTACAGACATGTAGGTTCATCATGGCTAATATCTCCCACATACTTGTTGTCATGGTCTGGAGATAAGATTGTAGAACTCCAGAATATGAGGTCATGTTCACAACAGGGAAAGCAATCGTTATCCTTTATATAAGTATATAAGTAAATACTCACACCTTAAAGAAACCCCAGCCTTGGGGAAAACCAGCTAGACACAGCAAACATATTCTTACATTGTTAAAGAAATAAACCCCCTCATGGCTTCAAGATCTGTTCTACACACAGTAGTACAAAAATAAACATACAGTAGACTCTCGATTATCCAGAATTGGGTTAACCAGGATGTGGATTAACCAGGATGTAAAAAAAATATGCGTAACTCGCAGGGCCGGCTCTGGCTTTGTTGCCGCCTCAAGCAGACACACACAAAAACCCCACCAGGGCACAGGGCAGCCAGCGAACCAACCCTCCCTCCCTCCGGAGCAGGATGGCTGATGAACCAAGCCCCCCCTCCCCATATTTCCTATGGATGGTGATTATCCAGGATTTTATTAACCAGGATTAATTTTTTCCCTATCATCCTGGATAATCGAGAGTCTACTGTAAAATAAAATAAATTAAATCAAAATGCGAACATGGAAGGGAGGAAATGATTTAAAATCCTGTGATTTTTTTTTTCTGTCTGATGAAGTGCAGAAGGAATTATAATGGAGGGGAAAGTTACAGCCTTGCATAAATAGCACAGCTTGATTGAACATGAGAATGCCTGATGTTTCTGGTTTGAGTGTTTGATATTTGATGGTGTTTGGTCTCATCTGCGGCGTCCGGCGCCTCAACCCATTTGATAGCCCCTGTAATGTGGGTTGAGTGAAGTGAGCGCTAGCATGTGTTAAAGGTTCACTACTTATACTCTGCACTTTAATTGGAGAGAATAGGACAACCCCATGTTTTCAAAGACCAAAACTGTGTGCTTATTTCAATCCACATAATCTTCAGGTTGCCCTAAGGCATTCTGCTGTCTAAGGGAGGTAGGTGAACAGTTCTGGTCTGATTTCAAACACTCCTGCTGATTGGGTGTTGGGTTTTTCTGTTCTCATCTGTTCACACACTACAGCAGAAAGAGCACGTGAAGAAATACAGCATTGAGCCCAACATGTGAGAAAAGTGCATGTCAGAGAATGTGATCAGTTTTGTAAAGCTTTCAAAATGAGCAGTAGCTCCTAGACCCTGCACTTCCCTTTGGCCTAGAGAGCGCTGTCTGAGCTTACATTTTAGATGCAAGTATAGCTAATGAAAAGTTGTCCATCATTGCAATATCTATGAGCAGTCTTGTATATCCAAGATGAGGTGTTGAATGATATGAAACCCCGAACGTTAAAGAAGACCCAACCTACTAGACGTACATTTTTATCCCACTGCTTGCTGGATTCTGTTTGCATTTTTATAGGTCAGACTAATTTGAAATGCATAGGCAAATCTTTCATGTTCCCTCCTACTCCTGCTTGCTATTGTGAAGGGGAAAATTCCATTTTATGGAAGTTGATTAGTTACTTGTCAGTATTTTTAGCAAGGCTGTGCCTGAATGAAGTTTAAATCATAGCAAAGGTGAATACCGCTTGATGGGAGCCATGTAGGGCTGCATTTCGAGCTATCGGGTTCAGCTGGGATCAGCTGTAATTCTTGGCTCGTTAAGGCGTTTCATTCTGGCAAAATGAAAAAATAAAACATGAAAGGACACACACACCCCCAAAACTTCTAGTGTTATTGCTGGGGAGGGCTGGAGGAGGGAATGGAATTCCTTCTGGTAACTAAAGGCTTTTGTTTTGCTTCTTCCAAAGGAACATCATGTTCGTTCATATGTGTCAGCCACTAGAAGTTTGATTGTCTCTAGGTTGAGGGGAATACAATAAAAGAGAGAACAAATGTCTGTTTGGGTTTGGCTGCTAAGAAAACATTAGCACAGTACAGAAGCAAATTATAAGCCAGATCTTTATCTGGTATAAATCCATGTAACTAGTTCATTGATCTGATCCTGTGTGAATGTGTGAATAAAATTCGCAGATGTTAAGGCCAGAATAGATCCACCAGGACTATTGCATCATAGCCCATAGAATATCAACTGGCCCTTCCTACAATGAAGGGAATCATCCTTCCATTCTATGTAAGCAAATGCTATTGAACCCAATAACTGGGGTGGAAGTAGAACATAACTGTTTGAAAGCATCCAGTCTCAATTTAACAACTCCAGATGATGATGAATTTACCACATCTCTTGGTAATCTGTTCCAGTTGTTAAATATGATCACTGTTTAAACTGGATCTTATTTCCAATTTGATTGTTTCCAGCCATTGCATCTTACTATTTAGCTTGTCACCTTAAAGAACCCCCATAATATTAACTGCACTCTTTTTGTGTTGGTACTTGCAGACCACAATTCATTCAAAATTCTGGCCCATGTCATTCTCTGTTTGCGCGCTGCAATGCCATACAAGAGCACTGAATACAGTTCCTAGCTACGGTCTTTTGCATATTAGCCAACAAGAAGTGAGTAAACCCTGGTACTAGGAGAGTAATCATGGGATATGGCTATTCCTCCTGTTGTACAGGAAGGGATTGTCATTTGACAGAGCTTATTAGTATCACATGAAATCGATGAAGTACTTTGTAGCCCATTACTAACCAAAGAGGATATTAAATAGCTTCTACTATGGATAAAGATTTTTAAATCAGCAAACCCAGATAACTTGCACCTAAGAGTTCTAACAGAACTGGCGAAGGGAAATTTGTGAATACTGATGTTCATTTTTAATAAACATTGGAATACCAAGGAAATTGTAGAAGCATGGAAGAGTGCTAACGCTGTGCCAAAATTCAAAATGGGCAAACGGAATGACCCAGGTAGCTATAGACTAGTTAGCCTGACATCAGTATTGGAGAAAATAATGGAAAAGCTGATCTGAGATTCAGTTAATAGCAAATTAATTGTATTCCTATCCTTTAATATATGGGCAACATGGTTTTATGAAAAATAGGTTTTGCCAAACAAACAGGATTTGATTCTTAGATTAGATGATAAGTTTGGACAATTAAAGGTAACTGCATAGATGTAATATGAACATTTAACTGAGTATTTCAAACCATTCTGATTTAAAAATTAGCACTATACAATATCAGTCAAGGAACCTGTTAAATGGATTAAGAACAGGCTAACCGACAGAACTCAATACAGTAGTTGTCAACAGGGAAACTTAATAGAATGGGGGTGTTTTTATAGGGGTTCTGCAGGGTATGTTACCAGGCCTGACAGTATTCAACATTTTCATCATTGATCTGAAAGTAAATATAAAATCACTACTGATGAAATTTTCAGGTGACACAAAGATTAGTAGAATGGTAAATAATTATGAGGACAGCGTAGCTGTACAGACCGATCTGGATCAATTGGTAAGCTGGGTCCACTCCAACCAAATGCATTGCAAGCCAGCCAAATGCAAAGTTATACATCTCGGAACAAGGAATGCAGATAGCACATACAGAATGGGGGGCGGGGCTGTATCCTGGAAAATAGTCACTCTGAAAAGGCTCTAAGGGTCATTGTGGACAGGCAGCTCAACATGCACAATGTGGTGCTGCGGCAAAAGGAGCTGATGTGATCCTTGGATGCATAAACAGGAGAGAAGGGAGTAGGAGTAGGAAGACGGTTTTACCTCTGAATATGGCATGAGTGAAACTGATCCTGGAATACTGCATACAGTTCTGGTGTAAACATTAAAAAAAAAATATGTTGAAAAATTGTAGTGTGCGCTGAAAAAAGCCAGAAACATTATTTGAGGGCTGGAGAAATGCCTTACAGGGAGAACTGTAAAGAGCTCATTCTGTTTCATTTATCAAAATGAAGACTGAGAGGTGGCTAGATATGCGTGTATACCTTCACGGGGAGAAAATACTGGGTATTAGAGGGCTCTTTAATGCAGCAGAGAAAGTCATAACAAGGCCCAGTGACTGGAAGCTGAAACTAGACAAGTTCAAATTAGAAACAAGGCACACATAAGAGTGCATCAAACAGAAAGCAGAACTCCTCCAGTTCCCTGACTCCTCCGAGACCACAATCATTTTTATATAAAGCCCTTCCTCTTTACCTCATTAGAACCCTGTACAATGTTACGTCTGCCCCCTTGTGTGTCTGCACTCTGATGCAACTTTTTATTGCATGATCATATACTGTTTTCTCCACAGGATCCAGGCTGTATTCACTGTGTATGTTGGATAAAGAATGAGGCCCAGAGACCAGGGCGCCCTTTCCTCATATGCTTCGGTTTTTGCATTGTGTGTCATGAAATAGGTTGGCCTTTGTAGCACCAAACTTCATTTCCTGTAGAAAGTGTCTGGTGTACAGTGAGTGAGGCTGGGGGTTTCTAGAAGATGATTGGTCTTGTGCTTGATGTACTGAACAGAGACCCGGGAGATTTGGGTTGTATTCCTGCCTTTGCCGCGCGCTTCCTGTGTGACCTACCACACGTCACCAAAGCTTGTTTAGGGGCCTGAATGTAGATTTAGGAGCGCAGTTAAAAAAGGATCTTGTATCGGTATTATTAACGCACATCAACTTTCCACAGAAGTATTATTAACCTCTTTGGTTACCTTTACAAGACCCATTTGTGTCTGGGCAGCCTCTCATCATCGGCGCATTTATTTGGTAAATGCCTGTTTATGAAAATCTTGGCTTTAATCTCTGTGCTTTGCTTCCCCCTCTGCAATACGGATAATTCTTCCCTCTCTCACAGGGATGTTGTGAGGATAAATTTTTTAGTGTTTGCGAGGCATGAATTCCATGGCAATGGGAGCTGTAGCAAAACCTGAAAAGAACTCTCTATTCTGAACAATATGAGGATGATGTGCAGTAAATGAGGCATGGGCCACGTGCTGAACAATGAGGAGAAAGTATTAAACAGTTGCCTCATTCCCTGAGTGCTCACGCTCTCTCTCGCTCTCTCTCGCGCCCTGAATGAGGCCTATGAAAAAATTAGTATGTTACTGTGTAATAAAAGACCGTCTCATAATGTATGTGCACAAAGGGGGAGAATTAAACTGCCCATTCCCAGGGTTCAACTGAACTACATACTCTGTAGATATATTAAAGCTCACCTTTGTGCTCCCTTGATCCTATTGCTCCTATTTGCCAGCCCAGTCCCTCGTTTCAGGGGGGACATCTGCTGCAAAGAGCCCCAACAGGTCCCAAACGCCTCTGGAGACTGGTGTGGCTATAGGTCTCCTAACCTCACCCTCGTTTATCCGATACACCGGCAGCAGAGCAGGTGGTGTTAGAGCTCATGTGTCATGTCCATCCCTCCTTAGCCACTCCCTGTACTGGGGTGATCTTCCAGGGTGCAGGATCCTGATTTTAGGCCATAAATTAACTTGAACTCCAGATCCCACCGGTATTTGTGGTGCAAAGTAATTGAACTACACCTGAGAATCTGCCCTAGTTTGGGTAGACAACATCAGCATTGTCAGTTCCCTTGCCTATGCTTCACTTTACACCCCACACCTTCTTGTGGAGTGGTTTCTTTGTTGTACAGAATTCCTAATAGACCCTATATTAGCTAGGTTTCTTACCACTGTGAAATTGACTATTCAGAATCCATTAACTTCTCACTGTAAGGGGGATACACAGCACATGGCATTTGCTGTAGTCAAGAGAAGGTTTTTTGAACAGAGGCCTAGGAAGGGCTTCACAAATGGATATCAGACCGTGCTTCCCTTGAAGGGAGGGTATTGATGGTCTCAGTCAAGAGAATAGACCTAGTACTTTCTTGCTACTATTAGTCAGCCAAGAAAAAACATGAAACCAGCTCTCAGGTTGCAGCCAGAAATAGGGTGACCAGATGTCCTGATTTTCTAGGGACAATCCCAATTTTGGAGGGTCTTTTTCTTATTTAGGCTCCTACCCTGTTTCCCCGAAAGTAAGACATCCCCCGAAAATAAGACGTACTTCCAGTTTTGGCTCTCGCTGTAATATAATGTAATGTAATTTTGGGAGCAAAAATTAATATAAGACACTGTCTTATTTTCGGGGAAACACGGTATTACCCCCTCACCTCCTGTCCCGATTTTTCACATGTGCTGTCTAGTCACCCTAAGGAACTACCCCAGCACTTCTCAGTGAATGTCACCAGCTGAAACTCATGCCTTTGGCCACTCCAGTCTCTGTTGTGGAGTCTAGAGGCAGTCAACTCAGTCCTTAGAGTGAGAAGAACTTGACTTCATCACTGCGTTATGACCGACTGACTGGGTGAGGAAGAGGCAGGGCCATTTTCACACAGTCTGGCCGGACATGGAGGGAAGCATGTGCTGCACATCCCTAAAACGTCGTGCAATAGAGTTAATTCCCAAGGAGCTCCAGCAGGCAGCTTCCTGGGCTGTCGTGTCTCTCCTGCCGCTATTGTAGTGGTAGTGCGGAGCCTCACCGTCTGCTGCATGGGGCTCTGCCTTCCTGGTGCCATCCAGCCTGAAGTCCATCCAGAAAAAGATTCATAGCAGCAGGATTTCAGTTTTGTTAAGCACAGGCAGCCATAGCCGCGAGCTGTGGTGTGGGATTGTACCATGCACGTTTTGTTACCAGACTAGGACCCGCCGTACCCTGACTGAATGAAGGGAGAGAAATGATTCAACATACCGCACTCCTTTTGACGTGTCCATTCAAAACTCCTTATAAAAACCCCAGAAGACAGAAGTGAGTAGATTCCTAAATATGCACCACAATAGATATTCATAAAACTACAATATGTTCCTCCATTTGCATTCTCCCCAGAGTACAAAGACTAGATGTCATTTTAAATTCCCCCTCATTTCACAGAAGTATCAGGCCGGATCCTCAGCTGGTACAAAGCAACATAGCTCCATTTAAATTGATGGAACTACACCAATTTACACCACTTAGGGAATTGGAATCTGGGCCAAGGAAAGCAGAAGCCCAGGGTGGGCATTACATGTACATACACATCGCGGTAGAGATTGAAAAGTGCAACTACAGCACAAATGCTCCATTTGAAATTTTTCTTACAGCAGCATTCAAGCCTATGCTGTAATTATACATATTGTATTTCCTTGTATTCAGACCTTTGGGGAATTTATATTGTCCTTGCTAACGCCAGAGGGATTGGAAGAAAGCAGTCATTTAATGATTCAGCTGTCTTGGGCTCTATGATTTAATCAATCATATGAAAGAATTTTTTAGACCTTTTGTGTTTTGAGTTCTCTTGTCTGAGCAGAGAATGTTCCCTTTTTGAATTGCTTTAATAGCTGTATTTATCCAGCTGAAAGTTCCTTAAGAAATGAAAGTAAAATCAAATTGCTGAGAATGCCTAGATAATTTATTGGAGAATATTCAATTAGAATATATTAATATTTTAGATTTCCATCATTAATTTAATATTCAGAGATTTAATTTAGTCGTTGAATTGCCGTAGTGCCATGTGGGGGTGAGTTGTTAGGCTGAGTGCTTAAAACACCTGCCACAAATGGGTGACTCTCAGTTTGATTCCCAAGAGTACAAATGCTTTTCCACTGACAAGCCTTGCGTCAGAAACCTAGACACTAAATCTTTCTGGGGCCCTGAATTTTCAATAATTGCAGAATGGAATAATATCTTGAAGGAGAAATACGTACAAAATCTTATTTATCTGTGGATCAAAGTTCAATCTGGGGAAAAGATAAATAAGATGAAGTTCCAAATTTGACTATGTATTATTGCAGAATTTCATTTTGCCTATTCTTATTAATATTAAGGTAGCATCTAGCAGCCCTGCTCTCAGATTGTACAGACAAATTGGGAAAGAAGAAAGTCATTGCCCAAGAGAGTTTACATTGTTGTCCCTACAAAATTTAACCTACATAATTTTTGTGTCTGCAAATGACTTGTGGGCGCATATAGATCTATTTGCATGACTAACAACCAACTTGTTGGTGTAAATCCGGTAATAGGCCATGCAAGGGCTAATATATGTGCCTGAACGTCACTGCTGAGACAAACTATGGGCCCAAACATTGCAAGTACAAATAATGCCATGTGGGAAAGGGTCAGGGCACTGAAAATTTGGGCTTCATTTACAAAATGCTTTATACCCCTTAGTGAGCCTCAGCGAAACTGGGATTGGGGGGTACAGACTGGTATGCCATCCCAACACTGCACAATCTTGCTGGCTGAAAGATATCCTAAAGAGTTGAACATTGGAGCCATGTCTGTTGGCTCCCAGTTCTGTGCTCAGCTTCCTAGATCACATCCATTCATGATGAGTTTGTTTATTGTTAGGCACTCTGAGAACATTGGATAAGAGCAACCCTCTATTCTGGGTTTATAATTAGGATAACCAGTTATTTCTCTCATTCTGTTTTGAAGCTGACTGATAGATCTGTCTAGCTGCTCCTAAAATTCAGAAGGATGGCATTCACTGAGAGGTCAAAGCTGTCCATGCAGCAAGGACTAAGTGCCCAGTGCCCATTCCTTGGTTATTCTGAACTGATTTATACATTCGTAGCCTGTCTGGTAGATCCAGTTCCAGATGAGTTCACCCTGAAAAGTGGGAAGAGCTGAAAGATAAATACCCCTCCCTCAAAAAAAAATCATGAGGTGTGTTGTACAGGGTTTAACAATCACTCTGAGAAGCAATTGGATGTAGTAGTCCATAGCACATATTGCAACATATCATCATATTCCCCATCCTTTTAAGGAAATAAGATAAGTCTAATAATCATTCAGTACAGCTGTCATTATGTGTAGAGACAAATAAAGGAAGGCATAGTCCGTGCTAATGTGAACTGCTTATAAAAGCTATTCAAAATGTATAAAGTCAAAGTGTATAGAGGGAGGGTAGATTAATTTGATAAAATAAAGGATTTTGTTTTGCTGATGCATTGCCGAATAATTAATAAATAAAAAGGCCAAGACACAAGATGAGGAAAAGAACTCGCAATCTGTCCCTTTGTTGGGATCATTCATTTCTTAACACCCCTCACCCACTTTGGTAGCAGGTTGCTGTGGAATTAGATTTCTTTGTTGACTTGAAATGGATTCTTAAAGAAACAGTGGAACCTGAAAGATGGTGCAGTTATAACCTTGACAGCAAGACTGTTTCTGAAATATGCTGGTTTGTGTCTCTATAGCTTAGGGAGAGCAGAAGAGACCACCCATATCTTCTCTAATACATCTGTTTCTTCTTTCTAATCTGTATTGCTGAACAATTAAATCCAGCATCTTGGAATTTCAGATGTCAGCTTTTAAGATTCAAATAACTTACTCTTGGGTTCATGTTAAGCCTTCACTACTGTAGCTAATTGTTTTATTTTTAGCAGTTGAGATTTTCAGTTGTGAAGGTGTAAATCCTTTTGCAGCCTTTCCTAATGCAGTCTGGTTGAGGTTTGTAAGCCATGATGGTGTAGCTGTTTAGCATTTGCCATGGTTTGATTAAAAACTCTGGCTTGGTCTACACTAGGAACTTATGTAGGTATAATTATGTCACTCAGCAGTGTGGAAAATCCTAACCCCCTGGTGTAGACACTGCTATGTCAATGGGAGGGCTTCTCCCACTGACATAGCTACCACCTCTCAGTAGGTATTGTCTTCACAAGTGCTACAATGCCACAACTGTGCTGTCCCATGGCAGCATTTTAAGTGTAGACATGCCCCTCCCTCTTTTTGCAATTTGTTCTTGATGAACATTCCTGTGGGACAGCTGGTCACATTTTTGATTAAAATTGATATTTGGTCACCGCGTCCACTTTGAAACACTTTATAGCCACACACTGAATAATCAGGCAACTGCGTTATATTAAGGGACACATTTGTGGCCAACCTCAAGGCATCTGGGGCTTGATCCTGCACAGTGCTAAACATGGTGGTTATGAGTCAGCAAAGCATTTAAAAACATGCTTAATTTTCATCCCTTATGAAGTCCCATTGACTCCTCCAGGACAACTGGAGGGCTGAAAGTTAACCTTTTTTGTGGTTGGTTTTTTTGTTTGTTTGTTTTTGTTTTTTGCTTTGCTCGATTGAGCCAATGCGGTCAGCACTATCGCAGGATTTAGCTCGTCACAAGCACATTCTGCGTTGTGTACAAAATAACTTGCTCACGCATTTCAAGGATTTAGGGACCACGTTGCCAAATTTGCATATGCAAAGGAATGTTTCCATACAGAATGTAAATGTGCACCCACTTTAGCAAGTGCCTTTAGTTTCATTTCCAAAAAATTGGACAGACAAAATCAGAAGCCAGCAATGAAAATTTGGCCCTAAGACTGAGATTTATGCCCATAAAGTTAGGAAAAACTAAATTGAGAATGTTGCCATTAACCTATAGAAGCCCGTGCTTGGTTTTTGTATGTTTAGCAGCATGTCGATGGAATCCCCATGTCTGGAGATCCTTTAATACTGTCATAGGATGAGCTGGCCCTTTAAGAAGGTTGGGGTTCAGACTCAGCTATGTCAGGTTTAGCCCATCTCCCCAGATGTAGAGAATGAAAATACAAGGTTCATGTCATCAGAAGCATGTGACTAAGAACCAGGCCTACTGGGGCATATAAGGGCAGTCTGTGGTCATTCTAGAGAGAGACTCCATGAAAAGAAAATTGGAGAATGTGTCCATGCTTCATTATAGTGTGGAAAGACCAATCAGGAGGCCTATGCTGGGTAACTCTTCGTAGCTCCTAGCTAGAAGGCCTGGGGGAACCTAGCTAGGAACCTAGTTTGAAGGCCTATAGGGAGCAAGAGTCAACTAGAAAGATTGGAAGGGGTGTGAGAAGAAATTCCTATTGAGGCCAAGAACCCTACATGAAAGATATTGAGTCAGTTCGGAAGTTGGGTGAAAGATTTTGTGATGTTGTGAACTCTCGTAATAAACCAAACTCCTGAACAGAGAAGTTAATGAGAAAGCACCCTCCCTTTAGAATTTGATTAGCTGGGAAAGAAGGCAAAACTAAGGCACTGGCCAAAGCCAGAGTGGTTAAGCCCTGCTACAGATATCCAGAACCAGCTCTGTCCGGAGTCACTGCAGACAACTGCCACACTCAGACAAACTCTAATGATGGATTTTACATAACATTGCATTTTAGCAAACTTTCGCTTACCTGTCATGTGGGGGTTATTCACTTCCCCAACCCTTTGTTTCCCAAAACTTTATGTGTAAGCCTGTGATCTATATAGCGATGATGGAATGAGACCTTGTATCCCAAGTTTCAGCCTGCAGGAAGTTTTTGTGGATGTTATGAACCCCTGAAACTGAAGGGTTATGATGGAAATACTGACAGACCTTTAACTACAATACGAGCAGGCATCATTGTAATAATTCCAATCCCATACTTCTTTAGCTGTCTATAAAGAAGTTATAGCTGTTTTTTAGTCTGGATATCCATTTTATAAAATCAAAACATTAAATGGCCTTAAGATGTATTTGTGTCTGCATTCAGTTCTATAATCCTTTCAGGCTTTTTTGCAATTGACTTATTTGTATGATTTGGGCTTCAAGGCTTCATGAGCTGTAACATTTATTTAAACAAAGAAGCTAATTTTATTTTCAGAATGTGTGGAGGGGAATTCAAAATAATAAAGCAGGAAGAAATACACGGTCTCATTGTTTGTCCCTGAGAAATACAGCCAGGCTCTGAAAAGATTGGACTGGAAGGCAAGATTATGCCTTTTACCCACAGGAAATAGTTTTGTATTCTCTTAGTTCTAATGAGCCATTCACAAAGTAAGGTACTACTCGATTTGAAAAGGCAGCACAATCTTCTGGCTCATACAAAACCAAATGGCTCTTCATTTGGCATTTATAGTCGCAATAGTCTGCGAGCTAAAAATGCAGCTCACCTGGATGTCCATCCTCAGAATGGGACTTATCTGTGAATACTTAGGTTCGTACCTGCAAGAATATAGTCCGGTTGCTATATTTGCAAGTCACTCCTGAGGGTTTAGCAGATAAAAGCCAATACTTCTGGTTACATCATTGCCTGTCCAGAATTGACCATCATTCTCCTAACTTTATTGGCAGAAGAGCTCGTAGGTGAGTGAGTACAAGAATTCAAGAGACGCTGTGATGCTTACCAGACTGGGGTAAAGTAGATGGACAAATTATTTGCTTCAACCACATGTCCCCATACAGTCCTACGTGGAAGTTCCTATAGTTGGGAAAAAATCTGTTTGGCTATCTTACATTTAAAGCATGGTGATTTACGGTGAAATGATGATACAATTTACTTATTGGTAATAGCATTCACCAGTGTCTAACGAAAAAAATATTTCCAGGGTAGAAGACTCAGACATCATCAGAACATAAATCATTTACTGCAGGCTATAATAGTTATTTATGCATTTGACAGCAAAGAATTGAGAAGTAAGGTGCCAGTTTTCTTTCAGTGATGGAAAATATATTCTAATGTCTCTGTGAAAAAATATTGCAGGAAAACATTCAGATTCAGCTTGATGGCAAAAAGCGCTATTGGGTAGCATCTGTTTTTGCAGAAAAGCTCCCATTAGGGAGGAACTTAAACATCAGAGCAAACGTTACAACAACTGTCTAGGTTTACCAAATATTTTGCACCCAGCATTATGTTTATGGTGCAGTTTTCTGTACATTAAAGAAAAAGGCAATTTGGAATTTATGAAACAGCTGCTGGGCCTTTGGAGCATGCAGGGGACAGAATGAAACTATATATATTTCTGAGGTTATTAAAGGGAAATAATTTCTCCATTATTCCCTTTGAATTGCATCTCCTACAGTATCTGCAAGCATTAGAGAGAATATTTTCTTATCGCTTTTTGATTAGACATGAATTCAAAATTTAACATTAGGAGATAGCATGCTATTAGGAAATCAGCCACTTCCTTCTCCTTTTCAAGCCATCAAGTTGTTAAAAGGCGCCCCCTTTTTTACCTCTTGTTCCTAATGAGACTTCCTCCTTCTCCCCATGATTCTTTATTTAAGCAAACTTAGCTCTTGATTAATCAGTAATTAGAGAAGGAGTCACACTGATTTTGAGCCTCTAGCATCCTACTTTTCAAGTGAAATTCAATCGAAAGGCAAGCCAGGTTATCAATATTACACCATTTCTAAGCATGTCTGTGCCCTCATGGCCGAGTCAGATTAAGCAATTTATAGGCTCAAACCTAAACTCATCTAATGTGAGATTATATCACATAGCACTCATCATTCCCCCACTGTCTCTCTTGTTTTCACTTCTGCCTTGTTCTCTACCAATAAGCATTCAATATTTCTGCTGGTGCCTTAGTGCATCCTTATTGTAGTTGACTAAAAGAATAGGTACTGTTTCACTTTACTTTGTGTATGCTGAGCCTTTAGGACCTGATCCAAATCCGACAAGTTCCCATCACTCTCAGCTTTGGGTCCGATCCTTGTATTCTAACATTATAATAATGTCAGGTAATTCTGGAGTTACTATGCAGTGGTGTGAGGAAAAAGTCACTGCAGGTGCGCAGCTTAATGGGGTATTAATTGGATAGTGGGTATTCATAAGTACAGAGCACAGAGTGGGTATGTTTACGAGGGAAAAGAACAAATGCTGGGTGGTAAAATGTGAAACTAAAGCCAGGGAAACTTTATTTTCCTGGCACAAATACATGCTAGGATCTCAAGGAGTTAATCAAGATCTGAGTGTGTTTTCTGGGCCAGGTTAATTAGTGTTCTCACTTACAATTCATCTTCTTCTCCATTTTGATCCTTCACTGAAGTTCCGCCTGTGCTGGCAACTTCAAATCACTTCTCAGGCAGCAAACTGTTCTCATAAAGGTGACAATGCTGGAATGGATTCATCAAAGGGAGCTGCTAATTGCACACGACAGATTTTTCATTTCACTTTTTTTTTCTCTGAGATAAGAGACTTGACAGATTATTTAAAATAGCCACAAATGCTATAATGATTGGATTTCTGATGCTGATAAGCTGGCCTAATGAAGAGACCCAGGCTTGGAAGCTATTCAGGTCAACCATTTCCGTGTACGAACTGCTCATAATACTAGCTTGAGGTTATGTCATGGGAAAACCTAGACTCAGACACCTCAGAACAGCCAATGTAGATCACTTATTTCTGCTGTCCTGTTCTCCTCTCTTTCTAAATAAATATCATTTCATCTTCTTGAAGCTATGCGTTATCTTGAAGAAACCATGAATGGGGGGTCGAGGACAAGATGGGACCTGTGAGAAGAAGGTTATAGTCCTAGCCTGAGGCTTGAGAGACGTGGTTTTATGTCCCTGCTATGCCGCAGATTTCCTGTGTGTGATCTTGGTCAAGACACTTTGCCTCTCTGTGTCTCTATTCCCCATCTGTAACAACGAGGATAGTAACGCTGTCCTCCCTCACAGGGGTGTTGGGAAGATAAATACATAAAAACTCATGAAGAGCCTAGATACTATGGTAACGGAGACCACATCCGTACCTTAGCTAGATGGAACAGCATGGGGAAAGGGACATTGCTCAGTGCTGATCTTTAGCCAACGTAGATTTCCTTATGCTCTCTGGGCTAGAATTTTAAAGGCATTTGCCCATCTAAAGGTGCAGATAGATGCCTGGTGGGTGCTGTTCAAAATCCCATTAAGCACTTTGAAAGGTCCTGTGTGGATTCGGGTCATCTTTCCAACCTGCTCTCCTTATGTGAGAGGAGAGGGAATTGCCGCTTAACCTTTAAAATGAGGACCAGCATCTCTTGACATTTTTGTTGTCAGACTTTAAAATTTCAAAAGGTCATCTTAAAAATCTATCTATCTATCCCCCATCCAGCCACAAAGCAGGAGTGAACCCCAGCCTAAAGACTCCTCTCCCCAATCCCAGATCATATTTCCTGAGGATACTTCCACATCATTTGTAATGGAGCTAGAGTTCCATCCTGGAACATTGACTATGAAAAGAGAAGGGTTCAAACCTCTCAAAAGTTATAACGGCCGCGAACAGGAAAACGCCATGAGGCGTCCGCACATTGGTTTCCTTTGCAGCCCCCATCCCTTCGGCCCTGACACAGAGAGCAAAATCAGTCTGTAAAACTTGCCATATGGTAAGTCCATAGAGTGTGGGAGGAGAAGGGGCATGCAAGAATGTCAGTACGGTTATGATGGGTTCATACAGCTAGAGTTGAAAGCAAGACAGTGCTGGCAGGGCTCCCAAGCTAAGCATCTTGGGGGTTGGGCAGAACTTTTCAGGCCGTTGCAAAAAAGAAAAAAAAAAAAGACTTCTGGCTCTTATTCCACTGTCCACAGATTCCATCTATTCTCCAGCACAGGGATTTTACATTGATTTTCCTCCCCTCCCCTGCCCTCTGTAACTTTAGATCTACATGACAGTGATGTGTCTAGCTGCAGCTTTCCTTTTTTTCACTGTTAATGTGCGTGCATCACTGGGAAAATATCTATTTTCACTTCAGCTGTTTCATCCAGGGAGTGGGCCTGATTTATTTTATTTATTATTTTATAATTTCTCCATATGTCCCAGTTGTTCCAAGAGCAATCCCTGGCCTTCAGTAAAACTACAGGCATAACAATTTCGCTCTTTCTGCCATGCATGAGGGGCTCTTTTCCACTTATTCCTGAGATAGGTTTCCTGTATTAGTTCCTTTTTATTCGTGTGGTTTTTAAAATACAGGAGAAATCATAAATGTGGACGGTTGCAAGGGAGAGTTTGTAGAAGTCCGTCTTTGTACAAAACTATTTGGGGTCTGATCTCATGCCTGTTGAAGTCAATGAAAAGTTATCCCCTTAGTGAGAACAGAATACATCCCCTGGGTCTAGTTACACTCCCAAATGAGCTGTGATCTGAATCAGGTTTGAAGAACCATTCTTGAAGATGGTTTCCGGGAGCGTGGTTTTGCTAAACAGGGTTGGCCAGAGTTAGGTCACAGCATTTTTTTCCCCCAAGCAAATGGTTCTGCAGTACTGTTCTCCAGTTTATCCAGGTGTTCAAGATGAGTCCTTGAAAATGAATTCAGGATCCAGTCTATTTGGATGCATAAACAAGGCTTGAACGTATGTGCCAGCAAAGATTAGAAAACCTTGCTGGGATATCTGGCTTGACACTAATCTCTCTGCTCTTCAATTGATTAAACCTGCAGCTGCTAATAATAATGCTCCCCAGTCATTCTGACCCACTCACTTCTGCAGTGTTCTTCCATGGGAATCTCTCCCATCTCTCTGCTTCTTCCTACATCTTACCTCTACCCCTGTCCTCCTCCTATTCCCTATGGTCATTGGCTCCTGCCTCTTCCCTCATTTAGTATTCTTACCCATTTCCATCTCCAAACTTCCGTTCCTGTTGCCTGTATGTCTAGGACAACCTCCCCACTTATATATGTCAAATTCTCTCCATCTCCTTCCTGGAATGGGTCTCAATATTGAGCACCCCCATCATTCAAAAACATGAGTCAGGCCCCTGACCAAAATCATAAGGTTTGCTTAAAAATATTTTTTCCTCTTTTCTCCTCTGCCATGAAGGCTAGAAACTTACTTATTTTAAAAGGAAAAGGCTGAGATTCTCACAGATTCACCTGACTCCAGGAGTTGTTGTTTTTTTAAATGCACCATTGTTAGACTTGGGGTAAAATATGAGAGCTGGCAACACCTCAGTATGGGCCGTAAAGACTTCCCTTCTCAGTCTAGGGTGACCAGACAGCAAGTGTGAAAAATTGGGACGGGGTGGGGGGTGATAGGAGCCTACATAAGAAAAAGACCCCAAAATCAGGACTGTCCATATAAAATCAGGACAACTGGTCACCCTATCTCAGTCTTAATGGGCGAGTAGATCACATTAAAATGTCTCAGCAGCCTATGACTTTTGGGCAAATGCTTTACAAGTGAACATATTGCTTCGATGGGGTGTTGGAATGTGAGTCTGAGAGACTTGACAATGCCCCTTTAATTCTTTTATTCAGATATATATGAATTTGATTGAGGACGATATTTATTCCATTCAGTTTGCTGATGAAAGATCATGGAGCTCCTACGGGCAAAATGCTTTTAGCAGCCTTTCAGCCCCATTGCTACTCGCATCCACTTGTCTTGATGGCAAGAGCTAGGAAACTGAATGTGAATCAGAGAAAACATGGGGAATGATAGGAGGAAAATGCAGAAACCATTTTCAATTAGTTATACTAAAGCCAAAGATCTTCCACTTCATAGCGACATTATTTAAGTTTCATGCAGCTTTCCAGATTATGACAAGCTGAACAACTTGTTCTGGCTTGGTGCTCAAGGGCCATATGGTACTACTTCAGCAGTTCAATGTGATATTATGAATAAGAGTGCATGAGTAGTGAAATTGTTTTGTTTCTTTGAACCAAATGTCAGTACTACTTTCTGCAGTAAATACTCTAATTGTAATTCATTTTTAATGGGGGGTGGGAATAGATCACCAGGTTTCAACAGCATCCTTGCAGCAAATTGAGGGGAGGGTGGAATTCTGAATTGCCAGTCTAGTGGTTGGGAACCCATTTGATAGCAGAGTTCTTAGGATGTGCTAATATCCTAGAGGTCATGTCCCCGTTTTGGGGTGCTTATTAATGTGATGCTCGTGTCAGCTCAAAAGAGAACTACAGTATTCACAGACTTCTCTTCATATCCTTCCGAACTAGAGTCCTGCAACTGATAATGTCCATAAGGGTGGATGTTAACAGTCAAGATCGAAAAAGAAGATATTTGGTTCAGTGTGTAATCCCAACTAAACACACAGGTATATGAAACTACTACCATGGGTAGGCATATAGTGAAAATGCACAATTTGCAAATCCAGATAGGTAATATCACTCTTTTCAATGTATACCTTTCTGCTAGAGATGGTAAGCTTTCTCATAAACCAGTGTAATTTCCCCAAAGCTGCTAATGTGCAGCAGTGAGAATTTTTGCAGCATTTTACCGGCTAATGTAACATGGACAAAAATATCTCTAGGATCACTTGATTTATAAGCCATGCTGCATTTACTCTACAGTTAAATATGTGAAATATGGATGTGTGGTGCAGTTTATGCATTGATTCCCCATGTATTTTTGAGAATGCTATAAACTTTGTTTGCAAATATCCAGCAAATGCATAATGGATGAGACTTTAATAATACTTTTTACTCCTATAATGTCTATTTTTATGATCTCAAAGCACTTCTCAAACATTAAATAATCCTCACACACCCGCCCGAGGAATGCTAAAAAGGAGTGAAATTATTAGCCTAATCTTTATATTTTATATTAGTATTTATTATTGTTTGTTTGCATTTATATAATAAACATTTTCATTTATATATCTCAAAGGACTGTCCAAAGAACTATTATTCCCATTCAATCTCTGGGAAAACTGAGGTTCAGCTGTGTCATACGGCTTATTTAGGGTCACACAAATCAGCAGCAGAACCAGGAATAGGTCATTTATAGAGAACGATCCCTTTGTGTATGTTAAATACTGGCTACTCATTCAAAATATTTTCATTGAGGGTTAATTTATAGTAAATTATGAACACAAGTAAAGAGTTAGCGTCTAACTGTTTTTTAGGTGCAGATGTTGAGGCTAAAAACTGTCTGTTATCCATTAGATGCTTTCATTTATATGAATCGTATTTGACGTAGGAGGGTATTACCGAGCAATGGGGAAATATCATTATTGGACAATGAAGACCTGAACTGAGAGGGGGATGCCCCAGGGGGAGGGGATGCCCCTTCCACCAACACTTCAAAGATATACATACTCTCTACTTTGCCACCACCCACCAAGAGAACCCTTTAATAACAACAAACTTTATTCTGATTAGGCTTCATGTGCCAAAAAAAGGAATGTTGTAGCAGTCATCAGAGGAAAACTGAGAAGATAGCTGTAGTCCTAGGGAGTCCCCAATAAACATGGTCTATAAGAGGCAATTTTATCAAGAAAGGGGACAAAACTTAATGCATTTGCCTCACTACAAGCTTTTTGTCAAAATGCCCAAACCACGGGTTCCTTCCTGGCTAGTATGGTAATGAGTACATTGATACTGGCAACAGCTGAGCATCCAGAGAGTATAACTGACAGCCCTGCTGAGCCAAGAGGAGAAACCAAGTGATTTGCTGGCATCAGGGGACTGGAGCTTGGATAGGCTGAAACGTTGACATGCAGAATCCTTGAGAGGTGGGCAACTGAAAAACAAGCTTTTTAAAGAGACGACACGTTTGTTTTCTCTCCTGTGGCTAAAAGGGTCTTGGCCTTTTGAGGTGGGTCTAGGTGCAGGCTGAGGCCTAGGGTTTTGTGGGGGTTATTTATACTGCTTGATTTGATATTCTCTTCGCTTTTGAATGTATTTTATTGAAGGAACTTGGATCTCTCTGGCCTATCCGAAGCAGACCCCTCTGAGGAGAGACTGCGGGTCAGTCACACTCACTGCTGACTGAAAAGGATGAGCCTGGAGTTCTTGATATTGTTCTTGTTGTAGTTGGCCTGAAGCACAGGAAAGGCCTAAACCTCAGACACGAGATGAGTTTGAGGCAGGGAGGAATGGGAAGGGGACTGTAACAGATGACTGTCATACTTATTGAGGGCCACGCCTTGGTCCCAGCACCAAGCCCTATGGAACGAGAGGGACTTGTTCCATGGGCGTTGGAGTGGGAAGTATCTTTCCCAAGTGTGGACTGGCAGGAGACAAGACTTCACCGCTGCTTCTGCAGCCTCAGGGCCAAAGTTGCTGCTGTGCCTCTCCATCATGCATGGGGAGATTGCTGGATAGACCTGCATAGTTGTGGATTCACTGACCCTGGCTTTCACACTCTTAATCTCCATATCTGCTATGGCACGAGGGAGTCCCCACGGAGCACCTTTTTGTTACACACAGGAGGGTAGGCTTCTAGCATCCTAAATCCTCTCTTGACCCACAAAGAGGAATTGCATTGGTTGTGCACTGAGGTTTTGCACTGAGGCCTAAGAAGCTCATGGAGGGGGCAGGGTTTTCCCCTTTACAATTTTTGCAGTTACCTGTTATACCATTAATGAATTTCAATCAGTATAGTTAAAATGTACAACTGAGTCACAGTGGGATTTCAGTAATCTGTGCATGCCAATGCATGTCCCAAATTGTGTCTGCTTCTTTGACCCGATTTTGCATGTGCACTCTCTGAGTGTGATGATGAAATCACGGTCATTGCACATACAGATGGGCCGTCAGCTGTGCAGCTGGTTACGTGTGTGAGCATGTGGCATGAGAAGGTGTGCAATCATAGTAAATGCACATACAATGGTAGGAGATGAAAATCTGGACCTATGTTACTTACCATCAATTAAAATGCATATCTGGGGTACTTTAATGCAATATCATTTCTTTGACAGAGACATTTTATGTAGAAAATATCTGATTTTTTAGAGAGTAGTTGTTGGGTTTGGCACAGTATTAGATTTGCAATCCCTAAATGACTGGCTTTGGGGCCAGAACGGTGCTTTCATTTACAACATACAAGGTGCCTTGATTCCACAGTTCCAATTGATTTTCACTCACTGTTTTTGCATTGGCTTTTTACTCTGAGGTTTCCTTTTCTGTTGTTGTTTCTCATTCTTAATATATTCCCAGTTGGAACTGAGTTTGTGAAAGATCTCGGTGCTGATTTGGTGTTTTCTTAACAGTTGTCGTATCCTTTTATGCATCGTTCTCGCACAGTAAGAACATTTTAACCTTTTCTTAATGATTAATATTTCCATTCCCGCTGTTCATTAATCTATACTGGGAAAGGACCATGATGTGTCACCTTAGGAGACTGCTCTTTTAGCCGTTATGTTCCCGCTCTGTGGAATTCCCTGCCCATAGAGATTTTAGTGGGACATCTACTGTTTCCCTTTTAAAGTCTGAACTTAAAACTGATTTATTTATTTTGTAATAGATAGGTTAGCTTGCCATCCCAGGGAGTTATCTCTTTTTGTTAAGCTCTTTGAAGCACTAGGTGTGCTAAAATGTTATATAAATCCAAGTAGCTGTTACTGTTCTTGAGTTGTAAACGGTGCATAGCACATTCATAATACAAGTACACACAACCAGTTGCAATTGAATTATGGCTGACACCTGGGTAAATATAAAATGAGGAATTAATAGAAATTCAGCTGTAAATTTTCTAACAGGCTGTGGAGCTAAGAGTGAATACTTGGGGCTCTCGCAACCTGACTTTTGGCTTTGTCTCTCTACGGTGATAGGCACTGCAGGCACAAAAATGACCATGAGCCAGGCTAAACCTACATTGTCCAAGATTTCCAAAAGCAACTAGTGATTCTGGATGCCTGCTTTTTGGATGCCCACCTTGAGACCTCTTAAAGCAGGGATGGGCAAATGTTTTGGCCCGAGGGCCACATTGGGGAATAGAGATTGTATGAAGAGCCATGAATGCTCACAAAATTGGGGATGGGGTGCGGGAGGGGGTGAGGGTTCTAGTTGGTGGTGCAGGCTCTGGGGTGGGGCTGGAGATGAGGAGTTTGAGGTATAGGAGGGTGCTCTGGGCTGGCACCGAAGGGTTCAGAGGACAGGACGGGGATCAGGGCTGGGGCAAGGGTGTGGGAAAGGGAGCAGGTTCCGGCTGGGAGTGCGGGCCCTTGGGTGGGGCTGGGGATGAGAGTTTTGGGGTGCACGAGGTGCTGTGGGCTGGGATTGAGGGGTTTGGAGTGTGGGAGTGGGATCAGGGCTGAGGCAGGGGTGCGTGAAGAGGTGCAGATTCCAGCTGGGGGTGCAAGCTCTGGGGTGGGGCTGGAGATGAGATGTTTGGGGTACATGAGGGTGCTCGGGACTGGGATCAAGGAGTTTGGAGAGCAGGAGGGGGATCAGGGCTGGGGAAGGGGGTTGTTTCAAATAGGACTAGTGCTCCAACGAACTGCTAACATGCATCAGTAGGATGCACGTGGACAGTTAAACTGCAACAGGCTACTGCAGAATAGATTCACCTCCCCAGCTTGCTGTGGTCTAATTGTCATGGAGGGCTTGTCTACATGAACTTGCCCAAAGTCACACAGGAAGTCTGTGGCAGACACAGATTTCCCAAGTTGTAGGCTAGTGCCCGAACCACCAGATCCAGTATTTGATTTGGGGCATTGAGGCGTGGGGGTAAATAATAGGTTTCCTGAGTAGACCTGCTTGAAAGTTTGCTGTTGAAACTGGTCGAGAGTCCCTTTATTCTATACATTCTGAATTAAAAAATCATTTTATCTTTCTCTGATCACAGCAGATCATGGAGTGAAATGGTACAGCAATTGGGAATGGGATTTTCAGAAAAGTTCTCTGTGTTGCCCCAGGTGAAGTTGATGGTAAAACTATGATGGACTTCAGTAGGCCCATGCTGAGCTCTTTTAAAAATCCTGCCCCAAAATTGGAAAAGACTACTTCAGAGCTGCATAGGAATGTGTCACCCAAAAGGCTAGGTAACCTGGAGTCTCCTTTAAGGGATAGTAACTGTCACCAGAAGTAAGGATTCTTAAAATTCTCAGCCGCTATCTGTTTCTTCACTTGGGTGAACGATTTTATTTCCCATGACTTATATGAAGATTTCAATGTGCTTTTATGTCTTTGTCCTGCTTCTGCGTGCACAGCTAATTTCCTTCAGATTTATCTGCCGGCAGACCTGGATAGGAACAGGTTGCTGCATTCACAGCTTCACTAGGTTTTGAATATATGTTTGCCATGTTTGGATGGCAGAAGGTGATGAGGGGATAGCACATCTCAGATACATGCTCTCTGCCGTGAGGCATTCTTTGACCTTCAGCTCCTTGATTTCATACCTAATGTAGAATCCTATGGTGCATCTATAAAGCTATCAGTTCTATACCATGTTCAAAAAGGTTATTTTTAGAAGATTTTTTTAATTGGGTAACAGAGGGAAAACATTCTGACTACTGCAACACCTTGTTTCGTTATTTTAATTCATTAATTGGCAGGTATTTAATATATGTTTATTTAATGAAGTGAGAGAGGGCCTTTATCAACACCTTTGTGTGTGGAATGACACAGAGTTTTCATGTTGTTCTCCAGAACAGATTTGAAGCCTTTTTTAGAAATGCTGTCTGATCACAAAGTGTCCAAAATGTCAGGGTACATTGTGTGACTCATTAAAGCTAGCAATTAATAGTGGCTCTATAAGAGGATACAGGCAGTGTGAGTTCTCTCTGTCATTTCGAGACGCTTAGATATGTGAAATTAAAAAAAAACATTAATACATGCAATACAGAAATTTAACTTGAGCTCCCAAATGAGACAATTTCGTTCTGTTGCTTAGCTTTACTTGGAAATATGAAACTCTTATTTGATTACAAGTAAAAGTATCTTGGTATTATGAGTAATGTATACAAGACTCTGTCCTGGCTGGAGGTAGTACTGTGCAAACTTGGTGAGTCTGGTTTGCTGTCAATTTGAATAAGGCTGATACCAACTGAGATGTACTTTCAGCACTTCCAAGATGGTGGATAAAGGATGCAGGAAATGGTAGTTGCTGGCATAAATATCCCTCATCATCCAAAAAACTTTAGAGCAAAAGGATAAAGATTGGGTAGCCAGTGAAAGAGAGAGAAACAAAAAGAAGAGCAAGTACAAAAAAACATTCAAGGGAGGTTTTCAGAATTTTCTCCCAAGCAACATAGTCAAGAAACTACTGAAGAAAAGAAGGGTGAGTTTAGTACCTTTAAAAGCTACCTTACACTCTCTGCAAGGCTACGCAAAAACATGCTTATATAACTCTTACCTCAACTTCCTTCTCCCTAGCCTCATCTATGTGTTTATTTCATCCAGCTATTGCATCTTGTCATTGTCCTAAGCCCTAGTCTATCTATATTCAAAGTTGCACTGATCAAGAATCCAGTGTGGATGTTCTTAAATCAATTTAACCTAATTCAGTTTCTAAACGAATTATACTAAATGGATATATGTCAGATTTAAATCTGTTATAAGTGTCTCCATGCTGGGTTTTGTGCCAGTTTAATTAAATGGATTTTAAAGCACATCTTTAGTTAATCCCATGCAATTTCGAATATAAACAAGGACGTAGATTGTAACATTTGCGGTCTTTTTAATCTATATACACACACAGTGTCTAGCACAATAAGGCCTTGGTCCTTGATTGAAGCATCTAGGTGCTACTATATTATTTATTATTCCCAAACCAATAATCTGGAAGCAAGTTTTGATGTTCAGTTTGGTCTCTAATTACTAAGCAGTGAGATACTTAGAGTTACCAAATGTACCTGAGCAGCAAAATGCATACTTTTCTATCAGGTCATCCAACATTCTGAGATTATACTAGACCAAAAGATTTGGTGGTGTTAGTGCCTATGAACAGAACATGATTTTGACAAACGTTTCAGACCAGAAACAGACATCAGCTGCAATACCTCATTGTGGGGTGTTCAGTTATTGATTGCGGTGATCAGTTCCTTGAATATGTAAGTATTAGGAATTGCTTCCATGCTTATGCTTCCATTTTCTGTAACATACTAGGGATGCGCTGTCAAAGAATATTTAGGTTTAAAAAACCTAAAGCTGCACCGTCCTAGATGTGTTCAGAGCTGTCCTGTCTCCCCAGTGCATCTGGTGGTCTCCTTGCGGCCCACTTTGGGGCTCACAGATGAAGCAGTCCCTGAATCTAGTGTCAGCATTTCTCTCTCGCCATCATGCTAGGTCTACAAGAAGATGGGACTGATTCCCCTACCAATCCACATGGGCCATTCACAGTCTGGTCCTAAAAACATGTTTCCCGGTAGAAATGGACCTTTCTTATTTTTCCTTGGGGGATAGATGTTGTGGGGGGAGAGAGCGCAAACAATATCAAGCCAAACACGTCAGCTTTGTGAGGGATTTAACATACAGTTAAATCAACTTCACATTGAACAAGTCGGACACATTGGTGTGCCCCCGGGAAAATAAAATTCCTCACCCTAACCAACTAAAGCCCTGAACTTGCTTAAATTTCAGCATGTTTTGTATGTGCCTTGCTGAACGGGGACAACGTCTCTCTAGCTGGAATGCACAAGATGGCATTTCCCCACCGTTATAAGGGACCTCTGAGTTTGCTGTTTTAGAAAAGCATTGCTGCTTAGTCTAGGAACACCCAGAGCATTTGAAAAAACCGTAGCCAGTCATCATATCCAGCCATTCAAATCTCAAAACTGATTCTTTGCATAATGACTTTAATAAATGTTATTTCCATTTTAATATCCTAGGTATTTCATTTACAAGGTGATTATGTGTTTGCAGAACATCCAGTGCATTTCATTTAGCAGTTACATGCACTAAGGGATGCATTGAATTAAATAGCCTGTATATAGAATTAAAGTAATCATCTATCTGATGTGATATATATTGTATCTGATTCAACAGGTGATGTAACCGCTGTAACCCAATTCTCCATGCAGTGTAATTTTTTCCACTGTGTGATCCCATGAATTCTATTAGTGTTATTTGTTAATATATTCATTTTGGCACGATTTAAATAATATAGAGAATTGTTCGACCACAGGAACTGATCATGCTGTGAAATTAGGTTTTGATGGCAAGGTTTAAAGAGGACTGTGGGATACTGTAATGGACCTATTCACTTTGTAAGAGAACGGCTGCTCCTGACGCATATTTATTAGCATTGCATCTGCAGTGGCTGCTTCCCGTTCTAGGGAAACCTTCCTGCTCGATGGTACAGGAGTAATGACAAGTGCACTAATAGCAGAAGTATCATCTCTCCTCCCCTCCCCCCTCCTCGCATATCTATACCCGCAAAGAAAAACATGCATTATAGGGCAAACCCTTCCTCCACTCATGGACATGGGCAGGAGTGGGGGAGGACACAACACACAAGGATGCAAACTCCTATTTCTCTGTGAAGCCCAGCTGTGCAGGAGCTCTTGTGCATGGAGGTGGAGGTTGGGGGGCAGAGCAGGAGCAGGGAGTTCCATTCCTCCCTCCATGCCAGGCGCGTGAGTGAGTGGAGGATGTGTGCGCACACGAGCTATGAGGTTTAGTGCCACTTGGAAGAGGAGGAATTCTTTTTTGGCTCCCACAAAGCCCTTAAGCTACAATCCTGCCCTGGCACTATACAGTTGTTGCTGCAACTGTAGTATTGATAAGTATCTCAGCATTTGGGGTGAACCAGTGATGGCATTCAATTGGGATCAGCTAGCTGGGTCCTTTCCCTTTTTTTGCGTGTTATCTTGGTGAGGAGTGTCAAGGAAAGCAACACAAGCATTCAACTTTCATGCTACATGAGTCACTGTTATGAGTCAAATGAAGACATGAAAAAAGTATCCTGAGGATTCTGGTGTTCTGATGTAGCACTCAAATATCATGCTGGTGAAAGAGTCCACAAGACCCCTCAAGTACCTCCAGGCACAGTTTCTAAGCAATGAAAGTGTCAGGGCTGTGTTGTTTGATATGTCATCCAACAGAATAAAATATTTCCAGTTAATGTTAAAAACATGTCTTGCTCTAACCAGCTAGTACCAGGAGGCCAGCAGGCAGCACAGATGAGACAGACTGCATCCAAAACTGGTTCAGTTTTAAATTTATCTTGTGAAGGAACTCCTGGAAATTGCAGTGCCTTTGACTTTCCACCTCCTCTGCAGCAAAGGAGGAGAGGGAAGTTGGGTGGAAAAGAAAGCTCAAATCACCGGTCCTCGTACTGTGTGTGTAAAACAGAGAACACAGTCCTGCCTTGTTGGTATGATATTGGTATTCCATTTAGGACATTGTTCTGTCCTTCTAAAATTTAGATAATAGCATGAAAGATCAGAGATGGGCTAGACAGTGACTGGGAATCTCGGGTCTGAGCAACTCTGAGTGTTGGTGTAGGAGGGTGAGATCAGAATCCATCGATCTAAACAGCTGTTCTCCCTCTCCTCCCCTGGTATTGATTCAATGTTGGTCCCTGGAGCAGCTTCTGATATGGGTCTGGATGAGCCTGAAGACTTGCTAAGCATGATAGATTTCCACATTTTGGGAGGAATCCTTATGGGAACTGCTAGTGAGATTTCAGTGTCAACAAATTGAAGTCCACCCCTCATCCTCAGTTCATTCTTGAATTATTTCAACAATCAAAAAATATATGTAGATACAAATACCATCTCCTCATCCCATTTCTAATAAATACTGCAATTTCCCCCTCAAAAGCATCTTTCTGCAACTGGTTTCCAACATTCTATTACCACGTTCCTGGATGCAGCAATTTAAAAAAAATAAAAAAAATCCCTCTGCAAAGCAAACTGTAGCTCCGATTTCAAGCAGTGCAAATAGTTGCCAGAATAGTAGTGGATCTGCTTAAGCAAATGATACTTTTTACAACATTGTAGCACACTTTCTATTGCTCAGTGAATGAGTCTGAGAAACTGCAGCAGGTGTTAGGCAAGTTGCCTCCAGATTGTTAGTTGTTTTATAAGCCAGTTTTGTGTGTGTGTGTTTGCATATGTGCACATGTTTATCTCACTCGATAGAAGGTTAACCCCAGTGAAGTTGTAGGAGTTGTATCTCAAAATAATTATGTTTGGAAGGATTTCTCGTTAACTCCCTTCCATGTATTTAAATGAAGTAAAACTTGGAATTTTTCTCCTTTTGTTCCCTCCCACCGTTCCTTTTTTTGTACAACATTGCTTATCTAATCAACCACTAGTGTTTTGTCTTTGACAGGTTCACAGCTGTAGTGACACTTCTCATCTCACTCACATCAAACAAGTAAATGGCTTTCATTCGTGGTTCTCTTTGTCTGATCAAATAGGTAATTACTATGTGAAATTAAAGACTTCTTTAACAAAAAGGTTCCATATTGTTCATGACTGGCAGAGATAATACAAAAAAGAAAGTACAGTGATTGGGATGCCATGCTGAAACCAGCCCATCTCTGAAAGCAATCAAAAGTGTTATTTATATACATTCCACTCATTTGAGTGAAAATACAAACTAGGCTGAGCCAGACTGACAATCTACCTTTAATCTACATTCCCTTCATACTTTTTTTAACAGAACATCAATTTATGCAAATAGAAAATATGACAGCAAAGTCCTTATGCGTGATATGCATTAGTAGGACAGGTAAAATTCCCACCACCAGCAGCATCTTTGAATCTGCAGGGTATTCTCTGTGATTGCCAAATGCTAACAGGTTAATTCGTGCTGTAGCTTTTGGTACCATAGGTACTGTTTTTCTTGAAGCAGAACACAAAACAAAGCGTCTCTTGGAATGTGAAAAATTCCAGCATTTATCCAGGAGCATTTCCTTAAAGACCACATTTCATCTTCCCCTCTCTGTCCTTTAATCACGTGCTCTGTCTGCAGATACGCATCATTCCCTCTCTTTGTATTTTACCTCTGGGAGAGGTAAGCTGACCACCAAAGTACTTTGGTGGTATATCATGCCTGATGACAGAAAATGGAATGGGCTTTTTAGTTTCTTCTCTGCTTCCTCCCCCCCACCCTGTGTCTCTTTAATGAATGCCAAAAGGTTACTGCATTCAGCAAAACTAATCAGGGGCCTAGTTCAAGCAGCATGAGCCCCTGGAACAGAGGTGAAGAGAAGGATAAACAACATCAATATGCGTAACTGTTTGTCTTTTTGTTATTAACAGCACATGCCTGTCAAAGATCAAGTCAAGGTCATATTTGAGCAGATATTTGTGACCTAGAATTTTGAAACAATATTTTTGCCCCAAGCTTTCTTGCTCACCAGCCAAATGGAGAAACTTTAAAAATAATCTGTTTTCTTCCGGTTCAACTCTAAATGTGGAAGTTTGGGCTCATGGGAATCAATTGAGTTCTTAGGACAGAGGTTGCAGGACAGTAGAATCAATACTAAAATATATATCATACTAGCGAAAATACCCGGCGTTGCTCGGGTCCGTCGGAGGTGGGGAGGGGGCAGAGAGCTGAGCGAGTGCGGGGTCCATTGGAGGGGGGAGGGGGCAGAGAGCTGAGCAAGTGTGGGGTCCGTTGGAGGGGGGAGGGGGCAGAGAGCTGAGCGAATGCGGGGTCCATTGGAGGGGGTATTATGACATCATAACTGTCACAGAGAACAGCAGCTGCCCAGCTGATGTGATTGGCCTTTAAATAATTTCACCCCTGGGGGGCGTCAGAGGTGAGATTTGAAATTTTTTCGACTCTTACCCTGATTAGAACCCTAAGACCTATAACTGTACCAAATTTCAAGTCTCTAGCTCAAACGGTGTGGAAGGAGTAAGTGCACGTACATACACGCATACATACATACACGCATACACCATTTGACTTTTATATCTATAGATATTAAATATATAATGGACACAGTTTGTGCATATGCTGGGTATACACTCAACCTACATACTCTCACTTCCGGAGTGCCTCCTACTGTTCAAGTGGAGGGTTGCCATGGTTTGTTCCATCTAACGCCCCCTTTGGGTGTTCTGGTGTCACAACAATCTGTTGTCATATGTGGCCTAGCCCTCTGGCTGGGTCACAAAAGGGAAGAAACTCAAAATCTAATGGCTTTCAAACCCATCTCCTGGCATTTATGTGGTACTTGCCATTCTCACCTTTTATTCAATCCTTCTACCATTTTCCCTGGGCTGCTTCTACCTCGCTCATCAGCATCTTCACAAGATGTGCAGACTCTGCTACCCTCACCTTGACTTTGTGGTTCCTTTCAGCTTCTCCTGGGGCCAGCTATGGAGGCATTTCCTAAAAGCCAGTCTCAGCTCTTCACTGCAGCCGCTGGATTGTCCTGCTGGTGGCTTTCTCTGCCCCGGCTTTAAGACCGTCAATATCTCTCTCCTCAAAACAGGAGTTCCCTCTCTGCCCTTTTTGTGGGTTTGTGTCTCAGGCCTCTTGCCACTGATCAGCTGCAAAGCTTTTGTCAGAACTTTCCAACTGAGCACCCTTCCCAATTAGCTTGCCAGACTGGAGGGTTCAGCATTCCAGCCTTTTCCAGGTAGTGTCTCCCCTGTTGGGAAAAAGGAGGCAGCTTTTATGTTGTTCCACATTCCCCAAATCCTCCCTGATTGGCTGGATGAGAGGGGAGCCTTGCCCTGTCCATTCTGAAAGGCTCTGGGCCCTTAAAGTAGAAAAACAGTGATCCGTCTCCAAGCACCACTCAGTTTTGGGCTTGGTTCCTCCCTATGCCTATCTCCTTTAGGTTCCTCTGAATCATCCTATTGGCTCTCTCAAAGAAACATGCCAGGTGGTGGGGTGACCACTAGGCAGTACTGCCCTATATGGCAGACTACCCCGTCACACTAAAATATACAGTAGGTGCTGCTCATGTGATGTACAATTCTGCAAATGAGCTCACAGCACCAGCAGAGAAGCTCCTCAGTCCTAGATTCATGGAGCCGAAAAAGCATCTTCAACCTGCAGAAGCCAGCCAGCTGGTCCAACAGCATATGGACAGGAAATACTGGCCACAAACCACCGTACATGGGACTGTGGGTCATGAAGCCATGCAGTTCATGGGCTCATATGCTGTTTTTCTGGCCTGCATCTTCCATGCCTTCTGCTCCCCACTGCAGTGTTCCCACTGCGTAAGATTGAGTTTGGAGTTGTATCAGGTCCAGGCTGCTCACGAAAGATCAAACAGTAGCAGCTGTAGCCAAAACCAGGCATTTTTCATCTGTCTCTGGCTAAGAGCAGGCAACCTTTTCACTCTGATACAGGCTGTGCATTAGGACTGCTCAAGCGCTCAAACTAAAATGCAGCTGTCCAGATGATGAGCAGTACATTGTGTGGAGAGTAGATAACACCAGGGCTCCCACAGCTGTGCTGGGTGCCAGTGGAGTTTGAAGGGGCTGATTTTAAACTCTAAAGCACTAAATGGTTTGGGACCCCAATCACTTGAAGAACAGTCTCCCTTCCTGTACCATGCTGCCAAGGCTGAGATTAACAAAGCCCAGAGCCCAATGTATTTAAATGAGAGTGTGCTGCTGGCTGAACATTCTGCGAACATATCTCCTCCTGTTTGGAATAGGTTTCCTTCCTTAGTGTGATAAAGCCAAACATGTTAACCATGCTGAAAACCCATCCTTTCTTGTACGCTATTGGTAAGGTTAGCGATTCCAAGGGGCGGGACTGGAGAATACAAAGGGATCTCAAGATGTGGATAGGTAGAGTTTCTTGAGCTTTTGTGGGAGTCTGTTAATTGCAATAATAGAAACTCATACAAAGTATTATGTTTGTCTCTCCAATTCTTGGGAGGTGCTAGAAAAGTTTATAAAATAAATACATTGTCTGCTGTATTGGATGGGGGAGTCCCCCAGGCTTGGTGGGCCAATGATTTGATCCACTATGGCAGATCTGATATTCCTATATAAATTGAAGCTATTGTTACTGCTTGATAAAAAACTACCAGGTGGCTTTCAGGTCTATTTGAAAAGTTAGTCATTTTTAACTTATGGTTTCCCCTACAAGCCTTGTGAGTAGGTGTTAGGAATAATATTGAGAAATATACAATATGAAAAATTATAACAAAAAATATTATGTGAAAGTATCCATTTAATGATGGTTAATGGAATGAATGGATAAAAAGGCAATAGGGAATAAAGAGAGTGATACATTTCACTTAATATAGCAGTAGAGATTCTGTTTGTAGAGTTTCTAGTATCACGGCTTACCCGTTACCAGGAAATCTGCACTTTAGCAGTAGAAAGTTTGATTTCTAACCTTAAAGATACAATCTGTTTTCTTGGATTTGTTTCAAGCTTTGCAATGCCAGCTGCATAAAATACCACTAAGCTCTTGCACAAAGAGACATTTGTAATCATTTTACCCTGTAGCAGAAAAAAATATCTCCATTTAGACACTCATTTTGAGTTCATAGGCACATTAAGGACAAACTTTAGATCTTAATGAGGTGTAGGTGTGTGTTCCCCCCCTCCCGCTTAGTTTGGTTTTCTGCCCTCCTATAGATTGTACTATATTTCAGAGCATTAAGAGAAGAGGTGCTGAATCTTTAATGTGACATAAAACAAAAGAAAAACTCTGCATTGCAACAGAGATGAACTTCAGAATTGTGACCTCTCTTTAAGGCCTAATCCAACTCTCATTGAGGTCAGTGGAAAACCTCCCACCGATTTCAGGCCATAAAAGCAGTAGTGGGTTATGTTGGAGTTTATCCTCCTTTTTAATATGACAACTTACACTGCTAAGTATGGGCTTTTATTTATAGATCTATAGATATGAGGGAATGGTTTCCCTACAGCAGTTTGCATTATATCAGTGCCTCATTTAATGGTTGGGATTAGAGGCAGCTGAAGGATAGTTATGTGACTGTCTCAGTTACAAGGCGAACAGCACAGCTGAGCTCTTTGAGTGCCCTCCCCTCAGGTCTTGGGTCCCCAGCCACCACCTCCCTTGGGATGGAATGAGGCAGTTCTCCCACTCACAGACCGACCCTTGGGCTGCAGTCTCCTGGTACCAATTTGGATTATCTCTGGAGCTCTGACTTCAGTGACTCCACAGCTGTGTTCTCTTCAGGAGTGATGAGTAGGAGTGATGAGCAGTAGGAACCGGTGACCCAACAGCCTCCAAAGCATTTTAAGAGAAAACATCTTCAAACAATAGGCCGATCTCTACATGTCTTGCCCTGAGGCTACCCATTCCCTGGATCTGGGAGAATGTCCAGCTTCTCCTCCTTCCCCTCCATAGAACGCTCTCTATCAGCCTGTCACCCTGGACCGCCCCTGAAAACTGAACTCCATCCCCCCTTCTTCTCCTGAGGTGGCTTTTTAACTGGATGTGTGGGCTCCCTGCATGGTAACACCGCTGTGTTACTTTGGGACAGAGTGTAGTAGTAAACCATTGCCTGTAATTGCCCCTCGGTGTGTGTGTGAGACTTGCTTATCTACAGCTAGTGTGGCTTTCCTGATGTTTTTTTTTTCCCTGTAGCCCCCTGTTAAACTAGATCAATAGATTCATGCGGGAAAAGATTATAACCCTATATTCAGTAACTTGTCCTCACTGAGCAGATCCCATACAATCTTCTTCAGAACATGGTTACACATCAGCATTCTCAGCTTATTACATAGCAGCTCCATGTTTGTCACAGCAGCCACTCTTGAGGTTTCACCCTTTGTTTTTGTTATAAGTAGGAATGAAAACAGAACACCTATCAAACACTTTCATGAAATGGATTTGTGTCCAAACGTACATTTTTGGATTAAAGAGGTCAGGTATTGGATCCTCCTTTCCCGACTCCTCGCCCCCCAGTCAGAAGCGACCAGAGAGCCCTAGATCTCAGAAACCCGCCCATCAAAAATGTCACTGAAATTGATATGCCTCTGCAAACATTTCAGCTTCAACAAAACAGCAGATTTTCACACACAAAAAACCATTTAGTCTGCAATGTTCTGACTGGCTCTAGTTGGGACGTATGTAAACAAATAGTTACAGCAGTCGGAAGTAGAACATAACATATCTGTTAAATCAGTAATACATTTTCCCAAGTGCAGTTAGCTTAAATACTTGAACTCATGCATCGCAGCATGTTTCGGGCAGGGGGTATATTCAGTATAACTGCATAACTTAACATGTTATTTTTGTAAATAAAGAAGTTGGGTTTTGCAGCCCCTCCCCCCTGCGCACCGGGCGGAGGCAACAGCTAAGAGGGGGCGCTTAGTTACTTAACATGTTGTTGCAATCATTTCATCATTTGGGCCAGATTCTGATCCCTTCTGCACTGATGTAACTGAGAGCAGAGCCCATGTGCACAGATACAGAGAATCCTTCCTTATTTTACTATCACAGCAGCAGTAGCTGAGCACTCTCCCATATAATTATTTAGGGCCAGGTAATACCGTTCAGGCACAACCCTGCAATGGTAATTGCACTTCTAGCTGGCTTATTTTGCCTCCTGAACTGTATCTTTGCATAAGGGCCAGTTGTAATCTAGTCCCTGCTAATGAACACAGTTTTAATGCTGAAGAAGCCCTTTAAATGAAGACTGTAGCCTGTGCAAAGATAAAGCGTTAAAATAATATATTTAACTAAACAAACTGCTCCATATGCTACCTGATCAAATGAACATCAAAACCTCACTGCAGCAGTGTGAATCTGGCCAAAGAAAATAGAAATGTTAGGATCACATATATAAAAGTTAACCGAGGATTCAGGATAAATCAATATTTTACCAGTCAGCCTAAGTCCGTGTTGGCAGACTTTTATAACTAGATACCAGAGGCTCTGCATTTTCCCCCAGAACTGTGATCACAGTCTTTAGAACTGTTAGAAGCTTTCTTTGATTATGTTAAAAAAAAATCTCACACAACATTACTTGCATTGGAACAATATTGTTTGCTTGGCTGCTCAGCTTTTGATTCACATCAGATGTTTGCAAAGAGGAGAAGAACGAAGAACATGAATTAAAGGCTTTTAAGCCTATATCCTGCTGAAAAGCAACCTGGAGGTCATGGCCACTAACCGTAAACCTAGGCCCATATGTTTAAAGGTATTTAGGCACTGCTGTGTGCAGTGATGCAGTGCTTAACCAAGTTAGGATCCTAAGTCTCATTTTCAAAAGGGTTGTAGGCACTTTGAGCCTAAATCCCATTGACTGGCAATGGGATTTTGACTCCTAAGTTCCTACATTTCTTTAGGAAATAAGATTGAGGCTATGTACACGCTACAGCTTATGTCGGTATAAGTTGTATCGTTCAGGGGTGTGAATAAGCCACCCACCTGGGCAATGTAAGTTGCACCGACCTTAGTGGCGGTTTGAACAGTGCTATGCTAGTTCCGCGGGAGAGCTTCTGCCCTGTCATAACTACCGCCGCTTGCTTTCAGGGGCCGGAGTAATGAAGTCAACAGGAGAGCTCTCTCTTCTCAGCTTAGAGTATCTGCACTAGTACTAACCCCAGTGTCCTCACTGAAGCCAATGTCACCGGCATAGAAGCAATGGTCCTCATGCACCAACTCCACTGGACTGGACATTGCGTGTGGATGCCAGATTCTTGCCTCCCAAAAGCCTATGTTGAAAAAACTGATGTGGACATCACAAAATGGGAGGAGCAAGCCATCAACTGACCTCAGTGGTGGCACATCCTCCATCAGGCAGGATGAGAAGAAGCGCCTTGCCCTTGAAGCTGAAAAGAGAAAGAGGAAGATGGAAAAAGAAAGAACTTTCTCCCAGCAGGCAGCTGACCTGCCAGGAAATGTCTGTACCTACTGCGGGTGGATCTGTGGTTCCAGGATCGGACTCCTGAGCACATCCAAGGACACATGTAAATCCGTGATAGAGATCATCCTTGAATCAATGAATCGCGGATGATGATAGCGGTGGCCCACCACTGTAACTCTGTAGTGTAGCCATAGCCTTAGGGCTGGGCTACACTAATGGGAGGTGGGAGTCAATCTAAGATATGCAACTTCAGCTACACAAATAGTGTAACTGAAGTCGTAGTATCTTAAGTTGACTTACCTGGCCCTCAGCTCAGCGGCGAGTTGATCGCAGCCGCTCCCCCACCGACTCCGCTTATTTCTCTTGCCGAGGTGGAGTACAGGAGTCGATTTGGGGATCAATTTATTGCATCTACATGAGACACAATAAATCGGTCCCCGACACATTGAGCGCTACCCGCCGATTCGGCGGGCAGTGTAGCCATACCCTTATCTCTTATATCAGTTAGGCCTTGCAATGCTGAGTGCAGCAAGTCCTAAACACCTTTAAAAATCTGGGACCTGGTGGTTTAGCCTTTATGTGCATTACCTTTTATGTCTGCAGATCTTCTTGATCGCCAGTGTCAACTGCTCTGGAGTGTCAACAACATTATAGATTGAGGTCACCACACCAGTTGAAATCCAAGTACTGCCTGAGAACACTGGTAGCTGAACAGTGACTCTGAGAAGTGGCATTGCTTTTGAATCTGGTCTTACTGAAACACTTTTTCTATCAAACAGAGAGGTATTATCTCCTGGGAAGGAAGGAAGGAATTAAAGCCAGATGGTTTTTTTGTTTGTTTGTGGATGTATGTTGGACACAAAGTCAAAGCAAAGTGGCTGGCTGGCACATGCATTAAAAACTTGGTTTTGGCAGGTTTGAGGCACAGTAATGTTTAAAACTAAATTAACCCATGTATCCCCAGAAGTGATCTCCTGCCTGACTGCTCATCCAAATGGAAAAAGGGCTAAATTAAATAAGAATTCTTCTCATATGAAATTAGATATGTTTTTTTCATTTGTTTTTCCTCTGTTTAGAGGAAGGAGCTGAGCAAAGATCTGTTTCTGTCCCTGTTTGGCAATCTCAGAATGAAAAATGAGTATTGTGTGTTCCAGGCAGACCAAAGATAGAGCCCCACATATTTCTAGAGCATTTGCTATAAGCACTCAAATCATGTTTTAAAATGACATAAAGAATTTGTTCTCTAAAATGTTCACAGCATTGAAGCTATTTGCAATTACTATCTTTATGAATTTATGATTCTGTATTATTCTGGAAATTGAATAGCTCCTACATTTGAGTGATGAAAATTTGATAAAATAGTATTTAAATAGTCCATGGTCAGAGATGAATAGAGAAGAAACCTTCAAATATTGCCTCATTTTCACCATCTCTGGGATTATACAGTGGTTAGGTCAGTTGAGCTATTTTAATCCCATATTTTCCATGCATTGATATTTTTAATAGAAGGCTAATGTTCACTCTTCGTTTTACAGTTTTCATGCTTTTTTCCTCCCTCTAATACACAGCACTGGCTTTTGCTAACATAATTAGCTGGCACTGCTTTACCTCATCACTTTGTACAATTCCTGCCTCTGTTCTACAGTAGGAACTACAGTACATGACCATTGGGCATAGATAAAACGAGGAAGACTTTGTAGCACCTTAGAGACTAACCAGTTTATTTCAGCATAAGCTTTCATGGGCTATAGCCCACTTCATCGGATGCAGTGAGCTATATCCCACTTCATCGGATGCAGTGAGCTATATCCCACGAAAGCTTATGCTGAAATAAACTGGTTAGTCTCTAAAGTGCTACAAAGTCTTCCTCGTCTTATTTATGGATACAGACTAACATGACTGCTAATCTTAAACCTGCCACTGGGAATAGGTTAGCCTTGATTCTACTTGGAAAAGGGCTCCTCCTATGGTATCCCAGCTCACATTTGAATCTCTCTTATATCTTCATCTGCTCCAGGATCAAGTAGTCTTGTGTTTGTCATACACCAGGCGCACTTAACACTGAGTACCTCAGGGCCCAGTTCTGCTCGAGGGCAGAAAATGATGTATTAGGGAATGGGTGGGCTCATTTAATACAATTTAGCACCCAGGGAGGTTGTTGAGGGAACAACACAGCACTGCCTTATCTATGTCTCCTAGCAGACGCATCCTTCCATTCTCCAAGGTAATGGCAGCGGATTACCTATTTTCATATGTGTGTAAGGACTTAGCACCACTGCCACAGAAGCATCCAGTGCGTGTGTGTGTGTCCCCTTACATGCCTCTTTTTGGGTGTTGCAGACAGGTAGTGGGTGCAGATGCTGGGACATCCTTTCAAGCACAGTGCAACTTTAACGGCACTGGGCAGCTGTTGCCAGCACATCTGCTGTACATGTATGTGCATCCTGGCAGGTGGGCGTCTCCCCTCCACAAGGTTCTGAGCATTGCAGGATTGTGTTTGCAGCTCTCTCCACAGCTCTTCTCATGAAAATAATCTGTTTTTTTATGCAAAGGCCTGTTCCCAGTGCAGATGAGAGGATGGCAAGACATGCAAAGATTTCCGGAGGAACATGCAAAAGAGATTTGCCCCACGATTTAGGACTAGACAGTAGCTGATCAGGAAATCACTCTCTAGCTTAGATGGGAAGAGTGTAAGGAAGTACAAGATGTGTGCTACTGCCAATCTAATGCAAATTCACACACACACACACCCTCCTTTTGTCACTTCACTTCCTCTAATCTTTTGACTACCAAGGGTTCAAATCTGAAAACACTCACTACCAAGCATAGTACATACCCCGAGTAATCCCACTGATGGTGAGCACTATACTTTGTAGTGCAAGTGTTCACAGAATCTGGTCCATTGATTTGTAAACTCCAGAGGACAGGGACCTTTTCTTAGCGCATTGGCCTTTGAAGAATCATGCACATCTGTGGCTCAATAGTAAGAAATATCAGCAACATACCTAAAATTTCCCAGCCAAAGATTAGCATGATGAATTAGCTTAATTTTTGCTTTATATTAATGACATTAACTAATTGATTTATTAAATGTGTATTTCCCAACATCTTAGAGTTACATGTTATTTTATATTGCTTCTTAGAGATTTTGTTTCAATATTCTGGTAGTTTCTGAACCAAAGATTGCATACCTGTAAGTCACTGACTGGTGAATTACATGAAGGCTTGTCAATCACACTGCTAATTCCTGACCAAGGGTTGACCCAATCTTTCATAACCCAGGAGACTGCAATGATGTGGGATTAAAACATAATCATGTTAGATGATCTGAAGGGGATTGAACTCCTCTAATATTTAACCTCTCCTTGTTGTACAATAGCTTAAGTATCTCTGAGTAAGATATTTTGAAACCTGGTGAGGCCACAAATTATTCTAATCCTTTGGGGGGGGGGTTATTTTTCAGCAAGGAGAAAAATGCAGGGCCTTAAAGATCGCTCAGTGATATTCCACTCACTGGTGTTTTCTGCCACAGCTGGCAAATGTTCAAAGGCATTGGACCAGATTCATTCCAGAATTAAATTTAAGCTGAAGCAATTTTTTCTTCTAGGTCAGGGGTCTCAAACATACTCACAGAGTTATTTCCTATGTCCCACCAAGCTCCCCTTCACCCACCACCCGTCCTCCCCCCAGTGTTCTGTGTCCCTGCTCCTCTGCCTACCTCCAGGCGCTTCCCACCGCTAAACAGCTGTTTGGCAGCCCTTAGCGCTTTCCAGGAGCCGCGCACTCAGGGGAGGAGGTGGAAAAAGGCAGGGCAGAGGCAGGGATTTGGGGAATGGGTTGGAATAGGAGCAGGGAGGGGGCGGAGTTGGGGTGGGGATTTGGGGGAAGGGGTTGGAATGGGGTGGGGAAGCGTGGGAAGAGGTGGGGAATGGGGAGGCCTGATGGAAAGGGTGGAATGGGGGAGGGGACAGAAGCAGTGCAGCGGGGAAGGCTTTTGTACCTTTATATGAAAAAAGGTGTCCGTGATGTGGTCCTTGGGCCAATGTACTAGTCCTCATGTAGCCCTCGTCTTGAGTTAGAGATCCCGGTTCTAGGTTTTGATTCTCAAAGCTGCTAGTCCCATTCAGAAAACATGCAAAAAATAGACATAAAGAGATCAGGCCATCCAAGCTTTCAAACAGAAAGTCAAGCCAAATCTGCTGTCTGCCCCCTTCACTTCCTATAAATGGAGCCTCATAATTACATTATAATCTATTCAAATTTAGTCTGTTTTCCCAAACCTGTAATTTCTCTTCATTTACAAAAGAAGTTTTAAAGAAGCTGTTTTCTTTGGCTGTTGCACAAAGCAATCTTAAAATAGAATAAATTGTGTAAGAACACCCCACAAAACAATTCTCAGGGCGAGCGATAACATTTTTGAATGCTTCCTCACATCTGGTTGTGGTAAGTGGTGTTTAATGTAGCACGCATGCCAAGCACTGGGGCCATCCCACAAAACTAGAGTTTAGATGCAGGAGTTGAAAGCAAGAGTTTATGGTTAGTTAACAAACTCCAGACAATTATAGTAGTGAAGAAGCAAGTACAAATAAGAAGGCACAAATAGCAGCAGGGATTAAAGAGCTAGACTTCTTTTTTTTTTCTTTCTCAAACTGGTATTGCAATAATTGGTCTGGCTTGACTTTCATCATCTCCTCACCGATAAATAGAGAAGCATCATTCAGATGGTATACCATAGACAGGCAAGAAAATCAAATGGACTTTATATAACGTGCCTTCACTTGATCAGTGAGGAATAGCCATCCTTACAAGCCAGGAAACAAAAACGATGCTAATGTGCAACATCATGAGGGATTTTAGAGGCACAAAATATCGAAAATCAAATGTATGTTTTTAAACAACCATAACACAGCCAATGTAGTATTACCATGAAGGCTATTTAAGAGTTGTTTTACTCTGTAGCAAACAGCAGGAAAGGATACTGAATTCTCCAGTGCAGTGCATTGGCTTTGCTCCAGTACATTCTTCCAAGCTGCCCCAGTGTTACGTATCATTGCTTATAATGCAGATCTAAATTCCTTACTATATAACATGGATACAGTTTGCAAAAACAGACTCCTGAATTGGTCATTCAAAGTGCAGGATGAGTGCATGGGTGCAAACTGACAACGGTATATACAAAGCACTAGCTTCATCTGTCCATGTTAGGGCTACTATCTGTAATTATTTTTTATTTGCATTGAATAGTGCCTAGGAGCTCCAGTCGTGGATCTGGATCCCATTGTTCTAGGCACAAACACAGAACCAAAAGACAGCCCTGCCCCAAGAAGTTACAATCTTCTATCCACAATAACTTCCAGATGATCGCCATTAAAATGTGTACAGTTATTGATGTCTCTGGGCTAGTTAATATTACCACAGTATTCATGGAATCATGCAATAATAAATAGCAACAGACATACTGCTGCCAGAAATGAGATTTTAATGGTTATCATTGGAGGACAGTATATATCTAAAAGTTCAGACATTTCACTAAATGGTTTTATGACGTATATGCAACTTTACTGATGGTAACAAAGCTTGATGGTAATATAATAGAATAAAGCTTGGTGGTAATATAATAGAAGCCACAAATAATATTTTATGGCCATCATTTCTGTATCCCACTGATCTAAAAGGTTCCTCTCACAAGCCCAGTAGAAGGTATTTGATAATGGTATCTTTAAAACTCCTGAGGAGCAACAGTTATAAGATGCACCCATCCTGGCAATCTTTTGGGGTTTGGTCAAGAGTGGCTATGGCACTTGTGCCTTGAAAGAGCCTATATTTTTTCTTAAAGTCACTTATCCTAAGGCACCAGGACTTGTGGTTTCCTAACAAAAACATTTGTTATGGTAATTCCCCTGGCAAGTATGGCAGGAGCTCCAAAACCATCAGAGCTAAAAGAAGAATCCTTTCTAATTTGTCCCCAGGACTAGTTAGAGTGGATTTGACAAAATAGTGCTCTTATCTCATAGAATCATAGGGTTAGAAGGGACCACCAGGGGCATCTACCCTGTTTCCCCGAAAGTAAGACATCCCCCAAAAATAAGACGTACTTCAAGTTTTGCCTCTCGCTGTAATATAATGTAATGTAATTTTGGGAGCAAAAATTAATATAAGACACTGTCTTATTTTCGGGGAAACACGGTAGTCTAACCCTTCAAACCAGAAACCACTGAACTGCAGTGTTTAACCACATGATTTAATACAAACAAGTATGTGCACTATTCATTACAATACATCATTCATTTCTTCAAAGGAAAATTTCCAAATGTATTCATATTCCACAAACTCCTTTAACTCAGTGATTTCTCATGTCTTCTCAAAATACATCATTAAGTTGATCATATGCATTTACAGAGGCAGCAAAGCTGGAGCTAGAAACTCATTTTATGATATTTTAGTCACTGTTTTCTAAGGCACTGTTTTGCCATGATTTAGTACTTGTGTACATCAGTTATAAGAAAGTGTCACATTTGATGTCCTCATTTTTTCTCCTTTCATTGCTGATTAGTATAATTTATATGAATGCCTTAAACCCCCCACTGTGTGCAGACTACTTGGAATGCACATATAATTACAAATTCTTTTCCCCAGCTTTGTGTGGAAAAACTTTTTAAAAAGCTATTTTAGTTATATTGATGAACTACATATTCATTTTTTTGTGTGCTCGGCTATTTAGTCATTATTACATAGTGTGTCTTTCCTGATAAGCATTCTCAAGGAGCTGGGAAAACCAAGGTAATATAAAGTGAATAAACAGTATAAACATTACGGTATTGTAAAGCACAATGTATAAAAGGAGAAGAGTTTATTTCTATGCTGGTAGCATGACTCATGGTTTATGTTGCTGGAGTTGGAACTTGGTTTCCCAGGACAGGTTCCCATGGTTTAATAATGCTGGAAGAGATCAATATCCATGGTGATGAGCAGGTTGCTGTGCCTAGGAGAGAAGAAAAAATGTTTAGTTAACACTGTGCCACACAGCTTTGCAGCATGTTAGCTCTTGAGGGGAGCATGGCTGCAGCAGTCGGTAAATGTGCCACACATTGGCATATTAAGGACACAATTCCACTGTCCACAATGTTCAAAAGCAAGGATCAAGAAAACAAATAAAATATTAAGGCCTTAATTTTCAGCAAGGCCTGAACTCAGCCTTTGATTTCTCTCGTGTGAATAATTGTGGGTTCATTTTACAACATTCATGTAGATGTTCAAGTACCTTTCCCAATCCTACCAGGTTATGCATGTGTTTAACGTTTTGTTTGTGAGTTCTCCCACTGACTTCAGCAAGGCTAGCTGTGTTTAAAGCTAGCCATGTGCTTAAGACCTCATTATATACGGGGCCTTAGTGCCGAATCCAAACGCTTATCAAAGTCAATGGAAAGGCTCCCATTGGTGTCAAAGGGCATTGGATCGGGTCCATAGTTTGTAAGTACAAATCAGGTACTTGGATGTCCATGTGTGACAGACTGCAGGTTCAGAAATCTGAGTGTGTGTTTTCGAATATCAGCTCCTAAAGGGTATAATTCCCTCACACACACACACCCCAGAAAATGTTGAAATAAAGAATGGATGTCCAAAAAAAATCTGCATGTTGTGCTAACTTACAAAGGGATCAGCATACAAACTGAGAAGCTGTAGCTATTTGTTTCAGAACTACTGATTTTTCAGCTGGCAGTTCATGAGCACCTAAACACCACAAATGGCCCAGACTGTTGCATCCACTGCCAACTAGTATTTACTTGAAAAGTAGCAATCACAAGAGTTGAAAACCAAGACCAGGCGTAAGGCTCTGTCATCCTGTGAGTTCTGTAGGCCACACCTGAGGCTAATGAAACAGCTCATCTCATTGGCAGTGCAGATTCTGGAGTTTCCAAGGAGCCCCTGTTTCAAAGAATATGTTTTGTCACTTGCACATCTTCATTGGCACTAAAGAATCTCCAGAAGAGGGAGTAATCTGGTCCAAAGGGGGTATTTTTAACCAAATGGCTCACATGTGCGCATCCTGCTGTTCCTTTTTTTTTTATACCGTAGCCTTTGCCTGCAGAAAACCTTCATCACTTGTAGCATAGATAAACTGCCATTCAAGAGCATTCTCCTGCATGGAGGCACAAGGCAAATGAACGGTCACATTTTTGTTCTATAGCTGAACCAGCGTTCAAGTTGCAAAGCAGACATTAGCTATCAAGCCCATTGTGTTGCTTGGGGACTCTCCCTGGGGGGTGTGTATGCCCTCTAAGACCTTATGAAATTAGTTTGTCTGCTTGTGAAATTTGTAGTCTAGCTTCCATATGTCTCCCTTCCCAACTACAGGGAAAAGTCAACATCCCTCGCACCTTCATAGGCACATCTGGGTACTACTGACCACAGGTGGGAATACCTTCCCCCATCATTGAAATCTTCACCACGTGGCAAGCATTCAGGTGGCTTCAGTGGTGTGGGAACTATTGTTGATCGTAATGACAAATATAAATCATACGTTGCTGCATTCAGGGGTATGAGGCATATTGCATGTGATTGAATTGTTCTCAGCTAGGCACTGTGTACAAGCAAAGGTTTGGTCCTTGTTCAGTGCTTGATTTTATGACAAGGACAAAATGTTTAAGAGCTGAATGGCATGTTTTTCCTTTCTGATGTGATCCTTGCTTTTCTTTGAATAATGGAGACTTCTTATATCGGTGTTGTGTGTTGCCTTTCATAACATTAGACTTCACTCATCTATGCAATGACCTGGGACTTCTTAGACACATGTATTTGAATACACTTTTTTGACCCTATTATTCATTAGCCACATACACAGAGTAACTGTGCCCCAGGTCTTTGTATGAGGTACCTTAGGATGACAATCATTGTGAATTCAGCTGGGTTAGGGAAAGGAGCAGGATAAAATACGAGCTCAGGGTTTGCCAGTCAAAGCATAGTAGTTTGTATTACATATTTGTAAATGTTTTCAAGATGTATATGTGTTAAATATTATTTACAAGCAATATTCCCACATAAACCTGTCCTCACAGGTCAAAGTTAAGCAATTGGATAAGCAATGACCATGGACAGCAAGACACTGCAGAAAAGTTAAAGCCCCTTCTATAGCCCTCTCAGAGGTAAATCAGCAAGAACTGTGTCTGGTTGGCAGACACTGGAGGATTTGGCAAGCAGTGACATTATTTTTCTCCTTTTTCTTTTTGCCGGGGAAGACGCCAATATGACTCTGCTTTGATTCCTTCCTTTCTAGTGTGCAAACATCTCTAATAATGTCAGCACCATTTTGGGCATAGGGTTTGTTAGTCAGTTTGATTCCCCTCTGCTGATTTTGCAGCAGTGACACAATCTGGGAGGAAGCTGATACCAAAAACTCCCATATATTTCAGTAAGAAACTATCAGAACCTAGATTAGTAAAGAATATATGAACAGTACCCAGTGCCTTTCTTACGGAGTGTTTATTAACTTAACAACAACAGAGTGATGAAGTGCAAAGTATTTTCTCTGGACATTAGCAATATTTAGTTATAATAGGCAAGATTTGGGACTTGAATTCTTGAGGACGTCACTGTAATAACTTACTTGTTTGCAACAACTAGGTTTTCCAAAATCACAGGATTGTTCCTTAATGTGTTAGTGAATAATGTGTTTATTATTCTTGTCTGCAGTACAGGGCATCTCAGTGCCTGGAAAACCACTCGTAATAAAACCATTGCTGGTTTATCATTTTAATGGAATAACAGTTTTGTATAATGTTGAGGATATTACTCTCCAGTATATGACAGTGGCAATAATGTGAGAAGATAGGCACTTTTATGGTTCAAATTATTACCATGTTAGGATTTTCAGATAACAGGTTTTATTTTTCCATTTTAATGAAAACAAAAAGAAGACTGATAAACCAAGTAAGAGCCCAATCCAATCACATGCCCCGGAAAGTTGGCTTCTGGTGCCAGATCAAGCCAGCCTGTTCAGAAGGAAGCCATCAATGGGAAGCTAAGTTAAGAGATCACCAACTGAATCTACTCCTAGTTCTCAGCCCTTCAAGCTTCCTATCTGAGGCTATGCAGAAATCCATCTCTAGGCAGTGTCTCCTTTGTGCCACCATGGATGGGGAAACTGATGGGCTCTCAGGACTTTTTGAAGTGGAGTTCTCTGTTTAGTTTTTAAAGCATAGTGATGGAAGTAGAGGAATACAGGGGAAGCCTTATACCCCATCCAGTTGGCTCTTCTGGTGGGGGAGGGGGGGGAGAAAAGGGCCCAAGCTTTCTTCTTAACTCAAATTCCAAATGCATTTAGGATCCGGTCCAATCCTCACTGATTTCAGTGGACATTGGATCATCCTGTCAGAAAGCCACTGACTTTAATGGGCCAGGAATCACTGAAGTTGCAGAAGAGCCTATAAGCTGCACTGTCGGCACAGTGTGGAAGCAGCGGTGACTCTTCCAAAGTTGTAGGTTTCATTGCGTGACCTGGCTCGCGGGTTTAGTGGGGCTTTCGCCCCGCTCCCTCATCCTCAACCAAAACTAAGAAAGGACAAGGTGGGAGCTCTGCCGAATGAATAAAAGGAAAAGCTGCCATCTGTTTGGTTGAACTCAAACTCGTGAATGCTCCTTGAGGGTCACACCAAAGTACTACTTCCAGTCCAAGAGAAATAAAATACCTCTTATTAACTTATTATCCAGCTGCACTTACCGTACTATGAAAATACTGCATTTCCCTGTCTTTGATAACCCACTACACTTTTTCTCTGCCTTTGATACTTCCTGTTAGATTGATCTGATGTTCACTAATGACTTTTCCACTGGGGAGGGGAGACTTTCATTTGTATTGTGTCCTTCAGAAATAGTGGGATCTTTTCATTTGCTGCTCCAAATCATTCCTTTTCCCTCTCTTCCTCTAATTTTTCTTTCATTGTCTCTTATTTTTCCTTGCCACCATATAGCAGGAAGCTTTGCAATAATTTAATAAGGGTTACACTAATCGTCACATTAATTATTATTATTATGTATACATATTACATTACATTAACCCAATAAGGGTTATATTACACTTTCCTCAATGGACTTACCCCATTTTTATAGAGAAATTCTATACAAGAGGTCAGATTGTATGACTCTTACTCAGCCTATGGAGGACTTACTCAAGGGGAATTGTCCCACTAGGCCACTGAGACTACTCCCTTGAGTAAGTCACCATTAACTTGACTAAGGATGACACAATCAGCCCCATATTGTTCCTATTCAGCCTCTTCAGTCTGTGTTGCTGGGGAATCTGCACATTTGAAAATCAATGGAATAATTTTCTTTCTTTTTTTTAAGTAGGTCATGCCTGCTACTCAGCCCCGTAAGGTGTGCTGGTAGTTTGGCCCCTAACTGAGAGTATAACCAGTGCATCTATTTCTGATCACTGGGTAAAATCACAGAGTCCTGACCTGATTCCCCTTTTACTGAGGCATTGCTTGTGGGATCAGTACTTAGGTCCCATTGATATGCCAGAAATATGTCCTGGAAATATAAAAATACTGCTGTTTCCTGAGGACAGGGATGATTCCCTCAGTGTTTAGAGAAGCATCCTCAGCTCACATCTCCCCTTGGCATGTTGAGCATTTGCATTCATCTTTCCCATTAGCATAACCAGGGCTGGGTTGTTGGAATAATAAACCTACTCCTAAATTGGGATTTATTAAGGGTTGTTTCCCCCCCCCCACTTCCAAACAGCAGAATAAGTGAATACATTTTACTGAAGAGCATTAGCAAATTCAAGGTAAACTCTTCCTGAAGTGGAATATGATATTCTGTGATAAGTAAATGTGGCACTTTGCACAGCGTGACTCAATCCTTGCAAACGAAGCTCTTTGTAAGCATAGGAGAGAGCTGCACGCGCACAAAATGACTGCCCAGGGTAAGCCTAATGATGAAACAGAAATTAGCCCCATTCACTTCAGGGGCTACAGTGGCAGAAGTTTGTTAATGTGGATGCTGGTGCTGAGTGCCTACCATTGCCATGTTACTGAGAGCTGAGCATCATAGTGGCACGACCTGCCCTCTGCTGGGGAAGCCACAGCATGCAAAGTTGTAGCATTGGCACAGAAGGGGGCATAGCCAAGTCAGTCAGTCATGAAATCTAAGGACCTTTAAGCTACTATTGCCTAGCATAACTTGTTCTTTTAACAATAAGTGGTGCAGAGGGCGGGCAGGGTTATAAAAAAGAGATTATTATTGAGCACTCATTGAAGCCAGTGTTACCTGCTGAGAGTCCTGGGCTTGTCTGGTAGCAGCCTGGTCCGGTTCACACCTGTACCTTTGGTGTCTCGCCAATCTAGGTCCCACCTGATATCTAGCATGCTTTATTCATTTCCCCTCATCGCGCTACACGTTCCCTAAGGGAAGAGGATGAGTCAGGCTTTGTCTGCCCTGCCCCAGGGATGACTCCTTAGAATCTAGTGTCCCTGCTGACAGAGAGATAATATTTGTAGCTCCCTAGACGAGCATGGATGGCTGGGTCTGGCCCACCATGTTTGCCTCTCGTTTCCACCCTCTCTTTGTTGTTTTCCTCTGTTAATTCTTTAAATGACATATTTCACATGAAAGATTTTCTGACATCCGTCCAACTTTGCCAGCTTCTTTAGGGCAGAGGGCAAAATTCGGAGCCAGTATAAGTGAGCGCAGTTCCACTGAGGTGAGCAGACTCGTGCCCGCTTGCACCAGCCCTGAATTTAGTCCACCGTGTTTCCATTGTGACATCAGACACACTTGTGATGTGAAAAGCTTTGTACGGGTCTGAACGGAATGTTCGTACTGTAGAATCAGAGCATCTCGGGGCAGCTAGCATGTGGGTAATTGGTACATTTTTAAAAGAGAAAACAGTTCATGACTCTTGTAAAGGGAAAATAAAATAATGTCATTCCCTACTGACATTTGTTCAGTGAATTGATACTGTTTGAAAAGGCAGGTATTAAATCTGGGAGCAGCATGATGAGTGTTATAAAGTAGCTGGTGGTTTTATCCTAATAATATAAAATTCCTGTCATTCAGCTCCCACTGATCTAGAAGTCACATGTGTTTATTTTAGATGGTAGTCATTAATTTATTTGGAATTACCCAGCATGAGAACATGGAAGGAAGTCACTTGATATGAAGTGACAAGATGATGTCAAAGAAAGAGATCTTGATAAATGTAATCCGGTAGCCAGTGAATGTGCAATGCATGTGTGTTCATTAGTAACATCCCTGCCTACTATTTTCCTGCTATTGGTAGTAGGAAAAATTCTGAATTAGGTAAACACCATAGGAGGCTGATAGAGCAATAGGTGAAAGCATTTCTTGAGCTCTGGGTTCAGATCCTAACTGGATCCTAACTAGCTGGGAAGCACTTACTCACCCTGATAAGAATTTAGCAGGGTTTCCTAGTGGATAGAGCACCAGGCTAGGACTTAAATGATAGGTGTTCTATTCCTGGCTCTGTCTGCTGAGTGACCTTGGCATGTTAGTTCGCAGTGTTGTACCTCAGTTTTCTCATCTATAAGATGGGAATGATGATACTGATCTCCTCTGTAAAGGACTTTGAGACTCACTGATAAAAACATGAGCAAGGGATTCTGATTATTCACTTGTGAGTAGACCCATTGAAGTCTTTGGGACCACTCACACCAGTTAAATGCTCTCCAACAAGAGCATTCCCTTAATGTCCATAAAGTAGTATGAAGATGTACAGAGTTTCCTAAATGCTAAGTAACATTACTTGTAAACTATTATTAACAGAGCCCTAGGACTAAAATAGTATGGGTATTAAAAGCCAGGACCATAGTTCATGAACGTGGAAGCTTGGACAGTGTCTACCCACCTTTCTGCCTATGTTAGTGAAAGTTATAATGATCCTGGCTTTCATGATCACTAAAAAGTCACCAAATTGATCCATAATTTAAATGAAATCAAAATAAAAAAGAGCAAGTTGCATCTGGAGGGGAAAAGTCCACATAGGTTTGGAGTAATCTGAAAACTCTGCCAATATATTAGGAGATGACCAGATGTTCTAGTGAGTCTGAGACAATCTGGATTTCCTTTAACTGTCCTGGTGTCCTGACATTATGTCTGAATGCTGAAATGTCCTGGCTTTTGCTGCTGCTGAGCTGTCTCCTTCCATTACTCTGCCAAATGATTTTGAAACCCTGACCCTTTTCCCATGTGTGACATCTACATCATCAAACATCCAGGCTGTCAAAACCAGCTGTTGGCCTAAGGAAAGGGCAGCCCAGTGTAAGGAGAAAAACAAAAACAAACTCTTGAAGTGTTCACAGATCCTTCTGATGATGATGCAAGAGATTCTCAGTGACTTCTGTTCCTAAAATCTCCCGGGGCTGCAGATTTGGTCAGCTTAATATATCATGCAATAATTATAAGACCATTGGTGCGTCTGTATTCCAAGTCAAAAGAACACAGCGAAGTCATTGCAAACTTGTTATTGCTGCATAGTAGAGAGTTGGAAGAGGTTACTGATGTGTTTACTTTCTCTCCCCAGAGAGGTAAGAAAGGGCAATGCTGGGATTCTTTTGGTTGGCTTAATTTTATAGTCTTGCATCTGTCGCTGATGAGCGGTGGGAACTCCGAAATGCTGACCGGCTCTTTTCACAACTCTCTAAATAATCAGAAAAACACACAAAGTAATAAAAAGAGAGATGGGAAAGAGAATCCATATTAAATACATCCATAACGTGAATGGAAGTCTATTTAAATAATGCTTTGGAACATACTGTCAAGTATTAGTTTAACATACAAGTTATTTCCTCGTTGACTAAATGCTAGCACCTTCTGGGGAATTCATGAGCCAGCCTTTGATCTCTGCAGATTTAGGGACTGCAGTCTGCTCTGAGTTACATGAGTGCAGCTTCTGTATTTCCTTACCTCAAGTAAAAAATGAACATGCCCTTAGTAGTTTTAGTTTAGGTTCTGATCCTGTAGGTCCATGCCTAATATGTAGTGGACATATGGGGTTTTTTTCCACAAAATTACTATGTAATTTTTTTCCGATGCGCCTGATCCTGAAAAGTGCCAAACGTTAATGTACATTGAGATGCTTGGTCTGGGTGGTGCGTACAATAGGCCTGGGGAAATAAAAAAGGCTGGCCATGCAGGGATAAATGCCAGAAGCGGCGTGGTCACCTCCCTTTGGAGGCCTACCAGCTCACCGCTTTTGTACTGGCCAGAAGCATCAGAAGTTCCGTAGAAGGGGATGGGAGGGGTCACTGACACTGGGACCATGGCCCTGGCCATGCTCAACCCCTGCCACTGCTTAGTCTCTTCCCATAAAGCCGTGCCCCCACTCTACCTCTTCCCCCTTGCCTGCCCCCAGCATGGCTCTCGGTCTTTGCCTGCGTCTCTGGGGCGTCCATGTCTCTGCACTCAGCCAGGGCCAGACGCCAGTGGGACTGCGTCAGCGCAGCTGCGAGTGCAGCCTAGGGGCCCGGGCCCAGCTTCTCTCGGCGCTGACCGGGGAGGCGGAGCTTCCCTAGCCCAGTTGGAGCCGGGGTGGGGGACCAATGAACTCTGGAGAGGGAGCAATAAGGACCTCAGAGGCAGGTAGGGTGGGAAGGAGCCCAGGGTGGGTGAGAGGGGGCAGTGAGGAGCCCTAGGAGTGGAGAGAGCAGAGAGGACCTCATGGGGGTGGGGAGGAACAGTAAGGAGACCAGGGGATGGATACTGTGGAGCCCTGCAGCAGAGCGTACAGCCAGGGCTAGGCAGCGGAGCGAAGGGGGAAGAGGTGGAATGGGTGCAAGTCCTCGGGATGAATCTGAGTGGGGGTGGGGTCACGGTCTGTGTGCCGATGCCCCCACAAACACACACACTCCACAGCCTCCCCAAAGGATAGACTCTCACACTGCCTATGATGCTTGGTATTCCACAGAAGCCTTTGTGTATTGGTCACATTCAACCTTCTACATGTTGATGCTATGAACCTGTGAATTACTTTTTCTTGAAAACTGAAACACACATGCACGATGCTGCTTCTCAAAGAGAGAAAATGAACATTTCTGTAGGCTCTTGTCACTCCTTGTTTTCATGCTTTCACATGTTGTACCAACAGGGACTGTTGCAGCTAAGAATTACAACAGTTTTCCCGCTTCTTTCCTTCATAGTATAGCGCCAGTTCTTTTCAAGGCACACCAATAACATTCCTGCTGACCAAGATTGTAGCTCAGTTGGAAAACAAGTCATTCAAGTATCCTGGCATAAATATTATGGAGCATTTTTATATTACAGGGAGAGGGGAATCTCGGTCTCAGACACTATTTTTGTATGTCTAGCCTGTGAAAAATGGCTGGTTTTCTGTTTTTACACTGAAGTTTTTTGTTTTACTGCTTCAGCAATCACCACTTTTCATCAGAAATTTCAGAAGGGTTTTTAGTGTGAAGTTATTCCAGAAGCATCCACACATTATAAACTCCCTAAGTATCTATTGACACAATCGTCCAGTGGAGTCATCTAGAACCGTTACAATCAACACGGTCAATGATCCATATATAATAGGTCATTAAGAGAGATGTTTGAATTGTATTTGTCAATCCCGGTTGTAACGAGTCCAAGCCACATGGAGCTTGTGCGCACTTTATACAGAGACCCCCCATCACTTTAACTGAGAGGGAGTCTCACAGGAGAGAGAGGCACAAAGAAAACTAACAGGCAGCAAATACACTTGTAAGACATCCAGATGAAGAGACTGCGGGGAGGGGGGTGAGTCAGTGGACAGGAGCGGAGTGGAGAAAAGGGGAGGGGGGTACTCAGGTGTATACAGATACAGAGGTGAAGGGGGTTGTGGGCTATATAGCTGCAGACAGGGGGAGGAAAGGAGGGATGCTGAGGAGTGTATAGGCACAGAGAGGGAGAAGAGCAGGAGACTGGGAATAGGTGGGTAAATAGGAACAGAAAGGGAGGGGCAGGAGCCCTGAAGGTTGCATTTGAAAGAGGAGGGGCTGGAGAGCAGGAGTCGGAGAGTGGGAAGTGAATTGGAGGATAAGTCACTTGCTCAGCAAGTCTGTGGCAGAACCAGAAGTAGAAGCCACTCTTGTGCCCTATCCACTAGACTATGCTATCTAACAGTTGAGGAGGTGTGGTGAGTTATAGCTCCATCTTGATCCATTTTTAGAATGCTATTTAAAAAGTAGTTTGTCGCTGTTTTCCCCTGCTCTAATTCCTGGGTCCCACCCACTCCCCCTCATTTTAATTCAAGGTACAATCTCCAGCCTCCCCTAGAGGTTGTTTCTTTGTCCTCAACAGGGAGAGACCCCATGGGGAGGTTCAAATGCCTTGACCAAGAACGTATCCTATACATCGTCAGCAAGCTGGGGACCCTGGTTTTACAATGCTATACAACATTTCCTTCTAACCCTTATGGCCGGTGAGATATGAACTTTAAACTGTGCCGGCAGCATTTTGGTGCTTTTCTTGCCTAGTTCAAAAATCAGCAACTTTTCTTTCTCTTTCACAAAAACAAGGTCTGACCCCTGCTGATAACCTAAGAAGCAACCACCACAGAGGGGTGGGAGGTAGGGGTGGGATCATGGCTGCTGTCTACTGGGGGAAGAAAGGGGAAAAATAGGAGACCCAAATCAAATTAATATGAAAACAAACATTTCCAAATAAGAGACACCAAGATGGGTCTAATATTCATATTTACCATTTTAAATATATCTATACACGTGCGCGCACACACACACACACATTCAACTAGCAGAACTGTGTTTCCTTGTACAAATCAGCTGTGCAGTCACCTATTCATCATGCTTGTGTAATATCCTGACTTAATACTCTTATCTGGCATGCTTGGCCCGGTGTGTGTGATCCTCTTTCATTTAATGGCTAATCCCAGCAACTAAACAACCTACTACAGCAGTGGAGATGTTCAGTCCCCATTAGTGCATGTGGCAGAGGCTTGTGCTTTGGGTTCTGAAGCCAGTTCCCACTCGTAAACAAGCTACATGCCTGGGCATGCAACCGCAGTGCATTACATTCATGCAATTTTGGACCTAACTATTTTAATACTTGGGCCTTATGTGTCCAGGCTTATTTGTCAGCCTGTGGTGTGTAGGCCTATGAGATGACAATTTATAAGTTTCAGCTTGAAGTCTTGAATGAGCACCGTTCTGTCCCATTGTGCTGTGAGAGATCTTGTGGTAGATTCTCTGATCACTAGATATGTAAAATATAGCCATGTCTGCTAATGTCCTTTGAATTAGAGGTTATTGCTAGAATTTTTGATCAGTTAGCTTAAAAAAAATACTAACGGCCAGATTTGTATAGCCTCCCTCTGATTAGACCACACTTTCCTGTGTAAAAAGTCCCATTGAAATCACTGGGTATATTCAGCATGGGTAAAGCTAGCAGGATCTTAACCCAAAACACTTGTTTTCAAATAGTGCCTTTATTTTCTTCCACACTAGTATGACCAAGAATGCCAGTGCAGCCTCCACCATCATTCCAGGGTAACACAAGAGACTTCAAGTGGGATTTATCTGTTTACCTGCTAAACCTCTTGAATGAACGAAGGCTCAAGGAGTGTGATTCTGGAGCAGAGAACAATAAGGCCCAGCTAGTCTCCACCAGCTATTTAAAGAGCTCACTTAGTTCAGCCTCTTTAATGGAAAATAAACTTTTCTTTCACATACTCAGTACTTAATTACACCAACTCTGTGAAGCATCTAATAATGTGAAGGGCAGTAAAGTCACGCCCCAACACTCTTCAGCTTTGAGTTTTCCCACATAAAATGTAAAAGAAGAAATCTTTTTTTTTTTATTACTTCACCAGTCTGTAGGGTTTTTTTTTTAATGCAGTGTCTGGCTTCCATATAAATACATAATTTTAAATAAAACCAATCATTATAAGATGTGTGAAGCATGTTTTAAAGATCTGCTTTGATTCATGAATTTATATTCACATATCACAAAGGATTATTAGGTTCCCTTAGGATATTTACATTTTGCTACATTTCTATTGTTTCTTGTAGAAATGGGAAGCATGGGTGGGAAATAGAAAACAAATAAGAAAACATTGGCTAATGCTTCCAATAGATGGCATGCCCAATCCATGTCTGGCGTAATATATTCCTTTAAGTCCTGTTGTACCATCCAACCTGGTACCCAGCCTCCTCCTTGGTGCTGTTTGGACCATTTGGTCATAATTCTGCTCTATTGCGTTGCAGGAGTATAGAGGCTTCCTAGGACCTTTCTTCACAAGCTCATACATGAAGTACAAAGCAAAATGTAGCCATCGGGAAACCAGTCAAAACCATCTGCCAGTAAACTTGACCAACTGGACACTGATTGAAGAGATGTAACCATCCACTTTGATTTTATTTTTGCATCAGATGGGAATTGATCTTTCTCATTAGGTGGATGGTTTGCCCATGAGTTGTTTGGTTTGCCATTATGCCAAAATCTTGGGTTCTGGTTGGCTGCTTATTTGGTCTGCTAGCTTCTTTGCTTTCATTTTACTGTATGTTATTTGATGTTTACAGTTATGTACCCATATGCCCTATGAATCATGTTTTACTAAATTAACAAGTTAAAAGGCATGTTTCAGCTGAGACGAGTCTGTGAGGTGTGAGGTTTGGATTTGAACTTCCCCACACTCAGGGATGTTTGGATCTGGGGTTGTAGTTCAGTCGTATCTGATTTTCAGAAACTGTGCAAGAATTCTGGGCCATTGTAGTGTGGGTTCTATACATTCATTCTCTCTCTCTCTCTCTCTCTCTCTCTCTCTGTTTCTTTTCTTCATCGTTCTCCACTCCTCCTGAGTGCCCAGAGTGCTGAAAAGAAGCAGCAGCAAACTCTTCCCAGAGGGAACACTTTTTAAACCATATTCTTATTTTGTATTACAGCTCCTCTCCATTAAATCCCTATATACTCCTGAAGCCAAGACAGAGTCTATTACTATAGCTGCTGCCTGCTCCTGGAGTTGCATGTTGTGACACAATGTGCAGAAAAGACCCAGAATGCATGGTTATGAAAACTGTGAAATAGAAAGGCAGCTGGGTAACAGGGAGCCAGTAGATTGTACCACTTGTGGGGAAGGCAGATTCAGTAGTTCCAGTGGACTTCTAATTTCTTGGCCAGCAGAAGATCAAATAGGTCACCCAGATGACAAGCTTAGTCTACTGCAATACACCCCCTGCTGCAAGATATCAGGTTCAGTGTGGGCAGCTGTGTATGCCATTCTCCCTGTTTTACTGGCTGGCTGAGAGTCACGTCTAACTGCGAAGTTGGGGTGCAGGACCCTTTGGCTTCCCCAGGACCCCGCCTGTGTGGGCGCGCTGTGGGAAGCGCACAGAGGGGCAGAGGATGCCGAATGCTCCAAGGTCAGACCCATGAAGGTGGAAGCCGTGTGAGATTCTTGCCCTGGAGACACTCTGCTCCCAGAGAGGAAGTTTAGGCTACTGCAATATACTGCCTGCTGCAAGATATAAGGTTCATTGTGGGAAGCTGTGTAGGCCATTATCTTAATGAGAGGAAAAATGATATCCCACTGCCATAGTCTCTAAGCAAGAGGGATGATCAAAGGGGGATGGCATCCTCAGAATAAAGAGGTGGCCAAAAGCTCAAAAGCCTGGGAATGGGGCCATAAAAAAGAATTAATAGCGTGCCCTTCCAAAGCAACACTTTTTTTTTTGTCTGATTAAAAAAACCCAACTGCAACCATTATGCTCAACACAGCATTTTAAAAGTTCACATGCTTACAAACATCCCGCTTTGCATAAACAGTGATTCATTTGGGATGTTGTTAATTAATATTGGCATTGCTTAGCCTCCCGCTGCTGACCAGCTTCTTGCTCAAGAACTGTTTCATAATAATAAAAAAAAGCAATATTTCATGTTGAAAGAGTAGAGCTTTTCTTCAGAAGTTTGACAAGTCTATTAAGGCAGAAGGGGGGGGGGGGACAGGATGTCGAGTCTTTTCCCCCATTGGTTACACTGAGTTCCCTTACTGTTGGCAACACAAACAACCCGACTCTTTAGCAAGCTGATGACCACAAGTAGCGGATTCAGAAGTGTCAGCTTTTTGTTACCCTGATTTTTTAAGTACAATTCCCAGTTTCCAGTGGGGGAAAAGCTGCCATACGCCATTGAAACTCAGAATGTTGCAGATCAGCCAATGTGATTGCAGTTTTTTTACTTTCATTTCATTGTGTCAACTAATGGGCATGGAGTCTTTATTACTAAAATAAACAACACTCCTTTTATTAAAGTTCTGCATATGGCTGTTTAGCAACTAAGCACTAAATCCATGGAACAGAGGAAGAGTACAGCAGTAGTGGATTAATATATAAATGGATTGTTTCCCCCTCCCGCAAGCCTCCTTAAGTGCTGACTGACCAAATAAAATCTGAAACCCTTCTGTCTGCTAATTGTCGTGTTCCTTGGCTCCCAGCCCATTTGCTGTCCATCTTCCTCTGCATTTTAAAGAGTTTCATGTAAGAGCTTTTTTCTCCTGTTTATAGGCCTACCGTGTAGCTTATTGAAAACCACAGATAGGTCTGAGGGTCAGAAAAGTGCCTCCCTTCCCCCCACCTCTTATTTTAAACAAAACAAGAGTGCTTGAAAACATCCCCAAATAGCAGCACGCCACATACAGCAGCTCAAAGACATGAGGACTGTCTTTGTGTTTTTCCTAGAAATAAACATGAAGGGACAGCCAACACGAAGCACCACAAAATTACCCGGCTAGATCCTCATCTACCGTAAATAGCTGCCGCTCTGCTGAAGTTAGTGAAGCTGTGCTGATTTACCACAGCCGAGGATCAATCCCATTGAGGAGAATCCCGTGAGGATTCTAGCATGCGTCAGGACATCATCTCTGAACTTGTATCTCAGGAGAAGTGTGATTAAAAATAAATCTGTTTCTTGTTAGTATGCTCTGGGGAGGGGATGTGAGAATAAGTGATCGATGCACCTGCATGACTTTAGTCCCACATAATATTCCAGTTCAAGTGATGAAACTAAACATATCACTACAGATGTTTCAGGAGACATCTGCAAAAGAAATGAATCAGCGCTCAAGCCTCCTTTTTATAGTATGACCTGAATTTAAACAGACACACACAGGTATTACTACATTCCTGTAAAGAAAGAATCTCTACAAGGTTTTTCTGTCCTTCACAAATGTTTTTAAGGGTTGTTGTTTTTTTAAGCAGGAGAGAGTAGGTGCACGTTTGCCCAAGAACAACAACAAAACATTTGGTCAAGCCTCATTTCCCCTCCCCTTCTTCAGTTTCAATTTCACAATTGCCGTTACTAGTCAGCAGTCTCTTACAGTGCCTGGAAAAAACCCAAAGCTGTGCATGAGTGCTTTCATCTTGCTCATGCCTGAGCCTGGGAAGTGGAAGTGATCATCAACAAATCATGAAACGTGCTTTGTGCTAAGGGCCAGATTTGCAAGGGAACGGAGCACCATTTATTTATTTATTCATTCAGCCATTCATTTGTACTTTGGTGCATATGGCTAATGTGCAAAAAGCTTACAATGTAAGTATAAGACGGTACCTAGCAGGTGGATATGGCAGACAGACAGACGGGGGGAACACAAGGAAGCAATTGGACAATAAGAGTTTAGCTTCCATTTAAGCACCAAAATAAGTAGGCAGATTATAAAAAGAGCTCCGTATATTTGGGGGTGGGGATCTGTTGAAAATATGGCCATTAATCTCTCAATGGAAACAGCTGAGAAATGAACACTTCTGAAAATCTGACACAGGTCAGATTTTGAAAATCTGGGCCCGCATGCCATCAGATGCACACAAAAAAATTCCTATGATCTCTTTCACTTGCAGTAATATTGTGTTCAGTTGTAACAGTAATAGAAAACTCTCCTGATGGAAATGTGATTTTTAAGTTAGTGTCCCTTTACATTAACTACGACATGTAGACATTCTATTGCCATGCCTTCCAATGTTGTTCTCAGCGGTACACCTTTATTCTCAACATTTCCAAGTACACCACTATTACACTCTTTCAAAACAACTGGAAAGTTGGACTGGTGGTTGTAACATGAATATACCTGCAGTCTTTCTCTTTGTACCTCTTCTAGCTGAGGTTGAAAGATCTAACTGTGGATCCAACATTCCTAAAACAATTAACGATTATCCCTTAGAATACCAGTTAACATGTGACTATGAGATGGAAGGCAAGTTTAGCAGCAGAACTTTGAGTTAAAGTTTGTGTAATAGAGATATCTGTAATGAAGAAGGCCTGATGCTGCTAATGTATAGTTACGTGAGTAACTTTGATCCAAGGGTAGTCCCATTCAACTCAATAGAACTAGTCCCATACTTAAGTCTTTGTAGGATTTCTGCCTAAGAGCTAGAATTAGTCCCTGCCAGCTGCATTTACTGTAATTTGCTAATCCATTCTTACGAGACACCACAAATAGCACATTTCATTGTACTTCTTTATTGATCGGGGGAAAGATTCAGTTTGACAGCAGTTTCAGAAAAACTTTCATGCTGTCCAAGATGTGGTAGAATTATTAACTCTTCTAAGCTGACATATGGAAATTTAGCATTTAATGTTTGCCCTGACACACTAAAGCATGCTCATGCCAAGTTACCAGCTGATGCCCTAGAGTTTAGAGAAGTACAAAAATAATATCTGAAATATTTTCTGGTGCCACTTTTGGATTTTAAAATTCATGCTTTGATTATTTTTGTTACACTTAAACTCCCTTTGACAGGGGAAAAAGGGGGTTGAAATTCCATTGCATTGCCCACTGCAGTTGGAATAAATTAATAGGATTTTGCAGCTTTTTGCAGTTGTATTTGTACAACTTCATCTTGAAATAATTTTAATTTCAGTGCCTAGGCTTATAATTTTTTCAAGCATGTTATACAGTTGGCTGTACATAATTATGTTTTACAGCCTTAAGCACTTGCAAGCTGCTTACCTAAACTATTCTGCTCTAAACATGGCATTTAAGTGATAGTGAAGGAACTGTCTGTAATTTACCAGTTCTGAAATTAAATGATCAGTTAATATATCAAAAATACCTCAAAAAAATGAACAAGGAGAGTCAACGTGTCTGTCAGATGGAGTAAAATTATCTGGAATTATAAAGACAATGCATTAGGCTATTGAATTTTACTGGACTGTATGCTTTCTAAATGTACCAAACAATCAAACATCTGATTTGCATAGAAAATCATAGAGCAAGCTTTTTGCTTCTAGCAGTCATCATTTTTGGAATGCCCTTTCCCTGGAAATGTTCTGAGAAATATGTGGTGTAAGTAGATTACTGTATATCCTTTTTCAATATATTATTAATAACAACACTTCCCACTTTAAAGCATCTTTCTTTCAGTGATCTCAAGGCATTTTTGAAACATTAACTCCAAAAGGCTTGTCTACATGGTGAAATAATGTGTTCTATAAGGGTGTGATTTCTAAATCGTACTATCATGTTACACATTAATTGGTCCATGTAGACACTTCTGGCGTGCACTAAAGTTTCCCTAGTGAATTTTAACATAATACTGTTTCAAACAGCACACCATTAAAGCACACAAGTAGAGTCTACACAGACCAATTAATGCACAGTACGTTAGTGCACATTAGAAATCACACCCATGTAGAGCACATTACCCTATGGTGTAGGCAAGCCCAACACTTCAAAACACTATGCGTGAACAAATACTTGTCTAAATGGCCATCTCTTTGCCTACATACCTGATTTTCTCCTACAGCAGTGGGAAGTGCATGTACTAATTAGGCACACTGTTATGCTTTTTTATACATGGCCCTTGGCGTCTGATGTTTTGCAAATCTGTCTCTCAAGTTTGAAAAGGCAATGGTGAGATTCTCTCATAAAAGGAAGCGATACAGAGCTGTATAGACATTCTAAAAGCTGTAGGCTAGGGATCGGCAACCTTTGAGAAGTGGTGTGCCAAGTCTTCATTCATTTAAGGTTTCACGTGCCAGTTATACATTTTACATTTACAGGGGCCAGCAGACAGAACCCCAGACTGGCAGTGGGCTGACCAGGGCCGGTGGCCGGTCTGGAGTTCCGTTCACTGGGCACTGCCAGCCGGGTTCCTGGCCGCCAGCCCTGCTCAGCCCATTGCCAGTCTAGGATTCCAGCCTCCAGTCCCGGCCACCAGCCCCGCTCAGCCCAGGGTTCCGTCCATCCAGGTCAGCAGTGGGCTGAGCAGGGCCAGCGGTCAGGACACCAGGCCACCAGTGGGCTGAGCCGCTCAGCCCACTGCCGGTCGGGGGTTTCGTCCGCCAGCCCCTGCCAGCCGGGGTCTGAGCTGCCGGTCCCACTCAGCCTGCTGCCAGCCAGGGTTCTGTTCATCCAGGCAGGCAGTGGGCTGAGCAGGGCCAGACCCAGGACCACAGCTGGCAGCGGAGTGCCACTAAAAATCAGCTTGTGTGCCGCCTTTGGGTGTGATTTTCTTTTTCTTTAATTAAAATCTTTCTTTTAAGACTCTGACTGTTTGTTTCCATTGGATAGATCCTGGTTTGGATCGGGCAAGTCTCACAGGAAAGTGAGGGTTTTTTCCTTTGTGTTCTCAAGCCTCTCCCAGGTAAAGGGAGGGAGTTTGGGGGGGGGATTAACGGAGGGGTTCCAATTTACCCAAACCCATTGTTTTGTGGGCTTAAATTGGTGGTATTCCAAGTCCAGACACAGGAGAAGTTTGTGTTCTGGGGACAAAGTTTTAACCTAAGCTGGTAAAATAAGCTTGGGGGGGTTATTTCTTTTTTCATGCTGGTTACCACATCTTTACCCTAGAGTTCAGAGTGGGGAGGCAATCCTGACAATGCTGCATTGTGGTACAGCAGTCCTGTGTCCCACATTAAAGGCAAATAGATGGGGACCATAACAATAAAATATAAGTCTTGCTGGAGATGAGCTAATCCAACACATACAGATAATTCAGGTTTGAGAGCAAACTGGATCATCAGCTCTGGGGGAATAAAAAACAGAAACTTAGTTAATGAAACAGAGAAACACGCCAGAGAGTCAATAATGTACATGCATTTCAAATCAGTGAAGTTCAGCTAAGTTTGAAATTTACTTCTAGGCAGTCTCCCACCCCTAATTAATGAAGCAGTTCTGCAGATAGGAGCAGAGGCTGATGGAGTTTGAATAAGGGGGATTGGTTGGGTAAAGATGTCTTTGAAAATAAGAAAAAAACAAGGAGTTCTTGTGGCAACTTCAGAGACTAACAAATTTATTTGGGCATAAGAATTGCACCTGAGTGAGAGTGACCTGGGGGCCCCTTGGGAACAACTGGCAGAGGGCACAGGAGATACACAGAAGCTTACAGGGATCCCCCGGGTCAGATATATGCACAATAGTTCACCAACGAGTGGGATATGAGGTCTCTGCCAAGAGCCCATTGATTGTCATAATTACTGTGAAATGTATGTGTGGATAGTATTTAAGAAGTTATGTATCTATTCTAAAAATTATGTTTGTAAGGTCTTTGAGTTAAGGCAGGTTACCAGGAGGTTACATACGTTGGAAAGGTTCCTTTCAGGCAGGAAATTATGCCTGGTCATTCTGTGCCTCACAATAGGTGCCTATCCGCATACTGAACAAGGGGCAGAACGAAAGTCCCAGAGAGAAAATTTTCAGGGTGAAACAAACAGCAGGGGTACAAGGAATATCTTGGGTTTAAGGAAACACACGGGATCCTCCACCTAGGGGCACCTGACAGTGTGCTTCTCTCATGAAAGGAGAGTCACAGCAAACCTGGCTGAAAAGCTCTGCAAGGATTTTGGGTGAGCAATACTCTACCAGACACAAGAGTATTTTATTAATTAAAGGTAGGTTCTAGAACGCATGTTATAGTTTTATTTGACATGTAACCCTTTATTGCCAATACTTCTACTTGCTACCGCTGAAATCTCTGGGCTTTGTTAAGCAGAGAGCTGATTTCGCTATAACTATTCCTAGGTGCTATGGCTTTAAACAGAGCAGTGATCTGAGGTGGAACTGGTAAGCTGGGATGTCTTGTTTCTTTGGAAGCAGCAGATCTATAAATACTGTGAGTGTTCAGTGGACCAGGGGCTGGACATTCTAGGGAGATACTTAGAGGCCTTGAAGGTTGTTGTGTGCCAATTGCTAAGCTGTAGGGTGGCAGCCGGACCTCCAAGGCCTAAAGGGAAGTGCTTGTGTTGCCATAACTGGTGGAGTTGGGTAGCTGACCGATGACAAGCACAGATAAGGCTTTCTCACACTAAGGGCCAGGGGTGGCAAAGTGTCTCACAGCTCTGGGTACCCCCTGGAAGCATGAGTGGAAGGTATCTGGGGAAATTGTCTTTGACAAAGAGGGATAACTGCAATAGGAACCAAAAAGGTCTCTGAAGATGAGGAAGGAAGAGTGTTTTGCAGAGAATTGTTGTCCTTAGATTGTGGAAGTGGATAGTACTAGAAAGGGTCATAGGGGAGAGGGGAATAAGAGGCAGAGATCAGTAAGGGGAAATTATTTTAGGAAAATGTCAATCGTAGATGGATGGAAGGGATTAGGCTAGATTCAGCAACAGATGCATTCACGGGAGAGCAGGAGTTGATAGATGAAAGTGAGTGGAATGGAGAGAGAACATACAAATTCCCTTTGCTTACCCACAGCTGTAAATATTTCTGTAATCAGGTCTGGCCCCTTTACACCACTCAGTTGTTTTAAAGGAGCTGTAACCTGGATGCAAACACTTATAATGTTTGTAGATATGATAGCAAGTTAGGAGGGGTTATAAGTGCTTTGGAGGATAGGATTAAAATTCAAAATGATGTGGACAAATTGGAGATATGATCTGAAATAAATAGGAGGAAATTCAATAAGGAAAAATGCAAAGTACTCCACTTAGGAAGGAACAGTCAATTGCACAAATGCAAAATGGGAAATGACTTCCTTGGAAGGAATACTGAGGAAAGGGATCTGGGGTTATAGCAAGCTATCACAAGCTAAATACGAGTCAACAGCATACCACTGCACTGTTGAAAGAAAAAGAAAAGAAAAAAAAGCGTGAACATCATTCATAGGATTTATTAGCAGGAATGTTGTAGGCAAGAGATGAGAAGTAATTATTCTGCTCTACTCCACACTGATAAGGCCTCAGCTGGAGTATTGTGTCCAGTTCTGGGAGCCGTATTACAGGAAAGATGTGGACAAATTGGAGAAATCCAGTGTAGAGCAACAAAAATGATTAAAGGTCTAGAAAACATGGCATGTGAGGAAAGATTGAAAAAAATAGGTTAGTTTAGTCTGGAGAAGAAAAGACTGAGGGGGAGGCATAACAATTTTCAAGTACATAAAAGGTTTTTTAAAGGAGGAGGATGAAAATTTGTTCTTGTTAACCTCTGAGGATAGGACAAGAAGCAATGGCTTAAGTTGCAGCAAGGGAGGTTTAGGTTGGACATTAGGAAATACTTCCTGTCAGGGTAGTTAAGCACAGGAACAAATTGTGTAGAGAGGTTGTGGAATTTCTGTCAGTAGAGGATTTAAGAACAGGTTAGACAAACACCTGTCAGGAATGGTCTCGTTGTTATGTGATCCTCCCTTGAGTGCAGGGGACTGGACTAGATGACCTCTCAAGGACCCTTCCAGTCCTACACTTCTGTGATTCAGAATCAGCTGTAATCAGTTCTTTGATGTTCCCCACCCCTTTCCACGGTTAGAACTCTGGTGCAAGAGAGAGTCTGGCCCGATGTTTGGAGAGTGATATTCCCAAAATGATTTGCCTGCCCCAGACAGCTAAGAGGCACTCTACCACTATATAAGAGGTCATACTGAAAATTGATTTTATTATATACCTCCTAGATACCTGATGGTGTACCTGAAAGCAGTTTTATTTGCAATGAATTTGGAGTGCTTGGGATGCATACAGCATGTGTTCTTGTGGTGTATATGGTGTGCATGCTCATTTGTGTGTGTGGTGCATATGTCAGGTGTGTATATTAGTGTACACTGTGCATATAATGTTTATAAGTTTGGTATGTGTGAGATGCGGACAGTGTGTATGTATGTTTTTGCACAGTGCATGCAGTATATGAGTGCATGTGTTTATGCACCATACATACAGTGTGCGTGTATGGTATATATGATATGTATGGTTGTGTGTTTGTAGACTTGTATCTGCTGTTTGCTCATTTGTCAGTACTTTGTTTATGCTTTGTTCTTAGAGTTACTGGAGTCCCAACACTCTTTTGGCAGTATAATTTAAGGACAAAATGCTGCTTTTGCATGTCCATGTTCAGTGGCTCTTGTCCTTGGTACAAAGAAGCATATATGTTCATCTAAGGGCAGAATTTGGCCCTAAGAGATACAATATGAAAAAAAAAATCATCTGAGAAGTTGTATAGTATCTCCGTGAAAGGACACTGGGATCATAGACATCTCTCGGAAACTGCACCAATGAAGAATAAAAGAGGGGGAAAAAAAAATAAATAAAAAAATAAAATAAATGGAGATATACCAATCTCCTAGAACTGGAAAGACCTTGAAGGTCATCGAGTCCAGTCCCCTGCCTACACTAGCAGGATCCGCCTGCCTACACTAGCAGGATTGCCCTAAATGGCCCCCTCAAGGATTGAACTCACAACCCTGGGTTTAGCAGGCCAATGCTCAAACCACTGAGCTATCCCCCCACCCCAGGGAGGATTTAAACATGAATTAGTGCCCCATGATAGATATTTTCTTTTAAGGAGAATTACACTTTCAACCATTGCAAGTTTAGCTCCTCTGTTTGCTGATGAATTAAATCACTTTTACATATACTCTACAAAATATAAATATACGCTATAGGATGAAAGTATCTTGTTGTATACCTGGGATCATCATAGACTTCATACAATGTTCAGTGGTAAAAGACCACTTAGGGACAAGGGTATCGATACAATGACAAGATTCTTAATCCCTGCCCTTCCAGCATCCATGAAGTAATATTTCAGAAATTAATCTGGCCGGATTCTGTAGCCCAAAGCTTAGAAATTTAGAGTTTTATTTTTTTACCTCCAGTGTTATACATAGTAAACTGCTTGTTAACAGGTTTAAAAGTTTAATTTAAGGCTGAGGATAGTGTTTCTAATTCCACTATGTGTGATCAGTGATATCTATAGGCATGTTACAGAGTGTGAATTGAAATGCACTTCTATTTAAGGTCAGGAGAGCTAGACAACAGGGGGAAAGATGTAGCTTATAATGAAAGTAAAGGTCACAAGACAAATGATATCCCATGAGAGTGGAAAAAACTTCCCGTCATGAAGATACAGCAGTGTCAGTTTCTTAATGTTTACCTTTTCTCTGCTCCCACATTGTGATACCAAGAGGAATGCTACTTGAGTTGAAATGCCTGTATGCTGGTTATACAAAGACTGTTCTTTCCTCACTGGTGTGATGTGCCATATGATTTTTTATGCTGCGTGGACAGGATCCTCGTGGGGGGGTGGATCGATGTAATCCCATGGAAGCCAATGGAGCTACACTGATTTACACTATCTGAGGACTGGCCTCGTTAGTTACAGTGATATAGTTAAGCCTGGAAACCCTGATATTTACTAATTCTTTTAACCTCACATAACGAGTGCTTTTATTCTTCGCACAGTACCACTCCCAGGAGAGGGCTGATCTCTCTCTTTCCTACATTGGCTTTGTGATGGAAGCTAATGGAAGGCTCATGGATGGATCCACAATAAGGACACACTTTGAAAAGACTTCAGGCAAATCCCAATATTCTTACTTTGTTTTTACTTAGTCCTTACTCAGGCATAGCTGTCACTGACTAGCTACTTGAGGGAGGGTTGCAGAACAGAATTACGAATAGGATGTCAGGTTGTAGTCCTTTATTAATAGATAAAACAAAATGTCCCCCAGTAGCATGCAGGCCAGGGACTTTTCCATCATGACAGTTACTAGTGGTTTTTCCTGAGCTACCAGAGCAATTTCATTTTGTTTTTACTTCCATCATGCAAGATGGCACTAATTAAATGGATGGAGTCTCCAAGCCCCCATCATTGAATAAGGAGCCCCGGTATCTTGCATGATGGGAGACCAAACTAAATGAAATAACCCCAATAGCTGAAGAAAAGCCAAGTTCTCTGCACCTGGAAATGGCTGTTGCTCCATTGGAATCGCTCCTAATTACATCACCACACACTTTGTGCCCTAGTATCTCTCATGGTGAGAGCTCAGACAAGTAAAGGTGGGATTGGCATTTTGGGTATCTAAATTCTTGTTGTTGTAAAAAGTATTGTTAATGTGCTGCTGTATGTTCTGGATCTTTGTTACGTTCTTTCTCTACCCATTTCCCCCTCCCTTCTCTCTCTGTATGTTTCCACAACGTGGTACAGTTTTTCAATTTGAAAACTAAATCTATTGCAAAAGAATTGGAGAACAGTACATAGTGCTTTAGAAACTACTCCTATGTATCAATTAAGATTACATGTGGAAGACCCATTAGCTTTGGCCATTTCCTGTTGCAGATGCATTAGCTTTTTGACCTTCATAATAACAAGTAATGAAGGTTGCTTAATTAGCTAATCATGAAGACCGTGCAGCAAATTACAGTATATCGAATCTTCACCAGTAAAGAAAAAGAGACCTGATGGAAATAGCATCAACTGTCAGCCATTGCAGGTCCCTATCTCCGCTCTAAGCTCTGGCACCAGTAGATAAGTACAGCAAGCTTAGATGCCATATGGGTCCAACAGTCTGCATTATCCAGACTGCTAACTCTTGCTAAAACACAAGTGCTCTGCAGTTGCAAACAGTATTCGAGCAAAAGCTAAAATGCAGCTGATAGCCAGTGCAATTAGTGTTGCCACTTTGCAAAGTCTTGTGGCCTTGTAATATCTCTCATGATTGTATGGGAAAAGGAGATGTTCAATAACTCATTACGGTCACTTTATTAAGTTGGGTTTAGATGCTCCCTTTTCCCTTCTGCTTTGTATTACATCGTCTGCATTTTCCCCTGTGTCATACACTGGGAAGAAAGACAAAACATAACTAAACGAACCAGAAAATCCTTGAGGGAAAGACCTGGATAAAAAGAATAACCAGGAGGGGTGGAAATCATGGGACACACATCCACACAGGCTCTTGCTCATGAACAGAAAGTGGCCTGCTGGAGGATGAGTTGGGGAGAGATTGGCTGAAGCCAAAGAACCTGAAAAACATTGGAAACTCACATGCAATTCCAAAATTTAGCAAATTTTCTTTGCCACCTCATCCAGAGGGTCAGTGGGGAGGAAACAGACTTCTACTGGTCAGTGTCAGCTTGGAAGCAAAGCAGATTTGTGGTTAGATTACCAGTGCTTACAGAGAATACCTGCAATTGCCTGACAGCTGCAGAGAAGCATGGTAGTGATCATAAGGTTTTTCTTTGTATTTTAGTGTTTTGAAGCATCTTCTTTCACATACACAGATCATATGATTCTGCTGTAATAGCAGAGGTTTTAATGCAGGCGAAAGAGGTTCTTAAGCCCCAAAGGCCTCCCGTATATTTTTACTCTCCCTTGCATTAAACTAAATCAATTAAAAAAATCTTACAGGCAAGAGTTTCCAGATAATTCAACCTCACATGAGAGGCATCAGGCCACTAGGGCTAAGGGAAAACCGGGCTAATGGACAAGACCTCCACAGTTAGGGGTTGGTTTTTTGGTGGGGGATGGGGGGAGCTCTTCTTTAGGAATGTTGATAGTAGCTACATAGAGACACAGAAGAAATCAATTATTCAACTCTATTTGATATTTCCAACCTTTCTCTGTTTGTCAGCCCAGTTAAAAGGGGTAAAGGTCCCCTCCCAGTCAGCTAGTTTGTAGACGGTCATTATGGGAACCTGGGAAAACACTACACATGATAACAGCTTGATGTTTTAGAAACTGAAGGCCTGAATGCTACCTGCAAACCCACTTCTTCTGTAGTTAATGGGAATTCTCCTTTAGCTCAGGTCTGGTAGCACTTTTTCTTTCAGATCTGAGGGTCCTTTTTTCAAGTCTCAGCAAAGACAAATTCCTCAGAAGAAAATTGCAATTTTTCTTTCTTTCTTTCTAGTGTCTCCCTTGTTGCTTGCATGGCAGCTTGAGGGCATTGCAAGGTGTACTAATAGGGACAGAAGTTAATAAATATTATCTGAACCCAATGGTTCTCCAGATTTCTCTCTGTTATTCTCTGTACATTTTACTTTTGACCATGTTTATTGAAATTAAATATGTTTAAAGTCAACAGGCAATAATATGATTAGAGATGCAATGTTAGAAATCTGCCTTTTTACTGATTTGTAAAGAGATTGTGAAATTATAGCTGAGAACATTTACATGAATGATTCTTAAACATACTGCAAATTCAGTTTTTAAAAAACCCTTAGTAGGAGTCTCAATGAGCAATAAGATGTAACTAAATTAAAATATTTCCACTAAAATTAATGAGCCAAACTTAGAATGCTTAAATTGACTCTTAAGTTTACTAATTTAAAGGATTTGACTATGTTTGCATTTCTTGGCTTCCATTCAACACTTTGAATACATGAGAAAATATAGCTTTCAATTATTTTCCCTTTGGTCCTTGTAATGGGGAAGACAGCTAAGAGCTTAATAATAGAAGATATTTATTGTTTAGCATTGACACTGTTCTACTTGGCCGTTAATAATTATGGCATGTTGTGTAAAACAAAAAATCAGATTCAACTATCTGGAAATCATGCAAATATTAATCTTACAGTTTGATCTTTTACATTGAGTTTTGTGCGATGATCTAACAAGGATCGGCAACCTTTGGCACGCAGCCTGTCAGGGAAATTGGCTGGCAGGCCGGGACTGTTTGTTAACCTGCAGCATCCACAGGTTCGGCCAGTCACCGCTCCCACTGGCCATGGTTCGCCGTTCCAGGCCAATGGGAGCTGTGGGAAGTGGCGGCCAACACATCCCTTGGCCTGCACCGCTTCCCACAGCCCCCATGGGCCTGGGATGTGAATCGCGGCCAGTGGGAGCTGCGATCAGCCGAACCTGCAAATGCCATCCTGGTCTGCCAGTGGATTTCCCTGACAGGCCTTGTGCCAAGGGTTTCCAATTCCTGATATCTTATCTTTCAGTTTGTTAGTAGAAACTGAAACAGAAGATAATTGGTCATTTTTCTTTGCCTAGATACATCCCCAACTAGATACACCTTCCCCATGATCTGTAAATAATTCATTTAGAATCAAATAGCAAATAGTACACAATGATGAAGGTTAGTAACTGAAAGACCCAGGGCAGAAATTAGGAATACTAAGACTACAAGACTACAAGGATATGACTACAAGACTACAAGGATAAGACTACAAGGATATGATTAGTAGAAACAAAACAGACATATAAAGTCTGTTACCTTGAACAAGCTCTTAAATTGAAATCTCACCCAGTAGTAAAACTTATAGGAATAATGCAGCTGGATGTTAAATCTTGATGGAGGTTTATGTCCCTTAAGATTTTGCCTAAAAATGTGACATGAAGTCCTATATTAGTAAAGGATACCTAGCATGTGAAAGGGAAAGTCCATTAAAATTCAGGAATGGTAGAAAGCACAAGCTCTCATCTGATGATAGAATTGCATGAATTTTATATCAAGGTTTACATCATCCATTTCCATGTATTTTGGTGATTATGTCAGAGAATCTTTAAAGGGGAAAGGGCTATTTCTGTTTTTACTTACACTGATTTTACTGCCATTCCATTCATCTCCAGTTATTCTGGATTTAGTATAGTGTAAATGAGAGAGCAGAATCAGACTCAACAGTGGCTGGAGCCCCAAGCCCTTTAAATAGCCACCTGAGCCCCGCTGCTGGAGCTCTGGGGTAGTGGCTGCGGGGCTCTGGGGGTTATTTAAAGCGCTGGGGCTCCAACTGCTTCTGCTGCCCCAGGCCCTTTAAATAGCCCCCGGAGCCCCTCTGCTGGAGCCCTGGTAGCAATGGCAGCCAGGGGCTTCAGCAGCGGTTTAAAGGGTCAGTGGCGGTCAAGGCAGCCGGGCCCTTTAAATCACTTCTAGAACCGCCGGCTGCCGCTGCTACCCCAGTGAGCAGGTGGGAGGAGGAGGGCACTTACCAGTATGGGGCTGGGTTGGTGCCGGCTCTGACCCCGCTCCTTCCCGAGGCCCTGCCCCTTCCGGGGGCCAGAGTCAGCACCAACCAAGCCCCGTACTGGTAAGAATTTATTTTTACTTTCACCCCTGTTTGCCAGACATAAATAAGATGCAAAGCTACTCTTTCCTGATCTAAGAAATTCCCTGAAACAGTGATTCTTTTTTTTTAATATGATAAACTGATTCAGTAACTATTCTGACGAGCAAAGCTTATATTGTATTCACTTAAAAGTCTTAATAGATCAAAAAGATTTAATAGATTACACGCTGGGAATGGTCAGAATGTTACAGATAGGAAGTACTCTCTTTTTTAAAGTATTCTTTTTTTAAAAAACTCTCATTAAATGTTAAAATTACATGTTCTGATACAAAATTAATGTGCCTTTGTACAAGGAGTATCTCAGTAGTGGCAAGACATACTATGTCTCATTGTCATCAGTCTCTGTGACCACTTCCCGACAGATAACTTCTTTCAAAAACTAAGTATTTTTGTTCTCTTACTGCAGGGCTCTCCAAACTTTATGAGATGTGGGCCATATTAGATTTCTGAAGGGACTTTGTGGGCCAAAGTGACCGTGTGTGTGTGGGGGGGATAATATATGCAAATATATGCAAAATATATACTGTGTCAGTGTTGCATTAAATTCTAAATCAGGTTGGGGGGGCCTGACAAATTGAAGCCGCAGGCCAGATTCGGCCCCCGGGCTGTAGTTTGGAGACCCCTGTCTTACAACTGGAAAGTAAGTTCATGTAAGTAGTAGACCATCAGAGTGTGTTTGTGATTCACAGCAAATTTTGAGTGATTTCCAAATGTTTACAAGATTTAACACAGTGTCTTTATTTTGCTCAGTGTAGTGAAATTATCTCAAAGATTTTCTGAGTACACCTGGATAACTCCTATGTATCTCACGGTATATTTCATTTCCTGGATCTGCAATGATTTACTTACAGAAGGGTTAACTCTCATTAATGCTGATGAAAGAAATCCATGAGAAGAAGTATGCACATATATATTGGTTACATATGGAGGGTTTCAGAATAGTAGTCCTCTCCTCCTAATTTCCTGTATCTGATAAACAAACCCTCATCTCCCCTTCGGAAGCTTTCTTTGCTCACCTAGAATGGAACATCTTTTAATTCAGGTATGTGTGCCTCTTGCATACACCATAGTATTCCAGAGCGTTGAGACCTTTCAGAAAATGCCCTGCCATATCAAAGAGATACTAATGTACACTCACCTATAAAATGGATTTATATGATGTTCCCACTAATTAATTGCATTCACAAACCTGGCTAGAAAAAAATGCCTGTTTTTCACATTGACAAATGTACAACAGTTTTTGACAGTGTGGTGGGAGGTAGTTCGTTTATTTGTACCTTGTACCTTGTACCTCAGAAATAGCCTTGACATTACAAGAACTTCTTTAAATGGTTGATATAGAAATTACCTTCAGATTTAAAGCAATACAATCAAGGTTGCTAGGGTAACATCTTAGCCTGCCTTTTTATTTTCTTTTATCTGTTTCCAAAGTTCATGTAATCCTTCATGCCATATCTGATATTTTTATGTTTCTCTCAAGTTGGGAAGAAGGCTGTGGGGAGTGGGTTTTGAAAGCAAAGCTGTAATGCTCTTTTCCATAAGAAGACATTCAAATGTAAAGCTAGCAGCCCATCAGGCATTCGTAACCCTGCATTAACAAGCTTGTATTAGGAATGAAATAGAGGCTTCTGTTTTCAGAATAGCATACATATGTTTACATACACACTTAGAATGGTTGGAAATGCAATCCTGGTGATTACAAAGAATTGTCAAAAGTGATTAGTGGGTGTCTAGTGATTTACAAATGCCCAGCTCCAGACACCTAAAGGGGCTGGATTTTTAGAGGGCAAGCATTGTGAAAGTCAGGCCCCCTTTGAAGTGTCTCAGTTTAGATGCCCCTAAATTCAGGTACCTATAATCATTAGTTGCTTTTGAAAATTTAGGGTTTGTATGCCCAGTTAGACTGTTAGAATTCTAAGCTAAGATTTTCAAAGGAACCTGAGGGAATTAGGTGCCCAACTCCATTAGACTCCGTTAAAAAATCCCAGCCCTATTTATTTGTATGCACTTTAATTTAATCACCGTGGATGCATATCAATTTGCATAAATTGTGCATGTAAACAGATGCACTTCTGAGAATCAGGGCCAGAATGTCAGAGAGTTCTACTTTCTTGGCTTGCAAGATTGGGCCTCAATGTCCTCCTAACTATATAGCAAGTAAAGGTATTTGCATATCAATGTCACCAACCCATTGACCATAGCATACTGATTGTTATCTTTAATTATTTATACAGATTCGTTCTGATAAGGACAGTGAGATCCATATCAGGTACAGCATCACTGGAGTAGGAGCTGACCAGCCACCTATGGAAGTGTTCAGCATTGATCCTGTGTCTGGCAGAATGTATGTGACACGTCCAATGGACCGAGAAGAAAGAGCTTCCTACCATGTAAGTATATGAAAATATCATTTTTATGCATTGTACATATATCCCCCTAATCCACAGCTCCTCTGCACTAGAATAGTGCAAAATGACTTTGTGGCTAGAATACACACAGAGATTTGGGTCCTTCCCTGAGTTTGGGGTCTGAATTCACAAAGTCAACGATCAAAATTACTAGATTTCAGCAGGTTAAATCAAATTCAGCAGATTTCAGGTCCAGTTAAAAAGGGTGACAATGCTTCTGGACAGGAGGGATAAAGAAAATAGATTACCTCTTAAGTTGGATGGAAAGAGAAATTTCCGGGGGGCAAAAAAGAGTCTGAAGCAAAATTATTTTATCCTCTGTGAAGAAGAACAATTATTTTGTCTGCTGTGCCCACGAAAATATGAAGAGGATTATTTTGAAAAAGAAATATTTGAGACACAGCCTATGTCATGTCAGTGTTTTCAATATTTTTTCTGTGCTGCTGGGACATTATAAACAGCTTAGCTGATATAATTCACAATCCAACCCCTTTGATGGAGCCATTGTGATGTCTAGTACAAGACACCCTGGGCCAAACAAAACTGACTTGGTCCCCCATAATAATGATTTATATGACCCATAATACAGTAGACTCTCGATTATCCAGGATGATAGGGAAAAAATGAATTCTGGTTAATAAAATCCTGGATAATCACCATACATAGGAAATATGGGGAGGGAGGGTTGGTTCACCAGCCACCCTGCAGCAGGGGGAAGGGGTGTTGATTCACTGGCAGCCCTGCACCCTGGTGGGGGGGTTTTGTGTGTGTGCGTGGGGCGGCAACAAAGCCAGAACCGGCCGTACGAGTTGTGCGTATTTTTTTTTTGACATCCTGGTTAATCCACATCCTGGTTAATCCAATCCTGGATAATCGAGAGTCTACTGTACATATATTTGGACCAGAAATTTCAGGAAACTTGGAAAAGGTTGCCTTGAAGTGACTGGTATCACTTCCCCAAAAAACAACTTTCATTTCTAACACCTGGAATCAATAAGAACTTCCTTTAATCTCAATCATGGGAGTCTCTTTTCTGGAAGGCAGGAGACCAAACAGCCACAGGCAAATTAAGGGTTAATAAATGATTAATAGATATAATAAGCCCAGTACAGGCAGGAGTAATATTTGACACAACAAATCCTGCATCTGAGCATGGAGTTAGACTACTAGATGAAATTTGCAGTCCCTTTTAATCCTGTGGTTCTATGATTCTATGTTTTAAATCACAGTGAGCACATCAGAAGAAGGTGTTTATAGAGAATTATAAGCCATGGTTATAAACAAACTTTTGACCTATTGTACTTTTTAGCAATTGATTAGTGATTTATTAAACCTTAGATTATGCATTATGCCTTGCTCTGCCACAGGCTGGGACTCGGGGTCAGGTTGTCAGATATTTGTGCTGCATTTTGGGGCACCCCTGCTGTTGGGGGCCCCGTGCAATCGCACTGTTTGTTTCATGGTAAATCCACTCCTGCAGTGCAGTTAAAACTAGAGAAAGTTACCCAAAGGACCAGCAGTCCCTGCTTTGGCTGTTTCTGTCCCTACCAGTTGGTGTGTCTGGCTGGCTTCTCTCTGTAGTTTTCTGCCAACCCCCACATACTGGGGGAGGCGGGGAGCCAGCTTGGGGTCCGGGTGCCTTCAGAAGGGGGAAGTCTCCTATGCAGGGATGATGGATTCTTCCTGAAAGCTGGGAGGAGGAAGGGGACAAGAGGCCCTGCCCCCTCCATGGCCCTGCCCCCTGCCTCTTCTCTTTCCCCACCAATATTACTAGAGACTTCGTATCTAGACACATCTGAACTTTGGGGAAATTTGGATCCAGATTCAGGTCTGGGTCTGAATTTTACAGCTCAGTTCATCTCGAGTTATTATTAATACCTAATGAAGATTCTTCTTAACTCACCAAGTAGTGTGGGTTAAGTCTCAGGATATTAGAGAGACAAGGGGGATGAGGGGATATCTTTTATTGGACAAACTTCTATTGGTGAAAAAGACAAACTTGTAAGCTTACACAAAGCTCATCTTTGGGTCCGTGTAGCTCAAAATCTTGTCTCTTGCACCAGCAGAAGTTGATCAAATAAAAGATATTACCTCACCTACCAGTCTCTGGGAGACAAAAGGACAATTAGAAACAAGGAATTTGACCCAGAGAAACCAGTACTAATTGCAATAATATTTTGAACCACATTTACAAAAGCTTGTGTAATTCTGGTCATTTATGCTATAATAACTTGATTTACATGTTTAATCATGATAAAGTGTGTGGAAATTAGGCACAGAAATGTATGCCTAATTTATTAAAAAGATCTGTCACTTACTGATAATACATATTTATATTAATTGTATTAGTGCAGCAGTAGTATTTATATTTACACATTTCACTGTGTTGACTTTGACTAACTACCTTCAGATAGCACCAGCCTTCAGTGTCATCAATAATCATGATGCTGAAGCATTTGCATGCCAACAGCTACATTTGCTCTAGAAATTGTCCATAGGAAAAACACAGAGACCAGTGGTAGCCGCTGCCTAGGTATGTTAATGAAGACTGTCATACTTTTAAAAATATTTTTTCAAGGGCATTGGCCAGTTATTTGGCTGATACAAAATGGAACATAAACTTTTTCCACCAGCAGAGGGTCTGGACCACTAGCTAGACTTTATTTATATTTATGAATCCTATACAATGGCTGTTGGATTCCAACATTTTCCATGGATCCTATTTATTCTTTCTCTAACCTGAAGCCAAGACCATGCTGTCCACTTTGTGACAACTTTAATGTTTAATGTCAACTTTAATAAACAGTTACGAAATACCCCTCCACGCACCCATTTTAAATTCCACCTGATGGTCTCCCATTTGAATAATATTTTTGTGTTCTCCGACCTTCTCTTCTACCCAAGGCTGTGAGAACTGGCCTGTCAAACAATGGTTTCTCCAGTTCCAGAGGATTTTAGTCCCTTCCTCAATCTGAGAGTTCTCCTTTCCAGTTGTCAGAAGTAAACCTGGAGGTTGTTTAGTCACCTTCTATGCTCTGCCTCCCCCTCCCCCCACAAGCTTACATACCATGAGAAAGCACTTAAGTGTATCAACTTCTAATCCCATCCGTTGTCTTATCACAACATCCATCGTGTAGCAGATGGAACTTGATTGCTGCCCTGCCCACTGAGCACTGTGTGAGACTAAACCATGGGGGGTGGGGGGATAGCTCAGTGGTTTGAGCATTGGCCTGCTAAACCCAGGGTTGTGAGTTCAATCCTTGAGGGGGCCATTTAGGGATCTGGGGCAAAAAATCTGTCAGGGGACAGTACTCAATCCTGCTAGTGTAGGCAGGCGGATCCTGCTAGTGTAGGCAGGGGACTGGACTTGATGACCTTCAAGGTCTTTCCAGTTCTAGGAGATTGGTATATCTCCATTTATTTATTTATTTATTTTTATTTTATGCATACTGAATAAATAAGTCATGGTCATCTATACTTGTGGAGCAAGAAAATGTAAAATCTGCTGAGCTTCATGATGATGTTGCATGTCTGCGTTTCCCATTTTGAGAGCTCCACGCCAGTTTAAGGGTGGAGGGTGGGAGGGATTACAGGACAGAAGAGAAGATGGAAGAGGGCATGGAAAGCTCCCTAATATCTGCTCCAAACTGTCCCTCCTTTAAATATGCCTCAAAGCCGCAGGTGACCCCGTGAAAGCCACCTGCCTTCCCTCCCTGCTCCTGCAAAGAACTATAATGTAGCCAGCCCCAGGAGTGACTCTTCTTGTGAATTATTATAAACTCAGACAGCATCCTGCTAGCTGAGTGTCTCTTTCCCAAGGAGTTCATGTCAACTATAGTGACACTAGCAGATGGTTCTGACCCTTAGGTAAGGAGCATATAGCGTACAAGAGTGAGAGGATATGGAGGAAGGTCATTGCCAGGTGAGAACAACCAAAAGAGCACAGAAGGAATAAAAAAACATACACAAAAAAGGACAAGGAAAACAGACAAAAAGGAAGGGGAAGAGAGAAAAAAATGGTCAGAAAGGAGGCAGTAGCAACCATACAAGGGGGATAACACAAAAGGAGCTGTGAGGGCACCCAGTCACCAGTGCAAACCACGGGGGTGGGGGCAGAGGGGATCAGCACTGGGACAGCAGTGCTCTGTGTTTGGATTCAGTCCCTCAGGGGGCCGGTCTTAGCTCAGCTGTCCATACGCTCAAGGACTGTTCTCACCTTCAGAATTCAGGTTTGCGGCTCTAATGCTGATGTTACCGTGGAGCAGGGGAGCCTCATGCGTGTGTATCGCTGCAGGTTTAACGAGATAACTACCGTCTTGCTTATTGAATTTTTTTCTTGAGTGAATCAGTAACATATGCATAGGTACGCGGGCATATGTGTGTGACGAGCAGATAGACGTGCAGTGCTGAGAAATTACTTACTCCTGGAGATTTCAAACAAGAGCTATCAAATGTAATTAAAATTTGGGGGGGAAGGGGGAGCCAGATCTGAAAAAGAAAGATATCGGCTTTGCACTCTGCTTTATCTCTGAATAGAGCCATTGCCGCTCCTGAAAATGCAGCAAGAAGGAGTCCAGTGAGGCTTCAGTTTGAAGATAATAACTTTAATTTTAGCTCCGAATTACTTTTTTTCAAAGACAAGCTGACCTTTGACTTGTAAAAGTTATTGAATGGCTACATCTGACATAATGAAGGATAGTTCTGCTGACACAAGTCAGAGCAGTTTATACGTAGACATGAAATGCAAATATTAAGAGCACTAAGGATCAGGAAACACAAATGAGATAGTCTGTATTAAAAATGAAGTCAGCCTTTTTAATATTTTAAAACATGTGATTTTTAACCTTTTTTTAAAAAAAATGTCCACCCTTAGTCTGTGTGGCAGTTTGCTCTCTTCCCTGGATTAAAGCTCAGTTCCGCCTATCAAGTATAGCGTGATTATATTTGTTAAACCTTCTTGGAAAACATACATAAGGAGGTAAAAACCCCATCAATCATCGTCTCAGCAAAAGCGAAAGACTGAAATCAATATTAATACAATTAGCACCCTTGCGTGCTATGCATCAGAACTAATACGTTGTTTGACACATTGGGCCTGTAGTTTAGAAACGCTGAGCATCTGCAGCTTCAATGGAAGTGAATGGAAACTGGAGAGACCAGCATGTCTGAAAATACATGTTATACATTAGGAATCTTATAGAGGAAAACATGATAGCAGGTGGTATAATAAGAGGCATTCACGAAGGGCCGATTGGGCAAGCCTACTTATGTATCCAGTGTTAAAGTGACAGTCCTGTTTTTCTAGACAGCAGTTTCACCAAACTCCTTTTATGTGGCATTTTCATTCTTCATTCACCGGTATTCCAGAATCTGCCCCTGATGCCACGTCTACACTACCTGCTGGATTGGGGGGTAGTGATCGATTCCCGAGCACACTCCCCGTCGACTCCAGAACTCCATTACCACGAGAGGCAGAAGCGGAGTCGACAGGGGAGCGGCAGCCGTTGACTTGCTGAGGTAAGTCAACCTAAGATACATCAACCTAAGATACGCTATTCGCGTAGCTGAAGTTGCATATCTTAGGTTGACCCCCCTCAGTATAGAACTGGCCTGAGGTTTTGAATACTGTCTCTGATTTGTATGTCAGTGCAGGGATTCGGCAGTGCTCACGGGTACTGGAATGAGGGAAAGTGACAAAATTAAAGCTGCAAAGCTCTCCCAGAGCCAGATGTCTCTCCTTGGCCAACTTAAGTCAGACACAATACTAGCCTTTCATAGCCAGTCCTTCTTCCAAGCCAACTTCAATAAATACCTTCAGCACACAACCCATTTAGAGCAGCCATCTGTTCCATATAATGAGGGAGCTATCCATTTTTTCTCACCTGATTGCTGATTGTTCCAGGCTATTGTTGATTGTTTTGTTTTATTAATTACTCATTTTGACATGCTGTATCTGTCTTTTTTAGTCTGAAAACAGATGGTCTCAGTTTCCAGCATTATTATCTATAGTTATTCCTAGTAAGATGGAGTCCCAGTGCCATTTTTACTGGGAACTCAGCAGTACAGTGCTGACTATTATAATTTTGCATCACTGATGCTGTAGTTAATGTTGAGACAGGCTTCCCATTCTTAACTATACATGGGTCTCCTCTTTGGAGAAATTGAATAAACATTGGGTAGGTACCATCTTTTTGTTCAGTGTTTGTATGGTGCCTAGGACAACGGTTGCTGTACATGACTAATGCTCTTAGGTGCTACAGAATACAAATCATAACAACAATAGTATCAACAATTATGAGATCACTTCACTTATTAATTACTACATGTCATTGTGGCCACAAAGCAATGTGAGATTCCATGGTACATTGCTGAAGTTCTTGTGACCAGTACAAAATAAGCCCATGTCGTCATGATGTTAATAGTAGTAAGCAAAACTTAGTCTTTGGAGATTGTCAAGTAACAATTACTACTTTTCTTAACCTACTTAAATGTAGTGATTTGTTAGCCATGGAGAAAATGTTTCTTTTAGCTGATAAAATTATTTGTGTTCCATTTACTATTTTATTTGAAAATTATTCTTAATATCGGGCCCTGTTATGAAACATTATGTATCCTGCAGTGCCTAGAAGAAAACCAGATATCTGGTTTCTACTGGAAAACTGACATTCCTCTAGTTTAATTTTTTGAAAGAATTTCAATGCCAAAGTCAACTCTGACAAAACTCTATCTTTCATCCATCGAATTCTGTCACTGACGTTATGCTTCTACTGTGTTTATTTCCAGCTGAGGGCTCATGCAGTGGATATGAATGGAAACAAGGTGGAGAACCCCATTGACCTCTACATCTATGTGATTGATATGAATGACAACAGGCCTGAGTTTATAAACCAAGTCTATAATGGATCTGTTGATGAAGGATCTAAACCAGGTAGAGTTGGAAAAGCTCTTACGATAAGTCTAAGTCTTCAAATATAAAGTACAAGTTGGTTAGATCACATGTTCCATGACTCCTCTTGATGCTCAGGGATTGTTTTTTGTAAACGCTTGGTGAAAAATTGAACAGTTTAGCTGAACTACCATAAACGGTGAAGGGAAGGAGGATGTGTAGAGTTGGATAAAATGGGAGCTTCATCCAGATCACAGTACTTGGAAGTTTTATTTGCAAAAGCAACTGCTGAAGCTTTGAAAATCAAACCTGGCATTGCCTGTCTCAAATGTTTGTTACATTTACTGTGTTCTACAGCAACATGTAACCAGTATAGTAATAATGGTAGAATCCTAATAAGAAAACCCAACTCTGCAATGTTCTTGACTTTTACCTGACTGTATGCTTGAAAGACTGTGTATCTGACTGACTGAAACATAATCTACTCAATTGTAAAATCAGTATTTTCCATCCACTCAGAGTCCAGTAAAGTCTGTCCCCCAAGTTGTGGGAAAAACAACTTACTCATATGGGACCTGATCCAAAAATTGTTGTAGAAAATTACAAGATTCACACTGACTTCATGATGTCTACTCTCATTCCATGGTTTTTCTGTCAATTGTGAATTATGCAGAGATCTGAGACTAGATTTTCCAAAAAATTAAATGTGCAAATTCTCATTCAAAATCAGAGAGTACCTAATTTGTGCACACAGTTGAGGAAATGGTGCAAGCATAAGCACATTTTAAAAGTCTTTGGAAAAATTTAGCCTTTTTTAACATTTCCCTTCCATATATATTTTGATTCATTTTTGGGGGTAGATCATAAATAGGCAGTTTATAATATGATAAATGGTTTGCTTTAGCTTATTGCTGAATATAACTAATCTGAATGCATTCATATTTAATGAAGAAGTTGAGATTGTCTTGTAAAAACTATTGCCACTAGTTTGAGGTAAACTGCTATAAAATATGAAGCTCCTACAGCCTTAATGAGATTTTTTCCCCCCAGGATAAATTTATCTTCAGTTGTTTACAGGTAGAAGGGTTAAACATCACATGACTTTTGGTTGTGTCAGCAAACATTTATCATTACTTCTCTGCTGCCTGAGGTAGTTGTCATAGTGAAGTCTCCTGAGGCCACTATTTTAACAAGGTGAATTGCAATCCTGATTGATTGTCTTTCAGCAGTGTGAAGAATGGCTCTTGTGGTGACATGTACTGGGGACAACGTGTGACATTATTTCTTGAGGAAAGAACATTACATAACTTCCCTCTTGGTATGTTTGAGGTAGAGATGCTCCAAAGCTTCCAAGTTCTCATCCAGATTCTGATCCTCAGAGTTGGGCTGTAAAGAAACTGAACTGATCATTCTAATGACTCTTTCACAGAGAAGGTTTGGTTTTTTCCCCCTCTTATACTAAGGCCACATTGGGGTTTCCACATACAAGCTATCAAGATCTGAAGCGCTGATTGAAATAAGCCATGATGTTCATGACATTTCCATAACAAATCAGACTTCCCAAATCTTATTCTAAAACAAATCAATATTGAAAGTGTTCCCAAATGTTTAACTAGCTCTGCTCATTAGGATGATGGAAGGAGTAAATTGCAGCCCTTTCTTGTTCGAAATCCAGATAAGCCTATAAGCCATTAAATCAGAATAGGACTACAAAATACTTGTGCCTCTGGTTATACAAGTGATTTTTGGTATTCTGCGTCCCAGAACAGTGTGCCTGCCTTTAAAGCAGGTAAATGGGAAGCAATCTGTTTTATTCAAAAACAATTACATTTGCCTTTGATATATTTGTTTTCCCTCCTTTCTTGTTTAATCAGTATTCTTTTAAAGGTTTATAATAGTTATTGAATTTCTGTTCCTTGCCTCTGTAAATCCATCAGGGGACTTGGGTGTCTGATGCCCTCTTTCTGTGAAACATGTCAAGAATTATGAGGTTATGTCTTTGGTAGAGTTAGGTTGTGCAACCTGTGCACTCCTCACCAATTTCAAACCAGGGCATCACTGTTTTGTTTGGAGGCATATATAGATAACAAGACGTACACCGCATATTTAGCTAAGGATGAAGCTCTGAGAGACTTGGAAACATCCCTTTTCACTCAAGTTATATCAGGAAATTACAGTAATAAGAGGTTACTACACTAGGTTTTCTTCCAATACAAAAACACTGCAGCCAGGATTCCTAATTATTCATCACAACGATCGACATATGAAAGGTATAACAAATATTCCTACAGAAAACAAAAGGCAAAATGTGTTCACTATTGATTCGGCAATGCATTACATTCCACAGTTCTGCTTCAAGCAAGCTGGAAAAAAAATCTTCTGTGATATAGCAGATCAGCATTCATTGCCATAAAAGGCACATTTCACTCCTATTGAATTCTTTCTCGGGACTTTGACTATTTATCGCTGACTAGTCCATTGCTTATTCTTTCTGACACTTGCTAGGTGTCCATGTACAGTGGTCAATATTGAAAAGACTATATTTATTCAATTACCACATTATAGAGGAATGCCTCAGGTATGTTCATGTATTTTAACTTAGGAAAGTCACTGTGGTATCCAGGGGGCATCAAATATATATAGATGAGCAGAGCACAATGACCTTGAGATACAAGGGAAAGCCCCAGTAAGGCTGATTAACAGGATCACTAGAGCGGATCACCTCTGAAGTGAACAACAAAGAACTCTGTTGTGCCATTACAGCACATCCCTGAGTAAGGGGCAGAATGGAGCTGCCCCAGCCCAAGGAGAGCTGCAGAAGGGATTGTGCCTCAAGAAGATGCCGCAGCATACACAGAGTTGTCATGTACAGCACGCTCCCTTCTCAGCAGCCAGCAAAGCTCCCGTGAGCAGAGTGAGGAGGAGCTAGTATTTGCTTACTCCCTGTCACCTTTGGGGTGGCAGATAGGAACATTCTCTATGGTCAGGAGAGCCCAGGAACTGCAAACTGTGCCCGACCTTTGCTGTGAGTGGTGGGGGGTCCAGTCAAAGGACGGCCTATAGAGTTCGGGGCCAAAGTTCCAAAAGACGGTGCTGAGCTTCAGGACGAGGGGAATGCAGATGGATAGATGAGCTAAGAGTGTGCAAGGTGGCTAGTTCACTCTGTCTGCCTAGCTTCCCAGTGTGCCACCCCCGGTTTAGTATGGATTCACGTCCTTCAAACATAGAAATAGCCTTCCTTGCCCATCTAGACCGACCAAAAGGATCCAAATTCCTTTTTGATGAACAGGCCTTAACAGACTGCCCAGGTTTCCAGAGAATGTATTGTCTGAAGGGTGAAAGCCACCATTGAAATCATGTATTATTAATTATAATCTATTATTATTATTAAGATTCTGCTCTCCTTACATTGAACAGTACCATATGCCATGAGTCATCTCTTTGAAATTAATGGGATTACCCCTGGAAGCGTAAGGTACTACTCAGTATGAAAAGGGGTGTCACTCTCTGGTCCTTGTATAATCCCCAAATGTGTTTTAGATGCTGTATTGAAATGTATCTCTTTTCTTTGATACTCTGCAATAAATTCTTCCTAGCTGTTTCTAGTTTATTTAGTCTAACAGTATGCAGATGTACCCTTTAGTTTTTAAAATGCAGGGCCTTCCAAACAAACACAGAACATGAATAGTTATGTGTGATATTTTTCCCCACAGAATCAGCTTCCTCCCCCCCTACATACAGAAACTCAAGTTGTTTTTGATTTAATGCACCACTGTTTGAAAGTTCATCTTAAAAGACCATGTTTTACTCACATTGAATAATGTTCTGCTTCTTTGAACTTTGCCTCTATATGAAGAACACAGCTAAGTTTAAAAAATGCTGCTGCAAGCTAGTGCTGAAATTCCCCTGGTCCCTCCAGCAGCCTTAATCAGCGAAGTTCTAGTTCCCTCGTAACTGTAGAACTTTCCTTTCAAGAGCCGATAAAGCTGTATGGATTGCACAGCTTCTTTTCTGAATGTAGTACGTGCTGCATGAATTCTCTTGTACCTTTAAAGCTTATTTCTGTGAACCGGGGCAAACTAGCTTGTTGGGTAATAGCCAGGGAAAAAATTCTTCTTCTTTTTCTTACCATGTTTCACAGAATCCTCTTGCAAATATTTTTACCAGTTCCTGCCTGCCACAAACTTTAGCTACCTAGAGTTTTACAGCAGTGCTTGTACAGGATTGCGGGATCCTAAGAATATCTTGTGAGAGTAATGTTGGCTGGGAATTGGATTTTCCATTCCATGGGAAATTCTGTGATTTTGAATTTTTTTCCCTTCTAAAATAGAATGAAAACAAAAGAAAACAAAAATGAAATTTCCCATGAAATGGAATTGTGGCAAAAGTTTAATTTCAGTGTGATCAGAATGTTGTCTTTTGATAAAATCTAAATGTTTCGTTCCAATTTTGATTTTACATATTATATTATATATACAGGGATCGTCAACCTTTGGCACGCGGCCCATCAGGGAAATCTGCTGGCGGGCTGGAATGGTTTGTTTATCTGCAGGTTTGGCCATTTGCTGTTCCAGGCCAATGGGGGAGAGGGATGTGCTGGCCGCTGCTTCCCACAGCCTCCATTGGCCTGGAATGGCAAACCGAGGCCAGTGGGAGCTGCGATCAGCTGAACCTGCGGACGCTGCAGATAAATAAACTGTCCCAGCCCGTGTGCCAAAGGTTGCCAATCCCTGATATAATATTTTTTCAATTATAATGAAAAGATGTTTTGAAATGGAGCAGAATGTTTTGATTTCCCAACATACTGTTCCAAAAAGGTCTAACAAGTATCAACCTTATCAAAAATGCTTCACTCCGGCAGCTTTTTGGTTTTGTTTTTTCAAAATGAAATTTTATCAACATTATGTAAAAAAAAGTTTCACTGTTAACAAATTGGCATTTTCCACTGGAAGAAGCTTCAGTTGGAAGATTTCCAACCAGCTCTATGTGGAAGGCATTTTAATATTAACCCTCCCCCTTACCTATGGCATAGGTGAAATACTGGACCCTTTGAAGTCCATAGAAAAACTCCTATTGACTTCCATGATGCCAGAATTTCACCTCTCCCTGTTTTTCATTTGATTCTTTAGCGCGTTGTTAAGATGAAGGGCAAAGTTGACACCAGTTTCTTACTCCTGAATGACCTGGAAGAAGCTCTAAGCATCAGGGGTAAACCTCCAAAGGAACGGATCATTATAATTGATATTCCTTAAGTAAAAAATGTTGTAATTAAAATTCCCTGCCTCCCCTTAACTCCATGCAATACTGATTGTTGATATTGATATCACCTAAAAAATTTAATAGCTTTGAGCAAAATCTACTTGTAGCAAATTTAGTTAAAGGAATCTCATAAAAATAAATATTCTATATAATATCAGGGATTTTTTTAAAGCAGCTTATAATATTAGTACCCCAGTTGTTTGTTTATTTTATTTCTATGCTAGCAGAGATTCCCTTGAGAGATTAACACTATGGACTAATGCACAGATGGGGCCAGATACTTGAAAGTCATCTGAATATTAAGAATTTAAATCTTTAGCCTCAGTGATTTGAACAGAAAAGCCAATTATGGGGCTGAATTAGTTTTCAAATTAAACTGCAATTTAAGGCTTGTGAAATTAATCCTTTAAGGCACAGAGTTGCATTTATACATAGACTTGTATGAAGCACTGAGGTTCTGAGTTCCTGGCTCTTTCCTCTCATTCACCTGATAGTACAGTTAGCAAAGAGCAGCTCATCATTCTGAAGGTTGTATTTCCACTTAAATTACAAGGAGCAGGGAGTGCTGTAGGTGGTAAAATTGTTGTGAGAGAGGAAATGAAAATGGCAAAGGTAAAGTTCCAGAGTCAGTGGCAATAAGAACCCTCATTTTTAAATGCTGGCAGGAGACAGTAAGCGAAAAATACTTCCTTCCCTTTTGAATCTGAATCAATCCAAAACCACTGTGTTGAAGCTAATAGTTGCAACTTTAATACATTCAGTCTTGTTTTACACACTTGGAGGCAAATCATTTTCATTATTCTTTATGTAAGACCTTGAATGTGTGCTTAAATCTCACTTAAGCCAATTGGACTTGGATACATGTTTAAGCAATTTGCTGAATGAGGATGAACTTAAATATGTGTTTAAAGTTAAGCACATCTACAAGTGCTTTGTCCTATCTCTCCAAAGAGGAGTATTCAGAAAAATCCATAGCCAGACTTTTAAACCAATATTAAGTGCCCAGTGGAATGGGCAAGTCAAAGACATCGTAACGTACTCATGAACAGGAAACAGTGGGTTACCACTTACACCACATCCCAACATCAATGTGTATATGTGAATACATAGGGCCAGATCTTCATCATATGTAAATTGATATCGCTATATTGATTTCACTGGAACTACGGTGATCCGTACAGCTGAGGATCTGATCCACAGTGAAAGAGAGATTTATACTTGAAACTGTATGTCAAAGTGCTTTTGTGTGGTGGGTGGGTGTAGACCCAGAAATATGATGAAAGTATCTCAAATATATAGGCTACTTCTTTGACTCTTGAAATTGGGGAGTATTGTTCTTGTTATTTTTTGGAAAAAATAATGATACCCTTAAAAATCTAAACCTGTTTCCTACAAAATGAAAAGGTAGACCTAAAATGGATGCAACTTAAGTGTGAGACAGCAAGAGAAGAATCTGCCTCTCTCAGCATGACCCAGATTTACTCACTTCAGTCATTATTCCCATTCATGGTCAAATTCCACATTGCTATGTATACAGTGAAATCTTGAGGGGATCCTACCCTGCATGAGAGTGTGTTTTCTAATTGCATTGTCTTCCTAATCAGCACTAGAACTCAGAAAGCATAGAAATAGCAAGAGTATCATCGTCCTTAAAGGGATAACACTTAAAAACTCATCTGATTGCCTTATTAACAGAATATGATTCAGCAGTTTTCTCAGTGCATTATCACTATGTTCATTATACAGCCTATTTAAATATCTTAATGCTGCCTCAGTTTGGATAGAGGCTACTCTCTTCCTTGCATTTTGTAAACTATTAAAAATGGCTTCATCCGACCCACCCTCTTCTCTCTCTGACACATTGCACATAAATTTAGAACAGACAATATCCTCTTTCAAGTCTTTTGCTCAGCCAAGCTCCATTCTGAGGTAAGAAAATGCTCATATGCAACCACGTTTTACTGTTTTCCATTTTGTGTCAACACTGAGTAGGTATGAAATAGTTTTCGTACTTATTTTTAGTATAGAAACAGCCAGTCCCAGTAGCAATAAAGTGAATTATAGGGCTCAAGAAGAAACAAATCCACATCCAAAAACTCTGATACTTTTCCCTTCAAAGAAAATGGCCAAGTTGATAGAAAGAAAAATTGGTTGAAATAATCTTCTGTGGCCAGTCTGGAAATAAATTATAGCAATGCAGTAGCCCATTCATTGCAATGTTTTTACCAAACAACCACAACAAATGTACCATATACGGATGGGAAAACATAATCAAGACACATTATGTAAAAGAATAGAAACAAATAAGTTGATAGCAATGGAGAATTGTGAAGCATCATGCTAACCAGGCTATAACTGTGCTGTCAGGGGTCCTCCAACAAGTAGTCAATGTCAAAAACAATCAAGAATCTGGTACTTTGTTGAATCTGCCATTGACTATATGTATTTATGTGGGTGTGGGTGGGTGGGTGGGTGGTTTGACCGTGTATCTGTAACATATTATGCAAGAAAACTATGCACAGTCTACGCCGTTTCCTCTTGTAGACTAAAGGACAACTTTTCTGTGGACCTAACTGCATTGAAGTCAGTGAACGTTGACCCTACATGTTCACCTAGCACCACCAAATCTTATCAGACTACAACAAATGAAAATATCTAAATATGCTTGAAAAGAGGGACGAGGTGTCAAGCAAATCTTGCATCTTTTCTGGGGACATCCTGTGCAGCTGCTGTGACAGATCCGTCAATTTCCTTTAATATCCTTAAAAAACCTTATTGTCTTAAGTCTGTCTCGTTGGGTCCACTGTATTAAATGCAAAGTTTATATATTATTGTGGGCCAGGATTGCATGTAACTTCTCTAGGGGAAAGATGTGGTGAGAAGCCTGAATGAACAAAGGTCTGTATCGAACAATGTGCAAGACAAGAATGGTCTTTTGAGACAATGCATGTGTTCCTGGAAAATACCTAAGGAGAGGTTAATACAAATCCCTCACCTCTGGTTATGCAAAAATCCAGTCTTTTAAAGCTATGTCCTCAGGAGACTGTATTTGTCTGCATATCACCTATTACATGAGACCTAAGATGTATAAAGGAAAGACTATCTATTCATGGGTGTGATAGTTCTGAGCTAAAGCTGTGAAAGCGTGTAACCACAGAAAACTCCTTTGTGTGGTTTGAAGGACTGACTCCTACCAGAGCCCTTGTTGGAACTGGGGGGTGATCGCTGGTAAGCTTATTAGCATGTTTTTCAGGGTTTTTCTAATATGTTTTCTCTGTGATGCTTTCAATGTAAGAATAAATGTGCTTCCTTATGAAGAGCTGTAGGGTAACCTGTGGTTGCTGGCAATTACAGCCATTCATAGCCTTTGGAGAGAAAGTAAGGCACACACTCTGGCCTGTTTAGGCAGTCTGGCTTGCTGAGAATATCACAGTGTAGGTATTGAACAGTCCAGGGTGGGGAAAACTCCACTCAGGAGCAAGAGAGACATGGGTCTCTGCTCAAGAGAGTTGACAGCTGAGGATCTAGGACCCTAGAGTGGGAGCCCTTGCTGAACCATGGAGGGAAAATATTGTTGCGCTTGCCCTGATATAATCTTCCAGTTCTCAATCTGTTGAATATTAAGTACTATCTGTTGTATATTTTGTTTCTTTAGTGGCATTAATGGCCTCTCTCACAGCTCAACTCTACAGAGAAATGTTGATAGATTTTCTGCTGTGCACTTCAATTTCTACTCTGTCATGAAAAAAGCCTAACACTTTTTTATTCTATGTTGGAAATTATGAAACTATGATATAATTGTATAGACCATTTTCTCAGTGAAAATTCAAGATGCACAATGGTATTGTGCAGTGTATATGGAGGCCCAGATTTTGTAGAGAAATATCTGCATAATTTCATTATTTGCATATGCGTTTGCCATTGGACATCTGTCTTTCTGTTTGCATGCACAGTTATAGCTGTGCAAAAGGTGGGTGTGCAAATTAGGCATGCAAATGCATTCATGCTATTATGCAAATTGTGTTGGTTGCTCACAGTTTTGAATATTTTGTCCTACATTTCTCTTATTCCACTTTTGGAGTTTACTGTGAGAAGCAAGAGGTTCCATTTACTAAACTGCTCATGAGCGGAGGCTCATCCACATGAACAGAAATCTGTTTTGCCTATCTTTGAGTTTTCCTCCATGTAGCTTCTCTGTGGTGCTTTCAATCTCACCAGGCTACAGATTCCATTCCCAAATCATATAAGAGTTAACCTCAAAGCTGGCTAAAACCTCTGTGTGATTTGTACTCAGTGCATTCATTAGTTTTCTTTCCCAAGATGTTTATTTTGTTCTTCAATTCCAGATGACAGCACCCTTTCTGATTTTTTTCAATCATCTCTCTAGACCCACTTGTTCTCTTTATTCACATTAGGTTGGTTCTTCGTGCCTTGTTTGAGGTTGAGAATCTGATGTCTCCAGTAATTAGGGAGCGACATCCTCTGTGAATTAGGTTAATTGCTTGAAAGGTCAAAATATGCCATTGATTACAAAAGAATAATGGTAAAAGAGCATGCCAGGAGTTATCAGCTACTCCCCAGAGAACGGCATCTGAAAGGAAAGTGCTGCTTCCACTTCACTTTTCTGTCTATGTGATGCAGGATACAGTTTAGATTAGACATATTTGCAATTTATTACATCTGCAACAGAATTTCAAGCATCTGTCTCATCTCCATGCTTTGCACTTGTTTATTTAGTTGACACTATTTACTTATTTCGATGACGCCACTGCATAAATTTGGTGGGTCTGATTCTTATTTTGCATTTGGGGTGATGATAATGTAAAAATGGCTTTTTATCATCTATTTAGTCCATTTTTTGTGCACTGATGAGCTTTAGTCTTGGATATCACAGCAGGTGTCTCTATGCTGGTCTCAAGTTCGTATCTTCTAAATTGCCTCTTCTATCATCTTCGCTCCTTCCACATTTGGTAGTGACAACTCTCCCTATTCTTCATTCATTATTTCGATTATCCAGACAATACTTCATTGATTTGAAAATAGTTATTCTGGCATTTCAGTGGCTTCCAAGTCTTGCATCTCCTTATTTGACTAAAATAGTAGGTTTAATTTATTTCCTTCTCACTCTCATAGGCTGTGGCTATGCGCTTGTGTCTGTCTTCCTTTCCTATGTTTAAAACTTTGAACGATCATGGTTTTAGTTTTTGCCTCCCTCATCCTTAGCTCACAAAATACAAGGAATGAAATACTGGCCCATTAACATCAATGACAAGACTCCTGTTCCTTCAGTGAAGAAAGTTTAGAACTCATGAGGGTCTCTAGGTCAAAATATAATGTTTAGTTTAGTCAGGGCTATTCAGATTCCGATTTGATCTTATGATGTGTTGTTAACTATTGAAGTAGAGTGGCCTAGTGGCAAAAGTACCTCATTGGGACTCAGGAGATCTGGGTTTTATTCCAAGCTCTCCTTCTAGATGACTTTGGGTAAGTTGCTTCCCCTCTTTGTCCCTCAGTTTCCCTATCCATAAAATGGTCAGTGATCTCCCTTGAAAAACACTTTGAGATCTTCTGATACAAAAGTGCTTTATAAGAGGCATTGTTATTGTTGTTTCATATGCTCAAATATTTAAAAATTATTGTAAATGGAGAGAAATATTCATATAACTGTAGCACACAGAGGACCTATTCAGCTTTGGGATCCCATTGTGTACAAATATAGGTCCCGATTTTGCTATCCTTATTCTCAGAGCCGTACCTTATTCTGCAAGAGATCTCCTTGGAATGAATAGTTTTGTTTGAAGACTAAGGTACTCAACAGGAGTAAGGGTCTGAGAATCTAACCCAGGGAGAATAAGACAGCAATTATCAGGATGCTTTAAAATTAGAAATGATCAGTTTTAGGACAGTATTACAAATTTTATGCCACTTTTAAGCATGAACTTTCCATCAGTGATCACTTTATTCTTCTACCAGACATTGGTATGTAGAGCATTCACTACATGAGCTTTGCAATTTGGGGGGAAATAAGGAGGGAAGGGGAGGATTTCATCAGTTCAAAGCCATTATTAACTTGGGTTAATGAAGATCTAATGTAATATGGTCATCACTACATGTCTGCACGTAATGATTCATTCCTTTTCTATGGGGAGATGATTAAATTAAGTATCTTGTAAGACCAAATTAGACTGAGAAGGTTAACCAACCTTTAATGATTCTGCAACATTTACCAGCCATTTAAAAACATAAACTGTAAGACACAGCTCAATAAAGAATTAGTGTTATCACTGAAAACTGCATGAAGTTTTAGCCTGTCTGTTTCTACACAAGAACAGAGGGAGGTGGGAGTTATTTTATGTATTTATTTATTCCATTGGTATGAGGCATAAAGGACAGAGTGGAAGGCTTTTTGTTTTTTGATAAATGCCCCATTATCTCTGCATTAAGTCTAACTAATAAACATCAGTCTTGTTCTTCCCCAGCTTAGAATAGCGGTAATTATGATGCAATTGTAACACAAAAGCATTACAGACCATCTTTTGAAAGAGGTGTGAGCGCAACTGTTCTCAGATTTTGTTTGCACAATTGTAAGTCTTAACACTGTGAAAACCCAATCTTTACTGCACAGAAATGAGGTTGCAGGGATGTGAGAGAGAGATCAGAGGTTGAAGACAAAGGGAAAGTGAGGGCAGCAATTAGTCTGCAGTTCTTTATTGTTAACATCTGAGCCAGAAAGAATCCACCTTGCCGGTCAGGTCCCAGAATGACTTTGCAGAGCTAAACATTTGAGTGTATGCATCCCTGTGCATGTATATAGAGATACAAATATTATCTTTTTTTTTTACTTTTATTTTTCCTTATCAAATGGGTATATACAGTATGATCTTGAGTCTCTGAGATGCAAGGAACCCCACAAAGCCATTTTTACTTTTCAGGGCAGAACTGCACTTTAATAATCATTTCCAAACTGAACAAGATCAACCTTAGGGCTTGGGGAAGTTAGTGCCAAGTCGCTAGGATGTGAATATGAAGCACAAAAGCTATTCCGTGCTAGTTCCCTGTGTAGAAACTCTCATTCTGCACTAAGTGTATTAACCATTCTTACCAGCCCCCTCTCCTCCAGACATAATATATTCTGTAAGGGTCTGTCTTGCACTTAATGGTTTCTTTATCACTTTCTCTGATCATGTGCACATCCCACAGAAAGCCCAATCAATCCGAAGGGGATGTTTTCACATAGTGACACACATAGGGGATGTCTAGACGGGCTGGAGATGTAATTTTTAGCTCAGGAAAACATACCCATGCTTGCTCCGATCAATCAGTGTAGTTGCCGCAACACTTGCAGTGGGACGGGCTAGCTGCCCTGAGTATGTGCCCGGGGTTTCAGATGGGCTCGTACTTGAGCAGCTGGCTTGCACCTGCTGCTTGCGCTACCATGGCTGCATTGCTATTTTTAGCATGCTAGTTCAATCAGAACTAGTGTGGGTATGTCCACCTGAGCTGGAATTACTCCATCAGATCTAGTGTATGCCTCACCTCTGTCTCAGGCAGGCAGGAGGTCAAGGAAACAGCTGACTTGCTATTTCATACATTCAACTGTCATCTGGTTGAAGTAAATTTGCATTACTTGACAAAGTAATGTCCAGAAGGCTGCATTCATTGTAAAATGGAAGACATGCACTGCCAAGTTCAGATTCTTGGTGTCTTCTTTTTAATGGTAGATCAGCTATGCCATGTCATATGGTAACTTTGACTCAGTTGAGATAAGAACTTGGCACATTAGTTAATGCACAGTACTCTTGTCAGCACTATCTGTGCATGATAATTCAATCTGTTGCTTGGGAGGATTGTTCAACATGTGTGACAAACTTGATTTAATATGGACATGATTTACTAGGTGAATTTGATTTAATATATGTTGTGATAAGAAATGTTTCTATTTCAGCAGGTTGTCTACCAATAGTCATAGATCATGTGTCTCTTTTAGTGAAATTATATCAAATATATCTTTCAGATGATTTGTTTCAGCATGTGATACATTACCTGGCTTTGGTCAATGCTCTGTGTTTCATAAGTTCATATGTTGTCTTTTAATGAGGTCTAGGTTGTTCAGTGTGTTCATGCACTAGCTCTTCAGATTAGAAATGCACTAAATTCATGCTTATGCCGTGCCTTGCAGAAGTAAAGTGCCGAGTAGTAGTATTAATTATCAGAAACCCATGACAGCTTCAAATTCTGTCTCGGTTTATGAGGGACATTGGGTTTGGTCATCACACTCTTGTCCCCACATCTTAAAAACTACCTTGTAATTCATCACGGTTGGCAGTGGCTGACCCAGAAGTGGAAGAGTAAGGCATGCGACAGTTTAGTAAGACTGTTTTGGAACGGCTTTTCCATGACGTCGGATGGAAAAGACCTGTGGGATGATAATGGCTATTTCTTTGCATGCACAGTGACACACAACCAGCACTGTTAGCCTGTTACTTTCATTTCTGCTAAATTCAAACACATATATGAGCTAGATTGGGCTGTCCTTACACTGGTGAACCCTTACTCATACGAGTAGCCCCATCAGTAGGAATCCTCACCTGAGTAAGGACTGTACAGTCTAGCCCTATATGTGTGCCTAGATTCTACAATGATGAGTACTGTAGAAATGTATATATTTTATTTCTATTTAGATGCTCTGACAGTAGTTAAATTGGCAATCACAAAGATGCCAGTACCACACAGCAGTTTATGCCCATCCCACTCCACCAAGATACTTACAGAGTGTGTGTGTGTGTGTGTGTGTGTGTGTTTATGGTATTCCCTTCAGCAGGCCATATTTTAGCAATGTACCATTTTTTAATTGAACACTACGATATCCTGAGAATGTGTCCAGCAAGAACTGTGTCTTGGTTAAGATGGAGTAAATTTGTATAACACTGAATACAGAATACACACAATAATGGTAGGATTGTCATCTGCCCTTAAGACAATGCACCTTTGCACATGGGTGACAGCATGGAGAGCAGAGCAGAGTCTGTAAAGCTGTTACTCTCCTCCAACAGAGCTAGGCAGGAATTGAGTGGACAGGTGAAGGGAATGGGCACATTGGCTGCACCCATCCACATATCAGGCAGCAGAGCAGAGATGGCATGGAGGGGGAAGTAATCTGCTATTAGTGTATACTAGGTATTGGATAGTGGAACACTATCAGCTTACTTCCTTCTTGGAGCAAAGAGGGAGCCTGGGAAGGAAATGTGACTTTCTCAGAATCTACAGAACTCACCCTGGGGCAGTATGGCTACTTGCCCCCCTTACACCTGTTATGCTAAAAGCCAGACAATGTCAAGTTTCCCAAACCTTTCTTTGCTTTCTGCTCATTTGGATCTCACAATGGAAAATGATGATATTCACACATGAGAATCAGAGCAGATTACAGCAAGAGCCACAGCTGCCTGGTTCTCAGATCACATCATAAGAGGCATTTAACATGTCTTGTATGTCCTTATGGGATTGCAGGTCAAGGACAATTGACATAATCGGTTTTCTAGAACTGCAATGTATAAAATGATATTTTATTGGTCAAAGTGCTGCATCAAGGGAAACAAGGGTGAAGGGAAAGAAAAGCCATGAGGCCCAATCCTACAAAGCCTCCCCTGGGTTGTGATTCTTCACAAGAGCTGTCTCAATGAGATCAGTGGAATTACTCACATGAGTAAGAATTTGCAGAATCTGGCACTTTGTAAATTCCTACACCTAGGCCTCTCTTGTGAATATAAAAGAATCTTCTTTGCTTCCTGTTGGCAACATAGCTATTGACAACTTTTATTTCCGAACCGTTACGTTTTCTTAGACTGAAAACTAAGTCATGAAATCTGTTTCTCTAGTCTAAAGCATGGTGTTTCGGATACATGGTGCGTGTTACAGTGTGTATTATAGCTCCTAAAATAGATTTTATTTTCTCTTTTCTCTTCCATTTTCATTAACCATAAGTTTTGACATTCTGTTCAGAGATTATTATCTCTATGGAATGCATTAAGATAACATACATTTCAAATCACACATCTTGTGCAACACATTTCCTATTGAAATTTCTCCTATAAAGAATTTATCTAAGGACGGATTCTTTGTTTGTATCTGTTTTTTCATCATTACTCTTTTTACGGGAGAAAAAAAGGGAATGCTACAAGAGAAAGGAGAACAAATCATAACTCATGCAATCCTGTTCCAAGTCAGTGTTCCATTCCTCAGCCCAAGTTTATTGATCAGGAGAAGTTTACGGTTGTTAGATACTTTGTTCTCATCTCACAAATGAGGACCAGGGTTATTGTAGAAAAATAGGATTTGCTTGTATCACAGGAATTTGCCTTACACGTTTTTTAAAAAGCTAAAATAGCAAAATTCACGGTGATCTGTAATACAGTAGAGAACAGACAGCTTGGTTGTGCAGGCTGGGAAGTCCAGTAGGATTATATGCACCTGCACAAGGATGTGATCCTATTGGGGAGCTTCCTGCTAGCACCCCCAAAGGTGGTAGCTATCCAAAAGTGAGGCAGAGCAGTGTGATTACTGCAGTGGCCAGTACAGCTGGCTGAGTTCAGAAGGGTATACTTGCTGCCACCTTTGAAAGAGTGCCCATTTGGAGTGAGCTAGAATCCCTGCTGAGACCCCTTTGTGCTTCCTCCAGTGTAGGCCCTGGATTGCCAGCCATAATCTGTCCCTCCCGATGCATGATTCTTAAATGAGCAGCGTAATAGTGACACCCTCCATTTTTCTATTGATTTGTGTTTGTTTCTGTGGCCGGTAAACTTGGTCCAGCCCTGCTTTCCCCTTTCTCTTGTTTGGGTACCTTCTCAGTTACATGTATTATTGCAGATAATTATGTGTAAGCAGTGTGTGCCCCTCTTTTAAGTCATTCTTTCCACCCAATAATAACAAATGTTAGGCTGCAGTGCATCATCTATTGGGGGAGGGTGGGGGTCATAAGACCATGCAGCTGCAGGAGTCCATCCAATCAAGCAACATCCTCTACCCTCGTAATGATAATTTCCCACTTTAACAGAACACCCTGCTGCCAAACTCCAGTGATAATAAGCCTGTCATTGTGCTCCTAGCAATATCTGGAAAATAGGCTTTTTGCAAGGCAAATGAAGAAGCTGATGATTAGCAAGAAACAAACCAACGATTCAATACATTGCTGGCCACACATACCAAGCCATTGATTTCCCTCCCTGCTGGGCAGCAGCTGTTTGGTTTGCTCTGCAGATAAGCCTTGTTTCTGCACTGAAATGGTGCTGGCAGTGCAGGGATGGACTTTGTTATTGCAGGATTTGGAGGCATCACAGTGGTGCATGTTGGTGGGTCTTTTTGAAGTTGCTGAGAACTCTAGGAGACCTTGTGTTGCTAAATTTTCGAAACAGTCTCATAGCAAGGTAACTGGGCTGATTTTTGGAAGGAGAAATCTTTATCTTTGGGAGCAGTGTTGTATCAAGCAGGCAAGGTACTAACAAACTTTAACAGACTTTATTTAACAACAGTGAAACCTCTTTACAGAGCTGCTGCTGCACCCCTCTGTAGCTCTAACTCAGGCATGGCTCAACTGCTCCCCCCTCCTTCCTGTTTCCTGTCCTACAGCCCCCCAGTCCTAATAATTACAAGCAGCATCTAAAACACCACAAGAAGGCACGGAGAGGTTGTATATAATCATTATCCTTCCAGAGTATCCAGTCCAAACAAGGGTAGTATTTTCACAATATGTTTCTTGGCTAATTAGTAGACCTCAAATGTGATGTTCTTGCCTGTAACATTTCTGAATGAAGCGTAGGTTTCCAAATCACTAACAACACATTACTGCCGATTGAAAATACACTGATATTTTGTTTTTTCTTATTTCAAGGGACCTATGTGATGACAGTGACTGCAAATGATGCCGATGATAGTACTACAGCCAATGGGATGGTGAGGTACCGGATTGTGACTCAGACCCCACAGAGTCCATCACAAAATATGTTTACTATTAACAGTGAAACAGGAGACATTGTCACAGTGGCTGCTGGACTTGACAGAGAGGTGAGATTAAAGGGGGGGGGGAATAGATGTTTCTGGTTGTGACTGATTTAACTAACTGTAAAATCCAGATTTGGATTTACACCCAAATGTTCTAAAGTTTGGAGCCATTTGTATTCAGGGTTCTATTTCAGAGTGAAGCCATGAGGATGTGACTTGCACAAAGTCCAGAGGTGGGGATCTTAAGTTCTGACTTGGGCCTTTTGTCCTAATTGTCAGCAGTCTATGAAACTGTATGATAGTCATTTTGTCTTCCAAAAATGAGTTAAATTATCATCATTTTCCTCTCTTAACTATGTGACCCATTTGTCTCTCTGGATAGAGCCTAAATGGGTAAGAGATCCCATTCAAAGGACTGGCAAAGCCTTGGTTGTCTGAGATGCCAAAATTGTAGGAGTGGGAAGATGCTGAAATTTTCCGACACTGTTTCTCCATTTCATTCAGTCACTACAAGCTGCCTTCACTATGTGTCAAGGCATCTCGGTTCCAAAGCACTCTGTTGAGAGCTGGCTGATGAACACTTTACTGTCAGTGTTTCTATCTGTTTCATTCAGATACCTCAGGCTGCCTTTTGCTTCAAGGCTACACTGAGGTTTCAGGATTCCATGCTGTTTCCATGCATCTCAGTTCAGCCCAGGAGCAGAAATCCTAAACACAGCCTCTGAGCAAGGGAAGGTGGCCACTGGTGAACACAGAGAACTGGATAGAAACATTGACAGCAAGTCAGCAGCAGCAGGCAGAAGAGGGCCCCTGTGGCAGTCAGAAAGATTTGGAATGGAAACAAGGAGTGCTGGATGGAGCTGGCACAGAATTGGGGATCCCTCAAGGCACAGTGTCAGCTAGTGCTGACCCTGAGGGAGAAGGCTCAATGAAACAGCTGTCTGTGGAGCTGGTCAGATGAAAGAAGAACTTTCAAGAGATTGGATGTGAAGACAGGAAACAGAGCTGAGGAAAAAAATATAACATTGTGATTTGCCTCTTCCACAGTCTGATCTCGGTGACTTTGCAAACATGACAGTGAGCATATCCACTCTATTTACACAATCAGAAACGTAACTGAATCGTAAGCAGGTAACTTATCCCAGACAATGCTGGAGCCTGTTGCAGACTTGTGGTAGAAGAGAGGTTATAGGCCGCATAGGAATCACTAACAGCCCTCCTAGAAATTACAGGAGAGCAACCAGGTACCCAAAGCTTTGCATTGGATAAAATAGTTAAACATGAATGGTAAAAGTGAGATGGAGAAGACATTTTAACTCATCTAGTTCAGCATTTCTATTGCCTGAATGTTCCCTACATTATATTTTTAGTGCTCTCTCAGAGCCTTCATTTAAATATTAATATTGAAAAATACTGTTTTCTTGGCAATATGTAGATAAATAGATTACATTCGTTACAGTCACCAATAAATGATCAGCTTTGCAACTCAGTTTGTGTCATGTGCAGTCTTTCAGCTGCACTATCAAGATGGAAGACCTGCAAGAAATCTATTTTGAGGCAAATTCTGGTAATTTAAAGCCACGTATAAACTCTGATTTCTGACAAACTGAGGAGGAAATTAAAAACTCGGCCTCTAAATGTGTCTGACATTGAAGATAGCAAAATGAAAAGAAAAGGTATTAAAATATTGATGGCTTTAAAGTTATCTTACCTGGTTCCCATTCATCTGGATGTAAATATGGTTGCAAAGCTCTGTGTCCGTTCATTCATTATGACTATGCTTAATTGAATGGATCCCCAAGGAAGATAAAGAAAATTGGACTGCACTTCATAAAAATTATTAGAGGACAGTTTAGCAACACTCTGATTTAAACTCCTGCCTGCAAAAAGGGTAAGAAATGCCAAGGGTGGAACAAAAGAGCATCTATCCCATTGAACTAATAGGAGAAAATGACGGGGTTTTAGAATGTAAAGAACCAAAGATTCAAAGGTACACTGAAGCTAACATCAGCAGATCAAAATCAAACACTTGCTCTAAAACAGGCAAAAGTGAAGCAGATGTAAATGGCTGTTGGAGAATGTATTAAGACAAGGGAAAATCAGGCAGTGACTAGAGCATGGAATATTTGGATTCACAAGAAAGGCCATAAAGATATGAGATGGACAGGATATAACTAAACTTTAGAGGAAAAGCCACGCTCTTTTATTTGGTTTATATCAAGCTGCTGCAAAAACTGCTAACCAGTTGCTAATAATTTTATCTGCTTAATTTAGCAGTATATCCAGATTCCAGTCCTCGTAGTTCTCTCTTTGTCCCCATGATTGGAGATGCATGGGCCAAGGTGCGTCCCTATCACATAGCATGGGAGTGTGCCACAAATTCGCATTTGTTTCCTATTCTAACAAGTAGCATTTTTCCCTGCACTCATGGGATAGTGACCAGGACCACACCGAGTGTTTATTCTACACTCTCAATGAAGCTCAACATTGTCCCACCAGCCAGGAATTAAACCCAGACTGTTGCTCTGAATGCCGATGTGCCAACCACTGAGTTCTTGATGCAGTAATTCAACTCCACCAGCTACATTGATTTATCCTGTGGCAGAATATCTGTCTCAGCAGCACAGTAACCTTCATCAGGTCTACAGCATAGGCAATATCATCCTCTGAAGAGCTCCCGCTACATATTTTATGAATGAGGCCTTTGAGCATGTAAAAAAAAAAAGATACCAAAAAGAGAAAAGGAATTGGCTGATTCCACACACTGCTGGCAGGCCAATAATTGTTGAGACATGTCAAATGTCACCCGGGCTTATTTGAGATAATCAGTATTTCAGCTCTTCCGTGATTGTAGTGAAATGGTGCTAACTTTTTGAGATCTCCTTTTGGAAGAGGTCTTTTTCCAGTGCATTCTTCTCATCTTACAAAATAAGTAAAGAAGAGAGTTAAGCTGCCTTCTTCGGAATGTTCTGCATGCGTATAATTCTTTTTAAAATGATTGGAGCAGTGCTGCTGCAAATGCTTTTAAAAATACATGACAACCAGTTCTGTGATTACCACCCCTGGCTTTCTGAAAATGTGATGTTGCTAGTTTCTTTCTCAACCAAGTGAAAGATAAAAGGGAGAGCCTGCCAGCAACTGAGCTTGTGGCTTATTTTATTTATGAATGAAACAGCAGGATTTTTGGGGGTGTTGGAAGATGTGGCTGACCTCTTCTCCAGTATGTCTTTGTTGAAACTAGAATTTTTTGGGAGAACAGAATTTTGAAAGGGTGCATTTAAAAAACAATGTCCTTGCTTTCTCCATGTTATTCAGCTAGGCCAGTGTCAGGGTTCATTTGTGCGCCACATGGTAACTATTCTAAGGCCAGGTCTATGCTACCCATCAGTCTGATTGATCTTTTGGGGGTCAATTTATCGCAGCTAGTCTAGACGTGATAAATCGATCCCCGATCACTCTCCCATCGACTGTAGTACTCCACCGTTGAGAGAGGCGCAAGCAGAGTCGATGGGACACTGCAGTACATACGTCAACTTCAGCTACGCTATTCCCGTAGCTGAAGTTGCATATTTTAGGCCGATTCCCCTCCCCTTTGCCCAGTGTAGACCAGGACTCAGTATGTAGGTGATGAGAAGAGTTGTCTTATGGTAACTGCAGGAGCCTTTTTGTTAGAAACCCATTGGTAACTTTATTGGAGAATTATCGAGTTGGATGCACATATGCACCAGAGTTTTGCTCAGTGCCTGTAAGGAGAAGGAGGAGACAGAAAGGACATTATATCTCCAGTCCTGGTTCAGCCTCTGTGCCAAGTTAGAGCAGCCAATTTGCCCTGGGACTATTCCACTGGCCTAAGCTTGCCGAAATCCAGTGCATTCAATCATGACCTTTTCTCACCTGGCCAGCCCTTTACACTAGGCACAGGACACAGATAACCTAGACTGGATTTACTGGCTTTATGACACCAAGGAATCCACTGTGACAGGACAATCCAGAGCAGAGCCTTATTGGCAGCTTTAATCCCCTGTATGCCACTGGCACTGCACAAAAGGGATTTAGCCTGCAGTTAGAATCGGTGTTTTTTATTTCTCACCCTGCTTATCAGAGTGCTGCTATCCAAGCCTACTTCTCCCTCTCTGAATAAGATTATGTCTGCTGCAACATGATACTGAAGGATCTTGACGTGATACAAGGTATACCTCAGCAAATCTATACAGATCAGATGGGTAAGGGTGTGTAGAGGGGGAAGCAGTGAATGAGAGGAAAATAACATCTAAATAGCTTGTCTTTGTTATGAATTTGTTTCATATTTTCTTCACCACAATTAAGAATCTCAAAGAACAGCAATGGCTGACGTAAAGTTGGTAAGGGGCTTGTCACTCTGTGACAAGCACCATTAAAGATGAGCTGTATTTTCCATGTACTATCTGAGTCCTTTGCCTTAAATAAAGAGATATTGCTGTGTAATAGTTCCTTTTTTATTTCTCTCCATTGTTTTCTTTTCAACAAGGCCTAAAACAACGAGTCTGTCTGATTTTCATGGGCCTAAAGAACGTTATTCAAAAATGGAGCCCTGAGGTCAGTGCATTAAAAACACATGCAGAAAAATACTCCTGCAGTTGCATGCACATTTGCAAATATGTTGCTTAGTACACTTTGGCACATGCACATGTATTTCTGAGTGTTCAGCTCTTGATTCTCTGTATTTGAACATGTGGGCTTAAGATTTCTAGGACACTTTACCTTCGAGTGAGGTGACTAACCACTGGAACAAACTATCACGGGAAGAAGTGGATGCTCCATCGCTTGCTGTCCTCAGATCAAGACTGGATGCCTCTCTGGAAAATGAGCTTTACTTAAATGCAAGTTATTTCACTCAAAACAGGGGTAAAGAGGTGAAATTCTATGGCCTGTGTTAGGAAGGAGATGAGACTGAATGACCAAATGATTCTTTCTGACCTTAAAATCTGTGAAAGAAGAAGTGTTTCTCTGTGATATTAAAATATAAGTTCTCCCCTAATGCAGTCACCTGGTGAGCTGTACGCCAGTTGCCTGCCATGCTCCATCCCAGGGATTTTTCTGAAACACGGAGTAGCCCTGTGTGATGAAAGCCACTCAATAAATTCATTTATCACCAAATACTCCAGTTACATTTTAATTCTGCAGGTCCATGTAACAACAACGTAAATACTGAGGCTTTATATGTTAATATGTCTGAATATCATTATTTAAAAGATAAAATGGGTTAAATTATTCATTTATGAAATTATCCCACTTCCACAGCAGCATTATCTGTCAAAGGAAGAGCTGATTAGCTGTAAACTGAATTTAGCCAGTAAATGTATAGTTGATTTGATCCTATATTTCTACATTGTATGCAGGGCTGATTTGAACTTGTTCCCCAAGTCCATCACACATTTCATTTTCTCATTAGGAATCAGAATGACCTTCTATCAGCAAATTATTGTGAGGAGTGTTACTACTTCTCAGTGAAGAGGGGTCAGTTTATTAACCCCATTTAGTTCCTTTGGAAACACAGTGTACGCACACTGTAGAGCCGCTCGTAGTAATCTATAGATGTCAAGCATTAGGAACCCACTCCAAATACTCTCCATTTAGCATTGCTTCACAAAACCAAACCTTCTGAATTTGGCGTTCCAATATTTGGAAGATATATAAAGAGGCTCCAGTAGAAATGCGGTTTGCCCCTATTAACCAGGGAGTATCATAGAATCATAGAATTTCAGGGTTGGAAGGGACCTCCGGAGGTCATCTAGTCCAACCTCCTGCTCAAAGCAGGACCAATCCCCAACTAAATCATCCCAGTCAGGATTTGTGAAGCCTGACCTTAAAAACCTCTAAGGAAGGAGATTCCACCACCTCCCTAGGCAACCCATTCCTGTGCTTCACCACCCTCCTAGTGAAAAAGTTTTTCCTAATATCCAACCTAAACCACCCCAACTGAGACCATTACTCCTTGTCCTATCATCTGGTGCCACTGAGAATATCCTCTTTGGAACCCCCTTTCAGGTAGCTGAAAGCAGCTATCAAATCCCCTCCCCTCATTCTTCTCTTCTGCAGACTAAATAATCCAACTTCCCTCAGCCTCCCCTCATAAATCATGTGCTCCAGCCTCCTAACCTTTTTTGTTGCCCTTCTCTGGATTCTTTCAAATTTTTCCACTTCCTTCTTGTAGTGTGGGATCCAAAACTGGACATAGTACTCCAGATGAGGCCTCACAAATACTGAATAGAGGGGAATGATCACATTCCTTTTAGAAATGCTCTTACTTATTCAGCCCAAAATGCCGTTAGCCTTCCTGGCAACAAGGGCACACTGTTGACTCGTATCCAGCTTCTCGTCCACTGTAACCCCTAGGTCCTTTTCTGCAGAAGTGCTGGATAGCCATTCGGTTCTTAGTCTGTAGCAGTGCATGGGATTCTTCCACCCTAAGTGTAGGACTCTGCACTTGTCCTTGTTGAACCTCGTCAAATTTCTTTTGGCCAATGCTCTAATTTGTCTAGGTCCTATCCCTACCCTTTACTGTATCTACTCCTCCCATTACTGCAAACTTGCTGAGGGTGCAATCCACGCCATCCTCCAGATCATTAATGAAGATATTGAACAAAACCAGCCCGAGGACCGACCCTGGGGACACTCTGCTTGATACCGGAAGTATCACTGAAGTTTGCAGTTCTGGGTTCATAGTGCCCAGAACTGTTATTTTCCACCATCTGTGTTTGCTCAAGCGGTTGTGAACATTTTTTTCTAATGCAGCCCTTTCCAGTCCTCCTAGTGCCCCCTGAAGCAGGACCAATCCCCAACAAAATCATCCCAGCCTGCAGGATCACTGCAGGGCACTCTGTAGGAAACTATCCTTGAAGACAATTTAGAAGCTTCGGCAAGGGTAGAAGACTCCCACCAGCTTGCTTAGCGATATTAGCTATAAAGATTATGTTTTACCTTTTCTTCAATGTTTGTCCTGGCTTCGTGTTTGCATCTGGTGAAGTTCAAGGTGAGGATTTCGATTGCAGAGCAGTTTTGGTTCTGACTTCCTTATGGAGAGGCTGCATCTTTCCTATGAACCATCATGGAGGTTGCTGAGACGCGTCTGTAAGTCTTCCCTATACTTTAAATCTAGATTTGGGGCATACCAGTCCTCAGATCTGGATTTAGCTCCCCCCCCCCTCCCCGTCAGTCCATAAAACCCTGTGCTGTTTGAAATTAAATAAATTACATAAATATTATCTATTTATTTAGACTTTTGCATGATGATGTACTGAGATGGTGTTGGAGGAGACAGTTTAGTTAACATTAGTCAATATGAATTCCGATGAAGTGAGCTGTAGCCCACGAAAGCTTGTGCTGAAATAAACTGGTTAGTTTCTAAGGTGCTACAAAGTCTTCCTCGTTTTATTTACGGATAGAGACTAACACGGCTGCTAATCTTAAATTAGTCAATATGTTATCTTTTTTGTTATATTTCTGATGGACACATTTTATACCTTACTAAATAAGACAAATGTAAAGACCAGCTAGTGGAAGCAAGATAGAGGATGTGACTATCCACTCACCAAGGCAGTCCCTGGATGAATCAAGTAAAAAGGAGGAAAGTAAGAGAGGCGGAACAGAAACATCATTCTAAAGTATGACAAGGTGTGTGTCTGGTCTGGAAATATTAGAATAAGTGGTAGGGGTAGGAGTGCTGGCCATGATTCATAGAGTTGAAGGTAGCCCTAGAAAACTCCAGTCTGTCACTTACCATGGTGAAGTTTCACAGGTACTGCAATGATAGCTGTTGTATCAGGGACTTAAAGAGAGACTGGAGGAGCTTTAAGCTGTGGAAGTAGTCAGAAAGAGAGAGAAAACTGGAGCATGAGCACATGTGTCTCTAGGAAAGACATTTGAAGATCATTGGAGAAGCAGATCATTCAACTGAAGCAGAATGAAAGGACAGAGAAAAGGAGATTTAAAAGTTGCGTCAGCTCCCTATGAATGGAGAGAGAAAGGACCCACAGAAATTAGTTAGGTTCCTTCTGCAAAAAATAAATATTTCCAAGACTTCTCCTGACTTCACTTCCTGCTTAGAAGGGAGGCCACACTAGTGCATTGAATTCTAATATCAATCATTATCACTTCACAAATCTCATGCAATCAAGTGAAGGAAGAAGATGAGCTGGACACAAACCTAATGGGCCAAAGAACAGTTAGTCATATACGCTACAAAGCGCTGGTGGCAGTTTGAATTTCAGGCAAATAGCTCTAGTGCCATTCCCTAAGTGTACCACCTGTGTTTAAATGCACATGCTGCTAATATCACTGCAGGTTTTAGGAAGTAAATAATATTGACAAACACAGATAAACACTAATAAAGAGAAGGTAAAACAGAGCAAAGCACACACATTCAATCACCTACACTGGACACACTGAGAGAGGAAATCACTTAGAGGCCAGCCTGTATCTTTGGGAGCAGTTCTAGATCAATAGGTCCATGTGACATTTTAATCCTTGACTTCCTGTGGACATGCTGATTAAAAGGAGATGCAGGGCTTCACACTTTGGACATGCTGAATCAACAGTACGTCAACCGTTCTGTTAAACTAGAAGACCTGCTTTTAGGTTTACGTGACCCACACTGGGTGATCCATAATCTGGCGGCTTCCATGGAGGATCATCACATGCATTCATGCTATTTCAATCATGCGCTCTGCCTGCAACTTGCTGAAGTGACACAAGATTGGTCCAACACTCACCAGCCAGACAGCAAATCAAACGTGTATATGCAAATTCTACAGCCCACAGTGCATTTTATGTATCCGGCTGTAACATTTGTTTAAATTCTGAACTTTTCTTCAAAAATTCCTTGCCACATTCAGTCTATCTGGCTAGGTATTTATACAATCGATTCAGTACCTGAGCACTTTACATGTGTCAAAGTGAACTCACAGTGTCCTCAGGGTCTCTTTCATTCTGCAGTCACTGGGAATTCTCCTTGTTATTTAGGTGTGGGGGCAGGGTAGAATTGGCAATTTTATTGAGGATAGCTAGGTCAAAGAGGTGTCAGTTCCTTTGAGAAGTTAGTTGTGGACCAATTGCCAAGGAAGCTCAGTCTCCTCCAATCAGGTGTTTCACTCTTGAGGGTATTCCAGTGACATGCAGCTGCTATGGGAGCTAATGGGTAATCTGCCTCCTGGTCACGCTGCTTTCCCTAAAACAGAGATTGTCCCATGCCACTGTCTGCCTTACCCTTGGTCCTGCTTTTCCCCCACCTCTCTCTCCATCAATGATGTCTTCATTAAGAGTAAAAAGCAGAGGCAATGCTGTTGCTCACATGGATGATGGTGAGTCTGATTGTGCCATAGAAATGTTTGCAGCTCAGGTTCTTGGGCCATTGGTAGTCATTTCTAATGATGAGCAGAGGAGGATGGTGACATCTGAAAATGGACAGAAACAGCTGTCATTTGGTATCTTGAGAGCCAGTTTACATCCACCCTGAGTAATCTCCGCTAAGGATGATTTCTTAGTAGTTGGCTCAAATGGAGGGAATTTTCTTTCCAATCATGTAGTGAGTCTATATCTAGTTGCTGACTAACAGTTGTTTTCCCAGTTTTTTTCACTTCTTTCTTGTTCAGTTTAACTCTCTTCCTTTGCACCTGGTCACATTTAGGTATTGCTGGCATTAAGATATTGCATCCTTTGGCTCTTGCATGTTAAACTGTAAAGACATCTTTAGAGTCATTTCTTTCTCATGAAAACTCATATGGAGGCACCTTACTATTTTTTCCCCCCAGAGAAAAAGTACTTTGACCTAATGAGTCAAAATACATCTTTGAGTCTAATTGGATTCCAATTAGCAAGTTCTGAATGAGAACTGAACAGATAGCCTAGTATCAGAGTGGGAAGTATACCAGGTCCTTGGCATAATCTCTGTGGTTCAGACCTGCATTTCTTTTTCCATTTGAGCTTGTTTTACAGTGGAGAAGAGTGGCTCATTTGAGTTTTAGTCAGAGGAGTCACTACTTAGCTCAGACAGCGTTAAAGTTTTTCCATCACATAGTTTCCGATAGGGATTATTGTATAAATCTGCACCAGGTCAAGTGAAATAATTAAACACAAACGGGCTCTGCTAATTAACTTATCCACAAACCGTTGTCTATTATTAGCATTTTAAAGAGCGGCTAAGTTAACTCTTTACTTTCTAGAACTATGTACATTCATTTTTAATAGTAAATCTCTTTAAAATGTAGCCTATTGCTATATTTAAGGATACCGAGTTACAATATTTACAACTTACCCTTTGGCTACCTTGTTTACTGACGTCTTATCACTGCAACTCTGTCTGTGGCACATGAATAAATTTACCATCCATGTAAGCATTCAGCAGACATTTTTCTCAGCCTAACGCAGAGGAAAGGCAGCTTAACCGCAAAGAAGAGCAATTGCAACTCCACAGCGTCTGGGGAGTTTGACCTTTCAAATGGAATTATTCTATCCTATTTACAAAAATGAAATATACAGTTGGGGAGGGTGTGATTGTTGTGAATTGACAAGGATAATAGGGCCAGATTCTGCCACTCTTTACTCATGCTGGGTAGTACCTTACTCCTCGAGTAGTGCCACTGATTTTGAAGAATAACACATTATACAACATGGGAGAGAGTGGCAGAATCTGGCCCTTTGAAGGAAAGAAGGAACTATTCAGACTGGACAATTGTAGGCACTATTAGAGTATAAGTAAATAACACTAATATTTAGCTTTAGACACCAGGGATTGAAAATTTTGTCCATAGATTATAGGTTTAAAATGGATAATTTATACTAGTCTTTTGCTATAAATATGAAGGTGCTTATACTTCCTGTTCCATAAACACATTTAATCTTTCCTTAGAGGTCTAGGAATTGGAGTCATTATAGTAGCAATTAGGCAGTCCATTCTGTTGTCCATTTGACCTTCCAGTCAATTTTTCCCCTAATAGATAAGCTAAATCTGTTCATTTCCATCATCATCCTATTACTCCTGTTTTTAAAACCAGTGTTCAGTGTGGAGGTAATGCGAGAAATCATGGGTATGTGTGCTCTGTAGAACACTTGGCATAGTGAGTTGGTATTTCCAAATTGGTCATTTATTCACATTTGATAGCATTTTGTATTTCCAGTGCCACATATTTATTTTTCAGTTTAAATAACCATATTATGCAGGTGCTGACCCTACATCTGACAACCAAATTCCAATGGCAGAATGGATGGTTGATATCCTGTCAAGTGGTCTCTTCTGACCTTAAATTCTGTGGATCTATGAAAAAAAAAATCTGGCAGATTGCAGTTTCACATGTATATGAATATGAAACGCCTGTCCATTAGCAGGAACAGTAAACCATTTTAAATGCTTAAAAAAGAAAAGAGGAGCCAATTTCTCAACTATTGTAATTCAGCAGATCTGATTTACACCAATGATAATCTGGCATAGAGTCTGTAAATTAATAGTTTGTAAATCTAGCTAATGGCTGGTAAATTTCTGCCTTTTGAAAGAGAAGATCTAGTATTTCGTAAGAAAACATGTACCAAAGACAAACTCTTATTTGAAAAGCATTGTCTTCCTATCTACCATAAGTGATCTTTTTAAGGATGAAGCGAACATTAGGACATGCTTCTTGTGTTGCATCGTGTGCCATCCACACCACCAAGAGAATAATTACTTTGCATTGAAGTGGTATTGGTGTGACTGTAGTGATCTGTTATGTTTGAAGTATCTGTATTTATTTGTTTAACTGCCATGAGACCGTTATGCCAAGGTGAAGTAGTAGTTAGGAGGACACTCTCCACAATACTCATTCTCTGAGTGGTTTGTTTTGGAGATACGTATTTTCTAATTCTTTTAGCCACTCTATCCTAGCTTTAGAAGTGCTTTGATCTTGACTGATTCCATCTTTTTTTTTTTTGGTGGCTATTGCATTGCTGAGGAACATGATGGGATATGGAAATGTATTATTAGATTTTTAATTTATGCCTTTTCCCCCCATTGTTCTTTGACAGCAGAAGACGTGATGTTTAGCAAAAAGATAAAACATATTTGCCTTGTAAACCAGCAAGTGGATGTGGTTTCATTGACCACATAATAGAGAACATAGAAGAGGGAGTTCCAGTGGTCATCGCAGTCCACAGGAAACATGCCTGTCTCCGGACTGACTGTACATTTTACATGGTAAAGAGGCAGCCTCCATCAATATATACTGCACAGGAATTAATGAGTTCACAGTCCAGGGAGAGACAACAACTTAACATCGGCTGCTTTTGTTGATTGTCCCAGTGCCCTTTTAGCTGTTTTATGCAGGGTTTCTGCTGCTGCTATTAGTGCATCCACTTCACGTATGATAGTGAGATGAGCACTAAATTATTCACATGCCAAGCTGAAGAAAGCTATTCCATTGTCCATAGTCAGGAACTACTGATATTGCTTAAATGACCACTGCCTTTGGTATTAGCATCTTAGAAGGGGCTCTCATGGATTTGGAAATGGTTTCCTGCATAACGCTGCTGACCCCGGATCGGGGCATATTTATAGAGGAACGCAGGTTGAAAGTGTTACTTTTAATTTTTGTTAATAAATGAGCTTGAAGAAGCTTCAACCTGTTCACCCAAGGACATAAGAAATAATGTATTTTCTTCTGTGAAATGGATGCAAGTGGATTATTTGGGTGAAATCTTGACCCCATTGAAATCAATGGCAAAATTCCCATTGATTTGAATGGGGCCACACTATGTATCTAATCTTCCCCCTTTTCCTTTTTCTCAGCCATCCCCGCTTACGTATACAGATTAATCCATTAATGTGTGTACAGCCTGTAACCAGGTGGATTTCCCACCCTGGCCTGAACCTTGACGGTCTGGGTTTTTCTCTACAATGCCCCTGTGCCACAAAGAGCTGCTCAAACTCTTTCATATCTGGCTGGAACCAGTAGGGCCATCTTGAGCTGACCTCAGAAAGAATCAGCAAATGTGACTGCAGCTCTATGAAGGATTTAACCATCTGACATCAGAAAGTCCTACATTTCTCTAGAATCTGCCATCCTGTTAGACGGCCCATTGAAAATGTACTGGGCTACACGTGAACCAGATATTGTTATTACCCGCCTTTGTATCCTGATAGTTTGACAAGAAGACTGAAATCTTGTTCCTACAGCCTCGCCATCTTTCATTGTCCCCTGGTACCACACCTTTATGGAACTGTTCCAGCCTGAGAGGGATCGAGATTCCTTGCTCTCTCTCTTTCCCATTTCTGGGCAAGGCACAATCTGGACATTAATATATACTTTATTGTTTGCATGGTCACATCAGGCCATTTCATGTGTAAGCAGCCATTTGTGTGTGGAATGGTTTGAATCAATGCATAAACATAGATTTCCCCCACCCCAAATATGTACAGTGTGTGTTTACTCTGAATATAGGCTAGGGTTATCAAATTAGGTTAAGGGAATTAGACACCCACCATGCAGTGAATTTCAGTTGTAGTTGGACATCCTTTTGCATCTGTTGAAAATCCCATCCTTAATCTTTTGTGCTTCCAGATATTATGTTGATGGGTTCCTTAAGAGCACATCCAGTAAACAAAACAAATGATAGATTATAGCTTGAGACATGCAAATGTAAGCAGATAAGTCAGAGGAGGTGATTACATTTCCTTTAACGTTCTTCACCCCCCTTCCAGTGCAGTGAACTAATGTCTAGAGGATGCTGGCTTTACTGTACATGCTTTTTGCTCACTTTCCAGCAGCAGACTGGCTTGCTGCTTATTTTGAATGCTAGATTATTTCTATTCAAGGGGAGTGCTGTGTCATGATCAGCTGTGATAATATTGAAAGCCTACTGTTAGTGCATTATCATCTAACAGGATGCAATTACCTGATAAGTTGTGGCCTTTAAGGTGCCACAAGATTTTGTTTCCTTTGCTATTCCAGACTAACACGGCTACCTCTCTGATTCCTGATAAGTTGTGACACCCTCTGTAGCTGGGCAGTGGTTATATTCCACTGGGAGTCCAGTTCACAAAGTATAATTCACGGTTCAAAAGTTCCTTAAGTACCAATGAAATGTGCTCTAGTGGTTCCCTAGATTTTATAAATAAAAAAACAAAGCAAGCGATTCAAGCCACAGTATCTTGGGGTGGACATTTCTTACTCCAGGGAATTAAAAGTAGTCTTAAGCAAATCTCATACTAATTCAAGAGACAAAACGATTTTCATGCTGTCTTGACTGGGCAAGTGTATCTGAGCAACAGAGGTTCCTCCCCTGAATCAAGATAAAAGTTCTGATGATGGTGGAGATCTTGTTAGCATGAGCTTCCTGCTAATTTTATGCTGTCTGAAATGGACACCCACAGGTATGAAGAAGAGTTCTGATTAATTTATCACTGATTATCTAATCTGGAAGTGGTTTGGAAGCCAATGGGCCTTCTGTGGTTTCCCAGTGGAGATCATAATTATTTCCTAAATGCATGTTCCAACTCCGTCAGGGTTACCTCTGATAATTGTACGGTGTACAATTTCTAGCAAATAAGGCATATTAATGGTAAGCTAATTTATGCAACAGCAGCCCGCTCTCAAATCATTATATCCGTATGACATTTTTAATGGCTGTTACAGCACAGTGTTTGATATTATGTTCATTTCTTTTTCCATCCTTTGAAAACTGTAGAATTTTTCTGGAGTGGTCCTGGTAAATGTTCGATATTGCCTTGAGTGTCACCCTGTCACACACACTCTACTCATGGTTATAATCCCATTGGGTAATGAAATGAAGAGAAGCTGTGTCTGAAGAGAGGATCGTGTGTGTGTGCGAATATGCCCACAACTAAAATAATCCAATTGAACTAGGTAGTTATTCTGAATTATATCTATTTGAAAAGACAGGCTATCATAAAGACTGCTAATATGGTGGAAAATTATATTAAGCTGAGACAAGACAAAGTTGATTATGTGCTTGTCTAGTGCCGATGTGCTGGGTGCTAGTCATTTGTACACATTGATTGATCTTAAATATAACAGTGCATATGAAGGAGGCTGGAGATTGAATAGTTATTGACTTTGTTGTCAGCTGTTTTATATGCCATCCTGAGCTTTTAGATCCACCTGTCTTGATTTACAAGGCTCCAGATTAAAAACTCTGAGAACAAAGTAAACGACAGGTAAATGTTCCAGTCAAAGAGAAAGCAACTTACATTCATTGTTAGAAGTTGATGGCTGCATTTTTTTGAATGCTAATCACTTTAAAAAATGGATTTTGATATTAATTCTGCATTTAAAGTCTGAACAGCAGCCTTTGAAAGGCCTCCACTGAGATTCGGTGGCTTTTGGATCAGGACCTTAGTTTGTGAGATATGTGCTAGGGGTCCAAGCTTTCATTTAAATGACATGTGAGAATACCAGTTCATTGTAACACTGTGTTTTTCTGCAGTTTGGTAAGGAGAAATTATTTTGTTATGTTCCATTAATTATTAGAGGGGTTTTAATTGACTAATTTTTTACCAGAACAAACTTCAGCCTGAACTTCATTTTGGTTCATCCTCCCTCCCCTGTTCTGCAGCTGTTAAACTTATGAGCAAGAGGTTTCTGATAACATTCTACAGTCGTGCTCTTATTCCTTGCATGGATTTATTAAAGTGGTGTCTATACTTTAGGCTCACTTACCTTTGGCACCATAAAGCCTTGCTTTTCACAGCATTATAAATCAGCTGGTGTCATTCGCATGGAGCCAAACTGTGGCATGCAAGTTGTCGACTAGGATATTTTTCTTATAAACAAAGCATTTTGAGGCGGCAAGGGTTAGATCTTGAGCAGACAATAAAATAGATTTTTGGTGGTTTGGCAGAGGAATTGTTTACAGCCCGGATCATGTATGTTCATACATGCGGATGGACATCTTCAGAGACCCCCACCTGCTATATATATAATATAATGCTATTATATCTAACATATATGTGCTATCTGCTATGCTATATATATATGCTATTATAGATAGCATATATAGCAATCTGCCTAGAGTTTGCAGGATCAAGGTCTAATCCTGAAAACTGACATTTGGAATGAGTTTTGTCTTTAGTGTAGATTATATATTTTTATATTCTTACAAGATAAGGTAAGAGTGGCTATGCATGGTTCTAGGAACCCTTGATGATGTATAGAAATACCTCTGTTGTAATACACACTCCCTTAATTTATCTAACTCCTCTCCCAATACAATCAACAATTGCCATACAGAAAATGCACAGTGATAAATTTTTCTACTGCTCACCACCTCTCCAAAAGCCAGGGAGAGTAAAGGGACTTCGCAGCATACTTAGTGCATCAACACATTCAGGCTATTTCAGAACAGGGATGGGAGTGGAAGTAGTGAAGTCCTTCATGGAGAATGCCCTGCCAGTATGCTTATGGTGAGCTTTCAGGGTGCTCGGCATATAACAGGATGGAACCCAATGGGTTTGATCCTGTGAGATGCTGTGGAATCCTGCAAGGTGCTTCCATTCCTACTGACTTCAGTGGGAGCTTAGCACACGCACTATATTGTGGGATTTTATCCGAGAGTTACATGAACATTTCTTTGTGACTCCTTTGCCAGGAACCAATGGGGTGCAATCTAAAGACAGTTCATTGACCATTCAGGTCTTCACTGGACACTAATACTCAGTTGCACAGAATGGGCGAAAAAATGGCTTTCCAACAGTAGCTGATCTGCTTCAAATGATTTGTAAAATCGGCACTCGGTACCACAAAAAGTTTATTAGGAACCTGAAGCTTCCCTATTGTGTTAGTGTTCCTTTTAATGGTTATAGACCTTAATAGCACTACCAGGCACCACTTGTGTGTGTCATTAACTTCAGGCATGAGAGCAGTGCCATCAAAGTCAGTGGGGCTATTCACACATGTAAGTCTTGGCAGGATCAATGCCTAACTTAATGCCCACTCTTGAAGTGCTGATAACCACCAGACTTGTCTAGTTGTGCTATAGTAGCTCATTTTAAATTTAGTTCATCCTAGGGCTTGATTGTGAAAATTTGGCAGCATGGAACTGATTCTGAAATTGGATTGGTGACATCCCGGTCTTGTGTAGGATCTAAGCAACTTGGATTTTAAAATGTAAATTGAAAATTGAAAAAAGTTTTTTAAAAAATTGTACACGTCATTTTTTTGCTACTGCAGCTTCTTTTCAATTCCCATGTCCTCTTTTGACTGTGTAAGTCATACTTGGGCAGGAAAAAAAAAAGCCCACAACATAATTGCAACCATGTCTAATTAGGCAGAGCTATGTAAATGTAGCATTTCTACATGATTATAAATGTCAGGAGAGTGTTAGATAAGACATGAGGGTTTTGAGTATCTCTTGTGTACCTAGTCTAAAATGTCCTTATTGCTAATCCTATTCATCTGGAGTTGCTTCCTAATTAGAATATTTATGGACTAATAAGGAGGTGAACAAGACACTCCAGTTCTGTTCCAAAGGTAAGAGAAGGAATTCATTAGACTCGATGTCTCTGTTTTGATTGCTGTACAATGTAATTAATGTTGTCCTAGACAGTCTTTTTAGATTTACCTTAACAAATATTTAAGAAAGTTTCTGTGTTTGCTCTTGTTCTTTCGAGTGAATTCTGGTTCTGCTCAAGTAAAGAAGACTTTTGCCATCAATTCCACTAGGAATGGGATTTGGATTTTCGGGACAGATTTTCAACCTCCGGCTTCCTCTTATGGTACTTGGGGAAAACAGGAGACTTTGGCCGGGGTGTGAACTCTGTTGGGCACTGAGCGTTCCAGGGGTTAAAACAGATTGAAAGAGGAGAGGGAGTTCTCACCACTTTAGGAAGCACCATGGAGCTTGAGAAGGGGGGGGGGGGGGGTTGGGAGAGTGTTGTTTAACCAAGCTGGAGGAGCTATAAAGGAATGCTGATCCCAAAGCAAGGCAGGCAGTGGTGAGCACTGCCACTGAAGCTAGGGCGAGAGGGGGAACTGTTGAGGAATGCTACTCACCAAAGCCCAGAGGAATAGGGGGAATGCCCCTCAAATTTTTACAGAGGAAAGTTAGCTGAGATTATGGTCCCCACTCCCCATTTCTTTTACTTTCACCTCCAATTGCATCTGCAAACCACTGTAGGGTTCTGCCTGCAAAGCCGTGTCTATAATTTTTTGCTAAACCCTGGGCAAATATCTTTTGTCCCAGCTGTGACAAGCCTCAAAATCCCCTCCTTTTAAAGTGTACCTGCTTGCAGAAAAATCCAGTTGCCTAGAACACCTCTCCTGCTGGAATCCCTTCCCTCTTGATCAGTGGTTCCCAAGCTGGGGTTCGTGAAATGTTATAGGGGGTTCTCTGGAAAAAATTTCCTAATGGCAGACAGAGCTGTCCCTATGAACTCCGGGCAGCATGGGGCCAGCAGCTCGGAGCCCCTGGATTTCCATGATTTCCCCTGGATTTCCATGATAAAAAGTAATGAGTAATAAATAGTGTGTAATAAGCCTGTCATAAAAACAACCTTTATATTTCCAAGATCACTGCCTTTATACTTTATACTCAGGTAAAGGAGAAAATCTCTGGAAATACTCATTTTTAGGAGGGGATTCGTGAGACTTGACGTTTTAGTGAAAGGGGTTCACAGGTTGTTAAAGTTTGGAAACCCCTGCTCTAGATCTTTAGCAAAGGACGCCTGTGAAAACAACGTTCTGTTGCTTTAAGGGTGTTTTCAGGAAATCTGTTAAAATAGCAAATTCACATTACTTCAAGTCTTCTCTGTATAAATTATAATTAGGCATGAGGATCTCATATATAAAGATAAATATAGCCTCATTCCACTGCTGATGGAAATCATTATCAGCCATTATCAACTTTAATTAATATATTCACATTATTCAAATACAGGTAGAAAATGTTCTTTGGTGTCAAAACTAGAAAGGTATTGTACCTTGCTTCAGTGTGATATGAAAAGTAGCTGACACCGCTCAGAAAACTTTACAGAAAACATTCTGTTTAGAAAGTATAAGAGGGGTAGCCGTGTTAGTCTCTATCCACAAAAACAACGAGGAGTCCGATGGCACCTTAAAGACTAACACTGTTTAGAAAGAGGGTCCTGCTGCCAGGCTTATATTTTCTTCTCCATCCTCCCATATAAGATTTATAAAATGCAGGTGGACTTTTGCTGCTGAAGAACATATCTTCTCCCACTGTACTCCTTCTCCACTTGAAGATATAAACTGTTGTTTATGGCCTCAGTCATCTCCACAGCAACCAGTTTTGAGGCCACAGAGGAAACAATTTACAGTGCCGGGAGTGAGCAAAAGTAGCAAATGTCCTTAGCTGTGAAAAATGATGGAAAGGAAATGCAAATAATATGGTTCTAAATGGACATTTTCCATTAGACTGCAGCCACTTTTAAAGAAATACCAAATATATCACAATCCAGCTGAAAGCTTCCGGTGGTCAATTTTGTTTGAATGTTTCTTTTTCTGAAAAAATTGGGGCCCAATTCTGCAGGATGCTGAGCAGAAATCAGCAGGAACTGGATGTGCTCTTGGGACAGGGTTGAGTTTTTACTACTCCACTCTACTTGAAAAAGGAGCTGATGAATGACAGATCCTCAGCCCCTGCACACCACTGCGAGCAACACAGAGGGACCTTAAATCTGCCATAAAAGGCGTGAATAGAATTCCTCCCATTTTGGGGGCTGACCACCAATGCAGGGAGCCAAGACGAAGGGTTGAGATACAGCTCAGACAGGACAGGGCTCTCTGGAACTCTGCCGATGTCCTGCAAGTGGAACGGTACCAAACCTGCACATATTAGACCTACAATGTGGCTGCTGCCCCTTGAACCAGGAGCTTGTTGGACCTTCAGTAGCCCCCAGGAGAGGGAGAGGCATAAAAATTCCTTAGACCCAGGTGTGCTGGAACAATTTGTATAGTGGGGTGGCTGATGTTGGAATCCATGTATTACTACTTCAAGCTAGAGGTTGCGGCAGCACACTCAGCTTTCCTAGGTCCTGCACCACTGCTTAGAACCACCTTTCCCCATATCTATCAGCTGTGCTAAACAGGAGCCTAACACATGCCTAACACAGTGGAGGATCAAGGCCAGAATTAGAAGTATTTCAATAAAACATTTTAAAAAAACAAAACACTATCTCAGTTGATTTAGATGTACTAGAGGGGCCCAAAGATGTTAACAGAACCCAGTCACCATCGAACATTCAACAATGTTCATCAAGGTTGGAGTTTGTTGCATGGAAACAGCAGTCTGCTTTGCACAGTGGCAAACACACAATTAAAAATCCTTGTACATGCCTGTTAAAATACAGAAAGAAAGAAAAAAACATCAAAGCATTTGAAATGTAACGTATTAAATAAGGCATTCATTTTAACACTATTCCTTGTTCCCTTCCCCTATAGCCTTAGAGAGCTTTTAGAAGAAAAACTTGTTTGATGGTCTTTTAGGTGGTATCCTAGATGGTAATAACTGTCCTTTTTTGGGAAAAAAGAGAAGTTAGTTATGGTGAGCTGGAGCTGACGTTGTTCTATTATTGTTAAGTCTGATCCTGTTTCCTAGAAGACAAAACAAGACAAACACACACACAAGGGAAAAGAAACGAAAAGCAAAGATAGAAAATGCATCTTCTGTCTCTGATGTTGACTTTCACCTGCAACCTCACTGATGGAGGGAAACAGGCACAGCACACAGTCATGTCATCCACTCTGGGACTTAGCAAACTTGTACCAGCGTCGGGTTGTTTAGGGCATTGCTCTTAGTTGTCTCTTTCTGGTCACAGGCTCACAGCAGTGTTGCAAAATACAGAGTCTTTACCAGATAAGCCAGATTTTTATTAGGCAGAAGGAAAAAGAAGAGGGATAGGAAAGGGAGAAATAAGGTGGGGAAGGGAAGACAAAGTCTCACATCCCAGGTGGTGTACAGGATTCAGCTGCCACTAGTGGACCTGGTGGTGTCATCTGGCTCCTTCTCTCTGGCCCGATCTGGTCAGGATATCTTGTAGGATTAGGAAGCAGAAGGTCTGGAGTCACAGGTCATGGTAGGGATGGCAGCAATGATTGTGAAGCTCGCTCCAGTAGCCAATTTTTCTCCCCAAAGTCTCTTTCTTAAGGACCCCAAAAGAGAGCGATGGGTAAATGGTCCATCTCCTCATTATTTTGTCCACTAATAAGTCCTAACATCCAACATGCCAATTTTGGTGTATTAATTTTCAGACCTCAGTTCCTCTTGTTTACCAGGCAGGATCTTAACGCTTATATCGGGGGGCTTTTTGTTTGGACTAATTCCATCTCTGTCTCCCATCAGCATTTGTTATGATAGGTTATTGTGATATTTTAAGAACTTTCATGTACTTTTTTACAGTTGATCTCACAATCAGGGTAAATTTGTAGGCACCATTATTACAGCAACACCCTCAACTCTCAAAGACTCCAACCTTATAGAAGGGTCTTAGCCCCTCACAAGAGCAGGCTGAGTTTTGTAATTTCCAAAGCAAATGAACATAAATCTTGAGTTGTAGTACTGCCGTCTACTCCTTGTTTTATGTTTTCCTCCATTCATAGGCATCGGTCAAACTTTAGTTGTATGAGAGCCTCCTCTGTTGAATGTTGAAAATAGGATCGTAGTTACATGTATTGTATTTTCCACTTGTCCTTCCTGAAAGTGACAGAACTTTATGTGGTATGTGTTTTATCATCTAAATCAATGATTCCATGGGCTAATAGTTTAGTTAGAGACCCCAAGGACTCAAACTAAGGACCTATTATGGCTTATTTAAGTTAGCTTTGTGTCTTCTGTCACATAATAAATTTTAAAACCTGGGCTGTACTGACATTTTCTACTAGAAAGGAGAAATAAAAAAATCTACCGTATTTTTCGCCCTATAGGACGCTCCGGCGTATAAGACGCCCCCGAGTTTTTAAATAAAAAAGCCGGGAAAAAAAAAAAAAAGCGCCTCGCTCTCCCGTCCCCGCCGCGCGGGCGGGCTGCTGGGAGCGCGCCGCTCTCCCGTCCCCGCCGCGCGGGCGGGCGCTCCCAGGGGCCCCGGGGCCCGAGCTGCTCTCGTTCCCCGCCAGCCCCGAACACATGCGGGTGGGCTCGGGGGGGAAGCGCCGCCCCGCCCGCCGGGCCACCTGCAGCCGCCCCAGCTCCAGCTGCCCGGTGAGTGTTTCATATATTCGGCATATAAGACGCCCCCCCTAATTTTGAGATTATTTTGGGGGGTTAAAAAGGCGTCTTATATGCCGAAAAATACGGTATATGGACACCATAAACTCTGAACTAAAGCAACCAGTGCGATTGGTGGGACCAAGTGGCTGCAAAGATAAAACCTTTTCACTTCTGAGATACAAAAGTGACTTCAACTCATGATAAAATTAAATACATTTCATGGTCTCCCCTTATTCCCTGCCCGGGGATAATCTGCCTCACAAAAACCTTGATCCATAGTTTATCACGACCTGCAGCTTCTACTTTGGAGAGACTCATGCCAAGGGACTAAATCCTATCTCATCCTACCTAAAGAAGGTGGTCCTACTGGGTCAGAATAGAACATAATCATCTAGCATTGCTTTTGGCCTGCTGTAAAGATTCTAGTCTCTGTACTTTCACAAAATAGTTTTGTCCAAGAAATGGAGGAAATATAACATGCACCTAATTCATGTGGATGTTATAAAGTATAATTACTGTATTGTTTGTAAAACTCTCTGAGACCCTCAGGTGAAAAGCTCTATAGAAGATTAAAGTATTACTATTATTTATTTTCCTCTCAAAAAGTGTCAATGGCACATCATTATAAATTTCTTGCAGGCATTTGTATGGTTAAAAAGCTGGCCTAATACTCCTCTTACACGTGTGCATTTTTGGAGTAACCTCACTAAAAGTGAATGGAGTAACATTATTGTGTTACTTCTCAAAATGTGTGTGAGAAGAGAATGAATCCTAATGAGTTCAGGTAACTCCCTCCAAAATTGCTGTTAGGATAGGAAACACAAAGAGATCCTAAAGAAAATAACAATGTGGTTTTTGAGACTTCGGATTTCAAGGTTATGCTTATTTAACCCCTTGGCATGATGGGAGTTGAGATTTCACAACATGAGATATATTTGGAGGGAGAGGATGCCACACTGGCATTCACCAGGGTGAAGATCATTTCATTCAGTTTCATCTCCAGACCAATGGGAAAACATTCAAGACGTAAAAGAATATGTCTGCACTGCAATTAGACACTCACAGCTGACCCATGCCAGCTAATTTGGGCTCGCAGTTCAGGCTACAGGGCTGTTTAACTGCAGGGTAGACATCCGAGCTCATATGGAGGGAGGATCCCAGAGCTCAGGGGGCAGCCCAAGCCAGAATGTTGACACTGCAATTAAAATAATTTTAAGACATCTGGTCTCCATATCACCATTTACAATTTGCCATAAACTTTCCAGGAAAATTCAACCCTTGAATAAGACCATTTCCAGCACCTCTGAAAATCAGGCTTGGGTTTCAAACTGGGCTCTCCGAGTTAGTGGATCCAGTACTTTTGAAAATATGGTCCTGAATCTCTCTGTCTCTCGGGTCTCCATCTGAAAACTGAGCACGATAACACTTCCCTATCTCACATAAGGATCATGATGATGAAATTGTTAATGTTTGTGTCTATAAATAAATAAAATAAAATACACCACCCTTATGTATGTCATTTTAATAAGCACTCAGTGAAGCATTGAATATGATCAGCTCTCTAGTTAACCTCAGTTCATTATTTTGTCAAAATTATATTTTGCAATTTTTTTTCAGTTTAGGCCTGTTACATTTGATTATCTTATAATATATGCTGCTAAATTCAAATGTGAATCTCAGGGTCATTTTGCTTCCCATATGATATTCAAATCTTTCGGAGCCTAATTTTTTTTTTTAATGAAGGTAGCTAAAATTGCAGGAAGCTTAGCTACAGAAACTCCCATTTGCAGCTACTGAACAGGAAACTGCAGTGTTTCTCCAGTCTCCACATGAATTACATTTCATCATTTAAATATGGCTGGCAAGTGCCACTTTGGTACCTTGTGGTAATGTGAAATTAATTCCATAGTACGAGACTCTGAGATCATGTCAATGGATGTCCACGGTGCTGATTCTGTTATGAAATTTGCCCTGCTAAGATGGAACCGGCTTACTGGTCACTTAAAAGTCTTTGACACTTGCAAAGATCCTATGCATCCCTGGGATGACAAAAAGAATGGAAATTAAATACTGCTTGATTAAGGGTCTGATCTGAGAAAATTAAATCCTGTCTTCAATTATTGAAATGGCTTGTGGCTACTGCTTGATTCTTTATACTTATAAAAAGGGCCCAATTTATGCTGTCAAACATCTCCCTTTATGCTTGGAATATTTTAGAATTAAAGGAAACTCATCTAAATCAACTTCTTCCTTTTAAATTAATAAATATACCCTTGCCTCCGATACTTTATACCTCAAAACACAGAGTAAGTACTTTGTAAAAAATTGTTCACACTAACTTCTTTTACTGTGGTTGACATGGCCAGTTTGTTTCATGTATGGTAATAATTGCTTTAATTGAATAACGATCTTACCTGTTCACAGGAAATGCACACAGCTTCCCAGAGTCTCCCCTACCCTGTAAAACAAAGCTACAGTGAGATGAGGACAGGATTTGTCCCTGAATGTCTCACTCAGTGTATGGCACCAATCCAGTCAGGGCCACCAGGTTCTGCTAAACACATGGGACCAAATTTGTCCCTGGTGTAATTCTGATGCTCTCAGTGAGGTGCTGCTCCCCCCCCCCCCCAACCACCGTCGCCACTCCTTTTCCATGGAAGCCTTGCCGCTGAATCAAATTGGATCTGGATTGGACTCCTGTCAGTCCCTACTGACGTCAGTGGTGTTTCCCTAGAAGAGAGTGTAGGGAATTAAAACTTATGACTGCTGCTTTTTTCAGCTACCTATGAAAACGTCGCACCTTGATCATGGCCGCTCTCGTCTCCCTGCAAAAATGAGAGGGACAATATTATCAGCATTCATTGACCTAGATTTATTTTATTCTTCTCGGTTATCTTTTTTTTTAAGCAGCCCAGCCAACAGAGTTGGAGAAAAGAGGCAATTTTCACTAAAACTGAATTGTGTAGGTTGGTTTTTTTCCTTTTTAATCAAACCAGACACACCCGAAAACAAATCAGGCTGATAAAAACAGAAGTCAGATTTGCGAAGAAAACAGCTGCAGCAGCTAACTAGCTTAAAGCAGAGAAAATAGGGAAACAGCATGTGGGACTAATGATGGGTGGTTTTCAGGTTTCAGAATACATTAAGGCATTCTCCCTGTTTATTAAATTGCTCTGGCAGCATTTGACAGCAAAGGTTTTGCAGATTATGGAAGTGCAAGGGACATAACTAGGATGTTTTAAAACTAAAGCCTGGCCTTTGGGTAATCTCCAAGAAGTTACATAGTGCAAAGAAGCATTTGTTTTGCAGAACTCCAGAGGAGGGCTTTTTTCTTTTTCTTTTTAATATCATCATTCCCTTTACCTTCTTCATGACACCTGATTAGGTTTTCTCTAACACTCACCGCCATTGTCATAACAAGGCAAACGCAAACTGTCGGCAGCATGAATGCAACTCTGACATATTTACTGAAGGGCATCTGCTGACAATGACAGTTTCTGTGTGGCCACCTAGATATTAAACTTTTGTTGAGTATTTTTCTGCCCTGGAAATAATACAGTCATTTTGAAAAAATTGCCAAAGCCAGAACCTTGTTCCTCAATCCTATTTTCAAGTGATTTCTAAAATGAAAATGGAATCTTCTGAGTGTAAAGCAAACAAAATATTGACATCAGTCAGAAGTGGCATCTCTTAGTTTTAAGTTGCTCTTTGCTTTTTCCTGAGGTAAGAAATATACAAAGAACAAAATATAGTTGACCATCATTTATGACTCTTGCACTATTACTTTTCAGATCCCTTATTTTGAGTCTCAGGCCCACATGTAGGCCACAGCAGGTTGGGATGCACAGTGCACATTTTGAAAGCACAATATTTTCTAATATGCTAATTTTGGAATTATTTTGGAAAATCATGAAACAGATGGCTGGGTTTTCCAATTGGAAACTGTTCCACGGAAGGAATTCTAGCATTTGCAAAGTCTGAAATCTTTGACATTCGAAACTAGTCGGGTGCCTGGACTGATTTAGGTCCAGATCTTGCAATCTACTGTGCCTGGACAAATTGATTTGACTGTACAGAGACCCCCATTGATTTTGGCAGGTCTCTGAGCAGGTGTGGCAACCTATCTGCAGGATTGGGGCCTTAATTTTTAAAAGGATACAAAAAAGCACCTGAAAACACTGGTTTCTTCTTCTCTCTCTCTCTCCCTCTCCTCCCCAAACACACACATACAGACATCTATAATTTGAAAACAGCCCAATCTTTTATTTTCAATTTGCTCCATGCTTGCTGTGCCTTTTGCCAAGTTTCAGTCAATAAACAAATTGTATGGCCTTGTTATAAAACCCCCCAAAATAGAAAATGCTGACACAAACTTAACTATAGAGGCACAATTTAGAAAGTAGGTGCTTGTGTCAACTTTGAAGAATGAGATGAATATAAAGGTGCTATTTAGCAATGATAAAATTCTTTGGGTTTAACAGCTTCTGTTTTTCAATCCAGCTTACTGTTTTTCAGGCAGCCATGTGCAAGTCATGGCATTCTCCTAAACCAAACAAATAGAATAAAATATGATGTGGCCTCTAACCCCACCCTTTGCAGCTCATAATCTGGAGCTAGTATCAGGTAAAAACAGAACATGCTTCGCTATTAACCTTTGATACAGAGCATTTTTGAAACATGTTTTCTCCATCTATAGTGCTTGCACAAGGTCAGAGCATGATAGATATCTTGGAGAGTGTGTGGGGATTGACTGACTACTCTGACTGTGGAATTTTTCCTCACTCAGAAGTGCCTTTTTATATAAATTGCCTGTGTGTTCCACAGGAACAGGATGTGTCTGCTGACTTTTGGGTTTGCTTTCCAAAACCTTGATCAAACTAGTCTATTGTCTGGTATCCCAGGGGGAAAATTCAACCCACCTGTAAGAAGTTTACCAACTGGGAATAGCCAGAGTCCATCACCTTCCAGCCACTTCCCTTCTCCAGAGGATGGACCCTCAGGATTGTCAAGCCCAAGCAGTAAAAATCATGAGTCAGGCCCCCCAAAATCAGTGACGGCTTAAAAACTATGCAATTTTATAATAAATACATAAATAAATATATAGATACATAAAATAAATGTGAGATTCTTTTTATTTGCACCTTGTTTTCCAGCCTGTAGTGGGCATGTTTCTGAGCTTTATCCACACCCACAAGGGCTAGAAACTTTACTTTTTGAGGTGAGATTTTTCATGTGCTCACGATTCCTGGAACCAGGTCTTCAAGAAAAATTACCAAATCCAATACATCTCCTGATAAAATCAAGAGCTTTGGCAATGTTGTGCCTCTGACATGCCTTGTGAACTGGGGACTTTGGGAAAGGGGGTATAGCAGCCCTCAAAGCTGTCTCCAAGCCTGCCAGGGACTCTCCTCTACCAGCAGGGTACTACAAAGAGGTTGCCATTCCCACACCAGCTGAGCAGCACAAAGGGAACAAACAGGGGCAGAGAGTCTGCTCCAATGTGTCCAAACTGCTCAGAAGCCAGAGAACAGAACCCAACGAGGGTTTTGCTGTTATTAATTTTATAATCGCTATAGTGAAAAAGATTAATATTATTTCCACTTTCCTTCAGATCTCTTAAAACACTTCCTCATGCAAAAACACGAGAGTTAACATAACATTATCAAGATGATATTAACACCAGCAGAATGGAGGTGTGTGCTTTCAGAAGTAACCACATAAGAAATCCCTAGTGTTAAATCACATGGATTAAACTGGATTCACATTTATATGTAAGCTTTTGACACCTATTTACAGAAAAGCTGAAGCTGGAAAGAAATGATCAAGTATCTGTCAATTCAGAAGGTGTTTTTTAAAACAAGAAAGTATTTGCATATCACAGCATTTTAAAAGACAACGGGTAATCGCTTTGGAAAGAAACAGAAATGTATAATATAAGATGTGAGAGTGTTTTACATGTTTAAAGCACTGAGGGAAAGTGGGGTTTAAAAAAAAAAGAAGCAGAACTTGTAATTTATTAGTCACACTGATAGATGAAACCTATTTATTGAAGGTCAGCTCTCAAAAACTTGGCAGTATTAAAATGAAAATTCTGGGCTAGGTTGTGGCCTCTGGAATTCTACCTGTCTCAAGAAACCCTGACATACAATGTTTTCAATGCTTTCCCGAGATTTATGGAGCATTTTTTCTGACTGATGTGTTGTTGGGGGCAGAAACTTCCTGCACTTTGGGCTGTGAATTGTGCTTTTGGCCCGTGAATCAGAGTGAACCTTAGGATTGTTCATGTGAATTATTTCTAAGTATATATTTTCTGTCTCTAGTCTCTTTTGAGTCACAGTAAAAATCAGCACTTGAATGTGGAAATTCATCACTGTGCAGAGAGCTAGTACAGGCAGGGATTTGCCCCCCTAACTCCCATTAAAATCCTCAAAGTAAAGTTTAGGTGAGTATTCAGCAGCCATTAGGCTCTGGGCTGGTCCTGTGTGCAGGAGTGAATTTCAGCTTCTGAGTGAGCAGCGGAGAAAGTTTCCAGTTTAAAGCTGATCTGTTTATGCCAGCTTTTTGTGTGCACTTCCTGCAAGTGAAATATTGCCTGTTTGAACAACATTGTAATTGAATTGCATTGAGTAACAAAGCAATGTAAATCAGTATGATTTGGTTTTCACTTACAAAAGCGGCGCATGGGAGGAGGGGGAATACGTGACAGTGTACGTGAAAATTGGATTTAGGTGGTCCATAGGAATTATATAGGCCCCCTTCATACGGGTGAATTTTATCCTGTGGGTGTAGAAATTGTAGGCAATTAAAAAATAACATTACCATGAGCCACTGGTACCACACTCTGTAGCCCTCTTGTAGCATGGAACTTGGAGGGAGGAGCATAAGTTGCAGGAGGGAAGAGTTTGAAGGTAGCATGAGGAAGTCAGTCTGTTTTGCACCTGGCTTTAAGGCTAGCTGAGGTGGCAGCATTTCAGTAAATAGTTCCCTAATAAAGACCCAATTTAGTTTTAGAAACATGGAGTGCCTCATGCTATTACCCAGCACCTGTTTAAATGAAACGCACCTCTGGAGGTGCTGAGCCACATACAGAGGTTGATTAGGCTGCTTATGACTTAGCAAACCTGGCTGTATGTTTTAGCTCTGGCACTAATGACTCCAAGTCTCCACACCCACAACCGAGGGCAGATTTCCAAAGGAACCCGGTTCCCATTTAGGCACCTACATGAAGGGATCAGCTTTTGAAACACACAATACCTACCCATTCGTGGACAGAACAGGGAGAGCTGCTGGATGCATCTGCCTGCTTTGTTTAGTTTCCTGAATGGGAATTAAGCAATTTGGAAATCTGGCCATACATTGAGGTGTGTCTAAGTGGGACCTTTGTGTGCCAAACTCATTTAAAAATTTGTCCTCCTGAGCTTTAGTGAAGTGACTGATAATTAGATCTCTCTGCAGAAACTATTTTCAGTTCAGACACCTTTTCAAAAATCTGACTTTCCTGATTGGGCTACAATGTTTATTACATTCACAAGGCCATTGGATAACGTGAGATACCTTATACCTGAAAAGCAAATGCCAAGTTATTATTGGCCCAAAGATAAATTAAGCAAGGAGGATTCCACTAGGTTTACTTTCATTGGCATTCAGCATTACTGCAGGAGCATGAAGCAGATGAAAAAACGCATAAATATCAGAAGAGAAGATGTAAGGATAGATGTGAGAAGAAATGTGACATTTCAACTCCTATCGAGTTTCTCTCTCACACACCAATAATTCCCCACTCAGAAGCAATTGGAACCTTATATTGCTGAATCCCTGAAACTTATATTGCTTTAACAAACAAGGTGGTAAATTTAACCAGACACTCGCTCCTAGGAAAGTGGTAATGAATTGGAGAATATTTGAACTGTACTTTGAAAATGTAGATCTGAATTTTGAAAACTCTGTGTCTGCTAAGGTGGATTTATTTAATCACATAATTACTGTATTTCTGGACTTTGATATACAGTTCCCAATTTGCATGCATTAGAGGCATATATTGGGAACAGTTATGTGCATAAAACAACTGTGCATGCATGTTTGAAAATTTGTATCATAAATCACATATAGGTTTTATTTATTGTTGCTATTTGCCTCAAAAATGCCCAATTTCTTTAGAGCCTCTACTCTTCTTTATAAACTTTCACAACAATAACTTGTGCTGCCAGGTTTTTGGAAAAGGCATCTGTCATGCCAGTCAGGGTCTTGATGGAGATAGCCACATGTAATAACTGTAATTTTGTTCAGTTCACAGCTTCCTTTGTTTTTGGCTATGTAACTTGCCAGCTCAGTTATATTGATTTGTGTTAAGAAAAGGAGTCATAAAATAGTAAACTTCTCCCCTTGAATCCTTGTTGCAAAAACATGTAGTGATTTTTGGACAGAAAATTGTTTTTTGGTTTTTTTCCAGAATTTTTTGTAGATAGAGCATGCCAGGAGATCTGATTTTCTGCTATCCCCTTACTTTACAAGTAACTTCTACATGATCCAAAAAGACACTGTTTTTGTTATATTTTTAATCTTTTTAATCACTTATAAAATAATACATAAGATCTGTGATATTTTTTCCGGGATGGAAATATGGAGTTTGCTTGCAGTGTTGTTGTAGCCGTGTTGGTCCCAGGATATGACAGAGACAAGATAGATGAGGTAATATCTTTTACTGGACCAACATCTATTGGTGAAAGGTTCACACTTTTGAGCTGCACATAGCTCTTCTTCAGGTCAGGGGAAGGTAACCAGAGTGTCTGAGCTAAACACAAGTTGGGACAGACTGTTAAGTTTAAGAAGTAATGCAAGTTGTAGGTGGCCACTTGAGGTGAAGTGGGAAATTGAGAGATTGTTATTGAGGGTTTGGCATAGGCAGTTAAAGATACAAGGCAGTGTGTTGTGTTGCAAATTATTGTAATGATCCATAAACTCAGTGTCCCTGTTGTGTCATTGGAACCTCACTGGGTATCATCAGATAGATCCCACATTTAATGGGGACCACATATTAAAATAAATCTTTCCCATACCCTCTATTCTAGCCTTCACACAACACCTCAGCCTTTCCAAGCTCATCATCAGAAGCCAGCTCCTCATAGACCAGGGCACACCAACTCAAAGGGATACCAGACCCTGCCAGAACATCAGATGCAAAACCTGCAGACCTATCTCCACTGCTGTGATGCTCAATATCCCCCACAACATACCTTTCGAGATTCATGGGTCCTACACATGCCTATTACAACATGTGGAATACGTCATCCAGTGTGCCAAATGCCCCAATAACAAGTGTGTGGATTAAACCAGGCAATCACTACTCTTTCAAATAAGCTCGCACAGAAAAATGATAATAGACAAAAACTCTGTCACCCATGGACAAAAACTTTTCACAAATTGATCACTCCATATCTGATCTTTCAGTACCCATGTTTAGAGGAAACCTGCTCAACACCTTCAAAAGGGGAGCCTGTGAACTTAAATTCATAACTCTGCTAGACACCAAAACCCTGGATCATAGATTTGCTTCCCCAGACCTGAAGAAGAGCTCTGTGTAGCTTGAAAGCTTGTACCTAAATATAAAGTGAGTTATATTAAGCCGAAGAAAGCATCCAGAATTGGTATAATAAGCAGTATTATACGCATTTTCAGAATGAAGCTGATGGGAAGTGATAGCTTATCCTACTACTGATACAAATGGTATCAGCCCTTTGCAGGGGACCAAGCTATGCACCACTTAAATCCTACTCAAACTCTCAAAATAGGGTTTACAGTTGGACTTCATTGATATACTAGCCTTGTTCTGGAACTCTACACATTAGAGAAATTCAGATATAGGCAAATCACTTAGGTGTGTGCTTAACTTTAAGCATGTTAGTAGTTCCATTGAAGCCAGTGGAAATGGATCCACACCTAATGCTTCTGGTTTTACAAACTACATACTCCTATATTTTGTCTGCCCGTGGGTATAATATAACTTGAAGTACCAACCATAGTGATGGAGCATTTTTCATTTCTTAGCAACTTTCTTTAGTACTTCAGACAACACGTTTCCTTATCTGCTCTAGACCCAGTGGACTAGATCCTCAGCTGGTGGAAATCAGTGTCTCCCTATCGATTTTCAGCACAGCTTTATACCAGCAGTTTGCTTCTCACCCTGTGTCCCTGACTGACAGCTACATCCTAGACAGGCCTTTTTTTATTCCCCGGGTCCCTCACTATCTGCCGTTAGGACATGCTTCAAGCCTCATTTACTCTAGCTGCTTTACTGTTTATTTTTTTGACCGGGTTTGGATTCCCCTACCCTTATTTTTGTATCCATTGCACATTTTTTTCCTTTATTCCTTTTCCTATCTTGAGAATAATCTCTCTGTGAGTTGGGTCATTTGACTGCGCACTGATAAATTTGTTGTGCTTGTGCTGCATTTTTTTCGTTTTCCGGCTTTGTATTGTATTTAGTTGGCTTGTTCCCTGTTTTTATGTTTCCTTCCTTTAATATTCTGTGTTTGTGTGTTTGTTTTATACTATGGGTAGATGTTTCACAAGAGGCACCTTATTAAATAAATAAACTGTTCTATCAGTCTGTTGTTATCAAGAGATGGTCTTTTGGTATCTCAAATAAATGGCGGGTTCTGAAATCTATATTACAACAAGAAAAGCAAGATAATAAAGTAACAAAACTTTTTAAAATGAGACTTTCTGGTCCCCTTAGCTAATATTCTGTCAGGTGATTTTTCTTAAGAAATGATCTTCAAAGCAACTTTTGGTTTAATAAATAAACAAATAAACCAAGATTTAAAGCTACTGGGAGTTTTGCAGGTTTAGGCCCAATATGAATTAGTACCATCTAGATTTTCAGCCTAACATGGAGCCTAGTGTGACCTTATCCAAGGTCTGCAGTTCATTCTTGGAGTTCAGAGTAAAGTTTACAGTAGCAGTGTTATGAGTTTCTGAATTGCTTTTGACACAGAAACCAAACTACCTTTGTAGTGCCCTAGCTGGAGGCAAGATAGAAAGACAAGAGCAGTGAGTGACTCTGACAGTCCCAGGTTGTTCCACTGGATAAACCTGCAAGTGGTAGCCTCTAAGCCCAACAGCTATTGAAAGGGTCGGGTTGCAGACAAGGTAAAATAGAAAACCGCAACTTAAAGAAAGAGAGAGAGCGCACCCACGGATGAGGGATGTTTTATCGCCCTGTTCTTTCATAGAAAGTAAGGGACATTTTTCTTCTGCTATGTTACTGAGGCACTGAAGCCTTTATAATACTGTGCAACAGCTATGCCATCAAATAAGAAATGCTTTAAATTGCTTGCTTCACATCTGGCTGCAGTGATAAACATTGGAAGTGGTGTCACCATTTTCAATGCAGACATTGTTGAACTGTGGTCCTTAATATAGACTTCCAGCTGATCTTTTTAATTTTTGTGAAATCTGATCACTTTTAAATCTCCCTCCCCCCAGTCCTCCTCCTCCCACTCCGTCCATTGCTTAAACCTCATTAAAAAAATCATTTGGCACAAGGGCATAGGCACGGGTGGGCTGTGGCCCTCTCACTTAGCATCCAGCTCCCACCCACATCTGAGCAGTGGTGTAGTGCTGCCACAGCAGCCTGGAGCCTCACTCGGGCACCGGAAATCCGGGGCAGAGCTATGCAACCGCCCTTCAGAAAGCTACGCTCCAGCTGCTTTGCCCTGCCATTTTCTGAGCCACCCCATGCCCATGCTCAGCACAGCAGGTGAAGCCCTGTGCCTGGGGGCACCAGGGCTAGGAAGAGAATATGGTGTCAGGGGAGAAGCTAAACTAACAGTCTGTCATTGTCCATCCACCTGAAAGTTGGAGCCAACCCAAATTTCCACTCCTAGCTACACCACCGAGTCAGCACCTGAGCATCGGACTGTATATCAGCACTAATATTGGTCTGTAAATTTTCCCTTGACAGAGAGAGAACTAAATAATAAATAAAGAGGGAACATATTCATTAATAATGACAGTGTGCTTCTATTCTACAGCACTTTAGGATCTCAAAGCGTTTTACAAACATTAATGGACTACGCTTGGGAGGAAGGCACTATTATCCCTATAGTTGGGAAACCTTAGGCTAAACCACCATTTCCTTGCACACCATCCTGTGCCTTGACCAATTCCTCCCTGATATTTTATTATACAAAAACAGGAGGCCTCGTCCCAGGCAGTATGAATTAACATGGCCCCACTTCTGCCTCCAACATGGGTTTCAGTTAAAATGAGCCAGTGAAAGCTGGTATGTGATGTCAGGTATTGTTACACCAGTCAGAGAGTTAACACCTATCCTTGAAAGCCCCCAGAGTAAGGGTAAGGCTGAAATTCTGGCCTCCATTATACACCAGCAAGGAAGAAACGGGAAGGGAAGTTCCACTATTGCAACAATATCTGAACAATAAGAAGGAAACCAAATCGACTTAATCCTCACTAGAAACTCTTTCAGTTTTCTTAGGTTTGAAACAACTATTTGTAACATCAGTGGATGGAAACAAAATAAGGTTTCAGCTCATTTTCACCAGAAAAACTTCATATCTACATGCACTTTAATATGGCAGCTGCTCTAGCAATGTCCCGCTCCTCATTGGCTTCCCTCACCTTCTTTGTCCTGGCCATCTAAGCCCTGCACATACTAGTTCCTATGTAATGCTCTGCCTCTATCTCCTTTTACTCACCGCTGTCTCCACTTTACTTACCCCAGGTCACTCAATTAGTTGCCTTGTGTCTTGGTTTTCTTCCATGTAGCTTCATATGTCTTGAGCCCACTGAGCACAGTTCCACCTCCCTCCTCCCTCTTTTCCTTCTTGTCATCCCTCTTCAAAATGCACCTTTCCCAAATTACCTATAAATTCCAGTATCTTTCCAACCGCAGTACAGATGTGTGAATCAAAGAATGGCAGCGTGATTGCGGCTTAATGATTAGCTTCGCCTTTCAGTCACACTGATTTTGCTTGGATCACTTCCTCATTTTTTCACATCATTTCGACTGCCCACGCTTCAGGCCAGGAAGCTGGTTTTCATACCCGTCTCTAGCCTGCTTTGCATTCTGTTCGTACTGTATTGATCAATAGCAACAATACATTGTGCAGTCCCAAATGGAGACTTATCATTGGATGCAACTCTAAAGGTTAGGAGGTTTGTCTTAGTTTAACTGAGTATTCAGAAGTATAGATGATTCCTGTGGCATTTTGTACACTTGCAAGGTGAGAGCAAATTTCTGTGCTGATCAATATAGGTTCTTATACCAACCTCATCACTATAGAATATGAGTGCCTTCCCGTAGTTCGTTAAGGGACTAACATCTGATATGCAGTTTGTTCTTTAAAGGCGGTTCTTTAAATTAACCAACCTGTTTGGTACACCTAAAAAGTTTAGGTTTGGTTTAACTAGAGTTTGCATCAAACACTGAATTGTTTCTTTTTTATTTATTAGTGTTAATTTACTCCTCCCTGATCACCCATGACTGTTGTGAGTATTAATAAAGGAAACAGATCAGTGCTTGGTGGCAATTCAGTTCTAAATGATTCCCAGTAAGGATGGGACTGAAAAGCACATTGCTAATGAAAAATAGCACTGGTAAAACAATAACCAATAAGTGATTTGTTACATTACACTTTCTGTCCTTGTTAAAATCCCCCTTACTAGGAATGTTAGCTTTTTCTTGAATTGCCTTTTCATATGTAGCATGCTCTCCCCCCACTGACCTTGCTGAGTTGGCTATGCACAGATTTGTCATTTGTCTGGCAAAAATTTTGGTGTCCTATATCTTTTTTTTCCTACTGCTTTAATACAGCCCTTCTCTTGATTAAGAAGAAATGAGCATCTTAGGTTGACATTAATTCTACCATCAAAAGGGTAAATAAAAAAGCTCCTTTTTTTAGGCTGCTTTATAATAAATGTCACTATACATTTTTAAGTACGCTCTGGGTTCCCATGCTCCACTCTTTTGAAATGAAAAACAAGTCAAATGTCCTTATTCTGTAGTTCAATGATAATGGGTTATTTACAGAGAGAGTGAACTGGAGAATGGAGAAAACAAATATACACAGAACAGTTGTGAGTGGAAAAGCCTCTGCTACTTCCCTGGACTGCAAAATGCTTTTGCTTTATTGTAGGGAAGACATTGGATTAAGAACACATGTTAAGTTCTTTCCTCATATCACTATCACTTCAGTAGGGGTCCAATTCTGAAATCTTTACTTAGTTTGGCCAGAATAGGGGATAAGTGAGAACTTAGTGAGAATGCCAAGGTTTGACTATAGGAGGAAAATCATTCACCCATGATCCACACATAGAGGTGACTCTGTAGCTGTATCTTTGCATGTGGGTCTGAGGACTGCATATACAGAACAGATAGGAAGATGAAGGTCTGGATTGCAGCTGAGGGACATGCATGGAGACTGCACTAAAAAGTTAATGCTGCCTGAGTCTTTTCTCCATTCTGCGAAAATCCCAATCTAAAGGGGAAGTCACAGGCCCAGTGACAAGCAGGGAAACTGCATTGTCCAGGAACCAAATGGGCAGCAAAGGACCCTAGCATCTAGCTCCACTGAATCCCCAAGATTTGTGCAGATTTCATGGGATCTCTGAGGCTGAAATCCTTTGCTGTTTCTACATGGCAAATCCTATTATCCAATTCCAGGAGGGAAAGTTCTCCTTTCTCCTTCAGCTCACATTCCATGGTTTTCCATGTGAGAGATCAGTTGCCCCTTCCAGGTTATCAAAAGTGAAGTAACTATAAAAATATTATTTACTCTTCCATGTTTATGCTATGTGTTCATTTTCATGAAATACCATGTGGTGGCAACGTTTAGGTTTCAAACACTGCAGCAGAATGATTGACTCCCAAAAACCAATTGTGACTGAGTTTTATTTCTGTTCAAGTGTATAATTAAAATATTCCTTCTAATCCTAGGTTTTATAAAACCAATTTATCAGAGCTGGTTGGAAAATTGAAGGGGAGGAAGTTCCCTGTGGAAAATTTCAACGAACATTAAAAATGTTTTGTTTTTAGCAAAACTTTCAATGGAAAAATTTCACCTTTCTGTCAAAAACTGGAAAAAAAAGGCCATTTTCAGTAGCCAAAAACTGCTAAAAACTGAAGGAAATATTCTGTTTTCAGCCAAAAAAAGCACTTTCTGACAACGTGAAAATGTTAAAAAAAAAAAAAAAAGCAGACACTTGCCAAAAATTTTGGCTTAGTCAACTGCCAAATTATTCATCCAAAAAAAAGTTTTGAAGGTAAATTTTGCCCAACCTTCTCACTGACATTTTGAATCCAAATAACGCTTGGTATTCCTTTAAGCTACAAATGTGTGGGGTGGAATAACTCAAGAGATATTAAATGGTATTTTTGGTCTCTTTGTTTTCTCTTCCAGAAAGTTCAGCAGTACACAGTCATCGTTCAGGCTACAGATATGGAAGGAAATCTTAACTATGGTCTCTCAAACACAGCAACTGCAATCATTACGGTGACAGATGTGAATGACAACCCACCAGAATTCACTGCCAGCACTGTGAGTATCAATACATCAGCACAATGATGCATGCACACACAATGTGTTTGTAACTCATGGACATTTGATATCTCTCGTCTCTGTTTGCCGGTTTGGCAGACAGAAAAAAAACTTGATAAATAACCATGTAGCAAAGACTTTCGGAGGGAAAAGAGAGAGAGAAAGTGAGAGATTCTTAAACCTGCAACAGTTTGGCTACTGTTTGAGATACTGAAGAAACTAAAAGAATTTGGCAAGGATAGTGTCTACTTTCACTAAGGAGGATGCAGTGGTGTCACCGCAAGTGGTTGTAGACACATCAGGGTTATTACTTATGAGTGAAACCCTGAACTATATTTTGTAGCTTGGATTAAATTTCAAAAGAAGAAATAAATAGTCTGAATGGTAACACTTAGTCACCCACATACATTTCGCTGATAACTGTAACAGATGTCTTTGTTGTGCAGGCAGTAAATGCATTAAACCATAGCGCATCTGTTTTTAATTAGCTCAAAATCTTTCATATACTAGTACAATATGTGCTTAACCAACTCTGCTCCAAGACCATTGGTCTAACCTTTTTGACTGGGAAAAATAAAGAGATTGCAATGGACAAGGTAATGTAAGGAACGGGGGGTGGAGAGGAGATAGAAGGGCAATAAAATAATTTAATTAAGCTCTTTACCAAAAATGAATGCAGGAATTAATGATATATCAGGAACTCAGAGATGTGCTATATTCTGAATGTGTGATGTGATGTCATGCTGAAATAATAATGATAAATAATGATTTATTAGCTTTGAGTTGTTTACATTAGTAATAAGATCAGCTATTAAGAAAAGCAAAGTTTCAGTCGTAAAGGGAAAATACTTCTCCAAAAGCAACCAAAGTTCTCAAATATCATCTGTGAGCTTCCTACTGGAACATCACTGTAGATGTGGGAATACAGAGTCCAGAGTGCTGGAACTGTGTCTTTTCTTCAGCACCACTTAAAGCCAAAATTGTACTGTGCATCATGTCACTGAGTGCTCTTGTGGGTATATAGAGTAGGTTCATACTACTGGTGTACGAGACTGAATGGTGGTATACTATAAGGTACCATCAATATTTGTTACCATAAAGCCAAACTCTGACCTCAGTTGAACCCATGAAACTCTGCTGAACTCACTGGACTTCTGCAGGAGTAACTGAAAGTTCAATTTGGCTCACGATTCTAGACCTGCAAGGTGCTGAATGTCTCAAAGAAGGTGCTGAGTTCCTTCATCTTCCACTGACATTAGGGAAGAGAGCATTTCACTCAGCATTTGCCATGGAAGTAACTCAACTTTCAGTATCTGAGGTGGTTAGTCCAGAGCATGCAGAGTATGGCTCACCATAGGGTGTGTGTGATGATGTCTGTCATGGTAATATATTTAAGGGGGTATTTTCCAGCGTATTTCTGCATATGACACATGCAGTTCCAGTAGAACCATAGAACGCAGAGATGGATCTTGGGTTCTCTAGTCCGTTCCCCTGCCAATGTAGGATTACTTTCTTCTGTACCATTTGTAGAGTCTTATCCAGTGTGGTTTTCAATATCCCAAGCAACGAGTCTCTCTACCACAAAAATATATATGCCCCAGCATGCTAGTGTTTTGGGGGTATGCTGCCAGGTAAATACTTCTTCCACCTTAATTTGAGTGAAAAAGTGCTGACATCTAGTGGCCAAGTTGTTTAAGCACAGATGTGAATTTCTTAAAGATATCCCAGGAAAACTGGTCCTTGTCTCCAAATAAAGTTAATAGAGGAAATTTGAAGAGACTGGTAACTCCTTGGCGTGAACATTGGCCATATGGCTCTATTATATTTTTCTGGAGGAAACTGTGTATTTACATTGTGGGACTTGTGAGATAAAGGAGCATATGTTAAAAATCTTACCAGGACTTTATTTATCCAGAACTGAATTTGACAGAGGGGAGCTCATGGAAAATTGCATTCAGGTAAATTCTGAGTATTTAAAGTCTCAGCATGCATCAGATCCAGAAGGGATAAACACTACTAAGACAATTATCCACAGAATCAGGTTAAATGAATCAGAAAATTCTACTCTTCCTCTAAGCAGGAATGATTTGTACCATCATTTCTCCAATTTCAATCACTGAAGATAGAGTTTTGCAAGGGCAAAAAGGGCCCTTTATACAGTCCCAAGTGACCAAGCATAATTCAAACCTAAGGATATTTTACCGTGATATTACCTCATGCTTCTCTATTAAATATGATCTTTAATTATGTATCCTCTTTGGTATAGTAAAGATCCCATTACCGGTGGGTACAAAAATTCCATCTGATCTTTACCCGTGGCTGCCACTGGTAAAATCATCAGTCCGATAAGTCTCATTAAATTTGAAGTGAATTGCTTTGCTCCTCCCACCAATTCTGAAATGTATTCCTATGCCTCCCTTGTGCTTTTTTTTAAAAAAAGGTTCCACTAAATCCACAGATTCTTTGAGGGTACGAAAGCATACCATGCACTGAAATACAATCAAAAACAAAGTAGACTGAACAATTGAAATGGTGGTTTGCTCTTGGAAAGTTGCCAGATGAGAGGAAATCAAGGATGATATTCAGCGCAGAAACATACAAAAGCACACCCTATAGTGTCCTAAATTACCTGTCATTCAAACTGGGTGGTTTTAGACTTAATAGTTTCTGGCTATAAATGTAGCCCAGGAGGACGCTGCAACATGCTGGTGTTACAGCTCATGTGTTCAACAGCAGGAATTAATGTTACTATGTAAAATTTAACAACTGGAAAGGAGGAGAAAACCAACCACAGTGGTGGTCAAACATCAGGCAAATTGTCTGCTTGTAAGACCGATTATACAATAAATAGATATCAAATGAAGTTTTAGACCCAAATGACAGATTTGTGCATGTCAGAATTACACACCAAGGCCAAAAAAAGGTTATATTATATTATGATCAAAAACGGTTTTGGTTAAAGAGCATCCAAAAAAAGTCACAGCTGCATTTTCATAAAAGCTTTGTGCTAGATGTGGAATGAACGAGACGTAGTAAAGTCAGGCAAGAGCTGTTTAAAACTATAAAGTGAAAATGGTATGATAAAACCCAGAAACAATTGGTTTCTAAGTTGATACTGGAGCAAAATATTGATCAATATATCACCTGGAAGACAAAGGGGAGAGGGTCTGTAGAATAATGAACAAAAAAGAACCTTGCCTTCTCTTGTAAAGGGTTCTGAAGCCATATGGGAGAGGGATTTGCCAATTCTAGGAGGAAGGAACTCTTTAACTAGAATATTCGTAATTGTTGGGCAGAGCCTACCCTACCTGCTTCTCTTGTATCTTAGCTCACACTGTGGCAGTGGGGGAGGAGCCATATTGGATGCTTCTGAGTTTGGAGCAGCCAGATCTACACTGAAACAATATGGCACCTTGTGAAACTATTTGAGATCTTCTTAGACAGTTACCCAAGGATGCCTTGGGTCAATTCTAAGTGGTTAGTGCGCTAGAGCTGTGCGGTACCATGAGCTCCCGAAAACTCTTCTGACCAACTGATGGATATTTGCAACCCATTCTTTTTTCTAAAATGTTTTTTGTGTGAAACGAGTGCTTGCGAGAGGGTAGCAGAGTTAGCCCTAGGGATTAACATTTTCTGTCTGCAAAAGATGTAAGGGAACAGCAATGGATGTGGTAACTTTCTCCATGTTCTTAAACAATGTGCATCACCCAGTCCTGGATGATTCTCCTCTAGGGATCGGAGGGTTTTTTAATCGTCTGGCTCAGTCAGTCTTTGCCCCTTCTGCTTGGAGGGCCAACAAAGGTAGCAATTAGACCCAATTCTAGTAGTGGTGTTAGTGATATGGATAGCTGTATATTGGGAACCATTTGGCAGATCCTCAGCTGGAATAAATTGTTTTAGCTTCACCAAAATCAACTGAACTAGACTGAAAAGGTCCAGTAGGGAGTTTTACCAGGACAATTGACACAAAGACAGTTGCAGTAAACTGAGATAAGAACATAAGAAAGGCCGTACTGGGTCAGACCAACGGTCCATCTAGCCCGGTATCCTGTCTACTGACAGTGGCCAGTGCCAGGTGCCCCGGAGTGAGTGAACCTAACAGATAATGATCAAGCGATCTCTCTCCTGCCGTCCATCACCCCCCTCTGACAAACAGAAGCTAGGAACACCAGTTATTACCCATCCTAGCTAATAGCCATTAATGGACTTAACCTCCATGAATTTATCCAGTTTTCTTTTAAACCCTGTTATAGTCCTAGCCTTCACACCCTCCTCAGGCAAGGAGTTCCACAGGTTGACTGTGTGCTGTGTGAAGAAGAACTTCCTTTTATTTGTTTTAAACCTGCTGCCCACTAATTTCATTGGGTAGCCCCTAGTTCTTATATTATGGGAACAAGTAAATAACTTTTCCTTATTCACTTTCTCCTTACCACTCATAATTTTATATACCTCTATCATATCCCCCCTTAGTCTCCTCTTTTCCAAGCTAAAAAGTCCTAGCCTCTTATATGGCAATCAATATACAGGATAAGCTCAGTTATCCACGCTTCCTGTTTTCTATAACAGGGTCATATTCCCAGACATATTTTAATTATATGGAAAATTCCTTATATTATCCCAGACCTTTATTATCCCCACTTATCCAGTATCCTTAATGATCAGAAAAGTTACAGCTGTTGCACATTTCCACAGAACTTTAATTATGCCTCTGACCAGACTCTCACCTCAGATACGGGAGGTGCATCGAATCATGTCACAGAAATTAGCATTTATTCTGGAAATGAAACGTTGACGAGTGCTGTGTTTCTGAATTGGGATTCGGGAGCACAGTGTTGGCTACTGCCACATGAACCTTATTTATGTAAGTCACTGAAATGATTGGATTTTCAAAGACAACATTATTTTCCCACTGAAAAACTGGATTTAATTACAGTGCAATCTATAACCACATATTGGAGAGAATGCCTTTCTGCCATTCTACCCATGACACAGTTAATAGCCATCCAAGGGCTTCCACTTTAAGTAAGTAAATGTTTAATCAGAGAGGAGGAGAAGTAAAGGGAGTTCCATGCCCACACTCGACTCACATGAAATCTATTTTTATCATATTCAATCAGGAACAATCAGGCGCAAAGTGGAGATGCAGATGAATTTGCATGATCAGACTTATGTGACTTAAATGTTAATTAAAAGTTATTTTAAATTTGCCTACTGTGCAGAACTTGTTTTTATAGTAGCCCATGGAAGGGAAATATTATTTAGCAAGGCTGAAGTGCTCGTGATTAGAAGAGCTGTGGATTCTTGGGAAAACTTGTCTTGCAATCAAGTTGTCCTTTAGGAGGAAAAAATAGAGAAGGAGAGAAACTGGGCTATTCACGTTCTCTAAGCTCCCGAGTCTTAGGAGGTCTTATTTAAAGCTATGTTAAAATGTGCCCTTTGGCACTGCTTTAGGAATCTGCCATTGCAGTGCTGAATCCAAAACAGAAAGGAGCCTATTTGAAGGGGATGCCTCTGGAACCATTTCCCTTTCAGTGCTTTCTCTCTAATCACAGCCCTGATTACAGTTTGGGGGCGGGGGGCTGTACACACACCATATCGGCCTGTCTCCTGCACGGATGTGCAGAAGAGAAAAGGGAATGGGCACAAAGGACTTCTCCCCCTTTGCACGCCCAACTTAGGCACCATTCACAGTACTCGGGGAACACAAGGACTAGTCCTTGTCTACACAAGCGAGTTATTCTGGAATAAGACAGGATGTGAATTCAAAGCAGGAAGAGCTATTCTGGAATAACACCAACAAGCCCTCAGGTAAGTATGATGAACACGGCTATCTGTTGCAAAAAGGACAGGACAGAGAGCAGGGCATGAGCCAGTCCTGCTCTGCTTTGAGCAGAAGAGTTGGCTAGCCGTAGAAGGGAATGCAGACAGTGCACTGAAATATCTCATTGGAAAAAAGCAATCTCTGGCAGTTCTGCCAAATTGACTAGATGATTTTTCACGTGGATATTTAATTAATAGCTTCAGATTGGAATCATATCTGGCTGCCAAGTAATATTATGTTAGTAACCTGTTTTTCACACTTGGCTGAAGCAATCAGATCAATCAAATGTCAAGTATGACTGATGGAAAAAAGAGACATCTGAATCCAAAAGGCATCCTCTGTTAGGGCAGAGAACAGTGATCAGCAGACCCACTTTTTCGTTTTGGCTCTGCTACTGCTATGTGACCTTGGTCAAGTCAGTTAATATGTGTGCCTGAGTCATTTGTAACAGGGATACCGACACTTACCTAAGTCTGAAGTGATGGTTCTGGACACTGACCAGTGCATCTCATCCTAAAGAGTAGTTTGCCCTAGACTGGGATGGTAGAAAACAGTTATGTCCATAGTTGGAAAAGATTCAGAGCCTTGATATTCAGAATGTCATGCCTAATTTGCCAGTGCATATACAATAACTTAATGTGGAATTGTGGTGGAGCCCTCTATGTGTCCATTTGCATATGCATTCACCATGATTGCATGTCAACTGTTCAGAAAATTTGGGACTAAATTTGGGGATCCATTTAAAATAATAATAATAATTAATAATAATTTATATCACCAAAGTGGCACCTGCACAACTTGGAAACAGTTATCACAAGAAACAAAAATGAAAATAGAGGTGAAAAGCACAGATCAAAGCTGGCAAGGAAAAGGACCTTCTGTCATCACGAAGAAATCTACATTATTGCACTGATTTATAGATAAAAAGCTAACAAGTGAGTTCTATACAGTTCTGCAAATGAGTTTTATTCTTAAAAATCAATTGTGTTTTCATGGAAAATCCCAGCTGATTGTAGTCTTCTACTCATTTTTCACTCAAAATGAAGTTGGAACAAAGTACACTGTAAAGTATATGCAGTCCCGGAGAGCTGTCATCTTATCACCCAAGTAAATGACTGTATTCAAGTGAACCCAGTATGCCCAGGTGGTTAGGCTACTATCAGAACATATTCTTAATCTCCTGCGCATTTCAATTAAATATACAAACAATGAAGCCTGAAAACTGCAAATCAGGTTAGTTCTTCTGAATAAGAATTCAGTGCTTTTAAATGGAAATGGTCTTTCTGCCCTTAATTATGTTCCAGGTGCCCCTGAAAACCTTTGTCATAAATAATTAATTAGAGACAGGCTGTGGGTCCAGAAGTAACAGCAGCAAAACGAGCGAGTGGGCTTGCTGGTCAAAACTGTGCTTTCTCTCTGCTCTTATCTGGCATGCGACCTTGCCTGGGCAACTTTGGACTAGTGCCAATCGGATATCTTTATTGTTGATTTAAAAAGAGGTTTTAAGGAGGTCCAGGTCTGCACAAAAGCTTTCATATTGGCACCCTGCTTTTTGGGGGAACAGTTAGAGATGGACCCAAACCAAAACCCCGGGTCGGACCACCAAAGCTTTGGAAATCTGAAGCATACACTGATCTGACCTGCAGTGATGTTCCCACCTTTTTATAGAATGAATAAAACTCCAGAAATCAATACAAATTTTGGAACCAGGGTCCACTTCCTCTGCCACCTTTAGTAAAGCATTTAGTTTGTCCGGGCAACACCTCGCCCACCTAAGACTGTGGTTGCTGAGCATAGGGTTCATGGACAGGAAGCCTGGAGTAGCGGGGGCACCTGGGTTCCCCTACCGACCACTTGGAAAATGAAACAGACTTGGAAATAGATCAGCAGATTGCCAGAGACTGCAGATAGGCATTTGTCCAGTGGGACTTCGATATCCCGGAAAGGGAGGAATATAGTGACCTGTTCAGAAGGCTGAGCCACAAAGAGGAATCACCCCAAATTAAGAGAGAGAGACAGAGACCCAGGGGTGAGCAACTGAAGGAGGGGGTGTCAGACTGGGGCAGAGCTAATTCCCAGATGTAGCCACAAGGTGGTGTCACAGCTGTAAGTGCCTCCAAACTAAAATGATAGAAGTTTAATGATCCCATTATACTCCCACACAAACATCTGGTCTCCCTGATATATTTTCCTTAAAAATAAAATCCTTTAATTGAAATCTAAATTCAGTGTCTTTTGGCTTGGTTGTTTGTTTTTAGTATTTTTATTGCCTAATTATTCCTAAATTAGATATCCAAGGTATTAAAAATGGCTGTCATTTTGCTCCAGTAGCCCTGTTGCCTCTTCACTATACTGGACTTGTGTGACTAAGAGATAGTTCAAGGCTCTATTTAGCCTGATTCTGCCCTGTATCTAATTAGAATCAGATAGACTGTTCCCGGTAAATGGGTCAGTCACAGAGCAAAACCATCAAATGTAATCTTGAGATTGGGTCGGGGGAGGGGGAGATAATTTTATTTCTTTTCATTTATACCTGCTCTGTGGTTAAAAGAAGAATTAAAATGAGGTCATTAAACTTTCCTTGGAGACAAACCCCAGACCTCAGTGGTAATATGATTAATCAAATGTAAAAGTGAAGCTACCCTCAATGAATATAACTCATTTTTATAAAATATCTAATTACTGTAACGTAGTCTGCTGCAGAAAAGGAAACGGAGAAAGAAATTTAATTGCAATAACAATTCAGGAAGATAAAGTTTTTCTGAATTAGGTCTACACAAGAAGCTAAATTGAGTTGATTAAGTAATTTTGGTTTCAGGAATATCCTTGATGGAAGTTAATAATAATGAATTTTTCAGACCTTGGAGTTGTAAATTGCCAAAGACCAGTGCATTTAAAATATGGAAATGACAAATTCATTACAGATTTCAATTCCTTGTTGCACACCTTCTCCCCTCCCCCAAAAAAGCAGTAAAAAAATGCTTGATTGATCTTTCCTAAATTGGACCCGTGTCTGTCTTGGTTTAAAATCAAGAATAATGCAACCATCTCTACGCTAGAAAGCACAGTTTTGGCCAATTAGAGTTACAATGCCGGACAGGAGGTAGAGCCCATGGCACTATTCATTCCCTGCTTCACAACACATAAGTGGTTGAAATCCAAAAATTACAACATAACCTCAGTGAATGGATACATCATAAGTACGTGCTCAGCCATAGTTTACAACGCTAAGAGCTCTTCTGTCCTCTCAGTGCCTGTATGTAATTCCCATTAATGGGAATGAACTGCATTCACGTACCCCTAGTAACACACAATAATCGGTTGGGGATGTTTGATATTCTAGCATGATGTTTTTTGTTGGCTCATGCAACATATTTAATATTATCAACTTGCTCACTAGAGATGTATATTGAAGTGAGCTCACACGTTCTATATAGTATAGTATCACCACATCAGTTCTCACATTATCTTGTCATAGACATTTGTCATGAGCCATTTCATTTGCAACATCTGGCTGTGTTACATCTCCTACTGTGATAGCTCATTTAATAGTGGCTCATCACAATTTTCCTTCTCCATTTAATATATATATGGGGTCTAGAATAAGAAACCATAAAACCGTACCCTGGTAATATGCATTATGTAATAATGTGGATGAAATGTCCAGAGTGTAAAAAAGATGCCAGTGCAAAAGTGCAATGAGATGTAACATTACCAGTTGTTGCCGACATAATGTCCGCTATTAAATTAAATGATCTCCACCCTACCTACACTGAGTGGTAAGTCTTGAGGCAAAACACCAGTGCTCTCCATCCAACTGATGTGTATTTACTAGACAACAGCACCACAATCCCTGGTGTCTTCTTTCTATCAAAAAATAGCTTTTGAGAAAGTTTCATTGTACGTATAAAGCCAATATTTCCTGCTGGGTCTCAGAACTCCAAATCATGAGGATTTTCAAAAATAGGCATTTAGACCCAATTCATCAAAGCATTTATTCACATGCTTAACTTTAGGCATGTGCTTAAATCACATTCATTTCATTGGAATTTAAGCATGTTTTAAAGTATTTTTCTGAATGGGATGGAGTTACTTATATGCTTAAAGTTAAGTATGTGCTTAAATGTTTTGGATGTAAATTGGGATAGCTCCTCTAAAGCATTAGAGAGAAGTCAGTTTATACCAGGTGAGGATTTGGGCCTGAATCTGGGCATGCAAAATACATAGCTGCATTCAGCTGTACGTTCAATTATCCATTTTGCACGTGCACACTTTGTGTGTGTGTAATTTAGACACCTGTTTTTAGGACCTTGACCCAAAGTATTGGCATGGCCTGGAAATTTGGGTGACAAATTAGGATTCTTAAAATCTTAATTTCTTGAATGCCATATTATATTATTCTTCAGTAAATTTTGGATGACATTTTCAGCTGGTCTTTGTTTGCACACCAAAGAGATGCACAGGTTTTGTGCATATGTTCAACTGCGTGTGTTAAGTTAGCCTCACCAGATCAAAAGACAGGTGTGAAACTTGCTCAATATATGCTACAACATTGATAGTTCATTAGATCATCAATGCAAGGGTGAGTAAGCTATTGACCTAAATACAAATGCCTCTGACTATTAGCAGGCTTCGTCAGAGTTAGAGAATGATTTTCAAATGGGGTCAGCAACTGAGTACTTAATTCAATACCCCTTGTACTTCCAACTGTCATTGTTTTTCAAATATTGCTTTGCAGTTTTAACCACTGAACAGCTGAGATTTCAGATGTTTTCTTTCCAAACTGTCTCATTTGATCAGTTTCAGGAGGACAGTATCAGTCTAATTTTCCTATTCAAAAATGCCATGCAGCCCTTACCTGGATCATTTTTTTAATCTACCTTCAGCATCAATCCATAATTAGGAATTTTGAAAAAGACTCTATCTCTTGTGGTTTTATGATGCATTGTTTTATATCCTGTATATTCCACCGTGCCTGGCTCCTTTGCTTTGTAAACCAGGGCACCACACTAAAATGTGTTGCAGCATTATCGGCCTGGATTTGACACATCCAACAGAACAAATTCAAGGCAAATACCCATTTGTAATGGATTATTTTAGTAATTCTGACTTGAGTTTGAGAAATTTGGGTGCATACAGTAAATCCATAGTCTTAAAGGGCTATAAATGAATCTTCTCTTTCTGAAATATGATAACTTCTTCATCTGGGCTTTTTTAATAAAAAAAATCTTCAACATCCTGTTAACCTAGTATTAAAACCTAACTAGCCTAAAAACAGTTGCTTCCCAGGGATGCCATTATAAGAGGATATATAGTCAGAATTCTGTTAAGCACATTTCAGTTATAAAATCTTCAGTGACATACTTAAATAAAATAACTGAGCAAAGGATTTAGTAGTGCTGTGATTTTTCTCTTATCAAATATTTCTAACTGTCCGGGATGTCTTAACATTTCCCAATTGCAGTGAAAAGGGTCAGAACACACAGTGCTGGAAGAATTAGAAATGGAGAGGACTTTCAAAAGGTTTCACTTGATTTTTTTAAGTACGCTATAACTTTTCCAACTGTTCAGCTTTACACAATGATAAAGTAATCTAACTGCAAAAGAAAAAGTACGATTCTCCTGGCACCAATCTTCAGATACAAGTGCATGCACCCCTGACACACCGCCTTCCTCTCTTCTCTTTGTTCCCCATTTCTTCCAATGCATCTGTGTGTGTCTCTTTCTCAGAAAAGACCCAGTCCTCCTCCTCCTCCTTTTCTTTCTAGTCCTTTCTCTCATTCTCATTCCAAGGTCCATTCATTATTTGCCATTTATTTTATCTATTTATTTATTCTTTACTATTCCACATTACTCTATGCTATGTTCATTTTATGTTTGCATTTTGCAGCTGGGCCCTCCATGTGCTGCATGTTGGTACACTACATTTTTTGTAGCAAGGAGCAAGTAGCGATAATCATCTTGGCATTGATTCAGGAAAAGCATGTGTTTAAGTCCCTTTAACATCAGTGGGGCCTAAGGATGTGCTTTATTTTTAGCTTGTGTTTAAGTGCCTTTCTTGAACAGTGATACTTCACTGATTTGGGGGCTCTATCTGTAAACAACAGACTTTATGGATTTTCCAGTTTAGTATTGCTGTACAGTTCCAGTCATAAAAAAAAATCCCATATGTGAATTCTGAAACTAATCTGGAAACAGCAGAGATTTCCATTGCAGTGTGGAATATGGTTGTGAAGAAATCACCATGCAGACTGATTGAGTCTTGCTACAAAGGAAACTTGTTATAAATCTCAATACTGGGATTTTAGTGTAGATGAAAAATTCTGTTCTGGTACTCTTAAATGTCTTCCTTTTCCAAGTAGCTGCCTTCAGATCCCAAAGGTGCATGAACAGTTTTTATATGCCTTAAAATCTGTGGAAAAAAATAAAAGTTCATTATGACAAGTGGGCAGTTGATGAGAAAATCCTAAACTAGATGTATCATTTTAAGGCCCTTCTTTATGCAACTTTATTGAACTTGTATGAATTAAAACAGCTTGTTCTATCAAATTTCACCAAGAAGTACTGAGTCAGATCTATGGGGTGCATTCAGACCTGTATCACTGAATCTTTGTCTGTCATAGTGGGTTTATATTCTAAATGTGGAGGAATGTAAAATCTGAGCAAATGAAACATACTGATTTTCCACTTTAAGGGATAGGGAAGAAGAATAAAGTTTTGGGCCTGTTAATTATGCATTCCAACAAATTAGTACATTTCATCAAAGTTTAAAATTGATTTAATGTAGTTCAAGGAGGATTTTCATGTTAGACTTGTGTAAAAGGAAAGTTTGCATTCAAATGACCAAAGCCCCAATTCAGAAAAGTATTTTACCATGTGCAACCTTAAGCACGGGAGTAGTCCTACTGATTTCAATGGGGTGGCTTACGTGCCTAAAGTTAAGCATGTGCGTAAGTGCCTTCCTAAATTTGGGGGCCAGGTTCTGATCTCAGTTACACCAAAGCAAAAGTTATTCAACTGAATAACTAGAATGGGAATCGCGCCCCAAAACATTCTTATTTGATAATTTCTTTCACCGTGGTCCTGAGCACATGGGAAGTCAAGTCTCAAGAAGGTAAGTGCTTTATATAAATAATAATGGAAGAATCTGGACCTAATGCTGTATTTTGAAGAGTTTTGCTTATACCATCTATTGCAAGGTGAAAGTCAAATTGGCACTGCTCCTGAATCCAGGTGGGTAAGATCCGGCAGCCACTACAGACGGAACTTTACAACCCCCAGTTGTTACAGGGCAGGGTTATAACCCCGGCTGTTTTTAATTCTGTTGATTTTTTTTCTAGGGATGTAAAAACCATTTTGGTTTCCCTTCTTTGAAATCAATGCATTGTGAAACTCTGAGGAGGAAATTGCTGACTGAAGTGTTTGCTCAGCCAGCTGATCCGCAGCATTGGTTTACAGTGTTTAGTGCAATTCATTTCCAGGCTCCATATCTTGTCTTTTGCTTCTCAACAGCTTGATGGCTATCAGAGAGCTATAAGGCAATGCATTGTGGTGGCAGAGAGAGACTAACCTGGACTGACCTGAATGTGTTTGTAAAATATGTACTTTAATTTATGATGTTCTCAGAAGGCAGCTCTGGTCTAGGCAGCTGAATACAGGACCTGAGTTCCAATCCTGGTACAACCACTACATTCCCGTGTCACCTTGGGCAAGTCACAGCCTCTCAATGCTTCAGTTCAATGCAGGCTACAGTGTTTGCCTACCATCGTAAAGAATTGCCCTATCCGTGCAGAGTTATGACTATGTTACTTTATTAGCAGAATTAAGCTTTGTAGCTTTCTGTTGTCAGTTCCAGCAGCTTTAGCATCTATGCCCTAATTTGACAGAGAGAATTATTAATGAAACCTGACAAATATTCATCAGAAATGCACCTGTTTCTTTTTCATGCCATTTGTTCCTCAGGCAATAAACAAAGGCGGGTTGGACTGTTGAAGAGCTTCTCATCTAAACTTGAAAATAGAAGTCTCTGCTATCAGATCAGAATTTTAACATACACTGTTTCCATTGGATCTTGAGATAAGATCTTTTATTGTTAAGTACAAGCGTTGTTAAAGGTCATTGCTGCAAAGGCTACATCATTTAGACTGGATGAGATCCCATTGTGGATAAATTCACAATTTTTCTTCCTAACAAGGTGATAGTATCAGGATTTGAATGTACAAGAGTGCCAGGTTACAGATTAAAGGTTTTTGTGTTCTAGAAGCTGCACTCTGCCAGACTTCATGAGTTTCAGTGAGACATGAACGTCCCCAAAGTCAAGTAGGTTGATTAAAGTAGTACTTTATAGCCTTTAAATACAGATAACATACAACTTGCCTCCGTGGGGTTAATGTAGAATTTTCCTTCCTTGGCAAGACTGCACGCCTTTCCAAGGACATAATTTTAATCTCTTTTTCAACCTCCTTTCCTGCAACCATTGTTAAAAGCTCCTTTGTGTGGTAAAGCATTTTTATTAAATATATACATTTTTATGTGGGCTTCATTTCATATGATATATTTACCCAGAAATGGTTATCTTGCAGCAAAGCAGTGTCTTGGTGTCATCATTTTTGTAGCGTCTTTTCATACTGTAAAAAGAATGTAACATCTTAAGGGTGAAAAAAACCAACCTTTGTTATGAGAAAGGCAAAGCTTTTAAAAAAACCATTCTGTCCTCTTCTCTGTGAATCCTGGACGAGTACTCTGGGAGTCTTTCATGCAAGGTTAAAACTGGATCTAAGCTCGTATGTAAGAGTCTGAGATTACAAAGGTTCCATTTCGAGTGCTCAGAGTAAGGAGGATAGGACGTGCCATTCCTAAATGCACATTTTCTTCTTTCCAGGTTCTTAGTTTGAACTTATGTTTCCTTATCCAAATTGCAAACCATGTTGTTTCAGTAGGCTGACCATATTTCCTTGAGACAAAAACGGGACATTGGGATGGCAAAAACGGGACGGGGTTACCTTGGGGGCAGGTCGCAGGACTGAATGGTCCATGCAGGCTGCTGCCTGCCCCAGATCTCACTGCTGGAGGGGGAGATTCAGGGAAGTCTGGTATTCGCTGTCCCTAGCAGCAGGGTTAGGACAGTTTGGCCGGACCCCCAGTCATCCAAGGGGATCACCCCCTGGTAATGGGAGCTGGGATGAATTAACATGGGGGGACCTGTACCCTCCCTCCTTTATCCGGGTGAGGCAGCTGATCCGTGACAAGCTGGGATAGAGCCTCACTTTGGGTGAGAGGAGTCTCTCCCATGGTCTCCACTGTACGTACATGGTCTGGTTCTCAGCTGTGGGGCAGAACTGGGGGGACACAGATGAGGCTTTAAGTCCCCTCTGCACGTCCCATATTCTTCTCCCCACACTTCCTAATGTTAGGTAGAGCAGCTCCGACTGCTACTTACCCAAGGGTGCTGGTGTCACACACACTCTGGACCGTGGTTCACGCTCACTTTGCCCCAGTGCGCGCGGTAGCCTGGGGGGGATCTGTCTCGCTATCGGCTCCATGAGCCCCAGATGCTTTCCCCTGCCTGGGGTGAAAGAGGAGAAAACAGTGGCCCTAATAACCTACCGCCAGCCCAGCCACCGGCTCCGCTCTGGCACTACCACCCGGCGAGACAACTATTGCCACGCTGCAGCCAGCAGCCCCAGCCCTTCCCAGCACAGAGGGAGAACTCCCAGCTTGAGCACTTGTTGTGGGGTGATGGGAATGATCTTTCCCCAGGCAGCGAGTTCACAACGGGGTTGGGGGGCAGGAGAGGGAGGATGCTGGGAAGACAGGGGGTGGGGCACTGGGATCTCAGAGCAGCGGGTGGAGAGCATCGGGAGCTGGGGGATGGGGGCTGAATCCCTGCTACTGAGAGGAGTGCTGAGAGTCCAGGAGAGAGCCATTTTGAGAGTTGCCATTTTGAGAGTTGCTCCAGATTTGCACTGGCACAGAAATTGAGATCCCAATCTGCCCAGAGACCAGATTAGATAGGATAACTTGTGAATCTAGTGCAATCATCCTTACAGCCAATGATATTGAAAATTAAAGGTCAGAGAACTGATGACAAGGCTTAAGAAAACAGCAATTAGGGCTGCTAGGAAGAGAAGCAAAATTACTGGTAGTAGAAATAGAAAGAAAAAATAGAGGTTTATGGGTCTAAATATCTAGTTGTCAGATAAAGAGTACAATTTGGAGTTGTTTTACTTCTCTGAGCTTTTCTGAGATGTAGAAGACTTATTTAACCCTGACAGTACAAATGCAATCGTATAAACATGGTCTAGGAGCAGTCAATTAGCATGGCGTTTGCGTTTTTCAATGCTGAAGCTGGGCAAAGAACTCTCAATTAATGATTTAATCCAACCCTTTTTCCTGACACAAATTGTCAACAAACTGCAGTTTTTTTAGCAGTTTATTTAATATTCAAAATTCTTTGCTAAATATTTTGTGCAAACAAATTTCAACCTCTGGACTGATCATAAACTGTTCCCTACAAGGGGTCCTATGAGTATTAAGTACATGTGGTTCGATATTCAGGGTGTATGGTTGATCACCTACATCACAGGGCAGTGTTTCCATGTGGATAGCCTAACCCTTCTAAACTGCTTCTACTCACTATTCATTCTGTGTTGTAATTAGGGTTAGAGATCAGAAATTCACTTATTTTTACAAATATTCGTATGAGCAAGTCTTTGCTGTAGCAAACCTTCATGAAAGGCAAAGAAAAAGAGGGGCTAATATGGACGAAATGAAATTCCCTGTAGCAGTCACCAACATGAACCTGAATAATTTTTCTCCCTATTCATCCACCTCATGTCAGCACACACTGCGCGTGTCTTCAAGGAGATGCTTGGTTTTACTCCACTGTGCTTGGCTCTACAGTTCAGACTAGATTTAGGAGATGCTGCAAAGTTTTAAAGTCATCATGTGAATTTATCGTTTCCCTGCTTCTTTCTCTTTTCTCCTTTGAGTGATGCTTGTACATATGTGCAGCCAAGTACTGAGCAAGACAAAAATAAACTCTAGGGCTAAATGACTTCAGTATAATTTGATGCAGCCTGGAAATCAAAATGAATTATTACCTTCCCAACACCATATGACTTCAGACAGGTCAACTCTAGAGGCCAGGGAGAGGATCGTTCACAATCATACCAGTATGAAAAAAAAATAGAACCAACATAACTTCAGATGAACAGGAAATAATGGTAAATTGGCAGAGCAAGTATTTATCTCAAAATGTACGGACTGACTGAATAACAATCAATTCCAAAATAACTAGTGAGAGAGAGATGTAAAAAAGGACTAAGCAAACGAAAATCTTCATAATGCAGCAATGGAAAATGAAGCAAAATAAATTACAGATGATACGAGTAAATGTTACAATATTAGGATTAAGTGAAGATGTGGATGATGATAAAATATCTTAAGCGATGAGTATTTTATACGGTAGACTCTCGATTATCCAGGATGATAGGGAAAAAAAGAATCCTGGATAATCACCATCCATAGGAAATATGGGGAGTGGGGGTTGATTCACCAGCCATCCTGCACCGGGGGGAGGGGGTGTTGGTTCACTGGCTGCCCTGCGCCCTGGTAGGGGTTTTGTGTGTGCGTGCTTGGGGCGGCAGCAAAGCCAGAGCCGGCCCTGTGAGTTGCACATATTTTTTTTGACATCCTGGTTACTCCACATCCTGGTTAATCCAATTCTGGATAATCGAGAGTCGACTGTATGAGATATGATCCCTGTGTGATGCCTGATCATAACTGACACATGGTTTATCTCAAACATGGTGCTTGCTGCAGACCTTGGTGAAACTCTGCAGTTTTGCTTTGTAGGAGGCCATATGCATCCGTTGCTTTGCTTTGCTTTCAGCGCATGTGGGTTTGCACCTCTTGAATTTCAGGCATAAACAATCTCAAAGTCAACCTCTGTCAAAATAGATGCATTTCAACCTGGTTTCGTGTTAAAATCGTAAATGAGTTCAGGGTCAATTAAAACTGTACCTGGGTTCATTTGAAAGGCTCCCAAACCCTGGCTTTCAACACACCTACGCTGGGCATCAAATTTGTCCTTACATCTAAAATGTAGGCTTGTTTCATGTGGTTTCAGGTTCCATAATACAAGTTTTGAATAGCCGTTTCATAACCATCAGCTCAGAAACAGTCTTACCTCATCCTCCTACCTGCAAATGGAGATAATGCAACCCCCCAAAACAAAAGGCTGCAGGGTACTTCTGGATTTCAGCAGTGGCCACTGGGAATGAGGGCCTGGTTTGATTCCAACAAGCGTCCTCGTGGCTGACATCTTGCTTCCTTATCGAGAAATCTCCTTTTCGTTTTTGGTTATAGTATTGTTCTTTCTGGCGTTGTTCTGCTGAAAGATGGATCAGTTAGAACACCAGGAGTGGGGTGGGGGAAGTCTACAATTATATGGATCCAATGTGAACATATAGGTGTTGCAGAGACTGTTCTCATGCACACCGTTGATTCAGGTCACATTATAATGTCCCATCTCTATTCTCTCTTGGGCTGCAGTCCTTAGAAGGAGGCAACTGCTTGTAGAAACCAGCCTGGAAGAGGAGACCAAAGTTTTGTTGCTAAGAAAAACCAGTTCCCTTCATGGGTTAAATAACAGGGTCTCTGTAACTTTCCCATCGTGGATAAGTCTGAGTTGACTCATTTTGCCTAGAGTCATAAAATGCCACTGATGAGGGCATTTAGGGCCTGCTCTTGCAAGTGCTTCCAAGAGGGCGAAGCTCTGTTGAGTCCCGTGTGTGCCTGGCGGAGTCCATGCACAGCCCGCCGAACTATGAAGATCATGGGGCAAGCTGGAATAGGGTGTCTGTTTTCGGAAAACATTTGTCTGCTAATTAGTGTACTCCTGTTACCTGACATCATAAAAATCACACTCACAATAAAGCAGCAAGGATAGGGCAGGCACGACTGAATTGTTATTTATTCCAGCACTTCTCTCTCGACCCCTTTTTAAATGATAGGATGGATCAAATCTTTAAATTTCTCTTAATTCATGTGACTCACGTGGGCTCGAAGCAGGAACTGGCAGTGGCCTGGGATATGTACATTACTCAATTTAACATGCTTACTTCCCTCGGAATTACAGCAAATATGATACCTTGATTTTAACACAGTGCGGTCAACTGCCCAAGCAAACCAAAGGGCCATCAACTTGTCATCTCTGGCATGCAGTACAACATTAATCTAATCCAATGGGATATAACCATCGTGGATTTAGCAAGAGACGATCCTGTCTAACTAATCTCCTTGAGTCCTTTTGAGCAGGTTTCAGACAAGACTGATAATACAAATGTGCACATGACATGATCTAATGGATTTTTCAAAAGGCTTTTGATAAATTTCCATATGATATTCCCCTGCTTAAAATGAATGCTGCAGAGATTCCAAATTGGGCATGAGAATACATAAAGACCTGGCTACATAGTGGGAAACAAAGAGAAATAGAGGAGCTATGATATATTTTAGAGCTAGAATTAATAAGTGGCATCCCACTGTTTTGCTCCACTACCTAATGGACGTAGGCAAAAATACCATCTGTATTTGCTAATGAAAACTTATTTAGGACAGGGGCATAAGTGAAAAAAAGCAAAATGCCATTAAACATATCACTAAAGGGCAAAACTACATTTAGATTGGCATATGGCAAATTAAAACTTTTCGCTGTCAGATGTGAGACGTTATATATTGGTGGCAAGTATATGTAAACATAAATGTTGAATGGTATCAGACTAGAACAGTATTACTTTCAAGGGAATCTTCAGCTAAGTAACAAAATAATTATTTATTGTAATTAGCATATTTCTGCATAAATGCATACTAAGGGCCAGATTTTCAAAAGTGTTCTCAGCCCACCATTGGGGCCTGGGTTTCAATTTCAGAACTGAGGCCAGCAGCTCCATTGTTTGCCCGGCGTTTAATTTGCTATATGACCATCTAAGTGTTGATCCGCAATTGTTGTCAATAAACAATAGAACAATTCTGTCTGCTGGGAACGTTTGAAGATTTGGGCAGTGTTTAGGTGTCTAAGTGGGAGCTTTGGGGCCCTAAAGGCAGGAAATATGAACAGTCAAGGGTCCTTGACCAGATATCTGATAAATCAAGGGTTTGAAAGCAGAAAACGGAGAGGAAGGCAGATAATGCATCATAATATACATAAACTGGATGTGGATCATGAAAACAAATAATAGAATTAACCTATAGGAAAGGCTGAAGCAAAAAAATCACTAGAAAAGTAGCAGGCAAAATCAAATCAAAAGCAGAAAGAAGGAAAATTAGGTAAAATCAAGCTATACAATAGCATCATTTGAAAGTTGTGCATCTGAAAATGTTTTACATTAAAGGAACACAGTACAGTTTTTTTTAAATCACTTTGATCTAACATTTCTTCATCTCCTATTGTCACAATTAACCGCTCTGATTACTATAACTGAATGTGATTACTAAGGGGGGGAAATCTCTTATTCCCCCCCAGTTTGCTTACTTTGCACATCTGACAACCCTTTGGCTGTTTCTCCTGGCTAGTTAGTCAGTTTCATGCATTTGTTTGTGTAGGTCTTTCAGACAGCAATAGGGTGCAGGAAAACATTTAAAGAAAAGAAAATGGAATTGTAAAACCACAAGTACCAAAGGGACTTAGGGGCAGGTGTTGTAACTGAGAATACTTTTAACTCTTATTTTACTACAACTCCCGTCTCTGAACACTGAGATCCAGTTCCTCAGCTGATGTAAATGAACAAGTGAGGTCAAGGATGCTATGCCAATTTAAACCAGCTGGGGATTTAATCCCGCAATCCTTACGAACTCTTTGAGCCTAACGGTTCCTGTCTTTTGACTGCAGTATGCCGGGGAGGTTCCTGAGAACAGAGTGGAAGTTGTGGTTGCAAATTTGACTGTGATGGACCGGGACCAGCCTCACTCCCCCAACTGGAATGCCGTGTACCGCATTATCAGCGGAGATCCTTCAGGTCATTTCACCATTCGGACAGATCCAGTTACCAATGAAGGCATGGTAACTGTGGTGAAGGTAGGTGACTTCAATGGGAGCCTAACCGAGTCAGTGTTTGTGACCCTCTAAGCTAATTACTCCCAGGAGGATTCCCAGAAGTCTGCCATGATTTCATGTCTTCTTTGCCTGGGAATGTCAGTGCTTGAATCTCCATCTGCTGTTTCCCAGCTCTCTCTCTCCGTAGCACATGACATGCATACTGTACTACAAGCCATTAATTCTTGGTTCACCACCCTCTCATTCTTTGGCTGTGCCACCACAAACACTCACACAATGAACGTAGGACCCAGTTTGTCTTCCCATTTTTGGGGGCTCCAAACAATAGTGGAGATGGGACTCTGTAGCCTTGCCCAGTCTGATGTATTCTAGGATTTGGAGTGCACCGCGCTCCATCGAAGGTTGGCGCATACCCCTCTGCATGTGAGATGGGCAGCAGCACAAAACCTGGACACCTGATATCTTATCAAAGCAGGGAGGGAAGGACGATTGTTATTTCAAGGAGGGATGAGGCTGCTGGTGGCAAAGAGGAAAGGGGAAGAAGTTGTCAGTAGCTGGTGCAGAGGTTTTAGTCTAGTAGAGTTGCCTGAAAAGTTTGGGAGCTATTGCTTTACCGAGACACACTTTATGGGCCAGACACACAGCTGGTGTAATTCAGAGCAGCTGCATTGACATCAATGGCTTTATACATATTTATACCAGCTAAGGATCTGGCCCAAAGACTCCTTGAGAAACAGGTCCCCGGATATTCTTAACCTACATCTTGTTGCTTTCAATATTGCAACAGAAGTAGGAAGTGGGCAAAATGCGGTTCAGAGCTCTGCCTCATCCATTGTCACCCAGTTTCTATAGTGTCCTAAATGCTACAGCTTGGAGCTGGAACCCCAAGGTATCCAATTTCATTTCCCTTCATCCCCTACACCTCCAAAGGGCACAAGTTCAGTCTTCATTTGAGGGCTTGCTTCACATTCACTTGCATAAAACCAGCAACCCCGGGCAGCGAATGCCTCTGCAGATATTAAATGCACTCAGAACACAGCTACATTCATTCAACATTCAGTGAATCAGTCAGTAGATAAGATTCCGACGGATGTTCCCACTGACTCTCAAGAAAGCGAAAGAAGCATGAATAGGCTGCTGTGATCTGAAGAAACTTGCCCTACATGTACCATGCGCTGCACCTGAAAAGATTTATTTATGCTGTCAAGCACAAAGCCGCTACCTTTTGAAAAGCGTGACCTTCTCGTCACAAAAAGTTTTAATAAATACAGTGCAGCAGCAGCGCTAACGTGTAAAAAGCTGCACAATTAAAGAATGGCTCTGTGGGTGAAAAAACACTCCCTTGTAGCTAACACATTGCAGTCATTCTTAATACATACACTTCTGCTATTAGGAAAAATGACATCAGTGAAATGCCATTCAGATTACCGTGGTAGCAATGTGCCAGCTTCTCCTGTTCTTTGCCCCTTAGGCTGTGTGTGTGTGTGTCTGCAAATGCCACTTTGCTGAAACTTTAAAGGAAGCATCATCTTACCTGCTAGATGGTATTTCAGCAGGGCTTGTTATTTATCACTCTAATTGCTCTCTAACGATGACTGAGAGCCTTATCTGCCGCAACGTCAAAATACCTTTTCAGATTTGATTGGGTCGGGGGTGGGGGTTTTATTCTGCTTAAAAAACAAAAACTCAACATGGAAAAATGAAACGGTTTACATTTTTTCCACCTAGGCAACTGATCTGAAGTAGAAATGCCAACCTTCATCAAATTTTCACTGAAAGAAAAAAAGCCCTTTATTCCTAATCTAGCAAAGCATAAAGTGTCATGACTAGTTTTCGAGCTACGTCAAAGTGGAAACCAGGGGATTTCATGATCATCCGTGCTACACCAGGCCTTTTGCATAATTTCTTAGGCAGAAATTGCAGGCAAAAAGCAGGACAGATTTGTCAAGATGCCATTGATGCCAATGTTGATTTTCCATTGCTGTATAACCAATAGTGATCACAATGCAAAGAATCGCACCGAAAATCCTATCATGTCACGCTGAGCTCCAGGCCTGAAATTATATAGAATGTCTTCAGTAGATAACCTTACCTGCTCCTTCTATACATCCTATGTTTCTCACTCTTATCAAACTGGAAGACTTTCTCAGTGCTCTTCAACAGGAGAGCGTGAGAGGAAACTGCCTCTGACTAACTGTTCCTGGTGGGGAAGGAAAGATTCTGGATTTCACCTTCTGCTTTGAAAACTGTTGAACATTTTCAGTTCAGAGAAAATGTTTTACTAGTGGGGAATTGAGTGCAAACTGACCTGAGACCCCTCAGGGACCACTGCTTGTGGCATCTATTGACCAGTTCTTTCCCAGAAGGCCCAGGATCACAGACTGACTTTTGAGCTGAAGAAGTATGTCGTTGATTCTCCGCTTCACTGAGCGATCAGGCCACCGAAACAGGGCACAGCATAGGGTTAAATGCAAGCGCCCCTCACATTCATGAGACCTATACATGAGACATATTCTCATCCAAGATGTTACATATTTCGGGGCTATTGCGCCTACTGTTGGGCTCATCAATATGTAGCATTTTCAGTGACATGAATATGGAAAATGTTAGCCCAGTGTGAAGAATTGAGAACTGGAGGAACAAACCACTACGAGGTTTGTCCCGTCACATCTGATTAATGCTCAACCACTGCCTACCCATTTGCCATCCATTCGCTCAGATAAACCATATGGTACCTCAGAGACATACAGAAATGAAATAACATTTGAGATTAATATCAATAGTAGCGGATTATTCCGTTTACACACAGCTATTATACTGAAAATTGGATTGACCTCCATTAAGGAGAGAAGTGCACTTTGCATAGCTTACCATCCCAGTGGGTATGCAGCCCTGGAGAAGCGCAGACAGCATTTGCACCATTGGGTTTCTTCACAGAGGTCAGCTCTAAACTGAAGTCAGGGCTCTATAAGAGTCTCCCTGATGGATGCTGTCCTGGGAATGTGCTGTGTTAAGTCTGTGTCTGACTGAATTGGCCCTGACTGCTACAGTATTCTTTAGCACAAGCTCTTCAGTCAGATACAGAGCCCATATTTCACTGGTTTTTTGTCCCTATGGAATTTTCTCCACTGCCTCAGTGTTTCTATGGTTTGAATTCAGGCCTAGCATTCCCTTTGCCTCCCTAAAACAAGCAAAGTCAGAATCTCTGCTAAGCCAGGAGACTGAGAGGGCTGTCAGGGGGCCACTTGCAGCCCTCTGATTCTCTGACCAACCTCAGGTGCAGATTGGAGGTTGTTCTAACCTGATCCTCCAGGGACCATCTACCAGCTGGGGGTTGCCAGAGTGCATTGCAGTCCAGCCACTACCCCCTTCCCACCTCTCTCTGCCCCTGAACAACTCCCTCCAGCCCCAGTGCAACCCTCTGCTGGGGCAGGGGCCACAGGGAGAGAGGCATAAGAACCAGCTACACCAGTCTGCACCTGTTGCGGACTCCCTCATTCCAGAGGAGGGTTAGGATTTGGCAGTCGGTCTCCACTCCCTTTGTGCAAAGGATGCCTTGTCGGGAAGAAGGTTCTAAAAGGGATGCTCTGGTATCCTTGGCAAAGGCCCGAAGGATGAGAGAGAACAGACAGATTTGAACTAGTTCCCCTGGGCCCAAGAGCCAGGCCACAGCTCTGAATTCATTTACAAAGCTCTGCTTCCCATAGCATATCAATGTAGTGCCTTCTGCTTTATGGGCCCTGTCCCTCAACAGATCTTCATCTGATGAACTACTGCCCACAGAACGGTGGGTTGAATGTGTATAAATAATTTTTTTTAGTTTGATATATTTAGCAAAAGGCAAGTGCAGAGGAAAATGAAGTATTAATGAATATGAATTAAGGAGACTAGAAGGAGAGTTTGGAACTGGAAACACATTAGCTGAACCATTCCAAGGTCTCATATAGTATTGAAGCAAGAAGTTTTAACATGCCTCCTTTCTTGAAAGCAGTGTAAGTCCCTGAGCCAGAACTAGTGGGTGTTCTGGGTATCAGTCTGTGTGAATTCCTTTTATTTATTAAGTAAGTGTTGGACCTGCCTGCCAAGAAATCATTTAGTAGTGGGAACACTGCACAAGCCCCTCAGTCCAACACAGATTCCAATATTTTACCTTTTGCCCTTTTTCCCTCATGGAATTTGGTTTTCCCTTGTGGCCATTAGCCTCAGACCAGCTGTTCCATGGTTTGAATTCAGCCCTGCCATTCCTGTTGCTTACATGGAACATAGGGGACGGAGCTTCCGCTGGTGCAAATTAGTGTAGTTCCACTGAAGTCGTTAGTGTTTCGCCACTGTACACCAGCTGGGACTCTGGCACTCAGCCTGTAGAGCCAATCAATAGTCATCACCTTGGAAGACATATTGGAGGGAATTAATATACTTCTAAATTAATAAATTATGGCAGCGCGTGTTGTAATGGGAAGTGGTGTGATTCTGCATAACTCAGGCCTCCCTGGCGTCTGATTAGAAGCTCCCCTCATAATAATTACAGGGACGGTGTAGAGATTATTATTACACTGCAGTGCAATCAGTTATGCCAGGTAAAGCTTTTTTATTCCCTCTCACTTCTAAGAGACGCTCTCCTTTTGTGTATGTTGAAATGAGATCTACAGCCACCCACTGGCAAAACATACCTTTGGAAACGTGTGAGTAACCGTAAAGCATCATGTGAGAGCAGATTTCAAAGGCACCAGTGGGAGCCAGGATGATTTACCGAACCAGCTTTAGTACCTTGCGACCCAACCTTCACATGTAATCTTACTTGAGAGGAAACTAGGAACGCTACAGGCTCAGGAGTCCACTGAGTCTGACCCAGTTACTTAGCCAGCAGCTTTAAATGCTAATAACTCTGTTAAGTACCTGTCTAATTCCCTTTAACATGGCTACGCTTGTTGCTTTTATAGCTGCCCTTGGTGGGAGCAGTTGCTGAAATCTGAGTGCTGCGGTAGGCCAGGTCGATGCTACGAACGTCTAGTAGCATAGTTCTGTCAGGCAGGGGTGGGATGAGGTGTGATCCCTGGCCAACAGAGCTGTGCCCTCAGAAGTCCCCCGTATAGACACAGTTATAACAGCAAAACTGCACTTTTGCTGGTATAGATTAGTTTGCTCAGGGTGGCAGGGCAAGGGACTGGAGTAAGATGTACTGACAAAAGCTGCATCCACGCTAGGAGCACTTTGCCAGTGTAGTATACTGGGCAGGAGTGGCGGAAGCACCTTAAAAGTGGGGGGTAGACAAAGGCACCTGAACCGTGGATCCACGTCACCCCGAGGCCCCGCCCCTTCTTCCTCTCCCCACCCTCACGCCATCCATTCCCCTGAGGCCCTGCCCCCGCACTGCTCTTTCCCCCTGAGGCCTCACCCCTGCACCGCTCCTCTGTGAGGCCCCACTCCCATGTCGTTTCTTCCCCCTAAGCCCCTACCCCCTGCTCGCTCCTTTCCGCCCTCTCCCACGCATCACTTGCCCTTATCGCTGGTAAAAAATGGGGGGAATGGCCCCATAGGCCCCTCCGTTCCAGCACTCCTGATACTGGGATAGTTAAATACTGGCAAAGCACTCCTAGTGTAGACTTGGCCCTAAAGTCAGTCTCCTTCCCTTCTGGAAAATACTTAGCACCTGAACAAAACTTGGAGAAAATCCTTCCTGGTCTTTCCAGGTTTTTTTATCCTGTTTTCTTATTTCACAGAAATCGAATGGCCAAATTCTGACCTCATTTACACAAGTGTGAATCTAGAGTAACTTGGTGGTTATTACTTTGGAGTTACACCTTTGCAACTAACAACAGAACCTGGCCCTACCCTGAGAAATTAGTTTACACTGTGACCTCTGGTATTGTCCCCATTTTAAATCTTCCAGCTTTCCACCAGCAGGTGGAATTTATTCTCCCCATGGGGCTATCTTGTGTGCTTGTCTGTTGTAGGCTGTCGATTACGAAATGAACAGGGCTTTCATGCTGACAGTGATGGTGTCAAACCAAGCTCCACTAGCAAGTGGAATCCAGATGTCCTTCCAGTCTACAGCAGGAGTCACCATTTCAGTCACGGATATCAATGAGGCACCCTATTTTCCAACGAACCACAAGTTAATCAGGCTGGAGGAAGGGGTGCCCACCGGGACGACATTGACGACATTTTCAGCTGTGGATCCTGATCGCTTCATGCAGCAAGCAGTAAGGTGGGAAACCAGATGAACAAAGGCGGTAGTATAAAATCCAGAGCAAGAGTTAGAGTTATAGAAGGCTGGGGGCATCAGAGCAACCAAAGCAACAGTATGCACCAATCAGAATCTACTGCATAAACTATCCTATTTAAAGTAGTTGGCACTTCCCTAGCACCTGCCATCTAAAGCTCTTAGCAGCACACACTCAAACACACTTAGCAGCCTTCAGTATTCAGGACCATAGCAATGGGAGCGATTCTGAGTGAGGCTCTTTGTGGAGTAAGACACAGTCAGACTCCACGTCACATAAAAGTGAATCGCAGAAAGGGTCTAATTCTGAGCAGTACTAAAAGCCTTCACCCCCACACCCACGCCCACTGAAATCAATCAACATTGAGGGAGCGAAGTCCCCTTATCCATATAAAATGTATTTATTATTCCTATTATAGTAGCTTGTGGGGTCCCTGACTCAGACCAAGGCCCCACTGTACTAGGTATATATGCATGATCATAGACAGTCCCTGCCCCAAAGAGCTTACAGTCTAAATAGACAGGACTGACAAGGGGTGGGCAGAAAGAAGTAATATTATTCCAATTTACAGGGGACACAGGAGGACTAAGGGCTAGATTTAGGTATTTAGACCCTTAAACTTGCAGATAGCCAGGATTTTCAAAAGCACTTATCTGCATCTTTGGGTGCCTAAATCCCTTTGAAAAATCCAGCCCTAAGTGACTTGCCCAATGTCACAAAGAAAACATGTGGCAAAGCTGGGAACCGAGCCGCCTTTTCCAGAATCCCATTCTAGTGACTGAATCACAAATGTCCCCCTTTCAGGAACACCCGGGCAACTTCCAGATGCATGTTCAAATTCCACTGCACTTTATGGGCTTGACTTTTAAAATGGTTCGGCTTGAATCATGCGGCTACCACTCCGCATAAAAAAGTAGGCCACTGGTGGGCAATCTGCGGCCCAGCCGGGTAATCTGATTGTGGGCCACGGGACATTTTGCTGATGTTGACCATCCGCGGACACAGCCCGGAGTGCCCAGTGGCTGTAGTTCTCTGTTCCAGGTCAAAGGGACCTGCAGGAAGCAGTGGGCCACAGGGACGTGCTGGCTGCCGCTTCCCGCAGCTCCCATTGGCTGGGAATAGAGAACCGCGGCCACTGGCAGCTTCAAGGGGCGGTGTCTGCGGACAGTTAACGTCCGCAAAATGTCTCGCGACCCACAGATTACCCTGATGGGCCACATGCAGCTCCCGGGCTGCAGGTTTCCCATCACTGCTTCGAAGGGTCTTTATTTCCCTCCCTTCCTCACGAAAGCCAGTTTTGAAGTCCATAGAGGAGAACAGTTCCCGTTCTGATCAAATACTCTCTCTGACCTGGGGCTGTTTGGATGGTAATCCAGCATGAACACTGCTAGTTGTAACGTTCTCCTGTTTTGGGGAGAAGGACAGGCCAGCTGAACTATTCTCCTGACTGCCTGTCACATACATAGGACCTTGCATGATCTTCTCTGAATATCAACAGCGAGTTACTTAAGCTGTTCTTCGTAGTGTTCCGAGACACCAGTTTCATAGAAAATTTGGATCCAGCAACACACTATTTTTAAACATAAGCATAGTTCTCTCTTTCCTGGCTTTCATCAGGGCAGAGAGACTCCATTGCTTTGCAAGAAATTACAAAATATGGTTAGCCTCAGTTGAGACTTTCCCCAGCAGTTTTTGTGAACAATGCAAAATGATGTTTTGGTTTTGTCTTGTCTTCCCAGCTGGCACTGCCGAGTTAGACCCAAAAAATGCTAGAGGGTAAATATTTGAAGCAGTGAAATGAATGGGAAATACATATGTATACACTAGTCTCCTAAACAGTTTTCAGTTAAGTGAGAACAGGATCCAGCTACTATATCTTTGCAAGCAGCTTTTATAGTCTCTTATTAAATATAATTTTCCCAATTGAAAGATCTGGGCTTAAGAACATCCCCCAAAAGGCCATGGCTTTTGTTAGTGATCATAGCCCAGGTCACATCTCAAATTCTCTTCTTTAGCCACAAATGAATCCATGAAGGTAGCTTTGCAGGCTGGATCACTGATCATTTTCAGCAATGAAAGGGCACGGTGACAACAATGATATTAAAAAAACAATCACCTTAAAGAACATAGCTCCATGCAATGTAACCGTGTCTCTTGGCAGGGGCTTGTGTAGACAATTTATTACAGGCTGCTCAGTTTTCACTTTGATTTCCAACTTTCAAACAAACTAGACTAGAACCTGAAAGTGAAATTCAGCCAAAGCCATGAAGTTTCACCTGTTTACATATCAGGGGACCTTGAGTTTTGCAGGATGTTGATGCAGAAACCATCAATAAGCCCAAGTTACCTCTAAAATAAGCCCTGGTGGGTTTGCTTATTTCAGTGACATACAATATGGTCCTTTCTACTGCTCCTGAATACATGACAGATCACAACAAAGATTAATTTGAACTCAAACTTTAGAAAAGTAAGCCATGTAGAAATCATGAGCAATAAAGAGAAATGTTTAAAGAAATTAAAGAGTGTGCCTCTGTTTAGAGCCATTTGGAGAAGGTTTGACTGAAATATGCCAAGCTCAATAGAGCCAACCATGTAGAATGGCAACAAACTTGAGCGATGGTAGATTAGATTGGCAAGGGGGAGTACATAGGAGCTGGGACTTCAGGTGCGGGGGGTGCTGCAGCACCCCCTGGCTTGAAGTGGTTTCCATCATATAGAGGGTTTACAGTTTGGTTCAATGGCTCTCAGAACCCCCACTGTAGAAATGGTTCCACCACCCACATGGGAATGAATTCCATAGTTGAGGGCCTTCTAGCTGAGAACACCCTGACTCTGGTCCTAACACAGCAACCCTGGGGATTGCCACAAAATGTCCCGTAGGTGAAGCTATGCTGAACCACCTGGTCTGAATTTCAAGACTGCAGTGCTATCAGGAACTCAGGGACCCCTGCATGGCTCCTGGTTTTGCCGTGAACCTTTCAGCACTGTTCTAGAATTTGTTTGAACGCTCTTCTCAGATCTAATACGACTGTGTTGTTTAGCTAGATAGTTTAGATCATTTGCCTGTCTACTGGCAGGCAATTAAGTAAGCCTCATAATACTCCTGAGATATGTAGGGCAAACTGAGGCACAGAGAAATGATGTGACTTGCCTAAAGAAATACAGTGTCTCAGAGCCAGAGCCAGGAATAGATTTTCCTATTTCCAGTTTTGCGCACTAACTGCCAAAGTACACTCTCTTCTGTGGTTGCCACCAAGTCTTACTCTTTGTTCTCAGGACTGTATTGACCCTATCACCTTCCATTAGCTCTAAAAGTTTGTCCTGCATGCTACTACGGTCACGAAATTTCACCACTCTTCTATGGCAACTCTTTTTTCTCACAGAGCTAGTGCCTCAGTAGCTCTCATCCCAAATTCCCTGCGTCTGTTACACTGTTGCTCTACTCTCCACCACCAGTGCACAGCTGCACCCACCGGCTAACCATGTCCTCACATACTGGCTAGACACTCTTCAGCATACCCCTGACTGTTCATCTCCAACTTCCCTACATACATGCACACGTATACACACATGCCTCCCCGCAGCCACTCCAAAATGGCACAAAATGACACCTAAAATTGCTTCAGCCTGGCTGGCCTCATGAGCCTATTGGCTAATACAGCCGTGAGTTCCCATCAGACACCACTGAGTTAATTGTGTCTGGTTCTAATGTAAACTATGTTGATTGGCCAGAATGATGTCAGTCTTAGGAGTACCCCCTTGTAGATGTGGTCCTTCCAATACTAATTCCTTATGGTGTGTGGGGTGGACAGAGAGGTAAAACTAGTGTTTCGGAGCAATCTATATTGTAGGAGGGCTAGAGTAGGAAATGGGGAAATAATCTCTCCTTTAGTCTGAGCTCTTGAGGAACAAACACATGAATGTAGTGACCATTTCATACTCTAACAAGATGTCTTTTATCTTTATTAGCAACTTGCTGTAGAATAGGCTTGTTGCCTGTAGCAGGAAGCTGGAGTATAAGTGGCACTTAGCAGAAGGCAGAACCTTTAATGGGAAGGAAATGGAAAAATTGAATAATTGCAGAGGTCAAAATAATGACCAGCAGTAGACACTCAATTAGTGTTTTGTTTGTCAACAAAACCAGTTATCCAAAGCTCCTTCAAAACAGGGGTCAGGAGTCCAAAAAACCCTTATTTCAAGCCGTATTAAGGACATGTCACTGAAAAGACTGCCATGTATTTATTTCCTTTCTCTGTAGATACTCCAAGCTGTCAGATCCTGCAAACTGGCTGAACATTAATGCCACAAACGGTCAGATCACTACCGCTGCTGTCCTTGATCGAGAGTCAGTCTACATTAAGAATAATGTCTATGAGGCCACATTCTTGGCGGCTGACAACGGTGGGCCCAAGCTTCCCATTGTTCATGCTTCAATAATACTCTAATGTGATGCATTAACAGGAATGATGCCCTGACAGAGTTGTCAGTATAAGTTATCTCTTTCCCAGGTTTTATGGTTAAAAATGTGAAAGTGGGACAGGAAATTGCTGGAGTAAATTAAATGTGCACAGCATTCAGAGAGTGTTATTAAGTTAAAGTGAGGGCAAATGGGAAATTGATTTGGGAAGTTCTGTGTAGCACTGTAGCCTGTATCTAAGGAAATACCAAAGGGGTATGAGAGCCATGTGCTGCAAAACACACCGATCTTCATTATCATCCATAACCTACAGCTGAGAACGTGTGGGAAATGTTCCATCGGGAAATCCAAAACAGTTTGAGGAGAGAGAGGGAATGGTATTAAAAAGAACTTGACCTGGTTTAATGTTAAGATGCTATAACTTTCTTAAAACTGGCTGTCTCATCTGATCTGATCTCGCTGTCTCTACCTACATTTCTAAAGTGCCCAGCCATCACCATAGTAGCTAGGTACTAGTGTGCTTTAGTATGTCTGGATAGCTGTGACCAGTACAGTGCTTCTTCCTGAGATTAAAGAACTAAGGTGGGGGAGGTAATATCTTTTATTGGGCCAACTTCTGTTAATGCAAGAGACGACCTTTCAAACTTACACAGAGCTCTTCTTCAGGTCTGACTCACAGCTAAATACAAAGTGGAACCGCTAAGGAGTTAACATGTGTTGCAAGAGACCGTTCAGAATGACGTGGACATTTAACACCACCAGTCAGCTTTTTGAGATGTCAGGCTGAGTTCCTAAACACTTGTGGTCATTAAAGATAGCACATCACTTTTAATGAAATTAGTGGTGTCAACCCCAGTGTCCTGACCCAATGCAAACTCAAGCGATTAAATTCTGCTGACCCACATTTCTCCTAGTTCCAAGGAGGGGCCAGAGACAAGTGTAGGTAGCTAGATTTGGAAGTATACCCTGACACTGCCACATTATTATTTATTTTATTATTCCTTTAGATTTGGAGCAGCCTCTTTGACTGCCCATTTCAGCATCTGAGGGCTAGAGTCACAAAAGTATTGAGCTGTTGCAAGGATGAGCCTCATTTTTAGGTGCCTAGAAAATCACAGGAACACACTGTGATTCACAAAGCCTGATTCGGGCACCCAAGCACCCTGTGCAATGAAGGGGGTGCATTAGACTGTGATTTACAGAAGTCAGCATGCTAGGCTGGGAGCCGCCTAAGATAGACCATGGGTGATGCTGACCAGAGGAGGGTATGCTAAGGCCACCTGTCCCACAGAGTTAGGCATCTATGAGCAGGAAGGAAGTTAGTTAAACAGAAATTAAAAGGTACAGTGTCAAAAATAAAATCCCTGCCAGCTGCATGGAAACTTTTTAAAGACACCATAGTAGAGGCTCAACTTAAATGTATTCCCCACATTAAAAAACATAATAAGAGAACCAAAAAAGAGCCACCATAGCTAAACAACAAAGCTAAACAACTAAAAGAAGCAGTGAGAGACAAAAAGGCATCCTTTAAAAAGTGGAAGTTAGATCCTAGTGAGGAAAATAGAAAGGAGTGTAAACTCTGGCAAATGAAATATAAAATTATAATTAGGAAGGCCAAAAAATAATGAAGACCAGCAAGCCAAAGACTCAAAAAGTAATAGAAAAATAAATTTAAGTACATCAGAAGCAGGACACCTGCTAAACAACCAGTGGGGCCCCTGGATGATCGAGATGTTAAAGGAGCACTTAAGAAAGAAAAGACCATTGTGGAGAAACCAAATGAATTCTTTGCATCAGTCTTCACGGCTGAGGATCTGAGGGAGATTCCCAAGCCTGAGACATTCTTTTTAGGTGATAAATCTGAAGAACTGTCCCAGCTTGAAGTGTCATTAAAGGAGGTTTTGGAGCAAATTGATAAACTAAACAATAATAAGTCACCAGGTCCAGATGCTTTCCACCCAAGAGTTCTGAAGGAACTCAAATGTGAAATTGCAAAACTACTAACTGTAGTTTGTAACCCATCATTTAAATCAGCTTCTGTACCAAGTGACTGGAGGATAGCTAATGTGACACCAATTTTTAAAAGGGCTCCAGAAGAGATCCCGGCAATTACAGGCCAGTAAGCCTGACTTCAGTACTGGGCAAACTAGTCGAAACAATAGTCAGACATATAGATGAACATAATTTGTTGAGGAAGAGTCAACATGGTTTTGGTAAAGGCAAATCATGCCTCACCAATCTACTGGAATTCTTTTAGGGGGTCAACAAGCATGTGGACAAGAGGGATCCAGTGAACATAGTGTACTTAGATTTTTAGAAAGCCTTTGACAAGGTCCCTCACCAAAGGCTTGTAAGAAAAGTAAGCTGTCATGGGATAAGAGGAAAGGTCCTCTGATGGATTGCGGACTGGTTAAAAGATATGAAACAAAGGGTAGGAATAAATGGTCAGTTTTCAGAATGGAGTGAGGTAAATAGTGGTCCCCTCCCCCCCCCTCCCCCCCAGTGGTCTATACTGGGCTGAGTCCTTTTCAACATATTCATAAATGATCTGGAAAAAGGGGTAAACAGTGAGATGGCAAAATTCGCAGATGATACAAAATTACTCAAAATAGTTTAGTCCCAAGTAGATTGTGAAGAGCTACAAAAGGATCTCACAAAACTGGGTGACAGGACACCAAAATGCCAGATGAAATTCAGTGTTGATAAATGCAAAGTAATGCACGTCGGAAAACATAGTCCCAACTGAACATGTACAATGATGGGTTCTAAATTAGCTGTTACCACTCAAGAAAGAGATCTTGGAGTCAGTGTGGATGTTTATCTGGAAACATCCACCCAATGTTCAGCAGCAGTCAAAAAAGTGAACAGAATGTTGGACATCATTAAGAAAGGGATAGCTAATAAGACACAAAATATCAGAATGCCTTTATATAAATCCATAGTATGCCCACAGCTTGAATACTGCAAGCAGATATGGTGACATGAGTCCCATGCCTGTATCTGAACCACAAGACCACCCTGCCGCACTAAAGGAAGGGACACTATTCCTCCCTGCTGCCCCCACCAGGGTTCCCACCACCTACCCAGCAATTCAGGTTGGGCACTGGTGGAACGTGATTAAGGGCTCTCTCATTTGCCATCTCTAATACTGATAAAGAAAAGCTGCCCATACCGCACCTTCTCTCGAACCATTATTCAGCAGCTCCGAGAGCTGAAAGCTGAATTAATTCCTCTATTTTGAAAAAAATAACCTGTTGCGGTTGTACTGCAGCCATCAAAATGCACAGACAACACCCTCTTATTTATAATGCTGTTGTGAGTGCCTAGATCAGGAATAGGCTACCTTTGGCTCGCGGCCCATCAGAGAAATCTGCTGGCAGGCCGGGACTGCGGGAAGCGGCGGCCAGCACATCCCTCGCCCCCCCCCCCCCCAGCTTCCCGCAGCCCCCATTGGCCTGGAGTGGTGAACTGCAGCCAATTGGAGCTGCGATCGGCCGAACCTGCAGACGCTTCAGGTAAACAAACCATCCTGGCTCGCCAGTGGAATTCCCTGACGGGCTGCGTGCCAAGGGCTGCCAATCCCTGGCTTAGGAAGAAATTTGAAAGGTGTCAATTAACGCAGACACAACTTTAGCCATTACCCTAAGTTCCATGTACTGTGTCTTCACATACTTAACGAAGCAGGTTTGGGGTTTTTTCTTCCCTGAAGGAAGAAACAACAGTCTGTTTTGTTAAATCCTTTTGGGTATTTTCTGTATGTGATTAATAAGCTGTTCCGTTCATTGGAAATGATTTCTCCCTGAACTGCAATAAGGAGCTGTTCACACAGGAGCAAAAAATTTAAAAAATCATAATCAGTTTAATGTTTTTATTTCAAGTTGTTTCCCTTTTCAGCCTCCCCTCTGCTCTGTCTAGTTTCATGTGCTTCTGTGGAGGCGGGTTCTTCTTGGGTTGTCTGCCATTACACAGTGAAAGAGGGGAGGTGGATGTTTCCCCAGCACCAGGTCACATAAATTGAGTTTGTTTCCACAAGTACCTGTCCGCTCAGTGTTACAAGGTCCCAGGGAAACGTCCTTGTACATAGGAGAGCACTTTAAAGACATTTCCCTTCTCTTGAATGGAGAAGACCCACCAGGCAGCAGATCTATGGATATTCTAGAACAGTGATGTCCAATACGTTCACCACTAGGCACATGTGGCTAATTAATAGCTATTGAATTGTGGCTAATTCATGTGGCTTTTCTATAATGTGCCTAATAAGAAAAATTCAAAACCACAAGTGTGGCTAGCAGTGTGGCTAGCATCGAATTTCTATTGGATACCACTGCTCTAGAAAATCCCCCCCAGGGTACAATGAAATGATAGCGGGGAAGCATCACATTTCTGATTCACTCCAGAAGCTGCTGCCTGTGTCGAGCAGGCTTTTCCAATGTCTGTTAGCTAGAGCAGGCCTTTCAGAACACCCATTACTATGAAAAAGGCAAAGACAGTGGCACTGTGGCTAGACGTAGAGTTGTCACCGCTACTCTTGCATTTAGAGGTACCAGATCTTTTCCATGGCAGCTCATTTCTATTTTAACTCTCAGACCAAGCCAGGGAGCCAGATTCTCCACTGAAGTCAAATGAGCTGTTTTGATTTCCACCAGCTGAGGATTTAGTTCCATGATCCTTTTAGGACATCAGCACCTCCCTGCCCTTTCCCCTAGAGTAGCTGAAACAATTTGAAACTATCAGTTGTTTGGAAAAGGGAATTTCTATCAATTGTTTTAATCGTTCTTATGGTTGTTTTAAGCTCTCCTGGGGTTGCTCCTGAATGCATGTCAGGGACATCAAGAACCAGCTAAATGAGTAAATGGGCACAGAGACACCCACTTGCATGCATAAATCAGCATTTGTGCATGCACTTGCAAGTATCTGTTTTCCGTGTGCAAATGCAGATTACTTCAGTCATGTCTGTATTACTGCCTCCTAGAATTGGAAGCTTATTTTAAAGATCCTTTAAAAACGTGTCCCTAAAGGTGCAGAAGCACATGCAGAGTTTGTAGTCAGGGCTGGCGACAGGGGGGTACTACGGGTAGAGCTGTACCGGGCCCCAGACTTTAGGGGGGCCCCGGTACACAGCAGTACCTGTAGTCATCCCCCCTTGTCGCCGGGCCTGGAAAGCGGGGAAGGGGCGGGGAGGCGGCGCGGCTCTCCTCCGGAGCGGATGAGCGTGCGTCCCCGGCAGGAGCAGTGAGCCTGGCCAGCGGCAGCAGCGCAGTCCGGGGGAGAAAGTGCGTGGGGGGGGGAGCAGCAAGGGCGGCTCGCGCTGCTCCCGGGCTCGCGCTGCCGCAGCCGCTGTCAGCTGGGGGGGAGCGCCGGCTGGGCTGGGGGGAGGCCCGGCTGGGCTGGGGGCCCCCCCAGCCACTGTCAGCTGGGGGGGGGGGAAGTGCCAGCTGGGCTGGGGTGGGGCCCCAAACGATCAGAATAGGGGGCCCCCAAATTTCTGTCGCCGGCCCTGTTTGTAGTCAGTCCTAAAGATATTCTGGGCATCATGTAAACAGGAACAGTCACCCACGTTTTTCCACAGAAGATACTAACAATGACTCTGTTGCATGTACAGCCTTAGTAGCCCCATGGGCTTTGCATCCATCTGCAGCAAACTCCAGGGCTGATTAAGGAGGTTTGTTCTAAAAAGGAGACCTGTGCAGAGCTCCATAGGTGAAAGGATGGTGTTTGTGCTAAAAGGCTGGGAGGGAGAATGAATCATGGGAGAGGGATTTTCAGGGACTTTGGGACCCCACAGTCAGCAAAAGCAAACAAGGAGCAAGTCCTTGTTTGATAGAAGAAGTCTTAAAACTTGTTTGATAGAAAAGTCAGCTCATTTTTAGCGGCTTATTTGAGCTGATTTTTTGAGCGGCTAACCTCTGATGGAGAAATCCTAAACAAACAGAAGGCATCATGGAATAAGGGGGAAAGTGGTGCTTTTTGTTTGTTTGTTTTATGCCAGCACTAGGAAGAAGGGACCATGAATTGAAAGCATAAGCTTAAAAAAAATTACTGGGGCAGAGCTGTTTGAGGAAATAAGCAGTGCAGAGGCCTGGAACAAAACTGCCTGCAGTTCAGGAGTGGAGAGAAATGAAAAACACTGAACCATTTAAAAGAAAACTAGCTGTTTTTCTTGCTAGAGGGGCAGTTATTGAAGCATGCAGGGCTAGGAAAGCGGAAGAACCCGACCTTTGCAGAGGATTTCACAGGACAGTGGCAGCTTTTAATCTTAAAGAGTAAAACAAAAACTAAGAGCCTGATCCAGATAGCGTTACATGACTGAGCCTTACTCAGGCAAATAGTTCAACTGAAGTCAGTGGAACTACTCATCTGAGTAAGGATTGTAGGACTGGGACCTCTGTGTCAGAAAGATGCACAGCATCCCTGCTACTTGGAACAAGGCTTAGACCTGAAAAGGGGGATGATATATTGAGTGGGACTATCTATTTTTGCATGGTTCAGGTAGAATCATAATGTGGTTTTGTGACAGTGACAATCTGGACCAACACATGGGGGATTGAACCAAGGACCTCAGACCTAAATACAGGTGTGTCTCCAGCTTGAACTAAAAATATAAGAATGGCCATGCTGGTCAGCCCAGTAGCCCATCTATCCTGTCTCCCACCAATGGCTAGTGCCAGATACTTCAAAGGGAATGAACAGAGCAGGGCAATTATGGAGTGATTCCAGCCTCTGGCAATCAGAGAGACTCTGCCTAAAAGCCATAACAAAGCTATATCATCTGTGGATTGGACAGAGAGGGGGACACATAGCACATTCTGGCCTGTGGGTTACACTTCATTTCAACCTTGACCCCCACATCTGTTTCTTCTTTCTTGTCTGCCCCCCTCCCCTGTCTTGCTTCAGCCCTCCCCCTCTTCCCTCCCAAACAGAAATTGGTAAAAAATAATTCAACCCCACCCTCCTCCTGGTTTGGGAGGTTGAATAAAATGAGACCCAGATCCTGGGTATGGTTTAGCAAAACTAAAACCTAACCAGCCAGGCTATGCAGAATGAAACCACTGCAGTTTCAGCTCTTCTCTGAACTGAGCCGAACCTGCAACCATTTATTTGACTCTCTCCAAACTTCGGGGCTTTGGAGAAAATGAGACCTGGGCCCTGGGCTTTGGCTTGCCCAATTCTGACCGTCTCTGTTCCCCTACCAACGAATTACTACAAATAGCTATAATGTTAATACCAAATGTCTTGCCTTAGGGACTCCGCCCTTCTCGTTAACTCTTCCTCCCCCTTACTGAATGACTTGCCACACCATAACTACACAATTAACATGGGAGTTGTGTAACACAGGGGTCTAGTGTAAAATCACGAAACAGCTCTGTTTTACTCAGTGGAACAAAACAGCATTTTTCATGAGAACTTGGGAGGTTTTAATGATACATCTTGCAAGATTTCACACAGGGACCAGGAAATTGCTAGGAATCGAAGAGGGAAACAAAAAAATCCTTCAGGCCTTCTCCAGGCTTTAGTACGTGGGGCTGTAAGGTTTTCCAAGGGCGTGGGAGTTAGCGTAGTTGTGCGTGCCACTTCTTGTACGGTATTTGTCATGACTCGTTTGAATCTGCCTCTCCCATTCAGGTATCCCCCCAGCAAGTGGCACTGGCACGCTGCAGATCTATCTAATTGACATCAACGATAATGCGCCTGAGCTTCTGCCAAAGGAGGCACAGATCTGTGAAAAGCCAAACCTGAATGTCATCAACATTACAGCCGCAGATGCTGACATCGATCCGAATGTTGGGCCCTTTGTCTTTGAGCTGCCAAGTGTGCCATCTGCAGTCAGGAAGAACTGGACCATAACAAGGCTAAATGGTAAATGGGGCAGGCAGTCCGGAGGACATTTGGAAGCCTGTGCACTAATGAGGACCATGTACAGTTTCAAACTTCCCTGCTTCTTCATCTGATTTTTTTAAACACATTATCCCCAACATTATAGACAAGATAGCTAATCGGAAATGATTTGTATCAGACCTGTAGCATAATTCTAAGAGCTCTGACACTTGGCTTTTTTAATGCAGTTCATAATTATGAACAGTTATCAGGACTGAACTGGGTATAAATCATCCGTGATGGCCAAGGGGAAAAAAGCTATTATCAGTCTTCCTTATGTTCCAGTGTAATTGTCATGAGCCACAATCACGATCAATGTTCATTTCTCTGACCATAATTGCTTAAAAGCAGCCTTTTAATTTACCATGGAACCAGGCGGGCTAGGTAAGTGTGAAGATTACCAGTATGTGAAGGATTTTTAAATTGCGGCGTGCAACCTCAGTTGGCTCTAATTGGCCCACTTACTGGCACTTTCAGCGTAGAAGGAAAGGAACGCACGTGGCATGGAAACCAAACTACCCTCTTGTCTTAAAAGCTGATCCCTTCAGGCCAGGTTTGAGACACTCTGCCAGGCTGGCGTGAGAAAGTTGCTTGTCCTGTGCTTGTTCAGTGGCTGAAAAAAGGGATTCAGGTTTGGCCTGCGCTTAAAAGGTAGGTCAGGAGTGTGAAAATACACCCTCCTCTCCCCCTCACTGTCATAGCGCTGCTAGCCTAACCCCCAGCGTAAACACAGCTGTGTCCACAGAAGAATGCTTCCATCTAGGCAACTGCTGTTGCTTGGGGATGCAGTGTTGTACAGTGATAGAAAAAACTCTTCTATGGGTGTAGGTTGCGTCTACACTATGGGTTATGCCGGCATAACTACAGCACCATGCCTATGCTAGCGTAGTCTCCATAGTGTTGACAGCATCTCAATCTCCTAAACTGCTAGTCCAGCACCTCTTGCAGTCATCACATTTGTAGCAATAGGAAGGAAAGGCAGGAAGAAATAAAATGGTAGGATGTCTGGATAGAGCTGTGCAAAAATATTGGGGCAGGGGAATATTTGATCAGAGCCCCAGCACATTGGCCCTGTTACAGCCCAGAATTGGGGACGTGCAAAGACATTTGACCACTGATTTCCCAAATCCATCCAGCCAATTTTCCACATTGTCATCCATGCTTCACTAGTTCCTTGCCAGCCATTTTTAAACTCAAGCACCTGACCACGAGTTTACTAACGACATCAAGCAGGGTTAATAGTATCGCGAACTGGCATTGCTTTGAAATGAAGCATGTGTGATGGGGCTGGCTCATCCCTTTAGTCGTGGCAGGCTGACCATTCAACAAGACTTCAGGGAAACAGTCTGGAGCTCAAGTGATTCAGATGTGGAGTAGGGTAGTGTAGCCTGGTTAGTCTTTTTCACTAAGCTAATCTGATAGTGGCGTTTCCAGTGTATTAACATTGGTTTTAGCACCCCTGTCAGAGCTGCAGTCACCTCTCCGTCTGTCTGTTTCTGTTGCCCCCAGGTGACTATGCCCAGCTCAGTCTGCGGATAATGTATCTGGAAGCCGGCATGTACGATGTCCCAATTGTGGTGACGGATTCAGGGAACCCTCCCTTGTACAACACTTCTGTCATTAAAGTGAAGGTGTGTCCGTGTGATGAGAACGGAGACTGCACCACCATCGGGGCTGTCGCTGCAGCTGGCCTGGGAACAGGTGCCATCATAGCGATCTTGATATGCATCATTATTTTACTAAGTAAGTGTTCAAGCAGGTAACAAGTGTTGCAGAGATCTTGAGCCAGAATCATTCTGTTTGAAACGGAAGGTTTATGAGCAGATCCTACCGGTAGATCACAGAGAAACCAAATTCCATTCTCTCCTAGAGATCTGACTAATTAACTGCACTATAACCATTCAGCTGGGGCCAAGAAAATGGACCATAAAGCCTGGGCTGTCATTTGAAGGGGCATAGTCTCCTTTTAAATTAGCAGCTGCATCATCAAACAATCTGAGAAGTAACAGGTTGGAAACAAGCCCTTGTGCAAAATATTTACAGTGAATTGTGATCCGAGTGATGCTGCCTTCAGACTCCTTCACTATTTATTTATGCGTTATAGAGAATTGGTACCTGAGCAAAACAGAAAATATCTGGTGCCGAGCAGCCCACTCAAAACACCTCTGTGTCCATCCTTCTGCCGGGTTACCCTTAGGGAACATTGTTCCTGCAAATGCTCCTGGTGAAAGAGATACTCCTAGGAGTGAGGTAAAAGTGTCAGGGTTCCACTTCCCTTCCTGCCTGCCTCCTCCCTAGTCTCACTCTGATATGCTGAATCTTTCAAGATGCAGACCGGCTTCATACAAAGGGTGGAAGGTGCACTCCAGGTTGCTGGTTATTCACTCCCCTGCATTCAAACCTAACACCCGTTATATGCCAGCATTAGCGGAGGCAGGCCACCAGTAGGTGGAGGGACCGCAGAGCGCCTGCGCAAAAGATGCAGGCGGCGAAGAGAAATGTCCAGTGAGCATGAGAGAGCTACTGAGTGTGAGAAAGAGAACCTGAATTAGAACAGAACCTGTCAGTGTCGGCAAGAGGCATTTGCTATTCACAGGCCTTCTGAAAGAGTTGAGAGAGGCTGTATCACAGTAGTTTGGGGGGGGAAGATGCCCTGTTTGTATCAGCGCCCTCATTCCTGGGCTTGCATGAGCACTAACATTAACTAAATGTAGACACATTTAAAAATAAAAATGATATCATTATAACTTCAAGCAGGAGTTGGCACAGTAGGGACGGATAAGAAGCAGCACTGAAATGTACAGTGAGGTAAATATTCATCAGGAAACGCAGGATGAAACTGTGGGACTCCCATTAAAGTTAATGGGAGTTCTGGTGCTAAATCACACTTAATATTTACCCCCAATGTGTTTAAATGGAGAGCAGGCAGAGTAACTGAGGCCGTGAATGCTGCCTAATATATATACGCTATGGTACATTAGGAGAGTGGGTTACCCTTGGCCATACGCTCAGCCCTCTAGGGCTTGAGTTTCAATGATGGGAGCACACAGTTGTATATATAAGTTATACATGCAAATGCCAAGGTGGAGCATTAAAGCAGAGTATTTGCATCTGCACATGCCCAGCTATGCACCCATGTGCATGGAAAAAAGTCTCATGAAAGTGTGGTATTTTAGAATAAAATGCCATGCACATTTGTCACACTCATCTCTGAAAATCTGTCCCTTATTGCCTACACAGGGTACAAAGGATTATCTGGTCCCTACATCTAAATTTTTAATGTTTTTTTTATGACCACCTCTTCCAACATAGAAGCCGCAAGTACAAGGAGCTACCCCTGCATTTGTACATAGTGACAAGCAGTGGTGTGTCCATGCACAGTGTCAGTGTGTGCAGCATGGTTGTCCTTTGTAATAAGCAGGTGTGCTTTGTGCAGGTGCATGATGTGTGTGCGTATGCAAGCCCAATTTAAACCCCATCAGATGAAATAACAAAGAGTCCTGTGGCACCTTAAAGACTAACTAAAGTATTGAAGCATAAGCTTTCGTGGGCTAATACCTGGATGCATCTGATGAAGTGAGTATTAGCCCATGAAAGCTTATGCTTCAATACTTTAGTTAGTCTTTAAGGTGCCACAGGACTCTTTGTTACTTCTGCTATTCCAGACTAACATGGCTACCTCTCTGATTCTTGACATCAGATGCAATGTTGGCCTTTAATGCTGATTTCATAAAAAAGACTGAGGGCGTAGTAAAACTTTGCAACAGAAGCAACAGAAGCAGTAGACCATAAGAATTCCTTTTGCTGCCTTCCGTATAAATCCAACTCGAAAAGTGTGATTTAAACACTTGAAAATTCTATTGACTAAAATTAACTTCAGCTGACAGACACTTGATTTAAGATATTCCTTTTTCATTGTCAGATACATTAGCCCTTTTAAATTATGGTTTTTATTACAAAAGCTTATTTTTACATTCATTGTCATTCTAATTGACTTTTTTAATGTTCAAGAGCTGCAGAGGCCTCTATCAGTGATGAAAAATGTAATTTGCAATGAGAAGAGCTTTTCAGTTACATTGGCCTACTGTCTCACCTCTTTATTTTTAAAGATTTATTTTATGCTGTGACCTCTGAACGATGGTGTGGAAAAAGGCACATGTGATTTTTTTTCCCTCCATAATTCCATTCTAGAGTCAGGCAGTTCAAGCTTATAAATCAGACCAAGCAATAGGCTACACTAGCTGCAGGAGCGGATTTCCCATGAAACAAACCATGCAGTGGCACGGGGCCCCCAGTGACAGCGGGGTCCCCAAAATGGAGATGGCTCCGTGCACTGTCCCCACACCAGGCAGTGCACGGAGACCCGCTGTCCCCCTCCCTCCAAGGGGTGTGCAGAGACATGACAGCAGCTGGGATAAGGCAGTTCCTGCCTTCTCTGCCTCCATCCCTCTGCGCCGCTTCGCTCCCGGAAGTGGGCAACATGTCCCTGTGACCCCTGGGGTGCGGGAGGTCTCTCGCACTATCCCTTCCCCAAGCGCCAACTCCACAGCTGCCATTGGCGGACATTGGCACATGGAGACCACCCTGGCCACCCCGCCTAGGAGTCACTGCCAGAGGAATTTGTGTGCCCTTGGGAGTCAGGCCGTCCGAGGTAAGCACTGCCCCAATGCCCCCCTCCCAGACACCAACCTCCTGCCCCAGCCCAGAGCCTGCACCCAAACTTTCTCCCAGAGCCCACACCCCTCAGCTCTCGCCCCACACCCAAAACCACTGCCCCAGCCCAGAGTCAGCACCCAAACTTCCCCCCAGAGCCTGCTCCTCATACACTCCCAACCCCCTGCCCCAGTCCAAGTACCTCATTTTATTTTCATGTACTGCCCATTACTTATAATATAGGAGGAAGATGAGGGGGAAGAAGAATGAAAAACACGGTCAGGGGGAATAAGAGAGAATGTTCTTTTTCTTGGTTGGGTTTCCAGGAGGCGCCCCGAATATGAAGTTGCGCACAAGACCCCCACTAACCCTAAATCCGCCACTGACTGGTGGAGTAGGATACACTAGCTGTGGTTGCAAGCGGTAGAAAGTTTCTTTCTTTTACCTTGGTGCAATGTTTTTTCCCCCCTTCATACCTGACATATTAGCTGCCAGGATAACATACTTGAGGGAAGAACTGTGCAATAAAAAAATTGTGAAGGGTGAAGACAATAGATTCAAGAAAAACTACATGCAGAGTTAAAATGGATCTAACAGCAGTAATACAGCTTCCCATTCTGTCAGCTGAATAAAAGGACGGAGAGAGAGAACGCGCGACATCTGCTATTGACACTTTGAAGGTCTTTTTTTCAAGGTAGCTGTAAAGGCATTAATGGCATCATTTTTCCAAAACGCGATGGAAAAGTAGCATTTTAAAAAAAACCTTGCTAACCATTATAATATTGTCTTTGTGTGCCAGGCAGGAAGGTTGAAAAAAAAAATGAGAAGAAAAGGACTTCAGTCGTCTGCTAAATAGTCAAGAGGTTTTACATGAGAGATAAGAGTTACCCTCTTTTTTCATATTTTTATTTTACTCCAGAATAGATCTAGGATACGCTGTAAAGAAATGCAGAATGATCTGAAAACAGTTCTGTTAGCTAGCAGGCAGGGATAGCAGCCAGTTGGCACACAATGGCAGTAATTAGTTGTCCAGTCCTCTTCTATTCACTTCAGTGAATTCTTGTTGGGTATAAATACTGTCGCTTCAGAAGAAAAGAAAGAGGAAGAACTCGGAGCTTCCTAACCACTTTAGATGAAAGGACAGTGGAGAGCGCGCCTTGAGTGCAAGTCCCTTGGAGTCCTCACAGCCCAAATTTGTCTCATTTTCCCTCTTGTGCTCAGTGAAGTGATGCTGAGGCACCATGAGGAGACAAGGAGCAAAAATGGTTTAAAAAACCACAGCGAGACAGAGCAAAATATGAAATGTTCATTCCCATAGCTCAGCTAAATATCCGGGGAGAGCTAGAGCCTCCAAATAGTATTTGAAAACCCTGCATTCTCCCTGCAGGTGTCTCTTCACCTGGGAAAGAAATGTGTTCTTAAGGCAAGTTAGCTAATCTATAGGAATAACATGAGGTAAAAATTTAGCCCTGGTCTACACTGGGGAGCGGGGGGTTTGACCTAAAATACGCAACTTCAGCTATGAGAATAGTGCGGGGTCCACTGCCGCCACGGGGTCACAGTGCGGGATCCACTGCTGCTGCTCCCCCATCAACTCCGCTTCCGCCTCTCGTCTTGGTGGATTACAGGAGTCGAAGGCAGAACAATCGGGGATCAATGTATTGTGTCTACACTAGATGTGATAAATGATCCCCAATAGATCGATCACTACCCGCCATTGGCGGGTAGTGAAGATGTATCCTTAGTGACGACATGGTAATCTGTGGTTTTAATATGAGTTAGCAGGGTGAGGCAAAGACTATAGGGACCCTAGAGTATATCTGAGTCTACTAACTCATGTTAAAGCTACAAAGCTGCTTTGTCTTCATTAGACTTTTACCCCATACTGGTTAGCACGTTAGCTATCACGTTAAGAACACATTTATTCCTAGTGAAGATAATGGGACAGAGCCGTAATCTGATTGTTCTTTTCTCAGCTGTATATCAGTTATTTGAGGAAAAACTAGAATAACTGAAGTTTTTTTTAAAGCTAACAACAAGAGAGATTGCATTACCTAGTGTTAGTAGAGACCTTGGAGAGTCCTTATTGCTGCTAATGTGTCTCACTCTGTTAGCCTTTTTGGAAAGGCTGGGAGATGGGGCTTTGAAGAGCAAGGTTGTGGAGCTAGGAAGCTAGCACCGTGTTTGTGTAACGCTGTTTAAATGGCAAACATCTTCCTGTGATTTAAGAATGATTTACCTACCTATGTCACTGTAGCATCTGAACCAAGGAGATTAACTACAGCCTAGCACAGTGATGGCGAACCCGTGGCACGCGTGCCGCTGCCGGCACGCCGAGCCGTCTCTGTGGGCACGCCGTCAAAACGCCGGAGCAGAGGGGCGGGGTCAGTAAGAGGCGGGCGGGCGGTGGAGGAGGAAGTGAAAGGACGGCCGGAGCCCGGGAAGGAGAGCGGAGGCGGGGCCGAGGCAGGAGGCGAGGCAAGGCAAGAAGGAGAGCGGAGGCGGGGCCGAGGCGCGAGGCGCGAGGCAGGAGGCGAGGCGAGGCGAGGCGCGGCGCGAGGCAGGAGGCGAGGCGAGGCGACGCGCGGCGCGAGGCGAAGCAAGGCAAGGGGGGGGAGGCGAGGCAAGGCAAGGGGGGAGGCAAGGCAAGGCAAGGCAAGGGGGGGGAGGCAAGGCAAGGCAAGGCAAGGGGGGGGAGGCAAGGCAAGGCAAGGGGGGGAGGCGAGGCAAGGCAGGGGGGAGGCGAGGCAAGGCAAGGCAAGGGGGGGAGGGAAGGCAAGGCAAGGGGGGGGAGGCAAGGCAAGGCAAGGGGGAGGCAAGGCAAGGCGAGGGGAGGGGAGGCAAGGCAAGGGGGGAGGAGGCAAGGCGAGGGGAGGGGAGGCAAGGCAAGGGGGGAGGAGGCAAGGCGAGGGGAGGGGAGGCAAGGCAAGGGGGGAGGAGGCAAGGCAAGGCAAGGGGGGGAGGCAAGGCCGGGGGGGGGCGAGCCGCGCTGCTGAGGCCGGGGGGGGGGGGGGTGAGCCGCGCTGCTGAGGCCAGGGGGGTGAGCCGCGCTGCTGAGGCCGGGGGGGGGGGGGGTGAGCCGCGCTGCTGAGGCGGGGGGGGGGGGTCCCGAGTCGAGCGGGGGTGTTGGCACTTTGAAGAAAAACACGTCGTTTTGGTTTGCAGTTTGGGCACTTGGGCTCAAAAAGGTTTGCCATCACTGGCCTAGCATATAAAAACGGATGTCTCAAGAACTTAGCTCTGTGTTATCAGAGTTGGTCTTGCATTCCCTCGTGCTGCAAAACCCAGCACCACTCCTGGAAAAGATTTGAAAGAACCATTCTCCAAGCAGGACCAGCAACCACGTCTGAATGCTTTAGTTAATGTGATTTTGGAAATATCGAAAGCTTTCCCCCAAAAAAAGAATAAGAATGAGTCCAACTTGAATTGTGTGGACTAATGTTATCCACCCCATTACATCCCTTCTGAGTAAATTGCAGATCGTTAAGGGGGAAAAAAGAGCATAGCAGTGGTGTCTTATAAACTCAAAGGGCGTTATTGTTCTGCCACTGAAAATCACCCACTCATGGGAAAGTGCTTAGCATTAGACTGTGGCTTGGTTGCTTCTTTACCTCTTGATGCCCCTTCCCCTATTCCTTCATCCTCCAGCTCTTGCAGTCACTTGTGTTTTAGAATAAATAATTGGAGACAGCTACTGTTCTCCCATTTTCTGTTCATTTTCTTTTGGTTTATGCATGTGGCTCCTTTCAGTCTAGGCCTCAATCAACATGCTGAAAGGAATATGGGTAGCAAAGCTTTGGGGGAATCTACACGCCCCCACCCCCGTCCCTTTTCTATTCTTAACATGCAATAACAGGTAAGAATATCATGAAGCCTACTAGTAGAATGTAAGTATTCTTCCCCAGTCATATTGGGGTTTGTAATCTATGATAAATCCATACAGTGTTTGCAATTTATTCCAGGCTTGTTTGGTTAAAATGTACACCTTGGAACATTCAGAGGATTCTAGCACTGGAGGTATTGGGTGACGTTTATTGTGTTGATTTTGGTGGCTTGCTGAAGCAGTTCCATGTTGTATAAAATACTTCACAGTGCCAGAGAAAGAGAATAAGAATGATGCTCTCACACGATGGCAAGGGCACTCATGGTGAGGGTGAGTGGAGGGGGAGACCATGGGGTTCGGTCCCTGCTCCTCAGGGTATTTAATTACGTAGACAAAGTGGAACAGCTTGAAAGATATCAGTCCTATAGTCTGTTTGAGGCACTCACCTGGGAAGGGAGAAACCTGAGTTCCAGCCCTTGTTCTAGAGGCTGTTCCACGTCTCAGGAGAAAGCCCTTGCCCCTGGGATGTTAAGTAAAAGGGGGCAGGGGGTACATCTTGTGAATCTAGCCCTTCACTTGCTTTGGTTTTATTTAAAATGCCTGAAATGAAAAGTTTCATTCACCCAGGAATATCATTTTTTCTGATATTTTTATTAACAAAATATGCTGAAAAGTTTGGGCTTTGGTTCCGCCCATAACGAGTATTTTTTTCGGTTTTTGGAACTACCAGCAAACCAAAAAGTCAGCCGTGCCCCCAGCTCTATTTACAACAGCCTTAAGTGCTAACACTGCTGTAAATGTCGCCTTATCAAACTAATAGCACAGAAATGGTACATACCTCTGCTGCTTCTGAGTGTATAAATCAGGATGTGGCTCTTTGCTGGCAGCCACAGCCCCTCTATTATGGAAGCAGGGGAGGGGAAAGGTTAGGGTGTTTTAACGTGCTCCCATTGGCTGACGCAGCTTGTCCGTGTTGCTACATGAAATCTCACTACTCTGGTTCATGTTGTTCATTGTTGCAGCCATGGTCTTGCTCTTTGTGGTGTGGATGAAACGCCGGGAAAAGGAGAGGCATACGAAGCAACTTCTGATCGACCCTGAAGATGATGTGAGGGACAACATTCTGAAATACGATGAAGAGGGAGGTGGAGAGGAAGACCAGGTGAGGAGAGCTGAACACTCGCCCTGGGCTCGCCCAGAGTCATTTCTCTTACAAACCTCAACGTCTTCATTCTACTCCCAAGGGCGATATTTTAGATAAGCAGTGTCTGCCAGGCTCATCCTGGCCAGGGAGTGGCCATGAGATTTATATTAGCTGTTACAGAGATATACTAGAAGTTACAGTTTATATTGGGGGTGGGGTCATTGATTTATATGCACAGGTTCAAGTTCTTTTCTCATTTATGCCTTGCAACTCTGTTGGCTTCAGCAGTGTTGCATGCGCACATATAAGAAGCAACTTGGTCCATTGGAGGTAGCTGGGACAATGCACCATGGATGGGACATTTCCAGGCATGTTGGACAGGGATGTGGGACAGGTTTTATCTACATAAACCGATCTGCTGGGGAAAATTTGATAAACCAACAGATAAACAATATTTCTGTTCTTTCAATAATTAAAATAGTGTATTTTCCCATTTTCCATGTAGATACCTGCATAAAATCAGATAGCAGCTACCACCCTCCCCTGGGTCCCATGGCCCCAGGGTTTGCTTGAGCCTTGGGCTTTTTTTGTATTTCCTTAATAGTCTATAATTTGCTTTTCATTTCTCTTAATTTCTGGCCTTAATTTATAAGAAATGTCTAAATATATTTGGGGATTTTCTTTTCCACTGAGAAGCTGATAATGGCAAAGCGTTGCTTCGTAGTTATGCTGTGTGTGTGAGTGGGTATGGTATGGTGTCTTCATAGAATCATAGAAGATTAGGGTTGGAAGGAACCTCAGGAGGTCATCTAGTCCAACCCCCTGCTCAAAGCAGGACCAACCCCCAACTAAATCATCCCAGCCAGGGCTTTGCCAAGCTGGGCCTTAAAAACCTCTAAGGATGGAGATTCCACTACCTCCCTAGGTAATCCATTCCAGTGCTTCACCACCCTCCTAGTGAAATAGATTTTTCCTAATATCCAACTCTAGACCACTTCCACTGCAACTTGAGACCATTGCTCCTTGTTCTGTCATTTGCCACCAATGAGAACAGCCTAGCTACATCCTCTTTGGAACCCCTCGTTAGTTAGTTGAAAGCTGCTATCAAATCCATTCCCCACTCCCTGGTCTTCTCTTCTGCAGATTACATAATCCCAGTTCCCTCAGCCTCTCCTCATAAATCATGTTCCCCATCCCACTAATCATTTTCATTGCCCTCCGCTGGATTCTCTCCAATTTGTCCACATCCTTTCTGTAGTGGGGGGTCCAAAACTGGACGCAATACTCCAGGTGTGGCCTCACCAGTGTTGAATTGAGAGGAATAATCACTTCTCTCAGTCCGCTGGCAATGCTCCTACTATTGCAGCCCAATATATCAGTAGCTTCGATGGTAGTGCTTAAGATCCCAAGTCATGGAACAGGACCACATTGTGCTAGGTACTGTAAAAAAGACAATACAGAATAAAAAGACAATCCTTTCTCGCCAAAGAATCTCTGGTCTAAGTTAAGGGTACGTCTTCACTACCCGCTGGATCGGCGGGTAGCGATCGATCTTTTGGCAATCAATTTATCACATCTCGTCAAGACGCGATAAATCGATCACTAGCAGTGCCCCCGTCGGCTCCGGAACTCCAGCTTGCTGCGAGGTGCAAGCTGGAGTCGACGGGGGAGCGCGCCGCCAACCGCCGCCACCATGAGGGCAGCAGGTAAGTCGGCTGAAGATACGCCCACTTACGTGAATAACGTAGCTGAAGTTGCGTATCTTCAGTCGATCCCCCCGCCCCTCCCCGTAGACCAGCCCTAAGAGACAATACATAGGTACAGATAGGGGAATACAAGGAAACAATATTGGTATCAATGCTGCACTAATGTCAAAATACTGGACTTATGAACTCAGTCATACCCATTTAACAGAATCCAGAGTCAACTCCAATAGTCTGCTCCGTAGTCTTCATTTACAGAGCCCTCTCTGACATCCATGGGAAAGAAGTTTCTCATAGTCAAGATCTACCTAGGTGATCTGAGTCAGGAACTTTGTTGAAGGTTTGTGAAGCTCTTAGTCAACACAAAAATCCTCATAATTAGCATTTCTCTCGCATTCTTCTTGTTTTTAATATCACAAAGAAATTATTGATAAATACTCCTCCTGTAGATTTAAGCATCCCATATCCAAAGTAATAAATATTCAAACCAGCTGAAAAATCTGGTTTCGAGCAACTGTAATGTGGTTTTAGGAAGAATTCTTTTGAAATAGCAGCAAGGAAGGTGCAGCAAAACACCATTACAGATACGAATTTGAAATATTACTTAGTGTTTGTTACATAGTAAAATCTTACTCTCATTTTTACAGTAATAGATCTATAGGAAAAGAACCTATTCATTACAAAAGATCTATATCCATACAAGCTATTCAAGTTTGTTTTTAATCTTTTAAAATACAAAAACAATATTGATTTTCTTACATATATCCACAGCTACACATATACAATAAATCCAAGTTGTTATAAAAAAGATAGAGGGTATTGAAGTTAACTTAGGTGTTAAATTTGTTTTAAGTGGAGTTAGTCTCATGGAGCACACATGGGTCAGTTTCATGAGTCATTTATAGATTAGATTAATACAACTAGAGATGCCATATATATGGTGATGAAATTATGCTATTGACTTCACTTGAAACCAGACTGGGTCCATCAGATTATTTATATGCCAGTATAATGTAGACTTTCTTGAAAATCTCAACGAAAAGCTGTAGGTTCACTCTCCATTTGTCACAGGATTATGATTTAAGCCAACTTCAACAGCCGGAGACTATGGATCATGTACTGAACAAGGCATCTGGAGTCAGACGAGTGGATGAGAGACCCATCGGTGCTGAACCCCAGTATCCTATAAGACCAGTAATCCCCCATCCTGGGGACATTGGTGACTTTATTAATGAGGTATGTTCTTGTAGGCTTTCTCTATCGCTTCTCAATGCTTGTTCAGTCAGCTAATGCCACTGAAACAAAATGCTTAGAGTAAGATTTACCTACACATTTTCAGTTCTCACCATGGGCCAAAATTCTGCTCAGGCAAATAATCAAACAGAAGTCAATGGAAGTGATGGAACTTGGCCCTGAAAAGGCCTTCAAATCAAAATGAGCCAAAATGCAACAATGAACCCCAAGATTTGTTTTCTAGTTTCACCCAGAATGCAAAACTGAGCATGTCACTTTTCATCGTCAAAGAACTGTGCCCTAATCCTGCTCCCATTTCAGATTTTAGGACTTTTGAAATTTCCTGAAATGAAAGCAGTATCTGGTTCTGACCAAGAGAGAGTTTTTTACAGATGGAGAAGCTAGGGCAGAGGGGTTAAATGACCTGCTCACAGCCACAAAAGCTATCTGGAGCTCCTGCTTCCCAGACCCCTAAGCTTACCTGCCTCCATCTCCAACAAGCTCCGTTTGGTACCAAGACCTTTTCATAACAGCTGCTTCTCAGAACTGAGCAGAGCATGCTCGATTATTGTAGCTTTACTGCACTTTTAATTCTTTTTAAATGTTTAGCCCATCATTTTTAAATGAAGGAGTATGTGTTTGCGAACCAATCAATGTGTTATTTCCCCGGAGACAAAACACTTTTCATTTCAGATGTCAGAAATATAAATGTGGCAGCAATTTCATTCTATCATTATACCAATTTCTGCTGGGTTTTTTCTTATTCTTCTCATTAAATCCTTTGTCCCCTTCTTTTCACGGATGTTTACGCACCTCTGTGTGCAGACTTCCACTATTGTTCAGTCCAGTAAAACTAATTCCACCCACTCGTCCCTTGACTGCAGTTTCTGGAAATGATTAATAAAGGAACTTTTGCTGTAGATCAGGTACTTTCCATTGTTATTTTTCTCTTATACTGGACCGGAATTAAATCAGATATCCATATCCCAGGACCTCTTCCCTAGCCTAGCCCAACCTAGCCCCAGCTGCAGCCATATAAAACAGTCTCTGAAGAGTGAACCAGAATAGAGACCTTTTCAAAATGTGCCGGAGACTCACCTTGTAGAGGTGAACACAAAATCTCGTCCTAAGTGTTTTGCTAGATCAAGGCCACCACATGCAGAACTCCCCTTGAAATCTGTCTGTCTAGGTACTTACAGCCCCCATTATCACAGCCCCTGAAGAATTCTGTTAAGTATAATAATGTGGTGTATTAAACAGTGTTAGAATTGCAAGGTATCACTTTAAGAATGTGGGGAAGTGGTGTTCCTGGACCTGTTTGCAGACTAGAAGGGGTCTGTAGTGAAGTGTATGATCTGAGAGCAGCATTAGAGTCAGGTGGGGTGAGTTGTGTCTCTCAGTTTTAGGGAGCAGCCTGCTTTGTGTCTGTCTGCTTTTGGGTTCCTGTGTGTTATCATTCTGAATTCTAAGAAATAAAGTAGGGTTACATTACAATCTTCTAGGAAGCATATTTATGTTTTAATCTAACTTCTCTCTGTGTACACCCTGAATACAACAAACCGCATCTATTACTACAGTTTCTTTGTAATCCTAGGGCTTGAGAGCAGCAGATAATGACCCTACAGCCCCGCCGTACGATTCCCTGCTGGTCTTCGACTACGAGGGGAGCGGATCTACTGCGGGCTCTGTCAGCTCCCTGAACTCCTCAAGCTCCGGCGATCAGGATTACGATTACCTTAACGACTGGGGGCCTAGGTTCAAGAAACTGGCGGACATGTATGGGGGAGGCGAGGAAGATTAAACTGACCTCATGTTCTTATTTAAAAAGAAAAGGAAGAAAACAATTTTAAAAAAAGACGAAAACAGGAAAAAAAAGAGACAATGAAGAAGCAAGAACTGTACAGAAGTGGCAGCTTTTTTAATTAATATCCCCTGCTGACTGTGTTATTTTTAGTGGTGATTTAGGAGGTTTTTCTTTTTTTCTCTCTTTGTTTTTTTAATGGGTTTGTTTGGGTTTTTTTAGAACATTGAGCTGTCTAGCATGAACACTTGTCTCTGCTGAATTTCTTTTTTTTTTAAATGTCAGCTGGGATATCACTCATTTATCCGCTTTATGACTAAAGAGAGTGAAAGGCACTCTGTCTTAACTTGAATTTCTTAGAACAGAAGCACTGTTTTTAAAATATATATATATATATATTTGAAAGTGCCTTTTGGTACATGTATCAGATTCCCGTCAATCTCAGGAGTGATCAAAACAAACATACAAAAACAAATGTGTCAACCATCTTGAGCAGCACTCTCTATGACCCTAAGCCAGTTCTAGTTGGGAAGGAGTTAGCTAAAGGAACTGTGGCGATTGTTTCTTTTTTGCCTTTTTTTTTTAAGTGGGTGACTCGTTTTGAGGGGGGGGGAATCTTAACAGCCATCTTTAAGCCTAAGCAGGTGGTGAATTAGTCATATTGTTGTATATAATTCAGTTTTATCAGATGCAAAATATTGACTGGGGTTTCTCCTGTAACCTGGTCACACTTGATGTAGCTGCATAGAACAATAGCATTGATAAGCCTTTGGTTATTGCAAGAAAAAATCTCAAACAGACCTTGCCTGAACCCTACAGTAAGTCATGACATAACCAAAGGCCATGTTTGTTTGTTTTTTGCTATCGATGTGTTTTTGGCTCCCCCAACCTTTTGAGTAGTGTAAATAAAAGCTGGGTTACATGTTGCTGTCATGCATCCAGAATGATGCTTGTTAGTATGAAAATCAATGCTGTTTTCTTAGCTTAACCATACGCAGGGACATAGAATAATCAGTAACCTCATGACTAGGACAGAATTAATAACACGGACAGTTTATCAGTGCATTACCATGACATTAGTATAAAGTAGGTCTAGTACAATATTAATGCCTTTGAGCATCAGTAGCCAAAGCTCAACAGCATCATGTAACCCAACTAATGTGTGTCCTTTATATTTGATGGGTAGGCACTTCTATCTATATTAAATGTCTTTTGGAGAAGAAAAGCAACAAGGACCTAGTAAGTATTTTGTGGTAAACATGCTCAAACGTTGCCAATTAAACAAGAGGTTTTGCAGCATCCAGACACAACGTCAGTATTATAAATGGTAGCATACTACCTAGTTTATATGTAGGGTCAGTTTAACCAATAACAAATAGTTATTAGCTTTTTTATTAATTATTATTATTATTATTACATTTTTCCTTTACTGATTTGGACTAGTGGCTTTATGTCTAATGTTTGTAAAATGATTTAGACTGCATGGATGTGTAATATAAACCACATGTAATGGATTATGAGCCACTTAATTCATGTGCTATGAAATCTTGGATTACCTATGTTTTATATTCTGCAGACAATTTTGCAGTGGGTTCACTAAAAAATTGTAGAAGTGCTTAGATATATTTTCATTTAAATCCAAGAATGTGCACAGTATCAGAAGGTGATTATCCAGGGGATGATCATGCTTTTTTGATATGTAGATTGAGTGCTGAGAGTTAAACAGGGGGGAAGCGGGAGAGAAAGTGTGTGCGTGATAATGAATAGACATTGTTTAAGAGGGAATACTAGGCTGCAGGATTGTGTCTATAGATTTTTAAAATGCTCCTAGTGCATTTTATATTTCATTGTATCATATTTTCTATAAAATGCAAATTTCTGTAAATTGATGAGCATTTGAAATGTGTCTTGTCTGAAATGGAATGTGGTAAAAGTATGCTTGAGAGGACTCAATCTCTATCTTTTATATTATTAATTATCAAGTCTGGGGGGAGGGGTTCGGTTCGCTTATCCTTTCACTACAAAAAGCATACATATAAGTTTCTTGAGGAGAGAAAATTGTGGCAGGTAATACCTCAGGAAACAATAAGGAGTCCAGTGGCAACCCATCACTGTTGTTGAAAAGGCACTGGTTGTCAGCAGATGCCTCATCTGGGATGACGTGCAGTGCGAGACAAATTCAGTATCTAATGCCTTTCAAAAATATTTACTCCATAACTGGGAACTCAGCCTTCTTCATCTTGCCACTCACAGAGTATGAAAACCTTAGTTCACTAGCACCACATACCTCACCCCTCCAGTCCCAGTGTAACACACTAGCAAACAGCATCTGGCAAATCAAGTCGTGTGTAGTGTACTTGCTCTGATACATGGAGAGACAACGATGTACAGCAACTCGTTTCTGAATCGCAGTCTCCTTGCAGAGATTTAGCCTATGGTCCTTAGCCATTTACTGGCTTGATCCTCTCTTTCCAGAAAAGCATAAGACTTGAATAGTTTATAACCAGGATGGATGATGCACCTGCATGGAAACTGCCCCATTGCAACAAAATTAATGAATGAAAAACATTCACTTAATGTTTCTCAATGATTAGTACATGTCAGTTGTTTGAAACCATTACTGCAACCTCCTTTTCATCAGAGGAGGAAGAGGCAAAAGGGCGGAGGGAGTTATCCAGTTTAGAGCCATGCAATGCAAGCAGTGCCCAGTTCTCTCCATCTAGCATGTTTCTTTCCCTCCATGCAGACAGCCAGTCTCTGGAAACCTTTATTCTAAGTGACTAGCCAACCAGGAGTCAAACCTGATGGTCCCCAATTCTAAGTGATGCTATGCAAACCACTTGGTACCAGTTGGCTAATGCAAAGTCTAAACAGCCGTTCTGGAAGGTTTGGTGTTACCTCTTGCGTCTTTGGTGGTGGTGGATTTTCCAAAATAAAAACAGTATGATCGTGGAATAGGTAAAAATGCTGAACTCTGATAACAAGAAGCTGAGGTTAGGGAGAATGTACAATGTAACAGTGTACAAGTTAATTTGATGATCCCAATGAATGGACTTACAATAGAGATGAACAAGCGACAGTTAAAGGGACATTGCTAGGGTATCGCAACATTTAGTGTTCACCCATCCGAAAACTAACTGAAATCTTTCAATGGTTTAAAATAAAATCAAGCAACCTGTTTCCATTGGAAATTTTAAAAATAAACAAACATTTCCCTGCAGCATTTTCCCCTCCAAATATTACAGCCCTTGTTAGTGCATATGATGAGTCCATACATGAAACAAATTAATCTGTTGTCCTCATACTTTCCCATAATATTCCAAAGACCTCCAGGGGGGTAACTGTGGATAGAATCTGACCCATTGTCCAAGCTGCAGAACATGCAGAAGGTAAGCAAGCATCATAAATAGCAAAAATAAATTCACTTTTTACAATTTTTCACCTTTATGATGTTAGTTGGGGTTTGTAAGCTAGGCAAGGAAATTTGCTTATATTTAAGGTGACAGTGTTCCTTTTAAAAGATGTTTGTATCAAAGAGACCCGACTGGGAATTTTTTGACAAACTTTTTCTTTTCCCAAAAATTTCTGATTTGTCAAAACCAAAACTGTTCACAGCACAGGGTTGGGTTCAACAAATCTTCTCGTGTTAAAAGTTTTTTGGGGGGGAAGTCCCAATTTTTTAAGTGGAAAATTTCCATTTTTTAAATTCAAAAATGATTTTTGTTTCAAAATCTTGTTAAATTAAACTATTTTTTTTAAAGGAGGAAAATGTCAAAATAAAATATTCCTATTAACTTGAAACACACCCCCAGCCTCCAAAAAATGTCAGATTTTTTATTTATGAAACTGTGAGTTTTGACTTTTCATTCTGATTCAGGACTAGGAAAAATGTGGATATGTGAACATTTCCCAAGGATGGGAAAAACCATTTCCCACCCGCCCAGTACCAAACTGTTCCTCTGAACCTTATGATGATGGTCAATGATGGGACATACCATTTTTGTTTAGAGGCAAGATGTTAGAGGCACAGGTTACCAGCTATTAAGATGTACTTGTAAGTTGTTGATTTTTTTAACAGCTAATGTATTGGGGACAAGAAAGTTTATTCTCTGAATAATCTACATAATAGTAGTAGACATGACAAGCTAATTAATGAAAGGCATGGAGTCCAGACATAGGTGCGTGGACTCCTTCATCCTCCATTTCCCATGTGACATGGGAGAGGATAGAAAAAGTGCTGGCTTCAGAAAGAATGGAGCACTACCCCCTCCTGGTATCATCATTCTGTGATTTCCATTTTCCCCACTATGCCCCTTACAATGGCCAATAAACACTGGAGTACCTCTCACCTCTGTGTAGGAGAAGAGGCCAGCAAGGGGCATGCTGAATGCAATTTAGAAGCAGCCTTACCTCCCAGAGACCAAGGTTACATAGAGTCTCTGAGCCAGAGATCATAAATATCTGAGGTTACTCCCACACCTGGGACTGCCTCATGCCATGGCCAGTGACATACCATGAATAAACAAAACTGTCAGTATCCAAGTATTTATTATGTAGCTTGTAAATATTAAGCATCAATCAAGAAAATCATTTGCAACAAAGCAAAAGAAGAGACGCCCTCAACCGGAGATTACAGGAAACTGACAGTAAATAGGTAACCTTTGGTGCTCTTAACTGTCCTTATGTACTACTGTTTCTGTTTTTGGACCAAGAGAGCTACCTTTGATTGTTTTAGGGCAATGGGGTGAAATTCACTCATGTCCAGAGGCCAGCACAAGGTCAAAATACGCCGTAAGGCCCGATTCAGATCTGAATTCACCCCGTAGGGTTTCAGTGGGAACGAATTAATCCATACTTCCCTCACCCGGGGGTGAATCTCACCCATGGATAATTGCTATAGTCTGTGAAGGGTCTATAGAACACACATGCAGCAGTTGCAACTTTGATTGGCCTAAAAAAAAATACTGAAGACCACTATCTTGACACTATGGGACCTTTATTTGTAACGTCTTTTGGAACTCTTCAGTGTAAATGTAAAAGTGTTGGGGAAAACAATGTATGTGTTAAAAGCTTATGTTTAAAAACAGCAATGAGCCAATGTAGTTTTTCTCCCAGGCAAAAATCCTCTCAGTTTCACATGGAAAGAAAAAGATATCTCAAGTACACACAAAAACCACCTACAATTGTTCACTGCAATGTGTACATAATGTAGTTATTTGCTCAAAGCTGCAAATGAAATAGGGAAAAAAATGTATAATTGGAGCATTTTTTTCTTTTCTTTTTGCATGTTTCCTTTTAAAATGGACAAACTGTGTAGCAGCCCGCATGATTGTGGTTGTTTTCAAGAAGACTTCTAGTGTTCTGATGTATTCACGCTGAAATGCAAAAGCAAGTGCATCAGTTAAACAAGTTCAAAAACCTTTTTTTGTAACCGTCAACAGCACAACTATTTTGTATTGTTGTTTGTACCATTTTTGTACCAAAAACAAAAGAGGAAAAAAAAAAAGGGAAGAGAGTCAATGTTTTCAATGTGTTTTTAGTGCCACTGCAATCTTGGTTCAAAACTGAGTAACAGCTTTGCTGATTTATTGTGTATCAAAGCTGAACCGGTGCATTAGCGCCTAGCTCCAGTGTAATAAATAAAATCCCCCTTTTAATAGTCTCACTTGTTGTTTTTTTCATAAACACGGGCCCTATTCATGTAGCAAGAAATCCAGCAGCTACTGGAGTTCAAATCGGCTATTGAAGCAAGAAGATAAGGGTAAGCAATAACGATCTTACCTGTGGACATGTCTTGCAGTACTTGGGCAGCTGCACTGGGCCGATACTAAAGATGGTGTCAACGCTTCTTTTGCAAACCCCTTGTTTTCAGGCTATTCCAAACTCGTTTTGTTGTTGTGACTTGAGGGCTCATTAAAGTGATGGTTTTAGAGTGGGCTAGCATAAGGCAGGCAGGTGCTGTGTAACCTTTCCCACCCTCTTCCAGCAACAGTCTGTGACCTTCAAACCTGCCAGCCCACGCCTGCGCCTCTCCCCAAGCATTAATTGGGCAGACAGGTTTGCAATGCCAGCAAACACGATGTCACTTGGAATGGATGGAGGGCAACAGGTCACATAGCGTCTGGTGTCTTCACACTCACAGTCAACGCAGTACCTCAAACAGGCATTCAGCCACCCCCCTCACTCTGCGTGTGTGCATGCATGCACACATGGCTATGCATTTTGTCTGGTGTGTCAGTAACAGAGATTGGTGGAGAGACAGTGCTAGGAGACATTCAGACACTCCTGTGCATGAATGCACACAAGCACAGCTACTACAGTGAAACCTCGATTTAACGGACCTCCATTTAACGGACTTCGGATGCAACGGACAAAATTTTTCAGAGTCTGATGCATCCGAAGTCCGTTTCTGGAGGGCTGGCTGTGGGCTCCCTGCTGCTGCCCGAGGCTGAAGCAGGGGGGAGGGGGGCTTGCCGCCCGGCTCCCCACAGCAGCTAGGCTTGCTGGCGGGTCCCGGGAGCCGGGACCCGTGCAGACAGAGTGTCCGCTTTGTGCTGCCGGAGGTGGAAGCTGCGGGGGGGGCTGCCGCCCGGCTCCCCACAGCAGCTGGACTTGCTGGCGGGTCCTGGGAGCCGGGACCCGTGCCCGCCCGCGGCAGCCGCTGCGGATTGAGCCGGGGGCGGGCTGCTGCCTGGCCCCCGGCAGCACTGACCCTCCCTGCAGGGTCCCGGGAGCCGGGACCCTGCGGGGCTCTCAGCCCGCGTGCGGCAGCTGCCGCGGATTGAGCCGGGGGCGGGCTGCTGCCTGGCCCCCGGCAGCACTGACCCTCCCTGCAGGGTCCCGGGAGCCGGGACCCTGCGGGGCTCTCAGCCCGCGCGCGGCAGCCGCCGCGGATTGAGCCGGGGCGGGCTGCTGCCTGGCCCCCGGCAGCACTGACCCTCCCTGCAGGGTCCCGGGAGCCGGGACCCTGCGGGGCTCTCAGCCCGCGTGCGGCAGCTGCCGCGGATTGAGCCGGGGCGGGCTGCTGCCTGGCCCCCGGCAGCACTGACCCTCCCTGCAGGGTCCCGGGAGCCGGGACCCTGCGGGGCTCTCAGCCCGCGCGCGGCAGCTGCCGCGGATTGAGCCGGGGGCGGGCTGCTGCCCGGCCCCCGGCACCATGCTCGGTTCGTGAAGGGTCCCGGGAGCCGGGACCCTGCAGGCTCTCAGCCCGCACGCCGCAGCCGCCGCCGTTTGAGCCGGGGGCGGGCGGGCTGACGGTAAAACCGTGATATAACGGATTAATTCGGGCGAGGGGGTGTCCGTTAAATCCGAAATTTTAAAAAATTATTAAATAACGGACTTTCGGATTTAACGGACACCCCCTCGCCCGAATTAGTCCGTTAAATCGAGGTTTCACTGTATGACATTAAGGCATTTGGGGCTAGACACCCCCCCCCCCTCCATAGCACTACACTGACGTGCCAATTATGCAGACCAATTAACAGGCAACCTGCTAGTGGGCTTTAGAAATCACACCCCTGTGGGGCATATGACTCCACTGTGTAGACAAGCCTTAGGCACCTAACTGCTACTTTAGGTGGCAAAGTCCAGCATTTAAGTACTACTGAGATCCTCCAAACCCCTGTTCAGCAGCTGCCTAGCCATGGAGAGAGAGAGAGTGTGTGTGTGTGTACACAAAACTACCCAAGTCCTGATGGCACCGAGCTGCTCAGCACCTCGCTCACACATCAGCCCCTGTGGGGTTCTCAAGGTAGATGGGTCCCTGCCTATTTTTGCCTGCAGGATCTGACACAGTTCAAGGTCTCAGAGCACGCCTAAGCCACACAAAAGACGCTGGTGGCATTGCCACAAGGTGTCAAACCATTGTGACTCTGCCTAGCTGCAGGAATGTGCACAAGAGAAGTGCTGTTGACAATGTGTTGAACTCAGGGGCCTTGCTGGTGATAAACTAGCCCAACTATAAAGACAGTACGAAGGACCCAGGCTTGTAGACAAGCTCAGTAAAAATAGTAAATGTTACCCAAATCTGCAGCCCCGTTCAGCAAGTATCTTTTGTTCTTCCAGGTGTGTATACGTGTGTGTGAGCTCAAAAGCTTGTCTTTTGCACTCTCTCTCTCTCGCTCTCGCTCTCTCTCCAGCTGTTGGGCCAATAAAAGATATTCCCTCACCAACTTTGTGTCACTAATCCTAAAAACCAACACAGCTACAACAGCACTACATGCCATAGGCTTTGTCAGATCTGCCTAGACCATTGCTCCAAGATCCTGAATGGCCTCCTTGGGAAGTGGCCAATACCTGCCTCAAACTAGCGCTACACTCACACATGTACATTTACAAAATTCTGATCCAAATCAGGCCTTTAGCTCCTCCAATGCTCTCAGGCACGTTTTCAGCTGGTCTCCAGTGCCAACATTTGAATCCAACTGTTCGCATTTTTTCACCCAGGCCAACGTGGCTAAATCCAGAATTTATCCAGGACTATCTACAATTTTTCCCCAACAAACTATAAAGGCTCCAGCTGGGATACCTTTTATTCACCCACCAAAGCAGGAGCGGATGTCCCCTTTGCCTGGTCTTGGCCCAGCGCTGCTGTTACACCAGTGATCAGTATGCCAGTGTATGCTGTTGCCTTCGGGGAGGGGGGAACTAGGCATGTGCTTATAGTTGCATAAGTGCTGACTCAGCTCCTTGATAAGCGAGTGCTTCCACCATGCTTGGGAGCTATTTCGGGCAAGTGTGTGGAACCCAGTTGGCTCATTTTTTAACGCACTGAAAAAATGCTCTACATACCAATCCGCTTTCCCTGAGTCAACTGTGTATACTTAGTTTGCTATGTCTCAAACTGCACTGTTCAGTTTCGTAGAATTATTTTTACCCAAGGAATTTATGCCGCACAGTTATAGCACAAAAAAATCTAGTTCTTCACTGTCGCTAGGTACTTGTGTGGGCTTCGTCACCATAGTAAGCGCTTCTTAACTGCCCCCAAAAGCCGTGGCCCCTGCAATTATGTGGCCATGTGCTTAACTTACTTTAAAAGATGATTGAAGCTTAAAGTTAAGCATGTACATAAAATTCTGGAGTGGGCCCTAAAACTTTAGCTTAGTCCACAGAAAGATTTATTTCTGCCTCAGTGTTCTGTCTGTGGTGGGATCAGCCATCATTAGCACTGACATTATTAGCGGGAGCAGTGAGGCACTTATTGATTCTTCTTTTGATTAAAGAAAAAAATCAGGATGTTTGATTTCCTCCCCCTGCCCCCCCGCAAGGAAATCCTAGCATTGAAAAAAGAAATCAACTATCCGAAGGCCCAAGGCGGGTGGAGAAATGAACTACTGAGACCCATGGAAAGGTCCTTTCAAGTGCAAGGTAGGTAATTGTGAGCACGCCACAGTTTGATTACGCAGGCAAAACATTCGTGTTTTTCAGAGGGAGAGGTGACAAATTAAAGGCTGTAGCTGGGAGTTTCTAAATAGACAAGGGGGGGGGTGCCCAACTTCCATTTAAAGTTAGTGGGAAATGAAGCCCTTTGCCCTCCCCCACTTTGACTCTCAGTCTTCAGCATTTGACCATAATTTCACCGGGGGACAGGGGGATGTTAAAGCAAGTTGCCTCCTATTCACAGGTGTGTTTCTAAAGGCCAGCTCCTGACCGCAGCTACACCACTGTAAATTCATGGAGCACAATCACGGCCCTTGAGATTTACTGTGCTATCCTTAAGCTCAGCCTCTGGCAACAGAGAGCCAGGGCCCAGCCTTTAGACACGCCGCTGGTGAAATGATCGGGGAGAGAAACGGGGAGTCAGTAAACACACACAACGCTGAAGTTTAGGTTGCATGAGCCGGCCTGTAAGATATGCTTGTTCATCGGGATACTCAAACTTGTCTATAAGCGGTAGCTCAAACTGCAAACCGTGTAGGAAGTGACTCTTAAGTGCACTCTCGTCTGCGTCTTTAACAGAAAGGCTTTCAGTCGCTTAGTTTTTAATTCAGTGCATTTGCTGCAGGAATGGAAGTGACAAGTTTTGTGCAACATATTAGTGCGAGATGCAACATCTCTCTCTTAATATCCATGTAGATTGAAAGGAAACAAAGACAAGTGAGAGGATTCAGAGGGGACTGAATTTGTGAGCTTCTTTTACAAGCCTTTGCCTCTCTCCAGCTTACGGCGGCAATGTCTCAGCCGTGATTATTATTTATTACTGTCTCATCTCCTGATTGCTGGAGAGCTTGCACGGGGGGCTAGAGTTAATGAGACATTAAAGATTTGTATTTTGAAGCAAAATGTGGAGGGGGAGGGAGGCATTACAGGAAGCTCACAGACAAAGCATCCTAATAGTGAATGAGCCCTAGCCATGAGTCATTTTTATTTATGTTTTTGTTCTCCCAAGCCGCTCATTTTGGGGATGAAAACAGCCACAGAATGGGGCACCTACCTGGTCTGAACAGAAACGCCCCCCCCCCCCTTTCCTATCGCACATGGCTGTTCGGTTGCTTAGATGTCTGCATTGTTTTATAGCACATGGTTTCCTCCTGATAGAGCTGTATTATCTCTCCCCTCCCACCCCCTCACTGTGATTAATGCACAGCTTCACAGTGCTCATCTCAGCTCCACAGCCCAATTCATCTATCCTGTTTGTAGGCCTTTTCGCCCCCTCCCCTCAGCCCTTTAATGAGAAAAATATTTTTATTGTTTACTGTCATGCTTTTTTTGGAAGCAGCAGCAGGTTGGTGGCTGTGAGTAATGACAGAAAGCTGCTTCTAGCTTCGGTCCATCATTGGTGGCACACAGCTTTCAGCATATTAGCACCAGGCCCCATGCTGACCTACCTAAGGAGGAAACAGCCAGGCTGCAAGAAGTCTGTGATGTCCCCGTATTGCATCATTGAGAAAAGCTCCCCCAAGCCAGTGTTTCCGCTAACCTGTGCTGGTGTGCACGCGCACACAGATCCTAAACACTGCACACCTGACGAAACACCGCACACACAAAAATTTGCACAGAAGAAATTTTTTGCGCACACGGCCTGTCAAAGATTAGAGGGAACATTGCCCCCAGCTCACCCAATGACTCTTTTGGATGAAGGGAAATTCTCCAAAGCGACGACGGTTACTTCTGCTGAAGTTCCAGTCAGGTGACTGCATTGAAGGGAAAGCAACGGGTAGGGAAGACATTCAGGCATAAGAAATCAAACCACTCCCACGTCTGACCAGGCCATCAGTGATGCGTGAGCTGGTTGGAGATCTCTTTATGCAGTAATGAGGGATGAGAACCTTTTTCACCCAGCAGCTGTGGTTTTTAATGCCACATCATGGCAAGGAGGTGGCTTCTTTTGCCAATGTGTCTTTCCCTGACGTTTGGGAAATGGAATAACGCTGCACATTTCCAGTCCTGAATGGCTAAGATAAGTTTCCTGGGAGGAGTGGAGCCCGAAATTGCCATCTTTCAGCTCAGAAAGGTGGGGTTAATCCAGCCCGACCCAAATGGCCTCCTACCCTAACAGTCTTTGCTCACCAAAGACTAAAGGAATTTCAGTGGTCAGCCAACACGGCTCGAAGGGGACCCTTGCCTCAAGATGCTCCGTGATTCTGAATTAATTAACAGTCCATTGATTTTGCAAAGGGGCTTTTCTGCATGAACTCAGAAATAGCTTAATTCTGGATTAAAGAGTCAAGGGCCAACCTCACCCGGCTCTTATAAGCTGCTGTCACATTCTGCCACTGTAATTGTAGTGGTTATGCGCCTCTACTCCTTAAAGAGCAGCAAGCAGCCCTTGATGGGGAAAAGTTTGATAAATCCTCAAGCATGAAACCACTATAAGTCAACTTGTTTTAAAAGGGAATGTTTTGTCTGTCCCCAGCCTTTCAACTTGCTGGCTTCTATGAATGCCATTCTTGGGCCATTAGCATTTCCTAGCATTCCATAGGGAGCTGGGGTGCCTAACACAGCACTCGGGACGCAAGTGAGTGTCAGGTGCCCTTCCAATGCTGAGCTTAAAGCCCCTTTGTGGCTCTAACTTTGACTAACTTGCCAAAGATCACACAGGAAGCCTGTGGCAGGGCAGATTCTGAACCTGGATCTCCTGACTCCCAGCCGACTGCTCTGACTGCTAGATCATCCTTCTTCTCTTGAGAAGCTCAAAGAGGAGTAAAGGCCTGAGGCAGGAGTTAGTATCTGATCCTAAGTACAGATGGCAAACTGTTTATTCCTGGTGAGGAAGTAGGAGCAGACAGAGTAATACCTTGATTGTTCAGAGCCCTGGTGGCATTTATAGGACTATAGTGGGAAAAAATATCACCTTTGACTTGTCATCTGAGACAATTTAATAGGTGTGCGTGTCATCAGGAGAATAAATATGGAACTCCTCAATGTCATTGCTAGAGTCACTTTCACAGGTACCCTGTACACGAAATGTGATGGAGCACATTTTAAAATGCCGTGCTTATCCAGAACAAAAAGGGAAAGGAGATCAGTAAGAAAAATTTTAAATGAGATTTGCGAGCTCGTGTGATAGCTGCTCTGAGGAACATGGCAGGCTCCTCGGGTTAGCTGCTGCTCTGCTTCACAACCATGGACACCAGGATGATTGATGCAGTACGGTTCAGACTGCCACTCTGGGAACTTGGCATCAGATCCAAGACCAGAGAGTTATTTTTCTCTGAAGGCAATAAGTCAAATAGCTCTAGGAAGCGTCAGCATAAGAAAGGTTACAAAACTGTCTGACTTTGAAGGGATGGATGAGGGCTGCCTCACTTGTTCATCATAGTGTCCAACTTCCAAGGAAACATTCATATATAGGGAGACGTGCTCCAGGAAAGCAGCTAACTGCACTTTAACAAAGGATTGTTTCTTATCTTATTTCAAACATCATAAAGGGAGGATTTCAGAAATGAAAATTCCTACTTACAGTTTAGTATTTGGATCTCATGCAAGAACTTAATTTAAAATTGACATTAAAACTATTTATAAATTAAATGACTGTACTCACAATTTTTTATAAATTAAATGACTGTACTCACAATTACACTTTTTGAAGTCACTGCCTCTGACTTCCAGTGGGCGTTGGGCTCCAGATTGTACTTTGTTCCATTGAAAATCTCCCCTTAGTTCTTTCTAAATTCTTTTAAGAATCGTAACCTAACCCTAAATGAATATTAAACTTAGATACATCTACCATCATTTCAATAATTGCCCTATCAATAAAGCAAGCCCATTCTGTTAAATTGAGTATTGATTGGTTTTTACTGCCTTACCTTGCCACCTGATCAAAGGATCTCATAGGCATTATAGACATATGGATTCAGTGAAACTCATGTCCCTCTGGGACAGGAGATGGAAATGAATGGGTAGGCAGCATGATGCCCAACAGTGGTGAAAGGAAAAGCGCTGGTTAAGAGCACTACTGCAAACTTTCTATTCCCTAAAAGGCATCATGAGATCTCTACTGTCCATGCAGAGAGGACAGGCCTTCCAGCTTTAAGATTTTTTTTCAATAAAAGTATGCAACTCAATTTATCCACCTTGTGAGGATGATGAGCTGAGTTGACCATGTCTGGATTAGATTCATGTCATCTCAAGGAGCACAATGATTTGAAACCTAATGTTTGGACTCTGAAGGCATCCCCTGTGGTTTATGATTGTGTGTCACTGACTCAGTTGATGGCACTTTAGCCTCAGACAGATTGTTGCAAGGAAAAATCCAAGGATTAATGCCCAATGTGGAGGCAGTGATAGGCTGTGTGGTTCAAGGTGCCAATCTTCCACAGAAAGGTTAAAGTCCTTTTCTGTCCGTCCCTGGAAGCTACCTTCATAGAAGATCAAGGTCTCATGTGATTCTTTAGAAAGAATAGAGAATGGGCGTGTTCCTGCCAATATTTCCATTCTCATTAAAATGGGTTAATATCCAAGGCTGTAGGAAGGCTTTATTGAGTTCATAATGGCTACTCCATTAATCTCTAAGATGCTACACTATTTGTAACTCATTACTTGTTCAAGTACTTTGAGTTACCTTGAGAATGAAAGGTGCCATAACAAATTCCATACCGTGAAAACCTTGTGTGCCAGCATTCAACCACGAGGTAGATAGCATTTACAACCTCAGTGACTGCTTTTATCAATCATGTGATTTATTTTTAACTCACAATACCCAGCCTATTAAATGTAAACCAAGTGTGTAATTACTGAGATCAATGTACAGTGTTACCGAACTTCCTGCTCTCCAAACATCCCATGCTGTTGTCAGAAAGAAAACACGCTGAATCGATACAGGCAAGGTCTGAACAAGGCATGTTGTATCATTCTTTATTTAACTAAGAAACTGCCCATAAACCATTCCCTGTCATTTCCTCACCGTTCCGTCTACCAGCAATAAATGGCCGTGGTGTATCTTTTTATTTGATTTGGGATATTATATCCTCATTACTACTGTACCAGGTGGTTGTGGTTTAATCAATGCAGCACGGAGCTACCTGCAATGACATGGCTCATATATATTTGTGTGGTAAGCTATAACTTTACCAGGTGCTACTGACAACTTCTTGTGCCTGTAACAGGATGATAGCATTGCTACTTGCTCTGTTAAAGCAGGCCCTGATACCTTAAAGGTGCTTGATATATTTTCTTTCTCTGACACTTTGCGGTACAGCCCAGATTTTCAGTATTACACATGATCACTTGTGAGTGCACGCACTTAGCCTCTTAACAGGTCGTTTACCACCTAATTACTACAGCTGCTCTAATTCTAAGTGCAAATTATACACAAATATGTATGCCATTTCAGTATAGTTTTTTTTTTAAGTGTGGCCATGTGTCCTGTAGGTAGGGCCTGAGGGGTCAACACTCCTTAGCTTTTAATATCCAAGATATAACCATACACCTCAATGTTTCATCTCAGGAAGGTACGCTACCATAAATACCTTGCACTAATAGAGCACTCTTGATGCAAGGTCTTAAGGCACCTGATAACCATTAAGAAACCAATATTCACAACAGCCCAGTGAGGATAGTAAAGTAGTATTATCCTCATTTCAGTGAGATAAAGAGAAATGAAGGGATTTGCCCAAGATCAGAAGCAGAGTTGGAAACAGAACCCAGACTTACAGGCCCTTGCCATAATCAGCAGACCTTACAAAATATAAAAGTACAACAGGCTGGAAATGCAGTGAATAAATATAGCACAATATAAAATATTTAACCTTGGAGAACATTAGCAAAGTGGTTTCTTTTGAGATTACATTTGTGTCCTTGTAAAAGACATGCAGCCAGGAAGAAATATCCCTCACAGCGCAATCCCACATCAATGCAGCACAGTGGCAGCTCTGACTCAGGCGACCCAGGACAAGTCTCACGTAAGGTCTGCCTGACCTCCCGCGCCTGAAGACCAGAAGTTCTCATAAGCCTAGAGTGGAAGCTGGTGCTACAGTTGTGGCCCGTGGGGGAATGATGCATGTATAGTTGATGAACGCTGGCTGGCTGTCGTAAAATACTCATGAACAAAATCATTTGAGGTATAAGTATATTGAAAGTGTAGAACATGCTCATTCTGGTCTGTTCTATTCATTTGACAGCACTGCACCATTCCCATATGAAAAATGGTGCAAACGGAGACCAAGGGTTTACTACCTATATTTAGGTCTTTGCAGGGAGCTAACTCCTCACTTCTGAACCCTATAATAAACTGCAGACAGGAGTGTTTTCCGCACTGTGCCTAATGGAGGAGTTCTCCTGCCCCACCCAGTATCATGTCATCTGGTTGTGCTATAAAAGAGTGTGTTTGTTTGAAGGAGTGGAGGGGTTTGGTTGGGGTTTTTTGTTTGTTTTCTTTTCTCCTCTTCCTGCACACACTTGATATCATGCAATAAATGCTAGAAATGAGGAAAGACTTATCTTGTGCCTTTGGAAGTCCGGTTCGTTATTTATTTGTATTGCAGTAGAGCCATGAAGCAGGATCCCAGTACGCAACCACATCACAGACAGAGAATCCTTGCCCCAAAGAGTTGACAATCTTCAATCCCAATTTGTGATTTAAATTCCTCTTCCCTTCCATCACTCCACTGCCACAAAGGCTGCAAGTTGATTTTTTTTTTAAAAATCAGTCCTTCTTTAGGAAAATGGCCCATAAATATTTATTTGCAACCAGTGTAATCTCTTTTCCCTTGAAATACTATCTCTTGGCTCAGACAGTGACACTGATGCGGGCTTGGTATTACCATGCTATCTAGAAGTGGATGCCCATCTTCAGTGTGTAGCAGGCCTGGCTAGTCTCAGACGGAAGCCGTTGCATTATAATTTAATCTATCCCTCGGCGGTTCTAGCTCTCAAGATTGCTGTTATTTTACACCTCAGCAGAAGTTCACAGCGAACAAAATGAGGTTGCAATCCTCTCAGGAAAGCTGGCAAGAGTCACAAATCTATCTTTGAGGAAACAGATTTAAGTTGAGGTCCAGATAATTAGTTCTTTACCCTGGCCTTAAGATAAGCAGGCTGTGTAGGTGTCTGCGCTAGCTGCGGAAAAACCTTCCCAGAAAGACACATTATGCTTACATTTCTTTTACACATTCTTTTATAAGCAAGCGCTTCAGAAGGGAGACGTCAGCTGAGATCATTCCACTGAGTGAGTTTGGAAATGCCTCTTCATTGTCTAGCAACCACAAAATGAGACAAAGTGAGAGCTCTGAAGGCTATGAATGCATTTTCATTTTACTGCCTCCAGTTTTCATGTATGTGCTGGGAAAGTGCATGTAGGTCACTTAACAGCAGGGGTGGCCAACCTGTGGTTCCAGAGTCACATGCGGTGCTTCAGAAGCTTCTTGTATAGGCACCAACTGCCGGGTGGGAGCTACAGGTGACAACTTTCCAGCATGCTGGGAGGTGCTCACTGCTCAACCCCTGGCTGGGCCGTGCCCTTGCTCCTCTCCCTCGTCCCCAGAGCCTCCTGTATGCCATGAAACAGCTGATCGGGAGGTTTGAGGAGGGAGGAGGTGGGCTGGCAGAGGGCACTGGGAGCTAGGGAGGAGCTGATAGGGTGGGCTGCTGACGTATTACTGTGGCTCTTTGGCAATGTACATCAGGGCCGGTGACAGGGGGGGTACAACGGTTACAGCTGTACCGGGCCCCGGACTTAAGGGGGGGGGGCCTTAAATCCGGGGCGGGCCCGGTACACAGCTGTACCCCCTTGTCCCCCGGACTTTGAGCAAGGCGCGGCTGCGGGCAGCCGCTGCCGTGCTCATCAGCCCCTCCCCTGGCACCCAGCAGCCTCCCCCCACCCCCCTTTGCTTCTCCCGGCCGGGCCACGCGGCCACAGTGCATGCGGGGGTTGGGCCCCGTGGGCGGCAGGAGACCGGCCGGGGGGCCTGCGGGCGGCAGGAGACCGGCCCGGGGGGGGGCCGCGGGTGGCAGGAGACTGGCGGGGGGGGGTGGGAGACCGGCTGGGGGGGCCCCGCGGGCGGCGGGAGACCGGCGGGGGGGGAGATCGGCCGGGGGGGCCCCCGCGGGCGGCGGGAGACTGGCCGGGGGGGGCCCCCGCGGGCGGCGGGAGACGGGGGGGCCCCGCACGATCTGCGTACGGGGCCCCAAAATTCCTGTCGCCGGCCCTGATGTACATTGGTAAATTCTGGCTCCTTCTCAGGCTCAGGTTGGCCACCCGTGATTTAGCTGATACAAACACCAGTTGCTTTTATGTTAGGCATCTATCTTAACCTCAAAAAGGGAGAGAAAAAACACAAGGTTTATGCACTGGACGCCAGTAGTAGTCGTCCACTTGCTCTAAACTAAAGGTCACCTTGGATTAGCAGTACTTCTACTCCACATCTTCATTCTGCCTGCAAATGTGGTTCAGTAATATTAATAAGTAGCTTGTTGCTTTTGCTACTCCTTTCCTCTTCTGTGTGCCTTCAATTTATCAAAACTCCTGCATGGAGATGGGAGACTACAAACTGAGAACTTACCATGGATATGCTCTAGCAGATAATCCAACCTGACAACGCAAAGCAATGGATCATGGGGTTTGATCTCTTTACTTCAGTAATAGCAACCGATCTCCATTTTAGGAAAATTGCTAATGAATTAATGATCTCTTGGCACTGCAGTTGTAAACAGAAAGGCAGTTAAGGAAACCACCTCGAGTTCTTCCCCAATAATTTGCCAGAGAATGGGATGAAAACTTCAGGATATATGACATGGAATGACTATTTTCCAATTATTTTTGTTCGGTCTTCAAACTGTTTTTGTATAATAGTCTATTTATGGAAGATTTCATCAGTACAAAATAAGAATAGAGCACCATAGCAAAGTGTAGGATTACTGGAAGTTGGTAATAGGAAGCACACAGAGCCTTTGACCAATAGGTTATAGGGTCAACACTGGCCAAAGTCAGCACTGAGTGAAAGATCTGAAGACTCTTTGGTGCATTCATCATAATTTTTTTACAATTCTTATCCCTAGTGATGGTAGTTAAAGTTTTCTGGTAACATTTCTCAGCCCACAGCAACAAAATGCTGCCAGATAAGGAAGGATGAAAGAAAGTGTCTGCTAAAGGAAAGGAAAGGAAAAATCAGGAGGGAGACTGGAATGTTTAGAAATACAGAATTCAGGAAGCTATGGGGCAGGTTAAATCTCAAACAGTCCCCCAGAAAAACAGACTAAACCAGTCCCAGAACACCGAGCTACTTATTGCCATTTGAAAGCTACCCACGTCTGGTCTACCCTCGAGAAAAATTGCTGTACTGGCAGGAGTTAAAAGAATTATTTTATGGCCTTAGTCCATGATCATGTGTGGTATCAGATTTTGACTTGTGGGGCTTTTCCCCTCTCTCTGCTCAGAATGGTGCAAGAATCCCACTTTCTGAAGCCTTTGCATGCCCTGCAGACAATTTCTAATATTCAAGAGCTTGTTAGTTTCCCCTTTCCCACCTCCTTCCCCAACTCCAGCATGAGAGAGGCACAGGCAGGAGAAACACCACCAGAACATTGCAGATGCAAAGAGAGAGAGAGGTGCTGTCCATAGATACCACTTGAAAACTTTTGTCATTCGTGACTTGCTTTTTTAATGCCTATTTGGGAAGTGACTATCACATCTCTCCCCCAGGAACAAACCGGAGAACCAGCTATGGCCCAGTCACTATTTTTGCCATTGTCTCCTGTGTTGCCCTGGGAGGTGGGGAAAGCAACCTGTTGCTAGACTATACCAAGAGCAGATTACTTTTCCCTCTGTGTCAGCTCAGCGGTGCTATTCAGAACATTGTGGGAGGAGGTGGGGAGAAGCCAAAGTTCTACCCCTACTAACCCACTCGGCCATCAGCCCACAGAGTGGAAATAGTGGTTTCTCAAAGGCTGCTCTTGGTCCTTGCACTGTGACCTACAGTGAAGGAGCTGTGCCCCCGTGGAACACCTGTGCCATATTAAAAGGCCCTCCATCCTTTTGTTAGTCTTTGGGGCACGTCTCAAAATCTTGCGATAATTCCTTCCTAGGTAACATTAATAACAAACATTTGGGTATTGAGAACAGCACCTCGGCTCCTTCAGAGCAGAGTGAGAGCTGATCTGATGAGCAGTCGAAATGACTCCCTTGTCCATAAGACAGTTCTCCTATTCGCTGCTTGAATTACTTGTTTCCAAAACACACACACACATTCACACTCACTCGCACACAGTCACACATCTACGTGCGCCCTCCCCCCCCTAACCCCTTCTGTTCCATTTGTATTTTGTCACTGCTGATGATGTTGATTCGGTCTGTCATGCTTTTTTATGTAGGAACATTTCTTATCAGACGTGTCAATGAGGCATCTCTTGAAAGACTCCAAGGGTATCCAGTTATATTATCATTTGTGTCTGCATTAACATTCTGATTGTCGGAGCCCTCTTCACTTAGCGTTTCCATGTTGTCAAGGTTGTTGAAGGGAATTCTGGGCTGCTGGCTCATAACAAAATTACTAGTGTCCTCATCATTTCCTTCAGTATCCGCTGAAGCTTTGCTGAGTGAAACGGGTGGTAAATGAAGTTAGACCTGAGAAGAAGAGGCATTAAAATGTGGTTCAAAGCAGGAAAGTGACTCTGTAGAAATGACATTGGGGAGTTCCCGACCACTTCGCTTCTAGATGGTTTCTATATCAAATCTGAGCATTGTGCAAGTAAAAATATCGTTTTTCTCATTGCCAGACCTGCAAACTCAGCTGGGGCTCAGAGTCCAGCTGGGTTCTTGCCTTACAATATAGCACCACCCCTCAGAAAGATTCCACCAGCCACATTTCTAACTTAGACTGTACATTCTTTGGGTCAGGAAACTGGAGTTCTGGGGCTTTTGGGGCAGTCCCACAATATAAACAATAATTTATAATAAATTAGACTTAGTAATGCCTATGCAAATTCATTGACCAGTTAGAACTTGGTAACCAATCTTGCAGATGACACACTTGCTGATGCACAAGAAAGAATGGAACACTTTCCTCTCTCTCTGCAACATTGTCTATCTGGTCAGATATTAGTTGCACATGTGTTCATTCAGTGCATTGTCCCATCTCTGCACAAATAGCAGCGATAGCAGACCTCAGTTAAACTGCCCAATAAATCCACAGACTCGGTTTTCAGCGAAGGCACCCGGACAGGTTTACTGTCAACGAAGTACGGTAATAGCACTAGGCACACCCTAATAGGATATTAAGGCATGTACGCTCGGGACAATGACACCGCTAAGAGAGAGGTGGGACTTTCTACTGCTCCCTAGGCTGGCCAAAGATACTCCTTCTGAGATACACCTTTATACCCCAATACAAACAAGTTAGTACCGCCCCTTTGACATAGTTACTGCCCCCTGAAATGGCTAGTTAGGCACTCATCATCTTGTACATTAAAAAAAAATCTCTATTACATATGATCATCCTGACTTTATCTTTTAGGAGGGGTCAGTGTGTTCCTGTTATCCTTGGGGAATGTTTTTGTACCGTTCTTGATATTGGGGCGTCCTAGTACCACTTGATAGCGGGATGTGTTTCTGTGAGCATTCCGTGACTAGCACTGAAAGGTAACCGTGCCAAAAACTTATTTTTTGGTCACTACAGCAGGATGAGATTCTGAGTACACAAGGTGCAAGTCTAAGCTGTCGCCATTTTTACATAGTCATTTTCCAGGCTAGAACTGAACCTTAAAGACACCATGGGGAAGTGCTGAAAGCCCCTCTCTCTTTTTTTTTGTTTGAAAAAGGCACTGCAAAATATAACGTAGGAAATAATCCTGAATTGTTAAGGGGATGATTTCCAAGACCAGCGTTGCACAAGGCCTTTGACTTGTTCATGCGCACGTGATGCACTGCGCCTGTTTATGCCTAAAAACCCCTTCATTTGCATATGCAAATAGTCACGTGTACATATAGATCAGGTAACTTACATACCCTACAACAGTGGTCCCCAACCCCCGGTCCGCGGACCGGTACCGGTCCGTGGAGCATTTGGTACCGGTCCGCGGCCGCGTTCCCCTCCGCCCCGCCCCTTCCGCTTCCGGCCGCTTTCCTTTCCGCTTCCGGCCCCGCTTTCCCGTCCGGTTCCGCATTTTTCTGATTTTCCGCCGTTTTCCTGCGGCTTTTCGGCGGACATGCAAGGTCCCGCCGCTCCGACAAATAAAAAAGCCACTGATTTCTGCGGGTTTTCGGCGGGCATACAACGGTCCGCCGCACCGCACAGAGCCCCCGGGCCGCAAGCAGTACTCGGCCGCGTTGACCGGTCCGCGTTCATCAAAAGGTTGGAGACCACTGCCCTACAACTTAATATGGGTTTATATACACAGGAGTTGATGAGCATTCAGGGTGTGCCTTCAAATTTTTCAGCAACGTTTGAGAGAGAACTGCTGAAAATTGGGTCTTTTCAGCCTCTCCTTTCTATGATTTGATAAGGGCCACTCGTCTCTTGGTACTGTCACGACAGGGTCAGTTATCGGAATAATAGACAATCTTACTTATGAGATAACCAAATATTTCATAGAAACTCAGAGGAGCTAACTAGTCAGTTCCACAAACCCCTCTTGCGATGTTCCAAGTTGAAGCCGTCTGAGACATTAAAAAGTCCCTCCAGGCAGGTTCCGCAAAGAATTCCTTGGTTCCAAATATAAGGTTAGATTAACTACACTTTAAGGGTGATATTCACTCCCGAGCAGAAGATTAGCACAGACCTATGCACCACTTAACTTCTGGTAAAACTCTATTGAGGACTTAAGTGCTGCATGGTCCCTGCATGGAGGGCGAATTTCACCCCTAAGGATACAAACTAGGCACTCATTTGCACATTATCTCAATTGAACAGGCCGTCACTAGCGAAAGCCCATGTATCCCCCTTTGTCAAACGACACATTCAATATTCTGAGAGTTACACACCATGCCATAGCGTTTTCTCATGATCTTTCAAACAACACTCACACAGAGTTAAGTAATACAATTAAATAGGAAAGTGGGAAGAGGAACGAAAGGGGAGGAAAAAGATATATTTTCAGACGAGAGTTGAAAAGCGCTAGGGAGTCAATGAGGCAAGGAGAGATGCCACTTCTTTTCAGCGGTATCCAGCCATCAGGAGCTCCACAAGCAGCCTCAAAGGTTATTGTATTTACCACCACCATTTCCATCAGACATTGTCCACATCTACAGCATTGTTCTGTTTTCTCCACTTTCCTGGGAATCTGTGTGAGACCATTTTTGTCTTAAGTGCTTTTGTTGGCATCGTTATTTCCCAAATTAAATCAGCAGCAAGCAGAAGAGTTCACTTCAGATAACAGACCAGTTGTTTTGGCATGTCCTTGATTTCACTGGAGGATTCCCTCGGCTCCCACAATGTACCTGTTGCTCCAAAAAGAGCATTCTAATTAGCACATAAGATTGCTTCCATAGCTAAGCAATGTGCAAGTCATAAGGCACTAGCGGTGCAAATTTTACACAAATTGTGCAATTTTCCTAGCTTTGAATCTGATGCAATGGTTTAGAAGACAAGGTCAGCTGGCCCTGCAATTTTTCAGTCTTGTTCAGAAATGAAGGAAGAGTACATTATACCAGGAAACAACAGCCCTGTAACCAGGCACTCGCGTGATATCTTGTCCTTCGCCCTTCTAAAGAGAAAGGATTTTCCTATCAGAAGAATCAATCAAATCATTTATTCACACAAACTGTGCAGTGAAGGTTTGGTGTAAGGACATGGGAATGCAATCCCCATGTACCCAAAACCTGAGACGTCTATTGGCCATTGAAGCTAGATTATTCACATGATTATTACCATGCGTAGCTTTATTCCAATGGGTCGTCATGGTATTGGTCTTTATCGCACATTCTGATAGAACTATTTTTCCCCTCGCATGCTTCAGGCAGGTCTGGCATTATGTCAGTGGGATACAGCGCTGAAGGGGAAGCACTTGAAGCAAAGATCCAACCTGAAATCTACACACATTTTTTTCACATGTGCAAATGTTGACCCTGCCGCAAAGAAAATGGCTAGGATTTTTAAAAAGCACAGAACAGGCAGTAACACTTTCACAGCAGACACTCGTGAATCTGTGCACGCACACACACACACACACACACACACACACACACACACACACACACACACACACACACACACACACACACACACACACACACACACACACACACACACACACACACACACGGTGATCGTCCCAAAAACCAAGTGTCATGTCTGGTCGGTATGCAATTTTCAAATGCACCTAACTGACTTGGGAGCCTAAGTCTTATATTCAAAAGTGACGGAGAACCTAAGTCTCATTGAAAGGCAATTAGTGCATAAAAGAGGGGTTACAGAAGTGGTGTCTTTGGGCGAGGGGGAGTAGAAAATAATCCCACCCCTCAATGAGCCACTCCATTGTCACGGCCATACACGTGCTAGTGTAACTGTCGACATTGATCCAGGGACCCTGTGCCATGCTTTACTGGCAATAAACCTCGCTAAGCACTTTCGCCGATGAACTGAGTCTGTGGTCTTCTTAGGCAGTTCAATCGGCGTCTGCTGTATTGGCTACCTGGCCAGAGCCGGGGCAGCACACAGAGAGAACATACACACGGCCAAAACCTGACATCACGTTATAGTGGTTAGCCACACTTTTAGCAATGGAGGGAACACAATGAATATTCCTAACTTGTTTGCAATGTGTGAAGGCAGTCAAGTCATAAAGCTAACTTTTTAAAAGGTCCTTTAATCAAATTAGGTTATTACGATAGCCCCTGCAGCAAACTGTAAACTTGCCAAGTCTCGTCTATTCAAGTGCAGCCTCTCATTTAACCTTAATCTCCTTCCCAGGCGTATAAGGCTCTCTTCCTTTTTGCTTAAAGTTGATTGAGTTGGAGATTTCATCAATATCAGAGATGCAAAATTGGCCATGGGCTTACAGAACTGCTTAGGATGCAAGAGAGCTGATAAACGCCAATCAATTGCCAGGGGAAGGCGCTTCAGATTTCATCTCTCTCCTGAAGGGGGAGGAGGAGCTGCTGTGCTTGTGTGACACTTCAGCAGGGGTCAGGTCTATGCCCTTGAATAGTTTACAATATTGGCAAGTTCTAAACCAGATCTAAGACCCAACCCAGTGGCCTAACAATCTGAGCGCTGCACCATCACGTAGGAGACCCAGGTTTGATTTTCTGTCCTGGTCCCAGTCCCAGTCCCTACGACATGACCTAGCAAGGACCAGGGGTTTTATGGATGGCACACCCAGCTCCTAAAGAGGAGAAACAGCCTTATATCACTCGAGAGCAACTCCTGTGGCAGAATGGGACGTATTGATGAGCTCCAGGATAACTGGAAGGATGATGGCCACAGCCCAAGGGCTGTGTGGGTGAGGGGAGATATGTTCTCTGGGAGGAAACAACCAACCCCCCCGAGGGAAACCACACAGCTCTAGTGCAGATAAACCTGGCAATACTGTAGAATGAATCCTCAAGGTTAACACAGCCCAGGATGCCCTCTCGTCTCCGTACTCCAACTAGCAAAGGGTCACTTCTTAAAAAACATATGAATTTTGTGCTGATAAACTGTGGCAGATTGGCAGTCTAGCAAACTGAAGCCTGATTGTGCACAGAACAGGTGCAACATGGATAGCATCTGGCCAAGCGTCCCCAGCGCTGCATCTTCAGGTTGCCTCCATCTCACTCCAAAGGCATGAGCAGTCCTGCTTGTCTCTGAGTTCATCGGGAACTGGACTGAGCTTCCAAATTCTCTTTGTGTTCCTCCTTTCAGCAGTTCCTTGAACCCTGTTGAGAATGCCTTATATGCCCTGTCTGGTGAAGTTCAGTAGAAAGCCCCTGCACTTTGAGAGCAGCATCTTATCCCCTACAAAGCTCTCTTTCCCCTCCCAGTTGTGTGTTGCCAGGTAGTGAGAAGCAAATGCTGCCGCTCTAACTTTCTTTACCATGCAGACGGGTTCAGGCATGTGTGCCAGCTCCCCAAAACTTCACTGACTTCCTTTACTTTGCAAGACCGTGGGGGAGCTAGGAGGAAGAATCTATTCATGTCTTTTAAAATGAAATAAAGAAGATCCCAAACCCCCAAGTTCAAAGATTTCCATTTCCAGCCACGCCAGTGAGGCCACTTGGCACCAAACTCCAGCTTCTCAAGTTCATGGTGGCATGCACTTGTTTGGGTCGTGCTGGTCTTTTGGGCACCCTCCCGGGCCAGAAAGTACTGTGCCTTTTTAACTGTACTCAAACTGAAGCGCTAAGAGCTGGCTAACAGTGGGTGTGCACTGAACATAATCCGCCAAATGCTCTAATGCAGAGCCTGCCAAGAAGGCTTTAAAGTAAATGCACTTCATTTCTGTTGTATATCATAATAAGTCAGTCACAAACTGGTAAGCAATTGGCTTAAAAATATGAAGATCTGGTCGGGGGGGTCCTTAGGTTCTGGCTTTAAAGAAAAACATTGCTCCAAAATTATTCCCCCTTCTCTCTATTCAGTTATTTTAAAAAAATAACAGAGGGGGCTAATTTCTCCCTTTCCCAGCACACACTCAAAGTCATTCCCTGACCCCCTCACTTTTCACCAGACAGCCTTCCTTCCCAGGACTACCACCCACCACTTCTGCCCACATTCGCCTTCCTCTGAGGGAAACCTACCCTCACACCAATCTTTTTGAGACCTGTCCGAATGGGCGGAATGTACGTATTCCGCACCACGCATTCTTTAATTTCCACTACACAAGGGCGCTAGGGAATGATTGCTTTTTAAGAGCGTCAAACCAGCCTGCCATGTTGAAAACTTCACGATCGCCACAGTTCTGATGCTGGACTGGAGAGATTAGCAAGGGGAATTGAACCACAATTCTGCTGCAGTCAGAACTACATGCCAAGCTACACTCACTTCCTCCTACGCAGATACTCATGCTCACCCCACTCACAGCCCAGACAGTCCAAGCTGATTCCGTATGATTAAGAAACAATAAAAAGTCTCTTTTTCTTTTTGGTCCCAGGCAAGGAATCATAGCAGCAGCTCGGTGTTTCTCAGGCTGCTAGTGTACCATGGGGACGTATTATTCCCACGGCTGCTGTTGAGAGGTTGAATCTGTACGTACTACACCGAGGTACAAATAATTGCTCTGTCACTTTCTTCCGCCCTGCAACGCCTTTTGTTTTTACTTATTTATTTATTTTCTGCCTGGCACGGCTGTGTGTATCTGTGCATGGGGAGGGGGTGGCTTATGGCTTTATTGGCTCATTTGTGATATCTGTGCACAAAGTTCTATAGCCCTGACCAACAGATTTTTCTTGTGGCATGACTTATTGCCTTCTCCTCATTCTCCCCTGCCTCCCCAGGCCCAATATTTCGCTCTTTGGTCATCTTCCACCTCCCCTGATTTCTTACCCTTTCTTAAGGAGACAATCATGGCCTAGTTGGTACAGCAGGGGAGTAAGAGTCATAGGAGATGGGAATCGATTGACAAAGATACGGACTCACACGGCCACCATTTACCAGTTGTTTGGCCCAGATTTTTCAGAACTGTGTTCACGTAACTGCATGCACAAAACCCACACTGATGAACAGTTAAGGCCTAGGACTGCATTGCCCAAGGCTGTGGCATGAGACCGAGCCACGTTCCCATTGGGAACAGACAAGCATTGCAGCGTACCACAAAGGGCAACGAATTCAGACTCAAACAGGCAAAAGGGAGATGAAAGTTCCAGACCCATGCCCCTCCCCCCCCCATAAAAAGGATGCCCTGCTGCTATTCCCCTCCTCACTTTTAAAACCAAGGGCTTGTTTGCTCAAGCACCTCCCCTGATAGTGGGGGGAGGAGGGTGTCACATGCAAAGAGGGGCAAGTCTCTCAGTAGCTGGCTCTCAAAGCATCTAGGCCTTTGCTGGCCAAAAGTCTAAAGCCAGAACCTGGAAACTAATGCTGACCTCAAAGCACCGGTATAATACACTGTCTGCCTGAAGCAATAAGAGGGCAGGCACATTCTGCACCAGCTCTGGTGTTCATGTGAGTTCAAGGCACAGCCCCGTTCTGGTGGGCTAGTCGCACGAGGAGAAAGATGTGTCTCATTGTCACCCAGCTGGCCGCACCTTTCTTGCCGAGTTCCGGGGGAAAGCAGTCTTGGCCATTGCTGCTAGTTAAACAATTGCAGCTTTTTGTTAACATACACAAATAACTATAATACAAGAGAGTGTGTGGATTTTATCATGGCAGTACACTTACCCACAAAGTTAATTTCATACTCAGTTAAACAAACAGGAAAATTCAGTGCAAAATTATCTCCCGCACATTACAATGTGCACACATCCTATAGAACAGAAACCCAGGGCATTGCTTAATTACAGATGGAGTGCAGGCTCCAGAAGTATAAATTTAGTATGCAAATCTCTAGGTTTTAAGCATACAGTCAGGATACATAAGGAGCATATTAATGCTTTGTGTATCAAGCCCCGCTGTTTAAAGACTCTAGCTACACCTCCTCTGAAGGAAGGAACGCGAGCCCTGATTAATTTGGAACTCTCTGCAATAGCTGAACTTCAATTATTTCTTTCAATAAAGTGTCGTAAGAGCAAATCTATGACCAAATGTGAACTTTATGATACCAGTCATCTAGTTCAGTGGGAGAAAAAAATAAACATTCATGGCTCCCTTTTTATGCAATATAATTCAGATGCCAAGAATCGGAAATTGTTTACCTATATACAAAAACTCCAGATCAGACACAGACGCACAGCCGTAGGGCTTTTAAGCAAGACTGAATTCCTTAATTACTTAACAAAGGCTCAATCACATCCTTAGTCTATTCAGCTGATACCTTCAAAAACATGAATCCTGGCTACTTTCCATATTGCACGCTGCTAAAAACCCTCATTAGCAATAATTTTGCCAAAGCAGTTTCCTATCAAATTTAGAAACAGGATGGCTAGTCAATTTCTGCATCTTAACAGTGCCATAGAGGATTAATGGAAAGTGTTGTAATGTGAGCACTAGTGCCTGATAAGTGTTTGGGCTGTATCATGAGCTCCCTTTGAAGCATACATCAAAGATAGAATCTCAGAAGGGTTTTCTGTGGGATGCACATGATATCTAAGCTTCACAGAGCAAACTCTTTTAGCAATTACAAGTGGAGAATGAGTGAACAGAACACTGGAAATTTATGGGACTTCTCGCACTATACAGCACGCTCGACCCTGCAAAATCTGACTTGTTTCCACTAAGTTTTGGACAGGGAGAAGGAATGCACCAGCCATCATTAAAGTTATCTGATAATGTGTACACATCCATGCAAAGCTAGTTAGTGCAAAGCAGAACATGGGGTAGTATTTAATAATATTCTTAAGGATTATTTGTTTTTCATCCAGGAAACCAACCTCCTTCACTGGGATTTTTTTTTTAAAAAATCACATTTTTAATAATAATTGTTAATAAAAGAAAAAAGTTGCATTCCTTTAAGAGAGCAGCAGTTTGGTGTGCAGAATATTTCCCTGTCAATCTTTAAAAGCCTTCTGTCTAGGGTAAATAAGCCTAGCTCACAGCCGGTTCGGTGTAAGCTGTCATTGTAGCTTATGCATCAGTCGGAAAAAACCCATAACATTGGCAGATCTCTGACTGCATAAATAAAACATGCTTACCACTTGCCATCCGCTACAAATAAATAAATAAAAATAAAGCTGCCTTTTCTAACTTTTCTTTTTTTCTGATCTATACTTCTCGTGTTTGTAGGATAAATTCAGGTTAGGACTCCATGTTTACAGAAATCAAATGGGGCCCTAAGGGAAGGATAGAAAGTAATCAGAATAAATTCAAAAAGTTTGAGGACATCTGGAAGTGTCCTACTTAGTAAAGAGGAGTCCTCCTTGAAATCCCGCATCTCAACACCCCCTGTAGTTAAAGGGAATTCACATCCAGGCTGAAATATCATGGCTGGCCAACATCTGGACAGGCCAAGGTTTTTATAGGTGACTAGTGATTCTGGATGCCTCCATTCTGAGGTGCCCAACTTGAGACATCTTGATGGGGCTTGATTCTCAGAGCTTAGTTGTTCAGTACTTGCTGAAAATCAGGCCCTTTGAGGTAGGCCCCAAAAATCATTAGTCACTTCTGAAAGTCTTCCCTTGATGGCCAAACAGGACCTTGATCTCCAAACAAATGTCTGGAAAATGGTGACCCTACAGCGAGTTCCATGTAGCCAGCGTCCTGTACAAACTGTGACTTCAGTGGAGAATCTAGTAGCTGCCTGCTAAAGTTGACTGCAGAATTGTGAGCAAAGCCTAGATCTGAGCATGGTCACTCAGACCCAGCCCTGCTTACAACCCAAGCCAATTAAACAGTCACCCATGTGTTGATGCAGCCGTTTCTATTCTTCGTTTCTTTGGCAACCATTCTCTAGGACTCGCTAATGAGGAGATATGTTCAGCACCAAAGCTGGATGCGTTTAGGGTGACGAGATGTCCCAATTTTACAGGGACAGTCCCGATATTTGGGGCTTCATCTTATATAGGTGCCTATTGCCCCCCACCCCATCCTGATTTTTCATTCTATCTGGCCACTCTAGATTCATTCAACAAATCCACACTAGTTCAGAGGCAGTGAAAGTATTTTTAAAATGTAGCTTTGTCAGTAAACTGAGCCTGTTAGCCTGGCAAGACCCCATGGACTAATATCAGCTATGGGTGCAGTGGACGCACTCACAGAAATGCAGACAAAATCCATATATGCCTACACATATGCCTCCATCAATTATGCCTTTACCAATTTGCATGCGCAGTTACCGATTTTGCATATGCAAATGCATAGGTGCACAAATAAGAGGAGTGCAAGAGGCAGGTCTGGGTTTTTTAGCTGCATCGATCGGGCATCTGTACCACCACTCCCCTTTGGAAATGGGGTGCACAGAAATGGGATTCTTGCCTCTGGCAATCATTCCACTGCCTGCACCTCCATCCCCACCCCAGAGTCAGCATCCATATAGTCACCTCAGTGGAATGCAGCCCTCGGTGTATCTATAACAAATAATTCCATCAATTTTCAATCAAATCCCTGGCAACTAAGAGCCTCCACCAAATGCAGGAAATTGGTTTGCCATAAATTACATTTGCTGTCCAAGCTGTAAATATGTCAATACCTGCCATTTTAAATGTAAATAATGTCAGAAACTCCTCTTTTAGAAGCCTCCACTACTAAATATCAAGGGGAAGAATCAGAACCTCAAAAAATCCTATTCAGACGACGCTTTACAGCTGCCTGCAAATCTGACTTACTATCTGCCTCAGAGACATTCTCTCCTGCATTGTATTTCATTTCATGAAAATGAAGCTAAGCCAAAAGCAGAAGCAGCTGGCTGGACTGGAGTACCTGCTGAGTAATGGATAGTGCTCTGGCTTCACACTGGAGGGAGATACTGATTAAATTGCTGTCCTCCCATGTAAACCTCTAATCAGATCTCCCCTTAGAGGGATGAGATTGTTTTCCAGTGAGGTCAAAGAGGATATCACATATTAATTATATTATATCAGGTTTATTCTCCATTCAGTACACAGGGAATTTACACACACCCCTCCCATCAGGCGACCAGGAGGCACTCTTGTAAAACCCTTAAGCAGCGGCAGACCTCCAAATGTGGGAAGTTGAGCTTCAAAATTGTGCAAACACACCGTGTGGCTGCATCGTCCAGGAGACATGCTGGTGAATTTGTTTTGGGAAGGGAAGGAGGAGGCAGCAGGCAGGCTACCAACACTTCTCCTTTGTTACCGCACGGCTTGAATATTGTTGCTCATTATTTCCAGGGCTCCCCGAGGGCATGCTACACTCGCTCCTTCGCTAACATAGAATTCAGCAGGTCTGTTTCTCACTGGGGTCTGCCCCTCCCGGCTTATTTTGAATCCATTTTAGTATTTGATTACATACAAAGCAACCTTTCTTGGCATAAGGCAGGATGGGTCAGTGGTTACAGCACAAGCTTGGGAATTGAGAGAAGTGAGTCCTGCCACCAACTTCCCATGTGACCCTGGGCAAATCAGGGAACTGAGTCATAGATAGGCTATCTGTAAAATGGGAATAATAGGACTGCCCCCACACACAAGGGTGTCATGAGGATCAACGCATTAAGAATGATAGGATGCTCTTAGGCAGTGATGAGGGCCATATAAGGACCTAAAATAGAAGATAGAATCAGGTACTCCTGGGGGCATTTTGCACCAAAAAACTAAAAATTCTGCATGAAAAAAATAAAAATTCTGCAAAATTCTCCAAATTTTAATTGTCAAAACAACTCTACATAATCACACCAGTTTTAATTATTTTGGGAATTTATTTCAAAATACCTGTCAGTAAATATGTCAGTTACAACACAGACACACCCCAAAAATCCCCCCAGGAGTAGACAGTTAAAAACAACCCTATGCTAAACCAACTCCTGTTTCTCTACCCTCTTTCCTCTCCCTCAGAGCCCAGCCACAGGAGGCCCTGTTGCCCAGAAACCCACTCTTCTCCCCCACCAGAGCCCAGCCGTGTCCCCCCTCAGCCCAAACACCCTCTCCCCGCTGTCCCCCACCCAGAGCTCAGGGATCCAGAGGGAGGAACTGATGCTTGGTCCCAAGCTTGCGTGGAATTTCCTGCACAGCACCCTCTCCTTCCCTCAGGGCATGCTGGGAACTGCAGCTGCTAGGAACCCGCTACCTCCCTCTCTCCTCCCTGGCAGTGTCTTCTATATGCGAGCTGGGCTCTGATGGGTCTAGTGTCCCCTAGTGGTGACCCGCAGCACTGCAGCCCCTTTCCATGGAGAAAAGAAAGCAAGGAATACTTGTAGCACCTTAGAGACTAACTAGTTTAACTAGTTAGTCTCTAAGGTGCTACAAGTATTCCTCACTTTCTTTACGAATACAGACTAACATGGCTGCTATTCTTGAACATGGAGAAAAGGAAATTCTGCGCACACGTGAATTTCTGCAAAATTCTGCATTGGGCAGTGGTGCAGAATTCCCCCAGAAGTAATGAGGAGGCTACTTCAGAAAGAAGAATCAGAGGTTCGTGGATATGCACTCACACAGCCAGGCATTAAAGTCAGCATTTACCAATGGTGACCACACATCATTAACCCAGACCTTGCACTTTGAGCCTATTCCAAAGCCCATGGAATTCAAACAGAAAAACTCCCTTTGATGTCAGGTCTTTATTTCCTATTCTAATTACAGGGAATGGTATAATAACGGTCTCTCACATGCCCTATACATTGTGAGCTTACTTTAATGTAATCAGGGGACAATTGCACACCTCATTTGCTCATTTTTACAATTGTGCATGAAACTGGTGTAGCTGAGCAATGAAGACAGACAGTGCTAGTAGTTCATTCCAGAGAATAGCCCAAATAATCAGCCCTTAGGATTGTTGCTGGTCAAAAGTTTTCTGGCGATGATTTTTCTGTCAAAAATGGGTTTCCACCAAAATGGAAATCTTGATTTTAAAAAATCTGTTTTCTTTGAAACGTTAGGGTTTTGTTAAAGTAGGTATGCAGCCGGAATAGGCAACTTTTTCTCTCACATAGTAAGAAAGTCATTAAACCCACCTTGCATTTCATTTTCTACTTTATAGAACATCTAGCAAGTCCAATATATATTTCTCTAAAATGTGGGCTGCTGTGAACTCAAGGAAAAAAACAGAACTACAGTAATTGATGTCAAAATTCCCTTTCTGCGACTGATCTGATGATATAAAATGAAATCACAGCATATGTCTAAGAGAAAGTCCTCACTGAGTAGCAGTCTAAAATCCTCCCTTATTTGAGCAACTGCAGGGAACAGTTTTCTTTCCTTTTTGCCACACTTATTAGTTCCTTCTAATGTGTCAATTAGAGTCTAGACATTTATCTTTCTCTCTGTTTTCCTCCTTCTATCTCTTTTTTCCCCTCTCCCCCCCCCCCCTTTTTAGCTCTGCCTGGATCAAAGCTATCCATCAAACTCCATCTAGTTAATAATATACAATCATTTTGATTTTATGGAATTATATAAGCAAATCAGGCAGTGCAGCAAAGAGAACATCAGTTCTCCATTAGAGAGAGAGCTGCCTGTCATTAGCCATCTCCACTCCAGAAGCACAAGCACATGACTGTGCTGATAGCGCTCTCCCAGGCCCTTGGTGCCTTGAGTGGTCCCCTGTGAGTCTGGCATTGAAAGTTAGCCATACCCGGGAGATGTCTTTTCCCCTGTAATTATCATCACAGGCTTGGCTACATATTCAACCTACCAAAGAACGAACCATGTGAGAGTAACTTCAGGAGTTTGGCTTGGAACGACAAAATCAAGCACATTCAGCGTTCAGATAAAACAATCTAGGCTGAAGCCAGCTGTCAGAGGCATTCTTGGTCTGCAGATGGATTGTTTTATCATTCTGGGGCTTTGTTTTCTCTTTCTTTCTTGTTTACCTTAATCGGCAATGAAAGCACCCATGGATGGACACGTCCTTGATAATGGAGCCCATGTTAGCATGTCTGATATTATGATTCAGAAGTTTGAATAAGGGGTTATAGAGGCAGGAAGATCCAGAGAGCTGAGCTCAGAAAAGGGAGTCTTAACGTCCCGAGTTCTAATCCCAGCCCTGCCTCTGACAGAACAATTCTGGCCTATAAATCATAGTGAAAAGAAATGGGGCTTTAACCGGCTTCCCAACTGAGCAAATGGTGCATGGAGGAGTTCTCTTGGGATCAGGCACCCCCTTACATGGGGCTATTTCTACCCATTTACTATGCCAAAGACCCTCTCCTAAAAACTCAGCTACATGCTACTTCAAATGGAGCCCCAGTGGAGCACGTTCTCCATAGTACCCAGGGTATGCCTCCCCCATCCCATGTGTCAGCAGCCTTCTAGACCTGGTCCCCTTCTCACTGGAACATGTGAACCAGTCCTGCTGTGGAGGGTGGGATTTGTGCCACAGGCATAGAACAGAGCAAAACTACTACGTTTGTTCCCAGAGACGGTCTAGAACATAAAGGAGAACTCTTGGCTAGGAGAAAAGCAAGGTCCGCTAACAGACTTGTGAGTAAAGATGCCTTTGCAGACATTTTATAAGGCAGATTATATAATTAAAACAGTCTTCGTTGTTCAGTTGCTTCCTTGGAGCCAAAGGCATCAATACGGACATTTAAAAGCCTGTATTTTTAATGAAATGGTCTGAATGTCCTTCTCAGAACAGTTCATATCACGCTTGTCCATGCACCAAGAACAACCCATACTTTGAGTCCAAGGTGGCTTCCGTTTCAGAGTCAGGGAAATAGTATATGTGAAGTCTCCAGGAGAAAACACAGAGAGGGTCCCTGCAGCATGCTGCATCAGCTTTTTGCCTCATCACCCACTGACAGCTGCCTCTGCGGACAACTTCCAAATTTTGAGTCAGCGTACCCTAAGTCAGCAAGTCAGTGTACACTAAGTTACAACCTGTCACAGAGCAAGCTGCACATACCGTAGTTACATGCTTATTGTGCACAAAAATATAATCACCTTAGCTCCACTTCAGTGAGCTCACCATGAACTATCTGGTTCCCAAGGAATGGTGGGACGATACCTAGTCACTACTGAGTTACTTAGCTCTAGTTTATCTCCATGGAATTTCATTAATTCTCTCAGAGGGAAAAATCTCTGGGAATCAAGACATGGCTCCAAAGTTCTCAGCTTCAGAGATTTCTAAATGAAATGCCAAGACCCAGAGTAGAAATCGCTTTGGTTTGCACAATTGTACATCATAGAAGTGAATGAATCTCCTCAAAGACTCAAAGTCATCTTCAATATCTCATCTGCAGAGCTTCCTGCAAGAGTGCTACTTGAATTCTAACTCCAAGGAATTATCTCCAGTCTTCAAGAGGTTTCTGTATCAGAAAACACCCGGTTGACTTCACCCATTCAATAGTTCCTCCTTTTGACTCATTGTTATGAGTACTGAGATCTCATTATCCCTGAAGACTACTTTTTCCATTTTGTCAACAACCCACCCACCCCAATGCTGTAGATGAGTCATTAATTCAAGCTGGGTCTAACTAGCAACTTCTTAGCCTGTTCTACATGACTGATCCTTTTCTGAGTTTTACCAGCTTGGTCTGTTAAGAATCTTGCCTTTGCTATCTTAGTCTAGTTAGTTACTGCTTTCCTTGGAAAATTCCAAAGTATGCATACATACTTTCTCAGCCTTGAGCTGTACTTCTACCTTGCACAAGCTAAATTGAATTTGAGATAATGTCCATGGAATAGAGCATTATCACAGGGTCATGATTTTTATTTATTTATTTTTGATGTTACATAAATGCTGACACAAAGCATAGCCTCTATTTTAAGAGTAGGTCATGCTGGTCTTCTGACATTGCTCCATTCCAAAGACATTATTTGTGATACAGCAAATTATTGCTATAGACAGGGCTTATCAGTGGCTGAATGTTGATCACAAACAAATGGTACTTGCTCATACTTCCCTGGTGACTAGCTCATTATTTTCCAGAATTCTGATTAGAGTAGATGAATTGGCACCTAGCAACTCGGAAATGGGAGCACCAAGTGTCTACATGAGGGTTTGGACATCATTTTGGTGTCGCTCCAGCCCCCAACGCCACCCAGTGGAAGACCAACTTACCTGAAAGTCTTCATTTTATGAACAAACCGTCTAGAATTTTATTTCTATAGCTTGCTAGTGACTTAACGATAAGCCATCTTGCAATCTGATTGCCTGGCTTTGTATTCCAACTTGTCAGTGGGTTGGAAGAGCCACAGAAGAGAGCAGTTTACAGCTTTCAATCAGAGGTGAGAGCCCTCCTTTCAGAACCTACAACTGACAAAAGAAGTTTTGTTTGATCACTAAGGGCCTGCAACCACTCACGCTAAAGAAAAAAATCTCCTATTGACTTCAGTGGGAGCAGAGACAAACAAGATTCAAAGTGGGACTGGACATGTATATAGAGGGCAACAATACCCAGAAAAAACTGAATTAGTGAGGAATAAAATTTTGGGTGGGAATTAAACCTCATGCTTCATGATTTAAGCCAATTTCTATTAGAAATCAGGATAAAACCTATGTGGGGGTGCAATTATTCCACACTTGCTACTGGGGGATTCTTATACCTTGCTCTGAAGCATCTGATTTTGGCCTCTGTCAGAGGCATGACACTGGATTTTCTGAACCTCAGTCTGGTCCAGTCCAACAATTCCTGTGTGAATATGTATCTATGGAAGGCTCAGTGCTCCTGTCGTATTAATCCAATAGTTTCCTTAGCCACCTTAGAAAAAACAGTAAACCCCACAACTGAGCTAATCCAACCCATCAACAGAGCAAGTCATGACCTGCCTCTGCCTTTTTCCGGAGCAGATTTTCAAAATTGCTCAGCACCTGACAGCAATGGGAGCTGCTGGGTGTGGAGCAATATTGAAAATCTGTCCCTGAGGGTGTAACTCTATGGGAATGCAAATCCACAGTGATTTGACTTTACAAATTTGATGCCATGTGTACAGCACCGCTAATTTGTTTCCAGATCTCTAATCTACTCAGTGTCTCTAAGAGATCCAAAATGGACTTTGAGATTTTTAATAAATGAGGCATGAGGACTCTCTTTTTTACATTTAGCAGAACCACCACATTTCTCAATATTAATACAAAACATTTCAGTCTCCTCATGAATCAGGTTCCAAGACTCATCTTCTCAGAGTCAGGCCAATGCCATAACCTGGATTACACTTCCTGTTTTACCTGGTGCTTCAGGTATAAAACAGTCTGTTAAGCATTGACAGACTATCATGGGAATGTTTTTAAACCGCTAGCAGGGGTGAAAGTAACTTAAAAGATTTACCCGTACTCTGGAGTCCTGAGCAGGGGTGGGGCCTCAACTGGATGAGGCATGGCCTCAGTTGGAAGAGGCGTGGCCTCAACTAGAAGAGACTGGGTTTCTAAATCCCTGAGCTCTTTCAGTAACTGCCCGAGCCCCATTGTTGGAACCCTGGGGTAGCAGCGGCAGCCAGAGGCTCCGGCGGCGATTTAAAGGGCTAGGGCTCCAGCAGCTATTTAAAGGGCCCGGGGCTCCAGCTGCTGCTGGGAGCCCCAGACCCTTTATATTGCCTCCTGGGGAAGCCAGTCCCCAGTACGGCACACCAGCTCTCGCCGGTATGCTGTACCGGGGCATACCAGCTTACTTGAACCTCTGACCTCTAGCAAAACTTATGCAATCAGTTCTTCCAGCAACAAACACTTTCTTTAAATCAAATCAAGGTGGTAACCCTTTCCTTCACTCTAACAAATTTTTACTTGGGACATACACACAAACATATGAGAATCAAAGAATATTAAGGTGGAACTAGGGTTAGTGCATGTAACCTATACTGATGAGTGAATGTCAGTGTTCAGAAGTTTGGTTTAATTTGGTAGCCAGGCGCTTACTTCAGCTTTTTCCACACCAACCAGAGTTTGTAGTTCATGTGTGGGTTAGATATCATGCAAGGACAGGCTTTCATGAGATTTCCGTAGATCCCACTTCCAACAGATCTGGAAATATTATTCCAAAACCCACTTTTTCTCATTGACCGGAAATCAGGACTTCTGGGCCTTATTCCCAGCTCTAGACTTGCGGGAGAAAGTGTTTATGTGAATTTGACACTGTAACTGAAGAGTTTACCAAAATGCGTGTGCACAGGGGGCCTGAATTAAGGTTTCACAGACAACCTTTCGGGTGACAGACTTTGTAATTCTTTTTGCACAGTTTTTTTCCATGTAATATATACACACAGAGAGACAGCATGTCATAATTGTTAGATATGCTATACGTGTAAAGGGACTAATATATCAAAGAGGCCACTTTCACATTAGTTTGTATGTGCGTCAATATATGATCACACATAAATTCAGTATGTAAAACAGATGCTACATAAAAAGCATTTGACATTCCATATAGTTTTGTTCCACATGAGCAGTGCTGATCTCTCAAATCAAGGGCATTTCAAGGTGCAAAATGAAGCTTGTTGCAAATTTACGAGTCTTTCCTGTCTCTTGGAGGCTTTTCTAGTGCTTTGACTTAACAAGACTGAGGTTAAGGTAGGTGTGATAGGCATTTAATTACAAGCACACTTTATTCCTCTGACAAGTTCATGTAAGAGTGTGCCTAAACGAGAGTAATTTCAGCCCCAGATCAGTACCAAAGCATTTGCTGAAGCAAAGACACATAAGTGAGGACAGAACAATTTAAATAATAGTCAGAGAGAAGAAACCTTTGATTGCAAGTTCAAATGTGGAGGGGGGTTTTGTGCACAAAACTAATGCACTTGCAAACTTCACAGATTCAATTAGGGAGGAGCAGAGAGAAATTACGCAGTGCTTAAATGAATACTGCAGTCACGGTCTTTGAATTTTTAAATGAACTCATTTCATCTATGCCTGCACCCCTTTCCACATTCACTATTTGTGAATATTCTAGCAGGGAATTTGCTGGCAGGAATGTTCCCCAAAACAGTGCATTTTAAGCCAATCTTAGAGAATAGTCACAAAATGTAAATTGCAGATTCATAGCTGCAAATAATCACTGTGAGTCAGCAAAAGTATTTAACCATCATGACTTGTATGGAATTATTCACATGCTTAAAGTTAGGAAAACACTTAAGAATCTTGCAGAATATGGGGCATTATTATTAGTTACAGGAGCCCAGCTGCTCCACTGAGCTAAGCACTGTACAAATACTTACTAATGGACTCTCCTTGACCCAAAGACAATCTAATTTGAGGCAAGATGCAACAAGTATGTTTGGCAAACAAAAGAGGGAATGGAGAGGAGACCATGAAAATAAGATTGAATGAGTCCATGGGTTGCTATTGCACAGATTGATGATTCGTTAGGGACATTTTTTGTTAATAAATAAAATCTGTTAATAAATAAAATCAAGCTGCTCCTGGAGGCAACACAGCAGAAGTAGGTCTTGAGGTCAGAGCTGAAGTATGCACCCGTGAAAACTGATTGCAAGAGTGACAAATGATCCAATCAGGGAGCAGAAGCATGGCATGTGACCTACACGTGTCCAAACAAAACAGCTCGAATGTAAAATACTTGCCACAAACTAGTTGCCGGCAATCTACAGGCCCAGATTTGCAATCTGAACTCCTGCATCAAATTACTTCAAACAATCAAGACAGTTGAGAAAATGGCAGTCTGCTCACTGACACTTCGTGAGCAGAGAAAAGGGCAAAACTCATCAAATGAATTATCCATGTGCCCGTCACTGAGCTCTAGTTAGAATTGTTTGCAGGCCATGCGCGCTACGGCTGCCAGTCTACTCTGGTTACAACCCAGCTCTTCCTCCTCACGGGACACACAGGATCTCCATTGCCGGAGTAAGACCTCTCCAGCTATTGAGGGAGCTTGAAGATGTCACTGTCCTCAAAAATCCAGGCAGAGCACAGGCAGCACCCAAAATGAACACTTCAGGAGAGACAGCCTGTTCCAGTAGATTGTGCAGGGAACCAGGGCTCCAGAGACCTGGGTTCTGTTACTGGGTTTGCCTCTGACCGTGTTCAATTAGTTTCCCCTCTCTTTCCTCCCACCCTCTCTATTTGGGTTGTAAGCTCTTTGGTGCAGGGACCATCTCTTATTGTATATTTGTACAGCGCCTCGCATAATGATGCCCTGAACTTAGTGGGGACGTCTTAAGTGCTCCCACAGTGCAAAGAAATTGAATGTCTAACCTCCATTTTAAAATGCCATCCCAGTTTCAAAAGGGTTTGGGGGGGCCCCGGGCTCGCCTTTCTCAATCAGTTCCTCCATCGGCCAGCAGTGCTCTGTGCTGAAGAGCCCCGGAACAATGTGAGTGTTGAGGTAAAGGGAGAAAGGAAACACACCCAAAATGGCTGCATTTGAACTGACAGACACAAGTATAGGTTAAATGCCATCCCCATATCTGCAGGAGAGGCTCATTAATATTAACGAAGGTGTGAGGGAGGGAGTCTTTAGCAGATTCCATTCCACTCAAAGAGGAAAGAAACATATTTATTCCCAATGATGGGCAGTAACATAGTTATGCCCTTTCTGCATTTAGCCTTACACATTCTAGTTTCTTTATCCAACCAACTGTTACACTGAAATGTAAATTGAAAACCATTTAAAAAACATGCTTTTTTTCCCCCAACACGAACAATTCACAAAACATTTTGCTCAGCCTGACTCCACATGTTTAGGCCAAAAACTAAAAATCAGCACGTAAAATTTCCTCTCAGCTTTATGTAGAGCCCAGCTGTCACTTTCTGGAAGTTAGAGGGCAAGAGATGGAAAGTCGCCCACTCGCTGAGAAGAGGTTTGTAAGGTGGCAAAGATACAGAAGCTACCTGTAGGATTCCAACTGCCCCCAGGATTTTTGAATCAAGGTCTAAAGTAGACAGATGTGTAAGTTATAAAGATAGAGACAAATGAGCAGCCTTGCCTAATAGTTATGGTCTTAACTTGAAAAACTGTGATTAATATTCTGATTACCAAGTGTCTGATCCAATACCCATTGAAGTCAATGGAAAGACGTCCACTGACTTCAATGAGCTTTTTGTCACCCTCTTACAGCCAGATTTTGAAAGCATGCCCAGCACCCACAAGTGACGCCTGATTTTCAGAAATCTATTTAGGCTCCTAAACAAAGTAAAGAGACTTTCGAAAGTTCTCAGTGGAAGCTGCTGGATGCTGAGCATTTTTGAAAGTCTGTCTGCTTCATCAAGGTACCTAAAAGGGGGCTAGAGAGCTTTTGAAAGTCCAGCCAGTTATTTAAGCTAAACGGGAACAGCTGGTTGCTCTGATCTTTCAAAAATCTGGCCTTACGTGTTCAGAAAGCTGGCTGCCCTTCTGTAGCTGTGAATTAATAGTAGTATCTGGACAGCAGACAGCCTGATCTGCAGCTATCCAAATGTGAATATCTGTGCCCGCAATTCATTTTAAGGCATCCAAAAATTGTCTGGATGGGGTTTTTTTTTAGTGCAGACTATGGATGCCAACACAAAGGTTGCACCTCACCACACCTGAAAACTCACCTTTATGTCTATACTGGGTGCATATGCAAGGGAAGCATAGACCGTGACCAAGGGAAGCTTGGGAAATGGTCCAACGTAATCCAGGGGACACATTCCAAGCCACAGAGAGACGTGAAAGCAGAAGCCTGTACATCAGCAGGCGACATGGTTGCATCTGAATCTCGGCATCTTTTTGGACGCCTCTGCCTTTTGATTTTGTGCAGTGGCAGAGCAAATCCCTTTTACATACACACACTTCAGTTCATGTGGTTAGCAAGTCCCTAAGGAACGAGGGACATAGGACATGAAAAGCTTTTTTAAAAAAGTGTATCCCTTTGCAGAATATCCATTATCTTTGCAGTTTTTGATGCGCAGAAGGGAGGACGTGTGCCACTCACTCTTGATTTAACCCCTTCTCTTCCCTTACTTTCCCTTGAAAAGACAAATCCCAAGACTAATTTTTACTTCGTATCTGTTTAATTCTTGAGTGGTTACTATGGAAACCACAAACACACACAATCTAGCGATGGCTAATGTCAGTGTCGGTGTCATTCCCTGGGTTGTATAACCCAGCTGTAATCCTGGCTAGGTTTATAAAAAGGGGTGAATTGGCCAAGCCCTTGGGGTGGAGGGAACATCTCGATTCCTTAATGAATTATATTTGATAGAAATCATCTCCCCAACCCCACAACAGTGACACTTACACCTGTGACTCAATCAAACCATCTGAAAATCAATTTCTCACTGCAGCCTGACGAGATCCAGAGAGTCCATTGTTCCTTTTCTGGGCAACAGTCATATATCTTGGAGAGCTTATTGTTTGATGAAATACAAGCTATCCAGAAGAAAGTGGCACTGAACAAATGGCTCTGCACCGTAATATATTCAAAGAAGTTTGATTTAAATCCAGGCGAGAGGTAGGTGGAGGTCCTACAATCTGTTCAGCAGGCGTCTCGCCCTGCCAAGGATTTTAAAGCGATTCACAACTAAATCAGAGATGACACCAACCTGAGGTAAACTGCATTGGGGAAAAAAAAGACAAAAGAAGACTGTGTGAGATGCGTCTTGTTTTATCCTCTCTGGATCTGAGGGAAGCAATTCAGGCTACAGGAGCGAATCAAAGCTGAGCCTCTTTTAGTGGGTTTTCTTGAGCTCACATTTCTCAATCTGGCAGGAGCACATTACTAGGGCACATCTGTAATTTCCTTTATTTGGGTCTGTATTTGTTGGCATAGGTACAGTTTCCCCTTGCAGTAGGAGGGAGCATATGTTTGGACTCTTTTCTGGGTCACAGTACACTGCTGCCATGGGACGATCTAACACAGGATATTTGGTGTGTCTCTTGCAAAGTTATTAGGTTAGGCAAGTAAAAAAAAAATCTGTCTCTAAGTAGCCTTCTGCTGATTGGGTGACATTAATTAGGCTTTAAAATGGAAAAGGCTAATAGGAAAGAATGACATGCCTGTCGGGGTGAATAAAATATATCGATCTCTAAGTAGTAAGCTGGCAACCATTCACTAAGAGGAAAATCTATGATTTAAAAGTAGCTTGGTGATAAACATAGCATAGCTCCCTATTCATTCATTTAGATCTACTTTAGTCAAATGCATGTGATGCAGGAGTCACTGCAGGACATGCTACAGGCATGTGTTATACAGGAGGTCAGCGTAGATGATTAATGGTCCCTCTTCTTCCCTAAAAGTCTATGAGTTCACTAAGCTACCATCAGGCTGACGGAAGGTCCCAGATTGTCTCAAAGAGATGCTGCCGGTCATCTCACAAATATTTAGATACCGAAAAAGACTGAGGCACCTACTGTCCCACACATAAGGGCTGCACATTTGTTACCCAGACCCTCATCAGCCTCCATGACTTGATTCCTCACTAGCGCTGTCAATCCCAGAAATGCAAGAATCATTCTATACCCCATGGTCAGTACTGAGCACCACTCCCCAATGAGCCGGAGGACTAACCAGCCCATCCCACAGCAGATTAATGAGCTCAGCTGGGTTGCAGCAGGAGCACCTGATTGGCCAGCCCATCTGATCTGCTAGCTCCCCTCGGCCAACCTGCCTTTAAGCTCAGAACAGCAGCAGCAGCAGCAGGCTGCTCCATGCTTTGGCCCCCAGCTGCTCTTGTGTGTCTCCTGCCTCCACTCCAGTTTTCTTCTTGGTTTCTGACCCTTGGCTTTGATTTTCAGCCTGCTCAGTTCTAACCACATAGTGGGATGGCTGGCACACAGGCCTGACATTCATAACTATACTGCCATTGACAGGAGTGCCACTGTCTGGGCACTTATGGGGAATGGCTTTGAGACAAGATGGGTCGGCGCAAGGGACAAGTATGTTCTGGAGGTGCCTGACAGCAAATGGAACAAGGTATTTAATACCTGCTCATCACTAGTCCCTGTAAAAACTGATTCTCTGCAAAGAGGGACAGGATTTATTACTCACCCTGTTTGCCACAGTAGCAATTGAATTCTCAGAGGCACATAGGAAAAAGCAAAGGTCAATCTAAGGAGGAGAAAATAGAAGAAGGCTGTTGTAGCATCCCTGAAGGACAGCGTCTCAGATTTGACTGAGTTAAACTATTACCAGTAACAGTAACACAACAGTCCCCTTTTCAGTCAGTGATAAATCCGTGGCCCACAAGTGCATTCATTTGCAGAGAGTGGGGATGAAGGACTAGGGAATGTATTAATGTGTTTTCCCATCTGAACAAAACCTTTTCCCATAGTCACGATGGAGGAGGAGACAGGAGGGAACCTGTAGCAAGCTGCATTTTGCTGTTTAATATTGACATTTTGCTAGACAGTCAGGATTCTTGGTCCTTTTGCAGGAATTGCTGTGTTCTGCAGGGGGCTCGGAGGGATGAACCCTATTCAAGGAGCGGTGAGTATCCTTTTCCAGGAGGTGTGGACTTTTTAAAACAAATCATTTGGTGCAATGTAATCCATTGCCCAGACACACAATTTGCTCTTCAGAGGGATTTTATGAGCCAAGGAATAAGTCAGTGTGATGGGGTGTATGGATCCAATACTGGTCCTAATGAGAGCCTGGGGGTGCAATCAGCCACTCCCTGCTTCGCCTGCAATAGGTGTCAAGTCCTGAGGGAGGAGTTAAAAGGGCCCTGACCAGGAAGAGCAGATCTCTGGCTCTCGTGCCCCTGTGAGAGAAGTGTGGTTAGAGCCAGGGAGCTGAGCGGGATCGGGACTGCTGGCAAACAGGGCTTCCCTGGCGGAAGGCACGTCTGCAACAAGCAGCCCAAGGAAGTTGGGAAGGAGCAGCAGGGTGTGAATCTGCCCAGGATTCAGCATGCTGATGAACAAGATTGCATGGAGGAAGATTCCTGCTGACTATCCTCCAGGGGAAAGGAGAAATCTCCCCCTCGGGAAGAACCAGCTAGGTGGCAGAAAGTGCTACAAAGTTCTGCAGGGAGCTGGTGGCCACAGCTTAGAGAGAGCAGAGGTGATACACTGGGAGCCAGCCTGGGAAGAGGTTGAGGCAAAGGCCCAAGAGAGGGTGAGGTAGGAGTGGTTCAGGGAGGCAGAAAGGGATCTGTGTAGTCATGCCTTCACTGCCTATGCAAAAGGGTCCTTACCCAGAACCCAGTAGAGAGGGCTTGGTTTCCTGTACTGGCCCATCTAGGAAAACAGAGCAGAACCCACAGCTCCCTGAAAAGTGGGGGAAGGACTTAACCCTGATACCAGGGGTAAGAGCTAGTGAGTCTGGGCTTGGACCAAAGTGACGTGCACAAACTATTGTTGGACTACAGATTTATCCCGGAACGGGTGAGACCCCGTGTGACCTGGCTGGAGGGTCAAGGGCCAAGCAGCTGTCAACAGGGGGTGAAAAAGGAGAAGAGCCTGCTATGCCAGACCCAGCCACTGGGGGCGCACCAGGTGGGGAGTCTCATGCTTACGGGCACCTTTGGCAGATGCCTGCCAAGCTTCAGAGATCCACCACAGCTCACCCTGTAGGCTAGGCTCCCGCTTGCAATACGACACACTGGCACAGGTCATCAGTGGAACCCAGGACCTCTGGATGTAAAACCACCGGATCCCTGTTTCCAAAAGAGTCAAACCCCTGCATGTGGAGTAGCCACTAAAGGAGGGCGGAGACTCCTGGCAAGCATAAGATTTCCCTTTGATTTCAAGGCAGGGGCTCCCAGACGTCCCCACAGAACCGCCAGCCAGCAGTATCAGAGCCCTGTACTCATTCAGCTTCATATCCATGTCCACTAGAGGAAGGACAGCATATTAACCGTCTAGCGCATTGCCCTCCACAGTCACAGCGACATGCCAGCCTCTGACCTTAGCAGTGAGGTGGAGCTGAGGAACCGGTTTCTTTCTTAAGTACTTTAATTTATTAAAATGAACTGGAAGACTGGGGAGGGGATGGAGCTTAAGGGGATGTGTTGGATATCCCTTCATTTGTGCCAACAGCCAAGAAACAGGCAATAAGGGCACGTTCACACTTTGAGCTGAGGGGGAGATTCCCAGCTGAAGGAGACATAAGTGTGCTAGTTCTCCTTGACCTAACACACTAAAAATATGGTGTGTTAGGTCAACCCGCAGGAACGACTGGCTGTCCCAAGTCCATAACCCTAAACCTCGGATCCTGCAGTCCCGCTGACAGGACTACTCACATGACTAAAAGTACCAGGCATGCTTAAATCTTTGCAGGATAGAGGCCTAAATGCCCGGTCCTATCAACCGAGAATCTTGACCAACATTTCTAGTTGCTTTATATTTTAGCACCTGTAATGCTCTTGTTTATTACACAAAACACTATGTTTTATTTATTTTATTTCAACACTAGGCCATGGCTAATCTCTGAGGGTTTAAAGACATTCAGACATTCTATAAACAATATCCTCAACAAGTAGGTCTGTCAGAATTGTTTTTAATATATTCTCCGGTTTAATCAGATTTCAGTGTCAGAATCTTACTACAATATGGGGTAAATACAGCCAAAAAAACTGCACGCATTTTAGAATACATATAATCTACATATGATAAATATATGTAATAATTAAGATGCTTAAAAGCTTTTTTTAATTAAGTGAAAATATATAATGCACAATGCAAAATTTAAATTAAAACTGCAAATATTTTTAAATGTTAAACCCCCACTATGTTATTGTCTGCTTCCTATTCAACAAGTTTCTTCCAGGCATGTTGACAGCTAGCAATGTTAGCATTAAAATGAATCTTTTTAAAACAAATGCAGGCTTATGTTACTTACTGCAGTTGTGAATTAATATCACTTACTCAATGTCTTGATTACATTCAATCATTTTATTTCCCAGTGGTTTAAATACATAAATAGCTGCAGCATATTTATTACATTTTTGCATTTTAATATTTTCTTTAATTAGGTGCCAGTGTATTACAGACTATAACATAATTACACAGAGGGAGGGTGTGTTGTTTATAGTTTCTTCACATACTTTGGGTTTGTTTTGTTTGTTTGCTTTAATCTTTTTAAGGTGCCCCCAGATAGTATGTACCTTGAAATCTTTAAATAATAGGTCTTAATAGACTTCATTAATACTCGGGGTTGTTTATATTCTGAATAAACAAACTTTGGATGAGGGTGCGGAGTCTTATTTAGGCCACAACTATGCTACAGATTCCTGCCAGCATAACCCTGTCAGTCAGTGGTGTAAATCAGTGTGATCCCTGACTAAGAGCTGTGCTAGCAACAGTCATAGACACAATTATACTGGCAAAAGTACACTTTTGCTGGCGTCACCCCCAGCTGTTCACCGTACCGGTAGGAAGTTATTCAAGGTGAGGGTAAATCTGCCTTGTGGCTTTTTACTAGTTTTGCTCAAGCCAGGGGCTGGAATAATCTATACTGGTAAAAGGGCTGCTTGGTTATACCAGGATAGCTCCTCCTAGACCATACCCACACTATGAGGTGGTATAGTGGTATAGTCAGGGCTGGTGCAACCCCTAGGCAAACAAAGCGACCGCCTAAGGCGCCAAGGGGTTGGGGGCACCAAAAAGCGCTCTCAGGGCAAATAGTGGAGCAGAGGTGCGCTGGGGTAGGGGGGGGGCAGTGAGGGCACCCTCAGCAAGTAACGGGGGGGGCACGCAGGGGAACCGCTTCCTGCCCCAGCTCACCTCCACTCTGCCTCCTCCCCGAGCATGCCGCCCCGCTCTATTCTTCTTCCCTCGCAGGCTTGCCGCACCAAACAGCTGATTGGCGCCACAAGCCTGGGAGGCAGGAGAAGTGGAGCGGCGCTGGCGTGCTCAGGGAAGGAGGCGGAGCCAAGGTGAGCTGGGGCAGGGAGCTGCTGCAGTGGGGGCTCCCCGGGCAGAGGCGGGGCAGGGAGTTGCCGTGGGGGGCTCCCCAGGAGGGGAGCTGCCATGGGGGGGGAGGGCTCCTTGGGTGCTAAAGTTTGAGAACCGCTGGTGTAGACTGTTTTGTTTTGTGTAAACCTTAGAGTGTATCCCAGCCGAAGAGTGTTTTTCCCAGTATAGCTTATGTCTAGGCTTGGAGGGATTAGATTTTTATCTGTAAACGCTGATTTCTCCATACATGCACCAACTGATGAAAAAATATTTCCATTAATAATAAGTAAGAAAAATGCGGCCTGAGAACTAATTAGTCTGATTTATTGCTATTTACTCTGTATATTTTGACATATGATGCTGACTATTTGCATATTACTGTTTTATAAAGCTTTAATTTTTTGACTCTCGATGTCTCCCGTCATTAAATAATTGTCCGATTCCCCCATAATTTCCTGCAGCTGTGTGAAAATGTAAATTGATAAAACAACTTAAAATCCATGGTTTTTGTACAACTATGAAAATTTAAATTTAAAAAACGCTTTAGAATCAATATTATCCGTCAATATACAAAGTAAAAGTTGAATCCTGCCAGGTCTACTTATGTGTCTCAAGGTGTAAACTTTTCAGCAGAAGCTTTTATACCAATATAACATGCATCTACACAGAGGGCTTTTCAATATAGCTATTGCACCATTATAACTGTGTCCACACTAGGGCTTGTACTAGTATAACTATATCATTTTATATAAAAAATAATCGCTCCCTTGACCAATATGGTTACACTGGTATAACTTTCAAGTGTAGACAAGGCTTCAAGTGCTCTTTCCATCACTGTACCAGTGTAAACTCTGCCTTAAAGTAGATGCATATTATTGCCACCTACCTAAAGATCCTGTTACACCGTCAGAGTGGGGTAACGAGGCCTTTGCGTAAATGAGAATCAGGTCCAAGGGCTCTAATTACAACTGTTTTGCACATGCAAATCCTTTCCGGTTAAGGATGCGCGAGTAAAGCGAGAGGGCTAAATTCCATCCTGATAGGCAGGTGCACAGCTCCTCTTGGTGCTCTCACTGTGGAAGCAGAGAGAAGTTCTTGGGAGAAGACAGTCTGAAGTACATGCATGACAGAGAGAAACAAGAAGCCCTGTTTCTATATAGGCCTAAGGGGCAAGATTTTCAAAGCTGAGCTCTTCTGAAAAATCAGGAGTGAAGCCCTGACTTCAGTGGGGCCAGGGTTCCACCCCTGGCCTTTATTTTGGTGCCTAAAAGGGAGCGGAGATCTTAGTGCCAAATGTAGGTGCTGAGCTCTTAAGCCTTTAGAGACCTCGCAAACTTAGCACATAGTCTTCAAAATATTTTGCATCACCTGACCAGCCTTTGGAGACAAAAGCAGTATTTCTGTCTGTGTAGGCAGAATATTCCATGGGTAAAATCCTGACCTCCATTCCCAGAAATGGGACTTTTGATAACAACTTCACTGGTGCCAGAACTTCACCCCAGGGGCTTTCTGACATGCTCGAAAACCAGAATTTAATAGCAGCTTTCCCAGGGAGTAAGGAGTAACTTCCATTCTCATCATCTTGACATTGCAATATCTCCAATTCTAAATATGTCCAAGTCGAAATACGATTTAGAATGTTTAGATTTAATTTGCATTGTTTTAAATGTGGGGGGCGGAGCTAAAAACTTTTTCAAGACAATCCAAGAGTTGCACATTCAACGGCATCAAAAATAACCTTGAAATCCATTCAGCAAGCAGACAGGGTTTTTGCCGTATATCTCGTTTAAGTCAGTCCTTACTTAACATCTCTACTTTGGCCTTTTTTCTCCTGTGCCAACACGAAACCCCATGGCTTTGGTGAGGATCTGCCCACTTTGAGCTGCTGCTAGGATGGGGGGGGCTTAGTTTGCACTTACATAGCCCCATTTACCCAGGGATCTCAAAGATCTTTGCGAACATCCCTACGAGGGAGATTAATATGTTTTAGCACTTCTGCCTTTGAGTTTTACTAGCGCGGATGTTTGCAGCATGGGTAGAGCTCATCTCTGTGCAACAGCTCAGCAGCAGGCCTAAGGCACCTGGGTGAATTCCACCCGCAGCAAACATCCAAGTCATAAGTGTGAGGTTTTGCAGAAGCCAAAATTTTAAATTACTGTGTGTTGGGCACTATCGCTGGAAGTGTTTGTGCACTCATCTAATCAGGGAGCAGAAACAAGTCTACGTGACCTATCAGAAGCAAGCAGCACAGCTGGAACAGAGAATACTTACGAAGAGCTGTTTGCAATCAACCCACAGAGTTGAAAAAACCTGGCACAAAGAACTATTTGAATTATTTAAAACCACAAATAAATGTGAGGCAGCCACTTGCTGCTAGTCGACATTCCGAGAGCAGGGAAAGCGGCTAAGTCAATTGGATGTGTCACTCCTTGTCAATTGTTCCCTCTACTATTGTTATGACAGGGCTACAGGCACAGAGACGCTCAATCGCCGTTGTACTGCCAGGGAGCGGGTGCAGGGAGAGGCAAAGCATCGCAAAGCCAATGCAGAGGAATTGGCCCATTGACTCTAGCAGATCCCACAAGTCTGCATAAATCCCGGGCAATATTCTGAGTCTGAAGACCAGACCATCCGCTGCGTCTGTAGGAGAGAGCACAGATCTGCAGAGATCCCCGAGGGATCTATCAAGTCCAGGGCTAGGCTAGCTGTGGGGTTCAAACCCCTCCTCATCTGACATGGAAGAAATGTCATATCCCTTTCCTCATTCCCCCTTGGGCGAGGGAGCCATGGGCCTTACTTACATTTCTGAAGTCCTTTGCTGCCTGGGTTAGCACAGCACAGGGAAGCATTAGAGAGAATGGATGTCAGCTGGTTGATCACTCAAATCCCAGCTGTGCTCAGTTTCATGAGTGATAACATCTGTGTCAATTACCCAGGTATCAAGGCAGGCCTCTGTGTACTAGAGGCCAAAAGGAATGGCTTGGTTTGGGCTTTCATCCAAGCAGGTGTTGTTCCTCAAGAGCTTGAGTGCTGGCTAGGTTGCCTGACAATGCCTACAACTGCAGCTGGCTCGCTCAGCTGAGCGTATGGTACCTTTTCCTGTGATTAACACTCTCCTGTTAGATACAAGTCTGGCCCCATTGTTTAGATGTGGGGGGTAAATATAACTATATATTTGACCTCAGAACAATACCATTCTCACGGGCCGGGAGCCTCCCGACTTACAGCTTCCTTTATCCGGGATAAGCACCGTGGCCTAGATCTGTAAAAGGACTGCAGTGTTGCAATGCTCAGTGGCATGGGGCCTTATCTTTAGGCACCTAGAAAAATCACAGGAACAACACTGTGAGATTCAGAAAGCCTGAGTTAGGTGCCTAGACTGCCTGTATAATGAATAGGGGGGGTGGGGTGGGAGGGAGAAATACCATACGATGTGATTCATAAAGCCTGAGAGAGGTGCCTAGATTCCCTGTATAATGAATGGGTTGCGGGGGGAGAGAGATATCGTACAATGTGATTCACAAAGCCTGAGTTAGGTATCTAGACTCCCTGCATAATGAATGGAGGGGGAAGAGATACCGTACAATGTGATTCACAAAAGCAAGTGTGCTAGGCAGGAAGCCACCTGAGCTAACCAACGGAGAGGCCAGCGAGAGGGCTGTGTCCAAAGCCCCTCTCCGCAGAGATAGGCACCTAGGGTCAGGCCAGAGAGAGGTGCCTCTCTCTGCTTAGCAATCCATGAACTCATCCCTCTGTCAGAGGCTTTGGCACCTGAGTTGTTCCTTGCGGGACTGAGTTGGGTGCCTGCCTTCCTCCACAGAGAAATGGCTGGAGAAAGTGGTGGGGGTGCTCTAACCAGTGGGCAGCACCATCTCCTCCAGCAGCCAGATTTTGAATAGGACCTGATCAGGTAGGTGTTCTGAGTACACGATTTATGCAGCTCAAGGCCTGTTTTCCCCTTGATCTGTGAATCACCATGGTGCTTGGGCAGGAGACAAGCAACCGGATGCCTAGAATGAGGCAGCAATGTTCATGCCCAGAGGCAGACACATAGGTACCCGGGAACTGTCACACAGCAAGTGTAGGCACTGAGTGAGTTTAGGTGCTTACAGGCTATAATGGAATGTTGGTGGATCAGAGTGGAGCCTAAAACCCAAATTTTAGACATTTAAGTCTCAGGTTTAGGGGCCTAGGTACCTTTGGGGTTAGGGCCTGAGTCACCCACACAATCAGCTTTATCTGCTTTATCCTACAGGATCCCTGTGGGTTAGGGCGCATGAGAGCAGGCAGGAAACAGAAGGACAGTGTAAATCGCAGCTGAGGTTTTGTTGTTATTGTTAGTTTTAAAGCGCCCTGGACGATTGACAGCACTCGGGTTCACCACATCTGTGTGTGTTTAGAGTTGGCTGTCTTCGCTGGTTCCAAGCCAAATTCATGCTTGTCAACCACCTGATGTTCAGGTGTGTTGTTCTCCCTGCATGGCACTTCTTGTCCATTCTGACATCTTATTAGAACCCAAGTTTCTCTGTTATTGGACCCACTGACATTATTGGCAATAGCGTGTTTCTGAGAGAGGGAAAGTAAACTTGTGATTGAATCACAGGATTAGGCTGCCTGGGCTCTCCTCCTGAATCTGCCACAGATTGTCTGTGGGGCCTGGTTGCTTCCTTTCCTTGATTTTCCACTCTGTAAAATGGGGATAATAAAACAGCGGATCTTCTGCAGCGCATGAGTTGCTTGTATATATGGAGGTATAAGTCATTACTGGATGTGCAGCCCTTGGAGGGGCTGAGAGGAAAGGATCTAGAGAAATGCACAGTATCCAAGATCTGTGTCCTTGAAAAGTCACTCAGTATAAAATAAATTATAACAAGACTCCCACCAGAGACTGTAGAGTGCTGACACAGGGCTGGTCTATCTGCCAGTGCTAGTATATCTATTTTAAATAACCAGCTTATCAGAGAGCCTCCTCATTCCCTTTATAGCTTGGCTGTAGGGTAGGGAGAACATTCTGGATACTCCTTTGCTCTGTGTGAGCTCTGTCCTCTGCCCTGTTTTCCACCTCTTAGAAAACAGTGGCATGTTCCCAAAGCAAGGCAATCAGGAGCGTTAGCGCCTCTACAAAAAAGGCCCAGTCAATTCCTGTCCATTCAGGGTCAACTGAGACCGTCAGGTTTTCCCAGACCCCACTGAAAGCAGCATCCCAGGATCAGGTATGTAAGCTCAGGTTCGAAAGGGACTTTCCCCCACCTCTCTAAGGAAGCCTGATTCCAAATGCAATGGTTGCTCAGAACACATCCCTGCCCTCTTACAGCACCTAGAAAGCTGGCGTGATTCACTTCAGCGGGCCTCAGCCTGCCTTCCTTTGCACACAGAGGGCCTGTCATCAGCTCTCTTCTGTGATTGACTACTCTTGGGAAATCTGCTGGGTGGCTCTCTCATGTTCATTCTCTGTCCAGAGGGATAAAGCAGAGCAGGGTATTGCCACTGACAATCATGACCATATCAGACACTGGGGGGGGGGCTTCCAGGCTCCTTCTGCGGGTTCACCCCACAAAACACGCAAACCCGTTCATCACCACTGCAGAATACATCAGGCAGTGGCACTGACATTGCCCGAAGGAGATCTTCGCCATGCAATCCTACACCAGACATAGCTGTCATTTGACATGCTATTGAAAGAGCAAGCCCTACTTCTCACATATCACTACTGTCCGCCCCAAGGAACTGTCCATAGATCATCCTGTGATGCTACACTTAGCAGGAGAGATGGGAACCACCTTGGCTGCATTACACAACATCCTAATAAGCAGAATCTCACATGAAGACATCCCTGCATCAGTCCTCAGACAGGGCTAGGGGTTCATCTCCAACACCAGGGGCTAGAAATTCCTCTTGGCTTTTTTTCTTCTCCATAAGTTGGCATGAGAGAGTAGCTTTGCGGCCCAGTTTACGTGCTGGGCACCCAGCCCACTCGATCTGCCATGTCTATTTTGATCAGCTTTCTCTATTCCTGGGAAGATCCGTTTTGCTGAAACAATGGCGTTTAAAATTGCTTTGCAATACACAATAAGTGGGTTTTATTTTTATTTCTCTGTGTTTTCCTGAACACACACGCACATCAAATGTAGACATTTCAAGAGCCTGCATATGGATATACAGCTGTCTATCTTGGGTATTTATAATGGCCTCCAGTACCCTGGCGTCGGAGCAATTCACAATCTGTACTGAATTTCTCTTCACAATATCCCCAAGTGGTAGGTAAGGGCTACTTTACAGATGAGGAACTGAGGCTAAGAGACTTACCTATAGTCACACAGGCAGCCTGTGGCAAAATAGGAAATGGAGTCCCTAAACACCAGGCCCATCCTTCCTCTCTATGAAATGACTCCTAAACACCTCCACACTTAGAGCTCCTAGGCACAATCACATCCTTCCTTAATCCCCCTACACAGCATGCTCACTTTGCTCCCTCGTCCATAATTAGCAAGATGGAGCTGGAGAGCAGGGAGAACAACCTCACTGTGTGTCGTGATCCAGCAGCCTTTCGAGAAACCACTCCCCATGCGCCAGAGGAAACTGCTGTGTTTGGCTTCGGAACATCACCGATTCTGCCCTAGAAAACATGAGGCACTCGGCTCGGTCTCCATTTAGGCAGCAATGCTGGAAATTGAATGGGGGGGGGAAAAGATGAGATGGGAGGAATTTATTTTCAGTTTCTGTTCATTATAGTGAGAGAGCAGGAGGCTACAGAGAAGGCCTTTATCCTGCAAATACTTAAGCCTGGGCTTAACTTTACTCACATGACTAATCCAACAGACCTTATTGGTACTAGTCACCTGGGAAAACTCAAACATCTGTCTATGTGTTCACAGAATTGGACCTACATGTTCAAACCCATCTTTCCATCTTTATTTCTCATTTCTATTTATTGAGGAGACATTACACCATCTCCAGCCGGCATTACAAGGACACATGGCAAGAGAGTTCCTGCTGGTCCCTCTTCTCACTGTCCTAATGAGCCCAGTTTTACTCGCAGAAACTAAAAGTTATGCAGCATGGAGCCCTTTGGAAGAGGTGTAACCTCCACTAGTAGAGAGTTGCCATTGTGACCTTCAATATGGAAATGAACTAAATGAAGGATTCTGGTGTTTACTTCAACTTACTAACATATGTTAAAGCTAAAACTGACTTTCTACAATTGGATTCCACCCCACGTTAACCAGCATGTGATTAAAAACTCTTCCTTTCTCCATAGTGGAGACAGGGCCACACATTTGAACTTTGGCCCCCATCACGGCCACATGACTACAGTGCAACTTGGGAGAGTAATGAGAGTGTCCAACACAGCTGGACACCACTATTCCTACTGTAGTGCTGTGCACAGTTAGCTAGGGAAGCGTTAAGGGGATGGCTCTCCCAGTCATACGCTTATACCTGACGATTTTTCTTGCACTCAAGTCAGCACACCTGCAGCCAGAACCAGGATACTGAAGCTGTGTAGAGAGGACAGGCTAGGCTTTGTGTTGGCTTATTGGGCCAGATTCACCCTGGTGGAATTCCACTGGGATTAATGGACTCCTACCGGGGCCACCTGTGTCCCTCTGTCCATACGGCACCAGCAACCGTGCTGCATCGTCCGTAGGTCTTTGCCCTTCAGACTGACATGAGGAAATGACCTTCCCTCAGCCCATTTTCCAGCTCCCATGTTTGATGTTTGCATTCCAAGCCAATCCGCTGCACTCTCTACTCCATATTCAGCCCAAAGCGTAAGCAGTGAGTGACCTTCCTTTAACTCCATGGAGTTGCTCTTCATTTATAATTTGGCCCTTTGCCATATTTTATACCCACGCTCTCAAGTTCAATTAAAAACACAACACGGAGTACTGAGGCCTAAGGCTCAATGATTAATTGGGATAAGAGGAAGATATGTGCAGCGGGGCGGTAGAAGAGCTGAAAAGCTGGTGGATTGCAGGTTTATAACCACTCTTCCTCAACTGCCTTTTAAACCACCATATGCCACATAAATAGCTTCTTTGCATGTAGGGTATAAAGGAGAAGGTTCCTTCGTTTTTCATATTCACAGACCAATAACGAACCCCACCACTCCTCTTTAGTTGATAAAGTGGAAGGCAAGACCACAAGGGTTTGGGGTTTTTTTTCAGTTTAATTGTTTGTATTACAATACTGCCTAGTGCAGCGGTGTCTAATAGAAATCTGATGCTCGCCACACTGCTAGCCACACTTGTGGTTTTGAATTTTTCTTATTAACCACATTATAAAAAAGCCACAATTCAATAGCCTATTAGCCACATGTGGCTAGTGGCAAACCTATTGGACAGCGCTGGCCTAGAGCAGGGGTGGGCAAACTTTTTGGCCTGTGGGCCACATGGGGTGGTAAAATGGTAAGGAGGACCAGATAGGGAAGGCTGTGCCTCCCCAAATAGCATGGGCTCCGCCCCTATCCGCCCCCTCCCACTTCCCAGCCACCTCAATTGCCCCCATCAGAATCCTGGACCCATCCAACCCCCCTGCTCCTTGTCCCCTGACTGCCCCCTCTAGTGACCCCAACCCCAACTACTCCCGGGGCCCACCCCCTACCCAACCACCCTACTCCCCATCCCCTGACCACCCCGACCCATATCCACACCCTGCCCCAACCTCCCCCCGGAACTCCACCCCTCACTCCCCCTCCTGTGACCACCCTCCCCCCGAGTCTCTGTCCCATCCAACCGCCCCCTGCTCCCCATCCCCTGACTTCCCCATGACCCCCTTACCCCTTATCCAATCCCCCTCCCCCACCCGCTTGCCGCAGACAGTCACACCGCTGCAATGCTCTCCAGCAGGAACAGCCAGCTGGACTGCTAGATGCATAACTCTGGGAAGGGGAGACAGTGGGGGCGGGGCCAGACTCACCTCCCCAGCCGGGAGCTCAGGCGTGCCGGACAGGACGGTCCCGCGGGCCGTATGTGGCCCATGGGCGGTAGTTTGCCCATCCCGGCCTAAAGCCTCAACCAAGATCCAGGCCTCCTTGTGCTAGGCACTGTACACACACACACATAGTCAGAGACAGTCCCTTCAGCAAGTCATTCTTCCCCATCCACAGAATTTTTTTAGGATGAAAACCACAAATCATAGGATGACCTTTTTTAAAAGCGCCCAGAATTGGCTATATTCTGCTCCCAGTAAAACTCCCATTATCACTGACTTCAGTGGGACAAACGCTAGGCCAACACTGACTGCCTTGGCAAATCCCACCCAAAAAGGTCTCCCTGCTATTTCTGCACAGATACATTGGTGGTAACCATTAGCATGCAGGGTCACGGCTCCAAATCGTGTGTGTGACCTCCCTCTCCTTCGTGCATGACCATGCTGGAGGATTTTATTATACTGGATTATTTGTGACTGTATTTTCCTCCCCCATTTTAGATAGCTAGAGAAGCCTGCAGTTACTGCATTAATGTCATCTCCATGAGTTCTCCCTGTTTCGGCTGGCAAGCTGCTCTCGTCCCACAGACTCCGCGAACTGCTAATTAACTCTCCATTATAATTTTGAGCAAAGGAAAGCAATGTGACACGATTCAATTAAAATGACAAAAGGAGGGTTGAGCTGACATATGTTTCCCACCGTGGGGGGTTTTCTAATCAAGGCAGGTGAGCCCATCTCACTAGTGTTGGTGTCAGGGAGGATGGGGAACCTCTGGCTGCCCCAAATCAGGCTAGGGGTGTATTTAGTCTCTCTGGTGGAGTCTGGAGAGCCCTTTTCTCTGCTTTACAGCCCCTATCCTGGAGCCCTCTGTGTCACGGCCCCAGTCCCTCGGAGCCCTCTCAGTGACACTTCTTTCCAAGGCCTCACAGATGCCTCGGGTGATCTAGACGGCTTCACCTGGAATCTCCCGAGGCGATGCTGCTGACTCACTCCCGCCAGCTGAACTTGCATCTGCCTTTTTCCCTGAGCTCTCACGAGAGCCCGGGTTTTCCCTCATGTCACCTCCTTCCCTAGGCCTCACCCCACAATCTTTCCGTTGCCCCTAAACCCCCTGTTGCTGCCAGACCTCTCCCAGCATATCATCCCTCTACTTCCAGTTCTTCCTTTCCACTGCCCCATCCACCTCCAGTTCTTCCTCTCTTCCTTCCTCCCTCTGACCCCTCCTTACGCTCACTCCTTCCAAGAATCCTTCCCAGCACCAGCTGCCCACCAAGGGCCCAATCCAGGAATGCACTTAAGAATGTGTTTGACTTTAAGCGTGTGAGTCGTCCCATTGATTTTAATGTCTGGAGTAGGGAAGGGATTTTAGGGCTTGTCTACATAGGGAGTTATACCAGAATAACTACTCCTGATTATCTCCCTCTGTGGGTGCTTTTACTCCAGAATAAGAGTGTGGCAGACATGCAGACGTGGGTAAAAGTTCCTCTGATGAACCCCCTCTCTGCCTGTAGCCTGAGTCAATGGGGACACCGAAGAAGACTCTGGGATTCTGATTGTGGGAATACGGGAAGATATTTCTTTTGATGTGCTATTGTGGGATAGGATGTAACAGGGCTAGCCTTCAAAACCACCAAGTCCAGACTCAGTGGCCCAGGAGGACAGCTCACTATCTTCCTACCTGGGGCAATTAAGACAGTGTTGATTGAAGTGGATTAAGCTCATTTGGAATTTGGCATGCGTATTCCAGAAGAGCATCCAACCAGGCTCTTCCACTTTAAATTCACACCAAACCTTAATCCAAATTAATTTCTCAGTGCAGGGAACAAGCCTGCTTATTTGTGCTCCCTTTCCCTCCTTCCTACAGGAGGCCTATATCTATTTATGGAGACATCCCTATCTAAAAGGGCACTATAAAAGCACAGTATTCTATTCCCTACATATAGTGGTTCAGGTGTGTACCAGCTTCCATTGCAGTCCAACCAGCATCCCCTAACAGGCTCAGCTGCCAGTGAATCATAGAAATATATATATATGAAAAAACCAAATCTCCTTGCTCTTGCAAAAGTCTCAGATTAAATTACCACTGTACAACATGCCAATGAGACAAGAGGTAACTGTAGCTACGAAGAGAGCGAGCCACGGCCTGCTAGATGGAGCAGGAACACCCTACAGCGCTGTTGCCCCTGGTTGTGCGAAGCGTGTTGTGCAGGAAGGAATGCTGATCCCATTATTTCTGGGAGCAGTGTCTGGTTCCCCCCGCAGCACCTGTTTAATTAAACATGTTAAGAAACTGCAGCGGGAAGGTTATTGGCTTTTTCCTTTCGATGCACTGCAGCTCATTAAAAAGTAAAGCGGGAGTGTTTGCTGGAAACACATCTTTCCAATAAGTCTTAATTTAAATAATTAAACGAGTGCCATTTATTTTTTGTGGTGTTTTTATTTTCCTACCCGCTTTCTTGTCAGTGTAGCTCAGGTTGAAGTTGATTTGCGTGCAGGGGGGTGGCAGGAGGAGGCTGTGCCCGGACACAGACGAAAGCAGGTTGTGATTGCTCATCCTGCACTCTTAGGCCCGGAGTCAATGTTGCCCTATAGGCGCTTTAAGCCTGTCTGCATTGCAACGACCCCCATGGTGGGCTCAGGGCAGCTAACTCAGGCTTGCAGGGCTATACAATTGCAGGGTAGATGTTCAGGTTCAAGTTGGAGGCCAGGCTTTGAGACCCTCTCCTCTCCCAGAGTCCCACAGCCTGAACAAGCCCACTGGAATGAACTTTACAACGTTTGTAGTTCCGTTTTTAAAGAGCTTTGGGAATCCATTAGAGAAGATAAAAAACTATAAGGGATATAAATGCTCATGCTTCAGGATACAAGCCAACTACTAACTCCCTGGGGTCAGGAAGAAACTTGCTTCATGGGCACACTTGAAGGAGATAGCACTGACACGTTAGGTTCAAAACAGCCTCCTCCTTTTCCTCAGCTCTGTTGCATTCTCCCACCCCATGGGCAAGACTCTATATTTGAAAATCATCATATCCAAATTGACATTTTGACACAGCTGCCATTATCAGTTGTGCCAGTGTCAATAGGTCAGACCTGCCGCATGTACCTTCATGTTCCAAACACATGAATCCTGCTGCCATGCTGATGGAAAAGGGTGGGGTGAACTTGAATCGTTTCTCTTGGGCTTACATCGTTGTTTATTTCTATTACATGGCTCTTACGTAGTATAAGAACATAAGAATGGCCATACTGGGTCAGACCAGTCGTCCATCTAGCCCAATAATCGGTCTTTTGAGAGTGGCCAGTGCCACAGGCTTTAGAGAGATGAACAGAACTGGGCCGTTACTGAATGATCCACCTCATGATATCCAGTCCCAGCTTCTAGCAGGCAGAGTTTTAGAGACACTCAGAGCCTGGGGGGAGGGGGGGTGTCCCTGACCATCTTGTCGAATAGCCTTTGATGGACTTATCCTCCATGAATTATCTTAGGCTTGGCTACACTTGCAGCTGCAGAGTGCTTTGGGTTAAACCAGCCTTTGGAGAGCGCTCTAAGGAAAGTGCTCCAGTCTGTCCACACTGACAGCTGCAAGCGCACTAGCGTGACCACATATGTGGCACTTGCAGCGGCATTGGGAGTGGTGCCTTATGGGCAGCTATCCCAGCATTTAAGTGGCTGCAACATGCTTTTCAAATGAGTGAGGGTAGGTGGAGTGTGTTGTGTGTATGTGGGGGGAGAGAGAGGGTCTTGTAAGTTCAGTCTCCCATAGCCCCCATGCCTGCCTCTCTCACTCACTCAGTAAATGTTTGCTTTGCCTCATAACAGATAAGCAGCTGCTGTCTGAAACGGAGCTTTGAAAAGGCACTTCTGCAATCCTGCAGCGATTTCACAACAAAGGGAAGCGTGACCACTTGACTTAAGGGGATTATGGGGCGTTTTCAGAGGTCAGAGTGTAATAACACAACTCCTCCTCCACACTGACCCTGAAGCATCGCACCCAATACGCAACAGCTGTTAATCCTCTTGGAGAGGTGGAGTACCAGGAGCGCTCTAGCCAGTCAGAGTGCTCTACGTGCCTTGGCAGTGTGGACGGGGAGTAAGGTAAAGCGCTCTGGGAGACTTTATTGCGGTATAACGTGCCAGTATAGCCAAGCCTTAAGTCTTTTTTGAGCTCAGTTACACTTTGATCCTCCACAACCACTAGGGTGACCAGACAGCAAATGTGAAAAATCAGGATGGGGATGTGGGGTGGGGGGGCGGTTAATAGGCCCCTATATAAGGAAAAGACCCAAAAATCAGGACTGTCCCTATAAAATCCAGACATCTGGTCACCCTAACAACCACACCTCTGGCAATGAGTTCCGCAGCTTGACTATGCATTGTCTGAGAAATACTTCCTTAGGCAGCAGGTTTAAAACTAACATATTAATTTCATTTGGTCTTGTGTTATGTGAAGGGATAAAGAACACTTCCCTATTCACTTTCTCCACACCAGTCAGGATTGTATAGACCTCTATCATATCCCCCCTGTGTGGTCTCTTTTCTAAGATTAAGAGTTTTAGCCTGTTAGCAGTTACTTGAACAAGGTTACTTGTAGTTTCAGGTATATTTGGGACATACTGTACAAATATAGTCTTTTTATAAAGAGGCATCTTAGCCTTTCCTCTTCTTGCCCTCTGCTAAGCCAGTGGAAGTCAGATTTTCCAGTGAACCTCTAATTTTCCAAACTCAGTTCCCATTTGGGCACCCAAATAAGGGCCGGATTTCCAGAAGAGCTCAGCACCCAGCAGTTCCCATCATGATGCTTATTGAGGACCCTTTCTGAAAATTCTGGTCCTGCTGCCTGGCAGATTAACGCCCACTGCTGTTTAACTCACACAGATGTACTAGGAAAGTTCACTTTAAAAATACCACTGGAATTTCTCCTCTCTAATGACTTAAGAAAAATCTCCATAGAGACTTTAAGGATTTTTTCCGCATTCAAAAGCACTTCTTCCTCTCAGCGGTATGAACAATTCTACTTCTTCAAAAGAGAAAGTTATTTAAACTTCATTCCTCTCATGTAGGTGACCCACCTCTTCCATATGACCCTGGTCATGCACTTTCTTTGGCTTCCAGTGAAGATTTTGTCCATCATGCCAGATGCCCACTCATTTGTCCCCACCACATCATTGATATCTCCCTCCTCTTCACTTTGCCTTTGGTCTCCCGCCTAACGAGCTTGCTCTTCCAAGTGCCTCAGAAATAGCAGTCCTCTTTGCTCAACAGAGCTCAATAACAATGGCTGACTAGTTGAATTTCCCAGTTCAAAATCTGTTGCTCTTACATGAGTCAAAGGATTCTTCCCATGCAAGCTGTAGACAAAGCACTAGAGAAAGCAGAAAATGCCTTGTAGACAAGAGTTACAGTGGTCTCTTCACCCACAGGCTCAGGATATGAGCCAGGGGACTATGAAGACATACCTAAATCCTATCATCATAGGACCTAAGCACATGAGTTTCCTTCACTCTCAGGAGAAGTCCCATTGACCTCAATGAGACAAGACACATAAGCAAAGCTTAGCACATGCATAAATGTTTCCAGAATCGTATTGAAGCCAATTGTCCAGTCGTGATCCAAACCTGAAGTCAAGATCTCCTTAGTTAAAAGATGACAAGTTTCACAAATTAGTTCCCAGTTCCGGACATAATGGACTTTTTAAAACGTCTCTTCTAATTTGGACACCCAAAGGGGTCTGGCAGGTGTACCTGGAACTTAACAGAATCAAGGGCACCGTGAACCCATGTAGAATGAATAACAGTGCCCAATTGAAAATGATAGCAAGAAGATTGATTCATGAAACGTATACTTTTGGTTGGCCGAAATACGACCGATTGGCTACATACGGAACATGTATGTGGTAACAATAAGAATGATGTTTAATCACTTGATGGGCCGGAAGTTTAGGCCTCAGGGGGATGTGATTATTTTGATCTTTGATTCTAACCAAGAAAATTTCAGTATTGTCTTAACCGCCTTAATGCATCACCTTACAAACCAGGGTTGGGAAATCAAGAAGGAAAAGGTAAAAGAACCCGGCCTACAGCAAACATTTTGGAGATGGATATGGTGTACCATAGACATTACCTTGAATTCAGATGTGGTGGAGGCTATAAACAATCTTACCTCTGAGGACTGTATCCTCAGCTGATGTAAATCAGTGTTGCTCCATTGAAGTCCACAGGGGAATGGCAATTTACCGCTCAGGATCTGCCTCTCCATCCGCTCAGCCACATGTTGCTCTGCTCATACAGGATTCAAGCTGTCTTAGGGGAACGCCAAGCTCCAAGCCTGCTGAAAATGATTTATGGATGCAGATGACAATGCTCTTTCATTTACTGTCAATGATGTTCCTTCTCCCTCTACTACCCTCTTCTCTAAAACAGCCTATGTGATCAGCGGGCTTAATAAACCTCTCTTCCTCTGTCAGTCTTGATAAAACTGTAGCTGTTTTTTTCTATTAGCAAATTCAGTCAGGCTAATACCTTTACATTTCGAGTTGTGGGTTCCACTTTGGATTGTGTCACATCTCCTAAGCATCTTAAAGTAATACTTGATGATATTCTCCCCTTCAGTAAACATATTGATTACATTACAAATAAGATTACTGCTGAACATGGCCCTTTACAGAGAGCCAGACCATGCCTTTGCCTCCTCACCGCCAGAGATGCTGGAGTTTATTTGTTAGAGAACATCTGGATTACTGTGATTTACACTGATCATGTGGGGGGGAGGGATAGCTCAGTGGCTTGAGCATTGGCCTGCTAAACCCAGGGTTGTGAGTTCAATCCTTGAGGAGGCCATTTAGGGATCTGGGGCAAAGAAATCTGTCAGGGGACAGTACTTGGTCCTGCCTCATGTAGGCAGGGGACTGGACTTGATGATCTTTCAAGGTCCTTCCAGCTCTATGAGAGATATGTATGTATATGGAGATATACCTATGTTTCCTCCCCACCTGTAAGGGAATAGGACACAATAGACCTTGCATTTTGGGGTATTATAACACACCTTGGGGGTATGTATTTGGTAAGGAACTAAAGAGTGAAGGACCTTAACCTGGGGAATGAAATAATTCCCTAATGACGTCCTGACCCTGGGGCTATTATGAACTGGAATTGATGCATCTGTAGCCCATTAGGACTGTAGGCATCACAGCATTTGCAGCCAGTCTGAAAGCTCCAGTGGGAGCAGAGTCCTAAAGCTGTTATGTAATATCACAGGATTGTCTCATCTTTTTGACCTGCATGAACACTCACGCAGCAGGAGCTATGTGCATGCTCAGAACCTTGTCAGCAGTGCTGGAAGGGCAGTAGTTCGAAGAGAAGAAGAAAGATGGAGCACTCGGGCCTCAGCACGTCTCCAGCTGTCTCGGTGTATGAGATCCTACAGCCATGGAAGAAGGAGAGGGGTCATCTCTGCTGCATGCTCAGCTCCCCCTTCTGCAGAATCCCAGCTCAGCAGTTGGAAGAGGGCTGCCAGGGTACATTAGCGAGTCAGACTCCTCCCGATTCTTCCCCTTACCAGCCAGCCGGGTAGCAACAACGCTGTGAATACTCGCGGTTTCATCCCTGTACTGAGGAAACTTTGGGAGGTGGTTTTGGAGACAACCATGCTACAGGGAGCTCTTGAAAGCATGACTCCTACAAGAACTGTAGGACTGGGAGGATCTGGGAGGAATGGGCAGCAGAGCAGAGGCAACAGGAGTACATATGGATACCCCTTGTCTTCTGCGGTTGTAGGGGATCCTTGGGTAAGAAGCAGAGAGAATCCCCAATTTCATCTGTGGACCACGTTGTCCACAAACAACATTTTGATGGAATAAGTGGGCTGAGAGCGTCAAGGGCATATAGCTACAGGATCACATTAACAACCAGGCTTTCAAGTAAAGAGACTTCAGCCTACTTAGCCTCATGGCAAAGACCCTGGACAGCTCATGCCAAAGTGGACATTTACTGATTAGGATACACATGAGAAAATGAATTAAAACCAAGATAATAAAAGGTATTTAAAATGGAGACTGACCAGTTTTGCAGAACATAAATCAACACAACTGTGGAGGAGATCAGAGTGCGTTGCCTCTTTCCTATATGGATTTATTCCCGCAGAGGGGAGAATAGAGTTCTTTGTTTTCATATGAACAAGACATACAGCAAAGATCCTGTAGATAACTGTGTGACAATCTCTCTCTCTCTCTCTCTCTCTCTCTCTCACACACACACACACACACACACAGTAAGTGCAATCAAAAGCATTTAAACTAACTCAAAATAAGCAGAGGCTGGTTGGTACTTCCCAGCTAATCTAAACCTGCAAAGGCCATTGAAAACAACCAACAGAAAAAAATGCAGCTTTGTTCCAAGACCACCAAACTCTCCAAAAGTCCGGAGAGCTGCATTCCATAGTCCTGAGTCTGGAACATGTTTATCTTTCCTGGGTATCTAGGCTTTGCCTGCTTCTACATTTAAAAGCCTTTATTAAAGATAATCCAGAGACATTTGGAAAAGAAATTACATTCCATCTCTGACGGCCACAAAACGCCCCATTTGGCTCAAACCCAACCTCTGAAAAATAGTTGTAAGGGAAATTTTCATTTTCCTCTTTCCAACCCCATGGATTCAAAACTTGAAGAAATTAGATTAGTTTAAAGAAAATGGAATCAAGGTGTTAAAGGGTGGAGGTTAAAATGTTGATCTTGTAAGTACTCTGCATTTTGACATTTGATTTCCTTACATCCCTGCATCACCAAGTGTCCCGTTTCAGGTTTGCACCCTCTTTTGTAGATGCTTGTATTCTTGTAGCACTCTTTTATTCTGCACCCTTATCAATTCCTCTAGCTTTTTAATTGGATTCCACTTGCAAACTCGCAGACATCTACTAAACTCAGCTACGCTAACCTGCAGAAAGACTTAAATGCATAAATAAATAGTCTTTTGATCCAAGCATGCTGAGGGACATTCTACTTTTTATTTATTTGAAGATTTTTGCCAACTAAACTAATACCCCACCCCCCTTTTCCCCCTTCCCATTTTCTATTATTTAGAGCGAGGTAGATGAATAATTTACATTGTATTTTGCATAAAGTAGAAAAGCTTTTTCCTCGCATGCAAATTCAAAAGGACTTTTTTTTTGCCAAAGACCAGAGGGATTGTAAATTCACAGTTGATTTCTTCATTCCCGGATACTGAATTTCATTATTTTACATAGGCTGACAGCACCATCTGCTGTCCAAATAAGGACATGTCCTATTCTTGTCCATATACGGTAGGTACTTACAATGCATGCTCATCACTATAGTCTGAGCTGTCAGATTGACAGGAAATGCTGGTGTTTAAATTCACAGGACTCTGTTCTGTCCTCTGATCACATATCAGCACATCTGCCAATATTGGATTCCTAAGCCATTTGTATACCAGATGTGGGTAAAACAAGCAGAGATTGAATAGGTTCCATGTACCTCTATTTTCCTACCTGGGAGATAAAAGGATAATAAATAATAGAAAGTTGTAAAGCACTTTCCATCACAGGTTCTCTAAGTGCTTCCTCAGCATTAAGTAAGCTCACAGTGGGAGACAGGAACGGCAAGTATTCTTGTCCCCATTGCGCCTGGACCGTGAGTCTGGGGTGTGCTGATCTGAGCTCTGAGACTTGCTGCCAGGTTTTTGTTTTGTTTTTTGATACTATGTGGACACGCTCAGATGCCCCATCTGTATCAAAGGTGGTCAGAATCACTATTCCCATTTTAAAGTGCTTTGAGAACTATGGAGGAAAAGGAATAGATCAGAGCTAGGGATTATTATTGGTAAGTGACTCTGGGGCCTGTGAAAGACAATCCATTGCCATATCTGGAGTGGGCAGCATTTTATTTCTTCAAAGACTGGGGAGAACAGGGGGAGTAGCATTACAGCTTGTACTACCCTGCCCCTCTGCCTCATCCTTGCCCTGGTGGTGTTACCGGTGGGTGTGACCATCAATCACTCCTTGCTGGTTCTGCTGAGACTCTTCCTGTACAAATTGGGACAGTATTCCCCCTGGGGCTTTCTATGCTATGAACTCATGCCCTGTAGTAAATGGATAGAGGTCACAACCAGTTTGTTTCACATAGGCCACCAAACAACCTGCACGTAACTCTTATCACTCACCACCCGTGTTGGGCTAGATTTGATCCAGAGAGCTAGAGGGGAAAGCCCATAGTCCTCTCTCAAATTTCACTCCTATCCCTTTAACAGAACCTCCTGGCTTTGTGAATTTTAAGGAATTACCAGTCTTGAGCCACATGCTTTCTTGGTTTGTGAGAGAGAGATTTGGGCTGTTGCTTATGTTACAGTCAATATTGGGGGGGGGGTGGCTTTTTTAAGCTGGTACTGGACTCTACCTATGATCTGCTATTTCAGAAATAGCCTCCTTCATGAAATGGTATTTTCCCTTTGCTTTTTCTGCAGTGGCATATTTGCTACTGTTTCCTGTTTTTCACAAAGCAGCTAGGGTCAAATCTTGTTTGGCTTCTCCCTGGGCGCATTCCTGTTTACAAATCATTAGGACTACTTGTATGAATTAATTAGCTGCATTTGGTTCCTTTGGGATGGGGTACATATTCTATGTGGGTAATGAAAGGAGTTAATGGGAGAGGGAGCAATTAATGCAGTTGGTTGCACCTGGTGTGTGGGCTAGACTCAATTGAAGATGAAGCCCAGTTGTGGGAAGGAGCTGGGTATAAAGGGAGGAAGCCCAGATGAGAAGAAGGCTACCAGGTAAAAGGGAAGGATTGAGCAGTACCTTGCTGGTTGACAGAGTAGAGGAAAGGCCTAGAGCAGCAGTACTGGTTACTCTGGAGCAAGGAGGGCTGTTTTGCCCCTGCCCTTTCATAAGTCTGTATGCTCCACTGTCTTCCAATCCTCCCCTCCCACAAAGGTGACAAATGCAGACATTAGCTACTGGCCACAGGGTCATAGAATCATAGAAGATTAGGGTTGAAAGAGACCTGAGGAGGTCATCTAGTCCAACCCCCCTGCTCAAAGCAGGACCAACCCCAACTAAACCATCCCAGCCTGATTGAACCTTAAAAACCTCTAAGGATAGAGATTCCACTACTTCCCTAGTTAACAATTTCACTAGGGGGGTGGGTAATTCCAATGATTCACCATCCTCTTAGTGAAATAGTTTTTCTTAATACCCAACCTAGACCTCTCCCACTGCAACTTGAGACCATTACTCCTTGTTCGGTCATCTGCCACCACTGAGAACAGCCTAGCTCCATCCTCTTTAGAACCCCTTTCAGGTAGCTGGAGACTACTATCAAATTCCCCTCTCATTCTTCTCTTCTGCAGACTAAATAAGCTCAGTTCTGTCAGCCTCTCCTCATAAATTTGTGTGCCCCAGCCCCCTAATCATTTTCATTGCCCTCTGCTGGACTCTCCAATTTGTCCACATCCTTTCTGTAGTGAGGGGCCCAAAACTGGATGCAATACACCTGATATGGCCTCACCAGTGCCGAATAGAGAGGAATAATCACTTCCCTTGATCTGCTGGTAATGGTCCTACTAATGCAGCCTTCTTGGCAGCAAGGACACACTATTTACTCGTATCTAGCTTCTTATGCCCTGGTCCTTTTCTGCCAAACTGCCACTTAGCCGTATAGTCCTTAGCCTGTAGCAGTGGATGGGATTCTCCCATCCTAATGGCACTTGTCCTTGTTGACCCTCAGATTTCTTTTGGCCCAATACTCCAATTTTCGAGGTCACTCTGGACCCCATCCCTACCCTGCAGTATATGTACCTCTCCCGCCATCTTAGTGTCATCTGCAAACTTGCTGACAGTGCAATCTATCCCATCATCCAGATCATTAATGAAGATGTTGAACAAAACTGACCCCAGGACCAAACCCTGGGGCACTCTGCTTGGTACCAGCTGCCAACTAGACATCAAGTCGTTGATCATTCCCCGTTGAGCCTGACGATCTAGCCAACTTTCTATCCACTTTATAGTACATTCATCCAAACCATACTACTTTAACATGCTGGCAAGAATACTGTGGGATATCAAAATCTTTGCTAAAGTCAAGGTCCACTGCTTTCCCCATATCCACAGAGCCAGTTATATCATAGAAGGCAATCAGGTTAGTCAGGCACAACTTTCCTTTGGTGAATCCATTTTTTTGGGAGCAGAATGCCCTCAGCAGTATTATATGCACATTAAGGCCCCTTTGCCATGCCAGGGTAGTGTAAAATGTCCTTAGAGTAAAAAAATCTGGCTGTCTGTGTGGATGATGACACGTTATTTTGAAAACAATGTTCTCTCCTAAAGATAAGGGCCAAACTTCTAACTGTTGTGGAGCACCTGGCATTGGCCACTGTCGGTAGACAGGATGCTGGGCTAGATGGACCTTTGGTCTGACCCAGTATGGCCGTTCTTATGTTCTTATGTTGGCCTCCTTGAAATATTGAAGGTATTTTTTCTCAGCAGCTTAGCCTACAAGCCACGGGCAATGTTTCAGTTTGTCCTAGCATGCAGAAATAAGTCAGAAAATTTACTTAAAACTAAGATTGCTCTCAATTGCTTAATTTTGCTATTGGATGGAATGGCACATAGTAAAACTTATTTTCACAACATTTGGTCTGTCTAATGGCTCACTTCCTCCTACAAACTACAGTGCATATAGGGGCGTCAACAAGGGGACTCACCGCTGGAGCACCCCCTTGTCACTAGGCATGGTGTTGCAGGCACTTCTACTCTAGCAACCAGTGCAAACCGCTGCTCTGGCCCTGCAATGGTCTGCCTCTTCTCCTGACTGAGCCCTCCAGCCAGGTCATATTTAGTTCCACCCTTTTTGAGGTAAACAAGAGTCCAAAAAGCTAAATGCAAACAAACATAACTTCACTCCTAATCTGGGCTCACTGCTCACAGACTCTCCACCCCGTCCCCGGCTCTGCAGGGTCATCCTGCCACATTTGGGCAGAGCTGCGCACCCCAGGGCTCTCTCCTTAGAGGCCTACCTCCAAACACAATAGTCCTCCTTCCTCTTGCATGAGTGGGTTTCCGCGCTGCCTTTTCCAGTCAACCAGAGGAGAGGCCAGGCCCTCTCTTTCTTCTCGGTTCCACGCCAGTGTTCCACCAATGCAACCACACTGCCTCCCTTAACTGAAAAACAAAATACTTACAAAAAGGTAGGTCCGTGCTATATTTTCACAAATCTGAGGGATTAGATTGAACTCACTTCAGTTTTAAAAATTTTCTGCGTGTTCTAATCAATTTTAATATTAAAGCTTGGCACAAATTTTCAGGAAGCCCTCGGGAGTAGTTGAAACCCGTCTTCACATCCAAAAACCCACGCTTGATTGTGCTGAACTGTGGGCCTTTATATATATATACTGGAACTTGAACAGCAAATAACCAAGTCATAGTACTTTGTACCACACACACCACAGAAAAGTAGGGCTTGACTCTCTGGGCATACATTTGAATATAGAAATAACAGTCATATTACAATCATTGTATTACTCAGTAGCTCAACCAATTGTCTAACTTAGACACAAAGTTTCTGGATCATATTAAAAAGCCTAATGATTACTGCAAATTTTATGGACATTATCAGAGTGTTTACAGGTGTCTCAGTCTGAGAGGTTTGTTCATGGGACCCCTATTTTATGATCCAGCTGCAAAATAGAAAACCAGGTTGAATTCAGAGCTTCCCTATTAAATTATAATTGTTTTTCTGAATTTTCATGCCAGCTGAATAGTTTCAGTCGTTCAGGTCCATTACAGCTACATACTGCCTTCTGCACTGTGTGGGCTAACAAAATAAAGTCAAAGACATTCTATCATTTCTTTATTGCACTGCAGCTCTCTCAATAACGGTTACTTGAACTCAGATTTCCCTGGTTTATTTTTTCCTACATCTCAATCACAACACCTAGACACCCAAAGAGAAATTGCAACGCATTTATTTGCATCATTCCTTTAAGATTGTAGATGACATCCATAAGGGCAAAGACAACCTATCTTTATTTACAGTATGTCTGGAATCCCTACACATGAGCAGAATATCTTCTAAAAAAGACATTCGACCACATATGATCCCCCAAATAGGCACATGCCCTCACACATGTGGCACATACATGGGGTGATAGCCATATGTAAATTGATGGTCCCTGAGCTAAAGTCAAATTCATTAGGCAACTCTGACAACTTTGTCTGCTTGCTTCTACATTAATCCCTCTGAACCAGGACTTTCCCCCTAATACTCCAGACTTCTGAGCAACTTCAGACAGGTGCCACTGTTATTTAAATAATCAACACACTAAAAAAACATTTCCTCCCAATTCTGGGACCCCCGTACCCCTCACCCCCCCCCCCCCCCCAGCCACTCTTATCCTTTCTCCCATCCCGCTCCAAAAGACTAATAACCCAACATCTTGATTAGGTAGTGTTCGGTTCTGCACTCATGATAGGCGTAAGATCTGGTACCTCAGTTACAAGAGTTCTCAGTTCCCAATGGTAGCTTTGCACTATTGGAAAGAGGAGATTGGCTGTGGGATAAGCAGCACATTTACTATACCTGAGAAGTCCTAAAATATTTACTTTGTATGTATAGTAAAAGGATTTTTGGTCACTTCAAAAGAGGGTTTTTTAATTTCTTTTCAGAAGTACATATAAGTAGACTTAGACTACTAAGGGAGCTCAATGGATGGTGAGAGAAAAAAGTAACTTCTTCTGTTTAATAAACTAGTTCGTCTCTAAGGGGCTACAAGTATTCCTCGCTTTCTTTACGGATACAGACTAACACGGCTGCTATTCTTGAACCTAATACGATTTAAGCCACTCCAGAATATTTCTACACTTTCTCTGCTAAACTATGGCATATACAAATATGCTACAGCATTGGTATAGGTACATTTGTGATCATTTTCTTAACTCAAATGTGGATCTGCCACTTGTAAATAACGTGGCCATCTCAAACCCCTGCCGGTAAAACCTCTGGTCCAAGCCTTACCATCCCATATTGTGCTTTAAGAATTAAACATGAAAACATGAAAACTGAGGTGATATCTAAAAAAAAGTTAGTTTCTTTTCCACTACCTGCCAAGACCTAAACTCCAACTTCTGTTTTTCCTTGCAACTCTAAATGGCATCTAACATTTAGAATAGGTGTTTTTATATTTAAAGGAATGTTACGATCACGCTTTGGCTCTAATACAAAAGTTTCAAAGTTTTTAAAAACTAATTTTAAAAACATTTGCACTGAAAGCAGATGTCTGGATTTGTTTGATTTTCCACCAGTTTTGTGAACTCAGCATTGCAATAGAGCAAAAGAACAGAGAGGAACCGCTTTAGCCCCAATCTGACAGACACTTGCTCGGGGGGAGGGAGTAAATTTACTCCTAGGAGTCATCCCATCAAGTTCAATAGCACTACACTCATATGCATATAGTTTCTCACAGCCTTAAGTTACTGTGGGGCTGTGTCCTAATTTGATACAGGCAAGTCCCACCTTACGCACATTTAACATGCACGATTTCAACGTTACGTGATCAGCAACAAAAAGGGGGGGGGGAGAGAAAAAAAGAAGAAAAAAATCGCCATTAAACTCAATAGGTTTTGGTTATACGCGATTTCCGCTTTACATGGTAATCGCAGAACCTAACCCTCGCGTAAGATGCGACGTGCCTGTACTAGCCAATAGTGAGTTTGGGACAGTAGCCTGCAATCATATCTGCACTGGCAGTTCCATCCATCTGCAAGGCTACCTGCTGAAATGGACAGGACTCTGCATGTGTTTGATGGCAGAAGTTGGGCCTCCCTAATGGAAACAAAAGGCGATGTGTGAGCAATCTTTATGCACTGTCCAACCTGAATAAAATACGAAAAGTGAATGGACAGCATTAGTAGTGAAAATACAATCGATTTTAATGACCTACGGCATAGAAAAAACACTTAAAGAAACGGAGCTATTTAAAAAAAATTCCCTGACACCGTCCCTTTACAATTTAGCACCACATTCTCTTTTGAGATACACGCATGCCTCTCATTGATGTCAATGACAGTAGCACATGTGCATCTGAGGGCAAAGTTTGGCCCTCAGTGTAAACACAGTATTTTATTAATCAGAGAGGTAGCCGTGTTAGTCTGGAATTGCAGAAGTGACAAAGAGTCCTGTGGCACCTTAAAGACTAACTAAAGTATTGAAGCATAACCTTTCGTGGGCTAATACCCACTTCGTCGGATGCATCGTGGGTATTAGCCCACGAAAGCTTATGCTTCAATACTTTAGTTAGTCTTTAAGGTGCCACAGGACTCTTTGTCACTACAGTATTTTATGAAGAACTTTGTTAAGTCAAAATAAAATCTCACTGTCTCTATACAAGACTTCCCTGCTACAGATATTCTGCCCTGGATCTTTATACAGAACGCCTTAGGCTGGCAGTGAAATTTCTGGATTCCTAGCAAGGGTCGTTATATGCCTTCAAAATATCGGTTAAAGCAAGCAAGCTTAAAAGAATTAAAGTGTATCATTGAAAGGTAACATCCCCTCACACAGAAGGATATTATTGTGCTAAGAAAAATAAATCCAGAAGGAGGAAAGATGTAGAGAGTGAAAATGCATTAGCAAATACAGATAAATTTGTTTTTAATAAAGGAGTTAATTTTCTTTCAATCCTATATAAAACAATAGCAATTAAAAACTTCATTTTTGAAAGTAAAATATTTACATATGAACAAGTAACTGTGCAAAATTTACATGAAAAAAATGGAAAGACAGGATTTCCTAAAAGACAAAATAAAAGGTGTAACAGTTGTCAGGTGTTGATAAAAATACTGATCAGCATTCAGTTTACACGCAAGAGAGTTAAATTCTAACATGAGAGTCCACACGAAGAAAGCCAAAGTATTTACAGTCATAAAAGTACTATCAATAGACAATTTAATACAATAACCTCTGAAAATATAAAGAACCAATTAGTATATTTGTAATAAAAAAATAGGTACAAAGAAGGGACTTTGCTCTGGACATCTTTAAAGTAGGCCCACAGCTTGCATACAGTCTTTTAGCAAAATAATTATAGTTTACATAGCCATTTTTTATGTTATGTGCCAAAAATTATGTACAATTACTGACAAAATACACCAACCATTTTTCAACACTTGATTCACACTGAGAAAGAGTCTTTTTGATGATTCCTCTCAACTTTGATTTTATTTAATCTAAGCTTTCACTTTAGCTAAAAACACAGTGCAAGTAAAATATATTTATGCTGAAAAGGTTTTTCTCTTTTTTTTTTCCTTTTTTCTTTTTTCAAACTTTACAGCTTTACAAACTATAGCAAATAAAATGCATTTTTACAGATGCTGATAAAAACATTCAGAAGTAACCCTCCTTTATGGGATTTCAGGGCCTCTAATAAGCAATAATGTGATTAAAAATTGAGGTTATGTTTCAATTAATTGTATATCCCTCTAGAATTTGAACATTTTGGGGAAAGATAAATATTCTTAAAAAATCAGTTTGCTTTGCTAACTGACTGTTTAAAAAAAAGCTAAATGAAATGAGGTCATCTGCTGTAGACATATACCTATATAATCAATTTAGTTAAGTAAAACTGAACTAAAATGCACAATTAATGTTGAAACTGCTACAGGTATGACAAAGGGTAGCTAGTTATTTGCTAAACGATTCCATCAGTCTTTATATATGGCTTGTTTGGCAAGAAGGCCACTCAATCAAGAGATGAGTTAAGTTTAATTGTCCATTTATAGTATCCACAGGCCTTGTAAGTATCCTCACTGTTACAGAAATGTATTTCTCTTGTACTGAAGAGTTTGTTTGTTTTTATAAACAGGAATAAAAAACTGTTCCATGTAAAGAGGTGGTTGTTTTTGAAACAATATCCCATTTGCTTGTTACAAAAAGGCGTAATCTGCAAATATATAAAAATGTCCTCAGGCGTCTCTCCGTCAAAAATACCTTGATCTTTTCCATTTTACTTAAGGAATGCTTTGTATAGCAATAGTGAATGGCTTGTCTCTCGCTCATTTTCTAAACAAAATATGAGGTCCCTGAGGTTCACCCGCGTTATCCTTTGTCGCGTAAACGGTCTGGTTGTTCCAACTCCAGAGCTGCCTGGGACTGGTGTACTTGTACTGGACCCCTGGAAGTGAAAAGAAAAGCCGAATGTTTAAGCGTCCACAGAGAATGTTTTGTGACAAGACCTTGAGACAGTTCTATGAACAAAAAACAGGTGATATGTCGAGTGAGGGACTTCTCACAGGAAGAGATCCAGCACTGAATGATATTATGTTACCCAAGGTTTTCAGAATCTAAAGCAGTGGTAACTTAACTGTTTCTCTCCAGGCGTCATTAGGAATAAATCAATGGGGGCACAGCTCATCCATCTGATACATAACTGATACAACCAGAGTGTTTTTACCTAAAACTGCTTTATTAGATCTTAAGTGTGTGCGTATACACACACACACACACACACACACACACACACAGGTGCAGTAGGTATAGAGCATTTAAAAACATCTGTATTTATCTAAAGTTAGATGATTTTGAGGCATCAGCAGCCAGGTTTCGGGGGGGGGGGTCTCCTTCCATTTAACTGCTGGCAAACTTAGGTGTCAGATCCTTGCCCAAGGAAAGCTTCTTCAGACTGCTACAAAGTAAATCTTTCATCTACTCCTTTATAGTGAACTTCAAACAAAGCACATAACCTATAGTGACTCCTATGGAGTCACCAATTCCCCTAATTTCAGCAAAACTATTCATTGCCTATCAGAACAATTAAAAAAAAACATTTACGTATCAGAAGTGGCAGAGGTGCTCAAGACCAAGGTTGGCATCCAAACATTCCTTCTATGCTCACACTACATTCACTTTTTATCCCATGATCCCATTCTGATAGCTGCATGCTTGCAGTTTTGCTATTTGGCCTCGTCTCTCAAGGCCTAAGATTTTCCTGGCTAAGTGATGTTTGGTTTTCAGCTGGTAGACGCTAAACATACAAAGTTGCTGTCTGCCGTACTTTCAAATTCTGGGGTACGTGCAGGAATGTCAAATTTGGGGTTACAATTAGGGGAGGTATTTTGCTTTCAAACAGTAACATTGCTCAGTTAGCAGACTGAAGCACCCATTATTCTAATATACAACCTGCAAAAAATCTAGTTCTTTTATTGTCCACATCATCTCCTGGGGAAAAGCTATTCAAATCATGTCCCTAAACACTCTTTAGTAGATACTGGTACTGCATGGATGTATCTATCAAGTTTTCAGAAGTACCTGCATGACAGGCTCCTCAGTCCCATTTTAAAAATTGACTTAGGATGAGATCCTGATCCCCCTCCCCCTTTACACAGAGTAAAGACCTTTGTGGTAAAGGGTCTCTAAAGACTTATGTCTGGTGGGGGAGAATTCCCCCAATGCAGGGACTGTGGAAGTCTGCCATAAAATCTGCCTTCTGAGGACCCCTTCACAAGCCTTGGTGTATGGGGTGTGCTGAAAGTAGAGTTGTCAGGGGCAGGCCCTGGCCCTCAGGTCAGTGGGGGACAGGCTGCCATAACTTAGAAAGGCCCCCAGGGCTGTGTACATCATGCCTGGGCCACCAGAACAGCCCATGATCAGGAAGGCACAAAGGGGTTTTAAGACCTCCTGAGCCCACTGCTGCTGCCACCCTCCTCCCCTCAGGTGCGGCACAGAATCTCACCCTCAGGAGAGTAATTTCTATTGACTTTCAATGGGATTTAGGCTCAAGCCACCTATGTGCTTTCGGTTTTTAGATCAACTTTTCTTGAACTTTCACTGTCAGGTTAGCTTCAACTCTTCCCACCAAATATCACAACCTGCTTGATCTCCTGTGTGTGGATAAGTCAGGTGGAATGTATTTAAAGCACAAAAGTGGGGAACAGAAGACAGATTTAACTAATGAATAGTTACCCTACAGTACCTGTGGTTCTTCAAGATGCTGTAATCAGTATGGCTCCCCAGGCTGAGTGCATGATCACAGGTGCATGAAATTGGACTTTTTGAAACAAAAACACGATCTGGCAGGGCACCCATGCATCTGGTACTACCCCTGCTCCACGTGAGGGCATAAAGACCAAAGTGACGATGACCCTCCCCCGGTTCCCTTTCAATTAAAAGCCCATGATAGCCAAGGACTCCAAGAAGTGGGGGCAGAAGGCAGGTTGTGGGAGCCATACTGACTACAGCATCTGAAAGAACCAGTTACTGCAGGGTAGCATTCAAATATGTGTCAGTGTGGATCCCACTGAAAGTGGGCGGTGAGTGAGCATTAGGTATGAACTCAGGATGGTGGAAGTAAGGCACTCCAGCTGCATCCGTTGAACAATGACTGTAGTACTGTTCTCCCAAGGTTGGCATCCAACCTACAAGTCCAAGGCACAGTATTTGACAGTCAGTGGGTTACTCCATGTTGCTGTCTTACAGATCTCCAAAACTGGCATATTTTAGAAGCAAGCACCCAATGTTGTTGGTGCTCTGGCGGAGCGGGCTTGTACCTTTCCTACTAAACATCACCAACCAGCTGGTAACAGTGAGATACATTCCGTTAGCCATTTTGATATCCTTGGTAAAGAGCTGGCTTGATCTTTAGAATGTCTGGCTATATACTGGGAGGTTATTGCCCACAGCCTGAATTGTCTGGTCCTGTCAATATAATCAAGTGAAGTCCTGGAAACATCAAGAGCATGTAGTTTTTCCTCCTGGTGTCAAGTGTAGTTCCAGGAAGAAGGCAAATCAACTTACCTGACTGGTTTAGATCAAGTTCCAAGACCAACTTCCAAATAAATTTTGGAGGTCTCAGCACCACTTTGTCCCTATGGCACATTATATGGTGGTGGGTTCAGCCATACGTACCTGAAGCTCACTGACTCTCCTGCCTGAAACAATATCCATCAGGAATCAGACATGTAGGGCTGGAAGGGATCTTGAGAGGTCATTAAGTCCATCACCCAAAACTGAGGCAGGACCAAGTAAACTAGACTATCCCTGACAGGTGTTTTGTCCAACTTATTCTTAAACATCTCCAGCCTTTCATACTGCCTTCTTCTCCCAGCTACCAGGTGGTGAGCTAATTACCTCGCACACTCATCAGGTTCTCTACAGGTGCAAGTCATCACTTCTGTTCTTCCAAACCTGCTCAAAGTACTTAACACCCTCCTACTGTAACCACATCTGATGCCCTTAGTAAACTAAGTGACCTAGATGCTGGCTTCCAAAGGGCTCTACTTTTAGATCCTAACAGCCCCCCATCTCCATTTCCCACAACTGTGAAAATTTAAATAGAAAAAAATGCTTAAAAATAGTATCTGTCAAAATTATAAAAAAATAAAAATCAAATTCTACCAAGCCTATTTATTAATTTAATCTAGACCACATTTCCCTAGCTTACTTATGAGAGTGTGGGACTGTTTCTAAAGCGTAACTAAAAATCAACCTCTCATGCCTACTGCTTCCCTTCTATGCACTACTGTCAAAGAGATAGCAAGGTTGATTTGGCATAATTTGTACAGGAAAATGCATGCTACCTATTCTTTATAACCCTAGGATCCTTTAGGTGCTTACCAATTGATAGTTTATTTGTTCCAGTATCTTTCCAAGTACAAAAGTTAGGCTGACTGCTCTATAACTCCCTGGATTTTCTTTGTTCCCCTTTTTAAAGATAGGTACTGTGTTTACCCTTCGCCAACCTCTGGTCCCTGGTCAAGTGTACTCTCTCTCCCGGTAGCCCTCCTTGGGCGTAGGTCCTTAATTAGTCCCACAGTCTATAAATGGTCTTGGACCTGGTATCAAGCCACACTCCAGGGCTTCCCCCTCCCCAAGAGGCAATGTCCTCAGCCTCTCGGGCCCCAACTCTCCCACTGGGTCACTAAAAGAGTTCAGTTCTCCTTCTGCGGTGCATCAAGGTCCAGGCCACTCTGGCGAATGGGGGAGAAGAAAGAGAAAGGACCCAGGCTCACCAACTACCCCAGGTCCCAGGGCAAGGGCCCTCTACTTAGCAGCCGTCCACCACATCCCTTTAACTAAACTGCACTGCAGCTATGCTTCCCTAGGCCATTTCCCCATGGCCCTAGCACACTCTTCACCCTTACCTCAGAGCCTTGCTCTAGGTGAGTTCCAGCAGCCAGCCTGGAAGTCCTCGTTTCTCCTGGTCTCTGCCAGCACTGTGCTGTCCAAGGTCCTGTAGCTCCCTCAGCCAGCCAGGCACACCACCCACACTCCGCCAGCTCCAGACAGGAACTAACTGGCCTTACCACTCCTTTTATATGAGGCTGCTGGGCCCTGATTGGCTGCTCCCTATGGCCTTCCTCATTGGCCACTCTAGTAGAAGAGGACTGCTCTTCTACTCCTCTCTGGGACATGGTATGGTCCTGACACCACAGGGCCTCAAATGGTCTAGTACATCCAATCACATGGCTCCATTAGGGAGCTGTGCAGGGACCATTTGTGGTTGGTCAAAGACTGTCTGCTCAGGAAGTCCTCCAGATTGTTGCCGACTCCTGGGATAGGAAAGATCCCAGGTCAACCCACTCTGATTAATCGGATAGCCTCCAGACACAAAACGCAGGTGTCCCCTTGTTTGCTTATGTAGTGAATAGTTATTGTGCTGTCTTAAGATTGGACCCAACAAATTTCAGAGGACTGGCTCAAGCACTCTACACGGGCCAGTTTAATAGCTCTGAGCTCCAGGATATTCATACGCAATTTCACGTTGTTCACTGGTGCAGCTGGTCAGCCCAATGTCCTTCGTCTTGTTTGTGGCTGTGCTTGGAGAGGATCTCTGGTACCTGGTCTAGAGTTGCTCTCAGACTGTAATGGGGAAACATCCCTGCTCAACACATGGGAGAAAGTACAGTCTGGTGATGAGAAATAGTATTCCTCAAATAGTTGTGTGAGGAGTGATGTCCAGCTTTAGTTGTGGGCCCAGCACTGCATTGATACCATTGATGTCTCTGGGGAGATCTTGAAGGTTGTACCTCAGTCCCATAATCCTTGCAGCTACTGGTGCTTTCATCAGTGCTGATCCCTACAGTGCCAGCGTACTCAGTGCCTCTCCCTTGGCAGATTCCTTTGGTGCCCTAACCTTAGAGAGGAAATGATGCATCACTCCTTAATGTTTGACACAGGTATATGGTCTCCACTCAGCCCTTCCTTGCGGTCTCACCTTATACCGAGCACCAGCGTCAAATCCGATGATGTTGGCTTTGGCCCCTCTGGGACTGACAACTCTGACAGTACTAGTGTGGAAGTGATAGCCTGCTTCGGTATCGAGACAGCAGTGCCTGATGCTGACAGCCCTGGTACCAGTGTGATTGTCATGGATGTGGCTGGTATCCGTTTTGCCAGAATTGTCCTGCCTACTTTCCTTTCATTACTATATCATGCACTGGTGTGTGTCTTCTTGGAGGAGCACTCGCTGAGGATAACCCTTTATGTTCCTTGAAACGGAGTCTAATGTGACGTCCATCCATTGATCAAGCAGGTGTAGTTTCAGCCACGTGTTCCTTGACTTGTGAGTCCTCAATGAGAAAGATTTACACACCAAGTGCTTCAAAGAGGTGGTTCTTTCCCAGACAGAAGAGGCATTGGCTACATGCTTTAATGAGAGGAATGAGTCCATTGTATGTCAGGTAGGGCTTATATCCAGATGGTTTAGAAAAGACACTGGCAGTTGGCATAAGATGCCTAACCCCATTATCCAGGGAAGTAATCAGAGGGTACACTTTTTTTGTGTGGAAAACATCCAAATTAGTGAATAAATCAAAGAGGAGGGTAAAGTAGTATTTCTTCAACCTCATCCTTCTAGATTCAGTTTGAAGCTAAGAATGGTAGAAGATTGGACACTCACCAGATACCACTTGTGGCAGTGCAATGGAAAAAGAGAAACGCAGGAGGGTTTTGGCTATTCTGTTCCTTAAGCCCTTGAATGGGAAAAGGAGGCTGCATTGGATGCAGGTCAGGCTCCCCCTGACACCGCTATTCAAAAAAATCCAGTCTCACCTACATGACATGCACACCTCCCCTGGGATCCATGCTGACACACATTTAAAGAAGAACACCAGTTTATTTCACAGACCAGTCTCCAGAGAGGCGAGAGAGGCTGTTGCCCTGACTCTGCAACAGAGCATTTCTGTGTGATTACTGGTTTGGGAAGAGCATGCTTCTTAGGCCTAAGACAACGTGAAGACATGTATATAGTAATAAGAATAGGAAAAAGGGGCAAGAAGAAGTCAGGTAAAAATTCAGGACCCCATTGGATAAAGCCTGGGAATGGCAGAAAAAGTGCCAAATGCTATGATGTAAAGAGGCTTTAAAGGCAAAATTATATTAAATATAGCAGTAGAGAAGCAATTAGGGGAAAATGTTATGCTATAATTAAATATAAACACTGAGACCAAAATAGTCACGTGTTTAAAATGTTACAGCAAGCCACAGTAAAATGCAATACATCATTTTAAAGCTCACTGATTTACATTATGCTATCAGCAAAAGCAAACAATTTTCCATAAAATGCCTTACTATTAAAAAAAATTGTCAAATGAATTTAATATTACCAGTTTTATGGAAATAAAATACTGAAGCTTGTGTGAATGATTGGACTAGAAAAACAGCTGGTGCACATGGATGGATGTCAAGTTCCCTTGTTACAGGTTAACAACATTCAGATATATGTGGAGAAGTGCTATGACCAGCAGATGGCATTCATAGGCCAAGAAGTCTGCTTGTGCCTTAATTTTAAAAAGACTTTACTGTCTTGATTGCCACTGCTGCTTTATAATAAACACTTTTTAAATATGTCAAAATAACCTTGCAGGTGGGATGGAAATGCACTACACTTTTAGAAGACTTATTTTCAAAAAATGCAGAGCAGCTTTTCATTTTATATGTTTTGTTACCATTTTGTTTTATTTTATCTGAAAGACAGCAATGTTTTATTGGAATACTGCAAACAGCATATTCTGTTTATAACATGCTCCAGAGGGAGAGAGTCATATTTTCCTAGATCGCTTGAGTACCAAATGACACATCACAAAGCTCTCAAGTATGTTCCACTGATAGGCTCAAACATCAGCTACATCTTTTTATGTTCTGGTGAAAAAGTAGTGCAATAAAGATTCAAGAAAAATTACTGTAATTTAAAGCCATGTGAATGAGATACTGAGAAATGGACTGTAATACAGTCCTCTAGACTGCAAAGCAATATATTCATGCTCAAACTACATTATTGATTAGGAAACTAATGGGTTTGAGATTAGTGTTCCCTAGCAGGTACTTTAGTCCTGGGAAGAGCTGCACTGAACAGTATAAAGGGCCGGATTTTCAGAGGTGTTTAGGAGCCTTAAGATGCAGACAGGCACCTACTAGGAACTTCAAAAGTGTCTAACCTGCACTTGGCGCCTATCTGCATCTTTAGGCGCTTAAATACTTAGGGACAGATTTTAAAAGGTAAGGAAAGTGACACCTGTATTACATAACATATAGAAGTTATCACTATAAAAGGTGTGGCCACAAATGTTTGAGTTGTGGCATACAAGGCATTAAGAGGATTTTTTTTATTTTATTTTTTGCTAACTTTAATTAAATGAACCAGTAGGTATGAAATACCTAAACCAATTGCAATCTGTATTACTGAATTCTGAAACACCACAATTACTACATAGAGGTGACTTTACATGTAATTAAGATTCAGAATTCCTTTGACATCAAAAGCTCATATTTACAAATCTGTGTCTAAGTAGTGACAAACCTTATTTTCCACACTTCTTGTAATATGCCCTAACTACAAACTGTATACAAATGGTGACAAGTGGAGCTCAATTTTAAAATGTCAAGTGAAACACAGCAAAGGCACAGCTGTGAATCTATCACATCAAAAGCAGCTGGTTCTTAATTAATCAGACAAAAGATTAGATTTCTAAGGGAACCTGTTTCTAATTGGTTAACCAGTAACTGATTAATCTGAGACAACTAAATTAGCCAGATTTAGTGAGAAAACATCAGACATTCCCAGTGAATGTAAAATATATTCCATAACCTAAATGGCACTAAGAGAATAAGCCTGCACAGTCAAGCAGGTAGAAATAGGTAGTGCCAACATTGTAACTGCATGTACCAGTGACTCTATTCCTGCATATCATGACAATCATAAGGTTTAATGACATATTCCTCAGAGCACAAGAATTTTTATAGTCTTAGATAAGAATGTAGCATCTTGCAATTTTTACAGTTGTTTATACTGTTGTAACTGACCCATATATCTTTATTGACTTAGATTTTTATGTAAATTCTTTTCTCCCTAATTTTAATAGTCCTGAATACTAATATACTTCTGTCAAAAGGTGCTTAACGTGCTAGATAGGCATCTTTCATTTATGCTTTTGTGGGTCAAAATGTCATTTACTACTATCATATCTGTTGCATAACCAATGCCATGTATCATGTCATAGAATTATTACTTCAAGAGCTGAATAAAATACATAAGATGAACTATTCTGAAACAAAGGTCTTTTTTTCATGCAAATTATCTTACTGATAAAGAACAGGAGATTCTTAATACAGAGAGTGATGTATAGGAAAAACCACTGAACTGTTTCTATGCTGCTACCAGTTTTGCATGAAACATCATTTAGAGAGTAACCTCTTTGCCATCCACAAGTCAAACATTACATAGCAAACCCTTAAAACGGTACCAACTCCAAGGATTCTTTTAAGCATTACAGAAATTGTACTTTCAACTTTCAACAGGAAACACTGACTCTATTTCCTGTTTATTAACAAGTCTGCAAATGCACCAGAGCATAGAGCATACAAAGTTACCAAAAATGGAGTACACTGCTGACACAGTCAAACGTCATTCTCCCCAGCAACGTCTCCCTCCTCCCGTCCTCAAACCTAGTGCAACTGTGCCTAGCGGAAATTGTCCTTAATGTCAGCAAAAACTAGTCCAAAATTGTATAAATAAATAAATTAAATTGATAATTAAATAAATAAATGATAGGCTAGTAAATATTTAGAAACCATGCCAATTTTATAGATGTTCCGGCTGTCTAATTCAGTGATGATTTCAGTGACGCATGAGATTATCCAGGGTACATGTGTGGACCAACGGATACTGCTTTCAAAATTCTCCAGTTCCAGACACATGGAGCATATGCATATCCACAGTGGAAAACACATAGGGACTCAAAGAAGAGGGGTACATTGACACTGTAGCTAAGAGCATACTTTCCCATGTGGGTAGGCAGAGACACTCTCTCTGCTCCAGCTAGCACCCTGAGAGTAGCAATGTAGACAGGACTGGAATGGATGGCACCTTGGGCTAGCCTCCCAGATACACATCCTGGATTGCACTGGTATTTTTAGCATGATAATTCGAGCAAAGCTATCACGACTGCCTACCTGCACTGGGAAGCACACTTTCAGCTGTTGGATAGACATACCCAAAGAGGTGAGCAGTAAAGGTCTACAGTGTGGCTACTCTTACAGTATTGTATAGTCTTAGACAGTTTCCTACATGGATTAACAAGGTAACTGACTGCACCATCTCCCCTGGTCTCTTCTCTGCATCATTGCAACATGTATCCTCTATGGACTGGTCTTCACTATGGGGGGAGATCAACTGCAGATACGCAACTTCAGCTACGTGAATCACGTAGCTGAAGTCTGTGTATCTCCAGCCGGCTTACCTGCCGTCCTCACGGCAGCAGCAGGCAGCGGCGGTGCGCTCCCCCGTCGACTCCAGCTTGCGCCTTTTGGCAAGCTAGAGTTTCGGAGTCGACAGGGGAGCTGCTGGCAATCGATTTATCGCGTCTTGATGAGACGCGATAAACGCGATAAATCGATTGCCAAAAGATAGACCCCTCCCCGGCCTAGTGAAGACAAGCCCCTAGAGACCTAACCTCATAGACTTCACTTCTAGAAGATTCCCCTTCCCAAATCCCTTTCAGGGGATTCCAATCTACTATGAGAGAGCCATAAAGTGACAGGATTTTATTTACTTATTTAACACACACACCTCTTGGTAGAGAGAAGTGACCATGCAAAAAGCAACCACTACCTCCTCTCCTTGACAGTTTGCCTCCTCCAACCTTGTGGAGGCTGAACATGGCTGGGATTGGGAAGGAAGCATGCTGCTAGGTCAGCAGTTCCAACGTTTCCTCTCTTGGGCCTGATCCATTGCGTTCTATTATGTTCTGCTCATGGAAGCAGTGCTAACATTAGTCCTAGTCTTTGGATCAAATGAGTCTTACTGCACTTTAAAATAATTTCTGCTGTTTTCAGCAACAAGGGAAGAAAATTAAAAAGGGAAAGACCATTGCAGAGGATAGGATAACAAAACATATTTGCATACAAGAGTTAGAATAATACTGTACCTCTGTCCCTGATCCAGATCCTGGAGAATCCACTTTTCTTTTCTTTCTAGGACCAATCGCAGCTAATGCAGTTAAGTTGGCATCCCTCTGTCTCATTTGTGCTAGCTCTTGCTGCTGCATCTGTGTTTTTCAGAACAAAAGTTACAATTTATTTTTCCCCCTTCTGATTTTCTGAGAATATTTAGATTGTTAAATGACATGTTCATCTGAACACATACCTCCTTGGCCTTCTGTTTCAACCTTAGCTGTTCTGGGTCTTCTTGTCTAGACCGAGACTGTATATTGGCAAATGGTATAGGAGGAAGAAGGACATAAATTAATAAAATTGCAAAAGAAGTAGACACTGAAGTATATGTAGTTTCTTTAAATTATTTCATTGGCACCAATGGGAGTAGAGGGTGCTCAGCACTTCTGAAAAAATCAGACCACTTTGTAGATACCTAAAAATAGCTTTACATGTCTAACATAGGGTACCCACATTTGGAATTTCTTCTCATAATGCAACTCTGTGTAAGACTTTATGAATCATTACACCCGTGGCACCCAGATTATATGGATTTTTAAGACACCAATCACAGAAGGCACAGTTACTGATGATATACATTCACTCAGTTTTTCACTTAGTAATCCAAAAATCAGTGTTACATTCACTGTTTCAGTATTTCACTTAGATACCTGAAAAATCAATGTTCTTTCATTTCTTTATTCAGAGTCAGCATCCAATTAATACAAAACAGTCCCTATTTTGCATCTGACTTAAGTAGATAAGGTTGCTTCCATAAAAATTCTATTTCACTGTAACCATGCATCAGGAATATGCAGCAAGGAAAAAGAGCATCCCTCCTCTGGTGAGCACAAATGGCACCCAAGTATCTGAACAATCATGTCTCTAGCTATCTAGGGGCCCAAACTACACAGACTGGAGCTTGGTGATTTATTGCATTCACAAACACAGATTAAATCTATGCCTTGATCTTTGTGAAATGTTACCCCTTTGGCATACAACTGCCCACCTAATTATGAACATAGGTACCACAACTCCTCATGCAAATCAGGTAGCTGCTTGAACAAATGACCAATGAAATGGGTAACTGGCCATTTGCACTAGCAGTTTTCACAGTTGCCTACACAAATTGGGTAACTGTTCACTTAAAGAAACAGAAAAACCAGGGTCTAAGTCAGCAAATCCCTTCCTCTAGCCACTAACTATAAATATTCATTTTCCAATTCAAATATTGCCTCATGCAAATTTATTCTCTTGGTTTCTTTTTTTCTCAAAGCAAGCAAGTAGATTAGTCCACAATGGAGGACCAATGACTATAAACATACTTTAGAAGTCTCTCTCTTGCTCAGATTTAAAATGTAGATTTAATATTTTTTTTATTTGTGGGAATGAAAAGGGGCAGGGAGGGGACATGATGGAGCATAATAGAGCTCTAGCTAAAGTATGTGCTCTCCAAGCTGGGATTAGAAACAGGGTCCTCTCTTTTACTGCATGTTTTATAGACTAAAAGGCACCCTATTCTTTTGACGTCAAAAGTGACTTTGCAAATCTAAGTAAAATCGAAGCACTTGCCTTTGCTGCACGCATTAAAATTTCCCTTTCTTGTTCATCTTTTCTCTGTTTTTCTATTTGATCAAGTTGTTCAAAGAACTTGAGCTGTGCCCGAACATCACTTGCTTGCTCATATCTTTCGTCATCCTGAAAATGCAGTAAAAATGCTTTTCATTACGAATCTTAAAAACAAAGCTAGTAGCTTGTCCTGTACAGTTTAAGACGATCCCATGCTTTTAAGCTCAAATGCTCACTTAGTCATTTTCAAACACCAAGATTATCTTTAAACCAGTCAAACCGGCTAAAACCCATTTTAAAAAAAACAACCAAGCACTCTGTACTGTTCTGTGATCTCATCAGGGTTTGACTTAAGGAATATTATCACATAACTTTGGCCTTTTAAACACATTTCATAGAGGTGTTTTTAAATTATGCTCTGTGAGGCACAACGTTCTATCAGTTCTTACATGAATCATGGACGGAATTCACATTTATCTGACAGCAGTCAGTCCATCTCCACTCCTGGCCCCATCGCAGCAGTGAAAGATGAAGGATGTGGCTTGGAAGGAAGATGATGATCATTCAGCCTCCACCCCTTCCCACCCAGAATGGATCTGGAGCACATGCGTGGGAAGGGGTGGGAGGGAACAAACAGGAATGTTCACCTCCCTTGGCAGCTCAGACACCATCTGGGGTAAAGCAAAGGAACAGAATGGCTCCATCGCAGTCCTTCCAGAGTAGGCCCACCATATTTAGTGCCCCAAGATGCTGCCCCATCTGCCTTGCCCTACAGGAAGCTGTAGATGCAAGAGCTAGGCTTCCAGGTTTGCAGGGTGTATGTCCAGACTGCTAGGTTTTTTATTTGGGAGAAGGGGAGATGGCAATGGGAGGAGAGGAAGAAGAGTTCCCTCCTGGGCAAAGTTAAAAGAATGTCCAGTGTGGTTTTTTTCCTCCATACTCCTCACAGCATCTTGGGGGCCTGGCTGGTTGGAATACCAAGGATAAAGGATTTTAATTTGAAAAGAGGGGGCAGAAGTTGATAAACTCAGCTATTTTTGAAACATGCAACTAGCATCCAGTGTAGAGAAGAGGCTTCTGGAGTTTAGCTCCTAGAGCTAACCTGAGCATGGGACCTAGGAGATGACTGGCATAGACCCTGTTAGCTCATGGGGTGGAGGTGGTGAGATCTTAAATCTTGTACAGATTAGAGCACCTCATCTGTACCATAATTCCCCCTTGTATTGGGAAGTTGTTGGGATTCAGTAGCTAGACTGAATCTCCTGTCCGGGCATGGAGGTTTAGGCTGAAGGAAGGTTTCCGCCTTTCCTTGTGGCTGTATGGTTTACGGCCAGTTAATCCCAGGCTAGACCCTATTAGTATGTGACAGGTGGGAAGGGGGACAGTTTTCTTGCATCAGTTCATTTAAAACGTTTATAAAGTTGCAGCCTGCTACTTTAAATCCACCCACATATCTTGTTTGGGTCTTCATTCTCCTTTGTTGATTATCGTAAAGTTATAACATTGTTATAAAATAGTGATATTTTCTTTATGTGCATACTCTAATTTAGACTCTCAAGAGGAAATCTCAAGTCAGACAGGTTTCATATGAAACCTACTTTATAAAAAAAAGTTAGTTACTGCAGAACATTCTTTTAAAATTCTATAGAAAGACTAGTGCATGGAGTAAGTATGTTTGATTGTTTTGGACGGGTATGTTAACCAGGGTCTACACAGTGAACACTCAAACTAATATTTCAAAATTAGGCCAGGTCTCATTAAACTTTTTGTACAATAAATATATATGATTCTTTCAAAAGGAACTGCAGTAGATAACTCTCCTGTAATAAATTTCAGTCATCCAACAGAGCTTTCTATTTTGTCCACCCAAATGATCCATGGCATATGGCCAAGAGAGAATCTCTAATTCTCAAGGCAGTGTCCTCAAAAAACATGGATGCCTAAGGAAGCTAGTTTGCAATATCATCACCCTGCAACCTTCCTCCTGTCTGTCCTACATTCTGTCCCCTTTGTGTACTGGGAACTGCCATCTTATCGCCTGTGATATCAGTTCCCACAAAAGCTGTAACAGTAGACAAGGTTGGGCACTCAAAAATACTATTACTTAAGAGCTTTTGTCTAGACCCACCCTTGTTCTGGAGGTTGCAAATGCTCCTTATAAGCCCCAAGTTTCAGTGCAGTCCGTGATCAGATCTGAGTGCATTTGCTCAGAGGTGAAAGCATAATTTGTGGAATATTATAATTTGCACAATTAAAATTTAATTACCTTATAAGAAACATTCTTTTGTTGGGCAGTCTCCGATACTTTTTCTACAAGGTTTTGTAACCTTTGTTGTGTTGCATGTGATACATAGCTAACTACATCAGGATGGATTTCCGTTATTCCATGTTTTTTACCTGTGGTTAAAATTGAAATGACGCTTTTAGTACCACTCTGTTACAAAGACATTTTACAATACAGCTGACTTTTGCCAACTCAACTTCACAAATTAATAAGTAATTCACAAACAAAAAATAGAGGCCTTGATGTATTTCTCAGCCAAGATTTAACATGTGATGCTGTAGAGATCTCACTTTACTAAATTTTCATAAACACTGCAAAATATGCCATAGAAGATTTACCAGTATGCTATGAAGTATTAGAGATAAATACAATTAATGAAGTTTTATGATGTAGTATCATTGTTCTATTTACTCACTAATTTACAAAAAAAGTAAGTAATTTATAATTAGTGTGAATTAAACGGCTGGTCAAAATGTTTTTCCCAAATATTTGTTGCTGTTTTTTGATTGGCTTATAGTGTAAAAAAAAAAAATCAGCAAAAGGTTTTCAGTTAGATCTAGTGACATTTATTTTGCAATAAAAAACAAGCAACACTTCTCTGAGAGAGCCACAGTTTTAGGAACTTTTCAACCATGTGTGTTATTTTTTCTAATATCAAGGTTATAGCAGTTGCAAATGAATGTCAGAGGACACCAATGCATAAAACTATTCTGGCATATTTAATTATTTTTAAACCTATTTTTAAGAAAACAGATTTAGTGAAACTAGGTTTTATAACAGTTAAACTAGCAAGTGTCAACATACCTATTTCTAGTATCCTTCTTTGCAAAGATGCTGGAAGTAGGAAGGTTTCGTCTTTACAGGACCTTGTTAACGTGCCCACTAACTCGGAATTTGTTGCCAATATCCGTGCACTCTCTTCTGATAGGTTGACTCCAGCCATTGACGCAACATCATTAATATCATCGTCATCCCTTGTAAAGAGAGAAATCGTTACAACATATCTAGGGCATGTGTAGACATGCTGCTCAATGCAATTGTGTATAACACAAGTTCTACAACTCTGCTGCATAAGAAACTGACTTAAAAGCTCTTCAGTTGTCAATATCTATGCCCAATCAATTCTACTACCCCACAAAATAAAATTAGAATTTTAGAAGACTGAATTTTCTTGCTGCTTAATTAAATCAAACTTTGAATTAACATATCCTTCAGACTTACTCTCTACCCAGCCACCTCACCATACGGATCATGATTTCCCTAGCTGACTGCACATAGATACAGTCAGACCCCGGAATACCACGCCCCGCAATAGCGCAAATCCGTTTATAGCGCGGGGCACGGCTGGCTCCCGATGTTGGTGGCAGGCGCTGTTTTGATCCAGCAGAACCCCACAGTACTGTGACACCACGTTTATCGTGATCGGGTTTTTTTGGATCCCGATCGTCGCAGTATTGCGGGGTCCGACTGTACTACATATCACAGGAAAAACTGTTGTTTCGAAGAAAGGTGGGACACAGAAAATGAATGCTCATAGGGAAAAATGAGGACAAGCGAAATTTGTGTTTGACAGCACAATATAAATGTACATCTCCTGTCGGACAATATGATTAGTTTTAGCTTAATTTTGTATCTGTATTAAAAAAACTTTTAAAAGCCATTAGGAATCTAAAGTGCGCTGTAAAATCATCAGAAATCTGACAGCCACTGCGCTCCTGCAACTTTGCAAAACCTTATTGATCTAAGGGAAAATGTGTGTGAAGTTGTGGAAGCCAAAAGCTAGTGTTGTTGATTCCAGGGTCAGAGCTTTTTTGTGCGTGCCCGTATTAACCACGCACGCCCTGTGACCAGCATGGCAATTTCCTTCAATATCCTAGACAAAGCTTATTGAATGAAGTTAAATCTTACTGAATTAAGTTCAATTATTTTAGGAGTTCATTGTATTAAAAATGCAAATTTTTATGTAACATCTCAAGGGAGAAGACTTGACTAATGTAAATGATTTACAAGGAAGTGTTATGAGTTTCAAAGGATTATTTGCAATTATGTGAACTTTTAAAGTGGGTTTCCCAGGAAGTCTCTAGGGCAGCGGTTCTCAACCTATTGAGAACCGCGATCCCTTTATAGTTTCTCCCTCGGCGCGGCGGACCCTTGTATGTCCGCTGAAAAGCCGCCGAACAAATTAACTCCTTACTCGGCGGCTATGCCGAGCACTCCCGAAAGCGCTCGGTATGTCCACCGAAAAGCCGCCGAAAAAATTAACTTCGCATTTCAGCGGCTCTTTTCGGCGGACATGCCGCCGGATGCGGAAGTGATCGCGGCGGCGGCTTTGCGGCGGCACAAGCAGCTCACGACCCCTCGGGAGGCGGCCAGCGACCCCCCGAGGGGTCGCAACCCACGGGTTGAGAACCCCTGCTCTAGGGGGAGGTATATACAAATGTAACTCCTCTAGTTAGGCAAAAACTCACCCCTTTAAAGCTATGCCCGGAGGAGAGACCTATTGTCTATGCATCACCTATTCCCAGATCAAAAACCCAAACTGTATAAAGGAGCAACTCTCAAATCCATGGGTATGTTTGTTTTGGGCCAAGGCGGTTATGAATTAGTAACCACAGAAAAACCCATTGGTGGGGTTTGAAGGACTGTTCACCTGGCGGAGCCCTTTCTGAAGTGAAGGAGTGATCCCTGGTAAAATTAGCATGCATGTAGTCTCTTATTGTTTTTAAGATGTTTTCTCCGTAATGCATTCACTTTAAGAATAAATGTGCTTGCTTAGGGAAAGCAAGTGTAGTAACTTATACCTATGGGCATTATGCTGTTTATAGCCTCTGAGGGGGGGAAAAAAAAGAAAAGCAGGTTTCAGCAGTCTGACTTGCTTAGGAATACATTGTAGGCAGGGAACTGTGCAACCTAGAGAAACCCCAGTCAAAAGGGAGAGAGGCGTAGATCTCTGCCCAAGACAGATATGGCTGGAGAGCCTGACATGAGTGTACTCAGGACCACAGACTGGAGAAATACAGGTGCAATTGGCCTGAACTGCAACACTGTAGCAAGAGCTTTCAAAACACTCAGTCTTTTCCCCACAAGTACATACAATGATACACACTTTACATTTACTGAAATAAGAACATTGCAATCTGCAGTCAAAGTAAACCTGTAAATTTGGCTTGATCATACAAACAGAATATGGAAAACGTTTTTTTGTTCCTTAAACAGTCATTCAGCTTAGAACTAGAACCCTAGTTCTAGTTTCACAGCCTTGCCCTGCCCGGCTGCTCTCACAGGTCTTCTCTTCCATCATACTGGAGTTTTTCACATCTTGTAGAAACCCAGATTACATTGTTTCCACAAGACAGCAACAGAATGCAGTCACTACTGTGGAAAAGACTGGGTGGCAGATGTGTTCAGCATAAAGTGGAGTGGAGGAAACATGAACATGGCAGACCAAAGGAGAGGAATACTTTCTATTTGCTGTCTGGACAAAGAACATTTGAGAGCATTGTTTTAGGTATTCATAAGCTAAGAGGCCAAAAATTAGCTTGGAGGAAAAAAAAAACTTTAAGAAACAAACTAGTATATAGAGGAAGCCTCCTCAAATCCTTTGTTGACTCCCTGCAAATCTATATAGCCCTGACCCAATGCACCACTGAAGTCACCGGAAAGCCTCCCTCAGTGGTTTCAGTGTTCAAGCTCTGTGTAAAGAAACAAGGATTTTGGTTCCTTACCTAAAAGAACCTCCCCCAGGCTCTTTCAGTTTATTCTTTTGAGCGGCAGCTGCTTGTTGTGAAATAGTGGACACAGCTTTGTTTCCAGGTAATACTGTTGGTTTTACCACAGGTACTGCAAGAAAATAAAGTCAATATCTGTATTCTCTACATCAGTGGTCCCCAACCTTTTTATCCATGCGGACCGGTCAACGTTCCACAATTGTACTGCGGCCCGGAGGGGGGTTATAGTAATGAGAGCCGCAACCCCTTTTTAATTTTTTCCTTGGCGCAGCGGACCATTGTATGTCCGCCGAAAAGCCGCCGAATACATTATCTCCGATGCGGAAGTATTGTCGGCGGCCGCGACCCGCTCGAATGTCCGCAGAAAAGCCGCCGAATATATTAACTCCGATGAGGAAGTGATCACGGCGGCTGCGGCCCGGTACCAATTGATCCACGGACTGGTACTGTTCCGCGGCCCGGGGGTTGGGAACCACTGCTCTACATCACTTATGGTGGAGCTTCACATTTTAGCTCAACACTAATTATTTTTGGGTAGGGTAATTCTCAGCTTAGGCACATTTAAAAATGGCAGCAGTACAAAAGTAAAAAAATAGGATTATGACATTTTGAGTTACTCTTCTTTCCCCACCATTTTTGCTGAATTTAAAAACCCTCCCCTGAAGCATGTCCATCCCGAGCATTAAAACATCATGCATGAAAGAGTCTAGAAGTAACAGATATTTCAGTTCAGTCCCAGAGAATGTAAACTGATGCTCACACAAGAAATTTAAATGCCACAAGCCCTATTTACACTACAAATAATCAGAGATATCTGTCCTATGGCCCACCAGAGCATTTCATAAGGCCAGCAGCCGGCTTTAACACAATATACTAATGGCTAATTCATCAGCATTTTGTCATCAGTTTTACATCATTTTAGGCTTTGTCTAGACTGGCAAGTGAAAGACAAAACGTTTGTCGTTCAGAACACACACACTCCTCTGAAAGACAAAAGTTTTGTCGACGAACAGTGCTGTCAGCAGGAGTCTCTCCTGCTGACAAACAGTGGCTACATTGTGCGCCTTTTAGCGACATGGCTGTAGTGGCACCACTGTGTCACTAAAAGCCACGTGGTGTAGCCTTAGTTTACACAAGTTTGTAAATAGGTTGTTGGCACATACAGTATTTCTAACACATACAAAACAAGCTAAACTTAAAATATAAAAATCAATACAAGTAACCTTAAATCTTATTCAACTATGTAAAATCTGTTTTGTTCACACAAGGTTGTGCTTAGATTTACGTGGCCCTCCTGTGTAATAAGATTGGGCAACGCTTCTAGAAGAGAGTCAGCTCTCACAAAAAATACACTTTAAAAAAAAGAAAAAAGAAAAGAAAAGATTGAGATGTATTGGAAACAAAAGCAAACCACTAGTTATGACAACATGAATTTACTACAGTGCCTTGTGCAAAATTAGGAACCAGGACTTTTGCTGACTTTTAGTTTTATTCTCTAACTAGACATAGCAATAACAAGCAAAGTAAAATATTTCAGCTATATTCACTCCTGAGTAAAATATCAATTCTGATTTAGAAATGTATTAAGGGCCATTTTTAAAAAAAGAAAAAAAAGATACTATTAAAGAACATAAGAGTATCAAAAATCTTCTCTTACCTGTCTGAAGTTGGTTCAGTTGAATCTGTTGAGGAGCTGTAAGCATAATACGATTATGTGGTTGCCGCAATGCTACCATAGGTGTTTGTGTCAATGTTACCTGTGGAGGCCTTATCAATGCCCCTGCTTTTTGAGACTGTTGGATAACCTGTCAATAGGTTGAGAGGAAATTATGTTAAACTATTTGAGGAACAATAATACACAAGATGGTAATCAAATGGATAAACCAAATCCTTATATCAAACCTTTAGACTGGTGAATAGATGTGTTTGAGCAAAAGCAAATTAGAATCAATACAATTTTTAGTATTTCTTTTTAAACCTTCTTTAGATATACCCTGTTTCATGGAAAATTAACAGTCCAGTTAATGCAAGTTAAATCTCTTCTTATACGCAAAAGTCAAAAATAGCCAACTTCTAAAGATATTTAGGGTCAAATGGTCAGCTGAAGTCTCTAAATTTCCATGTACATGTTCAGATTTGGGTTAAAGTAGCTAAAAAATAGACCCTTAAATAAAACTTGACCCTAAGACAGTTATTCATGTCTACCTTTCAGAATCGCTGTCTCTTTCTCAAAAATAGATAGGAAAACATTTCAAGTGGTGGATTCATGAACTGAAGACAAGTTCAACAAGACGCTTCTCTTTTTAGCCCACCTGCTAACAGCAACCTGTCAAATTGTGATTCAATGCTACCGTAGAATGCTATACCAAATAACTTGATTTAACATGAACGAGACTTCTTGTCTCAACTAGAATTTTTCAGTTTTCAGCAATCCTTCACTAGCAAACTGCCAAAAAAAAAAGACAGTTTACAAACTCCTTCCAGATCCAAGATCATAATTTTCATAATTCTGTGACTCTGTCTTTACCTTTATATTCCTTTCTAACAGTTACTGGACATGTAGTCTGACTTCTTGTAAATCAAGCAACAGCAAGTATTAAGGACTAAATGATAGATGTAGAATTCCCTTCTGTAAGCTCAAAATGCCTTAATAGAAACTCAACATGCCAGGTTATGTGTTAGTCAGACTGAACCCATCTGCCACTAAATATTTGTTTCAAGATGGTATCCTAACACTATTATTTTTTTTAACCGGAGATAGATAGATAGATAGATAGATAGATAGATAGATAGATAGATAGATAGATAGATAGATAGATAGATAGATATGGGGGGGGGGATTCTGAATAGCAAAGACTTTCTAATGTACCAAGTGAAGGTCTAATGGGAATGTCCAAGTCTTGCCCAGTCCTATCACTCATTTGCTATTATCTTCAACAAGTCATTTAACATCACTATGCCTCAGTTTTCTGGTGTGTAAAGCCAGTTATAATCAAATTTACTTCCTAACTTTGATTAATACAAGCTACCAAATGATCTACATTCCTTTAAAAAAAACCCACAAATTGTGTAACCTAGATTTAAAAAAAAAACAAAACAACAACCTTACAATACTTTATTACTACACACACCTAAAATCTGGGTCAGTTTTTGTTTAAAACAGCTCTAAGAATTCACAACCTGCCTATGCACTGATTGAAAGAATTTGCTGATTTTTTATTTTTAATAATTAGGAAATGATAGAGGACTTTAAGCCTTGCTGTATTTAAAATAATACATTATTTTCTTCCTAGCAGTTACCTTCTTTAAATGTTCACAGAAAGGTCTCTGGCTGAGCTAAACTGTTAATTTAAGAAGAATAGTCATTATACTTCAAAAGCCAATAGATGATGCACTTCGGTTTACGTACCAGTGGTGTAGGTTGCCCTTGTTTGCCAACCCCAACTTGCGTAGGCTGAGTTAGACTAATTACAGGCTGCTGGAGAGTACTTGTTACAGTGGCAGTGGCCTTCCCCGCTGTGCGCTGAACTGAGCTGCTCAGCATCACTGCTGTCAGCGCGGTTGTTGCTTGCGTTGTGGGCTGCTGCTGTTGACTTTGCTGAATGAAAGCAGCCGAGTCTGGGGTTAACTGTCTCAAGGCAGGTAAACTCCTCTGAAGAAAAAAAGAGAAGGAAAACGTTTACTTTCAAATACACTCGGACCCCGCAATACCGCGACAATCGGGATCCAAAAATACCCGAACACGGTAAACGCGGGATCGCGGTATTGCGGGGTCTTGCGTCATCGAAGTGCCACGCGCTGCCGCCATCGGGAGCCCCGCGCGCCCCGCGTTATAAGCGGATTCGTGCCATAGCGGGGCGCGGTATTGCGGGGTTCCACTGTAACTAAGGTGAATTCTGGTGAAGTTAAAGTTTTTCTGAGTATAAAAATCCTAGATCACCATTGAGCTAACAGGAATTATGTGACTACTATTTAAAATATTTATAAAAAGAATCAGTGCATTTATTCTCAAACTGACAAAAACGTGAGTCTGGTTTTACAGTTAAAACATAGTATGTGACACCCAAGGACCTCTGAATACCATTTTGCAGAAGACACAGGTACAAGAAAATATTATGAAAGGTCTAGTAAAACCTGTCATACTGGTCATCATAATTGTTGCAAGATGTATATATGGAAAATGTGAAAAGTTATGTATATATGCTGAAAATTATGTTCTCTAGGCCTTGAAGTTAAATGCAGACCATTCAACAGTAGAACTACCTTGAGACAAAATTCTCCAGATAGGAAGTGGGACACATCTCCTTGGTGGACCACTGTCTCGCCAAGGCTGCACACTCAAGATAGGTCTACACTACCCGCCAGATCGGTAGGTAGCTACCAATCTTTCAGGGATTGATTTATCGCGTCTAATCTAGACGTGATAAATCAATCCCCGAGCGTTCTCCCATCGACTCTGATACTCCACCGCTGCGAGAGGCGCAGGTGAAGTCGACAGGAGAGTGGCAGCAGTGGACTCAGTGCCATGAAGATGCCACGGTAAGTCGACCTAAATACATCGACTTCAGCTACGCTATCCCTGTAGCTGAAGTTGCATTATCTAAGGTCGAGCCCCCACCCAGCCGCAGTGGAGACCAGGACTAAGATGCGAATTGCTTGAAGGGTTTTGCACCGTGGAGAGAGAAACGGCTTTGATCATTGAAAATAATATTTATGTTCCAGATTTCTCACAAAACTAACTTAATCATTACAGTGGAACCTGTGCTCATTTAGTACAGTTTATAAAGTCGGGGGGCGAGGGGGGGGGGAATCTCAGGAGACTGGGAAACAAAACATGTATTTGTGTATTTTAAAGGATCTTTTTAAAAATCTGATCAGGTAACATTTAAAACATGCACATATTGTTCTAGAAGCGCATCTTTCTCATTAAATTGATGTGCTCCTGCTCAGATGAGTAAGCACTGGAAGATAATAGAATATGAATTACCTTCAGGAAAGGCACAAGGTAAGGTTGAGGTGAAGAATTAAGTTCTCGGTACAGCCTACTGGTAAAATCTTCTGCTTCAATTTTTCCATCCTATGAAACAAAATAGATATTCAAATTCACCCAATAAATGAACTTTGGACATTAAAGGCCCACACTTATTTCTAAAAATCCACTAATTTATTAAAGATAAATTGTCATTTCCATCATGTCTGGCTATTTTTATTTATCAAGAGTATTAGGGTCATATAGATTTTGTAGAATCCAAAAGTGAAGTACAAGTTACACCAGTCTCAGACAATTAATTAACCTAGGCAAGATCAAAAATTCTACATCCCTGATTGATCTGGAGTGTGGAAACTGAATTGCAACATCACTTGAAAGATTTAATATTATGAATAGATCTTAACACACAACTTTCCTTTTGGTCCACAAAAAGCACATCCAGTTTTAAAATTCATAGGCTATATAATTTTGCCAGGTACTTCACAAATACTAAAAATTTCATCTTTTTTAACATTGGTATGTAATGTTATTGTCCAAAAATACATCTATAAATAAGAAATTGTGAATTTTCATACTCAAATACAGCATACTAATGGATCTTTAATTTCAAAAATCCTTATACTTGTTAATATGACCTTAGATCAGTAAAACTTTTAGAATTAAAACTCTAATTTAAATCTCTAATTTAAATATTCACCATTCATACTTCATCCTTTTTGCATTCCATTCATCTCATATCATGACATTAGGCTAATCAGTCATACATTCTAGTACAGGGGTTCTCAAACTTTCATACTGGTGACCCTCTTCAAAATAGCAAGCCTCTGAGTGTGACCCCCCACCCCTTATAAATTAAAAAACACTTTTTTATATGTTTAACACCATTATAAATGTTGGATACAAAGCAGGGCTTGGGGTAGAGGCTGACTGCTTGCGACCAACCATGAAATAACCTTGCAACGCCGAGGGGCACCGACCCCCAGTTTGAGAACCCCTGTAATACAATGGTATGATATCTGCATTGCAAATGCTACAGGAAACTGTTGCGTTTTTAAAAGTCCATTTTAATTCAAAAGAAAAAACATATGCAGAATATCTACTTATCTTAGGTTTTAGGGTGGTCCCCACTATGGGGGGGGATCGACTGCAGATATGCAACTTGCGTATCTGCAGCCGACTTACCGTCCATCCTCACGGCGGCGGCAGTCAGAGGCGTGCTCCCCCGTCGACTCCAGCTTGCGCCTCACGGCAAGCTGGAGTTCCGGAGTCGACGGGGGCGCCACGAGCGATCGATTTCTCGCGTCTTCACAAGACGCGAGAAATTGATTGCCAGAAGATAGATCGCTACCCGCCGGGTAGTAAAGACATACCCTTAGAAAAAACTGTTTTCCATAAAAACTTAATTTTATTAATTACATTTAGCCAGCATCCCTTGATTTATCAGTAGCTTTAATGAGCTTTTCTTACCAACAAGTTTTGTACTAGCTCTTTCACGTTAGCTGTAGTCTCTGAAGACTGTTTTCCAGATGAAGCCAGTTTTATTAATGTAGATAGAAAATTCTTGCATTTCTTCACATTCTCCATAGTTTCCTATTGGGGAGGGGAAAAAAAAATTAGGAAAGATAAGAGGAAGGCAAGATGTGCCTCATCAGTTGGAAGTTTACCAGATGTGCTCTTTTACATGATGGTTTTTTTTTAAAAAAAAGGCAAATATTTTATTCCTACTAAAAAGTTCTACCATATGGGAAGCACTGCTTTCAATGTGACCTGGAAACATTCAGTTTCTGCTGCCCTGAAATATGAAAGCACCATTCAGGTGATACTCTCAAAGACAGGGTGTTTCCAAAATGGTCGGGTGCTCTAATAGTTGCTTACAAAGACCGACCTTACGACCTGGTTGTAGTCTGTGAGGTGCAAGGTCCTCTGACCCCTTAGATCTTTCTGCTGTAACCCAACAATACACAGAATATTAGCTAAGATTTTACATACCAGACAGTGTCAAGTGTGTAATAAAATTGACAGGATGTTTGCAGGTGTGGTGCAATGAAACATTTTATAATTCAATTATTAAAACATAGTAATTTACAATGATGTTTGAAGTTGGTGTGCGCATAAGATATTTGGGGAATGGAAGTCAAGACCACACCATGTAATCTCATGCTTAAATAGTGTATTATAATATGAGAAGCAAGTAGGTACTGATGATTATCTCCCTATAGAACAAAGGGCACTCCAGCTTGATTCTCTTATGCCATCACTTCCTATCTTGAAGATATTTGATACATATCTTGAATGAGTAATTCAGACATTGAATAAATTGTCATAGCAAGTGATTTTCCCCATGTCCCAGAGGGCAGTCAAAGTGCTTTGAAAAAGGAAGAGTTCTATATAAATGCTACATTAACAACCTTTTTTATGGTTGGTACAAATGAAAATTCAGCTCATAATTGCTTACATATATCCTAAACTATATTTTTTCTCCTAATTTTTTCTCCTAAATAACTCAAGGGAACTCAGACTTGATTTGTTCCTTACTCTGATAATGTTAATTTACTTACATGTATGTACAATGGTGTATAATGAGAACAGTAGCACAGAATTTTAAATATATGTATAGTTTGAGCTGGTAACCATGGTCTTACTGTGGCAGCAGTAGAGGTTGCTGTTGCTCCTTGCACAGTTCTCTGAGTTCCAGTCTGTACAGCTGTCGCTGTTCCTAATGCAGTTGTTTGTGCAGTACCACCCAAAACAATCTGAGGCTGTGGAGAATACAGACATGACTTATCTGTGAAAAAAATCTGTCTTTTTGAACCACATAAAGAAAGGAGAAGGAATAACCAAATCACAGAACTATGGAACATTCTTCACAGCTGCTACAAAAAACCCAAACTGGTATCTATACTATCAGGCATCTGATGCAGTTCAAAGAAAGAACCACCAGATGGCAGAACACACTACATATTCAAAACGGAAAACACTGAAAGTTGATTAAAGAACGCATGATTTTTGGTTACACGATAAAAGGAAGTCGAACATTGGGCATGAAAACATGCTCAAATCTCAAAGCATTATTAAGCTAATGCTATATTTCTTCTAGCTAGACATCCAAAGTTATTTACCTATTTCCCTCAACTGCCATGCCTCCTGAAAGGAGGATTTTTTTTATTTGGTTTTTTTTAGAAGGCATAATGGGTAAAGACTTCACTCTCAATAGTTTCTATTACCTCTTGGTTGAATAGCTGGAGAATATTTTTTTTCATGAAGTTATACAAAACACATTGAATATGCCTCTAAAATTAATCTAATGCACTGAAAAATGCAAGGTTTTTTTGTCTAATTTTTTTTAATTGGAACATTCCTTTTAAAAAAAATGGCTGCAGTAGTAGAACCCTTCTGCCGGATTCTGAAATTTAGGGAGAACATGCAGAAGAGGAAGAAGAGCTCTTTCAAACAATTCAGTAGTTTCAAGCATGTTTTTTAAAATAAACAAATAAATAAATAAACAGACAAAACACCAAACTGATGCAGAAATAATGTCTTTAATTAAAGAACTAAAATTATAATTAGACCCTTCTTTCATGTACACTACTTGTCTGTTGGCTTTTAAGGTGTATTCCTAAACTACTGATGATAATCCCTTTGCATCAAGAAAATAATTGCACATTAGAACCAGTTTTAGGCACTTGCATTGAAAGCCCATTTATAAAACGTTCTGTACTATACAAGGTACACAAGAGAAGGCACTCTAGACTTCTCAATGCACTGTTTGATTGTTTTTTTGGAGGGCGGAAAAGGAGTGGATTACCCAACTTACACTGCTGTCTGGAAAAAAGAACTAAGTGAAAACCATTGTGTGTTCACTCCAAAAGGCAATGAGGACAGAGTGAATTTTCTCATCCAGCACAAGAGTAGTGAAAATGAGAGTGGCACTATTGCATAAAAAAAGGCTCAAATCTGGAAAGGTCACTGCAAGGTCTTCTCCCTCAGTATAGGCTAAAACTAAGTGAAAGGAGAAGAACTGTGCACTTAGCACTCAGTGTAAAGAAGGGGAACATTTAAGAAAATCCTTCAATGATTAATCTGTTGTCAGCTTAAAGGGGAAAGAAAGCATGAAAAAATGAAGGTTAGGATGTAGGAATCAGATGGTATCAGTACTGTATATAACACTCCATTCCTATTTCCATATTTTCTTGGTGGTGTGGTTAGAAAGTGTGGGTCATCCTATTAGTCAGAACTGTACTTAGGACAGAGTCCCCCAACCCAAATTGAGGAGGCACTATGAGACATTCTTGAGGCATATTGAATCCCTGTGGATACATAAACCAGTAGCAGAAGAACTGGAGCGGGAGAAGATAAAGTAATGGCATGAAAAGTTAGAGAGGAATTACAGGAGAGGAAGTTTATAATAAGAACCCTTTAAAAAGCTTAAGCAGAGACAATAATGGAACTATAGTCCTGTAGCGTCAAAGAGTGCTTCAAATCCAAAGAGAAATGTGTGTCTATTCCTTTGGAGGAAAGCATAGGAGGTACTTTAAACAAACACAGGACTTTCAAACTTTCAAAAAGAAAGCTGACTTTGAAAGGAATGTTGCTGAGTAGCTGAAGTCCAAAATCTGACAGAGTTTAAGATTACCAGACATTTTGGGGAGTGGAGAAAAGTGTCCTGTGTACTCTAAATGCTCACCCAGAAATATTCCCAAACAATACTTTAGTCCAAGTTATTTTAGCAATTCATAGTTTCATTGTTCATATGTATGTTTCTACAAACTCACCTGCACTACAGGAGCACGCTGTAACGTTGTTGTGGGCTGTACAGTTGTCTGAGCCTGAGACACCTGCTTGATTATAGTAGTTGGTGTCACCTGCCGTGCAATTATAGGCGTTCCAGGAGCCTACAAAAGAATCCGAATTATGTTAGAGTTTAAAAATAAGAATTGCAATACAAGACCGGAGGAACAGTTCATTTATCCAGTACCCTGCCTCTGATAGCAGCCAGAAGAGAATACTTCAGAGGAAGACGCAAGAAACCCCATATTTATGGAACAACCTGCCAATAGGGTTTTTGTACCTTATTTAATGTAACCATGGTGGTCTCATATATAGAAATGCCTAACCCTTGAAACAAAAAAATCATACTAAGCTCTTGGCCTCAATGATTTATTATGGCAATGAGCTCCATGGGTTAACCATGCTTGGTCTAAAAGTTTTTCTTTTAATTAGTTTTAAATTTACTGCCAGTCAACTGAAGTGAATATCCGTTTCAGTGGAGAACAGCCAAAGTAGAACACATTAGGGTTCGGGAACTGTGGTAGTGCTGTGGGGTGAAGTTTGCATAGCACTGCCTTGACCTATTACTGCCTAAAACCAGCATTATTAGTCCCTCACTTTCCTAATGACTAAGTTCACAGACAAATATTTAAGGAAAATTCTTCTCTTATATAAATACATAAACTCACCGACACCGTTGATATCTGTACTGGTGGTGCACTGGTAGGTGTTGCAGGACGAGGAGTCATGGTATTTTGGGGCTGGGATTGGGCATGTGCCTGTGCCTGTGCCTGCGCCTGCGCCTGCATTTGTGCCAAGGCTTGTTGAGGGATCATCAGTAACTGTCCATTTTCACTACGCACAAGGACCATGCCTGTGAAAAAGGAAAAAGTCAAGAAATATCCTGCACGTGCAAATGGCTACGGAACAAAAAGGGAGCAGCTCTAAGTATCTTTTATGAAACCAACCAATTTGAAATTAGCATGTACACTGGAATGTATATCTAACTGCGAACAGTCTGGATTCCCACAAAACTGGTTTATAAAATTTTACAGAGAGAAAGATTAAATATCCCAACTCTCATCATAAAAGCTTGATTAAAACTAAAGAACATTTCTGTAGTAAGTCTATCAAGTTTTGGTACAATATTACATGCACAGAATACACAACACCATAAACATTCCACATGGCTAAAAGGTTAAAACTAGTAATCCTGAAAACATCTTACTTATTCTTTTCTGACTTTAAGGTATTCACTTTTTATGAAGTGCTTCAACTGAAAGAAAATCCTGCCATTAAACCAGATTCCCATTAGCCTGGCTTAAAAAAAAAGTTAACAGTAACATTTCTCTAACTTCTAAATTAATTTTCCATAACAAATTTAGCAATGAAAATGGTTATAAAAGCGTAATCTCTCTCAAGTGCATCTGTAACAGATGGTACTGTGTTGCATTACACCCCAAAAGATAAATAAAATAGAGAGGGCAATGAGGCAGGCATTCCCTGTTCAGTCACATATCCAAACACTTAACCCAACTGGATAGTTGTGGAGACCAGACTGTAAGTGTTAGATTTTCAGATGGTAGCTGCTATGTTTTTTTTTTGTAACCAGAGCCTGGGATATCTAACCAAAATAGTTCCCAACTGCTTATTAATTTTGTGTGCCACAGTCAGGCCAATGGGAGCTTTAAATCCTCAGCACCTCTGAAGATGCCCATGGAGTCAAGTTGGGGACCCAAAAATAGTGATAAAAAACCACCAAAAAACCCACATAGTTAACATTTCTAAAAGCTTTGGCTTAAGTGAAAAACTGCACCTACATTTATTTGCAAACACACACACACACAAAGGTGTTGTTAAGACCAGAAAACTAAAGTCTTAGGCCTCGGCTACACTACCGTGTTTCCCCGAAAATAAGACAGTGTCTTATATTAATTTTTGCTCCCAAAATTACATTACATTATATTACAGCGAGAGGCAAAACTGGAAGTACGTCTTATTTTCGGGAGATGTCTTACTTTCGGGGAAACAGGGTACAAAGTTGGGTCAACCTTACATCAACTTAACTAAGCGTCTACACTAAAATGTAGCTCCCTACCAATAAATCGCCCATTACACCAACATAATAACACTGCCTCTGGGAAAGGCATAGCATTTAGGTTGATTTAGTTAGGTCAATGCAGTATCTATATACACACCACATTGCTTAGATCACGTTGCTCCCTTTCAGACTGTTCTGGCTGTCAGCACCCAACAATGGCAGGGCTCAGACCATCAGCACCTCACACTAACAGTGAACTGGGTGCAAGCGCTCCTGGTGAGGATACGCACCGCTGATAGGAGCGTAGTGTGGACATGCAAAAACAATTTAATGACTGTGTTGGCTGTACGTTGACATAACTTAAGTCAACTTTATTTTGCAGCATAGACTCAGCCTTACGTTTCACTCAGCAAATACGTTAGTGTATTCTAGAGCTCCATCTACAGCTGAAGATATCTTCTAAAAGTTCCTTAGAACAGGATACTCTGAAATGGTCATGTTCTAGGTTGCTTTTCTAAAGAATTCAACACATCTGTATATGGACACAGATGTCACACCATTTTCTTGGCATGTTTCCAATCTAGTGCTCTCAAACTACACACACTTGTTTAATTTCTCCACCAGATGACTTCAAAGATAAAGATGATATATTGAATTCAGACTGGTTTTCCCCTATACATCTTCACACTGAAATTTAAAAAACACTGATCTCCAAGACTTATGCAATTACCTCTCTTCATACAGCAAATCAGCACAAAAATAATTTAAGATTGTTTGCATCAACAAGGGGCCCAATTTAAATTGTTAGGGGGAGGGATAGCTCAGTGGTTTGAGCATTGGTCTGCTAAACCCAGGGTTGTGAGTTCAATCCTTGAGGGGGCCATTTAGGGATCTGGAGTAAAAAATCTGTCCTCTCTATAACATACCTGTTACATATTTGAAGACTATTATCAGGTCTCCCACCTCAGTCTAAATTTCTCAAGACTAAACATAGAAGTCATTAATCCAAAATATTGACTACTACCAGACTCAAGACTGACCCGTGTGGAATCCCACTAGATATGCCCTCCCAATTTGACAGCAAGCCATTGATTATCTGCTCTTTTGAGTATGGTCTTTCAACCAGTAGTGCACCAACCTTACAGTAATTTCATCTAGATTGTTTATGAGAATGTCATGTGGGATTGTGTCAAGATATCATGTCTGCTGCTTCCCCCACTTTCCATTAGGTCAATAATCATGTCAAGAAAGAAATTAGGTTTATGTGGAATGATTTGTTCTTGGCAAATCCATGCTAGCTGCCCCATACAATCCTCAAAGTCCTTACAAATTGATTGTGTAATAATTTGTTCCAGTATTGTTTCAGGTGTTGAAATTAGGCTGACTGGTCTATAATTCCCTGGGTTCTCTTTATTTCCCTTTTTAAAGATAGGTCCTGTGTTTGCTCTTTTCCAGTGCTGTGGGACCTCACCCATCCTCCAAGAGTTCTTGCAGGTGACTGCTAACTGTTCCAAGATTGTTTCAGCTAGCTCTTTAAATATTCTGGGATGAACTTCATCCAACGCTGGTAACTTGAATTCCTTTACCTTATCTAACTATTCTTTAATCTGTTCTTTCCCTATTGTGGCTTAAGTTTCTTGCCTCTTTTTAATGTTAATTGTGTTAAGTATCTGGTCACCATTACCCTTTTTAGTGAAGGCTGAAGCAAAATAGTCAAACTCCTTAGCTTTCTTGAGGTCATCAGTTATTTGCTCTTTCCCCCACTAAATATAGGGACCTACATTTTCCTTCATCTTTCTCTTGTATGGTACCTATTTATGTAACATGTGCATAGTCATCTAACCAAGCGATGACCATTCTTCTAGGCCACAGCTGAACCTAGTCTTGTACCTAATGTATCTAACAAACCTCTTGTTGTTTCTTAGGCTAAGGCACAAATGAGTTACAGCTAGCATGGGACCTTTCTGATTTTATCAGTAATAAGGGTTGTAATTATATCATCAGGATACTAGAAAGTTGTTGTCACTGCTCCTTAAAGTTATGGATTTCAGAGTTGGATTAAGCCTATCTGGTTAGTATAAATATTGTTATGAATGGTTTATTGTCTATTGTTGAAAAGAATCCCAAGCACCTTACAAACTATTGGCTCAATCCTCTTGGAGAGCCCAAAATAGTTATTGACCTTACTGTGTGTGGGGGTGGGGATGTCTCTTTTATGGAAATCCACTGCTTTATCAGACTTGGAAAACTATTGGGTTCCATGGGCAGAGTAGGTGGTTAACCTTGTAACTTGTTTGACAGTGCTCTTTGGTCACATTTCCAGTCTTCTGCCTCTATGATCAGAAGCAGAGATTCCTCTGACCTTCCCTCAGGCTTCTTCCTTCTGAGGCACTTTCATTTTTTTCTTCCTACTACTAGCTTGGCTTACCTCTGATAGGAGAGCAGTCTTTACAGATGCACCTAGGACAGGGTTTTGGATTAGGCCCCTAATCAACACTGGCAGTGAGTAAATTGTTCCAACAGCAACTTCGAGGGCACGCCTACTGTGTACAACTTGGCTTGTACAATACATGGGGTACTGCTTTCAGTAAGTGCCTGGCTTTTTGGCACATGTTGAGCACCAGGGTCTTGAATAAGAAAAGCTCTGGGTGGGGAAAAAGATTCAAACAAACATCATGGCAACCAGCACAGGCTGGTCAGTCAGAGGACGAAGAAATGAGGGTTCTGTGGGAGAACCTGGATTGCCACAGTGTCAGGCCCCTACTGCCCCTGCTACTGATTCTCTGGGAAGTTTTCTAGTAACTCTGTCCTTTCTCTGATTCACTACATTGAATGTCATCCATTGTGCAACTCTAGGTAGTGCTGTCAAGCCATGCTGTAGAAGAGAACACAGTGAAACTCCTTGGCTTTACAAGTAAAAATTGGACACTACTTCATTATTGGCTCAAGTTAATTCAGTCATTCTTCAGTCTGTCATTTCTCTCATGTCCCCTCCTCTCCCAGCCAAGATTTTTACTTATCGCTGGCCTTCTCCATAATTTATTCATTTAGGGATGTGTTCGTCTCAGTCCCTGAACATTATGGTTTGATGATGATGACTTTGTTTATATTCCTTGTGTAATTCAGAATGCTGCTTTGTTCTCACATGCATGAGGCTGTTAGCCCTTTGTGGTGATTATTTATAAAGTAGTTTTTCTTAAACCTACTCTACACTTAAAAATTAGACTAAACAGCTATGTCACTTGGCGCGTGAAAAACGTTGCACCCTGGGTGCTGTAGTTAGATTGTCAACAAAAAATCGCATCTACGTTTGTGGTTAAGTCATAGTTACCTCTTGTCGAAGACACAGATTAGCTACATAGATGGGAATAAACCCTTCCCTTGATGATGAGAGGAAGCACATACACTATAGTACTATAGGGGCAGAGCTACACTTCTGCAACGATGTAGTGTAGACAGGTCCTGGTTCCCAAACTTTAACAAACTGTGAACCCCTTTCACTAAAATGTCAAGTCTCGCGAACCTCCTCCTAAAAATGATGTTTCCCTGGATTTTCTCCCTTACCTTAGCATAAATTATAAAAGCAGTGATCTTGGAAATATAAAATTTGTTTTTATGACATGATTACACACTTATTCTTTATCACTCAAGTATTTTTATTACATTATGAAAACAGCAACACTTCCAAGAACTCACTTTTGTAGCTTGTATCACTTTTGATTAAGCTTGTTCTAAGACAAGGCTGCTATCAGAGGTGCCAGTAGAAAAAAGGGGTGCAGGTGCAAAGCCCCCACCCACACACCAGGGCTGGAGGGGCACCACCAGAAAAGGGCGTTTTAGAAGCTACATCTCCAGCCAATCTTAAAAAAAGTCAGAAGGACAAAATAGTGAAGAAAGCCCACACAAATTTCATATTAAAGAAGGAGTCTTGCTCTCAAACACTAATTCTGACATAAAACTCTATCCATATTACCAAAGCCTCACACACAAAAATCTGACCACTAGACTGTTACTGCAAAAATCACCATTGAATTAGTTAAACATGTAGTCCACAAATCATATTCTCCTGCTGTAAAAACCTATCAAGCTACACACATTGGAATAAATCTAATAAGTACCTGGAATTAGATTAGGGTCCTGCAAAGGAATCATACAGAACGGGACAGTTTAATGTTAAAATAACTATTCATACGCAATATACTTAATGTGCCAGTCCTATCACTCCTTTAGGGCTATATGTCTTCTACAGAGGATCCTCCTTTTTAAAAAATTAAGATTTCTGTAGAACTTGCACTATTCCCCTAGTTGAACTTTGGGCAAAGGAATTCAAAGTCCTGTGTGCGCTGCTGCAAAAAAGCATGGAGTCTTCCAAAATTCACAAGGTGCAAGAACAGTGACAACGTTTTCATTACGTTTTATGGGGAGGATCTTTTTCCTCACTTCACCCAGCTCCAGTCAAAATAAGAAGTTACTTTCAGAGTTCAGAAATGGTCTGATACCCATGCAAAGTGGCTTAAAAGGAGATTTCATCAGGTCTCAGAGGACAAAAGTTAACATTCCATTGGTTTGTTTTCTTGGTCATCTGACGAGTACTGAAAGGAGCGAAGCCTAGCTATCTCTGCAAAAAATACATGAAATACAAGGATAAACAGCAAAGATGTCACTTAATTATTTGATGTGTCTGAGACCATGGACAGGAACTTGAAAATAGCTGAGACATAACTGTTTTCTAAACATGAAAAAAGCACGCTCTACATTTGACATGGAGGTCTACAAAATAATTTGTTCATCCCTTCTGCACCACCACCACACACAAAAATTACACCCGAACTACTATTTCTGAAATCCAGGAAAGATGAAAGTCAGCTGGCTCTCATGAGTAACTACGCTCTTGGAGCCTTTGCCTCAAGTTCTAGGCCAAGAAGTTGAGCTTCTGGAGGCATGGAACAAGTGGGCTTTCCTTTTGCAGATCCTTAGAAGCAGCAGGTTGTGTCAATCTATGGTCCATGGCAATCAGCAAACGAGGGAACTGGGGACTATGGCCTTGCCTTCCTTGATTTTCCGAGCTACTCTTGGCTAGAAGGGAAAATACATAGACATTTTGCCCCCTGCAAAAAAAAAAACCCCACAAGTTACAATATCTGTTCTCTGCAATCGACTCTATAATAGCCTCAAGCCAAAGATTTGGACATGTTACCTGGGAAGCATTATGGAATGAACCACACATCTTTGATACATGAACATTTTCTGGTCAAGTTCCCAATCTCCAGTTGAACATGTCTTTTGCTTAGCCAGTCATCTCTGTGGTTGAACTGCCTCTTGAATTGCTTGGATAAATAAGGTCTTGCTCTCTAAGAATGTGAATTTTCTAACTTAGCAGATCAATGAGAGGCTTTCAAGGACCCTTGAGGACCTAGTTTGCCATCACATTGGCATAAAATGGCAACTGAACTAGAGTGGGTATGTTGAAGTAGCTTGGGAAGAACTTGAAAATCCTATATAGGTCAAAGCACTTCATATGACACAATGGACAAATTTTGAAACAATGCTACATTATTCTGCAGTATTAATCTATTCTACTGCTCAAAATACCCTCAACCCATACAAACATACACAACTGTGGCTCAATTGAAAAAATATTCATTGTTATAAAAAAATTATTTTCAACAGTGACTTCTAAGGATATGTTTTTCCATTATGCTCTCCAAACAGCCTGGCTTCACTCCCTATACCCCAGGGAATGAATAAACTTGGAGCTGACTTCTGCAGCTTATCTCCCTAGCTCCCTGAGCCTTGCCTATTCAGCTATTGTCCAAGCAGCCCACCTCCCCTTAGCCTCTTTCTTCCTGGTTACATAAAACAGTGCAGGGAGCATGTACTAGAATCTAAGGCCAGGTCTACACTACCCACCAGATTGGTGGGTAGAAATCAATCTTTCAGTGATCGATTTATTGGGTCTCATCTAGACGTGATAAATCAATTCCCCGAGCGCTCTCCCGTCATCTCCAGAATGCCACATGGTGAGAGGTGCAGGTGAGCAGCAGGACCCCCAGTGTAGCTCGCTCTCATGGGGAAACCTGGAGAGCAAAAGGAAGCTGCAAGCTGGTCCCAGAAAGATAGTGACACGGAAAAATATATATAAAAAACAGGGTACCAGGTGTCCAGCTACAGCAAAATGGAAAAATCCATGGCAAAATAGAGACTTACTGACTAATGAATGGGGCGATTCACACCCCTACGAGCTATTGTTTCAGGTGCAGTACAAACCCAGGAAGATACAACCACAACCGTTTACACTCATTTTAGATTTCACAACTGAGAAGTCTAGAAACGCAGCTGGGATTTTGGAGCACAATTCTGTGGCATTAGGAGGACTTCTGTGGCAAGTTCCATGGCCACAGAATCACAGATTACATAGGGCCCCAACTATCATTCTCTCTGTCTATTTTTTGTAGATTAAGTACAGACGAATTTGTTTAATCCAAAAGTAAATTCTCATAAATTTGTTTTTCCTAACTGATTGATATATAAAAGAAAAAGTCTATTGGCATGAAATGAGTCTATCACTAACCCTACACAAGAACTTCATTGCATCCATACAACTTAAATTACTACATTGCTTACCAATTCAACAGGTGAATCAAGTATGGACTGCTAATGAAAATATTTTAAGAATTAATCGTTAAAGCAAATGGCAACGTTAAAGTGCCAAATGATGACCACACTTGATGGTCAACTCATTTAAAATGTCTTACTTTCTAAGATGTGGGAGCAGTGTTGGTAGCCATTGCAAGTTAAATAAAGTAACAAATGCCCCAACTACAGTCAGCTTTGAAACTATGTTAACACCTCTCTAGAAAGCTATGTTACCTGCAAAGGTGTTAACATGCTTTCAAGTCTGTGTGAAGAGCCAAAACACCAAACGCCTTTCTGTCAAGCTATAAACAAACTGATGCATGTTTGGTTTCTGAAATTCACAGAGCAGGCTTTTCTGTAACACACTCATGCTTCACGTGGCCTAGCTATAATTATTAGCAAAGTCCAAGAAGGCAAGAACTTAGGAGGCAAACCAATATTAAAAGGTAAGCCAATTTTTTTCTTCAATAATTTTGATCTCAATAAATAAAGTGGATTAAATTTATCCTTGATGTAACTCCATTAACTTCAAAAGAGTTACATGAGGGAATATGAGTGGTATATAAATCTAATTTCTTTTGAGGAAGGAAGGAATTAAATTCACAACTGAGTCGCCAATTCTTTTAATATGTTAAATTGAATCTGTGGTTTTGCAAACCAGCTAGTTTTCATTCCATGCTAAAGCCTTATCTACATTACCAAATTTTAGGAAAAATTTCCACTACTGCTACTTGTTCTGTTGCAGTGGCGGGAGCCATAATGTAGACAAGATTCCTCTGACTTGTCACACTTTTACCACCGGGCCAATTAAATATATAGCTGACCAGTGGTCACACCACTGGGGTTTTTTGCTCCCTAGGCAGGCACAGAATTTCCTATTTTAGGGATTTACAGCACTATACTACTCCTGAAAGTTCAGATATAAGAGAAACGGATAGAACCTCTGCCAATTAGAAGTAAAATTAACCTGTTACATGGACATGATTCTATCATAACAGCAACATTATTCAGTACCATTTTAATAAAGCAAAAAAAAAATCTCACCAAAAAAGTAAAATCTTCTCTCCACATCTATAAATATGTTTCTCATTCTAATAGCTGATCAATTAAGAAACCTTAAAAAGATTTTTTAAAAATCCTAGATTTAACAAGGAAACAACGTGGGGTAAAGAGTAACAAGACTTAGTTTTTTCTCGTTTTTAAAGGGGACCATGGAAAAAGAGAAGTAGATGGCACACTAGGAAGAGAGGAACAACACAAAATATTTGCAAATGACACATATTGCATGAATAGGAGCCCTTTTTGGTTTCCTGTGCTAGGACCTTTGCATGTGTCAGTGTACATCTTTATTAGAAAATCACCACTACTGCACCAAATCTGAGCTCCTTGTATTTCTACAATGTGTTGCACACCTTACCTCCTTCCTCTGGGACTTTATTTCTATCACCTCATCCTTTTTTCAAAACACTCTACTAATCACCCTCTTTAGATTTTCCTCCCCCCATCATTATGATTTGTTCCATGCTGCTCCGTATGGCTGGAGCCCCCTCCCTAACCAGGTCCACCATGCCCAACCCTCATTTATTTCAAGTCCTCCCTGAAAGTCGATTTCCATTACTGGTCCTAGCTTTTCTTCATGGAAATCTATACACTTGATTATTAATAGTTACTTTTCAAAAGTTAAACATTGTTGTTCAGTCATCTGACTTGATTGTATCCCATCACCTAGCCTTCCTTTCTACATTGATATTTAGATGGTATGCCTTATGGCTGTGACTCCCAAACATTTCACTAAGGCGACCCATCAACTGCATTTTCTCTTTTTGCAACCCACTGTTAGATATGTGCACCTTTCACCCCAGAACCAAAACCCTAATCCCAGCGTAGTGTAAAGGAAAGGCCCCCCAAGGAGGGGTGGGGGCAGAGAGGGAGACCACCTTGCACCTAACCTGCAGCGATGGCTCCTTTCCCAGGAGGCTGGCTGCCTACTCCTGGTGTGATGACTGGGCATACAAGGTCACAGAACCATTCAGGCTTGGCCCAGCCCTCTGCGTGATGGAGAGGAAGCCAGGACAAACCTGACTGGTTATGCAACGCTGTGCCACAGGTCTCAACACCCAGAGTGCCCAATGGCACTGTAGCTGCTGCTGTGAGGTGAGCTTGCTCTCCAACCTCTCCACCACCAATCACCTTTCTGGGCCTCACCTCTGCAATGAGTTAGGAGAAGTGGATGTTTGAGTAGGGCCTAGTGATAGGTTAATCCAGTCCTGCACATGGCAGCCCACCTAGAACCTTCTTACGACCCACTGGTAGGTCAGATCCTGCCATTTAGGAAACATTGCCCTACAGAACAAGGATAATATTATTTTAGCTGTCTGTACATTTACCTAGCATACTTTTAATTCTAAATAATAAACTGATGTATGGGTTTAATAATTCAGCAACTCACAAGGGCATATATTAGGACAGTAATGTTTAAAAGTTATATAGATGGCTCTTACTAGAAGAATTAACTCCTATATATGATCCATATGAACTCTTCCATGCAAAGAATGACAGTTTTAAAATGATACAAACTTCTTACATAATACAGAAGAAGCTCTCTCTTGAATTTGTATTAGGAACAATGTATCACTGAAAAATGTTTCTCAGCAATACTTTAAGAACCAATGCTCTAAAGTTAAGAGGGAGATTGTCAGGTAGAGTATATGAGGTTCAAAATTTACATTTTTGGGTCTTTATTTGAAAAAAATTACCCAATGTCACGGATACAATTTTCCATTTTTGGTTATTTGCTTGGATTTATTATGTAGTTCTGAACTATAAGAGACCCCAAATCAGGATCCAAACCTCATTGTGCTAGATGAATTCTATATATAGCTAATGCAACCAAAAACACCTCCCTTAAAATTTTATTTACAAGCATCAAAAGAAGCACTTTTCGGTAATTAGAACTGAAGGTTATCAAAATATTCAATAGATCAAAACAATCTCAACAGTATTTTGCAATAATTGATTTATCTTATCACCATGTTGGTTGACCAATACACATTTTTCTGATTAATATGAAGTGTTCACATTTACATCTTCTATTGCCAGCTTAGCTAAAATAGAGTACTGCAGTTAAATTGTGAACTCAAGTTGGGAGCAGCATCCAAATTTTTGGCCCCTGGGCCAAAATAATTTGAGTGCCTTTCAGAAGTGGCCACCTTAGATTCATGGAAATAGAAAATGATGGTGACTGATTGAGCAAACACACTGTGTTGGACAGTCCTGTACTAACAGTGGTGTGCAGAATACTTTAGAAGCAGCCACTAACCCATATTCACAGCTCTTGGGCAACTGCCTTGATCATAGACATCTGCATGGCCCTTAAACTTGAAGGGGTAAATAATCCCCAACACACCAAACCTCAAGTGAAATTAAGGAATTTTTTTTTTAAAAAAAATCTTGTTTGTTATGAAGACTGGCATGAATACAAATTTTTGCATGACTACTCTAAGACTCTAATTCTAAAATGGAACGGTATACAGCTCAAGATAACAAAATGCTTCCAACAAGTTAGTTTTGAAGAATCACAATTATACTTCCTATAAAGCCTGGTCACTGAAAGTGACCATTTGTATTTTACTGGACATGTAAAACAATATATTGCTCTACCTCATCATATGCGGGTTTTTGTTTTTGTTTTTAAATCACCCTCTCAACCTTAAGTTCTTCTGGGGCAAAATTTAAGGCGGTCATAATAAAGCAAAATTGTAACGAGTCTATAAAGTTTTTTTTCCTTACTCTTGAAATATATGGTAAACCTGATGGATCTACATATAAAAAGGCATTTCCAATTAAGCAAAAGTTTCCTTTTGCCAATATATAACTTGAACAGTTCCCCCTACTCCCAACCCTGTTAAACATAGAACAGAGGAAATCCATAGTTTTCTCTTTTGGAAACATATCAACCAGTGATCTGAGCACAGGACTTCCAAGTTTTAATTTTGGCTCTGACATTGACATCACCCCCTTCCTTCCTCCCTCCCCCCCCCCCCCCCCCACTGGCCATGGGGAAGCATAACATTTCTCCCTCAGTTTCCCCACCTTTCAAGTTGAGGTAATACACTTCCTTACCCATCACACAGGGGTTGAGAGAGGATTAACATTTGTAATATGCTTTGAAAGTGAAAAGTACTACAGTAAGCTGCTATTATCCTTGCTTGTTGGATAGCTTTTTTAAAAGAAAAAAGAAAAAAAACACACACACAAAATATGGCCATGCTAACAGTTAGCAGGCATAACACTGGTAGGCTGTAGTGTAGTAGACAAAAGCTGGAAGCAGGTGGAAACATTTGGACTTGCTCACAAGTTGGTGAGAATTAGAACTGGATATACATTTCAACATTTAGCATTCTTCCCTCAGATACTTGGTGTGTATCTTTCCATCTGAAAGTCAGCAAGTTTTCACATGCATTCATATTCACAGAAAGTTAAATATACAATTAAACATTTCAGAGATGTCTACTTAAAAAAAGAGAATGGACCCAAAAAAGCCATGTGTTCAGTTATAACAAGTATCAGAGTTTTACAATGAAAAAAACTGTTGAGATAATTTTATTTAAAATCTTTAGCTTTCCCTTTTTTTCTTTCCACCCTCTTATGCTTACTGGTTTGGATGCCAATCCTGGAAAAGCATTAGTATAAACATCTGTTTACTGAAGTCAGTGGGACCATTCATCTGAGTATGATCACATGCACATAAAATGTTTCAAGGATTGGGACAAAAGTCTATCTCTGTGACTTCATGCCAATTTGATGACTTAATTATTGTGGAGTGCCCTGCTGATCTTTGGTAAGAAAGGTTTGGATTTTTAAATACACAGAAGACTAATTGCCAAAAAAAATACACACTACAGGTGTGCAAACTGCTTTTAATGGCTCCAATTCAGGAAAGCATCACCATTCAAGTCAATGAGACTTGAGATGTGCTTAAAGTTAAGAATAAAGTACTCTTCTAAATGGGACCACAAGCAGCAGAGTTTGGGGGGGGGGGGGGAATAAAAAAACCAAGAGGAGAAAGAATCCTCCTCCAGCAAGTGACAGAACCAAAACCCATACATTTCTATAGATTTTAAACTTCCATTTAAAACAAATTGAATATCGAACCTCTATGATTATGAAGAAAACCATCCAAATGTGAGAAATATAAATGGATGTTGGCCTCTTCAGTATACAGATTACATAGGTGCCAGTGGAAGCACTGGTGCTATAGCTCTACCAAGCAGCAACAGTGTAAAATGAACATTGGTCATTTTCACTATTTTGCTGCTCAGAACCCTACAACAATGAAACTCCTCAGATCACCTCAGTTTCATGCTGGTATTGCTTGGGAAAGCTATGAGTGGTGGCAGCCACTGGAGTTATTCATAGTGCATGAGGACCCAAAACAAAAAACAAAACAAAAAACAGAATCTAGGTGCTAGAATACATTTGTGTCCCCATTTCCCACACCCAACTACAAGCAGATGCTAGGAAATACTGGGGGAGGAGTAAAACGGCAGAGACCCTCTACCATTACCATCTGATGATTGTTCTAGGACCCATATAAAAATCAATTTGTGGCATCAGTTCAGTGACTAGTGGACAACTGTGATATCTTTGTTGGCAGTCTCAGCCAAAAGCACATAGGATTAATGGGCACAGAGAATGATCTACCCCTCCTCCATCATCTAGAGGCAAGCCCTGCAGATTGGTGTGTAGGGAAACTAACGGTCACTACATTTTGCTGTACTATTCTGTGGACAAGACCTTTAGTCTTCAGCAATTTTCATAAGTAGTAAAACTCACTAAAAGAAAAAAAGTGAGGTTTCTATATTTTACTTTTGCCTGGCCTGTGGGGGGGGGAGGGGGACTGCAGATCTACCAGCTCTGTACTGTTAATTCAATATATGCATATAATCCTTTCCCACTCCACTGTGCTGCATACCTTTTAGCAGGCTTCTTAGGCTCAGTCTACACTACAAACTAGGGTGTGATTCCCAGCGCACATAGACATACTCATGCTAGCTCAAGTATAAATAGTAGTGTCATGATAGCCTGGGCAGCAGGAGCATGGCTTAGCTGTGCTGCACACAAACCTGTCTGAACCCTGTGAATACATCCTCAGCATGGCTAAGCTGTGCCATCATTGCTACTGCCCATGCTACCACAGCTACACTTCCATTTATTACACCAGTGCTAGCTGTCACTGAAATACTGCAAGTACGGATGTGTTAGCTGGGAACCACACCTCCTAGCTCATAATGTAGATGTAGCCTAAGACACTTCATTATATTGCCTTTTCATAAGAAAATAGCAGAACAGAGTAACAGTATAATATACCTGTGATGAGAGAAACCAGTTTTGTTTTTGGTTAAATTCTCAAGGCTGACAATAAAGGTATGATAAATAGACTGTAGATTTCAGTGGTGGCTAATTTTGAGAACCTGTTATATAGCACTGCAATTGAAAATACTGCTTTGCTAATCCAAAAACTAACTTTTTCGGGGGGGAGAATTAATTTTATAGAAGTGTGAAAAGCATTAACACACATTTGCAGCATATGCCAATTATGACTTCTGGTCACTTTTTACTATCTCATGCATGCTGCATAGTTCTACTTACAAACTTCTGTTCCATCTATGAGCAACTAAGATACTTTTCTGTGCATCTGAAACAACTGCCAACTGGCATGATGCTTTAATATCAATGAGTGCATAAAAGATCTCCTCACACTATTTACTTCAGAACAATGCAAGCAGTTAAAAACCTAACATAACTTCATAAAATGCACTATGAAACAAAATAAGTCATTTTTAAATAAACTCATTGCATATTTGACAGAATCATCCTTGCTAAAGTAAATTTAAGAATATTTTCGGCATCTCTGCTAAAGCCAAAAAGGTGGTCTTTTAGACAATTTTTGGAATTTTATAGCATTGCTCCAAATGTTCAGACTACAAGTTCCAAATCAGGGCTGCTGGAGAAAAGACAAAGTGCAGATATACATATATACATACATTCTCTCCCACCCTCCTAAGATTTTGGTAAAACAAAAAATGAACCCACTATTAACCAAATCAAATATTGATAACCCTGTTTCCTTGGGGAGGGAGAAAACAATCAAGAATGTGGCAGAACCCAGTAGCACAACAATTAATCTGCCTTTCACACATTTCTAATTTGGCCATTTTAAATTCCATCTAGCTAAAAAAAAAAAAAAAAAAAAAAAAAAAAGATACGGCATATCCCATTAAGGTGACACTCTAGTTGATTTACACTTGAAATAAATTGCTTTTAGAGTGCTTTAAAAGGTAAAAGGTAGACTACCTCAAAAACACTTTTTAAATACATTCTTTTTGTGAAGCCCCAGATTAATAAAAATATTGACATTTTTATATTCAGTATCATTTAGGTGGAACAGTAATTGGACATTTGGGGGTGGGGACTGGAAATTAAACAACTAGTTTATTTTTGTTTGGAAAATAAATACAGAACATATGCTATACCAGTGGTTGTCAGCCAGGGGTATGCGTGCCCTGGGGATACACAGAGGTCTTCCAGAGAGTACATCTAGATATTTGCCTAGTTTTACAACAGCCTACATAAAAAGCACTAGCAAAGTCAGTAAAAACTAAAATTTCATACAATGACTTGTTTATATTGCTGTATATAGTATACATTGAAATGTAAGAATATTTATATTCCAATTGATTTTATAATTATATAGTAAAAATAGGAAAAGCAGCAATTTTTCAGCAATAGTGTGCTCTGACACTTTTGTATTTTTTTTTGTCTGATTCTGTAAGCAAATAGTTTTTAAGTGAGGTGAAACTAGGGGTTATGCAAAACAAATGAGTCTTCTGAAAGGGGTACAGTAGTCTGGAAAGGTTGAGTCTCACCATGATACAAAATAGGCAATTTTTTCAAAAGTGGACACTAAATTGTTGTTACTCTGTGCACACTGTTTGCACATTCAGTTATTGTTCTCTAGTTATATCATGCATAAACTTCTCAGATTTGCATGAGCAAACTGTATTAGCATGCAGCTCTCCAATTTTACATGCAAATACTACTAATTTGAGGTTTTGTATGTGCAAAAACTTGGATGCACAAACTTTGCTGGCGCAACTTTAGAGATGGATAAAACTTCCTTTGAAAATTTGGTCACCATGTGTACTTTGAAATTCAATTAATTCATTGATTAGAGATAACAAGCTGGTTCAGCCTCATTGGACTAACCCAGTTATCTCTAACCTGGTTCTTGCCTACCTATTTATACCTGCCCCTGGATACTTCCACTGCATGCATCCGACGAAGTGGGTATTAGCCCACGAAAGCTTATGCTTCAATACTTTAGTTAGTCTTTAAGGTGCCACAGGACTCTGTCACTTCTGCAATTCCAGACTAACACGGCTACCTCTCTGATTCTTGACATTAATTAATTCATTATGATTTTGTATAGTAGCCTAGTCTCCCCTCATACATGCATGTAAACTCCATTAAAGTTAATGGCACTTATAAGTGCATATTGAGGAAGAGAGGGAGAACCCTAAACATCTAGGGCTAGATTGCCTGAAATACTCAGCACCTGTAACTGACAGTTTTTCAGAACAGCTCAGCATCCAGCAGGAGGACCCCACTGTACTCAATAGAAGCTGCTGAGCACTGAGCTCTTGTGAAAATGTGGTCATTTAAGTGCTTAAGTGGGAGGTGAGTTCGGTTGAACCTTTGTCACCTAAAAATATAATTGCCCCACTCTCAATCGTCTCTAATATCACAACCATTTAAAAGAAATCAAATCAGGGCCAGTTTCCAAGTGCTAGGTTTCCAGTGCAAATATATTTTTTTCTGTTTTAAAAAGGCATGCTATATGGAGTCACAGACCAAAGAGAGAGTTATTTTCAGATTTTAGATCTTTGTCAGATTTAAAGGATTTAATCCTAAAAATTAAAGATTAGATCCTGCAAAGCCCAGATTGATTTCACTGGGACCATGCATAGGAGTAATTTATGCATGATCAAGCTATAAAGAGTGGGACCCCTGTTGGTAAATGGGACACATTTTAGTAAGTTGATAAAGTGCTTTTAAACCACTAGTATTATTAGAAACTGCTGATCCTGTCCAGTAGATATCTTCCACAATTAGTTATACTATGTAGTATTGCCATATTACCACTATGGAGCTATACCCCTAAATTTTACTAACATCAACTGTAAACCATAAGGGCAATTTGATTACTATTGCAGCGAGAGAGAACATCTTAAAATCCTGGATATATGATGATTTTTTTTTTAAAGAAAACCAAATACCACACTGGGCTCCAACTTAAAAACAAAGATTTCAACGTTAAGACTTTGATAAATTTAAAAACAGTTTTGAAACTTCAGCATATGCATTATTCTTGCCAGGCAATCTCTTTTTATGCAAGAAAACTGTAGATTTTTCATATCCCAATTGTGATTTAAATACACAGAATGTTTGACAGATTTCACTGAACCATGCAGTGTCACATACCATAAGTGGACTATTATTCATAATACATACATAGTGTACAGTAATATATGGTTGCTGGTATCTTATGTGATAATGCATCAATCTAAGGTTGGGTAGTAGTTTCAACAGATATCATTTTTACTACTCTATGACCTATTGAAATGAATTGCATATGCACACCATTGATTTCATTAGGTAGTAATAATAAAATTTAATTGGCTTTTATTTTGTATAGTAGTATCACCGAGCAAAATGACCAAAAAAAAAAAATCAAGGACATTGACAGAGCATGGACCAGTTCTCAGAACAGAAGGCTTTTTTAAATTCTGCCTTTAACTCACTTCCTACTAGTCTAGGGCTTGGTACCCTGACTAAGCATGATGTTAGTTACTACAGAAGCTGCAACCCTACACACAACAGGGTAAGGTAAGGACAGAGTAAGATTGCTTTCGTGCTGAAGGCCCAGTGATAAAAGATCATCATGAGCTCCAAATTTGAGAGCATAATTCAAGATTTCTAATATTTTAATGTATGTATGGTAAAAGAAGGCAGCTTCTCTCCTTATGCTGTACCTGCTGCTGCACTACCAAGAAATGCTCCTTGTATGGTACAGGAGGCATGTAGGGGGGGCATGCAGGGACAGGAAAAAAAGCAGCATGCTAGTTTATATTTACTGACAAAATGCAATAACAAGGTGCATTAAAATAGCATTTTATCCCGTGTGCTGGTTTGCAGCTTTGTTCACACTTGCACTTCAGTAAAAAGGAAAATCTAAACAATAGTAAGATTTCTAAAATGAGTCTGTCAACATGCCTTTGTCAGCTAAAACAGCATAAAAATCATGACATCCCATGCCACTGTCCAAAACCAAGTGATATCTGGAATAAGAGCTTTCCCATGATTTACAACTAAAATCTAGATATATCAATCATTAATCTTCCTCTCAACAACATAGACAGCCACAAATGAAAAATCTCTAGTCTTTACTTACCTGGTGGTAACTGAAAGTTCTGAATATTAGTTGGATTCTGAGGTGCCTGAGGCAGACGAGGTGCTAAAACTGTAGGAGTCAAAGTTGCTCTGATACCACTTGTAGTTGCTGTTGGAGTCCTTGGCAGACTTTGTGCCACTGTACTGGCAGTGCCCTTAGCCATTCCTGTAGGGGTACCTGGAGCTGCAGGAGGTAGCCCACCGGGATTAGGGGCCACATTTGAGAGCCCAGCTTGCATAGTTTGCCCAATTATCATGTTACCCCCTGTAGTACTGGGCTGGCCACTAGCAACTAGTGTCTGCTGCTGGGATACTGCATGTACTATAGTTTTAGGAGACTCTGATTTGATGACCTGTGTGGTGGGTGCTGCCGGCACACTGGAACCAGGTTGGCTGTTCACAAGTGATGTTTGGAGGGAAACTCCAGAACCCACAGTGACTGCAGCAACAGCAGGAAAGCTCCCCACACTGATGGCTGAATTGATCACAGTATTGCTCCCATTCTGGGTGGCTGCAGCAGCCGCAGCAACCGTGGGTCCTGCTGTGTGAATTGGTGGCCTCACCAGTGCTACAGTAGGCCCCGCACCAACAATGCTTGGTGGCGGTTGCGAAGAGATTACTGTGGGGGATGAGGATGAGGCAGAGGACACAGCAGTGCTGAGGAAAGAAGTCTGGATGACAGTGTTAGAAGCTGATGGCAAAACAGCATTAACTGTATTTCCTTTCCCCACAGATCCAGGTCCATTGTTAACTAGAGGGGCAACAGCAGGTGGAGCAGCAGGATTAGCAGTTGCAGGAGTCCCAGAGAAAGCAGAACTTCCCGAATGGTGAGAGTTCATCACCACATTACTCCCATTCAAAGTTTGCACCGTTGTGGTCCCAATTTTGCCATTCCTGGTGGATAAGGCAGTTGCCATGGTACTGATAACCACTGATTTGCCCTGACTGAGGGTCCCTGGAGCAGCAGCAGCTTCAGATCCTCCTCCTGCTGCTGCTGCGGTGGTGGTGCTGGTTGTAGTGACTCCATCCAGAGCTGAACTCTGGGACCTGGTGTTATGATTAATAACGCCCCCTTGCACTCCTCCAGCTCCTGAAACAACAACAACAAGGTTCAAAAGGAGAGAATGTGCAGGAGGAGAAAACAAATGCAGAGGGAGTGTGCTCCTCCACCCTCCCAATCCTCCTTCACACACACACGCCACATACACACCCCATACTGCCTGCAATAAGACTAGAAAAAAGGGGTACAAATCCTCTTCTTCTGTGAAGGTTACCCCGAGGCCCCCTTATTGCTCATACTGACACCTGGCAGCAGTGATTTTAATTATAGCAGCCCCTTGAACCAACTAAAACAAGAGAAAAAGGGGAAGACAGACACACAACAAGATAGGATCTGAACAATAAAGGGGGCTTAGGGTACTTTTCCCTGCACTTTCTTCTCTCACCCATTCCAGGGCATAACATCCTTTGCATTCCAGTTCCTGCACTTAGATAGAAAAGAGTGGGGAAGACATCAATAAGGAATTCTCCCTGTGCACTCTATACCTTTCACACTCTACCCTCTACCTCTTTTCACCTCCTATCGTAGAACCTAGTAGTACCATGCAGTTCAACTAGTACAACATCAGTATAAAAAGTTGGGGAGGAGAGCTGTCAATCTAACAAAGAAAAAGTTGCCATAAGAGGACTTTGTCCATACCAGGGCCTGCTGTTGTGATTCTGCACCTCAAGCTCCCATAACCATAAAGAAAAATATGGGGAGAAAACACTCTTGGACACTGAGGACACTACAATGTAGCCTCCTGCCCTGAGACCTCCTCATCTCACTTTAATGAGGCATGGTATCATGATTAACACCAGCCTTGGCAGTCCAGGTCCTGAATTAAGGAGACAGAAATGAGAAGGGAGCTGTCACAGATAATCCTTATAATGTGCATCTCAGTAGCTAGAAGGACCCTCCTGTAAGATTCTCATTGCAGACCTGCTATTATTAATGTCAGCATCCTCTTACATTTCAGCAACAAGCAGGAGAGGAGTGGGGGGGGGGGGGAGGGAGGGGAGAGAGAGAGAACAGATTCATAGATAGATGCTGGGCAGATAAGGATATTTTTCCCTACCCTAAAAACAACCTCCCACCCATTCTCAAAGTGAGACTTAATATTTTGATTAACATCATTCCCTTATAACCCAATTCCCCCATCAAGGGGGCAAACATTGACAGATAGATATGGAGGAGGATAGGAGCTGTGCCCTGAATCCCACCTCCCACCCCCAAATACTAGGACCTTGCATTGCCACAACACCCCCTTGAGGGAGAAAGAGGAATGAAAGGTGCTGAATGCCCCCTCCAAGCCCCGATACAAGAGGGGTTGGGGGGACATACAGATAGATATGGAGGGAGGCATTTTTAGGGGTTTCTTTCCCTTGAAATCTCTCCTCACTTCCTCCTATACAGGAAACGGGTGTCATGATTAATAACACCCCTTTGCACTTGAGCACCAGAGAAGGGGGAGGGGAAGAGCACACAGAGATTGGAAGGCACTATTAAGTGGGAAACCCCCCCAATAGACCCCACCCTCAGGGAAGGCAGAGGAACATTCAAACAAACAGGGGGAACCCATTATCAAAGGGCTAGTTATCCTCCACTGGCTCCCCCCCTTGACCCTTCTGATTAAGAGCACCCCTTTACACTCCAGCAACAAGGGAAGAAAAAGAGGGATTGATAACCCATCAGTGCCTGTTTATAGCTCTATCATGGGGGGCAGTACCCCTGTATGACAAGAAACACCTCATCTACAGCCCAGGAGGCAAGGAGGGGGGAAGAGGAGCACAGTCAGACGTATAGTAAAGGGCCTGGTGTGAGGGGGGGCTCTCCCCCACAGGATTTACACCCCCCCTTGCACTCCAATTCTTGCCACAACAACAAGGAGGAGGAGGAGAGAGGGGAAAGGGGGGAAAGCAGTAAGGGAGGGAGGCAGTCAGAGCTTGGGAGTGGGGGGAGGGGAGGCCCCTTTCCCAGAGAGCCCCCCACCCCTGCCCAGGTTACCTGCTTTTGTGATCTCTGGGGCACTGAGTCCCATCTTGCTGCTGCTGCTGCTGCTCTCTGTTTGGACATTAGCACTGCCTCCTACTACTACTCCTCCAGGGCTAGGGCTAGGGCTGCTGCTGCTGCTACTGCTGCTCACAACATGGTTCCCCAGCAGCCCCCCAGCGGCCCTGAGGGGCTCCTGCGCCTTGTGGTGCTGGTGGTGGTGCCCGGAGGCCGCCAGCTGGGACTCCAGGGAGCCCACCAGGTCGCTCACCACCTTCTCATCCACCTCCGTGTTCAGGAAAACCTCATCCAGCAGATCCGAGCCCGCCGCCATCTTTTTTTTGGAGGGTTCCTGTGAGCTGCTCCCTCCTCCCCCTCCTCCCCTTTCACTCCTCCCTCCCGCCCCCCCACACACGCTGCCCGCTCACTGCGCAGGCGCGCAGGCCTCGGCTCACATCACCGGCCGGAGAGGGATTCCGCTCGCCGATGATTGGCCGCCGGCCGCCTATAAAAGCCTGGGCAAATGGCTGCGAAGGCTTAGTTGGGAGTCGGGCTGCGGCGGCCCGGACTCGACGCTGCAGGAGCAGCGGGGGTAGAAGGTGGGGGGAGGCTGGCCGGGGGGTGAGGGGCGAGGCTACTTCGTGCCGCGGGAGGGAGCGGGGGGCGCCCGCGGGGGGCGGATGCGGGGTGGAGGCGGCAGCTCTTTGTCCGCCTGAGCCCAAGATGGCTGCATGTTTCCCTGCTGCTCCCTGCGCCTGGCCCTTGTCGCTGGAGCGAGTCTGAAGGGCGCCCCACACCTGTGCCAGCTGCGCGTAACTGATCCACCGGGGGGGGGGGGCGGGGGAGGAGAGGCGGCCTCAGGTCCTACGCCCGGCCGCGGGAGGGGGGCCGCGAGCAGGGGCCGGCGGCAAAGAGCCCCCGGAGCGGCAGCGTCGCCCAGGCGGGCTCTGAGGGGCCGGGCGGGTAGCCGCGACCCTCTCCTCGGGGATGGCCCTGGGGAGAGGGCGAGCCTGGCGGCCGGCGCGGAGCTGTGCTGCGGCTTCCCGCCTGGGCTCCCCAGGGAAGCACCCGGCCCTTGTCTTTCCCCCTCGCTGGGACGGAGCGAAGGCGGGCGCGTTAGGAAGGTGAGGGCGCCACTCGTGTGCCAGGCGAGGTGCTGTCGCGCTTCCCTGACAGTGAATTTAGGAACCTGACTCAGCAGCCTGGGGGGGCTCGGGCGTCCCTTCAACCAGACAGGCTACAATCAAAGGAGCGCTGCCCGCATGCGTGTCCAAGGGGGAAGGGAGTGGGGTGCTCCGGGTTTAAATCCTGGAGGAAAAACTGGGAGGTGGCTGGGCTGAAAGCTCAACAGCAAAGGGGGCGGGGGCTCAAATGTCTCAGCTGTTAAACATCTTGTCCACAACTTCAGCCTCTCAGAGGAAACCAAAGCTTTGACTCTAGAGCAGCGTCACTTGAACAAAGAATGCACTGGTGTGACTTCAACTTTAAATGCTATTCCGAATTACTGCCAGGGAAATGCATTGAATTTAAGTTCCATTTTGAACAGTACTACAGAGGCTAGTACCCATTTCGTTTATAGCCCCTTCCCGCAAGTGCTTGGAGAGGACAGTAGTTGTTAGCAATACTGAATCGTAGGTAGATCTGCTTCTTAGTGATCACTGATCTTAGTGATACTAATAATTGCATTTGAACATTATGTATCATAAGGACGCTAGGATAAAAAATGCAACCTGTTCTTTAACAGTGAAATGATTTCCTGAACACTACCATCGCTGTCCCAAGTAACATATTAAATGCAAGATACAATTCCTGCTATGTAGTGTCCAGTCACTGTTATGCTACCACTTGTTAAGTTACAGTAGCCAAGATAGGAACAACTTGTTTAAATATTACACATGAATGTTTGCCTTACCTCTGTTTTGTTGCTCACTTGGCGTGGCTAGAACTTAATGTTGAAATTTTTGTTGCAGTAGGATGGGACTTAGATCCTGTGTAGTTCATTATTGTTTAAAGCGTGTGGATCTTTGTGTCTTAATCAGTCACGATTGGCTGCAAAGATGGAGAAATGTCAGAGTAACATTTTCTTTATGGCTTCTCTACTTCAAGTAAGCTAGAGGCAAAGTATTGCATACTTATAGATTCCTCAGTATTAGGGTATCATTACTTTCTGCATTATACATCTGCTGTGAACCATGTAGCCAGCACTTCCATTACATGAAGTGAGCCACTCAAGCAATGTTTAGGTGTTAGGAGGCAAGGAGGAAAAACAATACAGAAAAGCCTCTTGTGCATCTTAGGGCTTGTCCTCACGGGGGGGGGGGGGGGGAATCAACGGCAGATATGCAACTTCAGCTACATTAATCACGTATCTGAAGTTTGCGTATCTGCTGCCGACTTACCGCCCATCCCCATGGCGGTGGCAGGCAGTGGCGCGCTCCCCCATCGACTCCAGCTTACGCCTCCTGGAAAGCTGGAGTTCCGGAGTCGACGGGGGAGCCGCAGGCGATTGATTTATCGTGTCTTAGTGAGACGCGATAAATCAATTGCCAGAAGATCGATCCCGGAGCAGCTTCATGAAGGCCTTGTCCTCACGGGGGGGATCGATGGCAGATACGCAACTTCAGCTATCAGAGAGGTAGCCGTGTTAGTCTGGAATAGCAGAAGTAACAAAGTCCTGTGGCACCTTAAAGACAAACTTTATAATTAGTCTTGAAGGTGCCACAGGACTTTGTAACTTCGGCTACGTGAATCACGTATCTGAAGTTTGCGTATCTGCTGCCGACTTACCGCCCATCCCCACGGCGGCAGCAGTTGGCGGTACGCTCCCCTGTCAACTCCAGCTTGTGCCTCCCGGAGTCGACGGGGGAGCCGCGGGCAATTGATTTATCGTGTCTTAGCAAGATGCGATAAATCGATCGCCAAAAGATCGATCCCGGAGCAGCCTCATGGAGACAAGCCCTTAGTCACAAATGCCCATCCCTAAAATCAGCTGGCCAGTTTATAAAATGGTAGTCAGCTATCCAAATTCATGTGAAGGGAAGACAGACAAGTAAACATGTTTGCAACTAATATTTGCCTTAAGAGGTATTGGATCTCTTAGGAACACACACATTGCTTATGGTTGTAAAGTCTTGCTTCTGCTGCTCTTCTGCTTCCAAAATTAGTGACACCAATTTCCCCCCATTAATAGTTGGAGATATTTATACTGCAGCACTCTCTATGCTGGGGTTCTTAGTCTTCCCTCCCAATCAGCCCTTATTAGAGTTCTAGTCTCTTCACAGAGAACTTTAAAAAGTACTGAAAGTAGTCTCACTCCTTCAGACATTTGAATTTATTAATCGGTGTCTCAGCTCCCCTAACTGAACATGTCAGTTAACTAGCCTTTAAAATGAATAATGTATCTTTCCATCCTTGTTCTCAGTGATTTGATATGAACTTGTCATCTGCCATTTCAACAGCAGCTTGAAAGGAGGAGCAAGGAAAGGACCTGCTTCCTCTTTATACATCTTCCAAGCTGTATTTCTAATCCATATTGGCTGAACTAATCAATATTGGTTGAACAGAACAGCTGTAGTGTTCTAAAGATAAGTGTCATCTTAGGGCTTGTTGCTCAATTCCAGCAATAAATACTTAAAGACATACTGGGTCAGACCAAAGGTCCATCTAGCCCAGTATCCTGTCTTCCAACAGTGGCCCATGCCAGGTGCCCCAGAGGAAATGAACAGAACAGGTAATCGCGTGATCCATCCCTATCATCCATTGCCAGCTTCTAGAAAACAGAGGCTAGGGACACCATCCCTGTCCAGCCATGAACTTATCTAGTTCTTTTCTGAACCCTGTTATAGTGTTGGCCTTCACAACATCCTGTGGCAAGGAGTTCCATAGGCTGACTGTGTTTTTTCTTCCACACAATGCAATCTTCCTTTTGTTAGTTTTAAACCTGCAGCCTAATATTTGGTAACTTCTAGTTCTTGTGTTATGAGGAGTAAATAACACTTACTTTCTCCACACCAGTCATGCTTTCATAGACCTCTACCAAATCCTCCCCCTTAGTTGTCTCTTTTCCAAGCTAAAAAGTCCCAGTTTTATTAATCTCTCCTCATAGGGCAGATGTTCCCGTTGTTGTCCTTTTCTGAACCTTTTCCAATTCCAATACATCTTTTTGTGAGATGGGGGCATGCAGCATGGATTTATATAGAGGCAATATGATATAATTTGTCTTCTCTGTCCCTTTCTTAATGATTCCCAACATTCTGTTTGCTCCTTTTGACTGCCGCTGCACATTGAGTGGATGTTTTCAAGAGAACTATCCACAATGACTCCAAGATCTTTCTTGAGTGGTAATAGCTAATTTAGACCCCATCATTTTATATGTATAGATGGGAGTATGCTTTCTAATGTACATTACTTTGCATTTATTTAAAGCAATGCAGTGGCAGGACAGCTCTCCTTTTAAGTGCCTCTTTTACAAGCGAATGGTACCTTCCCGTGCTGCTGCCTTACATAGGTATACCTCCATCTAGGACCTAGGTATTACCCACAGTAAAGCTCTTTCCAATTTAGTTAATCAAAAAGGGGTAAGAAATCTTGAGTAGAGGTCTAAGTACATCCCATAAGTGGGATTGTGATTAGTATCTTAGAGCAGCTGCCAGAATGGCTCCAAGAACATAGGAAGACAGATGTAAACTGATAGCCCAGATCACCTCAGGATGACAAAGGTAGCCAAAAGCCACCCTTTCTTCCCCTTTGTCCACCTGTCGGGACAAGGAGTGTGTGGGGGGGGGCGGTTGGATGGGTCAGGGATTCTAAGGGGAGGCAGTCAGGAATCAGGCTGTTGGGGGAGGCACAGACTTCCCTACCCAGCCCTCTATACAGTTTCAGATCCCCAATGAGACCCTCAGGCCAAAAAGTTTGTCCACGCTGGTTTAGAGTATGAGCCCTTCAGTGTAGGGAACAATGCCTTCTCTGTGTTCTGTGATGTGCCTACTGCTCTTTTGGATGCTGTAAAACAATAAACAGACTTTAAAATCACGATCACAGTGGGAATTTCCTTGTAATACATTACTCATTTTTGGTGCCACTGCCTAAAGTCCAAAATTCTATCTACAGTAGGAACTACACAGTCCACCTGACAATTACAAAGGAAAGGTCTTCACTTCACCTCAGTCTGCAAGGATCCATCATACGGGTGAGCCATGGAAATTGTTGATGGGAAGGACTGGAATATCAGTCCTGCATCTTTGACTGACAGCCTTGCTTTGTCCTCACAAAAGTGTACCTTTATAATGTACTCCTCCTCTTAATTGCAATTATAGCACAGGAAGGTAGAGTTACTGATCCTATATTATTTAAAGCTTTAAATACTAAAAGCAAGTTCCCTTCAGACAGCCTGCAAAGATCATGGCACATAAATGTTACCACATGAGGCTGAAGGCATTCAAGTTGTTTAAGAGTCCTTAACCTGGGCCTAAAGCTCATTACAACAATCTCTCTTCTAACACAAGTGATCAGTTAGGGGAGTGAGAACATCTCTGAGTGAAAGAAGCAATTTTCAAGTGTTTCAATGGAGGGGGAGTAGTTTCTGATCATAAACATATTAAATATCTATTAATGCCTAGTGAAAAATACTCACATTACTCACATGATCAATCATAGCTGTAGCAGAAGTCCCCATCAATAAATGGGTGAATTGCGGAACAGCCACACTCCTACTGATGATTTTTGTTTGTTTTACACACACACACACACACACACTCTCCCCCAACCCACCCATCGGTGCTTTCAACATACACAAGTTGGGTTTTAACCATTCACACATTCAGTCCATAATACGGCTAAACCACCCTGAACACGCCCGATCCCGTCTGATCTCGGTAGCTAAGCAGGGTTGGGCCTGGCTGGCTAGTACTTGGATGGGAGACCTGGGAATACCAGGTGCTGTAGGCTTAACACCTGGCAATAGGTATAAAATGCCTCCAACGACAGATGGAACAATGCATTGGTTGGAGTATACCCCAGTCGTATCACTGGTTGTGTCCAGTCTAAGCGGACCCTGCCATAGTGCGGGAATAACGCTAGGAAAAACACACACACATTCAGTCCATAAATGTGGTAAAATTTGACCGAATCTCACCCTAATTAGATCACAGTAACCCACCTGGATCAGTGTAACAACTCAAACCATGCTATAAAATGCACACTAAGCACTACGGGTAATATGCCAAACCCTTGGAAAACTTGGTTAGTTCTGATGACTAGTTACTCATTAATACCAACTGACATTTACTGGAGAGGATCTGAGCCACTCCAAGGCATTTTATATATTGTATAATTATTCTAGTAAGATAGCCTCTTTAAAAATTATGAGCTCTGTATACTAATATTGATGTTGACTTCATGATGTCAATCAGACTTTGCACTTGCAATCTGATTATTTTAAAGTGCTCTGTATAAATAAGTACCATGAAATACACTCAAGTGATCTGGCCAGGGTTGCACACCGAGATAGCAACAGAACTGAAAACAGAATGGAGAGTCTCCTGCCTCAGTCCTCTATTTTGATTATTAGATTAGACAGCTTCTCACTGAGACATGTTGCACCTGGGATGTGTGTATTGGTTTATGGAATTCTTTAGAAGCTATATTGTACTAAATGGAATGGGTGCCAACTAAGAGGATTCCTCATAACCTAGTTGGAATTTACTGCTATATATTAGTTTGAAGAAGTTCTGGGTAACAACATTCTCTTAAACTGGGCTCATACAACTATTTCACAATTTACAGCAAAAGAAATACTTCAAAAAGTACAAAGAGGACAACTCACTAGTTGCAAGCAGCATAGAAGTGGGGTTTAGTCGTTTTTAAAAGTCATGTAATTAAGGTCTCCCGTTTTCAAAATAAGTGTTTGCTTTACTTCAGCATGTTTGTGCTATAAAAGCCCCTGTATTTTACCTAGCAACAACAGACCATGACTGTATGAGAATATTCTGTCCTATTGATTTCTGTGTCCCAGTTTGTTGATCTGTTCAGCTGTTACACAATTAAGGATCTACTTTTGCAGAAATACTTCTTTTCCCCACCTTTATTCTTAACACTTTGTTCACATCTTCATGCAAGATAAAGGATTTAGTGACAAATGTAGGTGTGCTCTGTGCCAAGCAAGAGGGACACAAAGAAATAACTCTTGTTGAAGATGATGCAGCTGTACACCAATATACTCACATGTTGGCCAACCTGAAAATCCACGGGCAGATTTTTCTGCACAAGTAGCATAGTCTCTGTACAAATAAGTATATGGTGCATATAGATCAGTTCCATACAAATGCCAAGAATGTTGTTTGTTATACATATATATATACACACACAACTTTCTCCTGAAACACAGGAGGAAAAATTACTTGAAAAGACCGTTTTACTTTCAGTTTAGGAATAAATGCACACACTGCAGAAATGCCCATGAAGATCAAACAAGCAATTGTTTGATTATAAAGATACAATGGCTCTGGAGGCTCTCTGGTGACCTCCAACCACGTGAGCAGAGCTTGATTGGAGTAAAATCAAGGAACTCAACCACCATTCAAGATTTGTTTCTCTGTATCAGCTTATGTAAATTCAATTGGGTGTGGAATTCTTGTTTTACAATGTCTTTAGGCTAGTGGTTTTTTTTACCCCCTTTGAAAGTAAGAGTGATAATTAACAATAAGGGATTAATAAAGAGCAATAGTTAGAATTACCTGTGATCCAGGCAAGTGTGGTGAAAGCTTCTCTACGCACTGTCCTAGGTCAGACAGATCTTCCAGTCTTGCCATATTTTATATGACATGACAAATCATTCCTAACTATTGAGGTGCTAAATTTTTATTTTTTGAAAAGACACCATATGAACATACAGAAGATTCCTGGAAGTGAATTGTGCAATCCCTTTCTATTGTACTCTTACCCCACCCACTCGATTCCCCTTTTTTATTTAGAGACTGCATTTATCTTGACACTTACATACTTTACTAGCTATAGAACCACTAAACCTTAGATTGCAACTGAATGTATCAGGAAAACGGATATAGCATAATGCTGTGATGTAGCAAGTACATCATAATCATTCATTCACGCCAGTTGAGCATACATACAAGTGACAGAAGGTTCAATGAAACTCCAGCAATGGCATTAAAAGAACCATCCTCCTTATACATTAAGACTATTTAGTTGCAGTGATATAAGATGTGATGTGTGGTTTAACAGAACAACCTAATTGTTTTTCTTGAAAGTATGAGAAAAACCTTTTTCTTCAGAAAACTCAAATTCTCTAACAAAGGCCTCTTGACGAATTGAGAAACAAATAAACATGGAGGCTGTAACTATCTGCTGGAGAGAGAGTCCTGACAAGTTAGGGAAGATTTTTGAAAGGCACAAAGGACAGCTAGGACCCACCTCTCCTTTACTTGTTAGGGGACATAGTCATCTTCCTTTGTCATATGCTTGCTCTTCAAACTGAAAATATCATTGCAGGCAATTCATTTAGAGAGCAGTCCTTTAGCCTGTTATTCCTAAAGGCCTTCAGGGATTTATGGTTCACACAAATGTCTGAGAGTCTTCTCCTTTCCAATAGCTCTTAATGTAACTCCTCACTCTGCTCTCTTATTGCTAGCCAAGGGAGGAAGTATCAAGATCTGAGTCATCTGCAGGGGAGGGGTCTGGGAATATTACTGAAAGAAGCAGAATGCCAGCCTGAGAAGATTCCAAGGATTCCAACTACATATTCAAACTGCCATTAGGATTTTTGTTTGTTTCAGAAGTCTCAACAATTCCTGAACGTAGGCTACTAGAAATACACAACATTCTAGCTGTGGAAGAAGGGTGGTGCCATTGAAGATTTGAGTTTTATCTTGTACTTTAAAGTCTTCTATCCACAATTAATTCTCGCTGAAGTCAAGATGTTTCATGGAAGTGATTAAAATATTATCCAGGTAATTATGCCAATAGTCCTCACTCTCACCGAAACAGATTTCAACAATTTCAGATATTGGTGGTTGATGACAAATAACAGTATTAAACAAACTGAAAATATTTGTCTCTGAGTTAATTCATATAATTTCAGTTAACTTTAAAGAAAGTGAGGAATACTTGTAGCACCTTAGAGACTAACCAGTTTATTTCAGCATAAGCTTTCGTGGACTATCGCCCACTTCATTGGATGCATAGAATGAAACAGAAGTAAGATGCATTTATACACACAGAAAGAAAAAGAAGAAAAAAAGTTGAACATTAGCATACCAATTTTAAGAGGCTGTTAAATCTGGATGGGCCATTATCAGCAGGAGAGAAAAATACCTTTTGAAATGGATTTCTGTGTCTGCACTACATAGCAAGTGTTGAAGATAAAATAACTCGGGAAATGCAATCAATTAGTGTAATGAGAAGAACCATTTGCAAGTCCTGTTTAGCCCCTGGTTAATTGTATCCAATTTGAAAATTAATTCCAGTTCCTCAGTTTCTCGTTGGAGTCTGTTTTGGAAGTTTTTCTGTTTCAAAATTGACACCATCAAATCTTTAATGGAATGGCCAGGAAAATTGAAGTGTTCTCCTACTGGTTTCTGAATGTTATGATTCCTGATGTCAGATTTGTGTCCATTTATTCTTTTGCGTAGAGACTGGCCGGTTTGGCCAATGTACATAGCAGAGGGGCATTGCTGGCACATGATGTGCCAGCAAAAAACAGCAAAAAAAAGTGAATTCTTGGTGGAATGTGGTCACTTTTTTTAGTGCAAATGGATCAGTCCACAACAGAAATCCCACTTCACCCTGCCCCCAAGCGGAGTATTTCCACCAAAAAGGAAAACTGCTAGAGATTCCATGAAGTCCACCAAGGATTTCACTATTGTGATCGATTTTACACAATAGTGGAAGGAGTTCAATTATGAGCAGCAGTATGAAACCCTGGGATAGATATACTCCCATTACTATTGTGCTAAAGGCTTCAGTGCCCAAACTCCAGCCTGAGCCAGAACATCCATATTGCTATTTTTAAGCCTACTACAGTAAGTCTGTCAACCCAGGCTGCCGTTCCCAGCAGCCATGTAGACATCCAGAAAAGCTAAGTGGCACAAGGTCACACAGGAGGTCTGTGGTAGAGAACGAATTCAGGGTAGGTTTCCCCAAGTCCTAGGCTAGTACCTAAACCACAGGACCAACCTCCCATTCTAGAAAAGCTACTCAACATGCATACCTGCCTGCAGCTCCGCCACAGTGACTGATTTTGCCAGGTCTAGACCATGGTCATCCTTTTATTCCAATTGCTTTCTACCATCCTCTATTTCCTCCCACCCCCCAAAAAAGAGGAACATTACGAAAGACTGAAGGTAAAGAGTTGACTTGTTTTTCCTAGGTCAGCATATGAGAACAGGTATAGCTTCATCACTGACACAGCATCAACAATAGTTATTGTAGATGAATACATTTGTTCAGCAGAACCTGATATTTTATTTTTTGTATTACCGCAGTGTCTAGAAGCCTTAATCAAGATTAGGACCCTTACGGAGGCATTGCACAAGCAAAATAAGAGACATTCTTTGTCCTTAAGATCTTATAATTAAATTGAGCAATAGGTGGCAGTATATGTAGGGCAGAGTCTTGTAACTGAATATACACATTATGGCTTACTGTTGAAAGGTTCTGATGGGTATCTAATGGACCAAAGAGCTTTTGTCTATATTATTAGGTCTATAGTGCTTAGGTCAAAATCCAGACTCCATTCATTTTTGAGCTGGAAGAATTGGCAGATCGTGTGAGCAGGTCTTTCACTCTTTATTAGATGGTGACATAGATTGTTAAATCATCAATCTGCCATGTTCAAGACCCATACTATAAGCCTACCAAATGGTTTTATCGTGTACTATGGGCCACTACAGAATCTTTCATGGCAGCACTCTTATGAAGAGAAGTGGATGCAAGAGGTGTTGAACCATATAGCTTGGGTAAAAAGTGTAGTGTCTATCAATTTACTCAATTCTAGAAGATGCAAGCAAGGGGGAGAGAAAGGTATTAGATGATTTTCTATGCAATCAGATTGCACCTAATAATTTTATAAATGTGGAACCTCAAAAGTAAATGGCAAGTTATACCAATTTTCTTGAGATTCTGCCTTTTCTCCCTGCCTTCTCTTTATAAATGTGATTATGAAATTAAAAAAACAGTGCCATAGCACCTCACGGAGCTGGCTCACACAATGAAAGAATTCACAGCATAAGGCAGCTATTAAACAAGTGTTTTTCCTGAACTTTGCAACGGTCTATAATGATTGTGGACCTAACTTTCTTAAAAAAATCAAAACCAGAACAACTCATGCTTTCAGATTGGCAGAATCTGACTGTTGGAGAATAATCAGTGGGCCAACTTGCAGAGTAAAGTGCTATTCATTGTGAATAACAATAGCTGAATCTGGCCTCAAGTAAATTATAACTAAACAGGTCAGGCTTGGAACATTAGGCCGGTCTCGACTGAAGAAACAGACCTGTGTTAGTTTGCAGATTTACGCCTACATCTCTTCTTCACCCCACCTTTTTAAGAGATCATCTCCTTTTCTGATGGAGTCTGAGGATCTTCCTATGTTTCCCTCCCCCATTTTTCATGCTTTAGCACACCCTATGCTTTCAATACTCCAGAAAGAAGGACTGACCGAAATATAGAATACAACAGCCGCAAAAGAAGAAACTAGTGTAAGTTTAAAAAGGAGTCAAACAAATATTTTACCCCTCAAAATACATAGTGGGGTACAAACATCAATTCAAAGGAGATGATACACCCAGGTGGACATTTAGATGCTTATGTTCTAACTTGTCCCTTTATAGTAGTGCTTTTCTTCATGAGGCTGCTCATGATATCCTTTTGTTACTGTAAGGTCACAACAATATCTGTACTAACTATTAGTTAATTTTTCAGAGAGGACAGCCAACCCACGTGTTTGTGAAAACAGTCTATGTATGTATTACCAGATACAAGGTAATTTGCATACAACAGTATTTTTAAAAGAGTAGTAGTGGAGGTAGAATAAAGAATGTGTAAGTATATCCCTCAGTCTTCTGTCAGAAAGTCAAATTGTTTTTGAGACTATAAAACTTGTTTCCCTTAATTATTGTCCACAGAGCAAAAGAAACATCCATTTATCCTGAATAATCAGTTCAGTGAACCAATAAGTTGATTGTTCCATTAGTATTCCTTGAACTTAAGATTAAGCAAGCTAAGTACAATTTTACTACTTGGTAACCTGGCACAGCTGAACCACGTACACACAATACCCAAAGAACAATAAAGTTATTAATCAGAAGTTAATGTCAAGTCTACCATGGCATCCCACTGCAACGAGAGAATATAAAATAGTCTTTATACTACAGAACACTTACATTTCAGATACATACAATTAAAGTCATTTGTAAAACAGAGTTTGGTAGGCAGAGAGAGGCTTCCAAGACAAGTGTCTTAAGTTTTCAAAACACGAAGAACATAGGTAAACAAAGGGATTTTAAACTTAGTTTGAATTACTTATTGTATTAGACTGTGTTTGAATTACCTGTGACAACTTCACACCCCTCCTGGGTAACTTCAAAAAACATTCTAGTAAACCATTTTGCTTATGGTAACAAAAGAGTCCTGTGGCACCTTAAAGACTAACTATAAAGTATAGAAGCATAAGCTTTCGTGGGCTAATACCCACTTCGTCGGATGCAAGCAGTATAGAAGCATAAGCTTTCGTGGGCTAATACCCACTTCGTCGGATGCAAGCAGACTGCTTGCATCCGACAAAGTGGGTATTAGCCCACGAAAGCTTATGCTTCTATACTTTATAGTTAGTCTTTAAGGTGCCACAGGACTCTTTGTTACCTCTGCTATTCCAGACTAACACGGCTACCTCTCTGATTCTTGACATTTTGCTTATATCACTGGGAAGACAGTACAAGGGTACAATTCTAATCAGCGACTGATCTAGAGTAGTTTGGCTTCTAAAAGGTAACAATAAAATAAAATAATCTGTCCCCTGAAATTTCATTAAAACCCTCCTGTTATTACGGTTATTGTGTTGGGGAGCCATTGCTATTCCCAGGATCTTGTAATGGAGAAACAATTTGAATCGATGTCCCATTTAGAGATAAGCTGCATTTTTATAGTAAGTATAAAATAGAAGAAAAAAAAAAAGAACATCCCGGTAGAGAAAAAAAGGTATTTTTGAAACATACCTTTTACAACACATCCAATAACTATTGTAGAGAAGAGTCAAGCTATGCCTCTTGCAGCAGGTGTTATGTATGGAAAGAATGAGCATGACACCTAGTTACACATAGGATGGTCTTGAATAGAAATGAATAGAATCTACTAGTGACTTGCCAGTAAGGTGAGAGAGAGATTAATATCTCTGGCTCCGGCACTGAGTCTATTGTAGAGAAATAATGATATTCAGGTCTCTACACTGAAACATTTAAGAAAAGAACTCTCTTTCCCTCATGTCCTCTCCTTGTTTATATGGAATACTGAAGCTTTCTATTCTGTTGACATTCCAGAGAGATTAATGTAGGTGTGCTCACTAACATGCATTTGACTTGTTCTGTAGAATCACCTATAGGGAGTGAGGTTTCAGTCTCCACTCCCCTCCAGTCCCTAGTGGCCCGCCATACTGATGTAAGGTCACTAGTTAGCAGCAAATGCAGTGTTCTGCTCTGTGACCTCTTGTGACACCCCACTATCCCCCCTGCACACATAGTTTAAATGCTGGCCCAGTGTGATAGTTGGTTTGAATCTGGACACCTGTACACAAGAAATTGGATTTAGAGCATAAGTTGCCACTTTTACAAACTGTAGATATTTTAACTAAAGAGTGGAGCTATTGGAAACTGGCTATTGGGCAAAATTCATGGACTCTTGCTATCCCAGTTAATGTAGATCTTAAGCTCAGAAACTTTATTTACAAACTAATCTTCTGTAGTATTGCATTTCCCAGAGATAAGTTTATGGGCACCTCATCTCTACTTTATTATTTTGTAATTTCTCAGCATTCACCCTTAGGTACCACATCTCTCTTTCATTCTTGTTTCTTTCCTCACTTTCTGCCTGAAAACTTCATGCAATCCTCCTTTCGATCTTCTTTTAAGTCAGCAAAGCTGTGAGAGGAGCATAGATGTACTGAGACTCACACCAGAAGTGCTTTGCAGCCCAAGACCGTAAGAGCAGAACAAAGCACTGCAAACTTGTAGCAAAACTCACTCACTAGACTCAACTCACCTAGACTCAACACGCCCTACTGTTCTTGAAAGGCTATCTCTGTACCTTAATTATTTTCAGCCTCAGATTTTTTGTCTTCAGTTTGTCTCACCATAACAGCAATGTTCAGCTGAGTCAGTCTTTTATATCCCATTAATTTTACCAATTAACCCACCTTCTTGAAAGGATCTCTTTAAATTAAATGTCTCCAGTCCTGTGAACAATCATCATCCAAATATCCAAAATAGGTTAGTCAATCCTGCCTCACCTGATTCAGAACAACTTCTGTGTAAAAGGTGCTCATGCAGCTCAGGTTGCTATATTCTTGCATGCGTTTAACAATAGTTATGGTTCAGTGTTTAGAGACTTGGAACTGAGAGTCAGAACTCCTGGGTTCTGTTCTTGGCTTTGCTACTGAGTTGAAGTTGGGTATGTCATTCTGTACCTCATCTTCCTGTATGTAGTATAAATATAAACACTTTAGAAAAGTGATGTTAGGATGAATTAATTATTGTAAAGCACTGTGAGATCATCTGACAAAAGGTGTTATGTATGTCCAAAAAGCGTTTATTTTTATTAAACGAAGGAAATATTTGTTCCCTCCTTTCCCCATTGCATTAGGGTGCCATAATTAACTTGAAATCTAATCAGTTTCAAAGAGTGGTTCTTCTCTGAATGGTCTCTGTATATTCCTTTTCATAAGATGCACTAACAGTGCAGCCTGAATCAGTCTAGGAAGCACCATTGGCATACTCCGTGAATATGAAAAGTCCATAACAAAAACATCCAGTTACAAGTGAGTAACCTCCATTTTCAGACACTATTATTATTTAATATATATAACACCATAGTGTGTAGAGGCCCCATTTGGAATTGGGACTCCATTGTGCTAGGCACTATACAAATACAAAGTCAGAAAAGGTCACTCTACCAAATATCAAGTCCCCCTGCCAATGTTCGTAGTTGTACAATCATATTTTCTATTTAAATAAAAGCTTTTTCTCTCACCTCTTGGTGTTTTAAAGACACATATACACTGGCACCAAAACCACAAATTAAACCTAATCTCTGTGTTTATTTGTAAGAACAGTTGGTTAAAAACAATCAATGGTCTGTGCTATTTGTTATTTGTTAGTCTATACGGTGCTACAAGACTCTCTGTCGCAATCAATGGACTGTGTCCCAAAATTCCCTGACCATGTTTTCATCATTTCCATCTCCTCTCAACATAAATTATCTTGTGGGGCAACTGATGTCCTATTTATAAATAATAAAATCACCCTCAGACAGATTCTACCATCTTCATATCTATCTAAATTTATCTTGTCTTTTTTAATCTAAGTATTAAACTCATCACTGTTATGTCACTGCTTTACAAGTAAACTAGTCTAGAACCAATAGTTCTTTGCTGATTGGTTCTCTCAATCCCCTCTGGCCTACTCCTTTGAGGATTTTTAAAAACAGTTGTGGGAAAGCTATGGTGAAAAACCTGGCTCTTACTAGCTCAAATCTCTTATTTGCTCCTATTGTCAAGAACCTGAAATTTAATTCACCATGAATTTCTGCATAAAATCAAGCTGGACAATGAGAATGCACACAGGAAGACCTCAAAAACAACAATTTGGTGGCACTTTACAGACTAGGTTTAGTTAAATAAATAAATAGTTAAATAAACCTGTTAGTCTTTAACGTGCCCCGGATTTCTTGTTGTTTTTGTGGATACAGACTAACACGGCTACCCCCTGATACTTGAGTAAGACCTCAGTAAGCTTAGCATAACCAGCCTCTTCTGGGTCCAATTTTGCACTGAAAAAAAGGCTAGCATGTTACATAAGGTTACGAAGGTGTTGGGGCTATTTAAGGTTAGCTATACTTTCATGTACCCAGTTAGACAGTTTTCGTATACCATGACAGGTTTAAGATTAGCAGCCGTGTTAGTCTGAATCCGTAAATAAGATGAGGAAGACTTTGTAGCACGAAAGTTTATGCTGAAATAAACTGGTTAGTCTCTAAGATGCTACAAAGTCTTCCTCGTCTTATTTTTGTATACCATGTTTTCTTACTATTGTCATGTATGGATAGTAATCTGGGTTAATACTCCTATTTTTTTTATTATATTTTTTGAGCAGGGGTAGGGTTTGTTTGTACAATTACAAATTGTAACTACTGTGGATTTGTTTTTCTTTAGAGGTGCTCAGATACTACAATGATGAGCACAGTATAAGAAGCTAACAGAATACAATAGCATTTTGGAATCCTATACTATTGTTCTAGAGGTAAAATCTAATCCCTCATGTTGAAGACCTTCAGCCTGGTGACTGTATCTATATGACTTCATTTACCGTGTTATCGGCCTATATTAAATAAAAGTTTTCACGTTCCTAAATATATTATTCCTATTATTACTACTATTCTCTCGGTATATCTACATTTTATTAATTCCATCTCTGTCCCCTGCATTTCTTTTTTTGAAAAAAAAAATAGCCTCAGTTTTATTTATACAGACTGACAGAGCATGTGTTTCTTCTCATCTTTCCTGTCTCTTTTCATTTCCCTCCACCCTTCTCTTCTCTCACTTTCCTTTCTTTGTAATGTGTTCCCTACTCCGTTGATAACTGTTGAACATTGTTTCTCAATCTTTGCTCTCCTTCCTTTCAGGCAACTTCATTTCTTTCAACCCATTACTCAATTCCCCCACTGTTCTATTCTTGGGCTCCTCCATTCTTTACTCCTTTATATCCCTTTATATGTTGTCTATCTCCTTTTTCCCTCATACACTCTAGAGAAAGTTCTTCCTCTCACTTTCAGCCCCTCTCTTTCCCTTCCCCTCCTGAGCCACCAGTCTTTCCTGGGCCATCTCTACAATTTCTCCCAGCCACCTCTCAATCCCTACATAGCAGCACTGAAGAAATGAGGGCCTCCTTTCTCTCACCCCCCATGCTGGCAGCACTGGAAAGAGACTGGCTCTATCATATATAGCCTTCCTCTCTCTTTCAACTGCCACAACTATCCTTCTATTGCTACTTCTCCGCTGTATAAGACCTAGATATTATTATTAAATACCACTAACCCCCCACTTGATTTTCCAGTTATCATCAGCTGCCACAGTTGTCCTGCCAAGCTGCCTATAACTGTTACCAGTTGCCACAGATTTCCCTCTAATTGCCACAGGTTTCCCTTCACCTTCTGCTGCCACCAGGCTCCATGGTCACCAGTTGCCATATGTTTTCCTCCAACTGTCTTCAGGTTCCACAAGTGTCTCTCCAGCAAATAGTCAACAGCTGCCACTTGTGTTCCTCCAGCTGGCACTATTACAGATTTCTTTCCCATTGACATTCTGTCAGCAATTTGCATGTCCCAACAACTCACACTGCCACAGACTTCCTCCTAAATGCCACTGTCATCAAGTACCATGTGTCCCTCCAACTCCTATTGGTTGCTTCCAACTGCTACTACACCAGTGGCCATAGGTATCCTACATACTTCCACTGCCACCAGTTGCCACAGGCTTCCCTCCAACTGCCATTAACTGTCATCAGCTACCACAAGTGTCCCTTCAACTGACACTGTCATCAACTATTGTTAGTGACCCACATGATCACCAACTACCACTTCCTGTCACCAAATGCCACAGGAGGCCTTTCAGCTCTGCCACCAATTGCCACACTGTCACCAACTGCCACTTATATCCAACTTCCACTGTCTCCAATTGCTTCTATCATCAATTGCCATTGGTTGCCCTCTAACTGTCCCAAATGCCATACTGTCAAATTCACATCTGCCACAACTGTCCCTCCTCTATCATCTAATGCCACTATTATGGGTTTCCCTGCAACTCCTGTTAACTGACACAAACTTCCACACAGATATACTCGGGCTGTGGTTAGACTACAGGGGGAAGCACTATTGTTTATAGCGCTTCCCAATTTAGCGCTACAGCTGTTGCGCTAGAGAGTGTCCAGATTGAATCCCTCTAGCGGCAGAGAGCGAACAGATTTGTCCCGCTTTTTGCGGCAGAAGCAGTTGTGGGATAGGGCAGGTATCCCAGCATTCAGCTGGGTGCAGGCCTCTTTGCAAAGGAGTGGAGTGAGGGGGGACTGGGAAGGGAGGGAACTTCTGGCTGTCAGTTTCATTTCCGAAACTGACAGGCTCTGCACCTCCCTTCGCTAACCATTTACTTGGGGGGGTTTCAGCGGCGGGGACTGGTGCAGGGGCTGGGAGCGCCTCCGGGCTGCCGCCCGTAGCCGCAGGGGACCCCGCAGCCCTGCCGCCCGCAGCGGCAGGGGACCCCCCAGCCCTGCCGCCCATAGTGGCAGGGGACCCCGCAACCCTACCGCCCGTAGCGTCAGGGGACCCTGCAGCCCTGCTGCCCACAGCGGCGGGGACCCGGCAGCCGTGCCCGCAGTAGCGGGCTGGTTTTCCAAATTTCAAAAGGACTGAGGGTGAGGGTCTGATGTGGGGTCACCCGAGGACGGACAGAAGAGTTTTAAATGGTGGCCAGAGAGGATGGAATTTGGAATTCTGGGCCAGGATGCCGGAGGCTGGAGGCTCACTATACCGCAAGGGTAGTACACATTGCATCCCTTGCGTTAAAACAGCAGCACTGAGAGCTTTATTCCTCTCGTTTTGAGGTATACGAGTACCGCTTTAAAAGGTAAGTAAAAGCGGAAAAAGTGCCTTGGGAGTGTGTACTGGCAGTGCTATTGTAGCGCTAAAGAGGGGTTTTAGCGCTAAAACAGCCCCAGTCTAACCTCACCCTCAGTCAACAAACACTGAGAGGGAGCTTCATCCAATCTTCTGACACTTAATGGCTACACTATAGATCGCTCTTATGCCGACTTAAGCATTGGGGGAGAGCTCTCTCCTATTGGCTTAGAGCGGCTACACTAGAGAGCTTAGTGGTGCAACTCCACCGATTCAGCTGTGCCACTGTAAGCTCTCTACGGTAGCCATAGCCTTAACTAAGCCTACCGGGGTATTACAAGCGCAAGCTGTCATATTTCTTTTCACTGATCTTCTATGATCTGTCCTTTGTCATCCAGAGGCTGCTGAGATAATTTCGTAGCACTAATTTATGGCCACCCTGTGCATGAGTTTATTATTGTGTTTCTCCCTTCCAGTGGGAAGTTTATGCCACTGTTCCATTCCTTTTTACCTTCATTATTGCCCCCACATGACAATCCCTGCTCTAACAGGGAGTGATGGTCTTTTCCTCTCTATTGCTTTAAAACAGGGAGTTTAAAACTACTCTGATCACTTTTTCTGGTACAGGATGGAACAGTGGAATCACAAGTTTCCATGAAGGCTAGAACCACAACAACAGGAGTCTTCTGGTGTGTGTCTGCATGTTCACGAGAAACAAAAGGTGGTGGATTGAAGAAACTGGGGGCCCATAAGTCATCATCACACTTCTAAAAATATGTAAGATTGGAAATGAGGACTATTAGATCAACAGTATTGTGAAGATTGGGGACATAGACTGAAAGAGGAAATACGTGTTCTCCAGACATGGCTACATTTTCTCCACTGTATCATATGGAATAATTAGCCCTGGTGCCTCTGAATTGACATTATTAATTTTTGTTATTATTTCTGCTTGCCCTATTTTTTGCAGTTTTAACTTTTCCAGAAACCTCAGCTAGATGCACTTTAAATAGGAGCATTAAATGATTTTTTTTCATTTAGGGAAGTTTCTAATTGGTAGCTTTCAGGGATATAAGAATTTAAAATCAACCTTGTTGTGGTTCGGTATACAGTAGACTCTCGATTATCCAGGATGATAGGGAAAAAAATAATTCTGGTTAATAAAATCCCGGATAATCACCACCCATAGGAAATATGAGGGGGAGGGGTTGGTTCACCAGCCACCCTGCGCCAGGGGAAGGGAGGGTTGGTTCACTGGCTGCCCTGTGCCCTGGTGGGGGGTTTTTGTGTGTGTGCTTGAGGCAGCAACAAAGCCAGAGCCTGCCCTGTGAGTTATGCATATTTTTTTTTTTGACATCCTGGTTAATCCACACCCTGGTTAGCCCAATCCTGGATAATCAAGAGTCTACTGTAGTTATATCTTCTATTTAGAGCCAGGTTATGGGCATCTAATCAAAACATCAATAGAAAGGTTTTTAGTACCATAAAACTGATCAAATTTTAAAGTAACTTTTATTTTAAAATATGTTGTTTTTTTAATTCACGGATCATATTCAGGTTTTTTATTTTGTACATTTTAACATTTACAAGGGTTCATCAGTGAGAGTGTGTGTGTACTCTTCATGCTGAAAGATCTCTGCTCTCCACGCTATATCAACCATAAAGCGCTATGGTAAAGGGGGAGAACTGCTCTCCAAGCCATGGAGCAGAGCACTGCAGCGCCTTGGGGAAAGGGAAGAAATACGTGCATGCTATTTAATGTGGTCCTCCAGGGTCTCTCCCTGTTGCAGAGCTTGTGGAGGGCAGGACACCCCATAGACTTTTGAGGGATCTCTACAGGGGTGAAAAGACATTTTTTTTTCTTTTACTAGTAGGGGGGCAGCTTTCCCGTCCCCTCCTCTGCCCCAGAAGGAAGTTTCTAGCCCTTGCAGTTGTAGAGACAGGTGGGAGGGCGCGACCCAAGTGTCACCTCAAAGCTTCACCACCGCAATGCAGACAAGCACAGCCCCCAACAATCTCATGATTCGGGGGGCCTGACTTGCAATTGTTTAATGCTTGTGGGGAGGGTGGGTGGGCTCCTGGAGCACAGGAGGAGCCTGGCGGGTCCCCAAGAGGGCCCTGGCTGCTGGAGTGCACGGCGAGCGCGGGCTCTGCCACAGCCCCACGCTTCGCCCTGCGCCGCTACCAGAGCGGGGTCGGCAGGGGGGTCCCGCCACACGCTCTCTGCCCCGGGGCGCAGGGAGCAGGCGCACGTGGTAACCACCGCCGGCCGTATCACGTGACTGCCGTCTGACCCCCCCCCCCCGTCTCTCCCGTCTGGTCAGTGACGGGAAGGCGCATGCGCGCTCTCGCCCCAGCCGCCGTCTCCCTCCGCCCTATATAAGGCGCAGACGGCGGCGGCGGGGCTCCCGACTCCGCAGTGTGTGTGAGTGTGAGGGGGCGAGGCTGGGCTGGCGGCGCAGCTACCTGAGCGGCCTCTCCCCCCGCGCGTCCCGCCAGGGCCTACGCCGCCGAGCGGAGCCTCCCGCCGCTTTCCCCTCAGCCCCGAGCCAGGCCGCGCGGCCGGTCGGCCCCCCCCGGCGGAGGAGCCATGAGCTCGGGCACCCCCTACATCGGGAGCAAGATCAGCCTCATCTCCAAGGCGCAGATCCGCTACGAGGGCATCCTCTACACCATCGACACCGAGAACTCCACCGTGGCGCTGGCCAAAGGTGAGGGGGGGCGGCCGAGCCACGCACGGAGCCCGGGGGGGGGGGGGGGCTTCTCCCCACAGGCCGGCCCCGTGAGGCACGGGGGGGGGGAGCTCGGGCCCAGGCGTCCGCCCTGCCGCTCGATGGAGAATAGAGGGGGGCGGGACCGCGGGGGTCCTCGGCGTCGCCTCCTCCCTCGACGCGGGGGGGCTGCGGAGGCGACGTGCCCGCCCCCCCCCCCTGCCGCGGAGAGCGCTGAGTGGGGGGCGCGCAACCTGGCTTGCCGCCCCTCGGGGGCTGTGGGGCCCGGCAGCGCCTCCCGGCCCTGGCTCCCGAACCTCGGCTTCAGTCCGTGTTCGGTCCCGGCCGAGCCCCCAAGCGCCGGAACAATGAGCCGAGCCTCCTGGCGAGGGGGGTGTCAACAGGCAGCAGCTGGCGCCAAGCTGCTCTGCAGGGGGGGGTCTGGTGAAAGCCCCAGGGGACCCCGCATCTTGTTCCCGGCTGGGGATGGCTGACTCCGACTCCAGCTCTGAAATCCCGAGCGCGAAGGCAGCCCAAGGAGCAAAACCCTGATTACAGCCCGGGCTATTTCATTTAGCTGTAGCCTCTTTCGTGATTCAGCAGTTGATTAATTACTTTACAGGGCCAGAGCTCCACCGTACAGAGTAGTGAGCCTGGCTTGAAGTGCCAGTGGTCCAATGCAAGAAAGTCAGATAGTCCCAAGAGCACTAACTGTTGGATATACTGCACCTTACGTGGAGGCTGGTGGAAATATTACAGGGCCCTTTTTTTGCACACTTGTTTAATTTCTCGGGTGTAGTGCAGCAATTCATCTTTTTTCATGAAGAAAATACAGTATGTGAAAGGGCTGCTGCTATCTGAAGTTCTCCTGTTAGTCTTAAACAATCACACTTCTTTCTCCTATAATAATTTAGTCGTAAAATTATGTTCTTACTGAATTGATTTTTTGTACTGTCCTACTTCATATACTTTCTATTACTCGGATGATAGAATAATTCTGTAATGTTTGGATTGGGTGAGTAACAGATCAGAGTGTTTGTGGAAGAATCTCCGTTTCTATTATTTTTCTGTAAAATAATGTGCAAATCCTAAAATGAGGAGCCAAGAATTAATGCTTGTGATCAAGAATTGGATTATATTCAAACCGAATAATGCTCTGGAATAGTAACCTCCTGTGCAGAGCTCTTAAATCCTATGTATAATCCTCATTCTGTTTACCTTGATGTTTGACACTCGGTGTTTTTCTGGTTCTCCCATCTTGCAGACTGCTTCTTCACTTACTCCTTATTTTGCTATCTGTCCCTGAGCATACTGATCTTGATTCTCTGTGTCTTTGGCTGCTTCTTATTTTTCTCTACCACCTACCCAAGTGACTCCCAAACTTGCTTCTGTCTAGAATCTTTGTTCTGTTTGACATCTCAGTGTCTCAAACCAGATTTCTTCCATACTGTTTTTCTAACCATCATCTTCACTATCCTTCTTGTATTCCCAACCTCCTATCTCAGTGTAAGCTTTGGCTTTCTTCCTTCATCTCTGCTTTGTATCTTTAGTGTTGTTGTTTTCTCTATCTTCACATTTTCCCCTCTCCTCATTTTCCTAATAGGGGAAATACTTCGTGCCTTTGAAATGTCACTTTCCTTTCTATCACTTCTTCCTCTCCAGTCCATCGAAAATGCTACTTCTAAAATCATTACACGCCTCCTGTTTCTCAAACTTTAATCCTTTCACTAGCAATCTCTCACTGCATCATTCAAGGACCTCATTTTATCATACTGGAAGTATTCAGGGGATCCAGGCAGTCTTTCCTGCTCTACAGTTCTTGTGAGCTGAACTGTAGATAAAGGAAATCTAACCTGGAAATGTGAAACTTACTTAAAATGAGTTTCCGATATCTGACTATTTTCAGATAATGATATGTAGCTGATCAGGATTTACCTCTGATTAAGATTTATCTTCACATAAGCATGCTTGTGTCTAAAGCTGTGTACTTCATCACATCCTTATAAAGCTTGAGTAACAGATTGTTGGTAGGGAAGCTAGGAGAAGACTGGAATTCAGTTGGATGCCAACATGGCTGTTAGTTGGAATAGCAGGGCTATGGCTGCTTTGCCCTTTAAGCAGAGGTACTAGCATCCATATATACACAAATGCAGTTTCTTTACCTATGTCCGATCTACACTGCTGATTCAGAGCCTCCTTTGTAATGAGTGGGATGCATCAGTCTCCTCTCCTTGTTTTCCACCTAGCACTCACTACTTCAGTGCTTAAGTGGAGTGCCTTTCACAGGACCTCTGTATTAGAAGAATGTCTTCATACGTATTAAATTAGTGGGAAATACGTGCTGTTTGCCTTAGAAATAAAGCTAGAAATCTTAAAGTATTTTGGGTGTTGGTCACTTTTTTAATTTGGTTCACTGTCTGCAGCATGTTGGCATCTGTGTTGTGACTTAATTTCTAACTGGCAGATTCATATTCCATTGTTAAAATGTTGTTTTATACGTTTTTCAAATCAGATTTCGCTAATGAGCGGAGACTAAGATTTCTTAACAGGATTTGTCAAAAGTGTTTTCTGATGTCTCACCACAATAATAGTGCTGCAATCGTACTTAGACCCATGCCATTGTGACAGAAGGGTAGCTCATAAATAAGATATTGATTACTTCGGAGAAGTAATCAAAGCATTTTAAACTCCTGACAGAATTTCTCAAATTGCAGACAGCTAGCAATGTCAATTTGACTTGCAATGACAGACTTCTGTCCAGTGTCCTAGGTGTCCTAACAATTTTAGAACAGTAAGATCTCAACAGTACAGAAATAATCATGTCAGCAGGAACCAACCCAGACATCTATAGAAACTCCTTTCCACTCCCTTATCATTTTGGGATGTATACCCTCAATTTTCTCTAATACAGACTTTTTTTTTCTTCTCCCCCGGTTGCCTGGAAGGTCACCACATTCAGGTTATTTCAGACCAAGGGAGGAGCAGGTTACAGAGTTCTAGGCTATCGCAGAACACCCTACCAGCTGCTACCTCTCTGAGGGGATCCAGCTTGGATAGCACCAGCTGACTGCAGATATGGTAGTATGGCTGGGGGGGGGGGTCCCTCAAATAGGCTGGTTTTGGGCTTTTACACATCAAAACATATTAAACTCCACCTGGAGACTGATGGGCAGCCAGTGCAGATCCCAGAGCACTTGTACATATGCTCCCAGGGAGATGCCCCACTTAGTAAGCAAGCTGCAGTATTCTGTACCAGTTACAGGCCCTGGTAAGTATAACCCCATGTAGAGTGCATTGCAGTAGTCTGATCTTCAGGTAATAGATGCAAGGAGAACAGTGGCAAAGTACACATCTGAAAGGAAGGGTTGCAGCCTTCTAGCTAGTTAGCAAATGGTAAAAAGCTGCCTGGGTTACTACTTTGAGTAAAAGGGACTGATATTGCCTCTAGCTGCTGTGCATTGAGCATCACTCAGTTTGCTCTCATCCATGCTTCAGTTTCAGCTAAACACCACATTAGGCAGAATCACATCAGCAGAGTTAAGACTCAACTGTACATCTGTCTTGTCCATCAGTCTACTGAAAGTTCTGCTCCCTGTACCTCATATGTCCCCATATACGCATTGAACAAGAGGGTGACAAATGGCACCGTGCAGCACTCCACACCACTTCTGAGGACGTGGAAGTTGCCCACAATTCTCCTGATATCCATCTGAGAAAAGAATGAAGCCACTGACAAGCAGGGCTGTCTGTTCTTCCAGGGTCAGCTGGTGAGGCAACACTGCCGGCTGTAATCAGATGTATCCGAGGAAGCTGACCTAATGCCTGATGGCACACCTAGTCTTCATCCATCAGAGGTCTATCTGTGTACCAATCTAGACCCATATTGATCAAGGGTTAAGATGATCAAAGGTATCTAGATAATAAATTCTCTCCACAGACTTTCCTAAAAAAGGAAGATACTAGCTGATGATTAGCTAGATTGCCAATATCAAGCTACAGTATTGTAACCACTTTGTCTAGCATGGACTCTGACTTTTAATTTTAGAAAAGGTGGATGACGTACCTTACTTTGATAGATGCTAAACATAAACAAGAGTTCAGTTATACACCAGGATTAAGCTGAAAACACTTGTTTGAGACTATTTCTCTAGAAGTGGACAAGCAGATGGTCAGTTCTTATAAGCTATTAGATGGGTTAAGATAAGAAGTCTGAGTTGCTCTTCCTGAATATGAAAAATACAGCAGAATCTCTAGCTTGTGCTAATCTTCTGAAGATTCATTGTGGATAGCAAAATTTTGCTGCATAACAATTGTCCAAACCACATTAACAATGCATGAGGGAAGTCTAAAGTAGAATCTTGTTCCGCCCAGTGGGTGGGGGGCATGTTCAAACTGAGTCTGTTTACACTACAGGCTAGAGGTATGATTTCCCCGGCTTATGTGCACATGCTTGCACTAACACTCATTGAGCTAGCATGAGTATTAATAGCATAACTGCAGTAACTTTGGTAATGGCAGTGGACACCACTGAGCTGTGCCAAATACAAACCTGCCTGGAGCAGGTGGGTATGTACTTGACATGGCTAAGCTGTGCCTCCTCTTCCCATGCTACTGTGGCTACACTGCTATTTATACTTGTGCTAGCTCAATGAGAACGAGCATGTGAACACAATCAGGAGAATCACACCCCTAGCTTGTGGTGTTGAGGTAGCTTAAAAAGTTTTTGCAGACTCAGCAGTGCTGGAACAGAGGAGCATTAATCAGTTACTAGTGTCCCAGCTGTGTATCCACTCATGAAAAACTAAATATAATGTCATGGTTTGAACTCTAAAGCTTTAAATGGAGAGGGACTAGAGCTGGGGGAAATCTTTTTTTGGTGATTAACTTATTCTATGAAAATTTTTTTGGATTGACCATAGTATTCATGAATTTGTGCTGAGTTCATCATAGTTTTGACCAAGTAATAAACTTTTTTTTAAAAAAACCCTCCATCTTGATAATGTCAGTGTTCCGTTTCAACTATATGTGACTTTGGGGGGGGGGGGGGGGGGTGAGGGAGAGGCATTTTGCCAAAAGCAAAGGAAAATGAGCTTCACAAAATACTTGTAGGAGTAGGAGGAGAGATTTTAACTTGTCTTCCAGGCCAGAACCCTTGTCACTGGGCTGTGACAGATTCTGTTATGGGGCTTTCTCAGTCTGTTGTGGCTGCTCGCTCTTAATAAAGAAACAAGTCATTGGAGCAGGAACTAGAACTTGAATCTCTCACATTCTAGGTGAGTGCATTAACCACCAGATGAGCCATCCTCACTCTCTTCCTATCCCAGTGACCTTTGTAAGAACAGTCCAGGGGAGTATCCAAACCACTGGACTAAAGGTTATAAGGGAGCTGCTGCTCCTAGGTGTTCTGTGAATCTAGTCCTCCTTTGCTTTTGGCAGATTACCCGACTTGTGGCTGGGGGATCAAGGTGGGATGTCTTTGACCCTTTGGAAAGATTCAGCAAATGAAGATGTTTGGCACAAAACTATTAATATTTTTTTGGATTTGCCAGTGAACACAAATATTTACTCAGCTGTAGTTGGGACCTTGCTGTCTGAGAGAGCTCCTCTTGTGCTGTTCTGCCACAGTTGTGGTGGTTGGAGGAACTCACTCTGGATCCCCAGTTTAAGAGGAGGCTGACAATCGTCTCCAGTAAGGGAGCGGTGACAGCTCACCTTAGAAACAGGCTTCATCAACACAATAGCCCAAGAAAACAAAATCTTGTGGCACCTTAAAGACTAACTATAAAGTTTTGAAGCATGAGCTTTCGTGGGCTAATACCCACTTCGTCGGATGCAAGCAGTGGAAATGTTTAGAGGCAGGTCTGGGAAAGTAGGTAAGAACCAGGTGGGAGGTGAAAAGGTTAGTCCAAATAAGCTGAACCAGTTTGTTATCTCCGATCAGGGAGTGTGGATTATTCTTCTAGCATTTGAATGGGGTGTGTGAACATGGAGAGAGGAGAAACAATGTCTGTAATGAGCCAGCCATTCTAGATCTTTGTTCAGTCCTAGAAGGTGTGTGCTGAATTTGCAAATGAATTGAAGTTCTGCAGTTTCCCTTTGTAGTCTGGTCTTGACTACACTTCAAGACCAGACTACAAAGGGAAACTGCAGAACTTCAATTCATTTGCAAATTCAGCACACACCTTCTAGGACTGAACAAAGATCTAGAATGGCTGGCTCATTACAGACATTGTTTCTCCTCTCTCCATGTTCACACACCCCATTCAAATGCTAGAAGAATAATCCACACTCCCTGATCGGAGATAACAAACTGGTTCAGCTTATTTGGACTAACCTTTTCACCTCCCACCTGGTTCTTACCTACTTTCCCAGACCTGCCTCTAAACATTTCCACTGCTTGCATCCGACGAAGTGGGTATTAGCCCACGAAAGCTCATGCTTCAAAACTTTATAGTTAGTCTTTAAGGTGCCACAAGATTTTGTTTCCTTTGCTATTCCAGACTAACACGGCTACCTCTCTGATTCTTGACAATAGCCCAAGTCATTGACTTTAAGAATCATCTGTTTACATGGACTATTGCTGAGGTGGGCTTTAGAAGAATCAGACATGTATGGGTCAGGTGGTGTTCATTCTAACTGACCTGATATTTGGGGGGGGGGGGGTGGCTGGTAATATAGCAGGAATTCTTAGTGTTGAGTACATGCCCTTTGCTGTGGCATAAAGCTAAACTTCTCCTGAAATTATATAGTGCTGGAGAAATAAGTTGCAGTACTAGTAGAGGCTAATATCTACTACTTTCTCTCTTAAATGCTGAAGTGCGGTCATTTGGTACTGAAGACCGTCCCACAGACAGACCTGCTCCTCCAAGAGAAGAGATTTATGAATACATCATTTTCCGGGGAAGTGACATCAAAGACATTACTGTATGTGAACCTCCTAAAGCTCAACATACTCTGCCTCAGGATCCTGCCATAGTCCAAGTAAGATTTTGTTTGAAATGCTGGTAAAGCTTTGGGGCAATATGCTAGCAATTCAAAGCTTGACCTAAACTACAAATCTTCAGGTTAAAGATGGTGTTACAAAGCTGAAGGTCAGTGTAAATGTTTCCAAGAATTTTCATGATTCAAGTGGAAATACTGGTTTTCAACTCAATATTTCCCTTCAGTCTGTGGCCAAAGTATTGCAGCATTGAAAACCTGGTAAGGGGTCCAGATTTTAATTGACCTGGGTGAAATCACCACAGTAAGTGATCTTTAAATATTTTCATAAATTGACTTTTTTAAACAGTCTTGCTGCTCTTTAGTATCTTAGAAGCACTGAATGAAACAGGAAATGCAAGAGTTCAGAAACTGCTGGGTACTGTCAGTGGAAATGTACTTACACTATTGTCTTGTCATGCAGTCTTCACTGGGCTCTGCCTCTACATCATCCTTCCAGCCACATGTGCCTTATAGTTCATTTAGAGGCATGCAACCCTACAGCCAGCTTGCTGCCAGCTCTTTGCTTAGCCAGCAATATGCAGCTTCATTAGGTTTAGGTGAGTAAAAGCTTGAAGATGTACTCTGAAATTGTACCCCTGTTTTTAAGGCGTGGTTTTACAATCACTGTTTTCTGTATTGTCTGTATCCTCTGTCAACTGTTAAAGTAACCAGACTTACACAATGAAGGCTCATTGTGCAAAAATATATGTATATATTAAATTAAGGAATTTGTCTGTATAGACACAGTAGGAACAGTAAATTAATCTAATAGCATCTGTTTGAAAGTATTGTATATAAGTTTAAACATTTGATTATTGACTTAATGAGGACATAGTCTGCTTCTAATTAAAGATGCCCTGCATATGCTGCACTCTGGTAAAGGAAATTCTCTGTGCCATAGGAAAGGACTCCAAATATGTAGCATCTCAATACTATTCTAGGTAACTTCTTGTATCTCTTTCCAAGTCCTCACAGGGTCTCAACTGCCTTGCCTTATGTGTGTACCTTTTTTGCTTTCTCTTCTCCCTTCTGTCTCTTTAGAGAAATTGGTAAGCCCTACAACATCAGCAGCTGCTTCCAGCCCTAGCTCTTCTCCGTCTCCACAACCTGTTTCAGAGCCTGACATGTCTTCCGAGCCACATCAGCTCTCTTCCAAGGGTAACAGCAGTTTGAGGACTCCAGATATTTGGAAGAACCTGCATGGTGTTTGCAAAACATTCTATTCTGATTAACACACTCAATGACAGTACTTACGTGTAACTATAGCAAAACTGATGCATCATTCTTAGTTCTTTGTTTCTGACCATTTGTTAGAGCTCTGGCTTACTGCTGCTTTAGAAGAATTGATTGCGGGGCTGGGGAAGGAGAACATGTACAGGATAGTGGTTAGTCTTCATAGGGAAGTCTGATTGCAGAAGATGTTTGCTTGTTGGGACATACTAATAGATACTTATTGTGAATTTACAGAATGGCATGAAATGGACCTTTCCTTCCTGTAGAGGAAGAAATGATGCTTAGAGCCCTGTAAATCCTTGGATATCTGCTTTATCTGTGGATATTATCTGTGGATATTCACAGATAATTTGTATTGAACAGTGCAGATACAAATTTTGTTTCTGGGTAGGGCTATAATGATACTAAGTTATGGAGTAACTGCTAATTAGCTAGGTCCTTAAGGAAATGTTGGAGCCTTCTCCTGTTTTATTGGAGAGGAATTTTTGAATTCATTCCACACTTGACATGGGCCTCTAAATAGCTCTCTGCTTCAATGGGTGTTGCATGCATGCAGTCTTCATGCTTTGATTGAACCTCTTGTCTGATCATCTGGATTCATGGAAACTATCATCTGAACTAAGACATGACAGTTTGATCTTAAATGTTATGCACTATAGTGAATCCAGTTCAAAAGTAGCTTCAGGGGAAAACTAGGCTGAAGAGCTTTGCTGTGTTTTCAGGGCAAATAATGTGGGTACAATCCACAAGTGCAGGTAGCTGTCATGAATCTTATAATCTACACTGAAAAAAATGGGTCAAATTGGAAAGCATGCAAGTATGTAGCTTCTCCCCCTCCCCCTTTTTGGCCCATCTCCATCTCTCTGCCATATCAAAGATCCAATGAAAGTAAGCTTCAAAATGCTGCTTGCTGATTGTAACTACTGGGAAGGCTTAGTATCTAGATACTTTAAGGGGAGTGGTATTTCTGGTTTATTGTGAAAATCCTAAGTGTATACTAGATTAGTATGTGGCACAATAGAGACCCCTAGAAATAGAATGCATATTCAGGATGTACTAAAATAAGCAATGGCTTGACTTTTGTAATAGTGCAATACATTTCTTGATCTTAAGCTGAACCAGTTGCATGGCAGCAAATATCTGTCTTCCATTATGCAAAACTATCTAATATTCTGTTGATCAAATTTTATGTTCATATAAAGAATTGTGTGAGATGTCTCAAAGTACCAAACATTAACTTATTTGCAACCATAGGAAATGAGTATGTGTCTGAACTCTTTATTTTAACTTTCTAATATGGCTTGTTATACATCCATACCCTCAAGATAAGCTCCTAAATGTGTCATAGTATAAATAAGTCTTGAAACAAAAGTCCAGGAGCTTGGTTAAAGTTGAAATGTTACCCTCGAACTCCTGCACTGTGTGCTTTGTGTAGGAAACACTGAGAGACTGGACTAGTTTCAACTTTTCTGGGGTTTCTTGGTTTTTAACAGTACCCAGCTACTTGATGTGTCCTTATGGAAGGACTTTGCATATAAATGTGACTTGTACTCAATGGACCATAACTACTAGTCATTAAACATTTATTTTAACATTAGATTTGACACTGATGCCACATTAATCCAGTTCTGCTTATCAAAAAGCTGTGTACAGGAAGACCAGGCTATTGATGCAGTAAAGGTTGTGCATTGAGACACTCACAACTACTTTGAAAATGAAGCACTTTCAAGAAAAGTCTGAAGCAAGCATCTTAGCTAAAAATATACTTATTCTGTAAAATTGTACACAAACAAGAATACCTAATTAAGAGAAATGGGAATTTGTACATTTTGGAAGCTTATTGCATATATATCTTAATTTGATATGCATATTAACTTTGTCGTTCCCAATTTGCTCCTGTATAGTAATAGTTAACTTTGTGTTCTTAACAAGTAAAATTGTTGACTTGGTTTATGGCCTGAGCTCATGGGTCGAAACTTGTATGCCAACACTTACTCAGATGTATAGTGAGACTCATACCAAATCTCCATAGCAGAATAATGAAGTGCCTAGCAGGTTCTGCACAGATATTGTTGAAATCTGTTTTTGATCATGGAGGTAGATGGAGTTCAGGAGCAATGTTTGCATAAATCATGCATGCAGTACTTCCTAGCATGCAACTAAAAAGCTAGTTATAATATAACCCCTTTTGTTTTTCCAGGTGCTGGCTTCCCATTGGTTCACCAAGTACGCAAAAGCCCCATGGTGGAGCAGGCTGTTCAGACCGGTCCAGTTGATAACATGAATCAAAAAAAGTCACCACCAGCAAAAGTAGTTTCTGGGATCCAACGCAATGGACGGCAGATTCCACAAAGTAGTAAGACAAATGGTATACAAGTCTTGTTTTCAAATGGGTATTTGGTAGAGCTTTCTTCAGAAAAATATTGAAGTAACTTAGAACAGTCCTTAAGCCTCCTTGATAAATTTTCTTACCTTAGAAGTTAACTTTCAACTTTGTTTGTTCTTATGTGCTTGGGTTATAATCTTCCTTCCGTTTCTTTGCTGTAGATACAGTTCAGCCACCACCTGTGCAAACTCAAAGCCAGGTGAATGATGAAAACAGAAGACCTCAAAGGAGAAGACCAGGTAGGCTAATTTGACCTTAAACATGCAAATTGCTGCATAGCACTCTAATTCTCTGCTCATATAATTGAGAATACTGGATAACAAGATGCTTAAATAAAATAAAGGGGGTACATGGAACAAAAGAGCATTCAGGCATGCAGAAGGAATGCTTCTTTAGCTCTCTAGAGGTTCTTCTGCAAGAATCTTGCAGAGCCATAGAGAACATACCAGGGGAGAATTGTTCTGTCTTCCCAGAAACTCAAGTATACTCATGTAAGCTTGCTATAAATTGTTGTCTTTACACATACCATGTAAGGATCTTCAAAAGGGATTTGAGGTAGCCATAACCAGCCAGACTCTTATCACAACTCATCCAAGTTGTCTTCCTCCTATATTATAGAGAACCAAGTAACGGATTCCAGCCTTGGGTGGGTTTCCTGAAATCTGCACATATCCCAGTGTGTGTGGATTTATGGGCTGAAAGTCCTTCAGATTCCTTGGGAAACTTAAATTTTTAGTGTCCTTCTCCCCTCCCCTCCCCCCCCCCCCCACCCTATTGCTTGGCATTATCTTTAAAATTGAATGCAACACTGGCAGGGAAAGTTGGCATTAGTTATCTAACGTAACAGTAAGATTTAACATCCAAGAATGTTTTCCACAAAGTTAAAGTATTGCTGTAATGTGTTTCTACAGTGAAGGGGCTGGTCTTCACTACGGGGGGGGATCGACTGCAGATACGCAACTTCAGCTACATGAATCACGTAGCTGAAGTCTGCATATAGTCAGCTGACTCTACCTGCCGTCCTCGCGGCAGCAGTCAGCGGCGCACTCCCCCGTCGACTGCAGCTTGCGCCTCTTGGCAAGCTGGAGTTCCGGAGTTGGCGGGGGTGCCGCGGGCGATCGATCACTACCCACCGATCCGGCAGGTAGTGAAGACAAGCCCAAGATCAGATGTCTCTTTCAAAGAGGTGTGGCATAATCACAGGACTGGGAGCCAGAAACTCCTGAGTTCTAATCCTGGTTTTCTCTGGCCCTGACAGTCATTTAACCTTCCTATGCGTTACCAAGTCTTTAAACTCTCCTGCTTTCAGGAAACAGGAGAACCAGAAATCGTTCTAGAGGACAAAATAGACCAACCACTGTGAAGGAAAACACAATAAAGTTTGAAGGAGACTTTGATTTTGAAAGTGCAAATGCACAATTCAACCGAGAGGAACTTGATAAAGAATTCAAGAAAAAACTGAATTTTAAAGGTTTGTCTTTATCAAATGTAAATGACTTTACTGCTTTTAACAATGCCGTGTAGACGACCTCTTGCTCAGAGAAATTGTGTGATTGATTAAAATAGGGAAGAATCTCCGATCTAGTTTGAGGGAGAGAGAAAACTGATGGCTCTTCAGTAAACAGCAAGGAAGTGTGTAATTAATCTCTATCTTCAGATGACAAAGCTGAGGCAGGGGAAGAAAAGAGTGATCCTGGAGTAGCAACTCAGAATGACGGCAATGCAGATGAAGACCTACTTGGACCCAATTGCTATTATGATAAATCAAAGTCTTTCTTTGACAACATCTCTTCAGAACTAAAATCCAGGTAATTATCTTTCTGAAGCTCAGCCTGTCTTATGCCCTTATGCAAGCAGTATATTAGAGAGGATCCATGCTAGGCAATACCTAGGTATTTATAGGAACATGGATAAATGAAACACTGCATCTTGAAAGGTTTCTTCTATTCTGAAGTTTTGGATGATCAATAACCAGGCCTTTGGAAGGCCCTAGAATTTGACTACTCACTAGACACTACAAAACTTTCAAATGGTGATATCTGATCTTAGAACAAATTGCAGTCTTGGGCGGGAGGGATTGGGGGGGCAACCATGTGACTTAAGCACTTATTTGCATCTGAGTTTAAAGTTATTCTTTTGGTGTATCAGATGTGAACGCAAGACATCCTAATGATAAACTATTGGAATATCAAACTACACTATCTTTTGGACATTCTAAAAACTGTTTTAAAATATCCTTAACTTCTTTACCCAATTTTTTCCACTTAGTCTTTACCATTTGTCCTGAATCTGTTCCATTAAGACTATGGAGAGTTGCTGGTCCTTCCATGCACAAGTGTTGCAGTGTTTGTAGGGGAAAGGGCTAAATCTAAGCTGTTCCATGTTTCCATTAGAATTTCCTAAAGATAATTCCTTAAGGATTTTATTTAAAACATTGGATCTAAGTATCCGTGTCCCTTAAATGTCTATTTTAAAAAAGATTAATCCCCTGATCACCTATCCATTCCTGTTGTCTTACTAGACAGGTGGTGGCTAGATTGCCCCTGTTTCCAAAGTTCTAAACCACCTCCTCTCCCATTATTGTATGCTGCACTTCCTTGGCTAACAGTTGCATTTTTATCCCTCTGTCACTAATTGCACTCTGATTACTTTGCACAATTTATATAGGAAGAAAAATAATGTACATTATCTGGGGGAAAGGGGAGAGGTAGCAAGGTGTAAAGTAGAACTCTGTTGTAGAAGGCAGACCTAATGCTTTAATACAGGCTCTGCTACTGAGTTTGTATGGGCCTTACGCAAATTACTTAATCTGTTTCCTTGCATCCACTTTTCCCTGTTTAGACTGTAAACTCTTATTCTTGTACAGCAGCTTGCACAAAAGCCCTGATCTTGGTTGATTTTAGGGGCTGCTGTCATTCTGAATCTTTAAACTGAGACTTTGTTTATATGAAGGATGTTATCTGTCAGCACTCAAGCCCAACTTTGGTCTCATTTGTTGAAAGTGGGACTAGGAAATATAATCCTGTTCTTTCATACAGTTACTATAAGTAGTATAGTGATAGACAGTTATCCTTTTAGTGGGGAAAGGGGGATCTAGTGCTTTCTAGTTACTAAAGGTAACAGAGTCCTGTGGTACCTTAAAGACTTCAGTTAGTCTTTAAGGTGCCACAGGACTCTGTTACCTCTGCTATTCCAGACTAACCCAGCCACCTCTCTGATTCTAGTTACTAAAGCTGGTCTAAAACAGTCGCTCCTTTCCTGGTGGTCATGACTGAAATTTGGTACACCTTAATTGCTCTAAAAGTACCAGTAGCCTTTCAGGAAAACAGGTAGTGGTTTTGCAGCACTATTGAAACTAGACTGTTCAGTCCCTCTAAGGCACTTGTGGTTCCAGCTGCCAATTGGGGTGAAATGGTAACTAACAAGCAATGACTGAGCTATCACCCAGAGTGTGTGTGTGACAAGTCCAAGGTTTGAGTAAGGGTGCAGAGAAGGCAGATTGCAGCATACCAGTCTTTCTAGATCTCTGTAAAACAAATGATTCCTCACTCCTGCACAAGTGGCATGGACTTCCCCAAAAACCTCTGAATAGTCAGGCTTGACCCAAGCCTAACTGTAGTCTTGTTCAGTTCCAGACGTACAACATGGGCTGAAGAAAGGAAGCTTAATACAGAGACATTTGGCGTGTCTGGCAGGTTTCTTCGTGGACGTAGCTTTCGTGGTGGATTTCGAGGTGGAAGGGGTAGTGGAGCAGCGCGGCGAAACCAAACCACTCACAGAGCTGGTACTGGAAGAGTATAATGGGGGCAAGTATTGTAGCCAACACAGTTTTACCTTGGCTACTAGTTTTGCAAGCAGATCAAAGGTGCTTCCTTATGGATGCACCTTTCATCCTCTCTTCATATCGGGTGGTATCGGGCTAGAGCAGCCTTAACAATGCCATTGTCCTGCTTTAGTCTTTGTTGGGGCTGACATTCCAACCAAGTCTGAATAAAAGTGGCCTTTGCCTTACCCCCCCCCCCCCCCAAAGATAATGGAACGCAAAACGTTGAGATTGCATTTGTTTTAATTGGTTACGTGTAGCTTACCAGGGGAACTAATCTCAGATAGGCATTCCTGTGGGCAGGGATGGGAAGGAAGTTGGATTGGTCTCCTTTATTTGATGCTTATACTCTTTTTCTCTGCAGGCTCTAAATTCCTCTGTCATGAAGATGAAAATTATGTATATAAGATGAAAACGAACTGCTGCACCAGATAAGAATAAGTCCTTGTTCACGGTCTGAAAGTGAATGACAGAAGTCCATGTACTACTGCTTGTATTTTGGACTTCATCTTAAGTTGAACCAGCATCTGAGAGCTGGAATATTTTTGGAAGTGGGAATGTGTTCAGGGTTATCTTCTTTGGAGTCTTTTGTGTTTTTTCCAAAATGCAGGCTAACTTAAAATATGGTTCTTCTTTCTGGGACTCTAAAAGGTTACTGTAGATGAAACAAAGTAAAACTCCCTTTCCATACCCTGAAGATCATGCTATTTTAACTTTCTTTAAAACCGAACCAAAGCTCACTTGAAGTAAACAAGCTAACTTGTTCTGAGCAACCAAATGTACCCTTTGCTGCTGCTGATCTCTCATTGGTAATGCAACATAACTTGACTAGCATGTGGTGTCTGGAAATAGATTTCCACTGCTGAAGGGGTTGTGTATAGTGTGACTTGGGAATAGTGGGTGGCTGCTGATCATGTGATAGAGCAAAAAAAGTTGTACAGTTATTTGCAAGTCCACTACTCGTTCAGGGGTACTGCATGATTCCATGCAAGGTCACGAAATCAATCACTTGGGGCTGTCTCTGAAGTCCTGTTTAGAGGAAAGAGCCCAAAGCCTCTACCTCGCCAGGTTCTATGTAGGGGAGTGCTATGCTGTATATCCTTACTCAAAACAGTGCTAGAACAGCAAGTGCTCTCCTACATGCAGTGTTAACTACTCCATTAAATGTTTTTGCAGTAGCTTACCTGTAAACTAAGCAAGAATAAAGGTGTAGGAACATCACAAAAGGAGCAATTTGAGGGATGGCTTCTGACTTGGTGCCCCCTAATAGTCCCAGATTGTGTAAACAGTATACACTGCAAACCGCTTTATGTACTGTGATGGAACACTAGAGAACGTTGTTTTCCCTAAACTAAAGGGGGAGCCCATATAATGAAGCATATCAAATGGGTGTTTAATTTGTTTTCTCTAACCCCCCCAACTGTAAATAGTGTTTTGTTTTTGTTTTGGGTTTTTCGGTGTGGGGAGGATTGGAGGGAGGGGTGTTAAACTTGTTTGCATGAATAAGTGGGTGAAGCTCTTAGTTATAGGCATGTGTTCCTTTCATGGTTGATGGGGAATTTTGTTGAAAAAGCACTTTGATAACTGAACCCATTACATAACCAGAATTTTAGTTTATGCATCGACTAAGTTACTGTAAAAGCTTGGATTTATTTTTTAGGACTTCATTGTGAAGAATTCGAACAGAGCTGCCCCATTGCTATGGAGTAATATAAATTGTAATAAACATGTATATGTTTAACCCTTCTCCCATTTTTTTGTTCCTGTAAATGGCCAATGGTTGCTTGCAGAGTGTTACTCAATGGCTTAATAGCTGAAACCTCTGGTTTTGAAATGTCTGAGATCTAGTATCTCATGAAGGGTGGGCTTGGTGTTCATCATAGCCAGAAATGTAACTTATTTATATGAAACGACTTGATAGATCTGTACTTCCTCCACTGCTTCATACTTCCATCCCTTCATCTTGGACGGCTACTTCTCTTGCTTCAGTGGCAATGAAGACTTCAGCAGTTCTTATCCTTTAGGAGTCAGACTGACTTTCCATCTTCGATGGAGCATTGAATGGCCTAGCATAATGCATCTGAACCCATTAGAAGCAGCAGCTGAACTAACTTTTTTTTCCTTTACTAACAAGAGGACCAACTGCCTGGATCAAGTATTCCTACATAGAATCTAATGGATTTCTCCTTTTGCATTTCCCTCTGAGCTTAAGTGATATCAAATTTATCTTCCTGCAAATACTCTTGAAAGAGAAGATCATGCCTGATCAAATTTCTTTGATAAAAAGAATGAAGAAATTGGTCCTGGGCCCTTTTGTAAGGGGAAGAAAGATCAAATGGTCCCTCTACCTAGCTATGACTGTACTGGACTGGCTTATGCTAAACTTATTTCTTAGCAATAAACTCTATAATCTCTTAGGAGGGACTCCATAGGTCAGTCCTAATTTAAATCTTTCACCCTGTGGTTGGACTAGTGTCTTTACTATTTGACCCATTATCTGCTATTGTGTACTATAGCATATGGATTAGTTTACTAACCAGTTCCATCTTACACACTTCAAGCAAAACCTGTTTGGGGCCACATGCAAATACATAACTTTTAATTATCAGGGAGCTGGCCATAGCTTTCTTGTGTTTTTATTAGAAAGTGGGCTAGATAACTCTACCATTACAGCTCTAGAATTAAAACTATTTTAAAGGGGGGGGGGGGGGATGTACCACTCTCTAAGATTAGCGAGTTCTAACTGCTGCAGTGTGATTTAATGAGCTGAATGTACTAATTTTACTGATGTTTCATCCATAAGCAAAAGTGAGGGTGTGACAGTTTCTTTTTACAATATCAGTTTAGTGTCTACCCTTCTCCTGTCAGGCCAGCCATCATAAGCAACACTATGCTAATAACTCCCATAACACATCTTCCTTCATATTCCTAAGGTCATCCTAGCATCAGTTTCCCTGCTCTGTGCAGGCTAGCCCCTCTTCCATAGCTAACATACAGAACATATTTCAAGAGCATTGCTTTACTAGCTATCCTCTTCTCTCTCTCCCCCCCCCCTCCCCGCTAGGAATACCTAAACTAATGATAATCCTGAAGCTGTGTACATTAAAACCAAGCTTTCTTTAAAAAAAAACAAAACAAAACAAAAAAAAACAAGACAGCTGGGCATCCTAAGCTTCAGGGCATTAGTAATATATTAAAAACATAAACTAGCACCTCTATTCCTTACATAGTGATACATTTTTGGGATTATCTAACTACTGCCACCTGCCTTGTAACTTTAGGTTCCTTGCATGTTCTTATGGCTCTGAGGGCTGCCAGCCCACATGCATTCATGTTTGAACTTGGCTTCTACCAGCTCGTTATTCCATGCGGTGTGATCAACAGCCCTTCTGGTCCTAAGTCTCCTCCTCAATGACCAGGCACTCAGACTTTCTCTCTGGCTCATCACTTTCAAAGGTGTGAACACAACCTCCAGTTCACTTTGGGGCACACACTCCTTGCAGTTTGCACACTAGAGCTCTGATTAATAGAAAACTCAGCTTCAAAGATGAAATAGTGAGGAAAAGCAAACACATGCAACTTGCACCAAAAATAAACTGTAATAGCCCATCACTTGTCTTCTTTGATGTTCTAGGCATTATGTGGGTCTAGGTTTGTGTAAACTGCCTTGAGAGGAGCACCTCCCTGCTGTGAGATGCATTTGAAATTATAAGAGTCATGAACATAGTATTCTATATACATAAAGGCATTGCTATACTCCTACATCTCATATTAGACTATCCAGTTCAGAACTTTACAAGTTTTTAGAAAAAAAAACAACTTGGTAAATGTCACTATCATTCTAAACAAGCAGTTTATTCAATTGCTTACGCCTTGGGGTTCAGACCTGCTGTTCTCCCTTGTGTTGTCTAGACCTTGATTGTCAAACCTGGGTCAAGTACATGTTTTCAACATTAAAGAAAGGTAATGAGTTAGTGATTTATCTAATTAGGGTTCCCGAGAATAGAAGCCCCACCAGGAAGAAATTTGAGCTGCTTAGAGGACATTTGGGTGCTCAGTTGGGGTATTTTGTGTAAAGGACGTGGGTAGTATCCCTTTAAATACCTGTGAGGCCCAGGGAAGGGTACCCAGGTGGCTGGTTTATGGTACTTAGATAAATAATACATGTACTACAGAATCTAAATTTTCCTTTAGACATAATGGAGAAAATAACCTTAAAAATGTGACCAGTCAGCAGATGGAATGATGTGTGGGTGAGTCTGCAAACAGCCTGAAATAATAGCACTGAGAAAAGTGAGCTATCCCTGTTAATTTCAAGGCATGGTTGATCCTGAGTTCTAAGCATGACCATTTAAATGATCAGCAGTGAAATAGTTGCTAAAGCACAGAACAAAAGAGCAGGACAGTCCTATTACAAAAAGATTTGCTGAGAGGAGTCTTGTTTTGATTTCTCAAGTCAATGGAAAGAATGTTACTTACTTTCCAGTAACTGGAGTTTTCTGAGATGTGGTGTTTTTACACTTCTAGTGTGCATGCACCCTACACCATGAAGATCAGAATGCTTTAACCAGCAGTGTCTATTAGCCACAGCTGCTCCCTTGATTATCTTGAGCCTTTCCTCCCCTTGAGAGCATAAAGGAGGTGGAATGACCAACAGGCCCTCAGTTCCTGCACTGCTATCAAATCCAGTCTATTAAGAGTTGGCAATAGCAGGGAGAGGAGGATGGGTAAACAACACATCTCAAAGAACTCCAGTTACTAAAGGTAAGTGCTTGCTTACATATGTTCCACTTCTAGCGACATCCAAACAGTATGTAATAGATGGAGAAGGGAACTGCAAATCTAATTTAAAAACAAAGACTGAAACACATCCCTCCCAAATTGGTTGTCTGAAGATGTTTAACTAGAGTAAGGGCTAGTGAAAGTAGTTGCAGTGGTCATTCCCCTAAGAGGACTGCAAAAGTGGCCTGTGCTTAGGGTGACCAGAGAGCAAGTGTGAAAAATTGGGACAGTGGTGGGTGGGTAATAGGAGCCTATTTAAGAAAAAGACCCAAAAGTCAGGAGGACTGTCTCTAAAATTAGGACATCTGGTCACCCCACCTGTGCTCTGTTGGAATGTGACCAAACATGATCTGGGAATTCTAAATAGAGCACCTGGTAAAACAGCTTTATGCAGTAGGACAGCCAATTAGGCCATCTCAACTCAAAGTAATGTGTGGAGCTCAGCAATAGAAATAAATAGCCTCAGAGACTGCTTGAATAGTTTTGTTCTAGTCAAATAAAATGATGGACCTCAGAGGACATCCTCAGTATGTAATGAAGCCTCACTGTTGGATGAAACAGGCTTTGGGGGGGGAAAATAGGCAAATAAATTGATAGACTTTAATTGAAAAATCAGAGTACTTATGGATAAAAATTTTGGATGTGGCTAAAGTTTTAAGTTTATTTCTCTGCAAAATAGTATGTGGGGTCCCACAATGAAACTGCAATTCACACCCTTTCATGCCAGTCTAATTGCAACAAGGAATAATCGTGTCCTAGACAAATGGAGTAACAAGCATGAGGCTAATGGCTCAAATGGAGGTTCCATCAGCCTGGTAAGTACCGTGTTATGAATTCAGGATGAACGGGGTTGTCTTATCAGAGGAAAAACTCTCAGATCTTTCACAAACTTTAGCTGAAGGGTGACACCCCCACCCCACCCCCAAAAAAGAAGTGTGGTCTTGAATTGGTGGATAAGGAGCTGAGATAGCAGCCACATAAACATGGAACAAAGTTTAGTGACAAACCAAGATTATTAAAGATACTGTATTATTCCATCACTGCTACAAGCCTGAACCAAGAACTTTGCCATTACTGTATGTGATTGATTCTATTTAACCAATTTTAACTGATCTATATTTTTCTATGAATAAACCTTTAGATTTTAGATTCTAAAGGATTGGCAACAGCATGATTTGTGGGTGAGATCTAACTTGTATGTTGACCTGGGTCTGGTGCTTGATCCTTTGGGATAGGGAGAACCTTTTTTCTTTTACTAGGGTATTGGTTTTCATAACCCTTCATCCCCATAAGGAGTGGTGCTGGGGGTGATACAAAGAAACTGGAGTAGCCAAGGAAACTGCTTGTACAACTTCTGGTTAGCCAGTGGGGTCAAGCCAGTCTTCTCTGTTTGGCTGGTTTGGTGTGCCTAAGTAATAAAGGACACCCAGCTTTGGGATATAAAGGCCCTGCTGTAAGCAATTTGTCCTGAACTGATACTATGAAATACCAGAGGTGGTATCCTTACAGTGGAAGACACCATTTTGCTCTGCACAGTGTGACCTCAAATGTACAGTGTGTGCACGATCAGTGCATTTAGCTCTACAAAATGGCATCCTCCATGCTGTCTGGAGTCCCGGGAGGAAATAATTCATTAAAATGGGGTTGTGTTAGCAAAAAGTTTGGGAACCCTAGGACAGACCCACACAGCACAATCTAATTAGATAGCTTAACAAAGAGAAGATTAAGGGGGTGACTTGATTACAGTCTAAGTGCTTATATTTAGAGCAACTATTTAATAATGGGCTCTTCAGTCTACCAGAGGAAGGTCTAAGACAATTCAATGGCTGGATGCTGAAGCTAGACCTCAGTTAGTCACCCTTCCCCCTCTAAGCTGAGGGAGTGAAGAGAGGTTAGCTGGAGCCTCTCACTGATGACTCTGAGTGACACAGAGATTTGTTTTCATAAAATGGTTTGTATTTAAGTGTGTAGCTCTTTCACTTGTGCAGGCAAAAGCAATCACAGGTACCCTGTAAAGGATTTTTCTTTTCTTTTGAAGGAGACATTGGTGTAGGAAAGTGGGTGAAGAACCAAACATTTTTTCTTGTGTTTCAACCATAGACCGATCAAGAATTTCAAGTTTGGTCTGTCCTGGTTTTCTGAATAACTCTGGGGAAGCTCTTAAAACGTTGTGAGCTGTAAGGGGTAGTTTACATATGAACTTGCAGATTTTAACTCAGCCTCTTGAAACAGATGATTATTTTGCTGTAAATCCAGTTTTGGACACTTCAGCATTAAAGGGCTAGTCAATTTAGCTATGGTCAGTAACAAACCAGCCTTCACTAACATGAATTCAATCACTTTTGCAGCTATTTAAATACAGAGCAGCTATTATTGGTCTATACAGCCACGAAAAGGCAGTTCAGGATAGTAGCTTGTTTACTCCAAGTCACATTCAGATAAATAGAACTTGCAGAATTTCAAAATGAGTGTCAAATCCACCACAGAAGATAGCTCTAGCATGTTACATGCTTTCAAACACCGAAGTTTTATAGTGCCTGCTCTGCTGATACAGCAGCTAAATCTATTCAGTCTAATTTGTTTTTTTTATAGAAATGACTGTCAAATATGACTTCTAGATTACCAGGTGTAAGGAACTTTTATAAAATTAAGAGTACTGTCAAATGAGAGAGAATCACTGAGTTGGGGTCGGTCTGTTATGGCTGTGTAATTATGCAATGAGATAGCAATCTAGGATTATGAGCAATCCAGTTTGCAGGAGTGAAAGTGGAAAATAATTACTGAAGAATATCAGTGGCAAGGTTCAAGAGATTATAAATAAGTGTGAAAATACCTGTGACCTTTTATAGATAATGATCACTTCTGTAACCAGCTGCATGAACCTAGTTTAAAATCCAAGGAACAACTAGATTTATTTAAAATAAAAAGCTTAAAAAAAATCAGTAGGTTTATTGTAGGTCTGAGAGGGGCACAGTATGAATAAATGGAATGCCTACATCTCTATACAGAATTACCCATGATTTGAATTAAAAACCATCAGCTATGCAATTGGATTTCATTTATCATGATGTTTTCTTCTGTTTTTTCTTTTCATTCTCTTCCTTTTCTTTTTCAATGTCAGCAACATACTTCTCAATTTCTTCAGGACTTAAGATCTTAAAACAAAACAAAAAAATAGGTAACCCTTAAGATACCACCAGACACTTTGAATGTGAAAGATCTACTTCTGATTAGAAAATTAAGTCAATATTGTGCCGGGGTGAGTGTCTATCTGTAAGCAAAAACATGCCCAGCAGTTTTGGAAGCTCCTTTTGCCTTGTATTAGTTAGAAATACAATTTTGCAACTGCCCTGAATGTAGAGCTGCTGCAGAAGTCAATGGGAATTCCACACAGACAGCAGTAGAGAAACAAGGATGAGAGGAATGAAGGTGAACAATATTAAAATAGTTACCTTGAGTGGCTGATCTCTTCTCATAACAGCCAGCTCAATGTTTTTCCCACCTGATTGTACAACCTGAAGTAGGCAAAGTTGAAAGGTTTAGAATGAGAAATTCTATTCCATAGATCAATTCTGATTAAGTCTCCCTAAGAGAGTCACTGATGGGTACTTTACATTTCTCTTTCCATTAGCTCAGAGATGTATATTTCATTACAGTGATTAGCATTGCAAAATAATAAGCCTCTTCAGTCTAAAACTCTACTCCAACTCAGTGCATAGATTATGTATACTTGCACCCATTAAAAGTTCCTTCAGAAGTCCAAGGGACTACAAATAGTAGTTATTCATATAGTTCAAGTTCTAAGTGCATACAACAGAATACAAGGAATAAGCTAGTGTACATGGCTTATGTATGTTCAAACTGAATTTGTGTGCCAATATGCAGAGCTTAAGTCTGATTTTTTAAAAAAATATTCTTCACAAGAAAACTGGTAGATTCTTACAAACAGTCCTGGTAAAAATTGTTTGTTTAAGTGTTTTGCAGATCAATTCTACATCTCCGTAACTAGTGTACTCAGACTATAATGGAGAATACCATTTTTGATAAATTCTAGAAGTCATGGGAGATTTATGGTGAACGAACTGGGTAGACTTGAGAAACAGCAGCCCCCACACACAGGAAACTGTCAGCAGGTTGTTGAATCAGACTCACTTCAAGAAGAGCCTTGATGACAAGTTTAATGGTCAGATCATCTGTTTCAATGGCTTCATCAGTATAGTTTTTCTCCAGGAATTCACGCACAGACTTGGCTCCTCTCCCAATGGCATTAGCCTAGAATAATTGCAGAAAAGGGTAGATGGGGAGGGGGGAGTGTTAATACTTTTTAAAGTACACTTCATAGAGAAAATACAAACAGAAACTGATTAAATACCCAACAAACCACATACCTGAACCGCAACCCTTTTTCCTTGGCCGAAAAGCCGCTGAATGAATTACTTCCGCATTCAGCGGCTATTTTCGGTGGACATGCCAAGTGCTCCCAAAATACCTCGGCATGTCCGCCAAAAAGCCGCCAAATGCGGAAGTAATTCATTCGGCGGCTTTTAAGCGGCTCCGGGAGCTCGCAACCCCCCTGGAAGTGCTCGGTGACCCCCAGTTTGAGAAACCCTGCTCTAGTGCATACAATGATCCCAAGACTGGATTAATAACCATATAGATCCTACTAGACCGTATCACTGCCACTCACCCAAATTAAAAAACAAGTGAAGCCAAGATCACTATTAAAAAAAGGGATGAAAGATACGTAAACACACAAGCATGTGTGTGTTTTCAGGATGACGGGATAAGATTTCCAAAGTGAGAAGTTTTATCCTATGTGCTGCTAGCCCTACTAAACTTTGGTTACTACTTCTAAGTCTCAACTTTAATACAGGTGGGGGTGGAGGATATGAAAATCAAGTGCTTTTACATATAAAAATGGGCATAAATATCACAGTATGTCATTGGTGTTGAATTTTGTTATTTTACCCAAGTGTGATGATTTTTGCTGACATTTTCAGGCAGAAGATAATCTTACAATTCACAATATCAGAGATAAGACACCTATTAGATATGGGGTATTCAAACTTTTCTGCCCCTTGACCACATTTTAACAGACATTGTGTGTCTATCTAATGGACATATTCTCTCCCATTCACAGTTGTGCAGACCACCTCTATCCTATTTGTTGCTGTCTTAGAATGTTTTTGCAACTGGCAAGCTAGCATCATGTCAACAGACAGCTCTCCACTGGCTCTCAGATCACAAAATATAAGAACTACCAAGTCCGTCTCCCAGCAAGATATGATCTCCCCAGAGAATAAATAAACTGCTGAATGACATTTCATTTAATCTCAGCCAGGAGGCAGAGTCAACTCACCTTCCAAGCATGGTAAGTGCCAGAAGGGTCAGTCTGATAGAGCCTGGGAGTTCCATCGAAGTCAAATCCCACAATAAGGGCTGAGATCCCAAAAGGTCTGCGGCCATTACTTTGAGTATATCGCTGATGAGAATCAAGACAGAGCTTATTTCAGAAACTTCTCTATAAGGCACATGGATTTCTAAAGTAGCAGTTGTACAAAAGTTACACACAGAAAGTTTATTGTAAGTATTTCCTATAATTTGTTAGTAGGACCTTTTCTCCCCTTGTTGTGGTTTCAAGATATTTCTTGTGCTGCAGGTCACCCTTAAACTAAAGCATAAAAGAGGATGGTTCCAAAATAGCAGCCTCTCTTGGATACTTCTGAATTAACTACTACCACATTTTTTTTTAAAAGTGAAATATCCCTGTTCTTGTTTCATGTTAAAACATTCAGAGGTATCTAGAAATTTAACTTGTGTAAACTGATTAGCAGACGTGATGGTCACAGGGAGAATGCAAAAAAGCAGCATTACCAGTTTGTTGACATGAAGCCTTAGAAAACCCATTTAAAAATTCCCAAAAGACATGGAGGTGAAGCTGAAAATGCTGATTCTTACAGAACAGTAACTTTTGTGATAAGTCCACTAGCTGCCAAGGTCCCAAGTCTCTTAGAATTTAGGTACTTTGTGATAAGAGGCAGGCTACTCCACAGCTGGTGTTGCTTCACTATGTTAAAGAGCGCCCACATTCAATTTCCATCAGTATATTCCCAGTCCTGAATTTCTTGCCCAATTATTTTGGCAGGAATTTGGGCCACAGGAAATACAGAATCAGATTCATTGCTTGTAAAACAAGTTTTTAAAATATTTCGGTATCTGTCAATGAAAAATAATTACATGGGAGATTATTCCCTTTCAGTAAAATAAAAGTCTAAAATAAACTTTCCTGGAAAGAATGTAAACATGTTTTGCCTTTCCAGTAAGTAAGTGCTTACAATAAAGATGGACCATGCATAAAGTGGACTCTTACTAAATAAAGGAGATCACTGAGTTTAATGCATTAGGAAGAGATTAAATAATAATTACATCACAGAATACACTTTGTCCATTTTGATACTTATTTAATTTTAAATGAATAAAAGTTCCTAGTGTATTAAATGTATTTTATAAAAATGTCTTAATAATGAGGTGTCACTACAGTGTTCTGCTAGTAAATCTGGGCAAGCAGGAGAAACCAATCTGTGTGAATTAAAGATTGCAGAGCAGCACATTTCTACTGTTAATACATAATAAGAGAAGTACAATAATGTTGTCCCAAAGAGACATTAACTTTCTGGATTTGCCCATTTCTCCCCTTTGCCTGAAGCTAAAGTAGTAATATCCAACAAAGAGATTCTGCTCTGTTCTCCTGGGTTTTCACTAGTGTAACAGCAGAGTTTGGACCAAAGTTAGGTTTTATTTATCCACTGATTCTCTGGTACTACACCATATTTTTATAATGAATGGAGAAACACATGACAAAGTTGTCTAATATACCTGTTTCAGGCTTGCGATGTAACGTGTGATGTATTCCACGGTGACAGGATCCTCCACAGTAAGTCTATGGCTTTGACACTCCACACGAGCCCTATTTATAACTATTCTGGCATCAGCTGTGAGCCCTGCAATGATATGATTCACTATGTGCTCAAATGTGCACCAGACAGATAGATACTTAGCACAAGATAAGAGACAGTCCCTGCCCAAAAGGGGCTCACAATCTAAATTCACACGAGAGATGGGTAACAAAGGGGACATGGGTCACAATTACAAGATCATGTCATTACTTAAGCTTGTCATGAAGGTACAGTAATTTTTCTATGAGTAGCTAAGATGTTAACCCAAAATTTAATTTTAGTTATTTTTCATGCTTGTGAATTAGAAACAAATGCTCGAACGAATGTCCAGAACATTTGTTAGTAGACGAAGTATCAGTAGCCCAACTAGTAAGAGTTTAGCAAAGTCCTCAAAAAGATTTGCTATATTGCTTATATATCGTACTGCCTCATAATGAGCACAGGTGACTGATCCAAATTAATCTTTCCAGTCCTGCTGATTAGAGGTAAAGTTTAATGCTACTGTTGCCATAATAGATATATAGGATTAAGAACTGTAAAAGTTAGTTTGCAAGAATGACAGATGTGTCTAAATCTAAAGAGGAAGAGATTTAGCCTAATGATTTGGATATCTGTACGAAGAGTAACAATTTACAACTGCATAATATTTTAGAACAGTTGCGTTGCTAACAATTTACATGGACAGTGAAAATTTTGACTTATTACGTATGCTACTTATTTTTCATAATTCTCAGTTTGGACAATGAAAGTCAATTAAATCACTTTCAAGCACAGTACTTAGTGCTGCAAGGTTAGAGCTTCAATCTTTGTACGCAGAGTAATTCATTTAAAATAAGTCATTTTTTTTCTTCTGATCTTTAGTTTCATACTAGCTTGTAAAATTTAACCTTGGTCAGATTAAAATGGAGAGTTCCTTTAATTTAGCCTGTTAATATACATTATGTCCATTTTATGGATGATCAGATAATTTTATCTGTATCTTCGTTTGTTCCCCTCCCCTCAGCCACAATGCACACCTCTGCCAAAGCTGGAATTAAAATACAGCAATTCTCAGTTTTCTACCTCATTTTTTTTTTTATCTCTTGCATCACACAAGCTCCTAACATAAGGACATTTTCCTCATTAAATTGCTCGTTCTATAGAATTACCCTTTAGGCATTCTTATTCAAAGGAAATAAGTAAACACCTAAATATAATCCCTCCTCTTCTCCCCTCCACCAGTTGTCCAGATGAACTTGATTTTCACTGTTCATAAACCCTATCCAATATAGCAATGCTCCAATAACTACCTTTAATTTCAAAGCCAGTTGCCAGCGTAATAGATGAGTATTTAATAGTTCAGCTATAAGACACTGCATACCTGCAAAAGCCATGCAGACATTGTCATCAAGGGCACAGATCTTCCTCACAGTTCTTTCATCTTGAAGTTTTGCCATAGATTTCTTTTCCACACCAAGAACAACAATCTCTTTTCCTCGTACTCCAACCTTCAATGTATTCAAAACCAATGACAGATAAGATACACCCAATACGCCTTTAATAGGTATAGACTTTTCTTGAAATTACTACAAAAGTATTAATTCCATTTGAAGCTTCAAATGCTTTGCTTCACGTTGTAGCTTGCAACAAGTTGGAAATCAACTGATGTAAGATAACAGAAATTTGCCCATGTTCCAGCAGCCGTGAGGCTTTATCATGAATATGCCACAGAATAAGGGCATGTCTTCACTACGACTTAACGTCTACTTTAGCAACGTTAAGTCGAAATAAACATGTACCCGTCTTCACATCCATGCCATTAAAGTCTATTATAGGGCCCTCAAAATCGACTTTTGTACTCCTCCAAAACGAGAGGAGTAGCGCTGAAATCGACCTCTCTAGGTCGAATGCGGACTAGTGAAGAGGCATGGGGCTTTTTAAGCCTCCGACCTCCGAGCAGCTCCGCGGACCCCCCCGTCCGCCCGAGCAGCCCCGCGCCGGCTCCCCCCGCCCGAGCAGCTCCGCGGACCCCCCCCCCCCCGCCCGCCCGAGCAGGGGTTCGCGGTGCTGCTCAGGCGGGCGTGGGGTCCGGCGTGGGGCTGCTCGGGCGGGCGGGGGTCCGGCGCGGGGCTGCTCGGACTGGGGCTGGTCCCCTGGGGAGCATGCCTGGCTGCCACTGTCGACCTGCTGTCCTTTGTGGGGACACACTGATTCGATTTTGTAAAGTAGACTTTAGAAAATCAACTTAAGGGAAATCGACCTACTGCTGTAGTGAAGATGTACCCTAATTCTCTGAGCATACATCAGTGTTTGTAATGTAGTTGTACTTTATACCGAACGTAGCTGCATCTTTATACTTAATTCCAAGCTGAATTAAGAACACTGTTGCTGCCATAAATGAGTACTTGTTATAGTACTAAGTCAGATACAAGCTATTACTCCTCAGGTCCAAAACATACGAAGATTGTTGCATAGTCCATGGTCCTAAGCATAAATGCAGCCCATCCATACACTGATTCCTCTAAATACCAAATTCTCATATCATCCTATGCACTCCTTCCCCCACCTGCCCCTTCACAAAGTTATAAAAACAGGCTTTTTAAAAAAACAATCTTCCCACTACTTTTCATACAAGGGACTGGAAAATTTGGCTCGTTCTTGGCAGTCTGATTTCTGATGTCCCAATGGATTTTCCAACTTTAACATATTATACGGTACTTTATTCCATAACGAGAGCTACCGCCAAGATTACATTGGACACTTTTCTGAAATTTTCTGAAATTCTCCTTTGGGCTTCAAGTTTGTTATGCTCCTCCCAAATACAAATATTTTGGAAAGAGATCAAAATTTTCAAGTGATTTTGTTGCTGGGGAGTTAAAGAGATGCACAGTTTTTCAGAATTGTCTTTTGCTAAACAATAACCCACAGTTAGAAAAACTACATTAAGTAATTTAAAAATTCCCTTCTGTGACCCAGTGGGACATTTTACACCTGAATCACTATTGTCCCAAACTTTGTAAAGTGGCAACATTTGCACCAGTATAAATAGCTGTACAAGGTTCAGTGCTCTCATGAATCAGGCCTCTCCCCCCTCCTTCCCCCCCCCCCCCCCATTGCTGTCATTCCAACTTTCTCTGGTGGGAGACTGAGATTCTGCTGCTCCCTAAGGCCAAACAGCAGCTGGTCACCCACCTCCCAGTTGTGCCAGTGTCCCAGGGAAAGAGGTATCAGAAGGGTAGCCGTGTTAGTCTGGATCTGCCAGAGTCTTGTAGCACCTTATAGACTAATGTGGGGTCTTCCCAAGACAATGGCCTTGGGAATCCTGACCTGTCATGCACAGCGAGGGGGGGCGGGGTGCTCCCACCACATGCAAACACTGCCTGGCATCTACTCTCCACTACTGCCCCAATTTTCTCCACACGGCTGAGCTCCCTCGGACACCTCCAATCCCCCCACTTCGCCCCCTCGCTCCTTCCCCCATCTCCCCCTCGAGTCCCTCACTACTGCGCCGCCCCCCCCCCCCGGTCTCTCCACACAGGCAACCACGACTGCCCCCCGCTCCACCTCCCCCTCAGCCCCCCCCCCCGCTCCACCTCCCCCTCGAGTCCCTCACTACTGTGCCCCCCCCCCGGTCTCTCCACACAGGCAACCACGACTGCCCCCCGCTCCACCTCCCCCTCAGCCCCCCCCCGCTCCACCTCCCCCCCGCTCCACCTCCCCCTCGAGTCCCTCACTACTGCGCCGCCCCCCCCCCCGTCTCTCCACACAGGCAACCACGACTGCCCCCCGGGCCCAACACCACTGCGCACAGCACCCCCGCCCCATCTCCCCCACTCCTGCCCCCCCAGGCCCCCCCACTCCTGCTCCCCGCCCCATCTGCCCCTCAGCCCCCCACACTCCTGCTCCCCGCCCCATCTGCCCCCCTCAGGCCCCCCCCACTCCTGCTCCCCGCCCCCCCAGGCCCCCCCCCACTCCTGCTCCCCGCCCCCCCACTCCTGCTCCCCGCCCCATCTGCCCCCCTCAGCCCGCCCCACCTCCCCCCCTCTCGAGCCCAGCCCGCGGGCGCCCTCGGAGCGGCGGCCATTCCCCGAGGCGCGGCGGCGCGGCCCGCCCGCTCCCGGCCCTCACTCACCGCGGTGGAGCCCTTCTTCACCGCCTCCTGCGCGTACTCCACCTGGAAGAGGTGGCCGTCCGGCGAGAAGACGGTGATGGCCCGATCGTAACTCATGACTCCGGGGCCCGCCGCGCTGCGCAGGCCGGAACCAGCAACCTGCCTCCCTCAGAACCGCACACTCATCCCTCCGCCCCGCCGCGCGCGCACGCACGCACGCACGCATGCGCGCGCCGCTTCCGGGACCGCGCCAGTCACACGGCACGCCGGAGGCGGCCCTTGCGCCAAATGTGTAGGCGGATCTTCCCTCCTCCCCTCTCCGACGTACGGACTTGGCGTACCGAGGTGCGGCCCGCCTCCTCTCTGCGCAGTTGACGTAGGCCCTTGGCTTATCGTGGGCTCTGTTTCCCCCACGCGCCTGGCGTACCCTGCTTCTTTTCCTACGCACTTGGCGCACTTGGCCGCTGTTGGCAAAGGCAGAAAGATGCTGTTCGCCTGCGACAGGAAACCCAGCAGCAGGGATGCACCATGTGCAGATCAAAGGGGAGGAGGGGAAGGGGGGGACGACCAGTGGGCTGACTTTACTCCTCCTCCCCAAATCTCAAGAGCTGGCTCCCCACCTTGCATTGGGATCAGGGCGAGGGTGGTGCACGCAGGCTCTTGGTGCAGTGCCCCTTGCTCATTGCAGGGCACAGATTGTACCATCTGCGCTGGCTCCCCTCCCCATGCACTGCGGAGAATCTTTGCACAGCAATAGCAGCCAGATAATAACAATATTATTAGAGCCTAGGAGCAATATATTATAGACACATTAAAAAACCCCACCATGTCGGTTGCCTTTGCTTCTGCTCGCCCGAGAGGCAAAGGGGAGGTCACCCAGCAAACTATCCAGAAGGTAAAAAAGCATGCTTTTATACAGACAAGAAATGTTATTTATATGTCCCCTCTGGGGTGCTGTGGCTGGGGAAGGGGGCTTAATTCTAAAGTGATCATGAAAACTAGTGAATTTGCAAGGGTTGGGAAGATGGACAGCTGGGGAGGGGGAGTAGGAGGAGGAGATGGAACAAAGCAAAGGTGTTCAGATCACTGCAAAAAGGGGAGAGAAGGAAAGCAGCCAGAGAAAGATCTGCAGAATAGAAAATTCCCTGCATATTATCTTTCGTGCTTGCAAAGAAAAAAATGCCAGGGATACATTGCAATATTGCAAGCAGGGATCTGAAGATTTTGGACGACATATCAGCTCTTAACAAACAAAAATTCTCAGTGAATTGACAAGTATTTTTTTTTGCAGGATTTTAATTTTTTTACAGGATTTGTTTGCAGGATTTTAATCTTTTAAAATATGGAGGGAGGTACTGAAGTGTGGCAATAAAGATGCTCATTGCCATCCTCCAAAGGTTTTTTTTATTAGGAATTGCAGTTCATGTATAATGTTTAGCAGGCAAAGATTTTAAAGGATTTTCTCTGCAGACTCAGCCTGGGTTTCGCCTAGAGGCCAAAGATGAGGGTACTGAGTTTGGAAGTTACAATGGGTATTTGTAAGAAAATAACAGAAAGATGGGGAGATACATACTTGCCCTCACTAACCCACCACCCTCTTGGGGTGAGATACCTGTGAGATAACTGTAAATAATGGGAAAGGTGTGGGGATGTCAATAAGGAACACGTCTGTGCCCTCGATCTGGTTTACTTAAACGGTACCTGTAATTTCTAGTTCCTCTGTATATTTTATGTCATGCTTTGCTCTGCTTTAGAAATTTTGGCAGTGCAGGAGTTTGTCTAGTCAGTGCAGTGGAACTAAGGAATAAAGGTCTAATATGGCACATTTGTAATTATGGTGAATACACACATGCACAAAGGGTGTCAGTGCTAAGAGTAATCAGTTGCTCATCAGCATTTCTTCCAGAGTCAAGCCATCATCTATTGCCAGTTTTATTAATTAGAGGGGGAGGATATGATCAAAGTACAGGAGAACTAAGGCAGGACAAACTACCTTAAAGAGAGTTAAGAGCCTGGTGTACATCTGTAAATACCAGGATATTCAATCTGAAATTCATCCCCTTGCGTCTTGGTCTTGCCACACATGTGATATTATGATCACACCCACTTACTTTTAAATGCTGTAATATTTAGGCACCAGTGGTTAAGGATGGAGTTTTAGCCTTAACTCTGGATGTTGGTGTATTTAAGATAGACTTTCACAATTCATGTAATGTAGTCCTTTTAAAATGACTTTTGGTTCATTTCCATGAAAAAGGACAAAGAATTTTCATAATTCTCTCAATTTTCAAAGCAATATCTTGGAACTGAAATCTATTTAGTTGCAAATATAAAAAATACTCCTCTCAAGTATACTCAATGATGTGGTACTTTAGTATTGCTCATGTATGCTGAACTGTTGAATTGTTCATGAATGTGGAGCAATTTTCTTTTTCAAAAAGCACTGAAGTTTTTGTCTGGAAACAAGCACTTAAATAACTTAGTGGGCTTTATAACCATAGATCAGAAGTCAGGGTCATCACTAATTGTGGGACACTACTTTTGGGAATCCACAACAGTGTTCTTTTTAGGAGCCAAAATTGTATACCAGTTAAAAAAAATCACAGAAATGCACAATTTTTATTTGTATGTTTAAATTCATAAGCAACTAATTTTCATCATACATGTTACTAACTCAATTTCAATGGCTCCTTCAAAGCCTTTACTATTCCAATACTACATTACTTACACAAAACTTTCCTTGAAGAAAGTGAGAGTTTTTGAACCACTAGGATTGCAGAATTGGTGATTGTGTACCTAACATTAGCTCACGAGCAGGGCTGGGCATTGACGTTAGCTCTATATATACTCCCGTGCAACAGAGATCAGAACCTTGTCCTTTAACATACTAACTGTCAGGACACCAGAACTATTCCCTGTTCTTTTTGCGATGAGCAAAATGGATTTAAAGTTATTAACCCATCCAAAGAGTCCTTTTATTAGCACAGCAACCTTTTGTAGTACCACCGGAGTGCCAGCACTGGATATAAACACATATCCATAGATGAGACTTGAGCTCTAAGCCTGCTTTCCTAGATTTGAGTTTGCTATCAGCGGAGACATTTATGTGATACTTTAAAAGGTTTGCTAGCATCCTATAAGATAAGAATGTTTTTCAGCAAAGTTACCCTCTCCCTTCTGCTCTGCAGAGCTCTGTGTTCTATTTTTCCACCAGTTCTGCACTGGGAATTTCCACTGACATCATGAATGCAGAATATGAAGCAAAATGCGTCACTGTGAATTGGACAGGAGTATTTTGCTCATAAAGATTCTGTGCCAAATCCGGGTTCCCATACGTGCATACTAGAAAACATAAAGGAGAAATGTGGATCATGTCTGCCACCACTCGGACTCCTCCCATTACTTTCTGGGAGGTAAATACACCCTGAAGGTCTGCCACATCAGGCTACAACAGAACCTCCATTCCTCAGACCCTTCATGACAGGAGTCACAGAGGGTTTTGCGAACCCTAGCAGGCAAGGGTATGTGATCTGCAGGTACGCCCCCATGCCTGGTAATGTCACAGCCCTATGACACACCCCTTCTGTCTGCACAAATAGAGAAGCAAGAGAAATCGTGAGCTGTGTGTGGGGTTGCTGTTGGCTAGAATACAGGACTATGATAATACTGCTTTTGCCAATTTTTCCATGTTTGGTCCTTTGGCTGTATGTAAATTTGTCAAGAATGATTCCTTAAATGGAACATGCAGCTATCTGAATGAATTAATCCTAACGTTGTGTGGAAAATATGTAATGAGTGTTTCACATTTCCTGATGATAAAGTAAATTGAAAAACACAGGCACAATCATGCAAGCATTTAATATCAGGAGTAGTACTTTTAACCATGCATATCTTCAGGATTGACTTTAAAGGGACTACTGACAGTAGTCTAGACTGTGCCAGATAAGTAAGGCGCAGATCTTCAACGGTATTTAGTTGTCTAACTACCATTGATTTCAATGGCAGGCGACTAAATACTTTGAGGATCTTGGCCTAAGTTGTTTGCCGGATAAGGCCCTAATTTTGTAAATATTGCTTTCTTTACTGTTATCGCTCCATTCTTTCACTTGCAGAAAGTTCACCGCAAATTATTAAGGAAATAATAAAAAATACTATAGCGGACTAACAGTGCGAATACTCATTCCTGCGGCGCCTCCGGCTGGCCGGTGTCTCGCCTGTTGCTGGCCCCTGTGTCCCTCCTAGACCCCATTGCCCTTTTATCTGGAGTGCTGCCCCTTGGCAATACCCCTTCACTCTCTGTGGGTCTCCCCTCCCTGGGGAACCCCCACCCTCTATCCCCACCTTGCCTCGGTCCGTGGCTACTGCCAATCATCATCTAGCCCCTGTTCCCTGTGGCAGACTGCAGTGTAAGAGCCAGTCATCATAGGTTTGGGGGGTTGGACCTGCTGCCTTTTCCTGTAGCCCAGTACCCTTTTAGGCCTTAGTATCAGGACGCAACCTAGGCCTGAGTCCCCCAGCTCACCCTGAGCCCCCCAGCTCACCCTGCCCCTTCCCCAGTACTGCTCCACCCTCAGTACCCTTTGCCTCAGGCAGCCAGGCGCTTCCCTCTCAGAAGCTGGAGAGAGTGCTTTAGTGAAACTCTCAGCCCTTTTATCAGGGCCACCTGCCTTCTAATTGGGCCTGGCCCAAGCTGTGGCTGCTTTCCCAAACAGCCACTGCCCTCTTCCGGACTGTTTTAACCCCTTCCGGAGCGGAGCGGGGTGACTGACCCGCTACACAGATCTTAAACTCACTAAGAAATTGGTGGAGACCAAACTAATTCTGTCTTTGAAACCATTTTAAAATAAGCAATATCTGAAATTTAGGCAGTGTAGGTTGTATGATGAAATGCTCTCTTGCATTTTGCCTAGGAACACTCATTTTTGGGCCACAAGTTAACCACTCTAGAACTTGTTTAAGGCATAGACTAGTCAATTGAAGGTTTTGATCTATTCTACTGGCATGCATCATCTCACTGGTGCATGGTTACTCACATTTTTTCTCTATCTCAGAACAGAACTACTGCAAAGAGCAAAAACACATTGAGGGATGTCATTCTCCTGTGAATGCAGTTTCAATCTAGTCAGCGATGCAGATTTCAAACTCTGCTTCTTCAAGCGCAGTATGCTTCACATGCTAGCTTCTTAATTTGCTGTACTGCAGGACTGGACAGTCTGAAATTATTTTATGTGAACTTAATCTCTGTAAAAGTATGTTTACTGACTGACAATGATAAGCTTACCCCGATATTTGTAAAAGGTATTTTAGAATCGGGTGCAGATACTTAGTGGAGAAACTGCCATTGCTTGGCAACAATCTATCTGGTATTAAGGACTAACAGAGTAAACCCCTTGTGGTAAACCCAGGGCGGAGAAGGTTGTGGTGAGAGGGATAACTGCAGTTTAATTGGAACCAGCTGAACAAGACTGCCACAGCAAGAAGCAGGGCCAGCTGAGGCCAGTTAAGGAGGCTGGCAGAGCCCTTTAAAGAGACTCCTCCCCAGAGAAGAGTGTGGGAGTTGAGGGGTGAGTTTGGAGGCAGGAGGAATTAGAAGAGTGAGTTTGGGGAAAGCAGAGAGGAGTGAAGGAGAGTGAGAGACAGAGAGGCTGCCAGCAGACAGGAAAGCAGGAAGGAGGGAGTTAGCCCTTCCTAGCCAGCTGGGAGCCAAACCCCAGCCAGAAGAGAACAGCTAAGGGGCCTGAGTCTGAGGAGCCACCTTGTCACACCCTTGATTCTGTAGTGTTGTGTACTTTAGCTAAATCCTCTAAAAAATATACTTGACCTATACATGTATTATAAAAATGTATGGCAAATGGCTCAACAAAGGTATGGATGAAGCTGTATGTTGGTTAAACTTCTCTAGAATCCAGCACATAACTTTTAATTAGAACAAAACCATCTGATGGCTTGTTGTGCATTTAAAACAACTACTGTATCATGAGCCTTATAACTACTTTACTAGCATGTAAGATTTTTTAACAGCCTCCACAGTGAGGAGCTATAAAGGCTGTATTATTGGCCCCATCAGAGCTTTTTACTCAGGTTCAGAGGTTTGAGATAAAGGAGATGAGTTTATTTGATTAAAATGGTTATTAACCCATTCTTTGCTGTGATGATGGGCAGGGCTTATATTTCCAATAAATGGAAAAGGAAAGATCCATATTTCAGACTAGACCCTTTAAAAAATGTACATAACTGGCAGGGGAATTACACAGTTTTCCTGATGTTGTTGTAGAAGGATCATTTTGGGAATCATTGTGTGAAATACTTGGAGAAAATACATAGCTCAACTCAACATAGTTGTTGTAAGTCTATTAAAAAAGTATGCATAAGAACCAATGGATTTGAGATGCATGGCAAAAGGAGCTCATATGACTCTTGGTCCCAATATTAAACAGAGGTTCTCATGGCGGCTCCGTAAGTATCATATCTTGCAGCCCACGTCCAGCATACAAATAGGTTGCTCCTTGTAGCAGAAGTTAGTTCACACGCTGCACTACATTGCACCAGGCCTGCTGCATGGCCTACAGGGCACACGAAGGCATTTTGGAGATGGGGTAGAATGAGGTGTGAGACCATACAGAGATACTCTGCAAGCTGCCTAGACTTGTACCCTGGCTGATGTGCAGTCTTTGGGGAATCTATCACTTATGTCTCCTCTAGACCAGGAATAGCTGCTCTTAGGGGGTTACTTTTGAAAGGGCTCTGTAGTGAATGTTTTTATGTATATATGTTTTATATCCCAGATCAGAGTAACTGCATATTCAGATAAAAGGACCTCCCCTAATTTATTAAACTATGCTAATTGTGACAGATTGCACAGTATGCAGCTGCAGGCTACGAGGATCAGATGGGGATCACTCAGTGGGTCTACTTGGTTTAGAAGCTACAGGGTACCCCATGACCCGATTACACAGCCCTTTGTGAAGTATCTATTTGGTGACCCTTTGTGGCTTAAAGAACAGTGAGGCACAGGACAAACACCTTAGGGGCTATAGTCCTGGAATGCAAAAGGGACATGGCATAAAAAGGTTAATGTTGACCTTTGTTTATATTTGTGTGTGTATTTTTAAATCAAACTTCCAACATATTTTATTCAGTAAACGTTTGGGGCAGGGACTGTTTACTATGTTGTTGTACAGTACCTAGCACAATAGGGACCTCATCTGTTTGAGTCCCCTAAGTTCCACCACAATATTAATGTTAAGTAACAATAATCACTACCTAAAATACTATGGACATATTTATTCTTTACAGTATTAACTACCAATGAGAGCCTACAGTACAACTTTTGTGAGCTGTAATTTTATGGAAACATGTTTTAAATAATATAAGTTGTATCATCTTTCATTTCTGATTTTTCTTCCATTTAAAATGAACTCAAATTGTAAAATTTTTGGGGTTGTGTTTAGTGAATCTGTCATAAAAAATGTACTCTGAAACCAGAGCAATGCACTGAGTATTTTAATAAGGAAGTTTTGCATCTTTTTTTTGGTCATATTTTTCTGCTATTCAGGCATAAGATATAACAGTTACAGACTAAGATTAACACAAAATGGATTCCCCCCTTGGGAGTTTATTTTATAGCAATGTTCAATAAATAAATTTGACTTTTGAGAGTAATCAGAAGTTTTGATTCCATATTAATATTCCTGTTTCAGTCTAGGAACTTCATAATGGCCTGGAGGCAACAGACATGCACAAAGAACCATCAAGCTAAGAATGAGTGAAAGTCAAATATCACAGAAGGAAGAAACATATAGCAGAACTTGGTGTATTTTAGTCTTATTGCATAGTAACAAGTATTTTGATCATTTTTTTTATCCAGATGCTAGATGAAAATCACCACTTAATACAGTGTATTATGGACTATCAGAGCAAAGGCAAAACAGCAGAATGTACTCAGTGAGTATTATTTGCTTTGTAATATTTTGGATATTATTCCTGTTCTTACCACAAAGTGCAAGAAGAGTATTCTGAATACTGTTGCACAACTGCCATTGGCAAGGGTACCTGGAGTGCTAATTTTCTAAGATTTACCATTTGCCAAAAAATATAAATTATTCTCAGGACACAGTATTTTTTTTCATCTTGGATATTTTGAGCAAGGTAGTTGTACAAAATATCAAGATCAATAATATATCAAAGCGAAAAAAATTGTGCAGAAATCAAGACAGTAGTGGTGTTGGTGATAGAGGTGAAGAATACCTTCTGAAAATAAGCAAGAAAGTTGACTATTTCATCAGTTTTCAAAGGAAAATTTTAAAATTGACCATAGTTTGTGACTTGCACATCACTATCCTCAGTGGAAGAGCAACACTGGGAATGAGGAAGGATCATGGCCGTTTTGATTTTTTAAAAACATGAAGTGTAACTTGAAATCAATATATTGACCTTATCCTGGATTATTTTGCATGCAGACCTCCCATTGAAATCAAGTGTGGATCAACTGCAGGACTGGCCCCATAGGCTATATCTGAAGTAGGAAAAGTGAATTGTGGGAAATTTTGGAGTTTTACTTGGAAAAGAAAATATTTTCTTTTAGGACCCAATCCTGCACTCATGATGCAGGCAACACTCATGGGATTGGGCTCTTATTGAATGATACCACATTTATGCTGTTTTTAAAAACATGCCCAATTAGTGTGTGAGAAGACCCTTTACAATAGGAAAATGAAAGCTAGGATTAAAGGGGATATTCCTTTTATGACGTGTATACACGTAACTCCCATTACAGAAGTGGCATGTACACTCAGGGGAGACCTAATATAACATAAGAAAAACATAAGACTGTAGGTCTGTATATAATTCTGTAGGCTCTGACGTTCATAAAGAAAATGACTAGTTTTTAGAATATTCTCAACACATCACTTACAAAAATAATTATAAGGAAGTGTGAATTTAGGATTATGGCACTATTTCTTCAGGAGATAAATGTCAGCATGTAGGTAATTATTTTCTAGTATGCACAAAGTTGATAATATAGTTTCATCATAAGGGGATTTAATTTTTAGAGATCAAGGATCTTGGTAATCTATGCCAAAAGAAACTGAATATAGGTTTGTTAGTTTCCATCACTGCTTATTGTTCTTAATCATGAAAGCAATGCATTTTTACTGTAAACATGGATTAGATTTCAGTAGGAACAGGCCAAACCTGCCACAATGAGGGGTCAAGTTGAGGGAGGACAAGCATGAGAAAGCTGTTATTCTTTCAAAAAGGAAAGTGTCTATAGGGAGAGGGAGGCATTTGCCTTGTTATGTGCTAATGATCACAGACTTCATCACAGGAGATCTGAATCTTTTTCTGTAGGAAGATGGGTATTTATTTCCTGCACTGGTATTTTACTCACAAAAGGCCCTGAACACTAAAAAAATAACTTGAAGACTTAGGAGTTCAGGTACCTTCTCTGCACCATGCTTCTCTCGTCCTTTCCATCACTTTCATTCTTGTCACCATTCTGGATTCATTTTGCTACCCTCACCACCCACCAAAAGCAAAGTCATACAGTAAAAGAAGTTACCTTTTGCTTTTTTGGTTTCTCCCCAGCTTCCAAAAGTTTGAATTTGTCCTCCTGGGGCAGTGACACAGTTTTTAATGGTTTGTTTCTAAGTTCTCTCCTGCTTCTCATCATGATCTTTTCAAGTGCACTGATGACTGGGAGGAAGCGTGAATGTTTCAGGTGGTTTTTGCAGATGGCAGTAAGCCTGCGAGTTAAAGCACTCTTGAAAGAGTGTTGGTCTCCTGAGCTTGTTTGCAGGGCAAAAAGGTTTTGTTTTCTGGAGCTTCGGAATTTGTACTCTCTAGGACTGTGTTGACACAAAGAAAGTGACTAGTTGTTAGAGCAGGGGACAAGAAATCAAGACTCTAGGTTCAATTCCTGTTTCTGCCACTCATTCAGTGGGTTTTCAAACAAGGAAGTAGGCAGGGTTGTAGTAGTCATGCTGGTCTCAAGGTATTAGAGAGACAAGGGGGTGAGGTTTATTGAGACCTGTAAGCTGGAAAACTTCTCTCTCACCAACTTTACTTGCTGAATTTACCCATTTGTAAAATGGTTGTTGAATATTTTGAGACTTTCTGAGAAGAGGCATGACAATACAGAAATGGTCTCTATTATTATTTATTAAGATGGGAAGAGAGCGAGCTAATTTAAATTTACCGATGATATATAGACAGCATAGAGAAGCCAAGACTGCAATGAATTAATGAAATGGGATATGCTGCTTTTGCTAACTCTTCCCAAAGTAAGCTCTGTTCGTTATCTTTTAGATACCAACAAATCTTGCACAGAAACCTGGTTTACTTGGCAACAATAGCAGACTCTAACCAGAATATGCAGTCCCTGCTTCCTGCAGTAAGTACCAATACTAACATCAAATACAATGTTAACTATACCAAGGAGACAATTATTTGAGCATTTTGATTGGTGATGAAAAGCTGTTCCTAGTTAGCCATTTTTAATAAACCTTTTTAGGGGAAAAATATTGAAAAAAAAGGTTCTGGATTTCAATGGACAGTAATAAAAAAACTATTCTGTATATGTTTTTATTGATTTTTAAATATTTATTGGGATTTTTTTTAATCCTTCCACCTGCAGAGCCAGGTGCCTAAATTTCCAGGAATCCAGCTGTACAGGGTTCAACAGGATCTATTAAAAATCTCTAAATAACCAAAAATACCTTTATTTGCTGAAGAGCCCTCTGTTCTACAATTTGTGCTCTCAATAGAAGTACTTAAGACTGATCAAGTCTGTTTTCCTCGATATAGCTTATGTTTCTTACATAAGTCAAAGGTCAAAACTAGAATTGTTCTGAAGATGTTTTGTAGTCTCATGGTCAGATCTAGTGCCTTTACTCAGGCAAAATTCCCATTAATTTAAATGAGAGTTTTGTTTGAGTAAATTGACAGGATCAGGCTTTTATGTTTGTTTTAATTCTGCAGTAGAGTGACCAGATGTCCCAATTTTATAGGGACAGTCCTGATTTTTGGATCTCTTTCTTATATAGGCTCCTATTAGCCTCCACCCCCATCCCGATTTTTCACACTTGCTGCCTGGTCACCCTATTCTGCAGTGAATTTCTTGATAACCTAATTGATTTAGAAAGAATCATATACACAGTGCCATAACTAAACATGTGCTTTATAAAGGTTAATTCCTGGAAACCCTTGCTGGTCTGAGCAGTCCTTGTCTGTGTACGTAGTTTCATTGACTTCAGTGATGCTACTGGCGTAGGATGAAATTCACCTCTATGCAGAGGGGGACCGTGCTTCATTTAGGCTCTAGGGGGCATGTGCCTTACGCAGTCTGCTCTGCACCCGGCTGAATTTCATCTATAAGGAGTACTTACATGAATAAAGGTTTGCAGAATTAAACTGTAAGATTAAAATCTGGAAGCACACTTTTAGATGAGTCAGTTTGTATTCATAAGGTTAGTTTCAGGGTTATTATTCTTCTAATTAAACCTAACCAAAAATCTGCTTCCCCTTCTTGTTGTTTGCAGCCACCAACGCAAAACATGAATTTGGGCCCAGGAGGAATGACTCAGAGTGCATCCAACCAATCTCTCCATTCACAGAGTAATCTCAGTGATGCAATTGGGACAGGCCTTCCTCCTTCCTCCCTCATGCAGAGTCAGATTAGCAATGGTGAGCTCTGTTCCCCTTTGTGCTGCTTTATGGTTGCCCAGCAACAAAATCATTAATGCAGAATATGCTTAGAAGAGGTCTTTTACAGCTCTGTAACTCACCTTTTAGCCACATGGGAATTTCAGGCACATGCTGAAATATTCACAAAATGGCTACAGTTTATACTGCTGCTTGGATTCTGATAGGGCTAAGGCCCACTTAATAGATTTATGTAGGAGAAATAAATATGAAACAAAATCTTTTTAAATGTGCAATGAAAATCACCAATAAAAAGATACTTCAAAATTAAATATCATAATAGTTTTAGTAATAAACTTACATTGAGTTGTATGTTGCAAACCTTTTGCACTCATGCAAACATTCCCATAAAGGTCAATAGGATGGATAGCATGAGCAGGGGATTTTTGCATGAGTAAAAAATGCAAGATCAGGTCCTCAGACTTCACAGTTCTTCTAAGATAAGTACCCTTTCAAAAATAAAATGCAGTTATATTAGTCTTTTTTTTTTAGAGTAGCCTTTAAATAACCAAATAGCGTACATAGATCTTTTAATGGAAAACTGTAAACTTAAAAAACACACTTCTGAGTTTTTTATACCCATGTTGCTGCAAGAGCACCATAAATGAATGTAACTGAAAGAAAAGAGATTTTTTTTTTCTATTTTGCATTTTGTTTATTTCATATATTTGACAGGAGAAGCAGGGGCTGAACCTAGTCAGGGAACACCTGAGCTATTGAAGGGCTCAGGCACTCCCAGAGTTCTTGACTCAGTTTGGTGGCTGAAGCCGCAGTTGGCATTTGCCAGCCATGCTAACTATTAGATCTGCCTCTATTTTAGGAATATCTGGCAGATCCTTCTAGTTGGAGAGCCTTCACTTCTGAAATTTATTCTTGCTTGCAGTTCAGAAAAGCCAAGTTTGTTAGTCTTTAGGACAAGGTTCAGTCTAGCTTTATAACACACAGTAGGTTTATAACAGTAGGTGGTAGGTTTGGCTGTTTGTAACTGACGGGGGTTTAATGTTGGGGATTGGAGGGCAGTATTTTTTTATTTTATGGCCCTTAGTATATAATATATTTGATAGAGAGAGAGAGAGATGTATAGATAGATAGATCTATATCTATATCTTGCCCTTCCTATGTACCATAACAAGAAACCAGGTAAGGCACTGCATTTTTTTATACTCAGTATAGGTTGTCAATAACAGCATCACTCTGCTTGTTGTGATCTATTAGGTCCTAATCATGTGTCTATGCAGCAGTCAGGCCAGAATACGATGCCCACAACCTCTCTGAGTATGACCGTGAGCAGCCATGGAACTGGGCCTGGTTATAGCCATACAGTGCCTGCATCTCAGAATGTGCCAATGCAAGGCCAGGGGTCAATAGGCAATTACGTCTCTCGAACAAATATCAGCATGCAGTCTAACCCAGGTAAGATTCCCTTTCCTTTCCTTTTGGGATTGAAAGGCCTTTTCAGTAGCCTTAAAGATGCACCACATGACAATGTGCTGTAAATACTCTCTGTAACCCTGTTCCGGCACGACAGCAGAGGTGCAGAAGGGGTGGTTTTAAGCCACCTTTGTGTTTTTCTGGACTTGGAATAAGCCAAAATAGCCTCGGCGTCACTCTAACTTCTCATGGCCCTCAGTGTGTGGTGGAAGGCTATCTAGAGTGCAGGAGCACTCTGGTCACACTGTGACAGCCCAACACATATTCCCCCATATGTTCTGAGCTGTGAGAGAGGCTGTTATAGAATAGTTAGGCCAGCTAAAGAAGCTGTCCATGCCAGTGATGTTCCTCAGTGGATATTTCCACTCCCTTTACAGGCCTTTCACACTGCTGGAGTGGCACAAAGGGGCCAGAGGCAATGGAGAATCTGTCCCCGTCTCTTTAAAAATGTTCACCGTTAGGTAATGAATCGTATATAAGATATTAAAGAATCCTTTCAATGAAGTAATGTGAAATTCAGAAAAAAAGAATACTATAACTTCAGTTTACTTACATTCTATAGTCACCAGGCCTATACATAAGGTAGAAGAGAAAAGAGAAAGTTGGTTAAAGAAAAAATGCAGTTGAAGATAAGGGTGCAGGTGAAGAAGGACAAATACTTCAGTTTCCTCATACATGTAGTCATGTTGCAGAAATGATTTCTGTTACTTCAAAATACATCCGGTCTCAATAAATATCTGACCGAAAAGTAATGGTATGAATTCATTATGTTATCAGCATATGGGTTCAGATTAGAATGTAGAAAAGTTAAATATGTATATTGGGAAAAAGTAAACAATTTTTGTCATTTTCTTCCTGCCCCCCTCTTGGAGGATTCATTGAATGATGATCGAATACAACTTTAAAAGACTATATTGGCTGACGATTTTAGTTATTTTCAAAAAAGAGCAGGAAAAGAATTGTGATATCCCTTTAGGAAACAATTTTATCTATGTCCTATGTAGTCTCCATGATGCACCAGCAAGCAGCAACATCCCACTACAACTCGGCACAGGGAGGGACCCAGCATTACCAAGGACAGTCCTCCATTGCCATGATGAGTCAGAGCAATCAGGGCAACACCATGATGGGTCAGCGACCTATGGGCCCTTACAGACCTTCTCAGCAAGGTAACGTGTATTATTCAGTTCCAGAAAGGGGCTACCTCGCCATGCCTGCTGTCACATACAAATATGCCACAGAAGCCATAATGATCTGAGAATGAGGGACCCCAGTAAAAGTTGATTAGACAGGAAATGCCAAACCGGGTGAAAGGTGCAGGTAGAATGTCAATAAGGTTTTGCTCTAGTTTTATTTTCATAGCTTTCCATTTCTAAAGTTAAAAAATGACTGAGCCTACAGGGCACCACCTGTCTGTGTAAAGGAAAAGACCAAGAGTCTGATCCAAAACCCATTAAAGTTAATGAAATTCTTTCAGTTTACTGCAGTGGGCTTTAGATCAGGCCATTAGTGCCAATGTGGTACTGTTCTTAATAAGGAAGAGGTCTCTGCAAAGTTCAAAAAATAAAAACATGAGAGAGAAGAATTGTTTGGGTTACATTTGTAGTCACCCTAGAAATACCAGCATTATCTTATTTAAGGCTTGGGAAACAGGGAAAGCATAATTAATTGGAAACCAAGTGCACGGTTTTGTCCTATTACTCCCTTTTCTGTCTTTGGGTAAGGTCCAGTAACCAGCAATGACATCATTTGTTCATTATCTATATACAGTAGACTCTCGATTATCCAGGATGATAGGGAAAAAAATAATTCTGGTTAATAAAATCCTGGATAATCACCATCCATAGGAAATATGGGGAGTGGGGGTTGATTCACCAGGCATCCTGTGCCGGGGGGAGGGGGTGTTGGTTCACTGGCTGCCCTGTGCCCTGGTAGGGGTTTTTTATGTGTGTGCTTGGGGCGGCAGCAAAGCCAGAGCGGGCCCTGCGAGTTGCGCGCTTTTTTTTTTTTTTTTGACATCCTGGTTAATCCAATCCTGGATAATCGAGAGTCTACTGTATATAAAACTCAAATAGTGTATGTATGTATGTATGTTCCCTTACTACTTCCACACCGTTTCAGCTAGAGTCTTGAAATTTGGTACAGTTATAGGCTTTAGGGTCCTAATCAGGGTAAGAATCGAAAAATGTTTAAATCTTACCTCTTACACCCCCTAGGGGTGAAATTATTTAAAGCTCATTAACATCAACTACACAGCTCACATACGGTAACATCAACTGGGCAGCAGGTTAACACCTGCTGTTCTCTGTGACATAGTTATGATGTAATCATACAGATACCCAGAGAGCTTAGTGTTGGGGTAAATTTGGAATCACCTTGCTCTTCCCATGGTCAACTATATGTGGCTTGCTCTAGAGTGGGCACTCCCAAAGGATTATTCATTTTTATCCCAGACAACAAGATAAAAAATGTTGTTTATGATAAAGCATTACAATAGTAATTTATGGAATGTACTGATATACAATAAAAACAAAATTTGTATTAATAAAAAACATTGTAGTCTTTTTACATCCCAGTTTCCAATTACAAAGAGTCCGAGCAACGCCGGGTATTTCAGCTAGTAGTGGATAAAAAGCAAGGTTCTTTATTAGTTTCTGTCAGAACTTTCCTTAACCCCAGGTGTCACACCATGATAGGAAGGCACCTTCTGGACTTGCACCTGTTGTAAGTGTTTTGGCCAATGCTTATAACTATAGTGTTGCTAGAGTATAGAATGTTAGGGTGTGTATGCTTATATTGATATTTGGAATGTAACAATACCAAGTGGCCTTTGGATTAATGAAGGAATGTTTGTGTGGAAACTGAGTTGTGATAAGCCTTAATAAATTTATTAGGAGAATTATTTCCAATAGGCATTAAAGGATAATTTCACCACTGTCAATCTTGACTGAAAACCTCTTGGAAACCATTATATAAAGTAAAGAAACTGCTAGGCTGATTCTGATGTAAAGTAAATTATGAAATTTTGGTTTATTTTCTAATTGGATACTCATAGACATTTAATGTTAAATATATTATTAAGCACAGGATTCCTTTAGGTTTTATACTATTGGGCAACTCAGGCTAATAGATTAATTGTGTTAACTGGTAGGGTTTTTTTTGCCCTATTATGACAGCTATGCAATTCTAATATTAAACTATACTTCCATTCTCAGATTTAGCAAAAGCAGTTTTCCTTTCCAATGAGAAAAAACATCTTTGAAACAGTTCTGAACATATCAAACTTAAGCGATTTTTCCCAGAAAAAAACAGTGGTCACTTCAAGAATATCTAAATAGTGAAAAATTTCCCTTTCGGTTCATGGGCTACATAAAAGACTCTCTCTTTCCTTCTGGTTTACAGGTTCCTCTCAGCAGTACATGGGGCAGGAAGAGTATTACAGTGAACAGTACAGCCATGGACAAGGCTCATCAGAGCCCATGAATCAGCAATATTATCCAGATGGTAATTTTGCTCAGCAATAGTAACGCTAATATTGATGCAGCAGAGCTTGATGTGGTACTGAATTGTACAACTGCCACATCCAAGAGTTTAAAAGTTGGAAACCAGATAACCTATAAAATTTGTTTCCAACCTGAAATGCCAGCAACTCCTGTTCCCAATACATATGATTCTGTGTATACATGTGCGTCGTAGCACCATTACCAACTGCATCCTGAAAAGAGCAGAAATCCTACAGGAGAATTCCTGGGATATGGTACACACTCAGTTTAGCAAGGAGTGCTACTTCAGACTTGGCAAATGTATTGTCATTTCACCAGCAAGCTATCTACCTCAGACTTGCCCACTTGAGCTCTTTCTTTCTTTTGGCCTAATCTGTGAAGCTATGTGACTTTAAACTGTGTGTGTGTGCGTGCAATTATTTATTTATGTATGAAACAGAATAGGTACTCTCTACATTGTGTGTAATACGCGCACACACACACACACACAATTATATAATACATGTGTCAAAACAAACTATGGATCAGATGAACCTTTTTAATTAACTTTGTCCATTTTGTCTCTTCTTATTATCTGATTGCAGGTCATGGTGATTATGCATATCAGCAGTCATCCTATACCGAGCAGAGCTACGACAGGTCATTTGAGGACTCCACACAGCATTACTATGAAGGAGGTGAGAAGATATATTTGCAGTCTATGCAAACAAAAGCTCTAAGCTACATAAAGTACTAAGTCTATTTAGGAAAAATATGAAAGCTTGTTTTATAGCTTTTCTACAGAATTAAAACACTGCTCGACTGTTAGACTAAAATATTTTCCTAAATTGAATGTTATTCAGAAGTGTCTATAAAATATAATTTAGTTATATATAGCAACTTTTATATGACATATGTCTCAAAACACTATGCACAACATTAGAAAATGTTAGCGACTATAGGTTAATGGTTAATTGCTCACACAGAAGCCTTGTGTGCACTAGTAAACAACCCATCGCTGACAACAGAACATATGTAACTCAACTGGATGCAGTTATAGTGTTAGATATTAGAAACTCTTTTATGTGTGAGGAAATATTAGCTATAATACCGTAATTATTTCTTTTCTTTAAAAACATGCTGTATGATGTTTTCATGTAACTTTAAATTGAGATATAAATGGCTCTGAATATATTCATCATTAAGGTCAGAGATCGTTGTGGGGGAAGTAAACTATAGTGCTAGAGTTAGAAAAATGGCTACAGATTAGGGAACAGTCGCTATAGATGGAAACTTTTTCAAATTGAGGGAGGGCATATTGGTCTTCAGGTATTGTGAAAAGCCAACTGGCCAAAAGCTCAAATGAGTGGGGTTTCACACCTGAAACTGAGATCAACTGATGGCCCAGTATTTCTTAATTTTCAGACAGAACTAAAATAGGAAGCCGCGCAAATAATGAGGAATAATAGAAGTAAATATAAAGAAGACCCGACAGCTTAAATAATTGGGACTACTGAGATGAGAAACAGCTATGGAATCAGGCCTGTTGTTCCTACCAAGTTAACAGGAAGCACTTGAGTTACTAGTATTTAATGTATAATTAAATATTCAAACTTATAATTAGAAAGGGGGGGAAATACAAAAAACTGGCATAGGCTATCAGACTGCTCCAAGGTCTTATATTCTCTCTCCTCATTTCCTCCTCCTGTTCTCTTATTTCATTTCCCCACCCTGACTCACTCCCTTTTTTACAGGTCAAGGAAGCTCTTCTCCCTTGAATAACTAATCTTTTTCATTCCATTATGTTTCAAAACGGCAAGTAAACAAATATATGTAAGTTATTCTGGGGATAAGAGCCTTGCTGGCCAACAGGGAACAAAGAGGGAGGATGAAATAGGAGAGAAATGGTTGTGAGTGAAATGAATCAAAGGATTTTAACATTAAAAAGAAACCTTACAATTTCACCTTCACCATTGACAGCCACATTTCCTTTGCTTTTTAATATGTTTTTTATTTTATAGAAATGTTGGAGTTAGTCTGTTTAAGATGGAGAGACAGTAGCAGGTACCTTTGCTGCAGGCAAATTTTTTAGCAAAGGACCCACCTGGAGCAAAGGGATTATAGCAGTTAGAGTAGAAAGATTTGTGTATTCATAGTACATTTATTGAGAAATTATCTTACGGGGAAAGATTTTCACTTAGGCACCTAACGTCCATTGAAAATTAATGGGAGTCCGGCACCTAAGTGCCTCTGAAAATCTGTACCACTGTAATATTGCAAATCCAGCATGAGAAAAACCTGAATATCACACATCAGTAGTGCCACAGTCTCCTGCACTCTGATTGGCTGAGAGAATTTAATTTCAATATAATGAGGTTTATTTTCCTCCTTGATAATAGTGACACTATATCAGTCATTTCAGCAAGATTCAGCATATTTATTCCAGAAAGGAATGGTAGAATTTCCAGCCAATTTAATGACCCCACTGCCTAAACATTTTTGGGAGCTTAATCACTAGAAACTCTTAAATTACAGTAAAACCTCGATTTAACGGACTTCGGATGCAACGGACAAAATTTTAAAGAAAGTCCGATGCATCCGAAATCCGTTTATCAAGGTCCGGCTGCCGGCTCCCCGCTGCCGCCCGGGTCCCGGCAGTCAGCTGGAGCCCCTAGCCCCAGGGAGCGCGGATCAAGCCGCGCTCCCCGGGCAGCAGCTGGAGCCGCGCTCCCCAGGCGGCGGCTGGAGCCGTGAGCCCCGGGGAGCACCACCCCTGGAGCACCGGGGAGCGAGCCCCTAGCCCCGGGGAGCTCAGATCAAGCCGTGCTCCCCGGGCGGCAGCTGGAGCCGTGCTCCCCGGGCGGCAGCTGGAGCCGCGAGCCCCGGGGAGCGCCGCCCCTGGAGCCCCAAGCCTCGGGGAGCGAGCCCCTAGCCCCGGGGAGCGCGGATCAAGCCGCGCTCCCCGGGCGGCAGCTGGAGCCACGCTCCTCGGGCGGCAGCTGGAGCTGCGAGCCCCGGGGAGTGAGCCCCGAGCCCCGGGGAGCGCGGCGCCTGGAGCCCCGAGCCCTGGGGAGTGAGCTCCGAGCCCGGGGGAGCGCGGATCCAGCCGCGCTCCCCGGGCGGCGGCTGGAGCCGGGTGCCCCGGGGAGCGGGGCGCCTGGAGCCCCGGCCGCCAGCGGGGACTGGGGCCGGGGTGTATGGGGGTCCAGGGCAGGGGGGGTTTTTTTCGTTTTATTTTTAAAAAAAAATCGGCAGCTTTTTGGCGGAGGGGAGTACAGTAAAACCTCGAATTAAAGACTAATTGGGCAGGCTGGGTTTTTTTCTAATTATTAAATAACGGACTTTTGGGTTTAACGGACACCCAGTCGCCCGAATTAGTCCGTTAAATCGAGGTTTTACTGTACTATGACGTCTCCTCTGAGGAAACCAACTTTTATGTAGAGACTTGGTTCATTCTGTTTGCAAATTTACAAACTGGATTTCCCATTAAATGTTTTAATAGTTCCAATAAAAAATTGCAGGGTCTCATAACAGTGAAATGCCTTATTATCCTTAGAAATATGAATAAAGAATATTACTATTTATGAACTGAAAGCAAATACAGTGGGAGGGCTTCCTGGGACACCAGCTGTTGTGTCCTGGCACTCTTGTCAATTTACCTTTGGGATAGTTTTTGATTAGAAAAGCTATCGGTTTCAGGGTAGGCTGGTTATTTGCATGTTCAGTGATGTAGATGAATAAACAACCCCATATATCCCATCTGCCCCTACCGTGAGCGCCACAAGAAATGGAATTTATGCAGATCTAGGCTTCAACAAATTGCAAATTAAAGCCAATGCACTTTGCATGTTTTTGAAAAACAAAATCTGATTCTAAAGAGTAAAACAGATTTAAAATATAATCTATTTGTAGAGCTGTGTTGAATGTTATGAATATAATTAAATATCTGAATGAAAATAGTAACTACTCTAAGGGCTGGGCTACACTACAGGAGGGAGGGTGTTCGACCTATGATACGGAACTTCAGCTAAGCAAATAGCGTAGCTGAAGTCACAGTATCTTAGGTCGACTTACCTGGCCATCCCCACGGCGGCGAGTTGACCACGGCCGCTCCCCTGCTGACTCCGCTTACTCCTCTCACGTAGGTGGAGTACAGGAGTCGATTCAGAGATCGATTTATCACGTCTAATTAGTGCACAACTTTGATCACTTAAAATAATAAAGAAATTTACTTCATGTTCTGTCTTCATACATATGTGTTTTGGTAAGACAGATTTTCAGAAATGACATGTATTTTAGATTGCAGGGATCACTACCTTCAGTACTGTGTTGAATTCTGACACTGGTTATCAGGTTTATTTTATTGTAATACATATACAGTCGGACCCCGCAATACCGCGACGATCGGGGTCCAAAAATACCCGATTGCGGTAAACGCAGGGTTGCGCTATTGCGGGGTCGTGCGGTATCAAAGTGCCGCGCGCCGCCACCATCGGGAGCCACGCACGCCCCGCGCTCTAAGCGGATTCGCGCTATAGCAGGGTGTGGTATTGCGGGGTTCCACTGTATTAAAATTGTTGTAGATTGGAATGTTGGAAGATTAATTGACTACTTCAGTTTAGAGTATATTTTATGGCGTTTTTGCCACTCTGTTTTTCTCACTGTTTTCTTTTGGAGACGAATATGTCTAATTCACCTAGTAATAACATGCTGAATTTACTTTCTGTTTTGTAGCTTTTTCTGTCCTTTCCTGAGTGCTGTCAATAGGCGGCAGCTGATAATGAACCATGCACAGGGGAATGCCAACTCTCACAATAAAATTAAATCAAAATATGCTGGACATTGGAGAGTTCCTGGAGGCAGTTCCTTGTTCCTCAAAAGGAAGTCCTATACAGAATTATTCATTACACACAAGCTAATTTTAGAATTTATCATTTAAAAGGGATATTGTAAAAGTTGGGTGGCTCAAAATTTGACAGGCCTTTTTATTTTTAAGTTAAGAGAGGCTTCACCAACCAGTTCTTCACAGGGAAAACCCTGACCCGAAGGTCTACACTACAATGTAAGCCCAGGGTTAATAGAATTCGAAGGAGCAGATTCTGGATTTAATGTAGGGTTTGAGCATCTACACTCATTTTAATTCATTGTTGAACCATGGTCCCAACATGGGGTCTATTGTCTACATTGCACGTTTCATATCAAGGAACCTCATTCAATTATTTTCAGTGTGATCAGCAACTATATTGGGGCAGTCTGTACATAAACTATATCAATCTTCCCCTTTCTAGGAAATTCCCAGTATAGCCAGCCGCAGGCAGGATACCAACAGGGAGCTGCGCAACAGCAAACATATTCACAGCAACAGTACCCAAATCAGCAAAGCTATCCAGGACAACAACCTGGATATGGTGAGGAAGTCTTCTTTGACATGTCTTGTGTTTGCAATCCCTGGTATACATTTGTGCATTCGGTCCCTAGGAACAAACAGATAAATTGTCTATCTCCCTTTATAGCTAAGTAGAGGGCCTGAAGTTTCCTTCCTTCCTCTTTCTCTTGCTCCTAAGACCTTTTCTTGTTGCCTTTTATGTCCCCTTTAAAGCGTGACTTATTTTGTGCCTTAGCCTTTCTGATTTTGTCCCTACCTGCTTGTACTACTCTTTTGTACTGAGCAGTTCATCTAAGGGTATGTCTACATTACCTGCCAAATTGGTGGGCAGCGATTGATCCAGTGGGGGTCGATTTATTGCATCTAGTCTAGACGTGATAAATCGACCCCCGAGCGTGCTGTACTTCACCGCCGCGAGAGGCACAGGCAGAGTCAACAGGGGAGTGGCAGCTGTTGACCTACCACAGTGAAGACGCTGCATTAAGTGGATCTAAGTGGGTCGATTTCAGCTACATTATTCACTTAGCTAAAGTTGCGTAACTTACATCGATTCCTCTTCCTCCCCCCATTGTACACCAGGCCTATGTTTCCACTTTTTGTAGGATTCCTTTTTGATTTTCAGGTAATTAAAGCACTTCTGATAGAGCCATACTGGCCTCTTATTACTCTTGCTCTCTTTCCTTTGCAGGTCCTGCACAAGGAGCCTCTTCACAGTATTCCAGCTACCAACAGGGACAGGGGCAGCAGTATGGAAGTTACAGAGCTTCTCAGACAGGACCATCTGCCCAACAACAGAGGCCTTATGGCTATGAGCAGGTAAATGATCTTAATTTCTGCCATAAAGGGTCTGGATTAGCCTTTTTTTCAGGAAGCCCTGCCTTGGAAGAACTCAACTTTTTCTTGCACACAGGAAAGCTATAAGGTTGAAGACCCAGATCCATTGTCATACTAGGGAATCCAATGTGTTTGTATTGGCAGTGCATTATTGGGCCCATCCAATTTTGTAAACGAAAAGATAATTTTATCCAGTCCCCATGAGTGCCTGACACAGAAATGATATTATCTTCTAATGTGTCGTATTTTGTAATTTTTAACAGGGTCAATATGGAAACTACCAGCAATAAAGAGAGAAGCTCCTGTATCTGATTCATTTCAATAGTATATCCATCTTTTGAACTGGATGTACTGGCAATTTTGATTAATTGTAATATGTTGGTTACCCCTTAGCACAAAGCAGCGTCTGTATGTGAACAGTGTTCATTTCATGCCGGATATGAAGCAGTGCACTACTGGTAACAAGACAATGCTTTAATGGTTTGATATATTTGGTGCTGTGTATAGTATGTATGTTGAAACAATGCAGAGGTTTTTTTTTCTCCCATTCTTGATGTTTCTAAATAGCTTAGGAGTCATTTGATCAGAGTTTTTATGTGCCCAGATCTGGGAAACAGCTAGGATATTCTGCAATCCAGCTAAATACGAAGATCACTTAGTCACATCTCTGCACGTGCAGTTATTCTAATGTAGGTTATGAACCTATGTTTCACTGGATACACTGCAGTTTACCTGTTGTATATGCCAGCCTCTGAAATCCATGGCTCTCAATTGTACTACTTTATGGCATGGAGACGGGTGCGTTCTTTATGTTGAATCAATTTCCACATTATAAGACAAAAATAAAAACTGAAGTAATATTTCATTTGCTGAGGACATTATGCTCAGCAAATTTATTCTAAGGTAATATCTGCACAATTCCACATCTTTGTAGTAAAAGGTGCAGAGAGATGATCAAAACCTGTTTTCAAGGAAATATGCATATCCAGAAGCACCCTTTATAGATCCATAAAAGTATGGTTCAAGTATGGTATATGTCATGGGTAAAAGAAATAAAAGAGAACTCTAGGAATGAATCTGTAAGTCTACTAGAAATCAGTATTGCTTCATATCATGTTTAGCTGACAAACATGTGACCACATTCTAGTCTTAAATATGCTACTCCAGATTTTATCACAATTTATAAATATTCATGCCAAACTTCCCAGGTAGCCAGTTGTTTGCTCTTTAATTTCTGGTTCTTCCATTGAACTACTAGGTCAGATTTCCTAGCAAGCATAACTATACATAAAATGAGGTTATCAAGTTGACTTTTTCTGCAGTTATTCATCACTTTTGCTTTTCTCTAGTAGCTTGATAGAAGTAATTTAGAATTGGTGTAAAAAATCCATCTTTGTTTCAAAGGAAAAATCAGTAATTCAGCTTTAACTATGAACATTCATTATGCATATGGAAAGGTGATTGTTAATGGGATTTGACCATTAAAGGAAAACCTGTAGAGGAAGAATGAGAAATATAGGGACAGTGGTACTTAAAAGCCAAAATGAACAATAAAAGTAAAAAGTAGTTTATATTCAGTTTTACATTTTTTTAAAAATGGGATTTTTACTGCTGAATAAAATGTCTAAATTGACTAAAGGGTTAAAATGGCTAAAATTTATTTAATATACATTTTTTAAAAAAGTGAAATATTACCTTAAAGCTAACTGGAACTTTCAGAGTATAAAGTTAAATATGCCCTCTATGAGTTTTCTCCTTTTGAGCTGTTTATTGGACTATATTTTGAGTTGTGGAATTTTTATATTCTGAAAACTACCACCACCCAGAAAATTTAGATATCATGCTTCAGGTTTGAATTTGTTTTTCCTGAAAAGGAAAATCTTAATACTTGATAGCTAAATAGTTTATTATTAAATGTTGTTCAAGCTCTGCCCTTGCGGCATTAACTCTTCTAATTGCTGATCAATGAAATGGAGTTAGCATTTTTATTTATTCATTCATTTCTCTTTTCCTTCCTGCTGGTGTTTTCATACAACTGAGTACTTTTAAATATCAAATAAGGCACAGAAAAGAAGTATGAGGTGTTTTTTGTTTTTATCTATGTTAATGTTACAGGTAGCCAGGAGAATGCAATATTGTTCCTTGCCAGCTTGAAAATATGCCTTTTATGTGGTTTTTGAAAGTGCTAATATAATCCTTTTGAGAGAATATGAACAACATTTAAAAAAAATTAAACAGCAACATTACTTCTACCTGAAATGTCTTACATTAAGAATTTCTTGAATGTTGTGTATATACTGTATTTGAAAAAGCACTTTGGAAATAGTTTGTACATTTATTTCCTAATTTATACATGATTTTTGGTGTTAATATTTCTAATTGTTAATAATGAAATGTTTATTTAATGTGTTGTTCATTTTTATGTATTAATGTGGAAACAAAAAAGTGATGCCAGCATTTTGACTTTTTTCATTAATTGTATCATTTTCTGTTTTGTAATATAGAATGCTTGAAACTGGTTTAGGTTAAAATGAACTGATTGCGAAGCCTGTTGATGGTACTTTTCCTATGATGCAAAGACTTTTTAAAAAGGAGCAGTGTAATAACAATGGGAGATTCAGTTTTTATTGCAGACTTTTTGGAAATAATGCCTCATCACACTCCCTCCCCTGATAGTCTGCCATACTTCAGGTAAAACTCACTGTATGTGAAAACACCTTCTACAGTTTTCAAATGTTCTAAAAATCAGTGGTTCTCAAACTTTTGTACTGGTAACCCCTTTCACATAGCAAGCTTCTGAGTGCAACTCCCCACCCCTTATAAATTAAAAACATTTAAAATATATTTAACACCATATAAATGTTGGAGGCAAAGCAGGATGTGGGGTAGAGGCTGACAACTCATGACTCCCCATGTAATAACCTCACAACCCCCTGAGGGGTCCCAACTCCCAGTTGAAGAACCCCAGTTCTAAATCTTAATCTGCAAAGATCAAGCATTATACTTTTATGCTGGACCAACACGGCCTCTGGAAGATACTGTAACTTTGTGTTGCAGGCAAGTCCCTGCTTTCAAAGGTCAAACTCCTAATTATATTAATAGGAGCAGGCTCAGGCCCAAAAGATGGAGACATCTAATGACTTCAGTGGCAGTGCTTCCACTGGGTAGGTCTGCACAGCACCAAAAGGTTAATTTTGAGTTGACAAACTAGTGCACTAATAGCAGGGTGGCCAGGGCAGCTGCTAAGGCTCGTTTCCCATAGTGGATTCTGGGGGCTAGTTCCAGCCACTCTGGCCCCACTGCTATTTTTAAGTACAGTGAAACCTCCATTTAACGGACTAATTCGGGCGAGGGGGTGTCCGTTAAATGAAAAAGTCCGTTATTTAATAATAAAAAAAAAACAAGCTGTGGGAGCAGCAGCCCGACCACCACAGGGTCGGGGCGGCAGCTCCGCAGCCCGCCTGCTGCCGGGACCCGGGCGGCAGCCGGGAGCCGTCAGCCAGCCCGCCCGGGTCCCGGTTGTTGGGACCCAGGCAGCAGCCGGGAACCGTCAGCCAGTCCGCCCGGGTCCCGGCTGCCGGGAGCCGTCAGCCAGCCCGCCCAGGTCCCGGCTGCTGGGAGCTGTCAGCCAGCCCGCCTGCTGCTGTGACCCGGGCGGCAGCCGGGAGCCGGCAGCTAGCCCGCGAGAAATGGATGTGGGATGCATCAGACTTGCTCAGAAATTTTGTCCGTTGCATCCGAAGTCCGTTAAATCGAGGTCCGTTAAATCGAGGTTTTACTGTACAGTGCCTCATGGGGAGCTAGCATTGCATGTGATGGGTGGGAAGCGTCCTCCCAGGGGCTGCATCGCCCTACCCCAGGAGAGAAGTTTCGCCCTTCTTGGCCAGGCCAGGGCTCTTGTTTCAAGAGCCATGATGAGGAAACCCACTGACGATTTCAGGGCCCTCAGACAAAGCCCCAGGTCACGTCTAAAGCAGGAACAGCCTGTGGGCAGCAGGGCTGTTGCACAGCCGCTCCTGAACAGGCAGAGAACACCCCAGCGCGCTGCGCTCCCCACAGGACTCCCCCCTTCGTGTGCCTGGGGCCAGACCCCGAGCTCCGTGGGCAGGGCAGGGGTTGGGTGACTGGAGACCAGCCAATGAGCCGGTTCGCCGCCGGGCCCCAGCCCCAGGCTCCCGCGTGCTCACAGGGGCGGGGCACTCAGCCGGCTGGAAGCCAAGACGGGAGGGGATCGCGCGGCTCGAGCCCGAACAGAGCCGTTAGCCGGGGCCCGCATTGGGCCGCCATCCGTTTCCCGCGCTTTTCTTACCGACTGGGGGGGAGGGGGGAAGAGGCGAGAACTGCGCGTGCGCCAATCGGAACGGCAAGGACGTAACTTGCGTGAGGTCGTGCCCTTTGCGCTCACGAGTGGGCGGGTCCGGCAGGGGAAAGTTCCTCGCCGGTGGTGAGTTGTGTGGGGTTTCGGATTTGGGGGGGAGGGTGGAGCTGGGGTTGGCTCTGGGGGAGGGGAGGGGCTGGCTGTGGGGCAGCATGGGGGTGGGGGAGCTCGGGGGCTGGCTCGGGGGGGGGGGGAGGGGAGCTCGGGGGCTGGCTCTGGGCGGGGGAGGGGAGGGGAGCTCGGGGGCTAGTGTATGTCATCTAGAGGCTACCTTCGGGCGTGGTGCACTGTGGGTACCTGTCCCACAGTATCCGGCGCCCATTGGAATTCTGGGTTTAGCTCCCAATGCATGATGGGGGCAAAAACATTCTCGCGGGTCTCTTGTGATGTTGGACTCTGCATGCTCACCTGTGCTGATGAACGTGCCATGCTGGCCAAAGAGGAAATGAAATTCAAAAGTTCCCCGGGGCTTTTCCTGTCTACCTGGCCAGTGCATCCGATTTGAGAGTGCTGGCCAGAGTGGTTGCAATGGAGCACTCTGGGATAGCTCCTGGAGGCCAGTATCCCCGAAGTGTGTCCTCACTAATCCAAATTCAACCCAGTGATGGTGATTTCAGTGCTAATCCCATCGTCAGGGAAGAGTACAGAAATCAATTTTAAGAGGCCTTTAAGTCGACAAATGTTTTCGTTATGTGGACAGGTGCAGGGTTAAATCGATCTAATGCTGCTAAATTCGACCTAAAGTCATAGTGTAGACCAGGGCTCAGATTGAATAAGAAAATATTTGTGAACTATTTGTCAATTCCTGGACCATGGGTTTCTAATCCCTTATGTGTTTCATTATGTAAACCAATTTTTTGCTCTCTTGATTTGCATGTGAAACAGCTGTTTCTAGAGTCACAAAGGTGAATTTTAGTTAGTGCTGTTCCTTTGTCTACAATTTTCACTTTCTAGGAGGATATGCTGGGATCTAAAATCTTGTCATCAAGAACATGGGCTTTGTTGGACGGCTTAAGGCAATGGAGACCTGTATATTCACCACATATGCAGATTTGCTTATTGCAGCAGCATGTTAAGAGCTGGCAAAGGTTTCTTTCCACAAGCTGTGCAAAGTGTGCAGAAAATCAACGGCTGAAACAAAAAAGAGCAATATCCGAAAAGAAGCTGGTAAAGTCTAAACTAAAATTCAGATAGGCTAACCTACCATATATTTGAGAACTTGCTGTTTGCTAAATGAGCACACCACTCTCAGAGATGAGTGTTTTGTGTATATTCCCCACTTACTGTTGACATTATAAGGAAATATTTTTGTAAAATATAATTACATTTTTGAACAGGGGAAAATAGTTGTAAATAAAGATTTAATGTAATACAAATCTCAGTTCACCATGAACATTATTCATCACGTCGTCAATGGTGGTAGTAGTAGCTATAGGAGTTGCTTCACTGTAGAGCAGTGGTTTTCAACCCGGGGTACTTGGTGTACCGCAGGGGTGCTCAGAGATCTTGGAGGGGCTATATTAACTCACCCAGATATTTGCCTAGTTTTACAACAGGCTACATAAAAAGCACTAGCGAAGTCAGGACAAACTAAAATATCATACAGACAATGGCATGTTTATACTACTCTATATTCTATATATTGAAATGTAAGTACAATATTTATATTCCAATTGATTTATTTTATAATTATATGTTAAAATTGACAACGTAAGCAATTTTTCAATAATAGTGTGCTCTGACACTTGTATTTTTATCTCTGATTTTGTAAGCAAGTAGTTTTTAAATTAGGTGAAACTTTGGGGTATGCAAGGGGTACAGTAGTCTGGAAAGGTTGAGAACCACTGCTGTAGAGGTTTTAATGATCATAATTCTCTTTTGGGTTGGAAAAATGACAGAGCAATACATTTTTGTTTTTTAGATGGTTGCCATTTTAAAGTTCAATTAGTGTTTTGCTTGTGTCTAGTTAATTTAAAACAACAGTTTGCAATTTTGCCATTTGGTGGTGCTAACTACATTTGAAAAAGAAGGCTTTTTAGCAACTGTCACATTTTTATGATAGAAACTCAGTGTTACAAACATCTTGAGAATGGAGGTTGTTTGGAATTCTGAACAAAACATTTTGGTGGTTCTTTCAAAAGTTTACAACTGAACATTGACTTAATAGAGCCTTGAAACTTTACTGTGCAGAAGAAAAATGATGCTTTTAACCATCTTATTTTAAATGAAACAAGCACGGAAATAGTTTCCTTGTCAAATCTTTGTTTAAACTTTCCCTTATTTTTGTTGTTGTTTTTTTGTTTGCTTTTTATTTTATTTATTTATTTTGCGTCTGCTTCTGCCTGATATCATACTTTCAGTTCCAAATGAGGTATGTGGTTGTTCAGTCAGTTCATAACTCTGGTGTTCGTAATGCTGAGGTCCTGCTGTACTACTGACTGTGCAAAAGGAATTTTGGTTATTCAAGAACTGGATTTTTCTTAGGTGCTTGTGTGTCACTTTACTAGTAACAGAATTTTTCACCACTCAAGTTATTTTAATATTTTTTTTAAAATCTGCCATTCTCCGCCTGGTTGTAAATTCCCTTGGTATGTTACCCAATTCTTGTATTACCATTTGTAAGTACCGTATTTATCTCTATCATAAGCCGGTTTGATTATAAGACAGCCTCCCCAAGATGGATAAGTAAAAATTGCAAATTTTTATAACCCATTCATAAGCCGACCCTATCATTCAGAGGTTGGCAGGTTTCGGCGCCTGAGCCATCAGGATAAGCCACTGGTGGGCTGAGATGGTTTGTTTACCTCAAATGTCCACAGACTCTCAGATCAGATGCTGAAAACTCCATGCTGACTAAATTCAGAGAGCATACTGATATTTAAATATGCTTAGACTGGCCTTTTTAAAATTTTCCATGTACTGCCAACTACCTAGGTCACTGAATTTCTTTGCTTCTTTCAGTAGAAGAGTTCTGTGTAATCTTCAGAGCTTGTCTCTTTCACCATCAGAAATTGGTCCAGATTACCTCACCCATTTTTTATTTTTTTTCAGTAGACTTTCATTATCATTAGAATAGCTTCCTAATGTACGTAATTAGGGAGGATGATCTTTCAGCATCTTCTGTTTGTAATTCTTTGCCAGTCGAAACTCAAAAATGTATGTTAGATGTTTGTGTTTTAAGGGTCTCTTAACATGTGTGATTCTGTGTATGTCCTTCAAGATTATTGCTAGATTAATGAGCTTTCTTTGGTTGATGTCTGAACTGTAGCTATGTTACGGATTTTGATTTTCAAATGGAAATTGGAATTTCTGATGTTCAAAGATAGCTATTTTTGGTAAAAACCTTCAGCTTGTTGAAGCTGAAGTCTGATGTTTGACTGAACTGTAGAAACATCATATGTAACCATCTCTCCATTGCAGACCCGATATTTTGTAGATAATCGAAAAGTGTGTGTGATTGGAGGCAATGGAGGACAGGGTATTAGCTCTTTCTACAGTGAGCCTAGAAAAGAGTTTGGCGGTCCTGATGGAGGAGATGGAGGAAATGGAGGCCATGTTATTTTGAAAGGTAAAGTTGCATGTCCTTTTTGTCAGGTATACCACAGATTAAGGGATGGCTTACTAAATATTGTCCCTTGTTTAAAGGTATTTTTGATGTCTTTCAACAGACTGAGTGTGAGTGATAGAACTGATAAATATATATGACAGGGAAATGTTTTTCTTTTTCTTCGCTCTATCTGTTCTTTGCAATACTTCCAAGGACAGCCACTGCAAAGGGGATTCTTAAATGATCTAGCTAGAAAATATTTCAGGTCAAACTGATTTAAAAATCTAATACCTCTTTAATATCTCATAACACATGCCTTGGAAAATGCTAAAGTACTTGGTCATCTTCCCACAGTGACACAGATCGCCCCTGATGTAGGATATAAAGCCAACATTTATTCTTTATAGAACTAAACATGCACATTCCAGTTGCGCTTCTTTGACCTTGCCTTTAGTAGTAAAAATGCATGGCACAGCAAACATAAAACTACAAAAATGTAAGCTAGATAAATATTAAAAAAACTAACGTAACGTCTTGGGAGAAAAAGAACAAATCTTGACGGATGCTAGTCAATGCTCTTCTGGAAGACTCTCGGGTACTACAATATGAAGGCTTGCATGGCATTTACCAGCTTTGTATAGAAATCAAAGATCTAGAAGACCAAAAGAAAACTAGTGTCATCTCAGCACTAACACAGGTCCGAGGACTGAAGACCTTATGTTGTCTATCAAACGTTAAATAGAAAACTATTTAGAAATAAATACCAGGAAAGATTCTGGGCATTGATTGGAAAGACTTCATCCCCAGCAAAGAGATCTGAGAAATCATTAATCAACTGCTTGTTCTCACCAGAATCAGAAGGAAGCATTTGGATATATTTGGGGCAGGGACTCTGGATGCCAGCAGAGACTTCCCCCATGAAGCTGTCAAGTGGATACCAACTGATTTGAGGAAATGAGTGTCCAAGAGAAATCTCAAGAAGAATCCTTAGCAGGGAGGGAAGAACAGTTGATGTCAGCACCATAAAGCAGATGGAAGCAGCAACAAATGACTAAGGGGATTGGCAGAAACTAGTGCCTACATTGGCACTGGAAGGATGTAGAATAAATCATATATTAAGTCTCTGACTTTCCCTTTTGGTTCTTGTAAAGAATAATTTTAAATGTTTGATATTTTAAGCTTCTAAAAAATACTTGGTATTTGGGTAATGAATGGTGTCCCTAGCCTCTGTCTGTCAGAGGGGGGTGATGGATGGCAGGAGAGAGATCGCTCGATCATACCTGTTAGGTTCACTCACTCCGGGCACCTGGCATTGGCCACTGTCGGTAGACAGGATGCTGGGCTAGATGGACCTTTGGTCTGACCCAGTATGGCCGTTCTTATGTTCTTATGTTCTTATGTTATGTTCTTTTTTTTTTAATGTTTAGTCACATTACAATACTTCCTTTCATCCTTACATTTATGACATCTTGCATTCCAAAGCATCTCAGAGTTTTACAAACTACATTGACAACAGCAACTTCATTCATCATAGACATGCCTCCACTTCTGTTGTGAAATACAACATTTTTTTTTATTTTTTTTTAATGAACTCATCAGCACTACACACCAACATAAAACAGGCAGTGAGGCATGCCAGTTCCCATTGAGGCTGGCTGTAGGAAGACTACAATGAGAGACAATGTAATTTTGCAAATTGGAATTTGGCCATCATTAATACTGTGCTTTCTAATGACCGCAAGTGGTCAGGATCTGATTTTAGTAATCCTCCAAAAGACAACAATTCCAATTAAACATTCTACAGTAGTATCATACTGAGTTACTGATTCATCACTACTGATTAAGAAGGGAGGGAGTCCCCTCAAGTGGATAATAATAGTTAGCACCTATATAGTGCCAGCACTACTTTGGAGAGTGGTTTGACTGTTTCTTGGAAGTTTCCCTGTCATCTACAGACCAAGTCTGATCTAGGATAGCTTGTGAGATTATTATTTAGTTGTATTACAGTAGCACACAGAGACTCCATTGTTATGGGTCCTGTACAAACAGAGTAAGAGACAGCCTGATGAGACCACAGCTTGTGTGGCATGATTTTTTTTAAAAAAAATAAAGTCAAGACTTTGTGAAACATTTAAAAACACAGTAACTTGTCAGAAGGGGAAAATTTAAAATGAAATTTTAAATTGATTTTATTAGTCCTCATGTTGCAAACACTGTGACTAGCAATGAACTGATGACTGTGAAATGTATTGGTTAAGAATTTTGTTTTGTAGTGGCGTGGGTAACTTCCATTTATAAACTTAACTTAAGCATATAAATAAAACGGTGGAGTTTTACTTCAATAGAATTGACTTTATCATATACCCCTCACTTGGACTCTCTCACTAGCTTATGGAATGCTTCTGTCTGTGCTACACTGAAAAGGATAAAGTGGTCTAAAGATGATTCTACTGTATTTCTTTTAACATAAGAATGATTTTAAAGTGTGTTGTTGTTTTTTTCCTTTATAGCTGACCAGCAAATCAAATCACTGGCTTCAGTCCTCCCATTGTATCAAGGTTTTGATGGAGAAAGAGGGGGAAGTAAAAACTGTTATGGAGCCAATGGTAGATACATTTATATTAAAGTAAGCTACTGTTGCTGACTACTTTAAAAGTTTTATGTGAAAATTCAGGCCTCAGTCCTTCAAAAACTTACCTGTGTGAGTAACTTCATGTATGTGAGTAGTCCTAGTGTGACTAGTCATAAGTGTTCATAGCATCAGGGCTAGTTCACGCACACAGATATGACCAAACCACTTTTGTTCTCATTGTTCATACACCAGAACCTCTCTGAAAGATTATGCTGCATCTGGCTAAAACAAATACTCACCAGCCTTTGCTTCTAGAATTCATATAGGCAGTTCAGATTAACACACAACTTATTAAATTAGAGCCGTGTTTTTCCCAGGCTATCTCTTATACTTAGGACATGTCCATTTTGATGCCAGTCCCTACTATGCTTTTGAGGCTCATGCCTATATTTTCTAGCAATGTTGTTTGTGTGCAGCTCCCATGTGAGAACAGATTTCACACTTCTACTTTATTAGCAAAAATGAAGAGAGGCTTTCCTCGCTTCTAAGCCTTGTCTTCAGTAGAAAGAAAGATTTATTTTAACAGCTCAGCTAGGGTTTATGTTGACCAACTAATGTATTTAAATCTACAAATTGCCTTGTCTCCACTCAGACTTTAATACACTAGCTAACCTAGCTAACACATATTAAAAAGTACCTTTTTTTTTTTTTTTTTTTTTTTTGCCTATGGTAGATACAGCCCTAAGTTTTATACATATGGTTTATGTTCTCCATGAAGTCAACCTTTGGAGTCTGTTTTGGAGCTGTTGAGGCATGATTTTATTTATTTGATAATACATTCTTTGTGGTAATGCCCAAAATCAGGTAAGCACTTTTCAAGTAGAGAGGAAGACAAAACCCAGACAAACCACACACACACACACACACATGCACACCCCAGCAAGGTAGTAATAGTAATGCATCACGTTCAGTTTTTTATTAAAAAAACAAAAACAAATTTCCCATCTACTTATGTCTGTTACTGGTTCCTTATTTTTTAATTTGTTTTAAAATATCAATCATTCTTGCCTAGCTTTTTAGCTACCCAATATGATCCCTAATCTGCTTATGTCCTGTTGGTATCCTGAATTGGTTCACCACCACTTTGTGATATCTGGGACCGGGAACACAAAAAAGCACAAGAAAAAAAGTATGGTACCATGAAAGTTGTAAATGTCCAACAGTGCTCTTTCGGTCTCAAGTGAGAGTGCTTATTTGGCCTCTCCTGCTAGATCTGGAGCCTAGTGACTCTCTTCATACTTTCACCCAGCTGTGTTAGCTCGACCCTGAAAACATCCCCAGCTGCCAGGAACAGCTGAACAGTACTGTTAAGTATTTGAACTTTCATAGTTTGTTTTTGCTTAGGACTTCCTCTTTTTTTCAAGGTTCCAGTAGGCACTTTAGTTATGGAGAATGGGAAAATCATGGTTGATCTTGCTCAGCATGGCGAAGAATATGTTGCTGCTTACGGAGGAACTGGAGGAAAGGGTAACCGGTTCTTTCTGTCCAATGAGAATCGAGCACCAACGACAGCTACTCTAGGAGAATCGGGTCAGAAACGAGTCCTCCATCTGGAGCTCAAGACTATGGCACATGCAGGGCTGGTGAGTATTGCCTTTTTTGTTTTATTAACCTTTGGTATGCACTTCCAAGATGTCACTTGACTAGCTGACAAAGAATGTTGCTTTGCTATATTTTGTTCTCAGCAATGTCAATGATTACTTAGTAGAGTATCCTGAATAATTTGCCCCTCTGTCACTTTTTTGCTACTGCTTTATATATAACTTGATGCCATATCTCTTTGGTAAACGGCTTCATGCCAAATCAACAGGAAACAAGGTAGAGGCTTCAGTAATAATTGCAGTAATAAAACAGTCTCCCATAAATGTCTCTTTAGAATATGTCTTGACATAACACAGGGATTGAATGTATATAGGCATCAAAGTTATCAGGGTTCAAACCCCCAATCTTTGGCACTTAGGGGCTTCTGCGACTGAAGGAGAAATTTTGTATGGTGCTTTTAAAATAATTGGACAAGTGTTTTCTGGGAGACATGATGGCATTCACTGAGATAGCATGTTACACCTAGAAACCATAAGGAGCACTTATAGCTCTTAAATAACATCCCTTCTTAACAAAAACATAATCACCCTTCAGTCTCCTTACTTTGCATTGTTATGAGTATTAAATGTTTAACTTGTTAGCTTTCTGTATAGGTTTCAGATATATAGATTTTGCTCTAGCCTTTAAGTTTGAATGGCATGCTAATGCTAAGTCAATGTATTGTTTAATCTGACTTCATTTTTAAATCCATGCAATTTTCTGATCTCTCTGGTGGAGCTGATGAACAAAGCATTATTTTACAACAGTACGTGAAGTGCATGTTTCTTACAACATTTGTCTAGTCCAGAAGAGCTTTGTAAAGAAAAAGAAATGAACCAGCATGGCTGGTTCAATAAGTTTAACCGTATCTTAGCCTGTGCAGTCTACTCTGGGTCTTAAATTGGCAATACTAAATCCAGCAGTTTGAGTCCTAGCCTGTGCCCATAGAAGCAAATGGGAATTTTGCCACTGACTTCAATGGGAGCATTATCGGGGCTTAAAATTGACCAGGTGAATCTGAGAGTTTCCAGTTAGCTACTGTACTTAGTGTGGCAGTTCAGAATGATTATCCCCAGCAGGCTGGAAAATCTGATTGTTTAATGTAAGTGCTCTTGTCTCTGGACATGCCTCTGTATCTGACAGCATATCCTACAGCTGTTCTAAGGACATGTCTCCCAGCCAAGCATAGGCTTCCTAGGAAAGTGTTTCAAGAGGTAGGCTTTAAGAGTGAGGGAGAAATAGCCTCTGAGAGTGACTGCAATAAAAGAATAAAGAGAAAAATGTTAGGTTACCCACAGAGCATGTTGTGGTTCTGTTACCTTGCAGTCCAAATGAGATGAATGATTCTGGAGAAGGCCCGTTGGTGATAATTACTCCTAGTAGTCAGGTGTATGATAGATCTGCCAATATCCATGACATGGAAAATTCTGACCATGGAAAAAATGACAAGCTTTGTCCGAATCAAGAATCAGATTTTATAATGTATGGCTTCTTTTTTTTTGGAATTTGAAAATACAGATACATAGCTGACAAGTGGTTGACCAACCAGAGATGGGTCTTTTAAAGTAATAAATACAGGTTGAGTAAGACTTGTTTATGCTTGTAAGGAAACTCCTGTATGTTAATGATATAATGAAAAATTAAAAATAGAGAAAATTGTGCACCCAGATATTTTTAGATATCTAAAACTGATGCATTTGTGCATTAATTAATACCTGTACAGCTCTCTGAATTATGACAACTACTAAGGAACTGTTGAGAGATAAAAATATAATATTTGCAAGTAATCACTCTCTTTATTTTGGTTAATTTGGAATTGTGACCTTGTTGAATATTTTGTGTTCCAGGTGGGATTCCCCAATGCTGGGAAGTCATCACTTTTGCGAGCAATCTCCAATGCAAAGCCTGCAGTGGCTTCCTACCCATTCACAACCTTAAATCCACATGTAGGCATTGTTCACTACCAAGACTATGAACAAGTGGCAGGTATGAGTTACGAGATTTTGTTTATATAATAACTACTTTTAGTTGTGACATCTGATTGTCTCCCTTAATGTCCCTACTTGAGACAATAAAAATAAGACTGTAAAAATGACTCTAAGAGCTTACTAGTTCTAGGGAACTACAAACCTGATATAAACGTGAAATAGATTTTAAACCTTGTATTGTATTTCATGGCTGTACTCTTGACCTCAGACTTCTGAGCTGATTTCAGAGTCTCTGGTGAAATTACTTGATTTTTTCAGGGCTGCAGGAGACAAAGAGACCAACTCATACAATGCCACCTTAGAGATGACATTGAAAGGGAGCTATATAAATACCTCCATCGACAGACAAATAGAACCTTTTCAAGTTAAATGTGTTGTGTTCACATTCAGTTTTCTCTCATTTATAGTTGCTGATGTTCCTGGTATAATAAGAGGAGCTCATCTAAACAGGGGCCTTGGATTGGCCTTTCTGAGGCACATAGAACACTGTCGCTTTCTCTTATTTGTGGTGGATCTGTCTGTGTCTGAGCCATGGATTCAGCTCCAAGACTTAAAATATGAACTGGAGCAGTATGAAGAAGGCTTGTCGAAGAGACCTTCTGCTGTCATTGGGAATAAGATTGATCTTCCTGAGTCGAAGGCTAACTTGCGACTTCTTAAGGAGCGAGTGGAACAGAGAATCATCCCACTATCTGCATTGACAGGAGACAATCTGGAGGAATTATTGTTGCACCTAAGAGACTTGTATGATGCCTATGTAAATACTGAACAATCACGTAGACAAAACCCAGTCAGATGGTAGGAACTGGAGCTCGCATGAGTCCTAGGCTGAATGGAGGAGTAAATAAAATCATTTATCACCGGATGTTCAACCTGTGAAACTCTTTGCCAGAGGATGTTGTGAAGGCCAAGACCATAACGGGGTTCAAAAAGAACTCACTAAATTAATGGAAGCTCCATCAAGGCTATTAGCCAGAATAGGCAGGGGTGGTGTCCCTAGCTTCAGTGTGCCAGAAACTGGGAATGGGAGACAGGGAATGGATCACTTCATTACCTGTTCTGTTCACTCCCTTTGGGGCACCTGGCATTGGCCACTATCTGAAGACAGGATAATGGGCTAGATGGACTATGGGTCTGACCCAGTATGGCTGTTTTTATGATGTATGTCTGGGAAAAGCATGGGGCACAGGATACAACATACAGATTTATTCTTAACTACTGCACCAAAAAAAATCGAACTATAAGCATTTCCTATTTTTGCGGCCTTTAAATTTAGTTGGAAAAAGTTTTTGTGAGACTTGTGGTGATGTGCGTAACAAGTTGGCCTGTAACTTAGGGAAACTTGTGTACAAATTCTGCTTTATAGTAGGTTATACTAGACAATGAGTTTTTGGCCCTGGAGTGATAAAGTGATCATGGGTTGCACAAATTGTACCGGGAGCTATATCTGCCTGATGGTTGTAATAAAGTAGGCTAGGGTTGTATTCTCACAGACAGGAAATGTTCTCTTTCCACCTGTTTTCTTTTGTGGACAGTGTTCCTGTTCGTTTGCCTTTCATAAAGTCATTTCTTCCTCAGAAGAAGTCTCTTCTGCATGTTCTTTGCCCAGGTATATTTTTGTATGCATGTGAGACTATTAATATTGCTGTCTTGATGGTTGAAGATCCAGAGGGTGTACACTAAAATCATTTATTGAGCTTCAGGAGGAGAAACAGAAGTTGCTGTAATGGTACTATCCTTTCATGTTCATCATAGGTAGAATGGGACCCTTTAATCTCTATCAACAGTGAAACAGTTCCTCCAAATGGACTGTTTGTGTAAGTTGCCAAAGCCAGCACTGGGAAACCATTTGTTAATCTCTTTCCACAGAAATTCTAATATGCTATTGATATACTGAGAATAAGACACACATGAGAAGTCAGGAGAGGCAACCATTCTTGGGTCATTATTTATTTTGAAGGATGATAGAATATAAGAAGAATCAGATTAATTTTTACTTCCAGGCCAATAATCTGAAGTTGCAAACACCCTATATTTTTTTTATTATACCAAGAACATACAGTAAGAACCATCAGAGCTTGTAGACATTCCATCTTACACTGTACAGCGTCACTTTTCAAGAAATTAAAAGGACAGGTCTTAAAGACAGAGGAGGTTTTTATAATATATTTTGTTAGACCAAATGGAAACATTTATTCCCTAAAATAGTATTGGTTTTTAACTAAACTTATTTAGCTGACAGTGAAGATTTCATGCTGTTAAATTTAAACCTTAAACATATCCACAGCAGCCATCACCTCTCCTCTAATTGCAATAGTGAGTTACTGAGGAGGATAAAAATCCGCTGCAGTGCTCCTTTTTAATAACTTTCCTTGGCTCTAGGGAAAGTGACGATTCTCTGAACTTCAGCTGATTTGCACACACATTTTGCCTAATTTGTATATTCCCAAGCATTGCTAACATTTATGAGGAGCACATCCTTACGAGAGTGGCTCATTGGGCCCCGTCGTCGTTAAGTTTTGAAGGAAAGTCCCAAACCTTCCTGATGTATCAGCTTTGAAGAATAATCAAGGCAAATCTCAGAGCTGTAGCCTCCTTCTAGCTTACGTACCGCCTGGATTGATCTCTAGCTATGCCCTTAAGACAGTCTGACTGGGTGTTCACAGGTGTTCCTCACTGGTGGCCTTTTTGAGCTATGGAAGCTCTTGGTAGCCATGTGCCCGCCGACCATGTACTGGTATTCCTTGGTGTAAACACTTTGTAATTCGTTTGTCTTCCATACTAAGTCTGGACCAAAGAAAGCTATCAAAATGAAACTGGTGCTGCTGGTGGAGACAGTTGCTGGGTTCAGTTACACACATTCTCACTGCTGATCTTGTTTTGCTACTTAATATGAAGCAGATGTGAATAAGGTTCCTAGTTACTTGAGTGCAAAGATCTATGTATATAATGTGAAAGAAGAGCTATGCCCCTTATTCATCAGGAACAATTATACAATCGTAGGACTGAAGGGACCGTGAGAAGTTGTTTAGTCTAGTTTCCGCCCTCGTGGCAGAACTATGTACCGTATATGTTTTAACTGAAAATACTAGGTTGACAAAGGAAATTAGTCTCACAGGTGGAAAGGTATTGGGTGAAAGAAGGAGGAAAAAAAAAAAAAGCTGTTGTAAATGAAATATGCTACCCGCAAAGGAGGCACATACCATAGGATCTGCTCCCAGTCCCACTCCCTTGTCCTACCACATGACTACCTGCATCTCACTGTTTTCCCCCATTGAAGTCCTTGAAGTCTACTTTTCTTTCGCCATATTGCAAGTTCACAGGAACCTGGATGGAAGAGATGAAGATCTTATTTCATCTGAGAATGAACCTCATTTTAATGTGAAGTGAAGTCCTAACTAAAACAGTATTTGTTATTAGAAAAGCTTTAAATATATATTGTTTCAATATTCAGCAATTTGCTTGTATTAATAGTCCCTTTTAATTTTCCAGAAGGACTACAGAAATGAATGCAAGAGCATTTTGGTACAAGCCATATTTCTGTTCAGTTTTTGCTGTCCTCTCTCCCTCCTTGCTGCTGTTTGCTCAGTAGTTAGGTTTCCCATTTAATCAAGGGAACTACATTTTGCTACTCCTGTCTAATTTTAACTAGGTCACCGAATAGTAGTTTCCAGTTAGATGATCTGCCAACCCGGTTTGGCATGAGCCTTGACTTCTTTGTATGCAACTAATGAGAGCTAGCAGGATCTTTGCCATACTCAGTACCATTGGAAAGAATATGCTTCCTAAAGTGCTATGCAATTTAACCCTGCTGCAGTTTGCTGAACTCCTCCAAAGAATGAGATAATTTCAAGAAAATGGCCATTTTACAGTATCCAGTAGGTTGGCAATGATTTATACTTTTTAATAATAAAGTGCTGGAGACAGATTTACTTTTTAAATTTTTGTTATTGTTTTGCCTGTTTTGAAAGATGGTTTGTTTAGTTTCTCCATGGGTTTTGTGAGTAACTTGTTTATACTGTTGCTGAATGAAATGTTGTTTGTAATTCTACTCTTGAATACAAAGATCATTACAATACAACTTTGAGGCCAAGCAGAAATCTTTTACTATCAGTTAACTTTTAACAATGAGAGTAAGTGCTGCTGCTTGAACATTAGCTTTCACATAATTTGATTCCCTCTCCAGGTTAGATATTTGCCACTGGTGCACTATTAAACTATTTTCATCATTTTAAAAAATTGTTTTGCATCCCACCCTATTTACAGTAATGCCCTAGGCACCTGAAATAGACTGTTTCCTTGCTTTATTCCTTGGGCATGTCCACTGAGTTCTGTTAGATTGCTCATGAGTGTTGTGTTGGTGTAAATTTTGAAAAAGAAAGCTGCCATGAAATATAACTTCAAAAACAAATACAGAAAATTATTATACTTTGCAAGTATAAAGATAGGGAAAAGTCAGATTTTTGATAGTGCCTTTAAGTATATTGAATGCATATATTTTAAGTCCTACATATTGCATTACTAACAAAATACCTATCTAAATTCACTTCACCTAATGTTTTAAAGTGATTTTTTTTTAAGGCATTTGCCATCTGTTGAATTGACAGCCATGAAAACTGAGTTCCTTTATCCACAGAGCAGACAAGTCATGCAAGTTTCCTTTCGCTACCCAACCATAGTTACTATGTTTGCTTGTTCCATCCCTGGCTCCTCTTACCTGCCTGCTGGTAAGGCTGTGAATTAATGCCAATTTTTGTTGTAAAGGTGATGGTTTTAGTGATGTGGACAGCTGATGAATAGGATCTGTGCTGGGACCACCACTCACTTCGCATAAATATTTCTGTAAGTTTAATGGAAGCCTCACTAAGTTTGACAGCAGGGGCCAAATTTTGAGACCTCCTTCATGAAAAAGCATACCTATTTCTATGTGCAGTTGCTGTGATTGCTTGCGCAAGTCAAGTGATAGGCATTTGCACAAAGTGAATATGTGCATGCAATTATTGATTGTGCACACAAATTAAGTGCAAATCCATGTGCAGAACTTTGAAAATGTTGGCCCATAATGTGTGAGCATTTCAAGAGATGGTTGATGTATTAATATCATTGCTCTTTATGAGGTTCCCTTTGTAATATTTATAATGAGAAAAGAAGTCTAGTTTCTAATAGGTCATACTGAGAGTGATCTGCAAATTTTGGCTGAAGTTACTCTCAATAAGTGCGTTGTTCCCTGTGATCACCCTAAGTTTTAAAATAATAGCTTTATCAAGCTTTTCACTTTGAATAAATGAATGTAGCAAAGGCATAATTGGCCTCACCTCTGAGACACTACTTCCACTTGTTCTACAGACTACTAAAATGAATGAGTGGGGGATGAGTGCATTGAAAACAAAAAGCTTGATGGTTACTCTTATGCCAGACCACTGTGACTCAGCTGGTGAGGATAATAACAGTCTTCAGTGTTCCTAATGTGTTCACCAATCAGGGTCTTTTCAGAGCTGTGTCCACATTGTGTCAACCTATGCCATATAGCACGTGTCTCAGCTCTGATGGAAAATCACTCCGTATTTTTTGTCCGTTTAGAATGAACGCAAACAAAATGTGCGCTACCTGAACCTAATATTTAAGGATGTGTAGAAAATGCAGAAACCAGAAGCTGAGATGCCCAAGTACTGTGGATGCAGTAGTTATTCTCCAATAAAAGAAAGAGATGTTTCTTTTTCAGGATGGCTCCATTTCTATGGTGAAATAATTTCCTCAGCAATAGAGGAGGATGGAGTTTAAAGCTCTGATCCAGCAAAACACTTTAAGCATGTGAGTGTTTCCACTGAAGTCAAGTTTAAGTTTGTGCTTAAGCCTTTTGCTGGAGTGTAGCCTTAATTGCCCATTAAACCCAAGAGGGGGCATCTTGGCTGGCCAAAATCTAGAAAGGGGAGGGGACACTAATTGGATTAACATCCCCCAATTGCTTAATTTTGAAAGCAATTATATGCCTGATCCCACACCAATGAAATGACATGGCATTTTGCTATGAACTTGAATGTGAGCAGAATTTGACCCTGTGTGCTCCTGGGTCGGATCTGGTGCACCTTATTAAGCAATGGGTTTTTACATCACCTATGGAACGTTGGTTATTGTGCACCATATCACACTTAACAGGGTAAGAGGGCCACAGAGTAAAAAGCTGCTGTCTAGTTCTTAAGTGGATATTGGAGAGAGAGAAAACAGACCCTTCTTCAAAGTAAAGCAGGAATTTAAACAGGAAACTATTTTTCTGGCTTCTGAGTGGACTGCTCTTCAGCTGTTCTGGTGCTCCCTGTTTAAGAACAGCTAGCGTGATCATAATTATCAATGCTGAAAGAGATCTGGCTGTTGTCAGCTGTGTCATCTTTTTACAATCCATCACTAAGACTCCTCTGGGGAGCTGGAGCAGATAATAAAGCACAGGTTCAGCTTACAGATATTCTGGTCTCTTCACTTGCTGCATGTACTGTTAATCCTTTAGAAGCTGCTTCAGAATTATTATGTCTTTATTGATACAATTCTCCAACCGTGTATTAAGAACTCAGATAATAGGGAGAGATGATCCCTGTCCCAAGAAGCTTAGGCCCACATCCTGAGGCGTATTTGTTTACCTGACTCTATTAATCTCAATGGGAGTTAGATGCCTAAACAGCTTTGAACACTTGGGCCTTACAGTCTAAAGGCCAGAGTCTGATACTGTGCCCATGAGTGATCCCACTGAGTCAATAGGGCTATTCTGCTATGTTGCTTAACATGGATAAGGGAATCAAACTTGCTGTAAATAAGGATTAGGTGTGACTAGGGCAGACAACAGAAGTGGGGCGAATGTAGGAACAGAAAGAAGCAACACAAGTTAGTGGGATTCCTTGGCATTATAAAACATCTTGTTTGTGATTTGTGCTGGGTACTGGTCTGCACCATCTTTCCTCAGCCTCAAGCACCCTATTTCAATGTACCCCACACCCAGGTAGCAGTCCAGGGACAGGGGAAAGAGGAGTTTTTCATCATTATGAAAATGGCTTTGTTGACATTTTCATTACGCAATAGGCACATCTTGTTTTACTATGTATCCTTGTCCTTCAAAGAGAGGCTCCATAGTTTTCTTCATCACTGGCAACTACAGTTATGTCTACCACTGGCTAGTTTTCCCCATTACATTCAATATAGGGATGATAATGCCTGCTCTGTGGGGTGTTGTGTAGCTTATTGTGCTTTAGAAACTTTAAAGATTTAAGATTCCCAGATGGCAGACTGTGTGTGTAAATTAGGATGATGGATGATTTGACCACCTGAGCTGCTCTCCTGATGCACTTCACTTCTGAGTTACTTTATACATAGTCCAAGTATGGTTACATAAGTGCCCATGTTTCTGAGCCAAACATCATTGCTGGCATGACATAGGACAGGTAATCTATCAACCTTCTTTTCTTCAAGTTGAGTGGGTACTTTCTCTTTCACTCTCCCATGCAGATGCAATTATTGTATTTATCTAATATTCCTAGTTTGAAAGAAAATTGTCTAAGTCATCCTTAATAGCATCTAATTTTTTCTTATCCACTGAGTCCTGTTCTTTGGCTTTGTTTGAATTAAACATCATTTTGATTTTTCTGAACACTCCTGATTCTGTATTCATTACTGGTTAGGTTCAGTTCTCATCTCACTGCTGTAAGTGCTTTTATGATCTTTCTTGTATGGGTGAAGGCACAAGACTAGCAATGCTGCTAAGCCATGTAATTACGGTTCATAGGTGTCACAGGAATGCCTGCTTGCTCAGTGTAAGTAAAAGATAATGGGTAGGGCCCTACCAATGATCCATTTTGGTCAATTTAACGGTCATAGGATTTAAAAAATCATAAATTTCATTATTTCGGTCATTTAAATCTGAAATTTGATGGTGTTGTAATTGTAGGGATCCTGACCCATAAAGGAGTTGTGGGCGGGTTGCGGTATTGCTACTCCTACTTCTGCGCTGCTGCTGGTGGCAGTACTGCCTTCAGAGCTGGAGTGCGGCAGCTGCTGGCCGGGAGCCCAGCTCTGAAGGCAGAACTGCCAACAGCATTAGTGCAGGAGTAAGGATGGTATTGTCACCCTTACTTCTGCACGGCTGCCTGCAGAGCTGGGCCCTCAGTCAGCAGCCGCCACTCTGGCTACCCAGCTCTGAAGGCAACAGCACAGACGTTAAGGGTGGCATGATATCGTGTTGCCACTCTTACTTCTGCACTGCTGCCTGTGGGGTGCTGCCTTCAGAGCTAAGTGCCCGGCCGCCCAGGTCTGAAGGCAGTGAAGAAGTAAGGGAGGCAATACCATGACCCCCTAAAATAATCTTGTAACCTCCCTTTTGGGTCAGGACCCCCAGTTTGAGAAACAATGGTCTCCCCCATGAAATCTGTATAATATACGGTAAAAGCACACAAAAGACCAGATGGAGTAGAAGCTATTTGCAGAATTAATAAAACCTTTCTGTGTTACTCTGAATTTGAGGGGTTTTTAATTGTAACTGTTACTATAAAAGTTCCTGGCTAATAAATGGAAGATTTTTATAGGCAATCAATATTTTAGAAATATAAAATATAGGCTTTTGTGGAGTTCTAGCCTGTGAACTGCTATAGTCACAATTTTCAAAATTTTCATTAAACCAACATTTTTATTTCACTCTTGATGCTTGCTTCCTGCCATCGTTAATTACCCTTGAGATTAACATTACTGCTTTACGGACATGTGAAACCGCACCACCACCACCATCACATAGTAATCAACCATTGATGGAATTGTAGCTATTTACTGTCTACATCTAGATGATTCAATCTTCTACTAAATGTGGAAAATGCTCATGGAAGAAAAAAAATATTTGCAGAAGGCACTATAATTGCTAAAACAGAGGTTGTCAAGAAAACATCTGTGATATTACAGATGAAATATCCATGTTTTGATTATCTTATTCATGAAATCATATTGTTTTGTGACTATTCATTTCCTGTTGTTTTCCTGTATTACAAACCAGAAAGATGAATCTGGCCAGCTACTTTGCTTTGTCCAGATCGAACACATTTGTCATATTTTTAAAATAACCTAGTAAAATGTCACTTTATTAAATTGACATTCTACTGCATAATTTGTTTTAAATAACATGATTTGCTTTACCCCAACCAACCCCACATCCTTGCAGAAAAATACCATTCAAGTTTTAAGGCATCAGTTCAAATAAAACAATAATTGTTACAGAGAGCTCTTCCTACAACCATTCTCTTATTAATAGTAATTTGTCTGCCTAGAAAGTCTAACCCTGCAGCCCCGTTTCACAAGAGGGCTTATCTGAAGTATTGGGCCAGTGCTACCTTTCATCTCCAAAGTGGTACTTTAGCTTCTGTTATTGTAGTATCTGAGTGCCTCACAATTTGTAATCTATCTAATTGTGATATAGAAAATATAGAGACATTCATTCTTCCTTCCCTTAATGACAATGGCATTGTTCCATCCACTGCAAAATGAACACCTAACCCTAGCTTTGCCACATATCCCTGTCCTCACACCACCCTGGGAGGCAGGGCAGTGCTATTAGCCCCATTTTACAGATGGGAAACAGAGGCACGGTGAGACTAAATGACATACCCAAGGTCCTAAGAAAGTCTGTAGCAGAGAAGGAATTTGAGCCCAGTTCTTCCAATACCTAGCTAGTGCTGTACCCAGTCAAACACCCTTCCTCTCTCCAAGCACTTCACAGACTATTCATTGTAATAACTAACCCATACATCACACATTTTCATCTGTCGCTGTCCAAGTGTTTTACAAAGAGGTGAGGAAACAAAGTGAAATGATTTGTCTAAGTTGCTCCCAGTTCTGTGCCTTGGACACCAGACCAAAGCTGCTTCCCTAAAATCTGAACTTCTCTTCACTCTGGTGAACAAGGTATTGGAGAGGAGTGAATAATTTATTCATGGAATTTCACTTCTTTTTTTAATGCTCAGGAGCTGTCTGTGAACAGAACACAGATAGTGCAAATGCATTCCCTTAATTTGACAATGTTCAGGAGTCTTTTCAGTAAATAATTCTTGGCCTGTAGATCAAAGGGTAAGTATTACAATCTAATACCCAAGTCACACTAACCCATGTAACCTAGGTAAGTTATGTAACTACCTCGCTTTTTAGTTAAGATTTTTCACTATATCTCTAGGGGCCATTGGCACGTACTAAAAAAAAACCCCTGTTTAAGTGATATATGAAATAGATCAATATGGTATGAATTTACAACTGAACACAGTTTAAATATTTGCAGTTCATACTGTGTCAGTTCTATTGATTATCCAACCAAGCAGAAGAAACAATTCCACATGACTGACTTACGGAGCTGAACTGTTAGTTAACTGAATTGCAAAATTTACAATTGAGTGCATGGTTTGAAATGTGTTTTTAGTGAATAATTCAGCATTTGAACTAAAAAAAACCAACCCTTTCCCCTGGTACTTCTACTAGTAAAGCTTGAGTGCTTATGTATTAGTGAAAAGTAAATAGAAAAGCATTACAAACACAATTGACATTTTCACATAACCTATTTTCAGAAAATAGTTTCCACAACTCTAGTAAATAATCAATATATTCATTGTGCTTGCCAACTCAGTATCCAGCAGCACAACACCGCTTATTCACACCTTATATTGTATATATTTCCTTAGGATTTTTTTTAACTTACTCAAATTCACATTTTGGTTTTTTGAGGAGTGTTGTAGTTAGTTTTTTCAGTAGGATGCATGATCTCATCTCTTACTAGAGCATCGTCTGAGTGCTTATTGTTAATATTATCCCCCATTTACAGATGGGAAAAATAAGGCAGAGAGCTGAAATGAGTTGCTCAAAGACATCAAGCAAGCAAGCGAGTGGATGAGCCAGGAAGGAAACATGGGAGTTCAGACTTAGATTACCACAGTAGTCATTTTGGCCTTAAATCTATGAATCTACAAGGTCTCTGCTCCCAGCCATATGCTCAGTGCTTTACTGTGCCATCTTTCAAAAGGAAAGATGAGTGAGAAAGATGATGATTGTAATGTTAATTCCCCAATTTACGTGATGCAGCAGTCCAAGTCCTCAGAATGGAAATATTTAAATTCCCGGGAACCACAAGTTCAAATCTCTGCAGAGCTGACTTGGTTCTTCAGCTTCCTTAGACAGATAAATTTGTTCCACACATTACACTGTGCATGGAAAATTTCAGATGAGAACATCCCCTGTATTGAGATACCTGCTTTAGGTCAACATGGGAGGTGTTGGCATCTGTGTCCTTAGCCAAAGTTTTGATTCCTCCACTTTGCTTCACAAGGTGTACTGAGCTGGTTGTCATTTGTAGAAGTTGACTTCCTGCTTCTCTCCAGCTTAGCAGTGGCAGCACGTCAGTGGTCCTCTGTCTATATAGTTTTGTAAAGTACAAAGTTCAAGGTGAAGGAGCGGATTCTTTGAACTCCAGAGCCATCTGCTAATATCCATCTTCATCTGGCATCCAGCCCCCCAGACTGTCCCCCATCCTCAATAAAGGAACAAGTACCTCCAAATCACTAGATTGTCAGCAGAGAAATACTTGACAACTGTGCGCTCTCCGAGTGGCCACGCGATAAGGAGAATGGAGACCCCCCCCCCTCCAACTGCGGGTGGAAAGTGAACATGTACTAATGCCTCCAACTCCCCCAATGTGCCTCCTCATTTTTTGTCCAATGGAGAAAAATAAGATGCCCATAGTAGGACTGCATGAAGGGGCTGGGCTAGCCTAGCTGTGAGGTGCCAAGTTTATGCTTGTATCCGTGCAAAAGCACCTATTTGCTACAGCCCAGACTTGGAAACTATAATTTGGAAGGACTGGCAGAGCAGGGGCTTTAAGATTTCCCAGTGTTGTCCCTTTTCCAATGCTAAAGCAACGTTATAACTTGCTACCCTCCGTGGAGGGGCAGTGCTTACAGCTGCTAAAACACATCCTAACATATCCTTTCGTTCCAGATCCCCTTAGGGCTGTCAGTTGCCCGAACTACTTAGAAATGCTGCATAAACTCCCCAAGCCCATGTCTGTCGTGTATGCTTTGCTAATGAAGAGGAACCCCATTGGTCTGGAGTTCTTTGTGGAAGCATGGGGAGGGGAATAATCCTTGAAATAATCCTATTGGCATCCAGTCCTTGAAATAATCCTATTGGCAAAGTCTATTATGTAATGTTAAAAATGTGTCTGTGGCTCTTAGGCGATGCCTGCTAGAACACAAGATTGTATTCAAAATGTATTGGACACCACAAAGGTTGTAGTGCGAGACTCTTCCTTCCCACCTCTTATCCAGGTGTGTCTTTTCTTATTTTATGATTGTTACCCTCACCCTCACGTATAATGTCTGTGCTCTTGTCTGATCTTGCAGCTTTGACAAGTTGTAAAATTGTGTAACTGAATAATTTTCTTGGTGATCCCAAGAAGTATTAGGAAACACACATCCAAGCTATAAGTCATTTACCAGTTTGCACTTTTTATTCTCTGTTTCTTTATGAAAATCAATACAGAATTAATCACCAAAACAAAAAAACCGAGGGTATGTCCTGGACTTGACTTGTATAACATCTCTTGAGTAATGGTTAAAGTTCATGTTTCCAGAAGGTACAATTTAGATTTTAAGACCCAGTAGTATACATACTATTATTTGATCCCAGTCTATTTAAAAGTAGTTACACCAAACATATTAAGTAGCAATTTAGCTGTAATGGTCTATTAAATTTGTGCTTGTTGGTGTGTAAATTATTTTCTCAATAGACAGTAATGACTCCGCTTTGTCAATCCTCGGTCAATTCATAAAAGCAGCAGGGTGCATATGCAACCTGATGATCAGGGAATTACGCATGTAATTCCTGTTATTATTTATTGTTAAGTAAACAAGCTCTAATACCCAATGCTGGGGCTGAGTTTTTGCTTAACTCTTAATGGCTAACGTGTTTACCAGAATAGCCACTTCTTTTCTAGCAGAGAGCTGCTTGTTTTGGGACATCTTGAGTATAAATATTGAATAAAAACCATTCATTTTGTTCACGGGGGATTTGTATTGCTAAATCCTCAGGTATCACACTAAAAAATTAATCCAAAATCTGTTAAAAATCCAGATGAGATGTGTTAAAATAAGGCCAAATATCCAGGTGAGGGATCCACTTGACATGGGTACGTTCATGCATATAATGGGTGCCTGTGCATTATTTGTACACACATTAAACCACATTTACCCATCCAGATCTCACTTCCTGTTACCTTTGGTGGATGGTTGTATGACTATTGCAATATGCTTAGGGATTGTTGAGTGTATATTTAAAAATTAAAAATGTAATTGCAGCTTAGTGAATGCAAAGGCTGTCCCTGCATTTGTGGGGTTGCACCCATTCCCTCTACAGATGAACATTTTCTCCTCACACTTGCACTGCAGGTAATTTAGACCTTTAATGAGGGGCAGCTCTGATATGAGGGACTCTGGCTTCTATTCCTGATTGCTGCTGACTTACTGTGTGATCTTGGGCAGATTTCTTTAGCTCTTTAGGCCTCAATTACCCCATCTACAAAATGGAGTAGTAATTCTTACCAACCTCAGAAAAGCACTTCAGGCTGTGTGGGTGAATAGTGCTATATACTTACAAAGTATGATTAACTTCAGCTGAGTTTTTCCAGATATGATTTTTTTGTCTCTTAATATTATAGCTTTAACTACTACTTGGCACATTTTTAAACTGAAGCAGGCTCCAAAATTTTACAAATGCAAAACAACCAACAACAACAATACTATCCTGTCCCCCCCCCCCACCCCCCGCACAAATCTTACTATGTATAGTGTATGTACAGCCCTTAACACAATGGGGTCTCAAGCTCTGGTGGGGCCCCTAGGCACTAGCCTAATGCAAATACTAAAATAAAAAAGAAGCTGCATGCAATACACTGAGTGGATCTTAGTATCCTTTGGATAACTCATGTGTTAACATTTAAAGGACGAGTCCTGCAATCCATCCTCAATTCTTAGCTGGGGAGACACCCATTGAAGTGAGATGAATAAAGGCTGAAGGATCCAGCCTCGATTTAAAAAACAACCATTTGTGTTTGTCAGCTTCAGCCTGAGAATCGCTGAGAAATGACAAGTTGACTCTAAACTAGCGTCTGTCCACCCTACTTCTGTGATGTAAACCCAATGTTCATTTGCAAACAAGGAAGGGAACCATTCGGCATCCTGACAAATCAAAATATAATCAGATCTTCCTGATTTCAGAGAACATTCTGCTTGGCAAGTCTCATTAATTATCTCAGGCAGGTGTTTTTCAACCAAAGCTCACTCATTTGTTGCCCTTTCTGCTGCCTCCTGCTTGAGCTAATGAAGCCTCAGTGATATATTTGGAATAATGGAGCAATTTATGTAACCACAGGTTAGGGCAGCACAAGTAAGGAATCCTGACTAGAGAAGAGCACTAAAGAGGAGCTGCAGGGGCAATGTCTATGAGCAGAGACATCTCATTATCAGTGATTAAGGAGGAAGTATTCCAGCACTGGGGAGGGGGAAAGTAGCTGTGTTTTAAAAATGTTGTTTGATAGCTAGTTAATATGCAGATGCTGCTCTGTGGAAGGATCAGACTGAGACTTCATTACCATGGCTTTTACATCCTGTAGTGTTTGTAGTTAGAGCAAGGGATTGCCACTACTTCCCTGGGGTGATTCATTTAGGGCCTGATTCTTTGAAAAAATGCATGTGCACATTTCATGGTCGCAGAAACGTCTTTGTGTTTGCCAGCATTGGCTGCACAACCTGGATACTTCTGCATGAAAGGAATTGTTTAGCTCACCGGCAGTGTGCTTGCACAACTCTCTGGTTTAGGCATGCCATCATGGCGACTCCTCTCACATGTTTTTGAAAACCAGGTCCTCTGGGCCTCAGTTTCCCCCTCTATAAAATAGAGATAGGAATACCTTTTTCACAAGTGGATGACAAAGATTAGTTGGGGGTGTACAAAGTGCCAGGGTGTAATCCTGAGACCATTTTTGTACCCTGTTCATATGAGTAAATCTGCAGAAGACAGTAGGATGAATCAAGTTTGCAAGAGCTACTTGCATGAATGAAGGTTGAGGGTCAGACCCTACTAGACTAATTGCTGAGTGAGAAATCATTATTTTATTTCCTCAGATCGTGTATGGGGTATGCAGAAGGCTCCTTGGTTCCTACCACTCAGTGTTATCTGCCAGTCAGACTCAGACAGACGTGTATCTTCTAAACACTAAAATCCAGCATAATGGTAAGTAACCCTTGAGGGCATTTTTGCATTAGTCATCGGCCACTTTGAAGGAAGCTTCAAGCACAGCTGCATCTCTCATGATACTTGTTTGGTACGAAAACCAGGGCTCAAGTTTGACCTCACATACAGGCACGATGAGCTGGTTTTCCTTTATTTCTGCAGTGCATTAGCTTGCATTGCAGGCAGGAAGCAGTGCAAGCACGTTCCCCACACAGTCTATTAATGACTGAAAACACTTTTCAACCTTCGCCACTGTAATTCAATCAGAAGTGACCTCAGAACTGTGAAATGCTGCTAGAAAAGGAGTTTTTCCTGAAAGGCAAAGTTTAGGGCTGGATTTTCCTCCCTCCCACCCCCAAATATATCACTGAGGCTTCATTAGCTCGTGTCTTTCCAGCCTGAAGCGAGAACTGTTCAGGTTGAAAATTAATACTAGATTATCCAACCTGTCCTGCCCTCCTCCTCCTAGTCAGCTCAGATGCCAGAGGAGGTAGCTTAGAGCTGAGCAGTAGCTATAAAACACCTAAATCACCAGGATTTACAGGGTAAAATCTCAGCAGAGTTGACTCACTCCTTCCAGCTTGCTAGGTTGAGGAATTAAATTCATTGTTTACGATGTGTGGCTCTTTCTGACAAACTCTTAAAAACAAATAGTTATTAAAGAGCTCATGTCATTTTGTGCAAGAGAGAATTTTCCCTAGGTGCTAACTAACATTTCCTTTCTCTTGCATTGTTGTAAAGGGTGCTCCTGGAGGCCTACCTCCAGCCTTGGTTGGTTTTAACACAACATTTTGGAACGCAGAGCACTCATTTCAGAATTTCTTGGGAAAAAGTCTATAGGCCTTAGGTGTATGTGGGTGTGTGAGAGAGGGGGAATTAACACTAACTGTGTACACTCCACCCTCCAGAACTGCTATATGAATTGTGTGGTCATTATCTGTGATTGCACATGCCAGCCAGCTAACTGCAAGTATAAATTAGGCATCCAACTGCCAATTAGGCATGCAAGAGTCAGACCAATTCAAGGCGTGATTCAGTTTATCATTAAGGTTGCAGCACCTGCTTTTGTATTTTATGCATGCTGTATTTTGGGTTGGAGGGGTTAGTTTTCATGTTCTAAATAGCACAATTATGAATTTTGGTCTAGAACAAAGAACAAGAAGTTAGTTTTTTAATCCCCCTATTCAAAATAGGTGAGGATTTTCTTTGCTTAAGCAAGTGATTGGTTTTAAGCACCTGCTCACATGCCTTGTTGAATAGGGATACTTCAGCATGTGTTTAAAGGCTTAATTGGGGAGCACTGATTTTTTTTTTTTTAGTGCACAAACACCACAAAATATTAAACAGTGTGTTTTTTCAAGCTCATTCCTTTCCCGATGTGCTCCTCCGAGCCCCTGGAACATTCCATGTGTGTTGCATCTTTATGCAGAAGCTGAGATCTGATCTCTTCAGGAATTCTTTCTTTACTATCTAAAGCAGGGGTAGGCAACTTATGGCACAGGTGCCAAAGACAGCACGCAAGCTGATTTTCAGTGGCACTCAGTGTCCAGTCCTGGCCACTGGTCTGGGGGGCTCTGCATTTTAATTTAATTTGAAATGAAGCTTCTTAAACATTTAAAAAATCTTATTTACTTTACATACAACAATAGTTTGGTTCTATATTAAAGACTTAGAAAGAGACCTTCTAAAAACATTAAATTGTATTACTGGCACTTGAAACCTGAAATGAGAGTGAATAAATGAAGACTTGGCACACCACTTCTGAAAGCTTTCTGACCCCTGATCTACAGGTTGGTCGCCCTGAACCTTGGGGTACCTAAAATCCAAACCCGGCTCCAGATGATAAAGGCCTTTTCTGTATGACAAGTGAACCAAACCCCTGGATTAGAAAACGCCAGTGTTCAGGATGTTTGGAATAAGAGTCAAAAGTTGGGCCTTGATGCCACGGGAGATCAGGGATGGGGGGTGCAACCCAATGGACTCGCTTGTCTGCTTTTTGCATTGAATATTATTTCTTATAATGCAGCATAATTGTATTAAATGATACAAGTCAGGTTTATTTCTACACAGACACGCACTGTCAATCTCTTCTTCTTATATTCCAGTGGGGTGTATGTACGCTGCAGCATGCCGAAAGACCTGAAAATCATGTTTCCCTGGAAACTACTTTAGCGAGAAATGATACTTTTCTCATATTGGATTTGAGAATTTATATTAGATTTGGGACTAAGTTTTCTGAAGATTCACAGTACAGCAATGCTCATGCAAAATTTAAATGTTCCCTCCATCTATACTTTAAATGTAGTTATAGGATTCCTTTACCTCATGTCCCTGGTCTTCACTCTTCATTTTATTATGGACGACTACAAATAAAGGCCATCTCCCCAACAATGCTTATTTGGAAATGACCCTAACCCACTTTCCACCAGTGTGGAGGAAGGAGGGGTGATACCTGTGGTTTATAAGAAGTAAAATTGTTTCAAAATGTTCCTTGCACCAGTGTACGGGATTGAATGACTAATTGGGAAGGGGTTTCAGGAACTAGTTACACAGGCAAGTTATGCTAATTAATCATATTTTTGGTTGGTGCTCGCACAAGGGGGACCAGGCAGCAGAGGGTTAATGCATTACAATTTGTCCATTTGTCCATTTTGTCCTTCCACCGGATGTGCTACTGAGAGATTCTCCCCTCCACAGACACACTTTCCTGGGCTACATGCAGCGTGAAGCTTCTTGAAAGGTTTGGATAAGACAGTGAACCTGATGGATCAGGCTTAGGCTTGCTAGGACAAGGCAACTTATCAGCTGCAACTTGGGGAGAATCATTAGAAGGGTGTGCTTCACTGGGTCAGACCATCTAGTGTGAGACCTTGCCACTGGCAATGATCAAAACCTGATGCAAAAACCTCTCCCCATGCATTATAATATACCCGCCAAATTGTGCAATTCTGTATGTGTAATGGGGACATGGTTTCCTGGTGACCAGCTCACACTCTGAAGGGTATTTTACCGGACCTGTTAGCCAGAATAACTGTAATTATTACTCATCATAGCCATGTCAAACTCCATTTACAGAAGATGACATCTTGTGGCAGGGAATTCCGAAGGCTGACAACAGATGATGTCAAGCAGCATTTTCTTATGTTTACTTCACTTGTCCTTATGAATGGCATGGGGCAGGAGCATGCAGTCAGATATCTGGAATTTCTGGCCAGCTGGCCACAATTTTATTTAACACTCAGACAATGCCGACAGGATAACTCCAGAGAGGTGACTCATCCTGGCCGCTGTAAAAATGGAGAACATGTGCTCCAGACCATTCTCCGCCTCCCCAGAAGCTTCCTCTCCCACCCTCCATGGTACATCCAAGGACCAAATGAGCCCCACGTAGGGTGGGAGCCCCAAGGAACTTTGGTGTTGCAGTGCCATGGTGCCTAACTTGTAGGTGGCTAGAAAATAACAGGAACAAAACTGTGAATGACAAAGATTCCCTCTCCAATGAATGGGGAGGGATAGGCACCTGGGAATGCCATCCACCAATACCAGCTGCCTCAACTAGCTAATGGGATGCTGACCAGAAGCATGTGGATTAAGCTCCAACCCTTCTGGGTTCAGTGCCTCAACACAGAACACTACAGCAACACAGCTGAGCCAATGCAGTGCTTCAGTGTAAACACTACCTATTCTGATGGGAGGGTGTGGCAGGGCCCCCTTGGTTCACAAAGTCCTCAATTCTAACATATGTTTTTTGAGTTGGGGTGATCAGAATTTCATGCAGTATTCAAGGCGTAGCCGTACCATGGATTTATATTGTGGCATTATGATATTTTCTGTTTTAGTATCTATCTCTTTCCTAATGGTTCCTAATATTGTTAGCTTTTTTTGACTGCCGCTGTACATTTAGCAAATGTTTTTAGAGACGTATCCATGATGATGCCAAGACTTTTTTCTTGAGTGGTGACAGCTAATATAGACTCCATCATTTTTTATTTGTAGCTGGGATTATTTTTCCAAGTGCATTACTTTGCACTTATCAATATTCAATTTCAGCTGTTGTCCAGTTTAGTGAGATCCCTTTGTAAGTCTTTGCAGTCAGCTTTGGACTTCACTATTCTGAGTAATTTTGTATGATCTGCAAAGTTTGCCACCTTTGTTCACCTTCTTTTCCAGATAATTTATGAATATGTTGAACAGCAGAGATCCCAGTACAGATAAGAGCATAAGAAAATCAGCGGTTCTCAAAGTGGGGGTCGCGACCCCTCGGGGGGTCGCCGGGCGCCTCCCGAGGGGTTGCAAGTTCTTGTGGCCGCCGAGAAGCTGCCGAATTGATTACTTCCACATTCGGCGGCTTTTCGGCGGACGTACCGAGCCCTGTCGGGAGCGCTCCGGACGTCTGCCGAAAAGCCACCACAGAATACGGAAATAATCAATTTGGCAGCTTTTCGGCGGCCACACAGGGGTCACGCCGAGAAGACGCTTCTAAAAAAAAGTGTCGTGGTTATCGGACGTTTGAGAACCGCTGTCGTACTGGGTCAGACCAAAGGTCCATCCAGCGCAGTGTCCTGTCCACTGACAGTGGCCAATGCCAGGTGCTCAAGAGGGAGAAAACCTAACAGGTAATGATCCAGTGATCTTTCTCCTGCCATCCATCTCCACGCGCTGACAAAGAGGCTAGGAATACTATTCCTTACGTATTCTGGCTAATAGCCATTCATGGACTCAATCTCCATGCATGACGGAGTAGGAACACTGTGTGTGTGTGTGCCTCAGTTTCCCCTATGCATTTCTTGAGCATCTATGTGAGGGGATAGGAATGTGTAGCTGATGCAAAGCACAGCCTCTCTGCAGATATGCATACCTGATGCTGTAATCTGATCCCAGGTGGGGGAGGGAGGTCACCTGACCTGGCTGAGCCAGGGGGAAGGAGGGGCTGGAGAGGGAGTTTGGAAGTCGGGGTTGGCTGGAGTCAGGCAGGGAGGCAGAGGAGCTATCTCGCTCTCTGGCCCCCAAAATGGATCCAGCCGAGGGCTCACGCTCGCTGTATGGTCTGGGTTAGACCAGATAGAAGTCCATCGAATAAACCTCTGTTTTACTGGCTGGCTGAGAGTCACGTTTGACTGTGGATTTGGGGTGCAGAATCCATGGGCTCCCTCAGGACCCCGCCCAGGCGGGCTCGCTGGAGGAAGCACACGGAGGGGCAGAAGGTGCTGAATGCTCCAAGGTCAGACCCAGGAAGGTGGAAGTGGGTACCTGTGAAGCTCCTAGCCTTGAAAACAGGCTGTGTACGGAGAAGGAACCCTTCACCCGAAGTCCTGTCTGGCTTCCTAGGGAGTGGTTCCAGACCATCGCCCGGGCACTCCGTGACACCATGAATTTATCCAGTTCTCTTTTTAAAACCCTGTAATAGTCCTAGCCTTCACAACCTCCTCAGGCAAGGAGTTCCGCAGAATGACAGTGTATTGTGTGAAGAAGAACTTCCTTTTCTTTGTTTTAAACCTTCTTCCCATTAATTTCATTTTGTGGCACCTAATTCTTCTATTATGGGAACAAGTAAATAACTTTTTCTTGTTCACTTTCTCCACACCATTCATGATTTTATATACCTCTATCATATCCTATATGGGGAAAGTGAATAAGGAAAAGTTATTTACTTGTTCCCATAATGTAAGAATAGGGACACAAGATCCTTGAGAGACGCCACTATTTGCCTCTCTGCATATGGAAAACGGACCATTTATTCCTACCCTAAGTATGGACTTGGCTTCTATTTAACTGACTCATTGCTTAGTTTGTCAGGTGCAGTAACTGAATGGCTCTGGGATTCAAAACATTAATGCTTTCTATTTGATTCAACAGAAGCTCAATAAATTCAAACCCCCCAGGAAGGGGCAAGTTTACAGAAGAAGAATCCTTATGTGACCTCTATATATTCCCTGTTGCTATGCCCTGGATCTTGCCTAATAACCTTTTAATGGGCCGGGCACATCTGGGAATATGGTGCAGGAAAAATCTCTCTAGGCTCTTCCATTTTTTTAATAGATGGAGAGCCCAATCCGGCTTCACTAGCTCCGGCAAAGTCCAATTGATCCCACAGCTCTTATTCAGGCTCAGAGACTTTGTGGAATGAAAAGACCAGGAAGCCTTCTATTCCATGTTCCCTGTTTCTGGTCTGTTCTATATTTACTCACTTAGCAATAACAGAAATACAGTGGGAAAGCAATCTCATGCATCTCATTAATTTGCAGGAGATTTATCTATTACTGCAAGCAGATGAGACGGCTTGTTTGTATACCCTTTGTCCTAGTTTTCCTTTCTGTTTAAAGATCTGGGAGATGAAACATCCATGCCAATAAAAATGTTGCTCACCGTGCACTTTCTTGACAAACCCAGCCCTGAATGTAGAAATCGTTAAAGGCCTGCTGGTGTGACAGTGAGGAGTGCTGCCTGGGATGTCCTACACTTCCGTTGTGTTAGGTTTTGTTAAATTACCTAACTGATGGCTGTTTTGAGTTAGATGTCATTGGCAAAAGCTATTTATTAGTAAATGCATGGACCAAGCTTTCATAAATAACCTCTAACTTGTCCATTTTGGTGCACAGTAGTTTGCATGCAGGGACCATACATTTGCACTTGGGAACGGGGGTTCGTGTGTAGACGTCAGGCCATTAGATGGCTATTTATCCACTTTTGCAAGAAAATGCCCTTTTGTGTTTGCGAATATGGGGGATGTATGCACAAAAGCTGTGGGAACTATTTTAGGATCCTGGCTGAAGCGTCTTAGAAAGTGTCGTCTTTTGTTTGAGTGGAGGCCAGCTGAAGTGAGGGCCTATGAATTCTGTTTTTTAACCAGTTTAGCAATATTTTAATTGTCACTTGGTCTGACATATTAGTCAGTCCAAAAAATCCAGGTTTCTAAACTCCAGACTGGGGCTGAAGGAGCCGTAATCAGAGATTCTTTATCACAGTGTTTTAGAGTCTCCACTTGATTGGATCCTGCCTAGCATAGCCCTGGTCTACACTACAGGGGCGGGGATCAACCTAAGATACGCAACTTCAGCTACGAGAATAGCATAGCTGAAGTTAACGTACTTGGATCGATTTACCGTGGCACCTTCATGGAGCTGAGTCGACTGCTGCCGCTCCCCAGTCGACTCTGCCTGCGCCTCTTGCTTCAGTGGAGTACCAGTCAACGGGAGAGTGCTCAGGGGTCGATTTATCACGCCTAGACTAGACGTGATAAATCGACCCCTGATAGATCGATCACTCACTACCAATCTGGCGGGTAGTGTAAACATACCCATAGTAAGGAACTAGCTCAGCCTCATTATCAGCATCAGTATTATCTTCTGGATCAGAAGGAGGAGCGCCATGGTTAAAAAGATAGTTAGGTAGAGACAGCCGCAAGGAAAGGAAGCGGTTGTCCTGGCTGTCATTCCTATGCTGAACATTTCAATATTGGTGACCATCATCACACCATGAGTGAGAATACTTTACCTCCTGGTGCCCTTTGGGGCTGCCTACAGACCATTCTTTCTTTCTGAACAACCTTATCTATGTCATCTGTGTCACACTGGAGACAAGATTATACATCAGATCTTGACCCTTTGCTGCTTTTGTCTCCGAATGCACGATTTTTCAAATGGATCAACAGCAGCGCCCCCTTCTGAGCTTTTCTGTCCTGCCTTGGGTCCCATTGCTGCTGTCTGAGCAGAAAATTTCCAGTCACTTGGATGACACTTGGCTGGCGGCTGTGTGACATGCCATGTTATGTCTCATTCTTGTGAGCAGGCACCATATAGTCATGATTCTTCCTCTGGCATTCCCACAGAGAACAAGATGCTTGTGAACGTCACTCTACCGCCTAGTTACATAAAAATGCAAATGTATGAAATTGCTCCAGTGGGGGGAAGGAGAAAAGGACATCCTTTCTAGGAGAGATCTCATGTTCTGCTGCAGAGAACCCCAATGTGTCCTCCAACAAAGCCAGGGCAGATCAGATACGACCCTCCCAATATTTCTAAGATTAAAAAAGAAGAAAACAAAAACTCTTTTCTGGGAGGCAGGAGAAGGGAGTGGAGGGAAATCTAGGCAGTCTTTTGATACCATGCAGTATAAACAGAAAACCCAAACAACCTTCCTTTTTCTCCCTTAAGTTATAACAGAGCTTCTAAAATATCATGGAGAAGGTTATCACAGCTGCAGGCTAGTAACTTTGTTCTCCACACTAAGGAAACCAGTGCAGTTTTTGATTTGACCAGGGGAGATAATGTTAATGCAATCTTTTCAGGCCATGATTTCATGAAACCAGTGCTGTAAAATAGCAAAAAGAATTGTACATTGTGCTCACTATGTGGACCTTATGTGCTCTCTGATTCCTCTTACTATATGGCAAAAGAAATCCGGCTGTTTCAGGAGCTGTCTTTCCTACTGGGCTTAATTGTCTCCCCATGCAGATCACTGTGCATTCATTGCTTTTCAAAAATGTTCTGTACTTTTTACTAACTCCTTGTTTTCTATAGAGCATTCAGCACACTTTATATAAAAATAACTTTTATTGAGTTTCTCTGCAGCACAAGGAAAGCTACAATACTTCACAATACGCAAACCCACAGCTCTTAGTACATTTGTTATGTTGATGGAAAGATACATTTTTAACAAGTATGTAATAGTCACTTAACTGAGACTATTACAGATCAAAATACCATAGACACAAAACAGAACATCATCAATAAAAATTGACTTGAAACAGCACTATTTATCTAATCAACAAATGTCACTGGAGTGGTTGGATTATATCATTTCTTTTATTCCTAGCAAAGGCCAAAAGACACAGTTATCTTTACAGAAGCTAAGTGTAATTGGGAATCACAATGTCAGGTATTTTCAGGGCTACTTTTCAATGTTTTGGGTTCCTATTTGCAAATGTAGTTTTCGGAGTTCTGAACTCTAGTTCCTTTCTACAGTCCTGTTAAATATGAGCTCTTACTGTGGTAATTAATTAGTATGTATTTGTATTATGATAGTACCAAGAGGCCATGCCTGGGAGCAGGAAGTACTGTACAAACATATAGTAAGAGACAATCCCTGTCCCTAGAAATATTACCATCTAAACAGGGAAGAATTACAACAGGTAGGATGGGAAAACAGAGGTAAAGTCACTCCACCAGGCTGGGAATAGATTTCTCCAGGTTTCTCTTCACTGAACCCTAAGAGCACATAGAAAGTTCTTCAATGCTTACATTTGTTCCTTGTATCAGCTGAGCCAGGATTTCTGTTCAGTTGGGGGATGGGTGATCCTGGCCGGGGGCTGCAGGCTGGGACTTATGGAAATGGACAGCCATCAAACTCCCTTATTCAAGAGGTGGCCACTCTATAAATCAATTCCTAAAAGTGTTTCTAAAATCTTGGAGAAGAGGCTTGAGCCATTCACCGGGCCCCACCCAACAGTGTCATGCCGGAGGGGCTGTGAATGTGGCGAAGTTGGCATCTGACTCATGCTGTAGTTCAAAGAAAAAGTATAGTGGTACTGCCCAGCTCCCACCAGTCTGACCTGCGTCCCCCAATCCCACAACAATCTGTGATCTTGCTGTATTGCTCATTAGTGTTATGCAAGTCTATTATGAAGTCTGTTATTGTAGATCGCACCTGTAAATCGACATGGTGCTTTGTAAACAGAGGTGTGATCTAGCCAGAGAGCTTACATAAGGAAAGACAGACACAGGAGTGGTGGGTATAGGGGGAGAAAAAGAGGAAGGATTTCTGGTAGAGGTGAGTTTTATGGAGGGATTTGAAGGAACAGAGGATGCCAGAGGACTCAGAGCAGAGAGGCTCCAGACCGACGGAGTCCATCATAACTATAGGTGGGGAAATTCGATCAGTTTTTCAGCAAGAATCATGCAAGACTAATAGGCCAATCGTGAACTGATTTGTGAATGTAGTTTGTTTGGGTCATGTGAACTTTAGTGGGGATAATTTTGTCCATTAACCGTTCTAAGAGCGAGACATACTTTTTACTTACAATAGGCAGCTGGACGGCTGTGGTCACTGCTTTTCATGCTAATATTGTCTCATTGCTTCCCTGTGCTCCTCACATCTGTTTTGTCTTGTCTGAGACTTAGATTGTAAGCTCTTTGGGACAGAGAAGGTCTTTTGGTTTTGTGTATATACTAGGGATCTCAAACTTGAATCACCGGGAGGGCCACATGAGGACTAGTACATTGGCTCGAGGGCCGCATCATTGACACCACACACCCACCCCGCTGCCCCTGTCCCTGGCTCCACCCCTTCCATGAGGTCCCACCCCTGCTCTGCCTCTTCCCACCCCTTCCCCAAAGTCCCCACACCAACTCCGCCCCTCCCTGCCCCTATTCCAACCCCTTCCCCAAATCCCCGCTCCTGCCCCACCTCTTCTCTGCCTCCTCCCCGGAGCAGGTGGCTCCATCCTGGGACTAAGTGCTGCCAAACAGCTGTTTGGCAGGGGGAAGCGCCTGGAGGTAGGCAGAGGATTGGGGACATAAGGAATGGGAAGCTTGGTGGGCCACAGGAAATAACCCCACGGGCCATGTGTTTGAGACCCCTGGTGTATACAATGCCCAGCACTGTGGGGTCCTGGTCTGTGATAAGGGTTCCCTAGGCACTATCACAATACAAATAATTATAAATGGGAGGTATTTGAAACGTTTGCTCTTTCTCATGCCTGCGTAGTACACTGGCTATGAGACGAGACCCTCACACTCATGGCAAATACCTGGTTTGTAAATGGTTAAACGAGTGGGTCTCAACCTTTTTCTGTGGACCACTTGAAAGTTGCTGAGGATCTCTGTGGACCTCCTAAGGAGCTTTCCAAATGTTGTTTGTACCATTAGCTAACTATCGTAAAGCACTTTGGATAAAAGCGCTATATAAAAAAAATCATAATAACTAAGTTTTTTTGTTCCGCAAATAAAAGCACACAACTCATATTTTCATATCAGTAATTTTTACCTTTCTAATGCGATGGATGTGTCCTTTCTCCCCTACTGCAGCAGCCCCAGAGCTGGGGCTGGTAAGGAGAGGGTCTCTCCCCCACCGCAGCAGCTCCGGAGCTGGGGCTGAGAAGGAGGGGGAGTCTCTCCCCTGCCATAGCAGCCCCAGAGATGAGGCTGGGAGGGAGGGCCATCTCTCCCCAGCAGCTACAGCCCTGAAGCTGGGGAAAGCCCTCTCTTTCTCTGGCCACCGCAGCCCTGCACATCCCAAATTCCGCACAAGGCCACCACCGCACCGTACATGTGCATCTTCTCCGGATCCAGGCATCTAATTAGCAGAGCCACACCTGGGTGGCTCCACTAATTATGTGGGTGGCCCTTCATTCTCACGTGTGCGGCTGCCTAGGCGCTCACCATAGAGGAACTATCCATGGACCACCTGAATGGAGTTTATGGACGACTGGTGTTACACAGACCACATTCTGAGAACCTCTGGGTTAAACTACAGATTCCTTACAGCGGGCGAGATTAGATTTACAGGTTGGGCTTCTTTTTTGTCATAAGTACCAATCCCATTTTGGCTGTCTAGGTGGCAGCAGAGCTCTTCTGTGCATGTGTAAAGGGGGTGAACACAGACGTAAGTGCCACGGGATCAACACACATCTCTCCATTCAGCCCAGGTTTGTCCCTGCAGAGAGATCATGAGATGTCAATACTGAATACCCTTATCCCCCGAAAGTGCGACCATCCCATTCTTCAAGGGAAATGAACTGCTGTGGCTTTACAAAATTTGACAAAGGGATAAGACAGCTCCTCAAATCCATGGATGGATTGACTCACTTCCAGCAGTGTTGGAGGGAAGTGTGAGGTTGGATCTTGAGCTTTTTGGGGCACAGGAGTTTAACGAAAGCTCTTCTAAAACTGTAGTGGCAGAGGGGATACAGGACGGGGTTAACAGCAGAGTTGATCCACAGGAGCCAGAAGGAAGTCTCATACCAGTAATCAGGGATGCAGTGGCCGTGGCAAGCAGCTCGGATGATCATGAGCAGGGTGTAGGGTGCCCAGCAAAGCCCAAAAATGCTCACTATAACTGCCAGGGATTTTGCCACCTTCTTATCTCTGGAGAGCCTGAAACGCTGCGTGATGCTCTGGGAGACCATCTTCATCCGTTTCTCTAAAGACACCGTAGAGGCTGAGTGTTTATAGCTCCTCTTGTTGAAAGACTTTGATTTCCCACCACAGGGCCCAGAGCTCTTTGAGTCTGATGTTGGAAAGTCTTTCACACTCTGACCGGCGTTGGCAGCTGCTTGTTGTGCTTCACACTTAGGAAGGTCGAGGGTTTCGGCTGGCTCTTTCTGGTCCCACTTACAGCATTTCAGGGAGAGCTTTCCTTCCGGGCTCATTTCCATCTCTTCCATGAACGACTGGCTCTGTACGCCGTGGAAGATATCTAGGCGGATTTTGGTGCGTTTCTGAATGTTCAGGTAAATGCTCAAGTTGAAAAACAAGACACTGATGAAGGGGGTGAAAAACTCCAGTGTGGAGGCTGTCATGAGAAAATACCAGTTGTAGAAAAATTCAGCATAGCATTCCCCATCGGGTATGATACTCTGGCCTGATACGTATTCCCAGCTGATAATTGCAGGTCCATAGAGCAGGAAAGCTAAGACCCACACCATTACCATCTTCAGCACCGCTTGCTTGGTATTACCTTGCTGAGCTCGGTATGTGACCTGGAGGGGAAAAACCTTTTCTCAGATATGACCAAATACATTAACTAGCTTAGACTGTTTTATGAACTGTAAAATTTCTAGCAAAGTTGCTATACTATATCTCAGCAGTGTAACAAATGTGTGCTGGAGACAGCATACCCAATCGCTAGATAAATCACACTCCCACAGAGAAGATCTAGGACCTGATCCTTGAAGTCCAAAACATACTTGGCACATGATTGGCCTAGAACAGTCCTGAACTGAGTCAGTACATTTCAGGGAGATATATTCACCTTTTGTGTCGACGAATCATTCTTGATACATAGCCCAAATGTGATATCTGCTTTTTAACCCCATTTCATAGATGGGTAAAATGAGGCTGAGAACGATTGTTATTTGCACCTTGAGTCAGTGGCAGGTCTGGGAATAGAATCCAGGGAGCCTCAATGTCTAGTCTGCTGCCCCAGCCCCATGCCTATGCTCTCCCTGAATGCACTTTGAAATTGTTAGAGGGGCCCACCAATGTTGCCTCTAATTTTTGACAGGCTGTGTGTGCAAAACATTTCTTCTGTGCAAATTTTTGTGCTTTTGTGCAAATTTTTGTGCACACGGTGTTTCACCATGTGCGCAGGGTTTAGGATATGTGTGAGCACGCACACACGCACAGTTTAGAGGGAACAGTGGGGCCCACCCCAAACTGCTGTGTACATGTGAGCTTTGTTGCAATTTGGCCCCGGGTCTCTGAACTTTGTGCACTGGATCCCTCTGTAGATATTTTGTACTCTGCTTGAAACCCTTCTAGCCTGTGAGTTGCTGTTCACCTCCTGTAAGGTGCTGAGCAACCTCCATTCCCATTGTAATAATTGTGCATTTAGGACACTCGGCACCTTGAAGGATTCCACTGCAACCTGCGAGCCAGTTCCTGAGTGAGACTGACTGTAACTCCGACTGAAAGCAGTTTGCTTAATCTGGAAATAACCATTGCACGTCAATAATAAACTGTTTATCTCCCTCCGATTGACTGTTTGTCACTCAAACACCTTCTTCACAGACAGCGTGTGAGGGACAATCTGCCTCATGGGTTCTGAACCTCAAAGGATTTGATTGTTTAGAAACCACACATTTGAAGTCGAGGTTTGCAAGTGAATTGTATATTTCCCAGGAATTTTTCTGTCCCATCACCAGATTCATAATTTCCCAAGGAGTCAAACAGCTTTTATTTAGCACAGATGACTCCAGACAATGAAGTGAGGGGGAAGGCTTTTCTCATCTCTGGCATGTCAGTACTTACCGCTCTTGTCACAGAGAGGAATCTGTCATAGCTAATCAGTACAATGTTGAAGACTGAAGAGGTGCAGAGCAGATAATCAATTACCAGCCAGAGCTTGCAGAAGCTTTTCCCAAAGGCCCATCTTCCTGTCAGCACATAGGGCACATACAAGGGAATGCAAAAGGCACCTGCAATGAGAGGTGTTGATATTTGAAAGGGCTTCGGCACCATGCGCAGGTGTTGAAAAAAGTAACTCAAACGAATGCTGAGAATAACTGTGGGTGTATGTGATGTCATTTGCAAGTCTGCTCAGTGGCCTTGGATGGACATATTGTGTATGCACCAGCTTGTGTCCGGTGTTGGTTGGGTCACTGTTTGTGATTTCCCAGGCAGAGTCTCTTCAAAAGCTAATCTTGTGACACATCAGCAGAAGCACAGGCTGGCAAGGTAGAAAGAAGCCCCCTCGATGGGGATATGCTGAGGATACGTTTATGTCTGCAAGAGAGTCTTCTGTCCCAGGATCATCCAGGCTGTGCTTGTCAAAGCAGCCTAAGGGATTTGGGGCCTGGATCTTTGAAGATATTGGTGCCTTATGCCTAGCTCCCATTGATTTCAGTGGGAGATAGGCACCTAAATACCTTTGGAAGATCTGGGTTTGGTTGCATGAATCCTAAGAAAATGAATGGGAATTGGGTGCCCAAATGACCCAGGGAAAGATTGAAATCTGAGTTTTAAAGGAAAGCTGTAAAGCAAGATAACACTTTGGTTTCTTACCCGTTACTGCCTCTCGGTGATGCATAAAGAGAGACTCCCAGCTCTTCCTTTAAAAATCAAAGCTTCCTTGGCTTGTATCTTGACCTGAGCTCCTCTTTGCTGGAGGATCCAGCTCCGTTCTTTTGGAGGGGCTCAACAGTGCTCTCATCTGAAGGCCTGACCCTACAAAAGCGTGCAAAGGTGAATCTTTGTGGGTGACTAGTTGACTCCAATGCATGTGTGTTTGCAGAACTAGGTACTCGGGCTGCAACCTGAGCTGCTGCTTTCTCTGCTCCCTCAATGAAGGGAAGCGGGTTTGAGTACCCTCCCTGCAATTAGCATGCAGGGAAAGCTGAATCTCAATGTACTGCCTTATCACAGTTAACTTCCCCAAACCCTCCAATGATTTGGCCCAGGGTCTCCGGCAACATGCCAGAAATGGGGGCTTGATAGTTCTGTCAAAGGGATTGTTTTCGAAATCACTGAGCTCATCTGTATATCAAAGAAGCAGGGGAAGAGGGAATGAAGTTTCTGCTGGGTTTTGCAGCTTAGCTCTAAACCCAGGGGCTGTTCAGAGGCACCACCTCTGTGAACCACACAGGGGGACAGCTGGGTAACTCTAGTTTTCTATTTTAGCACCTGCGACATTAATAATGATCTTGCTAATCAGTGTGACTGACCAAAAAAACCGTGTGTGTGTGTGTGTGTGTGTGTGTGTGAAAAGCGATCCGCACCCTTCCCCTTCCCACAAAGATGCCTGTCGCAGCTATTAATCTTGGCTCGGGGGATTGGTCGAGGCTGCACTCAGAGCCGATCTGAACTCAGCCCTTTGGTTTCAGCTCTGCCTTAGCAAGAGAGATGGGACGGGCGCACCCTTCTCCCCGAGCGAGCCGCGCAACTTGATCCCAAAACATCTGGCTCCCTACAAGTCTGCGCGGTTCCTCCCACCACACTTGCAGTCCCATTAAATAACCCCTTGCAAGACAAAAGAAGAAGCGATCCGTTCCTGGAGGGCTCGGTTTGCTGTCCACCCCCACGGACGTGACTAACCAGACAAAGCTCCTACTTTGGACTCTGCTTTTTCCTTAAACAATGCCCTGACTCGCCCGTCCTTGGGGCCGATGCTCCCAGTGGTGGCAGGTTCACACCTGGGCATCACCACACCTGGAACTAACTGGACTTCAAACTGCACCTTCCGTCCAGACTAGCCCGCAGAGGTCAAATCTCTGGGCACCGAGTCCAGGTGGAAGGAGGATGCGGCGATAGAGACTTTCCGTTGAAGTCCCGTCCACGTTTTTTGTGGGCCCCCCCCCCTTATTCCAGGGACATTTGTTCTGGGCTTTGGACGCGGGGAGCGAGGCGGGCGCAGCCCTTTGCAAAGGGAACAGCCGGAGCCGGCGCTTTTGCAAGGATTGCCCGGCAGCCCCCGGGGAAATCACTCGCCCCCCGTCCCCCCGGGTCTCTCTCCGGAGCGGCTGGTAACGTTAAAGCCCAGCCCAGATAACTCCGGGGAGCTTTGCGGGCACCCTGTAGACGCCCCCCCTCCCCCCCGAGTTTCAGCCCAGCGGGGAAAGCGGGGCCGGGGGGAGCGAGACCGACGAGGGTACTTTACCTACTAGGAAATCGGAGAGCGCCAGGTTGAGCAGGAAGTAATTGTTCTGGGTCCGCAGGCTGGAGTCCACCACGAAAGCCAGCATGACCAGCGCGTTCCCCACCACGGTGGCCACGATCAGCAGCGCCATGAGCACGGCCAGGGCGACGGTCCAGGCGGCCCCGAACCGGCCCGGCAGCGGGTCCCCGGCTCCTCTGCCCGCGGCGGCCGAGGCGTTGAGGGGCAGGCTGCTGTCCATTTCAGCACCGCGACTCATGCCGGGGCGGATCCAGCTCTCTCCGCGCCCCGGGATGGGCTCCCCCGCGCCGGCCGATCTGGGGCCAGCCTGCCCCGCCCGTGCGCGCCCGCCGAGTCCCCGCCGCGCCGGGCGGGAATCCCACCGGCTCAGCCCGGCGCCGCTCCCCGTGGAAACGCTCCCCGGCGGGCGCGGAGCGGAGCGGCGCCCGCGGGGGGCCGCGCGGTCATTGGCTGGAGGGCTCAGCCTCTCCTGACAGCGGTGCCCCCTCCCCTTCCCCACGCCTGTCCCTGGCGCTGGGGGGCGGCCCCGCGAGACAACGCGAGGGGGGGGGCCTCGGAAGGGACCCAGGCTTAGAAAGAACTCGCTGAAATGGGGGGGGGATCAATTACACAGGGAGCCCCCCCCCTCCCCGGACCCTTCCCACTCGCCTTGGGATCCACTGTAATTACAGGGACTCAAACCGGGGGAGACAGGGACCTGCCACGGTGCAAGGGGATCCCCTGTAGACAACACGCATAGGAATGGCTCTGCCCGATCAGCCCCGTGGTCCCTCTAGTACCGATCGTGGCTCTCGTCTGCTTCAGAGGAAAGCCGGCCAAGGCTGCAATAACTTGCCCCTCTCCGTTAGTGGGCGTCTAATGCCCCGAAGCAGGAGGGTTTCTCGCCCTTCTAATGGTCGAATGTGGATGTGTCTGGCCACAGGAGCCACAGAAAGATCCCACGTTGCTTGGAATCCCGCCCTGCCCTTGGCCGCAACGAGGTGGAGTGACACTGAGACTCCTGCAGCCTGATTCTTCTCTTAATTCGGGGTCAATCAGGAGTAACGCCTGTGGAATGAGTAGAAGGAGCCACGAAAGCGTTACCCACACGGCAGGAGGGAAGGGCATTGAGCTTCCTGCCATACTGGATGCTCTGTGGCTGGCTAGTCGCAATCTTTCTAAAACCAAGTGTGGAGCAAGCTTAGAAGGACCGTTTTCATTAGCTAGCTGGAAGCTTAATGATCCAACAGTCCTCCAGGTTACTCTTCACTTTACAGTAAGGATAATCTTCACTCTTCCAGTATCTACTAAACGGTATCTTCATCCTAGAGACTCACCAAGTACCATCAAACCTATTTGCAGAGGACCTGATCCAGTTCCCATTAGGAGTCTTTCCACTGACCTTGACTTCAGTGGGGAAGTGAATTGGTCCCACTAAAATGCAGCCATCTCTGGGGGAGAGGGTGCCAGCCAGAGAGGCAACTAACATGTTGCAGAGGAGGCAGGAGACGATTGGCTGAGGGCACTGGACAAACACTTATTCTATTAACAAATTCTTAACTATGCAATGTTATGTAAATGGTTAGAGAATAATGATGAAGACTAGATAACATCGTGAACCCCAAAACATGCACGATGCTAACGCTGCAGAAGACTTGAGGAATTCTCATAACTCTAAAACATATTTTCACATAGTGATGTGTAACTGGCTGACAGCGTTCACCTTAGAACCCACCACCACCTTGTTAGCAGTGGTTGATCTTGCTAGGCAAGAACTAAGGGGGTTCTGCTGACACTGTGACTCATTGCTTTGCCTGGATATAATGAAGGTGGAAGTAGCTCTCGGAAGAAAGCAGATCAAGCTGAGCAGTCTTGAGGGAGGAACCCTTTGGAGCAGTCAAATCTAGGAAGAAGGCTCAAGGGGAATGTAATGGTCCCCATTCCGCATAGAACTTAATTATGTCTTTTACTTTAACATTACTGGGACTATCTGCATGCTTAAATTCTTTGTTGGGTTACAGCTTATGTTACAGGATTGTTTTCTGCATTTAAAAAAACAAACTGGAGGATAAAGTTTGGACTTTGCAATCTATGTGGACTGTATTTGAAGAACAGATTGGGAAAGGCAGCTCAAGGATATTAGACAGAACATCTTCAATGTTCCTCAGTGAACAAAATGTTCTGCTTCTGTTTCTTCTTGTAAGAGAAGCTTCCCCATATGTATGGGAAGTAATGATTCAACTCAGTACCACAAAGCTTGAGAACAGAAGGGTTCTGCCCAGAGTCATTTCACAGTCCTGACAGAGGATGTCACTCTGTGCTTGTCACCACCAGCACAAGAAACTGAATAAATTAGATGAAAAGCAAAGCAGGGAAAATGCAGAGAAAATGCACCATATGGGAGATAAAAATATTGCTACCTGAAATAGTTCAGGGCTTCAGATGAAGGTGGGTATTTGAGCATTCGTTAAACTCCAAATAACTTCCTGCATGACTACAGGGAAGCTATGAGGAGACCAGATTTAATGATAAGCTTGACTGAATATCGGTATGTTCCATAGATCTGCTGCTGTATTTGGAACAGGTGATTTCCTTTTCAATGCTGGGTATTATCTCGGCCCTATTGTGAGTGGATCTTCAGACTCCTGTGAGTGTTTGATCATAAACTGTTTAATGAACAAACAGGCCAGCTTCACTTTGCTGCCATTTGAAGGGTCTTATTATTTGTCACTTGTCAATATTCAGGCAGCCACTGGGTGAAATGTCGTGAAAATGTTTATGATCCCCTAATGATTCTGGGTCTGGGAATGTATTATTAATGATCTATTATTAGTTAGTCACTAGTGACCATTCATCACTTGTTGTTCTCCTGCTCACAGTTTCCATCATCCAATCAGGAAGCAGAAACCGTACGGAGTGACTAAGGTAATTTAAGATGGCTGCAAATGATTTGCAAATTGAAATATGGCCCAAATTCTTAATGACAATGGCTAACCGTACTAATTCTCCCTGCAGTATTAATTACACAACACTTGCCATAGTAGAGCAGACTATCAGTGTAGTTCAGTATCTTGCCCTAGCAATGACCTCTATCTGCTATTTCAGAGACAGGTGAAAAATGCCTAAACATGTGCTTGGGATAACTGCAATACCTTGGAAGTAGGAGAAAAATTCCCTCCTGCCCCCCACAGGTGATCAGATTAAACCCTGAAGCGTGAGGGTCAATAGAATTTCTAGCTTTCTGACCTACCCAACCAACTAGTGCATATCATAGACGTGTACATATAGGGTGAAATTCAACACTGTTCAGAAGGTCAATGCTAGTCATATGCACTATTTAAGTGCCCCTTAGGTCTTTGTGGCTTTTATACCACTTAAGTCCCATTTATGCTCAAGGGCCAAAGTGGGATTGAAGGGATGCATAGGGCCTTCCTTGTCTGGGCCTTCTGCACAGTGGTACATTTCACCGATAAATATTTAACCTCTTTAAATAAACTTTCCCTAGGTGGTGAGCTCCACGGGTTGAAGAATTATTTTATACTTCTATCCATTTTGAATTTGCTACTCTGTCAGATGGACATGAGCCCGAACTCAGACAGCAACACCCCATAGCTCAATTCTCATTCTGGTTATGAGCTTTGCAGCTGCCCCCTATTTTGAAGGTGCCAATGTAATGTTTGTGCCCTTTAGGAACGTTCACACTAAAAGTGCAGTGTAGACAAGCCCCTAAGCCCTGTTACACTTGAAAGTTATTTTGGATTAAAATAGGGTATGAATTTAAAGTGCTGGGATTCTGAAATAAGCAGGTCCATACAGGGAGCTATTGAGGAATAGCTACTGTAGTTAATTTACCCATGCAGACAAGCCCTTAGTATAGATGACAAACGGCTTCCCAACTCCCCTGATTTTTAGGGCAGTTTAACATTGAATGTAGCAACTGGCCCCTATCTTTTGACTGGGACAAATCAAAGTCCTGGATCCAACCTCCAAACTTTGAGAGTGTTTGTTCCAACATACAAATCCCAGATCCATGGCTTATGCCCATGTGTAAATTTTAGTTTCATTGAACACGGCTGTTCTTCCCTCTCTGGAATTGACAACCATGAGCCTTTGGGGGGCTGTGGTGGGAACCTGTTGTCATGCCCTTGCACCTGTCATGCTTATCGTTTTGCATATAGCTTATTACCATCAGTCCCTCTGTTTCCATTGTTTTCTGTATTCATTCCTACATCCTGCAGGGACTAATTTTAAGTTGCCTTTGATATTTCTCCTCTGCTCAGCATCAGTCATGTTCATGGTCTCTGCTGTGATTTGCACACAGACATATGTGCTGGCTATGGCAGGCATTGCAGTTGCTCTTGTTCTTAACCCAATTCCGGTTCAGATAAAAAAGTGACTGACCAATCATCCTCTGAGGCAGTGTTGATTATCCATCCTTTCTGGTGGAAATCTCTTCTCCCCTCTCAAGAAGGGTTGATTCTTTGATAGTGCTTCTTATTCTTCCTGTTTCCAGTGTTTAGCATCTTGGAGTCCCATTCAATCCCCAGCTTTCTGCGGAGTCTCCTAGATAATATTTTTATTTGGCCATAAGCTTTTGTGGGCTAAAACCCACTTCATGTGATGAAAGCTTATGCACAAATAAAATTGTTAGTCTCTAGGGTGCCACAAGGATTCCTCGTTGTTTTTGCTGATACAGACTAACACGGCTACCACTCTGAAACCTGGATAATATTAAATATTAATCCAGTGAAGTGGGATATAGCCCACGAAAGCTTATGCTGAAATAAACTGGTTAGTCTCTAAGGTGCTACAAAGTCTTCCTCGTTTTATTTACGGATACAGACTAACACAGCTGCTAATCTTAAACCTGGATAATATTGTTGTCATAGTATCAGAGGGGTAGCTGTGTTAGTCTGGATCTGCAAAAGCAACAAAGAGTCTTGTAGCACCTTATAGACTAACTGACTTTAGGGATCATAAGCTTTCGTGGGCTAAAGAAGAGGGTCTTAGCCCACGAAAGCTTATGATCCCTAAGATCTGTTAGTCTATAAGGTGCTACAAGACTCTTTGTCGCTATTGTTGTCATAGTATCACTTGAGGAAGCATCCGCTTGCATCCGACGAAGTGGGTATTAGCCCACGAAAGCTTATGCTTCAAAACTTTATAGTTAGTCTTTAAGGTGCCACAGGACTTTGTTAATTCAGGTTACAGACTCTATGCATTCATGTATTCCAGGTTTCCTAGCCCATCATATATGCCTCTATTGTATCTCTGTCCTGTTTGTTATCTCCTTCATTTATTTGCAATTCATGAAGACTTCTGGCAGAATGTTTACCAGTGCCAAGGTGTCAGATACAGAGATGGGTTCATGCTGTGAAACCTGTCTGCAGAATCTCAATATCCCAAATTAAGGGACAAGCACCTGAGATTTTGTTAGGTTCCTTAAAAAGATAGGGACCGTCTAAGAAATTCTGATCCAGGGTTTTGGGTTGTGATCATCTTTGGGATCCAAAAAAATATTCTTGTGGTGTTCATTGGCTTCAGGTGGTGCTTATATCCTATTGCTCTATCATATTTATACAAGCTACTTAGACTTTAGAAGACCCTTTTTCATTCTGAGGAATAGATAAGGGACCGTTCCTAAAGTCCAGACAGCATCATGTTTGCCATGAGATATCTGTTATGCAGAATAATCATAGAGCTGAAAGGCATATCTTGTTATCTTGACAGCTCAAGTATTGTTGTTTAAATGGACAGCTTCTCCTACAATATGATAGCTCTGCTTTGATCACTAAAACCATTTCTGATTTCAACTTAGTACGCATATTCTCTAGGCAGTTTTTCTTCAAGAATGTGTGAGCTGAAACCTCCCCCACTCCCATACCCATCGCAACCCAAACAATTAGAAAGGGGGCTGAACCAAAATTCTAGATCCAAACAACCACAAACTTTGCAGTGTGGGGAAGTAATGGAACTGGGTCAGAACTCTGCAGCTTAACTTTATCCCTGTATTTTATTCCATTTTCGGAGAGCTCGTCCACACTTAAAAGTGCTTATTCTAGTATAGCTTATTCCAATTAGGGAATCTAAATAACTCGGTGAGTATAAGGCACCTTTATACCAATATAACTGCATCCACACTAAGGCTTTTACTGGCATAATGGTGTCAGGAAAAAATCACATCCCTAACCAACAGTTATAGCATATAGATGTTGGGGGGTGTGTGAAATAAACTTTAAGAACTTTAAGAAGAGATGGTTAAAAGAAAAAAAGCACTTCTTTTGCTCGGGGTGGAAGTTCAAACTACAAGGGCACTTGCAAAAGTACTTATGAATCCCAACCTGATTTTTATTTCTCTTTCGTCCTTTTTCAAACAATGAGCTATTTTGCTCTTCATAATTTTGTTTGAACTTATTTGGTTCTAAGAAATTCAGACATCTTGGTGGCCATCTAAACAACCTATCAGCCACATGCTAAGGAGCACGTGTGACTGGAATGAGTCGAGCAACCACAGAGCTACAGCAAAATGAGAAGCCAAGAGGAACCCTATAGTTGCTGCTTTGCCGGGATTGTGCTTCTGCTCCTGCACAGAGAATCAAAGTATGAAAAGGGAGTCTTTTAAATATAGCAGCGGAGAATAGGATGCAACAGGGAGAAATGGAAGATGAACATCTCCCTTTATGGTACAGCCTTTTCCAGAGAAATACTTATTCTTGAATGTCTCTCCCTTAAAAAGATAGCTGCTGAGCATGGAGCTTTGAAGATTTATTAGGACTGAAAAATTGTAAGGGAAACAGTATGACAATCCAAACATTGATGGAACGCAATGAAATCAGCCATTGGATACGCTTCATTCTCTGCTTCAGCCAGGTGTCAGAACAACTTCTATTAGCATCAGAATGTGTTTCTTCCTTGCCATGTTCCAAGGTACTCTATACAGTAAGGTTAACACTTGACAAACGTGGCAATGACAAGAGCAACCTTTCATGAAATTACAACAAACTATGTCTTGAAGAAGAGGCAGATGGGGAGATCCCAGCTACAAAGATGCAAAGAGTTCAGGACACTTAAACTTCTCCATCCTCAACAGACTAGTGTGTATGAGTTGAATTCCAAAGGGAGGATTCCTACAGCAGCAGTAGATACACTGAGCAGCTACGTTGGAAGAAATTGGGGTGTAGGGTGTTGCTGTAGAAAATGACGGCAAAGGTCACAGAGAGCCAAAAAAAAACCCTGATCCTAGTTTTGGCTGTAAACTGAAAAATCTGGACACACAAAAAATGTCAAGAAATGTTCCATTAGGCACAGAAAGGTTTTGTTTGTGTTTAGCCTGATCTAAAGCCTACTGAAGTCCAATGGGAACCTTTCCTTTGATGTGAGTGGGTTTGGGATCATGCCTTTTGGAAACTAAATCTTTAAAATTACAAATTAACTTGTCTTCAGGCAGGGTCACGTTTCTTGTTTCTTGCAAACCAACTGCACTGCTATTAATATGCTGAGTTCAAACTCTCTGGAGCAGGCAAACTTCACAGGACAGGATGTGCTAGGATGTGAGATGGTTCTTAATGGGAAAATACTGAACAATATTTAATCCTGGCACTAGTCAAGGCCAGGTCAGCTCTGCACTTTGAAATATACAGTTCAGAGCAGGGGTCAGCAACCTTTCAGAGGTGGTGTGCCGAATCTTTGTTTATTCGCTCTCATTTAAGGTTTCGCGTGCCAGTAATACAATTTAACATTTTTAGGTGGTCTCTTTCTAGAAGTCTATAATATAGAACTAAACTATTGTTGTAAGTAAAGTAAATAAGGTTTTAAAAAAGTTTAAGATGGTTCAATTAAAATTAAATTAAAATGCAGAGCCCCCCCAGACAGGTGGCCAGGACCCGGGCAGTGTGAGTGCCTCTGAAAATCAGCTCATGTGCCACCTTTGGCATGTGTGCCATAGGTTGCCTACCCTGGTTTGGAGCATAATAACAGTAACAATAATATCCTCCGGGCAGCCATCTATTTTTAAGGATTTTGTGTCAGCTGCTAAGCCCAACAATGTTCTCAAAAAGGATAGGAAAGGTCTGAATAACAAAGCTTAGAAGCCACCTCCTGCTGTCGAAAACGGTGCCATATTCAGGTACCTTGAGGGAGCAAATTTCCCATTTCTATTTAAACAGTTTCTAGCTACATCAGTTATTCCACTTAGGATCCATTTAAAAAAGCAGAGCTGGGCTTAGATTTCCGGTACTCCAATTGAGGCTAAGCTAAGTGTGTTAGAGGCTAAATAAGGGAGTTTTAGCAGGGCTAAATAGATTCTGATCTCAGAAGATTTTGCTCTCGTGCTGATGTAAGAATGGAGCAACTTCACTGATGTCAGTGGAGTTCCTCTGGATTTACACTGATGTAAGCAGGAGCAAAATCTGTCCCTCAATATTTGATACTGTACACGGTTCACAAAATCAAATGTCACTCAACAGTTAGGGGGCTGCAGTTTAACCCTCACCTATGTCATTGGAAGTTTTCTTTAGTACCAGTAGAAAGTACATATGGGAGAAGTATTGCAAATGTCACCTCCCCACCTTCCTGCTGGTTCTGATACCACAGGGGCCCGGGAGCAGAGCGCTCATTGGCAGCCTCATAAAATATTTAAAGGACTTCCTGAACTAATTAAACATATTATTTGCTAAATTTACTCATGTATTTCTGATATATATGAAAGTTGAACTCAGATTAATTTATTGCTGCCAATCAAATCTGTGGGCCAAATTCTCATCTCGCACACAGCGGTGCAACTCTGTTGACCTATACCAGCATATACCACATGAGAGGACCACAAGGCATTTGCTCTGTAGGTTGAATTTGAGATGGAAATAGAGGAGCAGTGTGCCAACAATCCAGAGGTCTAGGTGAAATAAGTTGATGAGAATGAGGAGTTCTCTGAGAGGGTCCACCCCGCTGTGAGTGAACCTCTGACAACTTGCCTAGCTTGGGGGCGTGGGGAGTTTGAACCTCCTAGCTTAGTTATACGCTCAAGCTGAGTATTTACACTAGGAATAGGCTAAGATCTTTACTGCAGCCAGGAAGGGGTTAACTGATGCTTCATGGACCCAGCCCCAGTTTGGATTCTCTCTGAGCGTGGAGGCTCTGAAACCATTTCAGGAATGGACAATAACATGCCTTTCAAATTCCCCTCTGGGGGATAAGCTACTGGGACATGTGACTTGTGGGCGATGTTTATGAGTCTGCTGGCACGTTGGTCTAAATCCTGAAGTCCTTCCTCAGCTCACAGGCTAACCTCTCAGAAGAGACTTAAAGATTTCACCCACTGTTAACTTGTGCTCCCTAGTGCTGGATGCTGATGGAGCCTAAGTCTGGTTGAATTAGGAGTCTTGAACTGGCTTAATGTTACTGTCAGCGGGTAAACTGAGCCTGGAGTCCCCTATAGCTCCAACTCGGAGCTCTGCTTGGATCCCTGACTCCCTCCCAGCCTGTCACTGAGTGTGACTGAAAGCCAGGCCTGCCAGGGAATAAAAGGCAGCGTGTTCTCATGGGGTAAGAGCTGTCAGGAGGAGCTGATTACTGGAAGCCCTTCCAGGCACCAATGCCTGGGAGTGGACTGGTGATGTCTCCTTGCTGGCAGAGCTTGGGAAGGACTGTGTGAAAGCAGGCCAGGCCAGGGCCTGAGAGGAGGCCTAGAGGGGAGCTACAAAAGGAGCCTGGGGAGGTGATTGTGTACATGGGTGGCAGGGGAGGAGCCCTGGTTAGTGACAGGCACTGTAGGAAGTAGCCAAAAGAAAGAATGGAGCTGGGGTAATCCTGGTTTAGAGTAGACTGCTGCCCACAATTTAGGGCTGGAGGCTGTAGTGGAAGATGGGTACCGGTCCCTTTAGTGCGAGGAGGGAGGTGGTGTGGAAACCTCTGGACGGCAGGGGAAAGGTCTGTTGCTGTCAGGGACTGCTGAAGAATGATTTGTTTTGCCCCAGTGAGGGAGGGCAAAATGCCAACAAACTCTGAATCTTCTGTCCTGCTGGAAAGGGAGCTGAAGGAAAATGGAGGGAGTGGGCGTCCTTGACACAGGACAACCCTGGTGCTGGTGTTACAGCTGCCTTTGCACCCCTCCCCTCGCAGAGTAGTGCTGTGGGCTTTAGTCCCTGGACTGCAGCCAAGATCTTGTATAAGACCCATGTCTTATAATTACAGAGGTTAGACACCGGGATCCCTCCTGTTTTCTGAACCAGCATGCGGATCCAATGGTAGTCCCTGAAGAGGCTGCTGGAGGTAATTATGAAATACCGGCAGGAGCTCAGAGTTCCCATGCAGCTCAAGAGGGCTTACCCTGATTGATGGCTGGTATGTCTACACGGCAATGAAACAGCAGCGGCTGGCTGGCTCATGTTAGCTGACTTGGGCTTGGGGTGTGGGGCTATAAATTGCAGTGTGGGTGTTAAGACTGCAGCTGGGACTCTGAGAGGGAAGGAGCCCTGAGTCCAGCCTGAGCCTGAACCTCTACACTGCAATTTTATAGCCCTCTGGGCGCAGCCCAAGTCAGCTGACATGGGCTCTTCAGAAAATGATAGTCAATGAGCGCGTATGGTCCATTAGCACAGCAAGTGTGTACTATGAGCAAAACCACTCGTGTGTGATATTAAAATGTCTCCTTTCAATCCCGGCTGATTCTACGGGATTGCTTCTCTCTTCCACTTCTCAGAGATTCACTTTGTGACCCTGGCTTCGTGCCTGGCCTCTCTTCAAGCAAACCTGCTTGTAGTGTGTGTGAGACAGTAACCACGTCACCTTCCCTTCCCTGCATGTAACACGAACAGCTCCTTAGTCTCTGCCATCCTCTGAACCCATTTAGCTTAAAAACCAAACCCAGGCCAACCAAGGATTTTCCTGCCTGCTAGTGTCTCTAAAGAAGCACCTTTCTCAGCCAGCTAATGACCATACAAAGCCTGCCCTTAGATCTATCTAATAAAGGCAGATGGATAATGATTTCATTGAGCCTCTGCCTGGCTAATGGTTTCTTTCTATTAGCTATTGCTCTGTGTCATGATCTTTGATTCCCCATCTACTCAGACTTTCCTTTGATGTTTATTGCATGGTGCCGGAGACAATACAGAGAGTACCAGGTTTCTAGCTACAAAAGCATGCTAGAGAGGAAATAACTGGGACCTTGTGACCGCCTGCAGACAGGCAGCTTGGAAACCTCAGCTCACTGCAGGCAAAGCCAGCACAACTTAATACATATTTTTATGCTGATAGATACTTTCTTCTGATTTCCTAGAAGCCCTCCTTCCGCTGGGAACAACACATCCCCGGCTTGCTATGAAATAATGATAGCCATGTTATCTAGCTTCTGGCCAGCAGGGGATGCTGCTGTAAAGAGCAACCAAATTCCTTTCTCTCTAGAAGACATTGCACAGGCCACCTGGGACTGACTTGTGTTTGGACTGATGTCCACCTGTCTGGGGGAGGGAAAAGTTCTGTGGCAGGAGGGGGCAATGAGGGGGGGGTGAGAGGAATGCCATCTCCCTTTCTGGATGCTCCCTGGCTCTTAAATAACATGCTTCCGATATACACGCAATGGCATGGTTTTTCATACTAAGAATCCCCTCCTCCCCCGATCTTCCTAGAAGGACTCTACCTTCCCTCTCACCCACTCCAGACTTTTAAGACTCCTGGGCACCACAGACTGAGCTCTTTTAACAATCTGGCTCGGAGTTGATCCTCCACAGACCTGCTGTGCCCTTGGCCTGATTGGACTGATACAAAGAGGCAGAATTTCTATTATTAAGCCAACCCTAGGCAGGGGTGATGGTAACCCAGAGAGAGAAGCCTGTGTGCAATAAGGGGCCGCTAGGTGGAAACAGAAGCGAGGTGTTGCCACATGACCTCTGGCTGCAAGGGGATGCTCAGGAGCCAGCTGACTTACACCGGTGTAAAAGGCATGGTACTCAGTCTACACTAGAGACTTGCTCTGGAGCGGCGAGGCTGGTGGCTGAAATCTGAGCGCTGCAGACAAGGCCTAAGAAAACATTTGCTATGTGTGGTAACATGTCAGTCCAATTGCTTTGCAAACATTCAGTATCTCAACCAGCTCACACAGTTTGCCTCCATTTTGGTAGCCAATCTACTAGCCCGTTGGCCAGGCCACAGAATGCTACGCTGTCAGGTTGGGGATCTGGCTTTGGAAGTGACTGCTGACCTCTGTCTCCCTTGGCCAGGATGTGGATGGTCTGGAGATAAGCAGCCCTCAGCATGTTGTTTTCCTTCTTCCCCCAGATGACCGGTCATGGGACAGCACTGCTGTCTGAAAAGAGACCGTCTGAATCTTGTGGTGTGATGAAGGGACTGAATTAGATACACATCCTAGGAGACCAAAGGCATGTTCCAGTGAAGCCTGTTGCTTCCATCAAAAAGGAAAGGAGATTTTCACAGCCTGCATGCCACTTTCTCCGTGGCCCAATTATTTCATGGAATTGGTCAGGGGAAGGCAGAGAACGCAAATATTAAAATGTATGGCATTAGTCCATGGCAGGTAGAGTAGTTCTGATAGGTAGGGAGCCTGATCCTGCTGCCATTGAGCTCAGTGGAAGCTGAATGTGAACAAGATTGGGCCCAGTTTATCCAGTCATTGGTAACCAAAGTAAAGGCCTTTAAGGTCGCTCTTGGCTGAAAGGCTCTACATAAATACAAGTGTCCTCCTCATTATCTGTACTCTCAGCAGACACTGAGGGTGTGCAGTCTCTTATCCCAACACCCCGGCAGATACAGGCCAGTCATCAGTGATGCCAGCCACCTATTGTAAAGATTGCGGCCATTATAAACAAATTCCACTTATTTTGTCATTTGGCTTGTGTCTCGTCTCCGTCAGCGCCGTGTGGAACATTGCCTATTAGTAGTGAATGGCGCGGTGGAAATAATTCCTCACTTGTCTCTTTTGTTCTTCTTTTCTTTCTTCCCCAGGACACACGAGACAAGGGCAGGCTTGGAATTAATAGCCTACAGAGGCAAAACTCAGGTGCACAATTTACACTGGCTGCACCAGCTAATGAAGGCTGGATCAGTGTCAGGCTGGTAAAGAATTCCTTTGGCTTGATAAGTCACTTGGGAAATAGAAGAGAATAGGCTGGGTTGGAATCTGTCGAAGACCGGCTCCTTGATTGCTTTCAGATTCTCTGGCTTGAAATCAATATCTCATGGCCCTGGGGCAGCCTTCAAAGGCCCATTTGGCGATTATGAAAAAGCAAGTTTTTCTGTTGCTGCAGAACTGATGAGAGGCGGGAGTCGCTGTCTGCTGGGTGGCCCTTAGAGTATTGCCATGTAAAACAGGTCATTAAGAAGATAAACAATAGCAAATGGTGGCTGCTGAGGGTTCTGAGCCAAACCTGGGACGCACACCCAGCACGACCCTATAGGGAGGGAATAGGGTGACCAGACAGCAAACGCAAAAAATTGGGATGGGGGAGGAGGGTAATAGGAGTTTCTCAGTTCCTGCCCATCATAGACAATGCAGGGAACCAGCTGCCCCCCTTGGCTTCTAAAGTCCTGCACTGATTTATGTCAGCTGGCCTCATAGCCCTGGTATCTTCACAGCCGTCCTTACTCCCTCTGCTCATCTAGGCTTAGATCTCATTCCACCGAAGTCAGAGAGCCTCGCTATTGACTTCAGTGGGCTCAGGATCTAGCACTGGCTGCCTCTTGGTGTCTCCCCAGAGTCTTTCCATTTCTCCTTTCTGCTCTTATTACCTGTGAAAGTCTCCTTGTCATTCACATCTTCATATGAATTCTCTAGGTAAAATTTAGCAGTGGTGCACATGACATGAGCTACAGCTTGGCTTGTGAATGATTCACATGCTGAGGATGAGGAAAGGATGGGGGTTGCGGCAGGAAAAGCAGGTACTAGGAGGTTAGGAGGCTACTTTCACAATAAAAATCTTATGTATTCTGTACCAGCTGCAGCTTTATCTTCTGCACAACGGTAAGTGGGTGGAGCTTTTGCCACTATGAGCACACCTACGAATTTGGCCCTCCATTTGATTTAAAAAAGTCAGCTGTAAATATCCTCCTCCCTTGACTCATCTTAAAAATTATATCCAAGCAAAGAGAAATCTAAAAGTTTATAAAGCAGATGGCTTCTTTACATCTACAGTAGTAGATGATATTTTCCCTACTGTGTTGTACCATGGTCACCATTGTCCCACACCAGTGTAACGTGATAGGAAATGCAGAGCACAAAGACTAATTTTGTTTGTTCAGGTACAAGCTGAAATGTCTGAATCAATTTTCAAGCAGTCACTCTGCAAACAACGGATCATGGAGGCAGTGGGATTTGTTCCGAGTGGTTATTTTGAAATAACATCTCTAATTGCGATTGCTAGTAATGAATTATGGAGAGAGCTTTGAAGAGCTAATGTTTCCAGTGTCCAAGACTGGTGATTTCAGCTCCCTCTTGTGTATGCAAACCAGTGTTTTCCTCAGGAATTGAAATTAGCAGGGGTGTTGGAATATTTGGGGGGGAGAATTGATGGCTGATGGGAGCTGAGACCATGAGGGCAAAGGTGGGCTGCATGTCACCATAGTAAAAACTGAAAAATGTTTCACAACCATTTTATTAGATTTAACTCATGTTTTAAAATCATCACAAAAATTAAAGTTGGCTACTCAAGCCTACTATGAAGCATTACATCTCCATCCGTCTTCTTGTAATTTTGCACTCTTTGGTGTCTTCTTGTGTGTCGTTACTTCCAGTCCTTCGTGATATGCTCATGAGCAAGCAGAAGGTAACTTCTTTCAGAACACAAAATTATATTTGATGAAGAAAAAATATGCACAGCTGTACCTGTTGTGACTGGGATTAGCAAGAGATTAATTCCTACTTCCATCCCAGGAAACATAGCACAAAGATTGGGTTGAATCACTAGTGATGATAAAGAAGTTGAAGTTAAATCTTCATTTGTTCATCGTATGATATTCCACTCTGTGTTCAAAATTCTCTATACTGTCCTGATCACATAGCAGCCCCATAGTAGCGCCTCACTCCACACAGCTGTAGGTATTTTATGACAGATATCTGTAAAAGCTATGTGGAGGTTGAGTAGAATCCAGAAATCTCTCTTGCAGATTTGTAAGAATCAAGTCTGTGTACTTTTTAAGCTGTCTTAACAAATACTACTTCTCTTCACTTATTTTTCTTGACTTCATATCTTCATTAGTCAACTTCTGGACTGAAATCTTTGCTTCTTCCAGTACATTTTCAATGGATATCTTTGATTGATCCAAGGATAGCTTCTATTTCTAGACAAAGATCTACTACTGTTGTAGTAGATGCCTGGGTGACATCGTTTAATGACCCAAGTGGTTACAACTGTAGACATACAAGAGAGAATGGCAATAGTCTTCACTGAACTGAATAACAAAAGTACAATAATCCACCAACCTCACTACTTAGATCTGCCTTATCTTGGTGGATATTTTCCAAAGCCAGTAATACTGGTTGCAATAACTTTAAGACAACTGCCAAGAATCACTCATGAGAAAGCCAGCAGGTTTCCCCAAGCTGGACTCATTTGAACTTCAATCCCAGTGTATCTCGTATTTGTTTCCAAAATGTTCAGTCCTTTTGGACTCTTGCTGAAAAAGAGTATAAAAAAGCCATTACATTTGTGGCTTTTTAATGTCTTTTGAAGATTCTGCAGCTTGTACTAGTGCTAGCTGGAATGGATGGGCTCTACAGGTATATAGGGGAGATCAGGGTTACACTTTTCTCTGAGCAAAGCTTGTACTCCACTATGTCTTCCAGAGAAGTTTGTAGCTCCATGAAATGCACAAGCAGCCATCTGTTTGGGGTTCAGTTTACAAGCATTTACCTCTTCTAAGATGTCACACATGCAGCTGATGTGTCTTCTATAACCTGAACGTCTAGAATGCACCTACGAGCCTACCACGGACATCAAGATAACATACGCAATGACATAATACTTGATGGCTATTTGCATTGGTGCATTCGTCGGCCATGTATGCACATATTTTGAATATGGTCAGAGAGTTCTTCACTTTTTCAACTCCTGAGTCTCTCACTGTTGCACCACGTTTCAAGAGAGTCAGCTGAGTTTTTTGCAGAAAGATAGCGAGCGTTTGCCAGTCTTGTTCGGAACCAGTGTCCAACTTCAGGATTAACAAGTGACAATGCACTTAATTTAGGCCTCTAGTTTGTAGTGTGTGATATCTCTTGCTTAAATAGAAAGTATGATGCATAGTCATGTTGGTTCATGTAAACTGAGTTATGTCTCCATCATTCTTAACAGCCTCATTAAGTTCTTCTTAAATTGGCTTGGACAGTGACTGGCTTATAAGGCTTTCTGCATGTTGATGCAGTCCCGAGACATGGTGTATTGCAGCCTTTTCAAATAGGTTGTCAATATTGGCTTAGCTGATCTGTCTGGCAAATGAAGCTCCTCCACTTTAACTATATAAACCCATGACATGCCCACATCTTAAATACTGAGTGTAGCTCTGGTCACACCATCTCAAAAAAGATATATTGGAAAAGCTACAGCGGAGGGCAAGAAAAATGATTATGGGTTTACAAAATGCTTTGCAGTCCCTTTATATAGGAATTGCTTCCTGCACCTTTGAAATGCTGGCACCCCTGGAGTAGAATAGGGCAGCTGTGTTTAACAGTCCAAATGCAATCTACTCCAAAGAGAATGAAACCGGTGGGGGAGTTGAGTTCAACAAAAGTCATAGTTATGTGGGGAGGCAAGAATTTGAAAAAGTTCGACTAGTCACTGGCTCTATTTGAAACAAGACAGAATATTCCATCTTCCGTTTTCATTCAAGCAGCATGAGGGAGATTAAAGAAATGAAATTAATTTTAATAGCATTAACTAGATTAAGCTGACCTCCCTTGACCCTGCTGTAGCATTGCAGTCATTCAAAAGCCTCTGCAGTGAATATGACGCTTCCTCATGGCCTGTGCTTATGGCATTGTTTTTTTTGGATAAAGGTTTCATGGGACGTGCTTCTAGCATCTCTTCGGTGGCATTTTTCATTGTGTTTGTTCTTAGGGTCACCCCGTGTCAGAGACTCACGGCAAGCCTCTTGCAGTTGAAAAACGGGGACTGGGAACAACAGAGAGAGCGAGGATTGTGTCTGTAATTGCTCAGCTATAATTATCTGCCATCGTGCATTGAATTAGCATGGAATTGGGGAAAATATTTAATTTGTAACACTTAAATGTTTGCGTCTTTATCTGAAAGGATAGTAGTCCAAACAGCTCTGCCCTCTATGAAGGATTAGCCTAGACGGCACCTGTGACCAGACAGCACCTGTGAAAAATCGGGATGGGGTGGGAGGTAATAGGAACCTATATAAGGAAAAGACATTGGGATTGTTCCTATAAAATCGGGACATCTGGTTATCCTACATGAGCCTCTTTAGTACTGTGACGGTGCTGTTCCTGGTGGGATCCAACTGTGAGTGTCAGATCAGGACAGATTGCTTCCAAAGGGGCAACTACAGCCCAAAGCTGGGGTTTTTCCACACTAAGGCAAACCAAACCAGCCAAACAGAAAAGACTTTGGTTTCGCCCCACTGGCTAACCACAAGTCACACAAGCAATTCCCTTAGACACTCCAGCTTCCCAGTATCACCACCAGCAGCCACCTGTCCTGGGGATCAATGGTTATGAAAACCAATACCCCAAATAAAGAAAACGGTTCTCCCCAATTCCAAGGAATCAGTCCCCAGACCCAGGTCAATATACAAATCAGATCTTACCACAAATCACGCTGTTGCCAATCCTTTAGAATCTAAAATCTAAAGGTTTATTATAAAAGGAAAAAGGTATAGGTGAGGGTTAAGAATGGTTAAAAGAAATCAATTACATGCAGTAATGGCACATCTCTTGGTTTAGGCTTGCAGCAAAGGTAGAATAAACTGCAGGTTCAAATCAAAGTCTTAGAATGCATCCCATTTAGGGGATGGGTCAGCACCTTAGTTCAGAGTTCACCTGAGTAGCAAAGTCCATTCCGAGCTGGAAGCAAGACAGGCTGCATGCTGAAGGTAAAGACGAAATGGAGAATGCTTCTTCCAGCTTTTATAGACTCTGTCTTCTGGGCCAAGACCCTCCTCCTTCTTTTGCAGAGTCCAGTTGCAAAATGGAGGTTTACAGTCACAAGGTCCAATCACCCGACTCTCCAGGATTCAGTTTCTGACCAGGCAGATGACATTCCTAGAGCAGCTCGGGTGTGGACAGGCATATACAAAGTCCATTGTGTGGTTGATGTCCCTTAATGGGCCATCAGGTAGCCCCAGCGTGTCTGAGCCTTCACAGGAGCCAAGCCTAAGCTTGAAGTACAGGTACCTTTAACTTTAGTTACAAAATAGATACACACATATGGAATAGATACACACATATGACTGGCATATTCATAATCGGCCATTCATAACCTGGTTGTAGGCACCCATTATGACCCCCTGTACATAAGATTTGGTGCCACTATAGACCCTGGTTGCAGCAATGATTTATAGGGTCCCAAATTATTTCAGTAACGTGACAAGTACATTAGGACCTGACTGATAAAAGCAGTGTGTTATAGTGCACATGCCTGGATTGCCTGCGTACTATACTCTGCAATGGTCAAATCATATACTTGTACAACACTTTTCCTACTAGGACAGCTCTCGAGCAGAATGAAAAAGCTGATCACCTGGTAAGAGCTGTGCCCAGCCATGTGTGGAGATTCCTCACTGGATCCAGCAGCTGGAGAGTTCAGTCTCTGTTCCAGTCTCCCACCGTGGGTTGGAGCCTCAAGCCGTGCTTGTGTCACAAGTGAAATCATAGAATCTCAGAGTTGGAAGGGACCTCAGGAGATCATCTAGTGGTCCAACCCCCTACTGCTCAAAGCAGGACCAATCCCTATTTTTGCCCCCCTATCCCTAAATGGCACCCTCAAGGGTTGAATTCACAACCTTGGGTGTAGCAGGCCAATGCGCAAACCACTGAGCTATGGGCTCATCCTAGTCTAGGGGACTGAATATCACAAAAATGCTTCTCTGTTTGGCCTGAGTAATGCTGAGGAGGGGCTCAGGACTGGGACAGGAAGTCAGCAATTTGGGCGGGAGATGTGCTTTGGAAGCACAGTGTGTGAGAGGCTTCCCCATAGGCCCTCCTTGTCTGTCGGGCACAAAATGGGACTATAAATCCTTTGCTCTTGTGAGCCTTAAGTGCACTCGGTGGTATTGAAGGAAAAATAAAACGAAGCTTGTAGACTTCACAGGCTGGCTAGGATCTGGACACCTTGTCCTCAGAGAATCCAACAGGAATAAAAACTACAATGAACTGATTTATGCCCGTGTGTGAGCTGCCCTGTCCTAGTCTTGGTATTCTAGTTTCATGATCTTTTCCTATTTGATATGATTCTGAACGAGTTGAAATCTTGATGCCAGTAAATCCCCATAGACTCTTCAGTGCTGCTCAGCAGATAGAAACACGTCTGCTTCTGTTGCAGAAAAGGAACGGGTACATAAAAGCAGTTAAAGATAAAGGAAGTCCTTAGGTACCACTCTGAAGTGGGCTGATCTCTGCAGCATATGTATATTGCAGCTATGTCCAGATAATGGACAATACCTTGATTATCTGAATGAATTTAGCATTGTGCACCAGATTGTGATATAGTGGTTTTAAAGACCAGCCAAGGCAAAATAAGAGGCTGTCTTCTGCATTGCTTTGCTTCACATCTATTTTGTCAGTGTGTCCAGCATAATTATTAAGCACGTTATAATGGGAATATTTTTTTAAGGCTAGGTAAATAAACAAAGTGGTGAGAACATATGGAGTGAGGCGACCCGAATAGTTGATTAGATTTTAAAAGCATAGTCTATTTTTCAAGAAGTGCTTTCGATGCAAGATCAATGACATGAATTGGGGGGGCTATTTGCAAAAGTCTTAGATGTAATTTTACCCAGGCATTCAGCTAGGTTTTGCTAGACTAATATTGTCCACCATTACTCTGGTACAGATGGTGGCGGCGGGGAGCGGGGGGGAGAGAGAAGCTGTACCATGGTATAGCAATATTTTACATTGTGGAATAGTGCATCAGCTCTCAATTTTCTTTTTGAGTTGTTCCCAAGTACAGGGTCTTTTCTCTTTGATCTTCATGCAATTTTTGTTGCTGCCAGTTGAAAATGAAGACCTTTTAAAAAAGAAATTGCATTTCCATTCTCCTTAATCTCTATATTTCAAGCACAACTGCAGGCTGATGACATCAGGGGAAGGCCAATTATAAAAATAAGGAAATTAAGGTCCATCTCTGGTAGAAGAGTTCAAGGACTGTGGGAGGGTAGGGTGCGGAAGAGGGGAATCAGAGCTAGTACAAAGTGTTGTATGAAATTACAGTAGACTCTTGATTATCCAGGATGATAGGGAAAAAATTAATCCTGGTTAATAAAATCCCGGATAATCACCATCCATAGGAAATATGGGGAGGGTGGGTTGGTTTACCAGCCACCCTGCGTCGAGGGAAGGGGATGTTGGTTCACTGGCTGCCCTGCGCCCTGGTGGGTTGGGGTTTTTTTGTTCTCGGGGCAGCAACAAAGCCAGAGCCGGCCCTGCGAGTTGCGCGTATTTTTTTTTAACACCCCAGTTAATCCACATCCTGGTTAACACAATCCTGGATAATCGAGAGTCTACTGTATATAGTAACAAAATCTATGGTATTCAGATGCATAGCAACAATTCTTAGCTCTTATGCAGAGCGGTTCAGATATCAACATTATCTTAGCAGTGTTAGGAGATGAGTCAATGTTACTTTCCTCATGTTGACAGATGGGGACATGAGAGCAAGCCGATGAATTGGACCTTGGTTAGGGTTGGGACCTGGACGGCTTCTTGGCTCAGTGGTAGGATTGCGGTTGGTGAGGCTCCCTGGCCTAGTGTCAGGTTGCAGGCTGGTGGGGCTCCAAGGTTTGTTGTTAGGGTAGGGGTGGGAGGACTTTGAGGCCAAGTACTTGGATTACAGCCAATAAGATTCCTCCACCTAGGGTTGAGGCTGGTAGGGCCTCCCTGACCTATGGTTATTGTTGCCGTGGCAGGTGTAAAGCCTTTCTGTGAAGCTTTTGTTCTGGGCAAACATGACCCATTCCTGACCCCCTCGCGCCCCTGCAGATATTTGTTCCATGTTGTCTAGACTGGGGGTGACATTATCCTACCTTGGCACGTCCTGAATTCTGGGCTTGGATGATATGGGCCTTTCTGCCCTCTGGCATAAACTGAGCAGCCCTTGGGGCATCCCATAGCCATCTCGGGGCTGCCTTGCCAAACAGCCAGCACTCCAAGCCTTCTGGCAACACCTTTCCTCTCTCCAATGTACCCCGCATGCTCTGGCTGGAGAAGTCCCAGGTAGTGGGATCTGACTGTCAGAGCACAGATGCTCCTCTGTGAAATGCTGCTGCTTTTCTGTCGTGGCTGATCGTATTCAATTTGTGTATGTTTTTGATACTTTAAATCACTTTTGTTATTCCCATGTGTATCCCCCCCAGGAAAGACAACCTCAAAATATCATGTTAACCTCCCTGCACTGCACCCCCCACCCCCTGATTTCCAGAAAATACAGAAGGGGGGAAATACTGTTTCATCTGCAAATTTGGAGAACGGTCCTGAGCCCTCTGCTCTCAGATTGTTTGTTTATTTCCCAGCCAGGGGCTGTCATCAGAGGAAACCAGTGGTTGCATCACTTCCTTTTGATCTCAGAGCAAACACATTAGGCAACCTATTACGGTATCCTGGTGCCAGCTATAGTATCGCAAAACAGGGGGAAGCTTCTTTCTTGCGACCTTTCGCCCCCCTTCCAGCTATGGGAGTGCAAAGAAGCTGCTGCTCTCTTTAGCTGCTGTTTGACTAGTTACAACATTCCAGGCCAAAGAAGCAAACAAGCTCTACTTTTACCTCTAGCAAAACTGGGAGGTGGAGTTTGAAAGCCCTAAAACTAGTCTCTTGTCATGATAATACTAGCCCATCTTTAACTCTAGCGGTGCTCCTGAGTATCACTTGAATAATTTAAGCACGAGAGTGTTATAAAATTACCCAGGTGGTGGTGGTTCTGTTTTCTGCTGAGCATGTTTACATGAAATAATGGCTGCACTTAGAAAGGAGGGGAAAGCCCTCCCATGCTCTGCTTCCCTGGGGCAGCAGGAACAGGTGCAATCGTAGGAGGCTGATGTTGAGGGTGGGGGATAATCTCTGTTTGTGTGGGAAAAACTGAACATGTCATCGCAGCTGAAGTTTTCCCTGGCCTGCCACCAATAGTTTCCCTTAATCCTTTAGCACCGGGTCAGCAGCAGATAGCAGAGAAGAGGACTGCAGGATATAGGGCCCAATTCTGTAAACTGGAGGTTCAGATACTCCGCACCTAGTACGCCACTGGCGTCCGATCTATCTGTCCCTCTCCTTCCACTGCGATCAGTTATGACAAATTCAGGGAACACACAAGGGCCTTCAAAATAGGGTGACGCTTGTAGAGAGCAGGCCCTAAAATCACAATCCTGTTATAAGGGACATTAATCACACTTTGGTCAGGGCCTGACCCCAAGACCTTGGATGTGAGCAGCTGTGGGCTCTGGGCAGGGTGACCAGATGTCCTGATTATATAGGGACCGTCCCGATTTTGGGGTCTTTTTTTTATATAGGCTTCTATTACCATCCACCCCCTGTCCCGATTCTTCTCACTTGCTTCCTAGTCACTTTGGCTCTGGGGCTGTTTGAGCCCACTTTGGGATTTTACAAATGGACTTTTAGGCTCTTAATGGGCTGAAGCCAACCCTCACACACACACACCCCCCAGTTGAAAATGTTCAGATTGTCTCCAGATCCAATCTTTACTGCTGTCCTTTATCTCTGTAATACACAGAACCAAGCATCAGAACCAAATTCCCCCCCGCCCCCCCAGCTCTGAGAAGGCCCAGGCCCAGCTATGAATTCTGCCACTCAGAATTCTGTGACTTAACATGTTCCTTTAAACCATGGGAGAGGCGCTAAAATCCACCCTGCAGTTATTTCATCTCTTTATTCCAGGGGTGGGTATCCGTGCTTGTCCTGCAGGGCAGATCTTTGAGGCAGTGGAGCGATAGAAAGAAAAACCTGCATTGAAATGGGAATCGTACTTGTACTTTGTATTGAACTTATCGGGGGTTAAGAACCTGCTTGTGGGTCATATGGCAGCCCAATGACTGCTGACGTGATGAGATGTTTGCTATGGAAAATACATAGTTGATAAAAACCAACCTCAGACGTCTGGTCTGACCTGTATAACACAACAGCAAGCTGGATAAACCTGCCTGCCAGAATTTTTCTTTGAGTGAATGAGAATTTTGCTCTCTTTCATCTGTTTTGCTCTTGCAGCCGGGGGGCACATAGCAGGCAGAAAGGAAACTGCTCTCTGAAGAAATGGAAGCATATACTTGAACTCCAGTGCAGGAAATCGTCTGAGGGAGAACAAAGCATTTGAGACTTAAGCCCTGGATGGGAAGGGATTTGAGAATCAAGAATGGGAAAGCTGGACCAGAGTTATTTCAACAAAGTTTGCATAGTGCTCTCTCTCTCTCTCTCTCTCTCTCTCTACCTCTGTACATATATAAAAAACTCAGGATGAGGGTGTGGTAGTGGTATAGAAAACAGTCCCAGAAGGTTAAAAGGCCCTCCTCCCTATCAACTGAGGAGGGGTCAATCAGGTTCATCTGAGAAGGGGTTACCAGAGATTAATTACAATCAGCTGAGAGGGAGTTACCTGAGGTCAATTAGGATCAGCTGATTTCAACTAGGGCTGCCTCAGACCTTTTTTAAAACCCTCTCCTGGGAGAAGGGGAGGAGAGAGAGAGGGAAGGAAACAAGTTACCAGTAGGTGAGTAGCAGCAAGGGAGTAAGACTCTCTAGGAGGCTACATTCCCTCCCATAAGGGAGAAAAACAAGCCCAAAACACTGGCTGAGAGATGCACTGACTGTCCCTGTGCAGCCAAGAGGGGCTGTTTTATCCCAAGCCCATCTCACCAAGGCAAAAAACAGCTGAGGCTGGTGAGACTGAGGAGGTGCCTTGCCACACTATAGAGAGCGGCCACATTACTTATGGGGTATTTCAGTGAACTGAACTAAGCACAACAAAGGGAAATCTGACACAAGTTCTGTTTACCTCTTACATGACAGGAACGTGAAGTCACTGGTTGCTAATAATTATATAGATACTCTCACACACACACCCCCTCTGCCACTCCAAATCTCTCAACACTTGGTCTAGAAATCCAGATCTGGATTCTGTGTCTTAGCCCATTTCTCCTCTTAAAGGTCTATTTTCTCCTAACCTTGCTAATCAGGCGCTACCTAAAAGGTGAATCGGATATGGCAGATGCTTGTCACAGCCCTGCTGTTGTGTGTCTGTCTATGTTGCAGTCAGTCACACGAAAAGGCACAACTCATGCCAGTCAAGTTCAGGTCAGACATATCACCTCGCAACCAAAGTCTTTTCTGCAAGCTTTGATCTCTGATCACCTTCAAAGCCCAGTGGTGTCAGAGCTCTTTACAACAACCACCACTAAAATAACATGTAGGGGAATAACTAGATTTTAATTAGCCTAGACTGGAACTCCCACTCTGGGGTCTGCCTGTGATTTCCCATTAATGATTGCTTCTGCAGGAGAAGCTGACTGAGGTAGTCCTGGTCCCTGTTTGAGACTGGCATAGAAAAACTTCATCAGCTAAGGTGCCCTGACTATGGCATCCAGTTGAGGGCAAGTGTGTCCTGAAGTCTATAAAAGTTAAATGGATTCTAGTTGCTCCTCCATTCTACATTGTAGTGTGTGATTGGTACGTGCTAAATACATATGTTCATATAACTAAAAAAAGACGGGTTCAGTGTCGGTGTCCAGACACCTTGTCAATGTGGAAATACAGATCCCGGGGAGATGAGCCTAAGAGAGAAGAACCTAGACTAGATCAGAACAGCCGATTAATCTGCAGTTTGAGCAAACAGTATTCGTGTCTGTCAGACAAAGTACAAGAGTGAGCCACTAAAACTTAAAGGAAGAGTCATGGGTAAGTAACATCTGAGTACTGTGATCTCACCATAAAGAGGTCTCCGACTTGGCTTGACTGGTCCCTGGGGAATAACGCCTGGCATATGGAGTGGCACAAGGCTGGTATAGGTCACTCTGCACCATCCCTATGTAGTCACCCACTGGGGGGCATGCCAGGGTCAGAATGGGAGCAGGCAGAATATGTTACACTCTGGCTTTTCTGACCTGCAGTGAAGCCCGTAGGTGGCAGTGGGAAGCTGTCACATATTCAACAGATGTTTCTCTTATCCTGGGGGACTGCACTGGCCACTGGACCAGCCGAGAAACCTGAAGATGGGAACATCAGATGGCATAAGCCATGGCCCCTTCTGGGTTGTGCATCCCTAAGATGTGCCGATCTAGCTGTAGCTGTTTAGTAAGTATTTATTTTTGGGGTGAGGGGGAAGGGGTTTCCTTCAATGGAGGAATCACTGACTTCTCTCTGCATTGCTGGAAATCCTCACTGAATGCATGGTGGAGTCGCTTCCTCATCGGTCACTGATTTCCTCACTAGAGACCATTTACTTGAAAAATTAGTTTGGACAGTCTGCCCCTAAGCTGAGTAGTTGTGTACAGAATGCAGTAGAAGCACATGGTGCTGTTTTCTCTAGGCCCAGGTAAAGGCCTGCATCTGTTCTGTGCTGCACAAAGCACAATGTAGCTGTAAGAGCATTGAAAATGCTACTGTCTGCAATCTGATCTCCAACCTTCTGCTTAGTGGGCGGTAGGTCACTAAGGCATTTGCTTTCCAAATCTTTTGTTTAATGTTTTTTAATTCAGATAATGCACTGAATGTCTGGAACTGAATCCCGTTATGGTCAATGAGTGGCTTACTATGAATGGTGTATTGTCAAACATTCATCACTGTCATGTAAACAAAACGCTTTAAGCCAAAATCTCGACTTCCGTTGTCCAGCAAGAATCCTAACTATCAGGAAGCTAGTTCTGAAAGTATATGCTCCTCAACTGAATGTGTAATAAATGTAGATGTGTTATGCCACCATGGAGGTTGAGGTGAGAAAAAGATCTGGCTTTTTTTGTTTGTTTTTTAAGCAAAAACGAATCTAATCTCTCCCCAACCTGTTGAATTATCTCCCTCTAAGACTATTTCTAAGTCCGAAGTTGTCCACATTCAGACAGTGTTGTAAAACACCTTTGTTCAAGCTTTTTACTACTGGATACCCCTAGCACACAGACAACTGGCAAGACATTCTCCTGTCTCTGCTTTTACAGTCTGGAAATGATGGTGTATATGTACCCTATGCTTGAGGAAATTGTCTTGCTTTGAATCTAGCCATGTAGACACTAGGGTGATGGTATCCGTGTAAGGCCTGGTGACAGTAGCTTAATGAATGTTGAATGCATTTTCTTAAAATATAGTTTAGGGGATCATGGGATTTTGTTGGGGCATTCAGCTGCCGGGAGGAAGTTTTAGTTGGCTTGAAAATGGAGGACAAAGAGGATTTGATTGTTCATTCAGTGACAAACAATATAAAGGAAGCTGTTACTTATCTGTCAACTGCAAAATCAATCTACCTGCCTTGATTACTAGAGATTAATGTAGTTAAGATTCCAAATGAGGCAGGTCACCATAGGAAAATGTCAAGTCAATTTCACTTTTCATTCACCTGATACACACATGGCAATCTAAATTGCTCCTGATGGTTTAATTAATACAGTAATACCCCCTCTCCGCAGAGGGCTTTCTTCACTTCTGACAGCCATTCTTCCACCTAATAACTTGTTTTCTCACATTTTCTAAAAGCAACTCATTTAGACAAAAATAATGCTGGACTTGTGAGACATCATTGTGAATATCAATGAAGGTTTTTCTTTTCTTTCTGCTCCAAACTTCCTCTTTGGGCTAAAAGTAAATACAGTCAGCTGTAACACAGAAAATAATTGAGGAAGAATAATTGGTGCATGCTGCTAACTTCAGATCTGGATCCAAACTTCTTAAAGTAAAAGAGACTGAATCTAGGATTTTTGTTCATGCCCATATTTCCTGTCTATTTTTCTACTCGCTCACATGAAAAAATTCCTCTAGAATTAACAATGAGAACATTTCTTTAATTTTTTTTTTAAAAAAACAACATGTAGATTTATTATAATTAGAATTTCTCTATTTTTTTAATACGAGGTATTGTACCCAACAAAAGGTAACTCTATTTTGGACCTTATTTTGATGAATAAAGATGAGCTAATCATCAGACTGGAAGTTACTGGTTGCCCTGAGATCACTGATCATGACCTCATTATATTCAAATAGAAGACCATCCCAACCAGCAGTAAATATACTTGGTGCTTCTAAAGAGCTAATTTCCCAAAGCTGAGGCAAATTATAAGTGAAATTGATTCGGAGAAAAAAGTAGACCGAAAAATGGGAACTTCCCAGATACATTGAACACTACCCGCCAATCCAGCGGGTAGTATAGATGTACCCTCAGGGTTAGAGGCTCTGGCTTATTATAGATACAGACCTATTGCAAATTTAAGATCCAGATGCAAGCTACTCCAAAGTGCTTAAATAGAAGGGTCCAATCGTCCCCCTGCAGAATACAATAACTCCTGTGGAGTAACTTATGTAATATCTGGGGGTGAGGGGAAAGGGTACCTGGTCCTTTAGACTTCATTCATTAACACTGTAATAGCGAATAGCATCACTGAAGTTGCGTATCTTAGTTCAAATCTCCCTCCTCCAATGTAGCCCAGCCTGAACTTCTGAGAAGTTTAGAACTAAATACAGGGTTGAACTTTACACCTTGAGAGTTGTGGAACAGCTGGGAATAGAACCAGGAATCCTGACTTCTGGACCCCAGACCCAGTCTGTGGAATAAGGTGGAAAAAAATGTTAAATTTCTTGCCCATGACGTGCTTTCTATAACCTGACTGACTAAAGACGTTTAAATGACATAGCATCAATAAACAACCCACCCCATCTTTTTAGAGGACATAAGTAGGCGTCAGAAGGACTCCTGGGTTCCATTCCATGATGTTGAGTGCCTGAACATAGGTACCTAAATAAGACCTGGTTTTAAGAGTTTTTGAGGATCTGCAATTTCCACTGAAACCCACTGGGCATGGAGTGTGCACAGCACCTCTAAAAATCGGACCACTTTAATTTAGGTGCCTAACTATGGATTTTTTAAGGTGATCATCTTAGGAACGCTTGGCCTGGCCATCTCTCTGACTTGCTTCCCGTATTTGTATAAACAGGAATAATGGCACTCACCCTACCTCTCGGGGGGGGGAGGGGTTTGTGAAGCTTAATTAATGTTTGTAATGTAAATTGTGATCTTCATATGAATGGCGCCATGACAGCAGAGAATATTATTCATTTTGTGTAATCTGCTTTCCAAGATTCATGGGTGTTTGAAAGCAGCCACTTCAGAAGCACTCGGAGAACAAATGCCGCCTACTTCATACACTCATTTGACGCTGGATATTTTACAAACCCCTGAAAGACTTGTTCAGTGCTTAATCCCTTCTCAATTAGGTTTATGTCTAAAAGATCCTGGAAAGAATTTGACACAACGGGCATGATGGGGTCTGGGCATGATGGGGTCTTTATCGTAGCTCAGTGAGTTAATGCACAAGCATTTCCCCTGGAGCACAAGTTTCAAATTCTTAGCTCACGCCCCCTACAGGGTTGGCCCTGGCCACTCGCTTGCCCCTTTCTTCCCCCCCCCCCCCCCCAATCCCCCAAGATGGCACCAGTCACTTACTCAAACCCTGCCAGCTCCCTGCACCAGGCTTTCACTGGAACCCTGCCTGTCCTCCCCCCCCCCCCCCAGCACTGTGTCCTCCCCTGTGCGGAGCTGGCATCTTTGCACGTTCCTCCGACCACTTTTTGGACAAAAGTGGGCATTTGTCCTGGTTGCTTTTGCCAGCTGATGAAATTCCCAAGAACAAATGGGACAAATGCCCACTTATACATGGGGCTTATAAAAGGGACCGTCCCAGCCAAAACAGGACCTGTGGTCACTCTAGTGTCCTAGAGTGTCGCTGCAGCAGCCTCAGAGGCAGGAAGGGCTAGCAGCCCGGAGGCCATGCTTAGTGTCTTGGATGGGCTATGTATTTAGGGTGTCTAGCCCCTCTCATGGCTCGGCTACTCTCTCTTTTTAGTGCCCTGGCTCAATCAGAGGTAGTGTGAGTATGTCTCCTCAAGCTCACCATGTAGATATACCCTCAGTGTAAGGAAAGCCAGTACTTGCTCTGCCACCATACCCAGCGCAAGAGAGGAAAGTGCCACAGGTGGAGAATGCTGCAGAATAATTGCAGGCAGCAGCTGGAGGAGCATCTACTGGATCAGTGGAAATGTCTTTGGCTTGCTTAGCTCTCTCATCTGAAAAGAACGTCTGCCTGGCAGGTGCTAAAGTTTGCCCACACGGGTCATGCTCAAAGCTGCCATGTTTGCAAATAAGGCTTGATTGTGAGCATCACTTGTCTCAGCATGTATAAAAACTGGTGACAGAAGATCACTAACTGTTTGTAACCTGCCACATTTTTAGGCACATTCCAGGTAAGTCATTGTGTTGTAGATTTCTTGCTCTGCCCCTTTGCACCCTCTTACGTTGTGGCAGTTCAGGTTTTGTGAATCTGCTGTAGTAAGAGACTGTTTCCTGACTGGATTTAATCACTAGTCTAGCTGTCTGCTCTTCAGGACAGAGAAGTTATCTGTTTGGCACAGTTAAGGTACCATATAGCTCTGTGTACCGTTATGGTGCTAAAGCAATATTGCTCATTCTTGTGATTTTATTTCAAGTTGTGATATTTGGGGTTTTCCTTAGGTACTGGATTTATGAATTGCATGAAAATCTGCATTCCTTTTGAAAAAAACTAAGTTTCTAGCCTTTCTGGGGGTGGAGAAAAGCTTGAAAATATAAAGCAAGTGCACCCTAAAGTCTCAAAAATCAGAAGGAAAATAAAATGAACCTAACACTTTTATTTTGAAGAAATCTCATGATTATTGTGCCAAACAAGGGTTTGGGGTTTGTTTGTTTTTTGAGTGCTGACTCATTATTTTGAACGTTAGGGGTTGGTAATACTCTATAACAGAGGTCAGCAGCCTTTCAGAAGTGGTGGGCCGAGTCTTAATTTATTCACTCTAATTTAAGGTTTTGTGTGCCAGTCATACATTTTAATGTTTTTTAGAAGGTCTCTTTCTATAAGACTATAATATACAACAATAGATTAGTTATATGTAAAGAAAATAAGGCTTTTAAAATGTTTAAGCAGTTGCCATTAAAATGCAGAGCCCCCCCAGACCAGTGGCCAGGACCAGGGCAGTGTAAGCACCACTGAAAATCAGCTCGTGTGCTGCCTTTGGCATGTATGCTATCGGCTGCCTACCCCTCCTCTATACAGTCCCAATTATGTAAGTACAAGAGTAGTGCTTTTGAAGTGAGTTACAAGCACAAAGTTGAGCACATGCATAAGGGATTGGAATATTAGGGCCCGAAGAGACAATATAAAAACTTGTGTTTATGTGCATGTATATCTAAAATAGGAACTATGATATATACAAGAATGTACAATATGTACATAAGTATATATTTGGAATACTATATAACACATATAAGAATATACAGTATATGCAGTTTGAGCATTTAGCACCAGTAAGAGAATTAGAATGTTATATTGAATATCTGTACAGGGGTAATGCAAGAATATAATATCTATGAAAGTTTTATGTAATGTACACAAATGCAAGAATGTATATTTGACACATGAAAGACAAAATCCACAAAGGGTCATAGTATGCAATTAGGCAAGAGATTTAATATATACAAAATATTATACAGTGCATCCACTCCATGGAGTATGCAAAACTACACAAAGTTGGCAAGAAACACATATACACATTGAAAGCAGCATGTATAATACATGCCACATACCCCCTGTGCAAGTGCACCACAGATAATAGAGGCAGGTACGTGTGAATATGCAGCACTAGGTGTAAAATACACATCAGTGCAATAGAAGCCTCCTTACGTAGAACAGGGTGTTTCAGTTGCTACAAGCGTACCAGCAGTAACCAAGTGTAGCTCCTCCCTTATTTGCATAGACACGCCCCCTTGACCGCCATTGGCCAGCAGGCTCGCCCGTGATGGTCGGGCCTCCGCATCCCGGGCCTGGCATCTTATTAGCATGGGCCCCGCCCCTCAGGCCCTGATTAGGCAGTTCGGGGTTGCCCGAGCCTCGCCCGGCTTTCCGGTTGGCGGCCTGGGCTGTCAGTCGGCGAACGCTGGGGGGCCGCACTTCCGCCTTGGTGTCAGCGGGTCTGGGCCCGGGGTTGCTGCGGGACCAGGTGAGAGAACCCGCCCGCGGCCTGCGTCCGGGCGGGACCCCCTCAGCCGGGGCACGGGTGGGACCCCGGGGGGCGGCGGCGGGGGACGGGGCGGTCACTACGGCCCCCGCCCGCGAGAAACAGGCCCCGCTCTGGGCTCCTTGTCCCGGGGCAGAGACCCTCCGCCGTCCGGCCCCTCGTCCCTGAGCTCGCCGCCTGGCGGGGCAGGGACCCCCCCTGCAGCCCGCCCCCGCGCTGGCAAAGGATGCCCCGCCCTGGGGTAGGACTTGGGGTGGAGCCCCCCCCCCAGGGTGGAGCCCCCCCCCAGGGTGGAGCCCCCCAAACTGGGACCTTCAGCCCGGGAGGGGGAGGAGAGGGAGCCCCCCCGAAGGGAGCCCCCCCAAACTGGGACCTTCAGCCCGGGAGGGGGAGGAGAGGGAGCCCCCCGAAGGGAGCCCCCCCAAACTGGGACCTTCAGCCCGGGAGGGGGAGGCGAGGGAGACCCCCCTGAAGGGAGCCCCCCCAAACTGGGACCTTCAGCCCGGGAGGGGGAGGAGAGGGAGCCCCCCCTGAAGGGAGCCCCCCCCAAACTGATTTCCCCAAAGCGCAGGGTGAGACCCATCATCCCAGTCAGGAGCACCGCTGAGGGAGATGCCCAAACTTAGAGGTAGCCCCCAAAACTGAGACACCCCCTCTCCCTGAGGGGTGGGAGGAGAAATGGGGGAGAAGCCCTGTATCAGACCTGCTACCCTGGGAAGGAGAGCCCTGTTGTAGACAAATGGGTAGAAAAGATCCTGAAAGGTAGGTCAGGGGCTGAGGGGAAAGACAGCAAAGGTGTATTCCCCGAAGAGCTTATCAGTCACGCAGGAGAAATGGAGCTAGTCTGCACACTTCAGTATGATCGGTCGCTGCTTTCCCTTCCCTGGAGGAAGGGGCTTCCTATAGCTGCTTGTTGGTGTCTCAGGGCTCCAGGTACAATAAGCCAGTAAAGCTGAACAAATAACATTAGATCTAAATTGTATGGCCGGACCTTTTTGCCCCTCATTTACATTGCAGAGATGCACTGAATCTTACCATCATGTGGGGCAATGTATTGCAAAATATTCTTTAAACTGGAAGGCTTCTAACCTGGAGGAGTTGGGAACAGGAACTGGCAGAAACTGCTGAAGAACCTTTTGTAAGGAGAACAGCTGGTCTAGTCATTTCTGTGTGACTTGGGGAAGGACAGTAAGGCAGGGAAAAGTGTGCTATGCTCCTAAAATGTGCAGAAGTGGAACTTGGCTTCAGCATGTTTTAGGAGCATCAGGGTGAAGATTGCCTCTTGCTTGAAGTTGTCTTTCCCCCCAGCTGCCACTCAGTCCTCTTCAATACACACCCCTTGATTCTCTATTCTTCCAGCTATCCCCAACATCCCACTTTTGCAGAGCTTCTGAAAAGTAGCAGGCAACCTGGAAAATAGTGGGAAAAGGCAATTTTTTAATTTCAGAGGCTTATGTGGCATGTTAATAAAAAAGTAAAATGTGGCCATTTGTCTAATCTCGGTTTTAATCTTATTTATACTGTCTAATTCATTTAGCTTGTGAACTCCTCGGGGGTATGGTCTGTCTTCCTGGAGCACTTACGGGCCAGAACTTGAAAACTGCGTGCCTCGAAGCACATATGGTTTTGTGTGTGCCTGTGTCAGGCTTGCAGCTCCACCAATGAATATCTGCACATGTATGTACAATGCTAATAGATGTTTACCTTCCACTCTTATCAATTTTCTTGATTAAAACATGTTTTGTTTAAACCTTCAAGTAGCAGCAGTGAAGGGGACATTGATTTGCAGTGTATTTAGGATCAGAGTATCACTGTTTCATCTTTTCCCCATCTGTCTTGCTCGCACATGTCTCCCTTTCTTCAGCATTATCTACACTCCCAAGAAAATGTTTCAGGAATACTCATTGCATAAATTGCTGTTATTTCCCCCCTGATTCTTGCAAAGATTGAACACATCTACACTGTGGCATTCACATTGACACCTGGGGGCAGCCACATGCATCACATCTTAGAACTGTTCTGGGACACCTGAAACTCCACTGGAAGCAGGAGTTTTTTTGCAACTTCCAGATTTGAGGCATTGTGAGGCAGGGATAGTGATAGGAGAACTGGTTGAAGTAGCAAATTGTGTGTGTGATTCTTTGTAATGGTCTCAGAGGAAATGTTAACCTTTTTATTTTGCTTTAAGTGAACAAGAAGATACAGTTTTATAACACTCAGATTTTAAATGAAGGTGTGCTGAACATAATGGATAGTGAATCTGGGAAGACTGATGAGTATAGTGAGAGTTGAGAAACCGCCCTTTCGACTCTTGAGGGAAGTTTTGGGGAAGCTTCCGATCACACCTGAGTTGACTTAACTTCAAAAGGCAATCTGATGATGAATGCTGAAAAGGAAATATTAAAACAGCTGCTCTCAATACATATGGCATGTATTTCAGGAAGCAGAAGATGTGCTGTTTTTCCAAAATAGGATTTGCACATAAGTACTCTGAAGTTTCAAGTGAATAACTTATTTGCATTATCTTGTAAGGCAATTTGTCCTTGAACATTGCAGTGTGATATCAAGCACCTTGTTATTTAAGACTTCCTCTTACACGTCAGCATTCTTTTCTTGTCCTTCGGTCGATATCAATTTTGTCACCTGACTTATTAAAATACCTCTTGAAAATAATTTTCTTCTCTAGATACTTAGGCACCATAGTATCACAAATTCTTAGTATACTTACATTTACAATTCTTGTCATATTCTTTTCAAAATAACTAGTAGGTGTGATTCTACATTATGTATTTTGCATTAAGTATTAATATTTTTCCAAAAGATTTAGTAAGTGTACTTAGAAATCTGCCTTACGTTTGTAATTCAAAACAGCCAAGATTTTTTCCTAAATTAAATGGGTTGATGACAAGCTTGTCACAGGAACTCCCTCATCTGGGTGAAAGAAATAGGAGCAATGAGAGAACTGGTAAATCTACTTGGAGACAGAGTTTATTGGAAGATGCAGTATTTTGAGTAATTTTCTGCAGCATAATGTAAAAGAATTGATTGTAAATGAACATAGAATTTTATACAAACACTAGCGAAAATACCCGGCGTTGCTCGGGTCCGTCGGAGGTGGGGAGGGGGGAGAGAGCTGAGCGAGTGCGGGATCTGTTGGAGGGGTGAGGGGGCAGAGAGCAAACCTGACACCCCCACCTCACCCCCCCGACCAAACCCGACACCCCCACCTCACTTACCCCTCGACCAACCCCGACTCACATTTTCACCCCCCCACCCAAACCCAACACCCCCACCTTACCCCCCCCCACCAAACCCAACACTCCCTGACCAACCCCAACACCCACACCTCACCCACCCCGACACCTTCCCACCCACCCCCCAGACCAAACCCAACACCCCCGGCTCACTTACCCCCTGACCAAACCCAACACCCCCACCTCACCCCCCGACCAAACCTGACACCCCTACCTCATTTACCCTCTGACCAAACCCAACTCGGGTCCGTCGGAGGTGGGGAGGGGGCAGAGAGCTGAGCGAGTGCGGGGTCCGTTGGGGAGGGGGCAGAGAGCTGAGCGAGTGCGGGGTCCGTTGGAGGGGGGAGGGGGCAGAGAGCTGAGCGAGTGCGGGGTCCGTTGGAGGGGGGAGGGGGCAGAGAGCTGAGCGAGTGCGGGGTCCGTTGGAGGGGGGTATTATGACATCATAACTATGTCACAGAGAACAGCAGCTGCCCAGCTGATGTGATTGGCCTTTAAATAATTTCACCCCTGGGGGGCGTCAGAGGTGAGATTTGAAAAATTTTCAACTCTTACCCTGATTAGGACCCTAAGATCTATAACTGTACCAAATTTCAAGTCTCTAGCTCAAATGGTGTGGAAGGAGTAAGTGCACGTACATACACGCATACACCATTTTACTTTTATATATATATAGATATTTTGTTTAAAATCTTCTGGCATGCATTTCTTTGGATTCTGCAATGTGGGATATTGCCCTCAACCTTCACCCTTTTAAATAATTCACTTCCAGAAAGAAAGTGTGCGGACAGAATAGTTTTTCTTTGTATTCTAAAAGAACATAGCAAATTGTATTCAGACACTAAGTAATTTGAATGTGTCAAATGGGATTTAATATTGGCCTCAGATATACTGTTAAAAATACACTGTGAGCCAGTTGTACAAAACTAATGTCTTAATTTTCAGGATTAATGAGATATAAGAATAAACAGAGCCTTTTTTAAAAAATTTGTTTAATCATACTTTTATTTTCACTATATTTTAGAAAACAAATCCCTGGCCTTGGCAAATTCTGTGAAGAATTTCAATATATTTTACCACCTGTTATAAGTACTCCAGGAGGAGGTAAGATCACTAGAAATTCTAAAGTTGTCTAAAAATCTTATGGTGTTAGTAATCTTATTTATTTTTTTGGTCCCAAATTTTCAGCAGGTAGAAGACTACTTTCACCCACAAAATGTACATGAGTTTGAGTACCTCCATCTTGTTGTTGTCATGTTTGTAGATACAGCAGTCTGTAGATACAGCAATTGCATGCACATGTGGCTAACGGTGCATGTAATTGCAGAAATGGGCATGCACTTCTAAATTTGTCCCTTTCCATATTATCATTATCAATATTGTAAATCTGGGGGTTGAAGTTTCAGATGTTAGATATCTTTGTTGATGGTAATTGTGTTGTTAATTCAGTAGTGTTGGTAAAGATACTATGTATTGAGAGTTTTGTTTGGAACAATGTGATTCCCTCTTAAGAGGTTTTCTGAGCTTTTGCTAGACATTTTCAGAAACCAAGTATTGCTAAACAATTGTTTATCGTAAAACAAGAATGTTGTCTACTGTACTTCTAGAGTTACAAATGAAACTACAAGACATTTGTTGGTGACTGAATGTCAGGGTTATTGACTGTTGCAAACTGGTTAGCGAATAACATGGGCTAACAGAGGAACACCTTTTTAATTCAAATTTTATTATAAATACAAATAGATATCCTAGGCCAAGAAGTTAAACTTTCTTAATACTTTAATTCTTGAAGACCACAAATGTTAGACTGATTCCCATTTATGTAAACATCTGTGCTATGAATATTGTTTTGAAGAGATGGCGCCATAGTAGAAACTCTGATTTTACTAATTTTCAGTAATTTCTTATCCTAAAGCCCTAAGTAAGTAGTCCGTAGGACTATGTGCATGTGCTAGAGCCGCACAATTGGTTCTGTTCCATTAATTGCTGCTGTGTATATAGAAGCATAGTTATTTACTGGTAGTACTTTTGTACTACGTTGATTAGTCGCTAGCGCTACAACAGTTGACTTTTTTTGTATCGTGGCTATTTTCATGATGCTTCAAGAGTAGGTCTCCAAGGGAATGGCTGGTAGTGAGATACCTTGTACAGAACAAATGTCTGATTGGATATGTATGAAGAGTATTGATAAGTAGTAGCATTATGCTTGATAAGATGCTTCTGGGTGCCGAAGTTTCTAAACTAAACCTGTACAGTGGCTACTCTTTACTGTTCTGTATTGCTTTCTTCCTTGCTGTGCTATACAGTAACTGTTCCTGTAATCCTTAAACTTTAATGGTCAAATATTTGCATTGGTCACAAAATGTTAAGTATGAATAGGGATGGCACCATGCTAGCAAAATATGTGAGTAAATGGTATGTTGCTTTTCTGAACATGCTAGAGTGAGTGGTATGCAAATGGTCAGAATTCAAAACCATCCCGCTGATTATTTGACTGTTGCTAAGAGCTCAGGATTCTTGTGGGCTTACAGTGTGGTGCATATGTACTGCAGCAAAATGGGTGGATAATCCTTCCACTGTACCTGTACTGTACAAAAATTCTTGATGCTGTTCTGTTTAGGATAAAAGGTCTATTTTCTTTTTGGTCCTCTATAAGCAAATTACCCCCAAAATGGTCATTGTGAAAATGTAGCTCATCGTTTCTTGTTTGTTTGTTTTTTAAACGGATGTCATTTTAATAACTCTTTTTTTAGGGAGCTTTCTCTGGTGCAGAGGAGGAGGTTGGCAAATTTGGAGGTTTTTTCCCCCTACATTCTGGTGCATTTAAAAATTTTTGTCTCAGTGTGTTTAAAAAAAATCTTAAAGGAGAGACTCAGTGACATGTGAGATGAGTAGAGATATAAATCTCAGGCAGGTTGCTAGTGATGTGGTGTTTTTTTGTTTTGTTTTTTCCCCCAATCCTTGGCAACAGTAGTTATTGAGACTGAACTGCCCCCTCCCATCACATATGGTCTCTGCAAGTCAGCGTTGCATCACACTGATGACCTCACGAGTGTGTTGGTGAAACTTTCAGTGCCACTGACTGTTCTTTGTTTCTTGCTTCTGTCTCTGCTTACAACAGTCCAGCATCATTCACAGTCAGCGAATTAATTCTGTTTCTATTTTTTTTAAACAACTGTTTGAGGGATAAGACCATGTTCAGGGCTCATTTCGGGCTGTAGGATAATATTATAGTTAAGGACACGATCCATAGAAGTCCTGGATTCCCTGACTTTACAGACCTCTGACTTCTTCAGCTTCGCCTGTCAGCAGCTGCTGCCGCCTCTGCAGCCAGAGCTGGAGCTGGGTCTCTGCCATTCTCCCGTGGTGGGGCTTGGACTCTCATTCCTCCCTCCTCCACCATGGGGCTCCAGCTGCCATTCTTCCCCCCTCCCCCCAGTTATTTTTATACAGCTTGTTTATTGTCCGCAACCTGTCTATGACTTTTACTAAAAGAAACTGACAAAAATCTTAACCTTAATTATAGGCATCCTGTTGAACACATCTTCCAGCATTTAGATCCCATTGGTGAGGTGGGAATGGGATGTAGGCATTGCCAGCAGCATTTCTAGTGTTTCCTAAAGAGTCTGTCTACAAAGGGGAAGGGTAGTCTGAATGCTTTCATAAGTAAGGCAGTCAGACAAGAGCTAGCACGAGACCATGCAAAGCCTTCAAGATAAAGATCATGGACTCTATTCATTGCTTTATAAGGAACAAATGAACATTTCTTGCTGTAAAGGTTATGTGGGGAGTAATTTGGCTATGGGTTTGTGAACGAAATACAGACATTGCAAGATTTTCCTAGGTATTGACCTTCAACCAAAGAATTGCATAATTTGCGACAGGATGAAACAAATTTAATGTTCAAGTTTTGTCAGTAGAACTGGGAAGAAAAGAGATCAAATTAAGGTTCACTACTACCATACTAGGGCAATTCTTGATTAATATGACTTGCAAGAGACTCATCGATAATACCACATGTACAGACACCAGGCTTGTTCTAATGGAATTTACTAGCCAACTCTCATTGTACTACTAACCCATTAGCAACCATTTCCCCCCAAAGGGTGATGAACAAGATATTTTTGTCTGGGAACCATTGTATACCTTAAAAATAATGTTCACCAGGGCCTTGTGAATATAACAAAACCAAACAAATAAAGTAACTTCATGGGCTTTTAACATTTTATTGCGGAGTACAACACTAAATTATTTCTCAAGGGAAACCCATAGGGTAAAGTTAAAGTTGGCATAATCCCAAAACAGTATGGCTTCAGATGGACTCAAATGGCAAAGGAGTATATGTGAACGTAAGGTTCAAAAGCAACACGATAGCAACATCTTCTGGTGAAATATTACTGATGGTGTGCATACCTAGGAGAAGAAAATTTGAACATCATCTTTTGTATGGATTTATGTATGTATGTAACATTTACAAGTTGATAGAAAAATTTGAAATCCATTGGAGGGCTTCAGCGGATGCAGAAGTGCTCCTTTGCTATACCTCCTGGAAATGAAAAAGTTGGGCAATGTGTTTTATGGTTTGGAGGTCTCAGCTTTTGCACTGTGGGGAATCCTTGATTCTCCATTTGTGCATCAAGTGCATGCATCTTCCATGTAATGTCCTAACATGGTTGATGGATCTTCACTGTCTTCGGTGGTGCAAGAAATCAGCGGGTTCGACAGTGAGATCATCTATGAGGTGCTAGTTTGCATCAGAGCCTGCCCACAGCATCTGCCATGATTCTGGGTTGAAGTTAGATGCAGAAGAGCGTCTCCAGCTGCTCTGAATGGTCGGCATGATTTAAGATGAGTGTGAGCAGGTGAACAAGGTTATTGTGGAGTGGGAGCTTTTGGTTAGCAAGTGCTTTCTTGCACTTGTGCAGTGTAGCCATCTCTCACCAGATAGTTGGAGGAAGGATGTTTGCAAGGAGAATTTGGTAATTTGTGTGTTTGTAGATATATTTGGCTGAAGTTTGTAAGCCAAACTTTCAGAGATGTATTAGCAGTGTCACAGCCACCATATCAAGTGCTCTAGCAATGAGGAGATTGTGAACTAAATTATCAGTTTAATAACACGCTCCATTTGTATGGCACTCAAAAATGAAGGGCCTGGAGCACCTAATCAAAAATCATAGCAAATCAAGTAGAAGATTAGATTTTATAATAAAAATCCAGCCTTCAGAAAAGATTTTAAAAAGGGCCAAAATTTCAGCTCGGCTTCACCCTAAACCTTTCTTTTCTGCAGCATACATAGAGAACACACAGAAGCACTTTGTGTTGCTCTCCATGTTGGACTTTGTCTGTCTGTTGAGAGAGTTTAATTTCTCTTGTGCCGATTTTGATTGAGAATGTTGTTGCAGTCAGGCTTTGAGAGGAAACAAGTCTAACTTGCTGAATAATTCCTCTGTGTTTCACTAGATATCTGCATTGCTGTTTTCCGGTTGAAAGACTAGTGAGTGGGTGATGATAGCAGCAGGTATTGAAATAGTCAGTTTTAATTGGTGAACCTGTAATGCTATTTTAGACCTATTGTTGATAACCTAATTTTGTAAGTCAGTTGACTAAGATTAATAGTTAACGAAGCTTCCATTTAGAGATGAAAACACTAGGTTTTCACACTTTCAGGAGAGCTGTAAGAAACAGACATGAATATTTATTTTTGTTCTTTGAAATACAACTGGTATGCTTTAGTTGAAGTGGAATCTGCAGGAATTTGAATCCCGGCTGTCTTTCCAGGAATCCTTTTATTCTTTGGTCTGCTGGTAACCTTTTGTATTAACACGCACTTTATAAATATGGGTTGTCAGTTTGTGGTGGAAAAGATGCTTTTAAAGAACTGCATAACTTTCATGGCATGTTTCGTCCGGCCAATGCTATGTGTAACTTTAAAGCTTACTCAAACTATTTCTGTAAAATTATCAGTTTGTTACTCTGGTGGCATTTGGCATTAACAAAGGGAGAAAAGTTTAAAAACAGAATAGCTTTCTAGAGATCACAGGATTTTAGTAATAACCGACATAGTATTTATACCAAATAATGAGCCTTAACAGAATCTCTTCCATTGGCCTTTGTGATAAAAAAGCAGTTAAGTGGGGTTTTGTCCCCATCTCTTTTCTTTGCTTTCAAGCATTTCTTTTCTGGGTTTATTAGCCTTCTTTATTACCTTGTCTTAAACTTACCTTGATATCATTAGGTTTAAGATTAGCAGCCATGTGAACTCTCTAGGTCTTTCAGGAAGGTTCATTTAAATGGCTGCAAAATCATTCCTTTATGACATTTCAGTTTATCCTTGCAGTTGTGTTAAACATAAACTATTTTTAAAAAGAGAATTTTTTGTAAAAAACAAAAAACAAAAAACAAAAAAAGAAACAAACTTGATACGATAAAGAAACAATTCATGTGTTTGTTTCATTTAAGATGATTAAAAGCAGCATTTTCTTCTGCATAGGAGAGTTTCAAAGCTGGATTAAGTCAATGTTCAGTTGTGAACTTCTGAAGTAACCATAATGTGTTCAGAGTTACAGATATTTCAAAATTACGAACAACCTCCATTCCCGAGGTCTTCGTAACTCTGAGGCTCTACTGGACAGCCCAACAAGGATGGAATCTGTGTTTTAAAAATGAAGAATACAGATTCTTAAACATAGTTGGGTGATGTAGCAATTTGCTAGTTTTCCAGCACTTGTGTGTAATGTGAAGCTTCAACTTTTAAATTCCTCAGGCAAAGGACACTGCAGATATAGTCAGTGAACCAAATTTCAAGTCATCTTGGTGAGCTACATTCCATTCAAATTAACTATGGCTACTCCTGCTGTCAGTACTGACATTTCCATAGACACACAAATTATTCTTCCTTAACAATAAGCTTGTTTTGGTTAAATATTCTGCTTTACTTGGAGACATGCTTTTAAGGCTTTTTTTTTTGTATATTCTTTTATAGATGCTGAGTATGTCAGGAACTTGAACTGCAAAGGGAGGAAAAAAGTCTCTATCCTGTACGGTTAGAGATTAAGGTTTTTGTTTTTTTCCCTAGGATTTATAATTAGGGCCCTACTAAATTCACCTTTCATTTGGGTCAATTTCACAGCAATAGGATTTTAAAATTAGTCAATTTCACATTTTCAGGTGTTTACATCTGAAATTCCAAGGTGGTATAACTGGGCGGGGAAAGAAGGGGTGTCATGACTGGCTCTTCCTCTGCATGGCCCCTCTAATGGGGAGATCAGACACATCCGGGGGCTTCAGGAACCTCCGTGGCTGGGCAGCAGCTCTGGAGCTTCCTGGAGCTGGAGGTATTTACTGACATCAGATTTAGGAATCTGGGGCTACATTCCAGCTACTGGATGGAACTCTTCTGCCCATTCCCTCCAAGCGTGACCCCATCTGCCCTGTCTAGTCGACCGTTTCCCTTCCTGTCTCTCTTCCTCACTCGTGGCTCCTTGTCCCATCCTGCTGTCATCACCTAACCAGTTCTGTTCTTCATTTCTCAGGCTTTCCTTATCCCATTCCCAATCTTTTAGCCTAGCAAGTCCTCATCTCTCCCCTCCAAACCCTCTGTCCCAGTCTACCTCCACTGAGGCTCCTTGTCTCTAGTTGTCTTGTCCATCTCTTGCTGGCTACTCATCTGATCTCTTTTTCTCTACTCTGGCCTCCAGTTGTTAAACCCCACTCACATTCCCTCTTCTGACTGTTTAAAGAAACTAAATGAAAGCTAGATGTCTCCTATTGTACAATAGCAATAGTAAAAGTTGAGTACCATATTCAGATATTTGACATTTTGGGGGGTCTTGTTTTGTTTTTGTAAACAATCCTTTCAAAGGCTTTCCTTCCAGTCATATAGCTTATTCTGATAGAGTCCTGTGGCACCTTAAAGACTAACTAAAGTATTGAAGCATAAGCTTTGTCACTTCTGCAATTCCAGACTAACACGGCTACCTCTCTGATAGCTTATTCTACTGATGAGGGTTTTTTTCTTTTTCATTTTAAAACTTTCCTTCCTTACAGGGGATATGAAAGTATTAGTACTTGCAGTTTCTGTTGAGTAAATTTCTGCAGGTGCCTTTTTGGCTTGAATACCTATTTATGCTTTTGTGCATTGTGTACTGCAACAAATTATTTGCAACGTCCAAATAATTGTTGTGAATATTGCTACATGTTGTTTAACGGCTTTACACTGCTTTGCCCAGAGGTACATCCACAGTTACCTGGCTATGCTAAAGTGTGCCAACTCTCAGATAAATTGTTGGAATTGCATTGGCATTTCAGTTGTGGAACTCGCTTTCATCAGTGGGAGTTGGGTAGCTTAAACCCTGCATCAGCCTTCAAAAATTTAATACTGAGTGGAGTTTGTGATCACATAACTGGTGTTTGGAATTTGATTTCAGTCTCCTAAGTGGTCTAATTTTTTAGTCACTTGGCACTAGAATTCTTATTTCAAGATTGGTGTCTGCATTACTAAACCGTGCTCTAGGGCAGTTTGATATTTGCGATAACTTCTTTGTAGTTGGTTTTACAACACCATCAAAGCACAAGGCTTATTTAAGTGGGACCAAAAAGGTAATCTTCTGATCAGAAGATACTGTACATCCTGTAAACTTCCTGGAATCCATTCTATACTATGATGGTTTCTATGGGAGAGACCACATGACTGTTGCTAGCCTGGTCTTGTAAAAAGTGACACAAGCATCAAAATATTCCCACACTGATTTGGGAAATATGATACTTTTGAGATGTTCTGAACAACTAGCCCATCTCAATCTAGTGAGGATAGGAACAAAGAGGAACTTAACCACAGATCATTTAAAAGTAGTAAGAGACTAAGCTAAATTCACAAAGGTGCCGAAAGGCCAAAGTTCCCTGCTGCATATGGGTTATCGGAACATGCAATATTTAATATTGATATTGAACCTTTCAATTGAATGGCTCCCTAAGTGCTTTAGAACTACTGTACATACTTATTCTACCTCATTCAGCCACCATTGAGAGTGGACAGCAGCAATAAACTGAGTCACTGAACACCAGTGTGGGAGGGGAAATAGTAGCATATAATACTGGTGAAAACCCTACCTTTAAAACCTCTTTTTCTAAAGTTGTCTACACTTTGGTGAGGTCTCTCCAATGACCAGTTTCCAACATACTTAGCTTCAACTTTTGGCTCTGAATAGTTTTGGTTTTTGCAGCATTTAGCCTTGCACCAGATAAAGTCGGTTTCCTGTTAATAGAACAGGAAGCACATTCCAGCACTCTATGGGTGTTTGTGATGTCACTGGCTGCTGCATAGGAAGCAGGACCGAGGATTTAGCTTTGGCAGGTAACCGAAGGGGACAATGCCTTCCAAAACTTCAGTCCAGCCATGGGTAGTTCTACCTCTTTGGTCTGTAAACTTTTTTTTTTTAAATAACTTTCAGCTTAACACTCCTCTTTTACCCTATTCTTGGACCTGTTTCTCATTTGTGCTGATGTAATTCCGTTGACCTCAGTAGGGATTACCTCCTCCTTTACGTGTTGTATCTGAATAAGAGGCTACGTTAGATTGTGCTTTGGCTTCAGCTTGCAAGCTTTGTTCTGAAAGATCACCTTTTGATTTTTGAGAGAGTACCACTGTATCAAACCACTAGTGCCCCAGTGGCCTTGTCTTGTCTTGTCTTATCTGTTTTCTTTTTCAAAACTGACCAAACCACTTTCCTATGTATCTGGGCTCCAGTTCACTTACTCATTATCAGGCTGTATCCCAGAAGTTTGTTTTCACCAGTTTATTAACCGTGACAACACATTTGACTGTTAATTATGCCATCACAAAAATGAGACCACTGGGAACTGAGGAGAACAGGAATTTGAATGGCTTTTGTGTGACTCTGCACAAGTTGCTTAATCTTCTTTTCTTTTGCTTTGTACAATCAAGATTAAATATAAGGTACCCTCAGAAGACTGTCAAGTGGGAGCCTGAGCAGAATAATGCAAAATGTCCTAGAGTTCAGTGGATGGGAGAGTGCAGTGGAGTAGTGAAACCAAAAACTTGCTTGCTACTTTAAAAAAAAGTTTTAGTTGGACAGCCCTGGAGGTTGATTGCCTATCTACTCAGAACAGGTAGTGCACAGGCTGTGCAAATTTGCAGACACTGCTCTCTGACCAAGTCTCAGCCTTTCCTCGAGAAAGTGTTTCTTCTGTGGCACGTAGCTCACTCTTTGTTTCCATTCCATGCTTGGTTGTCAGTAAGGATTGTGATCTCAGTCTGGTTCTTGGTGGACAGTTGTCTAAATTTCTAATAACTGATTGCAAATAAATCCAGAGACCACATCTCTGTACTGGATCATACTTTTGACCTGGAGTTAAAAGGTGCTAAACCAGTATCTTGAGCCATCCAGTTCTTTCCTACATTTTTGTATTTTTCTTTTACAGCTCTTTTTATTGAAGTCTTTGTTTTTAATTGCACAGTAGGAGAGCTTGCTGTACTTGAAAGTCCTGTATGAAGTGAAAATGATAATCTCTGTATCTTGTTTTATTCCAGATAAACAGTAATTTTGTCTCAAGATTGCAAGTGAGAGATACTTCAGGCTTTCAACTTTGTTAATACACAAGACTGCTTTTTAAAGTGAGTCTGCTTTTCACAAAGTGTTACATTAAACCTTCAGTCTGTTACTTGAATAATGAGTGAAAACTGGTCCAACCTTTGCTCCTGCTTACGAATGCAACAAGATGGAAAAATCTTGGATGGCTCACAATTTTTTTTTTTTTTTTACACACTGACATTTATGTTGAAATACACAGCACTACAACATCTATACTGGTTCTAAATAATAGAATTGCTCCTTCAACAGAACACAAACTGGGGAGTAGGTAAAGGGAAGAGGTGGCTTTGCCATATTTTCAGTGGGTAGAAGCCCTGTTTTGCACATGAAAATGAGCACAATTTGTATGCACAACTGCATGTCATTTAGAACTGGTATATTATACCGTATGTTTGCTATCACTGTTCTAGGTACACAGATTTTGCATCTATGTAAACAAGCACATACTTTTAATGTGTTTAGCACGATGACATACAACTCTGCTTGCAGTAGGTCATCATGAACAATGTGTGGACGTAGCATATAGAATGTTTAGTTTGAAATTCAGATTTCCCCCCCCCCATTCTTTTCTGTTCTTGTCCCCCCCCCCCCGGTGTGTGCATGTGTATAATAAACATTGGCTTTAGTGAAACCTGTGTAGGTCACACTGTGTGAAATAACTAATTCAATAAACATTCTTAACAGTGTTTTTAAAAAAATCTTTTTGGCCTTTTTTGAATATTTCTGTGTTTTTAATGAATGTAGGTAACTTTGTGCGCTAGGAATGTAATACAAAACCTTTTTAGATATTGTCAGCATGGAAAAGCAGGGGAATAGTCTATCAGAGACAGATCTTGTACAAACACAGTATGTTCATCTACAGCGAAAGAATATTTAGTGTAAACCACACTAAATAACAGACTGTTAGGTTTACAGCAAATACATATATTCTCTCTTTGCATACCCCCTTACCCTCAGAAACACCAAAGGAACCCTTAGGGTGGTTGGTTGGGTATGACTACAGCAAAGGAAAACCTGCAGCTGGCCCATGCCAGTTGATGGGCTTGCTGGGTTCAGGCTCTGCGGATGTTTCACTGCTGTGTAGACGACCACGTTTGGCTGCAGCCCGGGCCCTAGGACCCTGAGGGGTGGGCGGGTCCTAGAGTCCAGGCTTTCTCAACCAGTTGTAATTCTCTCATGGCTGACGTTTTCAAGGTCAAGTGGCCTACATTGATGCAGTCTAGATGGTAAGCAACAAAGGCGTTTCATGGAGGACAGGTGGTCAACCACAAGGGCACTCTAGCTAGCAGGAGATGGCAGAAGTTGTTACTTGCAGATATGGCTATCTCAACAGTCGGTGTTGGACCGTTCAGAAAAACTCCTATGTTGCAGGCTGCCTTGATGAAATGTGGTCGTGTCTCTCATTAGTTTACTCAAGGTATGTTTTCATTTGGGTTGTCTGAGGGTTAGATGACAATGATAAATACGTTGACACCTCTCTGTGACAGTATCCTGCAACACTCGGGACAAACTTTATTGGATTATGTTAAATCTTATACTTTTAGGGATTCATTGTATTCTAAATGCAAATGCTAGAAATATGGGCCTGGAAAGGAACCTCAAAGTCATCAAGTTACGTCCTTTGTGACAGGACCAAGGAAATCTAGACCGCCTCTGACAGGTGTTTGGCCAACGTGTTTTTAAAAACCTCCAATGATGGGATTCCTCATCCATTTCTTTCTTGGAAGCCTGTTCCAGATCTTAACTCCCTTATGTTAGAAAGCTTTTCCTAATATCGACCCTAAATCTTCCTTGCTGCAGATTAAAACCATAACTTCTTGTCCTGCCTTCAGTGGACATGGAGACCAATTGATCACTTCCTTTTTATAATAGCCGTTAACTTCTAAGCTGTTAGCAGGTTCCCCCCTTTGGTTTTCTTTTCTAAAGATTAAACATGCCCGGATTTTATTTTTAGCCTCAGGTTCTGAGCTGAATCAGTGGTGAACTTGTGACCACAGGAGAAAGGCCTGTGTGGAGTTTGAAGGATTAATCTGCGTTTGTTACTGCATTCCTGTAGACGTATCGAGAGCAGTAGCGGCAAATAATTCTAGGCTTAGGGGTGAGGGACTGTAAATAAGAATTGTTGTTATGGGTGTGTTTTTCTTGATGGCTGAGTGGAGGCTCGTGTTGAAACCAATACCAAAACATATAGCTCAGTAAAAAGAAGGGGAGTTCTGAGGAAGTTCTGGGAGGGAGAGACTTAAGTTCCTGGTCTTTGAGGGCATGCTTACGCAACCCGCAGCACTGAGCCTCTAAACCCAGGTCAAGAGACTTGCATTGCCAGTCTTGTCTAGGGCTCTAAAAATAGTGCTGCCAATCTTGCAGCTCAGGTTGTGATGCCTAGGGGTGGGTTTCACAGCTCATGCTCCAGCCTGAGCTACAACCTAGGTGTGTAGACAGCACTTTTATGTTCAGCATGGTAGTACAAGCCTGACTCTGTGAATGTGGGCTTGGAGGCTTGCTGTCGCGGGCAGCCGTTGGCTGTATAAATGTACTTGACTGATTGCAACTTAGGAGCCTGCCTTGAAGTAATAACTCAAGTGAGCTATAGAATGGTCCTAAACCAACTGAAACGTTCCATTGTGGAAGTGCCTCTGTCTGAATGAAGAGCAGGAAGGTTGCATTTGTATTAGGAGTTGCTGGTTTTTGTTCAGGAGGAAAAATTAAAGGGGTTTGAAATACAGCTAGAATCACGTTAGCACATTGGTTCTCAAAGTGGGGGTCGGGACCCCTCTGGGGGTCACAAGCCAGTTCTGTGGGGGTCGCGAGCCCCTCCTGCCAGCAGCCGGCCCCGAACAATGCTGCTGCCGCGGGCTGCTGGCATCCGGCCCCTGCTGCTGCAGGCAGCCCGTGCCCCTGCCGCGGTGGCTGCCAGCGCCCCCATAAGACCCGTCCCGGCCACGGCTCCTGACAGCCCTGCGAGCCCGGTCCCAGCTCCCACTGTGGCGAGTTGCTGGCGGCCCCGCGAGCCCAGTCCAGGCCCTGGCTCCTGCTTTGGTGGGCTGCCAGCACTGCCACGTACCCGACCCAGCCCTGGCCTCTGCAGAGGTGGCCTTCCGGCACCCCCATGAGCCCGGCCGCTGCCGTGGTGGGCTGCCGGTGCCTCCGTGGGGCTGCTGGAACACCCCCCCGGCCTCGGGGGGGGGGGCTGCTGGAATCCCCCCATCCCAGCCCCTGCTGCAGTGGCCTGCAGGCATGCCCCCCCTCGCCTGACCCCAAGGGGGGGTCGCGCTTAGAGGCCAGTTGTGGGGAAGGGGTCACCACTACAAAAAGTTTGAGAACCACTGCGTTAGCATGAAGCTATACTGGATGAGAGAAACAGAGCTATCCCAAGACATTACAGATCAAGGCTAGAACGGCAGTGGTTTTTGTTAACTCTGGCACTTCCACGTGGATTATTTTCTCCCCCAGAAAACTGCTCCTCTTGCAGGTGAAGTGGGATCTTTAGTGACTGCGGATAGTCAGGACTTCTAGTTCGGTCTCACTTGTAGTATGTTGTTGTTCAGTGCTTGTGTAATGTATTAACTTAGTGCGTGGTTGATTTAAATGTTGAATCTTTAAATCTTCAGTATTATGAAAACTGCGTATTGTACTAAGTATCTGATTTTTCTGCTTTGGCTAAATTGAAACTGAGACAAATGTAAATGTTTTGGATACATAAATGCCAAGCAACTGAAATAAATCCAATCTAGCCTGTGCATCAGGCCTACCTGGTGGATTTCATGCACCTGTGCTTTGTTTGCAGTGCATTTAGCTGCTCTGTATGTGAGAAAGCGGCACTACCTCTCTTCCTTATTCACTCCTGCCAAAAACAAAACCACCAGCTGGCTTTATCTTGGCTTGCAGTTAGAGTCTGGCAGTGGCTGACACAACTGAGTGCCTGCACTGCGAATGACCTTCCAGGTCCCCAGAATAAAAATAGCTATGTGGTGCCATGCTTTTCTGCAGAGGTGACATTCAGGGTTGACAGCTGATAGTCACTTTGTCCTGGTCTGCACTAAGGGAGAGGGTTGACCTAAGATCCAGGACTTCAGTTATGTGAATAGTGTAGTTGAAGTTGACGTATCTTAGGTTGACTTACCTGGCCATCCACATGGTGGTGAGTGTACTGCTGCTGCTCCCTGATCTGGTGGGTAGTGTAGACAAACCCTATCTCTCCCTGGCTCCATACAGAGTTGATCCTGGATGGTAAGTGTGCTGATAATCTGTTTTGCCCTCTAAGAGGGCAAGTTTTCCTCTACCAAACACTTTCTCCAATTGCTACTTGACTGCCCTGGCTTCCATCTGCTGTATGAGACCTACCTTTGCTGCAGGCCTCATTTTAAATATAAGTAAATTTCAAAAATAGTGTTTCACGATTATTTTTCTTAGTATAAAGTCTCCAGTATAGACTGTACTCCCCAAAAGCTTTAAAAATTAAAGCCAGTGAGCAGTATATGGTATAAATATAGAGAAAACGATAATATGGATAACTTGTTCGGCCATTTCTTACAGTAGTAGATGATACTATATTGAGCATCTTCAGAATGATTTGTTTTTATTAAAGAAACCTATTTTGGATTTTATTGATTAAGTCTTCCTCTTCTCCTCCCCCCACCCCCCACTGTTATTAAATGCTACTGGATAGAAACATAAAGATTCAAGTGCCTAAGTTTTCACTTGTCAGCGATGGGGAAGCTGGAGGATATGGCAGGGGTTTTTTTTAGAGGTTTTCCCCCAAAACATAAGCAATGTGAAAGCACTAATATTTTGTCTTTCCCCCCATCTTCTCAAATAGATCATCTAAAGTGACTTAGTATTTATGAAGGAAGATTCCATTCCGCAAAAATGTTTCATCTTTAAATCTAGGAAAATGATGCATTAGAAGAAGCCAAATTGGCGGTTCAAACATTTCATACTGAAGGATGAATAGTGAAGAGGAGTTCTTTGATGCCGTTACGGGTGAGCCATTACATAAAAGCCAGAGTGCAAATTAAAAATTAGTTTGTATGTGCTTGTGGCAAGCCAGAGTGTAAAATCTGTTGTTGTTAGGAAATCGAGCACCATTACTACAATTTGTGATAAAAACTTTTTGAAGAGAAGAAAAGGGAATACTTTTGAGTCTGAGCTAGGAACTCCTTAATGCTGGTTCTCCCTGTAGCCTTGAATAATCGTTTAGCCCCTCTGCCTCAGCTTCATGATCTGTAAAATGGGGATAAACTCACTAGACTGGTGAGGCTTAATGTTTGTCAAGCATTTTGAAAATGAAAACTGTTACATAAGTGCTGAGGGGTTTAACTTCAGTGGAGAACTTTCCCCATGGTGTTGAAGTGGACAGTGTTTTGTAGTTAGAAATTCATTAATATAAAACAACGCTTCTAGTGTAAGAAGTCAAAATCTTTTCAGTCCTGTGTTGCCCTTGGGAAAGCAAACATGAACCTCTTGATATCTGAGTATTGTGCATCAGTACTTTCCTTTGAACTAATGAGAAACACTGGTTGTCTGTAATAGTTTTACATGGGTTTAAAGGTGAACTGAAATGCTTTTGAAAAATGTATTTAAATTTTATTTTTTTTTAAAGATCCCAAGTTAACCACCTACTTCCTGAATGAATTTTCAGATGTTGAGGAATGGGAAATATTGGAAGCTGGCTGACTTTAGTGATTTGCTCCCTCCTTGCTGGAAGTGTGGAGTCACAATTGGACTTGAGAACCCCTCTAACTCTGTACTTATATAATTTTTATGCAAAAAGAAAGATGATGGGAGGGAGGAGAAGGAAAAAATCTAGGCAAAGGAAGCTGCAGGTCTTGGGATATGTCTACATTACAGCAGCACAGCTGTGGTGTAGATGCTGCCTACATCAATCGAAAGGGTTTTTCCATCCATGTAGTTAATCCATCTCCCTGAGGAATGGTAGCTAAATCACTGGTCATGAAACTTTTCACAGCCCTGAGTGAGATAGCTAGGTCAATCTAATTTTCAAACATAGGCCAGTCTTAGGCCTTTTAAAGGGGTGAGGCCCCAATTCCAAATCCAACTATTTTTTGAGGGGGCTTTGAATCACAGTGTTTTCAAAGTTGGGCTCTCTTGATCAGGGAGCTGGGGCTGCATCACTTTTCTTGTTGTGGGTTTTTCTTCTTCCACTGATTGCTGTCTTTCCCTCCAGCATTCTGTTCTGGTTTAAGTTTCCCGGTCCTTAGACTTCTGGCATGGTTTAGATGGGGAGCCATGTTCAGTGTTGAATTTCTATGGCAGGTTTTCCTGCTCTCCCTCCCTTCCCTCTGCCCCCTGTTATCTTACCAGTAGCTCCCCTTGCTGTCCTCTCCCCCATCTAGCCATGTGGTTTGTAGCCTGCTCCCCACTAAGGACAACCTTCCATCTTCCTAGTCTGGACTGCCGGTCTAAACCCTGTAGAGCAGTGATTCTCAGCCCACAGGCCATTTACGGCCCAATCCGCACACAGCTGTAATCCATGTGACATTCGGAGGGCCATACAGATCCTGTATATATTGGGTGGATGCGGTCCACCCAACAAACAGAGCGCTGCATATGTGGCCCACAATGGGAAATAGGCTGAGAACTACTGCTATAGTGCTTTGGAGTGAATCCCAGAACTTCTGTTTAGACCCACCTGCTGGTGTGGTTCTGTCTCACCAGTATTTGGAACAGGTCTTAAGGTCTTTCTGCAGTTGTCTACCCCACCTTATTGTGTGCTTGCCCTTCTTTTTGCTGCTCCCAGCCCTGCAGAGTAGGCACCTGCTACAGACTCCTCTTGTTGGGCCTCTTTGGGTTCTGGTGGGTCCTGATTGTAGCCAACCTCTCTAGGTTCTTGGTTGGTCCACATATCCCTGATTTAGATCTGTATTCCAAGGAGTGCGTGGTCGAACTCTTGATCATTCTGTGGAGTGTCCAGTCTGAGATGAGTTTGACATAATCACTTCTGCATTCTGTTGGACTTGTCTTGACTCAAACTGGATGTTTTCTCTTTCCATGGATATGCTCGTTCTCCACTGATTTTTCCAATAAAAGGGCAGATGTGACCTTCAGACGTACAGATGCCACTGTGCTGTCTAAGAGGACCAGGATCCACTTGAGTTCCTCAATAGCCCAAGTTATGTTGTCCTTCCTCCTCATTTGAGGAACTAGTTCCAAACTCCCAGGAAGCAGCGGTGACTGACATCCTGCCTGTGCTTGGGTTTGACCCTCTTCCCTGTGGACACTTGTTCTGTGCAAGAATGGATGCCAGTCTGCTGGGGTGGGGGATCTACTTCTCTGTCTAGGCTTTTTCAGTGGGGAACACACACTTCACCAGGGACCTTTGGGATAGAACTGCGTGTTGCTCACTTGTCCCTTGCATATTTTGAGAATTCCTCTTTCTGGCACCTGAGTCTGGATTCATCCTCACTGAGTGAATGGTGGTTGCACATGTGAGCAGGCATCAAGGAGCCCAGAGCTTGTTACTTAGGCCACATATCTTCTATCTTGTATTTTAGGGAACTTTTATGCACACCAGTAGGATCCACATGGGCAAGTTAGTGCCCAACACACTGGTGCGCATTAGAATTTACACCCCTGCTAGTGCAAACTAAAGCACTATGTAGACAAACCCAGAGATTCTTCAGGAACGTTATGCAGGTTAGGGAACAGGTTACTTTGATTGCTCACTTCTTGCCCAGGTTACTATGCTTCTTGGCTCTGACAAGCTAGTCTTGGACTCATTTAAGACTTCTATGCCATCTGGACCTGGTGTGGTGAGACTCTGTTCCCTTCATCAGTTCTGCCAGACTTCAGGTGAATGGATCAGATGTGTTGAGTGGAAGAATTGCCATGGAAAGAGGAGAGTTCCGGGCTAGTTGCTGCAATGATTCCATCTTGCCAAAAAGAATGGTCTTGTTGATGTGCTCTTACCTTTTATTCCAAAGGTTAACCCTGAATACCATGAAATCTCCTTCAGCTGTCATGCAAGTGCTAACCTCTCAGCCTGGCATGTATCTGAACAGGTTGCTCTTCCCCTCTTACTGTGAATTATTGTTAAACTTAGGTCATTTCTCTTTGGGTCGAAAGGGAGTGAAGCCTCAGCTGTTCAGTTGCTAGTTAATTCCAGATTGTTTTTTACCATCTGAATCTGACTATAACAGCACTTTCTGCCTCTGATTGTGCCTTCAGATTGGCTTGTGAAAGGTAAACCCTGCTTCCTGTTGAAAGTGGCTCAATACAACTGCAGTCTGTAAAAACTGGTTTTCTTTCAAAGGTTGGGGGAGTGGTGACCTCTGACAAAACACAATTACCATAAATTGTATTTATCGTGGTCTACCATTCGGGTTCTCTCCCACCTGCCCTCTCTAGGTCTGCTTGCTCTTGACGGGTTACATCATGGATTTGATTATCTTCCTGTCTAGTGACTAGTACCTGGAATTGAAGGTTAGGAAGCAGATGACTGATAAAAGGGGAGGTCTTATGTTGTATATACTCTGTGACTCATGGAATACTTTGGCTCCTTGCTTCCTAGTAGGTAGAGGAATAACATAGTTTGAATGGGCTGATTTTCCTTTGCAGGATGGGGAAGAAGATGACTATGAAAAACAGAATTACTGGTAAGTCATTTTTCTTTAAACTCTTGAAATGGATTAATTTATGACCATGTCTAAATATATGTTGTGTGAATGATTTTGGATCTACACTTTTTAAAAAGCATTTTGGTTCACCTTTAAAGTATATAATTTGGGAGTTATGTTAGAGGATTAAGTTGATACCTTGTGAAGGCAGCAGTGGCAATCTTCTTATTTTCCCCCCTCCAAAACCCCACACCTGGTTTATACCTCACACCTTTTTATTACAGTGTAACTATCCTGTAACTAATGTTTATCTGGTGAATGCCTCTATATTTTGGAGGAATTAATTAGTGATGCCCAAAGAAGAGAGATTTCCTAGAAGACTGTATCCTTTCAAAAAGTCCCACTCAAATGTTGTTTATCATTTCCCTCTCCGTAACATGTTCTGGATCATTTTAAAACACCACTTCTTTTAGCTTTTCTAAGCGGTCCTACAGTCCTTTTCTCCCTTTTTAAAATTCAAAATTACATGCAGAGACAAAATTTGGCCAACTAACAATTGTAAAACTTTCGCAGCTGGCTTGCAGTAGATAAGCTTAACAGCTTCTGAGAACTGGCTTAGAGTGTGCATGTGGAGGAGTTGTCATATTTACTGATTACCTACTTGTGCTTTCCATTTTAAAATGTAGATAAAATTAACTGAAAATAAACTCTGACAGATTTATCTGTTTCTGATGTATTTAAGATAAGTTCTACCGGAGCTGCTGGTGAAGGTGTTTTGCCTGTCCTCAAAATTTGAATATATTTGTTTTGGTATTGTATAGTCATTGATGATGACCGGATGAGATTATATTTTGGTCTGTGTGTAATCACCCTTTCCATCTGAACTAAATACATGTTGACATATGAGAACAGCATGAGTGACTCATTTACTGAGGTGAAATGGAATGATTGGTATGTAGACACTGGGACACTCTTTCAGTTATTCAGGAATAATTATTCCCTCAAAGAAATTGCAAGGTTCTAGGCACAGTCAAAGGGTTATAATTCCACAGTGAGATGCTTATCTGATAATCATACCCTTGTAGACTGACTCGAACTTTTATGGAACATTCAGTGTTTTTTTAAAGGCATGTGTTTAACTCATTGGAAATAGCTGGTAAGAAAGATAGTATTCCATGAGATTTAACTACACTTTTTTCTTATAAATGAATGTCCCTTTTACTGTGGACTGGCTAATGATAAGCATGTGTTCGAGACAGGTGTTCCAAAGTAGTGTTTGTTTTAATCATCTATATGTTGCATCTATTATTGTTTGCAGTTGTGTTAAATCCATTGGGATGTGTTTGTCATTACATAATTACACACCTGGGAGATTGGGGTGTAGTAGAAGGGACTAATGAGTGACCTCATCCTCTGTGCCTTATGCTAATTATAAAATATCACACCACTGATACTTCCCTCTGCTTCTGAGATTACATTCCCAGCATGATCATTTTAAGCAATTTTTTTGTTTCATAATTGTATAGCTTTCTGAAAGGAATTGCAGTAATAGAATGAAAGCACTTCATAGGAGCTAAAAATACAACCTCTGCTTTAATAATATCAGAATAATAGATCTCCTGTAGTTTATTAGTATTAAAGCCCTTTAATGTTGGACTAAACTCAGATCAAGTTAAAAGCTGAATTACCCTTGTCATAACCTGATTCTTATTCCCAAAACCTGATCTAAAGTCAATGGGGCTCTTTTTCATACAAGCAGAGTGAAGCTTGCCAGTGTCCTATTGTTTCTGTCATTGTTGTTTTTTAAAATCTTGTGGGTGGAATTGTGTTAGGAGATGATTACCTAAAAGAGGGAGGGGAACATGAGCGAGGCTAGGAATGAAAAGCCATTTGGCATAGGGGAGAGAGGACCAAGGGAAAAAACTGCAGAAAGCACTCTGCCATCTGTGCGCTGCTTCTGCAGCTGATCCTGCCAACTTCTGTCTCTTGCTGTCTCCTCCATGCAGGTTTTTAAATCCTAGACCACATGTCTGGTCAAAGGAGACAGGGCGATGCATGGGTTGTAGTTTTCATGATTTATTTTCATCCCCAGTGAGCTCAGGTTCTGGTGGCCCTAACTGGAGAAGGGCACTTGATCAGTTAAGTGTGCTCTTCTAGTCACTGAAAAAGACAGATGCTTTAATCTTGAAAGCATTTGGGACGCGTGAGAGGTTCTGTTAACACCGATGCCCTAAATATCGGTTAGTGAGTTGAAGGAAGTAAAATCTTGATAAGTGAAGCATTTTTGCCGGCAAACTTCCTGTAGAACCAGCTGCCATACAAATTCAGGCGTTCCATTTTGGGTGTTTTTATCTGATTTTACGTTTGTAGAGTATGGATCAATGGATGCACTTAAAGTGCCTTCATTTTTTGTTGTTTCCCCTGTAAAATGATCACCTTTCAGATTTCCCCCATCCCTATTATTAGAGCACCTACCTTTCCCAATCTCTCAACTTAGAGCCAAGTCCCAAAATGCCTTTAAAAAGACCCTGTATAATTTACACTGCTTTATTGCACTTCCTTAAGCACTCTTTCAAAATTGTTACATCGCAGCATCCCGTATATCCTGAATTTGTGAAGTATTGCTGCAAATAGTGTTAGTTAGTGGATTCACTCCTGCAGTAGGAGACATCTTGGACCAGATCTTGAGCCACAGCTGAGGATTCACCCCTTGGTAATAGATGTGAACGGCACCAAAGAGGTCACATGCTTAGTCATAGAGGTTAGGTGTGGGGTGGGAATACCTACTGGGGAATCTGGTCTATTTCCCTTCCAGCATGGTGTGATAGGTCTAAGGGTACCCAGGACTAGGCATCTTGTTACCCCTTGCTTTAAGCGAGAGAGAGACTTGCATGTGCATAACTGGGTGACAGCTCCCTGATGCCACCAGCCTGTCAACCATGCAGTCAGTCTTCTCTGGGCTATGCTTTCTTGTTTTCATGTTGTATTACTAGATTTTAAAAAATTGTGTATTCCTTATTTCAGCATTTTTCTTGCATCATTTCATTTTATAAAGAAACTGTACACAGTAGACGTAAAAGTCAGTTACATATGTGCCAGTTCTCTCTGACGTAGTGATGTCTATTTGTCTATCATCTCTTAGTAATAAACCCGTTTGTAAAATTGGTCAACTTCACTTTTTGAAGACCTTTGACAGTAGAATCATAGAAGTGTAGGACTGGAAGGGACCTTTGGAGGTCCTCTAGTCCAGACCCCTGCACTTAAGGCAGAACATGCAAAATCATGTAGTTGAGCAAAATTATTATAATTGCACTTAAATTGCAGCTCTGAAGTAGGGAAGATAGTAGACTTAATCAGATTAGAAGCTATTGAGCAATTCACAGTATTATGAATTAGTATTATGTTTGGTAGGATGAAAAAATTGGTTGAGGGGGCTTCATACTAAAGTGATACTTGGCTCTGTATGTTCTTGGAAACTAGATCCTATAATAAAGGTTCTAGACTCGGTGATATTGCATAGTAAAGTGGATTGTGTATGTCTAGGTTTTTAAGGTAAGAGTATATTCTGCTAGTAAGTTACTAACAGGTGTGCAGTGTAAGCAGGTCCCATATGTAGAGTCATAACGTTCTTGAGACAGTTACTGACCTGTACTTCTTGTTGTATACAGGCTTCGATTCTGACAATTCTTCAGGAGACTTTTCAGAAACAAATCATAAAGTTGCAGAAATGCTTGATCTGGATCCACCCCAAAGCAATAGGACTGGAAAACATAATGGAGAGAGGCAGCTTCAAGAGAATGGAATTAAGAAACACAGGTAGGTATGTTAGAGTGCATGCTAACCAGTAAAGGAAACCTATCCTATAGATGCAGTTACAATTTCAGGGTAACCGTACATGTATTTTCCCCATATGTGGTTGCTTTAGGGCACCCACTTAAAGATTTCTGGCTCCGAGCTATCACCTCACTTGTGCAGAGACCTGCATCTTACTCCCTTCTGACTGGGGTTTTTAAGGCTGCACAGTTCTCTGCCTTACACTGTAATATCCCCAGAAAGCCAGACTGCCTAAACAGGCCTATGCCTGCATATTTCTTTCTCTGTGAAGGCTATGACCAGTGTATTGCTTGTACTTACAAGTTACTACTCGGCTCCTGATTATGGCCTGCAAGGAGTGGGGCGGGCGCAGGACAATATGAAGGATCTGGGGATCTTCATGGAGACTTTCTCCGAGAACTCCTTCAGATCTTTCTATGGAGGGGGGGTGGGGATGACCTGGCCCAGTGAAAAGTGGAATCTGATTTACTCTATTAATTGGACATAGCTTCCTGGTATTTGTATCATGTTCATTAACCTGGTAACTGAACACATTGTCACTGGATCCCATCCCTTCCCTTTCTCTCTTGCCTGGATCATCCTGATTTAAGGGAACAGTGTCTGTCCTTTGGTGTGTTTGAAAGGAAGAGTCTGTTTTGCATGAGTGTACATGCTACAAATAAAATATACTAGCTAAGAAGGCACTTAGTTCACTGAATAGTTCAATGTGCTGTATGGCAGGACACCTGAGTTCTACTCCCAGCTTGGTCACTTTGTGACATTTGGTAAGTTTACCACGCTGCCTCCCTTGCCTCTTCTGGAAAGTGAGTTTACCTTCCTTTGCAAGATGCTGTGAGGTCTGTAGATGATAAATGTGCTGTATATAAGGTCTTTGTTAACTATTCTAATGGTGCTTTCTCCCTACAGAACATCATTACCTGCACCGATGTTTTCTAGGAGTGATTTCAGTGTGTGGAGTATATTAAAAAAATGCATTGGACTGGTAAGTCATTCTCTGCAGTCAGAGGAGATCCAGCTTTGATTCCCCAGCTTTCTTAGCAAAATGTTTATTTTAAAGGGAGGAAGATTTAAGTTTGGAAATACAAAACCAAAGGCAACCAAACAATGAAGTATTCTGCTGGTGCTAAAGAACTTGAAAGTGATGGTAGACAAAAGTGAAATTGACTATTTTATTACTCAAGTTGAGAAATGCCAAAAGTAAGCAGCATAAATTACAAATTTTACAATTTTCTGTTTTCTGTAAAGTAAGATGGTGTTAACTTATGTCAGAACTCTTTTTAACTTCTGACTTTTAATCTGAGTGTCCTTTAGTAAACAGAGTATTGATAAACAGTTTATGAATAATATAGTTTTGACATTTGGTCAGAGCTGTTAATATTGGCTGGAATAGATTAATTAAAGAAATATTTTCCTTATCTGATCCAGTAGTTGCATATGTCGAATTTCTTACCATTTTACAAGTATTGCCCTAAAAGACTTCTTCAAACTTATATTTTTCAATTGGTATTCTTCAAACGTGGGCTGAAGAATATAAATGTACATAACTGTTTGTAATGACAAGAAGAGCTGTCAAAATATAATAATTTGGGACTTTATTTTGGCATTCATATAGCTTATAGGGATGTGATACACCAGGAAATTTCACTTTCAGCTGAATGACATAATAAGGGAATTTGTAATCTATCCTATGCCCTGTGTCTCTATTGAGAGAGTTCTTGGTGTAAACTCAGCTAGTGGGCATGATCTGAATTGGGTCATTTGATTATTCTTGAAACCATGATTAAAGAACTCGAATTAGCAGTAAATACCAATGTAAAGGACACTTGGTCTCCAATCTTAATGGTCAGTCACTAACATTTTCTTTGGTCCTTTCAAAAATTTGCAGTCACTTATTGCAGTGCTTGCATCCTAATGGGAGGAGGGAATCCCTGTCTTATCAATTCACCTTTTTTCAAAAATGGCTAGAAAGGCCTTGGAGAGCAGAGATGCTGGGGCATGATGCATCTGCTTGTTTGAAGCTCAAGCAGTGGCTCTCTTCATTTCCGCAATAGAGCAGGGTGAAACTTCTCAATTATTTTAAAAATGCATTTTTCAGGGAACTGAAACGATTTGCAAATTCAGCTCAAATTTAGTGAATCGTTCAGCCAAAAAAAAGGTGAAAAATTTTCTAAACTAAGTCTGTTTCAGCATTTTGTTTTGATTCAACAGAGGTTTGCTCAGCTCTAACTGAGAAGTAGAATAAGAAACACCGTTTAGCCTTGTTTGTAGGGCACTGATACAAATAACGAGGAGTCCTTGTGGCACCTTCGAGACTAACAAATGTATTTGAGTATAGCTTTCATGGGCTAGAATCCACTTCATCAGATGCATGGAGTGGAAAATACAGTAGCAGGTATAAATACACAGCACGTGAAAGGATGGGAGTTGCCTTACCAAGTGGGAGGTCAGTTTAACAAGACAGTTCAATTAACAGTAGGCCACCAAGGGAGGAAAAATCACTTTTTTGTCCTAGTAATGAGAGTGGCCCATTTCAGACAGTTGACAAGAAGGTGCAAAAACAGTAGGGGAAATTAGGTTTAAGTTTTGTAATGGTCCAACCATTCCCAGTCTGCCTAATTTGATGGTGTCCGGTTTGCAAATTATTTATGTTGGAGTCTGTTTTTGAAGTGTTTTTGTTGAAGAATTGCAACTTTTAGGTCTGTTATTGAGTAACCAGAGAGATTGAAGTGTTCTACTTGTTTTTGAATGTTCTAATTCCTGATGTCAGATTTGTGTCCATTTATTCTATTGCGTAGAGACTGTCCAGTTTGATCAATGTACATGGCAGAAGGGCATTGCTGGCACATGATGGCATATATCACATTGGTATATGTGCAGGTGAATGAGCCCCTGATGGTGTGGCTGATATGGTTAGGTACTATGGTGCTGTGTTTTTATACCCACTACTGTATTTTCCACTCCATGCATCTGATGAAATGGGTTCTAGCCCATGAAAGCTTCTGCCCAAATATATTTGTTTAGTCTCTAAGGTGCCACAAGGACCTTCATTATTTTTGCTGATACAGACTAACATGGCTACCTTCTGAAACCTGATATAGGGTCACTTAAAATTTGTGAAAACACCTTAAATCCTGTTCCCTCCACAAATTTTAAGGTGTTTCAAAGTACAGTAGAGAATGTGTTGGTTACAGCAATAATACTGTTGAGATGGTCAGTAATGATTTTTCAAGGGATCCAGTTCATTATGCTGTGAATGACTGGCTAATGCATTGTCTGTTGGAAGGAAAGGTTAACCTCTTCTGTACCATCACAAGGCACTGAGTTGCAGTTACCATCTTTTTCTTGGCTACAGTGCTAGACAAGACTCCATTTGGAGCCCTTTATCAACACTCCTTATTAGGCTTCTGCTATGCTTCTAATCCCTTCCAGCCATGGTAGTTAGTGACCGGAACCGGGGGTCTGAGCTGGCCATATCGTGTGTCAGTGAAGACCAGTATTGCCAACCTACCTGAGAGATCATCTTGGAAACTTGTTCTGGCCTGTTGGTAACCTAGAAGTGCTTCAAAGGGAATGACTTCTCCTTTTATCATCTAGGAGCTGTCTAAAATTACAATGCCTATTGTCTTCAATGAGCCACTGAGCTTCCTCCAGCGGATAACGGAATACATGGAACACATATACCTCATTCATAAAGCTAGCAGTCATGCGAACCCCCTGGAAAGAATGCAGGCAAGTGACACTTTCCATCTCCTCTTTGGCTTTAGAAAGGATTCCTTGTGTCCTCAAAGTCTCTCTTTAAGATGACATCCCATCTGATGAGAGATGGGCATGGCATTCTGTTGACTGGTTATAGGAAACACAAGAATTGCTGTACAGGATCAAACTTGTGGTCCATCTAGTCCTGTCTCTTGGCCAGTACCAGATGCTGTGGAGGAGGATGAAAACACCCCAGCAGTAGGTATATACATCACCTTGAGATGGTTGAAGGGGTCACTGCAATGGGAGGAAGGGGAGAAGAGGACAGTCAGGAATTGAACATGCCCAGGCCCGTCACCTTTTTAATGGCTGTTTCTAAAATTGTGCAAACCCCACTATTTTTAGTGAAGATCCGATTTATAGCTCTGGACCGCCTTAAACAAATCCATTTGCTAACTGGCATTTTGAGAGTTTTTAAGAGGGGTGTGGTAGAGACAGACTTTATTTCCCATTTTTCCCTCCTACCCCAAACCCTACGTACCTTGGAGTAAACAGAGTAAGTATCGGGTTAGTCACATGCTCAGACTTGTTGATGGTGGATAGTGTACATCAGGGTTTGTGTCACTCTGGAAATCTGTTTCTACTTAAATGAAAGGTAGAGACCAAGAAACACGTGGTAAAATGTGTCTGATAAATACATACAGTCTAGGCCCAATCTGTGTGATGTTACAGTTTTCCTTTATACCAGGCAGCAGCACGTATGAAATGTAACAAACTAAAAACTCTGCTGCTTTGCAAGTGGCACTGGTGAAAATGACCTCTCCGTAGTGACTTTGGAAATGGTACCTGATTTCTGTTATGTTAAACTAGATTCCACTGCACAGTCACTGGGCAAAGAAGGGGAAGATGGGCAGAAAGGAACAGTGCAGGTCTTTATTAGAGCGGTGTGAAGAGAAACCTAGAGTAGTCGGTGTGATCTGGTGAAGTTTGCCAGAGAAAATGATTTCTTTTTGGAAGTGAAATATTAAATATTCATCATCTCTCTCACACACGTATTACTTCTCATTATTCCTTGTTTGGGTCTGTCAGGATCTGTCAATGTGTTGACCTTATGAAGCACACACAAACTTCTCCGGCTGATTTAAAAATGACACACTCTCCAGAGTGTTGCTGTGTTTGGGTGCATGTAGAGAAGGGGAGGAACGTTGGGGGTACAAGAAGTTGGTACAGTTCCTGGACAGAGAAGTTTTTTAAAAATTCCTATTGCACATGCAAATATATTGTAAGATACTGCTGTTTCAGTGGAGCTTTCGCTGAAGACTGCATCCTGCTGTGTTTATTTACAGGCTGTAGCTGCTTTTGCAGTTTCTGCTGTAGCTTCTCAGTGGGAGAGAACTGGCAAACCATTTAACCCTCTACTAGGAGAAACCTACGAATTAATCAGGTGACATTGAATTCTTTTAAATGTCATTGAAGAGGAAAGGTGGTTGGTGGTCAGTGAATTAAACTGATTTCATGGCAAATTGGAAAATAGTTTATTCCCTGAGATCAGATCAATTCACTATGACCAGTCATAGATCTTAAACCCTATAGCCACAATTAGCTGAAAAGCCTAGTGATCAATATGAAATCTGAGAAGATACTGATTTTAGAAGAAGAACTTTATTTCTATCTGTAGACTGATATTTTCTGCATTGTACAAGGGCAGTGAAGTGTATATTCTATTCCTCCTAAGAGCCACTCCTGACCAGAGGCTCCTTATTACTGTGGTGAGTGCCTTATTAATGTCCTAGTGTGAGAATAAATTGAAACCCCTTCATTTGGTCAATTGTCCTGTTAATCATATTCAAAACCAGTTTCCCAGAGGTGGATTAAATTATCCAGCAAGCTTTGGAATTGCCAAGAGTTGCCCAAAGTGAAATTACTTCATGTGAATTCCCAGATTGATAGCGTTCAGTTTGTGATGCAGTTTATATGGTGGGGGACTTGTGTGTAAGCATTTATTGATCGCCATACAATAATCTGAGGTCAGGTTTGGTCTAAAAATCCTCAGACGTGTCTTAAAAAATGTATGATCTAACGTTTATTGCAATTTTAATAAAAGTTAACATTGATAAATGATCATGATAAATGTTGACCATCTAACTTTTCTTTCCTCCTAGGGAGGATTTAGGCTTTAGGTTTATATCTGAACAGGTCAGCCACCACCCACCTATTAGTGCATTTTATTCTGAAGGCCTCAATAAGGACTTTGTTTTTCATGGATCAATCTATCCCAAATTAAAGTTCTGGGGGAAGAGTGTAGAAGCAGAGCCCCGCGGAACAATTACTTTGGAGCTTCTAAAGTAAGTATAGCCAAAAAGCTTTTTTCCCTATTGAACATACATCCCGTAACTACATTTAAAAACATAGTAAATGCTCTAAAGGACCAGAATATATATATATATCTGGGCCGTGACTGCCTGGAAGAATCATTCAACTAATTATGAAACTTTTCTTGGAGTTGGTGGAAGGAAGAGATGCTATGGATTTAAGCATGGACTATTGCTCATCGGTTAATTCCAGGGCTTTGTTGGAAGGATGCCATGGTCTTGCAGCTGTAACAAGTTGGCCTGATTTTACTGCAAAGGCAACTGGCATTTCTTGAAACCAAATGCTATTTAAAACTACTTCTTGTTTAAATTTTATGAAGTGCCTTAAAAAAAGAACTAAAAATACTTTGGTTGAGATAATTGGTGCCATGTTAATTTCATTGGGAATTTTGCCTCCATCAAATTCACCTGGGGGATTTAATGTCAACAGTGTGTATGTGGAAACTATATATAACTCCAGAACAGATACTGTATGCCATGGTAAACCCCAGGAATTCAGGTAAATTTCTACCTACAGTTAGACATGGCTTGTGTACAGAGGCGTCTTTTTTGAAGCCCAATCTCTATTTCCAGGTTACTCCCAGGCTCATGTCTGACCGAGAGCATATTTTACGAAGGAAGTGATTTCATAAGTTGTTTTGTAGTGTGGCCGAGCTATAATAAAATTAAAAAGCCTGCCTAGACTTATGTGTAAGGAATTAGTGAGCGCACTCAGGATGATAGTGAAGTAAAAGTCACTCTAGAATTGAGCATTTTGAGGTGGTTTCATAAGAGCTCTTAAACAGGTATAGATTTAGAGAAGTGGTTCTGAAATCTGCTTTTGTAAAACCCTTAAATAGACATTTGGTTTCAATCAGGTAGTGACTTGTTTACCTTATAACAGGTTAACTTCTATTGGAATTTCTTGTATAAGTGTAATTTGATGCTCTTGGTGAATTTCTGATCTATACCATGATATCTGATCTTTCTGGAGAATATAAAACATGAACTGTGTTGTGATGAAAACAGAGTAATTGGGCAGCTTTCCTCTATACCCCAATTCCTTGATATGTAGATAAATTATTTAAATACATTTTTAAATGTAGACTACAAACATTCAACCAAAATACTAGTTAGTAATAGAAAAATTGCCTTTATTCAGGAAAGTATTTCATGAATCTCTTGTGGTTTGATCAGTTAAAAGTTGCGGTTTTGTGCTATTCACTTCAAGGTGGTTTAGGGTTCTGAACTGTTCAGTGGTGTAGTTCTCCTGTGAACACACTAGGTTCTCTATTGATCTAACTAGAGCATACCAGCAGTATTGGGCAAGAATTCAGTAGAAACAAACGTGCTTAATAAGCTGGCTGTAAATAAACACACGTTGCTTTTCTGTTAGTCATGACTACACTTTCAAAACATCCGTAGTTTGATTAGCAGCCACCTTTCACCAACCCAAATATTAAATTACATTTCAAGTGGTAAATAGGACAGGTGAGTGCTGTTTCAACTTGTTATATTTGTGGGCCATACAAACGTTTCCATCCCAAACACCGCAGGATGAATAGAAATATTAAAAAGTGCTCTAATTCCTTATGCCATGTGAGTCTTGTATGGAAATGCAACTATTGTTCTAAAGTTCAGTGGGAAGCAGTTTGTCAGTAATGGAGTCAAACTTTAAGGTTGTGTCTATGCAGTACTGGAAAATGACAGTTACATTAAGCAAAGTTTTGTTCAGTCACTTCTTGATACAAGGTTTGAAAGTGGTTGGTGCTTTAATTGTTTGCTCTTGCTGCCATTATATCAAAATATTTTGTGTGTGTGTTCACTGTGTAATCAGAATTGAGAGAGAAAAGTTTGACTTACAATATTACTAAAATGTCTTAATTGCTGACAGTGCTAAATCTAGACAGTATTTGTTTCATCAGTGTTGAAAGAGAGCGAAAAGATGACTTCATAGCAGAAATATGACCTAGCCACGCCAGTGAAAATAGGAATCCAGTTGTTGACACATTAACAGTTTGGCCATTTTTAGAAACTTTTCTTTGGACTCGAGTCAACAACCGCTGTCTTTGTAAAGTTGGTGCTACAGAACATGTTTGATACAAAACTAAGATGAGAATTTTAGCGCTAGGATTTTTTTCTTCAGAGTAACTCGTAATTTAAAAAAAGCAGGGATGAATTGGAAAGGATTAAATTAGTTTGAACATATTTTTAAAAGACTGGAAAATAGTGTCCTGGATTCAGTGACAAATATCTTCATTTTTTTTTTAACCAGATAATAAGCTGGCATTCTTTTCAAGTATAAGCCCTACACAAGAAGGTTATTTTTTCTGGTGTCAGTAATTGCATGGCTTGTAGAATTAGGGAGGTACAAGCTCTAGTGACTAATGACAAAACTCCTACTGACTTCCGTGAAAGCAGGGGCAGGTTTTAAGGGTCCTTACATGTTGAGGGCTTTTTTTGAGGGGGAAGATTACAATGATTTATTTTTTTTCCAGTTCATTCCCCCAGAACTCACTTAAGATTAAGGGCCTGATTTCTCCCTCCCACCTCCCCCCACTGGTACTCTGCACCTGCAGATCCTATTGACTTCCATATCTCTGAAACTAAGCCCAAAAGCATTTACCATCAGATGTTTGTGTGAAAACCTGAGTGGGTTGATCTGCCTAGTTCCTAGGGGAGAGGCGTCCGCGTCTCTATCAAAACTGGTTGTGACCAGCATCTTCAATGATAGCCTCAGCAGAGATGTTCGTATGAAATAGTCGTGAAGAGTGAACTACTTTCCTGTCTTTCAAAGTGGTCTCTCTGGGTCATAGTTGTGACCTGTGCTGGGACTACTTGGGGAAGGTTACACTGGAGCTTCCTGTGGCTGAATAGAAGACTTCAGTCTCTGTGGCAGTCAGTCAAAACCCTCTCGTGAGCATCAGATTCTCTCCCAACTTTAAAAGGACAAATTCAAACAGTAAAAATGTCTTGATTGCTACTGATGTCCTGCTCCAGAGCTCAAGTTATTAAAGGGCACACATTTATAAATGATTCCATAGGCAATTTCCTCTTTATCTTTAAAGTCACTTATTATTGTCTAGTTAACAAAGAGTCCTGTGGCACCTTAAAGACTAACTATAAAGTTTTGAAGCATAAGCTTTCGTGGGCTAATACCCACTTCATCGGATGCTTGCATCCGACGAAGTGGGTATTAGCCCATGAAAGCTTATGCTTCAAAACTTTATAGTTAGTCTTTAAGGTGCCACAGGACTCTGTTACCTCTGCTATTCCAGACTAACATGGCTACCTCTCTGATTATTGTCTAGTGAGATTCATATAGAACCCATTGCCTTGGTTACAAAGAAAGTCGGTAAGCTTTTTTTTAAAGTAAAGTAGATACTGTTCAGAGGGGTGTACTAAGTGTTCCACCCCACTATGCGATTCAGGGCAATTGGAGTTCAATGCTTTCACCTTCTGTCTTTAGTTCAAGAAGTGGATTTAGTTTCCTGGCATCTGACTTCACTTTTCTGGCTTCTTTCACAGACATAATGAAGCTTTCACGTGGACAAACCCAACCTGTTGTGTACATAATGTAATTATAGGTAAACTGTGGATAGAACAGTATGGAACAATAGAAATTGTAAATCACAGGTAATGCTAATTATGGAGCTATGAACATTGGCCATTATAGAAACTGATAAGTGGTAATCACAGATCCAAAAGCTTTCACCTTTGTAATGGATCTTGTAATGTTGTCATCTGTTGAAAATTCTGTCTAAATTATTTCTTCTTTTGAACTGGTTAAATAGTTTTTTGTGTTTAAAACAAATATCAAAACAGTAATAACAGTACCCAAAACTCGAATAACCATACACATGTTACGCAGAAAACTGGATGGGATACAGAAATCTTTCAACTCCAGGTCACCCGTTCAAACCCCACTCAGTTGATAGTGACTTGCCATTTAATGGCTCTGCAGTGAATTATGTGTAACATGCATCACATCATAAATCATCATACTAGGCAATAATGGGCACACTTATTTCAGTTTCCTGAATTTAGTCACACTTTGGCAGTAACACTTGAGTGCAAGTTTACAGTATGAGCTACCTTTAGTAGCTTTGTCAACTTCATGTGATGAGCTCACCATAAAGGTATTGATAGTGATGTAATAAGAAATACCATGGGTAGGGGACAATCCTATATTGCTTTTCGTTTTAATGCCCAGGGACTCCAGTGAGTTTTTTATGCATGCTTTGTGCAGAAATCACCCATTAAAGTCTTCGTTTAGTTTAACAAGCTCTCAGTGTTACCGTTTATACCTGTCTTAGAATAAAAAAGAGCAACAAGGACTTCTAGTAATCCAGTGACTTTTACTACCTGATTTCTAATATTAAACACGGGTCTACGTGATTTCATTAAATAGCGTTAGTTTCATTTTAGGAAAGTAAAAACATTAGTGAATGCTGCACTTTAAACATTTAGAAGCCGGCTTTCTAAATGGTACACTTGTTCCCTTTACAGTACTGGAGATAAATGTGTCCTTAATTTCAAACCATGTGGAATGTTTGGGAAAGAGCTTCACAGAGTAGAGGGTCACATTCAGGATAAAAAGTAAGTGGAAAGTCTGTGTCTGTCTTGTTATGCTGTATGGACACCTAGTACTTTCTTTATAGTGCTAGCTTGTTGGACTGGCACATGCTCTACAATACATGACTGCTAAATTTGTACATTAGTACAGACTCCTCCCATTCTCATTCATTTCTATTTTCTGGGTCAATATTACACTTGTTGTTTTAGAGTGAGCATTTCAGTCACTGTTAGCAAAGCTTGAATTCCATTTGCACCTTGGACTTTAGTGCAGCAGTCTGGATTTAAAGGAGAAAAGGTATCCAGAAAAAAACCTAGAGAATAATACAATTGCTGACTGTGTCCTTTCCGTAGTAATGTATTAGGACTTCTAGTCTTCATTTAAAAATATTTACCAAAAAATGCTCACAGCTGTATTCCCCAAATGGAACCTGTTATATAGCTCTTGTTCTTTATATACTACAATAGCCGCATCATTGCTTCTGTAATCAGTTTAACAAGCACAAGACTGATGGCTAAATAGTTAAGGAGCATTCAAAGTACAGAACTGAATACCATAAATCTTGGGATAAACTGAAACGTTCATCTTTGCATTTATGTTCTGATAAATGGCTTCCTAGACGTTATTCGTGATTGGGCGGGGGGGAGGAAGAAACAGGAAAACCTGAATACAATCTGGATTAAGTCATGCTGATTTTAATTTAGGATAGGAAGTTATAGAAATTGGGCAGCAAAAATAAGTCTCTTTTTCCTCTGTGAATAGCAAGAAGAAGCGTGCTGTGATCTATGGCAAATGGACAGAATGCCTATGGTGTATCAATCCTGCCACATATGATACAGCTAAAAAGAATGAAAAGAGAGGTGGTGACCAGAAGAAAATGAAGCCGGTAAGGTTTTAATATAATTGCTCAGGAGAGAGCTGGTGTTGCTCTCTCTCCCATTTGAAGGAAGCATCTTCAGAAAAGGAAAAATGTCTTGTTAGAAGAACATCCGTTGATGTAGTTTTGGTGAACTGATCACTATAATGGATATTTTTCATAACTAGGGATCTGAGATCAGGAAGTGATGAGTGCTCTGAACTCCCATTGACTTCAGTGAAAGTTGAGAGCATTCAGCATTTCACAGGAATTGGTCATGGAGAGTGAGGTTGATATTTGGTGACTGCTGGTACAGAGATTGAGTTGCATCTTGCTGTCTGGTAGTAAGGAAAATGGCAGTATTGCCAAAAAACTCTGCACGAAAAATCACATGGTTGTCTTAAAAATAGGAATTTTAAAATTTAATTTTTTTAAAAAAAATTGCCTTTTTATTTCCCTTCTGTGTTTTGAGCCTTTGGGGTTCATGCTGCAGAGAAGAGCTTAAAAATTAGGGCTATAAGGTTTTAAAAAAATCAAATTCATCTTCCCTTCTAAATGCAAATTCATCAGAAAGGGGAGTTGCCCAACAGGAAGCCAATGGAAAGCATCACACTGATTATTTTTTTTTTTAAGAGAGTAAGCTTGAGCTTGATTTGATTTCGAATACTACCCATCTATTACACAAACTGAAGCATATCAACCCAAACAGCACCGTATTGGATTAAATACATGTACATCAGCTAGATAGACACCGTTTCTTGATTGTTTTTTAACTGTGTGACATTTTCAGCTAGGTTGTCAATGTACTGGACTTCCCTATTGATGGTCATTATTATTTTTCAGGTAGTCTCTCAGGGATTTTGACCTCTCTCTGCAATTTAGCAGTGGAAAGCCCAGTTCACAGTGATTCCTCTATAGAGAGGACCGGTGGCAAGAAATGAGAGTGCAGGGTTGAAGGTGGGCCAGGGGAGGAATGCCGGGGGGGTGACCCAGTGATCCATAACTTGTGTAAATCTACCGAATACAAACAGTATCTGGGGTGAGGTCACACTGGGTGAGCCACATCATCTATAGCTGAAAGATGTTGGTGGCAGAGACTGTTGTTAAGTTACACACACCCCGTTTTCAGGTTTGAGAGGAAGAATATTTCCTCACCTCTGATCCCAAAGCTCACTTATTCAGACTTCACCCTGGGAGTGTGAATTTCACTGGTATTGTGTGAAAATGCAGTTCTGCAATATTAAATTTTTGTAGCCAGATTCTTCTTGGCTGCAAATTTTTGGCTGACTGTTGCTGACGCATTAGGCTTAGATACAGGTTTTAAAATGGGTGAAAATTTAGAATACCATTCCTGAATGTCTTTTTCCTCTATGACTTGAGAGTAAAGCATTAAGTAGTAGTGCCAAAGATCATTGTAATGATTCTAAAATACTTCTTGCATTTCCTCTGTTTACAATTTCCAAGTGTTTGACACTGAAATAATGGCACTACCTCTGACAGCACAAACTTATCCCTCCTTCACCATGTTATAAGGCAGTAGAATGTTTTAATTCCAATTTAGCCAGCAGATGAGGTCTGTCTGATTGGTGGTTTCCCAGAACCTGCAATCATATCATTTCCAATTCTAAATGGAAAAAATAAAATATTTGGATAAAGGAAAGAGGAAATGGCCAGTCTTTCTGTATTTTACTCTTGCTTTAAAAAAAATTAATTTTGGTAATGAAACAAAATTCCATGTAATGTCAACTTCTCCAAAGGAAAGGATCCTCTAAGGATCGTTGTTGTTGGGTTTCATGCCTTCTTTCTAGGGAGCCATCACGCTACCTGATACGGTAGGGCTTATTCAGAAGCAGCACATACAATACACTCTGTTTTTTTAATACAGATTGAAAAACTGGTGGGCCGGCTTCACTTTAGACTAAGAAAATGTTCTTTTCCGCTGCATTTTACACCTTGTGAAACCTGATTCTTTTTTCAGTCTTTATAATCTTGTCCAGAGAGGAATGGTTACATTTTGTTCCTAGACTATCTGAAATTAGGTTCCTTAATTCTGCTGGAATAAGGTATTATTATTTTTTTTACCACCTTTTATAGATTGTAAGAGATGATGTAAACCCCTCTTCCCCCCCCCCCCCCCGGTCAATTTTATACTGGTAGTGTAGTGATTGTGTAGGCAAATGTGACCGCTCTATGCACCTCAACATTCCCACTCTCCATCCAAGTAAAATAGGTACTGTTGGTCAGAATCCTGGAAAAGTTCTCAATCTTTTTTTAAAAGCATCATGAAATCTTTCATGGCCTCTAGGCAGCCAGCAAAGATGGCAGAAAGAACCAGTATTGCCATGTATTGAGCATGAGTCCTGGAGTAAAATGATGGCTTGTTTTAGATTGATATGCTAATGTTCCTTAGGCGTCAGTGAAGCACACCAAGTGCATAGATTTCAAGAGTCAAGAGTCAAACATTTTAGATCCTCTGACTGCTTCTTTCTTTACCTAAATCAATCAGCTTGCTAACCAACCCTCAGAATCTGGTATGTGACTACACCAGACCGAGGAGCACAGATGTCTTGTGACTTATTGCTTGCCTAGTGCTGCCAATGCATGCAGCACTGTACATAACAGAGTAAGGCTATGTCTACACTGCGTGCTTCTTTTGGCAGCGTGTAGAGCAGTGGTTGTCAATCCGGTCGGGGCTCGCAGCCTCACTGCTCCGGGGCTTGCCATCCCAGGGTCGGGGCTTGCCGCGCTGCTCTGCCCCGGGGCCGGAGCTCGGGGCTCGCAGCCTCGCCGCTGCCCCGGGGTCGGGGCTCACAGCCCCACTGCCCTGTCACCCCTGGGTCGGGGCTCGCCGCCCAGCCGCCCCAGAGTTGGGGATCGCAGCACCGCTGTCCCAACACCCCGGGCTCTCCGCTCCTTCCTGGGGTTGGGGCTGGCCGCCCCGCTGCTCCACCCCAGGGTCGGGGCTTGGGGCTCTGGGCTTGCTGTTCCACTGCTCCGCCCCGGGGTCGGGGCTCGGAGCCGCCAGCCCGCTGCATGGGGCCAGGTTGCCCGCCGAGGGTGTGGGTATGTACCCGAATACCTGCCCTACATGGTTCTCTCTTCGCCCAGGCCTTCCTGTCTGCACTCCTGTTTTTAGTCACATAGTGTCCTGCTGCCTCCCTGATGCAGGAAGAGGCTCTTGTGAAAGGAAGGACTCTGCCAATGCCCTGCTGATAGAGCCTTTCCCGACGGCAGGGCAGAACTGTGGCAGCTGCTGCCTCCCTCCTGCCAGAGTTTTCCTCACTGCAATGAAAGGTTCTGGAAGTTGGCAGCTGCTGAAGCTTTTCTCCGCTGCCTCCTTGCCCCTGCCCCTCCCTTCCCCATGCTAGAGCCGTTCACCGAAACATGTGCTACACACCGTGGTGTGTAGACAGCTTATTTTTCACTCTGGCCTGTAGCTACACGTACCCTACATGCTTCCAAAAGTGGTGTGTAGTGTGGATATAGGTATGGACGCATTACCACAGCAGAAGAGTTAATAATCAAAGATAGGAAAAATAGGATATGAGTTGAGAAAAGGGAGAATGAAGTAAACAAAGAAAAGATTTCTGGAAAACATGAATGCTGATGACAGAAGGTGCTTTTGCTAGATAGAAAATAGGAGCTGTTTCAAACATAGTAAGTAGTGTGGAAGAAGGCATGAAGTTGAGGCTAGGAGGAGATGAAAGGACAGTATGGAGGATGAAGAGCATAAATGAGGAGGAGGAAAGGAGAGCAGATGCACAGGTGGGGTCAGGTAATGGAAAGTCTTGAATTTGATAGGATTTTTCATGTCCTCTCCAGAGAACTCTAGGCAGAAGAGCTGTATGCAATTTCTCTCTATTTCACTATCAATTATTATGTTTTCGTTTCAGAGTGAAGATGCTGGGAACGATGAAGCCGATGATATGCCAGAGATCCAAGAGACTGTGGAAGTCATACCAGGCAGTAAGCTGCTTTGGAGAATAAATTCTAGACCACCAAACTCATCACAGGTGATTAGTTCAATAAATTAGAACTCTCTGGTCATGGTGGCTTGTCCAAGAACATTCTCATAATGGACACAAGTAACTTATTTTAGGTGCATGGTATTCTTATAGGTAGGGCCTTACCCAATTCACGTCCATTTTGGTTAATCTCATGGTCATAGGATTTTAAAAATCGTAGGTTACATGATTTCAGCTATTTAAACCTGAAATTTCACGGAGTTGTAATTGTAGGACTCCTGACCCAAAAAGAAGTTGTGGGATGGGGGATTGCAAGGTTAGTAGGGAGGGTTGTGGTACTGCTACCCTTACTTTTGCGCTGCTGCCTGCAAAGCTGGGCCCTTAGTCACCAGCAGCCACTACTCTCTGGCCACCCAGCTCTCAGAGGTAAGGGTGGCAGTACCACCTTCCCTCCCCCAAATAATTCTGTGACCCTCCCTGCAATTCCCTTTTGAGTCAGGACTCCAATTTGAGAAACACTGGTCTCATCCCATGAAATCCCTGTAGCATAGGGTAAAAGCATACAAAAGACCAGATTTCATGGCGCGAGAGACGTTTTTCATGGCCGTGAATTTGGTAGAGCATTACTTACAGGTAGATTTGAAAAACACCCAGAATGTCGTCCTTTGATATCAGGGAAAAATAGGCAAGTTTCTTTTGGAGAGTGTCTGTTTTGTAGAGGTAACAAAGAGTCCTATGGCACCTTAAAGCCACAGGACTCTTTGTTACCTCTGCTATTCCAGACTAACATGGCTACCTCTCTGATTCTTGTCTGTTTTGTGTGTCCTTCTCAGTAAATTATAAAAATGATAACCTTGAGACAGCTCAGAATCCGAGAACCTATGAGCAACAAGCTTTCTTGATCCTCTGTAGCAAGGACTCTTCAGTCACTGCAGTATCATGTCTTCATTTGTCTGAGTACACAGCACAATTAAAGGTGGTATTTTCAAAAGTGGTCAGCGTTAGCTGACCCTGCTCTTACTACAGCCAGCGAGAACAGATTTGGTTCAATAAATGCTTTTGAAAATCACATTGTGACAGCCCAGGAAAAGGGAATCAAATGTCACTCTCAGTGATTTAAACAAACACAACAGCTTTACTATATATGTATTATCTTTATTCTGCCTTAAGATGTACAGTTTCACCAGTTTTGCTGTGAGTCTCAATGAGCTGGAAACGGGCATGGAAGCAGTTTTAGCTCCCACTGATTGTCGTCTGCGTCCAGATATCAGAGGCATGGAAAATGGAGATCTGGGTATGTGTATTTGCTAGAGATTTGTTAATTCTGTCTCTTTACACTCCTCCACTCCCCTGACCATAGGGAAGATGGAAGAGAACTGGTTTGGGGTGAGGTGACTGTCCTAAGATTTTTGCCCACCTCTTAATTCTGGGTGATAATTGTATTTCCAGGGTAAGTTGGTCTTTATCACCACAGTGTGATTGATCATAAATGTTACTTCCTCCAGAACAGTGTACATGACTCTTCTTGCCAGCAGAGGCTGGCAGTGCAAGAGGCCACAGATATCCTATGTTACAGCACAGTTGGAAGCACATACTGGGAAATTAATCAGAAAGATTCTCTGTTGCTCTGGAGTTCTCTTGGAAAAATATGTAGGATGGAATAAAAAGAAAGCATCCTGAACCGCTTCTGACTGTATGAAGTTTGAGTCCTTACCCCCATCCAGTACAGTGTTTCTGACAAATGAAATATTAAGTTTAGGATTCCCAGTATGTTTGTTTGGATCATCCACGCCTCTGGTGTGCTGCTGCGTAGAAGGGGTCACAGGTGACTGTTTTGGTTTTTAAAGAAAATGTGTACAACAAATGTTTTCCTGTGTTTAAAGTGAATTCAATTTTATTTCTCTCCAGCCTTTCCCATATTTTGTTCTTTTTGTCTTTATTTTGAAATGTAACCAGTTCCTATTTAAATGTTTGTTAGACCTGGCTAGCAAAGAAAAAGAGAGACTAGAAGAGAAACAAAGAGCTGCTCGTAAAGGACGTGCAAAAGATGAAGTGGAATGGAGGACAAGGTAACTATTAGAGGAGGGGAAGAAAGTTGGGCACGTGGTTAAGGTTAGCGAATGGTTTGGTTTTGCTGTTTGATTCAACTTTGCACTACAGATCAGTTTATAGTGGCTCCTAAAGCCCTTGTGGGGAAAGAGCATTTGAAAAATGCAACATGAAGCCAAAATTGTAGATGATTTCATCCCAAAGTACCCATAAGTTGATGCTGAAACTGGTCATAAGAACACCAAGGGCGTGCCAAAGTCTTTTGCCTACTGGGGTTGGCCTTTTTACTACGAGATGAATAAAACCTTGGGAGTATCCCAAAGTAGTTGTTTTAAGAGCGGGAGATTCTTTTGGAAGGTGCCATTCAGCTAATATTTCCCTGTGTAGTACTGCCTGCGCCAAAAAAAAAAAAGCAGCCATCTCGAGGATAGAAGGGGCCAACCAAATGGTGTCCAACACATATTACCCAATGGTGCAGATTGTTACAGGAAACAAATTGCTGTAAAGAACATGGAACTCAAATGGTTATCTCCTAAAATGACCAAATGCCAAGAAATACTAATACAGTACTTTAAAATTCTAAAGCAGTTTTCATCCCTAGGTAACTTTAAAGTGCTTTACAAAGGTGAGGTAAATAGGGCTCAGAGAGGTGAAGTAACTTGCTGAAGGTCACACGATGAGTCTGTGGCGTCCTTGGAGATCTCCTGGCTCCCACTCATGAATTCATTCTGTTAATGTCATTGTAATACATAAACACTTCAGTTACCTTTTAAATATTAAACAAAAATCACTGGAAAAATCTTTAATTGAAAAAGATCCAAGATTTTATATGGTCACAGAAAAGAAGCTGATAACGAAGGTTAAGAATGCATCTGTATAAGGAAGAAAAGGAACATTTGGATTCTGATTGACTATTCAGGCATGTATCCGTGTAGTAACAGGCATATGCACAGAAAGATTTGGGTGGTATTTACTTTTCCTACTGTTAACCTGCAATCAAATCTTAGTTGTGGAAGGGTATTACTTTTCAGATTGGAAAGTGATTTACCTAATTCTTGAGTAGTGCAGCAGCACAACCATGTCCTTGTTCAGTTTAAAAAAAAACAAAAACCTCAAAAATTGCAACAAAAAAATAGAAGCATCTTGAACTACAGTGCATCTATTACATTGGTCTGATTCACAATCTTGCCTTGTAGGCACATCAGAAAAAGAAACCAGGCTATTCTTGCACATGAGAATTTTTTGTTTTGTTTTTGTAGTAAGCAGATAAAATTAAATCCTGAAGCAACAGGAGGAGATTCTCAAAGGCAGAAAGAGCAGTTAAGCACCCAACTCCCATTGAAACTCAGTGGGAAATGGGTGCCTAATTCCCATTCATGCCTTTGAAAATCTCTTCTAGAGCAGTGGTTCTCAACTGTCTTCATTTGTAGACCCCTACAAAATTTCAAATGGCTGTGGGGACCTCTTCAGAAATACTGGACCACTACAGATTGAGAACCACTGTTCTAAAGAACGTACAATTGATTTCAACTATTGCTACCAGTTAATACACAGAACATCTTAAACTTGAGCTTCTACTAATGTGCTGTACGAAATACAGCTGTACAGAAGAGAATTCTTTTTCCTCCATATGGACAAAAGAGGGGAAATATTTTATGCCAAAAACTGACTTGGCAATTTAAAATATAAATAATGTTGATGTTTAGATTTTTCCCTTTGGTAAACTGGGACAGGAATGATAAAACCAGTACAGTAAGGTCAAGAAGAAAGGGATGTATAAACAAGGATGAAGTAAGGTCTTTGATAAACATAACTTGATTTTTCCCCCTAAATATCTAATGGGAAAGAATAGGTTAGATTAAGAAAATCAGGTGCCTTTTTATACTTGCTTGTAAAAGAAGCAAAAAATTGTTTCCCCTTTAATATGTGTTTTCTTACCAGCTTCATTTGCTTTTCACAGATGGTTTCATCAAGGCAATAACCCATACACTGGAACTTCAGACTGGTTATATTCAGGCGGATACTTTGATAGAAAATTCTCAGACTGTCCAGATATATATTGAAATCTCTGAGCCCCATCACTCCATCTCATCTGGACATCTAGTTGTTACATTTCAATCTACGCCAGTTATTCTGGTTTTGTTTATGGCGAAAAACAGCTTTTCTAAAGTAAATTTTAATGAAAATTGTATCCTTCACCAATCAAGGATTTGTCATTAATTTTGATTGCCAAATATTTAAATGCTATTACATTCTTTCCATAAAGCTTTCATCTGAAATCATCATGTTTTCACTAAGTTTTAAAAGGGACTTCGGTTGTCTTTCTTTTTTCCTTTTTTTATTAGTCAAAGGTATGCTGTAGCCAATAGAGTTTACAGCACCCTTTTAATTATATAACTGAGAAGAAATAGCAGTGATATCCTTGTTACTTCACTAAGTACAGCATTAAAGAATCTAACTATCCAGAACTTGGAACAATGGTAAATTAGTACGGTACAAACATGATCAAATCGGGCAGAGTCAGCACTCCCTGTGAAGTGATGCATGTGATGTTTTCAAATGGTAAGCAGAGCTGAAGAGTTGGGCGTTCCTGGTCTATCTCAGTACAATTCAGTAATTCAAAGGCTTGAAAAAACACAAAACGCAGAATGTCAGGCTTACTGCAGTTTGAAAAACTGCTACTCTGAATTGTCTCAGTCTTTGGGCACTGTGAGTATTACTTAAACTATATACCTATGATAACAATTACATAAAATCTTGTGTGTTGGGGGATGGGAAAGGTGCATTAACAAACATCTGCTTTTCTAAAGTAAAACGTTACTCTTGAAATACAGAAAGCTTCAGAGAGGGTTGTAGAAACATGAAAGTTGTGGGTATCGTGTAAGTTAAAGATATTGGATATTGCTTGCTACCACTAGGAGGTTTGGTTCTCCAGCACTACTTTAAGCCGCTTAGGCACTATTTATGCTTCTAGACTGACTTTTCTTTGGAAGCATTCAGTATATATCCACAGATGGTCTTATTTGTGTTTAGTTTCATTTTGGTTTTTTGTGCATGTTCTGAAGCATTACTGGTAACATCTGGTTTGTATATTGTAAAAAAACCTCAAATCTGTTTAAAGCTAAGTGGTGTAATTTATTTTAAAATTAATATTAGGTATAATCTCTAACCACTTGCTGTCATAGAAAATGGATTTCTTTTTGGCAAAGAAATGTCAAAGCATATAATGTTGGAATGATTTGAACTGCAAATCAGTTGACGGTATCTATAAATGTATGGAGTTAATTGTTAGTGGTACATTTCTGAGAATGGGAGGAGGCTTAAAACAATTATATTTAGAAATTAAACTAATTTTAATAGTTGCTCATTCTTTTATGAAAGCTCTCAATTTAGTAACCAATAGAAACTGGCTATGTTGCTGATAAGTTTACAGTAATTCAGAGAGTGCTGATATTAAAACACCAGCATTTCTTTGAGTATTCATAAAGAATCAGTCTGATTTCCAAATGCATTTGAGGATGTGTACTTGTGACTTCATCCAAAGACTAGGTTTTGAAGTGCATTTACCAGCTAGAAGAAGAAAAAAATAAACAAAATCCAAGAGAAACATATTTCTTTTATGTGAAATTATGCACCCAAAGATGGGAGATATTTGATATGTTATATCTTAGTTACATTTTATTCATTTTTCAGTGATGAAGGTAATCCTGTGAAGGGGTTCAAAGCAATTAAGGCACAACTCTGAAATAAATTCATGTCACTGTATCCTGTTGTCAGCAATCAGCTTTGTTGACCTTGAAGTCTCTTGGACATCCAGGCTAGTCTTGAAGATATTGTTTATATTGGTGTGCTAGAGAAAAATATTCATTCCTGATTTAAGTACATTGGCTAGTCTGATTTTTTTTTTATAAGGTATATCTAGTGCATATGGTAACTTAAACGACTTCCGGTCAGCTTTTTTTTTTTTTTTGGTAAAATTAAAGCTAAAAGATTAATATTTCACGTACTTTATGCCCCTTCAATTTTTTTGCAAGTAGATGTTAACATAAGGAGCACTATACACAGCTATCAGTGAAGGGATTCAAGTTTTAAGCCATTTTTGTAACATTTTATGAATAAAACTTGTTTACGCTAAATACTTGTTTGTTCATTGTTAGTGCTGCTTTAATACACATATAAATAGAAAGTCGCCAGATTGAAAACATGCTATAATAATGATTGATTTTTAAAAATCCTATTTATAAATAAGATGTACATGTGGGAAATCTTTAAATTCTGAATCACATCCGAAGTTCAGTAGGTCTAAAAATATTGCCATTATGCAAAAATCAGTTTATTTGAAAAAGGCTATAGAGGCGCACTTAATTCAAACTGCATTGTATCAGTCTTTATAGAATAAAAAACTCCAGAAAAATGTCACTCATTATTATTACCTACATTGCATAGATCTGTATCTTTGATTTAAAATGTGGAAAAATGCCAAAGTCCAACAACTTATTTTTTCCCCATGGCATGTTAATTTTCCTAAAAATCCCAAGTGAATTCCATGTTTCTCCGTTCTTTGTTGGCTTATTAAGGCTGTATCCAAAGTATTTGCAAAATGCTTCCGATTATTTGTGTCTCAGTGAAAAATATTAATAGCTCTTTAAATGGAAAAAAACTCACCTATATAGTTTTACTACTTAAAACACATTAACTAAACTTTGCACCTTTTTAAAAGAATGTCACTTTTATAACTTGATTAAACACTGACTGTATGTAAAATAACTGTGTGTTGGTATGTGTTCATACATCTACATAGAATTGTGTGTTTTTTATTATTTTTTAAGAAACCACAGTAGATGCTAAACACTCTTCAGGCCTATACATTGTGTAGAAGATGTTTGAAGTGTGACTTTCACAATTGAGCAACTCTTTGTGGGGAAGAAAGGTTACACAATATCTTGGCTTGTTTTCCTTTGTATTTACCTTGATACTTATTGGAGACATATTATTTGAATTAGAACTATCATCCCTACAAACGCAGCTTTTCTTCTGCTTGAGCATGCAGTGGACTATTTTTTGACATCAGGCTGTTGCTAGGAAAATACATAGACGTCAAAAATGTAGCTATCACAAATATACTGAAAGCTACTGTAGGAAGAAATGATCTGAAAAAGAATAAATTAGTTGTTTAAACACTTTTTAAAAAACTAAAACATGAACCCTTCTCCCCACCCCCACACCCCCAAAAAGGATGTGGGTCTGTCAGATATGTTTTGAATGTTGTTCCCCACAATTGAAATCCCACCACTACATACATGTTGTTTTTTAAAAACCCAAACACTAGGTGGATGGGACAGTATGGAACTCTCAGTAACAGGTGTATTATTAATCTTTTGATAAAATTTTAAATTCCAACAGAAGTGAAACTCTAAGTTGATAGCCCTGCATTGCATCTAGCTTGGTCATTTTGAGGATACACCATACGGTAGATTTGTGACAACTGTTTGGGATATTGGACCCTTGTAATTCCTGGGTTCCAGATTATATAGGGGGAGAATTATACTCCAAATTCAGTAGAAAAACCATAGAAATGATTAACAATGGTGTCCCATTTGAACAGTTTAAAATTCTCAATAAATTAAGAGGTAAAGGCAGTGAGGTATAATTTTCTTCTGCCTCAACACTTTGAAATCCGGGGGTGGGGGATTGTTTTTTTTTTTTTTTTCCCCCCTAAATATAGAATGGTTATAAAAGACTTCAGCTCACTAGTTTTTTACATACTAATAGTCTGTGATGAAATGGTTTGTATTTGTAACTATCTGTACAGTACATATGGCTGATGTATTTCCTCATAAATGTAGTCCTTATCTCTCATGTTCACTGTACTTAATGTATCTTAATGTTAAAATAAACATGTTTGTTTAGTATGTGGACTAAACACTACATAATTTGATAATATACTGTAACTTTGCCGCTCTGAAAAAACACCTGTAGTTTGGGTCAATTGTACAATAAAGCAATATTTAAATTTATGAAAATCTAAATTGTTCTATCATAGAAAATTCATTTTTCATATGTTTTGTAGCATGAAAAAAGATTAAAACTTGCTTATACTTTGACTATACTTTTATGAAGCTGTTTTTTTTTGCCTTACTCAATTGCTGTATTCCTATTAAATATTTACACACTGTGTTTGCCTTATCCATGTTGCATGAAAATATAATAAAAATGAATTAGTGAAATGGATTTATTTTTATAATATTTAATAATGGTCAATGCCCATCTATAACAATCAATCTTATTTAGCTTTTCAGAGAAGTCTGTACAGATTTGTGGACATAAATGTTAAACTGTAAATCTGAATAAAGGTCATTTTGAAGAAGACATGCAATGTTTGGTATTAAATATTTTTTCAGTATCTGAAATGTTTTTCTGTCAGCAAAAAAAATCTTGATTTAGTGCAAGCAATTGCCTTGCAGTGTGACACTGTCCCAAGAATTATCGCCTAGTAAATTGCTTGTTTCCTTCTGTAGTTTTATATGCTGAGAATATGCCTGAAATCTATGTGGAGGCAAGAATGACTATACGTGTCTTAGCCTAGGAGGTCTCACCAGAGAACTTCTCTGGGCAGGGAACTGCACTGTCCCAGTGGAAGAGTTTCCAACTGCATCATCTTTGATTTAAGTCTGCATTCTTCTCTTGATTACAGCTTGTATCACCATAGACGCTTCACAAACCCATGCTGCCTTGTATTGTTCACTAAGCTCTCAGCTAGGTTAAGTGGATTCTTTGATAGGAGAGATGTTAGCGCTCAAGCTGAATCAAGAACAGATCACTGCAGGAGTCCACTAGAAACCTCTGCCTTCATCCCCCCCAATGATGACTGCCCATTTACAATTACTTTGAGATTGATCAGCTAGTTTATAAATCCACTTAAAATGTGCTACATTGATATTTTTATGCTAACTTTTAATCGAAATGGCATGCAGTACTAAATCAAATGTTTTACAGAAGTCTAATATCAAATTGCTTTTACAAGGCTAATGTTTCTCATAAAAATAAAGTTTGACGAGACCTATGTTCAATAAAACAGTGAAGAATGTTACTAATTATGCTGCTACCCTTTAAAAGATGTCCTAGATCAGCCTTTTTGTGATTTTTACCTGGGATCTGTCAGGTTAATAGGTCTACAATTCAGCAAGTAGTCCTGTTTACCCTTTTAAAAATATTGGCAAAATCTTAGCAGTGCCTGCAGGACTGATTCTACTACCACAAAGTAACTTGTGGGATGTTAAAAGTATTTAATCACTGTAAACTGCATGTAAACATGTAGCTTCTTTCCAAATACAGAAGAGAAATATTTAACACTTCAGCCTTTTGTATATCATAACTGACAATGTTACCATCTCGATCTAGTAACAGATCTATACGGTGCTTGGTATTTCTTATTCCTGAAATAAAATGTCTTCCTGTTCTTAAACCTATTGCCTATAGATTTCAATATCTTTTACTTCCCTTGTCATTGTTCCCAATTGATTGCCAAAAACAAATTCTGACCCTCAAAGTGCCTTTTTATGGAGAAATGCCCTGAGGAGAGAATGAGCCAGAGTTATTCGATAGCAACTGTGAAAAAATGGGACAAGGAGTTTAGGGAGGTGATAAGCGCCTATATAAGTCCCAAAAAATGGGACTGCCCTTTTAACAATGGGACATTGTCACCCTAGGATGTGCATTTCAATACTTGGGGAGTGTGGGAAGATCAAGTGATGCAAATGTAAAGGCGATCAATAGGTGAGGTATTATATAAAAATATCACCTCACCCACCTTATCTCTCTAGGTATTTATATAGTACTTTAAAAAAAATGCTGCTCACTAGTGATAGCTGTACCTCAGGCTTCATCTTGGCCATATGGTTAACTGCACTGCGCCTTGAGGTGGAGTAAAACAGGAATCTGATTGCTCAGTTCCATTAGGTGAGAATCTTCACACCCTTCTTCAGGCGTCTGTTTTTCTGCACTGTAACAAATATTGCCTAGTTTATTGTGTGTTTGTTGGCCACGAGGGAAGGGAGACAGCTCCCAGAACTACCTGCACAGTAATGTCTTCCCTTACCACAAGTCCTTGTTGGGTAGGGTCTGCAAGCAAGAGCAATATATAATGGCTGTGTTCTGTTAGCAAATGATGCTGCAGTTTCTGCACAGAATGTTCCTTTATGTGTTAAAATATCCTAGCATCCCTAAGGGTATGGCTAGACTAGAGATTATAGCGTGTTTTTTTGTAGCGCTTCCCAATTTAACGCAATAGGTATCGTGCTAGAGCCTGTGCAGATTGAAACCCTGTAGCGCTAAAGAATGGATACATTTGTAGCACTTCTGGCGGCAGTGACAATAGCGGGATAGGGCAGGTATCCCAGCATTCAGCTGGGTGCAACGTGCTTTGCAAAGGAGGGGGGTGAGGGGGAACTGGGAAGTTGTTCGCAGAGTGAGTTTTCCTTAGTGAAAGCTGACAGGCTTTGTATTTAAGACAAACAGCTCCGTCCGCAAGCATTTTCACTGGTTATTTGCTGTGTGAGTTGTTAGAGAGAAACTGCAAAGGTACTTCCGCTTTTATAAAACAACACCTCACGTCATTTGCCTTACATGGCATGTTCATTGTCTTTAATGGCTTGCTGATGGCTTTACATGGCTCAGAGGCATGCAAGAGATCCCGTGGGTGTCCACATTCCCAACCTTGCGCTACAGCGCTAGCGCTAAAAGCCTTCTGCCTCTCGAAAAGGAGGTTTAATACTTGCGCTTTAAACAGTGAGTAAATGCGCAAAATCAAAGCGCCAGTCTAACCATTCTAATGAATTCATTCTAATCCATTCTAGCTTCATTCTAATGAACAGAGATAAACCAAAGGGGTGGAGGCAGGACTGGCTCTGGGCACCAGCCCACCAATCTCAGGGAGGCACTTGGTTTTTTATTTCCTCTGGTGGGGCAGCGCTCGCGCAGGGGGGTTTTTGCGCCGGCCGGGCACTGCTCGTGGGTTTTTGTTTTTTGCTTAGCATAGCAAAAATGTTAGAGCCGTCCGTGGATGGAGGAAGATGTGGGCCTTGGTCCAAAGCGCCTGTGTGTTTTCTTTTAATATACATTGCTCTGTAGGTAGTGCTGGTTTTGTGATACTGCCTCCAGGCCCCAAGGCCTCAGAGTGCTAGGCCCAAAGGGTTTACAATCCAAGCAGGCCTTTGGCTAGGCCACGTCAAGGCGCTTGGTTAAGGCGTAGGGGCCCGTGGTGCTGGGCCTGAGCATGCTGGAGCGCTCCCATTGCTCATGGCTGAACATCCATCATGGGCAGCATCCCGCCCTCCTCGCGGGGGATCCTGCCCCGGAGCATCTTGTACCCCAGCCTTGGCCACTGGGCCTGCTCCTCCCCAGGGCCGCTAGTGCCTGGGCTCTGCACCCCTGCTCAGGGGCCTGCCCCATGGGGATGAGGCTCCAGGCTTGGCGGTGAAGGCAACGGGGTCCCATGTTGAGAGTCTAGGGCCAGGCCTGTCCTGGGGGATGGGGGCGACTCTCACACTCGCAGGGTGGCCTGGCCTGGCCTCCAGGGGAGCTGGGCAGGTCGGCCTAGTACAAGCTGCACCACTAGCCCCCCCCCGGCCCCCAGAGCAGATGGACCGTTCCACTAGACCCCCACCCGCGCCCCCAGGGCAGATGGGCCACTCCACAGGCACCAAGGGCTGCTCCTCCCTGCACCCCGGGTGGATGGGCTGATCCAAGCAGTTCCATGGGGGGGGGGAGAGCGGGCCGCTCTATTGGGTGCTATCAGGAGCTGTTCTCCCCCCTCTGCCCCGGGGCAGATGAACCACGCCACACTCAGTTCCAGCCGGTAGGGGCTGCTCCTCTCCGCTCCCCGGAGGATCGATAGACCGCTCCAGACTGTTCCATTGGGTGGCACTAGGGGGGCGCCCCCAAGCCCCGCCGGGATCGGGTGAATAGGCCGCTCCACAAGTATCAGCTCCATATTTGGCGCTGATGTGCTCTCACCCCTCCCCCCCCCCGCGGACAGATGAGCTGCTCCACAGTCCCGTTGGTCGCTAGAGGCCTCCCCCCATCGCTTGTGCGTGGTTCGGCCGTAATGACACAGCACAATAGCCGGAGCGGGCGGAAGTTGCTCGCTCACAACCGAACGCTGCGAGTCCGGCGCGGTGCATGTCGGTCCGGCTGGCGTTGAGTGACATACGAGCCGACCAATGGGAAGGGCGTACGAGCCCGTCGGGGCGTGTCGGCGGAAGCCGGACCCAATGACGAGCGGGGAGGAGGGCGGGGCCGGCGGGTTTCCTTTGGGGCCTGGGAGCCGGAAGAAGCGTCTGTGAGGTGACTGAGGAAAGGCGGCAGGTAAGTGCGGGGACTCGGAGCCGGGCTCGCGGGGCCGGGCCGGAGTGGAGCCCCCGGGAGGAAAGGCCGTTGGAGCGCTGTGGTCCGTGGGAGGCGCCGCTGGGCCTGACGCGTCCTCCCCGGAGTGGGAGTCCGGCCCCTCTGCCTGGTGCTGTCCGCCCAGCCCGGGGCCGGCCGGCGAGCGCAGGCCTGGGGCCCCTCGGGAGCCGCTCGCTGGGCGAGTCGCTCTCGCGCTGGGCCCCGCGCACTGGCCGCTGCCGTTTGCGCGTCCAGCCGCCTGACCGGATCGGCGGAGCCGGACGGCTCGGGCCCTTGGCGGCCAGTATCCCCCGTCTTACAGGACCAGGGCGGTGAAGGGACTTGTCCCCTATCAGGCCAGGGGCAGGCCTGGAAATAGGGCCGATTCCCGAGACCCAGCCCAGTCGTCTGGGTATGTGACTAGCGGACACGTTCTTTCCTAAGCTTCCATCCTGACGGTCCAGCATCAGCGCTGGAGATGAACTGGGGTGTCTCACGCCTGGGGGATCCTGTTTCAGGCTGTCTGGAGACTTGCACGCTGCCCGTGGTTCATGTGGAGTGAATTACATTCAATTTCTTTCCAAAGCTGCCCTATGTAATCACTGCCCCCTGAGCAAACATAGCTCAAGATCACTGCCCCATTTCCTGAATGCATCTGCCATGGAGAGCAGGCAGCTTGGTCTAGTGCAGTGATGTCTAATATGTTCACCACTAGCCACATGGCTAATAGGCTATTGAATTGTGACTAATGCATATGGCTTTTTTTAGTCATGTGGCTAATAAGAAAAATTCAAACCCACAGGTGTGGCTAGCAGTGAATTTCTATTGGACACTGCTGCATCTGAGTGGGAGTTGATTCCTGGTTTCTCATCCTGTTTCTTTTGATTACTTTGATAGGCAACGTGAGGGTAGTCACAGAACTACTTTGTATAGATCTGCCTCTAAAATGAAGATGCTTTCTTAGCTTATGTGGATAATATGAGAATTAATGTTTAAAGTACTTTGAAGATGTAAAGTTCTGTGTAAATTTATGTACTAACTGCACTTAATCTTGGAACAAGCAGTAGAATGACTGGTTCAAACAATGCTACCTATTTCTCGGAAGCAAATGTAAAGTCATGAGGTCTTCCTGTGAGTTTATCATAGTCTAATCTTTTAACTTTTCTATATGTTTTTCCGAGTAGTTTCCTAGCCTATATCAAGCAATGTAGCACTTGTGGAATGCACTGCACAATATGTCAGGCTTTTTTGAAACCAACATTTTTAGTTGTGAAGGCTTTTTGCCATGGAAGTTATTGTGCAAATTATTAGCTTGGATACTACAGTGGTAGGTATATTAAAAATATTTGAAAGAGAGGGTCAGTTACAGTAGTACTTTTAAGTATACAGAATTGGTCTGGTTTGTGTCATGCTTCATAGGATCAAAGAATGAGTTTCAGGAAGAAGTTATTTTCATTTTGAATATCTTAATGGATCAGTGCCAGAAGAGTAATGGCATTGGGAAGGTTAGATTCTCCATATAATTGCTAGGGCTTTGTTAGCATGTCAACTCTTCGGCAGTGCATTGCAAATTCTAAAAACAGTGGACAACTTTTTCTTGTCGAGTTTAGTTCTTGGTTGAGGTTCTAATGAAATCTTGTAGCAGAGAGAAACAATGGGATATTTATACAGTTCTATTTTCTAGTCCATTGTCCTCTTTTCAGGATGTCTTCAGGTGCATTGTTTCCAAGCTTGGTGCCAGGCTCCCGTGGCTCATCCAGCAAATATTTGGTGGAATTTCGGGCAGGAAAGATGTCTCTGAAAGGCAGTACTGTAACTCCAGATAAACGAAAAGGACTTGTTTACATCCAGCAGACTGATGATTCCCTCATTCACTTTTGTTGGAAGGACAGGACTTCTGGCAATGTTGAAGATGTGAGTATAACTTCATTATTTCAATCTTAAGAATTTTGTAATGGCTCTTTTGTATTCTGCATTGTGAACCCCAGTGAAAGAATCTTTAAGAAGAGATTTAAGAAGAGACAGATGGTGGCTTTACAAATAGGCTTTGGAAGTACATGCCTGGTGTGAGGGGCAGTGTGGAAGAAGGCATAGAGAGTTGTTTGCCTACTCCTCACACAAACAAGTATCCAAGTATTTAATTTTTTTATCCCCCTCTCTCTTTTCCAGGACTTGATTATCTTTCCTGATGACTGTGAATTTAAGAGGGTGCCTCAGTGCACTACTGGTCGTGTTTATGTGCTGAAGTTCAAGGCAGGATCAAAGCGACTTTTCTTCTGGATGCAGGTTTGTCACAAGTAACCGATAACATCTAGAACTCCTTTGTTTCAAGACGTGTGCGAGGAGGGGGATGGGAGGGAATGGAGGGGGCTCTACACTTTAAAGAATTATCCAATTTCTGATCTGTTTTGAAGATGCTTAGAGGCTTAAAAACAACTCTTATAGGAACCGAAGACTGATAAAGATGAAGAGCACTGCCGTAAAGTGAATGAGTATCTCAACAATCCTCCAATCCCTGGTGCTTTAGGTGGGAGTGGAAGTGGCGGCCATGAGCTCTCAGCATTAGGAGGTATCGTCTATTCCCTGCTCATTCTCAGTTTGAGAGTTTTTTTTATATACACTTTGCAGTTTTCTGGGAACCAAATCCCTGGTGATTTTGGAGGGTGATCTGGGGAGAAGGCTTATTTTAGAAATGCAGACACATTCTTAGCAAAATAAATTGTGTTGCTATAATACCAAGGAGCAGGCTGAAAAATGAGTCTGCGAGAAGAAACGCCTCTTGGTTGTATCTGTTCTCCCTTTTTCTAAAGCTAAACTTAAAAAAAAAAATAAATAAAGCAGCTTAAAATAGTAAATGCTTGAAACGGTTTCTCCTTGCAGCATATGTGGATTAATCTCCTGCTGCTTGAGCCAGAGTTATGAAAAACATGAATGTTGTTGTATTTCAGAATGTCTTTTGTTTTTAGAGGTAACAAAGTCCTGTGGCACCTTAAAGACTAACTATAAAGTTTTGAAGCATAAGCTTTCGTGGGCTAATACCCACTTCGCCACTGCTTGCATCCGACGAAGTGGGTATTAGCCCACGAAAGCTTATGCTTCAAAACTTTATAGTTAGTCTTTAAGGTGCCACAGGACTTTGTTACCTCTGCTATTCCAGACTAACACGGCTACCTCTCTGACTTTTTTTTTTGTTTGTTTTTAGGTGAGGGTGGCTTGCAAAGCCTTCTTGGAAATATGAGCCATAACCAGCTCATGCAGCTGATCGGACCAACGGGCTTAGGAGGACTTGGTAAAATGCTTTTATATCTTTATGCCACAATGGTGTGTTTCCCTCCCTGGGTTAAAACTTACCTTATGTTGATTTATTTTCTTATTGATTTGAATGACATTTCCTTCATGTGAGGAGGCGGTCCCTTTCTCAAAGACAAACCAATAAATAGATGGGAACCAAAACTGGAAAAAAGGAATGTAGCAAGCAGAGTGATCAGTAGTTCAACTTGGCACATGTTGGTCGTGTGTAGGCTTTCCTCCAAAAATTTAGTGGCGTTAGTTTTGCATTGAGCTGTATTCCAGGATTGAAGGAGCATGAGGATGGTTAACAAGTGAAAGACTAACTTCTTGGGAGGGAGTTAGAGGAGAGCATTCTCCTTTCATCTGAGGGCAGTGATTGATTTGTGCGATTCTAGGTTTCTTCATCTCAAAAATTTGACAATATGGCTAAATAAAAAAGCCAGTGAGATACATAAGGCAGCTTGAGAGTCATTCAACATGCATATTTCCCTAGTGTCCTGGCCTGGGTGTACCAGTTAACTTACTGCTCAGTGAAACAAGGTGCTTCCTTCTGTAGGTGATGATCATGATGTCTCTGCACTGGTCTTAGGCCCTTGCAAGTACTAGTTTGACAGACCTTGGATGGCATCTGTCTCGGGTCCTGAGTGGGTGTGTGTGCTTTTCCTGCTGCTCATACATGAGCTTCCCAGCAGGGACTGCTGCAGTATAGTAAAAAGTGACACTAGCCTTGTAGTTTACCTACACTGTAGTGTATTTACCTGCACTAGAGTTGAAAGTGAAGGGAATGCAGGGCTATAGGGACACAAACCCATTTTCTTGGATGTGAGGGTTTTGCTGTGTAAGGAGCTTTTGTTTGTATTCTACAAACCAAGGCCATTTCATCCTTTGATATACCTAGGAGTTGAGTGGTTTTTAATAAGCACAAGCATCTCTGGGACAGGGATTATTCTAATGAAAAATACCTGCATTTTCATAAAGAGGAATAGCCTCGTTTTCTTCCACCTCCTTTTTCTTCCCCACCCCCATTATTTTTAGGAAATATAACTTGTAGGTGTGTAAATGACTCTTCTAGACAGAAAAAATAATGTTGCCTGTAAGTGCAGTTGAGTCAAACCTGACTAGCTGTATCTTTTACAAAGGGAATGAACACAATAGTTTCTAAACATCTGTCTTTCTATCACTTATGGAAGGTGGGCTTGGTGCACTGACGGGGCCTGGCTTGGCTAGCTTATTGGGAAGTGGGGGACCCCCGACCAGCAGCTCCTCATCAAGGTAAGATATACATACACCCATTTTTGTAGTTCATCTTCGTGTGATTGTTCCACTGAACTGTGAGGAAGTGGGGTCTAGTGCTGTGGTTTCCAAACTTTGTTTTTTTTTGCTTGACCCAGTTGAAGAAAATTGTTGATGTCAGTGACCTGAGGGGCTTGGGATGTGGGAGGGGCCTCAGGGCTGGGGAAGAGGGTTAGGCTGTGGGTTGAGAAGTTCGGTATGGGGGGGAGCTCTGGGCAGGGGGTGGGGTGCAGGCCTGGTTCAGGGCTCTTGGATGGGGCCAGGCATGTGGCATGCAGGGAGGGGGCTCTGGGTTTTGGGGGGGGGGGGTGCTCAGGCCTGGGGCAGTGGATTGGGGCACGGGGTTGAGGCGTGGGCTTACATGAGGTGGCTCCCGGTCAGCGGTGCAGTGGGGGTGCTAAGGCAGGCGTCCTACCTGTCCTGGCACCACAGATCGCACTGTGCCCTGGAAGTGGCCAGCAGTGGGTCTGCCTCCTAGGTGGAAGCATGCAAGCCGCTCCATGCATCTCTCCCCCACAGGCACTCCGCCCCCTCCCCCCCCCCCAATTGGTTGCGAACTGGCCAAGGGAAGTGTGGAACCAGTGCTTTGGGGTAGGCTCCTTCCCGCTCTCCCCTGCGCCTAGCAGCTGGACCTGCTGGTGGCTGCTTCCAGGGCACAGCGTGGTGTCCGACAGGTAGGCGCTAGCCGGTCTTTCCCGTTGATGGTGCTGCTTGGCTCTTTGAATGGCCCGGTTGGCGCCCCTGACCAGAGCTGCCATGACCCAGTACTGAGTCAGGACCCACAATTTGAAAACCACTGGTCTAGTGAATAGAGGAGAACAGTGGGAATTTCTTGCCTTTTAAAATGGGGGCAATATATGCCCACAGGGGTGCCAGTTGGTTGAAACCTGCTTATAAAAGTGCAAAATAATTGCTTCTGCAGTGAGTTAATTATATTAATTACACTTCTAGTTCTCGCAGCCAATCAGCTGCTGTAACCCCATCTTCCACTACTTCCTCTACACGTGTAACGCCAGCACCGTCTGTTCCTGTGGCTGCAGCTGCACCTGCAACTAGTCCTAGCCCTGCACCAAGTTCAGGCAATGGGACCAGCACAGCAACAAGCCCAACTCAACCCATTCAGTTGAGTGACCTTCAGAACATTTTAGCTACTATGAATGTGCCAGCTGGAGCAGGAGGACCGCAAGGTAACAGTACTCTGACCAGACATATGTGCCTTAAAACTATTTTTCTGCCCTGGATAATTCCAAATTGGTTTGGAAGCCTTTCTGCTGAACCCCAACCTACTTCAGTTAAATGATGTGTACTTGTGACAGCTCTGAAATCAGTGGTGTCACTGCTCAGTATTTGCTCCAGCCACTAGTGGCGCTAGTTAGACTAAACCCTAAGCAAACTGGTTTATGTTAACAAAGCCTTGTTCTGTCCTAGTTGACTTGGCCAGTGTGCTGACTCCCGAGATCATGGCTCCCATTCTGGCAAATGCTGAAGTTCAAGAGCGGTTGCTGCCTTATCTTCCATCTGGCGAATCACTGCCGCAGACAGCAGAAGAGATTCAGAACACTCTGACATCTCCCCAGTTTCAGCAGGTAGATGTCACCACACATTCTGTTGACCTAGCTCTGTCTACCTCGGGGATTAAGCTAGTTTAACTATGGTACTCATCATGGGTGTCGATTTTTCACAGCCCCGACCAACATAGCTGGGTTGACCTATCTTTTTCAGTGTAGAGCAGCACTAAGAAACGAGTTCGATTCCCTGTGTTTCATGCAGCTAACAAGTACTGGGCATCTGTTTGTTTTTATGGATGTGTTTGCTAGAATCAAATCTCTCTTTAGACATACTATATATTTTTTGGGCATAAGATAGGTACACGTGCCCCAAGTCTATTTGTCTCTGTGCTTTTCCCCCATTGATGGACTCTCAGTAACTGCCAAGAGCTCACTTTTCCATGGCAGTGGCTTAGTTCCACATATGGTGTCAAGACCCCTCACTTCTTTGATCTGGGGGCTTCCCCCTTCTCTTCATAATGAAGTCTCTCAGAAAGGACAGTATTCATCACTGTAATCTTAGGACCTCCCTTCATAGGAGGGCTGGTAGGCAACCTCCTAAAAGCTACCAGATGTCCAGTCACTTGAAGTTTAAGTTGGCAGGGAAGAGAGATTTTCATACTGCACACTTCCTCTGGCATGTCCAAAGACAAGTTACACCAGTTTAACAAATCCGTGTAATTAAATTGCTATAAACACATGGTGTGGCTACCCTTTGGGTATCATGTAAGCCTGATGTTAAAGCAGGTTAGTTTGCAGTGTTTAAATTGAGTGAAAAGAGTCAGTGCACATATTCTGTGGTTTAACTAAATTGGTTTAAATTGTGCAGATCAGTGTGTGTGCAGATCAGGTCTTGGAGAGATGTGCAGTACACCAAGAACCAGGGGACTGAGGAGTGACTTTTTAAAGCCTGCTCCACAGTAGGTGTTACTTTATTTAAGTGAAACCTGGTCTCCAATAGATCTGAAGTGAGGCGCATATTCTCTCACATAGAATACCACTTCCATATGAAAACCAAGGTGAAGAGTCCTTTCTTTTTGAAGTGGCCACTCAGTACTGCAGGATCAAATGCAAATTTTATTTGGTATTGTTGACTCTCTTTCATAGGCATTGAGCATGTTCAGTGCTGCTTTAGCTTCAGGACAACTTGGCCCACTAATGAGTCAGTTCGGCTTACCAGCTGAGGCAGTAGATGCAGCAAATAAAGGTGGTAAGTATTTTTTCTATTTAAAGAGGATGTATTTATATCCTTGTTGCCCTATAAATGACTGACTGCAGTGTCTGAATCTGTCATGGGAACAGATGCTGGGTAATGTTCTCAAAAATCACTCAAGTGCCTAAACTCATTGAATGTCAAGGGGATTAAAAGCTTTTGTGCTCTTTTGAAAAATTTACTTTAGACTGTGTTGTGATTTTAAGTGTATTTTGAGATGGTTTCTAATAATCCAAGATTGCACAGTATTGATGCCAAAGTAGCTTTAAGGCTGCTGTCTTGACTGAGACGTCAGTCTGAGAGCGCACTCTAGAAAAGGCTGTGCTGGTAATGCACAATACCCCAATGCAGCAGAGCTTGCAGTGACAGTTAGGCTTTGAAATAGTTTTCCTGTTGCAGTAACTCAGCTGCTACTGCTTTTTCTATTGGGAATATTTAAATGAAGACACAGCTGCTGTAAATGAAGTTACCAGTAACTTTTAGGCCATCTTACTCTCGGGCACCATTTTAAGCTCTAATAAGCCAGAACATGTTGTAGGGTAAATCTGGTGTGTGTGTGTAAAGTATCAAACTCAGTAAAGTTTCATTGATTATCAAATATATCTGAATAACGTTAAACCTAAAACATACAAGCAAACTGTTTCCTTTGCTAAATTACCTGTATTTTAACTTCAGTCTAATTTATGATTATGAATCTTGTTCTCAGGTTAGCTTTGCACCAACTAATACATTTCTTTACTTTTCAGATGTAGAAGCATTTGCTAAAGCAATGCAGAATAATGTCAAGTCAGACCAAAAGGAGGGAGAATCAAAGGAAAAGAAAGATGAAGAGGAAGATATGAGTTTAGATTAAATTATCTTCTCCATTATGAATAGTCCTAGACATTCACTTAAGCAACTTCAGTAGGATTACTAGCTATCTTCATATTATCCTTATCTGAAATCTACAAATAAAGGATTTTTATCTGCCAAATCACTTTGTGGTCAGTCGTAATTAGGCTAGCCTATTTGCCAGTGAGGCGGCTGACTATGTGCTTTTTTTGCTTCTGACTTTTCAACCAGTGGTAAATAGAGCTCTTTGCTTTTAAGTGAAATTTTGGATTAGAATGTGGTTGGGGGCATCTTCAGAGGCACCAAGTGATGCCCATGTTTGCCTTCGAAAACTTCCCTTGTACGTTTAAAAAAAAATTGAACACCCTCATGGTATAGCGTGTGTCCAGATACCTTTAGTATGACTAATATTACAGCACCTGGCAGGAGCCACGGTTCTCAGATTTCCAGACCAGAAGGGAGCATTGTGATCATCTTGCCTGACCTGTATTGCACAGGCCAAAGTGCCTAGAGCAGAGCTTTTGGGGGTGGGGGAAAAATTCAAAAAAATTTAAAAAGCGAGTGGTGATCTGTGGTAATTTACTACAAACTTGCACCGTATCAGCCTGAATTTGTCTAGCTTCAACTGCCAACCATGTTATACCCATCTCTGCTAGACTGAAGAGCCCATTAAATTTGTTCCCCATGTAAATACTTGAAATCACCCCTTAACCTTTGCTTAATTAAGCTAAATCGAGTGAGCTCCTTGAGTCTCTTCAGCAATTATTTTAATCCTTAAAGGGGAGCATAGTGAGAAGAGCTAGGAGAATTACTTATTTAGAGCCTTGAGTGTGAGCACCACTGAGCACAATATTTCAGCAGCACTCCCAAATATAGAGATAACATAACCTCTGCATTCCTGCTTGAGATTTCTTGTTTAGGGATCCTGGGAGCACATTCGCTCTTTTGGCCACAATCTCACAGGGCCTGTTTATCCACCATGCCCCCACTCCCCTTTCTCATGATGACTACTCCCTAAGAGACTATGTCCAAGTGTGGCTTATATGCTTTATTTCCAGATACTAACATTTGTACCCAGTTACCAAGCAATCCAGTTGCTCTGACTCAGTGACTTCTTGTCATTGTAGATTACACAAAAACTGGGGGAGTAATAAACTATCAATGACCTAAAAGAAAACATGTTAGAGGGAGAACTGATCCCTGTGAGGCCACTAGAAACAGCCCTGTTTGAGGATTCTCTATAGAAACCTATCAAGTTTCAAATGTCACCATTTTTGTCATTCTAGATTTTGTTTTAATTACTATGTCATGCACCAACTCAAAGGGCTTACAGAAGGTTAAAGGTACAAATATATTTATAGTTGAACGGGGTCTAGTCTTTCAACTTACTGATTTGCATTAATTAGATCACCCTCCTTGAATTCATAGTTCCCTATTCACTGCTGACAGGCCTATATTTAGGGTAGACAGTTTTTTTGAAATTTGGCACAACCTTTATTAGCCTGTTCTCTGGAACTTACTTCACCTGTGCTTCAAGACTGACTTATTTAACCTCTTCCAGCTATACAAATAGAAAGGAAAAAGTTCACTATATGATGAGTATGTATCTCTTTTTTTTCCCACCCTAACACAGAATAAATAATTATTGAATACTTATGCTTTTTTTTAATTGATAATTCTACCATTTCCATCAGCCAGTGGCCCAATCCCACCACATACCGTATTATCCTCCTCTCTGCTGGCCATTTCTCCTTGGGGCCCTAGGCATCCCTTACTGTTTTTTCCTTTTTTTATTAACAGCTACCTTCAGACACAGCTTTCTTCCACTGTGAGTCTCTCGTAAGCTGGTCTTAAATGATTCTTAGTTATCAAAAACTGCCTCACACTAAACGAGGGAATGAGTCTCAAAATTTTAAACATTTGAAGTTCTAAATCCTGTCTAGGCCACATGAGAAAACAGGCAATTGCTTCCAGAGCCATGTTCAATAGTCTGAAAGCACATGCTGTCTTATTTTTTTACTTCACTATTATTTATTAGATGGTTGTTTCTAAGATGGGAGGTTGAAGTATGACACACAACATCCAATGCAACTTGCTTTTAGCAAGTACTGGTAAGCAGGCCTAGGTGCTAACTTTATTCATGGTCCACATTGAGGATTGCTAGCATGAAGCTCAATCACCTGGTGTTAGGTTCGTGAGACCCACATAATTGTTTCGCAGGCTGAATTATCCCCACCCCTTCCCTTCAGAAGAAAATCCAGCCACTGCTTGAACCTCAACCTTGTTCTTCAAACAAAGACTAGAGACCATCAAATTTTATTTGGCTCAAAAATATGTACCAGTGATTTACAAAGACCATCTTTAATACTACAATTTAAAAATGGGTCTTAATTATATTTGTTGAAAGGTAATAAAAACCTGTTAAAAGCTCATTTTACAATATTTACCCCATCATAAAAAAAAATCAAATTGATATAAGTTAACTCCATTTCAGAAGCAAGATTTTGTCCCCATGTGACTAGATATATACACACAAATATCTATATGACATATGTAGGTGAGCTATAGGTGGCTTGGGGAAAAATGGTTTTGTTTTTAAATGAAAGCCGCACTACAATGGACGTTAGAAATAAAGATGCCACGGGTGAGAAGGGGCGGAGAGGGCAAAGTGACAAACACAGCAAAGTGTGGCAGGTTTATGCCATTTTTTTAAGAACAAAATTCACACAGTCTTCATACAAGAGATCTTTACTGGGGGTGCGAGCTGGGGAAGATGTATGTGAGTGGGCAGGGTTAAGTTTCTAGGAATCAGATATCCATGGGGCTTCTCTCCTTCCCAAAAAATCCAGAGAGTCTCAACCCTGACATCTTCCATTCAGCTTGTATGAACTTCTGTGACTTGGATTTTCCTCCTGAAAGCCCTGTCAGCAGGCAGCCTACTACAGCATGCTAAAGGGGCTAAAAGCACAGAGCTGTTTTGCCATAAAGGCAACGTGTCTCCAAGTGGGAGAGCATGGGCTGTCTCCTCTCCAACGGCAATGCTAACACCACAGCAGTTCCAAAGAAGGGTGCGCTGCAGGGGAATGAACTCAGAGAAAAGGGTTACTAGTCCTTCTGTAACCTGTTCTTCTGCCTGGGCTCTGTGCCTAGTCCCTTTTTGAGCTACCTCTGGGTCTTTCCAGCAGGTGTTTACATCAGTCCATCAGGCAGGATGAAGGAAGTTTGGGGAAGGGGGGAGGGGGGGGGTCGTTTAAAGTGGTTCAGAGTCAAAAGTTTTTTTGTCACGTGTTTGCTCATGTCCATTCCACTTTAGGGGCACGCCCGCCTTGTGGCCAGAGATTTTTTTGCCTTTAGTGGTAGCTGAGGGGCAGGCTCTAGCACCCACTCAGCTCCTTGCTGGCTAACACCGACCATTGTGGCATGGGCACAAGCAACACCTCGTTTGGTTGCTGGGACCTGTTAGATGGACTTGTTAACCCTGGAAGGGCTTACGGTTGGTTTTTCACTTGGCCAAGCCACATCTTCCAGGCAACATGACTTATTTGATTTGGCCCAACCAGCCAGTAACTCTAAGCAGCACTGATTGGTCTGGAAGGTGGTTATGGTCAGGTTGTTTTGGGCTCAGAAAAGTGCCCTATAGCCTCTATTATCTGCTCAAATATTTCATTCACTGTCAGACATGCTACACACTCCCAATCTACTGTCCTTTTTTGTAAGGTCCTCAGCTGTCATGCTCTGCAGGATCTGTGGTACCAGCCAAAATCATAGCATTCTTCATCATCACTGCATTTCTTACCACCCTCACAGAGCCCTTCTTGGACGCATGACCAAAGCTATCCTCTGCTCCCTTCCACACCAATGTGCCTTCTCCTTCCTCAGACTGAGTTGTCCCTGTTCTTCTAAAAGAGACACGTGTCCATTAAAGCAGCAGCTCACCCCTTAGCCCTGCCCCCCCCCCCCGCCTAGGAAGCAGGTAATTAATTATGGCACCTTAGAGGACAATGGCTTGATCATCATTTTGGCAATATTGTGCATACAGGTGGATAGACCATGTTCAGCTTGTACTTGCAACCACTCAGCAGAATTCCTAATGTAGGTGTAGCAATTAGATTCAAACAAGGCCGTCCAAAGCAGGCGTTGTTGAACTCTGTAGGAAAAGATGCAGGAGGAAGGGGGAGTATTGAATTTATTTTGGTCTCTTGGACTAGCCTTAACAGGGCCATAAACCCCCTTCGCACCCCATACGTTCATGTTAGGCTTACGCTCTGGGTCCCTGCACAGCTGCTGACCCCTCCCAAGGGAGCAGATGAAGAGGGGCACTGTATGGTTTGGTTGGGGGTGAGTGAGGAGCTTTCAGAGTTGTACACAGGCGACTCGATCCAGCAGGGGGCTGTGTGCCCTCCACACCTATTGAAGGCAAAGGGGTTTGAGAGTGATCAGCACTTCCACACATTGCTTAATACTTTGCAGGATGAAGTCCAGAGCCAGAGAGGCTGGAAGTAGCTCACTGTTTCTCCCTCACCCTTCTGAATGATTCTCTTCTGAAACTTTGGGCCACCCTCCGCTTCTCTTCCTCCAGCCAGAAAATTGTTGTGGCTTTGATGCAGGAGTTTTAAAATGCTCTGTGTGACTGTGGTGAACACTGATCCGCTTTATCTCTAAAGAAATCTTTGTACTGGTCACTGTCTGTGTGAAGTACTGGACTTTGTTTTCAGGGTGTTTTCTTAAAACACATCCCAGTGGCCTTACTCCAGGGAAGAGCTAGCAGTAGCAACAGCAAGACCAACGACCACTCTGAGACAGGTTTAGCAAAGGCTGTTCTTACTCCTCTGACACTAGTTTGTAACAAACTCTACAGCCCACACCCACAGCAGGGAAGCCCCGTGACTGTCAGGTGAAGTGAGCAGAGGCGGGGCTGGGTGTGAGGTACAGCTGCTATGCACTCTACCCCCCTCTCCTTATACGCTGTCGTTGGAAGCAGCCGGAGCTGTGGCTCATCGATCAGAGGGGTTACGTCCTGGAGATGGGGTTTAGGGAGGGCTGCAAATAATCAAAAGATAAAAAGATGATGATGGAGAGAGCGCGGAGCTGCAGACTCAGCCGCTCTCCGGGTTTGACCTCCGTGGCTTCCCCGTAGTTGCTGGAGCTCGCGTCTCTCTGGCAGCTGCTCGTCAAGGCTACAAGAGATCGCAGGCTGAGTGTCTAGGCCCAGCAAGGCACCTGGTGGGTAATGCAGCTTTTCATAGTTCAGGCTCTCCACTGTTTAAATCACGGGGCAGCCCGTCAGGCCGACCGAGCCCCCGACAGTCCCAGCGTGGGGCAGGTCAACGGGGTTCCGGTTGATCACCAGGTTCCGTATGCAGCCGACGTAACGGGGAAGAGGCGTCGGCAGGGACGGCGAAGCAGCCCCCAGCGTGGCGGTCCCTGCGGAGGCACCAAGGGGCTGGTTAGCAGGGGAAGCGCTGCCACCAAGAGCAGGGAACGGCTCCAGGCTCAGACACTGGCCACTTGAAACAGATTCAAGGCAACTTGGCTCCTGCTGGGCTGAGCCTGGTGCAGAGGTCCAGGGCCCAGCTCTTGCACTGCATCACGGTCGGGGCAGCCTCCCTGCCGCGTCGCTGCACCGGGGGAGGTGGGGGTTCTGGGAGCTCTACAGGGAACAATCTCCAATCCCACTAACTACCAGGAGCAGGGGCTCCGAATACTCCCCGGCAGCCTCACACATGGGGAGGGGGCAGCTAGACACAGCTACCTCTTCCCAAGCTGAGCGCTCGCGGGGTCGTTAGCTCTGGGCCATGGGCCCTAGAAGGACCAGCCGCTTCTCTGGGAGACGGTTTGAGCCCCGTGGCGATGGCAGGAGCACACTAGTGCCCCGGGGCGTTGAGAAATTCAGACCTTTTGGGACCAAGATCTGACAGCAGGAGCTCTAGGGGCCCGGTGACTCCCCACCGGCTCCCCAATGCTGCTCCGACTCACCTGGCACGCCCCCCACATGGAGCGTCTCTTTGGTATCCGCTGAGTGAGTCTGGCCGGGTCCCACCGTGTAGTTTCCATCTGTGTCCACGTCCAACCGGATCCTGGTTTTGCTTTTGATGACTTAGAAAGAAACCGAAGTCAGCGGCGCTCCCTCCCCATGGGCCAGAGGATGGAACTGCGGCCTCGCGGCCGCTTTCGAGGCTCCAAAATGTGCTTTTGTTCCAAACGAAACCCGAACCTTTCCAATGATTTTGCGACACAGAATTGTGCCGAAAGGTCTGGTTTTGGCTCACGAGGGTCAGGTTTTCAATTCAGCCCCCCCTCCTCCCCCTCTCTCTGTGGAAGTGACTGGCGAGCCTCCCCCGCCCCCACCCGGGAACCGTCCCATCGAAGACATCATTGAAATCGATACGTGGCGGCAAAACATGCCGGCTCCAGCCAAGCAGCGTATTTTGACCACAAAAATGCTTCAACCGGCTCTATTTACAACTCGAGCCAGCCAGGAGACTGGTGAGACTGAGCCGAGAGCACCGCAGGGAACCATGCTGCCCCTGGCCAGTACACACCCCTCCTTCAGAGCGCGTGGCCTATGTCCGGGACACAGCCGAGGCTCCCCAGAGCAGTTCTTGGCTCAGAATGCCACGGGGCTCATGAGACATGCGGCTTTCCTCTCCCACTCTGGTGCGCCGGCAGGCAGAGACGCTCCCGGACTGCGTACCCAGCGCCGGCAGCTGAGACCCCGCCTGGCTCTGGGAGAGGGAGCTGGGCTCTGGACGGCCGCACAACCCGGCTACCGAGACACGGACACGGGGCCAGATTTTCAGCTCCTCGTATCCGCCTGGCATGCTGAACTCTTCTGACCACTCAGTACAGTGCTAGAGAGGAGCTGAGCAACCTGGACGTCTGGCCCCAGTTCTGAGCCCCTCGGATAGCCACAGAGTCTCCCTGCGGCACTCGGAGACTCAGCTGACGTGCAACTGCCCGTAACAAAAGAGAGGGTTTCTAAGTGCTAACTGCGAAGGCAGGCAGTGTAGCTAGTGGTTAGAGCAGGGAGCTGGGAATGCGGACACCTGCTTCTGTCCTATTCAAGTCTGTTATTAATGTGTCCTGTGACAGTGCAAAGCACTGAATTTGCAGTGACTCATTATTTCCTCCTCTGTTAAATGGAGCTAATAATAGCCAATAATTAATTCCTCCCTCCCAGTGACAGCCTTAATTACTGTTTGTACAGGGCTTTGAGATCCTCAGACAAAGGGCACTGGTGAAGCAGAAACAGTTGTTGGAGGCTTTAAAAAAGCCACCACTTTCCTAATGCAGAGAGCAGTTGCGTGTTTTGAATGCAGCTCTTTCCTTGGCCGCAGTCCATCCTGCAGGAGGGCGGCAGAGGGAAATTCCAAGATTCCTGCGGCCCGTGACATGATGGAAAACCCCACCCAACAAGTCTTAGTGGCTGGTTACCGGTTGCCAACTCACCTGCTATGCTGTGCCACTGGCCATCACAGAGTGACGGTCGGGCCAACGACGTGGAGAACTCCCCAGCCCCGGCGTTTGCTTTCACTGTGACCTAATGAAACAAAAGAGCCGAGTTTAGACTATTTTGGGCTTAACGGCGGAATGCGAGGGGTGGGGGAAAGGCCCATCCCCGTGGTATCTGAGCACCTTCCGTGACTAGAACATCTCCCCTCTGGCTCCCTCTCCCTGGGTGAAGGCCAAGTGCCAATTTTATTCCTTACCCCAGCCAAGGAGCCCTCCCGGGGACATGTTTTCCCAGAGACGAGCCCCGGGACGTGAGAGCAACAGGAGACCTGCTCAAGAAGCTTCCCGGTCGTGAGGGAAGGCCGGGGGAGGGGGGGGTGGCAGTGGGACACAGCTGGGGGCAGGCAAAGGGAGGAATGCATCCGTTTTTAAGGCCCTGCGGTGTGATCAGCCAGCTGACAGCGCCAAGCAGGGGCTGTCTCCTCCAGGCAGTGCCAGAGGATCGGAGCTCAAAGCGGGCAGGAGGGACTGGCCGGTGGGGCAGGATTTCTATCAGCTGCGCCTAGGCTCGTCCCCCGCACCAAAGGGCCCCTCTGTGAACGTCTGTAGCCCTGGGGCTCCGCCCTCACCCCCGGCCAGCCGCGCCCTGCTGAGGTACCTGTGTGTCGTCCGTGTACAGGGTGAGGTAGTGCGTTCTCGGCGTGCCCACGTGGAAAATCAGGCCAGAGGCGCTCCGGGGCCGGACATCCAGTCTCAGCTCCAGGTCCAACCCCAGCGCCACAGAGTCGGCTGGAAGGGAAAAGAGGAGCCATCAGGAAGGGGGAGCACCCAGGGCCATGCTTGGGTGACTCCTAAGGTGAAGGGCCAGGCTGCTTGGGGAAGCACCCGCCCGGGTGGTACCACAGGGAGGGAGGGTTCGAGGGATCAGAGAGCCCAGGGCCAAGCCAGCTAGTCCGATACCTAAAGCCACGTATCCGCCCTCCGCAGCGAAGAAGATGCCGCTCTCCAGCGCCCCCTCGTAGCAGGGCGTCACTCCGAAGACGCGAGAGGGGGAGTCCAGGGGTTTCCTATCCAGTTTCAAGTTCTTCAGGCAGCCGCTAAAGCCGGCGGCAAAAGCATCCTGGGGAGGGAGGGAGGGAGAGGGCCAGGGTTGGCGAGCGCTCGCGGGCCTGCTCCATGACCTGTCGGCACAGGGCTCCTCCTCCACCCCACCGGCCACTCCTGGGATTAGCTTCATTCAGCCCCCTCTTCTGCAGCTCTAGGCTCCCTGACAGGACAAAGGAACAACCCCCCCTTCCTCCCCCCGCTGGACAGAGACCATCCCCCTCCATCACAGCAGTCAGCCATTCCCTTCAGCCCGGTCTCCTGGCTAAGGATTGGAGCCAGCACCCAGTGATGCTCACAGGAGCCCTTCTACTGACTGCACTGAGTCTGGTCAGACCCCAGCCCTCCCACGAGCCCCTTACGCCCGTGGAATGAGGGGAGGGGACAGGGGTAAGACTGAGCCCTGCGGACAGAGAGCCCACTACGGTCCCCTGCAACCTGTTGGAGCGGGGAACGAAGCCACCAGAGAACAGCTCCATCAGCGCCGGAGAGCGTCTCCAGGAAGCACAGCAGCCCTGACGGCAGCTGGCAAATCGAACAGCACAGCATGGCCCCCTGGGCATCACGCAGGCTGGTCCTCCTGGGCACTACGGCCCCTTTACGCCGTTCTGGCCTTAAGTGTGTGTGCGCTGTGCCCGCCGTCCGGCCCCTCGCAGGGCGGCGGGGCCTGGGTGCAAATGAGAACCTGAGCAGCGCTCCCCAGAGCGGCCTTAGCTTCATTTTTGCCTGGCAACGTTTACCCCTGTACAATGCGGTCGCAGTGGGAGTGGCCGGGACCAGCCAAGAGACTCCAAGGGCCAGCCAGATGGAAGCCCTGGGCAGACTCATCTGGGAAGGCAGTGGAGTCTCATGGGGTCCCCGTCCGGAGGGCCCAGTATAAAAGCTCTTCCTGCGGTGAGCTGGGATGGTGGGAGGGGGCGACCAGGGGCCAGGCGTCCTTACTGGAATGTGAGCTTTGGCAGTGGGAGCTCCCCCCACATAAAACGGGCTCTGGGCCAGAAAGTCTCCAGCGGCAGCCACCAGGCCGTTCTGAGCTTTCAGGCCATCGATGACCAGCTGAGCTCTGCTTCCTTCCCTGCCGAAGAAGACCTGCAACGAGCAAGAGTAACGCACCACGTGGTAAGCGGGGTCCAGAGCAACAGCCGTTTGTTTCTGCCCATACACGTGCTTTGCAAAGCCCCCGGTCCAGCTGGAGAACCCAGCTCTGGCAAGGGAGAAGAATCAGGCTAAATTTGGGAAGGGGGGGAAGGCTCCGACGTGCTGGAGGATGTAAAGGCCCCACAACGAAACCCTTCTGGTCTCAGAATTGACGTGGGTCCAGGGGGGCTCCAATTAGCACCCCCAGCAGGTCATCAGAGGTGCAAGCCCATAGCCACCAGTCGCAGTGATGGAAGGGAGAGGGTCCATTTGAAAACATGACCCTTCTTGTCACCCACTTTGCTCCCTACAGACACTGCACGTCTCCGCCAGTAGGACGGTGATTAGAACCACGTGGGCAGCATCCAACAGCTGCCACCCGAACAACAACATTAACGCAACAACGCAAGAAAAAGAAGCTGCCACAAAAACGCTTCCTGCTGGCCACCCTATCGTGGGTGGAATTCCGGCCCCGCAATGGCACTGCTCTGAGATGCGGACGGTTAGGAAAGGAGCTTGGCGTGCCTTGCGTTTCTCCCTCCCCAGTACCAGCCCAGCTGCCCCTCGGCTTACTGTGTGCCACCTGCCGTCGTGGTACTTGTCTTTGCTCTGCATTCTCAGTTTAGTCCCATTGAGATCTGCCAGGAACAGGAAGCGGCCACTGGAGACGGAGAGGGACATGAAGGAGCCGGGCACTTGGCTGGCCATGTAGAAGAGCAGTCCGCTGGAGGAGTTCAGCCTGACATCCATGGAGAAGTGGGACCTGCGGAACAAGAGGGGCCGTTCACAGTCCCACGACCTCTGCTGCTAGAGCGTAACATCACCGTGCCCCCTGCTACAGCAACTTCCAACTGAGATTCCCCACCTCACACTCCCCACGCAGTGGGTTAAGAATTATCCCAGTTATCAAGAGAACTACGGCACAGAGCGTTTAAGGGCCAGATTATTAAAGGGATTTAGGCGCCTAAAGATGCAGGTGGGTGCCACTGCCGCGTGCCATTTTCAGAAGTGCGCAGGAGCCTAAATACCTTTAACAATCTGGGCCAAAGTGACTTGCCCCCAATTCCCATCAGGGAGTCTATGGCAGAGCCAGGGCCGGACCTCAGAACTCCTGACTCCCAGCCCGGTGTCTTCATCACTGGCCCATGCTCCTCCGCGACAGGGCTGTACGGAGACAGGGCAGACACAGCGCACTGACCTTTCGCGGAAGGACGCCGGGATATCATCGAATTCCGCGTGGCTCGTGGAGGATCCTCCAAACCGGAAGGCACCTTTGGCAGCTTTGGGGTGCCTGGTTAACTGGCAGGTCCTGTCCTGGTCGTGCCTATGGTCTTTCAGTGGCACCTGCAAGAGGACAATTTGGAAAAGAAAGGCTCTGGGTAAGGAAAGCTACGGCTCTATTGTGGAGGACTTGGGCCCTGTCTGCCACCACACACAAGACCAATGCATCTACCCTGGGCCGATCCCCCTTGTATCTGGTGCCCATATAGGCCAGAGCCACCCCCCTGCTCTGGATTGTCTGGGCTCTCAGAGGGAAGAGCTGGTTTGTGTGTTTGTTTTGCCGAAAGGCGCACTGAGTTTCTCTCCACTGCCTCTTCCCAGCAGACCCCAAATTACCCCCCTCCCCTTTCCTAAGACTGCTACCACCCAACTCCCAGCTGGGGAGTGTCTCCCTGGGAACACGGAATCACCAATCCCAGAGCGGCACTGACTCTGCAGGGCACAGTCCCAGGCCCGTTCAAGTGCCCCCCCCACTGGGTGACCGCGGGACACACCGGGGCCTGGGAAGGCAGAGCCCTACCAAGCTTCATGCAGCCCGGGCTGGAGGACACAGCCCGGAGCAGGGAAGAGCTGAGATGGACTGAACGGGGCGGGGAGTGCAAGGCAGCTCCTCCGCTCTCCACACCCAGGGGGTTCATGTCAGCTCAGAGTCCGTCACCCACAGCAACCACAACTGCAACGGCAGGCAGGAGTTGGGAGGTTCCTTATCTCCGGCCCTGCCCCATCTCCAGCCATCGATGCCGACTGCACCCTTCAGCCCCCAGTCCACAGCGGGGCTAGGAGATGGGAGCAGGGAGAGGGTCCAACACCTTTAGTTTCGGCCTCTCCTTCTTCGGGGACGCTCTCATCTGCTGCGGCTGCCGGTCCCATGGGCAGCTCATGGTCACGTTGAAGCTCTCTGTGTTCTGCTGCAGGTCCACAACCATCTGCGGATCCGACCTCCTATTGAACAAAGGAAACAGGTCTCCACCCGGCACTGTGGGGGAGCCCTGGGGTGGCACATCTGGAGCGGGGGGGGGAGGGGCAAATTCACCACTCCCAGCAGTTTAAGGAGGCAGCACCGCTGCGGCCACCGCACTCACCGCTTCACAAAGACGTTCCCGACGCAGCCCGTCAGGTTGCTAAGCGCGCCGGGCTCTGGCAAACCGCCCAGCCGGAACAGCATCTGCTCCTCCTGGCGCCGGTGCCTCCTGTAGCGCCCGGCCCCTGGCTTGCGCCCTTGGAGCTGGTCGTCGACGTAAAACCGAACCCTGCAATAGGAGCATGGCTAGTGATTCGCTCGGCCCAGGCGACCCCCCGCGTGCTGCGACGACGCAACGCCTGCCAGCGGCGACAAGCGCTGACTGGAACGTACCCCGTGGCGTCGCTGTAGATGGCGACGTAGTGGCCGGCATCGTCCGCGTAGGCATGTTTGGTGGAGAGTTCGGTTTTCAGCACTGTCACGGCCACTCGGCCATTCTTCAGAGACACCCGGCAATTCCCTTCCTGAAGAGGAAAAAGAACCCCCCACACAAGAGCTGGACACGGGCGAACGATGACAAGGAATCAACGACCCTTTGCCCTCCTGGCGTGACTTCCCTCCCAGGACACCCAGCCAGGCTCTGAGGTACCAGGCGGGGATCCTCCATCCAGGCAGGAAGACGTGGCCCCAGGCGGAACGGGAAGGGATGGCTGGGGGGAGAAGCGCCAGAATCCAGCTCTCTGTGCTAAGGGGTTGGAGAGGATTTCGTGGCTCCCAAAGATGCACGGGGGAGGGGCAAGAGAGGATCTACCAACGTTGATTTTCTAAACAGGGGCCCTTCCCTGCCCCCTTCCCTTTCACTGTTCACTCCCCACCGGAGCGAACTCCTCCCTTTCTTTGAGAGTAACAGAAACCTCCAGCTGTACACCCGGGAAATACAGCTCAGGCGAGCCGCCATTCTGAACTGCCTCCGAACCAAAGACCTTTGAGCTCGTGCACGAGCTCACCTGCTCCCTGCCGGGGTTCCTGTTCCAGTCACGCCTCTCTGGTGAGGCAGCAACTGGGGCTGAGGGTTGGGCTTTTGGGGTGAGCGGGATGCAGATGGCTTTGTCGTCACGAGGGCGTCCCCCTCCCCAGCTCAGACCTGCTCAAAGAACCCTACTTGCAAGAGCCAGCCAAACCACAGCCTCAGTCAGAAACGGGACTCAAACACGTGCAGCCCCCTTTGAGGTGAAGTGAGGGCCCCGCTGTGACCAGGGGGGGGCGGGGACAGCCGAAGCGCCCTGCAGTCCTACCGCTGTGGTGTGGGAGTACAGCAGGCCGTGGTTCTGGCTGGTTCGGAAGCTGAAGCCCGTGTAGAAGTCTTGCAACGAGGGCACGTTCTTCAGAGACAGCGTCAGGTAGCCGTGGCCGTGGAACTTAACCGAGCGGGCCACCTGCAGGAGGCAGAGAAGGAAAAACCACAATCAATCACAGGGCGTTTCTCCATTTACAAGTGAGCAAGGCAGCCGCAGCAAGTCAATCTGTGCCCCGGTTTCCCAATCAGTAAAATGGGGATAAGAGCCTGGCCCTACCTCACAAGGGCAGTTGTGAGGGTAAATACAGTAAAGACTGTGCAGTGCTCAGGCCTGGTCTACACTTATCTGACTTAGCTACGCTGGCCGGGGGTGTAGAGAACCCCCTCACCATCACCGACGTAGCTAGGCCGGCCTACTCCCAGCGCAGACACAGCCTTGTCGACAACAGAACCCTTTCGTTGCATAGCAACCATCCTTCTGACACTGCAGTACTGGGGACCAGGTAAGTACCACAGATATGGGGATGTGTGTATGGCGTTTCCTAACGTGTGCGTTTCCTAACGATTTACTCGGCACCGGCCCTAGCTGCAAAGAGGCGCTCTGACTCGCCTCCGGGCTGGGTCCCTGCACCGAACACTCAGTGGGGTACTTGTTTTACGGCAGCGTGAGCCAGAGGAGAATCGGGCACGCCGCGAGGCAGACGGCTCCGAGATCCCGCTCACGGCTCTGCAGTGTTTCCTTTGGAGCCTTTCTACAGCTACAGCCTGTACCTCCTCCTGGAGATACCGGGTCAGAGGGTCAGGCAGCACGCACTGATGCAGATGGCCTCACGCCTGACCCCTAGGGACAGTGGAGGGAACTATCCCGCACGGTCCCAGGACAGAAATTCCCTGCTTACCAGAAGGTCCGAGGTGCACCCGTAGCTCACTCCAACCGTATTCATACGCTTTAGGTCAACATATTTTCCGAGCGCCTTCAAGCCCTTCATGCAGCCCCGGATCGAACCTCCCTTGGGGAAGATGGCCTTCAAGCTGAAAGGGGGGGAAGGCAGTTAACGGGCCTGTGTCATGCAGGAGGTCAGATGTCCGGCCTTGATATCAATGACCAAACAGACCTAGCTCCAATGGGAAATGTTTTACTCTGGGGCTGGGGAGATGTATGGAGCCTGGAGCACATCAGTTCCAGGTAGGGTGACAAGATGTCCATGGATGACCTCGTGCAAAGGGCAACAGGGAAGTTACGTCCTTGGAAATAAATAGGAGGCAACTAAGAGCCCAACCTGCGTCCCCTCTGCAAGGGGCCCTGGTCCTGTCTATTACCAGGACACAGACTTCTGTCTCCCTTCCAGCAGGAGAATACAAATCTCTGAGCTGGCTGGACTGCTCAGACAGGGTGGGCAGTCACCCAGGCGCGTGGCTAGCACACAAATGGCTGTGGGGCTGAGCAGTGATCTGTGTCTGGGGAAGGGGTCGGGGAGGTTTCGGTACCCATCACATGACTCCTTCACGGAAGGAGGCTGAAGCAATCAGGAGAAAGACCCTTTCCTCCCTTCAGAGACTCTCCCCCGGCCGGCTAGCACTCTCACCTCTCAGGCAGCAGGGTCACGGGGACGCCTCCCAGGTAGTAGGAAACGGCATTCTCCAGGGAGTTCTCATGCTCCACCATGAAGATGGTTTGTCGCTCCAGCCGCACCAAGATGCGCTTCTTGGAAGCCATATTGAGGAGGAAAATCTGGATCTGGCGTCGAAGAGGAAAACGATAAATAAAGGCCCTGCATCCTCGGGGTGAGGGTTTAGCCCCAGTGGAGTCAACCCCACAGCGCCAGGACAGCGTCCCAGACCCTTCACGACGTAGTCTGTCCTGCTTTGAGCATCACGTAACAAGAGCCCCGTCCATGCTATGGGAGAAACGATGCCTCCAGTGGCCATGCTTATGCTTTGGGTTTCCATAGCAAGGCGCTGGCCGGCCAGGGGGGTGGGAGGTGAGCCCCTCGGAGACAGATAGCCCCGGGAGGGTGCAGAGAATCTCTGGCAAGCAGAGCTCCCAGGTGCCTGCTGAGGGGATGGATAATCGCAGTCAGCCTGTGCTGCATTACTCAGGGGCTTTGCACTGCTGCAGCCTTTCCTACGAGGCTGCAAGCCTGCCCCGACACAGACAGTGCCTTGGGCTTCCCCCAGCCCGAGCTTGGGATGGTGTCGGTTGCGTCACTGTGTCTGTGATTACATCCCTCGTCCGCACACAAGGAGGCTGGACGAGCGGCCCATGCAAGCCCTTGGCCGGCGCTGCGCCATCAGCCAAGGCCTGGGGAGAAAAGCTCTGCTGTGAGCGGACACCGTGGAACTGAGCAGGTCCCCTCCAAAGGGCCAGGTGTGGTACCAGATGGATCGGGCCAGGCGTGGTACCAGAGGGATCGGGCCAGGCACCCCCTGCTGCTGCCACGCCCCCCACGTCCGGATCCCAAGCAGAGGTCACTCGTCTAGGAGCCCAGGGAAACCCGGACTCGGGGCAGAACCTCTTCTGCCCGGCATTACCGCTTTGTTCGTGGTGCTGCTGACGGTGAGGGACGCGGGGTCACTGCTGGGCGCGGCCATCGCCAGGCCTTCCTTGAAGTCATAGTAAAGCACCAGCTTCCCATCCTGAACTGCCAGACACAGGAACTGGCCCTGTGGGGAGGGGGAAGATAAACCCAACTCAGCCTCTTGGTGTACTGAGGTGACAGTCTCCCCCTTCCCACCCCCACGGGATCGTGGTGCTTGGAACCAGAGCCCCGTCATCACTCAGTGCTGACAGGAAAAGAACGAAACAGGGCCCGATCCTGAGCCCGGCCTCCCTTTCAGCACCCGGGACTCGTGGGAGAAAATAACCACAGCCAAAGTCTGCACCTCTCTGGGGTGTGTGGGGAGTTGGGCAGGGAACCGTGCAACTGCAGCACAATCTCAGGGGCTTTGTCGCCACATAGCAACCCTAGTCCCCGCAATGCACAGAATGGAAAGCTCCCCCCTTCCCCCCCCCCCCCCCATGGTAAAGCCAGCCCCGCCTCTGGCTAGGAGGAAACAGGGGCTGGCTCTTCAGAAAGGGAGTCTGTCCCTTTCAGTGCACAGATGGGTGGCAGGACTCCACGGTCCCTGTTCAGGGCTCTTAGGGGCTTTCTGCTCCTAAAAGCAGCTTCTTTTATTATTGAAATGAAAACATCCGCTCAGCCCGCTGGCTACGCTGGGTCTGGAACCTCCGCTGGCTTTTGAACCACACTACAAATGTCCAGATCCTCAAAAGCCCTTTGCCTTGCTCCGAGTCCCCTGAAAGCCCCCGTCCCCCTGCAGTGCTTCGGCACTTTCTTGTGCTGAGCGCTTGGCCTATGACATCACATCTGCCAGAGCTGCAAACTCCTCCCAGCAAGCACCATTTCTGGGCTCCTAGGGCCTGAACCAGCCCCCGTGGGCCACAGTGTGAATCAGCTCACGCCTTAGACAGAATAATGAGACGCAGATGGCCTTGTTCCACCGACACACTCAGTGCGTGCGAACCCCCCAGAGATGGACAAAGGGACAAACTCGGGAGGGGGACTAGCCTGATGCTCCAAGAAGAAGAGGATCCCGTTGTACGAGACCACACGAATTTCCTGCTCAAAGCGCTTGGTCGAGCCGATCTGGCTCTCAAATGTGATTTCTGCATAGCCGGTACCATCAAAATAGGAGCCGTCCGTCAGCCAGGGGTCTCCTGTGGACTTGGACCTGAGCAAGGGGAGAGAGAGACAAAGGGTTACAGACTTTTAGGAGTGGAAAAGAGCTTCCAAAATCTGCGATGGTCAAACTCAGTTAAAGGTTTAACCTCAAGTCACCCCCCTCCCCGGTGACGACCTCGGCGCCCTTCTAAGCTCTGGAAGGACAGGGGACGTTCCCGCCGGGCAGTGCAGTGGAGTCTCGTACCTTGCACAGGGTTTGTCCACAGCCGTGTCCAGGTGGAAGGTGCGCTGGAAGTTGTACAGACTCACCACCTCTTCGTTCAGCGTATCCATCTCGATGCAGCCCCGGTAGCTGGGGTAGCGCAGCGTCACTGGAGGCTGAAGAAGAATGGCGTTGTCTACAGGTGTACTTTTTGGGGGTTAGTTTATTCTAGTGGGGCAGATCCTACCTTCCCCTACTTTAACGTAGGGGAAAGAAAACAACTAACGGGCCAAGAAAGTAAATGCCTCCGAATAATGGTAGGTATTAAATGGAATGAGCTTATAGCACATGTCCAGATTCACCAGAGAGCTCAACAACCCCTGATCTTTAACGTTATCCAGAAAAGATGGAAACACCTGGGACACATGTTAAGAATCAAGCCAGCGCACCGGACATGGCAGATGTACTTCTGGGCAGCTGGGGAAACATGTACAAGGGGCTGACCAAAAGGATCCCCCCATCCAACAGTATTTAGAGACGGAAAACATATGGGACTTCACAGTAGAGGACAGGCACAGAGCAGCTCCGGACAGAATGGCACAGCAGGGGCACCTCTGTGCACTAAGGGCCGCCTGATGGATCCAGAACCGCTTGTTCATTTATTTGATAGCTACCATCCAAGCATGAGCGTGGCCCCCTGTGGTTTGTGCCACTGACAAGGGGCGGGGAGCGAGCCAGGGCTGTATCTGACCCAGGAAACCGGTGGTCGGGGAGAGTGGGGGAGGGGGATACCCACACAGGCCTGTGCAGCCAGGGAGCAAGGGGGAAGAACGAAAAGGCTCTTGGTGGTATCGCAAAGCCTGGCGCGGGGGAGACACGAATCTGCCCCCAGGTGTAAACGGAGTCAGCTGAGGATGTGGCCCAAAGAATCCAGGGACCCAGTCTCCGCCCGCGCTGCTGCCTTAGCCCTTCTCACCGTGAAGCCGGCGGGGTAGCCCCCCACATAGAAGACCACGTTGTGCGGCTCGAGGTTGAGCAGCCCCTGCTCGCCTCTGGCTACGCTGTCTCCTTTCGTCTCGTGCAAGGTTTGCTTCTCCACGATCACAGACATGTGTCCATACTGCAGGATCCTGCACACACCCCCCCCCCCCAGACCACACAGTCAGTACAAAGGGGAGGAGAAAGCCAGGCAGACGGGGAGTCCCTCTCCACACCCAAACCTCCCCCTCAGCGCTATACAGCATGAGACCCACCATCCTGAGCCCCTACGCAGAATGGGCCAAATTCGCCCGGGGACTGCAGTGCCTGTAAACTGGAGCATCTCCAGATAGTCAGCGAATCCCAGCAGCTCCCCTGGGCTTTAACGCCGGTAGCCACGAGGTGAGAGGCTCATCTGTGGGGAGGCAGGCTCCAGTAATGGAGCTAAGCACAAGAGTTTCCTCTTTGCCCAGGAAGGCCTTTCTCCGCTCTCCCTTCCCCAGCCCCTGCCGGATCGGACTAGAGCCAAGGACTCCCTTGGGCATTTGGGAGGTGCGGGGCTTTTGGGTTCTCTCGGGTGAGATTTTATCCGGAAGTCTTGGCTACCTTTCGAAGTCCCACAGCACTTCTAGGCCGTGTATGCAATAGCGCCACCTGCAGGCTTGCATTGGACTGGGACCCTGCCCTCTGATTAAATCCTGAGGCCGCACACCAACATTTCTTCTGTGTCAATGGGATGCAGGGTCCTTCTTCCCTTCCCGCAGGCTGTTAATCAGCTGCTGCATTTCACCCTGGAGGTGGCTGTCTGTTAGTGAAGGGAACCCTGCGGTATCCTTTACTCATCTCCCCGGGGAGAGGAGACGTTGAAGAAATGTGTGACTATAAGGGTGAAAGATGCTGTGAACCAAGACCTTCCTAATGCCCGCTGGCAAAGACAGAGGCTGCAGAGGTTACAGGTATCTGTCTGCTGATTCTACCTCATACGTTCTAGTTCACCAAGGCCATGTGAGGTCTCTAATGAAAGCTTCTATCATACTGATCCTCGTAACTGTTGTGAGATGAATGTGTGGATGATACTTAAGGAGTCGTGTATATGTACCGTGACGGGCTGTCACCAACCAGAGGTGAAACACTGGTGTCCCTTCAGACCAGAGATGTTTATCCATCTACTTGTTGAAATGTAAGCCGAGTATTGCCTCCTTCCCAATCCCCAGCCTGAGCTAAATACAGATGAAAGACAGAGATTTAATAGGAAGAGAAGAACTGCAGGGGGAAAAGAGCCTTTTCTGGGGGTGCACTTCCAAGATTTACTGGATTATAACTGGGGGACAAGGAGAACACCCTTTTATCCTATACCCAGGAAGTAAACAGACAGTACATTTACATTTATTCAAATGGGACCACAACCAGCCTTGGTCGGAAATGATCCACAAGGCTTTGGGTGAGATGAAGACTGTTTTAGACAGAGGTTAACCTGTAAAGTTAAATTTAGTCTCTAGAAAGTGCATGTTGATTTTGTTTTACATGTAACACTTCTGTTATCCTTCCCCACTGGAATACTTGAATCTCTGTTGTGTTAATAAACATATTCTTGTTTTCACTACAAATGTATCTCAGTGCCGTGGGGCTGATCCTGAGCTGACTCATACGAGCTGGTGTGTAAGCTGTTCAGTGGTATTTCTGAGAAGGGGCTGGACTACAGGGGAACACTTCAAATGGGCTCAGGGACTGAGGAGCACCTGTTAACCTGGAAGGCAAAGTAAAGGCTGGCATAGCTAGAAGTTTGTTTGGGTGGCCAGACAGGAGGTGTCCGAGCACTTGAAAGTGTCCCTCTACCTGGAGCCTGGGATGGGGGAGCGGGTAACAAGGTGCAAAGGCATGGTAGACATGCTGGAGGGTAGGGACAGGATACAGAGGGACCTAGACAAATTAGAGGAGTAGGGCAAAAGAAATCTGATGAGTGTTCAGATCAGTTCCTGTCTGCATTCTGTAAAACTGGAATTATTCAGTCTGCAGAAGAAACGAATGATGGGGGATTTGATAGCTGCTTTCAACTACTTGAAGGGGGGTCCAAAGAGGATGGATCTAGACTGTTCTCAGTGGTACCAGATGACAGAACAAGGAGCAATGGTCTCAAGTTGCAGTGGGGAAGGTTTAGGTTGGATAGGAGGATAGGAGGGGGGTGAAGCACTGGAATGGATTTCCGAGGGAGGTGGTGGAATCTCCTTCCTTAGAGGTTTTTAAGTTCAGCCTTGACAAAGCCCTGGCTGGGATGATTTAGTTGGGGATTGGTCCTGCTTTGAGCAGGGGTTGAACTAGATGACCTGAGGTCCCTTCCAACCCTGATATTCTATGATTCACTCCGAGAACTGTCACAGATACAGATGCAAATTACTGTCTCTTGTCCTCTTGGTTCCACTTTGCCAAGTCTCCCCTCTGCTCCTTTAGTTTCTTCTCTAGCTCAGCCGGCTATGCAAGTGGTGCATGAGAATTTTGTACCTGTTGATGCTGACGGCAGCAAACTGCTCTCCGATCTCTTCGTCAACTGTTAAATAGGTCGGTTCTTCATCCCCAAGCTTATAGATCCACTGCACCTTGCGGTCTTTGAGCACGATGCCCATGTAGTCTCCAGTGGCCTGAATGCACAGAGCAAACAATCCAAAGGGTTTGCAGCGAACCCACCCAAAATGGGGAAATCATCGAGGGAGTTTAAAGCGATGCTCTCAGGATTTTTATGGCTGAGCGTACAGTCTTCCAGGGGATTACTGGAGGCCTCGCTCCAACAAAGGACAAACCAACGTACAAACCAGAAACTCTCCCCCCTCCAAAAAAACCACACTCCAGTGCATGCAGAGCCCAGCTCCGGCATGTCAGAGGATGCGCCCTGGCAAAGGCTAGGATCAAAGCAACGAGGCGTTCACGCAGCAGTGGGAATGTACGTGGGCTGGAGGCTCGTGGTTACCGTCACACACAGTCCAGTGGCTCACCTGTAAATCAGCAGCATCTAGTCCTGGGGGGCGGCGTGGCCCGTGCCATTGCTGTCTCCCACCACTCTCCCAGGGCCTGTGTGTGGGGACGACAGCAGCCCTCGTGCTCTGCCCTCCCTCCCCTCAGTTTGAATTCAATCATGTTTGGCAGTAACAGTGGACACCCCGCTCCCACTATCCGTGCCTGAAACCTTTGCAAGCAGTAGGGAGAAGCTGGCTGAATGGAGATAGCCGGCTTAGATATTCACTGGCTGAATGCAGCGCACAAGACCTTCCTGATCCGAGACTCTCCCACCCCGTCCAGAGCTCGGCACTGACATCCACCTCACACTGCTTCACCTTCTGGATCAACCAGCCCGAGCTCTGTCTGCTGCACGCTTCCCTCTCCCGAGCTTGGATGGGCAGCTCTTACCTCTTTATTGCCCAGGTACAATACGAACTGTCCCGCGTCGGCCCCATCCTGACGCCGCTGCCTGGGTTTGGGCTCCGGGTTCTGGATGTAGAACTTGAGGGAGGTGTAGGCCGACAAATCCTGAAGGTCGCTGGGAGTCCGGACCTGGACGCCCGAGCTGCCGTTGAACTTCACTGGTACCTTCACCTAGAGGGGGAGAAATCAAAGCCAACCTGACAGACGCGGCCCAGGCATCCTGACTCCTCATCTAGGATGACGGCATTTGGTACCCGCCCAGGCAGGGTCGCATTTAGGGTAGGTCTGCGCTGCAATGATAAACCTGCAGCATCGAGTCACAGGGCCCAGCTCAGCTGACTTGGGCCTGCGAGCCTCAGGGCGAGGGGCTAAACATTTCAGTGGAGATGCTCAGATTCAGGTGAGAGACTCTTCCTCCTTGCCAGGTCTCAGAACTAGGGTGACCAGATAGCAAGTGTGGAAAATCAGGACAGGGAGTGGGGGGTAATAGGAATCCATATTAAAAAAGCCCCAAATATCGGGACTGTCCCTATAAAATCGGGACATCTGGTCACGTAAAGAAGCTGGGCTCCAGCCCAGGTTCAAACATCTACATTGCAATTTTACAGCCCCCCGCCCAAGGCCTGTGAGTCTGGGCCAGCCGCGGGTCTTTGCTTGCACTGTACACTGACTCTTAGGCACAGAGGGTAGGTGATTTCATGGTTCACGTGCAGAACAGATCAAGACAAAATAAATTCACTTTGAATCGACCTAAAACTAAAAATTGCTGAATTTTTGGATGAACCAGAAAGCTGCAGGGTTTTTTTCCCATTTAGATTAAAAGAAAACTTTTTCTTAAAAATCTCAAATGATTCTTTTAAATAAAATCGATGCAAAATGTCAGATTAAAAAAAAGTGAATTTTTTTCTTTCAAAGTTGTCAAAATGAAACATTTTGATTTTGGGGGGATTGTTTTTGTTGTTGTTGTTTGTTTGTTTGTTAGTTTTGTTTTGGCACCGAACTAGGCCAGTGAATTTGACACAAGTTTGCAAAATGTTTCAGTCGACCTGAATCTGCATTGTGTGGCCACAAAGAGCTTTGCCTGAAATCTTTTGCCCAGCTGTACTTCGAAAGCTGAGATTTAACCACGACAAAGTGATTTTAAGGAGGCTCTGAAGGAGAGATTCATAAAGACCATGTGGAGCCTGCCATAGATTTGGAGGGGTCAGGGGAGAGCACAAAGTGTACGATCAGGACTCAATCAAATGGATCCCCCCAATGTCTGGACTTCAGAGTGATCCTTACTCACTCCCTGTTTCCACAGCCTTAAAAATCAGCTTATAAAAGTCCCTACATGGTGCAAAATGTAGCCACATTGGCTGGCCAAAAGGGGAACAGAGTCTCAGCATGCACTGTCTTTATACAAAGTCAATCAATCTGCTTTGGCCAATCAAGATCCAAATCAAATTCGGGGGCTCTCGTGAAGCTTTGCGGAGAGCAGCCTAAGGGAGGTTTGCTTGGTGCCTGTCTGTGCTTATTAGAACCATCACCTTCAGACCCGCCGCACCCCAGTGCTCTCACGTATACAGCCTCTCCCCCAGGCCCCTACCTTGCTAGCAGCATTTCTGGCCTGTGTGATCAGCTGGCGGATTCGCAGGATGTTCTCGGATACGGTGGAGTTCTTATTCCTCCTGTTCTCCAGGCCATTCAGCTTCTCCAGCAGCAGCGGAATGGTGCTTTCCAGGTTCGACACTGGAGGGCGTGTTGTGGGGAGGCAAAGGGGAACATGATCGGAGAGAGAGAGAGAGTGTGTGTGTGTGTGCGCAGCCGTCCCAGGGAGCGAAGCAGTGGCGGACGGGCACCCCTCTCTTGCAGGACTTGCTGGCAGCATTAACAAAAGTGGCTTTTTAACAATACAGCCAAAAAGTGCTTCTGAGCACTTTGTAAGAACATCCCAGCGGGTGACCCGGACTTTGCAAAGAGAGGAAATCAGAGGGGGACACGCAACAGCCTCCCTTTAAACTTGTCAGCAGGGAACAACCAAGACAGAGCAGCCCTTAGATACCACAGCGAGGTGCTTCACGATGACTGCAGAGTCCCTGGCCTTTATCCCCAGCACACAGCTAACCCCCCTCTTTACATACCAGACTTCTTGGCGTCTTGAACTGCCTGGTGTAACTCTTCATTTTTAAGCCCTCCATACTGGTCTTTCCACTCATCCAGGTTCTTCTTCATGTTTCTCAATGTATCTTCCACCCTAGCAACTGTGTCGTTGGCTGCTGCAGCTGCAGCCTTGGCGTTCTGAATAATTGCCGTGGTGTTATCTTAGACAGGGAGGGAAACAAGTGTCTTAAATTCAGCCAAGAGCAGGAGGGAGGACAGAGCTACCAGCTTATAACTGGAGTCATAGAATCTCAGTGTTGAAAGACGGGACCTCAGGAAATCATCTAGTCCAACCCCCTGCTCAAAGCAGGACCAATCCCTATTTTTGCCCATTATCCCTAAATGGCCCCCTCAAGGATTGAACTCACAACCCTGGGTTTAGCAGGCCAATGCTCAAACCACTGAGCTACCCCTCCGTGCCCTCCTGAGTCAGTGACATTTACCCAATATACAGGGTCAGGTATACCCCTGCAAAGTCACTGGATAGGACCATATAGAGTGCCGTGTGTGTTAGAGGGGGCTACCGCTAAGCTTTCCTCTTGTGACGTGCAGAGCTCTTGTCTAGAAGAAACTGCCCACAGACAAACCTTGGTCCTTGTCCAGCATGTCCTGTACCGATCGCAGCTGGTTCCGGAGCTGCTCCTTCCTCTCTCGGAGATCGGTCAATTTGTCCTTGGCTGCCTGCAGCGTCTCTTTAATAGCTGGAATCAGACGTACGCAACACGTTAGGTGTTTGTACATCTATCGCTCCTCCAATGCGCATCATACACCATCGCTTCCACCCGAAACCCACCCGTCTGCCCGCCCAGCTCTCTACTTTCCCAGGCTGAAAAATTTCCCTGGACACTTGTATCCATTGCTGGCCCCTCTCTTACCCCCACTGAGCTTCCTCTGCTCCCTCTTCACAGCTTGCTCCAGGGCACTGCTGTTCTTCTTCAGCTCTTTAGATACGGCACCAAGGTCACCCGATAGAACACCCTGCAAACACACAGGACACCTCCTCACTAACTGTCTGGGGCCGGGGTTCGGCAGCTGAGCCCTAGCGTTTTGATGGGGACTCCGTGCCCCTATTCCCCAGTCTCAGCAAAGGCTAAATGATAGCCAAAGAGCCAATGTTGGTCAGAAAGTCTCTGCACCACCTGCAGGCAAGTGTTTTGCTGGGGAGGGGCGGGGGTGTTTGTGTGTGTGGGGGGGAGGGGTAGCAGAGAGGAGAATTTGAGATACCAAAGTCATTTAACCACATCACTTAATGGCCCACTGCCTCAGTTTCCCCATCTGGTAAGGTGGAGATAGCAACAGCTGCCTCACTGCAGGCTGAGCCCATTCGCATTGGCAAAGCTCTGAGATCTCAGGCGGAAGGGGTGACAGGAGTGTTGTGTATCAGCATCAAGAGCTACAGTGTGGCCGGGGAAGCAAAGGGCACCAGGACAGCTCATTGGAGCCAGCATTTTGCGTGGCTTTGTGTGGCCCTGAAGGGAAATCGCATACTGTCAAAGCTTCACCGGCTGCCTCATCGGCGTCTTTGGCTGCCCTCTCTGCGTTCTTCACAGCCTCGATGATGCTGGCGTAGGCGTTGGAGGCATTGATGGCTCGCTGGATAAACCCATCCTGGTTCGCGCCCTGGATGCTGCTGCATTTGAAGACAAATAAAGTCCACTGCCAGAAGCCCAGCAGAGCACCAGGGGCCAGGCCCCGGCCCCACACGTCACTGTCCCGGGCTCCCCGTATGTGGGGTTTTCACAGCAGCATGCACTCACAACTGGCTTCCCCATACGGGGCTCCAAATTTCCCACTAACACTCCTGGGTCCGGAGGTCAGCAGTGCCCGGTCCATTTTGAATCCCCGGCAATGCCAGCACCCAGATCTGAGAGAGAAACCCGCCCATGATGCGTGGCAGGAAACAGTCTGATGTAGGGAGTGGTGGGGCGGGAGTGAGGCAGGATCACTCTCTCTGTGCAGAGTGGAAGAGATGGAGAACCAATGACACGGCACCAGGAATGAGTGACAATTAGCATTCGGACACCGATTGGGTCTAAGAGGTCAGCTGAGCACATCCTGACAACAGGTCGCGTTCTAGTCTCAAATTCGCCCCATTATCGGATGCGCCCTTTGGGAGCGGGTACCAGCCCTGGCCTTACCCATGCGCTTTCTCCAGCGCACGCTGGTTTGCGACCACAGGGATCTTCGTGAGGGCTGGGCTACAGGTAATACATCAATTCTTACATGTGAACGTTATCCCAAGATGAATTTCAATCATCTTGAGACCCCCTCCGAGTGCCCCGGGGAGGCCGATCGACCACACAAACAGCTGGAGTCTCCCAAGCAAACATGCTGGGGAGCGGGACGTTGAGCCGAGTCAGTGGAGTTCCCCCCCGGCTGGCTCAGCGTCCTTGAAGTGGAGCAGACCAGGAGAGTTCTGGGCCCACACGGGCCGGGGTGAAGCTGGGGCCGCTAGGGATCTTACCTGGAAAGGTTCCGAGCGAGTTCATCCAGGAGCCTAGCATGCTCCTCCGCTTCTTCGACGACTGGGATCTTACTACTGGCGGGAGAAAACTTCTTCACCCGCTCTGTCAAGGGGGACCTGGCTCCATCCAGCCGGGCGGCGAGCTTCTCGTACTCCTGCGGGAGAACATGCCCACAAGGGGCATTCACCTGCCTTGCCAGCTCCCCACTTCTGCAGCTGGACACACACCCAGGTGGGAGAGAGACCCTCTGGGAGGCTGGCGGGTGGCCAGCACACGGCTGATTTTCCATCGCCAGCACCAGGCCCTTCATCCACCCCACCATTCTTCCACCACCCTTCCCCACGGCTGACGCCATCTCCACGGCCTTGCCCCTCTTGCTGGCGGCGGCACGCTCTAGCCCACCTGACACACCTTGACCCAGAATCCACCGGGCAACCCTGAGCTTCTTCATCACTCACCTCCTTTGCATTCTCTATGATCTGTAGAAGATCCGAGACCTGGACCAGGGAGTCCTCAGCCATCTGCAGGGTATCCTGCACCACCCTGTACTGCTTCTGCAGCTCCATATGCTTTCGCTTGAGAGAGAGAGAGATGGACGGTGTTAGTTAGGAGCCACAGGAACAAGCAACAGGCACAAGACCTAGAGTATACCAGACACTCCTTAACTGCTGTCAAAACCGTGCAAGTCCACCCACCGGCGTCAACTCCTTTGCCTTCCTCTATGCAAATAAACCCCTCTTTGTACCTGGCTCTCCTCAAGGTTGTTCCGATTCAGGCTGTTCAGGTCCTCTGTCTGCCTGGTTTTATTCACAGCCTCATTGAGAGCATCTCGGAGATCCATCAGATCGGAGCTATGTTGAGCCAGTAAGTCTGTGATGCTCTTCACCAGGTCTTGGTTGGATTCCCACTGGCTGGACAGCTCGCTCTTCACGCGATGGAGCACTGATGACAGACAGCGCAAGAGGATTGCCTGGGATCTCTTGTTTCCCCAACGTTTAAGAATTCTTTCTGAGTGCACAGTGGAAACTGATTCTGATCTCAAAGCCCAGATTTTAAGGCTAGAAGGGGACCATTATCACCATCTCCTCTGACCACACAGGCCAAAGAACCTCACCCAGTAATTTCTGCACGAAGCCCATGATTTCTGTTTGAGTTACAGCAAAGAAAAACAAAGACATCCTCTCTTGATTTAAAGCTGCCAAGTGACGGAGAATCCACCACATCCCTAGGTAAGTTGTTCCAATGGTTAATTACCATCCCTGTTAAAAATCTGCACCTCATCTGGATATGTCTAGCTCTAGCTTCCAGCCATCGGATCTCATTGTGCTGTTTCTGCTGGATTAAAGATCCATTTGCTATCTGAAATCTCTTCCCACAGTTACACTAGTGCCCGTCTGGAGTAACTTCAGTGATGGCAGTAGAGAGAAGAATTTGGCCTCGCGGTTCTTTCAGCAGAGTACCATTTGCTTGGAGCAGTGCATTGCAATGGAATTTCCCTGGGGAAATCACAGACTCCATGTCTCTCTGAGCAAGGAACAACACACTTCTGTTGTCACCTTTCGGGACAATTTACTCAACCCCTGAACACAAGACATATGAACGTGGAGAGGTGCATGTGAGAATATGAATATATCTATATATATAAAAGTCAAGTGGTGTATGTATGTATGTGTGTGTGTATGTATGTATGTACGTATGACTGCGAACTCCTCCCGCACCGTTTGAGCCAGAGACTTGAAATTTGGTACAGTGAGGGGTCTTGGGGTCTAGATGCTGGTAAGGGTCGAAAAATTTTCCGATCTCACCTCTGACGCCCCCCAGGGGTGAAAGTCTTTCAGGGCCAATCACATCGGCTGGGCGGTTAGGTGGTGATGATGTCATAATACCCCCCTCCAACAGACACCTCACTCGCTCAGCTCACCCCTCCCTCCTCCAACGGAACCCCGGAGATCCCTCAGTTCTCTGCCCCTCCCCCCTCCCAACGGAACCCCGGAGATCCCTCAGTTCTCTGCCCCTCCCCCCTCCCAACGGAACCCCGGAGATCCCTCCATTCTCTGCCCCTCCCCCCTCCCAACGGAACCCCGGAGATCCCTCCGTTCTCTGCCCCTCCCCCCTCCCAACGGAACCCCGGAGAGCCCTCAGTTCTCTGCCCCTCCCACCTCAACCCCGGACTCCATCAGCTCTGTGCCCGCCCCCCCCACCTGCGAAGGTCCCCGGAATCCCTCGGCTCTGGGCCCCCTCCCCCCCCGCGACGGATCTGAGTTGGGTTTGGTGGGACGGTAAGTGAGGTGGGGGTGTCGGGTTCGGTCGGGGGGTGAGGTGGGGGTGTTGGGTTTGCTTGGGGGGGTGAGGTGGGGGTGTCGGGTTTGGTCGGGGGGGTAAGTGATCCGGGGGGGTGTCGGGGTTGGTGTGGGGGGGTGGGAAGGTGTCGGGGGGGTGAGGGGTGTGGTGTGGGTGTTGGGTTTGGTCTGGGGGGGGGGGGAAGGTGTTGGGGTGGGTGCCCAGACCAAACCCGACACCCCCCCCCGGCTCACTTACCCCCCGACCAAACCCGACACCGCCACCTCACCCCCCCACCAACCGCAACACCCCCTGACCAACCCCAACACCCACCCCTCACCCCTCACCCACCACGACACCTTCCCACCCCCCCAGACCAAACCCGACACCCCCCCGGCTCACTTACCCCCGACCGAACCCGACACCCCTACCTCATCCCCCCAAGCAAACCTGACACCCCCACCTCAACCCCCCACCAACTGCAACACCCCCTGACCAACCGCAACACTCACCCCTCACCCACCCCAACACCTTCCCACCCCCCCAGACCAAACCCTACACCCCCCGGCTCACTTACCCCCCGACCAAACCCGACAACCCCACCTGACCCCCCGACCAAACCCGACACCCCCCCCCCCCCGGCTCACGGTGCACTGTGTAGCACACAGATTATTAAATACACTGTTCGGTCGGGGGGTGAGGTGGGGGTGTCGGGTTTGCTCAGGGGGTGAGGTGGGGGTGTCGGGTTTGGTCGGGGGGTGAGGTGGGGGTGTTGGGTTTGTTTTGGGGGGTCAGGTGGGGTTGTCGGGTTTGGTCGGGGGGTAAGTGAGCCGGGGGGTGTTGGGGTTGGTCGGGGGGGTGGGAAGGTGTCAGGGTGGGTGAAGGGTGGGTGTTGGGGTTGGTCAGGGGGTGTCAACTGTCTGCCCCCTCCCCACCTCCGACTGACCCGAGCAACGCCGGGCACTTATGCTAGTATATATATATTTAAAACACTAACCACATTCTAAGTGTTGTCATACATAACCATTAAGTCAATGAAATTCAAATGCAATTAAATAAATCTGAAGCCTTCTGTTAGTACGTGAACTTGCTTGTATAGAGGAGCTAAATTCTGTTGGGACTGAAGTTAAAAATCACTGGCACTTATTAGCACCTTTGCAATTTGCGGAAGACACTAAAATGGGACCATCAATTACTGTCCCCTCATTGCTGGACTGCTGAGGAGGTCAGTACTGGAAACTCCCAGCCTGTAAAAGCTAGATGGGCACATTCAGTTCAATAGTGTAACTCTCCAAATGTTGGTGACCACAACGGGATAACAGCAATGGGCTGCCCCATGAACAATGTTTGCAGGAACGTCCTTGAGCTGGAACAGTTTGGGAACAGAGCCCAAGGACACAGTATTTCCCATCCCCTGTGCCTGCTGAGCTGGACGTACATTTCTGAGCCTTCTCATGTTCCCGTTCCGCCACCCCTTTCTGGCTGAGGAAATCCCGTTCCTTCATCTCCTTCAGCATCCTTTCCACCTCGGCCATCTTTGGCCAGAACTCCTCAGAGGAGGCCATGCTGAGGTTTGCAGTCCCCAACTTGTCCATCTGGTGCACCAAATCTGCAGGGAAAGACAGACCCCTGGTTACCCACCAGTTGAGCAGGTGGTCTTCCATACTCAGCTGTGAAATCCATCTCCTTCCCCAGCACTTCAGAAAGCTCCCACTCAGATAAAACAGCAACTGGTTTTTGTTGGAGTCCTGATGCCCACTGACAGATGTAGTGACTTGCTTCAAGTCATGAAGTGGGGGAATGACCCAGCTGGAATTCAGACCCAAGTTTCTAGACCCTCTGCTGTAACCACTAGACTGGATGATTTCCCAAAGAATTCACCTTGTTTTGCCTTCTCTAGATTTACTGGGGCAGACTTCAGACAGCGTGGGCAAGGAGGAGTCCATGTTGCTCAATCACTCTTGGGGAAAGCACTGTAGATGGAGCCTATTTCTCACATTTTAAGTGTAAATATAACATATTTCACCAAATTCGGAATTTATCCAAACTGCTGAGATTCACTGACCACTGAATTCTCTGCCACAATCCCCCGCCTTGCTTAAATTGTCTACAGGAATTGCCACCGACACTATCAAAGGTAACAGTGCACCCTGAGCAACCTGAAACAGGATGTGGGGCAGGGGAAAATCAACCCGGCAGTTGTACTTACACCTGGTTACTTACCCGCAATGCTATCCAGGATGCCTTGGATGCTCCTTGGCAGGTGCTCTGCTCTCTGATGGGTCTCTTTTGTCTGCCCCTGCAGATCGTTTGCTTTTCTGCGAGTCATTGTTGCCTGCAAAACAAATCACTGGTTTAGCCGAAGCATTTAGTGAGATACAACCATGAGTTGTAATGCAAGGTTGGGTGTCGGGCAGCTTTTGGGACCACACAGCTGAGAGTGTGAGTTTTTCTGCAGGGATTGGCACAGGTACTGTACTCTGCTGCGATTCATCTTCACGTGTGCACAGAAGTTAGCGAGAAATTGTGTTCATGACGAAAGGGTGCTGAAAAAATGAATAAGGGGACTCAAGTCCATTGTGGACAAAAATCTTTCATGCTCATAACACAGTTACCCATTGTGACTTGTACCAACACAGCCTGCCTATTAGAAGAATGCAGAAGACGTACAAGCTTCGAAGTTCTTAAAGAGTTTGCAAGTGGGTGTACAAAAATGCACTCAGGTCATATAAACTACACACACGTGGAAACGTTGGCCATTTGCACAGGTCGTTACCCACCGTGTATAAATCCCTTGTGCATGCAAGTGCACACACATTTTATGCACCCATTTAAAAAACAGCCCCTGAATCTTGTGTGGACTGTAGGTGCTTTGAGCCAGGGACTGTCTTAGACCAGTGGGGATGCCTTTCCCCTCCGAAGAGTAGGGTTTAAAACTTTAAATACTGTGGAACAATGAAATGGTGGTTGGGGGCAAAGGGATGGATATTTGCCCACATCTAAAAGCCTCCTTAACATGCACACGCTGGGCCATTTTGGCTCAGAGATAGGAACCTGCCTGGATGAGCAGGGGTGTTGAAGATCAGGGTTCAGGTTCCCTGGCAGAGTGCATGGCGGGCGACCCCAGGACTGCAGGGGGTCTGCAGGAGTCAAATGTCTAGCAGCTGCTCAAACTAGACCTGGCCTTAACTAGCACCGTTAGCGCCTCCCCTGGGCCCCTAACATTCACTGCTATGAAAACGAGCAAGGGAAGGGCAGTCTGTGCGTGCAGGGGGAGGAGGACTGAGAAACACCCTGCCTTGTGCTGCAGTGCATTCAAATCCTGAGTGAGGTCTGCATTCTCCTCGTCCAGCTCCTCTGCCTTTTGCTTGACCCTGTTCGTGGATCGCTGATATTCGCGCAGGTGGTTCTGAAAGAGAGAGGTGGGGGTGGAAATCAGGCAATAGGACCAGAGCCCTGTGCAGAGACGAAGCCAGAGGGGAGAACACGTGAAGCCCACCACATACAGTGATGTTTTTCATGGAGCTGTTCAGACCATGCAGTCGGGCCCAAGCGATGGAGCTGGCGTTCAGGTTGATCAGCTGGTCCCTGATGGTGGGGAAAGAGGCCTCAATCTTCTGGAGGTCTTCCAGCAGAAGCAGCACGCAGCTGTCACAGACTGCCAAGAGTAAGGGGGGGCGAGTAAACGGCTCTGACGCGACACCAGCTATTCAGCACCCATGGTGTCTCCTTCCATCTCCCCCTTCTTCATGACCATAGTAAGGACAATTTTTTAAACCCAAAGGGGGAACCACACATCTCCAGATCCCCACCTCTTGAACTGGATCCCCCCGGAGAGGTTGTTAACTGCGGGTACCCTGGTCACCTTTCAATCCCTTCGCACAAAGGATCAGGATTTCCAAGTGCTTTTAGGGGTGTGCCAAGGCATGCAAACTGTCAGCTGGCGTCTCAGCAGGTCCCACCAGCATACCCCACATGACTGATGAAATTACTCCTGATAGTGGGCATGCCTCTGATCTCACCAATTAGGCTGATTAACACTGTTCCTCTGTTATCTGCCCTAGGGCCACAAAGGAAACCAGACAAAAAGCAGGGTGCTGTCTGCCAAGGTCACCAGCGATGTTTTAATTACTGCCAGGGGCCACCACTCTGGGGGGATCTGACTTACAATTAGGCCCTGTCCCTTAGAGGTTACTCTCTAGCAAGTACCGATCAGACTACATCTCCCACAATGCACCATGGCCAGGAGACTCCCATGATGCACCTTCTCCCCTCTCCAAGATGGGACCCCCGTGGTGACTCAAAGGAGATTGTAATGTTACCAAGGAGCTCAGCCTATAGAGGTGAATGGGCACATAAAGCAGCTTAACTACAGCTCCCATGAGGCATTGCAGCAGCCTTTCCAAATCAAACTATTTGAGGGCACGGACAATTTCTTGTTTGGGCCAAAACGTTTTCAGTTTTTGAATTTCCACCAAAATTAGAAAAAAAATTTAGATGAAAACAAAACGTTTGTCAACATTTTCTGTGAAACCCTCCCATCCCCCATTTTGAAGCCAGCTCTACCTCACTCCTGCATTAAAGCCAAGTAGGGGGAGGGAGGAGGAGGCGGGAGACAGACCCCACGATGCTACTAACCTTCACACCTCATGCTGTCCGGGCCATTTGCTACAGGGATCTCGTACTTCTCTATACAGCTGTCGCATTGCTTCCCCGTCAGGCCACTGGGGCAGGTGCACTCCCCAGTCCGGGGGTCGCAGGACCCCCCCTTACACTGACACTCTGCCAAGGAAAAGGAGGCAGCTGAGGGTGGTTTGCCCTGACCTCGCGAGCCCCCTGAGACAGAGAACACTGGGATTCACGGTCCCAGAGCAAAACACCATCACAGAAAAGAATCAACGAATGAACAAGGGCCGATGGGTGGGGCTGCGAACGTGCTGTTTTAAGGGAAGGCGAGATTAGATCAGTCAATCCTCCCCTTTGCCCAGTGAAGTTTAATGTACAGAAAAACATGAGAGTCATGGTTTGTTTTAAAAATCCTCAGATTGCAATTGCGCACCTAGTTTGCATAAGGAATTGCTGGGAGTTTTCTTCGGCTGGATGGGTTGCTGCGCATGCAAATGATTTTATTGAGCAACTTGCGCACTTACCTGCTCTGCTCAAATACCTGTGGTAACTGCTGGTGCAAACTGAAGGGGTGGAAAGGGCAAATGCACCTTTGAAGCCTAACATTTTTTTTTAAACTGGGCCCTTTGCTAGGTGATGCCAAGATAAGACTTTGGTGTATTTCATCTTTATTGTCATGATCTAAACGACAAATAACGATGAAAAGCCTCGACGGGATTACGATGGGACGGGATTACGATGGGACTGGATTACGATGGGACTGGATTACGATGGGATGGGATTACGATGGGGTCTTTGATCTCAAAACTGGAACGCTGCCAGGGGCTCTCCAGCTGCAGCACCACAGAGATGATGTTTAAAGCAGAACATCCCCATATCCATGGGGAGAAGGGTCTGGATTCACGCTCAGCGTCGAACACAGCCCTTCGTCACCGCAGCAAAGCAGCCCGGATACGTCCAGACAGTTCTTCTATGAGATTTACCAGCAGCGAAGAAACTCACTTCTGCAGCCGCGTTCGCTGAGCCCCCAGTAGCCTGGTGCGCACTGCTGGCATCGAAGGCCCTTCACCCCGGGCTGGCAGCTACACTGACCAGTCTCAGCGTGGCAGCTTGCGCCTATGGAGCCGATGTCGCAGTCACACTTCCGACAGCCAGAGCAGCCCTGGTAGCCATAGTACCCGTCCTAGGGACAGAGGTGGGTAATTAGCATGCTATCATCCACAGTGGGGACACGCCGGCCTTTCGCCTCCAGGGACACACACGGCTTCCGTGTCCCTCTGAAATGCGATCCACAGTCTGAACTTCATTCCCAGAGGCATTTCTTCTGTGCATAAAATTAACACACAATACGGCAAAATGCTGGACCAATGGGAAGGTTGCACAATAGGACCGAGATAGAGATGTCCTGGCAGCACTGTGCCCGTGAGCTTGCCGGCTGGCTGCTTACGCCAGGTGGCAAGTTAGGATCCCCGAAGTTCACCCTTTTTCCTACAAGCATCAACGCTGCTGTTGGTCCCCCCCTCCTCCCATCATTTCATAACCAGGGTCTTTAGAGATTGACCTTCCTCGTTAGGGATCTGCCCATCGCTCAGCCATCGGCCGGCACAGCAGCCCGTATCCTCCCGTCTCCGCCCAGGGACCGCAGTGTGCTCATAACAGGAGGGCAGGCTACAGAAGAGTGGTGCTGGCGTGCAGTGACCCAGCGCCAGCCAAGCCTATAGCGACGGAGCCTTCACAGTGCGTGGGGAGGGGAACCAACGATTCATTTTACCTGACAGCAGTCGCAGTGCTGACCTGTCACTCCAGGTTTACAGAGACATCGGCCCGTTCGAGGGTCGCACGACTCCGTCCCGCACGGGTCACAGTTACACCCTGCCAGGAAAAACACATCCATTTACACGACAACTTCAGGAGATCAGCCCGGCACTCCGACCCCTCCTGTTTCTGGTGAATTTACTGCGATTTGGTAGTTTGTTGGGGGGGGGGGGGGAGGGAATCCGGTCAATAGGGGGAGTTCACTGGTCGTCTTCAGTCTCTCATACGTGGGGAGTGATCCTGTCACCCCTTAGTCACATGATTACCTGCCGGACTAAGATCTATTTCTGTGAGCAGCAGTTTGCAGGACTAACATCTTGGATTTTACCATTTATCCCTCATGGCAGGGCCACCTAATGTTAGAAACGTACTACGCAAACCCACCCAAGCACAGAAATAATCATTTGGTTAATTTCATTAGCGGTTATTACTGATGAGGCTGCTACAGTGTCCATTTTTAAATGCCGGCTAAAGAGGGTTGTTTGGTTGCTCTTATTTCTAACCAACGTACCCTGTGGCGATGACCACAGCCATGCCTGCTGGCTGGCTAACTACACCCGCCCGTGACGCTGTCCGTGACATACATCGGCACGCTGGCCCCGGCTCGGTGCCGCACTTACTTGTGCAATTCTTTGCCGCCACCGCGTCTCCGTGGTACCCCGGGGCGCACCCCTCGCACCGGGGCCCGGCCGTGTTGTGCATGCATCCTGTGCAGGTGCCCGTCAGAGCGTCGCAGTCGCTGAACAACATGTTGGGGTCCGTGTTCTCGCTGCAGTCGCAGGGCTGGCAGGAGCTGCCAATCACTAAGGGGTTGCCATAAAAACCTGGGGCACATCTTTAAAAAAGTAGCAGGTTACAAGGGAGCTAAAGCAACAACCCACTGAAGTGCTACACAACTACTGACCACCGGATAGTGTCAGCTATTAATAGGAGACAATAATAGGGCATAGCCCAGCGGTCCGCGGAGCCCACACGGATGCACAAAGGAACGGCGTATAAGTGATCAAGTGGACCCAGCTCCTGGTGGTCCTGGGAGCCCCCCAGAGCCGGTGCTGGATTCGAAGAGGCGGTGCCTTGCAATCTCAGCTGGTATTTTATGGCCCTTCCACCAAATAACAGAAGCAAAACCCACAACAGGGAGGATTCACAGCTCAAATCAAACGCTTTCCCCTCAGTCTCCTGTGCGAACGTAGCCGGGGCTTCTAATTTTATTTCCGTCACTATGGAAACTTCTCTTCTGCCAAAGCAACAGCTGCCCTCTGACGACAAAACACCCCCCAGCCCACAGTCCTGCCCCCCGGTAATTCCCAGGCTCTTACCGTTCACACATGGCTCCGGCATAGCCTGGCTTGCAGAGACACTGCATGGCGGAGCCCTTGTGGACACATCCAACGGCAAAGCTGAAATAACACAGGACCAGCGTCAAAGGTTATTTTACTCTGAAGAATGGTACCCGGCATGAAGGGGGCTCTTGTTATTTAGGGAGGGGCTGCGTGAGGGCTGGGAGTGGAGAGAGAAGCTGGGAGCCGGCCGTAGAGAAGGGGATGAGGTCGGGATCAGCTCATGCGTAGGTGCCGACTCCATGGGTGCTCCGGGGCTGGAGCACTCGCGGAGCAAAATTGGTGGGTGTCCCCGCTCCCTGCCCCAGCTCACTCCGCTCCACCTCCTCCCCCGAGCGTGCCGCTGTTGCTCTGCTCTTCCCCCCTCCCAGCTGTTTCGCAGGGCAAGCCTGGAAGGGAGAGGGGAGAAGCGGAGCAGCGGCACGCTCGGGGGAGGAGGCAGAGTGGAGGTGAGCTGGGGTGGGGAGCGGTTCTTCTGCGCCCCTCATCCCATTACTTGGTGCGGCCCGGGGCTTAGGGGAGAGGTTGAAATGGGGGCAGGGGCAAGCACCCACCAGCACTGGCTAAAGTCGGCACCTGCGAGCTCATGGGCATGGACTATTGTCATGAAACTGTAGCAGGGCAACGGCTGGTGTCGAGAGTGATTTGTGATACAGGCTATGGAAATGTTTCGCGCTGAGGTCGGTAACTGATACAAGGACAGGGCGAGGGTTGGGGCGGGTATGGTTCCCCAGGATAGGCATATGGGTGGGTCCAGTAGGGACCCCCAGGGTAGAGGGTTAGGGCTGGCAGTAGGTGCCAGGTGAAGGTTGGGGTGTGTGACCCCTGGTTTGGGTTCGGGTTGAGGCCAATAGGCTAACAGGGGGCCCCAGGGTAGGTTTAGGGCCAGTGGAACTCCCCAAGTTAGGGTTGTGGCCTTTGGGATATGTGTAGTTGTTTCATTGGTTTGTACCCCCAGGCTAGAGTCAGTGAGGTGGCCAGTTCTCGTCCCTACAGGAGGGTTCAAGGCTGGGATTGTAGGAAGCTCTGGTACAGGATTGGCCTTGGGACCAGGGGTGGCAGGTGGTCCTTGGCTAGAGTTAGTGTCAGTACTGTACTGCCTTCAGGTTAGTAGTGTTCAGTTAGATGCGGTTGGAGTCAGGGGCTAAGGGCAGCCCTGTTTCCAGGAGTGAAATGCCAGTGCAGAACTGTCTAGCCCACGAGAGAAGAACACAAGAAAGGAATCGCAAAATCACCTTGAAAGTTGATATTTTGAAATCTCAACACGAGATATGCTGACTTGGGGGAAAATGGTGCTAATCTTGGAACTTTTAACTGGGTCAGGTACTAAATTCGTGAAATCAGTACAAAACGATGTTTACATTTCACAGCTCTAGAAATTACTGATTTTTTCTTTCTGAAGGAAATACTCTTGCTGGCTGCACTGGTCACATAAGAGCTATGGGTCTTTCTTCTCCCCCCATGGCCTATCCCATCATTATTAGCGCATCTCCCCTGGCAGCCAAAAGAAACTCCCTCAAGATCAGGGGAAGAAATCAGATTATTTTGTGGATGAGACAAAAACAGAGAAAGAACTTCACAGAAGATGCTTACTTGTTGGAAGCAACGGACAGAGGACACGGACATCCCATGCATTGCAATGACCCTTCGAGGGAGATGTTGCCTACATAACCATTTTTGCACCGCTCACAGTGATCTCCCTCTGTGTTGTGTTGGCAGTTCTGCAAAGACAAGACAAACGCCACGTTGTGTGTTTCTCCAGGGACGCATTCAACACCACGGTTGTCTGGAGGATTAGGGTGGCCTAACTGAGGACGGGATTGTTGTTCCAAAGGGGTAGGTTAGAACAGACGACTCCCTCATCACACATCTGGATACCTAAATCCTTTACTCTTTCCCAGCACATCCTGTCTGCTCATCCTAAACTGACTTGAAGACAATAAATCCCCTCGAAACGGCACATGAAGATTTTTGGTGATCAAGACAGTAATTTGGTAACCCCATAACCTGGTCACTGTGTATTGGAGGCATGCGGACAGCACACATTGTACTCTGATTATTTCATGGGCTAGCTCGGGCAGACAACGTATGGCACGCATGCCAAAGGTGGCACACGAGCTGATTTTCAGTGGCACTCGCACTGCCCGGGTCCTGGCCACCGGTCTGGGGGGCTCTGCATTCTAATTTAATTTTAAATGAAGTTTTAAAAAACATTTTAAAAACCTTATTTACTTTACATACAAGAAGAGTTTAGTTCTAGATTATAGACTTATAGAAAGAGACCTTCTAAAAACGTTACAATGTATTACTGGCACGAGAGACCTTCAATTACAGTGAATAAATGAAGACTCGGCCCACCACTTTCGAAAGGTTGCCGACCCCTGGTGCTAGCTACTTACGATGCATATTCCAGACCCTGGGAGGCACTGATCTGAGTGGCCGTTGCAGTGACACGGAACACATTTTCCTAAGAAGAGCCCCTTGGTGTCTCTGTAATAGCCTGGAGCACATTCCTAATGAGAGGAGAAGAAGAAGTGACACATGGGCCAAACCTGCTTAGGCAGAGCGAGCATACTAGTGTAACTACCTTCCATAAAAGCCACTGGGTTTCAAGACACAGCCTAGATTAAAAGGGACAATGGTCAACATTTTTTTTAGTTAACATCTTGCCCCCACCATCGACATGAGCCAACTAGCCAGGTAGAAAGACTTGATTTAAGGCTTTCAGTTATGTACCCAATGCTGGCATTAGAGCCCTGAGCAGCCCACTACTACTACCCAAAATTCTAGCTCAGGCAAATCGCACCGCAAACCAAGCTGAGCATATGGGCGATAGCAGGAGGTGCAGCACACGTCCTGTGTAGCTCACTGCGAGTTTGGGCCGTCGTTAGAAAACTCGAGCTGTCATTAAAGAGCCGCACACCAGGGATTGGCTGAGAAAGCCGGTGCTCTAGAATCTTCCATACAGTCTAACATGCAGTGGGGCACATTCAAACCTAGCTGCTGAGTGCAATGGCTCGGCTCTCACATGCATCATATGAGCCGAGCTCCTTCGATTCCACTTCAGCCCGGCAAGAGCACTTCACCTCTTCCCCCTACCTGGCAGGAATCTCCCCGGTAATTGGCCGGACACAAGCACAGTTCCACGTTGCTGGCTCGGATGCCCACGCTGGTCTCCGTCACGGTCTCCAGGACCACCCGCCGCAGAGATACCGAAGAGGCGAGCTGGGAGAAGAGTGCTCTGATCTGCAGCTGCTCTAGGTCAGCCAGCACCATCATCAGCTCTTCCCTGGACACGGGGTTGTGCGTCTGAGTGTGTCTGAAGTTACCCTGGTGAAGAGAGAGCAGCTCTGCTGTTACCATGCAGTCCGCGCAAGCCCTGGGTTTCTGATTCTGCCCCTTTGGAGATATTTCGGCAATCATCCCCCTAAATGAACCCCCTCATCCCTGGGGGGCTTAGCCATACAATATCCCAAAGACTCTTCACTTGTCTGCAGCTATGAGACCTCCTCCTACTGTCTCTGGGGGAAGTATATCTGAAAATTCACAGCCAATTCTCTGCCCATGCCCCATCCCCAACAAGCACCGGGAAAATCTGTCCGTGTGCCTGAGGGATGATTCCACACCATTAGGAAGAGCTCCCAGTCACGCAGTGCCTTCCATCTCCAGAGATGCACACGAGCTTCACATGCCACATATATGTAGCTTCTCTTGGGTGCAGGCCAGAAGTTACCTGATGCACAATACAACAGCATCTGTGGAGGGGGGACGTTTCGCCCAGGACGTCAATGCAAATCCTTATTGTAAGGAAGGCTGCCGTGGGAGCATCAGGCCTGAATTTTCACAAGGTCCGTCTCCCTACTGCCAACTTGGTTTGCACCAGAGCTCCCAGTATGGCATCCAAGGGCCAACACGCACTCCTGCGATTCACCTCCCGCTCAGAGACATGGGTGCATCTGGATGCACATATGTCGGCACCAAAAAATGCACCTGCAAACAGGCATGATGGGCTGAACATTTAACCCTTTAATGTCCCCATAAGGCAGACAGGACCTGGCTCTTAAAGTCTCAGACAAAAGCCCCAGAAACTGCATGGAATTTATAACAAACTTCTGAGAGTGCCAACAACACGAAAATGTCAAGAGTGAGAATAACTAGCAATAGGCAACATTTACAGCATCGGCACTCCACACAACCCTCTCTTCTGTCTGGATGGCCTCTATCACTGTAGCATCTGAGCACCAAACAAGGATAAGTGGATTTGTCCTCACCACACCACTAGGAAGCACTATCCACCTTGGGAACCAAGGCTCAGGGGCTCATTAAGTGACTCACCCAAGGTCATATTAGGAGTCTGTGGCTGAGTTTAGGAATAGTCTCCTAAGTCCTAGGCTGATGCCCTATCCTCTAGACGATCTTGCTGCTTTTCCTGTTTTCCTGGAGCATGCACTCTAATGTTTCTCACACACACCTCCACAGAGACTCTCTGGGAGGACACACACAAGTGTTCCAGGTTCTGAGGCCGTCACAAACTGCGCCAAATTCCAAGGACACATTAAAAAGTTGCCAAGGCTGCCGTCCACAGTCCGGAAGAACAACATTCGGTTGTTGGGGCTCTGTGCCTAGCACTGCCTGTCCCTCTCCCTTCCAGCTCCAGGGAGCGTGCACAGTCCACACTCACCTCCACGAGCTGCAGCCGGCCTTCGTGTACATCTCCAGGGGAAGGGTAAGTGTCTTCCAGAAACATGATGCTCATTTGGTTTCCCTGGGGAAGGTACAAAGGTGTCCTGTAAGTCACTGGCTGGAAGCACCGTTTATCCCTCAACCCCTAGCACAAGGGGTTTCTGAGGCGGTACCTTGAGGATGACATCCGGGCGGGGTTCCATGGGAATGAACACGTCGCCCCTTCTGGTGTCTGAGCGAAGCTCATAGCGCAGGTATCCGCCATAGGAGGACACCTGGGGAGAAGACACTGTTATCATCACCCAGCTAAGTGACGTACGACGGTGCTTCATGGCTGGTGAGCATAATCAGATACACCCCCACTAAATCCGACTGACCGGCAATGGCACAAAGGAGGCCATTGGGCCGAGGCTCTGTGAAGATCAGGGCTGCATGGGACGGTGTTTGCTTCATCATCTGAACAAATGGGAGGGATGAGCATGCGGGGCTCATGGCGGGTGTTTTCTTTCTTACCCGGTCGCCAAGGTAAGAGCTGGGTGCGTGCCAGTAGAGCTCCTGGTAGGCCTCAGGAACGTTCTTCAGGTCAGCATGAACAAGCGCCTCCTCTAGTCTCAGGGAGGTGGCCACCTCTTGGCGGTCTCCGCTCAGTAACGCCCACCCGTTCATGTTGAGGAACTAGGAGAGAGCGACAGAGAGCTGTATGCCTGTTGTCCGAGAGCGCCCCCGTGCGCTGCGGGGAACGTCTCCGCATTCGGGCACGGGGGACAGGGTGGGGGGCTGCAGAATGGACCTTGGAAGCCCGGTTACTGTTACTCCGGGACAGCGACTCTCACTACAGGGGCCATGCTCTGTAACACGGAGCACCGCGAAGAGGCCAGTGGGATCCCAATCGTGCTCCAATCATGTCCCTTTGCTTCTAGAGAGGCTGATCTGCTCAGGTTATCTGCAGCCTCAGAGCTGTCCCCATGCCCCTCCACTCCATAAGGGTTCCTGGGGCACTTCTGTAAAGCATCAGGACCTCCCAAAGGCAAAGGATCCCGGGGCTCAGCTGCGGAAGCTGAATTAAGTGTATGAAAATGGTTAAACCCACCCCCCAGCGCTCCGGGATACCCCACGGACATGCAGGCTTAGTGCAGAGCGGGAGAAAGAAACCACCTGGGGGCTGGAGGAACAGAATCCCGCTGAACAGAGAGGAAAGGCCCACCGAGGTCCCCAGCCCCAACGCTCCATTCACCTCCACTCGGTACTTCTCCGCACTGTGGCAGCGATCGGTCGCTCCGAAGCAGAAACACCTGGTGCAGCCCTTGGGATTGTTTGCATCCAAAGAGAAGGTCCCCAGGCGGCACTGGTCACACCTCATGCCCTCCACGTTTTCCTGGAAGAGAAATGAACCGTGGGGTGTGCCAAGTTTCCCCTACAGTTGCTGTAGGAGCACGGAGAAAGAGGGCAGACTGCTCCGGCAGTTATCAAAACACTGGGAAACGAGGCCGTATTCAATTCACCAGCAGGTTTGTTCAGCGAACTCCCCATCCGCCATTAAGCTCTGCTCACTGACAAAACATAACTCCCACGCCCTTGCCAAAGCCCTCCTGTGCCCAGCCGGGGCTGGGAGCACCACCCGGAGGAGCGGGTTGCCAGCTGGCCAATGAAGAGCTGAGTTATTCTCCAGTGGTGCTGCAGCAAAAGGCCTTCCCGTCACTGACACTTTCAATCCGATTTCTGCTGTTGATAGAGGCTCTTGGGATTCAAAGGTGACCCGAGTGTGCCATGAAGCTGAGGGGCATTCCCTACAGGGAACACAGGATGCCACGTGCTAGGCACTACCTGTTCTCCGCCTCTCCGTGCCCGCTCTCCCAAGGACCACACCGGTCACGTTGTCGGAGCAGGGGAATTAAACTGGCCAGACAAGCGTCAATGGAGTGGGGGAACTAGACTGACCTTGCAGTGACATTGCCCAGTGACCGGATCACACACGCTCACTTCCGTCCCCGCCTCATGACAGTCACACCTCCGGCAGTGCGGGTAATGGTAGTAGCCAGGGGCGCAGACATCACACCGCCGTCCTATTATATTGGGTTTGCACCTAGATGGGACACAGCAGCAATGGAATGAAGGTACGTGGCCTTCTGCTGATCTCTGATTCCTAACGTGCACCCATGCGAATAGTTTTGCTGCTCTATAAACCTGGAACACAACACTGATACCAGTGGGTTATTACATTCCCCTTCCTTCCCAACCTGCTAACGTAGCCCATGGTGCTCCATAAAGCCAGATGTCTAAGCTAATGATCCCCAGGGCTGCTCTCTATGCGACCACGGTCCCGTCACGGCTCCTCACCTGCACTGGCCACTGTCCACGTCGCATCCCGGCTCCGCCAGTTCTTGGACCCCTGTACGAGAGCAATTGCAGTCCTCGCAGCCAATCAAGGCGTGGCAGCCAAAGGTCTGGGGTTCACAGACGACGCACTCCGGCTTGATGGTATGCGGCGGGCAGATGCATTGTCCCGTCACTTCGTCACACAGGCGGGTCCCACAGTCGCAAGCTGCAAGGGAAAGGAGGCAGCTGGGTTCACTGCGGAAGCAGTACGGACCCTGTGATGAAACAAAGCCCCAGCAACGCCCAGGCTGAAAATCGACAAAAGCGGGCGCGGGGGGAGCTTGCGCTCTGCCCGTCTGCATGCCAGACTGTCTGGAAGGCTGGCACTGGAACAGCCTCAGAACGGCACCTGGGCATTGCCTGTTCAGACACCAATGCCCAACCCTAGTAGGATCACCAGGCAATCCAGTGCCTGGCTCCAGGGCTTCTCTGTGTTGGTCAGAGAGCTTGTGAACAGGGATTTAAGTGGGCCAACAAAAGCCAAGGCCATCCGCTCTGAACAGACCCCTGCCGAGTGAACCATTCAGGCTTGTTATAGGGTGGTGGTAGGGGGCATTTCCCGACTATAACATTTATTGAAGGGAAGGGAGGCAGCTTGCAGAGAGGAGCTTGATTCCTCTGCCCAGGAGTCTAAGAGGAGTCCTGCGCATGAGGGAGAGGATGGGAGAGCAGGCGGCTCTTCCATCTCAGGACAACTGGTCTGCGTTGACAGGTACCAGACCAGAGGATTATATGCCCCACCTATGAACTTGGCAAAAATCAACAGCGATGTTTGTCCTGCCGTTGCCCAGAGAATGGGATGGTACTGACTGAAATGCAAAGCTGGAAGACACAGGGGAGTCTGGTTTTGTTTTGTTTAACTAAATACTGACAATCACCAGTGGTGAGCAGAGAATGAGCACCGCGTTAAGCTCCAGACTTGGAGTTTGCATGCACAGGCTGATCTGAATTTGCTAACTGCAGAAGCAGAACAGAAAACCAGAAGCCAGGTCTGAGGTGGACAGGAAAAGCGGCCATAAACAACCCTGTAAAACCCAGCCTAAGAAACCACAGGACTAGCAACCAAGTGGTGTCCCGGAGGAGGTGAATCTTTAAACTACACAAATCCCCCAGGAACCCCGGGTTACTTGAGAGGAATGGTGATGGGGAAGCGCCTGTTGGAGAGCATCTTCAGTGCACACACTTCCAGAGCGTGCAAATAGTGGTATGGGCCGCACTGCCGTTTAACTCCCCTTTCCCCCACCCCCTCAGCACAAACTTCATAGGGAAATTCTCCTGGAACCTTCGAGTCCCATAAGGAGGCAGATAAAAGGTTCATCCTCGTCGGCCATTTTCAAGGCCTACAGAAGGGGCATCTGGTCCCCAGCAGCCATCAACCCCCTCAGAGCAGAGCGTAGCTTTTCTCCCGAAACGCAGCACAGGTAACTCACGCCGGCAGTTGGGGAAGCCCCAGTAACCGGTGGCACACCGGGAACACTCGCGGCCGATGACGTTCGACTTGCAAGCGCACTGCCCGCCAAACAGCTCGCACTGGCCCCCGACGGCCCCTGCCTCGTGGCAGCGGCAGGGCTGGGCTCCATTATTGTAGAACAGAGAGAGCGAGATGGCAGCGTCCCTGCAGAACCTGGATGATGTGACGGGACTGCAAAGAAAGGGGGGAGAGGTTCCGGGACTGGGCTCTCTTCCTGAACGCTCCCCTCAGAGCATCCTCAGGGCTGACTTCCCTGGCAGGTAGTTTCTCCGAGGTAAGGTGAGGTTCCCAAGCGATGTTAAAATCTCCACAGGACAGACTTGCTTTAAATGAGATGCCTTAACACCAGGGCACTCCCAACCCCACCACTACCCTCCCAGATTGCTCAGGAGAGGTGCCAGCCACCCTCAACCACTACTCAGCAGGAGTCAGTACTGTGCTGGTTCAGGTTCTATATTGGGACATTAACGACCTGTGAATGCTCCTTTACATACCAGCGAAGGAGACCCGTCTGCTTAAGCTAAAACCAAGATTTTAACCAATATTAACTCGGGTGTGGGGTTATCTAAGCCCCCCCGGGGTCCCTGGAATCAAGCCACCCCAGATTAGCGTGAATCAGAGCAAAACAAAACCCAGCAGATCTATTATTTATTTATTAACTGGGTGTGGCCAAGAGGAGGGAAGCAATTAAAGCAGACAATTACAGCGTCCTAGCCGGATGCATTTCCCCAGCAATGGCCTCTACTCGACTCTTTCTGTTCCACAGAGAGTGGAAAACCATTGGGCAGCAGAACAGAATCACTTTAAAGCCAAGGCTCTCACTTGATGTAGAAACTGTTGACTCCACAGGTGCTGATAAACTCGTAGGATTTGTCCAGGGGTTCCTCCAGCAGATAATGGGAGCTGTAGCTGTCTTCGGGGACCACCAGGATGTAATCCTGCAGCAAGACACAAAGCAATCAGCCACACCCTAGCGTTCAGTGCTTCCTCCCTGCAATGTTTTAGGTAAGCCAAAGACCGGACTTCTGTTTCCAGCTCAGCTGTTGACTTGCATTGTGGCCTCTGGTGACTCCTTTCAGAGCTCTGTGCCTTAGTTTCCCAATCTGGACAACTGGGATAATAATGCTTACCTGCCTCTGTCTCTAGAAATCCTTGTGCAAAGTATTATCACAATAGTGCATGAAACTGATTGTGCAAAAGTGCAAAATATGATCACGACAGCGCACCAAACCGACTGCTCAAAGCTGTGTCCAGGGTAGGAAGGGAATTTCTTCCTGGCTGTCACAGGATGTCATCTGACAGCCTGAAGCAGCTTGATTAAGCTCAGTCTCCTCCCCTCTCTACAAGGGAGGCTGCTCGTTAAGTGGGGCAATGTCATAACATAGCTCCTAGTGGCCTTGGTTCCACCAAGTCTCCAATGCCACATTTCCCAACATTGGATGCAACCTAGCAGGATGGCTCAGAAATGGGGAAATGGTGTGAAACGTTCCCTACCCCTACCCTACTGGGAACGCCCTGGAAATCCACGGTTACAACCCTGCTCCTATTGCTGCCACAGGGATGGAGCCAGGCCCTGCAGGCGGGGGAGCCTCTCAGCGATACACTTACCAGCCACAGCTGCCGGCCTGCTGGCACCCGAACGATCACATTCAGCTCGTTATCCGTAACGTCCAGCACGATCTGGTTCTCGGAAACCACCACGCTTCGGCAACCGTATCCATGGGGGCAGAAAGTGGCCGTGGCCTGGCCTGAAAGGCCAAGAGACGTCAGCCCCCCCCAGTCGCCTCCATCACACCCCCAGCCTGCTCCACTCGAGTTCATCCAAAGGCAGCCGCCCGTGAGCTGCGGCGCACACCAACCCTCCCCCGAATGGCCCATTTCGTGGTGCTCGTTGTCTCGGACACTGACTCAGCCGGCTCGGGAGGCAACCGGGGCCAAGTCAGTGCCGCCATGTTCTGAGGCAGGCCCCGGTTTCAGGGCTCTGCGGTCTGAGCGAAGACCCTGAGGAAGATGAGCAAAGGCAGCCACCGGGGAAGGGGTTGAGTTTCAGAAGAGCCTGCCCAGCGTGTGATGTGCGTCTGGGTGTGGGCGCCACTCGCTTCCCGTGCCATTGCTAGGTACAGCATCGTGCAAAACTGAGTGCGAATCTTCCCCTCGGCCCTGGACTTTGTACCGTGGACGCTGCTCAGTGGTGGAAACAGTGCGCAGCTGGGACCATCCCCAGGGGCCCACCGTGTGAGGCCAAGACCAATTCGCAGTTAGGTCCCTAAAGAGCTGAGCTCATGTTGCCCATAGGTGCTGAGTCCCTGTGGCTCCTGAAGTGAATGGGAGCTTCGGGAGCTTGGCACCTCTGAAAGGCAGGTCACTTTAACGACGTGTCTAACTGCGGATTTAGGTGCCTCACTTTAGACACACAAGTTTCAACAGTTTGGCTTTCGTTTCACCTTCCTAGAGTCTGCTGCAGTAAGCACCAGTGCCCACTGCTTCTCTCTTTGCTGCAGCCAGCTCATATATAGGAAAACAGGCAAGTTCTACAGGCGGTCCCATGGAAGAGCTAGATTCATAGAATTACAGATTTTCAGGACAAAAGGGACCATTAGATTATCTAATTGGACCTGTGTATCACAGGCCATCACAGAATTTCACCCAGTTACTCCTGTACTGGGCCCAGAAACCTGGGTTTGGCCAGGGCATACCTTCCAGAAAGGCATCCAGTGTGGATCTGAAGGCTTCAAGAGATGGAGAATCCCCCACGTCTCTGGGCAGTTAGTTCCAATGGTTAATCACCCTCACTGTTAAAAATTTGTGCCTCACTTCTAATTTGAATTTATCTGGCTTTAACTTCCAGCCGCTGGTTCTTATTCTGCCTGTTTCCAGCAGATAAAAGAGCCCTTTAATACCCAGATCAGATCTCTGTCCCCTTTGGGACATTTCTCACACAGCTGCTGCCGGGGTCTTGGCTAGGAGGAAGAGGCAGTTTGGGTGCCCTTGACGCGCTGCATTCCTCCAGGAACTTCCTCCGAGTGATCCATGATCAAAGGGAGTTTCCCGATCACTTTCCCCATGTCCCTCAGTCCCAGGAGCCTCTCCCTACTCCCGGCTCCACTCACCTTGCCAAATCCGCCCACCGTTGATTAACACTTCCACCGGGAAGGTGGGGTGGTTGGGCTGGTAATAGTGCACAATGAACGCATAGCGACCCAGCGTCTGGATCCGACTGTTCAACACAGCAGCAGCCTGGCCCGAAAGACAGGAGCAAAGAGAAAAGAAATCAGGGTGGATGTAGACGTTCCCCTCCCGGTGCAATCCCCGTCCCTCTGCACCGCACCCTTTCAACACGCCACCAGGAGAGCGATTTCTCTGCTTTGCATCACGGGGGGGCTCAGTCTCCCTTGTGTATTGACATTCACAGCTAGTCCCTCCATCTTCCCAGACCCGCCGAGCTTGGTTACTCTAAGCCGCAGCTCTCAGGCTGTAGTCCACGGGGCCCAGCCTGGGAGTCTGCAGAAGGGGACTCTGAGAACCGAGCAGGACGGGATTGGGTGGGGAGGAGGGTCCATGTGGATTACCAAGCGATCCACAGAATTAAAGCACCGGAGAAGCCCAGATTAAAGCACAACTGTCGTGGTTAATGAAGACGGAAGGGAAATCCCCAGATGGCCCGGGGCACATGGAGTTGTTCCGCTGCTTTGCTGAGACTTGCACAGAACCATCGGTGGAGCCATCTGCCCAGCCCAGCTCCCGTCCTCATTACCTGGGAAGGCTGCAGGAGAATGAGCTCTGCAGAGGAGTCCACTGCGGTCGGAGGCCGAGGCGAAGGCTCCGTTGGGACGCCAGTTGGAGCGACTGTGAAGACGTGAGTCAGGGGAAAGTCTGGAGGGATTGACAGAGCCTGGCCTGCTTCCAGGACAATGGACTGAGAGAGCTTCGGAAACCTTGAGGGGATGCAGGAACTACTGCACCAGAGGGAGAAAACACAACCCATGGGATCGCTGGCAGTGGAAAGACAGAACGACGAGCTCTGGCAGGAGAGAGACTCGCCCATAATATCGATCCAGAGTACAAAGCACGCCGTGGTGAGGAAGGAGCTTTTACGGGGATTCCTTAGGGCCTTTCCCATAGGTAGCACCAGGGGAGGGAGAAGAATCCTGTACGGCTCACTTAGTGGTAAGTGATGAATAAGAGTAGGAATTTGGACACATTGACTTGCTGTCACTGATTGCGAACAAGTCTCAGGAAGGCTATTTCACTGGAGCGATGCATGAGGTATATCCCATAAGAGAGGCCATCTAGTCTAGTGGTGAGAACACAGGACTGGAGAGCCGGGTTCTAATCCCAACTCTGCTACTGGCTCAAGTGGGCAGGTCACTTCACCTCCCTGTGCCTCCATCTTGAAAATGGGGACAATATTCACTCTCCTGGGTAAAGCGCGTAGAGAAACCATGCGCCCCGTTACCTGGAGGGTGAGAAGGCTCCATGGAGGCTGATGCAGTGAACCTTTGGCTCAACAAATTCCATGGTGAATTGTCCATAAGGTATCAGGTACGCTTTATACTACAGCACCAGGATGGAAAGAGAAGAGGGGTAAAATGAAACCTTCTGCTACTTGAAGCCTAGATTTGCTCCTTTACCCTCACCCCCCACCTCCAAAGTTCATGCTGACTAGTCTAAAGATCCCCTCAAAGACACTTCACTGTAGGCGAAAACCAGTGCTGTAGGGACCCCGTGTTTGGTGGTGGGCAGAAGCCAAATGTGTCTGAAGTCAATTGCTCTAAGGCAGGGGTGGGTAAACTACGGCCCGTGGGCCAGATGTAGCCCGCCAGCCATTTTCATCCGGCCCACGAGCTTGGGGGAGACACCCGGGACCACCACTGCTGCTGGGAGGTCCTGGAAAGTCACAGAATCCGTGACAGACTCGCAGCCTCACTCATGATATAGAGAGTTCCACACAGTGACTGATCTAACACAGGAACGTCCCCCGATTCTCCAGGTTAAGTCCTGAATCGACTGGTTCTAGGCCTCCTCCTTCTACACCACCTGGAGCTACAGAATGCCCCACAGCTGTCCTTTGAAGTGAGGGCTTACCAGGAAGAAGTGGGCTTGATCTGCAGTGAACCGAACGGTTCCTTCTGTGGTCAGTTCAAAAGCTGCCAAGCGAGTCTGTGAATCTAAGACTGTCCCACGGCAAAGGAAACTGCAAGACAGAAACAGAACTCAGGGATGGCAGAGCCAGAACTCATTTCTTGTCTTGCCAGATATACATTCTTGAAGATATTTCTATAAGTCTTTGAATGCCCACTCGGGGTAGTCACAAGGGCGTGTTTCCTAAGGATATCCCAAGCCTTTGTTTCTGACTGCTAAGGTCACAGTTTGACTTCAAACATGAGAGCAGTTCCCAGACAAGGAACTCAGCCTGTGGATTCCATAAATATCCTCTAGTCGTGCTTGGAACAGGCGAATCAGGTACAGGACTCGTCTTCTATTTCCAGCCGCTCTCTCTCGCTGGGATTCCCTCAAGTCACTCAGACCCAGATTTGCAGAACCGGGAATGCATGCGAGATAAGCATGCATCGAATTTGCAAGTGCATCATCCCTAGCTGCAGTAAGTACGCTCAAACGGGGTTCTGAAGGTCCGGGCTGCTCGCGTCCCACTTTCCCCACTATTAAATGGGAGCGACAATGTGCCTTCCCTTCTGGGGAGGTTGCAAGATTCAAGCTGGCACCAAGCTCCCACGGCCGGTACTGCACTAATGTGTGTGCCCAGATACAATATCCTCATTCTGAGGCGCACGGCTGAATGTGCTATTAGGGCCACAAAGCAGGAAGTGACTGAGCAGAGAAGCTTGTCCTCTCACTGTGCAATGCGGGAGAGGGACGTTACATCTACCCCTTCGCTCAGCCTCGTGTTCAGATCTGGCCTCCTACCTGTAGTCACACGGGTGGAAGGTGAGTGACCCCTGCTGGGTGGCCAGCTGCGGGGAGCTCAGCGCTACGCTGGCTCTCTGCACAGCAGCCTTGTTGGCATACTCCACCAGCAGCACGTATCTCCCAGGCTGGGGGACGGCGAGCCGCAGCTGGACCTCCACCTGGGTGGGAAACGGAAATAGGACAGAGAGACATGCTGCATCTCACCTCCCCCCCCCGCACACACGGGTTATCAGTGCTATGGACCATTTCCTCTTCGTGACCCAAAACACTCCATGGGCCGACATGATGCATCGCGGCAGCTTCGTGGATTCACACCACCCCCGCTCCCATATCTCCTCCCACTGGGGGCTACATCAGTGAGATTCTCAGAGGCCCAGGCTTTGGCGTGTTACTGGATGGACGGGCTAAGAAGGCAGCGGGGCAAGTTTTAAAACCCAGCACAACGGGCATCCCCACACACACAGACCCCCACCCGGTCACACGCCCAGGGAGAGTTTGCAGGGATGACTACATGGGTGAGCAGCACCTACACAGACACTCACACAAGCCGCTTGATGAGCGGCAGGAGGAACAGAGGGATGCGTGGGCGAGTTTCTGGAATAGCCCTCCTAGGATATTTCAAGTACGAGGGCTAAAGGGGACAGCCGGCACCCTTTGCGCTCACAGGGCTGAAGGGTGAAATCAACGAGCTACTCACGTCGCTACCGCTGCACAGCGCCATCTGTGGGTGCGATGGGGTGATGTGCACCGGGGGACAGGGCCTGGGTAAGCTGTTGTCCAGCCGGCACACCATGTCTCCTCCAGATGCGGAGGGGAAGCCGTCCACAGACAGGTACTTGTACAAGAGGCAGCTAGAAGCGGTAGGAAAGAATGTGTGACATTCTGCTGTTAGTGTTGTCTTGTCCGTCCCAGGGAGCAAAGCCAGGGCTCCGCTGCTCATGAGAACATCCTGGCCTTGGATGAAGCACGTTTGTGTTTCACTGGCCACGGCAGTGAAAATCCCCCTCTCTTCCCCCGTGCTCCCTGGCCCCCATGCTGCGGTGTTCAACTGCCTCAGATCTCTCTGAGAGGATCCACTTCTAGGGGCAGACCGGGAACTCAGTCTCCATAGCCCTCCATTCAGCCCTGGCTGGTCTCCGCAGAGGGGCCATGGGGGAAGGTGGCGTATGAGAGATGGACGCCTGCCCATTAGGAGTGGAAGAGGCTGGCAGTTCATTTAATGTTGGCCAGCGAACGCGGCTTATTGATAACACCACTCGGTGATTATCGACAAAGGCTAGAGGGGAACAGGGCAGCGCCCCCCCCAGTACTAACCCTCTGAGCAATCCAGTGACCTAGGCAGCCCTTCCACCAGAGCAACGCCGGCTCCAAAATCCCACAGTCCCCCGAGTGAGATTGGGTGTGGCCCTGACATTAGATACAGGAAGCCATTCCGCCTAGACTCGTGCCGGTTTATATTCCATTGCCACAGTCAAAACCTCTTCCCCCTCTCCCCCGAGACCCTCCCCCCCGAGCCCTGCAGACTCTTGTGAACACAGCACTCCTCCACTGGCCTGAACGGCGGGAGAGAGGCGTCACCGGGATCCCGGGGTAGTTAGCTGCTGCGGCTGACGTCTTCCAAGAGCCTAATCCTGCCCGTTTTCCCAGGTTCCCCTGGGGAAGGGAGATTGCTGGTGCCTCCCCCCAGCAGGCAGCTGCTGACTGAATGGGAATGCAGCCCTGCACAGAAGGGGGCAGTCTATGGGTTCATTCGGACCAGAGGGGTAAGAGAGCTGGACAGACCCCATAGGGCTCAGACCACAGACAGAGAGAAGAGTGTGGAGTTCCTTACTTCTGACTGGCTTGTTCAGGGGCTGGGCTGTAAGTACAGGCCTCTGTGACTCTCAGCTGCAGTATGGGTGCTTCATAGTACGAACTGGGGAGCAAAACCAGATAGTCCTGGAACGGGGGTGGAGAAAAAGGGGGACAAGTTGAGTGTGACTCGGTTCCCCGTGAAACTGCCAGAGTCCTCCTGGGGGGAGGAGGGAGGGGAAGATCCTTACCAGCAGGACACCCTCGGCCTCTATGATCAGAGACCACATGCTGGGGTTCAGCACAAAGGGCTCCCCGAAGCTGTTCTGGGGGACGGTGACCAAAGCCGGCTCGGTGCTGGGAGGGAAGATGATCTGCTTGGTCTGCTCCGTACCTGGGGTGGGAAGGAGAAGGGATTGCGAGAGGGCACAAGCTTAGGGAGGAGATAATGCGCAACAGGCAGCAAGCGCGGGGAGGATACAGGTGGGGAAGTGACTCTGTAAACGTGGCTTGAGGTAGGGAGCCTGATTTAGTCTCTCAAGCAGCGTCCGGAGCGGATCCACCGAGATTCCACATCAGACAACGCTCTAAATACCTCGCAAGCAGAATCTGCTCAGTGAAAAAATCACTGATTGCCCTACTGCTAATCTGTAGCTTTCATCCCATGATGAATGGCCCATACCCACCAGCATCCCACCAGCTAGAGAGAGAGAACTTATTGACTAGGAAATTCTCCAAAGACGAGTGAAAAGGATCAGATACACTATACACCATGGAGAACGTTTTGCTGCAAACTTGGAGACCCTCCTGCCTTTCCCACCAACCACAGCGACAGACGTTCTGCAGCTGGAGCTTAGAGGGCAATTTAATGTGACAGCCTCCACCTGGACTTCAGGCTCCATCCTTCGCCCACTGGCATTTTTTTGGTTCAACTGACCCTCCATCGACATTTAAAATCAATTAACTTTGAGTGTGATCACAGCACGGCGTCAGAACGGCCAGGGGCTAGTTTGCAGGTGCAGGGTTTTTTTTAAAACACAGCTGAGCTGAGGTAGGAAGCTCTGAATTCCACACCCGCGTTCCTCTGTCTCTGTGTGGTACGTTTACAGCTCGGCACGCAGGAGGGGTAAGCGAGGGTATGTGGACAGTGCAATTAACTTAAGATTGGATCTAGAGTCCTGAACCTCGAGTGTAACACTACTGGAAACTAGGGCAAGGAGGCATGTGTGCTGGATGTCTTTGGGAGGCCACAGTCCAGAGAATTTGCACCTTTAACCACAGGAATTATTTTGGGTACAACCCCCCAAACTCCCCTAAAAGCAGGAGCAAAATAGCATAAGAAAATTCTACCCACAAAAGACAGGCCGTGTCCCTTTTGGAAAGTGTGCCCTACATTCAGAGCTGTCAGGGGGTGACAGGGTTAAATGCTCACCAAACAGAACGCTACAAGGGATTAACTTGCTTCTTGGCTCCTGGTCTTAACACTGGCAGCCCCTTGCACACAGAGCGAGGATTGGCTCGGTGTTTTAGAGACGACGTGGGCTGCTGTGCTGGGTCCACTCGTCGGTCCACCAGGCTGGGAATATGCCTCCTGCACTGGCAAATACTTGAAACTTCCAAGGAAGGGAAAAAGCCCCAGCGTTATACAGCAAGCCAGCGGTCATCCTTCCTGACCCAGGCTGTGATCAGATTACGCCCAGCAGCATGTGAGTGGATGACCTTTCTCTTAACTTTCCTGTATCGAAACGTAAACGGTTGTATAATTATCCAGCCGCTTGCTTCCTTTTTTTAAAGCAACATCTGGGCACGTCAGGCCCTGTATATATCCTCCAGCTGCTCCCTTTACGTGGTTAAGCAACATTTTCTTCTGTGCCAGCCCAGCAGCTCCAAATAAACAACCTTGCGATGGTACCAAACAGCATCAGCCATCCCAACCTAGCTCCTTGAAACGACACTCAGCTGACAATCAATGAGCAGAGGCCGAATGTAGCTCACGCTGAGGATGCGGTTGCACTGGCTTTGCAAAGTGGCTTTGGCAGCATGAGAGCAGACGGGAAGACACGCCAGGGCGGGTGCAGTGCCATTCTCTGTGAGCGCTGCCACACTGGGTTAAGTTCGCCTGAGGAAGAAATTGCTGCAGCTGGCTCTGTGGCGTTGAAACTTGTTGAAGGGGCCTACCGTGACTACAATCTTTGCTGTTATGTGGCAACTCAAGAACTTCCCTGCAGGGACAGATTAACCTGTGCCAGCAAATGAACTTTGCAAACGGACACTGGCGTCCCCGCCTATGAAAAGATCTGCAGACGCAATTCTGTCAGAAAAACACGGGGCATCAAGTGATTGCAGAGACTCACGCTTCAGAAAAGTGAATGCAAAGGTGGATGCGAACAAAGGCTGGAGCAGAACTGTACGGCTCCCCTTCCTCGCTGGGCTGAGCGCTTGCCATGCTCCAGAAACCAGGGGTCACTTCGCCATCCTGGCATGGGGAGGGTGGGCAGGGAAAGAGAAGCTTGACTCGGTTCCAAGTCATTCCTTGTGGAAAATCAACCTATTGGGCTTAATAGGGGCCATGCCAATAAGGTTCTATAGGAATCACGTAAAAATCCTAGAGAATTTAATCGAAAGGGACAACTTTTCTATAGGGTTTTTTGAACCATCCTATAAAGAGCAGTCCTTGTCTATGCAGTCCTATGGGACTGGTCCAGAAGGGACACAATCAGTCCCTGGAATACCTTGGTGGCAGTGGTGCATGCTGCCATGTGGGGATGACAGCAGGTTTCAAACTCCAAGCTTGGGAGCGCAGGGGGGCCAGAGGCAGAGCCCAGCTGCTCTTCTGGAGTCTCCTGCTGTCACCAACAGCGTAGAGCTAGCAGCTCCTCAGGGGCACTCGACAAATCACCCCGCCTGAGGGAGAGGAGTCACCCAGCAAAACGGGGCATGGTGGGGAAGGGAGAGCAGCAGAGGGGCTCAGAGAGCGAGAGGGCGGCTCTGGTGAAGCAAAGAGCGCCAGGAGGATTGGCATGCAGGTCCGGCATGGCAATGCTCATTCCTGGGGCATGAGCAGTCAGAAAAGAGAACGCCAATGACAGGCGCGAACCCCCTTTCCCATCTCCCGGCCTAGGTGAGAGGAGGCATTAGCAGTAGGCTGCCTGTGCAGGTTAGTTAGCAGGGAGGTAAATCCCTTTTATCCTCTTCCCCCCCAAAAACCCAAACCATCTGTCCCAGTGTGCTCTCGCCTACACGTTGCAGATTCCTGGTACCTACAAAACGTAGGTCTCTGTGCCTTTCAAGCCGTCTTTGCTGGCCCTTCCTTTCCCCGCCTGCACAGGATGGGTATCGGAGCCTGTGCAGCCAGCTTAGAGCGACTGCCAAAATGCAATGGGAAACCCTATTAAACACCTGCCAGGCCAGGCCACCTGGCACTTCCCAAAGGCCAAACAACAGGTTCTTCCGCCATTATGAACCAGGAAGGGGGGGGGTCTGGTCTCCTGCTACTGCCTCTGGCTTTAAAATACAAGGTGACGGGCTCTGATGGTAGCAGGCGGCGGCAGGGAGCGCGTGGACAGGCGAAGCGCATCCCCCTCCGGCATGTCCCGGCACTTCATTCACCCACCGGCAGTGAAACATGGGGCCTGAAAAATAACCCCTGGCTCTGGATGCTGACGTTTGGATCTGGTTCCACCTGCATGGCCCATCTTGGATGTGTAGCGACTCCTCTCAGACTCCGCAAGGTCCTTCAGGGCCATCCCGTCCCTTCAGGGAAGCCTCTCATCTAAACGTTACGCCGCCTCCTCCAATACCGGCTGGGTCAACGAACGCGCTGCCCTGGGAACCGTGGCTGGGGATCGCTGCAGCGCCGGCTGGTTAAACAGGGGAAGTGCCGCCTCGGTCCAGCCCTCGGCTCTGGAGGGGAGCCATACGGAGACTGCGGGGGGAGAGGAGGAAGCGGCAGCGGCGCAGGGGAGCAGCGGGGGACCCTTACCTCTCCTTCGCGGCTGATAAGCTGTAATTTTGCCATACACAGTGGCACCTCCTGAATTAATATATCTCAGGATGACATGGAATAGAGAGAGCTCTGCCTCCTTCACGTCTACCGTGACTCTGACTTTACTCTGCAAAAAGCAAAAGCACATTGGGCACACGTCACTGCGGGGCTGACGCCGGGGCCATCACCCCTACTGCGGGAGAGCGGTACCTGCCTGCCTGCCTCTCTCTCTAGTCCCCCCGCTCTGCGGGACGCAGGGGAGCAGCTGCCAACGGGGCCAGGGCTGGAGGAGCTCAGAAGGTCCCAACGGGCGGTGTTTCGGAGGGGTGGTTTGCAGACAGCGGGGTCGCTTGGGTTAGTCTCGGAGTGAGAAATGCACTTACAGTTGCCACAAACATTAAACTTTCCTTCCTCAAGGACTGAGACCCTCCCTTCCACATGGGCCGGCCCCCGGTTGACGTAGCGGAAGACGATGCGGAACAGGTCGGGGGAGGTCACATTGAGAGTCACCACTACCCTGGGCTGGTGGGAGAGAGAAAGGGGAGAGAAGCAGAGCAACACCTTAAATCACCTCCACCGCCAAGAGCCACCAGCCCCAGGGCAGCAGCTCGGGGGACTGCTCCCGAAGCAACATGCCACAGCGCAGGAGTCAAGCAGCCACGCAGCCTAACAGCGAGAAAGGAGCAGCAGGAGGACGCCACGCACTGGTGCTACCGAGTGCACTTCACAAGCACCTACCTACCCGGCTCCCTCTCCTTGCTTTCCGTGGGTGGGAGGGCGGGCGAGGTGGAGGCAGGGGGCATGCACCGGGAGAGCAGCTCCGCTATCCGACAACACCTACGAGATACTCTCCCACGCTCCTGTTTAGGTGGCTGGGCCGCAGCGTTTAACTGGAGCGCGTTCCCAGCCGCCAGCTCTGGAATGGAAGCTGGCTAGCACTGATGGGCGCTGTGTGGGGGAGGGGTTTTTTGGGACGGGGGCATATTCCAAGCTAGGGAAAGACGTGACTTTAACAAACGGCTTGACTCCATTATTAACGTAACATGGGCGTGGCACTTTGTCCTCCAGTCAGCCCCCAGGCGGCTCCGAGGCTCACACGGTCTCTGTGCTCACGGATTTGCCACCCGAATGACTGCAGAGAGGCTGCAAGTGGAAATCACATGGTTCTATTGACTTCCGTGGGAGCTAAGCACACGCTTAAGTGCTATCCTGTGCCAGGGCCCAAGGGACTGAGCCGAGCAAACCCTCCATGGGCATGATAAACTGGCCGCTATGAAGACAGGCTGTTCCTTTGAGAAAATATCCTGGCGAGGGCCATTGAAGACTAGGCCCTAGGGTGAATGCTCTGTGATCACAGCCTGAGCAAAAGCCACACGCCTGCCCGACTGTCACCGCCCAGTGGAATCTCTAATGCGGCCAGTGGATACCAAACAAAGCCAGCAGCAAAGTGAACAACTCACTTGACAGACTCTGGTTGCTTGGCCTGGGATTTTCAAAAGGAGCCCAGGGGAGTTAGGTGTCCAGCTGCCAGCAGAATTCAGTGGGAATCTGGAGCCTAACTCCCTTCAGCCCCTTTGAAAACCCAGCCTAGCCTAGCAAAAAGCAAAGCAAAGAATATTCTAGCTGCAGGTGGAGAGAGCAAGGGTCAGGAGAAAGAACCTGCCACACAGGACAACCCTGTATGGTTGCTATATAACCCCCCTCCCCTCCCAAAACAGACTCAACATTTGGATAGGGGCCATGTGGAAGAAAGGTTCACAGAGGGAAAAGCTGGAGGGAGCAGTGTGAGTGGATGTTACAACCTTGCCCCTAGGACCACGTAGAAAATCATCTACACTCGACAGGCAAAGCAGCCACAAAGGGTGTAAGCTGGGTGTAGTAACGGGGAAGGAGTGGCTTCTTTTTGGGGTCGGGGAGAGGGGGTTAAGTAGAGTGTGGCAGGAAAGAGAAGAGCAGGTGAAAAGACCCCAAGGAAACCTGCAGATATTGTAGAGAGAAAACCCCGTAAGAGGCTTCCCAGTAACTGGATTAGGATACACAGATCATACATCCAGAAGGGACCACTGTGATCCTCTCTAGACGGACCTTCTGAGCAGGGCTTCCTTAATTAGGACATCTCCTCTCAGCAGTCTATTCTGTCCCTCATGCTACAGGAAATATCTGCACAAACAGACTATATTTACACTGCACTGTTTGCTTTGGCCACCACAACCTTGGCTTTAGAGAAGCTCTTGGGGTTAAAATAAGACGCACGTCTACAGTGCATCGAGCGGTTAGCCTTCTGCATCCTCTCCCCGGTAGGGAGCACAGGCTGGGGCCAGGCCCGTAAATCATACCTGAATGGGAGACATCTGGGCGTATCCTCTCCAGCTGAAATTCTCAAACTCCAGGGGGTTGTAGCCAAAGCGAACGGCCCGGCCATCCAGCGTGGTGCCCTCTTCCAACTCGAATTTCAGATGGTGGAGGTCAGGGAAATAATGGTCCCTCACAGGCCTGGGGGAGAGAGCCAATAGGTATAGTGACAAGCCTGGTTTCCACAGCCCAGGGAACTCACTTCACGCTACTCCCACGACTGGCTACGTCCTGGAGGGCCCCTGAAAAGGCAGCAAATGGGATGCAGCTGTTAGCTCCATATCAATGCTGCCTGGGACTCCGTCTTCCCAATTAGGGGGAGAAAAACTGGAGTGGAGTTTACTTCTTTCCAGCTGTTTAGGGATGGAAGGGGCAGGACAGGAGGGTACCCAACAAGGGGAGAACATGCGAGGATGTGGGTCTGTGGCGGCGGTAAGGGACGGGAGGCCTTCTGCGTTCCAAGGCCATGGCCCGCCAGCTGGGAAGGGGGTGCTGGAGAAGTCTCCAGCTGAATGAACAAGGAGCGAACACGCCAAGCGGCTCTGTAGCGGCAGCCGGCCTCTTACAGGGTGCACGTGGGGCCTTGTGTGTTCTGCCTGCAGTGACAGGCACCAGTCCTCGCCTCGCACGACGTCCCGATGGACCCACCGACGTCGCACCGGCAGCCTGCGGACAGGAAGCACGTGTTTACATTCCACTGACAGGAACCAGCTCCAAATAGCGCAAATCAAAGCCGCGCACGGAAGGGAGGGGCCGCCGAGGGCTCTATTTTTATCCCATTGTATCTGTTTTCACGTTGGCTCGGACCCCGCTTGGATCAGCTTCTCTTCCATCGCAGCGCTGAGCTATTTCAGGACCATTGGGGGCTGCTGAGACGAACACAGGCCTGCAGATCCTCCCAGCGAGCCCTCCAGGCTCCCACCAGGCCTCTAAACCCAAACCCCTTCCGCAGCCCTCCTCCCTGCCTATCTCCCAGCACCGTCACCCCCCCCAGCGCATCACTGAGGGGCAGGGCATTGCGCCGGGCGACAGGCAGCTGCAGCCTCTGCGGCTTCCTCCCCGCCCCCGTCCACCCCTCCCCCCCACATTAATGTGCACCCAGGGAAACAGAAGTACAAGCTCGTAAAGCGAGACACGAACACCAGGCTCCCACCCTCTCCTGGTTCCCCTCCCATCGGGGAGCGAATGAGTGTATCGGATCATCCACTCCAGGGACATACAGTGGGTCAAAATCAGGTGCTTGATTCTACCACTTCTGGTAGAACAGCTCAACCCCTGGTTCTCACCCACTTGGCTTTGCAGGCCTCAGGCCTCCTTTCCCACCGAACCCAGACAGGCAGCCCCGTGCTCCAGGCTCTGGCTCCTCGGCCCTGTTTCCTGCCAGCTGGCAGATTTAGTGACAGAGAGAAGGGAACCCACCGTGACAGCCAAAGTAATTTGCATGGTCCAGGTTGAAGTATCCGTCCTTACAGGTGGAGCACAACTGGCCGCAGGTGCCGGGTTTGCAGAAACACTGCCCGTTGCCCTAGGAGACAGCCAGGTCAGTCAGCGCCCCATAGGCGCGGCTCTGCCCTGCCTCAAAAGTCAGCACAACCAAGCCAGCACTTGGGAGAGTGCCGTGGTCAGGGCACAGGCCTGGCACTCTAGAGACCCTGGTTCAATCCCCAGCTCTGTCAGCGCTTCCCTAGGCAAGAGTGCGACTCAGCTCCCCGCCTGCACACTGAGCTAACAGTACTGCCCTAGCTCCCAGGATGTTGTGAGGAGAAACCCAGTAACAACTGCGGGGCGCTCAGACACTAGTACGATGGGGTGGGCCCTGGTTTGGGAGGAGGGCTTGTAAGCACTCCCAAAATGCAGCCAATAAACACCATCGTGGGGCCAGGTTGATACCTATGGTTCAACTATTATTTAACAGCATGGTGAACGTACAAGACGGGACGCACTCGACTCTCCTGATGAACAGCCAAAACCTTGTCAGAATCTGTCCATTGCCACAGACAGGAGCACAGACTATGGAGAGGAAAGCCACTGTACCTAGGACAGACGGGCACCACGCAAGCTACCTTGAGGAGACAATTTGGCCTTGCCTCACGGAGGGGTGTCTGTGCTGTAACAGCTATGCCATTGTAACTGCACTGGGGCCATCTCCTGCTGCAGATGCACTGCCTTGGTGTGAAAGGGGGCTGGGGCCAGAGCAAATCACGATTTACACAGGCGCAGCATGTCTACACCAGGGTTTGGACTAGTGTAGCTGTCTCAGAGCAACACCCCCACTGGCTATACTCCCCACTCTTGATAAGACTTTCCTAACTCTAAAGGGAACATATGGGGGAGGGGGAAGGGATCGAATTGTACACGGGGAACTTCGGGAGTGATCTTACTTGCTGACATTCTGCGACTCCACTGACGGTGCCCTTGGTATCACACTGGCAGCCTGAAGAGAGCAGAAGTGCACGGGACAGGGAGTGAGGAAATGAATCCAGCCATCAAGGGACTATTAAAAACTCTCCGATTGACCCCAGCGTTCCTTGTAGCAGAGGCAACCAGACACGATAGAAGCCAAGGGGACAGAGAGAGGAACTAAACCAGCCTTTGGCTTCTGCTATGGATGGAAACCAACTGGAGCTGCACAGGCTAATGGCTAGCTCTGGATGTTGCACACGCACATTCCCGTTTTACACACGTAAAACCTGTATTTGTGTAATGTCTGAGGGAAAGGCTGAGTTAGGTCCTGGCAGAGCTGGCAAAGCAAATCCTTGGATCCATTCATTTGAAAAGGGCCTCAGGTCTGGTCCACCCCACTGCTAAGCGTGGATCACAAAACCAGTCCCGTCACTTGGGATGCTAGCTCGTCATGTCATAAGTGAAGGCGGAAACGATGGGAATGGAGAAAAGGGAATCACATCTGCCCAAATAGAGATGGCCTCCCAAGGCCTAGGTTTGGGCCTTAAACCTCTAGAGCAAACTATGGTCTGCGGGCCCATCCCTGAGCTTGCTGGGGAGGTTCCCCCGGCCCCTCCCCCGCTATCCCTGGCAGCGTTCTGTGGGGCGGGGCTGCGCGGGAGCATATCTGGCTCCGGCCACTGCTCTGAGTGGCATGGTAAGGAGGCCGGGGCCGGAGCCAGGGAGTTGGATAAGGGGGCAGGGAGCAGGGGAGTTTGGATGGGGCGGAGGTTCGGGGAGGGTTCGGGGGGGGGGGGGGGCAGCAGTTAGGGGATGGGTTAGTTTTGCCCACCCCTGCTCTAGAGGAACGGACTGCCCCCAGAAGATTCCTCTTATATGCAAGATCCTTACTTGTGCATCCATGGGGGTTATCTGGGGTCAAGTTCCAGTACAGCGGTTTGCACCTGTCACAGGCTGGACCTTCGACATGTGCCCGACACGCACAGGACCCCTGAAAAAAAGGGGAGGGGGAATGAAAACAAGGATTAGACGAGAACTCTAGATGGGGCTCCAGCATCGCAGAACCGGGACAGGAAGCTCCCTTTCTCTGCACTGCCCCTGGAGCAGGTCCTACGACCCAGCAGGAAATTCTGGGATCGGAGAAGGAAAACAAGTGAGGTTTGCAGGAAAGGAAACCCAGAACAGCCCCCCGAGATCGGGGGGCACATGAAGTACTCACCGGAGACAGGGGAGGGTCTGCAGTCGCTAACCCCGCTGGGTTACAGGAGCCCACTGCAAGGAAAAGCACAGCTTGTAGCAGGTTTAAAACAGACCCCGTAAGGCTTTGAGTCATCCTGTGTATACACGACTGTTCATGGAGGAGATGGGGGAGGGGGGGCAGGAGGTTTATTTTGTGCTTAAGTTTTCGCTGGGTTGATGACTGGTCTGTGTATTTATTCGGGTGTTTTTAAAACCGGTGCTTCGAGCGTTGGCTGGTAGGTTCAAGCTGGGCTCGAGGGTGCAGATGAACGTGCTGTACCAAGTCATGCAGGAGGAGGAGGAGGAGGAGGAGGAGGAGGAGGAGGAAGACAATGCTACCTTCGCAATGTGGAAATCCATACGCTCCCGGCATGCAGGTGTTACAGCGTAGCCCGGCCACTTTGGGGCGACAGCGGCACTGTCCAGTTTCCTGATCACAGGTGCCGTGGAGGGAGCCCTCGGGGGAGCACTGGCAAGCTGCGGGTGGAACAGGGAAAGGTGGGGAGTCAGGCGGAGAGCTGTAAGGCAACAGGGACTCACCACCCAGATTAAAAGACAAGGATTTGTTTTAATCAACAAAAAACAAAGCTAGAACATGTTCTTTAAACACGCCCCCCTCCACCATGCTTAACACATTTCAGCTTGAAGGCTCAAGTTGGGGATAAGATAACACAGCTTCCCAGCGAATCAGCAGTATCAGGAACAGAACTCAGGACTGGTTAACTGAGAGCCCGAGGATCTACTGCCAGAGCCAGACTGAGCCCTGTTAGCTCAAAGGTGGTAAGTGACTTCTATGAGGTCCATAGAACTGCTTGGAAAATGTTCCCTTCTCTCCCTCTAACTTTTTTACCTAATCAATCAATCTTTCTTTTCTTTTTTTTAAATAATTTGTCAAAATTTCCCAATTTCCATTTTCCAGTGAAAAATCAAAAATTGATTATTACTTTTTTCCAGAAAACCTTGATTAGGAAATGCCACCACAGTGCCTCCTGGAAACTGTAGTTCAGACTGCCTCATGCTACCAGTCTCCCCTCTATGGTCTGGGCTCCCTTGCTAGACTACGTTTCCCATGATTCACCAGTCTCCCCCTCTTGCTGAGACACCATGGTGCATCCTGGGAGCTGGGAACCTGGCCCATAGAAGAAAAAAACAGGGGCATGGTACAGCCAAATTACAAATCTCTTAAGGCACGGTCATGCCATTTCTGAATCTAAATATTTTGAATTTTGTCTGAAAACTGAAATATCTGTGGTATCCTTTATTCAGTTTTTCAACAGAAATGAAGAAAGCAGATGTGTTTGTGAAAAATTACGTTAGTCAAAAATCCAATTTTTTCCATTGAAAAACAGTTTCAAGCAGCCCCAGTTTCGAGCAGCCACATGAGCTACACACGCCGCATTAGCTTCATTTTACAGATAGAGTAACTGAGGCAGAGAAAGAAGATGTAGTTGGCCCAAGGTCACCAAGCAAGTCAGTGGCAAGGCAGGCAACAGAACTCAGGTCTCAGCTGAAAGTGAAGACAACCTACTTTACATCCTGTTCTACATGCAAAAGAAGATGCAGGAATGAAGTGACACGGGCAGAGTATAAAAGCTGATTTGAATGCTGAATTTGAATGATCAAAGGATCATTTTTGTCTCACCTTCGAGACTAAGTCATATGCACTTTTATCTACATTCTTACTAAGTTCTGCTTATTCTTTCCTCATTTCTCATACTTGTTTCAATGATAGAAGAGGCACTTCCAAGCCATTCTTCACACAGAGATTTCTTTAATTAATAACAATAAAGAGAGCAGCTATTTTTAATAAATGTATATAACACTCATCCTCAAGGATACCAAAGCAATCTGCACACCACTTTCCTCAGAGCAACACTGAAATGTAGCTTCCTCTTGAGTGGAGAGGAGCAGCCAAGTAGAACATAGAGCATAAAACAACGTTTTGGGAAAAACCCTTCTATGAAAAGCACCCGGGGATATTGTGTGTCATACAGAACTGACAGAAGCCTGTTTTTTTCAAGGCCTCATTCAAAAGATGCCCACCCTGACTCCCTGCAACTCCATTCATCTACCTCAGCGTCCCTGCTGCGACAGGAACTGATGACTACAGGAGACTACTCCTAACCAGTGCTGTAGAACACTAAGCTATCCTCTCTGCCTGACCCTCTCTATAGCCAAACCAGCCAATTAATAAACCTCTACAGACAGGGGTATAAAGTTTAAACAAATGTTTTACTTCAGCGGATGCATGCCCCTTGCATTCAATGTTTGGCCATTAAAACCAAAAGCACACAGGCTACTGAGAACAACAAAAGCCACACAGTTTATCATGCACATGGTGAGGGCCAATTACACCCAACATCTGAGAGAAGCATTCAGTTGTGAAGACCTGGGGCCATGGGCTCTCAAAGAAAACCTGTAGTGTAGAACACAGTGAACCGGGGATGGGCCAGTGTGTCGTAATGAGCTAGTAGTGCGGATACAAGAATATTTGCTCTTGGAAAAAAGCTGGGAAATGATTGTGCTGCTTCCTGCCAGGAGCTGAGACTGGACTACGGGGGATGGATCACTTCACAATTGCCCTTGTCCTAGGCCTCTGGCACTGGCCACGGTGGGAAGACCGCATCCTGGGCTAGATGAACCATTGGTCTGACCCAGTACAGCCGTTCTGACACTCCTGAATAACCTGCTCCTCTCTAATGCATATCGAAATCTCACTGCCCTTTCAACTTAAATGTCACCCAGCAGACATGTAGCTGTCAACTAGCCTGGTCCCAGACAGATTCAGCCCTCTCTCTTCCAACCACTGCTCAGCCCCTTGCGGATGTATTTCTAGTAAGTGTGCAAATGTCTTTGACACCTAACTGGCCTCCTCCAACAGCTAAAACATTCTTAGAATTGGAAAAAACAAAGGAGGATTTTAAAACTCTGGCTTCCTGCTCTCTCTCGGTTCGTCTATTTTTTAAATCCCGTTTGCACTTCAGCTATTTCTTTAGATGAAAAAATAAGTGGCTGCTGCACCCAAGAGACACAATTTGATCCAAGCCTCCAGCCTCTTCAAAGGCATAGCGCCGACATCGCTTTTTGCCGCGAGCGCTAAGCCAGCTGGCCGCCACCCAGGCTTCTACATTGAGCACCGTGCAAAAGGCGCAATTGCTGCTGCTTTGTTGCTTTAGGGAAACTGTATCACAGTGAGCGGTAAATTCTTGCTGGGAGGCACAAGTGTACATCTGGCTTTCCAGTCTGGCTGATGGCAGGGGCAGAGAGGGAGATTCTGCCCAGGGCATGATGGGGATAGTTAATAATACACACTGCACCGCACCACCTGCACTAATGCAGGGGCATGATTCATAGCACCGCCCTAGGCACTTGATGCTAAGTCCTTTGATGTCAATGGAAAGACTCCAATTGGAGGGAGCCCCACGCAAGCAGACCCACTGAAAATCAGGGTTGGACTGGGGACTTACCGTATTTTTCGTCCCATAGGACGCTCCGGCGTATAAGACGCCCCCGCGTTTTCGGACCAAAAAAAAAAAAAAAAAAAGCGCCGCTTTTTTCACGCCGCTCTCCCGTCCCCGCCGCGCGGGCGGGCTGCTGGGAGAGCGGCGCGAAAAAAGCGGCGCTTTTTTTTTTTTTTTTGGTCCGGCCGATATTCGGCGTATAAGACGCCCCCCCCTAATATTGAAAGTATTTTTGGGGGTTAAAAAGGCGTCTTATACGCCGAAAAATACGGTACATGAAATTAACAGACCTGATTCTCATTTAATTCTCACCCCTTTTCCATGACTGTAGCCCCACCGGCTTTGGCGGACTTCCTGTGGATTTAGGCTGGTGTAACTGAAAGCACCGTGAGATACAGTGGGCTCCCATGCACAGTAAGGGGCTACTCACGGTGAGTACAGGGAGCAGCACTGGGCTTTCTGGATGCGTCTACACAGCAATAAAAAGCCCACAGCACTGCCTCAGAGCCCAGGTCAGCTGACTCAGGCTCACGGAGCTCAGGCAGGAGGGTTAAAAATGGTAGTGTCGACATTCAGGTTCCCAATGTTTACACTGCAATTTTATAGCCCCCAAGCCCGTGAGCCCAGGCTAGCCACGGCCATGCCATGGGTCTTTTATCGCAGTCTAGGCCTACCCACGGAGGGCATACGGATCCTGGCAGAGGAGCTATCCGAGTGATGTCAGAGCTGGGGAATTCGGAGAGCAGGGTGGTACTGGGAGGTGTGCATTTAAAACTTGCTGCAACTGAACCTTCTGGCTAAGGGATTAAAAACAAGTATTAACATTTTGCAGATGGGCCTTCAAGCAATTAAAAAGAAGATCTTCGCATTTTATAAACCCTTTACAAGCCGGTTGTTTCCTGGCCTGTCTGAAGCTGGTGAGGGGTTCAGTACAATTCCCAGGGAGGCCTGTGTTTTCTTGACTAGCTGGTGGGTTCGGTCTCTTGGTTTTCCAGCATTCATTGTCAGCAGCTAAGAACAGCTTTGATACGCTAGAGCCATGAGAACTACCGTGTTTCCCCGAAAATAAGACAGTGTCTTATATTAATTTTTGCTCCCAAAATTACATTACATTATATTACAGCGAGAGGCAAAACTGGAAGTACGTCTTATTTTCGGGGGATGTCTTACGTTCGGGGAAACAGGGTATCAGGCTGGCTCTGTCAGAACGGTTCCGTGTTCTGATTCTGCTGGGGTTTGCGCCCTGGAGTTTTGCTCAGGGAACTCAGCCAAAATGGTGGCTTTACCTCAAAATTATGCAAAACTTCTGGGCTTTGCATAGCTTCCGCTTGAGGCCAGAAAACCCTCCTCAGCACCCGAAACCCAGCCCAGGTGGAGTGATATGTATTTATGAATCCTGCCTTAAATAACTTTGGTTTTGAAGTGAAATCTGAACATACAGTTTGGCGTTTCATTCTGAAAGCACGGCATAGCTCAAAACATGTTACTTTAATAAGCTACTTGACTAGAGATGGCCAAACACTGGAACACACTGGAGTAATTCAGTGTGCATTTCTCCTTCGGTCTGTGCCGGTTTTGGGGGGACAGGGCTATAATTCTGGATTTTGGTAAGTCCCAGCTCCTGAACTGTATCTTGCAGGTCCATTCCTAAAACACTGCATGAATATGGGCCTGGGACACCAGAATGGGCAGCCCTGGGCCCCTGTAATTAACAATTACCAATGAACTCTGTGGAACAGACACCATGGCCTTTGGATTAGCATTAGCAATTAACACAACCGGCAAGAGAAACCGCTTTTGTGGGTTAGTGTATTTATTCCAATAGGGGGAAAAGTAAGTAATAAAAACCGACTCCTCCTGTAATAAAGACCCAGGCTGAATTCTAATATAAAACTGGGAGACGAGAGAACAAGGTGGGGTAAAGCCAAAGCCATGCAAAGCAAGTAGCAGCATGTATCATTCCCTGCCTGGACCACACTGCTTCCACTCTGCAAGACTGTAAACAAAATCCTCCATGTGAAGGGAGATACTCACGTGTGCAGCTGGGGTATCCATAGAATCCTGGTGCACACTGACTACAGGTGTGCCCGGCATAGTTAGAATGACACCGGCACTGACCAGCTGGGCTACAGTCGTTATCCACCGAGCCTCGGGGATCACAAGAGCAAGCTGCAAAAGAAGGGCGCAGAAATAGAGAGGTTTGAGAAGGGGAACTAGTAAGCCCAGAGACAAATAATCGGACCCGAGTCTTTTCATCTCTCCATTACTAGTTGGGTCAGGACAGCCCACATCTGTAGCAACCCAAAGCATTCCCACTGGATGACTATTCAGTGATCCCAGTGAACTGGGTGACAGTTCTCGCTCTTCAATTCTCAGCAGACAAAGCCCCGCTTCACAAACACACACAAAATTCACTGCAATTTGCATTTTATGGCTCCCTTTGCTAGCATCTGCGGTGGGACCCGGAGGCTGACCACTCACAGAAGAGCTCAGAGTGGGAGATTGACAGATAGCGCAGGCTGAGAGTGTAAAACTTGTACTAGCACTATCCGTGCGGACCTGTCATTCAGTTCCAAGGGATCTCTTCGGAACTGTTACCCAGAACTAAATTCCCTTTTAAAAAACCATCACAGTACCGTGGGATAGGTCTCCCTGAAGTCACTGCCAAACCAGGAAAAGACTCCAAGATTTCACAGCCCATTCACAGCTCACCCACAGGGAGAAGTTCAGTAGGTTAATGTGTAAATACAGAAAAATATGCTGGAACCCAGTATCAGAACAGGAGTTCCATCTGGAAAGACTGACGGATAATGACAGCTTTCTGCTGCAAACACTGACACCATTAATGACCTCCAGACTGAGTCTGCCCCCTTTATAATGCAAAATCAAGAGGGTTTGGGCCAAGATTTTTAAAATAACTAGTGGTTTTGGGTGCCCAATTTACAGCACCTCGAAAGGGTCGTGACTTTCAGAGGGTGGGAGTGCAGCATTTCCTGTAAGTCAGGTCCCGCTAAGGGGTCTCAGGTCGAGTACCCAAAACCAAGGCACTCAAAATCACTAGTTCTTTGCCATCCGCTGATATTCGATCCCATCCGCATCTCCTCCCAGCCCCCAGAGGCCACTGTTTCCACCATACCTTGGCAATGAGGGTAGGAGTGATATCCCTTGCGGCACTGATCACAACGAGGCCCATCGAACTCAGGCCGACAGAAACATCTCCCGCCCGAGTCGCAACCTCCCGGCAGCGTCCCAACGGCGCTGCACCCGCACACTGCAAAGCGGAGAAAAGCCCGTGGGGAAGGCGTTTGGAGCGACATCACCCAGAGCCCAGGGCAAAGCTCACGGTACAACAGGGAGGACATTTTTAAGCCCAAGAGGAGTGTTGGGTGCACTGATCAGTGCTTGAATACGGAGCGTTTGCATCCCTCCACTAGCTCCCCTTTCTCCATCACATCAAACGGTTTCTCTTCACTTTCAAGGCCCTCCATGGCCTATCCCCACCCTACCGACCATCTTGTACAGCCTAGTGAGATGTCAACTCCCGCGTCCCATTTGGCTTCTGATGTATCCACTGCCCACGTGTTACATTTTCACCCGGCTGCCCGAGCCTTGGGAGGAACTCAACATAAACTGCCGCACAACTAATGCATTTTCCTGCTTCAAAACCCTCTCGAAACTCTCCTGTGCTGCAATATCTATGCGGGCTAGGCCGCTGGTGGGCTGAGAGGACTGCCTACTACCACCTAATATTCCTAATATTATGCTAATTATAATTAATGCATAATAATTATTATTTTTTACTTTTTAAAATTTAATTATTTAATAATTTATCAATTAATGCATAGTCATAATATTATGCATTATTATGCATATATTATGCTAATATTGTCCCCATTTCCTTGTTTCCCCCTGTTTTTCTGTAGCCACCTGCTGGTCCTGCCTTATGCCTAGATTGTAAGCTCCTCAGGGCAGGGACTGGGTTTTTTGTTCTGCGTCTGCACATCACCTAGCATAACGGGGCCCTGGGCTATGACTGGGCTCCTCGGCGCTCTGAGACTACAAATAACTAACAGCAAGTGACTAGCTAGACGTGATTTGGTCTCAGGAGGCTGCCCACCGGCTCTCCTGTAAACGGAGGTCCTTCAATTCCAGTCACGGATAATGTGCTTTCTGCCACAGCGCAAATAAATAATACTAAGCCCAGAGGGTAAACATCCACCTCCCCCACCACATCTGAGAAGGAAGAGGAGTTACGCACATTGGCAGAGAGGGTAGCTGAAGTAGCCGGGTGCACACTGGTTACACGAATACCCTTCGAATCCAGTTCGGCAAAGGCACTGGCCGGTCTCGCTGTCACAGGTGCCATCGTACTGGCCAGAGCCTGAACACTGGCACGCTGGAAAAGAACAAGGGGCCGCCGTGAACCGCTGTGCCTGCTAGTCCCTGCGGCACTGGGGGAACAGCCCTGAACAGAGTTTCACAGCCCTGGCTAATCCCAACACCGCACCAGGCCTCCTATTAGCGGCTACCCAGATTCAAACTCTTTGGGGCAGCAAGCCGAGATTTCATGAGACGAATGCAGCTTGGGGGGAGGAGGGGTATCCTGGGACACTTTGCCGGGTGGGGGGAGGTGAGGGATTGGGGAGGGGAATGAAGCCATGTTGCCAAAGCTCCGTTTTATTAGAATTTGTGGCTGAAATGCCTGTCTGTTCCCCGAAGGCCGAGAAGTTCTGCAGGATGGCTGGTGGGCATGGCCCCGGAGCAGCTGTGGGCTCTGCTCTGGAATAAGCCCCCAGATTCAACCATCCTTGGCCTTAAAGCTCTCAGCCCCCTTCGGAATCAGCAAGAAGTGTCTCCTCGCTGCAGTGAAAAGCCCAGGCCTTTAGCTACTGCATCCTGCCTCATGAACAGCCACTCAGCCTGGGCGGAAGCAGAAAGCTTGGGGACGGAGGGATCATGTGGAAGGACCCCCATGGAGCCAGAGGAGGCTGGCAATAGGGGGCCGGGGATGGAAAGACAAGAATCAGGAGTTTCAGGTGTGCGCGGGGGCTGGGGAGAGATCAAGGTGCTTTCTCAGAGACTTAGAGCCCAGGGAGCCCAGTGCAGGGTGAGCCCAAGTCTTGTACACCGGCCTGCTGGATGAACAGGGCCACTGCCCTGGGGGCTGCTTTGGACTCATCTCCCATGATTCTGGCCCGAATAACAAAGTCTCCTCTGTGCGAGAATTGCCACTAAACGGCTCCCCTCCCCGCCCAGGATTTCAGCCCGGGGAGCTCACTAGGCATCACGCCACAGGCCTTTGCTAACAGTGTTAAACCCTGAGCAGCCCCGATGCCTCTCAGGATGCAGGAGGAGGAGATCTAAAATAAGCTGACATTTGAATGGGGGAGGATGAGGGGGGAATGTAACCCAGAGTGACCCCTCAGCCATTCAGCAGTTGAAGGAACCGTGTGGGAATGGCTGCACCGCACTGTACTGCCGGAGCCTCTGGGCCCACTGTTGAACTGATGGGGAATTCCTGCAGCGCTCCCCAGCAAGGCCAAGGGAATCCAGCCGGGTCAGGGCTGTTCTGGCAAACCTCAGCAGAAGTCATGGGAATTTGTTACTTGAAGCAGGACTGGAGGAATTCTCCTTCCCCAGCTTTTAGCAGCGCAGCTCAGAGCAGCCGCCAGAGATGTTAAAAGAGCATCAAGAAAACCGGTTTGATAGGCCCCGCTCACTCACGCCGGCAGCCGGGTCCGTAGTGCCCGGGCGCACACTGATCGCACTGAGCTCCCTGGAAGTTGGGTTTGCACACACACATTCCCCTCTGCGAGTCTTTGCGGCAGGCATTCCCTTCCGTCCCGGCGGCGTTGCAATCGCAGCCTGTAAAGGACAGGAACACAAGGCACTTAACAAACCTCCACCGGCGGATAGCCCGGGCTGGTGGGCAAAGCACGAGACAGGGAGCCAGAAACTCCTAGATTCAAACCCTAGTTCTGCCCAGTGACTCTCTGTCAGTTCATATCTCTCTGGGTCTTGGTGGGAGCGCTGTAGAAGGGGGATGAGGCTTGCTCACAGGATGCTGGGATAATTCATTAGAGCCCCATTGCCCAAGGGGCTTGTGAGGAGACCCTAAACCTTCAGATCATCAAGGCAGCTGCTCCAGCAGGTCTCAAGGGCTGGCTCACAGTACACGGGGTACTCCGGTTACCCCGAGGCTCAACAGCACTTCAGAGCTCTACAGAGCTGGGAGGCACGGGAGCGCTAACCCAGCAAACTCACTCAAGCTGGATTCTCTGGGTACCTTGGTCTCCCTGGTCCAGGAAAAGGGGGTGGGGCAAGCGAAGAGCTGGGGAGAGGGAGGCAGAAGGGGGAAGGGGCGGGAACCAGAGGGAAAGAGAGATTCCAGCTCAGCAAAGGAAAACCTGCCTGGAAAATAACAGAGATTAAACTATCAGAGGGAAGAAAAAGGTTATCTGGAGTAACCGTGAAACAATGGAGAAGTCTGTGGGAAAAGCAAAGAGACCCTGAAAGACTGGGGAGATGAGTCATGAGCTTGAGGGGGTAAATTCTACCAGAGAGAGGCTGGAGGGAGAGGAAGGGAAGGGATTCGAGTGCAGATGCAAGACAGATTTTACACAAAGTTTGCTGCCAAGCATTAAACTACCATGGTCACATTCAGACTAGAGGCACATGCCCCGCAAGGCAGATTTGCAGCCGTGGAAGGTGTTGCCATAGAGGATTTAGAAGCTCCCCGCATGCCTAAGAAAATGAGTATGCGCAGATGGAGGAAAAGGATGGTCTTGTGGCTAAGGCATGAGACTGGGACTAAGGAGAACCTGGCTCCATTTCCAGCCCTGCCACAGATCCCCTATGACCTTGGACAGTCTCTCAGTCATAGATTTTAAGGCCAGAGGGGACCATTATGACTGTGTGATCTGACCTCCTGCATAACACGGACCAAAGAACTACCCCCAAGACTCCTGCATGAAACCCAGAACTGCTCTGGTGCCTCTATTCCCCTGCCTGTAAAATAGGAATAATATTATTCCCCTTCCCGTTGCCATGTCAATGACAATTGTAAACTCTTTGAGCCAGGGACGGTCTCTTCCAACACGACTCTTCGGGGCCAACCAGAGAGGGAGCCTGATCTCAGCTGGGGCCTACACGCTACAATGATAATGAACACGAAGAATAATAATTATAAATTGCAATATATGGAATGAGCCCAAACAGACATAAGGAAAACAGTGGGGCTTACTTATTATCTGTCCCGCCGGAAGCACCTGTTGTCCAGTATCATTGTGAGAAAAAGCTGGAACAGCTGTGGGGAGAAAGCACAGATGTAATGTTTGCAATGGCTCTCAGTCCGAGCCCCACACTGGGACTGGCCCCAAACCGAACCGACCTAAAAACAAATCAACACGTGATCAACATTCCTTCTGGATCCCGAACCGTCACCTTCCTCTTGACTTGAAAAACAAGGGGTGAAGAGCCAGGATTTAGCCCAAGGACTGCACTGCCCACTAACCCCCCGCCTCCCTGCCGAAGCAAGGTGTTGGGCTGGTCTGCAATTGCAGGTGTCGCCTGCTGACAACAGTACAGGGAGCAAGGTGCGATGCCCGTGCACTGTCTGCCAAGTTAGTAGCTCTAATTTTAGGCTTCCTGGCATCCTATTCGCCCAAACAGGGTTTCAATCCTTCTGGTTTCTTGCAAACCTGGAGTTGAGGAGTTTTAGCTCCCACACATCCCCGTTGACAGCCCTCCCATGCGAACATGGCACTTACGATAGCAGTGTGGGAAGTCTGTGTATCCCTCTGCACATGCATTGCAGAGCTCCCCGGTGTAATTCGGCTTGCAGTAACAGCGGCCAGTGAGGTCCTCACAGGTGCCATCGGTGAACTCTGAGTCACAGTTACAACCTACAGAGAGAGAGCAGTCACTGGGAGAGAGACTCTCATTCCCAGTCCGGGTTCACACAACCCACGAGATTTCTAATTGCAATAACCAGGCTAGCAGCATAGCTAGAGAGTTTTAGATACATACAGTGCGGTCCCTTTCAAAAATAAAAGGTGTGTCTGTCTCTTTAAAATGGTTCAAGCTGGGCAGAGCTGCTGCAGCCATTTTGGAATCGCTGCATTGTAGGATGTGGCGGGAGGCTGCAAAAAGCTGGGCTCCGCCCCTCACGATCTTGCTCCCAAAGGGATGGCAATTCTGGCCGCATTGCAGCTAGGGCAGGCTCTGCTGAAGATGGCAAAAGCCACCAAACCAGGTGCCTGAACCAAACCCACCAAGACTGCCAGAATGAGCTGGGTTTCCCCTAGAGACGTGCGTAAGCATCTCCTGCTTCGGAAAGTCATCCCCTATTGGGTCAGACAGGGCCACATTTCCACCCCTTACAGGCCTTTGAACATGCATCCACAGCTGACTGCAACAACAACAGACACACACTCCTTCTGCACGAGCCAACGGCTGTGCATGCAAGACAGGTGGCCATGTGCATTTTAAGGATGGCAGGACAAATCGGCCCCTCATGGTCCACAGCACCAAACACCCCACCGTTCGGCAGCGTGGGCTGCTCTCCGTTAGCTATTAAATGAAAGTCTAGAAGCTGCGTCTCTAGCCGGCAGGGCAGCCCCTACTCACGGTAGCAAATGTAGGGCGAGTCTATCGAATGGTCAGGGGATTTATAGTATCCAGGGATGCAGCTCTCACAGTTGATGCCAGTTGTATGATGCTGAAAAACAGTTGAGTAGAAGGACATCGGTTACTCTGTCCATCCGGAAGGAAAACGTGGTCATCTACCGACTACAGTACCAGGCAGCTTCACAACCGGGTAACATTAAGAAAGTAAATAAAGGAAAGAACAAAGATTGCCCAAAACTCCACTTAGGTTGGGTTGAAACTCAGTCCTCGTGAATCCTCCAACAAACCTGCTCTGGGTTTTAGGTCTGTATCAGAACCCAGGAAAATTTTGTTTGGCTTCAGGGTTTGTTATTAAAGTTTCCCAGCTGCCTTGCATTCAGGAAGACAGAAGTAACCCATTTCGGAAAAGCCTGGCTAGTCGTGTACTACACGGATCCCACGCCACTATATGGTACTTGCTATGAAACTCCCAAGTCAAACGGGCTTTTGAATCGCCATGGGAAGACTTTAGTTAGGCGCTGAGAGTAGGGAGAGCAGCATGGTACCGATGCTTAAGCAGGGACATAGACAGTGATAGTATCTGGACCCTGTACATTGGGGTAGGATTTTACAAAAGCACTAGCATTGGCCTAATTCTGCTCCCATTTGGAGTCAGTGGTCAAACTCCCGTTGAGTTCAATGGAAGAGGAGTAAGGCCGATGCCCAGGGCGCACGAAAATCCCACCCTTAACACATTACCCAGGCATTTCCAAGGTTACGCGAACAGACAGGTGCCCACGAACTACCCCACCACTCCTGCCACTGCCACATGCTCCTTTATCCTGATGCCACGAGCCCAGATTTCCTGGAAAACTAACCGAAAACGTGAGAACTCCCAATTTGCTTGTTGCCTGCAGACGAGAACTGCAATTCAGGCTAACAAAGCAACCACAGCAAACAGGATCCCTGACAGTCCATCACATTCCCACAACAATGTGTAATTCCCTCCCCCACCACCGGCGCCCGCGTACCTGGCATTCTATGCAGACACCTCCCCCTTTATACCGGTCACCATCATTTTTGCTGGCCTTGGTGCGATCGACCTCTGGATCATAGTAGCAGTCGTAGGCGTGACCGTTGCAATTGCAAGCTGAACGTATAATGAGACAGGAGCTCAGTGAGTACGTTCCTCTGGGTTATTGATCACCACTCTCCAATGAAACAATGAGCGGATGTATTTCAACTCCCTCTTCCCCACTCCCTGAGGAAGCGAGACTGCCCATAATGCCTGGAGAGGGAGATTTAATGCAAGGCCCCCTCATGAGCTCCAAGAGGGACTGTGCTATGGATTCCTTCCGCAAGCACCCTGGAGTGCAGGGGGCTGTACATGCTGCTCCCCCTGGTGCGACTGGTCAGCTTGGTAAACAAGAGCCATAGGGGAACAAGCTACATTAAGGCATAGTTGCTGGGTGCACCAGATCCACAGCCAGCCAGCACCAAAGAGGTGACATTTTAACTCTCCAGAAAACCAGTTCAAGCCCACGAAATGTTAGGAATGGGATTCTATGGCAGAGCTTTGGGGCTGACCACAAAGCCTCCCACGTGGGGGGTGGGATAGGGGTGGGCAGTGGAGTTTGTTCATTAAATGTTTTGCAATCAGGAAAAAAAAAAAACCAGCCCACCACAACTTACGCTGGCATTCATTAGCACTGTCAGTCGTAGCTGGTTTCCAGGGTAACTGGTTGAAACCCGGGCAGCAACGATCACATGAGCCACCACAGGTGTTGTGTTGACAATCGCACTGCAGCCTGGAAAATGAAAGGTGAGTGAGCAGAGTAACTTCCAAGCCCGGTCACTGAAGGCTGAGAAATCCACTGATGGCAGGACTTGACTGGGGAAATAAACAGAGCTGGCCAGAAAACAGAAATCCCTTCCCAGGAAAAAAGAAAACCCCCCTTCCTCCCCAACAATGTGAAAAGTCTCCAACTGTGATGAAAAGTTAAAATCACAAAAATTGTATTGGGAAGCGACTTCAAGAACAATTCCACTTTGGGAGACCCACACGGCAGCCTGGCCTCTCCATATCTCCAGCCCCGGAGCTGGGGGAGAGGCGGGAAGGCAGAGGGCCATGGTGTTCAGCGTCTGCCGACATCCTTCAGACAGAGAGTGAAACCGACAGGAACCTTCCAGCAGGTAGGAGGGGAGCCATCGTTCCGATTTTCCCAGAAGATGACATTTTTTGCAAAACGCAAATTTTCCCACAGAAAATGTAAATCTCACCAGGAAGCCTGCTCTCGAGCTTTCGCAGACTCAGGAGTGAGATCAGATAAACACCCCACCTTTTCAGTGCTTTTCCACAACGAACCAACCCCAAAACACCAAACCTTCTGGCCATCGCCTACAACTTGCTTAAAAGAAAACAGGATTTGTGACATGTATTCGGGTAACACCTAGAGGCCTCAATCTCCCCACGGTGGGAGGAAACATTCCAAACACACACAAGGAAAATGTGATCCCTGTGTGAAAGAACTTGCATAACCTCTTGGTGGGTGGCTATATTGCATCCCCCTCTGTGCCCAAGTCTGCTCTAGCCCCAGCCACACAGCCTGGCTCTTTAGTCCAAGTTGTAGAGACTTGTGCCTATAGGTCTACAAGTCCCTAGTTCAACTTCAAGATGGGGTCCCTTGCCCATAAAATGTACATTTCAGAGTAAGACCTAGGTATCTATTTAGCCCTGCTGTTTAAGGCTGGCAAAGCCGTCACTTGTCATGGCAGCTCAGCAGCGCCTCAGGCAGACTGTGCTAATGAATTTGGGACAAATGGGCTTGAGTTACAATATTTACAGACTCCATTGATCAAGAATACACAACGGAGGAGGGGGAGCTGGGGCATTTCCTGGTGGTTCTGCCTGAAATAAAACCACAGCCTTTCCCCTGGGAGGGACATTATCAAAGGGGAGGCTGAGCCCCGAACAGCGCTGCAGCTGCCGCCGGATGCTGTTTGAAAACCTCCAAGTGCTGGTGCATCTGGATTTGGCTGGAGCCCAGGTAATTAAAACGGTCAAGAGCCCGGATTGCTGCAGGAAATTGCTGAGCCTGGGGGCGCCAAGGGAGAGCCGGCCAACTGAAGGAGCCCACGCTCAGCCCAAAGACAGCCGCCACCACACAATGGTGGCCTCCCTTCTGGAATCAGCCTGGGACAGAATAAACTACCCTCCAGAACCTCCCGAGAGCAGCAACACCCAAACAATTCATCCCCGGCACAATCGTTTTCTGACTGACCAGGCCTCCAAGCGACTAGCAAATTTAGCTGGCTAGCCTATAGCAGCAGCAGATGGGGATACCCGTCTGATGGCTCACTCTCCCCACTCCTCTCTGCCCCACTCTAATGCTTGGGCATCCGTAACAGGCGGCAGGGACATGAAAGGAAACAGTTGCTCTTATCAGACAGATACAGACAACACTCAGGGTCCTTCCGCAGTCATTTCAACAAGAATATCTGCCATTGTAAATGAGTTTGCTGCTCTCTGATCCTGGCCTGGTATCTGCTTGTTAGCAGGAATCCCTGCCTGGGATTCTTTATCTGTGCGCCTGGCCCACTCTGAAGCAGGTCAGAGCCCCAGAGATGCTTATCTTCTCTCTCCTGTCTTCTGTCAGGTGAAGGGACTATTCCTGACCCTATTGCATTCCAGCCTGTGGAAGGAGAAAGTCATCCTTAGCCAGAGGAACTTCTCTAATGCAGAGCAATTCCATTTGTTACAAGCCTTTGGATTTTAGTGGGTTCCAATGAACTCAATTGGGAGTTTTGCCATGGACTTCAATAAGGGCAGGATCAGAACTCTTGGGAATAACAGGGACACAGTCCAGGTGCATTAAATCCAAGCCCTGTGAAAAACCTGCTGCTCAGACATTTGCACGGTACCAATTTGTGAGGAGGAAGCTGCTGTCCCTGCATCTCAGGGATTTTGATGAAAACCCACGTAAACTAGATAAACAATGTCATCTACTCCCATTTATAGACCAGCAATTGGCTGGGAGCTTCACCCATGGGCACTTCGCCAAACTCTAACTCACCCAACTTCACACCGATTTATGAGGGAATGATGCGGGTCTTAGAGCTGCTGTAGATGACACAATGACCCCATCGGGCTCGAAGTCCACAGCTGCATCTGTTAGAGCCTCACCACCTCATGCAATGTCAAGCTAGGTCTCTCAATGCACCAGCTCCATGTCTTCATGCCACAGAGAAAGCGCATCATTGGACCTAATGATCTCTGCATACCTGCTCTGCTGGGAGGCTACAAACTGCTGCCATCAAAGCCTTTGAAAAATAGAGGAGTATTCCTGCCCTGAAAATTCAAGTTAATCCCATGTCTCTCCAACCACCCAACTCAACTCCATGGAGCTCAGGCAAGGCAAGAAAGAGGAGCTCTCTTCCCACCTCTTCTTCGCAGTTGCAGTTCTGACCATGTCTTCCTTCCTGGAAGCTAAACCCTGCTGGAATTACAGCTGAATTACAGCTGGCTGCCTCTGCCACCACACTTCCAGGGCCGCCTTTATATTGTCTGGTTTGCTATCAGTTTCCAGTGGTGCCATTTGGTGTTCTTCCATTTACAGCCTCTGTTGTCCAGACATATCCCAAAGGGCCTTGCAGATGTTACTCGCCGACTATACAAAGCACACAACTAGGAAACACTTTCCCCACTAGGCAAGAGCAGCCAACTCTGGGGCGAAACGTAGCAGCTGTTTAAACAGCGTGCTGCAATGCTACCCAGCCGTTTGGGACAAGGAGCAAAGACAACAACTATATTCAAATGAAAGCAAGGGGGGGATTCTGGAAGTCAGATTATAATAATGAACAGAGCTGGTGTTTGGGCAGGATCCAACAGGTCTGTCCTCCCCTCATTTTATCCTCCTCTTGGGAGCATCCCCAGCTATAGTCACACTCACTAAGGCCACTCTATGCTAAATAACCACTCTGCACTGGAGCATCTGCTTTATTCTGCAGCACTGATAGAAGACAATAAACACGTCTAGCAACACCTCGTTTTCGAATGAAATCAAGAAATTATCCAGTTCACCTCTTTACTGAACTATTCGTTAGGAGAGAGATGAGTACCCCAACACAGACTTGCTTTTCAATACCTCCTTTGTTTTAATTCTTAGTGGATTTTAACCTTGGAGGGGACCTGCTGGAATTTCACTTTACAAGATCCAAAAACATTACATGATCCGTATGAGAAAGAAACTCAAGCTTCATCGGGTCCAGCTGAATCTACCCAGCCCATTCATGAAAGCAACACAGGCTGCAAACAGATGGCTAAGACTCAGTGCTTTCAGGGTTATCAGAAACTATGTAGCATTTCTAGCTGGAAACGCAGACAAGGAGCGTCCCGTGGGCCAGAAATGTGATAGCTTTGCAGTTCCTGCTCGTTTGTAAAGACTGGCAATTTACACCTTCATAACAATTTTATTTAAAAAAAATAAGAAAGGAAAAGGAGAAAGGAAAAGGAGAAGAAAAGGAAAAAGAAAAAGAGAAAACAAGAAAGAAAAAGAAGAAGAAAAAAAGAAAATTTGGCATAGCCAGTGCTCCCTATGAGTGGGGCCAGGCAGTGAGTCCCTTACTCCCATGGGCAGTTCCACTGATTTTATGAGACAAATATGGAGTCAGGCATTTCTCAGTGTGTGTCAAAGAGTCGGCGCTGGGCTCTTGGCGAATTTTACATTCATGGAAGGTGCTTGGCAAGGACCTTCAATGGAAGGATGGTCTGACGGATAAGGCCCTGGTCTGGAACTGCAGAGACATGGGGGTCAATTCCCAGCTTGACCACAAGTTTCCCGCGAGACCTTAGGAAAGACCCTTGGTCTCCCCTGTCCCTCAGTTTCCCATCAGCACAATCCCTACCTCACCGGCGTGTTGTGAGGATAACTGGATGAAAAGCTGTTTAGCACGTGGATATTACAGCAAAGGGGGCCACGTGAGTGCCAAGATATAATGAAGGCCTCGGCACTGTGTCTGCTCAGCTACCTCCATGACCCCAGCGAAGTGCTCTGGGCCTAACAGAGAGAGACCAGTGTTAGAAGTGAGGGAGAGGTCAGTCCTCAGCCACTCTGCTAAGGCTGCGAAACTGAGGTGCCCATTGTGATGGCTCTGGGTAGCGCAATGGACCACAGTCTGCTAGGAACCAGACTTCACCCACTAAATTGCCCATTCTTATGGGGCATGTTTCTTAATCTCACTTCAGTGAGGGTTTTTCTTTAAATTAAAGCAATAGTCTCCAACTCCTCCTTCTGCTAGCCACACACATTCATCACTCAGTTTGCACTTCAAGGCCTTGCTTTATATTTTAGATTTTTTCCCTCCCCTTAACAATGGAATGTTTTGTTTAAAACCTGATCCTGTATTATGTTGGAACAAGGACCGTACATGTTCCCTGCAAAACTGGAGAGCTTTGCCTTCCCCTACCCTTTGGATCCAAATGATGTTTTGTCTGTTGCAACCCAACTAAGTGAATCTCTGATGCTTATGTCTAAACATCAGGTGTCAAGGATTTATTTAGTTGTGCAATTTCTACACATAAGTAACCTGCCAACATGAGGATTTGGTTGGGTGTGGGTTTTTTTGGATTTGGGTTTTTTAAAAGTTTTTTATCTTGTACTTTTGTCTTCTTCTGTAATGAGGTGAATTGTTATACCCAACTAGACAACAGACAGCTGTGCAAAGGAGACACAGAGGAGAGACAGAGGAGAGAGAGAGAGAGAGAGATCTCAATTATTTTGGGGAGGAGAACAAAAAAAAATGAACGAATCACAAAACAAACAGATGGGTTGGCAAGATTTTAGCATTGCCACTGCAGAATGTTTTCCCCTCTCCCCCCCTCCCCACTTTAAAGATGAGCAAGAGGGCAGAGGACAAAACTGTTGGTTAAAGCTAACTTCCCACAGATCATGGAGATGCTATACAAGTGCCTTCTCTGAAGACAGCCTCTTATCCCACCAGTGCGTCCAATGAGCTGGATAACAGATGCTCTCCTGTGCCATCCACCCAATTCAGAAAGCACTTGAGCACATGCTTAAAGTTAAGTATGTGCTTACTATTTTTTCCTGAAGTAAAGCCCTAAAAAGGAAGGCTGAGAATGCTTTTAAAAGGCTTCTTCCTCCTAGCCTCCTCACACGCACCCCACAAAAACAGATGTGCAAAGTTTGATTTGTAGAACAGAAATCCACAGCTCTGGGACGTCACTGAGAGATCCAACACCCTGACTTGACTCCAAGTAGCAGAAATTTCCCTGGGGCGGCGGGGCCACAGAAGCCTTCTCGGGTGTCTGCAGAATGAAACATTTTGAAAACCAGACAGTGGGGTCTAGCTAAGGGATGTGGGCCCACTAACAATCTCTCTCTTTTGAACGACTGCGCCGTATGCAATTACAGAACCACTACCCTATCACACAGGCGAGAACGAGAAATCTACTGGAATACTGCACGGCGGCTGATCTGTGGTATAAGTTCATCTCAGGACATTTGTGACAGAAGTGGTATTGGAATACGGGTCTCTTGCCAATCCAGTTCCTTAATCACAGACGCCATCCTTCCTTCCTTCCTAGCACAGTCAGTTTTAATGTCCCGACACAAACAGCGCAGCTATGGAATTTTGAAACTCTTACCTATAGGGGTTGGTAGGGTCCTTGGCATCGCAGACGTCCGCATGACCATGGCAGACACAGCGCCCTCCAATGCTGATGTCTTTGATGCTGTAGTAATACTGGGAGGGAATGGAAAGAGCTGACCTTAGGATCATTAGGCAGAAGCCACACTGGTGCTTTCACCCTCCCTCTTTTCACTCACGCTGGCAAACTACATTGCATGTTCTCAGACTCCTGGCTGACATTTACCGGGGCTGCAGTAACACCTGTTAGTGATCACAAAGCTAATTAGCAACAGACTGGAGCTCCCAGCACAGCCAAGGAACCAGGTGCAGCTCCAGCAGGTGTTGGCAATGAGACTCGGAGAATAGTTTTTCCTCTGGCCAGATTTCCTGCTTTAGCCATTGGTATGCACCACTCAGGACTGGGTTCACCCAACATCATTATCAGATACAGCTGCCCAAGGATGGAGAACAAGCCTAGAGAGGGAAATCTCAGAGGAAAGGGCTATCTTGTGGCCTCAGTGGGCCCAGGGACCTCTTCCCAAGCCATAAAATATCAGGGTTGGAAGGGACCTCAGGAGATCATCTAGTCTACCCTGCCCCCTGCTCAAAGCAGAACCAATCCCCAATTAAATCCTCCAACAGATTTTTGCCCCAGATCCCTAAATGGCCCTTTCAAGGATTGAACTGAGTTTAGCAGGCCAATGCTCAAACCACTGAGCTATCCCTCCCCCGACTCGCGCACAAGTGGAACAGACCCATTGGGACGTCTCTCCGTTTGGACAGAGAATTTCAAACAGATTGATAGAGACTGTAAAGGGAGACCCTACAAAGACCTGCCTTTTGGACAACACTAGCAAAACAGTTACCTCGCATGCTGAATCCTATCCAGCAGCCCTCAGCGAAAAACCTCGACGCAAGGCACTGACTCATTACCAGAGCCGCACGTTCTACATCACAAATGGGCTATTTTCCAAGGCCCATGGTACCAAACCTACTCCTGCCTCATTAGCAGCTCAAAGTATCTCACCCTCCTGGTCACGGTCGGGTCCCTTAGGGCTTTGCCCATCAGGTGCCCAAGCAGCGTGTTGGTCTGCAGGAAGCGTAGTCTGATATTCGTGGCTTTGGTGAAATTCCGCAGGAGAGGCGAATACGAGAAGTTCATGGCTCCCGGGCGCCCATTTACCAGAGAGACGACAATCTGTGGATGCAGAATGAGAAACACAGCACAAACCTTCAGGCGGACAGAAAATTAAATGCCTCTCTCTGCCAACCACAAACTCTTCCCGACCCTAGTAGATTGAATCAACTCTCTACGAGTTTTGTTCCCCAAAATGGCTGAAATTCAACTGCAGTCCATGGACACAACTGGCAAAAGTAAGCCACTTCTGAAGAGCCTCTACCAGTGTCCAGAAAACCGTAAGAATGATACCACCCTCATAGCCTCTTCAGCTCCTAACCCCTAGGAACTTCACACCAAAATACCCTACCCCAAGCAGAGTTTTGACCCCAAAAAAGGAGAGTTGCCAGAGAGTCTTTGAAGTCCACTAGGGACTTGGCTAACACTATAGCTTACACATGGAACCTGCTGAGATACTACAGTGATGAGAAGCAGCATAAAACACAAACAGGTCCTCTCCCCTTCAACCCAATCGTATGGCCAAACAAATAGGTAGATGTTAAATATAGCATAAGCCAGTCAGTCCAAGCCAGCATTTGTATGGAAGACGGTTCTCTCCCTCTAAACTTGGATCCTTTTATGGTCAGTACTTCTGAAGGGCCCATTCCAGTGCAAGTAACCGTCCATATCCACTTATGTTTTCCTGCTGCCGCTCTTGGGCAGGAGAAAGACTTTAACAACAGCAGAGCAGATGTGAAGTTGGGAGACTCGTAGCACTGTCAGAGCCTCCCACGTGGCACGATCAAACAGCCTCTACGACACGCAGATGCCTTCCGAGCTGAATTCTCCCGGGGGGATTAACAAGATGCTCCCACAAAAACCCACCTGTATCGTGGCCCCAGATCCACAAGTTTACATGGGAACGTGCAGTGTTTTGTCAGCCCACCCATTCCACTTTGCCTCTCTCTGAAATCTAGGCCCTTGCTGCCAAGCTCCAAGTCCTCCAACTGGACAAAACAGTGTGTTTTATAAACAAGAACGTCTGCGGTTTGCTGAACTTTCTGCATTTTACTATGACCCCTGCTGGTTCCAGCACAGTCTGGGGGTGGATACACAGACTACAGTCGTATCTGAACAGCTGGAACGGATCCCCACGTGTACGGCAGAATTTGACAACAGGGTGCGCCAGATTCCTCAGGCCACCACATCTCATAGCCATTTATCAACACTGAAGGAAGCAGGCTTCAGGTCATGCAATTTCCCCCATCACTATGGAAGATGCATTATCATTCTCAAATGCCTGAAGCCAGCAGCCTGGTGACCCTTGCAACAGAGAAAAGTTCAGCTCTGCTCATAATGTCTGGTTCCCTGGATGGGCCAAATGTTTTCTTAGCCCATAGGAGGAAGAAGTGCCTGGCAGTGTAGTACAGAGACCGTCAGCAACCAAGTCTGAGCCCCCCAAGAGGCCCTTTCCACACCATACCCTACATTTCCAGTCCCAGAAGAGTATCTGGAGCGCCTCAGAGATTCTTCCATTTATTTCAGCCAACTGATTCCTCCCCCACCCCGAGCAAAAGAGCTCTCCAGGGAAGAAAGGCCCAGTGCAATAGCTCACCTCTCCGTTTTCTAAAGGCACAATCCTGGAGTATTCAGTCGTGCAGATGGCGTCATCATCCTTGGTAATTCGTTCCACGGTATTCGGGCCGAACCTCTCGATACAGTCCCTCTTGGACGCTGTTTGCCAAAGAGAGAGCAGAGCGATAAGGGACGAGGAGAGGTATGGCCCAGACGACGTTTAAACCAGCACGTCCCAATAAATGCCAGCGGGCACCACCTCTACACAGAAGAAGCTCTGCATTAAAAATTCACGACATTTGAGCTATTGCCTCTCCTGCCATCAGCTTTGCGTCACTTGACTCCTACTCCTCCACATACCTTCCTCTTCAAACCACAGCGACGATGAGAAGTGAATGGGGCCACAATTTGAGAACACACACCGAAATCATGCCAGAAATCACCAGAGAAGAGTATTTCCTAGAGTCAGTGTTTCATAGGTATTACGGTGAAAAGAACCACACTGATTACCTAGTGTGACTACCTGCACAACACAAGCCAGGGAAACTCACCAGTCATTTCTGCATCAAGCCCATAATGTCTTTTTGAGCTACAGGAGTCCATTTAGAAATATCCCAGTCATGCTCTAAAGACTTGAAGTGATGAAAAATCTGCCACATCCCTAGGTCAAATTGTTCCAGTGGTTAATTACCCTCACTTACATCTTCTTTCTAGTCTGAACTGGTCTGGTTTCAGCTTCCAGTCACTGGATCTTATGAGGGCTTTTTGCTATTAAAGAGCAGGTTGCTATCAAGAAAGCTGCTCCCCCTGTAGGTATCTGTAGGCTGGGCTCAAGTCATGCCGTAACTTTCTCTTGGATCAACTAAATAGATCAAGCTTCTTAAGTCTCTCGGCATGTTTTCCAGACCTTAGATCATTCTTGTAACTCTTTCATGTACCCTTTCCAATGTTCAACCCCTTTTTGAAGCAAGGATACCCGAACTGGGCACAGAATTCCAGCAACTGTTTCATCCCTGCCATATACAGAGGTACAGTAAAACCTCGATTTAACGGACTAATTCGGGCGACTGGGTGTCCGTTAAACCCAAAAGTCCGTTATTTAATAATTTAAAAAAAAAAACCAGCCTGCCCAATTAGTCCTTAATTCGAGGTTTTACTGTACTTCCCCTCCGCCAAAAAGCCACCGATTTTTTTTTTTAAATAAAACGAAAAAAAAAAACCTGCCCTGGACCCCCATGCACCCCGGCCCCAGTCCCCGCTGGCGACCGGGGCTCGGGGCTCCAGGCGCCGCCCGGGGAGCGCGGCTTGATCCGCGCTCCCCCGGGCTCAGGGCTCGGGGCTCCAGGCGCCGCGCTCCCCGGGGCTCGCGGCTTCAGCCGCCGCCCGGGGAGCGCGACTGCAGCTGCCGCCCGGGGAGCGTGGCTTGATCCGCGCTGCCCGGGGCTAGGGGCTCGCTCCCCGGGGCTCAGGGCTCCAGGCGCCGCGCTCCCCGGGGCTCGCGGCTCCAGCTGGCTGCCGGGACCCGGGCGGCAGCGGGGAGCCGGCAGGCAGCCCGCCCGCTGCCTGGACCCAGGCGGCAGCCGGGAGCCCGCAGCCGGACCTCCACAAACAGATTTCGGATGCATCGGACTTTCTTAAAAATTTTGTCCGTTGCATCCAAAGTCCGTTAAATCGAGGTCCGTTAAATCGAGGTCCGTTAAATTGAGGTTTTACTGTAATATCACCTCCTCCTGCTACTACCTGGTATTCCTCCTGTTCATGCCGCAGACCACCTTTATACAAAATCCTGAAACACAATAATCCTGGAGTTTGTTTAAACACCAAGGAAGGTGGCAGATAGTTTACAGAGGAGCATAACTAAGAGGAATGAGAGAAAAATCAAGAGGAGAAGTATTTAGGATGAACAGAAAAATATAATCCAAAAACTTAACAATGAAACGACTAGCATGTGGAACAGCCTGCCGAGGAAAATGGTGGAAGCCTCAATATGGGATACATTTCGAACAGGACTGTACAAAGCACTAGACTACACTGTGAAGAGCAAAATGACTGTACCCAGGGCTCTTATCTTCCACTCCTAAAGCTTGTGATTATTGGTAAATAAACCAGAAAACTTAAATCACGCAGAACAACCCACTTAGTGACAGCAATCCAGAGCTCCTGCCACTAAGTGGCAATGCAAGGCTGGCCAAAAGCTAGAGGACAATCATAGCTGGTCATTAACTTCACTGGTCAATTGCCGCACGCAGCCATGGAACATGCTTTTGGAACGGAAGCCGACAGCCTGGCATGAGGTTCACAGGAGCCAGGACACAACTCTAGGATGCCAAGCATTTCCTTGCAGCTGGAGGAGCGTCAACCCTCCCCATGCACGACCGAACAAGCACATGCCACAGACTGGACAAGTCCTGCAGACATTCCTGAAGCTCTTCTGCCCTTGCGTCCCCTGAGGACGCTTTACATTCCATCGCCAGCAGAGTAAGTGGGAAGAGAGCCACACCGTTTACTGTTGCCATTAACAAGAAGGTCATTTCCTCAGACTCCCTTGGAATTAGTCACGTACCTGAATGCTCCGGTAGCTGAGACTCCGCCAACACTGGCAGCTCATTAGATCTCAAACCAAGTAAACTATAGGAAACATGTACTATCCAGTGACTAAGGGGCTGATTATGCCATCTTCCATTTACTATAAAACATCACATGATACCACCCTCTAGGCAACCGCCTCTTAGAGGAAGAACCATGAAACTTTCTTGGCCATTCCTCTGAAGCATCTGACACTGGCTACTGTTAGAGGCAGGATGTTGGCCTGGAAGGGCCTTGGGTCTGGTCCAGTCTGTTCATGGCAGGGTGGCCATTTGCACTTGACTAATCTGATAATATTTAGCACTTACATAGGGCATTTCATCTGATGGCTTCAAAGTGTTTAGCCAAGGAACAGGAAGTAGTGTTATTAGAGCTTCTTTCCCCATCCCCCCCAAAAAGGGACACAAATTCTCACCTACATATTTATCTATTTCTCCATTCCTCCACCTAACACAATACTTCAACCAGCAATAATCACTGTCTCCGTTTTACAAATGGGTAAATTGATGTGCAGAGAAGAGAAATGACCCAAAGTCACTTGATGTGAGAGGGAACAGGGCCTGGCCCTCGCTTCTGCAAGCTGGATGGGCAAGCGGGTGAGCACAGAGCTCCACTGATGTCAAGACAGCAATAGTGGCTTTCCGTCACCTTTCGCCCCTGGATTCTGAGGGTGCCAGGGGCTGATTTGGGGATGGCGAGACTGCTCTAACTTGCATCCTGACTCCAGTGGACCCCCAAAGACCCTCTGGCAACCCAGAATAGTCAGAGTGCAGAGCGATGTGGCCACACCTTCCCTTTGCCTGGTGGGGAGCATACGGGGGCTGCTTTGCCAGGGCTGCTGGGGAGATCAGGCTGGTTTCCAGCCCCCTTACGCAGCCAGAGCAGCAGAAAGGGGGCAAGCCGCAGCCCAGACTCAGGCCCCAGGTCCCTGAGGGTCTGTCCACACTGGGTCTGAACCTCCCAGGCTTGCACTAGCAGGACTCGAGCTAGCATGCTAAAAAATAGCAGGGTGGACATTGGGACTCCAGTGGAGACTCGGGCTAGCCGGGGGCAGCTGGTCGAGAGCCTACACTGCTGCCCAAGCCGTAAGGGGCACACTGCTATTTTTAACAGGCCAGCTTGAGCCCCACTAGCGCGAGCCTGTCTGCCCGGGCTGGGAGCCGGCTCGCAACTGCAGTGTAGACAGGCCCGAAAAGAAATGGCTGCGCTATCGACTTCTTGTGCTGTGCAGCCTCTTCTGCCCTGGGAAATCTGTAACTACAGGCGGGGAGCAAAAAACTCGCTTGACAGGCTGCACTGGGCGCCGCTATCGTGAGTCAGAGGAGCAGGTGGAGAGGCCTTTGAGGGGGTGAGGGGAGCTAAAGGAAAATGGTAGCTAGGAAAGAACAAGCACAATGAAAAACGGGGCGATTTGACAGGAGTGTCTCCTCTGCTGTGCACAGCAAAGGGGGCTGCATCAGCCCGAAAGAGTATTTACAAAACTAGGACAAGCGAGGGAGGAAACTTCAGGCTGTTTTATCTACATTAAAAAAACAAAAAAAAACCCTAGGATAAAGCTTTTTCTCCTCCGCTCTGAGAGGGAAGCCCACGCGCTGACCCATAAATGCCAGGGCAGTGAGTCTTGCTAGGGAATCCCAGGGGAGGGTATCTTAAAAGCACCTTTCCTCACCAGGTTTGTGGACTGGTTTTAAACGCCAGTTGTAAATCTTAGCTCACATCTTTTACCAATTACTGCCAGCGCTCTCAGGAGAGGCCAGCTGCTAACACACGCCTGGTGACTTGGCAGAGCTGCATGTGTCTGAGGACGATAAAATTGTTTCCCACGTACTCTCATAACTAGGGTTCTACCAAATTCACGGCCATGAAAAACACGTCACGGCCCGTGAAATCAGATGTTCCCCATGAAATCTGGCTATTGTAGGGGAGAGGCAGGGCTAATGGCACCCTGGCTGGGGGTTTCTACTGTGTCCCAGGCTCCAGATGCTAGTCCTGGCTGGGTCAGGGAGGGACGGGACTCCCTCTTCCCCCTGCACACGGCACCCCAGGAGTCAGGTCAGACCCACCTTCGGGAACCTCCCCCAGCTGCAGGAAGCTCTGCAGCTGCTGGCTGGGAGCCCAGCTGTAAAGGCAGTGCTGCTGCCAGCAGCGGCACAACAGTAAGGGTGGCCGTACACCCCCCCTCCCCCCCCTCCCACACACTAGCCTTGCTCCAGATGCTATATCACCACCCCCACCCCCTTTGGGGTTGGGATCCCCATGATTAAAACACTATGAGATTTCGGACTGAAATAGCTGAAACTGTGAAATTAACCTTTTTTAAATCCCCTCACTACGACATTGACCAAAATGGACCGTGAATTTGATAAGGCCCTATTCGTAACAGCAGGGATGAGGCTCTTCTTCCAGGCACAGACGGGATTAGAGACAATGGAGCAGCGATTATCCTCCACCGTCACACCTCGCTGTGGTGGCAGCCACTGATAAGCGAATTGGGCCCGCTCCTGCAAAATGGAGTCGCTAAAGGCTTTGCTCTCTTGCCCTCTGTCAGGGATCGACGTGATGGTTCCTCGCTGGCACTGTGCTGAACAGGGCATTTCTACAGCAGCCATGCTGGTGAGGGGGTGGTGGTGGGCAGGGATGGGGGAAGGAAAGGCAGGCTGCAGGAGCGAGGTAACTTCTCATTGGCATTACAGAGCTACCATAACCCGAAATAGCATCTGCTCCACTGGGTAAACTCCCAGCTGCTCTGATCCAACCTTTAGTTCTGGCAGCAGTAAGTTCTGAGGAAAGTTCCAGGTCACCTGCTGTATTAGAGCATACCACTCATTTAACTCCTCCAAACCCGGGGTCAGAGTGAATTCCCATACAAACAGCAACTCAGCAACGCAACCCATCCCTCCCGGCCCTTCACTGCCCCACACGGCGAGGCCAGCATGAATTAAAACCCAACTCCTCCCATGGCTGCTATCGCCATACTTACAGGCGAAGTACTGCCACGGCTCATAGGTAAGTCCGAAGTCAGTGGATCGCTCCAGCACCCAGAGGTCCGGACGAGGGGAATTGGCAAATTTGATCAGGACGTATGCCACATGGAATAGCTGAAAGAGACAAGCATGTGGTTAGGTTGGTGCTCGAGGCAGCATTAAAAGGAGAGAGGACTGGGGTGACCCATGGTGGCACCTGATCCCCTCCCCTCTTGGAAATAAAGAGTGGAGCAAACCTAAAACTCTGCTCCCAGGTGCATCACTATGGACGCTGGACAGAGCCAGGGCTAGGGCAAGACGTTCTCAAGATGGGATGGGTCAGATTCTGGTTATATTTATCACTGGGGAGCTGTCTAGGACAGCATCTTCCCAGCTGGAACGGGACTGAATGCAGCAGGGCATTATCCTGCACACTGTTCAGAAAGTCCAAATTCACCCTATCGAAATTCAAAGATCTGCCCACCAAAATAACCACTCCCAGGCAGCTCCTGCATCACAGTGGGAGGAGACAAGCCACATGCTGGCGTGGGCGGGACAGCCACCCACAGTATATCAGCTCTGTGCTCTGAGGACTTTCTTCTCCAGGGCTGCGGATCGCCACCTTTTACAACCACCCTGGTTGAATGCTTAGCGCTCTCATTGGGTTTCTTGCAGTTCACAGTGGCAATAACTCAAAGATGGAAAGCCCGAGGGCTTAAATCAGTAAATATCCTCTTTAAAAAAAACCCCAGGGACAGGCTCCAGCAAAGCGTATGTTCCCCAGTCTGATAAATCAGCTGGAATTTACATGGGGGGGGGGGGTCTGATAATGTTCAGTATGAGAAAAGCCTCCACAAAAACAACATTCTCTTCCTTCTGTTGCTCCTCAAGTCTATCCGGTGATGCCAAAAGATCCTCTAAAGAGATTTAGAAGATTGACCCCAGTACTTATCTTCTCCCAGTCCTTAAATCACCCACAACTCCCACTCAGGTCAATGTGAACTGAGCACAAATGGAGCAAAGGCGCCTGGGGCAAAAGGAGCTACACGATAGTTAAGGTAGCATTGGGCTGATGTTTAGGCTCCTCAATCCGTACTGCTCACAAACAGGCAGTGCTAACAGTCGGAGTCACCTGTACCTCCCACATGGGCTTGAACCTGGAGTCAGGCAAATGTTTGGCCATGAGATGTGCTCAAGAAAGGCTGCGGGGTACTGGGAAGCTTTTACCCTATCCATGAGGGAGCAGGTGATGCTGTCACAGGCTGCTAGGAAATATCCATCTGGTAAATATCTTTCCTTCTGACTGCTTCTTAAACAGAGACCATATCCTAAAACCCCTGTCCTTGAGACTCGTACCGTTCCGTGCCGGTCAGCCCTACAACCACCCAACCAGAGACAGCTGGGTGCAAGCAAAACCCAGAACAAGTTCAGGAGAGCAGGAGGAGAAGACCATTTCGGATTCGGCTCGGCTATTGCATTGGGCTACTCCCAATTAGTCCGGACACTGATTTATGCAGCCACATCCTTGCCAAGAATGAAATAAATATACTCTTTGGACAGCTAAAATGTCAGTGCTAGAAAGAAACAAAAGCTCAAGCAGAAATTCCCTTCCCCAGCTGGCACCGGTTCGCTCCAAGAATCCCCACTCGGTCATCCTGTCAAATGGTGATATTTACAGGCAGACGAAGCTCTCTTATCAGGCAAAATTCTTAGCATCAAAAACCACCACAAAGGGCATCTCGCCCTGGCAAGAGGGGTTGATTTGCAGTTCTGGGGTCCCTTCAGGTTCAGGGCTGGCACAGTCTGGGCAGCCGACCTGCCAAAGCCAATGTGCGTCTACTTGACTAAGAGAAGCCATCTTGAGGACTGGGAGAAGAACGAAGCCTCCGTGCCCATTCAGTCCTTCTGCTGAGACTGCCAGCAAGGGAAGGGGCCCAAAGTTGTAACCAGCATGTTGCCATTTTCTGTGCACTGTTAAGTCCAAGCGCCAGTCACACGCCCAAGCCACACAGTGGCCGCTTGGCAATTACCAAGAATCACCTGATTTGAAAACAGCTGTAGCCTGCCACAGGTAGTTTCTTAAGGGAGAAAGGAAAAAAGACCAAGAGAAGAGGCAACCAAGTCTCCCAAGCTGTTCATAAAACATCCTCAGGAGAGAGCAGGGTTTGGTGGGCTCTGACACGACCGTCCTTATGGCTGTGGGAATGTAATGCAGGTGGGAAGATACTGTCTTGATAGATGGTCCAGGAGATTGAAGTTTGGGCTGCTGCAGTGCCGGCTTCCCCAGCAAGGGCTCTTGGGGCTGGCCGAGTCCCTAGCCTGCCCCCAACCGAGAACACAATGCCAGAGTTAGCGTTCAAGCTTGCTCCCTTCCTGGGGGTTAGGCTTTATTGAGAGCTTGGAAAGCACACCACAAACTAAACTTTCACCTGAACTGTCCTCTTCCTGGGGCTCCCATCAAGACCCTCCTCTGACTCCACCCACCGCAGCAACCTTAATGCCGGCTGGTAGCACCTGAATTTCAGATGACTCCTCAGAAGAGCCCTGCACTCCTACATACAAGGTTCGCCATTCTGTCCCTTGCCTAAACCTTGTCCTGGGTGGCTTGTTGCCATGAGTAAGAAGATACGCTCATCATCTCTCGATGTTCCTTCAGTCCTAGGCCCCTATAATCCCTATAATGGCCATGGCACCTTTGGAGGACAAGGATACCTGCTCACTGAGAATCGGACTGAGACCGTATCCATTTCCCACAGGCAGGATTTGAGCTTGCTGCCTATAAGTAAAAAAAATCTGGGGCAGATCCTTCAGCTCTGCCGAAGACAATTTATATCAGCCCCTCTATAGCCCATTGCCAATATCCAGCTCATTCCCCCCCAAACCTCCCGTATGACTCAGTGTTCCCTCGTTTAAGACAAACCCCTTCAAGTTCTCCCTAAAGCCCAAATAGCAGAGGAAGCTGGGGGAATGGCCCAGGGGAAATGCACACCAATTAAATCAAAGTTACGTCTCAAACAAACGAAGACTTATGAATGGGCCCCCCAGCAAAGCTGCGCATTACCACTGTGAAAACAGCACCAAAGCTGAAAGATAACACACACTTTTCACATGGCCAAAGCTAAAGACCTGACCTAGATACAGGCCCAAGTTCCTCTCTGCAGTTCATGCATTTCCAAGGCACGCATGGCTAAGATAGCACCGAGGGACAGCGTTTTGTGACCACTAACTCTTGCAACCAAGCTGTTATTCATTAGTGAAGCCCCAAAGGCCAGGCTTCCAGTCAGCTGCTTTCGCTCCAAGATCAGTTCTCACAGGTTTACATCTGCTTTTTGGCATGGGAATCGTGGCTGAGTACCAGCCAATGAAGCTATGCATTCCCCTTGGTTATAAATCCGTCTCCAGCTTTATTCTTTGGGGGATAAATGAATGTTCCCACTGGAATGCGGCGTTGCTATGGCTTTTGGCTTGACAAGACTGGCTGTAGAGTTTCAAGGTATCCAGAAGCATGGATAGGTGCTAGGAAAGCTGCTCTGTAGCTCGCAATTCAGAGAAAGAGACTGCAGAGTTCTCTTTAATCAGTATCCTCCTGCACATGAGACAAGCACAACACAGCAGGCTGGGGAACTAGGAACTCCCCAGGTCTAATCCCAGATCTCATGCTGAATTGCTAGAGCTTTGGCAAGTCACGTGGGAATCTCGTGTTCAGAGCTAGTGAGTGCCCACGGCTCTAAGTGAGATCAATGAGAGGGGCAAATAGTCACGGGCTCTGAAAAATAACACCCATGACTTCCTAGTGCACCAGCTTCCCCATGTACCCAATGGGGATAACACCCACCTCATTGGGGACAGGACAGGGATTAGTCGTCATTATCATTTATCTGAGAGTAACACCCGGGAGCCCCAGTCACGGACCACGACCCCATTGCGCTCGGTGCTGCACAGACACAGAACTAAGACTGTCTACCTCAAAGAGCTGACAACCATCTAAGTATAAGACTTCAGTACAAGTCCATCCGTAGTCATCCCTTGTGTGACACAGCCTGTCAGTGCTGGTGGGAGATACAGTAAACCCTCGATTTAACGGACTTTGGATGCAACGGACAAAATTTCTGAGCAAGTCTGATGCATTCCTGATCCATTTCTGGCAGGCTGGCTGCCGGCTCCCGGCTGCCGCCCGGGTCCCAGCCGCAGGCGGACTGGCTGACGACTCCCGGCTGCCGCCCAGGTCCAGGCAGCAGGTGGGCTGGCTGCCAGCTCCCGCCTGCGGGCGGGCGGGCGGGCTGGCTGGCTGCCGGGTCCTGCCTGCTGACTGCCGGCTCCCACCCGAGTCCCGGAAGCGGGCGGTCTGGCTGCCGGCTCCCGGCTGCCGCCCGGGTCCCAGCAGCGGGCGGGCTGCGGAGCTGCCGCCCCGACCCTGTGGCGGGCGGGCTGCTGCTCCGACAGCTCTTTTTTTTTTAATTATTAAATAACTGACTTTTTGATTTAACGGACACCCCCTCGCCCGAATTAGTCCGTGAAATGGAGGTTTTACTGTACTGTCTTTTTGTTCCATGTCTGCACAGCCCCTAGTACAATGACCGATGCTCTGAGGTGCTACACACTACAAACAATACTTCATTAATAATGAGGGACAATGGGTGGATACAGGCAGACAGAGGCAGGGCAGCCCCAGGAAACAACGAGACGATACCAATCGGCATGACAGGCACTGGTCTCAGAGCACTAGCTCAGTAATGTGCTTTAGCTTAAAGCACACATTTTCAGAAGGGTGTCCCCCTGAAAAACTGGGCCTAGAAATCCTGAGGTATCTTATCCACTGTATCTCATGTGGGACACCTGAAAACACTGGCCACTTTTGAAAATGTAGGCCTAGCATCCCTTAATCGATCCCTGCCTCGGTTTCCCCCATTGTAAAACTGAGAATATCCATCTCACAGGGATGCTGTGACGTTCACTCGAAGGAGACTTCATACTGCAAGCAGGAAACTGGGAGCAGCTAGCCTGTTCTACTGAGGCCATGCTGCTATTTGTAAGTGAGCTAGTCATCCAAGATACCTTGCATATGCCTTCACGTGCCACAATATAGACACACCCAGAGTGTTTGTAAATTGCTTTGAGATGCGTCCAGAAAAGGTGCCATTAAGGGGGCAGCTGCTTTTATTTTCCATGCATAGTCTTTTTGACACCAAGATGTGTGTGTTTCTGCCCTTCCATTCAAGGAGAATGGGCTGACGCAAAACTTTAAGAACAGACAACGTTGGCATCTTCGGTATTTATCTCTATTCCCCCCCCCAGAGGTAGCCAGCTCCGCGGTCACGGGCAGCAGACCCCTCCCAGCACCCCATTACAGCCGATTCACCGCTCTCCAATTTCACGCTGGGAAAGTAACGTCTGACGGGCATAAAAGACCCAGCCTTGACTTACGAGTCATCCTTGTTCCCTGCTCCAGTGTTACAGCTGCGAAGCCCTGCACTCCTGGATGGTATTGATTACACTGCAATCAAATCAGTGTGTGTTTGTGTGTGTGTGTGACTGTGCAAAAATGTTGTGCAGCTTGACTCAGAACACCCTCCCCCTCAACCCCACGCCTTGCTTAAAGTGAAAATGACAACGGAAAATGAACACACACTCCTGGCTGCAAGCTGTATTGTTCCAGAAACATGGGAGCTGTCACCATAAGTAAGGCAGGAGGCCCGTGATCCCTGACAGCCACCCCTTACGCTCGTGGGGGGAAAGGGTTTACTAGTCTCGGTCAATCAAAAACCAGCTGAGCCGTTTTGCATGCATGATGCACAAACCCACCACGCTATTTCTCTCTTCTACAGAAACACATTTGGGACAACTGTACCCACACTGCTGAAAGATTGTGTTTCTACCCACACGGCTGGTAGAGTTTTTCAGATGAATCCCACTCGCATAGGAAGGGCAATGTAGCCGAGCCTGGGCCTGCTGTAATGGCGAGAGGAATTTTACCATATAATGTCTTATGCCTCCCCTGCCATTTAAAAAGAAAAACAACATGAAAGGTAAGACTGAGGTCCTAGCACTAAGATCGCCTTTTAGTATGAGCCACGGTGTCCTAGCAAAATCCCCGTTCATGTATTAACATTCCGCCTCTACATTCCCCCTGCACTTTCAAAATCACACAGCAGTCTTCCACTGCTTAAGTTAAACAACTGTGTAGCGTTGCATGTACTGCTTCAACTTCAACAACTGCTGCTCTCCCCTTCCCCTCTCCCCCCAGAGCTGGCTGCACTTTACTAGCAGGATGTAGTGGTCCCTATGCTGTATATCCAATCCTCACCAACCCCACGTGTTACGAGGCTTAATCAGCATTTATTAAGCTAACTGAATTTCTACAGTATATTTGCATCTGAGTATCTCTAAACATCATTACAGCTCTCTCGCTCTCTCTCATATTCTTGTTCATGTTACAGAAAATTTATAGGATTCTGTGACCTTGGCAAACCCAGACACTAAACTGTGACAGATAGCTCAGTGCTATGGTGGGACATCTTGTCAAACCTGATGGATTTTAGCCCTCCTAATTTTATGAACATGACAGCCTGCCGGAAAAAAGAAAGGCAAAATGACTGTATCGAGTACAGATGTTGAGAAGGTTATAAAGATGGTAAAGTAGCGCTAAAAATGGAGAAAGGAAGCTGGCAAGAAAATCCCTTTCGTTCCATATTTAGTCCCAATATATTTCTGCCCAACCAATATAGAAAGAGAAACTCAGTAGTCTTTTTCCAGAAGCTTTATTTAGCTGATATTCAGATGAATAAAAACCTCTATACTCCCAGAGTCCTGGCCAAATTTTTTTCTTGCCTAGAGAAAAAGTGCCATGTTTAATGCACATGCTCATGTCTAAAAAAAAACCCCAAAAAACAGCTCTCCTTGCATCTTGCAAATATTTTAATGAGTTGGGGGTAAAGATTCAATGCTATAGTAGAAGCTTTGGTGACCTGGAACACACAGTGGTCCAAACAACAGCAAATACGGATAGCACCCATCGCCTAAGGGAGAGGATTGTGTGTGTTGTGGAAAGAGCTGTGTGAATTTTTTTTCAGCAAATATTAAATTTGCTAAAAATATATATATATATATATATATATATATATATATATATATATATATATATATATATATATATATGAATTTTTCAGGACACAAACTATTAGCAACTTTGGGGCAAACAACAGTTCTAGCTTTAAAAAAAAGTGATTTTTCCCCCCCAAAATAATTGTAGCTATTCGTTTCAACCTTCTCAAAATGAAAGATTTTTCAATCCAAAAAATTTTTTTTGTTTGTTTGTATTTCAGTTCAGTGAGGGGGAAAAAAAATCATCTTTGCTTTTAAACAAATCATTTCCCACCCCCCCACCCCCTGATTTTTCAGTTCAGCCCCAAACCAGAAAAATAATTCTACACAGAGCTCTACTTTTGGGGTGGAGCAAGGGAGAAAAGGAACAAACTGAGCAATACTGAAATGCAGTCACATTATGCACCTATCCAAGCGCCTCACCCTTCAAGAAGTTGGTCTCACCACAGCTTGGCTAAAGATTAACCCCGCAAATACTGGGACAATCCTTAAGGAGCACCAGGTAATGAAGGAAGTCTAGGGAGTACAGTCTGGACAATCACACTAGAGATCTGGGTTGGGTTTATAGGCATTAATTACATTTTTGGACTAGGAGGCGGCCACCAACTTGTCCATAACACATAGTCACTATACCATGACACAATATGGATGTCTTTGCTCAGTGAGGTGCCAGGACCAGGATGATAGTGGTGAGGATGGGAGGTTTACTGGCAGAGTGGAGGATGAAGCCTGAGCATCATGTGTAGCACGGGTGAGGGGTTCTTCTTGGACGGAGCAACTAATTTACTAACAAGACAGAATGCAAGGGACCATTTGCCTAGTGCTATGCAGCTGCTGCAGCAGGTAAGTCTATCAGACAGTGGGACCCTTCAAGTATGCTGGACAATGTTAGATTGATACTTAGATCACATCAGATGTGCACAATCCTTAGCAGAACACAGCTCAGACTGGTCCCTGACCTGAGAATCAATATGACCAAAGGAGAAGCCTTGAGGAGAGGAGCAGATAAATCATCTCAATGGATAGCTAAATCAACAGCTGGTTTTTAAGGGAAAATATGAACAAGGTGGAAGATGCTCAGCTGACAGAAACTGGGAACTCGAGAAGGGGCTGCACCCAAGGAAACTCTAAACTGAAAATGGGAAACGGTGATGATAGAACCAACTGACTCAGGGTAGCCTTAGATTTCCACTGTGGATCTACCTCACTTAGGCTAGCTAGGGCTTGTAGACTTCTGCAGGACATTTTCATGCTCTGTTCTGCCTGCTACATTAGTTCTTGATGGATGGCACATATTTTTTTAAGAGCAATGACATTAAGAGCAACATTACGTAGGTTTGGTGGGTGGAAGGGAAGCTCTGGGAAATCTTTAGCCAGGAAATCATGACAGACACTGGTGCGCTTTAATTAGCAACCAATTTTCTTTCCAAATAGTTTAATATTTTTATCTCCGACTGAGGTTGCAGTTACCAGTTTTGAATCACAATCATTTACAGGCCATTCAAATGCATGAAAATATGGAACAAGCTCAACGTCCTAGAGAGGATGAGAAGAAGCCAAGCAGCCTTGTCCATGATCAGAACCGCACTGAACTGTCCTTCCAACTCATTAGTCCTCCACCTGACAGCGCTGAGGTTTGGATGAGTGAAATCAGCACACCATGAATCAGCAGCAAATCCACCCGCTCTGGAACCATAAATTCTTGGGGCTGAATTAGCAACTTCCTGTTTGTCCCTCAAATGTGTAAGAGGCACAGGCTGTGTTTAGAGATAGCAATTGTTAATAAGAAGCTTTTTCTTGCCCTCCCCTCGCCTCTGCATGGGGATTTATTTTGTAATAGCTGTTCCCGATTAACTCAATGTGTACTGGATTAAGCTCATTCAGAATCAAATGTTCTTCTTCTAGAAGAAGAGCATCGGCAAACTGTGTTAATCAGGAATAGTTCATCTCCTTTAAATTCACACAGTGGTCGGACCCTGCCGTGTAAACACACATGCACACATACTCTCTCACTACTGATTCTCTCTCTTACCCAGAGCACATGCTCCCTCTCAAATGTATAGGTGCGTCCAAATCCCATGACAGAAAAGAATGTGGCTTCTGCCAACTGGAAGGCAGGGATCAGTTCACAGCAGTTACAGGATTTGGAAAATGTAACTCGCTTTTAGGTAAGAGAAATTATCCCCAGTTAAGTGATTTTTATGAGCAAACTTTTAAAAGCAACCACAAACGCTCTTTACAGACAGTTGCAAAGTCCACTGTAGCTCACCCTGCCTTCTGCCCATACGCACAAAACCCTTTAATGTGCCTCATCCCTCCCAGACAGAAACCAGAACCACATTCCTCAGAAGGTGAGCTCCTTCTTATCTTTCTACGATAGGTTAATTATGGAGGAATCTAGCCAGACTGAAATACAGTCAAGACTCTTTTCCTCTATTTCCAGGAGAGAGCTAGGGATTCTATCCACACTGAATATTGCTGTCACAGTTTCCGTGGCTTAGCATAAGGAGAGGAGTCTTTTTACTGCTAGGGCTTTGGTTAGGGCTCATTTGACATGCTGGAGGGACAAAACTCCCTTCCATGAAAATACAAGGCTTAGGGGCAAAACTGTGCATAATCCATCAAATTCCCTCCACACCCTAACCCCCACAGTTAATGGCTCCTTTTCCCTCTTGAACGCAATGGCATATGGCGACTTCCCCAAGAGAAACAGAGCACTCAGATCAGGGAGGAAAGACATGCCCATGGGCTCCGCAGTTCAACAAGGACTGATCCACTCAAATGGAACGAGGCCTCTCGCCTAAAATTAGTGGGAAAAGGGTGCGACTATGAACAATGGTCCCAGCACCCTTACCAGGCTCTTCCCAGCCCACAAGCCCCAGGGTACTTACTTTGTTTCCCCAATTACTATTTAATAAGCAGCTTTTATTGCTCCCGCAGAAATTTAAGAATGCTGCTGTGCTCTTAACAATATGGGCTTTGAAGAGCCAAGAGTGTTTCAACAGGGAGAAGGGATAATGGGATTTATTGGTCTTTGCCAACTTTCCAATGTGCCGGGGGGTGCTACCTGCTCAACCCCTGGTTCTGCCACAGGCCTAGCCCGCACTCCACCCTTTCCTGCCCCTCCCGAGGACGCCATGCCCTCACTCCTCCTCCCCCCCCCAGCCCACACCAAGAAACAGCTGATGGGTAGGTGCAGGGAGGGATGGCATGGGCGGAAGGCGCTGCGGGGGGAGGCTGCTGACATATTACTGTGGCTCTTTGGCAACGTACATTGATGAATTCTGGCTCCTTCTCACGCTCAGGTTGGCCACCCCTGCTTTAAAAGAAAAACACTTAAGAGCATGAGACTTGTGTGCCTTAAAAAAACCCCACACGATATCAACACAGATCTGAATATTTAAATTGACCTAGGCCATAAAGACTGATCAGTTCCTTTTCTATAAATTGCTGAACCCAGCCTAAGACAAAGTAAAGCATTTCCCAGCAAGAGCATATATATGAATTCCAAAGAACATGATGGGTTCATTCATTATTTCATACACAGGATTCTGTTGTTCTTCACAGCAGCTTCTCTCCCGGGGAGTCGTTCTACAGATCAGTGCAGTGAACATTTCCGGCCAAAAATACTCCGAAAACTATCTGCAACACCTGCCTGAGCAGGGACAGATCGGTGCCATCATAGTTCGGCTGGGTGAGCCTGGACAGCATTAGGTCATTTCAAGTCCGTAGGAAGTTTAGTCTCCCAGGCTACATTTGGCAGGGGTGTTTGATGTACAGCCATTCAATCAGCTGACCCTTGGGAGAACACAGGGAGGTGTAAAACCCTGAATAGCCTCCACACAGGCTGCTACTTCCAGTGGAGTGCAGAGGTTAGATTTGTGGCTGTCACAGGGAAGAGTGAGGTTACAATGAGTGTCGTGGGGGTGCTTAATTACATGTATATTATACAAAGAATCACCAGCAGGAGGGGAGGCGGACGCCCTGATCCCACAGATGCTGAAGCATGTGCATAAGTTGGCATACAGGAGGCTTATGCTGAGCTGAAAATTAAATGGTCTTTGTTTGCCAGACACTGGCCATGTAAGTCTCTGACTGCAGCCAAGCAAATGAGCGCCAAAGGCAGCGGCATAAACAATTGGTCACTTTTAAACATGACTCCAGAAAGAAAAAAAAAATAGCGCTCAGAAACACTGTTTATTTCAGTGCAGCTTTGGAGGGCACTAATGAGATGTTCTATTTATTTAGATACGTACAAACATGCCTACCGCAAGGGGCCTTTCATTGTAAATAAACAATATAATCCCATAAATGGAGTGAACTAACAACTGCACCTACCAGCCTCAAGCCAGGAAACAGCCGAGTGAAGACAAAAATCAGTATCTGTCCCTTATCAGATGTGTACGTGTTTCAGGCTCACAGTGCCAAAGTGTTCATCTTACTGTGGAAAGGTGAAACAGGTCCTGTTCACTTGCTCTGGCACATGACTCCTTACCTCACTGGGATATAAGGGAGGGTCTCTAGTGAGAGGATCTAGGATGCAGGCTGAGCTGTCCAGAAGGAGGAACCGTAGGAGCAGTCCAGCCCAAGGAGAAGGCTGGAGCATAAAAGAGATGGGTCCTAGGTGTATCCTAACGCTGCCAATTCAAGCTGTTTCAGATCAAACAGTTGCAAAGTCGAGAATTCTTCATGGAGAACGCTGTGCTGGCTGCTCCTCCCTTTTTATACTGAAGAGGCCACTGCTGGCGCAAATCCACCAACTGCAGCTTGGACTGAGAGGTAATATTAGTCTAGAAGCACGAGCCCATGGGCTGGCCAGTCACATAGGATAGTTTTCAGCCTGGCACCGTGGTGTTACAATTTCCATGTGTAATCTTCTGCAGACACACTGGTGTGGTAGTGGGTTACCAGTCTGATGTGATAGCGTTATACACATATTTTGCACTGGTGTAAGTCATTGTACAAGGGCAGGCCACATCGACTTGAGTCTACTGGACTTACACCGGTGCACCAGGATGGAATTTGCCCATTGAGTGCATTCTAGGCCGGACTCTCCACTGCCCTGCACCCTGTGCAAACAGGTGGGGCTAAAATGCAACCAGTCAATACACTCCACTTACTCCCATAAGTGGTAGCTTTTCCACTAATAAGACAAAGAACACTTGTGGCACCTTAGAGACTAACCAGTTTATTTCAGCATAAGCTTTCGTGGGTTATTGCCCACTTCATCAGATGCACCCTATAGCCCACGAAAGCTTATGCTGAAATAAACTGGTTAGTCTCTAAGGTTCCACAAGTGTTCATCTTATTTACGGATACAGATTAACACGGCTGATAATTTTAAGATTTTCCACTCTCACTTTGCACAGGTGCCAGTGATATTGCAATGTACAATCCAACCTAGAATCAGGCCTCCTCACACCCCAGTAGCTATGTGGGGCGGTCTCCATTTCCCAGCCGGAAAGAAAGAACAGAGCAATGAATTGAGTTGCTCGAGATTCAGGATTAGAACTCGAGTCCTCAGCTCCCATGCCATACTCGATCTAAGGCTCCCAGCCTCATGACTAGGCCCCCAGCAGGGCTCAATGGATTCACAGCAAAACCAGAAATCCCTCTAATGCAGGAGGTGGGAGGTTTGCTATACATTTGGAATGCAGCCCAGATAAAAGCTGGGACCAGATCAAAGCAAACTAGACAGTGGAAACAGGATTGACTGTCAAAAACATGAAATCTGTGGTTTTCATAAGAAACCGTGTGAGAAATGCAGTTACGGCTGAGGTTTGCTTTGACATGTGGGGTTTGTTGGGACCCCAAAGGCTATGGGGTGTAACTGCCACTCCATTCAGAACCCCAAGTGTGCAACCATCAAATGGACTGATAGCAAAAATAATGGTCACAATAACAGCTGTGATGTGTGGCTCTCCAGCGGTGTCACAGAGCTCCATCTTAAAAGGTCTCCTTCACAGCTTTGGGACAAGGGGGATGCACGTTCCCTTGAATGAAGGAAAATCGTGGATTACGCAATCAGTCATAGTGCATTAGTGTTACACACACAAGTGCATCAACAGGGCAGGCTAAAAGCAGGCTGTTCAGCTGGCCTCCGTCTGGGGAGGGGTTAATGTGACTTGCTAATCTTCCCGCTCCCAAGTGTTATGTCTAAACTGTCTGAAAAGGGAAGCGGGAGGTTCGATTTACAAATCCAGGAATGTCAGGTGACAGTGGCCTCTCCGGACAGAGTCAGCCCCGTTTGGAGAAGGCTGTAACTGGACAATGCTTTTTAACTTCTAATGAATAATCCTTCAAATTCTCCAACTTCTGCCCTCACCACCCCAAAGCACCTCTAGCCCTTTTAAAAGGGCATGACCCCTTTTCTCTTCTTCTCCCTTCCCCCACCCAAGACGAAACAGCTGCTTTAATCCTCTTGCAAACATCAGCACTACCACAGAACAGCAGCTGCAGTAAACCCTTCCTCCTCCGGACAGAATTAAAGCCACAGATAATGACTTACTAAGATTGTGAGAACCATGAGGAGTCCTTGTGGCACCTTAGAGACTAACAAATGTATCTGGGCATAAGCTTTCATGGGCTAGAACCCACTTCATCAGATGCAGAGTGACAAGTATAAATATACAGTACATGAAAAGATGGGAGTTGCCTTACCAGGTTTGGGGGGGGGGGGGTCGGTCAGTGCTAATGAGGTCAATTCAATTAGGGTGGATGTGGCCCTTTCCCAACAGTTGACAGGAAGTGGTGAATATCAGAGGGGAAATTACTTTTTGCAGCGCTAAGGAGGCCAATTCAATCATGGTTTATTACATTTCCACTAGGGAAATCCTTTTATAGTTATTACTTCAAAATGGTTATTAATAGATAACTACTTATTTTATTTATTTCTATATTGCTGCAACAACTGGAAGCCAAAACCAATTTATAGTCCAAGGAAAGAAAAGCAGCTGAGTGCTCTATGGGCAGATCCAGTTTTATCTGGACTCCACAAGCTTCAGAGACTAGTTTTCCACTGAGAGTGGATGAACTCAATTTTAATGCCAACTTGATTGTAAGGAAGATTTTCCATTAGCTTCTTGAACTGCTCCAGCCTACGCTGGCTTATTTTAGAGCATGAGCTCAATGTCTGATGAGCAACCCTGAATTGGAAGGACACAGACGGACATCCTCCATTCCCAGGATGGGGGCTTAAACCCCTTCCCAGCAAACCTCAGGGTGGCAGTAGCTGGAAACAAGCCAGTTCTGCCCTTATAAGCCCACTATGCCCTAGGTCCAGGATGGTCACTTCCCAACACTGCAATGTAAATTCGTTTCAGAATGAGCTCATGAATCCCAACACTAATCAGGGAAGTGTCTTTTCCCCTACGCCCAGTTAAAGGATCTGGGCCCATTTTGCCTAGCAAAGAAAGAGGTCACACATAGTATAAAAGTGAAAGCTAATCCTCCCCTAAGAACAAAACCCTCACGAAGATCTATACATTTGTAACCCACACACCTCCTGGGTGTGTTATTCTGTCCCCTCTAGCGGCACAGAGATAATTTATAGATTAACGAGCGCCACAGTCTTAGTTAAGGGCCATGCAGCTTTTAGCTCCTGCAGGAGCAGCTCATACACTAAGCTCCAGAGGTCCCAGATTCAATCCTGCCCACCGACCAGCATCTATCAGCATTACACACAATAATTGTTTCTATTTCAGAAGCCCCTGGAAGCCCCAACTAAGATCGGTGCCCATTGCGCTACGAACCACACAAACGAGCACAAAAGCCGCAAAGAGCTCACAGTCTAAGCGGACAAGACAACACATGTGATGGGAGGCAGAGGACAGAGAAATGGAGTGACTTGCCTGGAGCACACAAACGCAGAGCTGGCAGAAAGCCTCCCGTTTTAAAAATTTTTTGACGGGGGGGAAATAGACTTTTTTTGTGCAAGAATTGTGAACATTTCCCAACTAGCTCTAAACAGCAGGTCAGTGCAGAGCTAGGAATAGAAACAGGGTTTTACAGTCCAGTGCCCTGGCCTTTGGCACATTGTCATGGCAGCTGAAAATCAAAGTATAACACATTTTGTAACTTCTCCATTCCTAGGATAAACACCACGAACCGGGAACCGTTTGGAAGACCGGAGCTGCAGTAACCTTTGTGTACCTAACCGATCTCTCAGCAGTAGTAAGCTATATGGAATGCACAGTGACCTGGGATAGGAGCAGGAATCGGTACCTAGAGACCGTCTGTTACATCACTGAGTCCATCTTCCCACAAGAAAAGGATACAATCCCCGCCAAGAGGGTATCACTCAGAGTTCACTGGTCAGCCTTTAGTGCGGTTCCTGCTCTTTATTAACTTCTCAGGAGTTTATTTTAAGTAGCTCTCCATTGTGTTTGGTCAATTGTTTATATCCAGCTGCCTGTACACTGGAAGGCAGAGAATACGGTGTTCACAGTCAGGCAGAGAATACGGTGTTCACAGTGATGGATTTTTATAACAGAATCCATTATTTCATTACACATCCGTGACAAAGCCTGTCATCAAAACATCTTGCATTCCAAAATGCAGATGCGTGAGCTTGCTAAGCTGCACACCTCCCAATGTTTCTAGCTGGTAAAGCAGGTGGGGTCCTGCCCCCAAGGGGTGAGAAGCTGGGGGGTGGGGGGTCAGGTGCTCATCCAGGGGGAGTTGCAGAACGATCCCGAGCCCGCTCCGCAGCGCCAGCTCCTGACCCATAGGCCTGGCTGGGTTCAGTTCCGGATGTGGGCACTGCAACCTGGTTGCTGATGCACCAGGCTTAGGTTTGGCCTGACCCTTCAATGAGGGAGTGGCCAGGCCAAATTTGAGAGAGTAGGGCGTTCCAGGTTACAATGCTGGGAGCAGGGAGTGGAGATCAGCCAGCCCAACTTCAGCCAGGACAGGGGGTTTTGTGGGTCAAAGCAGGACAGTCTTGCAAAACTCAGCTGTGTGGGGAAGTCTGAAGCAGCAGACCTGCACTTTCTGAACAGCCAGAGTTCTGGACTTCATTGCATGATATGTGTGTTTCAGCCAGGCCATTTCAAGAAGCCACAGTTGGATTTTTAGTGGGGGGTGATTAAGGCCCTAACCTGGCAATATACAATTCACAAGCAGATTGGCGCCTCCGCACACAACCCCACTAACTTCAGCTTGCACCATCATTTGCAGGACCAGGGTCTAAACACTAATTCACAAACTGTTTTATAAAATTCAGGAGGAAATCTCAAAGGGGCCCAATGGGTATGTAAACAAACAGCTGTTCTCCCGGAGCTAAGTGCTCCCACATTATCAGGCAGGAATTTCAGAATGCTGAGAGGGACAAAATTCCAGGGCTTCCTTCAAGTAGAAAACGGTCCCAAATGAAGAAATTTGGCCTGACCTTTAATACTGTTCCATTTTTCTGTACTGCAACTAAAAAAAACCACACATAATGGTCATCTATTTTTGCACAGCTTCTGGCTGGAGACAGCAGAGCCTGCTAAAGATTCTCTTCAGCATGACAGAACCAATAAGTGAGTTGATATAATCACTGGCACTTAAAGTGTATTCATAAACTGTATAGACACACTTGGACAATTTCCCAGTGGGCCTTTATTGCTATTGAAAAAGAAAAATAACCAGGCAGGGTGACTGCAAGTTATCCACATTGATTAGCACTAACTGAAGATCTAGTCCTTCAGCTTGGAGGGGCAGCATCTGGGTCTTTTGTGTGTCTTGTAAAGTCCCTGATTATACTCTCAACGCTAAGCAAACACAGCATATTTGAGTTTGCTGTAGGGAGACCTTTTGAGTGCCAGGTTAGTGTAGAAGGCTGTTTAAAAACAGGCCAGGAGAAAAAGGGAAGGGGAGGACAGAACTCTTGAAGGGGATAAGCATTGAAGAGGAGATAAGCAAGAGCAAGCCACAGACTGCAATGATTTGGGAAGGGGAGCAGGTAAGAGGATCAACTGTTAGACCTTTAAGGGGGAAACACCCCTTCACCCCCTCACCCCCCCCAAAAAGCCAGATGCATTAGGAAATGATCACCACGGGAGCAGTGTGCATAAACCATCCTGATAGAAGAAAGGGGAAACCCACTGATGAAGCCGGCAAGAGACTGGCAGAGAGAACATGAAGCCTGCCTGGGTTTGGATTTTATTACAAATTGAATGCCCAGTTTAGGTCTCTCAGATGGCTCATGAACTCAGGCCCATTCAAATCCAAAGAAAGCATCCACACAAACACCTGGGAAGGGTGACTACAATTTCACACTTTTCTTGAGCCCACCCAGCAGACCTGTTTAGAGAGCGCTTGTTAAAGCAACTCCCCCAAGCCAGACAGACCCATGAATCCATCCCCTTAGCCCTTCCCTTCGCCTGCATTCTTTAAGAGTTTCTGAACTGTGGTAACATTGAAGGAGAAAACCAAAATTCAAATGTGCATGAAAATCCTCTCCCTTCAGGTTAACATCCCTGTACTGATAGAAAGCCAACTACCTAACAAGTGAAGGGGGGAAAAAATCAAGATGAAATGTCCAGCAGAAGACTGATGGATTCTTTCCCTTTGAAGAATTCAACAACAGACATCACAAGACTGATTAGTGGAATGAGAACGCAGGGGAGAGAAGGCAAAGAAGGTTATGGGAGAGAGCCCTAGTGACTAACCCAAGGCTAGGTGGAGATGGATCCATTTAAATGGACTGAAGTTTAATTAAAAACCAAAGAATGATGTAATATGCATATGTCATAAGGTGTTGAGCATACTGAACTTGTATCCAACAAAGCACTGCTCCAAGCTAAACACATTGGAAGTTATTTCAGGTATGCCACAAGCCAGCTCCCCTGTATGGAGAGGGGTGGAGACTTAAGTGCCCTGCGGGGGGGGGGGGGGGGGGGGGGGGGGAGGGAGTTAAGACTTCCTAGAACTAGCCTGCTAGTTCGCATCAGAGCCGCTTCAGGCTTTTATTCTCTTCCTTCCAAGCCCCTTCCTGCCTTAGCTCTAAAAACTCTTTTAGCAATAGTGATTATGGTGCAAAATGGAAAAGGCCCAGGAGGTAGGATCCCCCTCCCCCCAGCCTGGTTATTCATTGGAAAGCTCACAAAGGCACAGTGGGGGGGCAGGTGGGGACAGGAAGAACGGTGATGGCTGCTGGGTTGTTTGAATCTGGCACCACTTCCTGGACTTTTGTGCCTGTTTTTTAGCTACACAAAGACCGCAGGTACCTAAAGCAGCTTGTTCGAGTCAGCCACAGCCAGAGTTTGCTTGCTCGCTCCCCATCATGCATCTCAAACCAGGTGACTATAAGCTCAGCTTGGTGAAAGAGAAAGCAGGAAAGGCAAATTACGGCCTCACTTACACACCAAATATATTCAAGTTTAGGATCTTATTCGACATCAATTGCAGTTTGCCACATATGTGACCCGGCCTTTGCTTGATGATGGAACATGATCAACATCCTGTCTGTATGACCTACTCCAAGTGTATTGTAACACCGGTGCCGTGAGCAGGCTCCCTGAGTCTGTGGGAGTGACTGGGCCACAGGTCTCCAAACTCGTTTCCGGCTAGTTGGAACTGGTATCCTCCTTCTTTGGGCCCAAATTAAAATGCCCTACAGAAATATTTTCTAGAGACTGTCCTTTCAGGTTCTTCACACTGGCTCCAGCCATCTCCTGAGTCGCGTCACCCAGCAAGGTGATCCGGACGCAGATAAATTCCTACATGACAAAACTGCCCATGCCCTCCAGATGAAGACAGAGAGGAGGTGGGTGAATATAGAAGGGCAGGTGGGAATGGAAGCCTGAAGAGCTATTCAGGCTGTGGCAAAAAGGCAAGTGAATCACCTGCATCTGTGAAACAACACGGTTCTGCTAGTGCCGAAACCTTTAAAAGGCTCCACCTCTGGCTCCCTGGCTTGTCAGAATTCAGTGGACAAGTGACACCCCCTCAAGGGTATTAATGCCTCCAAGATTCTCTGGTCCTCTCGGGCTTCTCCGTGCAGTGTGTACTATCCATAGCGCACGTGATTCAGGTGCCAGCTATGGGATCGCTACAAAGGCCTCTATCTGTACAGGAAAAAAGTGCTTAAGACAGCAGAGGTTCCATCCTGAACAGAAATATAACCTTTCACAATGAAGAGATGACTGGAGTGATAGGAAAATAGCAATTTTCACTGTAAGCACCATTCTGCACCAGCCTGTGTTCTTTAAGCAGCTACACCCTGTGTTGAGGGACAACGTGAGGGTGGTAATATCTTTTACTGGACCAACTACATAGAGTTCTTCCTCGGGTCTGGGAAAGGGACTCTGTGTCACAGCTAAATACAAGGTTGAACAGAGAGTTAGCTCTGTGTAGCTTGAAAGCTTCTCTCTCTCTCTCTCTCTCTCTCTCTCTCTCTCTCAAACAGAAGTTGGTCCAATAAAAGATATTACCTCACCCACCTTGTCTCTCTTAATATCCTGGACTGAAGCGGCTACAACAACACTGCATAAACCCAGAGGCCAGTTTAAGGGCAGAGACCAGGAATAAATCACTACCTAGGGCACTTGGCCAACCATAGACTTTACTTTAGTCAGCTATTGTGAAAATAGCTTTCCCTGGAACCCAGTTAATTGGCCCCCTTTAGACTCATTTCAGTTTTCCATAAGGGGCTACTGTCCTCCTTACATACTTACTTGTTCTAGAAGAACACTTGAGAGTCTTAGCCATCAAAGCTCAACATTAACAAAAGCCAATAGCTAATTAGCCATCACCAGTTTTCATCAGGGGATTCTGAAATGTAAGTGCACTGCTGGCCACTCACCTACTTTGGCTTCATTACAATCTCTTGCAAAGCAACTCATAGGTCATCAAGGCCATTCGAGTTGTGTGTTATTTTTAGGACTCCAAATACTGGAGGGACATCCGGGAAGACTTACGAGTCGAGTCCAATTCCCCCCCAGTGTTCAAGACCAAATTACTCATAACACAAGAGATTAGATTGGCTCCTTATATTCTGCAGGGTCTTTTATTTTGGGCCTTTTTTGTTTGTGTTTTGCTAAACAAGGATGATTAAAAGCAAAGCAAAAACTATTAAGCTCTGTTCTTCCTTGGTTAATAAGGTTATCTCTATGTAATGTCTCACTGCACATTGAGCAAACAGCTCCAAAATTCAGTTTGAGAGCTTCCAAAAGCTCATTCGAATGCCTGTGCTTGGCACTGCAGGGTTGTAAGAAAAAGACTAAATCGATAAAGTGTCCATAAAGTAATACTGTACATTCCTGGGGTAATGTGAAATGGGTTTTATGCCTCACTTTTAAAGTTTAGCAGAAGCAGTTCTCAGTTAGCATTTTAGGCAAACCTTTAGGGCTGTCAATCACAATTAATTCAGGTGATTAACTCAAACAAAATTAATTATGATTAATCACAGTTTTAATTGAACTGTGATTACCAAATGAATTTTATTAAATATTTTGTATATTTTTCTAAGTTTTCATATATATTGTAGCCTGAGTTGTAATTGACATCAAAGTGTATATTATTTTTTATTACAAACTAGCGAAAATACCCGACGTTGCTCGGGTCCGTCGGAGGTGGGGAGGGGGCAGAGAGCTGAGCGAGTGCGGGGTCCGTTGGAGGGGAGGGGGGGCAGAGAGCAAACCTGACACCCCCACCTCACCCCCCCGACCAAACCCGACACCCCCACCTCACTTACCGCTCGACCAACCCCGACTCACATTTTCACCCCCCCACCCAAACCCAACACCCCGTCACCCCCCTAACACCACCCCCTGACAAACACCCACACCTCACCCCCCGTAGACCAAACCTGACACACCCACCTCTTTCCCCCTCAACCAAACCCGACACCCCTACCTACCACCACAAACAAACCCGACACCCACACCTCACTTACCCCTCAACCAATCCCCCTCCTCGCCCCCCGAAAAAAACCCAACACCCCCTGACCAGCCCCAACACCCACACCTCACCCACCCAGACACCTTCCCACCCCCCCAGACCAAACCCGACACCCCCGGCTGACTTACCCCCCAACCAAACCCGACACCCCCACCTCACCCCCCCCAACCAAACCCGACACCCCCACCTCACCCCCCCCAACCAAACCCGACACCCCCACCTCACCCCCCCCAACCAAACCCGACACCCCCACCTCACCCCCCCAACCAAACCCGACACCCCCACCTCACTTACCCTCCGACCAAACCCAACTCGGGTCCGTCGGAGGTGGGGAGGGGGCAGAGAGCTGAGCGAGTGCGGAGTCCGTTGGAGGGGGGAGGGGGCAGAGAGCTGAGCGAGTGCGGGGTCCGTTGGAGAGGGGAGGGGGCAGAGAGCTGAGCGAGTGCGGGGTCCGTTGGAGGGGGGGTATTAGGACATCATAACTATGTCACAGAGAACAGCAGCTGCCCAGCTGATGTGATTGGCCTTTAAATAATTTCACCCCTGGGGGGCGTCAGAGGTGAGATTTGAAAAATTTTCGACTCTTACCCTGATTAGGACCCTAAGACCTATAACTGTACCAAATTTCAAGTCTCTAGCTCAAACGGTGTGGAAGGAGTAAGTGCACATACATACATGCATACACCATTTGAATTTTATATATATAGATATTTGCACTGTAAAAATGATAAAATAAATAGCATTTTTCAATTCTCCTCATACAACTACCATCCTGCAATCTCTGTCCGGAAAGTGCAACTTACAAATGTAGATTTATTTGGTTATAGAACTGTACTGCTAGAACAGGGGTGGGCAAACGCGAGCTACTCCTAACCGGCCCAGAGCTCTAGCTGGTGAGGCTGCTCCGGCCCCTCCTCCACTGTTCCCCCCACGCAGCGCTCTTGGGGGAAGGGGCTGAGTGACAGCGTGTCTGGCTCCGGACCAGACACACTGTACGCTCTGGCGGATCAGCGCGGCCCCAGGTCCGGCTCCGGGCTAGACGTGCGGCGTGCTCTGGCGGATCAGCGCGGTCCCTGGGACCGACACAGCTACAACTACACTGCAGACGGGAACAGCTATGTCAGTTAAAAAAAAACACACCTCACATCCCTAACATAGCTACATGAGGCAAGTTTTAAGTTGAAAGCAGGGCACAGACTCTGCTATTGTGATCCGTGTCCGTCACCTTTACTGCAAGCTGCTGTACATGGGGTTCCATTGGGAAGACAGAACAGAATACAGCGACCCACCTGTTTAATCTTGCCATGAGAACTTTATTCCAGGGCTCAAGGATTCACATTGGCTGCTTACTACTTCTAGGTAAAGTTCAAGGGGTTAATTTTTACCTAAAAAGCCCTACATATCCTGGCACCTTGCTACCTGCAGAACTGCCCCCAGGTGAGGCTGCCCGGAACCCGAGAGACACATTTGGATATGTTATTGTATTTACATACGACTAAGGAGTACAACTCTGCCTGCAGGTGGAATGGGTGCAGCTGGCAGGAATCAGAGCAAGACTACGATTGCTCAGTCGTCAGTCCATCATGCCTGTATTACACACAGTGCCTACCAGTGGCTCCAGCCAGCGGGCTCAGAACAGCCATGGAGATAACAAATGATATGGACACACTTGTCTACGGCACATTATGTTTGGAGATATTTATTGCGGCCCTGATGGGAAGAATGAAACATTTCTGTGTTGGACATAATGAATACCACATTTTCGATATTTAACAGCTGGAAGCTGGGAGGATGGCCAAAGAAAACTTCTGAAAGTATACGAAGGCAACATCTGGGGAGCTCATTCAGAGGGGGTGGAAGTAAACCTTTCCACATCAACACAGGGAAAATTTCAATTACGCTCTGTCACAATTCATGGGCAGGAGCTGATAAGATCTCATCATGGGTGTGATATCAACAGCATGTTTTCTATCTGCTCCTGGCAGCTTGACTTTATAAGGACGAAAAGAAGCTGTTTTCATTTAATGAAACCCAGTAACTCCCACTGGCAGAGTTTTATTAGGGTTTCTGTCAGCCACTTGAATAATAGGGGCTTCACTAATCTTGGCCTCACATCGCTTCTCTAACCGAGATACCCGGCACATTCCAGCTGCTGTAGGATGGGAAGGGACTCGCTCACCCTCCATACGAAATGCAACCATACAGGTTTAATGCTCTCCGGTGCAGGTCACTCTGGCGAGGTCTACACTTGCATGTTTGTCAGCAAACTTTTGACTATCAAAGGTGTGAAGACACGCCCCTGACCAACATAAGTTTCACTAACAAAAGCACCAGTGAAGACAGCGCTATGTCTCCGACCACTTGTTGGAAGGTGGTTTAATTATGCTGGCGGGAGAGCTCCCTCCCGTTGGCATAGAACCGCTAGGGATTGAGATCACATGGCATGACCTGCCAGGCCAAGGTAACACCTCCCCTGGAAGGTCTCACCCCATTAATCCTGCCCTGGCTCACTAAGGCCTCTGTGTTGTGTGCAGGACCGAGGGCAACAACAGAGCAGATTTCAAATGCTTCCTATTTTACAAGGAATCCCCCACTGCCTTCCTTGTGCCCTTCACAGGTTTAGGTTGAGCTTCTCTACAACACCTCTCTTTTGACATATCCCGGCAGGCACCTAACCCTGCAGGAGAGCTGGGAATGAAACAGGATTTCATTCAACTGCCCGTGGGGACAAAACCCTCATCTGGTCCAATTCAGTATCTTGGATGCAAAATAAATCCTTGTGGCTGGCTCAGGGCAGCACACAGCCTAGTTCAAGGGGGAGGGGGGGTGAAGAAGCCCATTCAAGGGGCCGCATTCAAGAGGACGCATTGCCTAGAAAGCTATTGGACTAGACACCAGTACATGTCTATACTGTCTATTCTGTCACGCCGTCTGTGTACACATAGTTGTGACAGAGCAGCCTACCACCACTTTCCAGGCAGGCCATTAACAAGGGAACACGGCTACCTGCCACTGTTGTCTACACACTGTGTGTTCAGGTACCTCTGGGACCAAGGAGGATTTAGAGGGAGGGAGCGCGAGAGAGCGCGAGAGACTTGTCAAATGTGCCTGCCCATTGCTCAGAGTCTTGTTAGTGACCGATGCCTACATGTGGGTATGGTTGTGGATGGGTAGGAAGCCACTGCAGGCTTTGTATTCATAGGCTTTTCTTAAATATCTGGATTACCTGTATTTCAGGAGCGCACCCAGCAATCCCAACGGAGATCAGGGCTCTCCGTAAGCCCAACATCTGCGGCAGCCCCTCACATCATCCACCTGCTACAGTCCCCCAAACTTAGCCCAGCAGGTGCCAACCCTCGGCACCGAAGGGCCTTCCATGGGGGAAGGACGTTGCAGCCCTCCCTGCCTCGGTGTTCTCCAGGACAGTGCCCTATCTCTACTGACTCTCCGGCACTCCCAGGAAATTTCAGCATGTGCACAGGCAGTTTGCTGTTCCCGGAAATCCAAAAAGCTGACAACAACAGGAAGTCTCCACTTCGATTACAAAAAAAAAAAAAAAAAATTGCCCAAGAAAACATTTTCTCCCCCTAAATTTTATGCCAAGCTTCAAATTCCTCAAAGGGTGAATCAGGCTAGTTTGTTTTTTTAAAATACGCCCCATGTTATTGTAACTAATAACAGGAAGTGTCTAAGTAAGCGGTCGGGCAGATCAGTCCCTTAGGGCAGGCTGCTGATGACCATCAGCAGAACTCTGACTTGGGGCCCAAAGCCTGCAAAAATAAAGGGACAGAGGACTGCTGAAAGCCCGGACCACCCCCCTGCACAAATCCCCAAACTAAGCTCTGCAACTCCTGCCATCAGGGACAGATTTCCTATATTGACTCCCACCTCCACCCTCCTTAGCTTAAGTCCCTGGTTTCCTCACAGACTATTTTGTCCTTCTGAAGTTCTTTTTATTCCACAATCTCAAAGCAATTTCCAAATGTTACACCCTTCCAGGTTGCTGTCTCCATGTTACAGATGGAGGCAAGGGTGCAAAGGTTAGTTCCTTTGCTCACAGCCACAGAACATGACTGTGGGAGTCCCCAGATCCTCTGTTTTAGGGGCAGGGTGGTGACGCAGCAGATCTGCAGATGTCACAGTGTATCGGTTAACCAGCCATTTGGGTTGTTTCCAGGCGTTCTAACTGGAGGAATGATAAAGCTGTGATCTTGCTTTATTGTAAATAAAGACACACACGAGGATAAAATGCAAAGTCATTTCATTCTGAAGTCCCAGCCCAAAAGCTCTGATAACCATGACTGGCAACTTTGCCTTTATTCACCCAACTATTTCTTTAAACTGCTCTTTTCGGTCATCTATTCTACATCACACGCTGCCGAGTACGTCATTCTAAGGCATATATACGGTTACTGTCCGACAGACACTACTTTATTTTGTACAGGAACAGAACCAAGATGCCTGGAGGAGAAAATCTTAAAACGCGAGAGCTAAGAATTTCCGGTTTTGCAGCTTAGATGCAACCAAATGGAGAATAATAATAAATAAATAATAATAAATAATAATAAAAGGCCTAGTTTTAGTTTTGGTACAAGGCTTTTAGTGGATAACAAGGGAGTGCAGAAGGCACCAGAATCCAGGGATTTGGAGTGCAGGCATACCTTGAACTCACAGTCTTCAATACAGAGAGAGGAGAGTGTTTCAGGTCACGCCTCTGACCTAGTTTTAAATGCAGCCAGTTTCTATTCACAGAGGACCACAGGGTTCTGATTCAGGGAGGCTGGGGTGTCCATCCTCTTTACAATGCACCTGTTACCCACTCTCCCTTTCAGTAACCTTATCTTTAGCAGTTATGCCATGAATTCATTCACATCCTGTCCAGTGGCTCAGCCGGTTCTGAACCCTAGAGGAGGCCGCAACATGCAAAAGTTAAACAGCTAGGGTCTCCTGATAAGAACAGATCGGGGCAGATACTAACACCTTAGCCAAAACCAAGAGGTAGAGCTGATCAAATTGGCTGACAGGTCTGCCTGCCCATTCCCTGCTTAATAGGTATTTGGTAGCAGATCCACACATCCATCCTAGAAGAATGGAAATTCAAGCTCCTGCCCCTCCCCAGAAGAGAGCAACTCCAGGGGATTTATTACCCTTCAACACAAGAAAAATGGACAGCAATTCAGGCACTTGTGGATATAGTGCAAGCGGTGGATTAGAAACTCAGCATGCCATGAACAGCTGACCTGCGTCCTCCATGGACAGACCTGGGAAACCACCAGCACAGCAGAGAGAAGCCTACCTCATGACCTGCATTGCCCATCCCACCTCCCAAGTGCTCCAGTATTTCACTCTGCCACCCAGACAAGAAAGGAGTTTAGTACCCAACTTTATTTAGGGAAACTAGCTCTACAGAAGAGTTTCCCCAGCACAACTGCTATTGTATCCATATTATTCACCTTTACCAGGGGTGGTAGTGCTAGTCATTTTGGGAGCAGTGCCACGTGAGATTGACAGGAATGGGATCCAGCACCCTTAGAAAGGGCTAGGCAGCATTTATACCCCAAGCCACCTCTGCTCTTTACCAAGGCTGCATGGCCAGACTCGCACCGTAATTTACTGAGCGCCATGTGCATGCGTTGCACTGTATACCTGTCGAAGGCATGGGCCCCATCCCAAGGAGCTTGCAATATAAATTAGCCCTAGATACAGCACACATATGGACATCATAGAATATCAGGTTGGAAGGGACCTCAGGAGATCATCTGGGCCAACCCCCTGCTCAAAGAAGGGCAACTAAATCATGCAATCCCCAATTAAATCATGCAAACAATTTTTGCCCCATATTCCTGAATGGCCCCTTCAAGGATTGAACTCACAACCCTGGGTTTAGCAGGCTAATGCTCAAACCACTGAGCTATCCCTCCCCCTATTAAACATACCTCCTCCCTTAGCCAGCAGAAAACAACCCTTAGAGTAAAATAAATTCACCCCTGAATACTGGGGACTCTGGATTTCTGGCTGACTGGTGGTAACATTACAGCATAGGGCCAGTAGGAGATCACCCCACGATGGAGCTCCCACTTTCAAACCAGTGTGCACACTTGAAAGAGATTTTCCAGCATAACAGAGAATCATGGTCTCTTCTCTTCAGAGCCCAGGTTCCTGCTGTCCCATTTCTAGATAGAATCTTCCTCAAAGCAGGAGGGCAAACCTATGAACCTGGAGAACAGGTGAGCTGCATTGAATCAACACTCGCCCCCGGGGACCCCAGTCTCCTCTGAATGTTGCTGGGGAGGGAAGGGGGCATTTACGGGTTTACAAAGGCAGCCAATCCCCCATTCCCTAAGCTCCATTTACAGCCTCAGGGTGCATTACACGTACAACCACCAGAAATCAAATCTGCTTTGAGAAATTAGATCGTCTCTGTGCCTCCGCTGCTGAGGGACAGGGCTCAGATTCTGCTAAGATCACAGCAAAGCAGACCGGCATCTGCCTCTGAACCTCTCGGTACATGAAATCAATCCACTGCCAGGGTAATAACTTCACCGCCTCGCCTCTGAAGAGTCCTCGTTCCCCACCTGCCCAGAGCTGGCTATGAACATAGACTCCCGGTGGTCCATGCCTTCATTGTAATTGGCGTCTTGAAAGACTTTGCAAAAGAAAGGTCAGAAGATGCCTTATAAACTAAACACAAGTGATACCACCACAGACTACTTGCACATTAATCAAATAGGATGTGCACGAATACACATACCAGCAGCACACAGAGCACGAGCCCAAACCGTGGTGCAGCCCCACAATCCGGGTTTCCCACCAGTAGACCACAAACACACAAGCCTTTCGGTAAACAACAGGGAACTCCCCCGAGCTTTGAGCTGCAAATCTTGCGCTGGGGAACTCACCCCTGCAGAGTGGGTGTGAGGTGTGGAGTTGGTCACTGTCAAATCAAAGCACTGCAGACAACACACAGTGACTGATCCAAAAGGACAATAGGAAGATGAGGCTTGGCGCCTCAAAAATCAGGCATCCACCCCTTTTTCCTGGGGCTAGAAACAGATCCCATATTCCTTTCAACAACCTGACCACTACAGGGCAAAAATCACTGACACATACACCAAGCCAATGCACTGCAGCATGGATCACGTGGAAACTTCTGCAAAGAGACTATTGAATGTTTACTGCAGGGTGAGGGCAGGGAAAGGAAGGGAAGAGAAAGCTCCCGGGAAAGGACTGTAGTTTCTAAGCAGGAACAGTCATTTAGTTACCAGGATAGGAGATTCTTCTATGCCTTCTTCAGACGCAGTATCAAGTGGAACTGAGCAGCCAACATCATATGCACGCCGTGGAGGTTTGCGTCCCTCGCTGTTTGTGTACACCAGGAACATTCCGGTGTTTTACCCACATGAAGAACAAGGACACACCCACACTCCCCATTGAGGCAGGTGCTAGCACGGGGTTTCTCAAACTGGGGGTCGCCAAGCGCTCCCCGGGGGTCCGCAAGCTCCTGCCACAGCCGAAAAGCCGCCAAATTGATTAGTTCCACATTCGGCAGCTTTCCTGTGGACATACTGAGCGCTCTCGGAAGCGCTCGGCATGTCCGCCGAAAATAGCCGCCGAATGCGGAAGTATTCAATTTGACAGCTTTTCGGCGGACATAGAAGGGTTGCGCCGCACTGCCAGAGAGGAAAAAAGGGTCGCGGTATCAGCAAGTTTGAGAACTGCGGTGCTAGCAGCAGGACGAGAACAGGGCTGCAGGGGTAAGCATGGGACCACACGGCATGTTAGGAAGAAGCGTCATCTAGCAGTTCGCACACTAGCCTGAGATCTGGTCTCAGACTCTTCTACCCAAAGACTGAACCTTGGTAAAACTCACAAACTCCCTCGTGCCTCACTGTCTCCTGCATACTGGCATCTGCAAGCGTAAGTAGCACAAGAGTGCAGCGGGGCTAAACGTTCGCAAGGCGCAGGCTGATTCTCAGATTAAAAGGCACTGGAGAAGAGCAAATATATTATTATTCTCAGCAAATACCTGGGGGGAAAAGGACAATCTCTTTTATTTGGCGAAAAAAGCAAGGAGGACAAATTTTCAGTGGTCTTTGGCAAAACCTGACCTAGCAATAGAGAGGAAAGCTATGTTTCTGGTGGGGGAGGGCAGAGCGGAGAAAGTATCTGTCATGTGAAGAATTCAAGGACGCTTTCATACAAACACTTGCTCAATACCCCCAAGAAGTTCTATTTAACACACAGAGACCAAGTGTTTTGGTCCAACCAAAAAGGATGACCTTAAACAGCCTAATTTAGAATCTGCCTGGGAAGAGGTAATGGGAGAGACAAGGTGGATGAGGGACTATCTTTTATTTGAGCAACCTCTGTTGGTGAGAGAGACCGACAGAACTACACCCCTGCATGATGCAAGTGGTACAGCAACGAGGCTTCAGTAAACCATACACGGGGAGAGAGGGAAGGAGTCACTTTGCTGCTTCTTTGGATAGAGTTCGTTGCATCCTACTCCTCACTAGGCCCCACTTGATACCTCCTCCCTGTCAAGGCCAATGGAAACCTGCATTTAATCAGTACTTGCCTAGCCCTGAGTACGTCACAGCCTCAGTGCAAAAGGGAGCAGAGAACTACTCAGTCCACGGTGCTGTCAAGTCGGTAACTGAATGCCTCCTAACTATGTCCCAATGGAGAGATGAAGAGCAAAGGAGAGAGGGCAGAGACAAAATGGAAGGGTTCTTTAGGCTCTTGTTCTCAGAGGTTTACATTTGTTGGTGGATACAGTAGGCATGTCCGATTTAGCCTTCAGGCGACCCTCTCTGCACTTTGCCTTCTCAGCTGCATGTAACAACTTGAAAACAGGAGCGGCCTTCCAAGGAACTCAACTCCCCGGGCCCCTGGGAGGGACCGATCGGCCCATCACGGTTCTCAGAGCTCTCCGATGTCTCCACTCCAGGCGCACATAGTGCCTTCCAGTGCACACACTTACCAGCACAACTGTCTTCCCTTGCCACCCCGCCCTTCAATCCAGATAAGGGGATCCCCACACACTTACCAGCACACCTGTCCTCCCTTGCCACCACCCCTACCCACCCCACCCCACCCCCACCCAGCCCTCAGATAAGGGGATCCCACGGGAAGAACAAAGCCAGAACTTCAGGAAAGGTGCAGTTAGAAAAACGAGCGGTGTGCTAGGAGGAGGAGGGGGAAGCATGTCATTTCGCAGGGGGGGTTGAAAAAGAAAAAGGGCAGCAGAGCTGAACTGGCTTCCTTATCCGGCTCCAATCTGATAAAATAGGTGTAATCGGAATTTCAAAAGCTGCTGGCTGAACAAATAAGGGAGCTGGCTCTTTGTGAGCTGATTAGCTCACCTCAAGGCAGCCCCAGCATAGCAGGCAGAGGGGCCACAGAGCAGCATCTCTAAGGGCTCCTTAGAGAAAAGCCCTCAAGTATTTAAAAATATTGGTGGAGAGGGAGAGAAGAGGCACAAGGGGGAAAGAGACAACGGGGGAAGATTAAAAGCAATCTGCGCGCTCCCCAAAAGCATTCGTGCAGTTCATGTTGGTATGCTGGAGTAATACCATTAATCCTGATTAGTGTGGGTGGTCTTTATGGGGCATGCTAGGGAAAGGCAGAGGAATTCCAGCCTAATGCATTAGGAAGTGCTGCCAAATGCAACCAATGAAGGGGACCCCACTGGAATACCCACGCAACATGGGACACAGAATGCAACTGATTTGCACCAAGGGTTGAGAACCACTGGGAATTCCTGGAGCTTCTGAATTAATGCCTTCGCCATGCACAAACATGCACTAGCTTAATGGTGGGTTTTTAAATGGACTTAAACATCTACCCTATGCAGTGTTGTTATGGCTGTGTCAGTCACAGGATACGAGAGACACAAGGTGGGTGAGAGAATATCTTTTGAGAGAGACACAGTGTAAGCTTGAAAGCTATCATAGTATCTTTTATTGGACCATCTTCTACCACACCCATCGTGTCTCCATCTAGCTAGCCTCAAAGCACCTCACAGTCTCCAATGTATTAGTCCTCCTAACAGAACTGCGAGGTAAGGCAATGCACCCCATCTTACAGAGAACCAAAGCACAGAAACGGTAAGGCCCAAATTTTTAAAGGTATTTAGGCACCTAACACCCATAGGTGTTAAACACCTTAAATATCTTTAAAAATCTGGGCCAATATGACCTGCCTACGGTCATACAGGAAGTCTGTGGCAAAGCAGGGACCTGAGCTCAAATCTCAGAGTCCCAGGCTGGCATCTAACCACTTCTTCTGGTACGGTGTTGCCAAATCTCATAACTTCAACCTTCGTCTTATAACATTTCGCGTTTTTCTTTAAAGTCTCCAGTCAGGGAGTTGCTGCATTCACGTACAATGAATCCCACTGCACAACCATAGACATCTGGGACCTGCCAGAAAGGGATTATAAGGACGGGTATCTAAGGGCCAACTGCAATTTATCATCCAAAGAGACAGGGCTCCTAAATTGGCATCTCAGCTGCTATCCCAGGTGACAAGTTAAGCCAGGAATAATAACGATATTTCAGTCTAGCACTAATTCTGCACAGAGAGCTCCCCAGGCTCCTTAACGAGGCGTATTAATTTTTCTCACTGTCAGGGGCCAAGCAAGAAGTTTAAACGTTTTTCCTTCGGTTTCTATGGTAACTCTCAAACACATTTTTAGCGTATCTTATCAGCATACTGCCAGTGGCAGTTTTAAGAGCCTCCAACACGTTGGCCTTTGAAATCCTGAGGAAAAGCTGTGTGCATACTTTGCTGAGCAGAACTATGGGATGTATTCAATGGGACATTCCTGTTGTCTGCCCCAGAACAAAGAACATTTCTTTACTGTACATTTTATGTGTTATTTAAGTGACAGTAGTGCTGATCAAGGCTGGTGGGTAAGGCAACATAAATACACAGGATAAAATATAGTCCTTGGAGCCAACAGATGATAATCTAACTAGATAAAATAAACAAAGGAAGCATCTCCATTTTACAGCTAGGGAAGGAAGGCAAAGAGATTAAGGCCTAGCCTACACTCAGAAGTTTTACCAACACAACTTTGTCAGTTAGAAACTTTGGGGCAGGGCCTAGCTTTCTGTTTTGTGTTTGCACAATGGGGTTTTGATTTTTGACAAGGACTCCTAAGCACTATAGCAATACAAATCAACAATCAAATAAAGAGAATAAAAATTGTCCTAGCGCATTTATACTGGCAAAAGAGGGAACTGGTATAAGGTATACCAGCAAAAATGTGATTTTGCCAGTGTAAACTGTATCTTCCTTAGGTATACCTATACCAGCGTTTAAACCCTTTGTGTAGGCACAGGCTAAGTGACTTGCCCAGTCACACAGTAAGTCTCTGGCAGAGCCAGGAACTGAACAGCAATCTCCTGAATCCCAGTCCATTCACTGCCTTAACCCAGACCTGCACAACATGCGGCCCACCCGGGCTCACGGTGCAGCCCGCGGGGGGTGAGTAGGGGTGGGGCAAGCCAAGCAGTGAGGTGGGAGGGAAGCAGAGCTGGGCAGGCAGGAGCAGCGGGGGGAAAGATGAGCTGGTTGTAGGGAGGTGGGGGGAGCGCCTGAGGAACTGAGGGGGGATGGGGGTGAGAGGGCTGCGTTGTGCTCCTGCGGGGCGGCGTGTTTGGCTCTGCGCTGAGCCAAACACGGTCCCCCCTCCCCTGGAGTAACGCCGCTGCATAGTAGCGCTCGGGGGGGCTGCGTTGCGCTCCCCCCACCCCTGAAGTAGCGCTGCCGTGTGGCAGCGGTAGGTTGGCTAGGACGTGGGAGTCCTGGGGGGGGGGGGTCTGTCAGGGGGTGGGAGGTTGATAGGCGTCAGGGCAGCCATGGGACAGGTAGCAGGATGGGTTGGGGTCCCGGGGCCGTGGTTAGGGGCAGAGGGGTCTCTAGAGGGGGCGGTCAGGGAGCAGGGGGGTTGGATGGGGCATGGGATTCAAGGGGGTGTGGAGGTGGATAGGGGTTGGGGCTGTCAGGGAGCAGGGGAGTTGGGTGGGGTTCTGGGGGGTAGTGAGGGGTCTCTGGAAGGGGCAGTCAGGGGACAAGGTCGGGGGGGCTGGATGGGTTGGGAGTTCTGGGGGGGGCTTGTCAGGGGGCGGGGGTGTGAAGAGGGGTTGGGAGTTCTGGGGGGGGCAGTCAGGGGACAGAGAGCAGGGGGAGTTGGATGGCTCAGGGATTCTAGGGGGACTTTAAGGCGCCGGGGTGTGGATTAGGGTCGGGGCACTCAGGGGACAAGATCCTAAGGGGGGCAGTTAGGGTGTCGGGGGGGGAGGGGGAGGTCCTCAGGAAAAGGAAAACTTCAAATACTGCTGGTCGGGCTTCACTTCCAGAGCTGCAGGAAATCCATGCAAATTCTGATGCCAACATCAGTTACAAATGTTTCCTTGGGCTGCCCTTTTGAAGCTTGGAAGAACAAAGCAACCTTGGCAATTGGCCACAGCTAGAACAAATATTTCTCCCCCTTGCTTAAATTGAGTGGCTATCCTATTGCCAAATCGGCAAATGTGGAGGGATGAGGAGGAGGAAAGAAAGGGAGAGAGACAGATTATCTAATAATGGGCACAATAGGAGATCTCAGTGTACTCCAAACCCCATATAAGGTTTTCCGGTGATCAAAGGTAAAAGCTGTACAACCCTCCTGAACTCTAGAGGAATCTCACATTCATAAGCACCATGAAACACACACCAGTCAGCAAGTCCTCTCCACCATGGGTTTTATGAGCGGGTCTCACTATTATGACACTAGACTAGGACTCAAAGTCTGAGTTCAAATTCCAGCTCTGCAAAAGGCTTCCTGCATGTCCCTGGGCAAGTCATTTAATCTCTGTGTCTCATTTCCCCAGCTGTAAAAGAGAGGATATTGCCTCCTTTCCCCTACCCTTTGTCTGTCTTGTCTAGTTAAAGAATAAGCTCTTCAGGACAGGGACTGTCACTTATTATGTGTGTATACAGTACCTAGCACAACGAGCCCCGGTTTAAATTGAGCCTCTAGACACTGACTAAAGTAAATACTTTACAAGCAGTTCTCTTCTCTCAGCCAGTCAAGGCCCTGACTATGTTGTGTTTGAAGCCATAGTTGCTGCTAGCAGATTTCTAGCATATGGGCCCAACATGTACAGGCAAGTATATCCTTCTAAAACCTGTGCTACAGACACACACAGACAGTTTCTACAATAGCCTTTTTCAACAAGTTTCCCACTATTATACTACCCTTCAGAGCAGGCTCAGCTGACCGTGGTAGAAATGCCTGTGCACTGTCTGCATTTGCACTCCCACCCCTATTGCTAACGGCAGGGGCAAGCTGCAGCTACAAAGTTTTGCTAGCGTAGACACCATCCTCGGTGGTTGGTGCTAACATCTGAAAAATGGCGTAGATGCGGCCTAATGAGACTCTCAAGAACACAAAGAGTCTTCACAAGCACACAGAGCAAAGTGTGGCAGGGTGTGTATATATATATATATCTCCCCATCTACACGGGCTCCAAACTAAGGAAACCAAGACTTTAAACTCTGAAGCACCATCAGGAATAAAATGTTTTCAAGGGTAGTTTGGTTAGCAACATAGACAGAAACAAACGACCTGTAAAGCTGTTCTTAAAAGTCATGTTGGAGACTAGCCAAGACCCCGGCACTCACTGAGTTTGAGTGGGTACATGCAGACTTTCTGAGGGACTAAAAAAGCAAAAAGCAACACCTTTTGCAAACAGTTGGAGCAACAGTGAAGTGATGATGAAGCCAGAGGTACAAAGCTAAGTTTGCAGTCTCAAGTTTGTGTTTACAATTCGAGACCATGTGTAAATACCAAAAAGCCATTCTTTGCTCCTTTCCCCATCAAGGCTCAGCACTGTTACACATTTAACCAAATCCAATAGATGCCTACAGCGGCATCCTTGCTGCTTTTGGCCATATCTGCACGCCCATATTACAATGATGGGGCCACATAAGGATCTAAATCGGAAGATCTGAGCAGAGCATCGGTATGATGGGATCCTAGCGATTTATGTCAACAGGCAAAGAAAGATGTGGAAAGGGCAGGTACTAATTCTTATGTCAAAAATTGCGGTGAACCACCAAATTAGGTTCTTTTACGAACTCCTCTTCTGCAATAATACTAATCCCTGCACAGACTAGGAATGGTGCAAATACCACAACAGCAGACACGATGCAAGAGATGTAAACATGTTTTCAATCAAAGTGTCTTGAATTTGAGGAAGGGACTGGAGGATTTCCATGAGTACAAACTGGTTTACACTTAAAAAACTTTAGCGGTATAACTACTCAGACAGAGGTGTGATTTTTTGTTTGTTTGGTTTTTGTTGCTAATACTGTTATGCAGGGAAAAGCCCTAGCGTGTGGATGCAATTATACTGTAAGGCACCTTTTATACACCAGCTCCCAAGCTGCTGCAGGCCCCCGTAGCAGGGACCACACTTACACTTACCTCACCGGCACATCACACATACAGAGAGGTGTGTACAGCTCCACTTGGGACCAACTGGGTAACCCACTCAGAGGTCATCACAAATGGATGATCCTAAGGACACCCAATAAACGCCTGAGCTAAAGAAAGGTAATGTGACTCGCCAGGGAATGTCACAGTTAGCATGCAGAAAGCAGAATTTTTTTTAAAAAAAACTCCACAAAACCCAGCCACCAGGCAAAGGAAGGGGCGCACACAGCAGTGGCAAGAACTGTTCTAGAATACACAAGGCTCGTGTGAAACAAATGGCCATTGTTCTTTTATCATTGTAATATTTTTGCAAATTTAAGGTGCCTTTTGTTCAAGGACCTAAGTTATAAACCACACAAAGATCCCTGGCAGGCAGGGGAGTATTATTGCCATTTTACAGACAGGGAAATGGAGGCACAGAAGAGGCGAAGCAACTCGCACCCAGGACCAAACAGCAGGTCAGTGGCAGAGCTGGGAATAGAACCATTCTCTCCAGGCTCAGAGTCTTGCATGCTAACTACTAGGACACACTTCCTCTAACATCGGCTTGAACTAGGAAAATACAGATCTCTCTAGGTAAACAGCAACTGTGACCCAGACAGCTACGGTTTGTTTCAACTTGCCTAGTACTAGCAATTTTTCAGACAGACCAAATGCATCCCGCCTCCCTCTCCCCAGGCTTGCACCCAGTTCAATTGAAGTTCTTATTTACCTGCTGCCCTACCCATGGGGAACTTTCCAGGAGAACAGCAAGAAAATTACAGTGCCTGCCTTCCAGCATTAATTACAAGCCAAACCTGCTGATATTCCCAGCTCCTGGCTGCCTGACCTCTCTGGTTAGAGCTCACCCTAAGGCCCTCTCCTAATCTCTGAAGAATCCCAGTAAAACAGGAGTGGCTGGCCTAGGCGGGAGAGTAGCATGGCTATGCAGGAGGCTCAAGTATCAGCCTAGTTTCTCTTCATTTCTCCCCACAGGCTGCAACTAAAATAATCAACTAGATACCGTTAGCAAAATTCTGGTGAAAAATTGCACAAAAATCACTCTTTCACCAGCATTTCAGTGGCACAGACAGTGCTACCATTGGGCATGGTATAAGGCTTAAACCATCCTGTTTTCCTGCAACCATGGGTCAAGTCCACGCAGGTTCAACTCAGCCTTTCTGAATACTAGAGAGAGGGCTTGCATCAGTTTTTTCGCCCAAAACTAAATTTCTCCCCCCGTTGCTGGCTGCCACCCTTCCACCCCAGAGGTGACTGCATTTCAGAAACTCTAGATATAGGAGTAAAGTGCTTTGGAATCCCTCATGAGTAATAAGCACTACGGTAAGTGTAAAACATCACCCTGCAGATAAGCAAGGTTCTGATTAGAATGACTGGCAGCGCCTTAACAATGGCACTATATGTGATAATGGGCAAAGTATTGTATTGGCTATTGCTCTAATTTTCAAGCAAAAATCTCTCCAAGCCCTGAATATTAGAAGGTCCCCTAACTCCATCCTCAGCCTGAAAACTCAATCTCAATTTCACCCTAGGCTACCCACTACTGAAAAGTTTCAGAGTAGCAGCTGTGTTAGTCTGTATCCGTAAAAAGAACAGGAGTATTTGTGGCACCTTAGAGACTAACAAATTTATTTCAGCATAAGCATAAAGCTACTGAGAAAACACTTCTATGAACTAGGACCACATTTAGCTTCTATCGTGGGGGTTTCTTTTTATTGGTGATTTGCTATCTTGATATGCTTTTCATGGCCTGGTGCAAAGCCCATTGAAGCTTGTGGAAAAACTCGGTCAGCACTGGATAAGGCTATAAGTGACAGCTACTTAAACACGCTTCAGATGGCAAATAAACTTCATACAAATTACAACCACATGTACTTAAATTCTAGTCTTTGCATTCTTTTCCTATTCCAAACAACCAATCATAATGATAATTGGATAATGAGGGTGGAAAGAAGAGAGGAAACCACAGCTCCTGATTGGTCTGCTTTGCTTCAAGGAGCGGAATTCTGTTTCTTTTACACTGTCATGAGGTTATCAGTATGGGTCTGGCACATCATCCCATAAAAAGGCTACAGAGATCCAGATCTCAGGCCCAGCCAGCTCCCACCCTGCCCCAGCGCTAGGAATCCGCAGGAGTTGGCAGTACACACTGATGGGTCAAAGGTGGCAGTGGAGTGTTAGATCTTCCAGACAAAAATATAATCTCTCCTTATCAGCAGAAAAGGAGAGCTGCCAGCACAAGAACTGGAAAGGCAGCTTTGAAATAGTCAATGGGTTCTTCAAAAGCAGAAGTATTTCAATGTCAGGCTAAAACAAACAGGGGGGGAAAACCATACACATATACTTGCAGAGAAAGGAATATTCATTACAGGGTATTGTGCCAACTAAAAATCAGCCTTTGATCTCTCCCCCAATCTCTCACAGCCACACGTGCGCACACACACACACATCCACCATCTTCCTTTGTTTTTGGAGCAACAAGAAAAATGAAAAAAATGTCCCCACCTGCTTAGTAGCTGCCATATTTTTAAAAAATCACCACAAGAAATAAATCACCCCATCCCATGGACAAAGGCCTCCTTCTAGGAATAGGGAAAAACTGTCAGAAGTGCTCAGACTAGGGGATGGTTTGCTTGTCTATTTTAAGCACTCAAAATTCATGACCTGTCGACTCTGAAAGCGACTATGCGGCTGACAAGCCAGCGACCATCTCATGGGAGTCAAGAGACTGTGGCTTCAACAACTTAAGAGGAGAGGGGATGCTTCATCAGGCAGTTTAATGGGCTTTATTTGTGTTAACTCTTCACCAGCTCCGAAAAGCAAGATACACTGCAAAATTTCAATCTGACGTTCTATCTACTGTCTGTTTAGGGAGGAGCCATGGTAGCTCCAGCACCAGCCAGGGTGGGCAACAGCTCTGTGGAAGCAAGGATGCCAACCAGTACACCTCTACCAGTGCTGCAGTAATTAACCTTAGGCAAGCACTAGCATGAAGGGACTTCCATTTCATGGCTGCAAGCATTCTTCTCCACGCAACGTGCCAGGAAACACTGAGAATACAGAGCACTCTCTGGAGAAGCTTGGCCTGGTTCACCTTCACGTCAGATAGATGTCAGGCTCTGGCAGGGAGCCAGCCATTCATATTTCCTGAAAAAATACATCTGATTTATTACGGCTCTCGCTACAAGAGTCTGCTCAACTGAAACACCTTCAATCGCACCCTGTCCCTTCCGCCACCTACAGCAAGTAGCAATCACCAGAACTACGGCAGGCAAGCACCATGGAGATTCAGTCACTCCTCCCTGTGCTCTTTCCATGTCACCTACATAGAGCAAATGCTCCAAGGCATTGTGCACCTAGGCTGACTCCACAGCGAAGCTATCCTCACAGACTAGCAAGGCTCAGTTTCCTTTCACTAAAGAAAATCATGGTCTCCCACATGGTACGGGGGAGCGTCACTAACACCCCCATCTGCACTAGAACATGCGACCTGTGTCAGCCAGGCGTGTGCTCCCCCCTCCCTCCCCGGAACACCCCTGACTGAGGCAGCTAAGTGAAGGCCAAGCCTCCTCAGAAGAGACACTGGCAGCAAAAGAAGTGCTATGGCAAAAGGGCAGTGCCGCAAAGAATCCCTTTCTTAACCCTAACCACCCCTTGACACTCCAATGTCTGCAGCAAATCAAGTGTGGGTGACCCCAGAGCCGTCAATGGGTCTAAACTCATCCACCCTGTACCCCAACATCACAGCTCAAAGGGAACCAGTGCTGATTACTAACTAAAACGAGTAAGACATTTTCTGAAGCAGACACTGGCCAATCCACTCAATTAAATGTAAACTGGACAAAGGGCTCCCTGCAAGGCATTGGGAGAAATAAAAGGGCTTATTTTCCGGCCTGTAAATTGCTCAGCCTACCTTTCAGGCTGTTACCTGCACAGTCTTACAGGCATCCAAGGAATTTCCAACTCTTCTCTTCAAATTACATTAGGCTCTTCTGGCACATGCCCTGCAGGTACAATAGGGCCCCAGGCAGGCCTTTCTTTACCTTCCTCCCTCTCAGCCACAGCCTCAGGTCAACAGAAGGAAACTATGTGGGATTCTATAAACCTTCACTAACACTCACCATCACCTCCACCCAACAAATGGGGGCAGAGAACCGGAGTCAATCCAGAGTATACACAAAAGGAATGTCCATTTGTCCATACAGCATAGGATTATTGTTATAAGGAAACTGTCAGAAATGGGTTGCTAGTCTGAAGACAGACCATGTGCTCTTGCAGTAGCCTGCACTGGGTATTTGTGGAAGACCAGCGAACGCAACCTTTGGACATGGCGAGAAGGAGTAACACTAGCAAAAGAATGAGGAAGTGGGAAATGAACACGAAAATATGGGAGTGCAGGGTGAGAAAGAGAAAACCCAAAGACCAAAAATTTCACCATGACAAAATTTCTCTCTCCAATGTCCCAACTTTCTCACCAGATTTTCACTCCCACTCTGCCAGTGTTACAGTCTAGGAAGGAACTGAAGGAGGCAGATGCAGATTTGAGCCATCAAAGCTTCTGCAGCTTGCCAGCAATCTGCTCTGCAGACTGCATTGCTGCCTAGGGCCAAAGGGGCTGCTTGGAGAATGAAGAAGGGAGAGGAATATCTTCCCTGACTTGATGGGCTTTCGAAACCTTCTCTCCTCTCCCTCCCTCCCACAGGTACAGACAGCAACTGGAGCAAGCAAAGTTCCACCCACATCCTCCAGTCAGGAGACAAAGCTCTAGTATTCTCCTCACCTCACAAAACCCCTGCATTTGGAGTGTTTCAGAGGGAAACAGTGGATGCAGCTACTTTAATACAACCTCCCTGGCCAGCGCAGGTGAGGATTCTCACCCTCCCAAGAGCCATTATGGGGATGTTTGGGGGGCAACGTGGATTGCACAGCTTAGTTATCAAGAATCAGAGAGGTAGCCGTGTTAGTCTGGAATAGCAGAGGTAACAAAGTCCTGTGGCACCTTAAAGACTAACTATAAAGTTTTGAAGCATAAGCTTTCGTGGGCTAATACCCACTTCGTCGGATGCAAGCAGTGGAAGTGGGTATTAGCCCACGAAAGCTTATGCTTCAAAACTTTATAGTTAGTCTTTAAGGTGCCACAGGACTTTGTTACCTTAGTTATCAAGGATCTCTGGAAAAAGATATTTGTCCACAGCGTGCAGGAAAGCTATGCTAGCACTGTTACGTGGCAGGGACATGTTTATAGGGGATCCTGGAAACCTAGCTTTAATGGATGAGCAGAAATTAACATATTTGAGTATTACTAAAAATCAGGGGGTACAAAGTTAGAAGTACTACTTCCTCAGAAACAAGCTCTGGAGCGAATGCCCAGCTTGCTGAATTCTAGGAGTAAACTGCTTACAGCACACGTACTGCCTCCTTCGCCTGCTCTATTCAAGCAACCGGGAAGCCAGGGCTACTAGCCAGGCGATCTCCCGGCAGCCTGCAGGCGCTCCCTCGAAATGAAAAGCCTGGACGTAGCTTCATGTCAGACCCTTGAGCAGAGCGTACTATCTCCTGGGAGATGCTTCATTACCCCTCTCCAGGCCCCATTCTTTCATGCCCTGCTGCTCTCCTAATGTACTGGGGATATTTAAATATTGAACAAGGTGGGTTTCAAAACAAGGCGATTGCTTAAAAATGCTTCCCTTCTGCCTAAGCAACAGGCCCCTGTGAGGCCCTCAAACAGTCCCTTTCAGAAGAGAGACCTGAGGCTAGCAAAGCCCTTCTACTGCATCAATAGCACCCTGAGGTAAAAGACAATCTATACAGCAAGGCAGGGAATGAGGGTCGGGAAAGCAGGAGTCTTCCCTAGTGCCCCTGCATTCAGACACTGCACCACACTCTCCTGTGGACTGACAGGAGTTCTCTGGAAACAGCAGACACTGGCCACGCAGCCAGGGTGCTGTCTATACACAGAAGCAGAGACCTGCAGAAAAGCCCTGGGTCACCAAGGAGACTTTGTGGTTTCTTGTTTACAACATGGCCCAGTGTTGTTTTTTGAAAGAGTTTATTCCTGGGGGGGCCTCCCCTCCACTGAGGAAGGTTTGATAAAATAAACCAACATTTCCAGAAGAATAGTTCTCCAAATGAACAGGCGCTACAGACATGAGTGGCCATGGGGGCTGGTAGCTAGCATTTCTACAGTGCTAATTCTTTTCACTCTACAGCATTAAAGATCAAGGCTCTACTGTCAGTTTTGTCACAAGACCTTTAAAGTTGATTTCATGTTTTAAAAATCCACAGTTTAAATGCACGAGTTAATGTTTTGCAGCACACACCTTAACACCTCTGGGCCAGCCATGGCTCACGTTTTGGATATGGCAACAAGGAATTCAGGGGTAAAGTTTACATACAACATGGGAGCCAAGTTAGCCAGAGACTCTTCAGGGGAACAGTTTCAAAGTGGGCACTACTATTATTTAGTCAGCGCCACAGGTTTTCACGGCTCTTGTGTGGCCACTGTGACCAATGCTTAGGGAGATTGTGTGGTAGGTAACACTGCCCAACACAGATTGCATTTAGGTTTTGTTTTAGAGATGGCTAGAACTAGTTCTCATCTGCACCCTGGGACCTTAGTGGAGAATTCCCTGTCCGGTCATCACAGCAGCGTTCTGTCTCATCTCTACCATGGGGATAACTGAAGCTCTTTAAAGACACCCACGAGGGCAGGTCCCCGACCAGAGCGACTTGCAACCTAAAACACCGCAAGTCCTTTTCCGTTACCTGTCCGAGGTCCAAGGTGACGTTGACCTGGTTGAACTCCAGGCCACGAGAGAGGGGAGGACTCTGCCACCAACGCTCTGTTCCGTCGATGGCGTTGGTTATGGGGTGGGCCTTGTTGCTGTTTGCCGATGTGCAAATGTCGCAGTACTGCCCCTGCCGGAAGACAACACACAGGAGAGATTAACACAACCCCAGAGCAGCTGGCACACTCCAACTGGCAGACTCTTTTTGTCCATAAAAAGCCCAGACACCAGAGAAGGAGGATATTCTTGCCAGGTAAAAGGAGAGGCAAACAACAATCAGGAAGTGGATGGGACACCTATAGGGTTTAGGAACATCACCCTCTCCCCAAAGACGACTTGTATCCCTTTAAAGAGTCACATTCTCTCCACACATGTTCTCTTTAAACCCACTTCAAGCATTTTGAATGGGGAATCTCTCCGGCCAGAATGAATAAGCAACCCCCACAAGTGCCATTATTGTGGACACCACAGAGTTGTGCTGTTGCATTGTGACCATCCCGAAACTGAGGGTATATGAAGAATATTTCCAACAGGGAAATCCTACAACACTGAAGGAGGGGATTGCTTGGGGTCCAAACCTGAGGGTTTTTAAAAAAAATAAACAAAATGTCTTCCCTTCCCCTTCTGTACATGTGTAATTCTAATAGGGACCAGAAAACCAAAATCCAAAACAAAACAGGGGCGGAAGAGGGAATTTACAAGTAAAATCCTTTCAGCTATGGCCCATCTTGAATGTAATAGCCAACAACATCCAACACCTGGCCAGGCGTGTGATGTTCTCAGCAGGAACAGGACCTCTAGTGTGAGTCACTCATGGTCTCCCTGGTGCAGGGTGGGTTGCTATGGTACCAACAGATCCCTGGGCATGCAGCCTGGGAGAGGGGAGAACCCTGCAACTCATGGGGTGGGTCCCGGGCAGTGTCAGGCGGGCGCCCAGCTGCTTAAGACACTTCTGTAGAGCATCAAGGCGGGTTACACCAAAAAGAGGGATTTGGGCCACGTTGAGGGGGTCTGAAAATAGTCCAGGGAACTGGTGAGTTATTAGCTTAGTCCCTCTGTCCTGTCACTTGAATCACCCGGCTATGAACAGCCCACAAAGGAGTTCACTCATCTGATAGTTCCCCTTTAAAAGAGGTAGTTACCTATGGGCAAGTGTATCAGCCTGGTCTGTCCTGGCTCCAGGATTTAAATTAAAATAAAATTTAAATGTTTATTAAAGTTAATGTTTTAAAAATATATATAATACATAGGTTGGGAAAGGAGTGTCTGTACATTATTACACCAGGAACAACTTCTAGCTTCCTAGCACTTCAAACCCTCTCCCTCCAGGGCTGCAGTAGGATAGTCATCCCATAGAATAGCCATTGTCATTTCCACAAACTCAAAGGGCTGGATGAGACTCCAAGCCAAAAAGGAAACTGAAAATTCCCAGCATTCTTCCCTGCAGACGTGTGGTATGTTATTTGCAGGCAATTATGCAACACAACTTGTTCGGAACAAGCCCACCTTTTAATTAACTCGGCTAGAGATATGAAAATACCAGACAGTGAAGTACAAAGCCAAGGAATGGAGACAGCCAGAGCTGCCCAGTGTAATACTTTTCGCTGTGCACTGAGACCTTGCTGTACACAGGGAGTCAGAACAAGTACCTTTTAAACAAACATCTAACAAGGGCACTGACAAGCGAAAAACAGATATTCACTGAGTGAACAAGTAACAGGCAACAAAACTGACCTAAAGAACAGATCTGTTAAAAGAAACCTGTGCAACAGGTTGTGTGAAGAATTAGATTTCTAGTGCCAAGCCCAAAATTCAGAAGCTTGTCACAAAAGTGGGATGTTAAAGAAACTTGCAACGAAATGCAAAATCCTCAAACTCTGATGATCTCAAATTTTGTTGCAAGGGTTTCATATAACCCTACCAATGGCATGCAGTTGCCCCTTCAAGTTTCCAGAAGGTGACTGTATTTGATTAATACTACAAATGTTCCTCTCTCTGCTACTGGTACTAAGTGTCAGTATTAAAGGCTAACATCTCAGTGGCTTACTTGAGCTTGCTAGTAAAATGGTGTAATTGTGCCCCTGATCATATAATCTCAGAGTTTGAAGGGACCTCAGGAGATCATCTATAGTTCACCCTCTCCTCAAAGCAAGACCAATCCCTATTTTTGCCCCTTATCCCTAAATAGCACCCCCTCAAGGACTGAACTCACAACACTAGATTTAGCAGGCCAATGCTCAAACCACTGAGCTATCCCTCCCCCACCCTGATACCGTGTTTCCCCGAAAATAAGACAGTGTCATATTAATTTTTGCTCCCAAAATTACATTACATTATATTACAGCGAGAGGCAAAACTGGAAGTACGTCTTATTTTCGGGGGATGTCTTACTTTCGGGGAAACAGGGTAGTTGACTCATTTGTCTAGAGATCATCTGACCCACAAGCAAAATTGATCATGTCTAACTACACAGCAAGTCAAACATATTTTAGGGCAGATTACACCCCAGTACTGGTACACTGCAGATTCAGATCAGAAGAGAGCTGAACTCTGACCTCAGAATCTGAAGATTGTTTTTTTTTTTAAAAATGCAGGTCTGGAAAGTGTAACCCTATGACTTGTGGAAAACTACAACAGACAGCAGGTTTCACAGCTCAAGAGCGGAAGGGAAGGAGATGCCTATCAAGGTAAACAACAAGGTGAAAAAACTATCGAAATGGAGGAAGAAAAAGAGAAGTTGCAAGAGGGTTTAAGGAACATAATAGTGCTGCTATCAGAACACACTGCAAGGGGAGTGATAAGGAGACGAGAGAGGAGCCTTCAAAGAATCACTGGCCTGCTCCTGCTCCCATTGAAGTAAACTGGAAATCTCAAATCTCCTCAGAGCACAGAGACAAGCCCCGAAGCCCTGCTGAGCTTGGCAACCGGCTTTGTCCTGGCTTATCTGGCCTTGCCATTCTCAGTAATCCTCACCTAAATTATCAGAAACCCTGCGGGACAAGACCCCAGGGTGACATTTTCAAACGAGTCAGGTGCACAATTATCTCAACTGTGCATGCAAATCTGGTAACTGCACACACCAAATAGGTACATACTTGGCTGTTGTTGCAACAGGTGTCTGGTTTAGCACCTGCACCAGTGTAAGCAGAGAATCAGCCCCACAAATCCTATCCCATGAGCTTATAGCCTCAAGCACTGATCGTGCAAATACATGGGCGAGTAACCTTATGCACACTAGCAAGCGTCTGCAGGAAGCGGGCCTTTGGCTATGTCTACACTACAGTTTATGTCAGCAAAATTTAAGTCGCTCAGAGGTACGAGTATTCCACACCCTGAGTGACGTACGTTGCAGACACAAGCGGTCATGTGCACAGCGCTATGTTGGCTCCTCCTGCCGACATAGCTTATGCCACTCACGCAGGTGGGTTTTTTTATGTCAATGGGAGAGCTCCCTCCAGTCAGCATGCAGTGTCTTCACCACAAGAGATGCAGCAGCGCAGCTGTATCGGATGAATCTGTACGTAGAGACACGACTTAAATGAAGATACACGTCAAGTGAAGGCAAAACGGGGGTGAGTGGGGCTACAAATACAAGCGGACTTGAAGTTGGTGGGATTTGACAAAGTATTACTTTTGTTTTGAGAATGAATGCGATTCCCAAAATATAAGTGAACTGCAACTCATAGCGGGCAATGTAATTACCCAGTATCTCTACACCCCACATTGCTTTCTAGGGAGCAAGCTTTTGGAACATTTCATGGCAAAATCCTTAACACTGCAAGTAATTACTTAAGAGCAGGACTTAGAATGCAAGCGAAAGAGTAAAACATTTCCCTCACTGCATTTCATTGCATGTTTGCAGAGCACTATCTGTCTTGGAACCCAGACAGCAGTGTCTTCACTGAAGTTTAATCAGAAAGTCACTTTTTACTAATAAAGAGCTAATGTGGTTTCTCTTCTGTCCCATCTTCAGTCCGATGGTAAATTCACGGCTCATTAAAGTGAGACCCTAGCAATGGGAATAGTAGCAACAAGCACTGTACAAAAACTTCTCCATGGAGGTCTTTCAACTCAGTTCTGACCTGTGTAACACCTGCACAGTTAAAAATGCTGGCAGCTATCTGTGAGGCTAGAATGAACTCTGACTTTCCAAACAGGTCTGGAGCCTGGTGTTTAAAACTATGCCACAAACTGAGTTTCAAAGCCAAGATTATTAAGCAAAACAGGCTTTTTTAAGAATTCATTGGGGGCAAAAACAGTTGATTTCCCTCTCCAAAAAATTCTATTAGTGTTAATTAGCTAAAACTGTTAATGGTGAGAGACTTGATTGAACCTATTAGATTGACAAGCTACGATATTTACTAGGCAGCCAATCCAGCGAATGTCTGTCCTCTTAACTACCATGCTCCATTGAAACGTCTTAAGTAGCCATCAAAAACTGAATCTTGAAGAGAGCTCCCACCTAAAAGCCTTCCTGACCATGGCTGCACTTTGTGTGGAACAATGTACAAGCGAGCAGGTCGAGTAACTGGTGAAACATGGAGGGTCCTAGTGACATACATTTGGAGTTCATTACTGTCCCTTCAATCTGCTTAAATTTAACACTCCCCTGAATACCTACCTCCCTCATTGCTTTAGTCACTGGGTGGTGCTGAAATCCTGAACAGGGATGAATTGGGAACTTTGACCTTTGCACTAATACCGCTTTTTTCCCCTTCCTTTCCTTTCAGGTGCTGCCTGTAGTCATGGAAAGGAGCCACTACAAAAGGATTGTTCTAAAGCTTTCAGATTGACCAAAGACTATCAGCCTAGGAAGCAGAGCCCAGATCAAAGCACTCCCATATCAAAGCTGCACAGAAGGACAGGGAGGGGGTCACTGTAGTATCTCGAAGTCTAAGGAACCAGGTTTGTTTAACTGGAAATAACGGGTAAGATTTAAGGAAACTACAGTGCTAGGGCAAGGCTGTATTTGCAAGGGTATGAGTCACAATTGAAGAGAGCAAGGCATAAATCATTGGACTCTGCATTAAATAGCGACTAAAATAAAGCATTCAGTTTGTTATAAATCAGGCTGGTAACACAAAAGCATCACGAATAGCCACTGACTTGCACAGCCTGTAGTGTGAAATAAACCTTTATCTTTTTACGTCTCATTTTACTGGATTTACTGATCTGGTATCGACTGCACAGAGAACAGCACACACTTCTCAGTTATCTTCCTCTCTAAGCACTGCATGGACAATAAAAGTGCAGCACTACAGTTCCAACAACTGCTATGTTCAGGATTCCCTGACTCCTTCCCCGCATCCATCAACTACAGAATAAGGCAATATTTGCCAGGTTGTGTTTTATTTTAGACTATTGCAGTCTACAGGTCTGACGCACGAGTCTACTAGCAACTGTAACGCCATAAAATTGAAGGAAGACGGGGGTGTGTGGCTTTTCCATAGCAACATCCTTAAGCATGGGCCATTGACATAAGACTTTGCCCCTTAGTAGACAGACAATTCCAAGTAGCTAAAGCAGGTGTCGGCAACCTTTCAGAAGGGGTGTGCCGAGTCTTCATTTATTCACTCGAATCTAAGGTTTCGTGTGCCAGTAATAAATGTTAACGTTTTTAGACGGTCTCTTTCTATAAGTCTATAACATAGAACTAAACTATTATGTGTAAAGTAAACAAAATGTTTAAGCAGCTTCATTTAAGATTAAATTAAAATGCAGAGCCCCCCGAAGACTGGAGGCTAGGACCCAGGCAGTGAGAGTGCCACTGAAAATCAGCTTGCTCGTGGCTGCCTACTCCTGAGTTTAAGCATTGGAAACTTCAATTTTTTGAGAAGCAGATATTCCATTCGGGCCACATTCTCCTATAGGACCTGTTTGGGGACAGCAACTTCACAGTAGTTGTTTCCCAAATTCTCCCTCCGCTTATTAACAGGTTGAGTTGGGTCCTAATGCTCCAGGTGAACTAGCACCATCTTTCTTAAATAGCCCAGGAGAAGCTACTGGCAAACAGTCCATTGTGTTGCTTAGATCGGTCATTGCTTTTTTCTCATTCCACAAGAGGGTTTCAGATTCTTCTATTTGCTTCCCACTACTTTGGCTGTTCTCATGGGATTACAGCGGATCTGGGACTCATGAAACTAAAACTCCCATTTTACAAATCCTCTTGCAATTGGTCTCCCTGCTGTCCAAGATGTCCATCGTTGTTAAACAGGCTGCTACACACAAATGACTGAATATTACAGCATTTTTGCAGTCTGCATTCCAAGGGGATTCCTGGCTACAGGTTCCTATTGTCAGGTTACACTGGGATATAGATAAACAGTTTTTACAAGCTGATGTCAGGTGAATAGAGTATTACCAACCCCTCCCCCCCCCTCAAAAAAATCAGAACACAAGCAGGGTCGGATTTGCACACCCACCCATATTATTAAATATTAGCATGATCACCAATGTCTGATCTTTGCTTTCAGACCAATTCAGCAGTCTCCACTTGCCCTGGATTTCATCAATACAGAAAATGACGCCTTTTAAAATAATGGCATGGGAACTTAACAGGCTATGTTTAGTTTGTACAATTTCTGGCAACCCTGGAGCATTTCTAGCAACCCTGGAAAAGGAACACGTGTTCCCTTTCCCCTGCAGCCTTTGAAAGAGAAACCAGGTTGGGAGAATTCAGAGAAGATGCCTCCAAACTACAAGCCTTTTAGAAAAGTGAGGCGGGAGGAAATTTCTTCCCTTCAAAATGATCTTCCACAATCCACCCCCTTTAGTGAAGCTAAAGAAAAGGAACCCTTTGCAAAAGTGCAACTGCTATTTGCAGGGCACGAGGACAAAGGTCCACACCTGGGAAAACACTCATGAAAAGACGGTCACCCTGCGGTTTTCTGAAACACTGAATTGAATTGCTCTCCAGGGAGCCAGGGGCCTAAAATGGGCCAGATCACTTGTTGCAGGATTTCCCTCTCTCGCACCCTTCTTGTCTAAAAGGAACCGCGGAGCTAATTCCACCTAGCGAGGAGAGCTGCAATCTACCTTTGCAAACACACAGAGTGATGGAGGGAAAACAAGATCTCGATTTACACTGGGGGGACGGGAATAAAGCCCCCCCGAAGCAAAATGCATCCCACAATCCCACCAGAGCCAGGCGTCTCCCTAGGGAATTGAACGCAGCTCCGCTCTGCTAAGGCATGGGACGAAAACTGCCACCCCACGGGGCTGCTTCAAACCATCCCCTGGGGGAGGCCACGGGCCATTCAATGCAGCGGCTCAAAACAACAAGTTTGCAAAACTCGCAGCGCCCCCGCCGCCTCCCACTCGGGAGCCCGGCTACCAGGGGGAGGAGAGCGGGTCGCCCCACGCGGTGGCCGCAGGAGGCGTTCGGGGCAGGTGTCCCCGGGACACGCTGCGCCGCCGAGCCCCGCCGGGATCCGGGGGGGGATGGATCGGCCCCGGGGCCGCCCTACCTGGATGGTCTGGTTGGGGTCCCCCCCTACCACCGGCCCGCCGACCAGCTTGCAGTACAGATCCTCCGCGGCGCGGGGGCTCCCGCCGCCGGCCGGCTCCTCCCCGCAGGTGGCGGTGGCGGCGATGCGGGTGCTCTCGGCCAGGTTGAAGTAGGGCGGGTGCAGGCTGTAGCCGTTCACGTCCCCGGGCAGGGCGACCCGCGGGCGAGCCGCGCCGGCGGACAGCGCCAGCAGCAGCAGCAGCGACCCCAGGCTCCCCCGGAGCCCGCCCGCGTCCCTCCTCGCCATGTTCACTGCTGCGAGGCGAGGGGCGGAGAAGGGGGGGGAAGAGAGGAAGCTGGCGGGGGACGAGCCTAGCGCCGCCGCCCGCCGGGGCTCAGCGCCGCCGGGAGGGATGGAGGGGGGGAGCGGGCTGCACGCAAGGGAGCCGCCGCCGAGCCAGGCAGGGCTGCCTAATCAAGTGATGAGACATCAATCCCCGCCCCTCCCCGGGGCCGGCTCCGGCTCCGGCTCCGGCTCCGGCTCCTGCCCCTGCCCCTGCCCCGCCGCCTCTCGGCAAACTCCGCCGGCGGCAGCCGCCCCCCGGGACGCGGCGGGGGGAGTGGCCGCGGGACTAGTCAGGCGAGTCTGCTGATTGTCTTGGCCGCCCTGGTGCCGGAGGAGTCAGTCTCTTTGCAGAGAGTTCCCTGAGCCACTAAATGCCCCGGCTCAAAAGATCTTCCCCCGCAGTGCTCCCTCTCCGTAAGCAAAGTGAGGGCAGGTTTCAGAGCCGTGACTGTGTTCGTCTGTATCAGCAAAAACAAAGAGGAGTCCTTGTGGGCACCTGAGAGACTAACATTGATTTGGGCATAAGCTTTCCTGGCCCCAAACCCACTTCATCAGATGCCTGGAGTGACAAATATCCTGCTTACTGTATATAGTATAGCACATGCAAAGTTACCACAGGGTCACATTTACTTTTACAGCTATTTTCTGATAAATCCATTTAATGCCATGTTAAAAATCGCCTGCCCCTATTCCGTCAGCAGCTGAACGACTTGAAGACAGGCCCAATGGGGTGAACAAGTATTCTTTTTTAATGATTGATCTAACCTTTACTGACCCCATGTGACTGGTTCCTGGAACACTTGCCCTGCTGTGCTCAGCTCTGCCTGCTTGTATTGTCACCCTCTTTTGATACTTGTTGAACAAAAATGAGGATTAGTGGAATTTTTAAATCTTCAATAAAAAGTTAGTAACTAAAAATCGGATTAAAAAGTGTAATTGCCTTAGGTTAACAACACAGAAAAAAGCAACATCTAATTTTCTTGTCACCAGTCATCCTATTTGTTCCTTTCTTTTTTTGCCATTTCAGTCAGCTTAGAGTGACACTGAAAACAGAATGGTCACCTTATGTCAGTCATTTCATTTCTTGTGTCTCCTGCATTGTGTTAGCAAAATGTCATTGTATTTGCCTCTCCAGCACTGGGGAAGCAGTATTTAAATGCAAACAAAAATACTAACTGGAGATTTTATATTTTTTATAAAATAAATGTTATGCCTAAACTACATGGTAGTGTCTCTTTAATTTAAACATATTTAACGGATGATGATTGCAGAATCCAGGAGCTCTAAGACCTGGATCCTGCAAACACTTATGCATATACTTATCTTTAAGTACAGAGTAATACTATTGATGTCATATACTCATACGCAGACTCATTTGCAGGGTTGTAACCGTAAGAGTAAATTTAATAGCAGCATGAAACATAAAATGAGGGTGAGTCTAGAATGCTGAGCCCGCTGCATTGTTATAGGACTTGATCTGACTTTGCCATAAGCAATAGTAGATCTTAATTGTGCCATAGTGGGTCAGTTTCTTAAGTTTTTGCACTCTAGTAACAGGCTGTTATGAAATTCTCCTCTTTCATTAGTAGTTTCCAATTATCACACATCTTCCCTTACCCCTCTTTTGTGGAATAGTCTATCAGGATATATTCCTCTGGACAGTTGTTGTTTTTTTAATCTAAATTCATACTTTAGGCTTACATTTTTGAAATGCCCACACAGCTACATGCTTAATTTTAATATTTAGCTACTGTAATTGTGCATGCAGATCAAGTGTGTCAATGCACAGACATTCTGTGCAATGCATTTGCGCACCTCTGTTTTTTTGTAGTGTAGCTATCTATCTTCATTGTTTTAAGGGGTTGTTTTGTGATCCTTTTGAAGGTCTGATATAATAATGCACAATACAATAATATATTGCAGCACTGGTCACAGCAGGATGGGAACAATGGCATGCCATTGGAACCACCGGAAAATGCTGCTCGGTGGAAGTCAGCATGACCCCAAGGACACTGCAATACACCTTGCTACAACCGGTGTGATATTAGAAGTGCTGACATTCCACTTGGATTAACTAGTGTGCTACTTGGAAGAGCTGGTAGGTCACTAGAAAACTCACAGTGCAGATCCAAACTGGCTCACCCCCACAAGCCGGAAAGCGTTACAGTGCCAGCTGTTCCTCGGCTGGCACTTGTACAGCATGAGATTATATTAGCATGACATCATGATGGGTGAAGGTACAGTGCTTTAGTCTGCCTGGTTCTACATTGCAAGGAAGCATTAGACCACAGCAGCCAAGCCCATTCAATTAGCAGGGACTTCCTGCAATGCTTTCAAGTTTGTTTTAACTTCCTCCCCTTTAGGAAGCTTTATTAAGACTTGAAAATCCTCTAGTCTAAATAGTAGTTGCATTCAGAAAGTTTTCCCCCCTGCTTCCCCCATATAGGGCCAAATTCTGCTCACCTTACTTACAGGAGTAGCTCCATTTAACTCAGCTGACTAAGAAGCAGTGTTTGTTCCTTAAAATGCACATTAAAAAGGATTATTTCCCATTGGTAAGGTTTAAAAGCAGTGTTTGAATATGGAAATGTTTTTGTTTTTGTTTTTAGTTATAGTTAACTAACATATCCTATGTGAAGAAATCCAATACTGGACAGGAAAATTAAAATGAACTTCCTTAACCAGTATTAAATGCCCCATTTGTTATGGGACTCAAGCAATTAATTATCTATGAATGTAAAAAAGTTAATACTGAAAGCAGGACACAGATTAGCAAATAACCTCTTTCTCCCACAGGGGAATTAGGCCGCAAAACAGCAAAAGCAAATCCAATCACTTTAATCCCTCTAGCGGTAGCCTCCTGTCACATAATTAATCATCCCTCCAAAATGCAATTAAAAATAGGAACTATTTATTAAGAGTGAAATCAGAGTTAACACCTTTAGTGATGTAGTATTAGCTGCAAGGTTTCCATGAGCCCTCTAGAGGGATAGGATACAACAATAACTGTGATGCTTGAATTTGAACACTTTCCATTTAACTGTGGATTTCTAACAGTGTTGGTTATTTTATTTTGAGATTAACAGAAGTAAACTAATGCTTTTTACTCATTCTTCATTAAGAAAAAAGAAAATGCTATACACTAAAACCAAACATTTTCATAAGCAGTAACTAATTCTGGGCACTCGTTATCTTGGTGAAGAATAATTAGCTACTGATTTTGAAAATTCTGCACTAAGGGCCCAATCCGAGGATATGGTGATCGCCTCTTGTATAGGTCACCATACAAGTTCTAGTTCAGCAATGTGTAGGATTAGTCACTAGTACAGAACATTATTCCCAGCTGCCAGTCTATGAAGACAGTCTACTTCACACCTATACAATACTTTTCATTTGAGCATCTCCAAACCTGTTACAAGTATTAATTCCTCTTCACCACATGTACATTACATTTATTACAGTACGCAGCAGTTTTCATCTGAGGATTTCAGCGTACTTTATAACTATGGGTAAATAGCACAATCTCCACTTTACAAACATTGAAGCTGAGGCACAGAGAGGTGAAATGACATGCATCAGGCTAAACAGAGATCCAGTGGCAGGGCCAAGAATAGAGACAGAGTCTCCTGACTCCTACTTTGATACCCTACCCAGTGAGCCACACTTAAGAACTGCCAGATTGGGTCAGACCCATGGTCCATCGAGTCCACCAGTGTCCCATTGCTGAGAGAGGGCAGTACCAGATGCTTCAGAGGAAGGTCCAAGAAACCCCAAACAGGGCAGATATGGGGTAATCTACCCCTATGAAGGTCTCATCCTAATCCATAACAGAGAGAGGTTTAAACCTTGAAACCTGAGGTTTTATATCCCTTCCAAAACTCCTTCTTTAACATTCTGTATAACAACTCTGGATGTAGTCATCATTCATATAAACATCTAATTCATTTCTGAATGTAATGACACCACCTCTTGGCTTAATGAAACTATTTGCTGAAATATGGGGTCAAGTGTTACCTTCGATAGGAGGCCTTGAAGCAGAATGGGCCTTCCAGTTTAGAACCTATGCCATTACTAGCAAGGTAGTCAAGTGCTGAAAAATCCCACCTAAGTAGCAGTCTTACTCAAATCCTGTCTCTGAATCTACATGCAACAGCAATTGGGTTTTCAGAATCAGACCACCATCTACTTCTCCTTAAACCTGCTGCCTTCAAATGCATTTAACTCCCGTTGAAGTCTTAATAAACTGTTAATAAATGTGATTTAGTCAGCAACAACAAAAATGATGTGCTCTCTAGGTTTACAGAAATCTGAGAGGCTCTGGTGAAGCCTTGGTTTAGTATTTGGACATTTGGACTTCTTGGTATTTTTCCCCCAGTTGGCATGGCCACTAGCTAGTTTATCTGGGCACAGAGTTGAGAAGCAATGTCAACACTTTCCCTCTCCAACATGGCGGGAAGAGGAAGCTTCCAACTCTTAGAAGCAGAAATGATGTCTCTCGACAATTTCAGCAGTACTGCTGAGAAGTTCTGGAAGGCAACCTGCCATGAACAACATCTCTGTCCATTTTCATATTATATGGTGTTGACATTGTTGATCTGAACTGGTGCCTATATTTTATTTATTTATATATGAGAGAAGAGGATGGACAGAAAAAGCCAGTGGGAACCCAGTGAAAAAAGCTATTGCATTAGCTTGCAGTACTTCTGGGCAGAGTATCACTCTACACTAGCATCATGGTGATGGACTTAGTGTATATATTTGTTGACTAATACATAGAAATAAAGGGTCAAACTTAGCTACATTACTGTTGCATCACAGCACACAGTCAACCTGTGGAACTCCTTGCCTGAGGATTATAACAAGGTTTAAAAGAGAACTGGATAAATTTACGGAGGTTAAGCCCATTTATGGCTATTAGCCAGGATGGGTAAGGAATGGTGTCCCTAACCTTTGTTTGTCAGAGGGGGGTGATGGATGTCAGGAGAGAGATCACTTGACCATTACCTGTTAGGTTCACTCACTCTGGGGCACCTGGCATTGGCCACTGTCACTAGACAGGATACTGGGCTGGATGGACCTTTGGTCTGACCCAGTACCGCCATTCTTATGTTCTTAAATAAAGGGGGCTTGGGGATTTCCTCCAGTGCTCTCCACTCCCATTCTCCATCCACTGTATTGTAGTTTAAATAAATGACCAAAATAATTGAAACTGACATGATTATATTGCATTATTTTGATAAATAAAATGTGCAGAATTTTGAAATATTGTGCACATAATTAATTTTTGGTGCCAAATTGTTGATATTTTGGCACTGAACTCCCCCAGGAGTAGAGCTGAAAATTAATTCCAACTGTTGTTCCGTTCCAGCTTTGGTGATGTGCACTATCCCTAATTCACAAGTCCCAGAGTGCCGGTATAGAAAGCAGAATAAAGAGAAATCTTAAAAATGAATGGTTAGATTTTCTTTTTATAAGATTATTTTGAAAGACATCTTGGTTTTATTCACTCTATAAACTTCTTCTTTCTTGAATGTGTATTCCAATAAAAATAAGACCATTTCGTCCAGCAGTTCCTGGTGCGTTTGAAATGCCTGGGCTGGTCTTTTTTATTAAAAAGACATCAACTCCTGTTTTGGCTTTTGGAAGACATTTCTACCAAATGTTTTGCAAATTTTTATGATCCCGCAGGAGCAGCACATGTTAATCTACTTCAGAGAATTCAGTTAACTTTAAGGTCAGACTGTACCTTCCCTATAAGCAAATGGTTTCAAAACCGCCACAAAGCCAGAACAGGTGTTTCATTCATGCTGTCTGTCTACCTGGCAAGGACCCAAATAGTTTCCTTTAAAGCCTAAACTTCATATTATCCTGAGACACACTGAGAATGTACATATGTGCTGTCTCCTAGGCATGTTTAAAGCTTGCTCATCATTAGCTGCGTATTGTTTTCCTTTGCTCAAATCGAACAGGAACAGCTGTTTTCATGTTAATAACAATCATAATTTACATTCATGCCTTATAACTCTTCTGGCTGAAAGATCATTAATGGCCTCACAAATTGAACAAGATGATCAATAAACAATACGTAGAGCTTACTTCAACTATCAGTGAAGTGCAGCCACCTCTAGGGTGAAGCATGGCAGTTATTTAACACTGCAAGAAAATGAAGAATACGATATGAAATTGAAACTACAGAGAGCATGGAGGAGGAGAGACTGGGTAATTACCATAGCTGGAACTTAGTCTAGAGACTGGAGTTAATGCATCATCCTATATGCAAAGTGCCATGGGATAAGTAATGACAAGCAAACGGGACATGCTTTTACATCTTGTCTGAAAGATGATACATCCAGCTGTACAGTGCTCAGGACTGTCTCAAGTCTGACTCAGAATGTATCATCAACTCCTTTCAATACTGTGGCACCCACATTCCTATTATAAATTGCTTATTCAAGATTTCAGAAGTACGTGCTTTACCCTGGGGGTGTCTATATGCGCGCACGAAAGCACACACACAGAGGCACGCACTTTGGCTTCTGGCTCATGTAAACTCCCATTGGCTTATGTGGACTTTGGACCAGAGCCTATAATCCAAAATCCAAAAGCAAAGATTTATTGCATTAATGTTCAGATATTTTATAATGGGATCCAGTAAGGCTGGGTTAGTATTTTCACTACAAACCTTATGTTTCTACTGATTCATGCAAACAGTGACTGCTCTGGCTAAAATGATCCATTCCATTTCCATCCTAGGAGAATTTCTTTTCTTTTTGTCATTCATAAGCATCAAGTTCACAATCACCTCTAGAGATAGCAGGTCCTACAGGAAACTAGCAGCCAGTCTTGAAAGAACAAACTCTTCTACATCAACAGGTCAGGAGACTAAATTGACTGTTGTATAGTCCCTGTCCCCTCGACACATCCTGTCTGTCACTACATTTTCACCAGCAAATGAAACTGTTCAGCTTGCAATCGAAGGCCTTATCTAAACTAGGCCAGTTCATTGATGGAGTTAAACTGGTGCAAAATGGAACTTATGCTATTATGGTTGGTAAATTGCTGGACTAAAGTTATCAGATGGAAGCACCATTTCCCATTGGTGCACTATGTCTGCATTGTGGCTTGCCCCAGTGAAACTAGTTTCCAGTGCCAATTTCCCTTGTCTAGCCAGACTTAAAGCCTTGTCTATACTAAAAAAGGTTTGCTGGAGTAGTCATTATACTGGTGTAACTATACCAGCAAACTTTTTTAATGAAGACAAGCTTATATTAGCAAAAGACTTCTGGCAGGATAGCTGATACCAGTTGCCTAAAGAAAATAAGCTATACAACCAAAAGTCTTTTTTGCCACTTACTGAATCATCACTAGGACTTTTGCCTGCACAATGACTACCCTTCATTATATGGGCATTGGTACAGGCATTGGCTTATATTCCACACAGTATCTGATTGACTATTTGCAGCACTCCTGTCAAGGTTTAATTTCTGTTTCTTTAAAGTAAGAAAAGAGTGAATAGATTCTACTAACAATTACACTCCTCATACTAGGGTCTATTGCTTGACCTGGCTAATATTACAAATGTAAAACTAACCCTACCTACAAAGTCATTATCACCCTATCAGAAACGCTCCAAACTAATCATATTCTTCAGTTTGCAAGTGAATTGTTGCAAGTTGGGGGCAATGCGCATATGTGTCACATACACTAGCCTTGTCTACAGTAGAAAACATATCAGTGACTGAAGTGGAGTCTGCCAATTAAATACCAAATAAAAATGAATGGAGAATCACCTTTTTAAAGGTATCTGGCTTCTAAACTTGGACCTGTAATTTTGTGCATACGCAGTTTTTCAATGCCCAAATCTTTACACAGTTCAGATTATATGCATAAATACAGCAGGAGCATGCAAATTCAAGTGGACTGCATGCAACCATGGATTCAAAGCTTGAGTACAACAAATTGCAGGGGCAATTGTAAGAGACAGCGTTTGAAAAAACAGTTCCGACAGTCTTGTTTGTTTGCAATTATGAAAACAGAAACAAAAATCCTAAAAGTCACATCAGTAACTAATCCAACAACAGAAAGAAAATGGGATGATCCTCTTGGGGCTTTGAGTTTTTAAATTGTTTTACAGCCATATAACATTTGTTTTAATAGAGATATTTTTTTAATTAATAAAAAATACCAATCCTTAATTAATCGGACGGATTTCAGTGAGAGCAAAAGGTTCAAAGATCCTGCAGCCAGGCCAAGTAGCCCTGTCAAACTCAATGGGACAAATATTTCAGTTGGAATTTGCTTGTTGCCAGCGAGGTGAAGTCTGGTTTGCTTTATTTAAAAAAAAATCTTTGGGCCAAACAGCAAATGAAGCATAACCACGTTATAAATATAAAGTGTCAGTGTTTGCTGCTCCCGTAGCTTCTCTGTTGTGCTGCGCATGTTTTCCCAGATGAAGTGAGAACCGTGGGGCTGATGAAGAGTGCCAGCTGCTAAAGAGGTTAGATGCAATGTTTAAAAAATGTTAAAAATGAAGGATGTCTCCCCTCATCCCTTTCAGAGCAGGCTGTGAATGTGGGATATAACTCGCTCCCCATGGATGGGACGTGTACGATGAGCGGCAGAGTCCTGGGCTGAACTGCCACAACGAATGTCTAGGGCCCACTGCCTGAACATTTTCTCTAGCCAGCGGAAATGGGATGAGCTAGGAACACAGGTCACCCAAAAGGGATTCTAGCTGGTAAAGCTGGTAGAGTAGAGTAGGCAGATATCAAGCACATCCAGCATTTTATCCATATCTAGCTTAGGATATCCTCCCAAACACCCACGTGTGTATTTTCCCTGTACACAACAATAGCAAAGGCCTATTCATTGAGCCTATGTCTCTTTTCAACCTTAGGGATAAACATTCAACTTTTGGGGGCGTTGTGTATTTTTTTTTGGGGGGGGGGAGGCTGGGGAGTTGTATATTTTTTGTTTGTTTCAGAGGGACTTGTATAGAAGGTGATGTTTGGGTGATGGTGCCATTATTATGTTACCCTGATCCCTGTGCCCAAATTGCCTGGACTTAAGGAGCAATGCAGCTGGGCACAAGTGATCTCAATGGCTTCAGGTGCAGAGCTGTGGGATGCTCTATGTGTCTCTGGTTTTGGCCATGTGTAAGTAGGAATCTAGTATTAAACACACAGCCCCATAGTTAAGCTGCTGAGGTTAAACACAGTTGAAAACCCAGCACTGATGTGGATGTGGGGGAAGAAGGGGACGTCTCCTTAGATCAGACACAAACTCTCACTGTTTGGAAATCCTCTAGAACTAGAGAAGGTAGTGTGATTGGGTTGGGTTTGGAGTTGGCCATGCGGTCTTAGATTGCATTGTGAATTCGGGTGGAGTTGGCTCATCTGGATCAGAAACGGAACTTGGCCAGGAACTGCTAGGCAGACAATTTTATAGGAGAGTTCGACCTCTGGGTTGTGAATGAGTCACAGCTGCTAAATAAAGGCCAATGCAAGCTGATGCAAGGAAAGGAGCCGGAGGAAGTGGCTTCCTATGGATTAGGTCTCTGGCCGGGGTGACACACAGCTGGCTGCCATAGTCACTGGATTGTGCATGGATTGGATTGTTTATTTCTGTTCAAACATATTCAAAGACATGAAAGCGCCTCTCAACTGACAGATAATCACAGTCCATTTCAATACTGCCACGGCAGCCCAGCCGCCATTCTCTTCCCACCCCGATCCATAGAAAATAGGCCAGCAAAGACAAACACAACATACCCACAAAAGTCTCCAACCCCGCAGAAATCCCCAGCCCTACCACACTTCACCCAGCCTCGAACCCCTCTCAAACGGACAGGCTTTCCCGTGTCCCCTGAAGGCTGACAAGAAGGAGGGGAAATCACAGGGACTCCCAGGTTGAACACCCAGCCAGCCGCCACTTTCCTAACACAAACAAATAGGGACTCTTGGGTCAGTACCTGTAAGGATCCCAACCACGGCATTATAATGTGGGGAGGGAGCTGGTGGCTTGGTTAGACCCGCTCTCAGGTCACTCCAAGCCATCCATGCCAGTGACCGGTTACAAACTCAATTCTAAGAGTTGTCCTGTGAACAGGGCCTGAGTGAGAGCAGGTGGCCTAGGTCTGGCAGCTGAATTCCTACACCGAACCACACACAGAGAGCATTAGCTCTGTTTTTTTATACCGGGAGAAGCTTCCAGTTATCTGCATCCGATGGAAAAAACAGACAACATTTGCCGGTCAAGCCTGCCCCTCCTTGATACACTCCGGCAAGGTGCATGATCACCTGAGTTCATAGCAGCAGGGGTTTGGAGTAGGCCTGATTACGGCTGCGGAGACACACTCGATTCGGGTGCCTGACGACAATAAGCTCCTTTTTCTGCTCCTTCTGATCTCGGGGACGTGAAGGGAGGGTGAAAGCTTTGTAGTGAAATATTAGCGAGAGTTGCCTTGGCAACCGCCCAGATGAAGCCCTCTCATTTTCACTGAGGTCCTCCCAGCGTGACTAATACGTCCTGGGCTATAGTTACACCACTCGGAAGGTCCTGAATACATGACCAACCCAACACAGCAAATAGACTCAAGTCTCATTTATACAGCTATGGCTTAATCTGATTATCTCACAGATTGACCCAGGGAAGAAAAACCTACAGAGTTCCCACTTTGCAACCACTTGGTTTGCTTTCATCTCAGATCCCTCAGTAATTCATGTTAATATTTTACATTCTTGATTTCCTAGTCATTAAAAAAAATAATAAAAGAAGACAAAGGAGAAGGCTGCCTAACAGCTGAGCGCAAACAGCAGTCATCTGTTAAAACGCATTTGGCGACATTTTCTTTACCCTATTAACCACATCAGTGAATGCAACAGGTGGGAAATGCGGAGGGCCCTTATGTAATGCAAAGCAAAGGGCTTCCCATGTGCAGGTCTTACCAGATCCTCCACAGCAAAATCCAGACTGGGCAACTAAAAAAATGTCTAGCGTGAAGGAGAACTGTACAACCGCAAAAGTACAGAATGAGGATAAAAGGAAGGCGGTTGGCTTAGATTCTATTATGATTTTAGGCAGCCAGGAGGTCATGATTAGTGGCATTACTTAGTTATTCTAATACAAATGGCAATAAATTAACTGATGTGTGTGTGGTGTGAGACTACCTGCCCTCTACTGCATGGAATCTGAACTGCTTTCATGTGCGTCATAAGCCCCTTACTGCGTAAGGCTAACAGAATAGACATTGACTTTTGGCTCAAACTCTGATCAAGTCATCCCTTAACTTTCTCTGTTACAAACCTGTCTGGGGAACACATATTTGATAATGGTCTCTTCAGTATAGCTGACAAGGGTATAACAAAATCCAACGGCTATAAATTTAAGATAGACAAATTCAGACTGGAAATAAGGTAGACATGGTTAACAGTAAGGGTAATTAACCATTGGAACAACTTACCAAGGGTTGTGGTGGAGTCTTCATTATGCTATTGTAAAATCAAGATCAGATGTTTTTCTAACCGATCTGCACTAGTTCAAACAGGAGTTAATTCACGGCAGTTCTCTCTGGCCTGTGTTATACAGGAGGTCAAACTGGCTGATCACATTGTCCCATCTGGCCTTAGAATCTGTGAATCTGTGGATGAAAAGGGCTAAGTACTGCTCCAAACTCGAAATCACTCATGTGGTGTCCCAATCCCTGCCTCCCACTGCCTGGCCAGCCAAGTTCTGTTCCCATTACTCTCTTATAAAAGCATAGTTCTCTTTCATCACTGCCAGGATTAAGGATTTATAGATCCCTGAGATAGTGACCCTTTCCCCCACGCCCCCTCCCCCCACTCCAGCTCTTGTTTCCAGTGGTGTATGATTTCTACTTAGCACTTCCCTCTGGATGGGATGCATGGCATACTGTCTGCAAGTATGGGAGCACATTGGACATTTATTTTTAACTTCTTGGAAACTCATAACATGATTTCCTTTCAATAAGAGTTGGGTCGTAATTCAAACTCCTCTTTCATTCCAGATCGCCGGGCTCCAGAGACTTCTGTTGGGATCAGAATAAGGGTTTTTCTAATATTGGGGTCGTCAGTGATGGGAAAGAGCCCGGTTTACAAGGCCTCTTGTCTCAGAGTTGTCAGGCAAGCTGTGTCAAAGGGTGCTCGAACATCTAAGGTGGTCTATATTGGGGGTGGGGAGGGGGAGGGTGCATTCATATTAGCGTCAGGCAAACACCAGCATATATTAGCTGCTCTGTTTGGAGTCAGTGCTTTCCAACACACGCAATTAGAGCTTCAAGTTGGCATAGCTGATAATACAATTTAATATCTGTACTGCCAGCATTCCTGTGCCATTTCCCTGTGAGGAATTAATGTGCACTTCAGGTTTTTTCCCTTCTCCCGTTTCCAGAGGCGGATACTTAGATGTGACACACAGAGGACAGTTTTGGGAAAAGAGTGTCTCAGGAATGCCGTGGGACGGTAGTCCTCCACATCTAAGAGATAATCAGTCAAATGGATCCATTCCCTACTGCAACGCCACTGAAAGCCAGTGGAGTGACCCTAAGGATGAGTTTGGCCCTATGGCTTTGACTTAGATATCCTCTTTAGGGGCAATGGTTCAGCCTGAAACTGAAACCAGCGTCCCATTCTGCGGATGGAGCCAGACAAAATGGAGTACATGCAAATGGCTGCTTGTGCGAAACTGGCATCCACCTGCTTTGTGGGCACAAGCAAAATGACACAGCACTGCTGATTGGACGCACGCTGTCTCTTTAGGGTTGCCTCTCTCAATGCTGGGACACAAGCTGTAATATTGCTCTTGACACATACTGAGTAATCAACCCTTGCTTACCTGAAATGAGACCCGTCACTAATAAGCACCTGCTATCACATTCCTTGTGATAACCAGACTCCACGTGTCATCGTGGTCCTGCCCTCCTACCTAACACCAAGTTTATTTCCAGGAGGATCCTGTCTTATCTCCAGTGCCAAGTTCCTGGATAAGGATCATTCTGGGGCAATGCTTGATGGATTTCCTGACACTATGTGGAAAGTCATCACCTCCAGTCATTTGCTTCCTTCTCAGACACTGAGGAATGTGATGCAACATTAACAGGACTGCAGGGTTATCGGCAGGACTCCAAGTGCTTCAGGAACAGGTCTTTTTGTAGCTTGGCAAGTAAGAAAAGAGGCTGAAGCTACCATGGGCAAAGTACTGGGGGTGTTTTTTATATCTTCATCCCAACCAGAGATAGGGCTGGGGAGCAGCTCATCGAGTCTGAACCCCCTCAAACTTTGGGAAGCCTTCGGATCCTCCACAGGGCAGCAGGGCTTGGGACCTTTCTCCTACCAAGTGGTGCTTGCTGAATCCATGCCACCGGTTCTTGTTGAATCCACACAGTGGCAGTCGTACTGGAAAGGGAGAAGAATTCGGCCTGGGATTTTCAAAGCCATCTCCCAGATATGGGTGACCAGTTCCCATTCATTTTAGTAGGGTTTGGGTGTCCATATCTATCCCTTAGGCAAATTGCAGCCTGATTTAAGTTGATTTGCACCCGCCTTTGACAAGTGGCTTAATTTAAGAAAGGGAAATTTGAAGGGGAATGGTGAGTCCTTAGTGTCGCTGAGGCCAAAGGACTCATCCCTCAACCTCGCTGCTATCCTTTGCCGCTGCTGCCAGCAGAGGAGGAAATGAACTGCCCGGGTCTCCTTGTGCAGCCCGTTCCCACTACTCTTCAATCCGCAGGTGAGGCAGCTGCTGAGTGATGAGACACCCGCTCTCGTTTCAGGGATGACACTCTGCTCCCTGCCAGCCCACGGAGCCGGGAGCCAGACTGGAGAGAGGGATCCCATGTTTCCAGTTCTCGTGATTTTGTCCCAAGTCTCAGGATCATTGTTTTCTGTAAAGTCCCAGCTCCGGGGGTGAAGTGGAGATGTGATGAGCTTAGCCTTCCTTCTCGAAGAAAAAGGACGTTTCTAGCCCTCGTGGCTGTGGAGAGTGCTTCAAAATGGCCCCCTAAAGGCTGCAGATAAAGTGGAAGCAAATAAAAAGAACACCCAAGCTATTATTTTGACACAGTCTCCTGATTTTAAAGCCAATATCAGGCCGGGGTTTCAACAGACAAGAAAGACCAGACCTGGCTTGTAGACGTATGACCCCTACAAGGAAATCCCAGGTGCTCCCGAAGTGGTGTTGATGACCGGGCCAGGAGACACTCTTCCCGGCTATCTGGCACAGAACCAATGCCCTCCCATAGGGCTGGAGGGCACTGTGTTCCCCAAGGTGCAGTTCTTTTGATTAGAAGTCAAACCAAGCCACTGGCCATATGAGGCCAGTAGCACTTTTCAACTATGTCCTGACCCAATAACAAATTGGGTAGTTACCTGGGAAAGCCAGACACTGCATGGTTGGATGGCTTACTGGGTCAGAGGCAAAGCCTAGATTAAAACCCACCTGTTTCTGTCTTCCAGTCTCATGTCTTATCCATGTAGCTCAAGACAGGTTGTCGCTAAACATCTCCCTGCCATTTCAAGCTGGTAAACTCTTCTTCACGTCCTCTCCCCGTTGTGTGGAGCTGTAAAATGGCTGGTGCATTGCAGTGCTGAAGGACAGCCTCCCCTATATGCACACTTTGGGATCCTTTGGTGTGAAAGGTGCTATACAAAACCAGGGTAGCACTGTGTGGACATAGTGCTTCCATTATGGTAGCTGGCAGTGCACTGGGACCAGTACTGGAGTTTATTCTCTGACTCTCCTCCTGGGGTTTTCTCTCTGCCTACCTTAGCCTACAGTTTCTCTAGCTCCTTTAAGAAAGGTTTATTACCTCGAAGGATATCTCCCACCACGTAATCAACAAAACCCAACCCCTTCTGCAAGCTTGTAATGACTGATCTGCCCCTACTTGATGTGGTGACTGCATCTAATTACCGTGCCTTAACGTGAAGAATAATATTTACATTTAAAACACCCAGAATGACAGTTGAGCTGTGCGTGGGAGGTTCCCCACCCCCATTATAAAAGTTAATTGAAAAGTTGGCAAGGAACAAAAGCTACTTTACCTACTTCAGAGAGGCTGGGGGGTGGGGGGGAATAGGTACTTTGGGGATTAGAAGATTAAAATTAAGAATCATTGTCTAGTAATTTTACAGTAATTAAAGCCATTCATGTCCATGTATGTGGAATTAGATGATGAAAGGAATCTACTTGTTCAGATCAGTTCCTGTCTGCATTCTGTAAAACTTGCCCATACCAGTATTGCCCTGGCTTCTCTGTCATTCAGTTTTGTGCGCATTCTAAAACAATGTGCATTATCCTCACCTTTGGGGTGAAGCCAGACTTTGAAGCACCTGCTCCCTTACTTGGTGTAAACATTGCTCGTGCCAATCAGAAACGAACACAAACAGGTTTTGGGCCCCGTCCCCTATGGCACTTCTGTGATGTCATAGTTGGTACTTAATGGGTCTGTCTGCACATGGCAGGCAGAGAGAGGAGAAAGAAAAATGAATCCTGTGTATCCTGTCCTGTACCCCCGTAACCGAGCTTGATCGCCTCAAAGCCTCTCTCTCTGCTCGCGTGTTTTCAAACAGAGCTTCTACATTTGCTGGTTGTTATGCGTTGGTTTGTATTGGTAAGTATCAGTTATTACTAAATGCTGCATCTTTGTTTATAAATATTGTTAGTAGGTATTTTAGTCATTGTGTGTTTTAAGTTTCATTAAGTTTATTAGCTAATCAAACGCTGCTCCCTTACCCCTTGTAATTATCCCCAATAAAACTTTAAATTGATTAATTTTAGTTGTATGTGTGTGTCTGCAGTTCACGTCGTGACCCATACTCTCCTTGCATCCCTTCTATTGCCATGTGTAGTCTGGTAAATAACAGGCCTGCAATTTTTCGCCCCTGTGAGTCCGTGGCAATCCACATGGCGTCACGAACAGGATGCAAGGGAGTTGGGCCATGCCCGTGGCACGCTGCAGACTGCGCAGATGATGAAACTGAACAGTTCCAACATTTGCAGTTTCACCTTTTAACTAGCCAAAATTCGACTGATCTAAAATTAGAATGGATCTGTTCCCTCGGCTCGGGTAAAACTCTAAAAGGCTATACCGTACCATTAACTTTGGCAGATACGGGATGCCTCCTTCGGTGCCATTCCAGCTTTAGGTGTCAGCCAGCCGATTGTTCCCTGCAGCCTCAGTGCACGGAGCTGGAGAGAATGGCGGCGCTGCAGATCCTCTCAGTACCCGCATCGTTAGAAGATCTGAAGGCACCATTTCCAAATTGATTCCCCCACCTCGGGTAATACCTGCTGATCCGGCACACAAATTATTATGCCAAATGATAAAAGAATTAGATTTAATTAAAAAAACCAAAAAATTGTGACCTGATGAATATAAATTTGAGGGTGTTGCCACTGTCCTGTTTAGCATGATGGGCAAGGCCCTCGATCTATGCTCTGTGCTCCACAGGGGCACAATGTTTGCAGCTAAACAAGCAGCTCCAGGCTTCCCTAGGGGCGATAATGAGGAGAAAACGGAAAAGGTAGAGCCCATCACTACCTCCCCCTCCCCAAGTCCTTCTCAGAAAATTTTGCCACCCCCATATGAGGCTCCTAACACTCCTCTGTATCCCGCTCTGCCAACAGCCCCAGAATTTACAGAACCTGAGACTGTAGCAGAAGCTTTGCCTATTTCAATAACTAAAACTAAAATAGATGCACAAACAGGCAACACCACGCAGGTTACTGAACTGTGAACATGTACCGTACTAAGGCCGAACTTAAAGAGTTTTTAAAGGAAACGCAACGGAAAGCCGATGAGGCACCCATGGTTTGGGTCGGGCAGCTAGCCTTAGGACACGGAGCAGAATTGATGGACCGTGAGGTGGCTGGCATCTTAGCCAAAACAGCCAATTGGTAGCCACACCCTTTATATATGTTAATGATCCCACCCAAATTCCTGTCTCAGCGGAGGCAGTTGACTTAGCATTAGAAGCTGCCCCCCGGAGCTGACACTGGTGCCATGCTGCACTTGCATGCGGCTGTTCACAGATCCATCTTAACGTTATTTGAAGTAGTTAGCAAAATTAAGTTGTTACTGCTGCCCCCGCCTGTTGTCCTCCCAGCTGATTCGCCACCAAAAGACCCTCCAAAGAGTCAAATTCCCAAAAATATCCTGAGCGAACTAAAGCTGAACGGACGCGATTTGGCTTCCTTCTTAACAAAGGAATCCCCAAGGAATCCCCACGTAAAATGTCAGACCAAGAGCAGCAACATATAGCCGAGCAGCTAGGCTGGAAAAATTGGGAGGACTATGTTAGGTCAAAAAACAAATAGGGGCCAGATGTTGCCCGGCCCAAATTAATGATCCCACCGATGAACACCCATACGCCACCCTGTTGGTTAACGGTGATACCCCCACCTCCTTTTTATTAGATACTGGAGCTCAAGTTAGTATTATTGAGCTCAGTGTTCCCCACTGTCCTACTGGCTCCTTTATGTTTGTTCAAGGCCTCAATGCAGTACAAGAAAAACCCGTGGTTTGGGTTAAAATTGCCCACGGAAAATACGTAAGAAAAATAAAAGCCTTGTTAGGATCAAAAAATCTGCTAGGTATCTCAGATATTAAAAAAAATTAAACTGCATAATCAAATTCTGGAAGCCCTCCCTATAACTATAGGCGATCATTCCCCCCTATACCCCCGGAAGTAGTTAAGTCCCAGCCATGGACATTTTCCCCTAGCCCCACAAAATCCGAAGGGCTTCCCCTTATTGAAGCTTTGCTCACTCAGCTGCTAGAAGAGAAAAAGATAGAAAGGGTTACTGCGTCCACCTTTCTGTCTGCGGGTTGGGGTATTCCCAAGCCCGGCGATCCCGCTAAATATCGCCTTGTCATTGATTATAGACAAGCTAACAGCCGTATAAAGCCTATCACATTTTCCAGTTCTGCCACCATTCCAGAAATACAGCAGCAACTAAGCGATGCAAGTAATCAGTGGGCATGTACTCTTGATTTAAAAGGTATGTTTTACCAAATCCCACTCCCGGACACACAAGGAATCTTAAATTTTGCGTTTAAAGGCGTCCAATATAAATGGAAAGTCTGCCCACAGGGGTTCTGTAATTCACCTGCACTTGCATCGTCCCGTCTCAACATCACATTACAAAAGGTAAAACCCCTCAAAGATGTGTCTGTGTTAGCCTATGTAGATGATTTTGTCATTTGTGGGCCCAATCCGCAAGCAGTTCAAAGTATCACCCAAATGATAATAGAGGCATTAGAAGCAGATGGGTGGCAAATTAACAAAGTAGGGCGCCACCTGCAGGCCAGCCAGCAATTTTCATTCTTGGGACTCCATTTCACTCCCATCCCTCACACACAAGCCCCAGCCAGGGTATTAGACCCTTGGACAGAAACCCCTCCGAAAAACAAACGAGAGCTTCAGCAGCTACTAGGTCTCCTTAATTATCACCGCCAATATATTCTGGCACAGTTAATTTCTGACCTAGAAATCCTACAAATCTCCCTCTCTTCTAAATGCTCCCGAGAAGTGTGGAACCCATCAGCCCCCAAAAGCTTAGAGAAGCGAGCTGGCTGGTTCGCCTCAACCCCCCCACCCCACCCCCCAGCCTGTTTTAATTCCCAAGAACCCCTCAACATTAATTTGTGTATCACAAAACACCATGTAGGGGTCACTGTATTGCAACACGGTAATGCCATTTACAATTGGGCCCATCGCCTGTCTGGACGTCAGTATAACTATGGTCTAGTGGGGAAAATGTTACTGGCTGCATCCAGTGCGCGTCACTGGTCCCAAGTCCCTATCCCGGGTACCTTGTCTGGACCACATGTCCATTTAATCCCGTGGCTTACAAGTACCCCTCCACCTGAGTTCCATGGCACTACCTGCACCTGGCAGCTTCTGTGTTTCCAGGTCGAGGTAGCTTGGCAAGCATGTTGGCAATAGTTTAACCCCAGCCCCTACTTGGGTTGGTACTTATTGTAATTGTTCCATGTGGAGTTTCTCTTCTGCTAATACCTCCCTAACTGAACCCACTTTTAATTTTACCCCTCCCCCTCCCATTAATTGTTCTCATCGTCTTAATTATAATTTTTTTTTGGAACCTTCTATACCTCCAGGACACATACGTATCTGTTTCACGCCTAGCATATGCATCGTGCTGAGGCTGCATGTATCAGTTGTACATCCACCTCTTTTATTCTGTAACCGATAATGGGTGGAGCCATACCACAGTTTCTTCCTTAAGACTCGGTCATTTTTGGATTTGCGGTAATGTTTGCATTTGCCGTGCTTCCTCCCAATCCCCGGGGTATATGCACCATTGGCACCCTATATCTACAGGGCGGAGGTATTTATACCTTGCCATCTAGCCACCAACACCATCGGAGTACCCACTCTTTTTGGATTTGTTTGCAAACAGCAGCTTCCTCCCTCACCTCCTCTATTGTTAGCTTTAAGCCTGTTGGTTATATGATGTTACGTGATCAAGCGCTGTTTCGGTCCCTTGCAATTGAAATGCTTGCTAATACTATGGCCAAGGGCCTCTCCTGTGGACTGATTCATAACCACAAACTTCAAGGATTCTGAAGATCAACGCCATTTGGAAACTTCTCGAGTGATTTATATATAACGTGGCTGGCATCCTCATCTTCATGCTCTGGGATTTATTTCTTCCCACGTGAGGTGAAGGTCAGACACGCTGCTCTCCTTCTGGAAGCAGAGAGGGAATGGGTGTGTGCCCATTGGCATTCTAGCCTGGAGCTTCAGATTGGGAGGCTGAGGGAGGCATAAAGGAATTTAATTAGTTCCAGCTTGCTTCTATTAAACTTCTTTGGAGGGAGGGACAGGAGCGAGAGTGTAATAAAGGGGGTATGTGATCGGCTTGCTAATAAAGACACGTGGACAAGACTGGACTTGATCCCAAACCACACACACAGCACCACAAGGCTCTGCAGTTAATTACCATCGGTTGTGTTTTGGGTGATCACTATGTTTTTCAGGCTTTTCCACATTCTGCAGCAAGGATCAGGTCTTTACCAAACCCTCCCTACTTCACGCACTTGACTGAAGTGTAAGAAGAAACATACAGTTATTGTTTCCTCTTTCTTGTGCATGCTCAGTGCAGTACAGGAGCAGAGGAGACATACTCCCTCCCACAAGGGGATGACTAAGATGCTGGGTAAAAATAGTATTTTGTCCTTATATACCCCTTGTCAGCCAAGGCTCTCAGAGCCCTTCACAGAGGTGGGTATTAGCCTCATTTTACATATTGGGAAACTGAGGCACATAAAGGGTAAGCAACTGTCCCCAATTTACAGACCGAGTCAGTGGGAGAACTGGGAACGAAACCCAAGTCTCCCAACTCACAGCCCTTTAACCAAGACCCTGCACCGGCTCACAAGCCAAAGCACCGAGAGACCATGTGATCCAGATATATAGCAGCACTGCTGTTTCTTTCTGAATGGGTGGAACATAGGTAAGCAGAAGCTATCTGAAAGAGACGAGAGTTGGGATCTTGCTGCCCTAGCAGATAAAGGCTATTCCCAACATAAAGAGCAGTACTGAGGAGTGGAATATTTCCAGACTCCACTGGATCAGTGGTTCTTCTTGTCCACTATCTTGGTCTCCACTAGTACCAGCTACTTCAGAGGAAGGGTAGAACATATGCCTTAGGTAAAGGCACAGGAAATTGAACCTTTTTTGCACATCTGTGTGCTAACAGCCTCTCTCTCCTGGAAAAAAAAACCTCCACAGTAACATGATCCTGAAAATCTTGCCATCTTTCATAGGGCAGCAGCCTGAAGGTTTGCTAAAGTGAGCTTCCAGTCCAGTTCAGCTGGAGTTTTGCTTAATAGACAGTAGGTTTGGCCTCTCAAAAGCTGAACCTGTGTTATTCAGGCACCAGCAGAGAGAGAGGAGAGGACAGATGATTAGTGGGTGGGCTGCTAGCCTGGCACATGGAGATACAGGATTCAACTCCCTTGTCTGCCACAGACTTCCTCTGTGATCCTGGGCAAGTCATTTAGCCTCTCTGGGCCCCTGTTCCCATCCGTCAAATGGGGCTAACAGCACTGCACGACCTCACCGGGGTGATGTGAGCATGAATACAATAACCACTGTGAGGGCAAAAATCTGTTGGATGATTTAATTGGGGATTGGCCCTGCTTTGAGCAGGGGGTTGGACTAGATCTCCTGAGGTCCCTTTCAGTTCTAAGATTCTAAGGCATCAGAGAAATAGCAGCCCTGGTGTGGAGAGCGATCTCCTGGAAGGAAAGAGCTGGCTAAGGCCTCACTGGTCAAGAAGCACCCTGGAAGCAGAGAGAGGGTCCAAAGGGAAAGAATTTCAGGGTCAGCTGTTTGCCATATTGCCCCACTGGCCCCAGCAGTGTCGCTATCTTGGACGTTAAGGGGATGGCTGGGTGCACAGTTTACATTCCCAGAGAGAGAGCAGGGTGGTCTGTGATACGGCGCGTCCTGTTAATGCTGCAATAAAACCCGGCAGCCACAGCATACCACGAGCGCCTTCCGCCTGAAGAAAGCTTGACCTCCTCGTTCAGCTCGTTGTGCTTGCTGACACGGCTGTTCTGAGCGATTTACCGGGGTGCTGGAACCATCACAGGCACAAAGGAAACATTGCAGAGGCTGTAATTGTAAGGCCTCTCCCCCGCCCCCGAAGAAAGTAAGGGTCCAACTCTTTTTTCACAAAGAGCCTTCGGCGTCTGACCCAAACACGGCTGCTTGGCTAGCCCAGCATAGAGGAAAATAGGCTCCAGTTAAACAATTGCAACAACGAGACCGAAATGTCCACCTCCCACTACCTCACTCACGTCATGACAGGCAGTGACATAACAGGCTACGTGAGATCCTTTAAGTGCCAAGACTAACCATGGACAAAGCCACTCCACAGGGGTGAAGGCACTTTTACAACCGTGGGCCAAGTTCGACCCGGACTTTGGCAGGGTTACATGGACGCTACGGCAGTGCAGATTTGGGCCATTGTTTTGCAGGGAGGACAGTTTTGGGGGAAGAGCTCCTGACCGGTTTGTTCTTTCCAAGTGGGACTTTCTGGCCATGCCGTATCCGTGGAATCCCCTAGTGATCGGGACCCGGCCCTCACTTCCCCCTCCATCCCGGGGGGCAAGCACATGGCTCTCTTGTGGAGCTGCTGTAAAACGTCCTGGTAATGGGGTCTGTGGAGTGACAAGCCTTGTGAATTAGTGCTGGCGCCTGGCCAAATACCTCCGCGCTCCTTAGCCTCTTACATGCCCAGGGTCCAGATGGGAGTTCAGCTCTCCCACTTGACCATCTGCCGTTGCATGAACGGTTAGACATAAACCTGCCAATACGCCATTAGGGACGGAGCTCAAGCTTCGGAATGTCACGATCTGCGGGTCTGGGGGCAAAACTCAACAGCATTTTGAAGCATGTCTTGCCTCAGATGCGGTTACGATTGTCATAGTGGAGGAAAGCCGTCCTCAAATAACATTGGGCGTGTATGTGGCGGGCCAGATTTTCAAAGCTCCCCGGCCTCCGCAACTGGCACCAGATTTCCAAGAATGCGCAGCTCTTTGGAAAATCTAGCCCCCTGCCTTCCACCCCCGAGGACTTCACTAACTATGTAACAGAGATAAGACTGGCCAAGAGTGGCAAGTAATTTGGGAGGCCTCAAGATCGGGGTGCCCAGCGTGGGACAGTTTAAAAGACCTGAGCATCCACCCTTTGAAAATCAGCCTCCTTTAAAGCTGTGTCAGGCTGGGCACCCCAAATCTTGCTTTTGAAGAATCTTGGGCTGTGCAGAGCTGGTCAGAATGGATCAGAGATGGGAGGAGTGAAAAGAGGCGGCTTTGTATATTACACACATGGATGGTGTTCTCCGTGTGTAACAAATTAATTTTACCTGTACGCGGCCTTCCATCAGAGGATCGTGAGCATTTTACAAACCACCCCTAAAGCCTTAATACTCCCCGACAGGTACGCAAGGCTCATTGTCCTCGGTTTACAACAGGGGAAACTGAGGCAATGGGCTGCTGCGTCATTTACATAAGGTACTCCTTTCAAATAACTGCCAGTCCTCTGTGAACGTCTCTGCTGTCTTTACAGTGAGAAAGGAGATGAACTGTGGAACAGTGCAGGCCACACTGTATAAAAGGGACACTCCGCAGCGTTCCTCAGGAATGCAGAAAATCTTTACAATTCTTACCCATATTTTCCCACTCCCCTTGGTGCTCCCTAATCTTTATGGAGTTTACATTCCCTATACCATATTTATTACCAGAGCTCAGGCGGGGATTAGAACCACAGTGTGGGAGCTATTCACACAAGGCCTGTGCTTATCTGAGCTAACAGAGCAGCTCCCCCACTGCGACCACATAACTGCTGTATCCCCGGCACCCACCCTTCCATTTAGCATGCGCGCTGGAAGTCAATGCCCAGATGTCCTTCACATCACGAGAAGCTTCACCAAGATGGTCATTAACCAAGAGCAGTTATGGCAACAAACATACTTCTCTAAGTCCACTTCTCCACCCCTTTCGTTTCTCCTGGTACTCAACGACTTTGCATTGGTGGCTCGGACAGAAGGGGTCTCAGACTGCGGATTGGGATCCAAATTTGAGTTGCCAGAATGTTTCCAAGGGTTGTGTCTCAGCTCCGCTCCCGCAGGGCTGGCTGGGTTCAGCTCCCGGCTCCAGGTGTTGCAACCTCAGGTTTGGCCCAGCCGCCCCCTCCGTCACGACAATGGGGCAGCCCGGCCCCATTTGAGTGAGTGGCCTGGTGACCCCTTGTCGCACCACCACTCACACAAATTTGGCCCAACTGGCCCCCCATAAGGAGGGCAGTGCCAAACCTGAGCAGCACTGCAACCCCAGAGCTCACCGTGCCGGAGCAGGGTGAAGACCCCAGCCAGTCCCATGGGACGGAGTCACCACGGCACTGCGGGATGAGTGTGGGGCAGAGTCTGCAGCCCCTCTAGAGCTTCCCAGGGGGCAAGGCAGAACCCAACCCCTCCGCTGGCTCCAGTCTATTTACTGAATTGCAACAGGCCATCCTCCACCTTGGGGGCCGATCCCAACTCCCCCCTTCCTCAGTGCCTCCCTCCGGCTTGACCCTCCCTGCAACCTCTTTACTGGGTTGCAACGGGCCATCAACATTTACAAATAGGTCCTGAGCCCAAAAAGACTGAGATCCACTCTTCTATCATACCCCCTTCTCCGCTGCAGGGTGTGGAGTGCAGTGCCCAGAGAGCTCCAGGCCCCAGTCATCCCTGGTAGGCCTCTTTAGAGAAGCCCTGAGGCTGCTCTCACTTAACTTAAGATCGAATTGTTCCCCAATTCATTACGTCTCCTATCCAGTGATTAACTAATGGCACAATAATCTTAAATAATTTAATCTGGTTTACCTAATCTGCCTTGCAGGATGCAACATATATTTAGAGGTAGCTATGGTTCGGTGGTGGTGAAGTAGCATAGTCCAAAAGGCCCAATGGGATCCACCAGGATGAAACATGCTCTCTCTGAGACATCTTAAAGCTCCTCTCTCAAATAAGACAAATCTCATTAACCCCAACTAGCAAGGGCAACATTCCAAAGGAGGCCACCAGCTCATTTTGGATCCTCTGTTAGCAGAAAGAAAACAGCTACCAAGTGAGAAAATGCAGCGCGTGCGCGACAGTAAACAGAAGTAAACATTCCTGGCAATGTGCCGTGAGCAAAGCAAAGCTTTCAGCTGAAGATCAGGACAAAGCGACCCCATCACATGATTGCCTAGCAAAAGTTGTAAATACATTTAATGTGAACAAAGCAATCGCTGCAGTGAAGGAGTCCAGGCGACTTTCTGGAAGAGGCGGGGAATCCAGGATATGGTGAAAAGGCAGGAAGTAGGATTTAAAATGAACCAGTTTATATGGCTAAACTTCCCAGAGCAGGGGGTCCTGGCCTGATGTCTGGTTGCAAAGCACTCTACGGTGCTGGGAGCAGTATATAAATTATACGGTAACCACCAAAGGGGTGAGTCTGGCTGGTTATATGGCCCTTGGCCTGTTCTGAAACTGGTTTATGTTACATCTTGACCTTGAGTTTAAAGAGAATTCTCTCAGTAAATTCACTGCTAACGTGATCTCAAAGGACTTCTAGAATCTTACCTGCTCCTGATGGATGCTGTATAACATCACACGCTGACCCCTGTGTGTTTATTACATCTTGGATTGTCCCAGCTGGACTCTTCTGGAACAGGGCCGTTGAAGAGTAATCTAGCACCATGGATGAGAGAAGGCCTAAGGAACAGACTTTCTACATGCATGTAGCGGGCTAAGTTACAGTGTTTGAACAAGTCAGATGTACAGTTGCCATGACGGTACAATCGATATGGCTGTATTCTCCAGGTAGAGCGTCTTTCCGGGGCTTGGAGCCTGCTGGAGGCAGCTACCATTTTGTGAGGCACAATAAATGCAGCACATTAGAGAGGAGACGAGCTCTGTGCTCTCTTTTCTCTTGTTCTTCCTTGCTGGCACCGCTTCACTGCGTAAGCCATTCAAACAGTTGGGAGGGTATATCGAAAAAACACTCACTTTTAAAACATCAGACCCAGCAGCTCTGGATTTATCAGCCAGTTCTCCTTGGTTTGACGGGGACAGCGTTCAACTAAAATAAATCTGAACAGTCCAGTGTCTACTAGGCAAGAGCTGTTTGTTTAGCGTACAGTCCGCTGCGGGTGTTCTACCGTCTACAAGCAGTGAGTTAGGGTGGCGCAGCCAATCGAACGCTGAGAACAAACAGATCAGCATTAATTGCTTGTTGTGAAGGTATCTACAGAAGGTATATTTCTCAAATATTTCCTACCCTAGGTAACACGGGTTCTGCTCACCCAGTGTTGGAAGCCCCAGTGTAGACAGGCCCCTGCTGTGTGGATATTAAAGCTGCTGCAATGGAGAAGAGGAACGGAAATTTCCCAGCATGCTTTCTTTTCAAAATTTGCTCCCCTCCCCCTTCCAGGTATAAGCAGCTCTTACAATCCACAACTCCCTTTCCACCCCCGCCCTCTCCTCCCCAAAGGCTATTGCTTCATTTGTAGCAGGAAAGCAATGAGGACAGCTGCAAACAATTCTCAGGTGTAAAGGTTACAGGTGTGCCCTGACATTCCCCCTCCACCCCTCCCAGCATGAGAGCTGATGTCAGCAAAAAAGACCTCCCGTCTCGCAGGTGACAGACTGATGAATGACTTGCCCCAGCAGGGCTGCCAGATCCTTTGCCTGGGAGGCAGCAGTGAGAATCACTGCATTTTTGTGCTCTGAAATCACTCCCCCAGCCTGGCTGCCACTGACAGCCCTGCAGCTCCTGTTTTCCTAATAAACCGCCTTGTAAAGATGGGGGTGTCAGGAAAGGACACCTCCCCCCCCTTGCTTGCTGTGTATCTCCAAGATAAGGGGCATCAGACCCACCCTGGAATTTCTTATTTTACGCCCAGACGACTGGCACTTTTCCCAGCTATTTCGCGGTGTTAGGAGAGAGTCGTTCGGTGGGGGAGGGGGGTGGAATAAAATTGTCAAGTAGGAGAAGGAGCCCCTGGAATTAGTCACCGCTGCAATGGCTTCCTGTGAAGTGCTGAGAAAACAGCTCTTCTTTCTGCCTCCAACACCTCAGAGGACTCTGCTCAGCAACCTGCAGGACTAAAAGTCAGCGGGAGGGAACAGCACCCGGCAGGACTCAGCTGCAAAAGCCCAAGGCCGCAGCGCAGGGCGTGTGGTGAAGATGATCTGTGCCAATGGGAGAGTTTTCCCATCAGCATAAAAAAAAAAAAGCACCTCCGTAAGTGGCAGAAGGTCCGTCGGCTGGAGACGTTCTCCTGCTGACATCGCACTGTGCACACAAGCTTATGTTGCTCGGGGGTGTGTGGGGGGGTGTTATTCACCCCTTTGAATAGCATAAATGATGCTGGCATAAGCTGCTGTGTAGACACTCCCATACCTCATGCAGGGCTGAACCACTGAGTCCTCCCCCGCCTGAGTCTATTGTAGATTGTAAATGACCCTTTGCTTAAAATGAAGGGGACCAGACCCAGAGCCCACTGACATCAGGGGGACTCCTTCCAATAACTTCACAGCAGGTTTTGGCTTAGGCCCAAACAGCTGATCTGCAATCCATGCTGCAGCTCCCGGCTGATGGATCAGACTCTTGCAGCGACTCGAGGTTCAGATGTTGGAAACGGCCGGTATCCTGAGTTAGTACATCCGGGAAGAGTGGCAAGGTCACTGGAGCTCCATGGACATTACCAGGAGTGATGTGTACCAGGGCTGGCGGGACCAGGCTGGAGATATCAGAATTGCTGAAGCTTTTCCCCGCCGTATCTTGAGGCGCACCTTGTGAACGAGAGGCATGGGAGGAGGAACGCGTCTGTGATGGAGCCTGGGCTGTGATTCAGGAAGGAGCAAAACTGCCGACACTTTCTGTTGCGTCGCGAGGCGAACAGGCCTAACTGGGGAAAACCGGACTGATAGAGGATTGAGTTCATGATGTCCGAGTGAAGGGGCCGCTTGTGGCCATGGAACGACTTGCCGAGATGGTCCGCCAGCTCGTTCTGTACTCCAGGGAGGTTCGATACGTGCAGGTGTATCGAGTGCTCTACCCAGAAGTCCCACAGCATGAGGGCTTCCTGGCCCAGAGGAGAGGGGCATGCACCCCCCCGTTCATTGATCTAAAACACCACCGTTGTGTTGTCTGTCATGACTGATACACATCTCCCTGCCAGGTGTGCTCGGAAAGTCTGGCATGCTAGACGTACCACCCTCAGCTCTCGGACACGGATGTGGAGAGCGAGGTCCGACTGAGACCGGAGGTCTTGTGTTCTGAGGTCTCCCAGATGTGCTCCCCAGGCCAAGTCTGACACATCCGTCACTAGTGAGAGGAATGGCTGAGGACTGGTGAAAGGGACTCCTGCACCTACTACACGCAGGTCGAGCCACCACAGGAGGGAGCCAAGAACCGGGCGAGGCAGGGTTACAATCCGGTCCAAACTGTCCCGGGCTGGCTGATACGCCCGCCATGACTGAGGAGGTCGAAGTCCGAATCTGGCATGCTGTACTATGTAGATACAAGCTGCCATGGGTCCTAGAAGATTCAGGGAGTTCCATACTGTGCTGATGGGGAACGCTCTGAGACCTCGAATAATGTCACTCAGGGCATGAAATCTTGCTTTGGGAAGGAATGCCCTGGCCTGTGTTGAGTCTGGTGTACCACCCCTACAAATTCTAGCCCCTGAACCGGGGACAGCATTGATTTCCCCTCGGGAAAGGGTTTAAATTGGTCCAAAACAGAGCGGCAAAGATATTTGAATGTGCTGCCAATTTTCAGTGATTCCCTCCAATAAAAATCCCTCATGTTGTAAGGAGAATGCTAACTGGCTACAATTTTAGCTCATGACTCAAGCAGAATTTCAGAATTACTTTAAAAATAATAAAGTAAAAGAGGCTTTAATTTCATGGCTGACAAAGTGGAGATAGCACGTTTAGATTTCCGAGGTAAAGTTTAAAGTGTTATTGGAACGAGAAGTTTTCCTATAGAAATAGCATTCTGTATGCGTAGGTCACAGCTGGCACCGTAAGACAAATACAGGACAGAGCAGATTCCCTGGCACCCGTAGGTTTTTGTGATGGCTCCAGGAGACAGGAGAGAGTAATGAGACATCACATGGGAAGACATCACATTAGAACACAGATGAAAATTAACTGGGGGAAAAAACCCAATTGTGTCAACATCTTGAAGTTCTATATATATAAATACATCATTGTGTACTTTAGTACCTCATCCTGAGCTTTCATCCCTTAGGTATGCGACATGAACAGGAATGGAGAAGGGCTGAACCGTGTGCCAAGTTCTATCAGCTGCTGAGAAAACACAAGTTCTCCTAAATCCCTTTGAGACCAAGCAAGCTGAGGGGAGCCATTGTGGCATCTGCTCCATTCTGCTCAGATACATCGATGACCAAGACACTTCCTCTTCTGCACTCAAGTTTTAGACTTGAAATTATAATTTTAAAATGCAGCTAATTTGGGTTTTGTTATATCAACTTTTCAGAGTTTTTAACTTTCAACAGAGGGTGAAATGGGTGTAGCTCCACTGATTCCAATGGAGATGGCTGGTGAAAACAGAGGATCTGCCCCATTGTTTGGATATAAACATTCCCTTGTCCAGACATTAAAGCCTTTTGTTAGGGCCTGAGAACCAGAAAACGACACTAACTGGTCTATTTTTCCTTCTCCAAATGGAGGGAAGCACAATCCAAACAAAACCTCCAGAATAAATAGTGAAAAGGAAGTTAGGTTTTTAGACCTTTCCATTTGAATACTTTCAATGGAACAGGCAAGGAATTTTGCAAAAAATTGTGATTTTTAACCTCTTTTTATCCCTTTCATGCAAATACAGCACAAAATGGGAAATAATTCCATCACACACGTATCCTTTTTGTTAACTAATAGGGTTGGATTATGTTAACCCAGTGGCAGTGAATAAAGAAAGCTTGCCTTGTTTGCTGCTTGTCAATGCGGCAAAGGATAAGTCCTATTCAAAGGTCCTTACCCAGACAGTGGGAGTTTTTCCTGAGTAGCGATTATACAGTCAGGGATTATACAAAGAGTAGTTATTTTAACAGAAAGTCCTTTAGAGTCTTGGAAAAACCCTGGTTCTCTGCTTTTCCCAGATGAGTTTAGTCATTTTATAAATGTCACTGCAGTAATAAAGACTGAGACACTTATAGAGTGGGTTAGTTGTTCTTTCAAACAGTTATAAACATGCATAAGGGGCTAAAACCCAAAGAACAACACGTCTTGCATTAGAGGATCCTGGGTACCTCCCACCACTGGAGAAGCTCTATGCCAAGGTTTAAAAATGAGTTTCTATCCCCACAGGATCCTGGTTTAATCTTTTCAACAATGAATCTGCCTGGCTGGCAGTGGTGGTGAGGATTAGATATGATGAGACATTTATGAATGGGGACGATTAGTCAGACAGCTACCAGAATGACTTTACATAGGATTATTAGGGCAATATCTGGGAATGGAGGAAACCAGGATAAGCCAGGTGCCATACACAGTAACATATTTAACAAAGAAAGCGAGGAATACTTGTAGCACCTTAGAGACTAACTAGTTTATTTCAGCATAAGCTTTTGTGGGCTATAGCTCACATCCGATGAAGTGAGCTACAGCCCACGAAAGCTTACGCTGAAATAAACTAGTTAGTCTCTAAGGTGCTACAAGTATTCCTCGCTTTCTTTATGGATACAGACTAACACGGCTGCTATTCTTGAACCTATATTTAACAAAGCAAAACAACCAGCTAGCAAATAATGACCCATCATCTGCGTAGAGAACAATGAAGAAATAGATCTTCCTGATTATGCTTTTAATAGAATCATTAGAAATAATGGACCTGCTCTTTTCCTCTCAGGCCACGGCTTTTATACCAGTGTAAGGCCATTGGCTTCAGTGCAGTCTCTCCAGGGTTACACAAGTGCAGAATGAGGCCCAGGAAGCAATAAAGCTCATTGTTGCCACTATAATCACTTCAAGCTGTTTCGGTAGTCAGAGGAATTGTACTTGAGCAATAAGCGGTGTAAGGATATACCAGCGCTTCCTGCAAGCAATTGCAAATGGGGAGGGATAGTGCAACCACTGGACAACAATCTCTCAGGTAAGATGTGGCCTATCCTGGAAAAAGTGTGAGAACCCCTGATCTCAAATATTTGAAAAAGGTGTTCCCCCAGATTGGACTGATCTGGAAAGGAATTCTTGGGGTACCTCCATCCCAGGTTAGTTCTAGGACAGTAACTTGTAGTCAAACAGAGAGAACACCCAGGGTTGTCTTTGAGAAGGCAGGACTGAAATGATCAGAGATGTTGCAAACAGGATATCCCCAGTTGTCTTTGTGCTGAGTGTGTGTCACTGAAGCACGAACACACAGGCGTGTGAATGGGAATAAAGTGGGCGTACTCCGGCAGTCTCTATCCGTCATCAGCAGAGCAAATGACCCCTACAATTAAGAGCACAGAATCTGTCTAGTTTTGGCATCATTCATTCCTAATGGCTGCTGCCATCCCGAGTCTACAGACGTCGGTAAAATAAAACCTGCACTCAGCATGATATATCATTTTTATCCAAACTGCTGATTGGAGAGGTATTCTGCCCTGGATTGTGACAATGTAAGTATCACCCCTGTAAATCTTCCAAAGCTTTGGCAGTTGGAATGAGACTGCCCCAGATTGCTTCGCTGTTAGGGTTTTTTTTTTTTTAAAGTAATCAAAATAGCTGTAGCGGGTGAGCAGTAAAGATAGCCACAGCTCAGCTGCCAAACTCTTGGGTCCTTAGCTATACTCTTCATCCTGCAAAGCTGGGCCGGCAGTCCTGCAAGAACTGCTACCTGTAATATTTTAGCAGATCTGGTCCTGGTCCCAAGAGATCAGAGATGAAAGAAAAAAGAGAGTGAAAAAGTAACTGATCTGAATAAGTTCAGATCTAAAAATGTGGCAAAGGTTGGTTTGTTTGGTTTTATACGGAGGAAGAGGAGCTCTTACTTTATCCAGTCTCGGTGGGGCTCCCCACTAGTCTATGGGCCATGCAAAGAGTTGGCCTCCTCTGGATATATGCAGCCCTCATTTGCGTAGTGCCTGAGCACCCCCCATTACTTACAAATCAGTCTCTTCCCTCCCTCACACAAAGGTCTTGCAAATAACGGGTGGTGGGAGATATTTCAGCCACACCTCCCCCAGCCTAGAACATTCAGCCTAACAGGGTTTTCAGGAGTCTGAGCCCAGGGGCTTCTTACAATGTAATTGATCAGGGTGGTAGCCGTGTTAGTCTGGAATAGCAGAGTTAACAAAGTCCTGTGGCACCTTAAAGACTAACTATAAAGTTTTGAAGCATGAGCTTTCGTGGGCTAATACCCACTTCGTGTGGGTATTAGCCCACGAAAGCTCATGCTTCAAAACTTTTTAGTTAGTCTTTAAGGTGCCACAGGACTTTGTTAACTCTACAATGTAATTGTGTCACAAGGTCCCACATCCAAGGCCAGGATGAAAGTGAGACCAAAACAAAACAAAACAAAAGCCTCCAGGAGCACCATCTACATGTGCAAATAGGGGGAAAGGATTCCCTAGTCACATGTCCTGTAGCTGTTGGCAGTGTCTCCACGCCCCATGCAGCTAGTTACTCCTTTGACACAGCATTTAGTTAATCAACCTCCTTTGCTGAAGCCCTGCAAGTGGAAGAGATTATTCAGACACCCGGTGAACACCACTTCCATTTACTGTGCTGTAATTAGGGCCAAACTCGCCTCTCGCTTACTTCCAATGAGAGTTGCACCAGACCAGTGTAACAGAGAATAACTTGGCCCTCAGCGTACATTACTGGCAGCTGTGTCTTGCCCACTTAGGGTACGGCTATACTACCCGCAGCCTTTAATGGATTTAAATGCAAGGGAAGTGCTATTCGATCCATTTTAGAGATGGGGTTTGGAGGTCCAGCGAAAACTGAGCTGCCCAAGGCAACAAAAGATGTCTGTGGCAAGGAAGAGTATTGAACCTTGGTCTCCAGGGTCACACTTTGGTACCCTAACAGTGAACCAGCCTTCTTCTGTAGGCCTGCTCTAATCTATGCCCATGACCACAGAGACCAGCAGATTCTGCACTATACTAGACGCCCGGAGGCTATTATTTGTTAAAACACTTACAGTGGGCTCAGTCCCGTACACTCTGAACCCAGAAAGCTTCCAGTCCAGAGGAGACAAAACCAAGCAGAGGTCTTAGGCAAGTCACTGCAGCCCCGTGCACCTCAGTTGTGCCATCTGACGCTCACCCACCTTTGGGATGTGCTTGGAGATCTGCAGATGAAGGGCTCGACAGAAGTGCTACAGACAATTTGATAGGATTTTGTTCAGCCATCTTGTTACAGCTCTATTAGGCCACTAGCATCGAAACATCTCAGTGGCTCCTCAGACCCATGCTAGCTCTTTGCAAGACTTAAAGAAAGGATTTATCGTCTTAGTTCAAGAAACAGGGATTGGAGGAGCAGGGGCTGAACCGTGGCTTGGCTTTACAAATGGCTGCAGGCAACCCAGAGTGTGCTGAGGCACCCAGCCTCCAAAAGCTACAATGGGGATCTAGATCAGCACCGGAGCAGAATTCCAAAACACACAACCCCACTCCAAATCAGTTACCATCATGGGAAAATACACCCGGAGCCCTGTGGGAACAGTGAGCTCATGTCCCTAGAAGGAGGCACAAAACAGATTCATCCCACTTAAAAATCTCTCAAAGGATGCCTTCATTTGCACTGAAGCTACTTAATTACCGAGGCTATGAAATGTTTTAAGCATTCACTGACCATAACAATGGAACATATTACACGGATCCTAATCATCAATAAATACACACTAAGGCAGGGGTCTCAAACTCAAATGACCACGAGGGCCGCACCACTGACACACACACACACCCTCGCTGCCCCGGCTGTGCCCCCACTCCACCCCTTCCATGAGGACTAGTGCACTGGCCCGAGGGCCGCACCACTGACACACACCCCGCCCTTGCTGCCCCGGCTCCGCCCCCACTCCACCCCTTCCATGAGGACTAGTGCACTGGCCCGAGGGCCGCACCACTGATACACACCCTGCCCTTGCTGCCCCGGCTCCGCCCCCACTCCACCCCTTCCAAGAGGTCCCACCCCTGCCCCACCTCCTCCTCTGAGCACGCAGCTCCCCATTCCCTCCTGGAAAGCGCTAGGCACCACCAACAGCTGTTTGGCAAGCAAAGCAAGAGCAATCTAGGAAGTCCAGAGCTAGAAACACACGCGGCCCAGCCAGGCAGCAGAGAAGCCTCCACTTCTGGCCCCTCCGTCCTGCAAACTGCTATGGGGGGTCCGGGGGGGGGGGGGGGGGGCGCCAGGAAGCTTGGCAGGCAGCAGGGAAGGGCTTTGCGGGCCGCATGTGGCCCCCGGGCCGCATGTTTGAGACCCCTGCACTAAGGGCTGTTTAATTAGCATACAGCACTCCTTAAAATGGCAACAAGTAGCTAACAGCTTTAGATCTTTGACAGCTTCTATTCTAACCATGTGCTCTATTGGAAACATTGGGAATTGTGAAGTAATTTCACTCCTGTTGACATGGGCAATAGGAGGCGCCGGAGGTGCGAGTTTGTCTTTAGCGCTAGGTATGTGTCCTTTGCAACACTCCAGTCCCCTGGATGTAGGGGAATCCCTGGGTGGAGTAAGGGCTGCTAAAGCTGGTTTTGTATCCTAGTTCCCTCCTGGTCTGTGTAAACACCTACAGGGCATTCCTGGTCAGGCTGGGGATGGAAGGACGTTCTTAAACCAACCCGATGACTTTTTGGGACTCGTCATGACTTTTTTTAACGCTTTGGGGTGGCAGTACTATGGGTGAGAGTGCGGTCCTGCACCTCGGACATCATTTTTGAAGGGGTCCTATGATAATATAGTAGTCACATTGTGTTCATCGACACCCCAACGACAGTGTTCCCCTAGAGACCATGACACCCACCTAGGATTGCCAGAGCAGAGAACCATGAGATTCTGGAGCTTTTTTATTTACCGTTTGGTTTTTGAGCGTTCGGGTGCACTCTGGTCATGTTGTCAAGCTTTTCTCCACAATCGCAAGGTCTTGCAACTTAATTTTTAAAAACGGAAGCTGAGTCTCTCATATAATCACGGGGCTCCAGGAGCTGGGGCTTGAAAAAATAACCAAATCATGCAAGATGTGTGATAAAATCACGAACACTGGCAGGCTGCCCCCTTCTTCCTCTGCTCGTCCGTTGAGCCTATGTCTCCTGGTGAATTAGCTTTTGTAAACTACAGATTCACTCGAGTGGTTTCTCACACCGCAAATTAAACCCGATTTGGCCATAGGGTCTTTGGCTCCTTGCCAGGACATATACACGGTTTCTCCTTCATTCACTCTTCCTTTCTCTGTTTCTCTCCCCCAGGGAGAGCTGGCTGTTTCTTTTTTCTTTTAATCCTAGAATTTACTGATTACAATCATCTTCTTTCAAGTTGTTACATTGTGGCCTTAGGGATCAGAGAAAAGTACAAATTATTTTAGATTTAAGAGAGTAGGGATGGCTAGGGTGGGGAGGGATATTTTAAGATGCTTTTGTTCTGTTGAGACATGAGAAGTGCAAGATTAGCCTGGCAAGGACTTGGAAGGTGGGGGAAGAGGGGGGCCCTACCAAATTCATGGTCCATTTTGGTCAATTTCACGGTCATAGGATTAAAAAAACCCAATAAATTACATGATTTCAGTTATTTACACCTGAAATTTCATGGTGTTGCAATTGTAGGGGTCTTGACTCAAAAAGGAGTCCTAGGCAGGTCACAAGGTTATTGTAAGGGGGTTGCGGTACAGCTACCCTTACTTCTGCCCAGCTGCTGCTGGTGGTGTTGCCTTCAGAGTTAGCAGCTGAAGAATGGCAGCTGCTGGCCGGGAGCCCAGCTCTGAAGGCAGAGCCGCTCCCAGCAGCAGCGCAGAGGTAAGGGTGCCATGGTATGGCGTTGCCACTCTTAATTCTACACTGCTGCTGGCAGGGCGCTGCTTTCAGAGCTGGGTGCCCGGCCAACAGCCGTTGCTCTCTGGCCGCCCAGCTCTGAAGGCAGCGCAGAAGTAAGGATGGCAATACTGTCACCCCCCCTAAAATAACCTTGTGACCCCCTGCAACTTCCGTTTGGGGCAGGATCCCCAATTTGAGAAGCGCTGGTCTCCCCTGTGAAATCTGCATAGGATAGGGTAAAAGCACACAAGAGACCAGATTTCATGGAGGAGACCAGATGTCATGGTCCATAATGCGTGTTTCAAGGCCGTGACCTTGGTAGGGCTCTACCAATTGGAAAGCCCATGATTTTGGGGTCTAGGCTGAGTCCTGGGTAGGTGCCATTGTGGACAGTCACGCCTCCTTTACATTGTACCTACGCTGACGTCTAATAAGCCCCCCTGCCCAGCATAGGTGAATCGCCCAAAACTCAGCCATTTTCCTTGAAAATCTGGCAAGGGAGGAACTCCTCCCTATCCCCAGCCCGCTCAGCCTTCAGGAGTTCTGCTCCTGGGGACCTAATAGGGTCACTGCCCCAGCATGCCTCAGGGACACTGTTTCTGGGAATTGGCCAGTAACCTAATTATTTTACTGGTGGTCTGACCCCCATCAAACACCCCTTTCTCAGTCACACCTCCAGCAAGCAGCAGGAATCTCCTGGCTGGTGTTATCTCCACCGGACTCCGGTTTGTCATTTTCAAATCACGCTTCGGGTCCCTGGCTGGGTGGCGGGTCCCAGAACACAATGCTTGCTCCTAACCTAGCAAAAGGCCTGGAACTTGTGGCATTTGGTCACAGCCCAGCATAAATAGCCAAGCCTATGAAGACCCCAAGAGATATCTCAGCAGAGGAGGGAAGAAAGATTTGCAGGGGGTGGATGGGAGGCAGCTCGAGGAGCAGAGTTACTTTTGCAAACCTAAAGGGCTTGGGGGTTCAACGTTCTTTGGGCTGAAGAATGCCCCATTTCTCCCCCAACCGCCTCCACAGTTGTTCATCCCATTCCTATCCCAGGGAACACGTCCTGACCCCAGTCTGTTTCCTGGTCCCATGGAGGCTGTGGAATGGTCCTCTCTCCACCCCTTCTGCTGTGGCGCATATACTGGGTGATTTATCACAGCAGAATATGTCTGGGGAAGAGACTCCCATGACAAGGGCCAATTAAACAAAACCCACTTTTCCAACAAAGGAGAGGAGATTAAAAAGTGCTGATGATTCAGAATGACTCCTTTTCCTTCCTGTCTGTGCCTGCCGGAGTCCCTCAGGAGCTCTCGGCGCTATTAACACAGACGCCCCATTAGAGCTGCTTGGAAAAAACCAAACCGAAACACTAATCATTTTACAATAGCTGTCTCCCTGTTTGGCAATGACATTTCACTGCACTGGACATTTTCTGACTAGCTCGGCTGTTACGCCTTAAAACTAACCTCCATAGGAAGTTGTCCTGAACGGGAGATCTTACCCAAGGGATTCCAACACTCCATTCAGAGCAGCTGATTTGGCTTGTGCGTTGGTTTAGTTCATGCATTAAGTCTGTGATTTGTTCTTTGAAATTTACCGCTGCTGGAGAACTCAGATTAACAAAAAGATGGCTCTGATGTTCAGAATCGTACGCGCATTCACAACGATTGGGTGCGCATTTACAGCTGATAGGTGGAAGTGCATGTCAATCAGGGCTTGCATAATTGCTTGCTCACTGTTCTGGACCCCAGCGTATAAATATTCTACAGGCGTAGGAAACATCTGAAGCTTTCATAAGACAGGTTTCAGAAGACACCGCTACAGAGATCACTTGAAAGTCAGCCCGTCTGTAAACCTGGCTAGCGGCCTCCTTCCTCTGTACTCCATTGCTGGGCATACCAGCATGCATTCTCCCATCAGTGGCAGCCAGCCTTGGGCAAGACAGTTGGCATTTTCTGTTTGGGAAGCATCTCCTTCCCTACCCCGGCCTCCGCACAGTTTTGAACCTCGGGCCAAAAAGTTTGCCATCCCCTCATATAGAGCGCATGGCGGCATGAGGCACCTGATCGACCATGAGGTACCACAGCAGTGGTTTCCAGCTGATGTATTGTGATCTTTGATTTTTCAGTAAAAAAAATTATTGGGGAAAAAACCACCATTTTTCTGGCCAGCTCCCTTATAAGAGTCATTTTGTTTTATTTATTAACTTGATTGTTTCCTCCTCCAAGTGCTGCCAAACAGTAGCTGGGGTTTCTGTCAGTACAACATGTCCCACAACTGTTTACAAAGGCACCAGCAAAGTTTGGAGTCAGCACCCGGACAAACTATGCAGGAAATGCCGTGTTTTGCAAACCTGAATGGTTGGGAATGGAATGGAAGCCGTTGATCCAAACACGCAGCTGTGCTTCCCTGAAGAGCTCCAAAGCTACATCTGAGGCAGAAATGGATGCTGCTTTAAATGTCTAAATCCGGTGGGATTTATGAGGTTCCCCGCTAAAGATTTTATCTCCAGTTAGAATCAGCTACCCCTCTCCCTTTGCTGGAATTTCACTTGGGTTGGCCTGGCTGTTCCCAGCTTTGTTTGCTTCTGGATAGTGTATGGGGTGGCTTTGGTACAGTGTTTTGTAAACATGTGGCGATGGGAATCTTTAGGGTCTAATGTTATCTTGTTAATTTATGTTTAAAATTCCACTGACTGGAGAGGGGTTGGTAACTCCCTAGTTGGGGCTACTGCTAGGTAGGAACAAGCAAAGAATAAGACATCAGCCTTCTCCCGCCCTGCCGTCACTAGCACAGAGGCCACTCTCAGAGTAGCAGCAATCGTGGTAGGCAATCACTCCAGGTAGCGACCACTGTGTGCTCTAGAATCTAGATAACATCCTATCAAGTCCTTTCCTCTGGGCTGGGTTAGTCATCAGGCACAGATTTCCAACATGGGTTCCAGCTATTTTAAAAAAAAATAAAAATAAAAAATAAATGGAGATATACCAATCTCCTAGAACTGGAAAGACCTTGAAGGTCATCGAGTCCAGTCCCCTGCCTATCGAGTACCTATCGAGCAGGATCGAGTACTGTCCCCTGACAGATTTTTTTCCCCAGATCCCTCAAGGATTGAACTCACAACCCTGGGTTTAGCAGGCCAATGCTCAAACCACTGAGCTATCCCTCCCCCCTGATATCAACAAAGAAATAAAGGAATTGAAAATCAAGCAAGTGCCTAGTCCCCATTAGTACAATGAATTCCACATAGGATTTTCAGAAGATCAGGGGCACTTCCTCCAGCGGTGTGAATTGTAAATTGACCCCAGAGACACAAGCCCTGTCAATTTCAGTGTACTGCTCTTTCCAGCACAATTCTGATATGACCTTATACACACCATTAGTTTCTCTTTCATTGCCTGTCCTATCCCCCATCTCAGCAAGCCAACAAAATCTCAACAAGAAGGAAAAAAGCCACTCAGATTATTTTACGCATGTGCCCAGCAGTTCAAAGAGAGTGTAATCACCAGAAACATCCTGATGGGCATATAATGGAGTATTTACGGTTCAGTCAATACGAAGGAGCAGAATATAAATGGCTAAATAAGTGACTCAGGCCTCCGGCTGTGCCTGGTGCAACTCCACCAACTTCATGACAGAATCAGATTCATCCCAGATTTTGTGTGTATCAATCCACTTCTTGTCCAGGTAACAATCTAACCGACAGCAGCTCACTCTTCTCTGGAACTTTCTGACCACAGCGCTTTTCAGAGGAGGAGAATCTCACTCTGATTTTACAGAATGGGAAACTTCACCGCAGGGGAGTCACAATGAATTCCCCGGGCCCTAAGGGGTCCAGGCCAGTTCAATTCCCTGCCTCGTGAGGATGGCGGAGAGATTTATTTAAAGGGCCGGCATGCCAAGGAACGGCTCTTTCATCAGCAGAAAGCGGCAGCCCCTTTTAAAGAAGTCAGCCATCAAACCAGATGAAGGCTGGATAATGGATCAAATAAAATTCATTCAGTTAAGCGATACTGTTTGAAGATTTTACATTAGCATGTACAAAAAGTTCTATGTATCGGTTTATCAGCAAGGCTTTAAATGAGAGGTTTCCACTTGCATTGTCTGTGTCTATCGAGACATGATAGTGATGGAACATTGCCAGTTACTTCCAACTGACCGTTCAGAACGGAGGATTAACCCTTTGAGGTAGGGTTTGTTGTCCATACTGACTATTGAGAACAGGGCCGGCGACAGGGGGGTACTACGGGTAGAGCTGTACTGGGCCCCGGACTTAAGGCTCATCTGGGTACCGCATCTCCCTGGCCGCTCTTTCCCGGGCTGTCAGTGGCCGGCTGCCTCCCGAGCCCTTCAGCCGGCGGCTCATCCCGCGCCCCAGGAGCCGCCCTGAGGCACCCCCGGCTGCAGCGCTTCCCCCACCCACCTGCAGCAAGAGCCGGGCCAGCCCTTGGCGGGGGGGGGGGGAGGGGGGAGCCCCCCGGCACCACAGGATGCCGGCTCCATCGCCTCCCCCGCACCGGCGGCCGTAGAGGACTGGCTGGGCGCGCCGCTCCGCGGGGGCGGGGGCCAGCGAGCGGGGCTGGGGAGACCCGGGTGTGCGCAGCCCGGCCGCCACCGCCCAAGGGGCCGGCGGGGAACCAATAGGGGTGGGGAGGGGAGGAGGTTAGGCTGGGGGAGGAGATTAGATTGGGTGGGCCGGGTCAGGCAGGGGTGGGGGAGGAGAATAGGCTGGGGGGACTGGGAGGCCCCCCCAACGATCAGAGTAGGGGGCCCCCAACGATCAGAGTAGGGGGCCCCAAAATTTCTGTCGACGGGCCTGATTGAGAAAGTAGCGCACAGGTCTCCACAGATGGGAATCAAAATACTGTAACAATGGCGACAGGCAACGTAGCCTAAATCAGGAGAAGCCAGGCCTGGACATAGCCAAGATCACATTGCGGTGACTGCCAAGACATCACGGACACACCAGCACACCTCTCCATCAGCCAACGGTTCTCTGGGACCACTCGGTGGCCAAGATGAATAATGCAAAACTGAGCATTTGGAAACTCCTAAGGGGCAAAGCTGCTACTGGACAGTGGATCACCCTCCCCGTTACCGATTAGGCCCCTGTGCTAGGTGCATCTCTGGGGAATAGAGTCAATCATTCCCAGTCAGACCTTTCACCAAGAGCAGACCAAAAATATTAGGGTTTTTTGTACTTCATACAGACATGCATATACTGTTTGCACAGAAATTAAATAGCAGATGACCTAGCTGGGGGGATGCTATTCCAGCTCCCTCCATTGCAGGTAATTCCCTACACTGTGAGCCAAGGAGAGGCTAGCAAACCAAAGTTCAACTCAGTTTCCTTTTGTGTTGGGGGTGGAGGATGAATCCCCATATGAAATGAACAGGGGGACTCATCCATCCAAATCCATCCCGGCTCCCTCTGTGGCCTTGCTTCCAAGAGCCATCAGCAGTCCGCTCCCCCAGCCTCCTCTTACTGGGGGCGTCCCTAGGCACAGGCTGGGTTACGCTCCTGGTTGCTCACGTTCCGGAGCGGAGCATGTGATTTCAGATTCTCTGAGGTAGTTGGGGCGGCCCGGGTAGGAACCATTCAAAGCACGGGACTCCCCGTGCTCTTATGATGATGGAGTCCTAACATATTGGAGAGCGGGTACAAGGTGAGTGGGGAAATGACCCATCGCAAGACAGTGAAGATAACGGCAGAGTCAGCTCTTTTTCAATCTGTTCAATCAACACAAAGGATCCCTGGGGCCGTCCAGTCAGATCTGGCTTCTGTGCAGGGCTGAGTAATCCAGCACAAATGGGCCTATTCTACAAATTCTCAGGGAGTTAGTCATGTGCTTGTGTCCCATATTAGTCAGAATGGAGTCACGTGTACCAGCCGCCCCGAGAACTAAACGCACCCCCCTTTCCTCGCCCTTAACCAAGTGTGAGTTGGGGAAGACTGCGAAGGAAGCAGAGACAGAGGAGGAGAGTGATTTGCTGCAATTCTCAAGGGAGCGTCTGGATTTTTTTTTTAAAGCTCTTTTTATTACATGATAAAGACACAAATCCCTTTTCTCGCAGCACAGAATATCACATTTTCCCAACTCAAGAAAGATTCAGGGCTGTCAATCTCCATGAGAGAAAGCTGTGCCAAATCTGAACAGATTAGATGCAAAGCCTGCAAATTCTCATTGGTTTTGCTCAATGGCATTTGAGTGGCAATAGACACATTAAAGAAAGCAAGGAATACTTGTAGCACCTTAGAGACTAACTAGTTTATTTCAGCATAAGCTTTCGTGGGCCATAGCTCACTTCATTGGAGCTATAGCCCACGAAAGCTTATGCTGAAATAAACTAGTTATTCTCGAAGGTGCTACAAGTATTCCTCACTTTCTTTACGGATACAGACTAACACGGCTGCTATTCTTGAAATAGACACATTGCTGCTCACTGCGAGGGCCAACCTCCGTATTTCCTAATGGCAGTTGTGCTAAGATCAAGTTTTGTTTTACACTGAAACCTGGTTTGATGCATTGTGAAATTTCACAGAAAATATAAAACTTTACAGTCAATACAGATATGGCAAAAGAGATCCTGCAGGTACTGTAACCTGTTAGTGCAGCCGTAGTATAATATCTAGATACACTACAGCAGCATAACACTTTCCCCTACTGATAAAGTTTGGGAAATGAAACAAAACCAGGGCTCCTCTTCTAGGGTTTGATCCAATGCCCACTGTAGCTGGTAGAAAGACTCCCAATTGATTTCCAGGATCAGCACATCAAGATTGCAAGATGAAAAGTACGACTTTTACTTTAAACCCTCCAGTGGGTTACAACCCACTTTTCTCCCTTCTCAGACGACATTCTCAGATCTACCCCCTGCATTCTTAGACCTAGTCTACACCAGCATTTTTCCTACAACTTGTCTTAAAAAGGGAGACAGTGCACTCAGGAGACCTGGCTTCTAGTCTGGACTCTGCCAGTAGCTTGCTGGGTGACCTTGAGCACATCACTGCACGTGTGCCTCAGTTTCCCCATTCTACAAATGGAGATAATGATTTTGCCATCCTTTGTAAACCCCTTTAAGATCTACAGATGAAAAGCACTAGATGAGAGATGGGTAATAATATTATTAGACTTTCCCCACAAGTACTAGCAGCGGTAGAAGTGCTAGTGTAGATAAGGAACAGGTGGCAACTGGTATTTTTACCATGTCACATACCCCTCGAGTAGAGTTAGAGGGTAAAAATCAGTGCAGTCCTGTCTACAGTAGAGCACCCAGATGTTGCCACCACTACTAGGGGGTTTGCAAAAAAGGGCTAGTGTAGACAAAGCCTATGAAAAACCCTTTTTTCTCCCCCCAGCCTCCATGAACAATACACCTATACCTTGGATATCCAGCTACAAACATACAGAGAGCACAATCAGTATCCACCGTCCCAAGCTATGGCCTCCAAATTATTGTGGAAGAAGCAGAAAAATGCCTTTAAAGTTAAAGCCAAATAAAAAAGACCTCAGAACAAAATGTCCAGAAAGACTAGCGTGCTACCGTGTGTCCTGGAAAATAATATTCAGTTATAACTCGAGCTCTTCACATTCGCTTGATTTCCTAATAGCCACAATCATCGGATGCCACAATGATTAAAAACTGCCATTTCTTTCCAACATGTGTAAAAACCTCCCGTTGATCTTGATAATAGCCCTCTTATTCAGTTCAGCACTTACAGTTCCGCTTGGGGATTTAGGCGAGCGGGAACGCCTGCCTGCTATTAAACAATAGTTTACTTCCTAGCAGGAAACGGTGTGTAATTGGTTTGCCATTGTTTACTCTTGGCTGATTAGTCCTACGTGTAAGTGGGTCGCCTGTACTCCCTGGGATGCTGAAAGGCAAGCGGTTTCCGTCACTAGTGGGTCCACTGAATCCCCTACCTTGCCACCCAGATGTGAAGGATGCACATGAACTGGGAACGTTCTCCCCGTGGTGTCCTGGGATTAATGCTGCTGAGAATTACACACCTGGAAGAGGCAGCTTCCCCAACTGGGCCGAAAGAAAAACAAAACACTGCCAGGCCAAGCCCAATGGTTTGGTTCAGATACCTAGCTAGATAGCTAATGACGCCCATCGCCACTGTAGCTGTGGGCCCCAGCATCCACCCAGAAGCTTCACTGAACAATCCCAACCTCCTGAGTCTCTTGGAAGGGTCACAAAAACACCCTCCCTCCTGAGATTCCTGCTCTGTCCGGCTTTCAGCGAGGCCAGAAATGCCAGCAGCACAGCCACTGCTATATTTCTGCACCTCTGCTCCATACCCCGGGGTGGTGCCCCTTTCTAGGCCTTCCGCCCCAAACCCTAACTCAGCTGCCGCTACTAAAGCCGCAGTATCCTCCTGAATCTGTACCTCTGACCACAGGACGTTTATGGCCACGATCCTCCCAGCAGCGACTCCACACTGTCACATACTGGGAGAGGAACAAGCTCCTAGCAAGGAACGAGGTGCGTTAAAACGTGAGCAGCTGTGCTCTGCCCAGGCAGAAACATTTTGGCCTCAGATACTAAAGTAGCCTCAGTGAATGCAGATGTCTTTAGGATGCCACTGCCAAGTCCTCGTAAGTAACAGCAAAGAATTTCATAACTTGGTGCAGTGTAACCATGTAAGGGCAACACTGTCCGTCTTGTACAGTACTAGTACAGTTCATTCCCTTTCATGGCTCTGTGGGATCTGAACTATTCTTGTCACAAGACAACAGAGGGCATTTTACTCTATTCTGATACTAGAAGGTGCCTAAACATGTCTCTCTAAAGGGACATGTCAAGTACTTAAGGCCCCATATGGTGGTTCCGCAGAGTAAAATTTTACAAAACCTGACACTAACAAACGTGCCCAAATGAAAAGATTGTTAGTGAATAGGGTTTGGATTTAAACATCTCACAGTGGTAGTTACAGAGTTGTGCTAGTGTTGGTAAGTTTCACTTCCTGGTTCTGATTAGAAACAAAAGTGAAAATGATTTGTCTGGTTTCATCCTGGGATCTGAGAAAATGCAACGTATGGAAACCAGCAGTGTACGTAGTGGAGAATCCATGTTAAGAAATTTCAGTTTTAGTAATCTCAGATATTAAAAGAGAGGACCTATTTGAAAGCATGCATTTCAGTTAACAGATACTGATAGCTGAGAGCCCATGCTGCCTCACATGCACAATTCACAAAGCCATGTGTATAAAGAAGCAGACAATGGGGCTTGTTTCAGTTAGTCTGTTGCAGTGAACGGCCTTCCTGTTTGTACGTGTTCCCCAAAGTTTATGCACAGAGCTGCCTCCCATTGGGGCAAAAGCACCTCATTGTTACCCCATCTAGCTGCTATTCCCACCTCTGGTCAGCCGTCGCATTCCAACCACCAAAGAACCGCTGGACTCAGTCTGGTTTCTCGAGGGCCCATCCCTGATTGAATTTGGCGAGTCTAAACAGAAAGAGCTCTCAGCCATGTGTGTAGGTGTTTTCATCACTTTGCACGGACTCAGACGTGACGTTTCAAGGGAGGGTCGCCAATTTTGGTTGCATGTATTCCTGGAGGTTTCATCCTATGACAATCTTGAATTAAAGATTAATCTTTAATTCCTGGAGACTTCAGGACAATCCTGGCAACTCTACTTCAAGGTGACAACGACAATCCTGGAAGATGTGTGTTGATGGCAAATGAGGGGTGGGTGGTGTCATGAGGAGCTGTGCGCGCTTATGGTTTTTTGTGTGTGCTAGTTGTGCTGTTTCTGGGTTCTGTTGCGCTGGGAGAGTTGCACAGGTGGCAAATGAGGGGTGTGCACTAGTGAGGAACTGGGATTGTATATGCTGATGGTGTTGGTTTGTGTCTAGGGGGGTTGTGCTGGGAGATTTGTGCAGGTGGCAGCTGGGCCAAGCATTCCACCATTTGTGCAGTTGCCCTTAAGACCAATGAAATTGTTGCATGCAAATTATCTACAGAGTTAGGGTGGCAATTGGCTGAGTTACCTATGATATCACAATAGTGTAGTCGGACTCTTGGCATGGCATAGATACATACCTTACTGTAGGTGCACATCATACAGGTGTCATTCATAAAGTTAAAATGGCTGAGAACTTAAAAACTGGACAGTAACAGACCACGAAACCCAGCAATGAATCAACAGGGTGATATTCTGAATGTGCTTGTAGCTGCTTCCATTGCTTCACACCGGGCTATACAGAAATTTTAGGCTTCTAAGTGACACACAGAGTGACAGTCCTGGGCTCTTACAGATTAATTAAAATATTAATTTTGATCTGCTTTCAAAAGATGACATATAGGAGATCTCAAATCTGTCTTGGGCTTTTATGGGCACAGTTCATTTTCTTGGTGGGGAGCAGGAGGGAGGGATTTCCACCGAAATCCATGTGGCCGACTACCTTAGACTAGATAACTCAGTAAGATTTGGACTCTTTGGTACACTAGATATTTATCATCTCTAAACATTTCCTGATGATCTAACTTTTATCCTAATGCCAAGGCAGAAGTAGCTAATTTAGGAGATTCCAGTAAACATGAGAGAGTCTCAGTGGATGAAAATTTATCTCACTCTTATTAGGTACAAAAGAAAGTTGCAGACTGGAATTGGCAAAGATTAAATATTTGTTCCAGGGACCGTATCTGTCTTTTTGAAGAGTGATTTCTGAAATTGGTCTGCTGGAGTATTTTAAAAAATATGTTAAGATGAAAGTCTATTTAAGCAATTTCTAACCATTCTAAGGGTGCTTTCCGAGCTCAAGGTTTGTGCCGTGTACTTTAATACATCTATGCAATAGCATATTCTGGGGATCCAATCACGTTTTAGTGAGTTCAAAGGTCATCCTGAATATACAGTGTATCATTGGGGTCCTGTAACTAAACAAGCTGCTTTGATTCTCCCAGTACAATTGGAGTCTCTGACTGCTACTATAAATACAAGTAAAAAAAGTATCTTACACAAAAAACCCCCACAAACCATGCTATTTCAGGCTTTCTAAAAAATACAGATAAGGAGCAAGATATCACATATATTCTGCCAATGTAGACAATCCTTTACAGACAAAATAAGACAAGTTCCTTTCTCCAGATTGCCTGAGAAGAATCCTAGGCTTCGGTTTCCCACACCCTCATGAATTCTCAGCAATCTACACACACACACAAAGCAGTCTCAATATACAGCTAGATACTAAATGTAAACAGCAGAATACCCCCAGAGAGCTGCTTATAAAACCTGGGAAAACTGCAAACATATAGTTTTGAATGGCATGATGTACAGAATCAACATTCTGAAGCACAACAGGCGCAAGTCTAAAGGAAACACTTAAAAATCCCACACACGCTATAAAAAATACGCCGAAATCTACTATGCTGGGAAATGCACAAAACAGGAGGTGACCCACATAGGATCTGGACATGTTCCACCTTAATTTCTGGAAATATACTCAGCACAACAGGAGCCTTAATGGAACCTGAAATAACATAAATAAAAAATAAAAAACATTAATGTCTCCACTTACACACACTATATGGTAGATGTCAAACAATGGATAAACACACCTGTAATGCCAAATAGGACAACACTGGGAAATTATAGCAATACCAACCATCAAAGAATGGATGGCAAACAACTTCTGTATAGCCCGTCTCACTGTTGTAACTGACCTACAGTAATATTTTTGCTATGCCACACCAGACTGAAAATTGAGAGCAACTTTGTCCATGGGGTTTTCAACCTTCCGCTCGGTAATGTAAGAGGACATCTGCAAATGATGGTATAGTTATTTCTTTCTGATCCCCTTCTGCAAGTTAAAGTTTCTTGTTGCAAGGGGCAAGCCTTGCTGGTAAAGAGCTATTCAATCACTACACCAGCTTTCATGCTTATAGCTCCCTATGGGGTTATATCCATAGTAAACCGGAGTCCAGAGATCAGATTTTTCAGTACATTTGATATTCATTTTAGGCTGGTATTCTTCAGCTGGCACCTATCAAATTACCGAAGCCACACACGTTTCTTGGCCCAATTCATGTGTTCCCAGCACCCTAGCTAGAGATTTTAGACATGTGGTATTTGAAAGGAAGTAGGAGACTTAATCTCCATTATCCCTCCTGGTTCTTAATTTATCCACATCCTTCATTCCTTTCAGTGGCTACTTTTGTAATAACCATCTAGCTTTGTACTCAGTGTTTCTTAAACTGGTCAGGTTGGTGACCCCTTATTTCAAGCCAACATTTTGCATAAATCCCTCAATACCTCACAACACCTTGATTGCTTTTCAGAACCCTCCGACTCCCACTCTTCCCGGGGTTGAGAAACTGATGTAGTTTACTCACGGTGACGGCTCATGTTATACAAGGCAGGGTATGAAACTTGCTTTTTAAGGAACAGACAAAAGTATGGGCCACTATTTTGATACTAGCATTACAGGTACTAGTGAGTAGGGCCAGAATCTAGATGGATTTACTCTGTTTGGTGTTTCATTTCTTTACCATCCGGTGTGACAATAGCACTTCACAGATAAATACCATTCAAGACCTTACCCTCCAGATCTTTTAAATTACGATTTTTCTGAATCTGAGAAAGTAAAATGGTATCTATTAATTAAAAAGTGCAGTGTGTTAAGGTACCTGGGGCTGAAGCAACTTCAGACACCTGAGAACCATGGCTATCTAAGCACATAAAGCAGTTTTGCTGGACTTCTATGATTTCAGATTTGTAGAACATTAGAAACTAGACTGGAAGTAGAGTTTTCCTTTAGCTTAATACCCCACTCCTCTATCTTGGACCCAAACTGCAAAGTCTGCTTCTGTATCCATCGGATATCTGTACAGTCTGAACCTCAACTAGTCAATCTCCTTTCACAATGCCCATTTCACCAACCGAGTATTGAGTTTGCATGCTCTCCGGCCGCTGACATGAAACACCTGAGATATGACAGATAAAACTTGGGAACAATTCTTTCAAAACCTAAAGGCAAGAACAGCTGTGAGCTTCAGGTCAAAAGTGCGATGTGAGGGATATTAGCCAGAGCCAGGGAACTGACAGATAACAGAGGCAGTGTCGGCATGCGTATTCTCATTCCAACTGGCTGCACTCCCTTTGGGCTCTGTTACTGAGATAGCTAAAAATAACATGTCAGCAGGTAAAAAGTTTAATAGGCCATTAAAGGACCTGTAAACTATGCATTAAAATATTGTTTAGATATTTTAAATGAGTTTCTCAGACAACATAATGCCCTACTTTTTAACATCTGAGGTCACGTGGAAAGTGAAATTTTGTCTCTTGCAGAGTAATTAATATGGGTAAAGCATGTTAAGAAAATGTAAGCATGTCCTATATAATGACACATGATAAGCTTTCAACAGAAGAGCCAAGAGTATGAGCGCATCAATGGTAGAAACACATAGGGCACAGATATTAGCAGAAGAAAGCAGAGCCTGTATTTTAATAGTCTCAGTCAAATTAACACACAAGAGCATATCCTACATAAGCTCACCTTCTCAAACACATTTCAATGGAACAGGCAGGATCAAACAATTTCTAAGTGTTTTCAGACTGCTATGCCTGCAAAACATTCAACTCTTGATCTATGATGTGGAGGGTTAAAGCAAAGGTAATACAATGAGCTACATTTGCAACATATACTAAATTTGGATGAGAAAGTTTTAAGTTAATAAAAATGCAGATTTAGATTTTCAAACAAGGCACAGTTCTATATACTGGGTTATTAAAGGTTTCATCTCTAAAATGAGTTAGTTCTGTTACTTTCCTGCACAAATATTTGAAGATATTTTAGGCAATTTTTAAAAAGACCCACTGGCATTTATGGTTCTGAACTAAAATAAAACACTGCACATCAAATATGTTTAAGATGTTTATTTTACAACAAAATGTTCCATATCAGAGAGCCTCTTCAGTTAGAAATTCCTGGAAAAGAAAACCAAACAAAATGGTTACAAAATCATAATCTGTTTCAGCAGCTTTAATAAATATTTTTGTGAAACTTCACAAACAGCCTATAAATCCAGAATACATGTTTTCATCGGGACCTAGAACTTCGGAACCTGGAAAGGAAATCACATTGATAACCTTTGCAAAGATAGGATACACATACTTACTTGGAAACAATCCCATCACTTTTTGCCAGACGCAGAATAGAATCATCAGATTCACCCTTAAACAGAAAAGAATGGAGTTCTGAAACACGGTCTAGAATCCCTGGTTTCTCATTTTTAAATGTAAAAGGAGAGCTGTAAAGTGCTCAGCTACATAAAGACATTTCTGGAAGCATCAAAGGCTTAAAGATGCATAAATCTGTTGCTGGAATGCTATTTGTGTGAATTAGCTTTTCAAAAAGTCTTCATAATATTCAATTTCTTGGCCATCTTGCAGTAGCAGAAAGTGTTTTTAACTTCATACATTATGTCACTTGACGCGCAATGATATATCTTGTTATTACAAAGACACCACCTCCTGACGAAAGTGCAGAAAAAGCCCCACACTGTATTGGTTTAAAGAAATCTTAAAAGCTGGATTTTGGTGTTGCTTATGAACACCACGGATCCAACACTGCTCTAGAAATTGGTCACTTGGTAGGTACACTGGTTGGCACTAAAATACAAAAAAAAAAATTTGATTCGGCAATGGAATTTGTGTGTGAAAGGCACCTCTCAATCTAATCAGAATGAATACAATTTAGGTTTTTGTTTTACATTTAAAACTGATTAAGGTCTTATGAAAGGTACTGGACTGAGAACTTTAGAAACAGAAATCCTCTAACCAGTGAGCATGTAGAGTAGCACAGGAAGCAACAATACTAACATCCTTACATTTCCCTGACAGTGTGCCTCAGATATGCTCTGGAGGAAGAACAACGTGTGGATAAAGAATAGCAGTGTTTCTATGATGGACTGGCCCTGTACAAACTACCACTAAAGTCAAGAGAGTTTTTCCATTTAAAAAGAAGTTGGATGGGGTCCACTGTCTTTTTGTTCCCTTTACTGAGTTTGCCAAATAGTGTCCAGATGAGAGGTATGGTTTTTGAGATAGATACACAAGTCCATTGGGAGTTGGACTGAGATCATAAACTTTTCACAAAGGCCATCATCTAACATGCATCACTTGGGGATAAACCAATCTAAGATGGAGTAAACACATTTCCTAGTTTTCAAGAAAATATTCTTACCATCCTACGAATTGCTCCACAAATGGCATAAGTTTTGAACTGGCCATTGACTCTGCCTGTGACCTTGTCAACCTACAATTATAATTAGATCATTTTGATTAAGTAGCCATGTTGGTAGACACACAATTCTTGCAATGCTTTACCCTCTAAAATATAAAGTTTGCAAACAAGAGGTGTCAAAAGGTAAATTGTTTGCAGAGAAATGGATCCTATGGTCAGAACGTCATGAATCACAAAACCTGAGCCAAATGTCCACATTAAAAATGGACCATGGGGTGTGATGGGTTTAGGATCAGACAACATAATAGGAATACAATAACCAGTATCAAACTGGTGTATTAACGAAGACCTGGATGGAAAATAAAGTCAAAGTCTCTTTTGGGACACAAGTACGTGTCCAATTTAAAAGTAAGTTTGTGGATTTAGCTACCTTAATGACAAGCGTGCTTGTCTGGATTTAGTACTTTATTGAAATTTGGAAGAAAGAGTCATGTTCTCCTGGCAAAGAAACTCACAAGAAAAAGGATACAAGCAGTAGAACATGAAGCCCTGCAGAGACCCTTAAAATAGCACAAGGATTTGTTTTTCATTTCTTCTGATCCCCAATTATTGATTAATGAAATATGGTAAGCAAGAGAATTTTTCTTAGCATTTAACGGCAAATAAAATCACTTTAAAAATGTTCATATTACGGCAACATAAAAAAGATGAAGCAATTTGCCCAAATCCACACAGTTGTCTCTGCAATTTGCTTAAATTGCAAGATTTCCAATGATCAATCCCATATTTTAACTACCACATTCCCTCCGTGAACATTAAAAAATGACAAATCCCGTACATAGACAATAGAGGCAGATTTGCCAAAGCAAGCTGCCAAGGTAAATTACATCCAATGCTGCTGAGATGATATTAGACTTATTTGGAGATGTAATACAACATTCACACTGACATACTGAGCACTTCATAAATGTTAGTGAAACTGAAGGTTCTACGTTTCACAAATAGTTAAAACGCTCTAATTAGATCTACATCTGTCATTAATTATACTTACCTCGGAAATATTCATTTGAATGGAAGCATGGTCCTTAGCACCGATTATTCGGTTGCTAGCAGAGCTAAGGAAAGAGGTAATATGAAGTTAAAATAAGCAGCATAAGGGGTATTATACTAATTGTACAAAGCCTATTAAAGGCCTTCCTACAGTATGGATAAAGCTGGGCTAGCAGTTTGATGGTGACAGTCAAGGCATCAGACAGCTCAATGACCATACAGTGAAAAGTAGGCCTGACATTGGATTTAAACCTGGCTCTTATTTGGCAGTACTACATTTAGCTATGGGGGTAAATAATCTTAATGTTGGTCTATTTCATTATTTTTAGAATGTATTTAGTGCTATGGTCACTCCATGTAAATGAAGATAACTCTCACACTGGAAATATGCATTTCTACCTGTTCTGGAAAGCAACTATAAGAAACTGGAATATAGCTGCTGCCTACAATGTCTGAGAGGAATGCTACTTATTTAGTAACAGAACCGTGGTGGTGATCATCTGATTCTTCCAATAGCACCCTCACACAAAATTATTTTTACCTGCACTTCATATAGTTTATTCAAGGTTTACCAGGTTTATCCAAATTTCTTATAAAAAACACCCAATACTTCTGTTTAATTCTTTGCCTATCTTAATCCTAGGACTGTGACTTTTAGACTAAACATTGTGAATCCAGATGCAGTAAATCAGGGGTCTCAAACATGCGGCCCGGGGGCCACATGCGGCCCGCAAAGCCCTTCCCTGCGGCCCGCCAAGCTTCCTGGCGCCCCCCCTCCCCCCCGGTCCCCCCATAGCAGTTTGCAGGATGGAGGGGCCAGAAGTGGAGGCTTCTCTGCTGCCTGGCTGGGCCGCGCGTGTTTCTAGCTCTGGACTTCCTATATTGCTCTTGCTTTGTTTGCCAAACAGCTGTTGGTGGTGCCTAGCGCTTTCCAGGAGGGAATGGGGAGCTGCGTGCTCAGAGGAGGAGGTGGGGCAGGGGTGGGACCTCTTGGAAGGGGTGGAGTGGGGGCAGAGCCGGGGAAGCGAGGGCAGGGTGTGTGTCAGTGGTGCGGCCCTCGGGCCAGTGCACTAGTCCTCATGGAAGGGGTGGAGTGGGGGCAGAGCCGGGGCAGCGAGGGTATGTGTGTGTGTCAGTGGTGCGGCCCTCGGGCCAGTGCACTAGTCCTCATGCGGCCCTCATGGTCATTTGAGTTTGAGACCCCTGCAGTAAATAATCATGAGTTCATGGTAAAAACTCCTAAGAGCCCAGAAGGAGCTCACAAAACCACTACTGCAGGAAATAAACACATACAAATTAGTTTTTGTTTCCCCCTTGAAGGAGGTCAGAGCAAAACACCCAACACCAATTTGGCCTCTTGCTAACACCTCTTTGCTTTTATGAAAGTTGTGTTTTTTTCTCTTAACAGTAAAGATAACTAACTACTGGAACACTTAAGTTTCATGCTTTGGGGCATAAACTGATCCTCACATAGGCGCTACCTTTCACACAGCATCCCATACCCGTGAGGTTTATTATGGGGATACTGACACTGTTGGTCAGTCTTGCGCAGCCTCCTGCATACATCTGAGTCAGCCTGGAAAGACTCATGCCCCTATACAACAGCGTCAAGGAAAGGCACTCACCATTTACGAGGCACATACAGGTCCACAAATTCCCCAGCGTCGTTCTGCATCTTATTTTTCTAGATGTTACCACACAGAGATTAGGAGATACCTAAGGAGACACAAATCACCAACTAAGTACTTTTGTCCAGCTCAGTTTGAGCACACCTGAGTCTATCCATCTTAAATTGTACCCTGTAGTATGTGCGCCTTCCGCATAAAACCAACAGTGATAACAAAGTCCCCTGTGAGCTGAACAGAGTCTCTGGCATTAGAGACCCTTTCGCAACACATACAACTGGGTCAAGTCTGTTTCTGAGGATTTTACTAGTTCTTGTGGGGATGGATTTGGGAGTATCAGGGCATGTCAGCGTTGTGTGATTCTTAGGGTGGAAAGGTCTTTCCACAAGGAAAGTTTTGCAGCGTTTCCCAGAGACCGACAGACGTATCCGCCCGATCTAACAACCAGGGCCCCTCGAAAAATGTTTCGCCCTCAACCCTCGTGTGCTTCGCCCTGGGCTAGGTGACCTGCGCGGTCCCAGCCCGTCGCCCTCACGCACCGGGACGGATCCGCTGATGTAACCGGAGCCATTAAATCCCCAACTCAAATCTGGGGCTAACGGGCCCAACCCGGCCCCAAGCCCCTCGGCGCTGCACCGGGTCGGGACGCCCCTCCCCCGCCCCACGTGGCTGGGATCGCGACGGGAAAACACGTCATCGTCCCCCCCTCGGCTGACGGCCGGTCCGGGGCGGGAGACCCGACCCCGGGCCAAGGTACAGGGGGAGGCCGAGGCCGGACCCGACTTGCCCCCCCCCCGGGGCCGCAAGAAGAGCAGGGAACCCGGCACCGCCGCCCACTCCCCCCCCCAGCGGTACCTCAACAGCCCCCGCGGCCTGCAGCCCCCCACTCCCGGCTCGCGCCCCGCCAGCCCGGCCGCCCCTCGCCTCCTACCTCGCCGCCAGCCCAGACCGGAAAGGGCGGGGCCCGCCGCCCGGAAGCGATTAAACAAAGACGGGGGGGGAAGCCGAGAGCGCTTCCGGGGCAGCGTTCTTGACGTCACTGATGCGATAGGGGTCAGCGGGGAGCGCGAGAAGCTGAGTGGCCCGGCCGGCGCGAGGCGGAGTTACCTGGCGGCGGTTGCAGCCGCCGTTGGACTCCTCCCCCCGCGCGCGGGCACAGAGCTGCCCTGGGAGCCGCAGGGTGACAGGAACAGCCCCCCTCGCCCCACCCATATCAACAGGGCGGGGGCGGGGATTCCGGTTGGCGGGAAATCCCAACGTACCAAACCCCGCCCCCCCCCGCCAAAATCAACCCCCGCCCCAGCGGGACCGTTTCTGAGCAGGGACCGTCCCCACGTTTCGGTGCCGTGTAAACATGAACCCCCCGTTGTACCGACTCGTTCTTCGAGCCCGGGGCCGCGGGCAGATCTCCCGACCTGGGGCTCACAGGCCATCGCACCGCGACAACAAACATCGCTACCCGACCCTGGGAGAGGCGACGAGCCTGAGCCCCCGGGCTCCCGCTCCACCTCTGAGCCCAGCAAGGCCGAGCCGGCCCCGATGGCCCCATTAAAGTGCGGTCCCGCCCCCCCCCGTTTGGGGTCCCGAGTCCGAGTTTGAGAACCGCTGTCTAGAACACAACTCCCCTTGTTCATCTAGAGCGGTTCCCAACCTTGAACACCCCGTCAACCCTTCACCGAAATGTCCAGTCTTGCAAACCCCCTCCTAAAAATGAATATGTCCAAGGATTTTCTCCAGTACCGGAGTATAAATGATAAAAGCAGTGATCTTGGAAATATCAAATTGGTTTGATGACATGCTCATGACACACTATTTGTAATTCATTACTATTGATCCTTACAGTATTTTTATTACATTATGAAACAGGGAGACTTCCAAGCTCTCATGTTCCATAGCTTGTGTCACTTTGAATAAGCCTGTTATAAGACAAGGCTCCTAGGTTTCATCAAGCAGTATCCGCTGTGGAACAGGAGGAAGGGATTTAAGAAGCCCACTCGGAGTTCTTCCTACACAAGCATTTGGGTCTTAATCAGTCCAGGCAAACAGCACACATTACAACAAAGCTTAAACTTGTTCTTCATAATTATAAAAACACACAAAAATATTCACCTCCCTTTTCAAGAAGTCTTGAAGTTTAAATCTCCTTAGTGCGATAGAGGTGCTTGCTTTGATCTGCTTAGCTGTTGGAAGTCCAGAAAATCAAAAATTCCCATTCATGTGACGGGTGAGAACATCCAAACCAAACATATAACACAAGATTGCTTACAATAGCACGGCTTTGGCTATCCCTCCATGCAAGGATGTTTGTTAAGGGGGTTAATTGGTGGGTTTTAAAGTGTCTGAGGAGCCCAATTCACGCCTTGCAGATTTTCTCACAGAAATGACAGGTGCAATCTTGGAGGCAAGGGTTGTTGGCTGGACTGTTGTGCCATTTCTTTCCTCCTTTGTCACATCTCTGTCTGATGAGCATGTCTGTTCTCAAATTGAGCTGTGGCACACCTGTGTTCTGTTCTGGGCAGAGTCCTCCCAGTTTGTACTTTCAAGTAGCAAATATCACCAATGGCCAATAGGACACTATTGTGGGGAGGGCACCCAGTTACTGCAGAAAATTCTTTCCCAGGTGTGTGTGTCTGTCTGCTGGGTCTTGTCCACATGCTCAGGCTCTAACTGATCACAGTGTTTGGGATCAGGAAGGAATTTTTTCCAGTGTCACATTGGCAGACCCAGGGGTTTTTGCCTTCCTCTGCAGCATGGGGCATGGATCAGTTGCAGGTTGAAATTAGTGTAAATGGTGGATTCTCTGTAACTTGAAGTCTTTAAATCACAACTTGAGGACTTCAATAACGTAGCCAGAGATTATGGGTCTATTACAGGAGTGGGTGGGCATAGTTTGGTGGCCTGCAATGAGGTCAGACTAGAGCAGTGGTTCTCAACTAGGTGTCCAGGACACCCTGTGGGGCTGCGAGCAGGTTTCAGGGCATCCACTAAGCAGGGACCCAGGGCAGAAAGCTGAAACGCAGGGCCCTGCCATCTAGGACTGAAGCTTGAGCAACTTCATGGCACCCCATGCTGTGGGCCTTGGGCAGGTGCCCTGCTTGCTTACCCCTCTTCCCCACACCCCTCCTCCCAAACACTGGCCCTAACTTTTATATGCAGAAAAGTAATAGTCGTGGCACAAGGTGGCCATAGAGTTAACAGGATGTTGGGGGGAGGAACTCCAAGAAAAAGGTTGAGAACCCCTGGACTAGATGATCATGATGGGCCCTTTTGGCCTTAAAAGTCTATGAGGTAGTATCTGCCTTGTTAAATGAATTTGGCCTAGAGCTGAAAAGATTTATTAAATGAACAGTCTGCCATATAATCACATTTCAGTATGAAGTTTCCCTATAATTGCTGTACTGAACGACTAACCGAGACAGCACTAGTTTCTATGCATGCTTAATTAGCTTCTCCACTTTATGTGGTCCTTTCAAGCAGCAAATTTTTATTTATGTATTTATTTAAAGAGAGCATTACTGAAACCCAAACATGGGTTAAGGATTCAGGGGCAAACTAGTATTGACAATAGTTTCATGTAGTTTTGCAAACTGACTTGGATTACCTCTTTCTGCCAGGTATTTAGGAGGCAACAGAAAGGCTCTTACAGCTGGAGTGTTCTTAAAGGAATAGTTTCCAGACACAAGCCAAAATATATTGAACTTGATTGGTTACAAAATATATATCAAAACAAATTTTATTTCACAGCTTCTCACTCCCACAGTTTCATTAATCAAAAGATTAGACAAATTACAAACGAGACTTTAATTTACTAAAACACAAAACTATAACAGCTTACATAAAAATGTACAAGCTCCTATCAAGAGTCATTTTGTGCTGAATCTAAGCAGCACCATATTTACATGTGATACCTAATTAAAACCACACACCCAAATGTGAGATCAGGATTTCTCTTTAAAGGAAAAAACATTTTGTTTTTGCATGAAAAAGTGTAACATCTCTCTTAGAATGTTATGTTGGGTTGCATTTTGGTTAGACATGGATAACGTTGCAGTAATAATTTTCTACCACACAGTGGCAGCTTTTCTATAACAAGATATACAGTATAACAATGAGGCTTAATTGAAATAGCATTTTCTTCCCTAAATTGGCTTAGTCCTAACTCCTATAAAACATTACACACACACACACACACACACACGTGTGTGTGTGTGTGTGTTACTGCCTTTCCCAACAGGATCACTACTTCTGTACAGATAAGTCGCAGAAAAAGATACCCAACATAAAAGTTGTAGATGGTTGGTTAAAACAACAATTTGGGATCAACAGCCCATCTTTAGACTTGAAACGAGATTTCTATGGTGTTACAGAAGAGTTTCCTTCCATTTCTTATAGAAATTTACACACTGTGAACACTGTATATAATAGACTATTCCCATGATACAATTTTGACCCCTAATATCTAGGGCTTTAGAGCTCAGAGCTTTGTATGTGCACATGCAGGGGGTTAAAATGAGCACCTATTCGGTAAAGCCTTTTCTTAAAGGATGTATTCTTAAGAGCAGTGTTTTAGCTTAGAAAGGTGTAATTCTACATTTTGCTGACAGAAAAAACCCAACTTTTGCCCATTTACACATGGAAGCAACAATCTGCATCCTTACTCAGGGACAGCTTCCACTGCCGACAACAGTGTCTGAGGAAGGATTGCAGGCTGAGACTTTAATGTTTACATTTCAGTCAGAACATCTCTCATATATTCGTTTAATACAATTGAATGCCCATAATTAACAGCAGAAGCACAAGTTGTCTTAGTGCACTACATTTTTAGACATTTATAAAAACATGACAAATGATTTTACATTTTTTGGACAAATACCCTGTGAGAAGTTTTACATTTACCACTTCCCCAAACACTTAAGTTCCATATTAAGTTTGTCCATATTTAGATAAAGAAACGGTATTGACTGATTTGGAGAAATCTGTAGCAGATAGTGGACCATTAAAAACTGATTAATTTTTTTTTTTTAAAAAGCTAAGTTAGCAACACACAAGTGTTAGTCTAATACTTACTAAAATAGAACTTATAAAACTGGCACTAATTATTCAGAACATTAACAAATAACTGAATTTTCTAACCGGACGTCTGGAAAATAAATTCAATTGGAAAGTTGGATGTTAGCCATCTTCCAACTTAAAATTTGTAAAATTCTCCCAGATTAAGAAATCATCATGCATGTTAAACTTTGCAGAGAAGCAGCTTTCTAAAATTCATGTCCTGTGCATTGACCAGAAGGTGCATATTTACTTGCACTAAAGTTGTGAAATAGAGCTACTAGGTGTAGGACTTCAGTGGTATTACTGCAGTTAGATTATAAAATACCTTTCAAGTGCTGCTTAAAGAGAAAGGCTCTACTAAGTTTGCTTCAATTTCACTGAAGACAAACTGGCCTTAGGTAAAATGTAGTTGAACAGCAAGAGTTCAGTTTTATGTTTGTTCTTATTTAGTGAGCACAAACACACAAGGAGTTGAAATTTACAGTAACCCTGTATCAGAGACCAGGTAGCCTTTTAACCTCAGGAAGAGGTCTAGTATCTAAGCTAGTCACAAACAAATACTTGGACGCTGAGAAATTTTGTATTATTTCTGTCTCTTGCAAACACACACAAACACTTATTTGCATCATAATATTGCTTAGAAAAAACCCCAAGAGTGACTAACTGTATCCCTAGAGGTACAATATGTTTCAGAATGTTTAAACCAAATGTCTGGGCAAGAGTGGAAGAAATTATTTAACTCCTGCATAAACATCAGAGTGCTGCTGAACATTAACCTCTAACTGATCAAATGTACAACAAATGCCAGTTTCATGAGGCCCATCACAGTGGCACAATGTTTGGAAGAATGGAGTAAAAAGTAGCAATTTAACAACTGGACATACTTTGTTTCATTGGCTTAGTTTGGAAGCAATAGCAGTACTGGCTGAAACACTTGTATACAAAGCAGAGAAAGATCACTCATGTTAGACAGTCATGTTTAAAAAGGTGCTTAGTTTCAGACTACAGTAAACAGTGGCACAAATCAAAATTATAAACAATCATATGATGATTTCCTCTCATACGCAAGTCAATTTATCGCCAATTGAACAATGAACTCCAACCTGCTTTGCTGCAGCTAATACGTTCAGCAAGTGTGATATTTCATGGTAGATTTCCACCACAATCCTCCTTTCCTTTTTTAAAATAAAAACCTTTATTCAGGTATTAATAGTTAAAGAAGTTGAATTAGAATAGTTTCAGACTTGCTACCTATAGATCAATAGTACAAATCCCCTCAGTAATATTAGTGCAGATATACTGGAATTGTTTTCACTATACGCAAGGCAAATGCAGGTAAAGGATACATTGCTATTTAAATTCAGGATTCACTATTATGCAACGTAAGTAACTTAAAAAGTACTGGTACCAGACCAGTTTTAGGCACATATTTAAAAAAATAAAGTATGCATTTTATTAATGTAAAAATGCAAGAAAATTCTCAGATATACTACTACTATTTGAAGTTTATTTTTTTGAATGGAAGTGATGCTCCCTTTAGTTTCAAAGAAGAAAATAAAGGTTGAAACAATCTAAGAACAATAATATAGCATCCTTTGTAGGGAAGAACTGACCTTTTCCTTTTAGAACTGAAAAGGAAAATACAGAATAACTAGCAGTCACAAAGGCAGCTAGTTTGTGAATCATTTGTGCTTTAATGTCCAAAGGAAAATAAAGTTCATGACAACCCTTTCTGTACCATCTCCTGATACAGACTTGGTACCTGTATCGTTAATGTACATCTTGACTGTTTAAAAATCATGCTGCAGTCTTCAAACTAGCTGTAGGCATGATCTGATGCACATTGTGACATAGAAAAGGTCAGTGGCTAGTGTCCAATTCAGGAGCAAAATGTTCAGTAATGCTGTTAATCCCCAGAGCCACTGGGGAGCAGCTGGAATGTAGCTTTGGTTAGGCTTGCTGTGTGAGACGTCTATAATGAGGTAAAACTTGGTTTTCAGGAAGGTAGAGGACCAGCTCCAAAGCTACAAGCACTGTAAACTCAAATCCAATGAGATCTCGTCTGTTGAATCTGAATCTTTCTTCTAGTTTCTGCAATGGCATTTTTTTAGGAGGAGAGTGGGGAAGGGGGAAGGGAAAAAAAAAAAAAGAGGAGAAAATCAGATGAGCAGTTATCCTCAGGATAGCCACAAATCATACCAGCATAAGAAAGAAAAGTAACATGTTATGGCCTGAGCTGTACATACATACAGAATCAAATATGCAGCTGGCTTCCAAAACTAGAAAGACTAATTTATGGGTTCAACTCTTAATTGGGAGCTCAAATTACCCAATTTGCATGCAAATACACAGGTTTTTGCATACTGAAAGGGATAAGTCCACAAGTTTTTACAGGTGCTGTTTGGAGATCAAATGCAAAAACACAAGACATTCCTCCCCCAACAGGTACCTGACGTTAGGATCAGAGCCTAAATTTGGTTATTCATTTTTCAAAAAGTCTTGGTCTTTGCTCACAAAATACAAGGCTGCAACCTTAATAAAAAGGCAGAGCTTATTTATGACTGTGTATGAAATAATTCAAACTGTACTTACATCAAGAAGGTGTTTAACGTCATGTTTCCTGAGATCACTGCTGATCTTGGCTGCAAGAAGCACACAAGCACCAGCGCACAGTTTGCGGTTCTGTTTGTTGAGCTTGCCTTGGAGAACAAGCTTCTCGAAGTAAACATACGCCATTGACACAGTAACCGGCTCTAAATTGCACTCTTCACTCAGGTTCCGCATCTCTCTTTTTAAGCTGTGTAGAGACAGAATACCTTTAAGCACATGAAATGGTTTCTAAGAAACTCTGCAGTGTGAAGGAAGCAACAATTGGTAAAGGGACTGGAGCCCTGAATTTATGAATCTGGTTCATATCCAATCCAGACTAGCTCTCAACAATTCAGTTACCATCTGAAGGCTGTCTGGACAGCGGACAGGCCAGCACAACGCACAAACTACCATGATGGCTAGCATTAACTGGCACTCTCAGAGGCCAAGGAGACTGAATCTCCCAGTCACATGGAGGTGATCCCTCCATATCAGTTTTAAGGCAAATTGGCAGGGCAGTGTGGCTAGCTTGTAGTGCTATTGGAAATGCTGTATGTGCGAAATATTTCTCTCTAAACATGCAAGAATAGGGAGTAGGAGAAGAGGGGACCAGGACTTCAGGGCAGGTTGTTTGCATGCAAATACAATACTAGATTTTTCAAATTTAACATCCTCATCTGTAGTTCTCCACATCCAAGACACGGTATATTAAATAAAAACTGATGTAATATCTCTGATTGTAAAGAGCTACAGTGCTTTTACTAAGAAGATTAAGTCCCTAAGAAAATATTCAGTGTGTAAATCTCAGAATTATAGCCAAACAAAAAACTGCCACCTTGACAGCTTCGTGAAACAGATTAGGGCAGAGAAAAGAAGAATTCAAGTCCCCAAAACTGTTCAAGTTACTGAACTGATTTTCAGCAGTTTCAAGGGGTGTCTGAATTTCCAGAGGGCTTGATCCTCCCAACCCTCCATTCACAGGACTCCTGTTGAAATTTATACTCATGCAGTCCCACTGAAGTGAATAAGGGTTTGCAGAGTCAGGGCCTAAGTTTGCTATTTACAGAACACAGTCTTCCCACTGGGAAGTATAGTACTGCATTGTCAAGACTACACCCCTATAAAGAGGGGCAACAGTGCTCCTCCCTGAAGATAGAAGTTAATGTGTTCATAGGATATTTCTAAAAATCTCAAACTATATTTTGAATGTCCGTATTTCACTAAAAGGTACTATAACAAATCAGTCCTTTTCTTGAACGACAATTGCCATATTGTGGCACAGAAATGTGACGTCGCCCAGATTTTTTCTTCATTCTGCAGTTTCTTACAACAATCCAAGACTACAGAGAATTTTTTGGTTACTCAAATAGAAACAGATCGCCATGTGGTCCCAGATGAAGGCACAGACCGCTTATAGAAAAGGTGGAGCCGTTGTACGCTGAGAAGTCCACTTATGTTTTGCTCTATAGTTTGCAGAAGGATTGTTAAATCAGCTGTAATTTGCTAACATTATATAGTACTAAATTAACAAGGAAGAAGTATTAGTTTGAAAATATCTACTTTTAGGTTGAGTTATAGGAGGACCATTCCCAGCATCCCTGTAATGGCTGCCATCCCACAGCCAGCTTACCTGGTAATAAGAGATTATCAGTATTTAATCATATATACTATTAATAGAATACTTAATTCCATACAAGTGTTAGAGGAAGCAGCTTGTACAAGAGGCTTAAAGGCCATTCACTCTCCCCTTTCTGTTCTCAAGTGCTTGTTTCTTACCTTCTAATTTTGCTCAGCGTTAGCTTGATGTGAGGAAACTTCTCTTTAAAAGTTTCATTCATGTCCTTTTTAAGGTCTGAGGGTTTCACATATTCTATTACTGTGGTCTGAAACACAAGAGGCAAATTTTCTAGAACGTGTGTGGTTTCACATTCTACAATGCATTATAGGTGCCCTTCAAGCATACCCTGTGTTTGATACAAAGGCAAAACAGATATGCCCTTAATAATATTTTGCACTCCGGTAGTGCACACCCAGTGTTTACAAAATATTTTTAGAAAATCTCAGCAATTTGCAAGACAGAAAATTATCCCCATTTTACAGACTGTGAAACAAACTGTGAGTGTCAGTGACTTGCCCAATAGATCAGGCTCCCTTTAAGCTTCTCAGAGCCCGACATACAGGCAGCATTATCTACCCAATGCTTTACCTTTAATGAACAGAGGGCAGTGCAGGGCCACTCCAGTGAAGCTCTAACTCACTGCCACTGCTCATCATGAGAACTTCACTGTCACGACTGTATTGTGATAGTTTTGTAGGGACCAATATGGAATGTTAGGTACTGTTACAGATGTCTGTTGTAGGCTACAACATCAGTCTGCTGATTCTCTAAAGATGTGGTCAGACTATTCTAAAGCTTGTGGATTCAAGAGCCAAGAATTATTTAATGGCTTATATGATAGGAGAGGAAAGAGTTCATTTCCCCACAAAGCATTCTGGGTTAGTAAAGATGTGTGCGCAGGGCTATGTGATCTCATGACAGAGAGGTGAGAGAGAATGAAGTCTGTGCAGGGTAACGTAAGCCTTCTGGCTTTAAGAGTGTTAACCTGCCGTTACAAACATCAGCATGACATGTGAAGCACATGTGTTAGTGGTGTAAAGTAACTGCTAGACAAACAGTTAAAATAAAGCCACATCAAGGGAAATCTGTAGTAATCCCAATCTCACTGCAGTGCTCTGAAAAAATAAAGGAGCCAAAGTGTGGCAAAATGAAGAAATCCTAATTCTCAGACATGAAGTAGACTATAGCTCCCAAATGACCCAAGTACTGTTTTATCGCTTTGAGTCAGTTTCTCTTGAGGGAAGTGGCAGGGAATTCTACAGCTCCATCTGACAGTGTTCCTGAGCCCAGACATCAACGATCCTGAAATCGGTGCTCTCTTTGGTTGTTGGATCTACTCTTTGACCTTTATGCTGTTTCTCTCTATGTAACTAGCGGCCATTGTTTTACAAGTTTTCCATGCTCTAAGAGTGCCTTCAAATTTAATAAAATAGAGTTCACTCCTGGAACAAACTGTCAGGAAAACCAACTGCTTTAGTGTGTTAAGCAAAGTAGCTGTGTGTAAACTAATCCTGGAGGCTCAGATTAACTTTTTGTAGCAGTCACTTATCAACGGTTATAGATAAGACAAAATGTTGTTCTAAATTAATACTATTCAGTCATTTCCACACAGTTCTATTTAGACAAGCTTTTGCTGCAATGTCTTTAAAATGTGCCTTTGTCCATAATATTGTTTAGGAAGACATTAATTTATGCACTACTGAGCATATTCCTTGCATTTTCACTACAGTAGAGTCTATGCTTAACTGGGTCATCACCATCCAATCTCAGACAGAAGTTTAATCTCCCTGAGGACAGAAGATTCTTAGCTCTCTGGTAATCTATTACTAATGTACTGTTTGGCACTGCTCTCTAACTCAGTAGTGCTCAAGTTCAATGCACAACTATGACTATTCATAGCTTTCCCAATAAGTACTTAACAGGGCACATTTTATCCGGGTAGCTCTCTACGGACACTGAGCATCCATGCACCGGAGTATGTATGCAGAGAGAGCTGGACAGCTGCTCAATTAAAATAGATCAATTTCTTACCATGTAAGATGCAAAAATGAGAACACGCTTGTGTTTTCCACAGGGCCACTGAGGATCATCCAAGAGATTTGGATTATACTCCGACGACTCACCAACTTCACTTACTGGAAGAATGGGAGAAGTAAATACAGCATGAGTTGTAAGATTTTTTTTGTTTAGCTTTAAGAAAAGATTCCAGATGCATCTCTAAGATTAGAGGCAATCTGCAAATGGAGGAGAAAATTCATTTAACTATGCAGACCCAAGACTTTGGGGCATTGAGTAGTAAACTCTAAAGTTGCAGGTCACCTATTCATGGCTCTAGAAGACACTACATTACATAAATATACACTGACCACAAAGACAGTACTTGTAAGGCAGTGACAACAGGAGACAAAAGGCAAGTGTTTTTTTTAAGCAGCACATTATAGGTTTGCAATTTTTTTTTGCTGCTTAAAAGTAGTAATGCATTCTATGTGACATACAGCATGTGAAAGATCTACCATGAACCAAAAATTCATCCATAATGCAGACTGAAAAGAAGGATAAGGGACTCACACATTATTTACAATTATGATACCCCATGATCTGAATTGAAAAATCCTCAATCCATGGATATTACAAGGGTTCTAGTGAGAAGAATGAAAAGTGAAGAGAACCTTCTCTCCAACAGTCCAAGTCAAAGATTTCAATGGGATCAGAATCTCTTTGCACCTCCCATATTCTGGCTTCAACCAGGGATCTGCCTGGCATTTAGTACAGTCTTGGAGCTGCTTTTTGTGGTACTGGCTTGTAACAACCTCTTAGTGGCTATTACAACAGATGAGCATAGATGGAGTGCACAATACTCTGGCCACACCCTTTCCTGCCTATTTATGTTGGGCAGGGACGTGGTAAAAACAGAAGAGAAAAGAACTCTGCACTATTTAGGAATATGTTACACTAGGATTATTCTGCAAAGGCCACTTCCAGAGTGGCATAAAGGGGCTGGAGCACAAGAAAGAATCTGGCCCCATCTCTACATTTAGAAAGAAGGCGAGCAGTTGTGTGGGGTTAGAGGAGTCAGCTGGATGTTTCCATCATTAGTCCTTACACTGCTGAGTTAAAAGGATCCAGTTATTTTTGCCTACTGGCATTCTGCTGCACCTGGTGTTCTATTGTCATGCTACTTATGTTCCACTGAAGTCAGCAGACTGTTAGAGAACCCCTCTGGTACATGAGCAGCACAGCAGGTTCTTTCTACCTGGAACATTCAAGCAGCCTGAAAGAAAGTTCTTTTTATAAAAAAAAAAATGTTATTTATGGGTGCTGCATAAGGATGCCAGAAATGACACAACATTGGAGATTCTAATTTAGTTAGTGGAGGGCGAGAGTAAAGTGGTTACATATGTTGGCCAGAGATACACAAGTCTATTTTATGTTCTCCTGTTAGAATATTGTTTTCAAGTGTGATTATAATCTGAAATGTGACTAAAAAAAATCCATATTTATAGCTTTCAATGGTTCCAAATGTGCTCTTTTTGCAAGCAGAAAGCTGAACACTTCAAGAGCCTTAAATCTGGATCTGAAAGTTCAACTGAGTTCTTGCCAGCTCATGCATTACCATACGCGATAAGAGATTCTGCACTTAGAATCCCCGATGCATGAGCCCCAATAGAACCCAACTCACTTTCACAAAGATGTACTGACTCTACAGTATGAACAAGAACACCACATGTTTTGTAAAGTACGTACAGGTAGCAGATCTGTTGAATGAGCTGTGTCACCTTTTTACCACTGAAACACTACGGAATATTGGTTTCTGGTTTGAACAGAAAGAGCTGGTGGGATGGAGTGTTTGTTTAATTGCTAAGAAAGGGACACTGGAAACATCTCTGCAAGTAAGATGTCACTTAAATATCAGCGTTGAATAATTTAAATGCTGCTTCTTTAGGGAATCGGATACTCAAAATAGAGAAACAAATTACCTGAGTAAAACTGACTAGATTTCTTATTTTGTAAGTGTGCAGAAGTTTATTCCCCTCCCTAACTCTGCCACAACCAAAACTTGCACATGTGAAAATAGCAACAGCACCTTCTCACAGATGGCACAGACAAAATAAACTTTATACGCTTAAAAAATAAAATCTTTTGGGCAGTCAGTTGGACACGAAGTCTACGGTATTTAGTCTGAATTTAAGAAAATCACTTATCAGTGTTCCTTTAGGTTAGGCCTTGTTATGATGCTGGAAGGGCAGGGAGAGGAGTTCTTTACATTTCCATGTGTTCCAAGTGCCCAAGTAATTCTTCAAGAGAGTTCAGGGTGAAAATAAATAAATAAATCTATCCTTTACAGAACAGAGTGTTCTCTCTCCTGATAGGAAACACTGGTTTTAATTAACATCAACTAAACTGATTACTCAGAAATAGGTGGTAAAATAACAATTCCAAAGATCAGTGCTGTTTTTTGTGCAGCCCTTTATCTCTCCTGAGCTTTTCACTCCTTTGTGCTTAGTTATATCTATAGTCTACTCATTTGATCCTTTAGAGAATGGCTTCCTTAAGTATTCTCAACTTTATCAAATCCTTCCTAAAAGTGCTTTTTGCTGACAGCCTTCAGTACCTACTGTTATTTAGCCTTGTCCCAGACAAATTTATTCCTGCCATTTTAGAACATCTTATAGGGAAAAGGGGTATTGCAGTTCCCCTTGCATGCAAACAGTATAAAACCATATGGAATTTTTACCTATTTCTGTTCCTGATGGTATTGTTTTAGCTGTTACAGTTTTATGTCTTGACCCCGGAAGACTCCGTGAAGCATTGAATCGACATGGAGGAACAGCACCATGATTATCAATTTTGCGGCCAACAAGAGCATTGGTTGGATACAAGAACTTTGCATAGGACACAACCTAAATAAAGATAACATGTGTTAGTAATTACAGGAGGAGCTGTGAATTACCTCTATATTTAGGCTAACACTTTCCATTCTAAAAAAAATGCTTGCAACTGTTTTTGAGTAGCCTCCATTGTTTGCAGCAGGCCTTAGGAAATTCAACAGGGAGAAAGCCAGGAGCCAGAAAAGTTATTTCTTTGTCCCATTAAATTTCATTTAAGTTTGGCACAAATATAAATGGTTGAGGAGTTACTATTTGTCTTCCAACATTTGCACGGTTAGCAGAATTTTGGCAGCATGCCAAATAAGTGAACTGGAATATTCTAATCTGAGGCTGGGCCCATATCTGCACCAAAGCAGCAGCATCAGTGCACAGCTCTGGGAACCCCAGGAGAAGACAGCTTCTCTGCCAGTGGGGAGAATGAACTGCACAGGGGCCTCCCCACCAGTCTCACCAGACCCAGCATAACCCTTGTGGCCCAACATTGGCAAGGAGCTCTTCTCCACCTCCCAGAGCGCCTCTCAAAGGATCTCAAAGTGCTTTATAAACAATAAGTAAGCTTCAGCACCTTTGGCGGGATGGGCAAGTAAGGCAGGTCACTTAGGGCTGGTCCTCACTGCCGCGGGGGAGGGGGGGGGAAATCGATGGCAGACACGCAACTTCAGCTACGTGAATCACGTAGCTGAAGTTTGCGTATCTGCAGTCAACTTCCCCCATCGACTCCAGCTTGCGCCTCCCGGCAAGCTGGAGTTCCGGAGTTGACGGGGGAGCTGCGGGCGATCAATTTCTCGCATCTTCACAAGACATGAGAAACCGATCGCCAAAAGATTGATCACTACCCGCCAATCTGGCAGGTAGTGAAGACCAGCTCTTAATGTCTATGCCTCATGGTGACAGTGACAGAGCAGGGAATAACATTCAGACCCAGCAATCCTCAATTCTCTATTCCACCCACAGCTCATTAGCATGGAGGACTCTACAAGAAACAAAATATTTCCTTACCTTGCCATCAGCTCCGAGCTCCACTCCTTCCAATCCAAGAACCATCTCTGAAGAGACTGAAACACCACCAGAAGGATGTCGCTGTTTCTGCCCTTCCATTTTTAGATCACTGTAAATGAAGACAGATACTGAAGTGTACTATAAGAAACTGCATTACAAGTCTAACTTCCTCTACAGTAAACACATGCCATAGCACCAACATTAACACCACTGGAAAAAAATTCCACTGTCTTCCCATTCCCTTTTTCAAGCAAGCATTAATTTTTAAGTACCCTACTCAAACTAAGAGGTTCACTTAACTAGAGAACAATCTAACAGGACAGAAACTGGTTATTTCTAATTCAACTCAGTATTATGCTTACTATCATATAAACTGAGCCATATGTAATCTTTCCTCACATGTGTAAAACCCAAACTGCACTAGCAAATGTACAAGTTTTGGGTATAAAACCCAAGCAGCAAACATGTTTTACATTACTAGTTTCCCTTCACTATCAGCTTACTTTCAGTTACACTTTACTGACTTGAGCCCACATTCATAAAGAACACACTGACCATAAATAGAGATTTATAGCAGAACTCTACTTTAGTAAGGGAAATATTCTACATTGCCACCTACGCCAGTCCAAAAAAAAAATAAAATAAAAAAGTTACTGTATTTTGGTCAAACCATCAACTGACAAGGAAAAGCTGAAAGAAGTGGTACTCTAGAAGCCAGCTACAGAATCCAATTCTTTCAAGTGACCTTGCTGCTTTCCCATCAAGTGAGAGAAATGTTTCCCATTGTCTATTTTTGTAGAAAGTATGTTTGCATACAATACAATTTCCACCATTAAACATCCGCTTCCTTCTTCCATAAGTTATGCACAGGACACAAGGGACAACACAACTGTTTTAGCAAAAGGTGAATTAAAAGGAAATGCAATACTTTCTGTGGACTGTACAAGTCAAATGTCCACAGAGCTAACTCAAAGCTCACAAGAAATTCCTACATGGATTTTCCTCTAGTTCTCATCACTTATTCCTCATGTGTGAGTATTTGCAATTATATTGTGTACATTTTGAACACATTTCTTACATTTCCAAAACACATTGCATATAGTTTGCCATAAATGGATTGTTTTCAGTTCTTGGTAGTAGGCAAAGTCACAGTGGCATTCAGCATTTCATGTTATTTCCAGGGCTTAATATATCTTCTTCTAAAAAAAGAAGAGCACCTTAAAGTATTATTAGGCTGAGTTACAAATCCATGAAAACAAACCAGGAAAGATAGCAGATGCCTTTACCTCTAGTGGTACATCAGCTCTGAGTGCAAAATAATGAACAGTCTGATCAAAATATTTCTAAAAAAAGGCTAATAAGGCACTGAGCCCTACCTCAAACCTTCAAAAGGAGAGCCAACTGCAAACAGTGCAATAAGGTAGGCAAGGCTGACCAACCCTGTGGAGTTATCCAGTTTCTCTCATTAGGACTGGCAAATTTCCATTCCCTTTAACTTAATAAAGGACTGAAATTTCCCAACTCAAGTTTGATGTCGGTGATAGCTAGCCAAGGTGGTAGCAAATGCCCTTCTCACATTATATAAAGGAAAAAAAAAAAACCTTAAAACAAAAAAACTGAAAGCCCAAACAAAAGCACAATTGGTGACACATACCTAATGCATTCCATCTTTCCTGATTAGATTATTTTTCTTGGCCAAAAATAAACTCAAGACTCCTAGCTCCACTCTTTTACTATTACTATTAGAGTGGCGGTAAAAGGAGGAAGGAGAAGTAGTTTGACTTTTTGTTTTGCATAAAAAGATTTAAATACTGTGTCCAACCCCTAAAAGTGTAGCATAACTGGTTACCTTTTTTTAAAGGTTTCAATCCTAACACCACCACCCTTATTCATAATGGCAGGTTTTTGTGACGAGCAAGCTGTCTTAGGCCTTGATATTGCAAACACTTAGGCACTGGCTAACCTGCACACATGAGTAGTTGCATGATAGAACGGTTTCACATACATGAAGTTAAGCATGTGCATAAGTGTCTCCAGGAACAAGGCCCCATTTCCCTTCTAAATTCCAAAGCATACACCTCATAAGAACATAACAAGAACAGAAGAATGGCCATACTGGGTCAGACCAATGGTCCATCTAGCCCAGTATCCTGTCTTCAAACAGTGTCTGGTGACATGGTTCAGAGGGAATGAACAGAACATGGCAATTTACTGAGTGATACAGCCCATCATCCAGTCCCAGCACACTGAGCAGAGGTTTTCAGTGAACTAGACATGATGACTCCAAGATCTCTTTCTTGAATGATAGCAGCTAATTTTGACCCCATCATGTTGTATGCATAGTTGTGCACTACTTTGGATTTATCAACACTGAATTTCATCTGCCATTTTGTTGCCCTGTCACCCAGTTTTGAAAGATCCCTTTGTAACTCTTTGCAGTCAGCTTTGGACTTAACTATCTTGAATAATTTTTTATCAGCTATAAAACTTTTCTATCTCACGGTTTATTACTTTTTCCAGATCTTTTATGAATATGTTGAACAGCACTGGTCCCTGTATAGATCCTTGGGGCAGGGACGACGACTGTGCTAGTTACCTCTCCACTGTGAAAACTGACCATTTATTCCCAACCTTTGTTTTCTATATTTTAACCAGTTACTGATCCATGAGAGGACATTCCTTCTTATCCCATAACTCCTTACTTTGCTTGAGAGCATTTGGTGAGGGACCTTCTCTAAAGCTTTCTGAAAGTCCAAGAACACTATATCCACTGGATTGTTTGCTGACACCCTCAAAGAATTTTAATAGATTGGCGAGGCATGATTTCCCAATACAAAAGCAGTGCCAACTCTTCCACAACACATCACATTCATCTAGATGTCTAATAATTCGGTTCTTTACTATAGTTTCAACCAGTCTGCCTGATACAGAAGTTTGGCTCACCAGCCTGTAATCGCTAGGATTGTGTCTTGACCCTTTTAAAAAACACAATTAGTACCGTATTTTTCGCCCTATAAGACGCACTTTTTCTTCCCCAAAACGGGGGGAAAAAGTTGGTGCGTCTTATAGGGCGAATGTCTTATACGGCACAAAAAAAAAAAAAAAAAAAAAAAAAAAAAAAAAAGCGCGCCTCGCTCTCCCGTCCCCGCCGCGCGGGCGGGCTGCCGAGGTTCCCCCCTCCCCGCCGCGGGCGGGCTGCCGAGGTTCCCCCCTCCCCGCCGCGGGCGGGCTGCCGAGGTTCCCCCCTCCCCGCCGGACCAAAAAAAAAAAATGTGCGCCCCGGTTCCCCCCCTCCCCGCCGGACCCAAAAAAAAAAAAAAAAAAAAAAAAAAAAAGCGCCTTGCTCTCCCGTCCCCGCCGCGCGGGCGGGGGGGAACCTCGGCAGCCCGCCCGCGCGGCGGGGACGGGAGAGCGAGGCGCTTTTTTTTTTTTGGTCCGGATTTTTTATTAAAAAACGAGGGGGCGTCTTATAGGCCGGAGCGTCCTATAAGACGAAAAATACGGTAGTTCTTCAATTTCATATCGAAGTTCCTTCAGAACTCTCAGTGAATACATTCTGGGCCTGGTGACTTGTTACTGTTTAATAGATCAATTTAGTCCAAAACCTTCTTTACTGATACATCAATCTGGGACAGGTCCTGAGATCCCCGTCATCTAAAAAGAATGGCTCAAGTGTGGGAATCTCCCTCACATTCTCTGCAGTGAAGACTGACGCAAAGAATTAATTTGGTTTTTCTGCAAGTCTAGTCTTATTTGAGTGCTCCTTTAGCACCTTGATCACCCAGTGGTTGCTTGGCAGGCTTCCTGCTTCTGATGTACTGGACATTTTTGCTGTTACCTTGCGTGTCTTTCACTAGTTGCTCTTCAAATTCTTTTTGGCTTGCCTAATTATACTTGACTACTATGCATAGGTTTTGGGTGATGAAGCAGGCGTGGGAGGGGGTTACTGACTCTCTATGGGAAGTCTGGTTGAATACTTTAATTGACAATGAGACAATTTGATTTTTGTATTTTATTTTACTACTCAATGAGTGCACTGCTATTTTGTGCATGCCTTAAGTCTTATGAGCACATTTAAAATATACCCTGAAACAAAAGAAAATGCATACTAAAATCGGCTATGTACATTACAGCTAGACTCACTTATAAGGCCACTTCATTTAATAAATTAGGCTGTGATATATGGTAACGGACTGGACACGTCAGAGCAGTGCTGATATGCCAAGTCAAAAACATAGACTCACCTGATTCGTAAGCTCTCCCCATACGGCAGGATAGAAAAAGCCACACATAAGGTTCGTTTAGCACAGATTAATACTATCCTGAAAGCAGAAAAGATTAAAGTGAGAATTGAAACAGACGTTTTCTGCAGCTATAACACATCAGCCTTGCTAGCACCCCTGTAGTTTCCTATGAAGTGTGCACACACAATGTTTTTCTTAAATGACTTCTCTAAAGAACCTAGGATTAAAATAAATAAATAAATATGGAGATATGCCTATCTCACAGAACTGGAAAGACCTTGAAGGTCTGGGGCAAAAAATACAGAGACAGTACTTGGTCCTGCTAGTGTAGGTCCCTAAATGGCCCCCTCAAGGATTGAACTCACAACCCTGGGTTTAGCAGGCCAATGCTCAAACCACTGAGCTATCCCTCTGCCTCTCCCCCCCCCCCCACCCCCACCCCCAATCCATCCAGGATGGTTGTGGAGTTTATATTAAAGAAAGCACCACAAAACCAAAGGGCATTCATAGAAGGTTGAGGCCCCACAGGACCAAGTGCAGGTGTATGAAGTTCTCAGGAGAGCGAAGAGTGACTCCCATCTTGCAGCTGCCAGAGTGTTTAGCAACATGAGTCAGCCACTGTATGTGGACTTTTAAAATAGGAAGATAATTTTGTAAATAATATTTGTAGTCATGCATGCCGAGGTAACGGCAGCAAGCCTTCACTTCAGGACTGACACCGAGCACTTGCCGTTGTCAGGAAACAACCCATCCTCACATAAAGCATCACACAACAGACCTTCCTCCTCCCCTGGTCAGCCATTAGGCATTAAGTAATAGCCAACATGGATTTGTTGAGAACAAATCATGCCAAACCAACCTAATTTCCTCCTCTGACTGGGTTACTGGCCTAGTGGAAGGGAGGAAAGCAGTATGTGAGATATAGCTTGATTTTAATAAGGCAAACAGTCCCACATGACACGCGTGCAAGTCAATTAGGGAAATGTGGTCTAGATGAAATTACTATAAAAAGTGGGGTGCACAACTGGTTAAAAGACCATACTCAAAGAGTCATTATCAATTGTTCACTGTCAAACTGGTAGAACGTACATAGTGGGGTTCTGCAGGAGTCTGTCTTGGGTCTGATAATATTCAATATTTTCATTAATGATTTGGATAATGAGTGGAGGGTATGCTTATAAAATGGGTGGATGACAATGCTGGATGGGGCTGCAAGCACTTTGGAGGACAGGAACAGAATTCAGGATGGCCTTGACAAAACAGAAATAAATAAAGAATATTATACGCAAGAAGGAAAAAAAATCAAATGTATAGATACAAAATGGGAAATAAATGACTAGGTGGAAGTACTGCTGAAAAGGATCAGGGAGAATATAATGGATCACAATGAGTGAACAATATAATTCTGGGATGTATTAACAGGAATGTTGTATGTACTACACAGGTGGATATTTCTCCCACTCTATTTGGCACTGCTGAGGCCTCAGCAGGAGTAGTGTCTCTGGTTTTTGGCACCACACGTTAAGAAAGATGGGGACAAACTGAAGAGAGTCCAGAGGAGAACAAAAAAAATAAAATGCTAAAAGGTTTAGAAATGCTGACTTAAACTGGCATGAGAAAAGATAGCTGAGGGGGGACTTGACCACAGCCTTCCAGTGTGTTAAGAGCGGTTATAAAGAGGACAATGATAAGTTATTCTCTATGTCCCCTAAAGGTATGACAAGACGTAAAATGGCTTAATTTGCAGCAAGGGAGGTTTAGATTAGATTTTAGAAAAATCTTTCTAACTCTAAGGATAGTTGAGCACGGAAATAGGCTTCCAAGGGAGGCTGTGGAATCCCTGTCATTGGAGGTTTTTAAGATGAGGGTTGGACAAAACATTTATATTTGGTCCTGCCTTTGTGCAGGGGGCTGGACTAGATGACCTCTTAAGGTCCCTTCCGACCCTACATTTCTATGATTCCATTGATTGGGTATACTTGGCTCCTACATAAATCACCCCCCCAGTTCTCTGAGAGTTTTACAAGAAGTGGGTACAGATTATCATCTTCATTTTACTGCCCAGGAAACTCAGGCACAGAGAGGTTGCGTGACTTGCACAAGTTCATAAAACAAACGTATGGAACAGCCAGGAGCACAACTCTGGTCTCCAGACTTCCATTCCATTCCCTATCCCCTGGAGCAGATAGCCTCTATAATTAGCCAGAGCTAAGGAGTACGGTCTAGTATTAAAACTATTAAACAGAACTGTAGAATTCACTCAAATTTCACAAAGAAGAACGATCAGGTTTTTTTTTATATTGATTCTCTCCATTTCAAGAGCTGAAGTCATGAAGTTATTTTCCGACCCAAACAATTCCCCAAGTGTCACACTGCTCAGCTATCTGAGGCTCCATGTTGGCTTTTACCCTCAAATATTTTAGCAGGCAAACTTGTATGGATACATTTTACACTTCGATGTATATAAAAATGTTATAAAATCTTGTGTCCCCCCCCAAAGTATATTATAGATGAACATCCCATTTACTGCAGTGTCCAAGAATCAATCTTTAGATAAGCCAGCCTATTTCCCTGATTCCAACATTCCTGTGTATTAAGCTGTAATTATTTGTGACCAAAATCTGCCAGCCTCTCTCATGTAAACTGGTACTTATTCACACAAATTGCCCAGCTGAACTCAGAAAGACTACTCACATGAGTTAAGTCCTACTTCGTGCAAGTAAGGGTGTCAGTCAGACCCCAAGTGAATATAAAACATTACCTGCTATTCTTTGTATCATATTGTCTCATATTCTTAATGAAGTGCATCTTCTTCAAGCTTTTGTGTCTTGGAGATCCAGATGTGTGCTTGGTTCTGCAATTAAAAAAGTTATTAAGTGATCTAAAACAAAGATGTAGGTGTTATGATCAGATGGCGGCACTAGCATGCAGGACCTCAGATATTCAGCTTTGAGGAGGGTGGAGGGGACTTGCATGCAACGAGTTAAGATTAATGCTGCTTTTGAAAAAGTACCTTCGTACACTGGCACATTCCACTATGTCTTCTAAAAATTCTAGAGAGCAGCGCTGGGAGATAAAACGCCTTCTGTAAAAATGTACAACACTATGAAGAGTGAATAATATTAGTTCATGGCCCTTGAGATCAGAAACTGCAACAGATCTATGAAGTCTTAGGATATTGTACTTCTCACAAGACAGCTGAAATATTCAAAACTTCAGCATCTTTAAACTTCTGAAGAGGCCAAGAACCTTAGAGTAACTAAAGCAAGCAGTTTATACTGAGTAAAGGGTTTCATCTTTTTAAGAAGTTGGTTCTCTAAACAAAGGTGTCATTTGACCAATCAAAATACTGAATATATTCTGTAGAACAGAAAAGCCTGCCTGCAAGTTACCACTCTTCAGGAATCTTTGCAGTACACGTTTAAAAGACCCAATGGGAGGTGTGGGAAAATCCCTCACCTGGGGCTAGGGGGGGGGGGGGGGAAATAATCTCATAGCTTGCGTGCTTTTCCTCAATTCAGAAAATAGGACTAGTTACTTTTCCTGTGATACAAGTTTAGACAAACTAAAAAAAAGCCTTCTTAAACAACTGTTCTGGCTCAATAAAAACAATAGAAGTAATTTAAGAAAAAACTATTGAAAGGGCTATTGAAGAGGAAGCTTGGGGTACGCACGCCCAAGTAAAATCCTAAAATGGAAGACATGGGGCAGGGGGGGTGGGAGGAAAGAGGAAATCTACAAGAAACTGAGATGGTGTAATCTTAATTGTATATCACATAAACATGAGGAAAATGAACCTTGCCCAGAGGAATAGATTCCTACTGCGAAAGGTTAGATCATTCATTAACCAGTGAAAATGAAAATGTGATCAAAGATTTTGAAACTATATACTCCATGACTGTTCAGACCCAATCAGCACTAAGAAGCCACCTCCAAGTAATAGTACTTCACTGTAATTATTAATATTCTACATCTTCGCCCTTTGTTTTGGTAGCCATAAACACCCAGTGTACTCAGATATCTGAGGTTTTCTTCTGTTCTTCTTGACAGGTGTCTGTTAATTCTGTAATATGTACTGTCAGCACTGAATTAATTATATCAATAGAAGCCAGTTTAGAGACTGTACTAGACAAGTAAGGGGGCTTTGGTCTATAAAACGTTTTGTAAGATTTTGAAGACAATGGAGTATCTTTATAATATAAGCAAATATCCCTATATCCCAGGGGAAACAAAATGACAGCAGAAACAACTGTTTTTCATTTATCAAGACTAATTCTGTAATTGGAAATACAGAAACCAGATATTCTCTTGCACACGTGGCTCTTATTGACTAAAGATTTTCAGTTAGTCTCCTAGGAATTCCATGAAGCACTTAAAAAATAAGCAGCTACATACAGTGGTAAATAAACTGGAAAAAACTAAAGATCAAAACTGAAAGTCAGTCTGCTTTATTTGGGTGCCTAAACAGATTTATAGATACAGCCAACAGGGACTACTGCAGTTATCTAGTCTGACCTCCTGTACAATAGTAGGCCATAGGACTTCCCCGAATTAAAAACTACAGCATACATTTTAGAAAGACATCCAAACTTGATTTTAAAATGGTCAGAGAGATACCATCTGGGTAAATTGTTCCAATGATTAATTACCCTCACTGTTAAAAATGTGCACTATCTAGCCATTGAATCTTGTTAAACCTCTGTCTGCTAGACAGAAGAACCCATTATCAATTTTTTGTTCCCTATCTAGGTACTTACTGACTGTAATAAAGTCACCTTTAAACCTTCAGTTTGCTAAGATGAATGTTTAACTACTTGAATCTCTCTTTATAAAGGTCCTTTTCCAATCCTTTAATCGTTCTTGTGGCTCTTCTCTAAAATCTCTCCAATTTCTCAACATCAGTCTTGAAATGTCAAGACCAGAACTGGATACGGTATTCCAGTAGCTGAGAGACCCAGTGTCAAAGACAGAAGTAATAGAACCTCAACCAAGAAGTACTATAACCTTTATCGTGTCTAGATGAGATGTGATAAAAATTGATCCCCGATACATTGAGCGCTACCAGTTATAGCCGTGCCCTTGGTCCTCACCTTCAGCTTTACAACTTCTTACTGAATCTTTCATTTCTTTAAATAAAATGAGGAAGACTTTGTAGCACCTTAGACACTAACCAGTTTATTTCAACATAAGCTTTCCTGGGCTACAGCTCACTGCATCCGATGAAGTGAGCTATAGCCCACGAAAGCTTATGCTGAAATAAACTGGTTAGTCTCTAAGGTGCTACAAAGTCTTCCTCGTTTTATTTACGGATACAGACGGACATGGCTGCTAATCTTAAACCTTTCATTTCTTAGTTTGTGATGCAAAATGTTAAGAGATCTAGTTCTGGGTATTTGATTTCTTTGTCAAAATCAGTAATAGCTTCCTGTAGTGCTAGTCAGCACTTCTTAAAAGTGCTCTGTCCATCACACACTGTTCTCATTTTCTGTTAGGGTCTTTCCTTAACAGGCCCTCCGGAGCTGGAGTAAACTTTAGAACATTGCTGAGTTGATTTACTACCATCTTTTTTAGCAGCTGCTGCAGCCTTCGTTGGTGATGTTATCTAAATATTTCCTCCGCTCTTCTCATGCTGATTTTTACTGCTGTATCTTTTGTTTTATACAAATTCTGTGTTTATTCTTTTTCTGAAAGTGTGAGAGGAGCTGATGTTTGCTTTATCTTGTTAAAGGTTACATCTTTACAAAATATTTACTGGGGAAAGATTCAGCATGGGCTTATCAGAATTTCAGGGGGAGGTTCATGCTTGCATGTCTCCTGAGATACAGTGTTTCCCACAGCAATAGCAGAGTGAAACAGTTTGTACAGCAGGTATTACAATCAGTCCCCAAATGCTATTAGAATTTAAGCATGAAACAGGATCCTTGCCAGTTTCATGAAACTTCTCCTGTGGGGAGGGGAAGAGAGCAAGGAAGAAAAGGGGGAAGCAGAAGTCTGATACTATGGGGGGGGGGGGGGAAGAGAGGAAAGAGGAGAAGAACAGTTTCCCCTACCTACAGTCTGCCTCCCGAAGCAAGCGGTAAGAGAATTATGTCTAGTGGCTCTCACACAGACGGTAGCACTTCAAAAGCAGGAGCAGTGGAGTCAAACTCACTAGGACCAACATTAGTTTTACTCTGTGGGTCTGTTGGAGAAAAGCTCTTTCGTATTCAGCATTGGCACAGAATAATGTCTTGTCTACACTACAGAGTTTTGTCGACAAAACAGTGGAGGTGTAAACATTACAATGCTCCTTCCTCCAACAAAACTCTCCTGCTTTGCAGACAAAATAAAACCACCTTTATCAACAAAGCATCAGCATAGACACTGCACTTGGTTATGTCACTGTAAATGGCCTCCAGGTGGTGTCCCACAATACCCATCCTGACCACTCTGGTCAGCAGTTTGAACTCCACGGCCCTGCACCTAAGGACAAAGACATCTGCCCCTCCCTCTTTAAAGCCCTGGGGATTTTTGAAATTCCATTTCCTGCATCCTCAGCCTGGAGAGCTCACACTGCATCTTCCAAGCTGACCCTGGAGGCTCCACACAGCAGATACTCTCCTGCTTGAAGCACACCTGAGTTGCTGGATCTGCTGGTGCTGTGGGGAGAGGAGGTTGTGGAGTCCTAGCTCCACTCCAGCCATAGGAAGTTCGATACCTACAGTAAGATTTCTCCTGGCATGTTGGATAAGGGCTACGAAGGGGACCCCCATCTGTGCTGTGTGAACATAAAGGAGCTGAGGCAGGTGTACTAGGGGGCAAGGGAGTTAAACCGTCACTCTGGTGCTGTGTCAAAGACCTGCCGCTTCTATAAGGAGCTGGATGCCATTCTCAATGGCAACCCCACCTCCAGAGGTCCCTGGATACTTCCTGTTGCTGCCCAGTTATAGGAGGTAGAGCTGTCCTTGGCTTTGTATATTCTAGAAGTGGGTGAAGGGATAGAAATGTACAAAACTAGCTGTTGGTGTGTGTGCTTCACATTCCTCTGTGCAGCCAAGCAGAGCACACCAAGATTTCACAGGAATCCTCCAGAGAGATCTCTAGGAAATTTTTCTGCAGGTACCTGTCAGTCCTCTGACAAAGGTTCCTTGGCAAAGCTACTTTGTTCCTTCCCCCACTGTAGGAAGCTTTCCCACACCAATCAACAATCACTTGTGCAGTGATCAAGCAGCACACAGGCAAGCAACATAGGGGCCTGGTCTGAAGCCACACACATGCAGGAGAAGCACCCTTGAAAACTCTCAGGAGTGAGATATTGACTTCAATGACCCTGCCTGTGGAAAATGGTGACAAAATTTACAATATTGTCCTTAATCACCAGAAATGATCCCCTTAAAAAAAAACCCAAAACAAAACACCAGAGACTCATTGCCCCATATTCATTTCATCCCCCCTCCCTCTTCCGCACCCTCACTCACTTTCACCAGGATGGATCACGGGGTTGGAGTGCAGAAGGGAGTTTGGGCTCTGGGCTAGGGTGCAGGCTCTGTCTGGGCAGCGCTTAGCACAGGCGGCTCCCAAAAGCAACTGGAACATCTTTGGCAGCAGCTGGCCAATGGGAGCTGTGGAGTTGCAGTGGGGCAGTGCACGGAGACCCCCTGACCCACCCCTAGGGGCCACAGAGACATGCCAGCCACCTCCAGGAGCAGCATGGAGCCAGGGCAGGCTTAACCTTGCTGCACTACCAGACTTTTAGCACCTAAAATCTCCAGGCCAGACTTTTAGGCTTAAAATCCCCTTGAGAATGTGGGGGGGCCTAAAATGTTTTTTGTCCCCATGGCCATAATAAAATTTAATCCACCTCTGAGCACATCCCATCATTTTTAAGGGCACAGATTTGGGGGATGAGTGTCCCTCTAATTATTATCTTGTAAACAAAGTAATTATATTAAAGACCTTCCATTTAACATCTGCTTTCCGAAAGTAAAAACTGTAATAGTAGTTTAGAACAGATCATAAACTCAATAGCTAGAAGCCAAAGATTACCTATGTAGGAGTTTAAGAACTGTACATTTGAAGAATGCCAGAATGTTTTTTAGCTTGGGGCAATCAAGATGTAGTTACCTGCTTTAACAGAAATATTCCAGGTTTATTACACAATCTGAATTTCATGATGTTTGCTTGTGTGACTGAGTACTAAGCCACTAAGTTTATTAAGTACTAATAAACCACAGAGCCAGAATATTTCTATGAAGGATCACAGGCGCCTCCAGGCATGCTTAGTTTGACAGTTTTACAGCTTTAACTCTTTGGGAAAGACATGCAGGGTAGATTCTGAAGTTTTATTTTAGCTAACCAAACAATAAAACCATTTATTTAGGGGAAATTTATAGAGCTACAAAAGAGCCAGTCACTGGCTAACTGCTGCTCTTATTGGAAAAAAAGGTCAGAGAGCCAGTCTGTAGTGTGAAGGAGCTCTCTGAACTGGTGGTAAATAACCTGCACTACCTGCCTCATCCCCCTATTTGCAACAGATGGAAATACACATCCCAGCGCTATTAAGCTAATACTTCACATGGACACGTTCAATGATGGCCCACAATAAAGTCCCTAATCCTAAATCAAGAGTATACAGCAGCACTGGGGCATGCAATTCAAATACAGACAAGGTAGAACGGCCATCAGTTCAATCATCGTAAGCAGTTGTAGGTTTAAAAGGTCCACTTATCTGCAGTTATTGAGAAGAGAGGCTCTCGCTCAAAGACTTCTTATGGTAAAAAGCATCTGACAGTCTAAACTTTGACTCATCACACTCACCCAGCTCTCCGAAACAGTACAGCTGTTGTACACCATGAGCTCTCTGAACTCTTGAGTGCCAAAACCTGAGGGAAGGCACTAGTTCACTACCTCAGGGTTTTTTGTTGTTGTTTTTGTGGGAGATTCTTTTAAAAGGTGAACTGAATAGATTATTTTTAAAAATAAACTGAGAAGTTGGGATGAGAATTCCCTCATTTTTTGTTGCAAGTTATAGTGAGCAATATAAATCTAAACACATCAAGTGGCAGCGTTCATTTTTTACTGTCTCAGAAAAGGGTAAGGATTTCACTTGTATTGGTTTCACTTCTATCAGTGGTTTCCTGAAGCTGGCATGAGTGAGCTACAGGCAGAGCATGTGAGGTAAAAATGATATAAAAAGGCAGTGTGTGTCTTTTCTAGCATATACTTGATTCTAATGTACTTGTTAATGACATTTGCACAAGCAATTCATTGCTCTGAAAAATTACAGCAATTGCATGCAGGTAAGTATAATTACGTCTACACATAGATTTCCCTTGATTTGTATCTTAAAAGATCTTTTTAAAAGCTGCTGGTCCCCTTTAGAAGATGTCGAATTACTTCATAGGTTAGTCACAATGGAAGTTTTGCCTAAGGACTCTTTGGTCTGAGTGCAGAGCACATCAGGTATATTTTTTTCTGCAAACTAGTCTCTCATGGACATATGTTACATAGTTGGTTTTTGTTGCTGTTTCGTTTGGAGAATTGTGAACATGAATATTAGGATGACTGGTGGGCAAAATGGAAGCTAGCCATGCAAACGTTAACCTTTACACCCACAATTCTTTTGCTGTTGCAAAGAAAGCAGGTATATGTTTTATTCGTTTGTCTAAGGGTAAATTGTGAATTTATTGGATTTCAGCTATAGAAAGCACATGCCACTATTGTACCTACGCCTGCAGACTGCAAGCTCTTCAAAAGCTGGGGACTTTGTTCAGTATCGTCTGCTTCTTTTAAAGTACTGTGTGTGCTTAGCACACTATCAAAATACATATGAAGTCTTACAGCATTAAATTTACATGGATAGAAAACAGTCTATATTAGGATTTTAAGATCTGCTTGGGTCTCAGTAATGACCTCAGATTAAATATTTTTCAAAAGATGTTTTAACAAAATGTTGCTCCATCCATATGGATCAAACATGTATGTTTGCAGAAATGGCTTAAAGATAAAATGTTTCTTAAAGTCACAGATATAGATGCTTGGTGGGATATTTCTGCCCTTTTACATACTGAATTAGTTTGACAGTGACTATCAGTAGGACATAATTAATAGCAACTACAGTAAACCCTCGATTTAACGGACTTCGGATCCAACGGACCAAATTTTTGAGCAAGTCTGATGCATCCAAAATCCATTTCTCGTGGGCTGGCTGCCGGCTCCCGTCTGCCACCCGGGTCCAGGCAGCAGGCAGGCTGGCTGCCAGCTTCCGGCTACCGCCCGGGTCCAGGCAGCAGGCGGGCTGGCTGCCGGGTCCCGGCTGCCGCTCGGGTCCCAGCAACGGGCGGGCTGCGGAGCTGCCGCTCCGATCCTGTGGCGGGCGGGCTGCTGCTCCGACTGCTCTTTTTTTTAATTATTATTAAATAACGGACTTTTTGATTTAACGGACACACCCTCGCCCGAATTAGTCCGTTAAATGGAGGTTTTACTGTATTTTAAAAAAAAAGTTAGCCTTAACTATAAATTGTATTTTAATATCACCCACCTATAAAGATGATCTAAATCAATTTAAGTCATTTCTGATTTATCAGAAACCACAGCTCAGCATTTTGAACAGTTCCCCCAATTGTTAAGCCAAAGACAGCTTAATTTGGGAAAGTAAAGTGACTGCATGCAGAATGTGAAATAGCATTGTGATGACTAAGGCTTTGATCTGGTTCTGGCCATATATTTGTTTGCAGGCTAAACTAAAAATGCACAGCAGATATATTTCACTATTATTCCCTGCATTAGTGCCATACCAAAATCTCACAAGTGCATAATAAACAATGTCATGTATAGTCGCTGCTCCCATTCTTCACGCTTTCATAACTTGGCTATTTTCAGAGCCCTCAGTTATCTGATTCCATGACAAACTCCACCAATTTCAGGCCCAGCTGCAGAAATTCATTAAGATCTGGCAATGCTGCTCTGTTCCCTATTCACCTCCTCCCTCCACCCTCTTTTGTTAGCCTTATTCTTTGAAAGAACAAAAGAACCTTGTAAGATGGAGAAGGAGAGAGGGAGGAGGGATGACAGGTAGAAAAAGGAATGTGGTGAAAAAGCATATTTGTAATTTTAGATATTCGACCACCCCACATGCATAAGAGATTGAAAGCCTTTAAGTGTACAATGTATAGCCAGCAGCATTTTAAAATTGGGTATTGAGATTTATAAAGCAGCTCAGGAAAGAAAGCTATATTAGCATATTCTATCTGGCTAAGTATTAATAAGGGGTATGTGTTGTAACTTTCTGCCCTACAGGCTTGTCTTTACTAGACAACTATATAGCAACTGAGTAAATGAGCATCATGTCACTGACTAGTCAAGTTGGACCTGAGCAAATTGTGTTCAGCATAAAGTTAGCCAATATTTATTAAACTCTTCACCTAGTAGAATTTAATCATGATTTGCCCCGGTCTATACCGACCAGAGATGTCAGCTATTGTCTGTTTGCCAGAAACTTGGAATGGGCAATAGGGGATGGATCACTTGAGGGTTACCTATTTGTTCATTCCCTCTGAAGCACCTGGCAGGGACCACCGTTGGAAGACAAGATACTGGACTAGTTCGGTCAGTATGGCCATTCTTACTTTGGATGCTATTGGGAAGAGCCAAATATTAACAAGTTCTTCTGTGAAGTTCTTTAGCATCACTGTAGAAATAAATTTAGAATGTTCTCTGTAATTATATGGGTGTCAGTGCCATGGAATCAACAGCGGTGCCACAGGATTACAGGGGCATTGGATAGATTATGAATACATTAATTTGGAGCTTAATTACATGGCACAAATAGTTTAACCCATTTGAGTGAGCACCACCATACAGCAAAAACTCATTTGGTAATGTTACACAGAATATCTACTATTTAAATTCCAGAGTCCCATTACAATGGCCACAATTGTTTTTCCCATTGTTTTGTAGAAGATTGGGATGATAGGAAAACATGCAATTAGGATGAAACATTTTTTATCCCATATTATACAGAAGATACAAGTGGCTGGTGCATATGATGGAATAAAAAACCCATTCTAAGTGGATAACAGAAACCTGTTCCACTGAAAATACACGGAAGAATTTTTCATCCTTCCCAAGACTCAGGGCTAAACCTAGTTATTTAGTACAGCACCAGAGACATATATGGTGCCGTAAAGACAAAAAATGTGACCAGTCACTGACTTAAAAAGATTACCATCTAAATGAGATACTGAATAGGGAGAAATGACCTCAAACAAGAGGAGGGAGATGTGATAAGGAAAGGAATGTTTACATACTATGAGGTCACATGGCTGTTTGTGTAATACACATTGTGTTAGCTCCTTATAATTAACTTGGCACATGAAGGGGAGGAGTCACACTGAACAGTTACTTTGCATATCCAGTTGTGTTTCTTCAGACTCCATTGGTGAATATATGCAAAACTTCATGCACACAATTTTGCTCCTGTGTCTGTAGCATACAAAATACCTACAGGCACATAGGTGTCTATACCTGCAAAGTGCAAGGGCACTTTAGTACTTATACAAGCAGAGATCCAGGTGGAAATTTCCCTCAAGAAATTTAATTATGATTTTAAAAGTCAAAAGGAAGTGCACAAAACCAGAAATCTCCTGTCTCTTCCTTTAAAAATGAAGAACTGCTTGTTATTAATATGCACCTGCAAGAAAAACAAAAAATACGGTTGATCAACATTGTTGTTTCCAGATAGCCAACCTGGAGAGGGCAGCCTTGGCCTGCATATAAAGACTTTGGTGTACAAGTGAGATGTGCAGGAAGATGTTGCAGAGCAACTTAAGATCTTATGCAATAATATTTTGTACAGTCATCTGCAATGTGTAAAAGGCAAAACATGGCAGTTGGGCCTTCTCTCCCTCTTCCTAAAGGAATGGAGACAGGACCGGTCACTATTTTAGGAGGGTGGGGTGGAGAAGGGAGAAGAGATAGGAAAGTCAGAATGGAGGACTAAAGAAAGGACAGAACAGGACAACGGACATGGGTCACTCATCATAAAAGGACTTGTGTGGCTAACTTCATTGTTGCTGGAGCTTCGTGTGTCCTGGTAAGTGTCCTATAGAATATACTTGTTCTGTGTAACTGAAAGTAATGGATATGTCCTATGATCTATACTATAGACATATCCATTACTTTCAGTTACACAGAACAAGTATATTGGTCAGATGCATCAGAGAAGCCACCTGGCATTATAGCTTGAGTAACAACATTCTATTTAATCATTGAGATCAACTTCAGAAGTTAGCAAATCACTGACCATGACTAAGGGGCTCATATCTCTTTGTACTATTGTTTCAGTCCCTATATAGACTCAGCGGGAGAGTTAACACTGTATGGCTATTTGTGAGAGCAGGATGACTAGAATAATCATTAATTAGATAATCCAAATTTCAGACCAGTAAGAGTTCTCCTAAACACAGTCCAGTCATATTTCTCCACTGAAACACAACATATCCATTGCTGAAGTTCACCCAAGGACACCTCTAGCGTACAAGCCATTGATTAATATTGCTTGTGAAATAATAGTGAAAACAAGTAGTAGACAATTAAAACAAGGTACAAAGAATTGAGATTAAGGGGAGCAAATTAGAACTCTCTCTAGGACACGTTCAGTGGCACAAAGTGCTTAATTAATTGTATCAGCATGATCTGAAGGAGAGAAAAACATGTTTCTCAAAAGCTGAAAACCTATGATCACTCATAACATACAGTTCAGGATTTGTATTACTTCAACTTCTAACAGCTTGTTTTCTGACTTAAATAGGTTGCAAACCACCTTCCCTCACAAAAATGCTTCTTAACTGTCTGACCACTCATTGCATCTGTATCACTGTGCTACTAAATACTGCTTGCATCCAATGAAGTGGGTATTAGCTCACAAAAGCTTATGCTTCAATACTTTAGTTAGTCTTTAAGGTGCCTTAGGACTCTGTTACCTCTGCTATTCCAGACTAACACAGCTACCTCTCTGATTCTCTACCAAATACAGTAACTAAGCATTAGCCACTTACAGACTTTTGTAAGGCTCAAAGAAAAAAAGTTCTTCTGCAAGGAGCATACCTGCTAGTATCAACATATCCAGTCAGCCAAGAGTACAGAAACACAGGCCAGCTGGTTTGTGCCCAGCCTTAAGGAAGACAGATGTCAAAATAAGTTAGTCTTTAGGGTGCCACAGGACTCCGTCACAGATGTCAAAATGACTTCCTAGATCTCAGGTAGATGAGGACCCCCTCCCCCCCCTTCCCCAAAGCTCTCTCTGATGGAGACACAGAAAGGGAAAGTGGCCTCCACTCACATACAAATAAACACGCAGGAGTCCCAAGGGATTAGTAGCACTGAACGGAAGCAAACCCTCCAACACACTTGTCTAAAGACAAGCCACTGAGCTACGGCTTTGTCCTAAGGAACCTCAGCAAGAGACAGGCGGATACAATCCAGGAGCTAGTCGGGGACCGGCCTAGGAAGGCGCTGAACCTCCCCCCCCCCCCAGTGCTCCCAACTGTCCCGGGCTGGCTGTCAGCCCCCCCTCACCCCATGATTTCCATAGTATTGGCATTGCTCCTGTTTGCGCTAAGGCTGGAGATTAGTTCACGGGGTGCGGGGGGAAGGGTCTCCGCTAAGCCCCCCTTCGGGGCTGGACTCCCCCAGGCCCATGCCTCAGCCAGGGGTGAGCGCCAGGAGGGGGAGGGGGGGAAATAGGGGCTCACCCCACATTCTCCTTCGGGGGGAGGGTGACGCGTCCCCTGCTTGGCCTCAGCCCAGAGACCCGGGGGGGGGGAGGGGGCTGCCTGCTCTACCCCGGGGGGGGGGACACGGCCACCCCCACACTGGGGGGAGGGACCCAGGCGTCCGGGGTGGGGCGGGGCCGCGCGCTCACCGTTGCCGCTGCACCTCCAGCGTGAAGCCGCCGCCGCCGCCTCCTCCTCCTGGGACGACCTGCGTGGGGCTGATCAGCCCCGGGGGGCCAGCGCCCGGCTTGGGGGGCCCCGGCAGGGCGGGCGGCGTGGGGGGCGGGGGCCCGAGCTGGCCGCCCGGGATCAGCGGGGGCAGGAAGGGGGCGAGCCCGGCCGGCTCCGCCTCGCCCTTGGCCCCCACGGCGTGGGCCGGGGGGGGCCCGCTGGGGGGCAGCGGGGCGGGAAGGAGCCGGCTGAGGGCGCCGGCCGGCTCGGCCGCCTCCTCCCCCCCCTCCGCCGGGGCCGAGGGGGGCGGCGGCTTCTGCGGGGCCCGGCCGGGGGGCCGCCCGTCGAGGGAGATGTTGTTGAGGAAGTAGAGGGCGGCCTGCCGGCGCCGGGAGTCGCCCCGCTTCCGCGGCGGGGGCTGCTCCCGGGGCGGCCGGCTGGCGGGAGACCCGCACGCCGCGGCCGCCGCCATCCTCTTCCGCCGCTGCGCGCGGGCCGCCTCAGCCAGGCAGCCGCCGCCCCATTGGCCGCTTCGCGCCGGCATGCAAATGAGAAACGGGCCGCGGCGGGCGCTCATTGGCTCGGCCGCCCCCCCCCTTCCCATGGTTGATCCCGCCCCACTGGCCCCGCGGGCTCCACTGGGTCCTAAAGCCGTCCAAAGCGCACAAAGGGGGAACCGTGGGGAGGCACAAAGGGACATTGGTCCTAGGGGCGGAGGCACAAGGCGACCAGTGCCCCAAGTATAGGGGACAAAGAGACACATCCCCAGGGGCGGGAGTGCAAAGGTTCCCACTCCCTGGGGGTGGAGGTACAAGGAGACACACCCCTGGGGGGGGAGCATACAAAGCACCCTCCCCCTGGGAGCAGACACACAAAGGACACCATCTCTATGCAGAGCCAGAGGGGTGTGTTGTGTAGAGTTTGGACATAGGACCTGCTGTGGGTCCTTATGCAAGTCACCTACTCTAGTTTTCCCCACATGGACCAGTAATCCTAATCTGCCCCCAAAGCAGGGAGCTGAAGGGCTAATTCATTAACATGCCTGCTGGGCTTTGAAAATATCAGTAGTTTTTGTTTGCTATTTATTTATTTACTAGATCCTTTAATGTGCTCCGGACTGTAGGTGGTGCTTAAATTGAGGAGTGGGGTTTCAAGGGTCAGGAGTCCTGAACAAATATATAATAATTAAATAAATATAAATAAAAAAATCAAGCGGGGTTGCTGAGAAAAGAACTGTAAACTCCATTTCACCAAAGCTGCTGCTCCCGGTCTCTGGTAGCCCCCTTCCTCCACTATACACACACTTTTGAGGAGGACTTCTAGCAGGTTGACAGGGTGCGGAGAGCTGCTGATGGGTGCAGAGCACGTACCAACTTTTCCCTGTGGGTGCTCCAGCCCCAGAGCACCCACAGAGTCGGCACCTATGATGGCCGGTGCTGGAATGCCGGCCCTGGAAATGTGCTGCCCCAAGCACATGCTTGCTTTGCTGGTGCCTAGAGCCGGCCCTGTCCTTCCGTCTGGATGAGTGTAGCACACATATCCCCATGTTTCATTCAGGTTGTTACTAGAACACAGGGACATTCCATCAGCAGTGAAGGTATGAGGATAACTGGGTCCAACCCATGTCAGCCTTCTTCCATCCCCCAACCAAGGAGTCACAGTGGACTTGGGAAGGAGAAGGGACACCCCAGTTTCAATTTAACCTTTCAGTACAATATTACTTAAGTACAAGATACTGTTATGGCAAAAAGCCCAACACACTATGTTGTTGAGCAGTATCCCCCAGTCCTGACCTCGGGTGCACTTGAGTCTTAAGTGCGTCAGAGTCTCTTTGATGAACACCAGGGCTGGCTGGTTTATATTTACAAGAGCACAATAGCATAGATGTAAAGTGCCATTTTTAAATGCATCTTAAAGTGCCTCTTTTGCATTCTACCCACTAATCCATCTCCCTGGCACTTAACTCTTACACCCCAAACCTTTGAGCCAGCAATGACTGATTGGCAGCTTCCACTGGTGCATTAATCACATGACCTGAAGTGCTGTTCCGATGATCTTGCTTGACGACAGTCAGTTTCACTTGGGAGCGGTATTCCTTCTTGACACCTACTGGAGCAGAATGGACATTTCCCCCAGAACCCTCACTGAGATGGATTCATCAAGGCAGGTATTTTTAATGCGCTTCTGTCACTGCTAGTTTCCAGTTAGAAGCACAATGACATGCCAGCCTCAGGGGAAAATGTTACTGAGTGGACCACAGTGCCAATAGCTGTATGCCTTGGAAAATGATTCAAGCTTTCACTGCAACATTAAGTGTTTAAAAGAGGCTGAGCTGATTGATTTAATCATATAACTCTCCACCGGGCGGGTTATGTGCTCACTTCATGAAAAATGTATGTGGCATTTACACGAGGATTTGTGACTGAATGAATCAAATCCTTCTTTAACCACATGGCACAGGAACTGCAATATGGAGTGTTACTAACAGACCGGTAACTTCCTTGGGGCAATCTTGTAAAATTTGCCTTCTGAGAAAGTAGAAAAAAATCAGCATTCAGAATAGACACTCAGTGTTCATCATAGACATGGGCCCGCCTGGTAAAGAGCAGGATACCATCAGGGCAGGGATGGGGAAGCCAGAAAGGCATTGAGAGAGAGGAGAAAGCAGGGATGCCCAGGGGTGTGTGGGGAAGACCAGTGCGAGCTGCCTCAAGAAGCCTGATATGATGACCCCCCCCAGGTCATCAAAGTAACCCCATTCCCAAATCTACCCAAATCCATGCTATCATCAGTTACCCCGCACCCCAATCCGTCAATTACAGCGTAATCTATCTCACTTCCAGCCCTGCTCCATCCTTCCTCCTCTCCAGCAGATCAGTAGCCCAGCCCCTTTCAGTCCACCAATTCTCCTTGTTCACCATCAGCATCTTGAGAGGCTGCCTCTGCTTCCATCCTCCTCCCTCAGTGCCAGCCTCCTTTTCATGGCGGGGCTGTCTCATCGTCCCACCCAGGTGCGCCACTGCATGGGAAAATGGAGCCACCCTGCTGGGAGCACAGGGCTTCTCTGCTTCCAATCCCCGTATCTTTTCCCCACAGCTCTGTGGGGTGACGCAGAAAACGGTGGGAGACAGAGAACCTCTTGAAGGGCTGGAAGGAGTCTGCCTGGCTGATCCATCTTCTTCCCACACAGCAGCTGAGACATCCTACTGGCAGGCAGGAGCTGAAGACTAAAAATGCTAGTTGAGCTGTTAGCAAAGCTGGAGCTGCCGAGGGTGTGGGCTAAGGAGCAGGGTGAAGGTTTGCATCTCCACTCAAAAAGCTGGGCACTGGGAAGTCTGGTGCGGGGTGAGTTGTTTTCATTGCTCAGGTAACGTTGCCTATCACAGTTCTTGGTGTGGCTAAAAAGCCTCGTGATATGACCATGTTTTGAATTCATGAACCAAAATTTCAAAACCAGCCTCTACATTTGCACATGTAGATTAGCGTACACAATGCATCTGTGTCTGAGAAATACAGACCTTGTGCCATGCAGCCCAGGGAGGCAGACAACTGCCTGATCTGTGTACACATGTAAATTGTGTCTTTAGGGGGGTGCACTCGATTTGTGCACACAGAACTGCAGCCACAAATTTAAAGGTGGGGAGGAGCCCCTTTGAAAACTTGGACCTGGCTACATTTTTCCGAACTAGACACCCAAGATGAGATTGTCAAGAGTGACTAGTGAGGCTGCGTGCCTTGACATCTAGGTGCACAGACACCTTCCAGGGGGCTGATTTTCCAAAAGTGCCGAGCACTCGCCCTCTTGACTACAGAGCCCTTCTGAGGGGTCTGACACTGGGCACCCCAAAAGCGAGGCACTCAAAATCACTAGTCACTGCTGAAAATCCTGCCCCTACACTTTTGCTAATAATATACGGTGCATGCCCACACAGGCAACCCATCGCAGCCAAATGTGCAGCTGCACACGCAGAACCAGCAATTGCATACTGCAAACTTGACATTTTATGCAGGTGCTTGTTGGTATGCACAAGTACATACTTTGTGGATAAAGGTGAAATTCACCCTGAGCAGAGCTCATGCACAGGGCCTAGGTATCACTCACAGCCCACTGACATCCTCAACACTTAAGTGGGATTTAAATATGGCACAGATCACATGCCAGCCCTCTGCACAGGATGAATTGCACCTGCAGTGAACCAGTGAATGAGGCTGCATTAATTATTATTTGCTGGTATTACTGACTGAATCAGACCCAATTTAAATGAGAAAGCTTCCACATGGAGGAACTGGTGATCAGCATGATGAAAAAAGAGAGGTGTTAAAATAAAATGATAAGGGAATGGGTTTTTGTTAAAATCCTGTTATTGAAAATTTCCTCATGCAGGGTAGTCATTTCTTAAATGTTTTTAAGGATTTACTATTAGCCAGGTAACTAATGATATTTTAGAATACCGAAACAAAGATTAAGAATCTAATTTGCCTTTCACTGTTTGTGCTTCTTTACTTAGGGCTTGGTTAGACTGGCGCTTTATAGCGCTAAAAGCCTCCAGTAGCACTATCATTCTCTAACCTTACACACTGGCAAGGCACATTTTGCGCAATGAGTCTCCGTTTAAAGCGCAACTTGTAAACCTCCTCTCCGAGGGTAATAAGGGCTTTTGCGTATTCCCTGTAGCGTGTTAGGGGCAGTGTAATCACTCATTGCGCGATAAGGAATCTCTGGCACGCCTCCGAGCCATGTAAGGCAATCAACAAGCCATTTAAGGCAAATGACGTGTGAGTGTTCTTTTGAAAACGGGAGGAAGAATGCGGAAGTACCTTTTGAGTTTCTCTCTTAAAACTCACAGCAAATAAGCACTGGAAATGCTGACGGACCGAGCTGTGTGACTTCAATGCAGAGCCTGTCAGTTTCCTCTAACGAACAGTCACTGACAGCCTGAACTTGTCTCCCTGCCTACACGTTCCCCGTTCCCCCTCACCCCCCTCCTTTGCAAAGCACGTTGCACCCAGCTGAATGCTGGGATACCTGCCCATAATTCACCACTCCCTGTGCCGCCAGAAGCCCCGGAAATGTGTCCATGCTGTAGCGCTAAACGTTCTAATGTGCACAGCCTCTAGCGCAATCCCTATCGCGCTAAATGGGACGCGCTATAAATAAACACGCTACAATTCTGCAGTGTAACCTTACCCTTACTTACTTACTTACGCCCGTCACCCCAGTCTGCATTTCATTCAGCTCGGACAGTAAGGGAAACATCTGAGCCAGTTTCACTTCGCTTCTCGTCAGCTTTACTGCCCGGTTTCCACACTTGAATGTAGCACTGGAATGTTTGAATTACAAATATATTCCAGAGAAACCTTTGTGTAGGGCTTAATGTTTGTGTGGCTTTAAGATAGGAATGTCTATCAATTCGCAAGGTTTGTAAAATCTTTGCATCTTACACCACCTACATTTTGGGTCTAGAGACTACCTGAAAATGTCACTTTGCTGCCGAGCTGGACAAAGGCTGATGTGCAGTAATAGAATAAGGTGTTCACTATATGTTTCCAGGACATGCAAGCTGACAGCAGTGTTGCACACTGTAAGTATGATCCAATATATATGACTGCTTGAGGATCAGCAAGCAAAAAATTGCAACAGTCGGTTATTGGAATCTGGATTTTTCACAGCAGGTAATAAGGGAGACAGTCCTTGTTATTTATAATGGAATAAAAATGAACGAGACCCTAAGCAACCATCTAAATACTCTCGACAGTTTATGGAATTTCAGGTCCAGATCCTTATCTAGCTGGTTAAGACGTGAACAAATTCCTTTCAGGAAACCAGTTCATGATTCCAACCATTATATTAGAATTTCCTGATTGATGGTGTCAGAGCTATCATTTAGCCAAACTAAATAAACAAGAGCTGTCAACCTGCTCAAAGTCCTGCTCCTTCAGTGGGACAGTTTCTGTATTACTTTACTGCTCCATCGTCAGTATGAAAATTCTCACCTAAAGCTCATTCAAAGACCCCTGAACCTGGCCTTACAAAACTGTGGGTGCAGATTTCCCCCCTGCCCATTCTGTGCATGATAAAATTATATTTTCACATAGAAAACAGGGCAGGACACATGGATGGGGCAGCCAGTCTATAAGGTGTGATGTTCCTTGATCACTCAGTGCTAAAAGTACTTGCAAGAAAGAGCTCTGCATATTCTGAGTCTGGTTCCAACCAGCTATGCAAAACAAGAGCTTCAGAGTGACCGACACAGACTCTGCCACAATACTTGATATGCATAGGTCAAGCTTATAAACAAAACACTCCAGGTGCAATTTCAATGGATGTTTTATTTTTTAAAAAGGACCTTCCTGTCTTGAATATAAATTTAGCTGAGGAAATAGTTTTATTTAACTTGCAGACTGTTGGGTCTTGTAGATATGTGCATGTCTTAAATCAACTCCCATTCAAGTTGACAAAAGACGGCCATAGACTCCAACAGGAATTGCATTGGCCCCATAGGACTAAATCTTTTTCTCTTTACTCATTCAAATAGTTTCATGAATTTCAGTCAAGAGTAGGAGGATTGGGTCCCTATGTGGAAAATCTCACAGTAATTAAATTCTGCCATCCCCAGTTCCTGGTGTGATCTCACATTGCCGTCTAAGGGAACAATTCCAATATCAGGCCTACAGCATAACTAATGCTGCCAAATCAATATGCATAGTTTGGCTGTCAAGAATTAAGCTAATGAGAGGCTGAGGGGCATAATTACAAAAATTAATGGATTTCAACAATTATTCATGTTTTCAAAGCTAATGCAGGGCAGGGACATGGATCTCTGAGCACTGTAGCTAGTTTTATGCAGTTAGATGGATTGCAGCATATAAAGATTTATTTTACTTGAGGGATGTGCTCAGACAAGCACTTTGCTCAAACCTTGCCCATGTATCTTTTGGTTTTATGGTTATGGGTTATTGGGGCATTCTGAAATACTGTGTCCCTGCCAGGCTTCCCAAAAGGATGGAGGTACCAGGACATCAGCTGAAAAATCCTGTTGAAACAAGTCAGACTCTGGACAAAAAGCCAACAGAAAAGACAGTAAAAGAAGAGTACAGAGGTTCATTATGTGATGATGTTTTGTGGTCAGTGGAAAAAAAATTAGGAGTTTGTTATCATTAGCAGGGCTTTTAAATGCTTCCCTTGCCAAGGAAGTGTAGGCATGGATCAGGGCGGTTATTTTATATTTGGAAATGAATTCTATCTTTCATTAATATTTTTTTGGCTCTCAGCATGTCTCCATCCAGTTTGGTGGCAGCGCTGGATTAACACAGGGGCTTTAGGGGCTGCAGCCCTGGGCCCCAGGGTCAGGTAGCCTGGTGCAGCAGGGCTCAGGCAGGCTGCCTGCATGCCATGGCCCTACGCTACTCCTGGGAGCCACCGGCTGCTGGCATATCTCTGTGGCCCCTGGTGGAGTGGGAGGCGGCGGCTCTGTGGACTGCCCGTGCCCCAAGCCTCGTTCCCACAGCTCCCATTGGCTGGTGGGGGTGGCACTTGTTGGCGTGGGCAGCGCATGGAGACACACTGTCCCCCTCCCCACCAGGGGTGTGCAGAGATGGGCCCTCACTTTTGAGTAGACCTAAACTAAGGGCTTGTCCTCACTACGCAGGGATGCATCAATTTTTCGGCGATCGACTTAGCGTGTCTCGTTAAGAAGTGATAAATCGATCGCCAGTGGTTCCCCCCGTCGACTCCGGAAGTCCAGCTCGTCAAGAGGCGCAAGCTGGAGTCAATGGGGGACCGCCCTGCTGACTGCCGCCACCGTGAGGATGGGAGGTAAGTCGGCTGTAGAGACGTCGATTTCAGCTACTTTATTAATGTACCTGAAATTGTGTCTCTACAGTCAATTTCCCCCCCTAGTGGAGACCAGCCCATAGAGTACGTCTATACTACCCGCCCCTCTGGCGGGTAGCGTTTGGTGGATCGGGAATTGATTTATCACGTCTCATCAGGATGCGATAAATCCATCCCCGCACTCGCTCCCGTCAACTCTGGAACTCCAGCTCCGCAAGAGGGGGGACGGCCAGGTAAGTCAAACGAAGATACTTCGACTTCAGCTACGTGAGTAGCGTAGCCAAAGTTGTGTATCTAAGGGCTTGTCTTCACTTGAGCCGGCAGGGATTGATCTTTTGGTGATCGATTTATCGCGTCTCGTTAAGATGCGCTAAATCGACCACCAGCGGCTCCCCCGTCGACTCCGGAAGTCCAGCTCGTGAAGAGGCGCAAGCTGGAGTCGACGGGGGACCGCGCCGCCGACCGCCACCGCCATGAGGATGGGAGGTAAGTCGGCTGTAGAGACGTCGATTTCAGCTACGTTATTAACGTAGCTGAAATTGCGTATCTACAGTCGATTTCCCCCCCTAGTGGAGACCAGCCCTTAGTTCGAACCGCCTGCTAGAGTAGCCCAGGCCTAAGGGCTGGTCTCCACTAGGGGGGGAAATCGACTGTAGATAGGCTATTTCAGCTACGTTAATAACGTAGCTGAAATTGACGTCTCTACAGCCGACTTACCTCCCATCCTCACGGTGGTGGCGGTCGGCGGCGCGGTCCCCCGTCGACTCCAGCTTGCGCCTCTTCACGAGCTGGACTTCCGGAGTCGACGGGGGAGCCGCTGGTGGTCGATTTAGCGCGTCTTAACGAGACGCGATAAATCGATCACCAAAAGATCAATCCCTGCCGGCTCAAGTGAAGACAAGCCCCAAGACTTCTACCATTCAGAATTAACAAAACGAGGTGTTGGCATATTTTCCCCACTAGGTGGCAGTGACAGACTAAAAGACATGCCTCCTCTAGGGTTGCCAACATTGTATTTCAAAAATAAGGTATTCTTAGGACTCTCCCACTCCTCCTCCCAATATTATTATTACTACTACTATGATTATTATTAATAATAAGCAGTATTCATCTACATTTGATAGGGATATTTCTTGCTCATTTTTTCATCACTACTCAGCAACTCCTGATCTTGTTCAGAGATGAAAAAACAGGACGTCCCAGATAATAAGGGACTCTTGGCAATGCTACAGGGGCTCAGGCTGTGGCTTATTTCCTTCTCCTGCATATACTTGTTTTATTTGGTCACGTGGGCTGCCTGCACTGCCTGCGTTTTTCCGCCGCCCAGAGAACATCCAGGACTCTTAGCAGAGCCCTAAGCTCCAGCGGGGTGGATGTGACGGAGCTCAGGGTATGGCACAGAGTGATATGAACTAAACCCTCCCTGCCCAGAGAGGGAGCATCGCCTCTGCACGTGATGCAGGCAGCTCTGCTCTTCCGTGGAATCAAGAGCTCCATTGTTGCTGCCTAAGCAAGTTTTCCATAGGATAATGTACAGGTGTCTGTTATTAAACCCTATAGACAATCCCAGGTCACATTCCCCCCAGCTCAGGTTTCGTTAAACACATAAGGGACCCAGGAATTCGAATGGGCACACATGGGCTTTATACAGCAATTGGACACAAAGAGACCGTCGCCCAATAGGCAGGACCTGGGAACTGCTGGAGCAGGGGAACAACCTCTGTCACTTCTCAGGCCCTGAGGCTACATCTTGGGATATTTCCACACCTTCAAGCCAATGCAGTCTTCAAAAGACGGAAGGGCCTGTTCAAAGCAAAGCAACTAGCTCTACTAATTACTCCTGTAGTGTCTCAAAAGGGAAGCCAGTTAAAGACCCAGGGTGTGGCACAAACTCCTGCTCCCTGCTGCTGTCCTGGCACACTGCAGAAGGGACTCAGGCAAATTCCAACCTTATGCAGGGCTGAGTCCCTCCTTACAATAATGGCCAAAATTCACATGCGTGTTCAACACCGACTAAGGGGGAAGAGGAGCTCAGCTCGCCTGACTATGAAGGAAAACTTCTTTATACCTCACATACTGGAAAGATTGTCCATGAACAGTTTCTCCGGGAGTAATAAGACCCTGGTGAGGCTGCCAAGGTCAGTGTGACCTGCTGAGTCAGTGCTGCTCACGCAAGCGGCAGCTTTACTTACAGACCCGACCTTTCCAGGGATCTGGTACGTTTTGCAGGAGGGTGCATGTGCAGCTTCTCCCCTTTCCATCCTGTTCTCTCCCCCTTCTCTTTGGAGGGGCATCCCATCCCATCATTCCTCCCTCGGCTCCCTTCCACAGCCAGCTTTCCTGCCACATGAACTGAACTGGAAAAGGGAAAACACCAGCTTCGTACATGCAAACAACAGACCCACCTCTTACAGTCAACTTGTGCAGCCATTTAATCAATGGGCATGTTTAATCGGGCAACGTATTCTGCTTGTCACCTTCTTTTATCCTACAGCCAGAAACTCCCAAATGGGATGTTTAACAGGCATATTCCCTGTTCCCATCAGCTTGTCTTTGTAATTACCCCCTTGAAGTGCTTCTTCCTGTATGAAATGCCATGACATTGCATCCTGTAAAGTCTCTGCTCCTTGTCCTGACTCCAACACTCAAAAGCCACGCTGCATTTAAGGCCTTAATTCTCCTCTCGCGGACCGAGGGCATGATCCAGGGCACGAGGGCATGATCCAGCAAGGTGCAGCACCAGGCTGTAAACCGGGAGAGACTCAGTGTGGGAGTGACACCAGCGTGCTGGAGAAGGGAGTCAGACCCGGAGGCACCAGCCGCGATACAGCTTCTAACAACACCTGCTGTGTCAGCGCTGTGCCATCAAGGACAGGCGTCCCCAGCCCTTGTTTTCCAGTCAGCTTCTGCTCTTGTCTGAGAGCGTGAAAAACACCGAGCTGTTTGTTCCGCCGGCCTTGTCTAAAACCAGGGGAAGCTCAGCTGTGTCACTCAGGCTCCTGTGGAGTTCACCATTGCCATGATACATGGATCTCAGCTGTGTGCCCAGGTTTTCATTCCTCAGAGCCAGCAATACTAAGCACCTCTTAACGGTCTTCAAAGTGCTTTCCACTGGGAATTAGTCCCCCTAAAGTCCCCTATGCGCTAACAAAATGTCTTTATCCCCATTTCTTGGGTGGAGAGACCAAAGGAGAGCGGTTATGTGACTTGCCCAAGTTGCAGAGGGAGTCACTAGCAGAGCTGGGGTACAAACACTGGGTTCTCTGGCTCCCAGTCCAAGCCTCTTCCCGCAGTCCACACGCTCTGGGATAGTATTTCCTGGTGCACTTTTCAGTTACTTCTCCTCAAAGACGTCAGTGCCACAAGCAGGGCTGTTGTGCTCAGTTTCCTTTGTAATTTCTGCTGCATCAGCCAGTGTTTGGGGACCTTCGATTTTCCTTCTTGCTCTCACTGACTTCTTATATGCTGTTAATAGGAAGAGGACCAAGGGCGTTAACCACATAGCAATGGACTGTTCAGACCACCATTAATGGGATATGATCAACAATTTCTAGGCTCAAACTTTTTAAAAACAAAATGAGGCTCAGAAAACTACAGAGGAATAGAAACTGTTTTCAGTTTGGTTTTAAATATCCACAAATGCAGGTATTTTAATGAGATTTAAATATCCCTCATGGGCTCGTGAACCTGAAAAACAGCAGCAAGAGTGGATGAGAAGAAGAACAAGAACTTGACTCTGAAACAAAAGTGAAACTAATCGACTGAGTTTTTGGGATGGATTTTTCAGGCAACCTCAATCCAATCTTGCACATCCACGTTTTGAGCGTGCAACCGATAGTGTGTGCATCTCTTTTGTATATGCCAAATCCTCATTAGCCTCAGACTGGCAGATCTGCAATTAATTATTTGGTGTATGAGAAATTGTTTGGCGTATGAAAACCTGGTCTGTGTCCATTTGGGGGCAGATAATTCATTGCTCGTGCAAAAGTGAGGGTCAGAGGCTATACGTCTCAGCAGTGTATTATATTTACTGTATATTTTGCCGTATAAGACGCCTTTTTAACCCCCCAAAATAGCCTCAAAATTAGGGGGGGCATCTTATATGCCGAATATATTAAACTCACCGGGCAGCTGGAGCTGGGGCGGCTGCAGGTGGCCCGGCGGGTGGGGCGGGGCGGGGCGGCGCTTCCCCCGCGAGCCCACCCGCATGTGTTGGGGCCGGCGGGGAACGGGAGCAGCTCGGGCCCCCGGGCCCCTGGGAGCGCCCGCCCGCGTGGCGGGGACGGGAGAGCGGCACGCTCCCAGCAGCCCGCCCGCGCGGCGGGGACGGGAGAGCGAGGCGCTTTTTGTGTGTGGTGGTGGGTTTTTTTTTTTTTTTTTTTTTGTGTCCGGCTTTTTTATTTAAAAACTCGGGGGCGTCTTATACGCCGGAGCGTCCTATATGGCGAAAAATACGGTAATTGTTGACTTCGTGCATGTGTACAGAAAGCTGGGAGATGCATGCACCTGCATTTGTGTGCAAAGCCTACTTGTTTGCACAGACTGGGCAATTGTGTGCAAATAGATGCTGGATGTGTGTATATAAATGTGGCCAGGTGTGTAAGTGTTCATTTTGGGTAGGTACAAATGGGGCTTGGCTCTTGGTAAATGTGGCCCCTATTTTCCATGGTGAGTCAGATGCTAAAAGGAATCAGTAAACAAGTGAAGAGAAAATTAGGGGCCAGATTTTCACAATCTGAATGTACAAAATGTGCTCCGAACTTGTGTTCAGCGTTATCATGATAACGTGCGAACGCCAGCGAACTGCGTGCACAAATGGTCAATTGAGATGCAGCAGTGTGTACAGCCAGTCGCACTGCAAACAGCCTAGCACTAAGGGTATGGCTAGACTGAAGATTGTAGCGTGTTTATTTGTAGCGCTTCCCAATGTAGCGCAATTGGTATCCCGCTAGAGACTGTACAAATTGAAACTTTGTAGCGCAAAATAATGGCTACATTTGTGGTGCTTGTGCGGCAGTAGCAGTTGCGGGATAGGGCAGGTATCCCAGCATTCAGCTGGGTGCAACGTGTTTTGCAAAGGAGGGGAGTGAGGGGGAACTGGGAAGTTGTTCACAGGGAGATGAGATCTGGCTGTCAGTTACTTTTCCTTAGCGAAAACTGACAGGCTGTCTATTTCAGACACACAGCTCCGTCTGCAAGCATTTTCACTGGTTATTTGCTGTGTTAGGTGTTAGAGAGAAACTGCAAAGCTACTTCCGCCTTTATAAAAACAACACCTCACGTCATTTGCCTTACATGGCAAGTTCATTGTCTTTAATGGCTTGCTGATGGCCCTCAATGGCTTGCTGATGGCTTTCCATTGCTTGGAGGCATGCAAGAGATCCGATGGGTGTCCACATTCCCACCCTTGTGCTACAATGTTAGCGCAAAAAGGCTTATCCCTCTCGAAAAGGAGGTTTAACACTTGCGCTGTAAACGGGGAGTCATTGCGCTAAATCTCCCTTTGAAGTGTGTTCGGTAGGAAAATGATAGCGCTAAAGGAGGGTTTTGGCGGTGCAAAGCGCCAGTGTAACCATGCCCTACCCTGTTTCCCCGAAAGTAAGACATCCCCCGAAAATAAGACGTACTTCCAGTTTTGCCTCTCGCTGTAATATAATGTAATGTAATTTTGGGAGCAAAAATTAATATAAGACACTGTCTTATTTTCGGGGAAACACGGTAGCTGGTGGCTGGATGTACGCCAGGAAATGCTTAAATACAGCAGAGGTGATCGTGTATCAATAATCCCCGACCGACAGACTCAGAAATCTTCTCAGTCTGCAAACGCTCTACAGCGTTGCCCAATCCCACAGCCCACCCTGCAGGATCAGGCCTCTTAAGATTCTCAGCAGCTCTGGCAGTGCCACGTCCACATCCACCCGTGGTTTGACAGCTTCCAAAGCTCAGCTCCGGCCTTTGCTTTTAAGAGGAGCTCCTTTATTGTTTGATCAAGTTTTCATTTGCTGCCTTTGTAGGTATCTCAGGAAGGCCAGGGGGTGAGGTTTGAGGTGCCTGTTGCTTGTTATCCAAGCCTCCTTTTAAGCTCGGGTGACAGCTGTCTCTACATTTTTACATTACGAGGGAGCAGTATTTATGGCTTGACAGGCCTGCTGCTATATACCTCCCCTTATCCACCACAATTTTCTGCTTACTCACCTGTAGGAAATACCTGTACAACACATTCCATTGTTAGCAAGGTGAGACCTCTACGGCCAGGCTTAAAGATCAACAGCAGTTGTGTGAAAGCTTTCCCCGAATGTCAATAACGCTTTGTGCAGTATTTCTCCTAGTCTGTCAGTCAGCCCTTCTTAGTATTGGCTAAACAAACACTACAGTTTACACCTATTAGCTTAGGTGTTAAGACCTGCTCTCTCAGCCACTCCTATCCCAACCTGGCTTGGCTAACCATTAGCAAGGGCTTCCCTGTTCCGAGATACACTAGTTACCAATGTACAGCCTAGCGGGTCTTATCATAAGGAACCAACTGTATCACCTTGGGCAAACATTTGTGCAGTGCGAAATTCACTTAGTGAGAAGCAAACACGCCCATGGTGGGTCAAGAAACAGGGCTGAATGCCCTTCATGGATTTCTCTTAAAATGCTAATTAATCAAGTGTAGGTCACTGGAATAGTTGTGTAGGGACCCGATCCAAATCTCACTGAAGTTAAGATAAAACAAAGGAACAAGATGGAGAATATTATAATGCCATTCAATAAACTAGTAGAATACCTGCATCTGGATACTGCGCGCAGTACTGACGGGGGATCAGAGGCCAGGAAAAATGCCTCCGAAGTAAGACTGAAAAGGTTGGGATTGTTACCTTAGAAGGGAGATGAGTAAGAGGAGACACGATAAACGTATATACAATAATGAATGGTCTAGTGGGCAAGGGGCGGGGGGCAGATGTTGATTGTTAAACAAGCCCCCTTTCAAGCTTAGGTGACAGCTCAAGAAGGGAGACCAGGAGCTTCTGTTCTCCCTGTCTCATAACACAAGAACGAGGGGACCTTCAATGCAATTGAAAGGTAGCAAAGTCAAAACGGATCCATGCAAAACTAGACTGTGGAACTCATTGCCACAGAATGTCTTTGACGACAACCTCTTATAAGAGGGATGGGCTGTTTTTATGGATAAGAAGGATACCCAGAGTTATAAGAGATAATGCAAACAGCGAGTTTTGGAAAGAATAAAAATGTCATGTTTCAGGGGCTAAGCCAATCTGAAACTACTAGGGATCAGGATGAGACCTTCATGGGTGCTGATTATACCACATCTGGCTATTGTGGGATTTTTGCACATTTCTCTGAAACATCTTGTGCTGGTTATAGTTGGACACAGGATATTTGACTAGATGGACCTCGGCTCTGATCCAATTTGGCAATTCCTATATTCCTATGGAGCAGGCCCATACTAGCTAGTTGTAGCTAAACAATAAAATGTTTCCATTCCCAGCTGCCCATTTTCCCACTTGCACTATCACCAGTTAAATGTTTTTTCAAAAAAATATTTCCCCATGCCCATTTACTCCCTGTAAAACCCCGTCCCTACTCTTATTCCCCACCCATCACCATGGTATCTGGGGTGGAAGGTCCTTTCTGTATCCACAGCACCAGGCAGCGGCAGTGCAGGATTGAACTCATAGCACCTCCCCTTGGCTTGGAAAGACCTGCTCTGGAGAACCACAGGAGCCCGGCAGGACTCCAACTCTTGTAAGCTTGGCAGGAACTTCACAGACCGCGACCTTCCACGTCCTCCAAGCTCGATGACTCAGGCCCTCTCCTCTCACCCCACCAGTATCCAAAACAGGATCGTGGCCCTTTCTAACGTTGAGGGACATGGCTGAGATTCAGGTAGCAGGGGGATTCATATCAGTTCACTACAGACAATGCAAGCTGGGCTCTATTAGCAGGTTCTTTCCGAGCAGGCCTCTCTCTTTCGGCATACCTTTTGTCTCTGGATCCTGCCCTCTTTTCCTTTTCTTTTGCAAGACCTCATCCTTGTCCTCTGCGCACAGATGTTTTCCTTCTGCATGTTCTTCTTGGTGGGTTTCACGTTCATAAGCAGCAGCCACCTAGACAAATCAGAAAACCGATCAGTGTTCGGCCCACTGAACTTCTGATGACCCCTCCTGTCGGCCGTGGATTCATTACTATCCTTTGCAGCACGGTGCTCATTTGCAATTGGTTCTGAATTTGATGCTCAGAGTGATCCCAGGACTTTGCCCTTCTCTAGTGATCTGTCACCCAAGGAACTCAAAGCACTTTGCAAACAGTAAACCCAAGATTTCCACACTGGGTGATCAGTGAGGTGCCAGAAAGGGGCCAGACTTTCAGCAGGTACTGAGCACTCACCTTTGAAAAACAGCCCTCTTTAATGTTTGCCAAGGTGGGCCCTCCCTCTAGGGGTGGGCAAACGTTTTGGCCCAAGGGCCACATCAGGGTTACAAAATTGTATGGAGGGCTGGGTAGGGAAGGCTGTGCCCTGCCCCTGCCCCCTCCCCATCCCGACTGCCCCCATCAGAACTCCCAACCCACCCCACCGTCCATAGCCGCTCCTTGCTCCCTCCACAAACTTTCATCATTGAATTCCCAGCCTTTAAGAGGAACCAGACTTGGACTGCTCTAGGTGTCTGTATCGGTCAAAGGAAGCAAACCTCGCTGTCTGACGTGTTGGGATCATCGGAGTCCTGCTTCACAGACTCTGCGTCATCTTCCTCTGGGGAAACAGAAGGGGCAGGTTAACCGATCGGCAGCAACAATTCCTAGCCCCCCTCACAGGCATTACACAGAACCATAGTCACAGCTCCAGTCACTGATCAGAGCCACCGTCACTGGGACATCAAAATGAACGACATTTCAAAATGGAAAGGCAAGAAATGCTGGCACAACTCACGAGACCAGGTGCCAAACTCACCAGTACTCTCTGGCCACCCAGTGCCACACTGCAGCCGTAAACACTGGCTCGTAAAGCTGGATTTATGGCTGTCTTGCATCGCTGGAACACCACCATGTAACTGGAGCATACAGGTGAGTCTGGCCCAGAGCTGAGCTAAGCAAAAGTCTGACCCAGTAATAAACTGGGTTCACAAGCGAAGTCACCACAGGGTACATGGGGATTAGTTTTTAGCAGGAGGCCCAAGTCCCAAGTGTGTGTGGTTTGGTGGCGTAGGGGGGACTGATTTTCAGAATACCAATATAAAAGAAATGACTGCGGGGAACACAATTTACAGTAAACTCCATCAATCGCACACTGCTGTATCTATGTAGCCATCCCTCACTGGAGTCAATGGCTGTGTCTAGATTGGGAAGAGAGGTTGTGCGGTATTTAAAGACAACCTGTCTTCCTAGGCTCGACAGGGCCAATGAGAATTTTGCTTGTATATGGACTGCGGGATCAGAACCAGAATGACCCAGAGCAGACATTCCAAATGGTTTCAGAACAATTCCCGCAACGGACAAACTGCAAAACTGCTTGCAATGAAATCTCCACGGCAGAGTCTGCTCTGTGAAAAAAAACCAAACTGACTTCATTGCAAAAGGATTCCATTGTATGTTGGGCCAGATGTTACAAAATTCAGGCATGTAATTGCATACACCAAATGTACACCTAAAGTATTGTGACAGATCGCCTTCTCACCCCCCCTCAGGAACACGCAGGAAACCCTTTTTTGCTCCAACAGTGCTCTTTAATTTACAGTGCAGGACCCCACCACCAATATATACAGCTCTGGATAGCTCAGACAAACTCACTCAGCTCTGGATAGCTCAGACACACACACAGCTCTGGATAGCTCATGCCACCACCACCACACTCTAAACAGCTACAGGGGGAGGCTGAGTCCACTGCCCCCGGTTGGGACTTCCTCCCCAACTGCACCCACAGATTGAGTATTGGTTAGCTCTAGCATACACACACACTGCTCTGGTTAGCTCATACACAACACACTCACAGCTAATAGCTCAAACACCCAGCTCTACGGACTCTATGTAGTCCAGCTAACAGTGATCCAAATACACACACAGCTCTTGATAGCTCATATACACACACAGCTCTTGATAGCTCAGACAAACTCACACTCAGCTCTTGACTAGCTCCTGCCACCACCACCACCCTGGGCTTCCTTCCTGGCAGCCTTATATCCCCCAGAGGAGGCTGCCAGGTGCAACCCATGCAGGTTGATTGGCCTGCAGGCCAGGTGGCTGATTAGCCTTTCCTGCACCGGGGGTTTGCAGAGGGCTTTTCTCCCTCTTAAAGGGGCAGCAGGGCTGGCTCAGGCCCACCCTGCCACAGTATGCACACAATTATTGGGACTGCAGATAACCAGGACATGCAAAGGACCAAATCTAGTCATTTGGGACCACAGTTACCCAATTGGCACTCACAATGGCAGATTTATGGAGGTATAAAAGTCAGTTACTCCCTGAAATCCAATAGGAGTTGGTCCCTAAACTGCTCTTGGAGTAGGGTGATCAGATGTCCCGATTTTATAGGTATAATCTGATTTCTGGGTCTTTTTGTTATATAGGCTCCTATTACCCCTCAACCCCTGTCCCAATTTTTCATACTTGCTGTCTGGTCACCCTACCTTGGTGCCTTTAAAAATCTAACCCCTCACTTCTAAGGTAACATCTTACTGCTCTTTGGAGGGGAGACTGGCTGCTGGCAACAAAGGGCCACAATTGAATTAATTGTTAATTAAATGGTCACAAGAGTGAAATGCCTGCAATCTGCACAGAAACTAGTTAAAAACACCATAATAGAGGCTCAAATTAAATGTATGCCCCACATAAAATAATAATAATATAATAATAAATAATAAAAAACCAGTCGGGCTGGTCCATCCCCAGCGCCTACTGATGTATTTCATATAAACAGCATTTCCCCACCATGGTTTTTGTTATGAGTATAGTTGTAGCTGATGGCTCCATATTCCATTCCCAAATGATTCATTCCCCCATTTGATAAGCCGCTATTACCTTCATTGCTGGTCCAGATCATAGACCCAGTTCTGGTGGCACAAAGAAGGGGGAAGATGGAAAGCTCTAGCCCACTGCAAGGGGGAATCCTTGAATGACTTTGAGCCACTGCATGACTTCTATGCCACTTACCCTTCTGGCCCCTGATCTAGAGACATGCCTGTGTGAAAGGGGGCATAGCCAGGGCATCTGTGCATGTTGGGTGTGATCCCTGCAGAAACAGCCCTTAGGGGTCTGTTGATGACTGGCACAAAGTACAGCAGTCCTGAGGCTGCTCTGTTTTATGTCAGGGAGCTGCCGACGTTCGACACCTTTGACAATCAGGCCGCTTCCCTTTAGGTACCTAGATATGAATTGAGGAGTCTCCCATTGAGACATGCAGCTCTGACAATTGTAGACTTGAGGAGCGGTTTTCCGAGGCACAAAATGGGAGGGAAGCATCCAACTCCGCTGACTGCCCTGGGAGTTTGGTGCCCAGGTGACCTTTGTGCTTTTGAAAGTCTTCCTCTTGGAATGTACGATACAAAACTGAAGGCAATCGCCATACTGCAGGCATGTTTAGGAAGCCCTGTCCACAGACTTTCCAGTGCTAAGGAGATCAGCACGTCAGGTTCCAAACACTGTCTGCTCCTGCCTTCTCAAATGCTGCTTTTCCATGGGACTTTTTACCTGTTTGAGCACCTGATTCTCGCTTCTCTGCCCCAGGAGACACTCTCCCCGTGATCTCCGAATCTGTTTCAGGCTCACATGATGTTAGCTTGCCAGCGGGCTGTCCTTGTGAGGAAGGGACCTGGAAGACATGGCAATAGCTGTATTAGTTACAAAGTGAGGGGAAGAACTGCCAATTGCCTTTATTGCTAGAGACGCTGCCTTCTCCTGGTGGGAAACACTGGTGTCCCGCTCCAGCCAGGCAAGGAGCAGAACTGCAAAGATGCACATCTGGACAGCATCAGATAGGGGTTTCTGTGTATTTGTGGGACATTGCCACAGAACCTGATGTCCCCCGTGTCCAGATTCAGCCGGGGAAGTGGCAGGCGCAGTGGTTCCCAATGCACCTTAATCCTAACCCGGAGGAATAAACCCTTGAGGCTTAGAGGGTCGTTACTGTCCATGGTCCGTCCAGTTCTGGGTTTCCTCTGAGACCGGGAGCAATGCGCTGATCAGTGCCCGTTGCGGTGGTCGTTTTGCAATGTGCCAACCTGTCCACGAGGGGCAGGACTGGCACCACCAACCTGTTTCCCAGGCTGTGGGCCACCCTCGAGTCACCAGGGCAGAACTTTCAGCAACGGCACCGACGCCCAGTTTAACCTGTGATCAGCCCAGCATGCTGACTGCTGGCCACAGCCTCCCTGCGGAGGAAAAGCGGATGCCGGTAAAAGACGTACTCACCAAAGGTGCCGCAAGGGCCTTTTGCTCTTTGGCACTGACCGGCTCAGTCTCGTTGCCGGTTTGCAGCGGTTTGGCCACACGGAGCTGGCTGCAGGCTGGGCGGGAGTTCTCCCGCTCCGCTCTTGGTGGCACGCTGGAGCTGCGGCCTGTCTGAAGAGTGGGGCTCTCCGTTTGGATTGGACTTGGATTGTCAGCCTCACGCTGTTTGGGGGATTTGAGCCAGCTGGCAGCTTTCTGGTTTTCACTCCTTCTGCCATAATCCGACAGGTCCAGAGGCGTGTCCAGGAGACATTCTCTTGCTGCCTCTGCTTTCTCCCTTTGATCCACATTGTCCCTGTTTATACAAACGACTTTCCCTTCCACAGGTTCCTCCAGACACGACCTCTCTTCGTTGCACCCGACAGTCGCACTCGGCTGCGGGGAAAGGAGCCTTTCCTCAGGAGCAGCGGGAACCGGACTTGCATTTTGGTCGCCTTCTGTCCTGGCCCTGAATCCCCCCTGATGCTCTTGTGCCAGGAGATACTGGAGCCTCTCTCGGTCCTTAAGAAACGGAAGCCTCCCTGCCAACGGCTGGTCCTGCATGTACACCACAGCTCCAGGGAGTTCTAAAATGGCGGCCTGATCGTCCCATTCCTCCTGCAGCCTCGTTCCCTCTTCAGCCTCCCTAGCCTGTAGCAAGTGGCTGGGCAAGCTATTGTCCCCATCTGCAGAAGCGCGGTTACTCCTGAGTCCAAACTGGTGCAGAGAGAAATGTTTGTTAAGGAGGCAGAGCTGCTCCTGCCTGGTAGTCAGCTGGAGAGTTCCATAGGACGAAGCGGCTTTGTGGGAATCTGGTTTGTTTGTCCTTAAGCAACTACATGAAAGAAATGAACAAACAAAAATCATCAAACACATCAAAGGCAAATTTCCAGATGGGTCACCTCACTATCCCAAGAATCAGAGAGGGAGCCGTGTTAGTCTGGAATAGCAGAGGTAACAAAGTCCTGTGGCACCTTAAAGACTAACTATAAAGTTTTGAAGCATAAGCTTTCGTGGGCTAATACCCATTTCGTCGGATGCAAGCAGTGGAAGTGTCCAGAGGCAGGTATAGAAAAGTAGGCGAGAACCTGGTATTAGCCCACGAAAGCTTATGCTTCAAAACTTTATAGTTAGTCTTTAAGGTGCCACAGGCCTTTGTTACCTCACTATCCCAGTGTCCCTTTTTAGCACCTGGTTTCCACGTGCTGCCACTGATTGGCCAAATATTCTGCTGATGTAAACTTGCATAGCTCTGTTGAAATCTATGGAGCTCTAACAGTTAACGCTGGCAGAAAATGATACGTTGGAGCAAAGTTTGCACACCCACTTTTGCACTCATGCACTAGGTCACACATACAGTAATTACATCATTACAAAATCTGCATTTGGGTGTGCAAAGCAAGTAGTGGGGTGAACAACTACGCTGTCTGCACGTCTGCAAAAATGGGTGTGTGCCTATTGGCCGTGGACGGGCCAATCAGTTGTGCACTAAAGCTTGTGTGATGGCCTCCATCTTGTCTGCCACACCAAAGATTGAGAGAGGGACCTCCAGAAACAAGTGGCACCAGGTTGAGCTAAAGAGCCAAGTCTCTCTAGCTGGCTCAGGGCTCCTATGGACAAAGCACAGGGGGACCTGTAACACCAGGGGGTTAAATGGACATGAGAAAGTGGAAACTGAAAATGCAGTTCAGTTGAAGGTCGAGCTCTAGGCTGCCAAAAGCTGACAGTTCTACATTGCTGATAGTCTTTCCTCCTTCCTTCAACATGCTCACTTGTCGAGTTTTACAACCACATTTAAAGAGGCCCGGGCAATGGGTGAACTGTGCAAACTGTGTTCAGTAAACCCTGCCTATATACATCGAGTCCCTGCTTGGTACCATTCCTCGGCATAGTGCCCAGCTTCATGGAGAATGCATCCAAGCTAGGTGTTTGCTGGGGGAGGACTTACAGTCTCTGAATGAGTCTGTAGGTCTCACTCAGCCCTAATGACCACTAGAGTTAGTGGGAAGTGAGGAATTCAGATGCTACTGTGGTGTGCGCCACAGAAAAAACAATTGGATTAGAAAAGGAGCAGGGGGAATCCTTGCCCAGTGCTCAAAGAAAAAAAATGTTTGATTTATGTGGAGATCTCTTCCATTCTCAGTGTTGGTCAACTGCAGAAGGCCAGAAATACCTTGACAGACTGTTTTCTAGAGGCCTGATTCTCCTCTCATTTGCCCTGGTGTAGATCAGCAGTAAACTCATTAAGATTGATAACAACATAGCATAAGAACCAGGTTCCTGGTGTTTTCTGCCTGGGAGAGTTGCAGAAAATAGTGGGCGTCTCCTGAAAAAGTCTGTTCTTGTGAGATTTCCAGCCTGGTTTGCTGGAGTTACGAGGTTTGGAGGCCTCATCCAAGCCTAAGCTCCAAAATTTGTGAGGATTGGATCTTCCTGGTTCAAGGACCATGGTGGGGCTTATGTGCTGGCTGGAAGAACTGGCTTGTGATGGAGAAAGAGAAGCAAAAAGAAAACCCACCAGTAACACAACAGCTGCTTGTTACAAAGCCCTGGAAGTCAATGGGAATTCTTCCATTGATTTCAATGGGCTATGGGCCAGGGAGACCGTGATGTTGGAGATGTATCAGTACTGGGACGATGCTACTCACGCCTCACGGCTGGGGCTGCGCTCATGCTCCAGGAACAGGGAGGTTTTCCTTGCCGGTGGTGACGTTGCTCTCCTGGCAGAGATTTTTTCAGGGAGGCACAGTCTGGAGCCAGGTCTCACCAAAGCGATGGTTCCATGCAGCTGGTTAGCTATCCTCTGGGAAGTCTAAAGGCAGAGGAGAAAAGTTTGCATGTCCAGGACTACTGGGCTTAAAGCTAGCTTGGTCTAAAGGATTCAGAAATGATCCCCAGGTGAAAGAAGCCAAGCTGATTAGGGAACAATGACAGCAGAAAACCCTGATTACTAGTGGTCTTTGTTAGTAAGGCTACATTTGGTCTTGTATCCACTTACATTCAAGAGGTGATAAAAATGAGTTGCTACGTTTCCAATGAACAGTGGAATGCTTCTTCAATACAGTGTTGGAATTTTAAATAATAATCAGCCAAGTATTTCCCCAAGAAGGCTCCAGTCCAATGCAGCATCATGTTTTTCACCAAGTCCTAATTTATTCCTTATTTTGCAGCCGCATTGACTTACAGAGCAGGAAGTCATGTAACTTGTCCAAGGCCTGATCTACACTGGGTCGATCTAGGATATGCAACTTCAGCTACGCAAATAGCGTAGCCGAAGTCGACGTATCTTAGGTTGACTCACCTGGGTGTCCTCATGGCAGTGAGTTGACCGCTGCCGCTCCCCTGTTGACTCCGCTTCCGCCTCTCGCGGCGGTGGAGTTCCGGAGTCGACAGGGAGAGTGCTTGGGGATCAATTTATCGCGTCTAAGTCTACCTTAGTCTCTAAGGTGCCACAGGTATTCCTGTTCTATTTAAGAGGGGAGTCAGTGTGATTTGAAGAGGCATGAATGCTGTCACAGGATAACGATCAACTGCTGCTAGGCAAGTTCTGAGGCTCCCAGGGAATATAAATGTGAAAGCAAAGCTGGGACGTTGACCTTATCAGCAGGAGACACGCTAGGAGATTGGTTCTCTTTCCAATTCTGCCAGTGATGTACCGGGGCACCTTGGCAAGTCACTTCATCCCATGTGCCTCCATTTAATTCCCCGTCCCATCCCTTTCACAGCTTATCCAGCATCAGGTCCTCACGGGAACGATGCCCAACTTGACGAGGCCAGACAGACAGTGCTAAGTATCCCCAGGGAACTCTTACCATTTCCAGAGCACGTGCTTCTTGGAGAACAGCACCTGGAGAAATCCTACTGCCCAGAGAACATCTCTGTCCTGCAGACTTCTCTGAAAACAAAGGCAAATAGCCAGTCATTGCGAAAGCCGTGCAGAGGTCCCTTGTGGCTGCCCGGTGTTTTTTCCCATTTGGTCCATCTGCATGTGGCGCTGAAATGCAGCGGCCCAAAAAAGCCTGGCCAAGTCTGATAACCTGGCTATCAATCGGCACATTGCGGCTATAAGAAGCTGGCAACGCGTCCTAAGGAAGATTTCTATCTATTTTGGAGCCAAATGTTCTGTCAGACTCAAACCAGCCCTTGAATATGTTCTATTGCAGGTGAAATTGACAATGGGGACAGGGGAGGGGGAACCAAATGCACAAATGCTTTGTGTGTGCAGATCAGTGGCCTGATTCGTTGTGCAAAAGGCTGCCTGCACATGAACTGGAGTGTGCCCGGTGCGGGGGGTACAATCAGCGGCAAGCATAACAGTGGGCATGTGGATTTGGAGGCCAATGCTGAAAAGGGAAGCTTTTTGTCTCACTTTTGATTCCAGATGGAGCCCTAGGGCTCTCTGCAAGGAGGCTGCCTGGAATAAAGGGAAAAGACTCGCACTCCCCACACATCATGTGCTATGGATGACACCGGGGCACCTCATATTGTCCTCTTAAGCACTGCAGCTCATGTATTATTTTATATGAAATTCCATGCAAACCAGATATTATGGTCTAGGTTCATGTCCATCCTGGAGTTTCGATGACTTCGGCTTTTGCTCCCGTTTGATGTAGTCAGAATCCTTTGCTAGAATAACTCACTGCTGCTGCCCAGTCATTGGTCCCTACATCTTCTATACTGGAGTCAGCAGTATATACCTTCCCCCAGATGTTGGCCAGGCTGTTCATGATACCCTTCTTCTGCTTCTCTGCCAGCTGCTTTGTCTGTGCTGGGTTTCCGGCTTACTGGGGAGAGGAGAGCCAACGGTGAATCCAGGATGGAGCTGCTTTCTCTGGGGAGGGCTCTTTGGTGTTTTGTTCTGTCACTGTTGCAATGAAAAGGAAACAAATGAATAGAAAAAGAAACGAGACCACTTTGAAGGCTGCCCTGGTGCGAGCTCTGGAAGGGTGGTGAGGGGTGTGTGTCTCAGTTTCAGATTTTGCCCTAGGCACCCCAAAACCACCGTGGAGCCCCAACACCATCTCAAAGCAAAACTCAGTCGAAGCAGCTGAGTTTCCTCTTAGTCTGCTAGGCAAAATTTCACGGGAAGCCATGACATTGGTGTGAATTCAATGCAGACCAACGACTCGCCCATAGGCTCTCAAAATTCTGTGGCAAACTTGGTAACTCTGGCAGGGGTTTCAGGTTAACCATATAAGGCACCTTCCGGTTAGCCATATAAGGTCCCAACGCCGGGAGGTTTTGCAACAAACTTTTGCAGCGCTCTAGTTCAATCGGTCAAGCTAGTTCCAGATCTAGACACCTCTGCAATCATTTTAGAGATGCTAGAGATGAGAAAGTGAGGAAACGTTTGGGTGCCAAAGCAAGCAGGTTTCTCTACTGATCTCTTTGTAGTAATTTCTGTGGGCTTTAAACCTTTACGGAATGAACTGATTTGTATATGTTGGCTAACCTGACATGTTACTTGGGTTTCACCAAAGCGCTCTGCTAGGTTACTACTAAGAGCAAACATCCTTTCCCCTCCTAATCCCTCCTGATTCCCTTTCTCACGGTTCGTTTTCCCATGTGAAATGTGATCCATTCCCTACAGATCCATGCGAATGGATCAGCATTCGGCCTTTGCCCAATGTCCCAATGGCTTTGCCCAGAAGTGTTAAATCTAGACAGGTGTCTCTAAGAAGCTGGTGATAATAAAAACCAAGAGTTACTCCTGCCCCCATTGAACTCAATGACAAAGTTCCCATTTCACATCAGTGGGGCCAGGATTTCACCCTACAGAATTAGTACGTTAGCAGCAGTGCACTGAGTGCATGCCAGGCACGTAACGAGTGCCCTTTGGTCCTCAAGTCTCCGAGACAAGGGGTTCGGCATACACTTGCAGTCAGAGTACGGGTTCACTCTCCCATCCACTAGTGGGGCAATCACTATTCAGTCAAGAAACCAGACTAAAGGGGACCCAGGACCAGGAAACTCCCTGAACTCTCCATGATCCCCTGCCCCATTTCATCCCATGACATCACCAGCGTCAAGCATCAGTCCTGCCTGGTTCCAATGAGGCTGAAGAGGAATGCTTTGTAAAAGCCTCTGTTACATGCAGGTGGACCGATTGGTGAGGAGGGAAGGAACAAGAAGCTCATCCTAGGAAGTTGGAATAAAAACAATGACACAGAATGTACAGGCATCTCCACTCCCTGGGCCGGGGGTTCTCAGGCTGGCTCAGCAGTGTCCAGGGTAGCGCCAGGGTCCTAGGAGAACCCTCTGGCCAGCCCGATACCACCCAATGAATTAAACCTGGAACAGAGCTTACTCCAGGCTTTGTAGCCTCTTCAGTTCTTCCTTCAGGTTTTTATTTTCCTCCTTCAGCCTGCTCATTTCATTAGCTGCAGAGAGAGAGAGACAGACAGACAGTGAGTGCGGCAGTTAGGGGTCAGACATGGACTTAGCCGGGCAAGATGCCGGGAGATGAATACAGCCCTGCAGAGGGGCAGGATTATGATGAGCATTTAAAAACCCCCAAAGGATTCCAAACAGAGGCGACAGCTTTACAACGAGGCACAGATCTGCCAGGACCACAGGGCGGTTGGTGAAATCTCTCCCGCCACCCTCCATGGACATTTTAAATGCCCCCCTGCCCAGAGATGAAAGGCCAAGCGCTCTGCAGCTGAAGTGGCTCAGAAGGGCCAATCAGCAAGTACTCAGCATCCCTCCAACAAGGCCTCCGCAAAACGCTGTTTAAGGTCAAACGCGTGCAGATTTCCCTCCTCCCCCATTAGAAATGTGCAATGTGTGAGCAACCTTAAATACTAAGCAACGTGAAGTTCCGTGCTGTAGTCGACCTGCCTGTCCATTGCCCTGCGTCTCCCCCTACTGGAGCACCACAAGAACATAGACTAAAATGCCCGTGTCTGCCTTGGGGTACACATTATTCACCACCGTGATGTCACAGCTGGGAGTCATAACTCTTGAAGGCAGCGTGCCCTCTGGGAATGGCCTTAGAGCATCTGTCAGTGGACAGACAGCTACAGTACAAAGGAGATATCTGGCCAACCAGTGCCTGGCTTTTACACCTCTCTGTGAAAGTGACGCTTCAAGTACAGGGAGCGAGGAAGATCAAACTCATCATGAGGAAATAAACACACAGTTGCTGACACTTTTCTCTTTCTTCCAAAGGCAAAACAAAACAAAATGCCACAATCCCCAGGGATAGCAGAGACACAGAGAAAAACACCCTTGGCTTGTGCAGTGCTCACGTACTGCCAACAACTCAGGAGAAGATTAATTGTAGGTGTTGCGTGATTTTCCTTTACCAGTGCAGAGCTGATGCTTTATATTTCCTGTATTGTCCAGAGTGTTGCCTCTATCTTGCCAAATGGATCTTTTTATAAGTGGCTGACTTGGCCCAGTCCATGTGCATGCCCTGTGGCAAAGTCCTGTGTTGACATCTCTTTGATACAATCACTAATGTTGATTGGAAATGTTGATTTTCCTAGGCCCAGATGTTCAGATCTGTACCCCCGCCCGCCGACATGTGCCCGTTGGACATGTGCCCCCAGGATTTCACCCGAATGATCAGCAGACACTTATGGTGCAAAATGCCAGCAGGGCACAGCTGAAGGTCTATTTAGCCTCTGTACTTACTGAGGATGAAGATGTGCTGGAGACTCTGGAAGTGGGAGTTCTCATATTCATTCTGCTTCTTCTTGGCGAGCTCCTGGGCAACCATGCATCTATCACAGAGACCTGCTCTCAACCTTAACAGAAAGTCCCAGAGCCAAGGAGCTAAGTTATCCATACGTGGCTAGACGAGCAAATGAAACCGACCCCCACCTGCACTTGTATCTTGTTAATCACATCACTGCAAATACAACAACTCCCTTAATTGCAATGGATTTACCGAATTTACACTAGTGTACCTGAGAGCAGAGTTTGGCCTCATGAGTTCTCAGTTTGCTAACACCGTTAGAGAGGAAAAAAAGGTTCCGATGCTATATTCCACTCATTGAAGAGGACACTGAAAAGCAAGCTCTGTGTAGACATGTATACTATTGGGCCCAAATCAGCATTCGGTCTCCCAGTCAAACAAACAAACAAACAAACAAACAATCTCTTACCTGTTTTCTAACACTTTTACATTTTCTTTAAGGACCTTTTGCTGTTCCCTTAGCTGGTGGTTTTTAGCAAATAGCTCTTCAATTCTCTGGGCATCTCTAATTCAGGAGACAGCATGGGACAAAACAAAAAGATCATTGGATTTGCCCCAAATATCTGCTGCTTTCTTCTCAATGTACTGTCAGCAGGCAGGGGTTACCCACTAGCCCAGTCATGCCACTCACTATTACTAAACTACTCTTGCTTTGTGTAGTAGCAAGTGCATTGGATGGATGGGGATATAAACATTAAATGCTGGCACCAGAGCAATTTGATGCAAGGTTAACAATTCCCATTAGATCAACAGGATGAAGGTCTGGGATACCACTGCTTTCTCTATCACTTCCATATATTTAGGCTTGGAAGGAATAGATTTTTATTGGTGAATGTTGATAAATATCAATTTCACTCTACACACAAACCAATATTTCCATTGGTAATCATCAAAATTGACAGCTAGGCAAGGTAAGAACAATGTTGCTTGAGAATATATTATAATTTAATTTAAGGCTATTGATGTCGTATATTTTGACATGCAATGCTGACAATGTGTGTGTTTTGAAGATCGTCCACGGTCATTAAATAGTTAAAGTCTGACACTCCCCCCGTAATTTCCTGCCGTTGCGAAAGTTTAAATTGGTACAAATCAGCAAAAAATGCTCAAAGCCTGCACAACTGTAAAATGTAAATGGATACAAATAAAAGAAATGCTTAAAATAAACATTGATATTATCCATCAAAATTATTTAAAAAATCGAATACAGCCCAGACTATATATATATATATACATATATATATATATATATATATATATATATATATATATATATATATATATATATATATATATATATATATATATATATGTATATATATATACATATATATATATATATACATATATATATATATATATATATATATATATGTATATATATATATATATATATGTATATATATATATATATGTATATATATATATATATCATATATAACAATACCACTATATATAGTGTATAAATAACTATATAGAACATCAACACTAACTGCCCTACCCCCAACCCAAACCTGTGTGTGCACCTTAAGGTTACAAAGAATACCTCCGGCTTAATCTGATTGGATGCATTGTAAAGAGTTTTTAAATTCTTATGCTACGCAACGGCAGGAGGCTCAGAAGAGGTTCTTTATGTTCCCCACCATATCCACTGTCTTGATCAATTCTGAGTGGACAGCTTGGTAAATCTGAACCATCCTCACTAGGTGGGAGATTCAAGTACCCTTCCAGTGTAAGGACATTGCTGATTGCTTTGCAGATTAAATTAAAAGGAGACTTTCCGGCTTGCCTTCTGCTTCCAGTTTGTGGGTTTTTAAACAGATGTTAAGGTGCCAACAGCCTAGGGCAGATACCTTTAATGTTATGAGTAAATAGTGCAGCCCTTCCCCATCCCTCCAACAGAACTTTACCACCACCGCCTGGAGTAGAGAACAAAATTTGCTTTACTCACCGACACTTCTCTGTTGTTAGCTCTGTGAGCTTTGCTTGCAATCCTGGAATAATTAATGAAGGCTCAAGAGATGGGTATTTAGTGCAAATTACAGAAACAGAATGTACCATCATAACGTTTAGCAGAGCATAGCAACTTAAACGGAAACTGTTAGTTTTAAAATCTCATTTCTGAAAAACAAGGTTCCCTGACCCTGTTAGTTTATTTCCTTTACACCATTTAGTATTTTTGCATTCCCCTCTGCTGGATGATGAAAAGCAGTCTAGTCCTTTTATTTCTAGTTAGTTACAAAACCTAATTCTCACTAGAGCAGGGAAAGATATTTTCAGTGCAGAGTAAATTTGCCAAATAATAATAATAATAATAATAATCCCTTTTTCGGGTCACTGAATTCTCGGTTGAATTTGGCAAATAGTTTTGGCTGAAAAAACGGATTACAAACAAAACAAAACATTTAGATGTTTCCTTTAGAAATCTTGCGTTAGTTATGTATTAAAACAAAACAGGGTGATAAACACTCCAAAATGAAACCAAATGAAAACCTGAAAAAAATCATTTTTTTCTTTCCCCCCTTTTTTTGGGCTTTTCGATCTGAATCGATTTTTTTGTTTGGCTCCTGAACTGAAAAAATCAACGATTCACTCAGCTCTAATTCTCATGCTAGCAAAATTCTGTACTCTTTTGTTGCAAACCATGTTGGCAATATTTATAGCCCAACTAGTATTGTTTTCCTCAATTGATCTGCAGACAATTTTTGTATGCAATATCTAAATTTGGGGTCTGTGTTACTCAAAAGTATCCTTTAAAACAGTGGTTCTTAACCAGAGGTGCATGTACCCCTGGAGATACGCAGAGGTCTTTCAGGGGGTACATCAACTTTTATAGATATTTGCCTAGTTTTATACCGCAGGCTACATAAAAAGCACTAGCGAAATCGGTACAAACTAACATTTTATACAGACAACTTGTTGATACTGCTCCATATAACACATGTTGAAATGAAATTACAATATTTATATTCCAATTGATTTATTTTATAATTCTATGGTAAAAACGAGAAGTCAGCAATTTTTCAGTAATAGCATAGTATTTTTATGTCTGATTTTGTAAGCAAGTAGTTTTTAAGTTAGGTGAAACTTCAAGACAAATCAGACTCCTGAAGGGGTACAGTAGTCTGGAAAGGTTGAGAGCTTTAAAACGTCACAGGATGCGAGACTGTATTTATAACCCAGGATAGTGTAAAATAGAACACAGGGGTCAACAACCTTTGGCACCCAGCCCATCAGCTTCCTGCAGCTCCTTTTGGCCAGGAATGGCAAACTGTGGCCCCTGGGAGCTGTCTGGGGCTGTGCCTATAGACCCCTGATGAGCCGCGTGCTGAAGGTTGCAGACACCTGATATAACAGTTTTATCCAGGAAGTTGATGCTGGAAATGCCTTTATACCAGGAGAATGGGAAGTAGTAGTACTGTATGTATTTTCTTTCCTTAATGGCCTGGCTTTTAATGATGCACAAGTTGTTCATGCTCTAAAGAAACAATATATCTCTCCTCACTCTAAATTTTAGTGTAATAAAGACCTTTCACCTCTGCTAATTCTGAGCTGTCTTTCAGGATGGATTTTTGCTTCTTTCCTCTTTGATCATTTACTATTCAAATGAGTGTTCAATGGTTGCCTCACCTGAAGTCAGATACCAGTGTCCTAATAGGTAAATTGCTTCCCATTTACACTCTCCTGCCAACTCCTTCTTTATTTTCCAGACATGTTATCCAAGACCAGTTTGATGGCTCAGCTGATAACAGCTAGTGCTTCAAACACAGGAAATTCAGACAACACAGACCACAAAGCATGGGGGAAGGGCGTGGGGAGGGAGACAGATGGACGGACAGGTAGGAGTAGGGATCCTCAGTCCTGTGCTTTGCTTGGGTGGGAGTATTTTAGGAAAGATTCATCTTGCACTACTTTGAGCAACCCCCTCCCATCTCCCAAATGACTGTGTGAGGGAAGAAACTGCATCATACCACGTTGAAAGGCTAGTACTGCTCAGATATTGGCACCAAACCCCCAAGGTGCTCAGATTTACATCCGGGAACATCTGAAACCCTAGAGCATCCTGAAGACCAAATGGCGTGGCACCCACACCACCAGCCTCCTTGTTTTCTAGAGGCCCGTGATCTGATCCTGCCTCTGCGCCTCCCCCTGATCCTGAGAAATGACACTTCAGTTGAGCTGTGGGTTCCTTTACCAGGTTCTCTAAGCGGCTCCCCAGCTCAGGTTATTTGGAGCTAGACAGAAGGGTCTGACCGTTTTCACTCTTAGCTTTAAAAAAGAAATTGACGTTGGTTGCCTCTCTATAGCAGTGATCCTGAGTTTTTTCTTACCTAGGACCTCTTTGTCATGGATTTCCTTGAGCTTATTCAAGAAGTCTGCAAAACTTTCTGTGGCCATGTTCAGGGTATTCCCACATTACTTGGGGGTACGTGAATCTTCTGCTTCTGGTTCAAAGTTGTTCGTTTTCTTATCGTTCAGTCCTTAGCCCAAAACAAAAAACACACACTAAGATAATTAGCAGCATCCCATCAAGGTTTCATGTTTTTGCCAAGGTTTAAAAACATGACAAGCATCTAAGCTGTCCAAATGGAGAAAGCAAACTCGTTTACTTAACCATTAAAAGAAAATAGCCAGCACATTTGGAGTCACATTTTCAAAGGCTGGATTCCCTTTTTGTGCCCACAGTTAGTTTTGGGGTACAAATAATGGCAGGCACAATTTTACACCACAATTTGCACTCGCGGATGCTGTTTAAGACATTAAAATACCCCAGTACCTGACTGCATCTGCAAACTGGGGACTTTCAGCATTGAAATGACATGACTTCTGCCACCACAATCAGTTGCTGCCATAAAACTGGACTGGGAATTATTTGTAACAGCAAAATTATGGCTTGGAAAGGGAGCTCTAGGCAAGGCTTAGCTAAAAATCAGGTCCTTTCTCTATAGAGAGGATCAATTTGTATTGCCTCCTAAGTGAGTCAGATGAGAGGGTAGGCAGCTGTTTCTGGAAAGGAGGAGTGAAGGGGACACTGCATGCATTTCTGTGGGGACCATGTTTAGCGAGCATGTGGTATGGCTGCTGATAGAAGAACCTGAATCAAAAGTAACGATAGCATCCGATCTCATCACCTGCCATAGAAGGGATCCGAAATGCTGCCCTCTCACTTAACTCCTGCTTGCGGGGTGAAGCAGACATGGACAGTCAATACGACTGCTGCTTTGCTTTACTACGTCATCTTCCAGGCTGGGATTCTCGGAACTGCCTGACAGACATTAATGAATTCAGCCTCCTCACACTCCTATAAGATAAGGAGCAAAGAGTTATCAGCCCATTTGACAGACAGGCACAGAGAGACGAAGTGAACTGCCCCAGGTCACACAGCAAGCCTGGAAAGTAGAGACAATATCAGCTTGAGTTCTAGTTAACTAAAAAAACATGAATTAAAAAGCAGTTTCTACTCCACCTGCCCCTCAGTAATTGTGGTTTTACACCCACATTAAAGAGGAGAATGGTCCATTGGTTGGAGCACTAACCTGGCCCCTAGGAGACCAGGATCCGTTTCTCTGCTCCTCCACAGCCACTGAACCCCCCTGTGCTTCAGGTCCCTGTCTGTAAAATAGGGATAATCCTTCCCTGCCTCACAGGGTGTTGGGAGGATAAATACCTTACAGATTGCGAGATGACCCTCTCCCCTCCCAGGGTCCCAGAGCCTGGGCTCTGAGCCCAAATGTCTACACTACAATTTACAACACCCCTTCTCCCACAGTCCAAACACTGCGAGCTGGAGTCAGCTCACACGCGCCAGCCACGGGTGTTTCATTGCAGTGTAGACAGACCCCTTCTGGTCCCTCCCTGGGGGGCACTGTTCATTAGCTCAAACTCACCACATAACCCAAATCAAAGCTATTCTCTCGATCCAAATGGGCAGCAAGGGCCCAGAGGCCTTGGCCTTGGCACAACTCCCCAGAAAATGCGCATACCCCTTTCTTTTAAATCCCTGCTGACTCACGTGACAGGCCAGTAGCCCAACTCTTCCTTGGCTCCCCACTCCGTCACAGACCCATGAGGAGAGGCGAAAATGACCTGATATACAGGGGCAAATAAAACCCATTTGACACCGGATGTTGTCAGGGACACAAAATAAACAAATAGCCCAGAAGAAAAATGTTATTTTACTCTAGCCTCCGTGATCATAATCATTGGACGTTACAGGCAACAATATTTGGTTAAAACTTTTAAGACAAGAATAATTTTCAAGTTGACAGTGACCCTTTCATCACCGAAGATATTTATGTTGGCACAAACTCTCTCGCATTACCCAACCCACAATGTGCATATAAAATATACTGCACAGAAGTACAGTAGTTACGTGCACCACTTCCCTCTGCTGGATGGCATGAGTATGATCAGCTAAGTTTGTTGTAAGACTTGTGTATCTTGCAGCTAATGGAGATTCCTCTTTGGATCAAGGAGGAGGAGTCAGGTTCTAGCCGTCTTGTAGGTGTGATGTTTTGGCTGGCCATGATGCATAGCCTAAAAACAACTACAGAATTGCCAGGTAGCCAAGGATTTATTCAGTATCCTCCATGATTTGTGAAACTCAGAAAATGAACGTTATGAAAGGAAAGATGGCACAGGCTTTTCTTGTGTGACCATTCAGATTACCTCAAAGGTCCAGACAGCTTTATAGTCTCTTTGTGGGAAATCTCAGTGGAGTCTTGATACACCTAACTCAATTCCCGTGCAGAATAAAATGAACCCAGCAAGAAGGAATGCAGCCGTTAACAGAGCGTAAAGTAGTGAAATTAAATATTGGAGAGTGAAAAAGAACACAGATCCATCAAAATTTCTGAAAAGACATTAAAATAGACTATAAGAAATCATTTTTCTTAAGCAGCCTCCAGTATTTTGCACCCATTTTTTCATACATATCTAATTGATGTCATCAATCACTACATTAGAACTGCCTGTTTTGCATGTACAATTGTCTGTGTTCATAGAAAAACTGTGTCCCTAAACAGCTACATATACAAAACATGGGTGTTCAAAATAGGAGTGAGAGTTTGAAAAGGTGTCCGTAAAGGGCCTAATTTTCAAGAAATTAGGACTGCACTTGAGCACAAATGACATGTTTAATTTGCATGCATTGACTATGTTTACACGTGCAAAATGGGAACCTGCACGTGCAGCCAACCAATTAGATGCATAGCTGGTCACAGTAATTGTATCCACTGATTAGTCCAATGATGGGCAACCTGCGGCCCATGGGTCGCGGTCCATCAGGGTAATCCACTGGCAGGCCACGAGACAGTTTGTTTACATCGACTGTCCGCAGGCATGGCCCCCCGCAGTTCCCAGGGGCTGCGGTTTGCAGTTCCCAGCCTGACTGGCCACAGGTTGCCCACCACTGATTTAGACACTAAGCTGTATACCCAAGCTCTTGGAATGGTAGTCTCTGAATGTCTCATTTACTCTATAAGAAGCAGGGATCACACTGTCTTGGGGGAAAATGCTTTAAAATGATCATTTGCATTTGCAACCACTTCCCAAAGGCAATACATAACCCACCACCTGAAGCCCAGTTTTCCAGGTGTGCCTGCCCCTCTTGGAGGGTGTAGCATACCCAAGGTGTGTGAGAAACCGCCTAAGCACACACCTTGCTGGGTACTGTGGCTCACATAGCTTGCATACTTATTTGGAAATAATAACCACAAAACAGAATTAGGAACAGATGTGTTCTAAGGTAGTTAAACCTCAATAACAGTGTTTTAATAATGAGCCCGTGTAACGTGAATTACCTCATTAAAAGCATCTATTAAATGAGATCAGCTGAAGTTACAGCTGTGTGTCCAAGGGCAGAACTGGATCCTTCATTTTAAAGTGCAAGCAAAATTTCCCGATTCACAACTGAATCACATTGTTGACTCATTAAATTTATGATCCACTGTAACTCCCAGAGGTAACAAAGTCCTGTGGCACCTTAAAGACTAACTATAAAGTTTTGAAGCATAAGCTTTCGTGGGCTAATACCCACTTCGTCGGACGCAAGCAAGTGGGTATTAGCCCACGAAAGCTTATGCTTCAAAACTTTATAGTTAGTCTTTAAGGTGCCACAGGACTTTGTTACCTCTGCTATTCCAGACTAACACGGCTACCTCTCTGATTCTGTAACTCCCAGATCATTTTTAGAAGTACTACCACCTAACCAGCTATTCCTCATCTTCTAGTTGTGCGTTTGATTTCTTCTTCCTCGGTGTAATTCTTGCCATTACTGAATTTCACCTAATTGATTTCAGACCAGTTCTCCAATGTGTGACGGTTGTTTTGAATTCTAATCCTCTCATCCAAAGTGCTTGTAACTCCTCCCAGTTTAGTGTCACCCACAAATTTTATAAGTGTACTCTCCACTCCGCTCTCCAAATCATTCATGAAAATATTGACTAGTACTGGACCCAGGACTCCTGCAGGATTCAACTATGTCCCCCAGTTTGACAGTGAACTATTGATAACTGCCTCTTGAGTAAGGACTTTCAACCAGCTGTGTACCTATTTTATAGTCATTTCATCTAGATGACATTTCCCCAGTATTCTTAGGTGAATGACATGTAGGACTATATCAAAAGCCTTACTAAAAATCAAAATATATCACATCTACTGCTTCCACCTACCGACTTGGCCAATAACCGTGTCAAAGAAGGAAATGAGTTTGGTTTGGCATGGTTTGTTCGCAACAAATCCACAAAGCTTAATTTGTGATGAAAGTGGTGGCAGGGCTCAAGTAATTAGATGCCGGGGCTCAAGCAATTTTTTTTTACTTTCGTAACTGAGGCAGCGAGCCCAGAGGTGTCGGGGCTATGAACTGCCAAGCTGAGGGGGGCTAGAAGTTCTGGCACAAATTAAGCACTGAAAATCGATGTTGGTCAGTACTATTATCTGCTAGGTGCTTACAAACTGATTTAATCATTTGTTCCAGTGTCTTTCCAGGTATCAACGTGAAGCTGACTGGTCTATAATTCCCCAGAGGTCCACTTTGTTCCCCCTTTTAAAGATATGTGCTATGTTTGCCCTTCTCCAGTCCTCTGGGACCCAACCTGTCCTTCATGAGCTCCCGAGGACAATTGCTAACGGTTCAGAGATTGCTTCAGTTAGGTCCTTCAGTACCCTACGGTGAATTTCATCAGGCCCTGCTGGCTTGAATGCATCTAACTTATCTAAATATTCTTTATCCTGGTGAAGATGTTTCATGACTCCCAAAAGACATCAGTCTACTTAGATCACTGGCCAGTGTGTGTAGACTTGTGCCTCAGAGGATACCACTCTGCTACGGTTCCCAGCTGGGGATTCAGGCCCAGATCTGCAAGGTGCCTAATTCCTATTGATTGTAATGGGAATTAGGGGCCTAAATACCTTTGAGGATTTGGAACTTTAGCTCAAGTTGTAGAAGGCTCTTCTGTTAACTCAAAGGTCCCTGCTGATGACCAAGATAACAGTTGCTATATGTACACCCCATTCCCTTCCTCTAAAGAATCCAAGCCAGAGCCTGCTTTGTGTAATGACTAGCATGGTTTGCCTGAGACTCTAGGTCACACATGGAGCTAATGCTTCTGCACCCAGGTTGGATCTGGGCTGCAGGCTCTGAAGAACAAGCCCTAAAGCACCTCCAGGCTCTCCTGGAAAACACAGTCATCCCTACTTGTTCAGCTCATCCACTTTGCTTTCTTTCCCCTTCGCCGTAAATGGACTGTGATGTCATACCCCGCCGCCCCCTGCCCTCAGGTTCCCCATTCCTTTGATACCTCCATAAGCTCCTCCATGCGTTGGCTTTGCAGTTCAGGAGAATTTATCGAGGGAGATGAATTGATGAAGACCAGACCACAGAGGACCTGAATATTAGGTTCACTTCTCCAAACAACGATTTTGTTTATAGCCCCGAGCCTTCTTTAGAAGTGTCACTTTAATATATACCAGTTCACCCTTCCACATAGTGCTGGAGTGGGAGCCTTTTGAAGCACTGGCGAAGCGGGACGGGCCATATTTCACTGTGACAGGGGCGCTTGCCAAACACAGCCGCAGTGTGGGAAGCGAGTGTATCGTTCCGAGGGCGGAACCCCGTCCTTACACCTCTAGGCTGTCTCCAGAGCAGCAGCCGGGTTCAGAAAAGCTACGCCCGAGGACAGCTCGAGCTGCTCGAGGGAGTATCTGGCAGGGCAGAGGAACTTGGCTGGATGCGGTAGTAGTGTGGGAGCGTGACGACGTTAGATAGATCAGAGAGGGGGAATTTTCTGGCTCACCGGGTGAGTTTTCCATCTGGCCTTTCGCGACAGCACAACCGAAGCACCATCTTAGGGGCATTCATGGAACAAGGTCCCACTGCCAGGCCTGCAGCTCTCCACACCTTCACTGCCCCTGTGCTTAATAATGCTCTCTGGAATCTGGTTTTGGGTTCTCATTTATCTCCCGTAAGAGGGATGATGCAAGTCCCCCCATTGCGTGGCCCTAGCGGGAGGAGACCCATTCACTTCAGTGGGACCCCATGAAGGAGTAAGCCCTGCTCAGCTTGATCAAGGGCTGCAGCACCAAGACCTGGTGAAATCTTAGCCCCATTGAGATCACTGGGAGTTTTGCCACGGACTTCTACGGAGTGAGGATTTCACTTCCAGTGGTTGCCTTAGCCTTTCGGAGGGTCTACCACCCTATAGCCTCTCTCTGCGTCACACACACATTGCTTTGTGTGGGGAACACTTCAAAGTTACACCCACACTCCTGGCTGGAAAGAGGAGTTAGGATCTTTTTGAAGCCAGATGGTTTTCTCATTTTCTTCCTCTGAACTCCTGGAGACAAATTCAACCCTGGTGTAAGTGACTAGAATGGCTTTAAGTTCCTAGTGTTTGTTTGCTTGTCTTAACTTCTTCTATCTCCAAGCACATCCCTAATGGGAGAGCTGGTAGGTTTCTGTAGACCAGGGGTTGGCAACCTCTCAGAAGTGGTGGGCTGAATCTTCATTTGTTCACTCTGATTCAAGGTCTCCCATGCCAGTAATACATTTTTAGAAGGTCTCTTGCTATAAATCTATAATATAGAACTAAACTATTGTTGGATGTAAAGTAAATAAGATTTTTAAAATGTTTAAAACGCTTCATTTAAAATAAAATTAAAATGCAGAGCCCTCCGGACCAGTGGCCAGGATCTGGGCTGTGTGAGTGCCACTGAAAATCAGCTGGCCATAGTTTGCCTACCCCTGCTGTAGACGTTGCTCTAAAAACCAGATGACGCTAATAGACAAAGAGATGATTTCTACTGGCTTTTGACCAATTCTATAGCAGACATATTATTCTCTAAATAATTCTTCAGGATGGGTCAATAGACCAATAGGAAAGTTCCTCTTTTCTGTTCAATTCTATAGGACTTTTCCACAGACATTAGCTTACAACCAGTACTCCACTTAAAGGCACAGCAACCTCTTCAAAGCATTCGTAGGCACCAAGTTCCACAAGTCCTGACACAGATGCATGCTTTGCCTTTTAATCTTTTACCAAATTTTGAAAGAGAGGGGCCCTATTGTTACTTCCCTCCCTCCCCCCACCTGTGCTTGCCTCTACAAACCTTACAGGTGCTCAAGTAAAACAGGTAATTCTGCTCTTAACTACCTACGGCCATGCACAATTACCACACCTGTGGACGTCCTCCGGCCACCTGCCTTTGACACCATAACCCTGAGCGGTTTCCGGTTCCCTGGCCATTTTCCCAGCCTGTCATTCATTTCAGTGACAGTGTCAAACTCATTCCCAGGGAGCAGCCGGACCCTGTGGGAATCTGCAGGGGGGCAGGACTTCCATGAAGCTCAGGTTACAGACTGCGCCAGTGGCAAGAACTCCCCCCGGAGCCGTGTTTGCTTTCCAAAGGAAGCGCGGAAGTGGTTAAAACACAAATGAACTTGACGTTCGCAGGGCTCGGAGGCTGTCGCACTGTGGGATGCAGCAGCTTTCCCATCCGCAGCTCTAGAGTTCTCCAGCGTCAGAGCAGAGTCACAGAATACGCATTCAGAGGCCTTCTGATAGGATTCCTAGACAGGATCTACTCTTGCTAGCCAGACTCATTTCTTGGCTCCCCCTACCTGATCCTTCTCTAATTTTAGAACTCCAAAATGGATCATACCGAGAGAGACTGGGGGATCAGTCGTGGAGGCCAGGGCTGGCAGGAGTGACTTTGGAGTCCCGGGTGAGACCATTTTTGCTTTTCTGATGCACTGCATCCTTTGCAGCTTTGCTGGGGATTTATGGATTTGTTGTCGCAACAGAGCTAAGGTGGCACAGAGGGCCTGCAAATGGTGCTCCTGGCTCCCACTCCACAAGCTATTCTATGCTGGTGTTGCCAAGGCCCAGGGAAGCTGCAAAGAGGAACTCCGCAGCAGTGATATGAAGAGGCATATGGCTTGCCTGTGCCTATCTTGGGAGCAGGATTCATTGTGGTGCAAAATGCTACCAGTCACAACACAGAAAGGCTTTCCCCAGACTTGGTGGGTTGGAGTGATGGTGGGAATGAGTGCTGGACAGGCGGTGTAGAACAGACCCAGGGTTTGTTCGCACCTGTATAGCGATGCCTTGGTGCTCCATCCATACAAGTCCCTCCTGCAGATTCACGTCCCGCACGTAAAAGGGCACTTGCATTCATCGGCTACTTCTTTGCTAGGACTCCGCACGGCCAGTGCAGCTACACCAAGGCAAAAAGCCCCAGCTCGGAGCCACCTCATCTTTATATATTTAAGTATCATCATGATTGCTTCAAAACAAGCTAAACTTGAATGGCAACGCGCTTAGTTTACAGCAGGAGCTGCTTGGAACAGCAGGCTTTGGCAGAGTCGCTGCTCCTGTTTATTTACAAGAGAAAACCAAAAGCAAACCCAGCTACAGAAAGCAGAGGTTTCAAGTCCCAGCCTGCATATTTACCGATTTACTTCAATCCTGCAACATCTGTTTTTCCCTAATACATCAATGGAGACAATTATAAAACAGACGAGGAAGACTTTGTAGCACCTTAGGGACTAACCAGTTTATTTCAGCATAAGCTTTCCTGGGCTATAGCCCGCATCTGATGAAGTGAGCTGTAGCCCACGAAAGCTTATGCTGAAATAAACTGGTTAGTCTCTAAGGTGCTACAAAGTCTTCCTCGTCTTATTTACAGATACAGACTAACACGGCTGCTAATCTTAATTATAAAAAATCCCCCCCGGTGTTCAGGCTTGGCAATTGCTCCGGTTTGCTTTGACCACTGTGGAAAATGTCCCAGTCTATTTTTCCCTTGCTATGTCAGTCCTTCCCCCTCCCACCCCTGGGCATGATCAGCCACTGAGGTGGGTAAGACCCTTTATTGTTCAATAGGTTCGCCTTATCCCTGCTCCAGGACAGCAGCGCAGAGCAGTGTCTCAAGTATTCTCATCACAAAGACCAGCCCTCACTTTGGGCTCAGTCCTGCAGCTTGGCACCGGTAAATAGTCATGGAACTGCAAGGTTGGACCCTTTATGCCAAATCATAGCCAAAGCATCTGTAAGGCCAACAGACCCCGGTCATCGGCAGGAGGGATCGAACCTGGGACCTGTGGAGCTAAATACAAGAGCCTCTAATGGAGTGGTCGATTGTGATTAACTGGTCAATCCTAGAGGATCTCACAGTTGATCGTGATCTCTGGTGGTGTCGTGCAGCTGCTGCTAAGGCAGACTCCCTACCCTTGCCCCATACCGGTCCCAGAAGTGGCCAGTGCAGCCCCGGGGATGGGGGGAGGCAGTGGTCTCCCTCTGTGCGCTGCTCCTGCCTGCAAGCACCACCCCCGCAGCCCCTAGTGGTCGTGAGAGCTGTGGGGACGGTGCTTGCAAAGAACTTAAGGACTCTTAACAACCTTTGTGCCGGGCCTCAGATTTCTTGGGGCCAAGGCTGAAGACAAGTCTCGGTGTTTAGACAAAGAGACCAGCTGGATTGAACGTGTTCATTCTGCCTGCCTAGAAAGATCTGAAGTTTCCCAAGCCCTGCAGGTATTAAACCTGGACTAGACACTAGCACCATCCTTATGCCCACACTTCCTTCTTCTGTGATCTTGAAATCTCTCATCACGGACCAGGTGCAGCTGGAAGCAGGGCTGGTAGTCTGGTGTGGGATATTCTTTGCTCGGAGTCAGTACGGCGCCGGAGCTCCAGCCTGGTGCTACAGGGCTCTGTGCTGCTAGAAGTATAATCCTAAAATAAGAGGCCATGTGGGGTGTCAGAGAGCCAGCTCCAGCTTCCTCATTCTTGGGCCGGTCTTGATGAATTTGAAAGCTGCTGCCAGGCCGCTCTGTAGTGTGCCATTGGAACGAAGCCTAACCAGTGGAAGCCCTCTTCTGTCCCCAACGCCTCCTGCTACACTAGTTGCAGGAGGGCAGAGGTGCAAGATCTGGCTGCGGTGTGGACGCCCCCGTGGAGGAGGGCATTTGCAGCTGGATTATAACCCCTGCGCGCCACCTCACAAAGAGCCCACCACACTGGCTAGAGCAGACGCCTTTATGGGCAGGAAATAAACCCCAGAGTCCTGGTCCAGTTCCATCTTGGGTCAGTACATTCTTCCCCCCCCCCCCCAAAAATCCGACTGTCATTTCCAGTGACTGGGCCTTTTCACAGCTTCATATTCACGCAACTACCCCTAAACCAGAATCATTTTGGTAAGTAACGTTCCTACCCCATACGGGGGATAGAGGCTAGAATCTGAGAAACTACCCCACCATTCTTGCTCACAAAAGAAAGGGGAAGCCACAGCCCAATGCACCTCACTCCCCGCATGCTCGGATCGATTGGTTTCTTCTTATTGGTACAGCTACCAGAACTGCCCATCACCACGGCATCTAGGCTAGCATTGCCGGAGGGACAAGACAGCTGCCGACCAGAAGTCTACTCTACGTCTTGCAAGTGCAAAGGGTTCGTCGGTATTTGGAAAGTGCGTTGACGACGTAAAGCACCCGATTGGCTTATTAATTATTTAAATAACCTCAGCACAACCACCCCTGCGATCCTTTTCGCTAGGCATTGATACCCACCAGCAAAATCAATAGAATAACTAGCTAGGAAAGGGTTCTCTCTTATGAACACACACACACACACACACAATCGTGTGCTCTGCACTGCTGTCTGGCACCGTACATTGCTGTCAGGCAAGGCTCGGTCGATGCTATCCTGGGTAAAGTATGCTCCTTCCTTCAATACCATCCCCATCTCATCCCTGCTCTAGCCACCTCCCTGCCTCTCAGGGCTGCTTGCTCAGAGGGTTGTGTAATATATTGCTGTGATCTGCCAGAGATGCTATGCATCAAAAAACCTTCCCGCTCTCAGACCTCCTTGGGACGCTTTATTAGCTGCATGTTCCTTCAGGTTAATGGAATGTGATAGCATGAAGTGCCGACTAGTCCACAGGGCCATAAAGAGACCTTGTCATTGTGCACACATACACAACACACATACCAGGACACTCAGGCAGATACTCCCAGTAAGATATGCTCGAGTGTCCAGTGTTGGGCCAGCTCTTGTATTTTCATGTGTCCGTGACTTTCACAGGATTCTTCTAATGCAAACAAGAGAGAGTCAGTGCTCCGACTAATGCTCTTTGCTCCAAATGCAGCTTTCGAGCCATGAGGAACGACGGCAGAATTTAAGGCCTGATCCTGCAAGGAATTAAGCACTGTAAAGGGACCACAGTCTAGTGGGTCAAACACGGGGCTGGGAGTAAAGCTGTCGGAGTTCTATTTCTACCTCTGCCATTTACACACTGTGTGATCGTGGACAAGCCACTGAACCTCTCTGCGACTCAGTTTCCCTCTCAATTTTTGGCAGGGTGCAGTGAGAATGAGGGACTGTTTCTGAAGGTGCTGGATAGAAAGATACTAAGTATCTTTATTGTCTGTCCATTGTGGGGGCACGTACGACTGCTGTTGAAACAAGTGGGAGGGTCTACTTTTTGTGGGTCAGAGGGTTCGCTTCTCTGGTTTGGAAAACAAAGGGCTTGATTTTGCATTTGTTGGAGCAGTGAGCTAGCCTCCAAACCGAAGTTACTATTACTGCCATGTATCAGAGTGCACAGGGGACACTACCTCCACTAGAGCAGCAATTTCTGGTGGCTTCCTTGTTCCTGCAGGAAGGGTGGGGAATGAGGCAAGGGAGGATCCCATCCATGCACCCCCCCCACACAGAAGCACCTTGCGTAAAGCCCCCTTGCACAGGAGTCCAGGCTTTGGCCCCTAACATTTGCAAAGCAATTAGAAGCTCTAAAGGGCTATATAACTGCCCAGTGTTTTTACTGCCTCCATGAGCACTCTCCAGCAGGCTCACTAAGGTGCTGAACTTGGTAGCAGGGAGATGTGCCGCACTGGGATGTGCCGCGGGTATGGGAATCTCACAGCATTGTGCAGCATGGGGGAAAAAAACCACTGCAATCGGATTCCCAGTTCTCTGTAGGGGAAAGGAGAGCAAATTCCTTTCTATCCCAGAACAAAGAGATGACTGATTTAGGGTGAGGAAGAGACATGGTAAGAAAACCCCAGTGATCCAGCTTTAGGTGATTTGTTATCAAGCGCATTCACGGTTTGGTTCTGTAAAACTTGCTGCATTTAAAACAGTGCAAACGGAGCAATGGAAAAGCTGCATTAATAATGTCTAGCTCTTCTACAGAGCACCTCATCCTTAGATCTCAAAGCTCTTTACAAAGGAAAGAAACCACATTGTTTCCCATTTTGCAGATGGGGAAACCGAGGCACAGAGCACATGGAAAGCGACTTGCCCAAATTCAATCAGAGCTAGGCCTTGTGAGTCCCAACCCATTGCCCCAGCTGCTAGCCCACGCTGCCTGCTGTGTTAGAACACTTCCGTAACAATTCCTGGCTGTGCGTGTTGCGAGCTATCAGCGCTATACAAAAAGGCGAAAGAGCAAGTTTTGTTTTCTAGGAGCCTTCAATCCACAAAAGCAAAAGGTCTTCCAAGAAAGCTGCCACCTCGGCCCTACAGATAGCCACCTCCTTGTGATTGCAGCATCCATGCTATTAAAGTCCACCCAGTCCTCTGCAGTACAGCAGGGGAAGAATGGATGGAGTGGACAATGCCTCGGTGCTCACTACAGCTGTTAGCATAGAATCCAGTAGACAGCAACTGTCCTTAGCTTGGTTTTCTTTACACTGTTTCCTGTCCCAGCTGTTCCAATGCCATTGTGCATGGGCTTCTCTAGACATGTTTTCACACATCCGTGAACAAGCCGGTTAGTATAAGTTGCAGCAGCCGGTTCAGAACCCTACCCCAGTGGCAAATCTGATCATTTATTTCCACTTGATTTTGATTTGATTGACTTCTTCTGAATTTGAAATTCCACCAACATTTTCCACCAACATTTCAAACACAGTTTTGTGTGTGGCAATCTGCCGCTCCTGCCCCCCCCCCCCCCAATTTTTGACTGGCTGCAGCTCGATTTAGCAAAAGCACCAGCATGGACAACCAAGCCCAAAACCCAGAGAAATGGAATTACGACTCAGTGTGGCTCTCTCTGCTGGCCTAGCCGGCTCATGTGCTGCTCCAAGCTCTCTCCCTCTCACTTTGCAGCAGGCACTGAATCCAGCTGATGCAGTAGAAATCCAACCTTCTCTAGATCTCCTACCACAACTGGAAGGAGGGGGGAAAAAACCCCTCCTGGATGATAGCCCTGAATCCCTGAACAACTCCACACATCCAGTGAAAGCTTCAACAGAACCTGCTACAACTCTTCTCCCACTGAACGAGCTCTTTCCCGCCTTGCTCTGTGACATTGCACGGGATGCCGGGGGAAGATAAGGGTCGCTCCATGCACAATGTTACTCACGCTGTGTTACTGCTCCTCTGTCTCTCTCTCGACTCCTCCGGCAGTCGCGTGTGTTAAGTCGCGGACAATCGCCAGTCGTTGGGTACGCGGGAGATAGAAGGGAGCAGTGTGGGTGAACTTGCACAGACAATAAGCCATAATTTTTCTTTTCGGTCCAACTGGCTCGACTGGTTTACGTTTCTTTAACCCAGCAGCAGAAAGGCGGCACCAGCTTAGTCAAAGCTGCCAAACAGGTTCTGCTATAATACAAAAAAGTGGTAAGACCAGTTTGTTATGAACTCAGATAGAGATTTGATTGTTTTCCCATAATTATAGTTCACCTTGTGCTGTCGGTTGAACCCAGTCATGTTAAACTGGCCCATTGAAATAATGCCTCTGCCGTTAAGGTGGGATTTCTCTCTCTTCTTTTCACTTAACGTAGCTGTTCTAGAGAGAAAGCACAACGGCATCCTGTTTAATCCTTCTACTCACATTCAGTTGGAACAAGCTGCTTAAAAGGCCGCCGACTCCACCACTCTCTGTACATTAGGGATTTTTTGGGAGAAATCATTATTAATGTTACAATAGAGCCACATGGCCCCAACTGAGATGGGGGGTTAGTGGCATCGTGCTGAGAGAGACCGTTATTATACCAGAGGGCTTATGATTTACATAGAAAAGATAGACAAAAGGTATGGGGAAACTGAGGCATGGAGACGCAAAATACCCACCCAAGGCCCTTGGCAGAGGATTACAACAGCGGTCTCCTGACTCCCAGCCAGTGCATGACCCACTAAACCATGTTCTCCTAATTGCTTATGGTTGTACCACCTTTGATGCACCTCCAGCAGTGGGAATGCTAGTGCAGGCAGGACCATGTTTTTAACTACCCTACCCACCTATCCCTTCCCAGAGAAGGTTTTGTTGGCATAGCAGTGAAAACATCAGGGAGCCCCATCCACCATTGCTAGCACCAATGACACAGCATTGGAGGTTGTGGAAGAGTGGACTGCTTTGTGAAAAATAATAGTATAGACCAGACTTTTGAAGGAGAAATCTTGTCTTCTCCTCTGTGTGGAAGATAAGTAGCCCGTTACACAAATAACCAATAAGCTCTTGCTTACAAGCATGAAACCCAAATCTATTTCCTGTTTACTTGACAGTAGCTTCCTCCATTGCAGGAGGACTGATTTGCTTTTGGAGCTTTGCTCGTTAGGAGAGTGCAAAAGTGCAAAACATGTATTTACAGTCCAAAGGACTTTAACTTCAGATTAAGGAGAATGGCCGAGACAGAAAGGACGACTATGAAGTCTCTGCGAGACACAGCGAGAGAGGAGAGAGCGCGCAAACAGGGACTCGCCCTATAACATTCTGCCTCTGAACTGAAATGCAACATGGTAACGGCCTCTGCAGCAGGGTGGGAGACTCCTCCAAAGAGGGTAGAAGTATGTTGGTGGAGCAGGGCGGGGAAGGTCACACCGCTGTTGCCCATATCACACCTGTTTGGTAGATACACACAGGGTCTCAACCTCCAGCTCACAGGCAGGATCCTTGGCTGGTGTAAACAGGCATAGGTCCATTGATGTCTGTGTGGCTCCGCTGATTTACACCAGCTGAGGATCTGGCTCATTCAGAGTGTCCGATTTAGAGCGAACCCTCCAGGGCAGTGTTCCTAAAGGCACTTGATCAATCACGCAGGCAGCCCCCGCTGATTCCTGATGCGATACCATGACTTGGCACTTCGCTGGGGTAATGGCAGGTTGTGCTGGGTGCTGCTGTTCCGAAGCATATGGTTGTACACCTCTATTATGTAAGTAGCTGGCTGGGGAAACAAGCCACCCGATCAGCTGCGGTCCTTGGGGGACCTGTCTGGACCATATGGAGGGAACTCTTTGCTTGCTCTTTGTGCAAGTGGGATATATAACAAGGTGACTTGGGGATCATTACTATTGACCCAGGGCTCCGCGGGAGCACTCCAAAAGAGCAAATAGCTACAAAGCATCTTTTGGCTCCTTTAATCATTGCTCATTCCCTACAGATCATTTATTTTGCTGAGGAATGTGTCAATTTGGGGTCGATTGACTGATACTGCATCCAATAATGTAAATAATGGCAACTGCACTGAAGAAAGATCTTTACTTGGACCAGTGCAGTTCTCTAGTGGGAACTGCTGTGGGGGAACCTGTAGGAGCACAGGTTTGCAAGATAACCTTCAGAAACTCAACCTTTAGTTGGTGATGGCTGGCAGCGTGGTAGAAGTTATATTGGGCATTATTGAAATCTTGACATCTGCCTGAAGAAGTGAAAGTCACTGTGGTATCTGTAGCATTTCCCATTCCAAGGTTTGGAAGCACTGCACTACCACTAGTAAGGTAAATACAATGAGATTTTAATGGCACTCGCTGTGTGCCTCTAATCTGTGAGGGGGTAGAATGCAAGATCTACCTTCTTTCCTCCACGCTGAAAAGCTACAGAGCAGCTTAGGTGACTTTCAAACTGCTCTTAGACATACAGAGAACGTTGCTATATGGGAGCGTGGAAAGAGGAGGTATGAGAAACAAGGCAATGCACTGGAGAATAATCATGCACTGGGCACAAGATGGACTGTAACATCCAGGATGACAGTTGCATTTCCAGACTAATTAACTCTCCCCACCCCAAAACTAACACCCAAGGCTAAATGCTGTTGATAGTTGCACTGGCGTAATTGTTTCCAATAGAATCACTTTGGATTTGCAATGTCTTTACTGACAACAGAACTAAGTTTTCCAGCCCATCTTATCCCTCTGGGTTCTGTTTAAGTGTTAGGCAATATTACTGCATTGCTCCCCTGTCCATCTGTCTGTATCCGCCTGTTGTCTCTTGTCTTACACGTAGGGCTAGGCTACACTTGAAATTTCAAAGCGCTGCTGCGGGAATGCTTTGAAGTGTGAGTGTGGCCACGCATGAGCATTCTCTCCCAGCGCTCCTGATAATCCACCTCCATGAGGGGATTAGCTCCGAGCGCTGGGAGCATGGCTCCCCCTGCTCAGAGCCTGTCCACACTAGCGCTTTAAAGCGCTCAGACTTGCTGTGCTCAGGGGGGTTATTTTTCACTCCCCTGAGCCAGCAAGTTAGAGCGCTATAAAGTGTCAGTGTAGCCAAGCCCTATTAGATTGTCAGCTCTTTGGATCGGGGGAGGGAGGGAGAAAGGGAGAGTGACACACCATCTTTTTGTTCTGTTTGTACAGCTCCTAGCACAATGGGATCCTGGTCCATGACTGTGGTCCCTAGCCACTACCACAATACAAATAATAATACATGACAAATATGGATTAGGTCTAAATCACTTCATACTTGTGCTGCTTCATTAGGGACGATGTAGCATGAAGGATGCAGGAACAGAATCCCCAATGGCTTTGATTCATGGTTTGTAGCCAGACGCCCAGCCTTCCTGTAGCATTTCTTGTTTTTTGTCTTGTTAATAGGCGTCTCGATGGAGGTTTAAGAAACATTTCTACAGGCCATCAATCATCAAAGACCATGTCAACATGGGCTCCAGGAGTTTTATTGACCTCATAAACCTAATGGCCATGAACGGGGCCTTATAGTCCATCATGTCAGTGTGAATTTAAAAAAAAATTTTTTTCCCACATTTCAAATTGACTAGCCTATGCTGCACCTCATCATGAACACTGGGACCCTCGCTGGAAAGGAATCGCTGTGCCGAAATCTGTGTAAATTCAACCAAACCAAAGACACCGGCGCCTTTCCTGGTCGAAAGGCCTGAACATAACTGATATTTTAAAATCAAAGCTATTGGAACAGCAGCCTCATGTCCCATGGATCAAGCCCCATCTCTTCTTCAAATCCCTCCTCAAAATCCACTTGACAGCACCCCAGGAATGTGAGAAGGGAATCGCTTAGATGCCCAAGTTGGAAGGGAAGCACTACTCACCTCTCCAAATCGTGTTCGCTCTCCTGTGGCGGCATAGTGACATATACTCTACAGACCTTCCATGACTTCATGGTCTAAGCTTCAGGTACGAAATACTTATTACAAGGGCTGATTCTGATCTCAATTACACCGCTGTAGCGCCATCAAATCCAATAGTTACTCTCCTGATGGACAACATCTTCAGATCAGAATGATGCCCAATGTCTTCCTGGGACCACAGATGAAGACTCTAATGGGGCTGGCTCAGCCATCCTCCAAAGGTAGGAAGAATGAATACCATCCAGTTTGCTCTGAGAGGGGGTGGTGGTGGTGAGCTTTTTGAACCAGCATAGCCCAGAGGTGGAGGTATAACAAACCCACCTACGCTCCTCCTGACCATTGGGACTTTTGGATCAGATCACAACTCAGGGAGCTTGCTCTGGGCTGCTTAGACATGAAAGAGTCTGCAGCACTTTTTTGTAAAAACAGGTGTCTTGTTGGCTAAAATTTCCCCCCCTCCACTGTTTTATGTATGGTATGTGTCAGTTTCTCTCCATTCTGGAGAGGCTATATTTCAAAGGGGCTAGGTTTGGATAACTGCAAAGTATTTGGGGTTCCTTCAGCATGAAAAGGGCTACTGACCGTATTAGGAATAAACTTTAGATCCTTTTCATAGACTCTTCCTCTTGGGATGAAGGATTTTGTAATCCTCCATAAATCCTACAAAAACAAAACACTATACACTACACACACACAACCATCCCCCTAAGGAGAGGCAGAGAGGAAAGAGCAAACCACACATGGAAGATGTTAATCACGTCAGTTAATGCACATCTCAATGGTGCTCTGATGCTATTGGGATGAGGGCGGTATGAGAACCTGTATAGAATAAAACAGGAGGATTTCACAATGAAGTGATTAAAATCTCCTCAGAGCTCTGTTATTTTATGCGGAGGGAAGACTAGGCAGTGAGTCGTTGGCATATCATTGTATATTACAAGTACTTTCCACCAGAGGTTGCTAGCCAGCTTTAAAAACAAACCACAGTGCAAACAATGGACTGCAACTCTCCACCTTCAAGACTCTGCAGTGTGTGCATGTCAGAGTCTCATGTTTGCTCCTGCTTAGAATCGGTGTTCCATTTTACGCCAGATCGATTCTGTTATTTGCGATCCCTTTGAATGGATGTCCGAGGAGATTTCATGCATCAGAACCAGTGGGACCAATACAGGATGTCATTTGATCACCTGCAGTACCAGTGTGGAGGGGCTTTTTGGTCCCTTATCCTACATTGTGAAGGTGGAAGGGCCCCGTAAGAACCTGGCAAGCAAAGGCCAAAACAAACCAATTGTTCGCCATCACTCTAAACTTCTAAATAACATCACATTTATTGAGAATCAGAGAGGTAGCCGTGTTAGTCTGGAATAGCAGAGGTAACAAAGAGTCCTGGGGCACCTTAAAGACTAACTAAAGTATTGAAACATAAGCTTTCGTGGGCTAATACTGTTGCAAAAACTGCTTTACCTTTGGAGCCCAGTCCCAATATAGTCTCAAAGGACAGGCATGACTCAGTAGTTCTGGAAAACAAGATTTATTGCAAGCAATAGGAGTCAGAGGGGTTATCACCCAAACAACTGGCTCAGCTCTATGCAAGGCTGAGGCCTTTCTTATACTCAGGTGTGAATAGGGGAGGAGGGCTTTCAATACACTTACACAGGTGAGAACACTTAATGGCTATCACATCCATTGTTCGGTATTAATCTATTCCATTTACATGTCTGGTAAACAGGAGGTCCAGGACCCTTAGGGGTACTCAGACACTATGACGCCTGCACAGATGTGGCAGGGTAAACATGAGTTTAAGATGCATGCTAAGCTAGGGGTCAAGAGTACATATACAGGGAGTGAAAGTACAGTTTGAGATAGTTTTTAAAATCATACTATACAACATTCATAATACAGTTGCTTCTAAGTTGCATTATTCCAACAATACTCACTTCGTCAGATGCAAGCAGTGGAAGTGTCACCCAACGAAGTGGGTATTAGCCCATGAAAGCTTATGCTTCAATACTTTAGTTAGTCTTTAAGGTGCCACAGGACTCTTTGTTACCCTCACATTTATTGTAGTCTGCTGTACCTAGTGACCAGAGGTGATTTCTAAATTATGACAGAGGCACCAATATCTAAAGGAACAATACCGATGGGACCGTCAGCCCGTTCCCAGGTTTTATCACTCTTACATATCAACAGCAGCAAAGAAAAGAGCTGTGGTACTAATGTCTCCCACGTACAAGCCTGACATCCTGTATTTGTACAGTGCTTCCTGGTAGTGTGCCATTTGTATATTCATTTTAAAGTGCAGGCCTGAGTCTGCGGGACTGGCACTGGGTCAAACAGGGTACAGGCAGGAATGAGTTTCTTTAACCTTTTAAAGACCTTTATGCACATCCTCCAAAACTTGTGTTAAAAATCCTGATTTAGAAACAATTCTGTGTACTTTGGTACATATCCTATATTTCTATCCCATTGGTTTTCTGTTACTGGAAGATACTTGCATGAGAACAGGCGGCAATTGATCTGGGGTAGAGGAAGCCATTCCAAAAATGTTGAGGGTGTGAACCAAGATAAGGTGCTTGTCTTCTTATAGGCCTTGATCCTGTCAACACTGATTCACGTGCTTAACTTGACTATCATGAACAATCTCATTGATTTCAATGGGACTACTCAGATAATAACATGTGTGTAGGAGTGAGGCCATATTTAGGAAACCACAGCAAAATATGTAATGGAAGAGAGGAAAAAATGCTCTCCCCAACAAGCCAACCATTTAATACTTAGATTCATGGCAGGGGGTGTTATTTCCCTGAGCTAATAATCTATATATATAAAAGTCAAGTGGTGTATGTATGAGTGTATGTATGTATGTATGTATGTATGTACGTATGACAGCGAACTCCTCCCGCACCGTTTGAGCCAGAGACTTGAAATTTGGTACAGTGAGGGGTCTTGGGGTCTAGATCTTGGTAAGGGTCGAAAAATTTTCGGATCTCACCTCTGATGCCCCCCAGGGGTGAAAGTCTTTCAGGGCCAATCACATCAGCTGGGCAGTTAGGTGCTGATGATGTCATAATACCCCCCTCCAACAGACACCTCACTCGCTCAGCTCACCCCTCCCTCCTCCAACGGAACCCCGGAGATCCCTCAGCTCACTGCCCCTCCCCCCTCCCAACGGAACCACGGAGATCCCTCAGCTCACTGCCCCTCCCTCCTCCAACGGAACGCCGGAGATCACTCAGCTCACTGCTCCTCCCCCCTCCCAATGGAACCCCGGAGATCACTCAGCTCACTGCCCCTCCCCCCTCCCAACGGAACCCCGGAGATCCCTCAGCTCACTGCCCCTCCCTCCTCCAACGGAACCCCAGAGATCACTCAGCTCACTGCCCCTCCCCCCTCCAACGGAACCCCGGAGATCACTCAGCTCACTGCCCCTCCCTCCTCCAACGGAACCCCGGAGATCCCTCAGCTCACTGCCCCTCCCTCCTCCAACGGAACCCCAGAGACCACTCAGCTCACTGCCCCTCCCCCCTCCAAACGGAACCCCGGAGATCACTCAGCTCACTGCCCCTCCCCCTCCCAACGGAACCCCAGAGATCACTCAGCTCACTGCCCCTCCCCCCTCCAACAGAACCCCGGAGATCACTCAGCTCACTGCCCCTCCCTCCTCCAACGGAACCCCGGAGATCCCTCAGTTCTCTGCCCCTCCCCCCTCCCAATGGAACCCCGGAGATCACTCAGCTCACAGCCCCTCCCCCCTCCCAACGGAACCCCGGAGATCACTCAGCTCACTGCCCCTCCCTCCTTCAACGGAACCCCGGAGATCACTCAGCTCACTGCCCCTCCCCCTCCCAACGGAACCCCGGAGATGACTCAGCTCACTGCCCCTCCCCCCTCCCAACAGAACCCCGGAGATCACTCAGCTCACTGCCCCTCCCCCCTCCCAACGGAACCCCGGAGATCACTCAGCTCACTGCCCCTCCCTCCTCCAACGGAACCCTGGAGATCACTCAGCTCACTGCCCCTCCCCCCTCCAAACGGAACCCCGGAGATCACTCAGCTCACTGCCCCTCCCCCTCCCAACGGAACCCCAGAGATCACTCAGCTCACTGCCCCTCCCTCCTCCAACGGAACCCCGGAGATCACTCAGCTCACTGCCCCTCCCTCCTCCAACGGAACCCCGGAGATCCCTCAGTTCTCTGCCCCTCCCCCCTCCCAATGGAACCCCGGAGATCACTCAGCTCACTGCCCCTCCCCCCTCCCAACGGAACCCCGGAGATCACTCAGCTCACTGCCCCTCCCTCCTCCCAACGGAACCCCGGAGATCCCTCAGCTCACTGCCCCTCCCTCCTCCAACGGAACCCCAGAGATCACTCAGCTCACTGCCCCTCCCCCCTCCAACAGAACCCCGGAGATCACTCAGCTCACTGCCCCTCCCTCCTCCAACGGAACCCCGGAGATCCCTCAGTTCTCTGCCCCTCCCCCCTCCCAATGGAACCCCGGAGATCACTCAGCTCACAGCCCCTCCCCCCTCCCAACGGAACCCCGGAGATCACTCAGCTCACTGCCCCTCCCTCCTCCAACGGAACCCCGGAGATCACTCAGCTCACTGCCCCTCTCCCCTCCCAACGGAACCCCGGAGATCACTCAGCTCACTGCCCCTCCCCCCTCCCAACGGAACCCCGGAGATCACTCAGCTCACTGCCCCTCCCCCCTCCCAACGGAACCCCGGAGATCACTCAGCTCACTGCCCCTCCCCCCTCCCAACGGAACCCCGGAGATCACTCAGCTCACTGCCCCTCCCTCCTCCAACGGAACCCTGGAGATCACTCAGCTCACTGCCCCTCCCCCCTCCAAACGGAACCCCGGAGATCACTCAGCTCACTGCCCCTCCCCCCTCCCAACGGAACCCCGGAGATCACTCAGCTCACTGCCCCTCCCCCCTCCCAACGGAACCCCAGAGATCCCTCAGTTCTCTGCCCCTCCCCCCTCCCAACGGAACCCCGGACTACATCAGCTCACTGCCCCCCCCCCCACCTGCGAAGGTCCCCGGAATCCCTCGGCTCTGGGCCCCCTCCCCCCCTGCGACGGATCTGAGTTGGGTTTGGTGGGACGGTAAGTGAGGTGGAGGTGTCGGATTCGGTCGGGGGGTGAGGTGGGGGTGTCCGGTTTGCTTGGGGGGGTGGGAAGGTGTTGGGGTGGGTGAGGGGTGAGGGGTGGGTGTTGGGGTTGGTCAGGGGGTGTCAGCTGTCTGCCACCTCCCCACCTCCGACTGACCCGAGCAGCGCCGGGCACTTATGCTAGTACCACATAAATAAGTTATGAAAAAAGCCAAGTCCAGGGTATTTGTTTCATAGAGAGACACGGTCAGATTAAAACATATACTTTTAAAACAGAGGTTTCCTTACCAATGACCATCCTAATACACAGACACTGCAGAACATTACAACTGACATTTCAGAGAGACAAGCTAATCTCTTTTATTGGACCAACTTCTGTTGGTGGAAGGGACAAGTTTTGAGCTCCACAGAGCACCTTGCTCAGGTCTGGAGAAGGTAACCAGAGTCAGAGCTAAATATATGGTGGGACAGGTTATTAAACATGAGTGGCTCACATATGCTGTGTGTTGCCCTAAGAACTATCTGAGTGAAACCAGACATTCATGACGTTCTTGAATGAGCTCACACAGAAAAATGAGGAAAGACAAAAACACCCTAGAGCTCATGGGTGACCACTTTTCACCCATATCTGACCTCTCAGGTCTCCTCCTTAAAGGAAATGTGCACAATGCTGTCAAAATGCAAGCTTGGGAACTAAAATTAATTCTACTGGACACTAAAAACCATGAACTTAACAGAGGCACTGGTTTGATGGCTCATTACAACAATTTGTAACACAGTCTTCTGCCTGCTCAACCTTAATTGTCTACTTCATTTTAAATGGTCTATTACAAGGATGTGTGAAACTCTTAGTCCTGGGCTACATGGAGGTGGGGGGAGAGGGTCGCCCTAAAATATGCAACTTCAGCTACGCAAATAGCATAGCTGAAGTCGGCGTATCTTATAGTAACTTACCTAGCCGTCCACATGATGGCGAGTCGACCGCTGCTGCTCCCTGGTCGACTCCGCTTCCGCCTCTTGCGGAGGTGGAGTTCTGGAGTCAACAGGGAGCACATTTGGGGATCGATTTATCGCATCTACATTAGACGCGATAAATCGATCTCTGATAGATCAATCACTGTCTGCCAATCTGGCGGGTAATGGAGACATATCGTTATACCCAACAATCTTTTCCACCTCAATGCTCAAAGTAACATAGTTCATTGGAAGAGCTGGGACTATATCAACTCCAGGTTCTCTAGGACAGGAACTGGTCTTTTGGCTAGATTCTTCTATAGCATCTAACTTTGTGGGGCCCTACCTAGCAAACTCCAGCCACTAGAGTAATATTAGTAAGTAAATGAATAATAGTAAATAACAATAACAAAGAGTCCCTGGTGGACTGATCTGCTGCACTTAGATAGAGAGCAAGATGGATCGAGATGGTCACTTTTTAAATTTTTTTTGACATTTTAGTAATTTTAAATTCAATTAAAAATGGAGGACAAATTGAGAAAATTATTTCAAACACTCCCCCCTTCCCTCAGCCTCCCTGTTATTCCTCCCACTATTTTTTGATCATTCCTAATAAGTAGCTATTTGACTCACTATCTTCTGGCTAGCTGCTAATTTGTTCAACTCTCTAAATTACTAAAATGTACATTACTTTTCACTTTAATCTGTGTTTCCCTGAATTTGGAAAATGGAAACAGTTTCACCAGGGCTCCATTTTGTTTTCTACTTCTCAGGCATAAGCAGGATGCTGCCATGTTTGGATTGCAAACACTGCAGCAGGGTGTTTTACTTTCAAATCTGGACTTGCACTCAGATACTGGAGTCTGTACACACACACGTGTGTGTGTGTGTGAAAATTGGGTCCAGTTTTTTTCCATTGCAATGAAAAATGTGTGTTCAGGTTAGGCTTTGTCAAGGGTTGTTTTTACATAATCAAATTCTGAGTTTTCTTGACATTGTCGCTTTCAGAGTTCACCTGCTTCTCCCAGTGTGAGCCAGATTTCCAAAACAGCTCGCTCATTAATGCCAAGCTCATCTGAAAATCTGGCCAAATATGTTTCTCTGGAAATTAAAGGAATGTGATTACAACTCGAGGAGAGTAATAAATGGGAGGAAGTGATAACAAAGACAAAGATCCAGATTTCATACAAACCTGCATAGTAAAAAAAGAAAAGAGAGGGAAAAAATAAATATATGCTATAACAGAAAAGTTATCTTGAAGTGATGATCCCAAAGAGATATCAGGGGGTGTTTAACAGTATCTCACTGCTGCACTCTGATACCAGACTTCCCACAATCCACCAATGACTGTTGTCAGTGCATCAGAAAGATTCTCATTGAGGAACCTAGAAAGAGAAAGTTGGATTTTGCAGGGCACAATGCTAGTTGCACTGTCTTTGGAAGACAGAGGCATATTGGAATAACAAACAACACTTTATTTGAAGAGATTAAATCAATTGCATGAGCAAGTTGAGACAGGGAGAGAAAACTAGTTTGGACCAGTTTCTCAGGAACTCCAGTCATGCACCTCCCTAGCAGGACACCAAGTAACAACATACCTACCTAATGAAACACAAGATAGGAAAATTCTCATTTGCTGATGTGGGGGTTAATTGCATTTGCCTCTTAAATAACGTTTATATAGTGCCAAACATTAACACGGTAATATAGGTGGGAAAAGAGCACAAGGCCTCTAGGTTTCCAGACTTCTGTGAAATCCTCTAGACCATGTGATTAGCTGAGCTGATCAGTCTCTATGTTCTGTTATGGCCCTCATTGCAATGGTATCCGAGTGTCCAGCAATTAATGGATTCTACCTGCACAACTCTGTGAAGCAGGAAAGTATTATTCCCATGGGTAGGTCTACACTTACTGGAGATTGATGCTGCGGTGATCGATGCACTGGGGGTCGATTTAGCCGGTCTAGTGAAGACCTGCTAAAATCGACCGCAGATCGCTCTTCCGTTGACTCCAGTACTCCACTGGAACAAGAAGTGTAAGGTAAGTGGAAGGGAGAGTCTCTCCCATTGACCCAGTGCAGTGTAGATACCGCAGTAAGTCGACCTAAGCTATGTCGACTCCAGTTAAGTTATTCACGTAGCTTGAGTTGTGTAACTTAGGTTGACTTACCCTTGCAGTATAGATCAGGCACATGTTCCTCATTGTAACAGGATAGATTAAGTGACTTGCCCAAGGTCACACACAGTCTGTGCCTGAACCAGGAATTGAACTCATGGCTTCCAAGTCCCCATGAAGTGGCCTGTCCTCTAAACTATTTTTCCTTCCTTTGCCTCCTTCTGAGTGAAAGTGGCTTTTGGAGTTTTCCCCAACACCCAGAGAATGAAAAATATTTCCCACCAAATGGGGTCATTGCTTCATAAGAACAGCTTCGGTTTCACAGAGGTTTCTGCAGATTCCGAAAGATGCAAAAGTTGATGGAAGAAACTCGCATAGTAAAAATGTTTTGCCCACTTAATAGTTGCTACAGCTTTCCACTGAAAAGGATTCCATTCTTGGGAGCATTGGGAAAGAAAGAGAAATCTGCACATTTTAGCAGGTTTTCAACATTTTACGAACAAAACTGTAGCTGCAGCCAGTTTATTCACTGTAATTAATATATCAATAACACCCCAGTTAATAGGCAAGAAAACCTATTCTGAATTGGAAAAATAATAATGAACTGTGATGAGAAATATTAAGTGTTTTTTGTGAAGTTTCCAGTTCCCAAGAAGATGCTGCTTCTACGGTCTGTTTTGGTTCCCATTTCTGAAACGTTTGCATGCCTGGTTGGTTCTGGCTTAAGATGCCCAAATGAGAACTTTGGCGACTGAATTCTCACTTACACGTTCAATAGTATAAAGGTGCCTGGAGTATTTTTCCAGGAAAGAGAAGCAGCAAGAGCAAGATTCACCCACACTGCTCGACGGGGACAATTGACAGAGGTCAGAGCACAGCTGAAATTCCTCTGGCTTATTCAGACCCGAGAAAGTGCTGCGACTTCTGACAAATGGGCAAGTCTATGCTAACTGTGGTGATGACTTTTATGATTCAGGAGGTAGAGTGAGATGACTAAAGCCATCTCATGTAGGTCACTAAAACACCTTCCAGGTAGTAACAGTTGTGAGCTGAACCCGCACTTTTATTGTTCTAACAAGTGCTGAAAAGGGTGCAGAGTCAAACACTGCAGATGTCTTTGGCTAGAGCTGGTTGGAAAATGGAATTTCTGTTCCATGGGAAATTCCAACATCTCAAAGGCCAAAATGAACCAATTGTTCACCATCACTATAAAACTTCTAAATAACATCACATTTATTGTAGCTTGCTGCATCTAGCTAACAGAGGTGATTTCTAAGCTGCAACAGAGGCACCAATATTTAAAGGAACAATACACCGATGGTACCAGAAATTCTAACAATTCCAGATTGGAAGAAAATGTTGAAATTTCTAATGGAACAGAAATTCAAAACCAAACCAAACCCAAAACCCAATTCATTCAGAAACAATAATTTTGATAATGGCAAACCATTATAAAATATTAAATGTGATATTATATATATTAACATAGTAGGTTACTATTTAATATCCTAGAAAAGTCAAACTGACTCTAAACAAGAAGGCTGAAACGAAACAAGAAAGTAAAAAAGATTCATTTCACCATTTATCCTGTAAAAATTTAATCAAAACCAACACATTCCCATGAAACGTTTGTTTGATAAAACTGCATTTTCCAATGGAAAGCTTGTTCCTCTGAACATTTTTGTCCTGGATAGAACTTAAAAATACACCCTAAGTGAAGCAATATAAAGAACCCACCACAAATCCCTGAATGCAAAACCCTCTGCACATCCCTACCAAAGTCCTTGTGCTAGCTCAGGGGTCGGTAACCTTTCAGAAGTGGTGGGCCGAGTCTTCATTTATTCACTCTCATTTAAGGTTTTGCATGCCAGTCATACATTTTAACGTTTTTAGAAGGTCTCTGTCTATAAGTCTATATTATAGAACTAAACTATTGTTGTATATACAGTAAATAAGGTTTTAAAAATGTTTAAGAAGCCTCATTTAAAATTAAATTAAAATACAGAGCCCCCCAGACAGGCGGTTAGGATCTGGGCAGTGTGAGTGCCACTGAAAATCAACTCACGCGCCACCTTTGGCTGTCTACCCCTGTGCTAGCTAGTCCCTCCTTTTGGCCTCTCTTGTGTGTAAAGTCCTATCCCCCTGCACTTGCACTGTTGGGTGAAGAAAATTAACAATATTGTCTTAATTTGCTAGACTTTCCTACTTGTCTAATGAGGCAGCATCATACTTAATTCTGTGCTGTGCCAGGGACCCGTACAATGTTTTAACCCTTGGAACACTGGTGTTTTCCAGACTACCACCAATGAATGCTGAGAGGCCATCCAGCCTCCAAAGCCCCCCACCCCCACCCCAGTGGAGTTTAAATGTAAAAATAACCTGCTGACACTGCAAAAGAACAATTTCCTCTCCATTTTCATCCTCTCTAGCATCTACTACTAAATGGGAGGTGAGACCTGCTCCTTACTTAGCATTACTTCTGCTTGACCTGAACAAAGTGATAAGCCCCAGACTTCCTTACTTTAAAGCATCTTCATGCAATATCTAGATTTCAAAAACATTATGTTTTACCCACCATCCCAGTTTTCACAATATTACAGTATTCACTCATCTCCCTCACATGGGGTTAGTTAATTTTGAAGAGGAAAATTAGTAATTTTAAAAGTATTAAAAGTAGGCCTAAGTCTATATAGCCATATACAGCTGTGCATGTGGTTGTACTACGCAGTTCTATCAGCTGGGCCCTTAGGGCAGTGGTCTTCAAAGGCGGCGTGCGCGAGATCCCGCCGCCGCCACCGAATCCTCCCGGGAGGCCACCGAACTCGGCGAGTATCATGTCGTCAAGAGTCATCGTCTGGCCTCAGGGGTACCAATTTGGTTCTGGGGGCAGGCCAGCACTCCTCCCCTCAAGATTTTTGCATTTGCTCCATGATTCCCAGGCTGCTAAGCTAGGGGGCCACAGTCTGACCATTTTAAGCAGCGGTCCCATACTCAATGTGCTGCTGGAGAGGGCCGGAGCACCACTCTGGCTGTATGGTCACACCACCACTGAATTCTGACCTGGCCACCTTGCTGTACAGATGAAGGGAAGCCAGGCCAAATTTCAGTGAGTGGAGTTGTGACTTGGTGCATGCACGGGATCGCAAAGCCACTGAAATTTGGCCCAAACACCCTTCCATCCAGCTGGGCCAAATGGTGTTGCATTCTGGTGCACAGGGAGTCTCCTTCTGTATGGCAGAGCACAGGGGAATCTGCTGAGAACTCAACTCCTAGCAGTACCAGCTCATGTGCCGTGTGGGTAAGAGAGCGGGAAGGACTCCCCAGCCAAGACAGACCCATGACAAGCAGGGACTGGAAGGGGGTCCCCAATGGGGATGTGTGCGGGGAAATGGAATTTGTCCCCTCCTCTCAAGAAACACCTGAGCTGGTGCCAGTGTCTGACCCTGGAAGCTGCTTTTCTATCACCTCTCGTCTGTCCTTGTACAAAGCCCGATCTGTCTCTCTCGCCTTCTCTCCATTTGTCAAAGTGTTGTTAATGAGTCTTTTGTGCTATCGGATCGGAAATGTGTCCATTCTTTGTGGTCTTTAAAGAAACGAATACGCAAATAAAACCTCAAGGTGAAAGGCTTTAGCAATCGCCTTCATCTCCGATGTACGGCCTGACTGCTCAGGCTGGGATAATTTATGTTTTGTTTGAGTTCCTAACACCTCAACGGACACACTGATCACATGATCCCTTGCCTGTATATTATTTTCACATTTGCGTCTTGCTTTCTCCACCCCCCTACCTGCATCTCCTTACAAAATAGCTTTCTTTTATATTAAAGCAATTTATTCGTGAGCCTGCCAAAGGCTTATCAGGTTAGGCATATGTTCAGACAAGTTGTACCCAATGACTTTGGGGAAGAAAATGAAGGAAAGTAACTACAGAAGGGTAACTGAGCTCCAAGTTGAAAGAATATGGCTGCTTTCCAGAGAAGAGTTCTCTACTCTGGGTCAGGGTGGAGGTCACTAATAAGACAGTGTTGTAGGGAGTCAGGGAGGGCCTCAGAAGGGGCAAAGAGTGCTAAGTCTAGGATATTTGCACCTTACTAGAGTTGTTTTCCACCAAATGAACATAACCGCTACCTGTACGGAGCTGCCTGTAATTAAGGAGCACTTACAAGGTATGGTTCCCTGGTTTATTTATCACTTGTAGAAACTCCCTTGGAAATTTCAAAAGAGGAATTTGCTTTGTTGATAAATTTTCCCCATGGGCTTGACTGTACTGTTTCTGTTGCTAGCAAAATTCCTTTTGGCATCATTAAAATTTTGCCTTTGTTTGTACTCTGATCCAAGGCCTGCGGAAATCAATCGGAGCCTTCCAACTTCCTTCAGTGGCCTTTGGGTCAAGCCTATCTCCAGCAGGGTAATGCCTAGGGTATACTTGCTGTTATAGGGTTACTCGTGAGCAATTGGTTATTGATATTGTCTTTATTTTAAAAGGATGGGAAAAGGGTGGAAATACACCATGGAGATGGTGAAGTCATGTATTTCAGAGAGCCATTTAACTACTAATGGAGATTCACTGTAACCCAAGTTACAATTTGCAAATTGTGATACAGTAGACTCTCGATTATCCAGAATTGGGTTAACCAGAATGTGGATTAACCAGGATGTCAAAAATATATATGCGTAACTCACAGGGCCGGCTCTGGCTTTGTTGCCGCCCCAAGAACAATAAAAAAAAAAAACCCACCAGGGCGTAGGACAACCAGTGAACCAACACCCCCTCCCTCTGGCACAGGGTGGCTGGTGAACCAACCCCCCTGTTGCCATATTTCCTATGGATAGTGATTATCCGGGATTTTATTAACCAGGATTAATTTTTTCCCTATCATCCTGGATAATCGAGAATCTACTGTATGCTGAAATTATTTCATTTCATGCTGAAGTTTCATTATCATTATAAACTGCCAGTAAGTGTGACTTTTGCTCCAGAATAGTTCCATAACTAGAAGGAACCAGAACCCAAATCCGAGTCCTGATGTGGCCTCACCCTGCAATCCAGATCCATACACCATCTCCTTGGTTCACCATGGCCAGAAATACTATTATTTAGACTACATGACAGATGTGCATGGTGCTTTCCAGAGAATTAAAACATACAAACAAAGAGTCTCATTGTGTCTGAGATGGTTCTACTCTCCAAAGGACAATCTGGATTATGCCAACAAATCTTGACAGTGTCACTTCTCTTCTTGCAAGAACAGCCATTCCACTGCAAAGGAACAATGGCAAAGCCAGCATAAAGCACATTGCATGAAACACCACAAATACTGCTTATAAGACAACATTTATCAGCTTCCCATTGCTTGCTGCATGCTCTTCCCTGTCATTCTGACCCAGGAGAATGAAATATCTCTGGAACAGACAGTATTCAAGCTAGCTCCTTGAGAGGCAGCTAAACATGGCTTTTATCAGTACATGAGAGCTTGCAAAGATAAGACTTCAAAGAAAACACATTTTAAATACACCTTTAAAAGCCTTAAAAATGTAGTTTCATAAATGTTTGTGTTACTTGGTTGACAGATAAAGCAGAGTGGTATGATTGAAGTGTAATGTGGCCGAATACCTGCAAACTGCACTTGTGTCCATATCAGACAAATGGTTTACTTATTAATATATGTCTGCATATGGTGGAGCTCTCTCCTTTATGAATGATCTTTTCCCCCCTTTTTATAACTAACAGCCTTTGGAGCCAGAAATAATTTGCCTACACTTTCCTCATTCAGAGCAACTCACGTAGGAATGCAGAAATCCCAGAGAAAGAAGTGTGGATGTCTAAGAGGAGTCAAGGGATCTGGGTTTTAGGTCTGACTCTGCTATCGGCCTGCTGCTGTGTGATCACGGGCAAGTTAGTTCACTGCTCTGTGCCTCAGTTTCCCCATCTGGAGAGCAGGGACTTTAATACCGACCTATCTTGCAGGGGCAGCTAGTTACTCTTTGTGAAGCATTTAGAGGTTGGAGGGCAAAAGTTTCTGCTAAACCACAACATGGTATTTTTTCCATTTCATTTTAAACTGGTTTGGAATTTGCATTCTTTTAAAACCCCATTAGGAATAGCTGCATTCACTTATTATAGGCCTGATTCGGCCATCACATCCACTAGCATAAACCAGGAATAACACTGAAGGCAGTAGGCTAGTCTGGGCTGTGTCTGAGGAACGGTTGGCACAGTTCCGATGGGAATAGAGGACAACAGCAACTTTAAGATACCTTTACATCTACTCCCCCAATTCTGATTCGGGGGGGGGCGGGGGGGGAGGAAGCACATCACAAAAAAAATTCAAAAAATTCTTTTTTGTTGCATTTGAATTTTGACATTTTTTTTTAATATCCTTAGAAGAAAAGGCAATGGAGCAGCTCTAAGAAAAGTGCATCATTTAACCACTGTGGACATCAGCTTGAGAAGTATCTGATTTAGTGCTCTCTGAAATCCTGCATTTAGCTCCACTGGGGGGTTCGAAGGAGATGAAACTGATTAACCATTCGCCAATTGCCAAAAGGAGAAATCTCTGCTCTACATACAGCTCCTTGAGGAAAGTGTCTAGCCTAGAATGGCCATGGATATGTAAGAAGAATGAGGAGTACTTGTGGCACCTTAGAGACCAACACCTTTATTTGGGCATAAGCTTTCGTGGGCTAGAGCCCACTTCATCAGATATGTGTGTGTCTGTCTGTGAAGAGAGGGATGCGCAGAGTAATGATGAAGTTTCCCGATTAATTTTCCTGTAGCTTGTTTAGTTTATATAGGGTAGATGGCACATTGTTGTATGTCATGTTAAGTTCTAGAGTCTTTCCCTTTTCCTGCTCTATGCTGAAGAGCACACACGAGGCTAAAAGCTTTGCAGAAAGACATCCCAGTTCACACCCTAGGGAAGATCCCTAAGAGTCTGTCTACACTGCAGTTAAACACCTGTTAGCTACTTGGGCTCAGGCTGCGGCCTGTTTAGTTGCGGTGTAAATGTTTGGGCTCAGATTGGAGCCCAGGCTGTGGGATCCTGCCCCCTCATGAGCCAGAACACACTGCAATTAAACAGGCATATGCCAAGCCGCAGGTGTTCACTTGCAGTGTAGACAGACCCTTACGGCTGGTCTACAGTACGCAAATTTAGCTGCATTATGTCAAAATAAAACCCAATCTGTTCACACCACTGACCCCATTTTGTTGACTTAAAGGGGAGTAGTGGTAAAATCGACTTCACTAGTTCGAATTTGAGGTACTGTGGATGTAATTCGATGGTATTGGCCTCTGAGGGGTATCCCAGAATGCTCCATTGTGATTGCTCTGGACAACACTTTCAACTCAGATGCACTAGCCAGGTAGTCAGGAAAAGCCCCGGGAACTTCTGAATTTCATTTCCTGCAGTCCCAGAATTGCAAAAGAGCTCCAGCATGGACCGAATGGGAGGTACTGGATCTGATCGCAGTATCGGGAGAAGAATCTGTGCAGGGAGAACTCCGTTCAAAAAAACAGAATGCCATGGGCAGCGGAAACTGCGAGGACTGTGGGATAGCTACCCACAGTGCACCACTCAGAGTCGATGCTAGTCACGGTACTGTGGACACACTCCGCTGACTTAACGTGCTTAGTGGGGATACACACAATCAACTGTATAAAATCTCTTCAGAAAAATCAACTTCTATAAATTCAGCCTAATTTTGTACTGTAGATGTATCCTTAGACAGATCTAATGGCCTAGGAGTGGAAATCAATGTCAGTGAAAAGGCAGAAACAATTGATTGAAATATTTGTCAGATGGACAAAATTCTTGGCATATAATTTAGTGCCCTTAAATAATTAACATTATTCCTGACTACTTTTTCCCTTTAAAATCCTGTGTCTCTAGCACTTTCTTAGCGACAGATTCTCTGGATTTCTTTCAATACCAGGGAGCAGGCATTTTAGGGTTGGTTTGAGACCAAAACCAATTCTTCTCCTTTGCAAACATTTATCCTAGAGATAAATAATGCCTCTGAAATCACCTTGCATGCATTTGCATCTTACATTCTGCAAAGTGGGAGGGTCCCAGAGTTTGGGCCACAGCCTGAGCTTGGAAGTCTACACTGCAATTAAACAGCCCTGCAGCCTAAGCCCTGGGAGTCTGTCAGCTGAGACAAGCCAGCCGTGGGTTTTTATTTGCAGTGTAGACATACCCTTTGAGAAACTTAGCAGCTCCTCAACCCGGACACTGGCTGGGGGATGCTTTGGCCCAACCCGGCACAACCTAGGTCTTTGTGCTGTTGTACCAGTCCCCAATGGGCTATTATGCCAGCCGGTATACTCACTGGAGTACAAGGACTCTGGCCAACCCCCCTTTCCCTGGCTGTGCTCCCTATCTGATCCAGGGTGTTGCAAAGAGTGGCCAGTGTAGGGCATGTCCCTAACATGCCATCACCGAGTCCAGCCCAGGGAAATGTGGCTCTCACTAGGAGAAAATATGGGCCTATGTTGTTTTGTTTGACTGTTAAAGTAGTTCAGTGGTGGTATGTCCTCTCTGCACCTCGGTGAACACAAGCTTTTGGTATATAGCAGAAGCCTGTAGGCTAAATTCTATTTTCAGTTCCACCCCCATACACACTCTCTATAGTCAGCAGGGTTACAGGGCTGTAGCTGGGGACAGAATTCACCCCTTATAGTTTGTGCTCTCTTGGGTGCCTTTTTGTTTCTCAGAATCCTTCTCAACTAAACCAATGTGCCCAGGCCAATAGCCCCTCTGGCCAGTTGCAAACAATGCAGTCACCCCTGAGTTCCTGGCCCTGCAAAGAGGGGTTAATCACAGAACCCCTTTGGCTGGGTTATGTAGTGCAGAGATGCGGAGACCTCTTCTAAAGTCAGGGTGCGGCAGGGCTGCATGATAAGAGGCGTCATGGGAAGAGATAAGCAGGCTCAGTATTGAAATCCTGTTCCCCACTTTGGCATGGAAAGGCTAAAAATGTCTCCATTCCTGGCAAGCTGCCCTTACGCCACCCACAGATTAGATGCAAAACAAATTCAGGCCAAACGTTCACCACCCAGATTCAATATCAGCCCACAGAAAGCGGTGCCAGAGCTGACGGCGCAGGAAGTGAAGGGGTGTCAAATTAGCGACTGCAGAACATTAAAAAATGGACAAACAATTGGTAGGCCGTTGGGTGTTTGATCTAATATTCTCCCGTTGTTATTATTTTTGACATTACTCTTCCTGTTATTGCAGTAAAGTTGAGCCAAAGGTTCCCAAGTGTTTAGAAAAGTAACCGGAGAGGTAATGTAAGAATGAGCGCATTTCTGTGCATTAAGATTACGCCGTAACTTTGCAAACGAATATTTTGAAAGGTGAAAAAGTGATTCTGATCGGACTCCTGTTTTAAGCTGGTGCAAACGCCTTGGGTCATACTCTGCTACCGGTTACAATGGGGTCAATCTGCTGGAGTCCCACAGAACTCAATGGAGTTAGTCAATATTAGATTTACACCTGTGTAACTAAGAGTCATCTAGCTTAATGAGTTGCATCAGTTTAAAATGGTTACTCCTAAATTACACAGGTGTAAGTGAGATAGAAGCTGGTTAAAGAATTCTAACAAATGGGGCTTTATTTTGAGTGAGGGAACCATATTTTCTGGGCTGTGAATTCCTGAACCAGATATTACTCCTGCTGCTGGCCAAATTAGATGTTAATTAGGAAACACTATTTTTTCCTCATTACCTGCATCTCACGGTCATGCCTTTTTTAGTAAGCTGAGCACTGAACACGAACGTTGCTACCTGCCTTTTGAGATGCTCAGTCCATTAAATCCCTCTGTGAAGACTAACATTTCTTAAATTGTATATTGGCTCTGTACTGTGATGAGAAATGCATTTTTCACCGGGTTTCGCCGGTTTTTTTGGCTAATAGTGGTATTAAATCAAAGAAAAGCTAGTGATGGGGAGAATCAGAAAATTTGATGATGTGGGAGGAGGGAAATGTCGCAGTGCGTGGAGTCAGATAATAGCCTGATTCTAGCCATTCCTTGCATGATGGTAAGGGAAGGCAGCTGAAGTTATATGCACATGAATTAAAATTTTGATTTGTTGAACATTGTTCGCTCTACCGTTGTGTTAATATTATGGCGATTCCCAAGCTGGCACGAAACAGATCAAGCAAGTTCCTGGAGGCCTGACGCGACCCTCATTTACACCAATGTAAACCAGCAGTGACTCCACTGAAATGAATGGAACGGGGCCGGTGCGAGCAAATCGGACATGGCAATCCTGAACCAGGGTGGACGCACATAGAGAAAGGAGACAGGGGGACAAGAGTGGAGGAGTCCATAGTGGATTCCTAGGAATGGGGTGTGGATCTGGTAGCGTAGGAGCAGCCTGCACAGGCAGATGCCCTGATGGATGGACCAGGTCAGTTTTCTGAACGATAGGAACAGGAGGAAAGATTGCTAGTTTCTCCCCTTTCCAAGAAAATCCTGGCCTAGGACTTCATCTCCAGAACGATGGCTGCATGGGGAAACGGGTCACCGGGAAGAGCCAGGTCATCACCTCCTCCCAGTGTGGAGGCCAAAGCAGCAGGATGAGTTAATTGTGTACCATTCTGCAGAGCCAACAGCTGGTGCTGTTAAAATAGGGATCCTGCTGGTTCTGTTTAACTGAAAGTACAGGCCAGTGGTTCCCAAACTGTGATGTGTAGAGCTTCCTCTTGTGGGGAGCTGACTGCTCATACGGTATTAGTGCCTCCATCTTGCTTCCAGCAGCTGAGTTACATTAAAGAAAGTTAAATACACCAAATGGGTTCCTAATTTTACTCTCCCCTGAAGCAATCACTGTAGTTGTCCTAGGAATATTATCTGATCACTAGCAAAAAAGGAAGTGTCTACCCAACTGTGAATGGGAATGGTTGTCCAGAAGACAATCTTTCTATTAAGATGTGGTTCATAGTTAAGGTGCCCGAGAACCCCTCAATACCTTGTTAGCTCTTAGAGAAAGGTTTTTCCATCAACTGTGCTGCAATTATTTTAAATAATGAGTGTATCCCCAGTAAAGTCTGTTTTACCTGGGTCTCATACTCAGATTTATTTCTTAGATGTAGCTGCAGCGTACAGGTTACACCCAGTTCAGTAAACAAAATTTTCCATGGGTCACGGTGCCAAAACATTTCCAAGGGTTCGGGTTCTGACAATTTGCTGAACTCAGACATCTAGGTTCTTCTAAAACTTATTTATACATAATGAAAATACTGTAGTTGTCTCTGTACTGGGGGGGTGGTGGTGGTGGTGGAAGAGAGACAGAGAGACATATGGTGGTATGGCACTATATAAATATTGTATTTGCATGGGCACAGGATGGACACTTTACTCATGTGCAGCAAACTGATGAGGGAAACATTTGGATCACCCCAAATAAAATATATTCTCTATGTGCCACCTATTTTACAGAAATAATATTTTTAAAATGTTTTAGAGAGCATTAACATTTTTTATAAGTATTGCTTTTCATATCCCATTGCACATTGCGTGGATACTAGGGCTGTCAATGAATCACAGTTAATTCACATAATTAATTTTAAAAAAATGTAATCACGATGAAAAAAATTAATTGCGATTAATCACAGTTTTAATTGCACTGTTAATACATTTCAATTTGTATTCTATTTAAATATTTTGGACGTTTTTCTACATTTTCATATACATTGTGTTCTGTGTTGTAATTGAAATCAAAGTATATATTATTTCTGATTACAAATATCTGCACTGTAAAAATGATCAAAGAAACAGTATTTTTAATTCACCTCAGACAAGTACTGTAGTGTAATCTCTTTGTCATGAAAGTGAAACTTACAAATATAGATTTTTTTACATAACAGTACTCAAAACCAATTAATGTAAAACTTCGAAGCCTACAAGTCCACTCAGTCCTACTCAAACCAATTAATGTAAAACTTCGAAGCCTACAAGTCCACTCAGTCCTACTTGTTCTGCCAGTCGTTAAGACAAACAAGTCTGTTGACATTTACAGTAGAAAATGCTGCCCTCTTCTCATTTACAATGTCATCAGTGAGAACAGGCGTTCACATGGCACTTTTGTAGCCTGGCATTGCAAAGTATTTACGTGCCAGATATGCTAAACATTCGTATGCCCCTTAAGCCAAAATGGAGGAAGAAAAAGTGAAATAACATTTAGATAAATTAGATGTATTCAAGTCAGAAGGGCCTGATGAAGCAGTTAAATGTGATATATCTTGATTTTGACACAATCCCACATGACATTCTCATAAAAAATACTAGGGCTGTGTGCTCTAGATGAAATTACTATAGGTGGGTGCACAGCTGATTGAAAGACCACACGTAAAGAGTAGCTCAATTATTTGTTGTAAAATGGAGAGGGCATATCTTGTGGGTCCTGCAGCGGTCAGTAATAGGCCCGGTACTATTCAATATTTTCATTAATGACTTGGATAATGGAGTGGAGAGTATGCTTATAAAATCTGCGGATGCTACTAAAATGGGAGGGGTTGTTAGCACTCTGGAACGGAGGATTAGAATTCAAAATGACCGTGACAAATTAGAGAATTTGTCTGAAATCAACGAGATGAAATTCACTAAATCAAGTCATTCTGAACCTCAGGAAAGGTGGTCAGTTTTGGGCAGAGGTCCAGGCTGTTCCTCACTGCATCCAATCTCCTATGCCCAGTGGCTGCTGTGTCCCCTGGCCAAGCGGTCACAGATGCTGCTTTCTCTCTGGAAACTGGCTCCAGTCGCTTGTAAACAACGCTGTGCTGTAGTTTTTAAGCCGTGCATTCGGTCTCAGGAGGATGCATCAAGATTTTGATGCCAAGCAGAAAATAAAAATATTTGCACTCAGTTCATTTCCAGAGCTGCCCATAAAACGGTTCCCCTCAGGGCATAGCCAAGAAAAAGACTAGAAATAAAATATAAATTCTAAATAGCAGTAAAGTGGTTATTGCTTTTGGGGTTATGAGTGTTCAGCTTTTATTGCTATGAAAATCAATTTACTGAACTTAGGTTTACTGCAAAATCGAAAAAAGTTAAAATCTGAATTCATTTTGCTTCAGTGGGGTTTTTATTTTATAGTCGATACAGTAAAAGGAGATTCGCTTCCCCTAACAGATGTCATTCAGCACTGAAGCTGCAAACCATGTGCTGGCTTGAAACCATCTTGTTAAACATCTGCTCTGACCTGCCTGCATTTTGGCTTTCATTTCACCTCAAGGGGGGAGAAAGCAGTTCACCCTCCAGGCTATTCTATCCTCTTCACTGGATGGCTAGCAATGGGGGTGGTTAACCCAAGCCGATGATGGCTTTTGTAACATGGATTATGAACTTCTTACAGTTTTGACTTTCTTTGCCCGGTGCTGACTGGCTGTTTGCTCTAGCCTGCTCCCTCTTGCCCATCCCTCAGGCTCTTCACTTCGGCTTCACTCCAAACCTGCACCTCTGACCTTCTTCTCCTGGGCCCTGCCCCCCGCACCCACTGACCCTTTCCATACGTGAAATTGTCTGCCCTGCTTTGGGAGACCAAGCTTTGCTTTCCAGTGCTGCCAAGGAAACTTACTTTGGCACTGACCCTCTCTGAAGGAGCGAGGAAGGATGGGACTTCCAAGAGCAGAAGCTGAACGTGGATAGACGTGAAGACAATTTACCCACTGGACTCAACCATGGAGTCATGTTTTAGTTTAAACCAAGCATCCCCCCCAAAACACAACTCCAAATGCAATTTTGCAAGGTTCTGGTTTGAAACCAACAACAAAACAAACAAACAAACAAACGGGGGTAGGGGTAGGTAAAGGAAGTAGCCAATTTCTCCTAATGAGATTTTAGGTTGCACTTACGCCCTCCTCTCACCATCTGCTGGGAAGTACCTGTATTGGTCCCTTTTCAGGCTCTCAGACCTGGTGCATAGCTGCAGTGTGATAATCACCTCTGGGTGCAGTGCTACTCAGTGTGTGACTGTTGGATACAACTAATCAATGAGGTTGTTAAAAGTTTAGAGTATTAAAGAACCTTGCATTTATTTAATTGCTGATGAAACAACTGGATTTCTGTTCAAGCATATGCAGCCACAAGTCAATACAAATATTTTGTCTAGAAAACAATAATAATTTTTTTAAAATCACCAAAATAGTCATAAAATACAAGTAGAAACCAAAAGCGAGCATCCAACACAACCTACTGATGGGTCCCAGGCTCCTCTTCTACCCAACCCGCATATTTTGTTTCTGGAAATCTCAGGACCGAATGGATGACGTAATAGGGCTAGTTAAGAGATGTAAAAACAATCTGGCAAATTTCAGGACTGTATTCATTTTTCAGGGTTCAAACAAGACCTGTTTTCGGGGACATGTGTGTGAAATTTTGTATGACATTTGTAATCTTTTGTCATATACTGAAAAAAAAACCCCTAGTTTTCAGTAAATGAAAAATTCTGATAATATGTTTTTGATAAAGAGGGAGAATTTCAAGTTTATGAAAACTTTGTATTAAAACAGGGGCCTCCCCCCCCCCCATCACAAAAAAACCTATTGGAAAAGTTTTTGCCAGTTCTGGTTGAATAATGAGCGACTAATAGTCAAAGCTAACTGCTCATGAGCAGTCCAGATGATGAAAGTTACTGAGCCAAGCTATTGAGCAAATACTTGGGAATAATGAATATAGGAGGCTTAATATGGGAAAGTTCACTTGCTCAGGGCAGAGCTAAATTCACAACCAATAATAATGAGTTTGGCCAACGCTAGAGTATTAAAACTAAGTTACATACATATGAAAATAACTCACTTATGAAGGAAGTGGTGAAACAATACTGTGAGACATGCCACTTCTAGGTTTGGGCACCTTGCCTATCACATGGGTAATGGGGTGATCTACACACAAAGCCTGTGCAAGGGTGCGTATAGTCACTTATTTGAGACTAAAACACTTCTAGTCCCAAATAAGTGAGTTACAACTGACTTTGTTATTTCAGTCTAAGTCTGGGCATAGACTACCCCTAAGAGCACCTTCACCATGACCTCCAAGCACAATGGCTCATTGCCTTGCCCCCCCCCCATTCAGAGAAGGTGTTAAAGGGGGGTGAGTATGGGGAGGACTAATGCCAGCCAATCTGGACTCCTTGTGTTCCTTTCCCAACCAACACTGCACTTTCCCTGCTGATAGGCTCCTGGACTTCTACGTATCGGGGGAGTTTCTGTTTTGACTCCATAGAGACCTGTAAGTGCACACAAATAAACTTTCCCTTTTACTCCCAAAGAGAAAACAAAGTTCACAGATAAAAAAATGTCTGTCAAAGCAGCTGAACTGTACGGTGCCAGAGAGCAGCTCCAAGCACGATCTCTGGCTCCATATTTCCACGGCGCTATATAAATGAGGTGCCTTCAGAGCAATGATCACCAGCTCCTTCCAAAGATCCAGGGACTACTGCCAGGACTGCAGATTGATGGGGCAGCTATAAACAGTCATTTCTGCATGTGTGATATTCAGTACTGCTGGGTCACTCTAACTAAGGTGCTTAAGAACCACCAGGCTGTGGTAGGCCAGACTCTAACTACCCGCACAAAATCTTAGTTAACCCCCCCTGAGTTCAGCTAAATATTAGGGATGCGGCCTTAGACATTACAGGAGTATCAGCCATTTCAACCATCCCAATTGCAGATTCTAGCACGGATACTTTCCTAGAAACCACAGTGACAGGCACAGAAAAGATGGGATGGCAGCATGAAGACGGAACAGGGCGGTAGAAGAATTCTATTGGGTTACTTTTCTAATCCATGCTGTAATTCCCAGGATAGACTATCACTTGCACCACTGATTCGTTCACCAAGTCCAGATTCCATGTGAAAGTACTACAGGTGTGGAAGAGAGAAATGATGGTTGAGAACTTGCCTGGTCTACACAGGGAGGTGGTGCACAGCAAGCCAGGGTCTGAATCTACAGTGCACTAGCTTGCCATGTGGGACCTCCCATAACAGGAGCACTAACAATGTGCACTAGGGAACTTTTAGTGCACAGTTCCAGAAGCCACCCGGCAAATTGGTGCATGTAGGCTTCCATTGTGGCTTGGTGAGCACGAACTCACCAAATAGATGCACCCTACACTGGAAGTCATATTGCCTGCAACTCAAAACCGGATGAGCAATGCTCCCATAGTGCCAACCCCACTGGGGATCCTTCTGTGCACACACACAAGCCGGCAGAGGAGAACCTTCCTTCTCAACGCCAAGTCCCTAGTTCACTCTCTTGAGAAAAATACATTTTCTATCCCCTCCACGCTCCACAGTTTTAGCTTCATCACCGCTAAGGGCACGATACAACTGCCCATTTATAAAACAATATCTACTGCAGAAAGAGGGTGGGAAATTGGAATGGAATCGACTCTGAACAAAGTCTGGGACAACTTAATACATATTGCAAAATGAACCATCAACTAACATACAAGAGTTAGCGCCCCAGCAGTCTGGCGGGTGTGAATGATGAAGGTAATGTGGAAGTGAGTAGGACTTGGACCTCTCTTTACATATGGCACTGAGCTCTGGCATCCCTTTGGCACTTTCGCCATGCTGATTTTCTGTGCTGCTCCCAGAAAAAGGTTCATTTATCTAACTTGCGAAAGAAGGAAAGTGCTTTACCATTTTGCAGAGGGTCATCTGATAACCTTGTCAGGCTTAATTAGATCATAATCAAATTGCTCCCTGGACCGCAGGGGATGCAATCAATCGCCTGCAAACACTACTGACATACCCTGCAGACATGAAAGCCTGGCACTCACAAATTTATGAAAAATGTACAGGATTGAGAGGATTCATCTTCATTTAGTAAGAAAAGATTTTCTTGGCTTATGAGACAGCAAATGAGAGAGAGGGGTTTTAAGCTACAATGAATCATCTTGACTGTGTGGGTGGGGACAGTACCTCTGCTGCTGAAGAAGGGGAAGGATAAGCCTTTTGGGGATGATGATGTAGTGTCCTGGAAATTCAGGGCTGTTTCACTTTCTTGCTGATCTGTTGCAAGGAAAAGACTTTGGTGAAGATTGTGTAGCTCAGTTCTGGAGACAAAGTATCTTCTACAAGGCCTGGTGGAGAGGAGATTGGCTTTTTAAATCACCTCTCCTGCAATAGCTACTGATTTCCTGCTGTTGCCTTCTGCCTGTTCTTTCCAATGTAGAGCTCCATTCAAACTCTCTAACAATGGGATTTTTCTCTTTTTGGGATCCTTTGTGGCTGCAGAGATCCAACTAACCCAGAGTCTGATATCTAAGGGCAGGGGGCAAGGGAAATCATTGACTATTGCTTCAGTGCTACTTTTGGTGGCATTGAATCTTAGCAATGATCTGGCAATGCAGAATCTGTCACCAATTGTTCTGTGAATGTTTTTGGGTACAGTCAGAACACTCACCACATACAGCACCAAATTCCACCTCAATGACTATGCCACTCTTATGTAGTCTGTGGGCCCACAGCAAAATATATCTAGTAACAGGAAGTGAGTCTATGGGACCAACGCATGTTACAAAAGACTGTTAGAAGCTTGGTTTATGCAAGCCTATAACATAGATCTGTAACAATTACATTGAGGTTATGTCTCATCCACCCAGCTACAACGAGCCTGTGTTGGCACCACTATCGGCCCACGATTGTGTTATATCTAGTGCTGCGTAAAAAAATTCTAAGTTGTTGTTGCAAAGGGTTTGAAGAAAGTCTTTTTTCCCCAAAAACTTGTGTCTCACTTTCTGAAAGCCTGGCTTTTGGTCAACGGAAACATTTTAAAATGCAATCTTGATCAAAACATTGGATTTTCCACTAAAAATGAAAAATTTCCATAATTTCTTTTTATGTTTTTTTTTAAAAAATCGGCCGTTCCTATGAAGAAAAACCAAACCAAATCTTCGAAAACTTTCCATCGCTTCTTATTAGAACAGTTGCTTGACAAATCACGTGTTCCTGTGTAGATGGGTCCTATGCTAAATTACAGCCTGATTCTTACAAAGTTCTCAAACACTGCATGCCCATTCTAACAGTGCTGGAACCTTTAAAGAAATACTTCACAGAATCAGAGTATTGTTTTATGAAGCTGATGAATCCGGAAAGATTGGCAGGGAATCTGTTTCTTATGGTGGAGTATTTCTTACTAGCAGGTGGGTTTGTCTAAAAAAAAAAAAATACACACACACACACACACACACACAGGGAATGGTATGTAAAAAAGACACAGTCAGCCATATATTTAATATATTCAAACTATTGTAATTTTTAGGGAGGATAAGCTGCATTTATCATACATGAAGCAGTTGAATCCCCGCTGTCAGTGCAAAACTTCACCTTTACCATTTTGGAAGTTCCTCTTTTCATAAGAGCGTGCTTTTTTTGGTCTCAATTACAGTATCAGTGCAACGGCTTCTTCCCGGTAACTCTCAGCATAAGAGGTACTCACTGTGTGATATGCCATTCTTATACCCTCTAATATTATGACACATCTGTGGCCAGCTAGGAATTCACCAGGTCATTCCACACATGGCCTCTTGTAACAGCACAGTGGCATGGGGCATAGATTTCAGATTCTCTTACTTCAAACACACAGTCCCTCATTACTTGAGCAAAAGGGCCTAACGTATTTGTGCTCTTATTCCTGCAGAGTGATAATGTCTGCTGAATAATAGCTGAGTTAGCATTACTGATAGATGTCCAAAGAGCTGTTCATGTCAGGTTCCTTTCAAAAGACTGGGGCAGGTTCTCCTCTCCTAGCACTACTGGAGTAAACAGAGCTACGGCAGCCCTACATAAACATTGACTATTGTGTCATTTTTTGTAAATAGGGAAAGATTTGAATGCAAGTCAATTAGATGCCGTTGTCTATCTTTGAGTATACAACCTGATTTGCTTACTGTCCTTCAGCTGTTGTGAATTTCTATCAATAGGAATTTATGATAAATAAACAAGTTGCTGAAGTTAATACTTGACATTGCTACAAAGAATTAAAGCGGATATAAAATGCTAACAGTTAGCAGTTTACAAGTGTGAATGAAAATAGTATTTGCCAGCCAATTTCCTCAAGCAACTGAGATAAGCTTTATTAATTTTTAAACAATTGGGTCACTGCACGGTTAGAGCCATTTTATAGGATTTGGGCTCAAATACAACTGGAGTCAGCAGTAAGGCGGAGAGCCTTGTAACAGTCACAGGTGAGCTGTGTTTCTAAGTCCCCTGTGCATCATGTCCCAAGTGTTCAATTTTCACCCCTCAAAAGGTGGAATGAATAATGGATTTTATTCTTGCTTGGGTTCTTATTCTGCTCTGTCATGTTGTCTGTTATCTCTCCATAGAGAGCTTACCTACAGAATGATTCTCTTCAGCTCCTTAAAAATAGCCAGGGTGAAGATTCCTGCCCTAAGAACTGATTCACAACAGATTGTTTTTTATTGTTGTTGTCATCTTAGGCCTAGTCTTCAGTAGAATATTATGTCAGCATAACTACAGAGTACAGGGGAGTGAAAAATCCACAGCTCTGAGCGGTATAGTTAAACCTAAAGGGCACCGGAAATCAATCTAAATTACGCAATTTCAGCACATGAATAATATAGCTGAAGTTGACATACTTCGCCTACTTGCCACAGTGTATTCACTGCGGTGTGTCGACAGAATCTCTCCCAATGATTCCCCCTGCGTTTCTTGTTGGTGGAGTAAACAAGATAACTCGACTCCCACTGGATCGATCACTGCACATCAATCCAGCCAGTAGTGTAGACAAACCTTAAGTCCTCATGTAGACAGAGCTAGTATAATACCAACAGATGCCAGTCATCGGTGGGCGGGATCAAACCGGAGACCTCTGGTGCTAAAGACATGCGCCCCTACTGCATGAGCTAAAAGCCATATAGCTCTTAGCTAAGGCTATGGAGCAGAGTCATTAATCTCTCTCTAAGTGGCCTCGGAGCCACTCGATGGGAGAGAACACCACACCCAGGAGGTGTGTAGGTTACACTAGGTCAATGGAAGAGTTCTTCCATTGACCTAGTGTACGCACTAGGGGAGGTGGATTACCTATGCTGACAGGAGAACCATTCCTGTTGGTGTGGAGACCATCTACACTGACGTACAACACTGAAGTGGCTCAGCTGTGTTGCTGTAGCATTTCAAGTGTAGACCAGCCCTCAGTGCCAAGGGTCTGATCTAGTGGTTCAATCATTGGGAATATTCTCATTGACTTGAAATGGATGCTGGATTAAGATCTCAGAGCAAGACCCCCAGAAGGTCCTAGGGAACGGATCTCACTTTCCCAAACTGTTGGGCCGCTGGTGCAAAAGCTTTCCCTAAATATAGGGAGGGACTGCTACCACCTCCAGCCCTCTGACCGCTATGGGAGTGAGCAATTACTGGGCCTCCTTGAATGACTTTGAGAATGTGAAAACTTGTGATGCTGCTTACTTGTACTGTAGATATAAACAGTCAGACTCATAACATAGAAACAAGCAATGGCAGTTATCCCAGACCTATTAGCTGTGCCTGAATATAATGTACTAGAGGCTTCCTTGATCCACTGGAATTTATACGACCATTAATGGGGATTGTAAATTGCTGTCAGTCTGGATAACTCAATCCATTGGTTTTTTTCCAGAGAGGATGGGGGTGAGACAGAGCGGATGGAGGAAGAGGGGGAGGCACCCCATATTGGTTAAAGATCATGTCAGGAGGAGTCGTACAACAGCATTGAGGCTCTGTTGTCTACTGGCACATAACAGATAATAAAAACCAAGTTTTAATTTAACATATAAGGATATCATGTCAAAATAAAATGGTTTAGCAGATGCCTCAGGGACAAGCAGGGAATATAAAAAAGTCATTGCCCATGCAGCGAGGATCAGCTACACGTAATAAAGATATATTAATGGTATATTTCTTAAGAGAAATTCTAATACTTGGGGGTTTTATGAGAAATCAGAGTTTAAAATATTAAAAGCAACAATTTTATGATTGAAGGAAAAAAGTGTTCAGATTAAGGTGACATGGGAAAAAAGCATGCAAAAAGCAAAGGGTTATTAATTGGCCCCCTGATAGCAGAGAGAAAGGAGGGGGTACCCTTTGTGTGTGTGAACTTGGATGGCTTGAAACAAGCCCCCAGTGTGAACCCTTCACTTTATTCTCTTCTGCATTGAAGCCCAGGCAATTTTTTTGAATGGGAACCGGATCAGGCCCCACAGGCAGGTTGCTGGAGATGAATGAAAAATAACTTACGTTTCATTGAAAAACAACAGTGAAGCAAAGCTACTTAGACAGACACATGTGCCAAAAGGCAAAAATAAAATAAATGAGGGAAATAATGCTGAACCATTGAAGGAAAAGGCAATTACTTTGGGGAGTGAGTCAGGCTGGAGAAGATTCCCTTCTGATTTTCTGCTTGGAATGTGGATGCTTTGCAGATAAATGGCACAAGCTTTTGTAATATCTAATTTAGGAATCAAATCTAGCCAGAGCTGCTGCCAATGAAAAGGCTCTTCGCTCCTGCATGATCCTTATTAGATCATTTGTTTTTAATAAATCCCCATGTGTTACCTTCACTAATGAAGTCAATGGGAATTTGGCTTGTGTCGGGAGGGTAGATACTGGCCTTACGAAGATGCCTTAAAGAAATGGAGTGCATGCTACCGAAGCATCTTTGCAGCGTTAACAGTCTTAAGAAATATACTCGAATACCATGGAATATGAAGAGGAGTCACTTGGGTTTCGGCAACCTTGAGTTCATTTTCATAAGTGTAGAGAAATATTTTGAACCCGAGTTGCTAAAATCAAAACTCAACTCCCTGTTCTCTCATTTCTTTGTCAATGGCTGGAAGGACTAACCCGGCATTTCCCCTCTTATTGAGTGCCGTGGTGGTGTGAAACGGCTCAGATCTCAGGGGTTCAGTTTCCTAAGGTGCTGTGGACATGGAATGAATGCTGTCACCCTGGAATTTTACAGCCTGGCCTCCAGTAGGCAGATAGAGAGCTGTGGGCTCAGCATGGCTTAGTGGCCAGGGAACTGGGGCACGGTTCCAGCTTTGCTGCTAACCGGCAGTTCGACCATAGACAGTTACATCACTCCTGTGCCCATTTCCCTTCCCACATTTTTTCAGTGCTGTCAGTTTAGATCATAAGCTCTTCGATGTGTCTGACTAACTTGATGTGGTCCCAGATAATAGTTTTCCCTCCTGCAATAAGAGGATGTTGACTCAATTTCTCATTCCGCATCTAAACGCCAGAGAAGGAGCGATTGGGTTGCAGAATGATCAGCTCCTAGAGGAAGATGAAGCTCTTGTGGAGATGGGGCCTCACTTCCTTACAGCCCAAGATTTTCCATTGCCAGCTTTGGAGGGGCAGCTTTATAGGCAGTTCCCCAGCTCCAGGCAGTGGACATGCAGACACAGGGCAACATTGGCCACCCATGTTAGATTTGGAGAACAGGGCAAAATGGAGCACAGCTAATGGCCAGCAATCATTCCACCTACTGGGTTTAAAGTTACCACTCAAGAGCAACAAGGATTAAAATGTCACCTTGTTCAAAACTTGAACCTGTTGCTTTTTGATCGTCTTGATATTTGAAAAAAAGATAACTAATTTGCAGTGGTGTGGATACTATCAATATTAATACAGAATAGTGCATATTATAAATATTAATGATGCATGAATATTAATCCTCAACCTCTGAATTCCTTCTCTGACTCCTAGCACTCTTCACGAAGCAGTCCAGTTGGGCTTTTGTTAGGAAATATTAGGAAATTCCTCCCTCCTTGGATTCAAGACCTTATGCTCAGGGCAGGACCAGCAATTAGCCTCAGAGTAATTTGGCATTCGTAAGCAACATTGCCCATCATATTCCTAATATTACAAATTTCCTTTAAGTTAAAAAAGAAATAGGTTGCCCGTTCAATTGGCATAGTGATCATATAATGCTATCGTATGTCAATGACATCTTTAGATGGTTGAAATCAGTCTGTGGATTAAGATGACATGATTTTTACCAGTGCTTTTTAAAGTATTTGTCATGATCAGAATGCCCAGAGTCTTGTGTGGTCCATTATATTTTATACTGGGTTCCCAAACATTCGTGGTTAAATAAACCATGATAACACTTCATAAACATTTTTCTAACATGCAGAATGTTTGACATGAATTTCAGCTATTTGAAAACTAATAAACAATTGTCAATTGGACTCTGGAGACTAAGCAGAAGCTGCGCTGTTTTTATGGAACATCAAAGGCATAATTAATATCTCCTTTAAAAAAAACCCAGTCGTTTGTACTTCTACATATGCGAGCCTCTGTCAGAGCCGGGGCAACGAGCACTGGGGCGGTGTGTTATTGTCTGACATGTTCAGGGCTTTGTGAAGCAGGCTATTGAGTGAGAAATATGAGGAGTTACACTTCATATGATCAGACTGCACTTAAGAAATCGCCTGGTACTTGAAAGAGACGAGTGAACTACAGACTCCTGCCCTACTAGCTGTTAATGCACTTTTCTCACAGGCGGCAAGGCTCAGTTCTGTCTCCCAGGTACCACATGGCACACACTGAAGCCTTTTACAAATACCGTCAGAGTGTCTGCATGGTCTGTCCCTACCTCTGCTTTGTGGGCCTGCCCCAGTTCCCACTGCAGTTAGTAAGTAGAGGTTTGAACCCTCTGATCAAGCCATCGAACATAGGATACATTTACAGATCATTTTAGCTGTTCCGAGTGGATGGATTTACAGCTGCTCCTTTGGCCCAGCTATTGACCCTGGTGGGCCCGCACTCTGAACGTTGTGCTTCCAAGGTGTGCGCAAATATTAACGCAATGGCAGCTGGGATGAGTAAGAAGAGTGCAATGTTAGGGTACTTTTGGAATACTTCCTCATCCAGGGGACCCTCTGCGACCCTTCAGGAGTCCCACCCGTTCTCTACTTCAGGAACTCCTCAGTGATCGTTCTGGGAGGCCCTCACAGGAAGGTCCGCTAGAGCAGCTCGCTGCATTCTGTTAGCGATTGTAAAAGAGTGGGGTATATCCGAGGTCCAGTTCTGAAGTCTGTATTGTTTTATGAGTTACACCAAGCCTGGACACACCCAAAGTCAGCCTGTTCTGCTGCATACAGACAGCTGCCTTGCCAAGGAAAGGTGTTTGACACCTCCTGAATGACTAATACTAATAGCCATCAAGACTGCAATCTGAAGCCATTGACTGAATGACTCAGCTACTGGCCCTCCCTCATGAAACAACCTGTTTTTTTTCCTGCACAGGAGCCTGCAGATGACTGAGGAATGGGACTTGAGCTTCCAGCGGAGCATGTAGCAAGCACTGTAGCCCAGAGGACAGCACCTACTTGAGAGTGGGGCTCTGCTTGGTCCATAGGTTCTGACCATTGTGGGGTGTAAGAAGAGACAGAGCAGGATGGACTCTGCCCGGCCTGAAATGCTGACAAACCTGACTTGCAAGAAGGGGTGGGCTCAGCCTCGGCTAGGGGGCATCTGAAAACTTGTTATTTTTCAAAGATCTGTAACTCTTGAGTGCTTTAAGAGTTTCTTTGGTTAAGAAATTCCTTTGCTAAGTCTGTGCTCTGTGCTTTCCTACCATATTGCCCCACTAGAAGCTTGGCGTGCCCCTAGCTTAGGTGGAGCATGTATAAGCAGCTATGTCGAGACTTTCCAAAACCAGTTGACTTGGGATCATGGGGGATCCAGCAGTTGGGTTCACTTGCAGCTGACCGGTGACTGTACAGGGGGGTACTGGACCAGGATGTAACAGATGTATCACCCTTGAGCAAGTTAAGGGAGCTCCCTCTTTCCTGCAAGGATTGCTGCATAATTTCCAAAAATGCAGAACATCTCTCACGGTTGCCTATGATCCCTTGAAAATCTGAAATCGGTTTCCTCCCTTGCCTGGCTGCATTGATTTGCTATTATTCAGTTAGTTCCTCATTCATGCTGGGCTGCTGCCAGTGAACTTTGAATCTCATTGAATCATTTGTTTAAAAAAAAAATCACAAGTGAAGAATTATAGGGACTTTGCAAACAAATCGATACCAATTCATTTAGATCAAATATTAGGCTAAACCGACCTCAACTCTGACCCTTTAAGCATCTGACAATGTTTTCTCTCAACCCCTAAGTCTTCCAAGTACTAACAAATTCATTGGAAGGAGGGAAGAATAAATAAGTAAAGTCCATTTACTCACTGGTGACAACAGAATTTCTGAAGCCTTCTCAATCCATTGCTAACTGCCCACACTTAGCAGCTGATCTTCCAATGATCAGTCACATCATTTATTCCTCTCCTCTCTAGTCATCCCCGATTACGATAACCTACAACCAGTCCTTCCAAGATGTAACCAAAGTACACACATTTGTGCCTGACTGCCTGTTGATTTTGAGAGCGGAGTCCACATCTTTGCAATACTATTCCTAACACAAGTGTTCATCTTAGTTTCCATCCAGGAGCACAGACATCCAAAAAGAGGTGAAGACAAATATGTTGTTTTTAATTACATAAAAATGCTATTTTTCTAGCAGTGATATACAGCAACCTAAGGGATTAATCCTTACAATTCCTTCTGGGAATCAGTTACTTACTTCTAAGAAGAAGTCTGAATATGTCCAAATAGGTCTCTCCACCCTCTAGTGGCTGGATCACAAGAGTATATTAGCCTTCAGTTAATTCCAGCAGACAGATTTGCTCCTTTAGCTTAATTAGTAAAGGCCTGTGCTTTGGAGTCCCAAATTCAAGCCCCATTGGCCACCCACCCAGAGGGTTGTTATATTCATTTCCCAGATAGGTGAACTAATGCACCAGGAGGTTGGGGTGTGTGCATGAACTTTCAAATATGTCGTCTCACTTTATAGATGCAGTTGGGTGGTGCTAAATTTGCACTTACGTTATTCTATGCCCCCATTTGTCACGAGGGCATGTAGCTGGACCTTGGCACCTCTGACTGCTAATCCACTCACATTAACCTCCACAATTCATTTTGGGAGTGCAAAAATTAAAATGTCCAGCCACCCAAAGGTAGCCTAGGCCTCAGGCCCTTGAAAACGTACAGGCCTTGCTCAAGAACACATTGAACCAACAGCATGGCTCGGCAGGGATACAGTTTAAGAGTCCCAGACTTCAGTTCTAACCACTAGATTATTGAGCTTGTGTGTCTCTTCTAAACATTCCAGAGTGGAGGAATAACCCTTTGAACATTCCCTGCTGGGTGGGAAGAGAAGACAGCTCACAAAAATATTTGTCTAGAAAGATACAGTCAGTGGAATATTTTTTGAGGCGTGCCCTGGGTTAAGAAAGAAGCAAACTTAAAAAAAATAACAGCTCATTTAGAGAGAGATAGTCTGTCTTCTTTAATCCATTGTCCATAGTGTTAAAGGCTTCCTTGCCCGAAAATTATAACTTCAGTTTAGGAAAGGCAGTTACCACTGATTAATATTGGTCTCCGCAAAGGAGGGAAGCTTCCGTAAGAACAAATCTATTATACGCACGCTCAGCTTTCCTTCACCAGGAAGGCTGTATAGAGACCAGATGAACGTTGTCCTGTATTTAGGGTGAGAGCTTTTAGTCTGGAAAGTAGAATGCCTGGGTAACCAAAAACCCCAACAAAAACAAAATCTTCCTCTGATTTATGAAACTACATCTATGGGAAACAGCCCGGGTCTCTGGGCCAAAGTGGGGCCATCCCTAAAGATTGGGGTGCCCTACGTAGCCCCTCTGCAGGGGGACCATCCGCAGGTCTCCGAGTGGGGGGGCATCCCAGGCCTCCGGGGGGTGGGAGGGCTGCACCCAAGGGCTTTGGGAGGCAGGAGCAGCCAGTGCAGGAAAGCAGCAGGGGTCAGACCTGACCCTGTACCCATGGGGCGGCGGGAAGTGGAGCAACCCAGCCCAGCCTGCTCAGCTCTGCTCTCCTGGCTTCCAGGCTTGGGGGAAGGATGGGGGGGAGTGGCGGGGAAGAACCACCCCCACCACTCACCAGCGGTGCAGCTGGGAGCTGGCCTAGCAGAGGAGGCTGGGGCCGGGTCACTCCACTTCCCACCACCTGGTGAGTGCAGGGCAGGCCCTACCCTGACCCCTGCTGCAGTTCCCAGGGACTCATAGCTCAGGGGACTGGGTTTGGGGGGGGGGGGGGGGGGGATTGAAGAAGCGGGGCTGGGGCTGAGGTGAAGCCAGCTTTCCTGGGCCCTGCTGTGTGCAGCCCATGAGGGGCCGGCTTAGCCGTTTGGGGGAAATCGGGCTGACCGCTAGAGCTGGATGCGACACACAGCTGCGTACAGCAGCAGGAAAATTGTGGTAATTTGGTTCCTCAAATTTCCTGGTGCCCTACGCAGCTGTGTAGTTTGCATATGGGTAGGGACGGCCCTTGCCAGATCTATTCGTAGCTCTCATTCCTCCCTCACAATACAAGAAACAAAAATTGGATCAGTTCTTAAAGCCTGGGTTGCCATTATATGGGCTCAATTTTCAGAGGTGCCAGGCTCCCAGAGACTTCAAGTGAAGCTGTGGCAACTCAGCACCACTGGGGAAAATAAAAATAAAAATCAGGCCCTCCAGAAATTGGACCAAGTCTTTATTGCCACTGGACCTTCATGGTGAAGGATATTTGCCATAACAGTTAAAGTACCAATCAATATGACCACAGTTATAAAGGGCAGAGAAGCATTAATCAGAGATTTATCGTGGTTTTATAGCACCCTTGCAGTCCTTACTCAGGCACAATTCCCAGTGAAATCATATGGGAGAACTTGTAGTCCAAGTTAACCTTGATACATTTCCCACTTCATGTGTACAGCGTTTTCTTCCTCCTCTCTTACAAATCCCTCTTTTAAAAGTCACTTCTCTCACAAACACAGATCTCCTCAGTGTGATTATCGCCTACCTGCCTGGTGTTTGGATTGTTCACTTGCTTTGTATGCGCACTCCCCGGGGGCGGACACGCACATGCAGATTCAACACTCAACGATGAAGTCTGGCCAAGCAATACTGTACCATTTACAAGGAGGTGTTTTGTTTGTATGGCTTATCTCACTGATCGCCTAGCTGCTGTGGCTGATGCAAAGATCCTTGTAAACCCCAAACAGGGGATTGATTTTGGATGTTATCTGTTGGAGCAGCACTGGCTTTTGCTAGCTGGCACTTTAAATTTTCCGTCTGTGCCAGAGTTGTCGTAACATTTTTGATAGCAGCAGCTATCAGTGTTCTCATGTCAGCTTACAGGCGGCCACAGGAGACTGGGCCGCTCCAAATATGGCACCACTTCTTACACCTTCTGTGTTGTTTTTTCCACTGCGTGACATGGCTCGGTGGCGTGGTAATAGCGCCCAGTGCCTCATTTTTCCCACTGGCAGGAAAAAGCCCGGGAGACAAAAGGAGCCAGTCTGGCTGATTTCGGCTGAGCCAGTCGCTGGGGTAGATAAGTAAACACTTGCGGCTCTGACATAAATTACTTTAGTCCTTGACAGCAGGACACTGACCAGGGTCGCCTGATAAGGAGGGAGAAAGCCTTGCATGTCTCTCAGTCCCACTCAGATATTTCACAATAAATGTCACTGGGAAAGAATAGACACTTCTGAAACCATCAGGCAGCTGGGTGTTCCTGTCACCTTGAAAAGAAGGGATGCATTGTCAGAGCTGTCTAAACAGGCAGGAACCAGCTGTTAATCAGCTCTGACATGCTTCTACGCAGACCTAGCGTGAATGGGGTGTTCCAAAAGTCAGCCGGACGGTGATTAAAAAGTTCCCCAACACACACCTGAAGAGCTTGTCATTGCAACACTGGAAGAGGCAGTATGGTCTAAGACTCTAGGTGACTGAGTGAGGAACTCCTGCCACTAGTTCCAACTCTACCACGGATTCTGAGGCCTTGGTCACTTAACTGCTCCATGCCTCAGTTTCCCCAAGAGTATTCTACTACTTACCCAGCTCACAAGGAGGACTGAGAAAGTTAATGAATTGTACATTAACTAACACGTGTAACATCTTTTCTTTGTTAGCGCTAAGTATTATCCTTAGCACAATTTAAAACAAACATTTATTTTAAAAGTTTGATTACCTGCTTCTGGCTTTCCTAACTGTGAATATAACTTTGAAAAGGCAAAGTGGATGTAACCAGTGTAGTGCTGTTTGTATGAGCTTGTAGACAGTCTAAAGATATGGCTCCTATAGGCACAAACTACCCCATTCTTTTCAGTGGGCTTGTTAACTCTGAACCCTAAAGATGGCAATGTATCAACATAGTTCACTACTGCACTGCTGTGCATGTTAGCAGGAACAACCAGATAATCTGAGGGCATCATATGACAAAGAGGAGGGTTCAGCAGATTTTGAAGGAGGAGGGAGAAAGTATGACAGTGAATGGGATATGTATGTGAGGGAATCACTAAAATGGAAGAGGCTTGTGGTAGGAGGAAGCCATGGAATTCATACAGATATAAAGTTGTGACCCATCAGCATGAATTCTTAAACTACTGCTTTGCCACGCCACTGCTACTCTAGCCTACAGAACCTCCCATCTCCGTGGTGTTGCCACCTAGGGTCCATCTACAATAGACAAAAGTTGTGACTGGTTTCTAGCCTACTCAAGCTATCTTGAATCAACTTAGTGTGGATAACATTAGAAGTGAAGACAGCGGCACATAGACTTCAGTGTAGGTAATACCAGCCTACCATGGACCCGAGTACAGTTTGCTATCTTGCACTGCTATCTTCACTGCTATTGTTCCCCGGCCTGGCTGGATTCAAACTAGACTGGTTAGGGTAGCCCATGGACAGCTCTTGCTGTAAAGATTGTCTCTAAAACGCCTTGCTTCTTACCTGTTATGCTGTGGAAGTGACACAGCATCTTTGCTGGAGCAGATGTGTAGCTGCTGCATGTAACCCAGGCGTAACTTCATGTGTCCTCCCCTCCTGCTACAAAAAATCCAGAATATGTGTCTCCTTCCTCTGAAGTGTCGGAGATGGCCACAGCTGGATGGGACATTGGGGGGGTGGGGTGGCACTGAGCATTCTCTGACATGCAGGCTAGTTCTTGCTCACAGGATCACCATATGGGGGTCAGGCAGGAACTCCCCCTCAGGTCAGACTGACAGTGACCTGGGGGTGGGGTGGGGAGGGAGAACAGGGGTGTCACCTTCTTCTGCAGCATGTGGGTGAGGAACACTTGCCAGGATTATCTGGGTTCATCTCATTTAATCATTTCTCTGCCTTCGTGGGGGCTTCAGGAAGTCCCCGCTATTTCCTCTCTGTGGCACACCATAGTCTAGTCTCTTGTGGGCTGTAATACTTTGGTCTGATTTCAGTTGTTGGCTTTAGTGTGCAGATGCTAGGTGTTGGTAGTGGTCTGTGATATACATGGAGGTGAAGGTAGAGGACCTGGTGGTCCCTTCTGGCTTTAAACTCTGACCCGATGTCTGGGTCTCATCGTGATCTGTAGTTCTCCGTTACATTCATTTAGATCTCAGTCCTTTGTTCCTTAGGAAACCACCACACATGTAGGTGGAAGATGTCCAGCTAATTTTGGATGCTCACTGCCAGGGACCTTTTCTACCTTCGCTGGTTTCTAATCTTTAAATAGGTATTTTTGGTGCAATATCTGCACACTGGCCAACTCTTCTCATGCCATACCAGGATGTCTGAACCTCCTCCATAAATACAGAATTAAAACCCCACTCTTTAAATCAGACCAGTACTCGGTCTCCTCGTTTACTCTTGGTCTTCAGCAGTTTGCTTTCACTTTGTCCATTTAAAATATATTTGGTGAACTCTTTCTTAGTTGAAATACTCCCTCCAGTCTGAGGTTCATTATTTGATTTTGCTCCTTTATTTTTCCTTTTAATATTATTCTGTTTTTTCAAAAAACAAACAGATTTCCCAACCCACTGTCCGCCCCCCGGGATTGTTTATATTTTTGACAAGCCTTCTGTTTAGTGCCTATTATACCCTTGACCTCCTCTAACTACAATGGTCTGTGTTACTCTTGTCACTGCTGTGACTTAACTGGGATTTAATTCAATTTTAATCTCTCAAACTGTTTATTAAACCATCTCCCAATTTATCTGCAGTAGATTTCCTATACATTATAAAATTTCAATCAAAATTCCTTTGGGCGCTTTGCATTCCCCTCTTCCGATTGCTAAATCCTATTTGCTCTCAACTTGAACCTCACTTGGCTCATTTCCCAGGTTTAGGTTCCAAATAGCTTAAGATATAGGCTGCTCGGTACACTGCAGAAACAGTGCCGCACAATCTTTAGAAGCGGGTGTGTATTGGCATCACAAGCAAAATGTAAGACATTGAAATTGCCTTGATCAATTGTTTGGCTCTGCTTCTATGGAAGATATTCCATTAAGTTCCCTGCTTTTCACTATGAAGTCTGCCTTGTGTTGCTTTATATCAATCACAGGAAAAGATCATCACAGGGTAGTGCAATCTGGTTCCCTACAGTATATTTTCTCGGATTCAGTCCATTCTACTTTTAAACTTTGTCTGGGAAATGTGCTCTTCTAGGGTGGCCAGATGGACTCTCCCGATTTTATAGAGAGAGTCCCGATATTCAGGGCTTTATATAGAGACCTGTTGCTCCCCATTCCCTGTCCAGATTTTTCACACTTGCTGTCCGGTCACCCTATGCTCTTCCCTTTTAGAGATTCTTCCCTATTGGACTTCTAGAAAGGTTTGCCTGCTATTTAGCCTAGGTTTTCTTTTAGCTTCATCCCACAACCACTAGTTCAAGCCCTTCATATGCTAAATAATTCCTCTTCCATCTTGGCGTTTATATTCAACTATCGGTGTACACTTTTCATGTTCCAACTCATTTGTCCCTTAGCAGAGTTGCACGCTGCTCCCTTAATCATTCCCATAAAACTATCCTTTCACTCCCATTTTTGTTGCTCTTCCTTGGACAAACTACAAGGAGTTCAGATCAGTGGTTCTCATGCTACAACTCCTGGATCCATTCATGATGGTCCACAGACAGAAGCATTGTGAGCACCATGCAGTAGGAAGTTGTACAGAAAGGGTTGTGGATAGGAGGGATTTTATTCTTTTGGTTAGTTTGTAACAAGCTGACTATTCAGTGAGGAAAGTCTTTCCAGTATAAGACATTCAGACCTGTCAACAACCCTGCTGGCCTGAATCTCCATTGCCCTGCACTTTGTGTTGTCACTTATCTCAGACCCACTCTGAGGGATGGTGTTACCAAAGCAGAATTGTAGCATTCTGCACCAGAATTGTAGCATCTGCCCTGGTGTAAGTGACAGCACAAAGTGCAGGGAAGTGGAGAATCAAGCCCTACATATATGCCTTTAGATTCCTATTTAACAGGTTCTCCATGGAGGACGATGGAACAGGCACTGGAGGGAGGTTACGGAAACTTTCGTTGGAGTTTTTCAAAAGTTGGATAGCCATCTATCTTGAATGGTTTAGACAGAACCAATCCTACATCTAAGCAGGGGGGTAGGCTAGGCTAGGTGACCCTTGCAGTCCCTTCTAACTCTATGGTTCTATGACTAGCTGTCAGGTATATATTTAGCTCATATTCTCTTAAGTCTTCTTGTTCTATCCTTGTTCCTCACTCTGACAACATCCTTCTTTCATTTACAGTAAACCCTCGATTTAACGGACCCCGATTTAACGGACTTCGGATGCAACGGACAAAATTTCCGATGCATCCGAAATCCGTTATTGGGGGCTGCCGGCTCCCGCCCCAGGGAGCCAGCTGGGTTGACAGCTCCCGCCCGGCTCCCCGCAGCGGGGACCCCTGCGGGAGCTGTCAACCCCCCCCCCCCGCCCCCCCCCCCGGCTCCCCACAACGGGGAGCCGGGCGGGTGGGCTGACAGCTCCCGCCCGGCTCCCCTCTGCGGGGAGCCCGGCTCCCCGCAATGGGGAGCTGGGCGGGGGGGGGCATTTGAGAGCCCCCGCTCGGCTCCCCGCAGCGGGAAGCCGGGCGGGGGGGTTTGACAGCTCCCGCCGGGCTTCACGCTGTGGGGAGCCGAGCGGGAGCTGTCAACCCCCCCGCCTGGCTCCCCACAGCGGGGAGCCGGGCGGGGGGAGGGGGTGGGCTGGGCTGACTCACTGCTCCATATAACGGACTAATTCGGGTGGGGGGGGTGTCCATTGTCACCCGAAAGTCCGTTATTTAATAATTTTTAAAAATTATTAAATAACGGACTTTCGGTTTTAACGGACACCCCCTCGCCCGAATTAGTCCGTTATATCGAGGTTTCACTGTACTCTCAGGTCTATAAAATAATCATAATGTATCCCAATACCACAACTGAGCAAGATTCTCCAGCTAGGAACAGTCTGAGTAAACTTTGGACAACAACACTGCATTCCACTCAGAGCATGTAGAAAATCCCTTTTACGGCATCTGTGTGTGTATAAACTAGGGATTAATGCAGTGTTGCCAAGACCTGTAATTTTTATTATGACTCTCACAATCTTTGCTGTTGACCTGTTTATTTGTCCCAGTTCCTGAAGTCATGTTATTGTGAGGGATCCTTGCTTTTATTGTTATTAAATATAGTAAGATTATAACCCCCATGGTTGCAGAGAAAAGCTTGAAAACTTTTTAATTTCATAATTGTCAGGGCAGCCCCAAGACATTTTTGGGACCCAACTCATCTGACTTGAGGCTGGTTGGCAATGCTGCACTATGTGAGGATCTAAATGGTTAGGCTTGATTGAAGCGGTTACCTGACATTAGCAATACTATTTCCCCTCCCCCTCAAGAGTGATGAGGAGCCTTAAAACTTGCCCTAGAAGATGGGGTACAGCAAGCTGCTTATGCTAGCTGTATATTTTTATTATTAAGGTTTACATTTCAGGAGTTTGAGGGGCCTCAGGCAGGTCAGTGTCTCAACTGTGCTAGGCACTGTACAGACCACATGGTAGGCGACATGATTCCAGATCTGAATCTGTTTCATGAATAACCCTCCTCCCCCACCCCAAGAAAGTTCAAATCCAGCTCCAAACTTGGTGATGCAGGATGAAGTTCTCAGAGGACCCGAAGTTTCACTTTCATAAGTGACATAGGCGCTTAAGTCATGAAGGTGCTTTTAACATTTCCCCTTCAGCATTATTTCTAATTTGTATTTAAGTTAGCTGGGGAATAGGCAAGCCAATGATTGGGATAGTACAACCATTTGTAAGAAAACAGTCACAGCTCAAATACAGTTTCCTCAAAGAGGATCAGCTTAAAAGTTCCTCAGTCAACGGGAGAGGATGAAAGATCCCCAGACAGCCCTTATCCGGGAGGCATTTCAATGGAAAATGGGTGTTCGAGTCACAATGGCTGATAGACTTTCCTCTGGCTAGACATGGAGTCTTTAAATAAAAAACTATCCAAGAGTGTGGGATCGTTAAACACCTCCAGATTCCTCCCCTGCTGCCAGCGGCATCAGCAACCTCCCTTTCTCATGGCGTCTCCAGAGTCCACTTTGAAACCCTCCCGATTTATCACAGCTGAGAGAGATCCTGCTGAGACCACTGGAGCCTGCTGGTTGTCAACAGGGCACCTTATCTTCCAAAAACATTTACTTAACCCTTTGTCTTATACAGCCCATGGAACAATGGAAGTGGAGGCTGTGGAATAACAGTACCTCACTGAATGGGTGCCTCTTGCAAACTATACATTACATGTGCTGTGTGCGGATTGCTAGCATCTGAGTGTTCCTAGGGATTACTCATTTTGGGTCATTTAATTGTCTTTCTGGGCAGTGACCACTGTTCCCTGGTGAGGCAAGACAATGGCAGAGAGCGGGGCACTACAGACTGGAGAAAGGAAAACATACAGGCTGCAGACAGACACTTAGCAGCACAGTTCTGTCTTCAGGACTCCCTAGTTAGAAAAGCTGCGTGGGCAAGTTGCTGTATGGATTTGGATATTAAATCGGCATTTTGTCAGTGGGCCAAAATGTCTGTTCTACCCCCACACTATAATATGTTACATTGTCTAATGTTAAAATCACACTCTATTAGTCTCTAAATTCATGGGAAAGGTCATCTGTGCTACAGCCAACTCTTTGACGACCTGTTAAAAAGAACAAGCCTGTTAAAAACATTTGCTCTACCGGATCCAGATATTGTGTGTGTGTGTGTGTACATGGTCACCTGAAAAAGGAATAAAGTGCATCAGAAAATAATGCAACTGAACAGCTCTCTACTATAGGAATACGAGACCAGATCCTCAGCTGCAGTAGCTCTACAGAAACCATGCCGGTTTACACAAGCTGAATTGGACCTGTGCCGTTTATGTTACACACAAAGCGTTTAAACTACTTTCTATATTTATTACCATGGAAATTGGAGATTTGTAATATGAAGACCTCTCCTGTGTTCCATTTCAGAGTAGCAGAAGCTTCTTAAAAGGAACAAGGCCTTTGAAAGAAATACATTTTGATGCAACAAGATGATCAGTTTCACAGGTTTCTAATGAATAATTGGTCTGTAGCTACACAGCTGTTCTGAAGTCAGAGTCTGAACTCTTGACCTTTACTTGACAGGGATGGGACCACTTTGCCTGCCATACTTTACAGTAGCATCCTGCTACCTTAGCCACCCACCTTTAAAGAATAAAATAGTAGAATGATCATTCAGCTTCACGTTGCCAGAGAGGACTCTCAGGTTACCACATCCTGGGTTGGTTCACTGAAGTGTTCAACGCCCTCAGCTCCCACTGGCTCAGAAGACACGGAGCTCCTGGAAGGAGCAGGCACTCAGTTATAAAACAAAAGCATGGCTTGAAGACCAGTGAGGTAAATATGAGTGTACTGATTTCAACAGACTTGGGATCAGGGCACAAGATATTTCAGATTGTCCAAGAAGATTATTGTACCTTTAGACATTGAAGCAAGAGAGGTCTCTGGAGCCAACATGTTTGTCAGCAATACTAGCCTTATTTATTATTAGAGCAGGTAACCATTTGAAAAATCAGAGACACACCAACGATTACTTTACACATTTAATAGGTTGTTTGAAAAAACCACTTCCCTGAGTGACAAATGGTAGTGTGCACAGAGACTGACATAGCTACCGCCGTTCTTTGGAAGTGCTTTAATTATGTTGCTGGGAGAGCTCCCTGCCATTGGCATAGAGCGACTACACAAGAGATCTTACAGCGGCGCAGCTGCATTAGTATCGCTATGCCACTGTAAAGTCTCTAATGTAGACGTAGCTGGATTCTGGAGAGCCGCATACCGACTCTACCCACTGGTTCAGAGTCCAACTCTGCTAGGTTCTACCCAGATAAATCCAAGATACTTGTAGCCAGTTTGGCTGAAACTCATTTTAAGGGAGTGGCTCTTATCCTCTTTCTAGGGAGGGGTCTGCTGTACATCCTGACCTCAAGCCTAACTCTGTAGTCACTTGACATACAGAACTCCCACTGAAATCAGGGTATGGCACCATGGAATTGGAGACAACGAAAAGTAGAGCTCATCTGTGCAGGAGACTCTGCTTTCTCAGGCTTCAGTCCAAGAGCATGGAACAGACTCACAAAAACTCAGCCCAAACCTCACCCTCTTCTGCACCAAGTGCAAGGTGCACTTTGACCTCCCTTCACTACTATAGGGCTAGCAGCATGTACATCGAAAAGGAAGAACACTGCATTGCACACACAGCTTGCCTCGGGGAGACAATGAGTCACACATAGCAGTTGTTAATCAGTCACTTAGTACACTTCTGGAACGTTCTCAGATACTACAGTGAAGAAGGCAGCATAAGAGCCAGAATAGAAGAGTCCCAGGTGCCTATAGCTGAGCAGTTCTTTAATCAGCGTAGGCAAGTCTTGTATATGATTTGTGTCCAATTTAACTAAGAGCTCAATGTGTGACAGGCCTCAATGTAATGATGCAGCAGGAATAGCCAAAGAAAAGCTGAATATGACTGAGTTACTGTCAGATGCATTTGCACAGCAACTCATTAATAATCTAAATCCTATGTTCTGTTTTGCCATTAGATTGGAAATATAATGGACAAATGGCAACATGTTTGAATTCCTAAATCGATGCAAATGCTTTGGATTCACCATTGTAATACTGTGACTACATGTGGCTGGGATTTTACATTTTTTATCTACCAAATATGCATTCCCGTGTCTTAACACAGCACTCCATGTTCTCCAGAGGATGACAACCTCAGGGAACTTGGAATCAAGTCAATAATTAACTAAGAGCCTCTTCCATTACAGAGATATAAATTAGAGAGCGGATTCTTTCCTCTGTTTAATTCCAACCCATATTGCTAATGTCTTTGAAGTGGTTTAATTAACCTGCCATGCTGTCCTTGATGATCAATATGCTTTCTAATTCTTCAGCTATATCTTCCATAGGCTATGAAATATGTGTTAAACAAGTGGTAATCTTCCTCCTCCTAAGGCGGCCTTCCCACCCTCTTTTGGGGGAAACCATCCAGAGCCTGGGGAAATAGGAAGCTAGAGAAGAGTGTGCCATCAGTCTACTTTGGAGATCCACATTTCCAGCTTCTTTGTTAGAGGTCATACAAAAAGGGGTCCTTAGCCTTCCCCCCATATTGTGCACACAGGCCTAGACTGGGCAAAATCTGGCCTGGAGCTAGTTATCAGAACGTCTGGAAGGGTTCATGGTGTTTGGTTGGCATGCTGGATGAGAGCATTCTTTAGTTCTCGTATTAACGCCAGCTGATTCCTACAGTACGGTTGGATCCAAACCATCCCCTAGATGCATTTTGAGTTCCAACAAAATCAGTCATTGAGTCATCATATATGTGCATTAGGTAGGGAAAGTGGAACAGAGACAAATAAGCTGCATCTTGAATAAGGAGGGTTTGTTCCCATTTTTTTGGTCCTTTCTACTTAAAGGGCGAAGATGGGCTAAATTTTCCAAGGGCCTTTCGTGCTTCAATTTTTGACCATCCTCTCAGGTTTTCACCAGGTTAGTGCTCAGCACTTCAAGAATCAGGCCTCTTTAGGGTATCTTGAGTTGTGTGCCAAAGAACTGATGCATCCAAAATCACTATTCACTTTATTTTAAGTGCCCAGTGGGCTGTATTTTCCTAATAAATTCCCCATCTATAAAATGGGGCTGAAATTTCCTTATTTCAGGGAGGTGTTGGAGGATGAATTCATTAGTGTTTGTGACATGCTTAAAGATGCTATTGTGAGGAAAGATAGACAGCAGGTTACATTCTGCCAAGATGAGTGAGAAATAAGGGCCACTCTTCATTAATGTATTCTTTTTAAAGAGCAGAATCCCACTCCACTCTCTCTCTGAAATGGCCTCAGATCCAGCAACAACGTGAAGCGACCTTGTTATAGGCGAGGGATGTGAACCGTGGATGTAGCTTTTACAGCACTCAGCCTAAAAAGCTATCAATGTTGACATGCATTTAGTCAATATGCCTTGAACTAAAGAGGACATCAATGAGGAAATCGAGACCCCTGAATTACAAGCCCTTTTTAATTGAGAAAAGGTTCCATCAACCGGTTGAAATACCCAGATCTGTCCGATGTGTTAAACTGGTCGCTGGGAAATGGCCCTCTCCATGTGTAATATGTAATCTTTTCTCTTTTAAAATGGCGTTAGTGAACTGATTGGTGAAATGGCTGTCAGATAGCATCTGGGCGCCCTCACTGTGTTCTGAAGTGACTTTCCCACACCCCGGGGAGTGGAAGACATGACTGCACTATGAACATTCCCAAAGACAAACACCACAGGAAAGTCCTGCATGCTTTGGCAACACCATCAGGGTGCCTGGCAAAGATCACTCAACACTGCCTGTCCTCCTTCCATCTCTGCTTTACCTTTTAGTGCCTCTAGGATAATACGAGCTAGCAGGCATACTCGTCCTAATCCTGGCAAGGCAAAGCCAAGTAATATAAATGACTCTTGAGAGAGAAGAACAGATTCCACATTCCAGACGGGTATGATCAAGTGCGTCACTCCTAATTTTAAAAGGAGGTGGTCCTAGGAGTTCAGTATAAGTCAGAAATAAGATTAGAACACTCGCCTGCATGTACATCTTATATAATTGGGTGGTTAAAAAACATTAAGTAAACTTATTTTCAAGTGAAACAAGCCACCTTTTGAGGCTCTTAGGGTGTGGATTTTCAAAAGCCCTTATGTGATTCAGAAGCACAAGTCCCACTGAAAATCAAAGCTTTTGAAAATCCCATCCTTAGTGTTTCAGCGCTTGCAGAGAAGACCCCTGCACATATAGACTCTTTCCTTCATTACAAGGAGCAACCTCTGCAGCTATGTTCTTCAAGATCAATGAAACCACCCACCGTACCAGGAGGATACTTGACCAACTGGGAAGGATGAGAGTGATATTATTGCTTATCACAGTACCTAGCAGCTGTGCGAGTACTATGGTAAAGAGCACCTACAGACAGGCAGACTCTTTTTAACCCTTTGTTCCCCTTGAGGAAGAACTGAGTGGGAACAGAACTATGTAGATTACACCACTTTCATTTTCTCTAACAGTCAATTGATGGTAGAATGACCAGATCACAACAGCAAAATATCGGGACACACTGGGGTACCATCGGGCCTGCCCATAGTCCACTCCTGCTCCTCCCAGGCTCCACCGCCACTCTGCCCCAGGTCCCGCCCCCTCCCTGGTGGGCCCCGCCACACGCTGGCCTGCCACTGGCTTGGTGTCCCTCCTCAGTCCCCCACCTACTGCTCGCCTCCTCTCACCCCTCCCACCTGCCACTCACCTCCTCACTCCCGAAAGAAACCCCCATGCCCACCCCTCCTCACTCCCGAAAGAAACCCCCACACACCACTGGCTCACCTCCTCTCCCCGTCCTGTCCGCCAGCCTCTGGCTTACCGCTCGCCTCTTCACCCTCCCTGCTGGGTGCTCACCTCCTTACCCCTGCCCACCCACCGCTGGCTCCCCGCTTCATCCTGCCTTCCCTCTCCATCTCCTGCCTTCCATCTCCTGCTTGCCTCCTTATCAGATTATCAGGACAAAAGGGATCCCAATCATAAATCAGTCAGGACGTGGGACAAAGGGTTAAATATCGGGACAGTCCTGATTTTTTCCGGAAATCTGGTCACCCTAATTGATGGTCATACAACGCTAAATTTAACACGTCAATTTCATAGGATTTATTTTTATCTAAATTAAACAACAGTGACCGAGAATTGCTGAGAAGGGTAGGACATTGCACTGGATGTTTTATAACTTGCATAAATTAAGCCCTTCATCTCATAGGTCTTATTCAAATGAGCAGATCCAGTGACTTAACTGGGAATAGCCACGGGAGCAAGGGCTGAAAGATGTGGCGTGTAGCATCAGGAAAGTAATAATGATCGGGTCTAAATTTGCAAATGATTATTTTATTGCTGCTTTAAGGTAAGGGAAGTGCAGAAGCACACCAGCCTAGAGCAATTTTTAGACGTTTTAGCCAGCATAGAGAGGGGTTGGGGGCAATTGCAACTGGGTTTTTAGCACTGTAGCTTGCACTAGAATCCCTAGGTCCTTACACATCAGAAATTCAAGGACTAAGACTGTGCCCGGTTCCTGGGCAGTGGTGCATGGCAGAAGAAGTTTCCATATGCCCTCTCCCTCTTGCTCACCCACGGTTCAATGTAATCCGGCTGAACAAAGGAGACACAGTTTAGGAAGGTAACCCACCTCCCTGAGAGCTGGTAGTGCTGGCTACTTGTAATAATGCTGTTCAGAGTGTGGATTTTTCACACCCCTGACCAAGGGAGTTAAATTGACCTAATTTTCTAGTGTAGGCCCGACCTTTGTAATACAACACCAAACATCATGAGATTTCTCCAGTTGGTAATTAGGTGCCTATTAAAGAACAAACATGAAACACAACTGCATAGGATACATACAAGTGACGGCTGCTCCCACCTGGCCTATATCCCTGTCACATTAATAAAAGTGAAAGGAAGAACGTGTGCTTGAGGAACTTGCACTCAGACAAGCAATTCCTTGGTATGCTTTATATACTAAGAATTAGGAATTTTGATCGGTAGAAATCTGATCATGAAATGTCAGGAAACAAAATGAAATGTATACGATTGGCAATAGCTTGGAATAGAAACAATCCTCTCAAAATCAATTGTTATTGCAGAAAACAAAAGTGGTTTGTTAACTAATCAAATAGTAATTAAATGTCCCATTGATTCCCTAAGGATGGCTGGATGAAATAACGAACAAGGAAGTCTGTAATGAAGCCGGCTTTCCCCCGCCCCTCCAACTCCACTGTGGAAACATCACCCCTCACCTCTGCAAGACAGGCCCCAGGTTGCCTTTGAGCAGAGCGCTTTACTGCGCAGAGACAGTGACTTGTGCCATATGATGTGTGAAGGAATTCTGTAACCGGAGCAGTCAAGAAAGGGGAAACTGGGACGTCACTGCAGGAGGACTTAGATAAAGTCCAGGGTTACATCTCTCATGGCTCCAGAAACAGGCACCGAGAAAAAAACCTGCAGGACCATCTAGACTCAGAGAATGGGTAAAATTCAGCTAGTACACAGGGCCACCACAAAGGCTGTGAAGCACTTGCATCCCATTTGAGCTACAGGCTTGGCTCACCATCTCTGAATATATTTAGCACTTGTATCAGAACACTTTTCATCTTCCCTAGTTAGCCAACTCCCCCTCACTAGCCTGCTGGGCTGAATTGGGAGATTGTTCTACAAAAAGCTTAGACAGCGATCTGTACGCTTGCAGGGTAAGATATACCACACTGATTAAACACCAATGGCCACGTATTCAAAGTTCAGTCTGTTGGTACATTTACCCCTTTGCACATGCATGCACACACGAGAAGGGACACTGCTGGAAAACTTGTGAGTCCAACTGTACAAAATCCTCACACGTAGGTCAATGAAACTGAAGCGAAGCACAAAAGGAGTGACCGTGGGTTGTGTGTGCAACCCCTTTAGAGAGAGGCTACTGAAATAACACAGCTCACCCCCTGACTATACAGCAATGGCAACAGAGGTGCGGGACTCCCTGCATCGCCTACGGTCCAGGGTGGAGATAGAACTGGATAGTAACACTACCAGAACCGATCAGGAGCCACAAGCCAGAGACAAAAGGTTTGGTTTGGGCTGTTGTTGGAGCGGAGGACCTTTTAACCCTCCACATTCCTACCCAAGGGGAGACCAAGAGTTCTTTTGGGATTCTGGGGACATCGAACAGCATCATCTCAGCAGATGTGTACCTCAAAAATACTGTACTCGAAGGATTTGATCGGGGCTATTTACCCCGTCCTCAAGATTAACAAAAGCCAACATTAGAATCATGTAGCTGACTCCATTCATGTCCAAGTTTTTAGACTTGAAAAAAAAAAAAGACAGGCCCCACCTCCAAAACCAACCTGTGGGTTTTGTTTTGCAACACACACGAGGAAAAGAAAACAGAGGATTTTATACAAAAAATAAATGGTCAGTTTTTAACAACCATTTTTACCCATTTTTTTTAATATAATTTTTAAATGCAATTTAATTGTAGGGCCTACAAGCCATACTCATGGCTGAGACCACATTGTGCTCAGTGCTGTACAAATGCACAAATAAGATAGGCCCTAACAAGCCAGTACTTTGAGGTTTGGATCAAATGAGACCTAGGATCCAAACCAGCCCTAGTTTGGGTTTTTAGTTCATAAAGTCCCGAAGTGACTAATTAAACACCTCCTGGTTAGCCCAGGTGTCTGTTATTGCAACAGCATCACAGAGGCAACAAACAGTTTGACACAGATGTTGTTTTCTGTTGGAGAGAGGCCCATGATTGGAGTAGTCAGATTCTACTGAGAAGGACTGAGGCGAGTTTACCATGTTAGGGGGAGAGACTATGCATCACCTGCATGCCCAAGGCCTGGTTTTCACTTTCATGAACAACATAGTCACCCATTAATTAAAACAACATAACAACCACCAACTTAAAACTGTAGCCTGAACTCCCTAGCTTGTCATAGCCCTGCTGTGAGCAGCACAGAGTGTGTGTATGTGAGGAAGAAAAGAGTAACTTCAGCTTACCTGGCCCAGCATCAGGTCATACGTTCCTCCGTTTCCCTTCTCGTGTATTTAGTGGCTTCAGAAAGTTGGAGGTTTCAGTGCTTTGGCCAGTTTAGAGCCATCTTCTTCTAGGAGAAGGGAAGTCCAAAATTCTTCCCTCCAGTCTCTTCACTGGGCCACAGGCCTCACGCAAAAGCCTACCCATCTTTTTCCCCCTACAAGGTATAACACCAATTTACCATCCCCCACCTACATCTTCCTCTCCAAGTCCTTCCTTCATTTGAGGGCGTTACCACAGGGAAGCCCAGGTCAGTCTTCCTTCTACTCCAGCTTCAAGTCCTAGCACCTTATAGCTCCAAGCCCTGTTTTCTTACCGCCTGTTTCCAGGCCTTCTTCCCTGCAGGCCTCCACTAAACATCAGGAGCCCTCTCCTGAATTAAAGCCTTTTCCTCCCATCTCTTTCCAGCAGACCTTTGCCAGATTGCTACTCCCCCACAGGCCACATCCCTGAGGAGAGCCACATCTTGCCTCAGCCTCACCTCAACTCTCTCACAGTCCCAAGCTAACAACAAAGTTGGCCTTATATAGCCCTACCCCTATTACCCAGCAAGCCTTTCATTCAACTTGATCACATGATCCTTCTGGGGCCTACAAGTCCCAGAATGGCTGTCCTTAAAGAGGCAAAACCTTGGAGCAGGGGTGGCTAGACTTGGGCCTGCCCTTAAAGTGACAGATTTCCTTGTTACAGGAGAAAATGCAAAATCCTTGGTTCCATTGCTGTAAATGTGTGTAACTGATAATGGTGCCCTCCAATGAACACATAGGGCTCTTACTGAGATGTAAGCAAGGGCAGAATGAATCTGTTTTTTTCATTTGTTGTTTCTGTGGGTATTAAGAAAGCATAGAAGAGCAAATTCTTTTCTAGTGTCACTAACTTCAGGGAAATAACACCAACCAACACAGAATTTGGCCCAATGGAAGTAAAAAATATTCTTAAATTCTCATATTTTTTAGACTTACTCCAGATCTCCCTCTTAGCCTTAAGTTGTTTGATTTAAAAAAAAAAAACTAAGACAAAACATTGCGATTTCTGGTTCTAATCCTAAAACTGCTGGAGGTTGAGAAGTTTAGGTTTTAAAAAAAAGAGTCCTGGTGAAATCCAGCCAGTGAAATGGACTAGAGACAGAGAGGGATCTAAGGTCTCTCACCTCCCCAGGGCCCCACAGATAGCGTGAAAATGGCAGACACAATTTCCTGAATATCAGACAAAGCAGAACCTGGTCTTGAGAAACTAATTAAGTAAATGTGTTGAAACAATACAAGTTTGATTAGGTCTTCACTCACTTGCCAGAGACAGGCGAATGGCTCTTCACTCTAATAGTTGTTCACAGAGCAGCAGGAAGGCTTTTTGATGCTAAATTAATCCCATTCTCCTGTTTCTGGGGGACAGCATACTGTTAAGGATTAAACCACCCTTTCAGTGAAATGGTGAAAGAGAAGCCAGCGGACCCTTTATCTATAAAATGATGAGTGCTCCAGCCAGGACACTGAAAATTAGCAAAAAATACAGTGATCGACCCCGCTCTGACTCTGTGGGACACCAGTCCCCTATATGGTTGGTACCAGGCTGGATATACCATGCACTCAGAGGCATGTGCTGTTGGAGCTCCAACAACAGGGTCCTTCAGGCTCTAGTCCCCCAGTTTCCATAAACACTCATGGAACCTGGTGAATATCAAAGTCTTGCTTTGCTGGGGTTGTCTCACATAAACACTGCAGTTCCCTCAGCAGGATGGTTAAAAGTTGCTAACAAAAGAGGTAAGCTCAATACACACCAGTTTCCAGTCCAGTCTCTTGGGGAATGAAGGTGGGGCTTCTCAAACATAGCACGTGGGCCACCTGTTGCAGGAGGCAAATCACGACCCGCTTGGGAGATACCCCAGGCAGAGGTCCGTTCTTTTGTCTGAACTGTTTGAAGCCATCTACATGGTCCCCTTATTTGGAGCCTGCTTCTGCTCCTGCCCCCCGGACCCAGCTCTGGGTGAAATTTGGGCCTGCAACCCTTAATAGCCTAAGTCGTCATTACTCCCACAAGTAGTGCCACTGAGTTCTGTGGGACTGCTCACTAAGTAGGGGGCCACTGGATTGGATCCTACATTTTTTACCTTTGTTCTTATCCTGCAAATTTAGGGGAGGCCAACGGTTCTCCAAATTCCCAGCAAAACGGCTCATGGTTTGCATCTTTGCAAAGACCTCACAGAGCTTCCAGGGCTACTGCAGAATTACATGATACCGAGTCGCTGGTTTCTGCAGCGGTCTGACTGCAGAGAATCCTCCCTCTCCTCCTATAGATGGAAACTCCGTTTTGGGCCTGGGGGGTCTCCACAGGTAACAACATTTGGTGAAAAAATCAAGGGAAAAGAAATGCAAATGAGCATAAAGAGTGTACATAGAATAAAGGACATGGTCCTATTCTAATTAGCTTTCTCTCCCCCCACTCTCCCTCCTTCTGTCTCGCTCATCGAGGGCAGGTCCAAAATATCACATGATCATATTCTAAGAAATGTCCCCTCAGATGTGGCACCCTGGACTTGACCCCCGCAGTCTGGCTCCACAGAGCCTTCTGATCCCTTCAAGCAACAGGAACTTCTGTCAGCGGCCGTGACAGATAGCTGCAGTGGGAGGGAAACCTACAGACCAACAGTCTCATAAACACCACGACAGCAGAAATAAAAAGAAGCCAGATTCTGAAGTGTCTCAGAAAAGCCACTAGAAGCGGAATAGAAAAAAAGAACCACTTGGTGTTTAGCACCCAACTGGGAATTTGCAGTAATAATGGAACATAGGGACAAAAAGCTCTTTCTCCAGTGAATCGGGCTGGCACGCATGATGTTCTTCATGGCTTATGCTAGAGCAGCAGTGTCCAATATGTTTGCTACTAGCCACAGGTGGCTAATAGGCTATTGAAGTGTGGCTAATGAATGTGGCTTTTTATAATGTGGCTAGTAAGAAAAATTCAAAACAACAAATGTGGCTAGCAGTGTGACTAGCGTCGAATTTCTATTGGACACCTCTGGGCTAGAGGATGCGGAACCTCTCTTTTGCACTAAGTACAGAGTTTACCAGTTCTCAGGGCTTCCACCGCACTGACGTGGATTTACGAAGTGCTCTAGAGCTGAATCATTCCATAGCTGAAAATAAGCCAATAAATAGCTGTGAACTTTCTCGCTTCATAAGGAGGAAACCATGGCCTTCCAGACTGACCAAATGCCATTTTTGATGCAGTTCAGGTACCACAGGGATGGGAGGATGCTAGAAAGGGAGAATAAGACTGACAGACCATTGACTACATAGATATGTTGATTGGTAGTATTGTCACTATTAAAAGTCTCCCAGCTGCCAGCTACTTTCTCTCAGTATGTGCAACGTTCCCTAAGAATCTTTTCATGTGCTGTATATTTATACCTGCCTACTGTATTTTCCACTCCATGCATCTGATGAAGTGGGTTCTAGCCCATGAAAGCTTATGCCCAGATCAATTTGTTAGTCTCTAAGGTGTCACAAGGACCCCTTGTTGTTTTTACTAATACAGACTAACAGGGCTGCCCCTCTGAAACCTTAGAATAGAGAATAACGCAAATACCCAGCTTGCCTTTTCTTTTTATCTGAGGCAGAATCATTCCAGTTCTGAGAGTGAGCTCACTAGATAAGTGGCCAGAAACAGACATGCTAGATATCGTGAGTGAGCTCCTTTGATCTGGCTTTGATGAAGTCAGTGCAGGGCCCGGGGATGGAGGCTAATTTAGCTGCCAAAGTATCTTTAAATCAGTACCATCCTCTAGAGACCATTCTACCAGTTGGGGGGGTCGCTGGAGTCCAAAGTCATCTGGACGGGAGAACCTGAACTAGGGGAATCTCCTTCCAACTGTTCTGCACAGTCTGAGCGACTCAAAGGTGCCAGAAGTGGGAAAGATCTGGCCCTCTATTTCTCATTCTGTGTCCTATTCCTAGGGCCCCACCCTGCTGTCCGTATGGGGGCAAAGCCACCATTTACTCAGTACCTGCACTAGGCCTACGGGATCCGTTTTATTTGGAAATATGCACTTGCATTCAATTTTATTTTGGTGACTCTTTAACACAAGGAATATATCAAAATAAATAAATAAAGTAAGCTCTCTTATTTGTATATCCAAGGAATAAGTCTCCAAGCCCATCAGAGGAATAAAATGCAAGCCCTGTTAAGCAGGCAGTAAACCATGATAGAGCTGTCGGGCATGTCTCCAATGTAACCCAAAATGTGGCTCTGTGGTTATCAGCATCATGTTGTTACATCATTAAGGGAAAAGAGAGCTAAAGGGACAAGTAATAGGACTTTTCCTGTTGAGGAATATGTTAGAAACAGGAGCAGAGAGAACCAAATGCATGTTCTTGTTTAAAGAGACACTCAAGTATCTTAGGCCTAAAATAGTCTAATGGGGGAAGCAGAAAAATTCCTTACTAGGCTCAGTCATGCGTCTCTTGAAAGTTAGCCCAGGGTTTTCCCGAAGAGTAAAATTGGGGACAATGAGTTTCCTTTCAATTCCTAGTTCTCTGTTGCTGAGAAATGGATGAGACCTTTTAAGAGGATATATTAACAAACAGCAACAGTTTTTGACATTTTGGGGCAGATCTCTACCTAATGCGGAGGTGGGCAAACTATGGCTGACAGGCCACATCTGGCCAGTGGGCCTGTCCTGCCCGGCCCCTGAGCTCCCGGCTGGGGACGCTCCCCCAGACCCCTCCCGTGCTGTCCCCACTCCTCAGCAGACTCAGTGCACTGCGCGGGCAGCACTCTAGCCCGCCGCTTCTGGGCAGTGCTGCAGAGGCGTGGCTGGTTCTGGCGGGGCTGCGTGCTCCTGCGGGACTGCGTGTCTCGCTCCGGTGGGCCACGCGGTTGCCAGGCATGCTGCTCTGAGCAGCATGGTAAGGAGGCCGAGGCCAGGGGTTTGGATAAAGGGCAGGGGATCCCAGGAGGAGGTCAGCAGGAGACAGGGATGTGCGGAAGGTCGGGGCGGGGGAGGTCAGGGGATGGGGAATAGGGAGTTGGATAGGATTGGGAGTCCTGGGGGGGTCTGTCAAGGGTGGATAAGGGTGGAGAAGTCAGGGGAGAGGGAGCGGGGGGTTGGATTGGGGGCAGAGTCTGGGGGGCAGTTAGGGTGGGGGGTCTCGAGAGTGGCGGTCAGGGAAAAGGAGCAGAGGGGTTTAGCTAGGGGGTGGGGTCCTGGGGGGATGGTTAGAGATGTGTATGGGTCTCTGGAGGGGGAGGTCAAGGGACAAGAAGCAGGGGGATTTGAATGGGGTGGGAGTTCTGAGGGGGCAAGTCAGGGGGCGGGAAGTGGGTGGGGGTCAGATAGGGGGCACGGCTTGGCTGTTTGGGGAGGCACAGCCTTCCCTACCTGGCCTTCCATACAATTTTGCAACCCTGAGGTGGCCCTCGGGCCAAAAAGTCTGCCCACACCTGACCTAGTGTGAACTTTCATAGTTCATTGTCATTGATGTCAATGGACCTAGGACAACTGATATCAGCTGAGGTTTTGTCCCATCACTTTAACATCTATCTATCTATCTATCTATCTATCTATCTATCTATCTATCTATCTATCTATCTATCTATCTATCTATCTATCTATCTATCTATCTATCTATCTATCTATCTATCTAATGTGAATAAAAATTAATGATGGTATTATAGTGAAAATAAAGGAGTACGACACAAGAAATTTGTTTTCTCTAGTATCACTGTGAAACAACTGTCATACGCAGGGGTCTCAAACTCAAATGACCACGAGGGCCGCATGAGGACTAGTGCACTGGCCCGAGGGCTGCATCACTGATACGCCCCCCCCCCCACTCACTGCCCCCGGCCCCACCTCCACTCCACACCTTCCATGAGGTCCCGCCCCTGCCCCGCCGCCTCCTCTGAGATCCTGGACACCGCTGCAGAGGGCTCCTGCGAAGCGCCATCCCAGCTTGTTCATTGAGGTCGCGGCTGCAGCGCCTGGAAGCTAGGGCTCGGCAGTGGCCCAGCCAGGGCTCGGCAGTGGCCCAGCCAGGAAACTTCGCAGGAGCCCTCTGCAGCGGTGGCCAGGAACGGTAAGCCTCCTGCAGAGGGAGGCGGGAGGACGGTGTGGAGCCTGGCTTACCACCCCTGGTCGCCGCTGCAGAGGGCTCCTGGGAAGCGCCGCCCGATTCATTGAAGCCATAGCAACAGTGCCTGGTAGCTGGGGATGGGCAGTGGCCCAGCCAGACAGCAGAGAAGCTTCCACTTCTGGCCCCTCCCTCCCAGAAACTGCTATGCAGGGGCGGGGGGAGGGTGCCAGGGAGCTTCACGGGCCACAGAGAAGGGCTTCGCGGGCCGCATGTGGCCCCCGGGCCGCATGTTTGAGACCCCTGGTCATACGGGAGCAAAAGGAATCAGTTAAGATGACCCAAATGAAAGCAACAGATTATAAAGCAGAAAAGTGATACAAGGGAATTCACAGGAGAGATTATAGTGAAAACTATCGATAAAGTTCTTGGTTTTTTATTAGGTTTGTAAGAATTAGATTTTTATCAGTAAATGTTGGTAAACATCAATTTCACCGTGTACACGCAGTCCCATGAAAAAATATTTCCAGCAATAATAATAGAAATTTACTGACAGAGAAAATAAGAAAAATGGTGCATGAGAACTTATTAGAGTTTGATTGAAGGATAGTTACTTTGTATATTTTGACATGTGATGTTGACAATTTGTGTATTAATGGATACCAAGCTTTAACTTTTGAATCTGTCTACTGTCATTGAATAATTATTGTCTGACCCCCTCCCCATGATTCCTCACAAATGTGAAAAATTTTAAATCAATACAAATCTAAACAAATGCATAAAACCCATAATTCTGTGTAACTGTGAGAATTTAAACTGATAAAAATAAAAACCGCTTCAAATAAGCATGATTGTCGTACAAATTAAAATCAGACTCTAACAAGTCCATTTGTAACACGGCCTAATCTATAAGGCTAGACAATATTCGGTCTCCACCATTTGTCACTGCGATTTAAGTGAGTGTTTGCTCACTGTGTGGGTAGCAGATGAGTCCAGAGATTTAAGGTAAGGCCTGAAAGGCAGGCAAGCCCAGTTCCACCCCCCACCTCAGTCAACGACTTGCTGTTTGATCTTGGGGAAGCCATTTACCTGCTCTGTGTCCCTTATCTAAGGAGAAACTCCAGTGTCAGTTCCATTACAGAAGTAGCAAAGGACAAAAAATGAGCAAGCAGGGTTTCTTTCAAGTGTGCTTATAATGATCAGGAACAAAGACAAGTCCCATGAAGGTACTGAGCATGACCAGTGAATATGAGTTAGTAAAAGACAGTGACCGACGCTTGCTTCTCTGTCTTGTCCCCATTAGCTGTGCCTATGTGCCAAGATGGGCTTTATGATATGTTAGCATAAATGAAATTTAATTTCCTGTTATTAACCCCCCTCTCCCTCGCCTAACGCTGTTTTAACAGTAATTTTCATTGCTTCCAATTAGCGCTGCCCTTTGGTTTATGGTATGTTGTTTTTCTCGAAAACCTTTGAACCAGTTTATATACCAGTTGAAGGACATTCTCGGGGCTGTTAATAAAGATTAACCCTTTTGAGCAAAGCTGCCCCGATTGTGATCCGAATCTTTAGCGGAGGAAGCACGGCTGAGAGTGAAATGGATTCTGTTAAATGATCCTGGGCTCCTCGCTCATCACATTTTTCAAGATTTTTTTTGCCCTTATCCCTTCCTTCTCCCCATTTTCCAGCCTTTCCCAAGGAGACAATGTCTCCCTGCCATTGCCTTAACTGATGTAAACTATTTAAGGTCTCTAGTTAAGCAAACATTTATAGAAGTCAACATAATCTAGGGTGGACTGTAAAGTGCTGTACAGGTATCAAGTAGTATTCTTACATCAGCACCTGGAACAACCCGCCCAGGTACAAAATAACCCTTTAACCAGAACCAGTTTCAGGAGTAAGTCACTTAGCAGCTGCTCTGTCTCTGGTAGATTAAGTATTTGGGGTACCTGAATCTAATACAGTATCTCTATAAAATACCCATCGAAAAGAGGAAGATCAAGAGGCCAACAGGAGAGAAAGTCCATCATAACTTCAAAACAGGTGGATTTGAGTCTATTTACCTACCTCTTCCAATGCTGACTCCCACTGGGTGTGCCTCTCCATCACTGTCATTGACCCTTATGCCGTTGTGTTAGCTTTAGTCCTCCTCCTGTTTGTCTGGGGTCATTGGCTCATCTGTTTACCTACAATAGCTTTAAAAATACTGGTCAAAAAGATGGAAATATAGAACAGACAATATAATCAAGTACGCCCTAGGTGCATTCCATCTTCCTTTTATTATTACATGTATGTTTTTATTATGTTGTCAAGAAGAAGGGTTATTTCCCTTTTCTCTTGGTTATTGGTTCTCTGTCTTTTTCTAAAATTGGATTTTTTTCCCAAACAATTCGGGGGAGAGGGAATGTGACTTTTTCTGCCTTTCAGCCAAGAACACAAATGTCTTCTCCAAGCTCACGGATTCCATACAGGATTCAAAAGAGAAATGTGCTTTACAATGCAGATGTTGGTACTGGTATTTTTGCATACATGGTATGATGAACCAGAATACTATCTAGCGTTTTATTTAAACATAGTCACGTTAGCCAGCCACGTGCCGCGGTTTCACACACAACAGCAGCAACAATGAAGAAACAATGAAGTGGTCCAGGCTTCACACAGCATATAAATTTCTGTTAAATATTGCAAACATCTTAGTGTGAGGTCTGGCTCTGAATTTCAGAGTCCAGGTTAAATATTACTGTATGCGATGGGGCTTGTGATAAGGTGCTATAGGGAACAGACTGCAATGTATAAACACCTTGTATTATCAACAGCAGGCCAAACCTGCAGCCCATGCTCTGGCTCCGATCCTGCTAAGGCTAGGCACATTAGCTTTACATGCATGTGTAAAGTCAAGCATGTGCTTAAGTTTTTGCAGGATCAGGGCCTTGGTCAAAAGTCTCAGTGAAATCAATGGGAGTTTTGTTTGGTTGGAGTCTGTATGATCTGGCCTATCGCTTTTACCACAAAGAACAGTGATATCAGTTCAACACTGGCTGCCAACGTTTTTGCTTTAAGTGCTCCACATTTCTCTCTAAATGGCTTGAGGTAAGGCCAGCAAACCATTTATAATGAAGCAAGTGGCCCTTCAAATAAAGCAAACACAGTTCTAGAAGCTGTTAGCCATCTATAACTGTAATAAACCATTCCTAATAAATTCCACTGACGTAGAAATCGTATAGAACTCTTTCATAAGCCATTTACAATAAAACGTGTAACTCTTAAGCTCAAGTAAAATCGCTACCAGTGGGGCACCATTGTCTTGTCCTGATTTGTTGTCAGGCGACCCTTAAATTCAGGCATTATTCCTGTAGAAGAGGCTCTTAAAGGAGCTGGCACAGCTAACACCACTCAGCCCTCAAAGTGTGACACCTTCTTGGATATTGGTACCTCACCTCCCAAATTATGACTGGGTACTGGGCAGTAAAGGACTAGAGATGAGCCAAACCTGAATAGCCAAACACCTCAGTCTATGAGGAAGTCTGTACGAGTCTGAACTTCACATACAGACTTCCCCAGGTCTTGGACCTAATATTATGTAGTGGTTTTCAGATCAGATCCCTTTTTGATCCTCGAGTCCCATTTCTATGTGTGAGGGCCACACCTGCATTCTTTATCCAGCGCTCCTTTCTATACAAGACTGGGCTAATATTGGATAATTGCCCGGGGTCTTCACTCTCCTCTGTGTGAAGGGAGGGGAGAAAAATAAGTAAACAGAAGCAAAACGGTCCCTGAAGCTTTAACAGAGAGGAGCAGAGTTAACACTGAATGCTGCCCCATTGCCATAGGTGCCTAGAGAAGACCCTCCATATGGCCACCACATGACCAAATCTCTATGGGTGTGGGGAGGCCCTGCTTGGATAGTCTGCCTTGAGGTTGGTACTCATGGCTGTGAGCTGCTCCAGACAGCATGACAGAAGCATCCTTGATTCTTCAGTGGTTCTTCACTAGTTATAGGGGCTCTTACATCACCCACCTTCCTGCTGATGGTGGAAGGGGCGTGGCGGGACCAAAGGAGATATGGCTTCCTTCTGTCCCCGGACTGCTCTTGTGTTCCCTTACACGCTCACCAGTCAGACACTCACAAATTTACACTTTTAGTGTTCTGATCCTGAGAGAAGTTGGGTGCCTTTATCTCCCATTAATATCAGCTTAATTAAACTTACCTCCTTTGTCAAGTGCTTGAAGAGCTATGGATGAAAGGGGCTCTGGAAAAGCTAGGAATTAATGTATTATCATTATTATTATTCAATAGCCATTTTCCGATCCCTAGATGAAATACAATGTGTACCAAATGATCAAAGGTCAGTATATCCCACTAACTTTCTCATTTCATATTGAGGTGGATGTTTAAATCTTGACCTGTCTGAATGGATTTATTTAGTCCACTAACTTAGGTGATTGTTTTGTCAGAAAGGTGGCATATCAAATGACAAGAGTGGTAAGTACATTGCACATAGCTGTTTTCAGTAGTCCCATATATCTGCAAGTGAGTGGAATGGCTGCAACTCTGGTGGCTCTGTGGATATTTATTGTGAAAAAACAGCAAAGGAACAATCAAAGTAATTGCTCTGGCTGATGTACATGTTTCTAATGAGTTCTGCTGCAGAGGGACTGACTGGCTGTGTCTCCATTATTTACACACGACACTCACTATCAGTAAGAGGCCTTATTAGCTACTTTATACAGTACTGGTTTCTTTCTTTCTTTCTTTCTTTCTTTCTTTCTTTCTTTCTTTCTTTCTTTCTTTCTTTCTTTCTTTCTTTCTTTCTTTCTTTCTCAGTTAGTGATATGAAAATCCTTATACATTTAGTCCTTATCCATCAGATTCTGCTGGCTACACTATTCATAGTTCTGAAAATGGCCTCGAGCAAATATAAATGTCTGTTTGAAGCAATTGGGTTTAGTATTGCCATATGTACGATCATTAATTAGGAAATAAAACAAGCTCCATTTTTATCACTCATAATCAAAATGTTACAGTCTAAACACAAAGTTTTCCAAGTGCTGAGCCTGAAATTGGACTTTCCTTTTTTGATAGGCCCAGCAGAAAAGGAATTAGGAGATTTTAATTCAGAAATCATGGCTAAGATATATATCCATATATTCAGGAGCCTAAACTGTGAGCATAGTCACCAAGACTGGGCATGCAGTCACAGTGATTTCACATGCAGTTTTGTAGCTAGATATCTAACAGGGCAATTGCATAATGACACTAATTATCGTAGTTGACCAAACTGTAATTATTAGTTCAGTTTATCACAAAAACCACCCCTACAGCTGGTATTAAATGATGTCCTTTTAAGAAGAGCTGATTAATAGATTTCAATTTAAAGTTTGCTGGGTTTTTTTTTCACTGCTATGGAAAATGGCTTTCAGAATAAATGGAAATTTTTGCCCCACAAATTCTGTGTTACCAAAAATGAAAATTGTATTGAAAAAAGAAAACGAAATCTGCACTTTTTTTTTCCCAGTGAAAAGCCAAACTACTTCCAAGAAAATTTTCAATGAGGGCAAAAATTATTTGTTTTCATCAGTTTTTTTCTGGGGGAAAAGGCATTCCCTAACCAGCTCTGTTTAAAGAGTCCAAGAAATGAAGGAGCCATTATGGTTAAACTATCTTTTTACCCTCTTAGAATGCTGGTAAAATGCCTTTGCTGTTGTTAACCCAAAACTAGTCTGTAGATCAACAGAGCTCTCCAGTTACCAGTGCTGAGTATGGGATATGTTTCATGAGCACTGCATTGACTTTAAATATAAAAGCAACACAAGAGAAAGAAAATCAGCTTGTATGTTTCGTTTGGGTTAAGGGGCCAGATTTACAAAGGGATTTAGGCACCTAAAGATGCAGATAAGTGTCTAGTGGAGCTTGCCAAAGCTCCTAAGCAAGGTGATCTGGCTAGGTGGTTTTGTGAATCCCACAGGGTGCTTATTTGTCTCTTCAGGTGCCTAAATCCCTTTGCAAATCTGGTCCCTATGAACAAATTGGAGGCACAAACATTTTAGAAGAACATTTGCCATCTGCATGATTCAGATACCCAGACATGTACATAACCGAAGCAAAGATTAACCATGTCTGACGGAGCTGATGTGTCTCCAGCTTTGTGTATGTATAAGCGATAATGAATCAAAACTCTGTTTGCCTTCGAATAATGCATAGCATGATTAATTATATGGAAGAGCGTGAGTAATAACAACAATATTGTATGCTCCACCATAATGGAAACCTGCTCTCTTCTTGCTTTGTTCCTCTAATCTTTGAGAGCTAAATATCCACAGGGTGTTGCTGATTGAGTGGCAATGAGATTGCAGATGGCTACAGTTTATAAGGAGTATTTCTTTTCCATTGTGTTCTCACGCTGAGTGGATTTAGACAAAAGCTTTTTCGAAAACACAGATTGTTGCTAAAGGATAAAAGGGATCTACAGAAAAAATACAAAGAACCAAGCTAGACATTATGAGCTTGAACTTACTCCTAATAAACTCAGTGGCAAAACTCCCATTGATTTCAATGGTACAGTACTGGACCATAGTTGATCGTTATTGAATGGCATTGGGACACTCAGGTAAATATCTGTCACTTAGAGACTTTTAAAAAACACACACCCCTGTGGGCAGGTTAATTATCTCCTCCTAATACAGGCAAAACCGCTCCTTCTGAGAACCTAACACAGTGTTCAACAGTCAGAACCTCCAACCCAACAGTAACAGCTGCAGCACTTTGAGCTGCTTCTGTAGGATACTCCAGAAATCTTCCCAAAGGAGCCCAACACTTACTTCAGTGGGAGCAGGGAGGGTACTGGCAGAAGAGCCCAGAGCATGTAAGAGCTACAGGGTAAAATGGTGAAAGACCAGGGCCTCATTTGCAGGTTGCAATAAGCACAGGCTGCTCATTGTGCACATCTAGTCCGTGCACGCGAAGCCATTTGCACACCTGGCTGGCCTGACTGGCGTGGGCATATGTTGCACCTGCGGTTTAGGCCTCACTCCTGGGGAATTTCCCCCTTACCATGTTTTTCACTCTCTCAGGTGGAGTCAGCAGAGGGAACCGCAGACTCTGCTTGGCTGGTTCGCTTTTTGTCCATGAGATTCTCCAGTGTTCCCAGATAAGCATCCAACACTAGCTGAAGGCTGACAGGCGAGTCCAGTCCAGTCCGCAAGCCTCGCAGTACGTGCTGTGGGGCAGAAAGAGAGGAAGTGGAACAGCTAAGAAATCTGAACTGGGAAGAGAAATGAGGCTGAGTGACACATCCTTGAAGTTTCCTGACTTGCTTTCAGAATCAAAGGCTTGGGCACCCCCTTCTCCCTCACACTTAAATAGGAAGTACAGGGGGATGGAGGGAGGGAAAATACCCCCAATTAACAGGTCAGTTTCCCTTGGAATTATATTACAGTGTTTTCCTCTATTTATCCTTGTGAATGTCTACAGAGAAATCCTATAGAGATCCCACACAATGTACATAACACATTGGGCACCATGGAGCTTCCACTGGAGATAGTTCCCAAAAGCACAAAGGTGGAGTGCACAGTAATAAATATTTGTGTTAAAATAGGTTAAACTAGTTATCCGGCTAAATGTTGCTAAAAATACAAGTTTCATTCATCTAACTAACCCCATTTGCCTGTATTTACTATATATAACTTAGCCGTCTACCGAGCTTAAAAATATTACCGGCAGATTCCTGTCTTTGGGATATTATTAGTTGCTATTGTCTCCTTTGTCATTCTGGCAGATAGTATTGACGAGGACGTGAAAAGCTTTAGCCAAGCTTTTAGAATGAATGATTTTCAGTAGGAAATGAATGTAGAGTGTTAACTGTGATGTATTTTCACATTTTATTTCATGAGTTAATTAGAACTCAATTCAAAAAGAGCTATTACATGCTAGTGAGCATCACTTTATCGCCTTCTTTAAAGTTCCTTTGGTTTTAATGGAATTACAAAGCAGAATTAATGCATCGGTTCCACTAACTATGCACCAAAAATAATTTTATTGTAAGTGGAGCTGGGCAAAGAATACATAAGGAATAATTAATCCAGTGGACTTTGCCTCTTTTGCCAAAATTCTGAAATATCTTTTGCTATTCAAAATTATGCCCCATATAATTTCTGCAATTAAGCCTTAGTTTAGGGCAAGGATTGCTTGTGAGCTGTTCACATCCGAGATACATCTATCACGCTCCCCTATATGTTTCATGGCATCCTAGGGGCTCCCGTTCCACAAAAGAAGTTTAATTACTGTGCTCTACCATTTGCACATGGGCTCATACAACTGACCTCTGTGGAATGAGAGTCGGAGGCAGAAGGGAAAAGATTCCCTTCACTTGACATACCCTATGTGTTAAAATGAAACAGACTGGTACAGAAAAAAGTCTTCCCATATCAGTGACACATTATACAGTGTAATGACCGTAATCCAATATTAGCATATGATAGCGATCCTGGCGGTTGTACAGAATGTGCTGGAGGTGAGGCTACACCTTGGGAGTGACCTCTTCCCTGCCCCCACATTTCCTTTCACCTACTATAATGATTCTTAACACTTTCCAGTTCTGCTCTGACTGGGCTATTTTTGGGGGGAGTTTGTACCCCAGTAATTCCCCCTCCGAGTATTGCACATGTGTAAATGGCACATATGTTTTCCCTAACGAGAGAAAGGAGTGGTCCAGCAAGAACTAGCCAGATGCTGGCTTCATAGAAGAATGAGCAAGAAGGCCAAAGAGAGGGGGGAAAGCACCTTGCTGGGGTATTGCAGAGCTGAGTAGGGGGAGGAGAAGTGTGTATATGAATTCTCCTGTATCTCACCTTGCCACTCTTCCTTTTCCCTTGCTGAGTCTCAGTGGAGCTCCTACTATCTGTCTTTGGTACTTATATCCCCCCCCCCCCATTACCAGAGTGCCTGAGCGTGTCCCAATCTTTTACTGGATTTATCCTCACAGCCCTCGTGTGAGCTAGGAAGTGGTTTTATCCCTGGTCTTTTTTAAAAAAAATAGTTGGGGAACTGAGGCTCAGAGAGGCTAATTGACTTACTCACAGTCACACAGGGAGTCTGGGGGTCTTAGCCTAGTGCCTTGCCAGTGGATGGTCCTTCCCATTATCACGGTAGGACCCCTGCCTAGCATCCAGAAGACCTGCCCTACAGGGATCTCTCCCTGTCTCCCCTTACCCGTGCTGCCCCTTTAAATTTAAAGCAAGAGAACAAAGAAAATAAACGTCGGTGTTAAAGGAGCCTTTCCCCACTTACTCCAGTCCTCACTAATTAGGGACAGGGGGAAGTCTTCAGCCCAATAGACCACTGGCTTCATCTCCTTCAGTGCCAAGAGGAAGGGAGATCCGGCTGCACCAAGGATTCCTGCCACCCATATGGAAGCCTATGGGGGCATAATGAAATTTCCTACGCGTCTGGGGATCAGGCTGAGTGTGAAACTTTGGGCCACGCTCTGCTTCCACACTGGTGTATGACGAGATGGGGTTGCTAACCTCGGGTGTTCGAAAATCAGGCATCACGTGCCACAAAGAACAGCAGCCCTGCTCCAGCCTCCTGCCAACGAGATGTGGCGGAAGGATGCGGAGATGATTATTAACTATATAAAGCTATCTGTCAAAGTGTTGTACTTGGACATGAATCTGAAATATCCCACGCCACACGATGAGCTTATAAACATTAAAGCCATATGCCTCAGGGAGGGACGCTGCGGCCAACTCATTGCTGTGTTCCAGCCCCAGCCTCCTTTGCCCAGGGAGCTCTGCTTTCGAATTGGCAGCCGGAGCAGAGAGCGGCAGCGCTGCTGACCTTCTGTGCATCGTTAGCTGAGCAGCAGGGACGGGGAAGGAAATCCAAACCATTTACATGTGCCTTTTAATATTTATCATCCTATAATCGCTCTGGCTCAAGTCAGGCTATTTAACGTGTCAGTCACATTACTGGAGCTATTCATTATTACAATGGAATGAATGCTGAAGAAACTCCTGACCGGGCGGGGAAAGCAGGGTGAGTTGAGCAAGGCTCATTCACTTGGCTGGTTTTTTTTAACTTTGCATTCAAGTAAAATGGAATCAAATGTGCCAAGCATGTCTAACCAGAAAGTGAACTCTGTCAGGCGCTAATATACTGCAGGAGAAGGGAGTGACGCTGGATCGGAACGGAAGAGAATCTGGATCTGAGGGGAACTGAAATGCTTAGGAACTGACTGGTGTCCCTTTCAATAGTTTATGACCCCGGAGTGAACCTACACACCCCTTGAGCCCTATTGTGACGGCTTAAGGGGAGGTAAGAAGTGCAGAGGACTCATGCTACACCTGGGAAAATGTCACCCTAAATGCATTTTTGGGGGCTTCTCAGCTTTAGCTTTTGTCTGCCCGTGACGCAGAGAAATCCTCCCCTGAAATACAGCAACCTCTCTGAGCCAGCACTAGAGATGTGTCAAGCATTTGCAGTCAAACTCACCCATTTTCGTGTGTCAGCAGAAACTTGAACATCAGACTTGTTGCTTGAAAGGCTTGCTGGGAAAGGTCAGCTAGCGCCCAGTCCAAGTGCTATGTACCAGCTGTAGTGCTTGCTAGCAGGTGTGCTTACCAATGGCTATTAAGCTGACTACCAATTAAAGACTTCTCACAGAGGGAACAGCTACCCCTGGTATTAATGGTTTGCAGGATTGGATGAGTGCATAATAAGCTTATTGGGAAAAGGGACCCTGTCTCTGTTTACTTTTTCTCTCTTTATATGCCCCTATAGAAATGATAACTATGTAATAACAAAGAGAACAATGTTTGGCTTAACATAAAAATCATATTAACTTCATTATCTCCTATGACTCCAGTGTAAAACCAGGTCAAACTCAGTGGTCTTGACTCTATTTAGATCTGAGTTCATTTGCACCCCATCTGCAAAATGAAATCAAGGGGCATGAATCTCTTGTGGGAAGGACTGGAAGAAAATACCTAACTCGCTCTACTATGTTGTGGCTCCTTGTCCCCCTCTAGTGGCTACCCCATGAAGGTGTAACTGTCATTCCCTCAACCCCCGCAAGCAATACCATCATTCCTTAACAGGCGCCTCATGTTAAGATGTTGCAGAGAACTCCACGTTAAGGCAGAGGGACCGTGGGGATCTCAGCGCTATGTAAAGGTTCTTTTAGGTCATAAATTTTGTTTAAAGGCTCTTTCAAGACGACAAGAAAATTTAAGAGGGCAGTTAGCTTCTGGCACGTAGCTGCATAACTTTATTTGAGTATTTCACTTCCTCCCTCGTTCATAAAGTAAACATCTCTGATGTATCTGAAAGTGGCTGTACCCTCCTGCAGTGTTTTCTTAAAAGAGTCAATAGGAGCAAAGAGACATAAAATGATTCAGAGCGCGTGACCCGGGAAAGCATAGGTTTTTCAATTATACACATTCAGGAAATGGTTGAATTCAGTGTTTTAGAGGGAAAGGTTAAAATGTTTGTGCTGAATTGTATTAAGTCTTTCACCAATAAATCCTGTAGGAAGCTGAAGGAACCTACTCATTCTCAGAATCAAGGAAAGACTCCCATAGTTTCAAAGGAAAATGTCCATTAATCACACCGGACAAGTGCACTCTAATAAAAGCTGTTGTTAAATTAAGGCAACTTTTGTTATTAAACATTTTCCAAATTTAGTCTATTTTTTTTAAAATCCCCTTTTTTTGGTTACAAAATGACGGAGGATCTTTGTTGCCTTTTAACCCGAAACAATATTTTTAGAAAGAAAGAGTGCCTGGTTGAGCATCAGGAAATCTAACAGGGAACAGCTTCATTTCTGACGGGGATTTCTTTACTGCCAGTATGTTGGGGGTGTTTTTACAAGAACAGAATAGAGCCTGACCTCAACACCACCTTTGTGTTTTCGAAACAACCGAAGGCACTTCAAATGGGAATACGTAAGGGCCACGTTGAACTCCTGGTTTTTAAGCTGGTTTCCCCATTGAATCCAGGCGGAGTTCTGCTCCAAAGCTGTTGGTAGGATAGACTCCCGAGATCCATGCGCTACAGGCCACTGACTGCCCTCTCCAGATTCTTACTGTATTTCAGAAAGAAGACAAGAATAGCTCACTGCTGGGAACAGAAAGGCAACCTCTCCAGGGGTCAACCTGAGCCTGAGGGGGGCGGAGCACCTGTAACCCCAGCTAAAGGCAAAGAGGTTTGTGGGTGCACCTGGCTCAGAGGAGCCTGCAGATGGAATGATGATGTGTCTAAGCCTCCGAGTTCAGATCCAAACCTGGGTCTATTCGGAATTGGCCCGGTTTCAGATCTGGGGTTCGGGTTGTGACCCAGAATTGAGATATTCTGGGTCTGGCTTTGAGCCATTGCAGAGTTACTGTGGACTTTGGAGCCAGAATGATTCCTGAGTTGAAAGGTGGAGGGGTTTTCCCCCAGCTGCTCCAGAACCATCGAGTAAATCCAGTTCAGGCCGATGTAAAATTTTCAGCATTCCTCAGCTCAACCTGCTGAGAGGCGTCAGCTCCTTTTCTAGCCAGGCATGGTCCTGTGCAGCCAAGTGTCTCGCATCCATGGGGTGCTTGAAGTCCCTCAAGAGACCACTGTTTTGGGAGCTGGAGAGGCACTAAGGCCCGGAGCCTGAAAGATATTTCAGCACCTAACTCCCATTGATTTCACTAGGAGTTAGGCACCGAAATACCTTGCAAGAGCTGGGCCTAATCCACATTATCTATCACATGCACTAATTGAAAGCCAGCTTCAGTGGTGTCCCATCAGCTGGCATGCACCAATGGAGCCATGGGCAACTGACTAGTGATGGGTTGCTTAATGGCCCCAATCAATGATGACAGAATCATTTTTAAATGCTCTCAGGCAGCAGAAAAACAAACTTCCGCTCGTCTCAGTAAATTCCCATGCAAGCCGTGAGGCTAAGAGGAGCAGAAACCATTTACTTTGAAATGCACAACGGTAACAATCCTTTACTGTAGAACTCTTCCACCCCTGTTCATTGCTGGAGGGTTACTAATCAGGGATGAAGGATGACAAGGTCAGCCTCTGTGATCACATCACGCTGTGATCTCTATATATAAATAATCACAATTTACATAGACACAGCCGTGCAGGCTGGCCTGCGACTGAGTATCACCAGCAGCGTGCAGGGTGTTCCCAGTGTCATTAACACTCACAGGCCCATGTTCTCCTACAAAACAAACACAGATGGATCCGAATGTGCTGCTCCCCCGAAAAGGCCAATTTATGGCGCCATATAAGCTTTGGGTTTCCACATTTAAGGCTATATGCTTGTAGATCCTTATGCATACACTGCTTCTATTGCAGCCACTGTGCCAGACAGGGTAAATAATTAACTTCCTCCCCCCGCATCATCGATTCAACTTGTCTGTTACAACCTAGTCTTTCTGGTCAAGTAAAGTGGGGTGTGCTTTTCCCTATCAATTATTTTAATATCAACACTCTGTAAGGAAATATCACTTAAAGACAGCTCTCCAGTCAGATGTTACACTTAATTCCTGTAGTTAAATGCTTACCATTTACATTACTGTCACAATCAGGAGTCATTCGGTTTTATTACACAAGAAGAGAGAACAGATGGAAAGTGATATTTACATCTGAAATAACAATAGCTTTAGGACTGTTTTCTTTCTTTCCTTAATTGATCTTTCAGGCGCTCTTCAGGGGTGTTGTTCTCTGCAGGCAACCTTGCTCTGCAGCAGGGTGGAATACAAACTTAAGCATGGGATAGGGGCATGGGCTGGAAATTTCCTCCTTGGTTTTGTTTTGAGGTTATAAAAAGGTTAGGTCTTAAGCGGCAAGGTTCAGAACTCGATGCTGAACTTCTCAAAAATATAGGGAGGTTTATTTTGGGTGGCGCTGGAGTTTGATTGGGGCCCATTTCTAAGCACAAATCAAAATCAGAGCAGGGACGATACTAAAACAAATAAGACTAAAGCAGGGAAGGGCAAACTATGGCCCGGGGGCCACATGTGGCCCGCCGGCCATTTTTATCCGGCCCGCGAGCTTGGGCCAGGGGTTCGGGGCCAGTGGCCCCACGGTCCCGGCCAGGGGCCAGGCCAAGCACGGGAAGCCATGGGGCCGCGCCCTCCCTGGCTTGGGGGGCCGGGTCGAGCGCAGGGGGCCGCGGGGCCCTGCAATCCCAGGCTGGGCTGGGTCGAGGAGCACCAGGCTGAGTGTGGTAAGCAAGGGCGGCGGCGGGGGGGAGGGGGCTTAGGTAGTGAGGTACCAGGGGCTGGTGGTTAGGGTCGGGGGATCTCGGGAGGGGGTAGTTGGGGAACAAAGCAGGGGGGCTTAGATGGGGGGTGGGGTCCCGGGGGGATGGTTAGGGTCAGGGGATCTTGGGAGGGGGCAGTCAGGGAACAAAGAACAGGGGGGCTTAGCTAGGGGGTGGGATTCTGGGTAGTTAGAGTGGGGGCTTTCCAGAGGGGGCGATCAGGGGACAAGGAGCGGGGAGGGGGGTTGGATGGGTAGTGAGTTCTGAGGGGGGCAGTCAGGGCGCGGGAAGTGGGTGGGGGCTGGATAGGGGGCAGGGGCAGGCTGTTTGGGGAGGCACAGCCTTCCCTACCTGGCCCTCTGCACAATTTTTAACCCCAATGTGACCCTTGGGCCAAAAAGTTTGCCCACCCCTGCCATGGAGGATTCCCAGTTGATTTCCGTGTGCATTAACAAACTTTTCCACAGGCACAGGGGCCCCACTGCATAGCTGCACAGGGGAATGGGTAACATACAAAAAGTACTAGTGTTGTTAATTTCGATCCCTTCTCCCATGCACACCACGTTACAAAATATCTACCTCCCTGCACTATCAAATTAAAATGATTACTTACCGGAGCTCTCTTCTCCTGCTTCAGGCACGCCAGAGACAGACGGCAGACGAGCCTGGTGCCTGTCCCACATCCTGTTCCAACTGGACTTACTCATCCATCTCTTTGTCCAGTCCCCATAGGATCCACAGGGCTCTTGGCAGTGGAGATAGGGTCCCTGCTGGTGGCACGCAGCTTCTCGCAGAAGTGGCATGTTTTCGGGCACCGTACTAGAGTGACGGTCGGTGTCTCTTGCCTTCTGGTACACCTGCCTCAGCTCCTTTATCTTAGTACGCACTGCTGCATGTCCCTTTGCTGCTCCTTCTTGTCTATGCCACAAGCAATCGGCTTGTATGTGTCAAAGTTCTAGGGTAACCAGACAGCAAGTGTGAAAAATCGGGACTGGGGCTAGGTGGTCATAAGAGTTCATATAAGAAAAAGACCCAAAAAATCGGGACTGTCCCTATAAAATCGGGACATCTGGTCACCCTACAATGTTCCAACAGCTGGATTGGAGCTGTGACAACACAGCCTTCTTTCTCCATAAACCCAACCATCTCCTGTGCGCAGTTGTCAGCAATGTCTGTTCCTGATCTGGTGGCAGGTTGTTACCCCGTGCTATACCCCCTCTCCCTTACCCAAAGCTGAGGATCATGGAATAACCCTGAGCATCATTCCTGGCATATTACAAACACCTGGAGGCGGATATAGAAAGATTTGTCTTGCTCTGCCCACATTACATATACTGGTGGGGGAAAAAATAATTCCAAAAGATATATCCACTTGTCTTTTTCTGTCTTCCTACCTATCTATATGTGCTTCTATATTGCACTGATCACATAATATCTGAATGCCTCCCTAAAGCTTTCAAAACCCAGAAAAGGTCAGTGATTTAATATTTCCCTCTACTTCCCCTGAGACAATTGACTCTCTATTTTTTAATTGTTTAATTCTTTATCCCTTTCCCTTTCATCCTCTGTTCTCTTTCTCCCTCTCTCATCTCCCACAATCTTAAACAACACACACACAAGGACAAGATTAGATATTCGCTTCAGAGCAACAGCCGTTTATACTGGCTGGAGACCTGGCCCTTTAGGATTCTTATCAGAAGGTGAGATTTTCCAAAGCCCTGAGCAGTGGTGGCCTAACTCTGCTCCCAAGGGCAGAGGGAAATACAGAGCAGTCTTTGAAAATCCCACTGTGCATATGGAAATCAGTCTAACGCCTTCGCCTCCCTGGCCTTGATTGAAATTCCAACACAAATTGATGAGCCACTTAAAGTTAGTATGGCAAGCTCCACCTTTTCATGTTATTTGTACATATATTATATATATCTATATCTTCCCATTGTATGTTCCACTCTATGCATCTGATGAAGTGGGTTCTAGCCCAAGAAGGCTTATGCCCAAAAACATTTGTTAGTCTCTAAGGTGCCACAAGGCCTCCTCGTTCTTTTTGCGGATACAGACTAACACAGCTGCCACTCTGAAACCTGTCAACACTAATTTGTCCTTATTACATTGAAAAAATCCTACAAGAACAGGTTGTCCATGCAAAAATTTGGCCCTGTAACGCTGTCAGGTTCAGTGAGACCAGAATGTCCTATGTCTGAGATTTCAGTATGTAGGTAATTTGGTGCTTTATCCCCTTTCCCTGGCTGCTTTAGACTAAGGGTAGGTCTTCACTACCCGCCAGATCGGCGGGTAGCGATCGCTCTTTTAGCTATCAATTTCTTGCGTCTTCTTAAGACGCGAGAAATCGATTGCCCGGGGCTCCCCCGTCGACTCCTGTAACTCCAGCTTGACGCAAGGCATAGGAGGACCACAGGTAAGTCGGCTGAAGATACACCGACTTCAGTTATGTTATTAACGTAGCTGAAGTTGCGTATCTGCAGTCGATCCCCTCCTGCCCCCCCTGAAGACCAGCCCATAGATTACCTTAGGGGCATAGCAACTATCTGCGACACCACTCTTTTGGTTGAAAATAAACTAAAACCCAGGATCCTGAATACAGCAGGAAGACAGAGCAGGGCCCTTGCAGTGTGTTCGGCCTCTGGCAAATTTCCACTGGAAAAAGCTCAGCCTTGATTGGGAAGGTGCTACGCATGAGCACTCCTCCATTAATTCTGGGTAATTCAATGTAAATTCATGGCAAACAAGAGGTTCTTGGGGAAACACCCCCAGAAAAAGAAACAGTTTGTAAGAAGAATCCCCCCATACGGTAAAGGGACAATGCTGTTTATCTTCCTCAACAGCGCATACAATGGCAGGAGTAAATATTCACTTCAGGTTTATCAACAGCAGACGTAAATAGCTCTGGCTCTTAAGGGATCCAACACATTGATTTGGAATGTCATGCTGCCTATTTGGCTTTCTTCCTCTCTTTCCTTGGTGGGGGGTGGGTGGGTTGTTTTTAAGTTTAGCACAATATCCAATTTAATAGTAAAAGCATCGGGGAAGAACAAGTCCACTGGGGGCTTTGGAAAGCAGGACCCATGAAACAGCAACACGGATGTTCTGGAGCTGTCCTTCCTTTTGGATTTGCAGGGAATGAACCTCAGCCTAAGTGCCCGTGTGAAGCAAAGCCCGGGAACACGCCTGTCAAAGCCCCAGCTCAGACCCGGGTTTAAAAGAGCCAGGGCTCAGTCCAGCTGTGGTGGCCAGACCTGAAAGATTGACTCTCGCTGCCGGGGTTTGATTGATTGTCAGTGCTGGCCAGTCTCTCTTTCCTGGAGCTGACAGAAGCTGAGGTGATGATTACCAGCCCCATAGTAGGAGATGATCAACAGCTAATTAAGAAGGGGCATTAGGATCTAAAAGGCAGGTTCATCACGGGTAATGAAGGCTTCAGGTGAAAGAGGGATTAAAGTGTGAGCGTGTTGCATGGGGAGGGAATTGGCAGGGCCATCAGACCTCCATGCTGGGTAGAGGACCCCACCAGAGAAATGGATATGCAGTATAGGTTCAGTATATAGACAAACGGGTGGCAGCTAGCAATACTAACCTTTGAGGCCTCAGATCCTCTTAGGCCCCTGGAAGTCTTGGATTCATCGGGCCTCATCCACAGCCCATTGAAACCAATGCAAAGGCTCCCACTGACTTCACTGGGCTTTGGATCAGGCCTGTGGTGCAAAAGGAAGTGAGTTGCCATGGGGTTTGAGATGGAATCCTGGCCCCACAGAAGTTGCCGGGACTTTTGCTGTTGACTTCAGTGGAGTCAGGATTCTTCCCACGGCGGCTGTTGTCCGTCCGTCCGTCTTTCTCAAACCTGCTGTAGTAGGAAAGACAGTTTGCCAGGTTTAGGCAACTTAAAATTTCTGGCCCCCTCCTTGGTGCCTGGCCTCAGTGTCTCCATAACCTGGAGCTGGGCTCCCTCTGAGGTTCCATGGACATTTGTTCCATTACAGCCCCACAGCAGAATGAGGTCAGGGCAAGCCCAGACTAGCGTCCTGGGAGAGCTGGGTGGGGCAGATTCTCCTGGGCCTGGCTGAGCTGTTCCGGCCCTGGGTCCGGCCAGATAGAAAAGTCCAGCTCCTTTGCTGGCTCTTTGCAGTTCGGAGGATGGGAATAAATAACAACAACAATAATAACAACACGCCAGGCAGAGGATATTCCACTCACCTGTCCAAAACCAAACAGCCTGACCCAGGAAGGCTTGTTTAGGATTTGACACAGCTGCATTAACCCCTGATTTGTCACCTGGCTCCTAGGCTGAATAGCTGGGGAGGGGCGAACTAGTTGTGACAGAAGGAATTCATCTCTCTGTGCCACAGAGCAGCTCCGGAGTCGTTCAGCAGCTGCTCCTGTAACCGTGAGCCCACTCCAGCCCTGTGGCACTAGCTTGCCCATCCAGGCTGCAGGGAGGGAGTAGCTATGGGGCCCATGGCCCTACCCCTTTCCCTCCCCTCTTCACTGCTGGCGATGACCCCAGCTCAGGCACCTGGCTGTTGATCTCTTCCGAAGCCTGCACCTCTTGCCCAGCAGGGCTCCTCTGGTCCCACTGCTGGGGACGCCTCTGTAGCTGCAGCAGCCACTACGCTAACCCACTTTGCGACATTGTGGACCAGATCCTCACCTGGTATAAATGAGCCTAACCCTGTTGTCGTCCCTGGAGCAACACCAATTTACACCAACCGAGGCTCGGGCCCTATGGATTAAATAAAGGCTTTCTAACGAGGAGCAAGTTTAACCAGGCTTGTTTGTTGGTGGACTCATCTTCCAAGTGCCATGCCCTCCGTACTGGCGCTCATTGACATTTGAACTGTCGTACAGCTTGCAGTAAAGGGCTGCCTAAGGCAAAGCAGTGAGATCATGCCCCTCTAGGCCCATTGCAAAAATGACCCCCAACTGGAAAGTGGCCGGGAGTAAACCGTCCAACCAGAAACGTAGCGACAACTTTCCATTTTCCAGGCAGAAGAGTAAAGGAAACAGTCAAAAGAAAGTAACCGCGGGGGTTAGCAATGATTTTATTGTGCTGTGCGTGTGACCCTAAACAAGAACAAGATGTGTTTAGCTGCTCGAGGGCATCATTAGTTACTTGCTGACTTGGTGAAAACACCGAGGCAGCTGCATCGAGTGCAAAATTAAACGGATCGTTGTAGTCATGTTGTAAACTCACCTGGCCAGGTGACCTTTGGACAATGGCAGCTCAAAAGCAGCTGTGCAACGACACTCGAACAGATGGTTACACACACAGGATGGCAGGCACACTGTAGTGCAGACGCTCTAGCTACTGAGCTCTCTGCTACAGCCCAAACCATGCAGGGGAACTAGCAATGCTTGTTTGGGAAAGGAAACGCCTGCCTCCCTGGTGACTCCCTGCACCATTGTGGGCTGGATGAAATTAGATCGTGGGACATGAGCGCCATGGGATAAGGAATAGATTTGCAATGCTTATTGTTGGTGGCATTACCCCATGGTCTGGACTGGAGCCCCCCTGAGCTAGGCGCTGAACACCCATAGTAAGAAAATGTCCCTGCCCTGAAGCAATTACAATCCAAACAGAAAAGACAGATGGGGGAGTTGGAGGGGAAGCAGCGGGAGAGAAAGGGGACGAGGCTTGTTCAAGGGCACATAGCATGAGAGCTGGGACTGGAACGCCGGTCACCCTGCAGGGGCCAGCCCCAAAGCCGCGGGATAGGAGTAACATGCCCCATGGGTCCTATTACCCCCCACAGTCCCTGTCCCGATTTTTCACTGCTAAGCAAGCCCACTGAAAGGGGAACTCTTTGGCCCAGCCTGTGAGCTGAGTGAAACTAATCAAAAAAGACTAAAGCCTCCGGTGAGCCATATCCTGCTTTTACTGAGCCCCTGGGATCAGTCGGGGTCAGCCTGAGAGGCAACAGAAAAAAACCTCGAGATTCTGAAATTGGACCAAAGCCCAGCCATTAGAAACGCCAACCAGAGACGACCCACGCCTGCCGATGAGGGGGCAGCTGGCTTCGGCAGTGTGACTGAGCATGCTCAGTACAAACCAACCAGCAAATCGGGAGGGGGCGCATAACCCTCCCCCCTCCATCGCCTCCAACTCCAACACAAAATGAATGACGCTTTGGGCTTATTGCACTTGAAAGCAGAGACCCAGGGAGAGCTCTCCACCACTCCTTGCTCGGCTGCAGATTTAGTAACACCGTGGAAAGACAGACTGGAGAATTAGATCCCCAGCAGGGATCGGGGCTTAGAAAGACACCAGCTCCCCAGACCGGTGAAAGCAGCATTGACTGGCAGGGACCAATGAGCAGGGGAAATTTGGGGAGGCCTGTCTGTCATGTATCTCAATAGAGAGCCCACTGTGCTTAAACCTAAGCCCAGCAAAGTGCTAGGAAATTGAGGGCCTCATTAGAGCAGATTCACCGCACAGATTTACACCCGTTGAGGATGTCACCCGGACTGTCCAGTGGGAGCATATTCTTACCGCGCTGTAAGAAAGGAGGGTTACAAAGGAGGGGGGAGAAGTGTCTCTTTCAACCACGGTGCAGCACTGACCTTTCACCTGAGCTGAGACGCTAAGACGACTTTTGAGTTCAACTCAAACAAACGGCAAAATATTCTTCACTGAGGGTTTTAGATAAAAGGCTGGATTGAAACCCGTAGTCTCTTTAAATGACACTGAAGGGCAAAGCCAGTGTGAGCCTGCCGCTATTGCACCTCCTTGGGGAATGGGTGTTTATGTCACTTCTGAAGTTAAGCAAAGTTGAAAGGGGACTGATGATCCCCAAGTTGCTTGGAACATCTGTTTTCTCTCCAACAAGGATTAAATGGAGGAAAAGTTCCAAGCTCCATTTCAGATGAGACACGATTTGATGCCAGATCTTGCTCTCCCCGATTGTATCTATCCTGTTGTTTATAATAAAAATCGAGTGATCCATTTCTTCTGACAGGAGGAAGAGTGGCTTCAGGAAGCCTTGTACCAGTCTGTGTCTATATTAAGGGACTATGACTTGACAGCTTCCTGACCATAAATAGCTATCCAGCTAGGCAGAGTTTTAATTTAGATGTGAGAAATAAGAGAGCCTGGAAATGTAATTTGATGACGTTACTCAACTTCTGCCTCCCCCTTTTTTGGCTTTTCAAAATGGGGGTGTCTGTGATCCCGCTCCCACTCCACAGCACTGACCTGACTCCAACCAAGCACATCCCCTGCGTTCACAAAAGCTGCCAGGGGGAAGTTAGGCAGCTCCCAGATGCAAAGTGTGTTACAAGTATCACAGAGCTGAGCCTGAGAAGGAGCCAGAATTTACCAACGTGCATTGCCAAAGAGCCACAGTAATACATCAGCAGCCCCTCATCAGCTCTCCGTCCCCCACTCCCAGCGCCATCTGCCCACTGGCAGCCCCGCCAACCAGTGCCTCCCCCTCCCTCCCTGCACCTCCCGATCAGCTGTTTTGTGGCATTCAGGAGGCTCTGGGGAGGAGGGGGAGGAGCGAGGGCAGAGCCAGGGGTTGAGCAGTGAGCATCCCCACATTAGAAAGTTGATGCCTGTAGCTCTACCCAGAGCCACAGGTTGGCCAGCCCTGGACCAGAGAGCTCAAAGGGGACATGGTGCATTGAGTGGCTCTCCCCTCTCCCCGGGGCCTTGTGGAGGCTGCTCCGGCAAGGCAGCTGTAGGGGGCAAAGAGAGGCAATGCACTGGGGTGAATGTCACTATGTCACTACAGCCCACACGAGGCCCCACCAACGTCATTTCCAGGGGTTCATGGCAATTTGACTTGTTTCTCTGTCGCACAATCAAGGGTAATAGAGAACCCTATTAAAAACAGCGAAGAGTACTAATGGCACCTTAGAGACTAACACATGTATCTAGGCATACGCTTTCAAGACCACATGATCTAAGGAGAGGCTCCAAAGGCACATACAAGCCAATGGAAAGCGCTCCCACTGAAATCAAAGGCCGTCTTTCATTGACATCAATGCGCCGGTAACTGCATGGGTTCTCCGTTGCTGGCAGGAGTAAAGAGTAGGAACAATTTATTTTCTCCCTAAAGTAAGAAGTTATGACTCAGGATGCACACCAAAAATAGACTAGGTTGCCATTTTCCAGAGCCAATTCCCAGAGCATAATCCCAGCTCTGAGTTCGCCGACGGAGGAGTCTGTAAACCATGCCCGTACTTCAGAGAAAAGCTTGAAAATGTGAACCCTACATGTTCCAACACTAGAAGTCAAACAAAAAGGACCACACTCTGATGGCTTTACTTGTGATTGTTGAATGCTTGGAGTTGGCATTACTGGAAACAACAACAAAATAACCCAAAAGAAAAAGGACATTTCAAGATTTTTTTTATTATTATCGGAATCTTTTTCGCCCATTTTTGTCACATGGTTTGCCTAAAAAGAAAAAGAAATCCTTTCTTTGGAGATAGAACCAGAAGAGCAGTGTGTTTATCTCATGGACGACTCATGGGATCAGTGTTGAGAGACTAAATGCCTCAGAAGTGAACGCTCTATAGAGATGATTGTTTTTAATATAAAACTGTATATGTTTAAAACAACAGGGTCTTTTTTTCCTTTTCTGCCGTGGCCAGTAAACATAAGGAAAGCAACACGGTTTACGTCTTAATAGAATTACGTTACGTGGTGCCATATTATCACCATCTTTATTGGAAAGTGGAAGAAATTGCACACAGAGGAGTCATGGAAGGGAGAAATAATCGTGAATAAACATAGATTCTGGGGTTTGTTTATTTGTTTCCTCTCAGGAAGATAAAGGATTCCTCATGAAAAGAGAGAGACCTCATTTCTTTTGCTTTGGGGAGGCATCTTCAGTTCACTTCTGCTGAGTGAAAGCTTTTAGAGGAGTGAGTACCACAGAACCAGTCAGTCAGGAAGAATGGACTTGGCAAACTACAGCCAACATTTTCTAAGCTTTCACTCACAGCCTCCGAGAGAAATCTGTCTTTGAACATAGAATCATATAGTGACTACTTGAAACCTTTCAGTCCCAAAGCTCTAAGGCAGCCATTCCTTTTGCCTGTTATCCATTAGCAGAAAGTAGAAAGGGTTGGTCCAAAGTGTTTTATAGGAAGTCTTGTTTCTAGGCCAATGCCAGCGCGCACCAAGAGTCCTGACGGAGGGGAATGTTTAGTCCTGACTGTTGAGTCATGGTAGCAGAAGCGAAGGCGTAATCCTCAGGTTCGAATTTGAACTCGGAATGACCGCTGGCCAGTGTGTCATCTGATTGGCTTTGAGCCTATGAAGATTATAATGAGGAGAAATTATTATAAAGCCACTGATGTATTTTAATATCTATTTAAAGCAGCAGTTTCAAAATGAGAACGCTGAGTTACGGTTACTTTTATTTATTTGTATTTGTCTTCGCTCAGTGATGCAATAATCTAGCTCCAAAATCATCTAGCTAATCACTTAGGATGGGATTTCCAAAGAAACCTAAGGGAGTTGGGTGTCTGATGTCCATTGAAATATAATGGCAATTCGGTGCCTACCTTCCTTGGGCTGTATTGAAAACCCCAGCAATTTAGCGGACAGTGTTCCAATTGGGAATTAAGGAGACGTTGGATAAACCAGTTACTCGCACCATATCATTAGCAAAAGAATAGTCAGATTTGTCATAATTTAATAGTATGAATATGACAGATCATGAAATGATAGATTAGACCCTACCTGAATTGTATGTTCAAGAGAACCCCAGAACTAGGATTGCTTCATTCTATGACGGTAGTGCCTTCGCAGAGCTCTCTAAAGAAGCCTGTGCTATACCTGGCTTGATTGACTGATTGACTGACTGACTGTGTCCAGTTTGGAGATTTCTGGGCATGTGTATGTTCTTCATAAGCATTAACACCAATCAAATTTATCAATGTCAACCAAGAACCTCTACTATAAACTAGAGAGGGCACCAAGTCTTGCAGTTGGGATCTCAGCTGGAACTTCTCTTAAATTCAGACATGTTCAGATTCTGGGGCTTGGTTAGGCCCAATATAAAGACAATGCAGTCAAAACATTTTGCTTTAGAGCCATCTCTTCCACCAGATAAACAAAGCACCCCTCTGTGCACCCAACGAAACCCATCCAGACAAACTCATGAGACAGGAAATGGGTCTGACACCCAATGATCTCTAGAGAACACTCTTTGTGCTGCACTTTCACGAGTGTTAAATACCCATCTCTACTTGCCAGCAGAACAATAAAGAAAACTCCAGGTATATACAGGTAAATATATACCTGTGTGACTAGAAAGCTGTCAAGAACTTTGCAAATTCCTAATCTCACTTACACTGATTTTCCACTGTCCCCATTGTGTTATTCCTGATTTACAACAGAGCAAGATTAGAATCAAGCCCCGCTACACAGACATAACTCCCGTTGCCATCAATGAGAATTGAAGCTGTGTACTCTATAGAAGGTTAGAACTGGACTCTAGGCAAACTATAAAACTTGTGGCGACCCTTTATATGTGTGCCTAATAGTTTCCAGAGCAAAAGGTGTGTTTAGGGATACAAGACAGGTTGTGGTGTGGGGATAGCTCAGTGGGGGGGCGCACTGGACTGCTAAACCCAGGGTTGTGAGTTTAATCCTTGAGGGGGCCATTTAGGGATCTGGGGCAAAAATCTGTTGGATGATTTAGTTGGGGATTGGTCCTGCTTTGAGCAGGGGGGTGGACTAGATGACTTCCTGGGGTCCCTTCAAACCCTGATACTCCATGGATAATTATGAAACTGGCTTCTTATAGCAACAGACAAGTAAACTACTTAGTCCTGTACCAGCTAGTCAAAAAATCAACGTGAACAAATACAAATAGCTCTCTTTTCTCAAGCGTTACCTGGGAGACTGACACAATGGTTTGTCCTGGGTACTGTGATGTCACATTGGGTTCGGTTTTTAAAGTGACGGTGCTGTCTGAGTTTGTAATGGAAGAAGGGGAGTTAGTGGCTGAAGTTGTAGACCCTGAAAGATAACGGTTACAAGCTATTAAGTAGCATACGCATAAGTCAGCTCTCGAAGAAACAGTCATTTACATTTTAATAGCTCCCTGGACTTTAGTAGGGGAGAACCTCCTCTCTCATGGCATTGTTGTAGCATGAGAGCACTTTTTGTGTTTTAGTTTGTTTGTTTCTCAGGTAAGTCACGAAAAAAACAAAATAGATTGGTAAGTGACACGCTACAGGTACTTGGGAGGGAGGAAGGCATGTGATAGTCATGAACATTATTCTTCCTGGGTGGCCCTTCCTATCAGAGCCCTGAGAAGAGTCCACTTATTTGCTCCCCACTTCAACAACCATCAAACTAAAGGCCCCAGATCATGCATTTGACTGAAGAGGGCTGGAACTGTTTCAGAGTCCATCAGCCCTGCTCTTAACCAGCAAGAGGGCTGCTGCTGAGAGGAACAAGGCACTCCCCTCGCTGGCTGACAGACTGAGGCATTCCCAGCCCCCGCCGTTCCCCTTTACACCAGTTACACCTTTGCTGAAGTTGCTGTTCAGGAACTCTTGGCCCACCCTGGCGGAATATAGCAGCAAAGTGAAATTGACAAGGTCTCTCTCAAGTGCTTCTGAGGGGAATTTTTTAAATAATCTCTTAACCTTTCCTAGCTCCCTCTTGTCTTGACAATACCACTCCCACCCCTCTATACTCCATCCAGCCAACACCCAGGCATACAGTGTCCGCATGTTTCTTCTAAAATGTCCAGCAGTGAAATAGCTAACACTACTGCCATTTACATTGCCCACACGAGTGGACACCCCAATGAGAAGAATGGTACTCTTGTCTGAGGCTCAAGAAAACAATATATCAGCTCACACCTGGAAGGTTTTCTTTTCAGGCATAAAGACTAAAAGACACGCTGTTTTCTTGTAGAAAAGGTTAGATTCTCCAGGCATATTCTGTAGCAGGAATTAATTTTTTAGCCAATTGCATAGCTGTAGAATCACTGACAACACTGGGCCCTGCTTACATCTAAGCCATAAGGAGGAATAATAAAAGAACCCTACCTGTTGAGGTTTTGCCTTTGGTAATGTTTTTGGGCTTCCGTTTCCTTGTCTGGATGCTTTCCTTTTTCATTGCCAGAGGCCGCGGCACCTTGACACCCACAAAGTTTGGAATCATTAATATTGTATTGTACTGAACGCTCCCACGTGTGCTGCTTTTATATTTACATACTGTAGCTTGTGCAAAGACCTTGTCCTTCACAAAGTGCTATTTTTCTCCACAACAGGCCTTGGCTGGAAGATGTATAAGGCTAAACAGTTGAGGCTTTTGCACAAATTTTGTTCTTTCCCATTATTTCCTATTTTCCTTTTCCTGATTTATTAGTGACCTTTGCAACTGTATCTTATTAAATTACATGAATGTGGGCAGTGGATGGCTCACGGGGAATGGTCATGGGATAGGGAGACGTTAACCTCTAGGGCACTGGCTCAAATTGGCCCAGGCTGAAGTACAAAGTCTGCTTTGAGGCCTATGGACAATTCACTTGTGGTTCCTGCCCTGAGTCGATAAACATCATCAAACCACTTCCACAGCTTGGCATAATTGACCTTCTTGGTAGAAACCAAGAATTGAATGGGGGTGGAGACTAAATCATACTGCTGAAATTGGGCTCCTGGCCACAGAATTCCAATACTAGGCATGCCACCAAAGTGATCTTCCTACCTAGATCCCTTTATAGCTAGCCTTCATCACCTTTGTTTCTGAGGGCCTCAGCTCACTAGTGGATTTTATCCTCTCCCCACCCCTGTGAGACAGGAAAGTGCTATTTCCACTAGGGTGACCAGACAGCAAGTGTAAAAAATTGGGACAGGGGGTGGAGGGTAATAAGAGCCCATATTAAAAAAGCCCCAAATATCGGAACTGTCCCTATAAAATCAGGACATCTGGTCACCCTAACTACCTTGGAAGTACCTGCTCTATGGAAACAGGAAACTCCAGGCTATCAATCAGACATCTTTCTTATCCACTAAATTCATATTAAAATGTTAGCAGAAACAGAATCACACTGGTGTCCCTGAGATAATGGAAAGGAAAGAACCATTACCGTCTTTAAAATGAATAGATTTTAAGGCCAGAAGGGTCTGTTATAACCATTTACTCTGAGCTCCTGCATCACATAGGCTAGAGAATCTCACCCAGTAATTTTCGCATCAGGCCCATAACTTGTTTGATCTACAGCAGATTGTTTAGAAAGACAGCAAGCCTGGAATTAAAGGCTTCCAGTGATGGAGAATCCACCACGTCCATAAGAAAATTGTTCCAATAGTTAATGATCACCACTGTTAAACATGTGCACATTATTTCCAGTCTGAATTTATCTAGCTTCTGCTCCTAACCACTGAATTTCATTATGTCTTTTCCTGCTAGATGAAATGTCTTCCCCATGTATGTTCTTGTAGATTACAATAAAAAAAATCACCTTTTAACTTTCTCTTTGATAAATGAAACAGACTGAGTTTCTTAAGTCTCTCACTAGAAGACAAGTTTTCCAGCCCATAGATCATTCCTTTCGCTCTTTTCTGAATTCTTTCCAATTCCTGGACTGGATAAAGCTGCCCCTTCCAATAGGAAGTGAAGGCAGGATATTTAAAACCTGGGGGGAAATGATTAAAGACAAAATGGTTTCCTATAGTGGATAAATGAGCGACTTACCCCATGGAGTTTCATGTATAATCCGCAGGCATTGCAGACTGGCTCTCCTTCTGCATTCCGTCTCCAGAGGGTGGTGTTGGTTGTGTGACAGTTAGTGCAACAAAGCCCAGCACGTCTTGATGAAGACTTAAAAAAAAAAAAAAAAAAACCCACACGTGAAAGAAAGAAAAGTAAGAGTTTGCATGCCAGGGGGAACAGGGAAAAAATCTCAAATGACGCTGATTTCCGGGACGATGAAAAATGTTGACTAAATTCACAAGATAACAAAATTCACATCAAAGACATAGCCGTCCAGCTCACTTTGATTTGCAAACGTTCTTTTATGGAGCTGGATAAACCTGGCAAACATCCTTTTAATCCCTTCCACTAAAGTTAAACAAATATGTTCCGAGAAATAATATTTCATAACACGGTGCGATAATTTCCAAGTGATCCACTCGGAGGGAGAGGGTTCTTATAAGAATTATGATCTACGTTCTGAAAGCAGAAATTTTGCAAACTCCATAGAAAAATGCAGTTGATTTAAATGAATTGCTAAAGTTAGCGGGGGCCAGACTGATCTCTGGTGTAAATCATCATTGGTGTTTGGGCTTCGAGGAGTTCATAAAAAAAGAATGATCCTTTGCACTTCCTGCATCTCCCCCTCTCATCTAAATAGCCTAAAGCACTTTCCAGACACTAATTAATTCCAATTTTTGTGGGTGGCTTGACTGCAGGACAGGTCCCAAAGCTAATGTTTCTGTGGCTGGAAGCAGAAGCACTTTGTAGAAGCAGTAGGCCTGTCTCTGTCAATTGTGTTCTCAGCTAGTGGGAAATTCAGAGCTTTCAACACAGGGTTTTAGCTTGTCAACTTATGGGCGTTTCATTTTAATGTCTCTTAGCCCCAGCCATTCCAACTATTTGAACAGGAGACTTCAGTAAGTGTAAAGATATTGGTGCCATATTTAATATCATGCACTATCCCCACATTCAGGTGTTTGAGTGATATTCTTCAGCCATGGGGACAAAAATTTCAATTCATCAGGGAGATAGATGTTGGGCAATACAAGTAACAAGGAATTCCACATCTGTTTTGTTTTTCCATGATTGCGTCAGATCATTACTAAGCATTGTTGATAAATTGGGTAAAGGGAGAAGGAATCAAAATGAAATGTTTTACCAGGTTAGTTGTTAAGTGCAGATCAGATTTGAGTTTCAGAAGACAGGGAGGGCAACTTGTGGCAGATCATGATATTCCTTTATACGTTTATTTATTTTTTCAAAAAATAACCTGTCAAAACATAACCGTGCGATACTAGCTGACTACTTTTGCACAGAAAAGGTTCTGATGTTGTTCAAAATCTTTCCCTAGCAATTTTTGTCCTGAACAGGAGGGATGGGGTCATGGCAATACCTGGTATAGCCAGCCTGGGCAAAATCCTGCCCTCAGATACGCCTCCTTAATGCCTATCGAGCCCCCATTTGGCGAGCTCACAACTTGTGTGGAGCTGAGCATCCTGAGCAGAGAAGATCATCAACACCTTACAGAATTGGCACAGCCCAGCTGGCAAACAGTCCCATAGTCTCTTCTATCATCAGTTAGGGTGACCAGATGTCCCGATTTTATAGGGACAGTCCAAATTTTTGGGTCATTTTCTTATATAGGCTTCTATTACCCCCCATCCCTGTCCTGATGTTTCACACTTGCTGTCTGGTCACCCTATCATCAGTAGTCCCATGGAAGCAGCACATACAGAGAGCCAATGGGCCTACTCACAGTAGTGAGGACCACATCTGCTATTAAGGGGAGGGTTTACAAAGTGCTTGGTTTTGGCCTACCTGTCCCTGCTGAAGATACGGGGACTTCTACCACAGACTGGATGCAGAGTAAGGCCAGCGCTGAGAGTTTTGGAAATTCCCACTCTTAAGTGTTAGCAGGATCAGCACTACCTGAGGGGCTAGACCCAATGGTGATCAAGTAGGTCTCATTACATGAGGTCAGACTTGCTGAAACTGGGCTCCTGACCACTGAATTCCAATACTAGGCATGGCACCAAAGTGATCTTCCTACCTAGATATCTATAGCCTTCATCACCCTCGTATTTGAGGGCCTCAGATCACTAGTGGATTTTATTCTCTCCCCACCACGGCGAGACAGGAAAATGCTATTTCCACTAGGGTGACCAGACAGCAAGTGTGAAAAGTCAGGACAGAGGATGGGGGTAATAGGAGCCTATGTAAGAAAAAGACCCACAAACTGGGACTGTCCCTATAAAATCGGGACATCTGGTCACCCTAATTTCCACTAAACAAATGGGGAACTGGGGCACAGGGTAGATTAAATGACTTTTCCAAGGTCAGACACAAAGACGGCACTCTAGTCCACACCATACAGATGTAAATTTTAGTCTGTGCTAGAGTATCATGCCTGAAATGTCCAGCGTGGACCATGCTGGTGTGCACTAAAATTTCCCTGGGGCATGTTAATGTGGTCCCATTTCAAACGGTACTATATTAGTGTGCACCAGCAGGGTCCGCCCAGGCCATTCAGTCTGTGATACCCTAGTACAAACTAAAAATTACACCCTCCTGTGTGGACTAAAGGACCATGTGGACAATCTGAAGCCAGGGGTTGAGCTGGGAATAGAAACCACACATCTTCTCAGTTCCAGTTCAGTGCCTAACTCTGTAGAAAATCCTTCCTCCTCTGTAATCTTTGCATCCTCAGTCACCTAGCAGTTCTGTGGCGGAAGACGGAGTAATACGTAACTGACGGCATTCCAGAACTATAAGATAGTTTTAATAAACTTCTGTTTCAAATAAGTTTACAGAGCAGGAGGCCACCTCCTTCTCCTAGGGAAGTCACTGGGAGTGTGGTCAGGCCCAGGGTCACCAAAATACGGGGTCTAAAAAACCTGAAACAGTCTCTGAAGTTGCCCATTGTGATTTAACTTTCCACTGCAGCAAGAAAGACACAGCCAAGGCTACTTCTGCTTACTGAAGGACAAAGGTACAAAATGTTACTGCTAATTTCCCAGCAGTTTACTTAAAAGAAAGAGCGTGAGTGCCCTTCCCCACCCCTAACTCAAGTCCGCCATTGTAGCATTCTGACCTTGTCTAGGAAGTTGTTGACTTCAACATTGTACTCCAGTGTTTATTTATATACATGTAGCGTACACTTAAACAAAAAGCCCTTCATGGGCTGCACTTGACAGCCAACTGCTGCTGATAAAGCTCTTGGAATCATTCATCTGAGCATAGTTAATAAAATGCTCACTAAAGTTAGCTACATGAAGGTCTGACCGAGCTACTGGCCCAAGAAACTCAGAATTAACAGAGAGTGGGCCCTCCGTGGAGCTGTGTGTTCGCAGAAAACCACAAAGCCATCAGAGGCTTGGAACATGGAAATGAAAGCAGGGGAGGTTACATAGAAAATACCTTTGAACCCCTAAAACATCTCAGCAAAACTTGTTGCCACTTTAAGACGGGCATGGCTATTGGGTAATGGGGTCATTAGACAGTTTGCTACAGGTGGGCAGATCAAATGAAGGTCTTGGTCAAATGAACCTTTGTGAAACCTCTGAAATCTGGATCACTGAGATGTCTCATGAAACCATACAAACCCAGACACAAGGCAGCGTGTTGCAAAACACACATGTTTGAAATCTGCGGATGAAAAACACTATATAAGAGCTGGGGGATTATTAATTTGAGTTCCTTTGCCATTCTCGCTTTGAATGGGCCTAAAGCTCAAGGGATGGGAAATCAATGAACTGAAACTGATGAGACAGTTAATCAAAACACATCATACATTTTGCACAGATCTAGATACCCATCAGTTAACATGGTATTTAAGGTCAAACCCCAAGTCAAGGTCCTCAAAGGATATTATAAGTGGCATTACCTATGCATGAAGAGTTAAATAATGGCTATAGTACCTCTTTTCTGAAACCCGTCTATCAAATGAACCTGCTTCCTCAGCTCCGAATGCGACTGGTGTTATTGATTTTCATGAGAACCTTGTTCTTATTATAAGATCATTTTAATAATTTTAATTCCTTTTTTGTTCTTTGCTGTTTTTTTGTTTTTTGTTTTACTAATAGTGCAATAACTTGCATAGAACATATCCATATGGATACTCATGCTCTACTGAAATTATTTCATGAGGTGTTGCAGTAACCATGTGGTATTTTTCTGTACCACATCTGCAATGGAAACTTCTGTGTCTGCCTTAAAAAAAAATTATAACCTGGGTAATAGTGGATTCCTCAGAAAGGGAACAATCTTACAATTATCAGACATTTTCACTGAATAAGAAGCAAGTTAAGAATAGAGCCAGCAGATACTTGATTTTTTTTTTTTTTTTTTTGGTTTGGCAGCCAAACCAAAAGAATCTAAAACATATTTTGTTTCTTTTGACCAAAACCTTTTTTTTTCCCCCATTTTTTTTCATTTCATTTTGGGTGTTTTTACCCAAACAAAACATCGTGTTTTAGTTTGAAAATGTCAAAATAGAACAGTTTGACTTTTTCGGGGGAAAAAAGTCTCAGTTTCTTTTTTGGGGGTGAAACTGTTTCTCAAATTCGACTTGGATTTGCAAAGAGGTTTGGGCGACCTGAAACTGCATCATTGGAGGCCTGGATCCAGGCTGTGGGACCGGACAAGTATCAGGTATTAGGTGTGTTCTGAGCATGCTGCGGGATTGTGCCCTGCTGGAGAGGAAGATATTCTTCCACCTAGGCTGAGAATCCTGCTTCAAGGATTCTGGGGCTTCAGCTTGAGCCAGGGCTCCAAGCTGCTTGTTAGCTGTGGGACAGCGTCACTTGTGCATTAGCTTAACTTCATACACAAGAATCAGAGAGGTAGCCATGTTAGTCTGGAATTGCAGAAGTGACAAAGAGTCCTGTGGCACCTTAAAGACTAACTAAAGTATTGAAGCATAAGCTTTCGTGGGCTAATACCCACTTCGTCGGCATGTATCCAATGAAGTGGGTATTAGCCCATGAAAGCTTATGCTTCGATCCTTTGTACACAAGAGCAGTCCCATTAAAATCAATGGGACTACTCACATAGCCACAGCTACATGTGCTTTCAGGATCAGGGCCTAACTTTTGTAAAGTGCTTCAAGATACCTTAACTATGAAAGATGTTCTACAAAACAGAACTCCATCCCAGCCCATCACTGAATAGTATAGCTTTCTATGGAAATCAATAGGGTTGCATTCTGTTCATGTCAAATATAAACAATGATATGTCACAAAACTGCTACCTATGCTACTTACAGAACATTGCCGTATCATATAAAATGGGCTAGCAACTGTATTATTCTTACTTACCGTACTTTCCGATACATGACTACACGACTATATTCAGAACTGCTAAATAGCATTCCTGCTGTATTGTGCAGTCATATTGAAATCTCTAGTGCAAAATATGCCTTTTATTTAAATGCAACTTTGCATAGTAAAAGCAGCATACCCAGCAGGCAAAATAATCCATAGTGAAATATCTGTCTAGGCAGGTTACAGGATGAAGCTCATAAAATAAAGACAACAGAGCATTATTTTACTACAAAGTATATATTTCTATGCCCTGTAAAGTAGTGTCATTCAATGGTTCCTCATCTTAACGAGCACTGCCTGCGCGGCGGCATGGCTGCAGGCAAGAGGAGACAGCAGGGGTGGTACCAGGGGTAGGTACCCCATGGAAGTCAGGGGCTGGGCAGGACAGTCCCACGGGCCGGAGGTGGCCCGTGGGCTGTAGTTTGCTCACCCTGCCTTAGAACCAAAGCACAGCCATCCTCAGTTTCACCCCTTTTTACCTTCCCACTTCTGCCTTATTCCTTGGGGTTTAAACCTGTTTCCCAGTTTAATCCTGACTCCACTGAGGACAACGAGAGTTTTGCTACTGATTGAGCGGGAACAGAATGGTATTCTCCTTTCAAACGACCTTGCTTATGGAGACTCGAGACTAGCTTGTTCCATGCTGGCTGGGCCATTTCTCCATTTGGAGACTGGATTTTGTAACTGCAGCAGGACGTGGGATTCCAGCTGTCGGCTTGCTGATGGACCAGTCACTTTGTTTTTAAATCAGCAGAACAACCGGTTTTGTATAGGACAGCGGTGTTCAAATACGAGTAGAAAAATGCCAGTGTGAATACGACATTAAGGGCTAGATTTTCTAGTGCTCAGCACCAATCAGCTCTCAGTATGACACTAAAATCTGGTCTCTTTGAGTACCTAAATGGGAGCTAAGTCCTTTTGAAAATCCGCCCCCTTAGGGCCAAAGCACAGTGGAGGGGGCTCCCACCCAAGTCAATGGGATTGTACATGTCAGTAGTGGGTTTCCATAGACCAACCCCTGATCCTGCAATCAGACACTTTGGTTCACAAGCCTCCAGGTGGTTACAAGTGTCTGCCTACGTGGAGCTGATTATAGGAGCTGGTCCCAATGTTTTCACTTTCCAGTTCACAGCATTGACTCGGGCATGAATAATTGCTTTAAAAGGATGAAAAATAGTTACTGTGCATGTATAGCCCTCTGGAGAATGGGTGTTACATGCTCAGTGGCTCATTAAAATGTAAATATATCACACCAGACCATTTATTTTCCTGACAAATAAATCCAAATGGTATTAATCCATACTTGCCTCCTTGCTAAGCCAATATTCCTGTTGTCTTCAACTGGAGCAATGCACTAGGAATCGCTGCAGCAAAACGAGCAGCTGTCACGAGCATCTCGTGTGTTCAAGTGCTCGGAGTTGCTGAGGCGCATGAGGGTCGCCTCACTAGGCGCTCGATCCCACAGCACTTTCTGTGGTCGATTTAGCGGAATTGATACATTCTAGTGAAATGGCTTCGAGTTTGTTAAATCATCATTTCCCAACAGAAAACCATTGTGACCAGCTCTACGGATGGGACAATTGCATAATAAAGGATGGGGGAGCAGTGATCAGGCCTAGCCCCCAGCAGCATAGGAAATAGCTGCGGTGTCCTTAGGTAGTCTGGACATAGTGGCAGACAGCACACCCCATGGCCCGCGCCGCTTCCCGCAGCCCCCACTGGCCTGGAGCCAGTGGGAGCCGCAATTGGCCGAGCCTGCAGAGGCGGAAGTTACACAGGGGCTTTTTCCCTGAAGAAGCGGTGGGCCAGAGTTGAGAACCGCTGCTTTAGACAGAGTACACAAGTGGGAAGGTGTGAGAGTTAGCCTTCCCTAACTCTATGCACCCTTAATAATGGTGCAACCTATCTGTCTCCATTGCATCTGCTCTATGTATTGAAAGAACTCTGAGGGTATGTCTTCACTACCCACCAGATCGGCGCCTAGTGATCCAACTATTGGTGATCGATTTATCATGTCTCATCAAGGTGCGATAAATCGATCCCCAGAGGCACTCCCGTCAACGCCGGAACGCCAGCTCGCCAAAAGGCGCAAGGCGGAGTTGGCGGGAGAGCCCGCTGCCAACCGCTGCCGCCGTGAGGATGTCAGGTAAGTCGGACTAAGATGCGCCGACTTCAGCTACATTATTCACGTAGCTGAAGTTGCATATCTTGGGTCGACCCTCCCGCTCCCAGTGTAGACCTCCGACACATCTGCTCTGAAGTCAATTACAATGGCAGCATCATTCAGATCAGAATATGGCCCTGTGTATTTTTTGTTACACAGTTCTCTCAACAAAAAAGGCATTCAAAAATGAGTGGAGTTGCTCTGGATATATATCAGTATACCTGAGATCAAAATCTGCCCCAGTATATAGTGTGGCAAATTACTCCCACGATATTGATGGGTCCTGCGCTTTCTCCGCTTGTGGGGGAATTCAGGGAGCCTTTTTCTTGCCTCTGAACAGGGTATTAACTGTCCCACTAGTATCCTAGAGGGGAGAAGGGGAGAGGGAGGGACCCGGGCCCGCCCTCTACTCCGGGTCCCAGCCCAGGGGCCCTGAGGATAGTGGTAAACCACTGGGATTAGCTACTCCTTCCCCTGGACTACTTCCCTCTCCTACTCTTCAGCTTGTGGCGGGCTTCCTGCCCTCTCTCTACACAAGCCAGGTGTTCCTTTACTTAGGGTCTGGGTCTTTCTTAGCTCACCACAGCACTTTTCCAAACTGCTCTCTGCTCCAATGCCTCCAAACTGCTCTCTGCTCCAACGCCTCCAAACTCCTTCCAAACACCTACACCTGTCTGCCTGAGGCAGGGGCTTTTATTAAGGCCTTAATCGACAGCAGGTGCTCCTAATTAACCTGCTGCCTGCTTCCCTAGTCTACAGGGAGCCACGCCTTAATGAACTTGGAGCTGATATATCTCCCCTCAAACACTCTGCCACAGCTCCCTGGCCTTCCTCTATCACAATAGACACTATTCACATTACAGCTGGGTGGAAGTTTTCTGACAGAATGTTTTTCCATCAGAAAATGCTGATTCATTGAAAGCAAAATGTTCCATGGAAATGTGTGGATTTCAATGAAATTATGTTTTAAAATAATGGGATGGAGCATTCTGAGAATGTCAAAATGTTCCATTTTGAGACTGCAACATTTTAATTTTCTGGTTTGAAACAACATTTTATTTTGATATTATATTATGTATAATATAAAAAAAATCAGAAGGAAATGTTTCATTTTTATCAAAACAAAACATTTCCATTCACCCGAAATTAATCTTTTTAAATTTTCATTTAATGGGAAATTTCACATTTTGGGGGGGTTTGTTCCATGTTTGAATGGGAAGGATTGAAATCGCGGAATTTTCTGTGAAACAAAAAATCCAGTTCCTGAGACAAGCATCTTTACTATTTCCAGTGACTGACTTTGAAGATATCAATAAATACCAGAAACCAAAACACAGCAAGGCTGACAGAGGAATTACATTTGAAAACAGTTGTTTTTCTTAAGAAATTGGTTATAATAAGAAGTTGGATTCCATTAAAAATCTTATTAAAATTGGCACTAGACTTCTGAAACAGTTTAAATAATACACGTTAGTTTTAATTTTTAAAAATCGCATCTGCCTGGTTAACTTGTAAACAAAGCTTCAAAGGCAAGATGATAGAAAACAGACAATTTACACTGAGGCTCACCAAGCACAAATGTTGCCTAGAGATTGTAATTATTCATAGAAATATTTGGTTAAAAACCAAAAATCCCTTTATAGTGACCTCGGTAAGATTTATCATCATGCAAAGGAAAATGAGATCCTTGGGGATCCCTGAGCTATATGGATCTGATCTTGTAAATTCTTGATCAAAGATGTCCATTGAGTACTGTCCATTTTACCTGAGTAATGAGTGTAGTATCCTATTCATATTGTTACGTTAGATCTATAACAGCATCTTTAATAGCAGAATACTAGGGTCTTTGCCAAATTATTTACCTATAAACCCTAATTCTGCACATACGCTTTACTTTACACACATCACAGATTACGTACACATTCAAAGTTAACGTGCAAATGTCTTTGCGGTGACATATGTGTAAAAATTAGGGATTTTACATTAGCGTTCGTGTCCTAAACTCTAGCAAAAAAATCTATTTCCAGCTGAAACTTCATTTTGCTAAGGACTCATCCTAAACATTTACTAGTGTGATATTCCCTAATTTTAGTGGGAGGACTTGATTGATTAAGAGTTTGAGGGTTTGAGGATTGAGCCCTGAGCTCTGTTACCAATGACTGCAGAGTGAAAACTTTTCACAACTAAATTCAAATATCAAAGATGAATTTGCATGCAAAAGACACACCTCCTCCCCCTTGCAAGGAGCCCCAACTGTGATGGAATCCAATATATAATACATGTAAGATTAATTTTTTAATCTGAAAAGATACAGCAACTAATGAACACGGTAACCATAACCTATCATTCAGCCGATGCTGACAGCCAGAGATGCACCAGTGACTGTACCTTCCAAAGAGGCTATACGCTTGAATCAGAATGGTAAGATCAGCCTCTCCACCGAACACACAAATAGCTAGTGTCCAACAGGCAGTGCCTTCATTTTGGTCAAGGTTTTCACAAGGACAGGCGCATGCCACCCCACTAGTCACTCCCTGGTTGCATTTTTCAGCCGGCTAATTTAAACAAGCCCTCAGCCACAATCTATCAAAGCGGTTCCTGACTTTGTATGGGGCCCACGCATCAGGTAAACATTCTTCCGCCAATATTTTTTTTATGGCGCTCCCTTGAAAAATGGCTCCTCTCAATTATCCCCGAGCCAGGATTTCTGATCAGCCTCCTCAAAGAGCCACACTCAGGCAACACACCCACTGGCGCTAGCTGTGGTTGTAGAAGCAGCACAGCAGGGTGGGAGCTAGTGACTTGTGTAGGGCAGAACTCAAATCTCCCTCTTGGGGAGCCTACATGGGAAAACTTTTCTGCCAATCCAGAAATGCACAAGGAGCTCCAGAAAGGTGATAGGCAGATTTAGTTAGAACTCTATGCACAGAACCAGGGTTTTCCTATTTGAGAGCAATATTAAAAATATCCTCAGCATTCAGATCTGTTTTTCATTGATCAACCTGTATCCACCAATGTGTTTGGAGTGGTGAATTCATGCACACGATAATAAGCAAGTTAAGTAACTAGAGAGGCCTAATAGAGCTCTCTCTGCCGGTCACTTGAAGAGGTCCTTATAGGTTGGCAGCAGAAACCACAACTACTCACATTAGCATTTAAATGTAAATACAGTCCCCTGCAGTATTGCCCTCATTTTTGAGATCTTTATTCCCATTAATATCTATTTTTTATTCTCTAGCTAACCTGGCTGTATTTTTCTTTGGTAGATTCTTAGTTGATTACTCCTTACTTGTAAGAGAGCAAGGCATACATGTGCACGCATATATTTATCCCAATAAAATACACCTAAAGTGATCATAAACCAAGCAGAGGGTCAGTCAGACACTCTAGAGATCATTTTCATCTATCCTTGGTAGCCTTCCAAAATATGGTGGGTTGGTTTTTTTTTGCTAGGCAGGAAATTTCAGAGGGCTTAAGAGGCAAAACGTGGGAAAGATAACTATTATTGACATGAAAAGCAAATTCACTTCTTCTACACTATAAACACACAATAGTCTCTCGCACCCAATATTGTTTTCACTGGCCACTGTGGACTAGAATCCCAATTAAGCACTGGGATTTTTCCTTTCTTTTCTTTTTAAAGAACAATGTCAAAATATGTCAAATGAACATTGAATAACTTCCCCCAAATTTAAACACAGACTTCTTGTTGATAGAGGGGATAAAAAATATTTAGAGAAAGACCAGTCCCGGAGGGGTAATGAAAAGGTGATCTTATTAAAAACAACAACAACAAAAAGACATAACATAGTTTGCATCTCTCTTTAGATTGCCCTTTTATACAGCCCCAAACATTAAAGATTTCCCCCTGACTGGCAAGAACCCCTGTCCTTTGTTAGGAATATGAGGCAAGTGGACTGAGAAAGGAAAGGGGACAAGAGAACCTGCACTTACCACTGTGAATTTCATCCTCCCTTGCAAAATGAAAGCACCCAACTGCTCTCAGCTCTAGATTTAGATTAAATCTTTTTCCTCTGTATTCCAGTGTCAAATACTATTTTTTTTAAATTTTAAAACAAGCAACTGGATTTCTCTTTGCGGGAATGACTCAGGGGAGATCAGGCCACTCTATTCTGATTAGTTAAATCATGTACCAGAGGGAACATACAAATATGTAAACCTTTGGTTTCTTAGCCTATCGCTTTCTGTCCTTGCAAATCAGGCCTGGAGAAATCCCACCAGTGGTGCAGTAGCTGTAGAAATAGCGAGCAAATTTTCTTGAAAAATTGCACAGAAGTAGTAGGTTCTAAAATGGCTCCATTTGTAAGCAGCTGTGGGCATTGCATCCTTCCACCTTTACCTACTGAACAGCTCAACCGAGGCAGGTGGGGGTGCTCTCTGGTTTTACACTAGCAAATAATAGCTAACGACTCGTGAACAATTATATCATTATCACGCGGGATCGAGCAATGGCACAAAAGGGGCTGGGATTATTGCACAGTTCTCACAAGTTCACGTTTCAGCTGGATTCCTCGCAGCTGTAACATCCCAGGGGCCAGACCTTGACTTCTCCGAGCCCCAGAAGAAAGCGCCAAGGCCCCTCCCTCCTCCTTGCCCCCACACGGAGCACACAAACCTCCCCCTCTCACCATAGCGGGGCACAAGCACAGCTCCCTACTTCCCCAGCCCGGCGCGGGAGAGAGGGGAAAGAGATGGGTGGTTTGGGGTCGCCGGCCTTACCAGCCTCTTCTGGGGCTTGATGAGCGGTCGGTTGATGCCGTTCATTTTGTGGTAGAGCCCGCAGGCGTTGCACAGATAGTGCCCGGTGCCATCCTTTCTCCAGAGCGGGGTGGACATCGCCCCGCAGTTCACACACTCTCTGCCATCCCCGGGGAATTCTTCCAAGTATTCTGAAACTGACCCAAACGCAGCTCGTTAGGCGCTCGCTCCCTTCCCCGGCCAAGGTCACTTCCCCCAGGGATCCCAAGTGAGCCAGGCTAGGCCGAGTCACCTTGCCTATTTGGTCACCCCAAGTGCACCACAGATACCCTGATTCAGGAAGAAACTCAGCTGGAGGAAGGGATACAGCCCCCTGCGGTGTGGAGCAAGGGAAACAGTACACGGGAAGTGACGGAGAGCGATGGTAAATAAGGATCAGAAACAAGATGTTATGGGAAGATCTCCCCCAACCGGACTTCCACTGGAGTCACTGACAGTTTTGCCCACCTCCAGATTGCAGGTGAAAATCCCACGTGTGAAATCCTGGCCCGTGGAAGTCAAAGGGAGTTTTGCCCCTGACTTCAAAGATTTCTCCTCCCTTCACCTGAATTGGGTTTGTCCAGTATGAAATAAATCATAGGCGGAAATAGCTGAGGGCCCTGTCCCAGGGCTACGAAGAGGGGAGTTCTGGTTAAGCAGACAGCCAGGTCGGTTTGCCCATCCCGTCACTCAGCTTGTCTCCCACTTTTCATGCCCCAGAGAAGGATCAGACCCAGGGGTGTCAGCTGCAAAACTCCCATTGACTTCAGCCGCAGCGGGGGCAAGAGAGAATTGGAGAGAGAGAGAGAGAGAGAGAAATCGAGGCAAGTGGAACAGACCAACTTCTTTTCTGCCGACCCTCATGGCGGGGCCTGGATCTTGAAGCAGGACTCTTCCCATTGGCTTCACTGGGCTGAGGATCCATTGCAAAGACCCAGAGGGGACCTCCTAGCAAGGACCTATTTCAGTTACCCCCCCCATCCCTGCTTTTAGCAACACACTACCCTGTCCCCGCAATCTGGGTAAGAAAGAGAGACACCCCCCGCCCCCTCTCCTGTTTTCTTTTTTACTTAACCTTTTAATGTATCATTTAATGATTTAATAAATAATAATAATAAATATCCCTGGCAAGGGGCGATAATGAAGATTGATTTGATTTCATTTCCCTGCGGGCTCCCCAGAAACCACTTCTCATGTGGCTGGGAGCAGGCCGGGTGCAGCCCCGCTCGGTTGTAAAAATAAATGATCGCTATGATGTTATTGTAAGATGATAAAAGGAGGGGGGGGGAGGGGAGGAACTGGAAGACTTTCCTGATTTCAATCAAATGGTGTTGGTTGCTGACTGGTGGCGACAAGCAGGCTGGGGAAGGCCTGGTTGGAATGTCTATGGCTGATGTACAACTTCGGGGGATGCTGGCCTGTGGGTATCAATCACACCTAGAGCTCTGAGCTGACAAATGACAGACTCGCAGGGGAAAGGGGGGTCAGCTCGCTCAAGTCAATCTCCCAGCTCCCACTACCATCGCTGGAGGAATTTGAAGTTGTACCTGGTTCTAGACACACACAGCTGATTGTATTCGATAGCCATGATACGGGGCTACGGAACAAACAAGCAAACTAAATTGAATATAAAATAAATGTGCTGCATTTGTGTACACGCATGTCTTTTGCACACATATATATACACACACACACTCAAGGATGACATGGGTTTTAAACACACACACACACACACTCAAGGATGACATGGGTTTTAAACACACACACACACATTTTGCACATAGGCACACATGTATACTTTCCCATCTACATCCTAAATATTATATATTCATGAGGTGCTTAAGGAGACATTTCAGAGTGAGATCTCACCCTCTTCTTTCAGAAATCAGAAGGGAAAGTGAAACGTTTTGTTTGTCTGACTAGCTTTGTGGATCTCCTAGCTATATATATATTTGCCTCAGTTATTTTACAATCAGGCTATACAGAACAACCTCTATTATTTCAGTCTTAGTATACGCTGATTTAAAGCCTCAGATTTTTTTTCTGAAATAACTCGCTCCCTCCCAATCTGGAAGAAGCTGTTATTTGTGGTTTGAAAATTGCCTGTTTTCTTTCCAAATAAAAACGCTCTTCTGGTTTAACCTACTTTGGACTTATTAAAGAAGCGATCCTTAAAAAATAAAAGTTGGGAATTTTGTTGTTGTGTTAAGGCTCTTCAGACTCACTTACATGATCTAAGAGGAAAAATAAATAACTAGAAGAGATTCCTGAATGCTGCATTTTGGAAGGCCAATAACATACAAAATGCATGGCACAGAAAATGACTTTGCAAAGGAATCCACATCTCTCAAGAGAAAAGGGGATAGTTTATAAACGGGGGTGATTTCTATGGAATTAATGTTTGCTTTAGGCACATTGAAGAGTTACAGTTCAACTCATTGGGGATCCCACTAATGCAGTGGAAAAAAATGACTTTGAAAGGCAAATAAAAGCAATTCCCAGAAATTATAAGGAAGCCTCTGTTTAAAGTGCAATAGAAGAAAGTAGAATCCACAATTTGGAAAAGTTGGTAAGAAACATGGAGTGGAGGCATTTTTCCCAGTTTACTTTGTTCTTACTGGAGAGATAAGATAATTCGATTTAACACAGTAAAGATGATAAGAAGGATGAGATCCTGAAGTGGATTTTAAAGTACTTTTCAAAACATAATCTTAGGAGAAGAATAGACCCATGAGTTATAAACCAGAGCTAGTCCTATTTATTTAGCAGACCAGGAAGGGTCAGGGGGATGAGGGGGAGAAGCTAGAAAGTTGGCTAGGAATTTGATTTAAAAGGGCTCTCCGTGTGGATAAAAACGAATTGAAGTGGGTTTTATTGTTCAACGCCTGACTAGATTTCACTGTCTCTCCAGAGGCAGCAGATTGATGCAGTTGGGGAATTGTTTGGGTGAAGGCGAATTAGGAGACCAAGAGTCTGTTCAAATATAAACTAATTTACCACAATAAATTACTTAAAAGGGAAGGAGCTATAAATCTGCCCCCCTAATTCAAACACAAGGGCGAGTATTGAGGCGAAGGCACAGAGTCCATATCCTCGAAAGGAGAGATCATTTGGGGTAGAGGGCAAAGGCGTTTAAACAACCTCCATTTGTCTGCCCTCCGGGGGAAATTACTCTCCTTTTTCAACGCCCATCACCGTACTCCGCAGCCAGCCCCCTTCACTCCAGCCAGGCAGGCGGCCAGGCGCTGCTTTGCCCCCCAAGGACCGGGCCCCGCATGGACACGGCTGGGGGCTGGGTTGGAAGTTTTCCGTTTCCACCCGGCTCCTAGAGCAGCCCTCGAGAGAGCGGATCCTGCTGCCCACGGAAGCGCCCACTGGCTCCACTCCATTGCGCGTGGGGTGTCCAAAAGTGGCTGCTCCCCCTTCCCCTTCCAATGGGCCAGGCCCCCTCGTCTCCGTTTTCCTCTGCTAGAGCAGCGGGCGCCTGACAACCCATCTGCGCGGTTAACAAGCAGCTAACCCTGCCCCCGGGCCGGCCTGGAGAGCTCCGGCCTGGGAGCGGGGCGCAGAGGCCGGGAGCCCCGCGGAGGCTCCGCTGGGCTGCGCGCTGCGCGCTGCCCCCCTCCCCTCCCCCGGGGCGGTCGGTCACCTACCGAAAGTGGATCTCCGGCCCGGCAGGGCGGCCTGCCGGGTCTGCAGACTGTGCAGGACGCTGCTGTCGAAGTGTCCCGCGGTCCAGGAGGGCGGCATCTCCGGGCCCACGTAGGCCGGGTAAGGGCTGGAGTAGGACCCCCCGACGGAGCGCACCAAGGCGTTGCCGTACTGCAGCGGGCTCTGGTAGGCTCCCTCCCGGCAGGCGGTGTTGCTGACGGGCGGGCTGGGCGAGTAGGGGAAGCCCGAGGAGGGATGGGGGCTGCTGGGGTTGAAGGCGGAGGCCTCGCCGCCGGTCTGCGCCCAGCCCGGGTGGTGGCTCTGGTGGGCCGGTTCGCAGCCTTGCAGGTAGGGCAGGGACTGCAGCATGGAGGGGACCCGCGGGGTGGGCACGTACACCGGGGAGCTGGCCGAGGCGTGCAGGAAATTGCCGGAGTCGTGGGGATACGCCGACTGCCCGTGGTTGGGGGCTAGGGCTAGACTCTGGTACATTTTATATCCTCCAGAGCGGGCCCGGCGCCCGGGGCAAGCGCAGGAGTTTCTCGATTCCTCTGGCGAGGGCCGGGAGGTCGAGGTGAGGCGCTTGGCTGCTCCCCTGCAGCGGTGTCCAGATGTTCAGGGTCAGTAACAGGCCCAGGCCCCTGAAACAGGAGAGCAGAGAGAGATGGGGTTTGTTCTTAACGGCACCACTATTACAGCGTAAAAACCACCCCGTGTCGGTTCCCAGCCGCCTCTCGCACCTGCCCTTCCACAAGGCCACGGAAGAGGGGGGATGTTTTAACACGACTCCAGTGAAGGAACTAAACACGGCGGAAAGGATTCGGTTGGGGAAAAGCCCGGGGCAAAATGAAAGGTTTATTGCCCCATGCAGATGTTTATTTCACAACGGATCCCCCTTTTAGGTATTCAATTTGCCAGGATTCTCCACAACAATTCAACCTACAGAGGAAATTCACTCTATTGGGTATTATTATATCGCACGATACAACGCACATATCCAACGTACCTAATTATACAACACATACAATTATATATATCTCCACGCTCATATCGAATTATACCATCCATACAGAGGTAACAAAGTCCTGTGGCACCTTAAAGACTAACTATAAAGTTTTGAAGCATAAACTTTCGTGGGCTAATACCCACTTGCTTGCATCCGACGAAGTGGGTATTAGCCCACGAAAGCTTATGCTTCAAAACTTTATAGTTAGTCTTTAAGGTGCCACAGGACTTTGTTACCTCTGCTATTCCAGACTAACACGGCTACCTCTCTGATTCTTACCATCCATACAGTGAGATATATAGGGATGATCCTATAGAATTCATATTTATTGTGTATATTTCGCATCATGTGTATTGAAATATATAGTGGTTCTTATAGACAGATTGGCTTTGCAGTAAATAATAGATTATTTTGGATTTTGCTTTCCAATATTAATCTATAGAAACGCCACGTAGGGTCCCAAAGTTACATTCAGGCTAGATAAAATAAAACAGTATTTTAAACGGGGTCCTTATAGGTTTTAAAGAAATGCTCCAACTTTTGTAAGAGAGTTTTTTTTAAAAGGATTTCTTCACCGATATTCTGCTTTCCACGTAAATTTCGCCAGCTTCTAAGGTGATTTGCTTTTGCTTTACAACCTCGATTGGGACAAATCAAAACCCTGAAGTCGTTTGAAACATTGCACGATTTCCCTGTTACTGGTTCTTGGTGGATTCGTTTTTTAAAGAGACGTTTCCCACTATGGAATCGTGGGGGGAATCGTTCCCTAAAGAACCCCAAACACGACACGCTTTTCGAGAAGACTTTCCTGCTAGAGCAATAGCGTCATTTGTGTTTAACCCTGCCGGGAAGAGACGGGACTGTCGGCTTTCGGCCATCGCCAACTTCCTCGGGGATTTTAAGAAGTCGGGGAAACTGGGGGGGTCTTTTTAACAACAACCCCGCAAGCGTGGCGGGGCGGTAAATAAGGGGCCCCGGGGACAAGCTAGCGAGATCTACCCCTGCGTGGCATTCACCCGAGCGCTTGGAATGAGAAAGCAAAAGCGAAGAACTCCAAGCGCGGCGAATTCCCCCGGCCGGCCCGCGGCGCAGGGGCGGGAGGGAAGGCGAAGGCTCCTCTCCATCCGGATCGCGCGGCTTCCTCGCTAAGCAGCAACCATCATCCTCGTCTGGGCCCCTCTAGAAAAGGCCCCTCTGCAAATGGGGCGGTGGGGGGTTGTTTTTTAAACCAGAGCCCACGTAAATCACGGAGCGCTATCACGAGCTGCCTTGCAAGGCGAACAGATTCCCGCCGGGAGACCGCCCGACTCCCCGAGGCGTTATCTCCGCGATAAGGACCGCGGGCCGATAAAACCGCCGAGACGTACTTACAGTGCAGCGGGCCGGGAGCGCTGCCGCGCATGGCTGGGGTGGGAATTAAGAAGCGGCTGAATCCAAATCCTCGGGGAAATTCCAGTAAAAGGAGGGGCTGGTTTGCCCCCCCTCCTCCTCCCCAGTAAAGAATCGGTTACTTTAATCCCCCCCCCCGCGCCGCCTTCCCCTTTGAAGGGGGTGGTATCGCGCTGATAGGGTTTGACCCAGCTCCCCTATCGGCTTGAACTGGCTCCTGTCTCGGCTAATCTCGGAGTTAAAGTGGTTCCCTTCGCTTTACAGCAGGGCAATTGTATGGCCTGGATCACGTGACCCCCCCGGGCTAGGTAGGCCGTGGTGTTCTCTAAGGATTGGGTGGCTCCCAAAACCAACCTCCAGCCACAAACTTTCCAGGGGAGGGGGCAAGCCAGGGGCTCCCGGGGGGTGAATCGCCCCTTTAACTCGCGGGGGCTGCACAAGGGGCGTTTGTGTTAGTCCCTTTGGGTGGCAGGGATTTCGCTGCACTGTTAGTGGAAAGGGGGGGATCCGATTCCGGGGCTCGGAGCCAGCGGTTCTATTACTTAATTAATCATCATTTATAGTTCATTTTTCTTCATCTTATTTGATTCGTGATTATTAAGAGCCGGAAAGTGTTAGAAACTAGATCCTGCCTTTGCCTAATTCTCCGCGGTGCTGACACTACCTGGGTCGCTCTAAAATCCAGGAGTTTACAGGGCAGTTTGCTTGTTTGTTTGATCGGCGCTGAATGTCAGGACCAGCCACCGTCTTCCTCGCAACGCCCCTCCCCCGTATCCCCCCTTCCCCATCCCCACTTTTCAGATCTGAAAACGAGGGAGCTGGTTTGCGAACACGTATCCGCGCTTAGAGTGAAAATACGCGTGGCGTTTACAGCCAGCAACGATCGCAGCGTTTGGACATTACTTTGAAACGGTGCATGTGTATTTTGAAGTTTCTCTTTCCCGTAGAACTCCGATCAAATCCACAAGGTCCCCCGTCCTGGTGCCCCAATTTGAAAGGGTCAGAGGAGGGATTATTTTTCCTTCCCTCGCCCTAAATCAAAGCACTTTTTTTTTGAGTCACTCTGTATATTGCCACGAATGAAAACAATCTAAAACTTCCCTACCGAGCTAAGAATTCTCCACTGAACCAGAGGAAACTCTGAAGTGATTTCTGCCTTAACAGCAACGTCTATATTTGTTAAAAAATCAACATAATAAAAGGGGGAGACCCGACTACCAGTTTACAAAATCCCTCAAAAAACTACTGAATTAAACCAGAAATCCCAGATCCGGCTGAAGATGGAGCAATATTTTAATTAGCAGCGCCTCTGGGGTGAAGCTGACAGAACCTATAGGGCCCTGGATCATTCCTAAATGTATTTCTAAAACTTGACAATTTCAATAAACTACAGAACAAACTGTTCAGTCGACTCTTTACCGAAGACCAAGACAGCTGGTTGTTTAGTCTTCTTGTCGTTATTATATGAAAGAATTTCGAAAACCGGAATCTGAACATGAGTTTAAAGTACGTGAAAACATCCCTCTTTTTCTTCGTGTCACTGTCTGAAAGAGGTTAAAGAGCAAGGGACTATTATTGTAAGGGGGGAAAACCTAAACATCAGAAAACAGTTTATTGGGAGTGTATTTATCAAGTCGGATTTGCAGCCCCCTTGGATTGAATACACGCCGTTATAATGTAGTCTGGATTTTCTCTCTTCAGGATCGAGGCTCTTCAATAAATATAAATCCAAGGTATAGCTCCTACTTGCTTAACAACTGCTTACGGTGAATATTAAAACAACTCCAAGCTATCACCTGGATGTTGTCCTAGAGGGAGACAATGCAGAGTTGATTCGGATCGCAAAGGGTGGCAGGAAATTAAACTGGATTTTATATATTCAACATTTGAAGCCCTGTGGCAAAGATCGGTTCAACCGAACCAACAAAAAGTCTCTTTTCTGTTTCCATCGCCGGGGAGGTTCTGCGCCGGCTTTACCTGAGCGAGCAAAATCAAAGGCTCTGAAATACCTGTGAAATTCTTTCCCTCCCCTAGACAAGAATTACACCCTAAATTCGCCATCGGCTCAACGCAGCGACCCAGAAGGCGTGACACACACACCCCCGGCTCCCGCCGGACAGCGAGTCCTGCTTAGAATCTGTTTGACACTCTCCCGCCCGACCCCTTTTGCGCAAATGGAAACAAAAATCGGGGTTTAATTCCTTATCCCCCATTGTTTCCTGCTTCCCAACCAACTAGGGTCCCGATCTTGCAGTCTCTGCACAGGCAAAACGCCCACTCACCGCAGTGGGAAGCCCCACCGCATGCAGGATCGGGCCCCTCCATTTCAATCTGTTCAATTCCTGCATGGGAATGCATTGCTAACATCTTATAAAACCAATTAAATAGTACGCGGGGTTTTTTAGATGCTAGTATTAATAATTAGAAAAGAGATAGAACTAGACAGCGGGGAAGTAATAAAACCCGCACGTTGTTTCTCCAGTTTGGTTTATTGTGTTCTTTTAGCTGGGGTATTTTACAGTAACAAAAATATGTTGGGCTCATAAAAACAATCTCCTATTCCAAATGAATTTGTAGAAGAATGCGAGGTATTTACCGCGGAATAATAGGATGGAACCGGCTCAACATGTGTATATATTTACTTGTTACATTCTAGCTGATTCAGATACGATTCTGTAATTTACCACTTAAAATATATTCTCTGGACACAGAAAAGCAATTCTAGAAAAACAACGTACAGAAGATTCAGAGCTTTAGTCTGCGTTTCTCATAGCCCAGCGTTTACTAAAACCCTTTGAAAATACCCTTCCATTAGCTTTTACTGCAAAACTGGGGAAAACTGGGGAATTTAAAAGATAACTCAAAATATTTCAATTTTTTCATTTTATTATTAAAACTAAAAACATGATTTAATAATAGTTTAATTTAAAAATATTTTTGAAAGATTTCATTTTAGGGTAACCATGATGGGTAAAATAACATTAAACCATTATGTATAATATATATATTTAATAGTAAATATATATATAAATGTAAACGTTTGTATTGTACATATTGACTTCTCTATATCATTTAGAGAGAGATGATTTCAGTATGTACAATATAAATTTTATATTTTATATTATATATATATATATATATATATATATATATATATATATATATATATATATATATATATATATATATATAATCTTTATACTAAATGAAACTTACATAAAGCTTTCTAAACTCAAACAGACACACACATATAAACCTTCCACACACATATACTCACAAAGGTTTTTTATAAATATTTTTATAAAGGTATTTTATAAATATACATATATATATATACACAAACGCATATACACACACATATATACACAGATTATAGATATTAATCTTATGCCTAAACTTCAATCTTGATGTACTTTTAATTAGCTTATTTGTAGATGGCTCCACAGTTCTAATTGTTGCAGAAGAAGGTTCTATTTTCATAAACAAGAGTGGTCTAATGTTCGTGTGTGTGTGTGTTTAAAGCTCTGGGACCCTTGTTCATGATATTGTAGACACCCTGCTGGCCATTACAATGGGCAGTAGCAGGTCTCCGGTAGTTCCCCATAATTAGCATCAAGTGCAACACAACTCCCTTAAAACTGTGTTCGCTTTAAGCACCAAAGAATTATAAAAAGCGTCAGATAGAAACCCACATTTTAAAAGTTCTCTCTCTTTGTCTTTCTGGGCAGAAAAGATGTCAATGGGAAATAATTGCTTGGCAAACCCAAATTGTTTCCATCAGCCTTTCCTACACGCTCATATTTTCCGTGGCTTAATGCGACCCTAAAGGAAAAGAAGTTCATTCACATAGTTTAAGCTACAAAAGTGTCATTTGTCAACGGTACATTATGTATGTACACATCAGTGTGCATTCGGAGTACTCACATGTATTATGTACCCAAGTTACACACACACACACACACACACACACACACACACATTATATTTATAATATACATGTGCGTATGCAGGTGTGTGGATAATTTATATGAGTTTGTGGATATGTGTGTGTGTGTGTTATGTATGGATACATCTCTGTCAATGTACACAGTGTTAGTATTATGTACGTTTGTGTGGCGATGTGCGGGTATTACTTATAGTATGTTTCTATCTGTGTATACACAATGTTAGAATTATGTTTGTATATGTGCGAGTCTTGCGCTTGCGTAATATGTGCGCGTATTATGTATATACCTGTGCAGACGTGTGTAGACACTGTGTTGATATTGTTTGTGTATATACGTGTGCGTGTTATGTATGCAACGCCTATATGCTGTCTGTATGTTTGTCTACATAATTTCGGTTTGTGTATGTGTGTGTTTAAATAATACAGACATACACGTGTTCGATATGTATTGATATGTGCGCCTTAGGTGGGTATGTAGAGAGTCTCTTTAAAAGCCAGCTGTGATTTTACGTCTAAAGCATTATTGCACTTTTAGAAACCGGCCTTTGCAAATGTTTCCGACCAGCTGATGGCTGAAAACTACAAACGACTCGACCTCATCAAACCTAAACAACCAAACAGCCCCCCCCTTCAGAGGAGCCAGGGGCCGTGTGGCGCTCATATTGATCAAATCCCCGGGATAGGGCAGAGATACAGTCCGCCAAGGACCGGCGGAATCTCTCGGAGATTAGGGGGGGGGGGCTTTTTAAAAAGTCTCTAAATATTGCTGGAGAGTGGCACGATTCTGGAGCCTCGTCAGAATTCGTCTGCGACCCCGCTAGTCCAGAATATGCTTCACACGCGGGACAGCCCCGGTCTCTTCCCAGGCGTCGAGGCAAGAAACAGGGCACCGGCCCGTGGGCTTACCCAAAATTCCCGGGGTTTACTGCGCAGTAGGAAAGAGGAGCTGTGGGCACGGGAGGCTAGAAGGAGCCCAGGGGCTGGTCCAGACACCAGTCCTCTTTAAGATCCTGCCATCCTGCCTAACGGGACTGACCCCACGGACTCCCGTGGGACAGTCCGCGGGGATAAGGATCACTTAGGCTGGGAAGGGTTTGCGGGGCCACTCTCCAAATCCCCCTGGAGCTGAAATCTCGAACCGCGCCGAGCGCAGACCTCACTGCTTCCAATCCGGTTTGCATGGCTGGTCTCGAATCCATGGAGGGTTTACACGGAAAGCGGGACCATTTCCAGGCTAACCAGTTTCCATCCAACTCAGAAGCCCTCGATCCCGAATGTGTGGGGTGTGCCAGGGGCCAGCACGTCTGGCAAGAGGAGAGCACCTGGGGGCTAGTCCAGAGGGGGCAGCCAGTGAGGGTCCCTTCACTATCTTTTGCGCGAACATGGACGGGGATTCGGCCAGGCTAACCCGGAGTTCACACGCGTGTGCCGGGATGGGGAGAGATCCCGGACCGGGCGCCCCTAGTGAACCCTAGGGGGACCTGTCCGGACAGATAAGCAGCGTACACAGGGGGTCACGGCTGATGTAGCCCTCCCTCCACCGCTGAAGCCCGCAGGCTGCCCGAGCCAAAGGCACCTGATCCGACAACGCAGCGTCCGAAGCCGCCACGACTCGAACGGGCAGAGGGACGGGGCAGAAGGGAGTCCCGGGAGAGGCCAGCTCCCCTCTCCGGGGGTCCCGGAATTTCAGCGCTGCCCCCCAGGGGGCTTCGGGACTCGTGTGAACGTAACGTGTCAGGCTCCAACCCACGCCTAAAAAAGGCGGCGCCGGCCCGCCAGCCCGGGCTCGATCCGCTACCCTGGAAAGGCCCCAGGCGAGCTCCCCACGCGTGTTCTTTTCTCACAGTTGGCGGTCTCCCCACTCCTGGGCTGGCACGTCCAAAGGGACACAGGATCTGCCAGGGGCAGGTGATTTGCCCCGGAGAGGCGCGGCGGGGCCGGAGGCTGGGGCCGGAGTTTCCCCCCTAAGTGGTGGGGGTGGGGGAATTGGAGAGGGAGGATTTCCAGCCTTGCTCCTTCCCCGAGCTCCGGGCGGGCTGGCGGTGAGAGCCTCCCCCCGTGTCAGGGGGGCATACGTCGGTGGTGGGGGGCAGGACAGATGTGTAGACCCTGGCCAGACATCCTTACAAATTCCCGGGGAAGGAATCGGCAGCGGGTTGGCGAGAATCCGGATCCGGATCCGGTTCGGTTCAGAACCAGGACAGGGTCCTTCCTCCAGAGCCGGCACTTTTCGGCTGGTGGAGCGGATCCAAGCTCGGGGAAGGGCCCGTGGTTCCGCTCGGCGCATCGGCGTCCACCGGGCTGCTGCCCTTCGCAGCCGCGTCTACACGGCGGAGAGGGGGAAACGACCCCGCTAGGGCAGGGGCCTGCCCTCCCCTGTCTGTCGAGTCTAGGGGCCTGTCTTCACTACCACTTTAAATCGATGTTAACGACGTTAGGTCGAATCAAAAGGCGGGTTGTCTAATGGGAGGTGGTCAGTGGGTTTTTTAAGAGCGGGTCAATTGCTCCTCCAAACAATCGCCCTGTTAGCGGCTAGGGAAGCCCTGGGCGAAGCAATCGACTCGCAGCGAATCCAGCGGGGGCGTCCCCGTGTGGACGAGCGAAGGAGAGAAAAGCCCGTCTCGGGCCGGGGCCGTGTAGACCCGTTGGGACGCCCTCGGGCAGCCACTCGTGATAAGGAACCTAATCCGACAGTGTCAGGCAGGGATCGGGGCTGATTTGGGGGGGGGGGCTCTCCCCAGCTGGTCAATGTCGATTCACACCAGCCGAGGATCCGCCGCTCCTTCCCTTGGGTCTTGCTGCAGGGGACGGGAGCCGCAAAGGGGGGTGGGGGACCCAAACCCAAGCGCCTGAAAACGCAGCCCTGCTAGCAAAAGAGCACCCGGGAGCCCGTGCGGACGATCGCCTAGCTGCGCTAAAAACACCCCACCCCCAGCATTAGGTGTAATCCACAGTCGCTCGGATGCAAACCTCGCTGGTGTGGAGGAAGAAGGGGGAGAGATTTAGGAGCTGAACTGCCCAGGTGAGGTTTTTTCCATGGCTCCGGGGCAGACTGAGTGGCGCCCCCAGACCCCGTTGTCCTAATCCCCCCACTTCCCTTTTGATTTGTAGCCTGTTTTCTGCCTGTAGACACGGGAGGTGTTGGCTCCAGGAGCAGGCACGGGAAGGAGAGTGGGGATGGGAAAGCGGGGGCGGGGGGTATGGGACATTCCTGCCGATGAAGGTGAAAGGGAAAGACACCAGGAGCCTTTTCCCGAAAGGAGGGAGAAGCGAGGGGGGAAGAAACACGCGTGGGTGTTCGACTTTAAGGAGGCCTGGCTGGGCGCATCGCCTGGCTGATCCAGACGGTTCATTGCCCGCCGCTGCCCCAGGGAAACAAAAACTCCTTCAACGCGGAGCGAGACCGACCCGCCCTTCGCTCCGAATCACGCTTCACTTTCCACACAGCAGACCAGCGCGCCCCTCGGCTTTTAAACGAGCAGCCGGGCTGAAAATGCACACGGCAAGTTCAAGAAGATCTGGGCCTGTTTTATCGATAGCTCAGCTGGGTCCCTGTTGGTTCCCTAATGCCACCCCCCAACCCTCCCCCTCCAAATCCGAATCCACACTAGACCAATGGCGCATGCTGTCCTGAAAGACTTCGCAGGGGCCGGGAAAGCTCTCTAGGCTTTGAAAACCTCCCCCGGGCTTTCCAAACCCCCAGCCGGCGCTGTGCGGGGACACACTGGAATCCGATTCGCTTTTCTCTGCCCGTCTAAACGGAGTGGCGCGGGAACAGACGGGAAAGGTGGCTTCAGGAAACACTTCGAGCCCAACATTCGTTAGCCAGGTCTGGACAAACTCCGAAATCGCCCTCGCTTTCGGCCTCCCCTGAGATAAGGACCATCCAGAATCTCATTTCTCGCAGCATTTAAACGGCGTTAAAGAGAAAAACAGGTTTCTTCTCCCCAGCCCCCCAGCAGGGATCAAATACCCGTTAAAGAAACAGGAACCAACATCTCCCCCCCCCCCGGGTAGCCCCAGAGAAATCGTTACCTTTCGACCTGTGCGGAGTGAATTCCCAGTGTCGATCTCGGGTGCCTAATGCAACCCACAAAAGAGGTTCGTTCCCGCAGGTAACACTGGAGAGACAAGCAAGGGAGCCTGGTGGGGGATGGAGGAGAGCAGGGACTGGCCGAGGGATGGGTGAGGACGGAGCTAAAAGCAGCCCCATCAGATGAAAGGGGAGATCATGGGGTTGTGGGGAAGGGGATGCCGGACACTTGAAGAGCAGCGGCTGGAAAGGGTTAAACAAACAACAGGCTTAATGGAAAAAATATTTATCTTATGTTCAATGCATGTAGCCACGTCTCAAGGAGTGTGTGTTTGTGGGTGGGTGTCAAGTATTTGTGAGTCCTTCAAAGATGCCTTTCCCCCCTTTCTAAGAAGCCTAGAATAAGTTCCCATATATTCTTTCCTAACTCAGCAGAACTCCAATGGCAGGGGGGAAATGTGATGCCATTTGCTTCTCCTCCGCTCCTGGATACATTGTACAGCACCATGTCCGCACCCCAAAGCGCTGCCCGGTCCCAGATAAAGGTGTAAAGCATTTTTTCCCAAGTACGACAATTTGAATTGTTAGAGAAACAGATTGCCTGCCAGTGCCGAAGAATTTGTGGTCTGAATTACAAATGGATCACCTGGCACAAAGTCATTAGAGCCTTTCCCCACTGACCCTTGCTTGTCATTTGCTTTAACAATTTTGTTTATAAAGAATTTATTCAAGATTTCAAACCCATGAGGGAATACCAGAGAGGGACTTTCACAGCAATCAAGCTGTATAATTCTAATGGCAGATGGGATGGAGCAGAGTGGGAGGCTGTTACCATCATTATTAAGGGAATACAGTAAGAGAAGTGGTAGTAAATAATCCTGCACTTGTCCCTACTGATTTTCATCTCACAGTCTCAAAAGAACGTCACAAACATTCTTGGAACTTTCCACTCTCCTGGTGAGATAGGCAAGTACGATTGCACCCATGTTCCAGCCAGGAAAATTGAGGTACTGAAAGGTGAAAATTATCACCCCCAATTTACAGATAGGGACACTGAGGAGGAGTTGACCCTGGGAACTGTTGAACCCCTCAACTTTGAGCAAAGCCATTGGGAGACATGGGCATGCAGCTCTCCTCAGTAGATGTTCAACATTGTGCAGGATTTGGCCCAGGCAGCTAAAGGAACTGATTGTGCTCCACTGAGGTCAATGGGAGTTCTGCCATTCATTTCAAGGAGAGCAGGATTGGGTCTTGGCCCTTCAAACACGACATGTGAAATAGCAATGGGACTTTTTTCTTGTGGCTAATGGTACCTCTAGGGATAAGTACTTGCAGGGTTGGGGCCTTAAGGGCAGAGCAAGTTACTGACAAACCTAGAAATAGAAGCCAGGAGTCCTGTGCTCAACCCCCCTCCTCCCCACCTGCCCACTCTCTACCTGTGTGCAGGGTGTGTGCAGGGAGGGGAATATTTCATGCTAACAACATGGAAGATACCAGACTTCGATCCTCCGGCTGCCCTTTTGCCTGGCAGAGGCCAGCCCAGTGAGGTTGAATGCAAAACTCACTTTTCGTGCTGTCCCAACTTCCATTCGGTTTCCACCCTGCAGAGTCTCCTCCCCCAGCCTAAAGGCAATAAATGAAATGAAGAAAAAGAGAGAGGCTATTTTGGTATATTAGCCTCCTTGTGGCCAGGTGAAAGGTTAAATTCACATGATTCATGGGAGGCAGAGAGACAGCATTTTGTTGCTAGGATTTTGGGGAATGCGGAGGGCTCCGGCGAAGGAGTCTGAGTAATCTTTAAGGGAGAGAGCCAGGCTCCTGTCTGACGGCTGCGGGCCCGGCAGTTCTGTGTTTCATTTCAGACTGTCACTCCTATCTCTCCGCTCACTCCCAGCTCCCGCCTGCTGCCAGATCTTGGGAACTGTTAACTCAGACAAATTTATAGATGGAAAAAGAACAGTGACCCATTGTTCAGTGGGGCGGGGGTGGGGGAGAGATCAGACCTTCAGCCACCTAAGTCATGAGGTAACATGGTTATTACATGGCCCGGGAAGACATGCCAAGAGTCTTTCTCCTCCCTGCCACCTTTGTACAGCTCCTAAATATGGCACTTGGGTTTCAAAGCCACTTAGGCGCTTTGGAAAATTTTGTTGTAAGTGACCAGTTTCTCCTCGCCTGGCATCTGGGGGACAGGACTCAGACTTGCTGATTCTTACTAGTTTTATCACAAGGCTTGTGATTTTCCTTCTTAAAGCTTCAGTCACCGGAGTCATGGGATTACCCCAGACTGTCAGCTTTCATGGAAACAAAAGGTAAGTTTCTAGCCATAATTTTTACAGAGAACAGCTTGACTGTGTGACATATGCCCCAAAATGAGAAGGCAAATTTAAAGACCCCAACAGGCAGAGTAGTTTAGTGGTTATCTCACTGGACCAGGATACCTGGGTTGTATTTCCAGTTCTACCCCCTCCTGCTGGGTGACTTTGGGCAAGTCACTTCACCCCTCTGATGCTCAGTTTCCCCATCGGTAACATAGGGATAATGATACAAACCTCTCTCTAAAGAGCTGCTGAGGAAGTGTACGAGATACTATTTTTAAAAGGTCTTATGATTTTGGCGGGCCTGACTCATGATTGATGAGCAATTGGGCTTGGCAATGCTAGGATAGATCGCAGGGGGACATTTTGGGAGTCTCGTGTTGGACGATTTGCCTAGTGCAGGGGTGGGCAAACTATGGCTCGCGGGCCACATTCGGCCCACGGGCCCTTCCTGACCAGTCCCTGAGCTTCTGGCAGGGGAAGCGGCTCTGGCACCTTCCCTTCTCTGCCCCCTTCCCCACAGCCCTAGCGTACTGCACCACCAGCGCTCTGGTCCGCAGCTATGGCTGGGCAGCACTTGAGCTCCTGCTGCTCTGAGCGGCGTGGTAAGGGTGCAGGGCTATGAGCTCCTCCAGGGTGGAATGTCTCACTCCAGTGGACCTGAGCGGCGTGGTAAGGGGGCCGGGCTCAGGCCAGGGATAAGAGGCAGGGAACCCCAGGGGCCTGTTAGGGGGCAGGGGTGTGGATAGGGTTTGGGGCAGTCAGGGGACAGGGTTTGGGTAGGGGATGGTGTCTTGGGATGGCAGTTAGGGTGGGTGGGTCTCGGGAGATGATGGTCAGGGGACATGGAGCAGGAGGTTGGGTCCCGGGGGTGGTTAAGGTGGAGGTGGGGTCCCAGAAGGAGTGGTCAGGGGACAAGGAGCAGGGGAGGTTGGATGGGTTGAGGGTTCTGAGGAGGGTGGGAAGTGGGAGGAGGTCGGATAGCGGGAGGGGCCAGGCTTCCCTACCCGGTCCGCCATACAAGTTTTAACCTCAATGTGGCCCTCGGGGCAAAATGTTTGTCCACGCCTGGTCTACTGTCTCTGCCCCTTACTCTTGTTTGCATTTACCAGCCTCTTAGGTGAAAAGACGCTTTAAATTCTAAACTCATTATGGTGTCTGGAAAATGGAGCTACATTTTTTTCATCTTTGCACATCCTCTCCAGCCATGTAACGTTCGTTTATTCTTAACATGGTTGCGGAAGTGAAGGGTCTGGCTTCACTGCTTAACATGGGTGATTGACAGTCAGCTTGGCCTATCTCAGTGCGAACATTCGCACAGCAAAGTCCTACCCACGTTACTGGAACTTCACTAGTTCTGCACATGCCCCGGGTGTGTCTGGGGGCATGTCCCATCATTTTTTGTGCCAAGATGCTCTAGGATTCTTTCCCTGTCAATTGTGTCAATTGCAGAGAACTTCTGTCCTGCAGGGGGATTGTGGGAAGGCACTGGAGGACTGTCAGCACTTGAGTGATTTCGCCTGCATCTACACTGTGAAATGGACAGGTTCCAGCCCAAATTAAGCTGGAACCTGGGTTCTAACTCACGACCCAGCTGGGTAAGCTAGTCTGGGCTTAAAGTACCTACAAACCTGGGCCACAAGTTTGGGCTAAATCTTCATCCAAATTGATGGTGACTCCGCACTGCTGAGAGTTGCAGAAACCTATATTCATCTGTACACTAAGCAGATACGACTCTGAAGACACAGAAGGAGAAATTAAGTCTGCTCCCATTTTTACCATCACTTTCCTCAGCACATTTTAGCTGCCATGTAGCTAGACACACATGTTCAGCTGTTATAGTAATGTTCATTCATTATCTAAAGCATTTTACACATCCACTCCTAAGAGAATGTATTGAATCAAAGCATGGACATTGCACAGACACACACACACACACACACACACGCACGTCCAGGTCTGAGTTCAAACCTCTCAACACATCATCAAAGATCTACAAGCGATCCTGAAGGACGAACCCTCACTCTCACAGATCTTGAGAGACAGGCCAGTCCTCGCTTACAGACATCCCCCTAACCTGAAGCAAATACCAGGAACCACATACCACACAACAGAAACACCAACCCAGGAATCTATCCATGCAACAAAGCCCAGTGCCAACTCTGTCCACATATCTATTCAAGTGACACCATCATAGGACCTAATCACATCAGCCACGCCATCAGGGGCTCATTCACCTGAACATCTACCAATGTGATATATGCCATCATGTGTCAGCAATGCCCCTCTTCCATATACATTGGCCAAATTGGACAGTCTCTACAGAAAAGAATAAATGGACACAAATCTGGCAGCAGGAACCATAACATTCAAAAACCAGTTGGAGAACACTTTCATCTCTCTGGTCACTCAGTAACTGACCTAAAAGTGGCAATTCTTCAACAACAAAACTTCAAAACCAGACTCCGATGAGAAACTGCTGAATTGGAATTAATTTGCAAACTGAATACCATTAAATGAGGCTTGAATAAAGACTGGGAGTGGCTGGATCATTACACCAACAGAGAGAGAAATAAATTTTCCATAAGGGAGAAGTGGCACCATGATGCCTCCTGAGCAAGATAGTGAGGAGATAAATATGCAGTGCAGCTAGCCCTATCTATTGTAGCTAAATGTAACGTTCTTTTATTTGGCCCGATGATTTTTATACCTCCATTTCCAACATGGTTTTCTTCCTTAGCTCCTTTACCTACAGTCTCAGCCTATTGGTTTTATTTCTCAGTTTCTCCAACACCTCGGCTCCTCTGGCTTTGCCCGGCACAGCCTTCAACACATCTCATGGCCTCACTACAGCTCTTCGGCTGCATCTCTCACCTGATCTAACCTCATTTTTCAGACCCTCACTATCGACCTCTCGATCTCACGGGCTGCATTTTTCATCTCCTTTGGCAGAAAGGCCTAGCTTCAAGGAGTCTGAACAGACTCCCATGGAGTGAGAACAGTTTGGGATGGTTATTCCATCTATGCCAGTGATCTAAGTCTCTCTGGCTAGCCAGAGGACTATTTCATCATGCAATGTGCTGTCTTATCCTCTTCTAGGAAAGCCATTATCTTAGTGAAAACTTTTTTCATTCTGTCCCAAATTCTCTAAAGAGCGCATACAACACTATGTTCATGCAAGTCAAGGATTCATGCCCATGGGACCGGCGCTCTGTTGGCTGACACACGGGGGTATTGAAAAGGGGAACTACAGTCATAAAAGTTTGAGCTGCTGCAGCTTATGCTAAAGAGCCATGACTCCATAGCTGGGACTGTAACAACTCATAGTCCATGCGGATCAGACTAGAGGAGGACCTGTAAAACACACTACCAGAGGGTCTCACACACGCACCTCTCCCAATTTGTGCACATGCTCTGGGCACTGGTTGCACATGCAAAAGTAAACATGTACCTTTGAACAACCGGAGGCCGTAGTTGGAGGTTCACCATAGATGGACCTGCTCTTTGCACAGTGTGCATTGAAACAATCCTGGATTTTCATTATTTCACTACGAGTCGAGTTTCACTACCTGAGTGCAGTATCTGGGTTAACCATAAGCTCCACATTAGACCTAGGGGGGGTATAGGAACAAGTAGGGCTGGTCTGGTTGAGCTGCTGCATATGGTCACGTGGGAGACTGTGGTTCGATTCTGGGTCCTGCTCCATTTGGTTCCACAATTTGAAAGGCCTGGGAACACGGAGAGGGAATCTCCTGTCTTACTCCACAGTCATCTCTCTCTCCAGCTAAGGAACATGCCAGGGTGGTTGGCTCCGAGGGGAGTGGCTGCCCAACCTTTTTCATTCAGAAGGATGCTAGCTTGCTGTGACAGGGTGACTCACTAGTATGCATGTCAAGGGGGAGTCGAATGTAAAGGACAGGAAAATGGTGAGATGCTTTGTGACGCAAAAGTCCCTAAAAAACAAATGCATAAAGTAGAAAATCCACATTCTTCTTACAACTACACTAGTGCCAGCCAGTTGGCTTCAGTGGAGCTGCGTAAGTGCAAAGGAGAGGAGAATTTGAGTAGCTGGCTGCAAATATGCACAAGGCCTTCACGTTGCTAAATACATTTTGAAAGTGATTTCTCTTACAGCAGATGAGTCCTTTCAGGGCCAGACAGGAAGCAGAACTTACCTTGTTTAGATAACCCAGCTGAGTGAGATAAAGTCTAATGACATTTTAATCCTCCAATGCACTGGATACCCAGAAGCAGTGGATAGAGCATTGGACGGGGATTCAATTAATCTGGGTTCTATTCACAGCTCTGCTATTGATTTACTGTGTGATCTTGAGCAAGTCACCTCACCTTTCCGTGGCTCCATTTCTCCACGTCCTTCGTCTATTATACTGTGAGTTCTTCAAGGCAGGGACTGTCTCTCATTGTGTTTGTACAGCACCCCCTAGCACAGTGGGGCTCTCACTATGGCGGGGGCCGATGTTTTAATGGTGACCCTTGCATGTATGAGGCCTGGGTTCCAATCCTGACCCTAGCCTAGGCTGTGCGCAGGGGAAAGAATCTTCTTCCAGCCCATAGAGGTGCTCCCTGATTGCTACTGCAGCCGTGAAGCTACAATAACCCATGTGAATTGAATCCAACTATCTATGGTTGGGAAGGGAATGGAAAGATCAACCTGAGCAGCAGATCCCAGGCCGTCCCTGCATGCTGACATGCACAGATCCACCATGGAGTTGAGCAATATGGGGCAGGAGGAGGACACATGCCTTAGGTGACTGTCCCTAAACATAGGGGCCAACTTTCTCTCTGCCCTGTGGGTGCTGGACCCCCCCCCCCCCGCTTCTGCCCGCCCCTGCCCCACACCAATTCCACCCCTTCCCCCAAGTCCTCACCCCTGCCCTGCCTCTTTACTGCCTCCTCCCCTGAGCACGCTGCATCCCCACTCCTTCCCCTCCCTCACGGAAAGCCCTAAATGCCACCAAACAGCTGTTAGGCCGCTGGGGTGGTGGGAAGTGCTGGGAGGGGGTGGAGTGGGGACGTGGTGCGCTTGGGGAGGGGAGGAGGGAAGTCTGGAGGGGGTGGGGGCAGGGGGAGCTTGGCTCTGTGTGGGTGCAGAGAACCCGCTAATTTTTCCCCATGGGTGCTCCAGTCCCGCAGCACCCATGGAGTCAGCAACAATATCCCTAAATCCTGCTTCCTCTATGTACAGTGGAGCCACTAATTTAGTGGCCGGGGCACCTCTTTGGCTATGGAGGAAGGGCCAGGAACTGGCACTTAATAGACAACTTTTAACATCCAATAACTCCCTCCTGCAATTCCCCAGAGCCAAACTGAAGAAAATCATGTGTCATTAAAGGTCAATGGAACTACCCATGAACATGCTCAAGTATTTGTAGGGCCAGACCCTAATTCTGTTCCTCATGAAGAGGGAGACCAGATGTCCCATTTTTAAAGGGACAGTCCCATTTTTGGGGTCTTTTTCTTATATAGGTGTCTATTACCCCTGCCCTCCTCCCATTTTTTCACAGTTGCTGTCTGGTCACCCTACTCATGAAGGGAAAGAAAGTTAGTAACCTGTTTGTTCCATCCCACTTTAACTGGAGCAGGCTTTGCTTTCAGCAGCCAAAAACCTTCAGTTCAACATTTGGTTGGCCAATCATTTCTACGAGCAAGGTGTTGGGGTCACTTATGCCAAAACCTGACACTAATCTGCATACAATCATTACTGTGAGTTGAAGTTGAGGTCACCAATGAACAGTATGTTTTAAGAGCTTGTTGATCAAACAGAATTTACAGACCAGGACAGTTATTGACAGGGCTGACAAACGTGATGTTGCAAAGATTTACAGTCCAGGTGTGTGTTGTCAGAGCAAGATATTTACCTGAGATTCCAAGAACAGTTAAATTTTAATCTTTAAAGACCTTTCCTAACTAAGGCTTTTCTGCAATGTCTTGGGAGATTTCCAACTTCTGGCCCATTTGCAAATAATCATATAAGCACTCCTGAGTTTAAGAACTTTCAGGGGAAAATAAATAGCACATTTAGTCATGGACAAGGTTTTTAACGGAGAAGAAACTTGTAAGGTCAATTGACAGAGGTGGCCTCTGTCTTATTCCAAAAGTATAATTCGTCATCATGCACCGTCTAGAATATATTCACATTAATCAGGATCATCTCTGAACGTCTAGCAGGCTGAGAATAGGGATCCTGGAGACATCAGCAAGCGATTTCATTACAAGAGACAGTGAGTGCTTTGAAATGGGAAATGTATTCTATTATAAACACAGCCTGCACTGAGGCTGACCCTAAGACTGCACAGAATTGGCTGGAAAGACAAAGAAAGCTGAAAATGAAACAGACGCCATTTATTGCAACAAATCTGGCTTAAAAGTCTGTCGCTTTTCTTAACGTTCAGAATGGCAAGAACCCTTACTCTGAATATTGAATATTTATCTCGGCGGGTGTGCAGAAGCTTGCTACATGACCAGAGCATTAACAAATTTCCTGTCACATATTGCAGAATATTTATTACCATCTCCTAGAGGCCTTACTGGATACTTCAGTTTTGCAACACAGACCGTGGATGAAATTTTATATTTAAAGTGAAAAGATCCACTCAGAGAATATTTTGTGCTAATTTTTTCTTTGTTATCATTCCTGTTCTCTAATTTGCCTACTGGGTAAAATTTAAAAGAACTCCTAACAGTCAGTATGAAAAGAACCCAGCAGGCTGGGTCCTCAGATCTATTAGCTGTAAATTACTTTAACATGAGTGACATCACACTTGACTCTTGGTAAAACAGTGTTAAGTTAGTGGGTAATAAAACAGCTTGACACTAATGATGGGTTCTGGGTGATAAATTACTGTCAGTGATCAGATAAGGGTTCTTGAGACTAACCTTGAACTAAATCTGGGTTGTTGCTACATCTTGTGTGCAGTGTTCTAACTGGGAAGATTAAGGACGAAGGGCCCGATCCTGCACACCTCTCAGAGATGTGGGCTTAATGTTCAGAGTGGACATACTCTCCATGGTCTTACTTTTGCAAGTAATGATTACTCACATAAAGAAATATTTGCAGGAGCACTTTCCGTCCCAAACACTGGGGATGCTCATATGAGTAACGCAAGGAGGAATTGGCCCTAAATTTGAGACCATCTTCTGCAATCCCTACACTGACTCCAGTGTAGGAGCTTTGCTTGCCTAAGGACTTCAAGACCTGGATCTCTGTCTCTCATTGTTTTTATTTTTTTAAAAAAATATTCAAAATAGGGCCTGATTCTGCAAGTTACTGAGCCCCTATGGGGAGTTGTGAGTACCCTCAACACCCATTTATTGGTGCAGGAAGTGTTGGATGAAATTCCTCCTGTTACCCTCGAGATCTGACCAGAAATCTATGAATCCCAGAGAGGTCAATAAGAATTGAGGGCGCTTTGCAGGATTGGCCCCTAATGCACTAGGCATGTTTTCCTAACAGAGATTTGGAGAAAACTCTGTATACAGAGCTCTGAGCCAGCCAACGTCAATGAAACCACATAAGATTTGGAATGTTTTTGACATCTATTTTCTTTGGAAACTAACCAAGATGTTCTTTGGAAACAGATTCACAAATTGTTTTATGTTGTTTTTGTTATTGAATGCTTGATTTTAATTTATCATTCAGGTAACATGCTTTGTAGATGGTCTGTGTATTAGTTTTATATAAACTACTGTATTAAAACATTTACCTTAGTTAAATTTCATGCTTAGTGCATTATTGTTCCATCCCTTTATTATGACTGGTATAATTCAGAGAGACAAGGTGGATGAGGTAATATCTTTTAATGGACCAACTTCTGTTGGTGAAAGAGACAAGCTTTTGATTTTACACAGAGCTCTTCTTCAGGTATAATCCAGCCATACGTGTATCTTTCTCATGTTACAAAAGATTGTAGCTTTCAATGAAGAGTAATTCTTCACCTAGAAATCCACATACTTTATTAATCTAGGATTGACCTAAACTGTATTTTAAGATGTGCCAGTTTTAACACAGGCAATAACGAATTTAGAATTCTGAAAATTACTAGTGCAAAGTGCAGATTTTTACCTCAGCGCAACATTGCTTTGAAAATTAAAAAATATGGGAACAGCTTATCCTATCAAGAATGAAAATTATGTAATTCATTAAGAATAGTCAGATGAAGGAGGCTTCAGTACAGCCTGCTTCTCTTATAGTTTTCATCATCTACGCCTGGCAAATAATAGCTGGGTTATTGAAATTTGAACTCCAGTATGTTAGAGATACAACTCGCCTGCTCCCACTTTTAGCTCTTTGAGCCTTTCAGACTTGGAACTCAGAAACCGAGGCACCCAAAGTCAGAGGCCGCTTTTGAAAATATTAGCTAAAATCTAGAAAAATATATTTAGGCTTGGAACGTTTACATTTTTATCAGTCAATGTTGATTTTGCCACACACATACCAATTGAGGAAAAAATATTTTCATTGATAATCATCAGAATTTACAGAGAGGCAAAGGAAGAAAAACGCTGCTTGAGAACTTTTTAGAGTTTGATTTAAGGCTAGTTTCTTTGTATATTTTAACATGTGATGTTGATAATTTGTATTGTTACAGTTATAAAGTTTCAACTACAGCCATTAAACAGTTATTGTATGACCTCCCCAGAATTTCCCACAATTGAGAAAATTTAAATTGCCTAATTTTGCCCAACTGAAAATTAAAAATTTTTAAATATATATATATAAAAATTAAATTCTATGGACCCTAAATATACTTTTTTATACTCCAGATGCTGGTTAGTTCTCCATTAACAGCTTTCCTGAGAAAGATTATAAGGTCTGGATCCTAAATCCATGATTGATAGCCTGAGACCCTCTTAAATTGAGCCATGGAGGTACACTGTGGGCCAGCAGAATATCTGTTCTCACATGCTCTTACTAAACAAAGGAAGATGGACCTGAAACAAAAGAAACCCTGTTCTGAATATCCTTGAACTTTGGGATGTTTGAAATTATTTTAGGTGAAATCTTCAGCTTGGGTGGGTTTCTATCAGAGACTTCTTCATAGCTGCTCTGGTTCTGGCCTTGCATAAGAGCAACATTTTGGCAGATCTGCACATACATCTAGAGCTTTTACTATATTCTGTCCTTTGATTTGCCCAGCTCGGCTGTGGGCCGAGGGTTCATATTCCTTCTTCTGACAAACAAGCCCGTAAACATGTCACACACATGCTCACAAACATGTCTAGGCTTAAATGGTTTTGTCTATGTTGTGCTTTCCTTGTCATTGCTTTTCCAGACATAACACAGACTGACAGAACAGAGTCACCGTGATTAGCATGGGAAGGAAGCAAACAATCTCCGGCTGCAACTATAGTCTCCAAAGAGCTTATCAAACATATGCATGAACAGGAAATGCAATATGTTGTCCCATTTCTCATATCATATTTATGACTGTTGCAATCACAGAACACATGTACCCCAGCAATATGCTTGTACCACCAAAAAATAAAAGTATTTACATGGACAAATGGAATGATCAATCCATTGATTTTAATGGAACTATTCAGGGATTAAGGAAATACTCATTGTCAGTGAGGAATTCAGAATCTGACTCTAAGTAATAGACCGCTCATAATCATGCTATCTAACAGAAATCTAGGCATGCTGATTTGTGGGAGGATGGGAACTGAGATATTGAATTCAAGGATTTTGAAAGATGCTTACTCAGGTGAGTAATCCTTCTTCCTATGTGTAGTCAATGTCTCTACTTGTGGGAGTAAGGATTATTCACACGAGTAAAGGTTAGCAGGGTGCAGCCCCTCTTCCTGACTCTTTTGCATAAATTAATGCACTGGTTCTTATCGAATACCATCAAGCTTTCAAAATATTGGTCTGCACAGTTACAATCATTGTGTTCAGATAATTTAATGATAAAGTACATACATTCTCACCCAAAGACTAATATTTTCCTCTAAACCAACAAGCCATACAGTACATGTTGGTAATAAATATCTGTACTTGGTATAATAAAAGCAATGTTTATATTCTTGACAGAATGCATTTGTGAACTTACCGTCATTAGAGATGTAAACTGAAGGCAATAAGATAACCTCTTTCCCAAATGCTCTATTTATTTCTGTAAAGTAATTTGTATGATTTATCTTATAGACTAAGGTTTATGGTTCACTTTGAACTGGAGGTTCTTAACTCAACGATTGCCTGTTTGGGCCGAAGCATGTAAGTGATGGCATGACCTGAAGTCAGAGATGAAAGGAAAAAGACAAAAACAAGGCAGGCTTCTGGGATTTTGACCATTATTTCTATATTCCATTGACATCTCTGGGTTAAATATTTTCTTTTGGAGGCCAGTATGATCATTTCCTCTGGATACCATAGATTTTAGCAGCTAGAAAATGCTTGGAACACTGGCATCTTTAGTAAGATAGGCGAGGATGCGTACAATAGAATTCAAGGGAGTGAAATGCTCATTTTAGATATAATTCCCCATTTTCACATCTCATAAATGGGTCTCCGTACAGTCTGTGATTCATGGCCTCATTGCTGTGGAATTCACACATCACTGCAGAATTTCTGCTTTCATTTAAAAAACTAGTTTCTAACTAACACGGTTTTGAAGATAACGTTAAAAATCTTGGCGTAGAAATATAAATACAGCTTTATCAGATTCTCTGCAAAGTTAAGAAAATACAATACTCCTGAAAGGGTGAGAACTGCCTCATTCAGCTGAAGTGGGTACCTCTGATATCTAAAAATGGAAATTAACATGAAAACGTGAAGCGAATGTGAAATAAACAATATACTAGAAAAACCACCAACCAAGGGGCTCCTGTATTGATTGTATTATTCAATTTTGAATTTAATGCAATGAAACCTTCTACTTTGAACATTTCTCTGCAGCTGTCACAGAATTTTGACCCTTTCCAGTGGAGTCCCATAGATTTTAGGCCCTTGTTGCAGAGTTTGGGTTCAGGTTGCTGCCAAATATATCGTGCCTTGGTCAGACGTTTCTAAAGAATTCACCTTTTCAGATTAAATGCTCCATGCTTGGTCTCTCTGTCAAAAAGTGAATGGGTGGGGTTTTCAAAGGTGCTTGCCATTGGTTTAACTCTGAAGTCAAAGAGTGTGTTTTACCACTGATTTCAGTGGAAGGAGAGACAGGGCAAAGTCACGCCCTTTTGAAAATCCCACGCCATATTTCTACAGAGCATGAAGAAAATTGCTTCAGCTGTTTCTGTGATACAGGAGGATGAGAAAGAAAAAATAATAATCTGCCTTCAAAAAAAAATCCACCCACTAATCTCTCTTTTTAATGTATATAACCTGGATTAAATAAAGACGGCTGACATTTGAAAGCTGAAGGTTGACATGCCAATAGTCCTCTGTGAGGAGCAGCATCTCAGCTGGGTGTGAAATAAACAGCCTGGTTGTGATTAAACAAGTCTCTCAAGAGTTGAACGTTATGTGCTGGGCATGTGCATAAGAACATCGCATGAAGTCAACCCAGTCAGAGATACCCACTGAGCCTGTGCTGGCCGCTCGGGACTGAAAAGGGGGCATTCAAGCTGGTGAACGTGGCCTAAGCAAGGCCTTGTGTTTGCTACTCTAGCCCCACTTAAAAGCATGTCTTTAGGGTTTAAGTGGTTCATATAGTTCTTTGAGCTCTCTGCCATAAAAGCCAAATCCCCCTGTCAGTCAGTGAGTGTGATTGGATGCCAGAATTTGGTCTGAAGTGAGCATCTTAAATCCCGGCGAAGCAGCAAGTGCAACAGTTGGGCTTTTCCCCTCCCTACTGGTTACGATTGTTGGGAGATTTTCCTGTTCTCACATGGAATGGGGATTTGGCTGCCTCTGCCCATTCCCCTATTCCTCAGACCAGTGCTTGTGTGCTCTATGCATTCAGGAATCTGCAGAGGAGGAGAGGGTGGTGGCTAGGAGGAGAAGATGCATGTGTCCTCCGGCTCAGTGGAAATTCCTCAGGAGGGATATTAGAGCTTCAGTGAAAAAAACATAATCCCGAATTTCAGGACTGTGCCTCCCAGAATGGCCTGCGGCCTCCAGAGATTCGGAAATATGGAGTAGATGCAGGGGTGAAAGTAACCTAAAGAATTTATCAGTATGCCGGAGTTCTGAGCAGGGGGCAGGGCCTTAACCGGAAGAGGCGGGGTCAAGATTTAAAGGGCCCAAGGCCCCTGCTGCAGTAGCTGGGAGCCCCGGGCCCTTTAAATCGCTGCCCGCATCCTGCTGCTGGAGCCCCTGGGGTAAAGGCGGTGGCCCAAGGTGATTTAAAGGGCCAGGGGCTCCCCGGAGCGGAACCCCAGGCCCTTTAAATTGCTGATGGAGCCCCAGGGGCTCCTGGCTGCTGCCACTACCACAGGGCTCAGGTGGGGCTTTAAAGGACCCGGGGCTCCGCTACGGTAGTGGTGACCGGGAGTCTGTAGCCTCTAGTTTATCGGTGGAGCTCCGCTGCTGCAACCCCAGGTTTCCGGCACTGGGGCTCGGGTGGCGATTTAAAGACTCGGTCTTTCCACATTGGTGAATACGTCTTAAAGACAGTTCACAGCCCTTTGTTCCACTGGCCGCTAGATGTCGGTTCTCATCTCATCTCCTGGCCTGAGGAGGGGGTGCCCAATTTCAGTTGCCTCTTGGCTTGGCTGAGCGCACATGTCAAGTCTACTCCTTGACTCTGCTCTGGGTGTATGTAGCTTTGAGAGCTGGCAAGTGGCCATGCTGTCCAGATAATGTTAAGTGGAAATCACACCTTGCAAACCCGAGTAATTATCCGCCCAGAGCAGCAGAGAGAAAAACATTCCACAGAAGAATGAAGAGCACAAGGTAGTACTAGATACATACTGTGAAGTGGATGGATTGTCCTACTTCACTTACAAAGCAATCAGTCAAGTACTGGTGGCTAAACCATTTCCTTGCCCTTTTGGAGACTATTCTGGATATCCAAGGTCCAATTCAAATGGCTATTTAACATAACAGAGTTGGAATTGTTGAAAAAATATTTCATCCCAACCACTGTGATTGAAGGTACATTCACCTCGTTAGTTCACCCCCCCATCTGTGAAATATAATCCACTGACACTGCTACAAGAGAGAAGAGTCTTCTTCTGACATCTTCAGAGCAGCCCCCAGGGGCTGCAAACAACCTCAAGGGATTGGAACAGACACTGCGTGTGCAGGTAGTGCATTGGGTCACTGCAGGGGGCTTGCTGTGTGAATCTAGGCCACTGCCTTTTAATTCTTCACGTGCACCCCGCTGATGCACATTAACAGTCTATTCATGTGCTTGATTTAGTCCTGTTTCAAAGATGACTAGATTAAAGCACTCTAACGAACTGCTAATACACAAAAGTGGGGTGCACATGAGTATGGGCTAGATTTGCACCCCAGCTTGCTGTAGCTTTCTTGTTCATACAGACAAACCTGAGAGCAGTTTCAGCTCCCGCCCATTCCCACAAAACATTTCAATGAAACTGCATTTTCTGATGAAAAATTTTCACTGAACATTTTTGACCAGCTGTATTCATTACTCTCTATGTACTGCCAAGACATTTACATAATATCATTTATTTACATCAGTGTTGTCTAGTGGATACAGCACCAAAAATTAGACTCAGGAGATCTGGCATCTACTGCCACTGCCACTGGCCAAGTCACTTCCCCGCTCTGTGCCTCAGTTTCCCCATTTGTAAAACAAGGATAATGATACTGACCTCCTTTGTAACGTGCTTTGAGATCTACTGATCAAAAGCACTGGATGAGGGCTAGATATTATTATTATTCATGATTATTATTACTACCACCACCACTACAGCTGGGATTTTCACACCCTTATCTCCCTTAGTCTCTTTTGAAAATCTTGGCCTATGTGTCCTTTGTTGGCGAACATTATAACATTTTTTCCCCAAAAAACTAGATTTGTGTCATTGAATCAAAAGACAAAACACACTGAGTAGGAAATACAAACCTTTCTTGTTGAGCCATGGTCTCTGGAATCTTGGCACTTAAGGGAGGGCACGTGGTTCAGTGGTTAGAGCTTGAGAGATCTGGGTTCAAGTCCCACCACTAACTTTCTTAGTCAATTCACTTAGTTTTTCTGTGCCTTACTTCCTCATCTGTAAAATGGGGACAATCACATTTTCCTATCTCTGGGGATGTGGTGAGGTATCATTTAAAGATTGTGAGGCACTCATATAACATGTCAATGTGTCCCAGGTTATTACCTAAGATAGGGAGTAAACTAAGGAGAATATTCAATAGCACAAATTGCTAGGCTCAGAACTTTGGCCCTCTCTACCAGTTCTTAGCTGTCTTGAAGTTAGGAAGAAATCTTTCCTCTGAGCAGGTTATTCCATCATTGTCTGAATGGAGGTTTCTCACATCTTTCTCTGAAGCATCTGGTGTTGGTCACTGATGGTGAGAGGATAATGGACTAGATGGATCATTGATCTGCTCTGCTATGGTAATTCCTCTATGTTTATGATCAGCTTATTTGAGAGCAATAGAGTAGCCTAACATTCTGAATCATGAACTAATCTGAATCTTAAGGAGCAAGAAAAAATGGAGTTATTTATCAGTCGAAGAAGCAAAAGAGTGATCACAGACTGCTTTAGGTAGATGAGTACAATTTAAGATATGACTATTGGTATTTTGGAAAGCTCCAAACAGTAACAATGTATGGATCTTAACATGCTTTTGTAATTTAGCACCAATGTTATTTCAGTCATTGGTTCCATTCCCGCCACTGTATTATTCAAGGGCGTGATTCCACATCCCTTACTCCAGACCATATTATACCAACAGATTTAAGGCATAATTCCCTTCTGAACTTAGCGGAAGTCTAGATGGAGTAAGGACTGTGGCATTTGACCCATTATCATCACTATGTTAGCAGCATGAGGCTCTCTTTCTTCCAGATGAGACGGGTGGAAGCATTCAGTTAGTTCAGCATTCTAACATACAGATTAATTATTTGCATACGCAGTTACCTGATCTGCATAAACATCGCTTCCCGTACACACCAAGCTGGAGATGTCACAATTGTGACACTTCTGCATTTTTAAAACTACACACTTTTGGGTGGTAAAAAGTCATAATCGTCTCCCTGTGCAAATCCACCAAGCAATAAAGTGGAATTTTGCACAGATCCAGAGATGACAAAATCAGTGCATTGCTGTACCTCTGTCAGGTTAACATTGCTCAGGATTCTGTCAATGTTTACCATACAATACTGATAACTACATGACACCTGGCTCTAGCCAGCACTATTATTATTCACTCACTCTTGAGAGCAATAACATTAATAAAAATGCACATTAACACTGCTGTCTCTCCCCACCTTCCCCATCCAGAAGATAACCACCTGCCATGGAGATCTTGAAAAATGCTGGTTTAGGCCCTTACTAAAATATGTGGGAAAACATATAGACTTTAATACACTTTAGATCAGGCCTTTCTGTTTATAATGTAGGGAACAGGCCTTCTAGAAAAGGAGAGTATGCTAAGAAAGCTATCAAAGTACTGTTTAGACGGGGTTATCAGTTACACCAAGCAGGAGTGAAATCCTGGTTCCATTGAAGTCAACAGGAGTTTTGCCATTGACTTCAATGGAGGATTTTACTGTAGGATAATATACAGGGAAAGACAAGCTGGGATTCCTAAACTAAAAATCAGGGGAAAGAGTAGGCTAGTGTATAGTTTGGGAAATGTTTTGGTGAAATGCTGAGGAGGTTTAACCGTTCTCTCTCTTTTTCTTCTTGATACAACCCAGAGCTACAGAATAAAACAAAGATCAAGCCAGATCCCTAGCATAAAAATCTCAGCAGTCCTCTGGGGGCAACATTTTCCACATACTCTCTCTAACTCGGGACCCAAGTTTTTATTGCACGGTCATTTATGGCATAACTTGCTGTGTCTTTAGAATTGACCATGCAGGGCTCACTCTATCAAATTTATATCTACTACCACTGCTACTTCAGGGGATGAAATTCTTGAATCCCACATAAATTGTTATGAGGCTGAATGTTCATAGGGCTTCAGGGAGGAGAACGCCGTAGGGCTGCAGGACTCAGATGAGAGTTCTTGGCCAGAGGATCTGTATATCCTCTTGCCTAGCTGCTTCCCGCCATGCCAGTATATTCAGATCTGATACATAGTCCACCTCCCTGCATTACAGGGGTATAGATATCCCTACATCCATATAGGGGAGCTGCAGGGATTCCCTAGCTCAGGAAGTCACATGCAGGCTCTTTGCTAAGGGAATTTCACCCACGCCACAGAAAGTTAGAGGCAGCATTATAAGAGTCAGCCCCAAGTCTACAGCACATTACGCTAAAAAGACTTAGGTAAAGCACTAACATTAGGACAAGTATTTACAATGGAACATCTGTTTTTCTCAGATTCGATCAGCTAAACTAAATAAAACCTCAGAGACCCTGAATTCTGAGAGTCCCCTTGACTTTTCCCATCCAATGTCTCTTTTCTATTCTCAGGGTAGTTCAGTGGGGTAGAGATATGTAAAGGCTCTTTAAAGTTACACCTTTTGGCAAGCAGTAGATTAGGTGGAGATTGCATCTTTTAACTTTGAATAATTAATAATAAGATGGTATTTAATGGTAAATTCAGGGGTAAAAGTAATCCGGGACAGGCTGCCGACGGGGAGGGGTACAAAAGGAGCAGCAGCTGCCCCAAGTCCGGCAGTTTAAAAGGGACCTTGCAAACACTTACGTAGCTGGGTCCTGATCTAGAAAAGCACTTAAGCATGTGCTTAACTTTAAGATCATGAGTGATCTGCTTGAAGTCAATGTGACTACTCGGGCACTTAAAGTTAAGTACATGCTTAAATGCTTTGTTAATTAGGGTCACACATAATTTTAAGCACATGGGTAGTCAATAGATTATTCACGTGAGTAAAGTTAACCACTTGCATAAGTGTTTGCAGGGTCAGAGCCTTATTTACTGACTCTGTGCAGAAGCCACAGCGTTGCCAGATCTGCACTGGACACGATGAGCGTGTATGTTTCTATAACATCCTATTCTTGCTTAGGACACGTACTTCATTTTTACTATCTTGGCCTTATAATAAAATTGCTCAGGCAGGGGAGGTTGAGGCTTAAGTATGAATTCATGTGATTAGCCAGTCCCAAAATCTTGTTCTGTCATCACAGCAGCTATTAACTGGTAACCCAACAGTGACCCTATCAGGCCTGTCCTTGACAGCCACCTTCCCTCCGCTGACCTGAGTATCTCTACACCCAGGGATACAGCTGATAAGCACAAAGGCAATGGCTGCTTTCTCTCCTTTGGAGCGACCTCCGCCTGACCCCCATCTTGGCAGGTCACACAACAAACATTGCTGGGCATGAAGAATCCAGGCCTTGGGAAGTGGGGAGGGACAGCACAACTCAAACTCTCTCTGGGCAGAGAAAGGCCATCCTGCCCAGAACACACATCCCCTTTGGTGTTTACCAGGGAAACCAAGGGGCTTTGCTGCTGATACCATGGCAGGGCAAACCACACAAACTGTATCTTATATGACCCCTCATTACTGGCCTCTGAGTGCCTCACTATAGCTAGTACAACAGCAAGGAAGGGAATTACTTTATTCCCGTTTTACAGGCAAGGAGCTGAAGCACAAAGAGGCTAAGTGACTTGCTCAGGGGCAGACAGGAAGGCTGTGGCAGAGCAGGCACTTGAACTCAGGTTTCCCAAGGCTTAGGGGAGTGCCCTCGCCCTGGGACCATGCTTTTTACTTGCAGACTTCATTTTTGCCGTTGGCCACTGTATCTCCCCTCAACTGTGTGGAGCAAAATCCTACCCTCAGGCCACCGTCCAGGAGATGAACACGGGTAACTGATGGCAGAGTCTGAGCACTAAACATTAAGAAAAATAGCATTTTATATAGAAATTGTCTGACCCACGCGGTCCAGGCAGAATCCACATAACTGGGATCTAGGAACAGGAAGACTGTTAGTAGGACCAATGATACCTCAGGATATAAATGAGGTCATAGAGGCATTCAGCTCTTGGTAAGATTGGGGCCGGTTTGTCAGCTGACCCCCCAGCTTTAGAGACAAGAAGGTTCCCCCTGTCATGGTAGATCGGACAGAGACACTTTTGGCTTTGCCTCCCTTCGGAGCACAGAGTATGAACCAAATCAATTAGGGTGAAATGGGTATATCACACACAATCAACATCTTGGGACTATGGTGGCACACAGGTGTCAGCAAACAGTGGGCCTTCCTGACTCATTCTAGTCTAGGTTTCGTTTGGACTCTTCTGTCCTCATCCTGAATCTCTCTCTCTCTGCCCCTCCCCCATACCCACACACTCTTCCTCTGGCAGAGGAATGTGCCACAAGTCTCCCCTCAGCGCTGCCCCTCTTAGCAACTCTTAACTGTAACTGCAGCCAAGGATTGAAGTGAGCACGCATGCACAAGTGCGTTTATCCAGTGCTGTTAATGGGGTTCCCTCTGCAGCCCCCTGAGAATTTACCTCTTTCAGTGAGGTCAGAGAAGGTCAGAGCCAGGCACATTTAAATGAAAAACTTTAGATTGTTGAGTTGTAACAATTGGCACAGTGTTGCCAATGGTGGGCATTAAAAAAAAACCCGCCACTATTTGGCCCTCAAAATGATGAGACTCTCTTAAAATCCTGAGGGTTTGTTTTAAGAGAGCGATTTTGTGTTCCTTTTAATTGTCTTCAAGTGTTTGAACCGGTAGGGTTCACATTTTCAAGCTTTTCTTTGCCACAAGGCGTGTGAACCCCTCCTTTTTTAAACATGAAAGTGGAGATTCTGACATAACAACACAACTTCAGGAGCTGGGGGTGGGGAGAGGGTTAAAGAAAAAACACAATATCGCAAGATTCATGATAAACTCATGAGAGCTGGAAACACTGTCATCAGGAGAAAATACTGAACATCAGAAACGTTCCTGCCAGTCAGTCCAGTCTTCCTAGTATAGGGAAAGATTTGAATGATCACTATTATTTGTATCACAGAAGCACCTATGGATCTTAACTGAGATCAGGGCCTCATTGTACTAGGCACTTTATAAAGAGATAGGAAGAGAATCTCTGCCCCAAATAGTTTACAATTTCAATAGACTCAACAGACAAAAGCAGTCCCCATTATCCCCATTTTATAGATGGGGAGCTGAGGCAGACCGAGATTATGCAGACTCTCCAAGGTCATGCAAGTAACCTGTAACAGAGTGGGGTTGAATCCAGATTGGTGGCAGACCAGGAGTTAAACCCAGTATCCCAGTCCAGTGTTTCACCAACAAGATTATGTCTTTTACAGGAACAGACATTTTTATATTATATTGCATCATAAAAATACATAAAATAAATCCCATATATAAAAGCCTTTAAAACGACTAACAAACACGTGGAAAATGCACCTGAAGGTAAAACAATAAAGAATTGGTCTATTACAGAAATGAATTTCCTGAATGCACAACCAAACACACTTAATAGAAAAGAACGGTCTTATTTGTGGAAGAGAAGACTGAAAATAATACAATTGTAGTGCAACAAGGGCATTTGTTGCATTGTTTTTTACTGTCAAGCTGCTTCAGAAAAACGACACTGTCTCTTGTATGACCCAGGCATTCTTTTTAAAAATCCCATTCATGCCTTCAGACGTAGGCTTTCCTTTTCAATGTTTCAAGCAAACTTTTCCAAAGAATATCTCATTCCGACTCCCATTGCTCTGATAAATCGCTGAAACAACAAACTGAAACATTAGGAACCGTTGACTCAAGGAGTTTAACATTCTGAATCAAGATAAGGATGGCAAAGTCTCTGAGGGCAACAATGGTTTTAAGTGCAAGGAAAAAAACCCAGGGATAGTTTGCATAGGGCATTTACAGTTAATGGAAACACAGCTTGAAATATTTACTTTGCCAGCCTACTGTATTTTCCCTATTGGTCTTGTCCTGTTCAAATAAATACTGCCCTCTATGGCTAATGAACTTTTTTGGTGCTTATCTCTTTGAATAATTCCACGTCCTTGGACTAGAAGCCTTGGAGCTTTCCAATATGCCTATATTTATATGCTTTGCTTGTGTCTTGCATGAGCCCATCCTGGGAACTCACGGGTCTCAGTTCTGAGGGCAGCCTAGATGAACATGTGAAAAAAGTTTGGTGGTGTCAAACTGTCTTATAGCATTTGGATTTGCTTTAGCAGACTTTTTAGCCTGATAGCCCTAGGACATGGTTAATGAAGAGTAGAGGAGAAAAATTAATGATGATAAAACATTTATTCAAGTTTCCCCACCACTGGGCCACAACCTTCCTCTGCACCTCTAAGGGGGAGAAAGTATTTAACTTTCTAGGCCTATTCCAAACTTGGCTTCCTTGAGGCCACATTTCACACAGACCACTGAAAAAGGTCCGATGGTACCATTCACTCCCTACTGACCTAGACTGGATTCAAACCAATACTTGACAGGCTTCAATGTTCCATCACTCGTCCCCAGAACCAGCCAGTTCATTTTGATTCTATTTCTCATCTGGAAACCTGTTGAGTGTACGACGGGGAACCTACTGGAGACTTAACCAATAGTGTGCAGCATTATTAATAAAAACCATCATCCAAAATGCAAGTATGATGATAAATAATAGAAGAGGGAGAGAGAGATGGAGAATGCAGAGAAGATGGATCCAGGTAGGATTTGACATGGTATGGAGAAACAAGGAGATGAAGAAACACTGGAAGGTAGCTCAGTGGCACAGGGGTGTGTGTGTGTGTATATATGTGTGTGTGTGTTTAGGTGTGGGGAAGGCCCAAGAGAAGAAGACAACACTAGGTAAGAGAGGGAGAGGCAGGAGGGTATATAGACAGCAAAAGGAAATTGATGGAATTAAAGCTCTTTTCCATTGCAATCCTGATATTACATTTGGGGTGACGTCCTGGCCCCACTGGGAGTTTTGACTTTAATGGGTGCAGGCTTTCACCCTTGTATTTTAAAGTTAATGTCAATGGTTTGGCTACACCTGGAGCTATTCCAGAATAGTTGGCAATGGATCCAGCTAAACCAGAAAAAGACATGCTTATTCTGGAATAAGAGCATCCCTACATGGAGATATTCCGGAATAGCTATTCCCCTTTAAAAATCACACCCACCTTATTCTGGAATAACTTTCATGTGCAAACAAGAAGCTAAGGGCCAAATTCTATCCTGACAATGTGCAATCTTTTCTGAAATTGCACATGATGTAAATCAGGGTAAAATATGGCTCAGTGCCCTTAATATAAAGTTTCTTTCCACCTTCTTAGCACTGCCTCTTCCAGTCATTTCCCTAAGGGCCCAACAGTTGCTGCCTCACAGTTCTGCTGCTGTAATTTTGAGCTCTGTGTTTCAAATTCACTTAAACCATCAATGACCTAGTGAGAACGCAGTGCCAATTATTTAAAATGAAAAGGAACGACAGAGCAACACGGACATGTCGAGTTAATTAATATAGCACTCAGAGATAAAAAAAAAAGAAGATATTTACCGACATGCACCTCTCCTCGTCTTACAGACCAGAATGTGCAATAATAGCTTCATTTAATAGTCCGTAATTAAAATCAGGCTGCATAAGAAGAACTGTTACAGTCACAGTGAAATGGAAGAATTACATCAGCTGGCATGCCAAAGGAATTTCTCCAGGAAACAATTGCTGAAGAATCAGACCTAGGCCACAATGAGATTTTTTGTTTTATGCTACCAGACAGAGTTTTCAGCTGGGACTCGGCATGCAAAATGGGGCCCATATTTTCAAGGAAGCTCAGTTATTTAGGGAGTGAAGTAAGAGGGCAGTGTTTAAAAATCTAGGCCACAGGTGTCACAGGGGAACTTGCTGGGGGCTAACTACTTTCTGAAAATCTGAGCCTTATTTAGGGCCCCAACTGAGATCTGAGCGCTTTCCAAAATCTGGGCCAAACTGTGGGAGCTGAGCACTTGAAAGTCGACCCACTTATTAATGTCAGAAGAGAGGGAAGAACCTAGGTTCCAAATACGCCAGCCCTGGTACCATCCACAATTCCAATGTAAACGGAGACCTATTAGATTCAAGGATTTTTAAACAGACCCTCCATACGTGAAGTTAATGGGACAAATTCATTCCTGTAAGAGCAAATGCGGCTTCATTAGCCCGGTGAGTTTGAAGGTTAACCCGCGAGTGGAAAGGAGTTTTGCAGCATTTTCTTTTTATTTTCACCCCATTCATCTGGTTTCTTATACACGAGACCTACGAGACACGACTCCCTGGCGTGGAAAAGCCGTTACATACGTACATGTATCAATCTGCAAGCACACTTCAGACTTTGAACCGTGGGGCGGAGGAGCCCGGAACGGTGTTTTCACAAGCTCATGATTAAGCTCTAGCCCTTTGTAAACTTTTACTGTATTGCCATGGACGTGGCAGGAGCAAACAGTCTGCCTCATCAGCAATTACAAACGCTTGGCGCGGCGGAGGCGGCTGGAGTCCAATGTGAGGCTGGGCATGGTACTGCCAGTCACGGAGGTTGTTGACTCACTTTCTTTCCAGCCATAAACCCCAAGTAACTTGTATTAGTGGGGCCAGGGACACAGACAAAGGCCTTCCAGTGGCTCTTAAGACTGGGGGCAATGCTGTTGCTTCCCTAGATGTGGCTCTGACCGGTTAAATCCTCCACAGATCAAAGCAGGCTGTTGTATCAAGCAGGCAAGGTACTAACAAACTTTAACAGACTATTTAACAACAGTGAAACCTCTTTACAGAGCTGCTGCTGCACCCCTCTGTAGCTCTAACTCAGGCTTGGCTCAACTCCTCCCCACTCCTTCCTGTTTCCTGTCCTACAGTCCCCCAGTCCTAAGAGTTACAAGCAGCATCTAAAACACCACATTCCCTCCTCTCTTAAGAAACTCTCTCAATTAAAATAACCCTGGTTGTTCTAATCACAGAAACAAATACAGAACAAAACGCTATACTATTGGCAGAATTGTTACACTGAAAACATTGTACATGCCACACAGGCCCAAGAAGCTCTTCCTAATGCTTCTTGAACTATGCTGACCTTTTCCTCTGGAACCTCTGTTAACGCCGTCCCATTACTCATTGTAAACAAAAGGAAGATCCAAAGGGACTTTCCGATGACCAAGAACTTTAGGAAGCTTGTGAATGATGCACAGACAGATGATGGGATTTAGGAAATGGCTGGAATTTAGACTTATACAGACTAGGGGCTTGAGAGTCTGGGTCAAGTCTCCTTTAACTTCCAGCGAATCAGGTTTGGGCCCTAGAAATGGGCCTCAACTACAATGCGGAAACTTTGGAGAAGTTCATATGTGACCCTCATAGCTCAGTTTGTCACTAATAGACCAAATCGAAAGGCTAAAATCAACCCTTGGGAGCACCGGGGAAGTTCAGATCTGAACGTCATCGTTTGGTTTGCCACAACGTCGAGTTGCAACAACCCTGAACTCCGGGGGAGTCCTGATCCAGCTCAGGATCTGGCTCTGAACTTTGCAGTGAGTCACAAACATTAACTGGGTGAATGACTGTATTGGCGTTTATCCTGTCCTTCATATCTTATCCTCTATGGGACACTCTCTGGTGTACTTCTCCCCCCTCCCCCCCCCACACTTTGCAGACTTCAGTTTATGCTAACCCCCATTACGATCAATTACTCCGGTCATAAAAATACCTTTTTATATAACACATCAGAAAAGTTTGGTTCTCAAGGATGGAATCATAAATAAGGGTGGAGTGCAGGTAATGTTACACCAAAAGAGGGCAAAATGCTCAATAAACAAGAGTGTAAAGTCACTGCTAATAACGTCCTCCCAGCATGCGTTGGTGGTTCAGGGGGTTCCCTTTTGTGCTTCTCCCTTTTAAGAGCAGGCTACAGCATGTCCCTGGCAAAACATCCTTCCACAAAAGCCCCCCCCCCAAACTTTGACAGGAAGCATCACGAGACATGCAGCATTGCAATGATTAGAGCAGGTGAGGGAAAGTCAAGAATCAGGGGTATAAGGCAGGGGTTCTCAAACTGGGAGTCGGGACCCCTCAGGGGGTTTCAAGGTTATCACATGGGGGGTGGGTCGCGAGCTGTCAGCTTCTGCCCCAAACCCTGCTTTGCCTCCAGCATTTATAATAGTGTTAAATATATTAAAAAGTGTTTTTAATTTATAAGGGGGGGGGTCGCACTCAGAGGCTTGCTATGGGAAAGGGGTCACCAGTACAAAAGTTTGAGAACTACTGGCATAAGGGATGCCTACACTTAAACCATTACCGAGGTCCAGCTGAGCTGGGTAGTGATTCACTGTTGATGCTACTATGCCGATGGGGGTGAGGACAGAGATGAGGAATGCTTTTTTGCTCAGCAATAACTCCAGTAAGATTACATCTGATTTTAATTTTACTTTAATTAGGGTGACCAGACGGCAAATGTGAAAAATCAGGAGTGGGTGGAGGGTAATAGGAGCCTAGATAAGAAAACCGCCCCCCCAAATTGGGACATCTGGTCACCCTACCCTTAATTGATCTAATTTTCCTCCTTTACAACCCCTCCCACACACTTTTAAAAATCTTCCTAACAATATCTTCTGCTAGGGCGGAATACAGAGGTGTGAATTTTGGTATGATGGTCTGGCAACTAGGAATTTCCCTTTTGCTGAGTAAAAGTATCATGGGGTTTTCTCCTCACCCCTATTCTTAGGGCAAGGTGCTCAACAAACATTGGCCCCTAGGCACGGGAACTTGGGCTTGGCTAGAGAAAGCCCCTCTTCTGTATAAATCAGTTAGCCTTTGAGCGTGTCCTGGCACTGGCTCTCTCCTCCCCCACCCACCCGCATGCTGGCCCTGATCCCAGGAATTCTCCCAACACGAAATGTTAAGCCTAATATGAATTCAAAGGAAGGTGTCTCTGTAAACATAACAGGCCACCCGGCTCCCCTCCTCCCTGGCTCCAGGTATCTTTGTGATTTAGGCTTCTTGTGGCTTTGACATTTCCCAGATGGGAGAATTTGGGGATAGTGAAAAGGCAGGGGGAATGTGTTAACCTGTTTGGGTTATTTTATATGGAGCTGCAAAAGGTGTGTGTGTGTGTGTGTGTGTTTGTGTGTGTATGTGAAATACCACCCCCCTAGCCTTCTGGTTACTGAAAGGCACCTCACAATTTATTGAAATGTTTTGAAGCCAAGCCGTCAGTCCTAGATGGTGAGATTTGCACAGGTAGAGATGTATAGTGGGATGATTCAGGCTGGAAAGCAGGAAGAGTGTGGATGAAAGACCTAACTAACCTTGAAAAGCAGGAGGGCAATTCAGACCTCCAGCTCTGTGGACGTATAAAGGAAAAATGGCCTTTTCCCAAGAACACCCAGGTTTGCCTTTTGCAAGGCTGCTAGTGACCTCTGCTGTTTTATCCCCAGGAAACCCTAATCCAGTAGTCAAATGTGAAAGGACAAGCATTTTTATGAGTCAGCTGAACTGAGATTATTGGCCAGGAGGTGCTGCTGTCCTGCAGCGGCACAGGCGTTCTGTAGTGCCATCTTCAGGCAAAGCGTAAATATTGCTGAGATCAAAGAACTGATTAGTGCACCCGGCCAAGGAAAGACCAGCCGATGTAAAAATCAGAAAGGGCTGCCGCTTAGCTTCAAAAGAACAGATATAGGGAACGTCCCCACTTAACGAAGCTCTTAAGCACTTGCTTCATTGTAAGCATCTGACTCCTTCCGTGCTAGAACACTGAAGTTGATGGGATGCTTACAGGCTTTGCTGGATGGACGAAAGGGCCTAGCAACTTTCAGGATCAAGCTCCTAATGCTCTTACTTAACAAGGACAATACTACAAAATAATAACTCAATCATAACACCCCTACCACAGATACTAACCCGATCCTTTTGGGGATGTTTGGAAAAGGGAAAAAAAGCAAAAAAGGCCCAAGTTCTGCTAAGCTCTCCAGTCTGCCACCCTGAAATCAATGGGCCAGAATGTGTGTCCGGACAGGATTCAGCCTTGTGCGTACTTGGGGCTAGCACAACATTCCTGCATTATCATGGAAAGTTCATTCTGAACAGCAGCCGAGACTAGCCATCTCAGTGTCCTATCCAATTTGGAAGCAAGGTGGTACAGGCCGCAGTCAAGGGAGGGATCAGAGTTCCTAGGCTGATGTAAGGAGAGAAATCTCTCTCCTTATGCATGAGTACCTGCAATATTTATCCACCATCCCAAAGGCTAAATTATAATTCTCTGTAATATTTTCCAAATTAGGGCAAATTTTACATTGCAAAACTTTCTGCAAACTCTTTCCCCTTGTAGGCTACAACACAGCAGAATTGAAAAAGAAATCAGCTTCCAGGCTGAATTCAGTGTTCTGGTTGCGTCATATGAGACCTGCACCATTTCCTAAGCCATTGGGCTATATTATATTCCATTACTAGGGTTCAGACGTGGGACAGTGGCCTGAAAAAACTTGGGCCCCAATCCTGTCAATGCTTACAAACATGCTTGACTTCACTGCACTCAGACTACTCGGATGCTTATAGTTAAGCACGTGCATAAGCGTTTTCAGGATCGGGCCCCACATTGTCATCATTATTTGTATTGCAATAACACCTAGGCGTTCCAGACGAGGGCCCCATTGTGCCAGGTGCCATACAAACAAACTCAAAGAGACAGTCGCTGCCTCCAAGAGCTTACAATCAAAGTGGGGATAATTCAAACTCCTTTCTCTTTCGGAAACCTCTCTCTGGGTCTCTTGGGTGCCTTATTTGAATGATTCAAGCCCCCAGGTTGGATGGCTGCCTTAGAAGGCACACACACGTTACACACCCGAGCCCTAGAATTATTTCAGGGCGAGGAGGAGTCTGGAATGGCTACTCTCCTATTGACGAAAGCAACTGATAGAGATGAAGTTCTAGGTGAACTCCCTGCCCGTTCAGATCACAGATGTCTCTTTGCCTCGTTGGCCTATGGTTGTGGGATTGGCGGTACAGAGGTCGCTGGCCCTGACGGGATCATGATCACCAACAGCATCCCGCCGCCTAAGAGCTGTTTTCAGTCTAGATCCAGCAACGCCAGCTTGGGGGAAATGGAGGATGAAAACGACGTGGCCCCGTCTGCCATCCGCACACATCTGGAGCAGACACTGCCCCTCTCCTGCAAACTGTTGCTCGTGCGCTTCATCCTCCCATGATTTTTTCAAAGACCAGGCTTTGTACAGCTGATTTACAGCAGTTTTTAAAGCAGGAGAGAGCCTAAAGAAGCTACCAATTATGTTGATGAAGAGCCTGGCAGTAAATAGTGTCTTTTCTCCCTCTAAAAGAAAAAGACAGAGAGAGGGAATTCAGGATATTACCAAACTTCAAAGCTAATAACAGAAGTGAAGTGGGACTCTGACCTTTAACAGCCTGCCTGTTAGGGTGGATTATATCATGTCAGCAGCCATCTGCAATATAAACTATACCTGGCTTTGATGAGGCCCTTCTAGACCATTAAATGGATAGAAATACTACAGGGATTTCTGTGAAAAAGGAAACCATACAAATACCAAGGCATTAGCTCCCAGCACATGGTAACAGACAGAATCATGCCAGACCTTGGCTGAGTTTCAACGTTTAGTGTAATGGATAGATACTTACTAGGGATGTCCCAGGAACATTAGTGAAGGGAAATCTTTGCCGGGTCAAGAGCCATTTAAGGGCTCTGCGGTATAAACAGAGATTTCTGGGATTTTTGACTAAGGTCCAGGCCTTTTATAAACTCGCAGGGCATTGGTTTGCCTGGGAAGTCCAGAACACAGACTCACTTGGTGACACCATCCCTGGCACCAGGGACTGGAATTGTGGCCCAGTTTGCATCCTTACCCTTCTGGGTTATCACTTTCAGTGCACATGTCGGTGTGAGAAGTTGGGGGATTGGGGAAGCGGTGCACGTGCCAGGCAGTTTTCAGACACCCATGGAGAATTTGGGCCAGCAAAGTCTACTGGCAAGATTTAGCTTTCACAAAAACAGAAGGACTGATGGGACCCTTATCGGCCATTCAATGGATAGAAATACCACAGGGAAAGGAAATCACACAAATACCTTGGAGTTATGGGAGGGAGGGGGGTGGGAAATGAGACCCTATATAAACTCTACCTGGATGCTGGACACCAGCCAGTGCTGTTCCACATGAGGAGACACAGCCCAGGCAGTTGGGGAATTCACTGATCTGTGCAGCTACTATCTCCCCCTGGGAGTGCATCACCTGCTTGTCCCCGGTGGGGGAAGGCTCCCACGGAGCAGCGCCCACTTTCTGGCACAGGGAGATGTAATTTGGGAAAGATTTCCCCGCTTTCAATGAGCTTTGGCTCAGATCCCAGGTTCTTAAGGTGGCTATCAAAGCTAGCATCCTACTAGGCTTCCCGTTTCCCTGGGCTTTCCTGTCATCTCAAGGCAGGAGAACGGTACACTTTAAAAATCACCAAGCTAAATATAGCAATAGCTACTTCCAGTAACATATTATTCTAAGTGTCCAGTAATTAAAGCTAAATGAAAGCACAAGCCATCCCCACCATGAATACAAAATGAAGTCATTAGGATCAGTGGCATTAGAGTGAATGCCAGGTGAATTCAGAATGACAGCGAGCCAGACCCTTGAACTATGGATAGAGGCAGATGCGTCAAGAAAGACACAGGCAAAAATGCTTGTTTGAAAGTGTCTGAATGGAATATCCACCTCCGGTGTTCTGAAAGGGGAATGAAAGGGAAAATTCAGCAGAGATTTAATTATTTGAAATATTAAGTGAGAATTGCAGCGAGAGTTCCCTGGGTGAGTCACAATAAATAAAATGAATTTAGCCTCACCTCTTCCCAGTCACACTGTTCCCACTTGTGGGGTATGATTCTCTTATGTTTATTAGTCTGTTATTTAATGAAGAATTTTTCTAAATAGCTCTTGGACCCTAGGAGTGTTTTTTACTCTCTCCTATTCCTCTGGTGCAGGCATGTAATGCAAGTCCCAATCTAGCTCTGAACATTTATGCTGCAGTAGTGCCTAGAGTAGGGTGACCAGATGTCCTGATTTTATAGGGACAGTCCCGATTTTGGGGTCTTTTTCTTATATAGGCTCCCATCCCAATTTTTCACATTTGCTGTCTGGTCACCCTGGTCTAGAGGCCAGGTCCTGAGGCCCCCAAAGCACCAGGCACTGCCCAGACTGCCCAGGAAGTTTATAATCGAAGGACACCGGAGTATGAATAGCAGCAGGAAGGGAAGCTGGCTTGTCCTGGAGAAAAAGCTCCTTCAGAAACACGTATCGCCAGCAAGAGCAGGGGAAGGAGGAAATTGGCAGCAAAGTAAATTTGTGGGAGGCAGGTAGCATCTGAAAGAGAGGGAGTGAAACAGACAGGTACAGGTGTGCTCAGCAGGTACAGATCATAATGCGTCCGATTCAAAGCGGGGGGGGGGGGGCATTGAAAATAACACAGCAAGGTTCTTGTCACAGCTGGGGCATCTAGGCATTACAGTAATATGAATAATACATGGATCAAAACTCTTCTGCCTTAAAAATGTTGGAATGACAGAGTGAAAAAAAAAAAAGAGAGAGAATGCAGAGTTTTCCACTATAAAGCCCCTTTCAGCATATGCCCAGTCCCACCTGTGTTTAAATTCTTTGCAGGATTGTGGCCTACATTTCCCTCACTAATGTGATGGATCCAAGGAAAATAATTTAGTTTATGATCTAGTATTTTTCAATACACAGAAACAGCCCCTTCATTTCTCACCATTCTAAAGTTTTCTTTCACACACACCTACTTACCTACCTTTTAGAGCCAGGCATTGCATACCGAAAGCAATAACTACATTCCCAAATAAAGCTGATTTATTAGGAAAACTCACCAGTTTACAGTCTACAAGTTAAGGGTTCAGAGTCCTATGTACTAACAATGTTTCAGTCATCAAGGAATATGGTAATAATGTTTTATTGAAATGTCTGATGCTTCCTTTCCAGAAGTACCCTACCATTACTGGTATGAAATACACAATGCTTTTGCTTCCCGAAGTCCTACACATTGAGCCATAAAGACAAACATGAGTGATCTTGAATCTTCTGGGGCTTTATGGTGTTATAAAATATGTTTTATGTTCCAATCAGCAGTGGCAATTTATGAACAGAGAGGCTCCAAAAGATATAACATCAAACTATGTATTTTAATATAGTTTGAGAGAACTGTAATGCCTTGAATGACATTTGCTCTCAGCGCACATGGAAAATGAATAGAAATGTGGGGAGATTGATGGCTTATTTAATCAGTAAGGGTCTTCTGTGAGACGTGTTTTATGAGTAATATAGACAATAAGTAGCTGGCTTAAGGAAGAGGATTTATTTGGCTATGTGGCTACCTCCTTACAGAATGCTAACGTTTCCTTACTGCCTTGGCTTGTGTAATTTTGCTAGTCGCAATTCCAGGGTTTTTTTTTTTGTTTGTTTGTTTTTTTTTTTACTATTATAATTACAGATAGCAGTGGGTACCAGCAGCTTTTATGAATGTATCATTTTATTTACGGGATGCGTCAGTTACAAGAAAGCCCTAGCAGTTAATACGGAAACGGTCCGTTTTATATGCAACTCTCGTGAAATTAAAATAAAACTCCTTTAGGAGCGGAAGCAACACCAGAGTCACTCAAGAATTAAAGCATGTTCTCTGTTTGGTATCGGTCACATTTAAGCATCCTGTCTTTGAGAGTACATTGAGTATTTATTGCCACTGCTGGATGACAGTGGATTCAGGGTTTTTTGGTAAATCTTATTTAAACATTCCATTGTAATTTAGCTTGAGCCGAGCATAGTCACAAAACAAGATATTCCAAGAGATACAGAGAATTCATTTGGGAGTTATCAAGAAGCTCCACTCTGGATCAGTGAATTCCTGTCCAGGATTTAGGACTGTCCAAAGTGTTCAATAATAACTCTGTACTGCTGTCAGGCAAACACAGAGAGAACTCTTACAGGGAAAGAAAGCATGTAGTGTGCATGAAAGAAGAAATTTTACTGACCTAGCCATAAGGTTGCAGCCCAATTTTCAAAGGCTGATGTATTGACGCTCCTATACTACAACTCTTGCACAAGTGGGCACAAGTGCAGATGGATTTTTGAAAAGAGCGGCCATATACTTCCAACCAGAATGACCTTGATTCTAGATTCAGAAAACAAAAACAAGAACGAACAGAAAAAGTGTCTCCACAAGAGAAAAGAAAGTGTGTCCAACTCTTGAGATTTTATTGCAAATCTCGCGCTGTATCAGGTTTTCTTGAAGCCCCCACTCCAGGAGTCAGGTGATTATGGGAGAAGCTCAGCTCCAATTTTCTGGCTGTCCTGATTGTGGAAAAAAACCCAAAAAACGGGAGAACAGGAACCCTAAAAGGTTCCTACACAAGAGGGCAAATAGAAAGACATTTTAAACAAACAATTTAAATTCACATGATTTTGAAGCCAATCTTATGAAGTTCTGGGGCTTAGCTCATGGTTTTTGAATGTTTGGGGTTTGCAGCACCACAGAGATCACATTGTGTTTGTGCACATGCGTCTCCTTTAATAATCTACGAGGAAATACATAGAAAAAGGCATCCCGTCTCTGCAGACAGAAGAGTCCCCAGGGGTTCCAGGGTTAAAGGTACATGACATAGGAAAAAAGCCTAAACCTTACATAGCTAAGCAAATTGCAGCACCCGTTTCTCCCTCTTTTGGAAGCCAGATTGCCTAGGCTGCGTGCGCATCCCGGGCTTTCAAATTCCGATCTCAGAGTTATCCCTGCAACGCTCTGAATTCAACACAAGTGCCTGCCACACCACAAAAGGAACCATTTGTCCAGCTCTGTCACTGACGATACACTTATCCAGAACCCGCTGCAAAAATTTTAAGGCAAATCAGAATTCAATCTTTTAAAAATGAATGTGAACTGGTAGACCCAATGACGAGAATTTAAGACAGGAGTCCTATGGTCAAAGGAAGTCACTCAGACCTAGTAGGAGTTCTGGCAGCAGCGCTCTGGGGGCAGTTACAGTCTCAAAGCACAGGCGGTCAGAACGGGAAATGATGACATACCATTATCGATCCTAGATTTCTAACAAAAGCATTATATCATTGCATCTGCGATTTGGCCAATTAGTGACACGACCGGCTGATGCCACACAAATGTCCCTCAGGCCAAAGCACCTTTCCAGTTCAGGCTGGATTCCCTGAACAACATGGCTAGAAGATCAACCAAAACCCAAATGTAAGCTCACCCTTTAGTGCACAAAGGATGAAATCCTGCCCCTGTTGAAGTCAGTTGCAAAACTCCCATTGACTTCAATGAGGCCTGGATTTCATTCCATAACAAGTGCCTAGATGGGTCTCATGACTTATTTCTACTGAAGACCCTTTAATCACGATGCACCTATTTGACTCTATTGTCCTTATCACCTGTCATTCAATAGTAATTAAGCATTAACTAATATCTCCTCATTGGAAAGCGCAAGAGCGTTTTATTGTCATGCAGGAAAAGGCTGCATTGATTTAGAAGACACGATTCACATGGTAATTTCCATGCTACCTTAAAAATCACTGCAGAGTGCAAAGTGATCTCCAGAAGGTAATAAACGAGATGCAAAATCACTACGATAACATAAATCATGGTGGATTCATTTGGTATTAATAATGCGTATGCCATGGGTACGTCCAAGGGAATTGCTTTGTAATTCAGTGGCAGCGCACCATTATTTTAAAGGGTTATGAAAGTAAAGAGGAAAACGGGCTTCTTTATAGCTTAGGGGAGACTGTTCTTGTGTGGAGTGGGAAGAATGGCAATAGGGATTTCTGGTGCTACTGAGATTCAAAGCGCTTTCACTTTGTCCTTTCACATGGGGACTTTTTGTACAATGTCTCCTGTGGAAAATCTGTGCTTGAAACAGAGAGAAGTGGTCTGGATAAAATGAGAACCAGCATAAACCTTTCCTGATTTTCACCAAAGCCCAAACCCTCCTTGAGGCTCAATAAATCTGATTAAGTTCAAAAGAGGGAGGTCTCCATCTCTCCATCCGGAAAAAGCCACATCACCATCAGAGAAGCTTATGAACCCCAGGACAGAACCTGCTTCTTCAGAATGTTCCATCCAAAGGACGTTGGACAAGCTCCAATGTTCTGAAGGTTTTTTTCGGAACTACCCACCCCCTGGAGGTTCACCCATTCATACTTAACGCTGCCTTCACTTACAGCACATAATGTGTAATACCAAACAGGAAGAGGAGAGACGCCTGAACACGAAGGCTGAATCGAAATCACTCCAAACCATTGGGGAAGGTCTGAAATCCAAACGTGGCTATAGAAACGGCGAATGGCCTCAGGTTTTATAATTGGCTCAACTGGAAGACAAGATCTAAACAAGCCAGGAGCTTGGGCGTGGTCAAAATCCAGAGCTGGAGCCAAATTCTGCAACCAGACTCCATTTCCAAGAGGAATAAACCCTGCTGCCCATTGTCCCTGGAGGTTTCTTGCCTCCTTTCAATCCTGATCCTTGGCTCTGGCTGAGGAGCTCACCACACAAAACAGGGGGTTGTTTTAAGCCAAGGTTGCAGTTCCTTGACCCCTGGGCTGGTCCCTAACGGTAACAGGGTGGCATTAGAGTAGCACTAATTTACACTAGCTGCCAGGAGGCCAAAGGGGCCATTACAGCAGCTGGGATGTAAAGACACCATGGCCACACCCCTTCCCCATAGCCACCCCCCCCATGCCGGCTGCAGGGAGGGAGCGGTGTAGGAGCTGTTATGGTGGCTGTATTCCACTAGAAGATCCCATGATGTAGGATTGATCTCCAGTGACTAGCCTTTGAACTGCTGCGGGCTAGTGAATTGGCAGAAAGTGGCCCTCATGGTGCCCAGGATTGGGGCAACTCACGAGCCTCGCTCTCCCACATTCAAACCAGTTTTACACTGCTGTAATGCCACAGACTTACCACGGTTAGCTGTAATGTCCACCAGTGTCAGTGACGGGAGAATCAGGCCCGTGGAATCTGAAGTCCGTGTCCCCGTCCCCCATCCCCCTAGCGCAGAGACATGTAATCCCAACTCCCACTGATGTGAATGGGAGTTATGGGTATGGAAAGGGAGATTAGGCCTTTCTGCTAAAAAATGCAATGAGTTATACCCCAGCTATGTGTGCTGTAGTTCATTAGAGATTTACTGATTGCTCTCTTCTAAAATATTTGTTTGGGGAAAAAAGAGCATATTTCATTAGGTAGGATGAATTTTACCAGTTGAGCATCAGAGTTAAAAGCACTTTAGAAAGAGAATATGCTTTGCTGGACAGAGGTGCTGCAGTCAATCAAAATCAATACGGAAACTGGGCTTGTGCCAGACATAAGAGGGGAGCAGTATCGAGAAGCAAGTTCTCCAGACCAAAAAGGGCCCCTTTTGCAAAGCAGCTGTGAAGCCAATTCTCTGCTGGGGACAATGGCAGGAAACACATCCCCTATAATGGCCATGAGAAGTAGAGATGGGCTTGCCCCCTTCCTCTGGATTCTGCAGCCCCCAGTCTGCCCTGTTTGGTCTGATCTGCTCAGGCAGAATCAATAAAAATCAATTCCTTTTACTGTCAGAGTTTAAATTTTTCCTTGTTGGTTATACAGGCCAGGATTCGGTCATTCTTCTGCCTAGACCAGATCACAAGAACTGTTGCTCTCCGTCTGGGAACACTGTGGCATGAACAAGATCTATAGATCTTTCAGTTCATTTCTAATTTGGGGGATTTTCAGCTGTGACTACAACTTCTAAGCAGGGTCCATTTAAGGTAGCGGTATCTGTCCACACAGAGCAAAAGGAATCAGTGTGTGATCGGGAATGAGGAAGGTTTTGACAGTCATATCACATCCAAATCCCATGTACCTGTGACTAATTCAGAACTGAACTGAAGAATGCAAGTTTTAACTTAGCAAAACAGTGACACGCCTGCTAGTTCCTTTTCCATGCAAAAGATGTCCTGTTGCCAACACAGACAGACCCCCTCAAAGACAGATTCATCCCTGAAGTGTACACTAGTTCAATCAGAAGTTAATGGGCTTGATCCACGAATTAGTGGGTGAAATTCTATGGGCCTATGTTATGCAGGAGATCAGACTAGATGATCACAATAGAGCCTACTGGCCTTAAAGTCTATGAATTTATGAAAACCAGTGTGCTACTGCTCCCAGAAGAATAGCAGAAATTTATGTAGACTTTATGGCAGTCTCCTGAGCTCTTTAAAGAAAGCGAGGAATACTTGCAGCACCTTTGAGACTAACTAGTTTATTTCAGCATAAGCTTTCATGGGCTATAGCTCACTTCATCGGATGCATAGAATGGAACTCTAAGGTGCTACAAGTATTCCTCACTTTCTTTATGGATACAGACTAACACGGCTGCTATTCTTTAACCTGAGCTCTTTAAGACTCGCCATTCTCTTGTGTCCCTCCAAAATGTACCCTAACGTGACCGTTCCTTTAAGAATGTTCAAGTAGAAATGTGGGGGCAGTAAAAAGACCCAAAAATGTTTTTGAATAATCTTCTCTTTTCTTTCTAAATCAAAATGTCAAACATTTTCAATGAACTTTTGAAATTCAAATAATCTCAATCAGGGTTGTAGCTGACTGAAACACACACACACACACACCTTTTGAGGGATTTTTTTGCCTCATTTTGGGGGTCAGGGAAAGATCCAAATACTAAATCTGAAGGAATGTTTGGAAAATTCCAACCAACTGGACTCAGAAGTTGTATTTATGTGGGGAATCCTGTGTTTGTAACCCATTCACAGGACCTCAGGATAGAACTATGTCTAAAATTAGTTCAAATAAAAAAACAAAAAGTCCCAAAATTGTTCAATTTTTCAGCTCTTTGTTGATCTGCTGGTGGTCATGGAGCTACTACTGCAACTACCTCATCAGGAATTTATTTTTAAATTTACATCCAAACTAGGGTCATTCTTTTCACATCTGGTTCTATTATCCCACATATACTGGAGATTCGTGTGGTCTCTTTAGATTAGTGGAAATAGATGGTATAAACCTCAACCTAGTGACTTATTTTCTTACATCCAAGAGGATCTATAGACAAGGTTTCCATCCGGGACTACAAAATCTTTAGTGAAGACCAAGCATTTAGAGCCAAATTGGAACAATGTTTCTCTAATGCTCTTCAGTGATTTTTGAGAGTGTATGATCCTATATTTCCGAGACAAAGTACAAGTTTATTACATTTTGATTTTTTGACCAATGAATTAATTACTCATGTGCCTAAGTGCTTTGCTGGACTGAGACTTTAGATTCTGAAATGATTGCCTTACAGAAGCACAAAGCATTATTAGGAATAAGTACTTGATGGTTAGCATAGAAAACAGGTGGTTTGTGAAAAGGATCTGGGAAGCTGGTAACCCAGAAACGAGTATAAACCAAGTGTTGAATGGATAGTCAGAACCTGAGCTGCTGTTAGAATTTAATTTTAATACTGTTCCTTCTATTCTCAGGTATGTTCATTGAAGGATTCCATTCATACAACCGGCAAGACGACAAAAATATCAGGACACTGTATTATGCAAAACTGAGAACTACACAAAGGAAAATTCAGCAAAGCAGGAAGCACGTACTTAACTTCAATTACAGCAGTAGTCCCACTCCGGTGTGGGCCAAACACATGAAGAATGGAACTTGATGCAGCCGAATCAGTTCTTTCTAAAACGCACCTATCTGGGATCTTTCCCCTAGCCTTGGAAAGAATGTTTGAGATAAAGTCATTAATTAATGCACAGGCAAACTATTAACATCTGATTGCCAGGCTTGATTGTGATTTCCCTAAGACCTGCTGCCAAAAAAAGGTTTCTTCTTTGGTGCTGAAAGGACAACTGGCTCAAGAGAAATAACATGCTAATTCATCGAGTGACAGCACTGAAGAGCCAGGCAGTTTCCATTTTCTAACTGGCACCTGTGGCAAAACAATCGCTACGGGCACATCTGAGGATGTATTTGAAAGTCGAGTTGTCTGTGTGGCTAGGCCCTGTGTCTGACAACCTCCAAAATGCCAGCTGCAAGCTCGCCTACCCAAAGATAGCTGGGTAGTTGATGGAAAAGCTAGTCCGCTGGACAGTGCATTTTCTACCCCTCATCAGGTTCAACTTCCCAACCACATCCTCCCCGGGGAGAATGGAAACAAATCAAAACAGAAATAGCTGCTTTTGCATCTTCTCTCTGGTGCACTGAAGTCAATAGGAGTCCTGTGGGCCTACCCCCAAAGTCAGAATTTGACCTCAGACGCAGTGAAGAAAAGGGCCAGCCCCTGAGTCAGAGCAGTACATGGAAGTCCCTGGAGCTAGATTAGTATACAGTAGCCGAGATCTAACCCAATCACTTCCATTGACTTCATTAGAACTACGCTGATTTCCCCCAGCTGAGGATGTGGGCACAATAATTCTATTGTCATCAGGAGCCAACCGAACGATTCTCCAGGGGCCAACCAGGAGCCCCGGGTCCTGCGGGGGTGCTGGCAGCCTGCAGACCGGCCCACACTGCTGCTGCTGCCACCGCTGAGAAGCCCAGGGATGGTGGGGAGCCCGGCTCGATTTGCAGCATGGGGAAGAAGGCACAGCTGCTAGCGCTAGACCCCCCCCTTCCTTCTATGGGCAGCCCCTCTGGAGTTGGGGAGCAACAGCAGCCTTGTGCTCCGCTGTTTAAAAAAAAATTGGGGGCACCGCTTTCTGGTGCCCCCAACCATCTGGCACCCTAGGCGGCCGCTTCCTTTATCCAGATCTGAAAGAATCCCTTTAGCAAGCCTTTATTTCTGTCCCTTTTCACCCCCTTTCCCTCCAAATATTGAAGTCTAGTTCAGAAACACCTGGACCAGAATGAAATCCTGATTTGGTGATCACCTTCTGAATGGTCCAATCCGTCATGGTTTCTGCAGCATGAAGGAAAGGCTCCTTGGCTCTGGTGCTTAAAGCAATTTGAATTGCCTGATGAGTTGGCATGAATTCTGGCATGCTTCCATCTCGCTATTCATTTTTAGCCTAATGGGAGATTGATGTTAAGTGTGAGAGATTTTACAAGTCAACCTAGATCAGGGTGTGCATAAGAGCTTCAGGGCCAAATTCTGCATGGATCTGCAATGCCATTGACTTGGGTTTAGATCGAGTGTAAGCCAGTGCAGAATTATGCCCTTTTTACTTTAGGGCAACTGCAAGGCACAGGTTACTATGAACAGGTAAGGCACAATTTACTATGGGCCTGAGTCTGATCTTACTTACACTGGTGTCTATCAGAAGCAATTTCATTGAAATTAGTGGGGTCACCTCACTAAAACTGAGATCAGAGGAGAGGGAGGAATAAACTGGGAATTTAAAAGTAGTAAATATTGCAATTGTTGTGTTGGGGGAGGGAGGATCCTATGAGACTAATTATTATAAGAAAATTAAAGAGTATTAGTACTGATCCAGTCTAAGGTGATACATTTTGCCAAGAGAACTTTAAAAAGTGTGGATTGTTTTATAAAATGCAGCACGCTGCAGGTTATAAGTGAATTCCGGCTCTGTTATGAGAGATTTGGATCAGCATGAGACACTTGGGATGAATTCCTGGCTCCACTGAAATTGAAGTCAAAAGTACAACTCTCATCAATGGGGCCAGGCTTTCACCCTCTCAGGGTACGTCTTCACTACCAGCCGGATTGGCGGGTAGCAAGTGATCTTTTAGCGATCGATTTTTCGCATCTCGTTAAGACGTGAGAAATCGATCACGCGCGGTGCCTCGTAGACTCCGTAACTCCAGCTTGCCACAAGGCGCAAGTTGGAGTCAACGGGGGAGCGCGCCGCTGACCGCCGCTGCCATGAGGACGGCAGGTAAGTCGGCTGAAGATACGCCGACTTCAGCTATGTTATTCATGTATTCTTCAGTCGATTCCCCCCCCAGTGAAGACCAGCCCTTAGTACAGTACTTCCTTGCAGTGCTGATTAGTGCAGCAAAAAGCTCCCAACGTTCTTCAGTTATAGTAACACGGCCTTGAATGTTAGTGGCCTGATTCCACTGCTGGAGTTAATATTTGAATATAAACACAAACTTGTTAAACTCAATCACTGAAAACACATGAGCTTTTTCTTCCGACTAACATTGTGCTTAACGGAGATGTTAAGAAGTCAAATGCAACATCCCAGTCCTACTAGAATTTCAATATGCCAATGACTCCATAACACACCTCCCTCCCCATTGAAGGAGGAAATGATCTAACTACATTTTGTCCGGGCACCAACATCCAATATGGATATACACACATTAGATATTTAAATACTCAATAAAACAACAAACCTCTATTCTAGTAAGAGATGGAACGAAGAATAGTAAATGGCCTGTGATTTGAAAATGGAGATACTCCAGGATCTCTCTCAGAGTGGGTCTGTATAGATAAATACTGAAGATCGGTGACATACTGGATGCAGCAAGACTGGGTAGGAGGGGCTTCTACTACAGTTGTAACCTTAGCCACAGAAATAAGAATGCAAATTATGCTTCCATCTGATTAATGGTCCCAGTCAATGTCAACCAAGTTATTCCAATTGACAGATCTAGGAAATATTTGCAGAATCAACAGCTATAAAACCGCTGGTAATGTAGTAGCACCATAAAGCCATAACGTTTGTGTCTATTGCAATCAAGGCTTTTAAAACCTAATTACTTCTGGGTGATATCAGTCATATATTTTCATGTAAAATCACAGTGGCATGCAACTGCCTGGCAAAACAATAGAAAATAAATGATGCCCTGCAATAATGGAGAAGTGAATTATCATTTTTAATCTGGCAAGAGAGCTCCCACTGTTGAAGCTCAATACAACTTGTTAAAACACCTAACAAGCAAGGCAGTGATTACGTCGTGTCCTTTTGCCTCTGGAAATGGGATTTCTTCTTACCAGGTACAGAGTGATTGAAACGGCCCTTTGCAGCGGATTGAACCACACAAAGTAACTTCTAATGATCTCAGTCCACTTTGAGCCATAAAGATTTAGAAGGACCAATATTTTAAAAATGATCAAGTTCTAGTCTTTTATTAGCCAGGCTAGAACACTTCAGTGGAGGAAATTAAACAGAATAAATTGTCTAGATCTTCCACAGTTTTCATCACCCAAATTTGGGGTTTGGATCCCATTGGGAGCTGGGTGTGTGGTAACCTGGAGACAGGTAGCCTGCTGAGCTGTATTTAGTTAACGTCTGCAGCTTTGGGGGCACGGTCCACACCCTGGGTCTGTGTTACAGCAGGCTGGCATGTCTGGCTCAACAAGACAGGGGTCTGGAAGTCCCAAGCTGGCAGGGAAAAATGGGTTCAGAGGCAATTTCAGCACATCAGTGACAGTCCCAAAGGGATCTCTGTGACCGAACCCATCACAGACATAATAGGAGCTTCTCTCTTTAAAGAAAGCTCCCTGTTCCAAATGGCAACAGCCTGAGTTTTGTTTCTCCTTCTGGAAATGGTTCACATAACTAGTTTCTCAAAAGTGTTACACTCGCTGGTTTTCCGCAGCTTGATGAAAGGAAAATACCTCGGTGTAACGTTACCAGACATTTGAAAGCCGCGCCCCAGTCTGGTTTTATTTTCCTTTCACACTTCTGTTCCGCCTGCCTGTATTAGCAGTGCAGCCAGAGGGAAATCTGTACTGCTGTTGTTCCCTTCACTCCTCCCCGGCTACTCCAGCACCACCTACACGGGGGAAAACGCTCCTTTAGTCTGCTGTAGTGCATCATTGTTACTCTCCACTTTGGAAAGAGGCCGGAGCTCTCTGAAATGCCAACATTCCAATGGAATATTGATTCTTCTAATTAATATCGACAGTACTTATGGGGGAGAGCAGAAACTGAGCTGTGTTGTCCACATGGCTGATTTTTAATGCAGGACTCCAGTGACTCAATTGGAGCAGACAATGCCTCGTTTCACATTTGCATCTCCGGAGGGTCTCTGGTATTGCTCCTCCTGGTAGAGTTAGGGTCTAATTTGGAAGAGTCTGCAGGAAGTTAAGTTGGAGGGCTTTGGGGATGGGAAATGGGGATAAAAACTGTTATGGCATGAGGACTAATTAATGTTTGGGCAGTGCAATGAAAATGTAAAGTGCCACACAAGTAGTAGTTTTTGATTGCCTCTGGAACACAAGTGTTTTGCCCATTAGGAGCACCTGACGCAATAACCCATTTAGAAACAGAGGGGTTGGAATTCTCAGCTAGTCACCGGCTCTGGAATTATAAAGCATTGTCGATCAGTGTCAGTGCAAATGCAGCTCGGCTGGCAGCACTCCTGTCTGGGGGGCAGCAGGTGATGGTGGATCCAAGTATCAGTAGTAATTGGGATCATTCCCAATGCTGATCCTGCACTGCAGTGCCTGTTCTTATGCACAGTTCTTAGCAGAGGGACTGTGACTCAATACCAGAGCTGCCGTCCTTCGAATAAAAGGTCACGTTGCAGGGCGTGGTTCATAGGTGGGTGTTCTGCACAGCCACGGAAAGGAGGATACACAGCTTGTGTGTACCCTGTGAGGATCAGTTGTTCCAACTGAAGTCAAGGGGACTTTTACTATTGCCCTTGATAGGAACCAGATTGGGCCATAGAGGTGAAAGATACCCTTGTTGGGAAGATCAAAACCAGCCTATGCTCAAAGACCACTTTAACTCCATTCTGAGGGCTCAGGTGAGACCAAAGTGGTGCACAGCCTGTGTCCGTATGTGTGCTTTCTGCATAGTGTGAGTTCAACCCTCTGCGTAAGACCATTATTAAATTAAGTCTTAACGGAGAATATATGTTAGGATCTGAGCTTCTGCCCATTCTTTTCCAGGCCTCTTTTGGAGTTTTTTAGTAGCCTTAGTCTATGGGTGCAAATAACAGGCACCACTTCCATATTCATTTAACTACCTCAGTACCCACTTGCACCTCTGGGTGCAATCCTAAAGGAAGGATGGTCCAGTGGCTAGGGCACTCGTCAAAACTTGGGAAACCCAGGTTCAAATTCTTGTTCATTCACAGACCTTCCTGTGGGACATTGGGCAAGTCAGTTAACTTCCCTATCTATAGAATGCATTTAACAGCACTGTCCTATCACCCCAGGGTGCTGTGACCATAAATAAGGGATCAGCAACCTTTGGCACATGACCCATCAGGGAAATCTGCTTGTGGGCCGAGAGTGTTTGTTTACCTGCAGCATCCGCAGGTTCGGCTGATGGCAACTCCCATTGGCCGCGGGTTGCCATTCCAGGCCAATGGGGGCTGCGGGAAGCAGTGTGGGCTGGGCTTCCCGCAGCCCCCATTGGCCTGGAACAGTGAACCACAACCAGTCAGAGCTGTGATAAGCTGAACCTGCGGGCGCTGCAGGTAGACAAAACTGTCCTGGTCCACCAGCGACTTTCTCTGATGGGCTGCGTACCAAAGGTTGCTGATCCCTGGATAAAAACACATTAAAGACTGTCAGGCTCTAAGATGCTACAATGATGAGAGCCATATAAATACCACCGATAGATCAGTTACTTGGATGCCTAAATGATCTAAACTAGGTCTGCAAATAATTGTGCATGCAAAATTGTGCCCACAAACTATTCACACCTGCAAATTGTGAGCATGATGTGTGGCTAGGTTTTGGAACCCTGGTTCTTGGCTTAATCAGCTGTTCTGAAGAGACTGGATTCAATTGTTTGTACCCTCCCTATAGCCAGGATGCATCTGATCAAAGCTTTTTTTTTTTTTTTTTTTAAATCAGCACTGTAATGTTCTAAAATATGATAATCATTAAATAGAATCTCACTGCTTTGGTATACATAACCTTTAACATGGAGATGTCTAAATATTCCAGACATGTCCAGTATATTATTATTTTTGCATCATTTCACATTACTCACAAGGTACATTAGGTGGACACTGAAGGATGAATTATTTTCAGCAAAACATTTTTTGTGGAGTAAGTAAATTTATCTTACGGGGAAAGTAAAAGGAAGAAATATGGCATTAAAATGTGCAGATTTGAGATGAACACAGCTCACTTTTACAGGGAAACCATGATTTAAGTGCTCTCTATTACTAATGTTTAATAAAAGACATAATTCAGATGTCAGGCTGCAGCTGTGTGCATTGAAACTATGATTTGGGGGAGAATGACATGGAGATTTTTCAGAATAGCAGCTCTTCTTTAAGCCATTTGTCTGAAGGGCTCAATTAGCTTTGAAACATATTTTATCTTTTATAGAAAAGGTATTGATGAGCAATTATTATCAGTTAATTTTAGCTTGAGTACCCGAGGGGACAAGAGTTTATGGAAATAGGTTTGGCCTTTTGTCCTGTAAGGACTATTTGTGCTAAGAAGGTGGGTTTCTGTAGAACTGAGAAAATATCTGAAACTAATAATTTATCCAACTAATTTACCCTTTTTTTGCTGCTTGTCAGAGAGCCACAGGCACATTGTGGTTTCCTTGAATTCATTATTGGAAATATGTTGTGAATATTTTTTAAACTGGATTGTTCAGAAACCATTCACAGAATATTTGATACTCAATATTCAAGACATGCTGGGTAGTTGTGATTGGTCAGACGTCACATGGTATTTCTGAGCTCGGATTGAAGAAAGTTGAAATGATTCGGAGCGTGAATACGTGCGCCAGCAAATTAAAGATCAGTTTTCTGTAATTATCTAGACACGACTTTGAAATTTGCTTTCTGCAAATGTCCAGGCCACTAAAATGCAACTGCTCAAATACATTTTTTTCTGTTCAGTTTCTGCAAACAATCCTATCCAAAGCAAATTCATTTTAAAAACTCCAGCAAACATTTGTGAAACATATTTTGCAGTAATTCCCCAGTTCTCTGGGACTGACCAACAAGAAGCCAGGTTACAAGTGATCTTCTAAACAAGAACTGAACTGAAAGCAACAAATCCAAAACTTACCATTGAGAGATATTAACTTGATTCACATGAATAGTCCCAACTCATAGGAGCAATCCTACTGAACTTCAATTGCACTGCTTGCTTGGGAAAAGATTACTCACTTGAGTGAGCATTGCAGGATCAAACCCTTGATTTCGGTATTGTCTGATAACCTAATACTGTACAAAGTACATTAAAGACTAGGCCCTGAACCTTTGCTGCATTGAGGGTAATCTGTGCTGGTCAGCCAGAGCAAAGAGATCCTAAAGATGGAGTAGCAAGTCTGGGGAACATAACTCGAGATGGCATAAAAGGTCACATGCTGTGTGGCCCGGGGGAGGGATTGCGGCTGGGACTCCCACAAATCCCACTAATCTGCAGATGTTGTATAGGCACCTTCGGTCACCATCAGCCAGAGCAAATTAAGGGATTTACCCACTTCCTCCTAAACTGTGCTGTCTGCTCCCTCGCCAGCACCAAGGGTCTGGGCCCAGAACTTGAGCCCAGATGCATTTAGATTAGTCTGAGACACAGGATGGAAAACAGCAGCGGGGTACAAAGTGTTTCACATCAGCACTCTGTCAGTATCCTCTCAAAGGAGGATGTAGGGTTTTATTAAGGAGCAAATAAGCCATTTTCAAGTCACCCCCTGAATGTTTCACAGAGCCTGCTGAAAAGCTCGAGGACTGTATTATACCAAACTTGGCTGCTTATTATATGCCTCTTGATCAACAAACAATGGTTTTGTCTGCAACAAAGTCATTTTTATAAAAGCAAGCGTTGAAGACTTTGCTGCTCTAGCTAAATCAGCAACATTAGAGCTATGCCGGTGTGAACCCCTAAGGCAAATTAGATATCCCGAACCAATGCAAAGTGAAGCTTGTACCAAGGCAACAGACTAATATACCGCTCAGGCAGCTAGGCTAACCAGACAGCACACTTCTTGTCCCGATTTCATGTGGGACAAGAACACACAGTGTGTGTGTGAGAGCGGGGGTGGAGGGGGGGGGGAGGAAGAAGGGGGGTAACAGGAGCCTGTATAAGAAAAAGACCCCAAAATCAGGACTGTCCCTATAAAATCGGGACATCTGTCACCCTATCGGCAGCACAAAGGGGCTGCTGGAACAAAACTGAGAATCTCACCACCATCAGTAGCATTTCCCACTCCAGGAAAACAAAGCCAATCACTGCAGTTCTGCCACGCATTGCTGATGATCTATGTATCACTCCTACCCTTCACAGCTGGTCTTTTGCATTCCCCCAAGACCTGCTCTCCACACTTTGGAAAATGCTCATTTAGTGCATCATCACTGGCATCTTCTGAGTGAACATCCAAGGAGAGGCATGAGACAATTCACACCTCAGAGGTAGTGTTTCAGACTCTCTGCAAATTCAGGCAGTCAGCGACTTGGTTACACTCAGAGCCTGTTTTGAAGTTTTAATGCCAACCATAATTGCTTAGAACAAATCTGGTTTTTAAATGAAAGCTGAGTCTATGGAGAAGATTTTGAGAGGCTTGGTCTCTTCCCCTGTGTCTCCGCATGCTGTTCTATAACTCCTGCTGAATATGCTGACACCCAATGCTACGAAAAGGACCAAAGAAAACCATGCCAAATATCAGAGATCCTCTAATGGAGCCATTAACCACTTTCACAACATGTTTCTTTATAAATCATGATTCAACACTTGATTTCTACAGCGTGCCTCATATTTCATTAACACTGCACTGCAAACTGGAGCACACTTCACCTAGTGCAGAGTGGGATATCATAAGCGGCATACAGAATGGGTAATATTTAATCTCCCATCACAAACCCATGCATTGATATACAAAGAATTGTGCAGTGCATGTGTGTGTACCTTCTGCCTAGCTGCAGGCCTCATGCAGTTTCTTTTAATAAAAAGATATTCATCCTCTGTCCTAAAACATTGTGCAATGTGGCTGGGTACTGCTCAATAGTTTCTGTGTTTCCATCTGAGAGGTGGCTTCATTTCCGGGGTGAGCGCTGCGATTATGGAGAGTCCCTGTCTATTGGCTAGTGTTAAAAGTGCTTTCGGCTCCTTCTGAAGGAAAGGTGCTATTTACATGCACGTTCTTTATCCTTACGGTGGCTATAAACTTGCAACAGACTTGTACTGCAGTGTGATTTTTCAAAGATTAAACTAGTAAAGCTAGATATTAATAGCACCAGATCCTCAGCTGGTGCAAACCACTACAGAAGCCAATAGACTACACTAATTTACACCACCTGATATTATTTTCATTTAAAATCTGACTTGCAGTTGGAGCAGAAACTGGTGAAAATTTAGTCCTCCTAAGAATACCTAAGCTTGAAGCGACAGGGCAGGACTGACCCGCCTTGCCCCTTTCCTAGGGAAGTGCCACACAGCAGACCCTCATTCCAAACAGCAGGCCACCCGTCAATTAAACTCTTCAAACTTTAAAATATACTTAAATATGTGTTTATGGCACCATTACTTTCTCCCTCGTCTCACCTGAGGGGAAGTCACTGACTGGAATCCTAGCAGAGGCAGTTGAACTGTTAGATGAATGATGAAATGGGTCCCCACCAAGTCATTTCAAAACCCAACACAGCCTCCTGCCGCTGCCCCATTTCCTCCTGCCAGCGCAGACAACGGAGCCAGTGCCACTGGTGCAGCACCGGAGTGTAACGAACAAGAAGAGTTCAATTCCATTGGACCTAGCGCCAATCTCACACCTCTGTGAATCCAAATTCCTGAAAGCCAATGGAGCGCCATCCTTGGGGTGCTGGAATAACACCCTGATCCTGCACAGCATTGAAGCATGTGTTTAATTATGAGAGCAGCGCCATTGACTTCAATTAAATGGCCAGAGCCTATGGAGAAATGAATTCAATGGGACTGCTCAGATGCAGGATTGGGGCCTAAACAGGATCAGAATCCGGTCCCTAGACGTTAATGGCATTGTACTGCTGTGAGAGGAGAATCAAGCCCAAAGACACTATGCTGGGCAGGGCACTAAACAGTTCTGGCTGCAGTTTGGACAGGGACCCACGCTCTCCACTCCAGCTTGCTAACCAGTGTCTGGTATTATGGCAGAATCAGTAATGACAGATGTGTAAACGTTTGCATGGAGGCATGCCAATATTTTGCATACTTACACAGAGCTGCCATAAATATTAATGTGGCGCTAATATGTGAAGTTCCACCAGCTGTGGCCGTTCTCAGGGGATACTTCAACTATTTATAGTCGCAGTAATGAGCAGGCTGTTATTATATCATCAGTCTGAGAAGGCTTTGGGAGACGTCTCACTGTGAATTAGTGAACGACGGAACCATATTTGGAGCCATGAGGGGCTATGTTGAATCAATGGTCCCAGCTTCCATTTTGAATGGAGCAGGGGCAGGATGCGGGAGGGGGGAAAGGGGACTGGGATAAACCACGTTAGAAAGTGTGATTGCAATCTAAAGATTAGTGGAGATTAATTTCAAGACCACAGGTTTTGGCAGAGGCCAAAGCATCCACCTGCAATGAGCTGAACTCAGGTGATATTGCTCCAAAGGCAGCTGGCATTCAAGTTACATTACAAAGTAATCATGTGAGTGGCCCAACAGCAAAATCATAAGATGCCCGAATTCTTATGGGAGAGCGGGGACAGCCATTCACGTTGGAATCCCGGGGCCAGGAGAACTGTTAAAGAAGAGGAGCCTAACCAAGTGCAGACCGCTCGCTCTAGACAGTGCCGGAATGAGGCTGCTCTCACCTGATTGGAGAATCAGCATTCCCTTCCAGGGGCGAGTCTGGGCTTTTGTTGATTTTGTCAGTTTCGGACTCCAGTAGCACATGAAGGAGGAGTCAATGCTATGTACCTTTGACTGTATTATACTCAGTGTCGGGGCTGGAACAATTTTTACAGTGGCGGGGCTGGGAGGCATTGAACCAAATGGTAAACCGTGGATGTGATGAGAGCCCCTTCAAGCCAGGGGGTTTAGCAGAACCCCCAGCAGCTGTAGTTCCAGCACCCATGTGTCTTCTTGATACCCTAAGGAAGATCAACATGACACTTTCCCCCCCTTTAAAAATAAACGTAAAAATCGTTTGTAAGCGACGTAGGTTTTCCTTTTTGGGAATCACAAGGGCTTTCTGCATCCTGTGTAGTGGGGACTAGTAAATTGCATTACAGGGAAACCTGGTCATAACTGCACAATTGACAGAGATGTGAAAGTTTACACCTGTGAGAATAAAGAGATTAGTTTCTCTTCATTAGGTGGGGCAGGCACAGAAGAGGCTGGACATCAGGGAGTTCCTGATGCCTTTATTATTTGTAGGTGTGGCTGATTTGGGGTTTTTAAATACAACGTTGATAGATAAACGTGTATAAAGCTTAAAAATTGACATTGATATAATCTACTTCAATTTTCACAGTTGCAGGAAATTGTAGGAGAGTCAGAATGGGTGGATAAGACAATTATTCAATGACAGTCGACACAGAGATTCAAAAAGTTACAGCTTTATACCCATTAAAATACAAGTGGTCAACATTAGGTGTCAAAATATACCAGGTCAATATCTTTACATCCAACTCTAGTAAGTCCTCATGTAGCCTCTTACTTTGTCTCTGTACATTTCAATTGCGGATGGAAATATTTTCTCATCGGTTGTGTGTGTAAAGTGAAGTCAATGTTTACTGACACCAGTCTAAGCCTTCCTAGCTGAATTACTTGAACCACCAAGAACCCAGCCCTGGATTCAGGGCCCCCTTGTGCTAGGCACTGTACAAACAGAACAAATATATGGTCCCTGGGCTGTAAAACTCAGGGGCTAGATTTGCAGGAGGGTCTGTTTTCAAAGACCTGCCAGAATGAAACTCTGCACAGGTCTAAGTTCAAACAAAAGAGCAGAATGGACAAAGGTATGATTTCCAGTATCCCCATGAGAACAGAATCAAACCTCCACATAAAGTATTTGCCAGCAGATACAGACCCATTAGGATCTAACAGGGATCTCAGTGCTATCCCCAAATTAATCTAGAACTATCTGCACTGGGTCTTATTGTGGAAACATTACTGTTAGGACCTGAATCTTTCCATTGACTTCAGTATGGTTTGGATCAGTCCCTTAATGAGCAATGCTCACTCAGAATATTATGTACAGTCGTTAGGACATGAATTAAAACCTTCAGATTGAATCTGTGTCTATTCCATTACTACCTTGGCACACGATCCTTAAAAATTGGAACTAATATCTTTAAGAGGACCCTCTGCTTTAGTATAAATTAAAGGGTTTAGTCCGGTTTACACCAGTGTATTCAAGATTTCTTTACAAATGTGCCAAAGCCATAAAAGACTTAAATCACCTCTGTCTCCCCACCAGCTTTAGTAAAGCATTTAATGATTTTTTTTATATTTTATTATGCACTCTGTTTCTTACGGTATCATTGTCTCTATCTTGGCTAGTTTATTAAAGGTAATTGGTACCGAAGTCCCTGTGGTTCTTCTGTTATTACAATTGGCTGAGGCTGTATGGGAACATTATCTTAACAGAATATATTTTGCCGTACATAAGAGATTTTTTGGATGAAATTAATATCAGATATTTTTCTTATAGCTCATTTAGTAGCAAGACATTGTCAGCTTCCCTTAGTTAAGTAAGAGACAAAAAGATGCAAGAGCCATTGATTCACCTTAGGGAATACTTCGGAGAGATCAAAAAGTGCTAGCGTGCAAGCTGCTTCCTGTGGGAGGAGCGTAGCCCCACAATCAATGCATGAATGCATTGTAAAAATCAATGCTCTGTATAATTAGGGCACTCCAAGGGTAAAAAAAATTCCTCTTCAGTGCATAACAAGGCTTTTGATGGGTGGAGATCTTACAAGCTCCTGAACACCCACATTTTAAATAAGGTTCAGAGGAAGGGACTGCATATCTTGGTGGATTGATGCAAAAGTCTTTTATTCTGGGTGATTGCTGCTAAGCGACAAGAGCTCTGAAGTTATGCTGACACATGAGACGATCTGCTCTGTTCTCAGCTCTGTTATCCAATGCTTTCAACTAGCGATTGCCGTCAGCTCACCTTGTTCCAGCCGCTTGCGGACAAGCCTTTTGTCTATAGAGATGTGTGTGTGGATTGTTGGCAGCAGGAGCAGGGTGTGTGTCTATGTAGGATGCCCGACACTTGGGAAAATGTCTACTCAGAGACACAGAAACCAAATAGGCCCAGCATATATTCGGGAGTGGCTTCAGTTCTGAACTGTACTCCGATCTGCATAACTCCTATCCCCTTTGGGTGAACAGTGGAAAGCTGAGGTTGAACTAATCAAGGGTTACCTCTGTGTAACGAGCAATCCGAGATCAGTGGAATCAATGCAAACTCCTTCCTGACCTTGTCTAAATGCACTGGCTCAGGGACAGCAATTGCTGAATTGGGGCTATTCCCAGGTGTAGACAAGGCCACTGACCTGTCCTCTCTGCCTTAATAGGGCGTGACACAGTTTCAAGGTGAAATTCCTGTATGCTGAAATTTTGTTCCGAGTGTTAAAAACAGGGGCTGGCGTGTGATGAAAAGTCCTCTCCCTGCACAGTTCCTCACATCCAACAGCACAGAGTGGTGTGACCGTTGCTACTGGCTTTGGGAGTAAAGACTCCCAAGCAAGCACAAATATGGCCTTAAGAAAAATCAGGGGTAATAAAGGTTATCCTGTTGAGCTTGATTTTTGGAATATTCAAAATTATAGGGCTCTTAAGGTAAAATCTAGTTCAACAGAAGCACTCCTGAATTAGAACCACCATCATGGGAGGAACGAACAAACAAACATTCTACCTTGAATGGCCACCTTGCCAGTTAACTTTCCTCAAATGCATCATTATGTTTTGTTAGCATGGAGGCTACTCTTGGTTCTGGTACAAGAAAAAACACTTTGGATTAAAATACACGACTTTTGTGGGACGTAGCACATTCACAGGGCTGCCTGTGAATTTGGCAAGAGCCCTGGAGTTTAGAAAGACAGATAACACAGAGTATCAGAAAAGGCAGATTTTCATCAATAGAAAAATCTCAGATCCCTCGAGAAAACCCCAATCATTATCTATCACGAAAGAAATTGGACGGAGCAGCTCTTAACTGGCTTACTTTGCCGGAATCATCTGGGTGGCAATGACCTTTGGTTTCCAACCAGGGATCAATTCATTGGGCATTTTAATTGGTTGTAAGAACAACAATAGCTGGCTGGTAAATCAGCTTACGTCCCAATTTCAAATGGAATCACAGAGTTACTAATTGTCTTTAAATGGGATCAATGGAGCAGAACGTTCTGACTGGTGTCAAAGGGAAAGAAATGAAATACTTTTGCAGGGAAAAACTGCAGAAGCATCTCAATCCTGCAGTATAGATCCATGTCTAATGGAACTCCTACATGTATTTAAACCAGCTCCAAGGGGGAAAAAAAGCTATAGTCAGGCTTTGTGAACTGGAGAAATGCTGACCAATACAACCAGGGTAGAATCCTTAAAGCTTCCCATGCAGACCTAACACTGTCTTTGGAGAATCTTGGATATTTTACTTGGAAAAAATCCAAGCAATGTGAAAAGCAAAATATACAGTTTTCCTAGGGATGTGTCCAGCGTTCAGGGATAGGTGATAATGAGCAGAAGGGATAATCAGCAAAGTTTGGTCAAAAACTTTATAGTGCAGTAACTGTTCAACTAACAAGGCAGAAAAGGAGGACATGAGAGAATTAACACAACGATGCTGCAATATTGTTTTGTTAGGGAATGAGGACATGCATTGCTATACCCATGAGAAAGCTAGCATGGCACAGATATTAATTATTACACAGAACAAGAGTCTGGTTAGATAGTACTGGATAAAACATTGCTACTAGGATTTTCAGTTCACTCAATCCGTCACCTTGCCCGCTCTCTCCATCGCACATCAAGACGTTTATTAATGAACACATCTAGATTACGTTAAACTTTACAGAAGCTGAGAATAAATATAGAAAATCATTCTCAACCACGTTAGTGCTGTAGTTTTCTGAATAAATTCAACATCAGCAACTGCTGGCTACCTAGCACCTATATAAAGGCACCATTGCAACACACTAAAATTAGGTTAACTGCCAGAAGAGGGCAGTCTTGAGAAACAGCAGCCTTTCCTTGTATCATTGGCTTCCCAGCATCTCCACAAAGTATTAGAACAAAGCCAATAGTATAGGCAGTGAACTCCAGTGGGAGCTGTATTGTTTCAATAAACCACAGAGATGAGTCGTGTCAGCATTTCGGATACTAAAGCAATGTATGCGACGACTAAAGAATTCATTAGAAAAAATGAATATTTGACTACTGTGCAATAGCAATACCAGTGTTACGGTTCCATATGGCTCCCATCTCATGAATTATTAACTTTATTTATAGGACATATGCTACTGTATGCTTACATAATTTTCCTTTAGGAGTCGAAAAAGAAAAAAGAAGAACTCTCAGGCCATTAGAGCACAATGTGAGAGGGACACATCTTATATGCTAATTGTCTGTAGGTACTCACAAGATTAAGGCTGGTTGTGTTGCCACAGATTGCTAGAAATTCCTTCCATAAGCTAACAAACGAATGCGTCACTCTAGAAGGGATAGCAGCAAACACACTTCCAAGAGCACAGCCAGGGAAGCACCGATTTCAGGCCTGTCAACAGCAGAGGTCGTGGGGAGAACGTGGGTCACCAGCAGCCAGAAGGAAAGGAAAGACAACAGAGGGAGAAATCAGAAAAAGAAAAGCAGAAGAGAAAGTGCATGCGGGAGGGGCATAGAAAGTTGTGCTCCGTGGGCTGGATTCTTCCATTGAGAAGTACCTTACTCAAGGACTAGCCCCATAGATTTTTAATAGGGCTACTCTCAAAGGAGGGTGACATGAAACCAGAGCACCTCTGTCAGAACCCGGCCCATATAGTTTTATAGTCAGGACAAGGCTAGAGGATATGAGAGGAACATGCCCATCAAGCCTTTGACGGGGACCTCCTTGAGCCATTTGCAGAACTCCTCTCTTCCGTACCAAGGACCTTAATCCCCCTAGGAACAGTATGAGTTATGTGCAGCGTAACATCCAGCCCTACCTGCTGAGCCCTGAAGCACTTCGTCTATTGGACCTGTACAATGTTTACAATGAACGTTGGCAGAATTTCTTGGATGCAGCCAGACAAATATTGTTTGTGTAAATTCCTGGAATCCGCCTCTGCTAACGAATACGTTGACTCCTTGCACCTTGTTAAGCCAAAGAACTAAACACAGAAAGTAACTATGAGCATTATAATTACCACCTCCTCAGAGTTCCTCCACTGGCCTTTTAACAGAGGACTTCACCTCTTTAGAAATGGAAATAAACTTTAAGCAAGTGTTCATGAAGTGTTTTGCACCAGGTTGACTTGTACCGAATACTAGTGTACTCTTCTCCATTCAAAAGTTAACACCCCACTTTGGAAGAGATGCCAGACATGAGTGTTCATTAGGTCTATGCAAAATGTTTGCAGCAAAGCTGGGACCAAGACAAAATCTTACTGGATTTCACGTTTGATTACAAACTCAGTTCTGAGCTCACTGAGTTTCACCAATGATTTTGCTCCTTGTTTTGATTTTAAAAAAGGAAACCACTGCAGAGAAAGCAAAGAATTGATGAAAATCCATTTGATTCTTGGCCATTTCAGCTGAGTTTCATTGGGCTCAGACCATATGCTGGAATTAGGCTCTTTTCCTCTGGGAATCATCTGCGAGTCATACCCGACAGCTGTGAATGTATTGGTTCTTCACAACTTTCTGTCCAATACTTTGGATAAACAATTTAAAGTCAGTGGATCATTTGTGCACCGTTTGCTTCAGCTGCTTGCTATTTGTTGGCAGTGATGTATGCCTCAACCTTTAAATCCCATGCTATTGGTTCTGCTTTCTGACTGAGTGGCAGAATTTCCACTTGTATATTTGCTACCAGTATAGTTTACACAGAGGAGGAGGATGGTCTTGTGGCACTTGGACGCAGGAAATTTGAGTTCGATTTCTGAGTCTGCCACAAACTTCCCTGTATGACCTTGGGCAAGTCTCTCTGGGCCTCAGTTTCCCATCTCCAACCCTTTGCCTGCCTTTCCCCTGTAAGCTCTTCCAGGCAGGGGCCATCTCTTACTACGTGTATGCACAGTGCCTAGCAAAATGAGGCCATAATCCTAATTAGGGCAATAGACTGTGTTGCAACAATAATGCATTGGCCCTGCCTTCTCACTGTCTAGTTTTTGCTGCGGGAAAATTCCAGCCTGGAAACTGAAGGAAGAGGTACAGTCTGCTACAGAGCCCAGACATTCTCAATGCAACAGAAATTGGAGTGCAGTTGATAACTATTGGACTCTTACAGCCAATGAAAAGCTAGTGTAAATATCAATGGTAGCAAGGCAGACTCAGTAGTAAGTGATTATATGGACTCCTGTTTGAGTGTAAATATTTACAGTAATATTGACAGATGACATCTAAAAAATGGATTCACTCTGATATCATCTACCTCCTTCTAATATGCTGCAAATATTATATCATCTGCTTCCTCCCTTGTCAAATTGCCCCAGAATGCCTTAGTAGAGGAGGCTTTTAGCAGCCAGTGCTGTACTGGTTACTGACCATAACTGATCTTACCAAGTTCTGCTTCAGCACCTCTTAAAAAGTGATCATCTCCAGCTTTACCAATAGAGAGCCATAGACCAGATCCTCAACTTGTGCAAATCCACCAACCTCATTGGGGTCAGGGATTTATACCCATGGAGGAGCTGAAGGAAGTATGCAGTTAAAAACTGAGACAAACCAACAGATTTTTATCTGCAAGAAATATTATTCCTTGAAGGAGAAAGAAAAGAAAGCGACTCGGGAAAAACGTGTGTGCACTTGAAAAGTAGACAGCCGTTCCTCGGTTTCCCCATCCCTCCCTCCGCTCTGGCCCTGCTGGAATTACCTTGAAATAGTTTAAATGAAGTTGAGCTGTTCTGAGACTGACAAGTTTGTAGAACCTCCTCTGCAATCAATTTAACCTCCTGGAATCATCTTTTTCTGCTGCCTGAAATCGCTGAGTCAGTGATCAGCTGTCTGAGAGCTGCCTGCGGTGTTCTACTCATCCCAGCATTACTGAACTCCCCGAGAGACTCTTCTTTACTTGCTTCCTGTAATTGTGCACACACACCCGGCACTGCATACTGTCCCCCAGTCTCTCTCTGTTCTTGGAAAGGGCACTCGTACATTACAGTTGAGAACGACCTGTGAATGAGCAAGCTACAGCATAACCTATCGTACACACAGCTATAGCTTTCTTTGCTTTCCCTGCAGCTTTAACTGTAGTTATTTCTAGTTAGGGTGACTAGATGTCTCATTTTATAGGGACAGTCCTAATGTGTGTCTCTCTTATATAGGATCCTATTACCCTCTACCCCCTGTCCTGATGTTTCACATTTGCTGTCTGGTCACCTTATGGGCAGTCATCTAGTGTGTCTGTAAAAACCTCCTTTTGGGGCATGGAAATTGTATTTGCCCCTGGAAAAATGACCAGTTGTCTAGAAGTTAACTCAGGAATTTGGGAGCTATCATAACAGGTGTGTGTGGGGTGGGGTGGGGGGGGGGAGGATAGAGGCCTTTCTTCAAAATACGTGGTATTCCGTTCACATTTCAAGTTCTAGGAAAATGTACACATCATATATGAAGCTCTCTCCCCATGGATGGAATGGAGTAAATCTGCAGAGGAAAACTGAACTGAGCCCCTTTGAAGGGGAAACGGGGTCTCCCCAGCATTTCCACACTACCAACACTCCTCCCTCTGCAGAGCTGCATGGAAAGTGTGGACATGCTAGTGATGGGAGGAGGAGGAATGGAAGAGCAGCAGTAAGCAGCATCCTCCCTTCCCCTGCCCCCACCTCAAAGAACTGGTGCACTACACAGAAAGAGCTCCCAGAGAGTTAATGCCATCTAAGGGCAAATTCACCTCCCTGCTGCACGCTCTGGGACAACCCCACTCCCCCCAGAGCATAACAGAAGGCAGGGAATAGTAGTGGCTGATGGGCTGGGCTTAGCAGGCCTCCCCACTCCATTGGTGCCTGGAGGGTGGAAGCATGAATTCCTGACCTCCGCTGCCCTGCCTCTTACCCAACCCCCTGATCGTATGGGCCCAGGGAAGAATAGCTTAGGGTGACCAGATGTCCCAATTTTATAGGGACAGTACCAATTTTGGGGTCTTTTCCTCACATGGGCACCTATTACCTCCCCAGTTCTTGCCCCAATTTTTGACACTTGCTATCTGGTCAGCCTAGAATAGCTTCATAATCTGCTCAAACAGGATTATATTGCAGTGTATCTATGTAATACACCCATGTAAACTAACGCCAGGTGGGTGGTGAGACGCTCATAATATAGCTCACAACATCCGATTTATTTGATTTCTGCTGCTTTCTCTTCAAGGCTCTGGAATTTGCTGTCTGCGCTCTTACATGGACATTTGGCTTCTGTCTGATCTGCATCGTGACTCTTCCAACCGTTTAAAATGAGCCATTTCATAAACACAGTAAACGCAGCCTCAGGTGAGTGTAATGCACCAAATATTGCATCCAGGACTGCATATTTATTGCACCATAAAGTTTCATTGAATGTTGAAACTGACATCTGGAAATCACAAGTTGTTTAGCGTGTATGGAACAATTATACCCAATGTGTTTTAAAGTTGATGTTGCTTTTAGTGGGGTTGTTTGGTATTTCACTGAGATCCCAGGATTGTAGTAATAGGATCATCCTGTGCTCTTTCTAATCACTTATAATTGTACGGCATCATTATTACATCTGTGCAAGTGCTGCTGAGCTAGCATGAAAAGAAAACTCAGCCTTTATGATGCCTGACATGTTGCTGAGATATGAAATAAGGTAAAAAACAATATAGCCAGATGGCTATGAAGGCACAATTATTCACTACCCTTGTAAATCAGTCGCTGGCCCGCACTGGGCCAAAAGCAGACTGTGCCTTTTCACCCACACTATTTGTTTTAATTATATAATGCTTTTTAGCAAACACCAAAGCAGTGATTGTGATCGCCCCATGACACAAGCCCTTTCAACTACAGGAGAAATCTACAAATGAAACACCAGCGGGTTTCTTTTTTTGGGGGGGGAGGGAGGAGGAGAAAACAAAGGTGGGATTTTTTTGGTAAAATATGAACTTTTCTGCTTCCATCTTGCTCCGGTTCCTGTATTCTCCTGACCTTGGAGGTCATTTGGAGCAACAGAAGTGAGACAAGCAAATAGCAAAATTGCAAGATGCAAATGCCCTTCATTTCTGGCTTTGTGTCAAAAAATAATAAGTTGACAATAACCCTGCCAGGATATGCAGCAAGGATGACTGCATATTTCTTCTTGCCAGCAGGACAGTGTTAGGGAGCTGGGTACAAGCACAGAGGAGAGGGGGGTGCTCGACTCTGAAGCAGGCTGCCTTATCTCAGGTTCTAAAGACTTCTCTGGAGGTAGGATAAAGTATAAATAATTCCACTGCAGCCAATGCAGCTCATTTTCTCTCTCTCTCTCTCTCTCTCTCTCTCTCTCTCTCTCTCTCTCTCTCTCTCTCTGTGTGTGTGTGAGAGAGAGAGATTATAAATAAAGCTTTCCTTGGTTGGGATTTTATATTTTTTAAACAGGGTATTTTTAATCAGGATCTATGAAATGCATCTTTTTTTTTTAAAAGAGCAGCTGGAGATCTAGCTGCAAGAAAGGCTAAACATAACGCTGGAGATTAAGACAGAAAGGTACTTGGTGCAGTGTGGTAGGAATGGGAGGTTAGAGAACGGGTTGTCTTGATACTCATTATTGCCAAGCCCCAGTGATCAAAAAAATCCATGAGCTGGGCCACTGAATACAGGAGGTTGCCTGATAAATCATGAGTTTAATATATTTGTGGGGGTTTTGAGTTGCCTTTCGGATACACTGGTTTCTTGTTCCAGGCTCTTTTCGGCCACCATATGGTGGAGACACAATCTAAATTTTCCTTTAAGTTTCAGATCACCTGTCTCCCGGAGCTGGGACTTCCAGAGAAATAGAACCAATCAGAAGGCTTGTAATACAGTCACACGAGTTGATAGGAATCTACCCCTCCCGCCCCCGACTTTGTGCAATTTGTTGATTAACTATCAATCAGTGAGGTTAGAGATTTACTGGCACTCAGCAGCTCATAGGATTTTCTCCAGAACTCACAGAATGGGCCAGGAAGCCTGGACCTTCCTGCTGGAACTGACCATACCAAAAACCCAGCTCAGTTGAACCATGGAAAAATTTGAATGTGGATCAGGTGAACTTGTTACCAGCCCTGTTTGAACCAAGTTCATACCCAGATTTAAGTCATAGGAGGGGTTTCTTTGGTGGTATCACCTAAATGGCACACTGCTTAGTAGATAGGATGGGGGAGTACAGGATGTTCCCTCTCGTTCCCAAGCAGGTAGGGCAGAGCCATACAGATCTCCACATCATCAAATTCACTGACATCATGTTTAGTTTCTACCTGAGAGGAGAGAAATTAGAATGAAGTCAGAACAATGGATCTGATTCCATTGGAATGAAAGCGGGGAGGGGCTACCCTTGACTTCAGTGCGATCAGACAGACGGAATAGTTTAAAACTAGAGTTTCTTCTCATGACAAGGGATTCCTTTTTGGCTGGTTTACTCCGTTCTAGTCAGTTTCTTTGCAGGGTGAATTACATTCCCTCCGCATGGTTGTGTCAGTAAATCTGTCTGAGCCCTCTCTTCCTCCTACAGTTTTCATTTCTCTCGCTTTTCAGAATACATTTCCCTCCTTCATTCCCTTCCTGGAGAGCTGTTCCACTGCAGATGACGGACTCTTTTCAATAGAGCATCTTTCTTCCTTTCCCTGTCTTCCTGCTTGTAGGTTGTGTGTTCTCAAGCCGCTTTTTTCCCCACCCCCCGATTCTCAAGTGCCGTTTAAAGTCTAATAGCTCAAATTAGCCTGGTTAGGGTCCAAACGGCTGAGGCAGATCAAATGGACATTTCAGAAATTTGCATTTATGAAAAATGGCTTTTGTCAAAAAACATTTTGAACAAAGCCTGTCAACCAGCTCTGTTATTTCATAATAACGAAGCTCTTCTCCCCACCTAGAGCAATTTACAGCCTAAAGGATCTTGAAATATTTTAAGACCCATGCAATATATATTGCCACAACTCACTGCCTGGGTTCATGGATGCTGCAGAGGCCAACTCCTCCCCTCTCCCCAGTGGGCTTGCTCAGCAGGAAGGCACAATGGGCCCAAACCCCCAATGCACCTACTGTGATCATTCATAGTTCTTATTTTAGTCATGTTGATTATGGCAGTGCCCAAAGCCCAGGCTCTGTGCAAACACAGACAGTCCCTTCCCTGGAGTGCTTCTTACCGAGTGGCTGTGATGCACAGCCCAACCTGCAGAGGGCACACATTTAACAATGAGGGTGATTAACCGCTGGAACAATTTACAGGATTGCAAGTCTTTCTAAAAGAGACCAGCTAGAAGATCAGGGCTCAATGCTGGAGTTAGAGAATGTCTACCTGTTGAGCCCTACAGCTGTAGACACTGCAGCAATGGAACAGGTTTTTACACCTAGTTTGGGGTTGTGATATATTAAAGGCATTCTTGGGATGCCTGTTGCTGTATTATCTTGGCACAGGAAATGTCAAAGCTATGTCTATGTCAAAGCTACAGTGAGAATTTTAGGTAGGCAACCTGTAACTTTTATCCATGTGGGCAGCTGATCTGGATATGCATAATGAGGTTTCGTTTGCAAGCCTTGCAGCATCCCCAGTAATCTCCCACTTCCCTCCACGACGAAGGATTTTATTTCTAGATCTTGGGAGAGAAGGAGCAGTTCCCATCAAGGCTGTATCGATACTGAAATGGAAACAAGCCTAGCGGCTCTGTATTTGCTGGTATATTTATCTTGACCTTTGGAATCTAGGTTATCAAGGCAGCGAAGGAATTTCTCAGCAGCAAAGAGGCAGGGAGGGATGAGGAGATGCAATGGCTTTAGTGAGCAGCCAGTCTGGAGCCACAGGCAACCTAGATACTCCCAATTGCAGTTCTACTCATGGGCTAAGGGCTGCATTACTAGAAATGCAGAGGTCAAAAGGAAACGTACTGGCCCAATTCTAAAACCGGAAGAGAACCGGGCTGGGAGTTTTGTTGTTTTCCTGTCCGCCTAGGGGAAGAGTGGTAAAAATCTACTGCATAAGTGACTCGTCTTCAACTTAGTGCATAGCAGTCAGTAGTAACTTCATTGGAAGCAGTGGATTTCTCTCTCGTTACTAATAGCATCATGGTAACATCGGCAGTCTCCTGAGGAGATTAGGGATTCACAGTGCTAGGGACTATACATACATAGTAAGAGACTGTCCTCCAGTAAAGGCTTCACATGTCTAAATGGACAAAACAGACCAAGAGTTGGAGGAAAAGGATGCATCACTATGTACATTTTGCAGAGAGAACGGAGGAAATAAGTGACTTGCCCAAGGTGACGTAGAAAGTTTGGAAGAGCAAGCAATCCAAGTCACATCTCCAGAGTCCCATCCTGAGTCCTTAATGCCAAGAATCAACCTTCCTCCACTAGCTTATTGCTGGGGTAAGAGATCTTAATCCTGGTTCGTTTCTCTGATCTCACTTCAGATATCCAACCAGAGAAACGGACCAGGATCATGTTTTATATCCTTCTCCACCTCTCATCTAGCTGTAACCAGACACAGAACCTTGTCTTTTAAAATGTTGGCAATTTTTTCCAGCATCAGTTTTGTCCTGCCAACTGTTTGGGGCAGTCAATTCAACACAGGTCTCTTATTGCGAAAACACACCAAAAGCAGGAACAATACCCACAACCTCTATTCCTAATGAATGCACCTAGGACATTTTTTCAATCTTGCTTAGTTGGTAAACTTTAAGCCCAAAACGTTCCTTTCTGAGCATTTAAACCCCTCCCTATTTTTCTGAGGAATTCAGGGTGGAATTGCCTTAAAATAATATTTGATCAGAGAGGTCTGTTTGTAGTCGTCCTAAAACTACCCTGGCATTTGTACATTTAGTTGTCTAAAGTGCGATGAAAGCTCTGATTGATCGGTCCTGCATTGACTAGAGATCAGTACAGAAGTCTGCAGCTGTCACAGGCCAGCCTCAGCAAATTACCCATTAGGTCAGAATAGATTCATAGCGAAATATTGCCAAAAAGGGGCAAAAAAGGGCATATTCAGCTGTATTTGGGCTTTGAATCTCTAGAGTTAACATAAATCATGCAAAGTTTGGGCTAAGGCGGAGGATGTACAATGTCCAATTTCCAGTCAGCAAGGATCACATGGGTGTATGTTACATAGTCACCCAATAAGGGGTATTTTCGGTGGGATATTTCAATATCCCCACGACGCCCACTTAGGCCTCGAAGAGATTTGCTGTTGTAGCTACAGTAGCGTACATGCAGCTTATATCAGCAAAAATGTGCTTTTGCTAGTATAGCTTATGCCAGTTCCCCGAGCAAACTAAACTATAACGGCAAAAGCACTTTTACGCTGGTATAAACTGGATGTACACTAGGGCTTTTCCCAGCATGGAAAGGTCATTAAAAAAAGCAAGTCACCACTAAACAACATTACTGTACTAGCACATTTCCCAAATGAGACCTGCCCTTTGATTTTCTTAACCAGGCCCAATTTAAAAAAGATCCCCAGAAGCCAGGGAGCACCTAAGTAGCTGTGAAATTAGCAACTCTTAATAGCAGCTGTCAAGTTGCTCTTCTGTTTAGCTCTGCCTCTAGAGTCATTAAACAGGTGCAGGGCAGAACATCAGCTGCAACAATGGATCATATTTTCATTGCCTGAGACACTTGGCCACAAGGATGCAGTAGACACTTGGTGTTCTATAGTCTTTTCACACACACACACACACACACACACACACACACACACACACACACACACACACACACTTTCTTGTTCCCCAGTTTCATTGTGCATTGACTATCACAATGCAAGGAAGTCCAGGATCGCACAGGACTCTGTACTGTATGTGCATTGGGCACCAGGAGCTTTCCATTCTATACGCATCAGTCACAACGTGCGGCAGTGGTTCCTTGCCGTCAGTGTGGATCCTTAAACGCAAGAGGGGATGAAAAGGAAATACGTCAGGTCTGAAAGCTGCATCACCACTGCCTTGGCATGCGGAGCACCTCTTATTTTACCACAGCTTATCTGAACAAATGCTAAAATCAAACCTTGTTGCTCTTCAGTGCAGGCTACCAAACAATCAGTTGAGCTAGCGTGGGACTTTAAGAGTAGCCCTGTGCATGGGGCAGTGTGTAATCAGCACAATGTCAGGAAGCACTGTGCCTCAGATACCCTCTTCCCCCAGAACAGATCAGCAGAGATCCCAAATGGGGGGGGGGGAGGGGAGTTTGCCTTCCTGAGTGGCATGGGACATGGGTCGCTTGTCGATCTGAATGACACTAAATGGTGGATTCTCTGTGACTTGTCCAGACCTCTACAGGACAACGCTGCTAGACGGTCACACAGGCTGGAAGAACTCCAGCTGTCCCAGTAGCAGCAAGCCACCTCTGCCTCTTGGTGCGGCAAAACCAGGCAGTATGTGTTCGAAGTGAAAGCCCGGAGACTCAATTTCTCTGTGCGCGGACACATGTTTCCTGGCGAAGATGACCTCAGGAATCCCTAGATTTAATACACTCCACCCGAAGTCTAAAAATATTAGATTTTCACCAGACAGCATGCTCCCGAAATAAAGAGACAAGGCAACCTGGTACCATGCCCAAGCTATGGAACTGCAGTAGCCTACATATCTACTGCAGATAATTGACTTTAAGTGGTGAGCTGAAAACTGGTAAGTATATTAACTTTATGTGACTCTGACTTTTTTTAAAAATTAGATTTTGGACTCTGTCATAGGTACAAAAGACGACACAGAAAAAAAAGATACCCATGTCAGAAGGTGAGCCCATTAAAGCAGACGATTATGACACCTGTCTGGTTGAATTTAGCCTGACAGAATTCAGCCGTGAAAACTCAGCAGAGAGGGGGAGGCTGTTCTTGAGAGCAAACAGGTTGCTGGGTGCTTCTCTGGAGCACATCTCAATTTTTGATTTAGGTTATAACTCAATTCCAGACACAGGGCTCTTTAATCTGCTCGAGTTTCCTGCACCCTTAATTTGATCCTATGTCAGAGCAGAGCCTGCCTCTGATAAGCAAGCCCACCAAAGAGTTCCACTAGAATAATGGCTGATTCAAAGGGGTTAATAGATATACCTTAAGTGGAAGTAAATGAACAGGAGACGCTGTCTGTCAGACAATGGGACTAGAATGTTTAGTTTATGAATGATTAATCTAATTTACTCAGCATTCCATGGATGCTAATTGCACTCATGGAGCCTTTGTTTGTTTATGGCAGATGTTTAAAGGTGACAGGAGGAGGGCGTCTCTATTAGTTGCTATAATCGAGCAAGAGCTACTGTGTTGGATCTAACGGCAGCTAATTTTCCTAACATGATGGGCCCATAGTGCACACCCCTAGCTCCCACAGAAGTCAGTGGCAAAGGGAGTAAGACAAGGAATGCGAACTGTTCAGTTAAATCACTGAACAGGTTCCTAAAGCGGCTGTATTAAAATATCTGGGAAGAAAAGCCTATTTACATCATCACATAAGGGTCAACTAGCCCCTATGCAGAGGGTCATCCTAAAGCTTCTTCAAATCTCATTTAAACCCCATTGAGATCTTAAGTGGGACAGAAATGGAGAAGAGGGCCCGGGACAGCCCTTGACATGTGGGTGGATTTCACCCTAAGAGAAAGCTTTTTTTTTTTTTATTTAAAGAGTGCTTCAAGCTCAGAGGCCTTTCAAAAGCTAAACCAGGGGAACGTAGCTTCCGACCAAAAGTTTGTATTTGAAAATACACCACAGGGGGCTGAAAGAAAAAACCATTAAAAATGCCCGAAAGGAGAACAACTGCCTGAGAAATAGACACAAATGCAGGGCGTATTCCAGCTGCTGCTCCACAGAAGTGACCAAATCATTCTCCTCTGTACATACTTGTCAGCATCTTAATGCTCATTATCCTTCTACAGAACCATACAAGTTTGCTGTAAATTTAGTAGCAAACAAGGAATTTGGAAACCCAGACTTTTAAAAACCCCAAACTTAATAAAAGAGGGATTTCTTAATAAAAGTTCAGCCAGATATGGGCTATGATTCAGCACGGTGTGGAAGCACGTGCCATTCAGGGCACATGCATAAAGACAGGCCTACGCTTGCTGAATTCAGTACCTTGATGAGCAGCAGTATTAGAACCATGTATCAAAACAGGCAAATCAGGGTTCTTAAAACCACCTTCTCTTGGGTGCTCCAGTCCCAGGAATCAATGGGTCAAGTCACACTGATTTACCCCTGGATAAACCTGGCATAACTCCATTCACTTCAGTTTACAGAGCAAGTTCACTGATGCCACATCATGGGGTCCACTCACCAGCAGGGGCACTGCCTCCTGGCTGTTCTAGAGATTAACTCCTTCCAGGTGCAGGGCTCCCTTCTGCTGCTCACTGCGCATCCTGCTGCCAGTCTCTCTCAGTTTCTGCAACTCCAGGTGCTCCTCCTTTGTGACTTGGCTCTTCAGTCAGGTCACTATACATATTTTCTCCCTTTTCTTTCAAAATCTCTCTCCACACTATCAGTCTTCCCATTCCCTGCCTCTCAGACACCATTTCGCTGGTGGTTAGCAGGGAATCATAGAATATCAGGATTGGAAGGGACCTCATGAGGTCATCTAGTCCAACCCCCTGCTGAAAACAGAACCAACCCCCAACTAAATCATCCCAGCCAGCTCTCCTCCCCTCTCTGTGGTCACCAGCTTTTCATCTCCTTCCTCCAGGGACTAACTGCAAACTACTTCTCAGCAGACCCTTTCTGTTCTCAGTTCCCTAGCTTTATAGAAGCCCTGCCTGTTCCTACACAGGTGAGATTCCCCTGATTAGGGCTTTCCTCTCTCAGCTTTCATTCTCCCAACTTGTAGCCCAATAGGTTAATTGGCCCATCTGGCCTCCATTAGTGAGTTTGGGGCGAGTACCCTATCACACTCTACTTCACTTAAGTAGTCATCAACTTGAATGCTACTACAAAATACATGTTTAAGGTGAGCACCTTTATCTGAGTAGGATAAACAGTTCCAAACAGGACTATGTTACTGCACATGAAATACCTTTTAGTTTGCATCAGCAGGATAGTTAGAGCACGTTAGAGCATAATTCATATCCCTGTAGACTGCACTGTGGCACTGTGTAAACAAGGCTGAGTGAGCAAACTGTGGTCCTACTCATTGTCTTGAACACAGAAAGTACAACCCATGTGTAACTATCCTATCCGGAATTTAAATGCGATTTTCATTGCTGCTGGCTGTGTAGAGCTTTCTTGGTTCACGGTGCTGTGATTGTTCTTGACTCTACCAACCCTCTCTCTTCTTTAAACAATTCTTTTCAAATTTCTAATGATCTTGGTACATATCTGTGTGTCATCACTCTGCACACCTCTCCGATGTCTGTGGATTTATCCAAACACTACTGCAGGGAAGCAGGAAATCTGAGTACCCCCATTTTGCACATGGGGGACCTGAGGCACAGAGAGACTAAAGAAAACATTTGCAAAAGTGCGCAAGTGACGTGTATTTGATTTTTAAAGGTGTCTTAGTGGTTTTCTACACGAACATTTATCTTTCCATTTAAGTGCTTAATTAAAGCACAAATTGCTAATGTGCATCAGCAGGCTCCACACAGACAGTTTAGTCTTCAGGCTAGTCCGGGGTAGAGTCACACCCCAGTCAGCCCTGAGCTAAATGTTCATGTAGACAAGTCCACAGATACTTAGAAGCGTGCAGCTTGGTCTACACTTTAAAATGAGGCTGAGTTAGCGATAGGCTGACCATATTTCCTTTAAACAAAAACGGGACATTGGGATGGCAAAAACGGGACAGGGTGTGTGTGGGGGGGGGCATGGCCCCACCTGGGCCCCCCAGCGCCGGGCGGGAGGGAGGCAGAGGGGGGTCGGGGGGGATGGATGGAGGAATAAGCAGAACAGGGATGGGGGATGAAGAGGATGGAGGGAGAAAGAGAAGGGGGGATGAGGGATGAAGATGATGGAGGGGACGGAGGGAGAGAAGGCACGAAGGTGAGAAGGGAGAGGATGGATGGATGAGAGAAGAGATGGGGGTAGGGAGCAGGGGGATGGAGGAGGCAAGGGACAGCGAGAAGGAGGGATGGAGAGAAGGGAGATGGAAGAGGAGGCAGTGGACGGAGGGAGAGAGAGAAGGGAGGAAGGGAGGGATGGAGAGAAGGGAGGGATGGAGAGAAGGAGGGAAGGAGGAATAGAGAGGAGGAGGCGGCAGCGGGCGGCGGGCTGGAGGAGGCGGCAGATCGGAGCTGTCCGGAGCCGCAGCCGGGGGCCGAGCGCGCCGGTGGGGGGGCTGCCGGCCAGGTTTTATGAAGAGAGAAGGGATGGAGGGAGTGAGAGGAGGCAGTGGATGGAGGGAGAGAGCAGGGAGGAAGGAAGGGATGGAGAAGGGGGATGGAGGGAAGGGAGGGAAGGAGGAATAGAGAGGAGGAGGCGGCAGCGGGCGGCGGGCTGGAGGAGGCGGCAGATCAGAGCTGTCCGGAGCCGCAGCCGGGGGCCGAGCGCACCGGCGGCGGCGGCGGCGGGGGGGGGGACGTTTTATGACTCCATGTTTTATGAGTCCTGCCCCAAAAACGGGACAAAATTGATATTTTGGACAAAAAGACGGGACGGTTAAAAAACATTAAAAAAAACGGGACTGTCCCGTTCAAAACGGGACGTATGGTCAGCCTAGTTAGCGATGTCATTCAAGGCTGTGAAATTTTTTTCACCCTGTGCGATGTAGTTAAGTCAACCTAATCCCTGTGTAGATGTAGCTAGGTCAATGGAAGAATTCTTCCATTGACCTAGCTACTACCTCTTGGAGATGTAGATTAACTATATCAATTAAAAAAAACCTTCCATCAATGTAGGAAACATCTACACTACTAGGCTGCAGAGCCATAGCTGTGCCGCGATAGACATACCCCAAGTCTCACTGGATGTCAGTGGGACTTAGGGTAAAATTTTCAAAAGCTCTTAAGTGACATAGGAGCGTGAGTGACTTGTCCAAAGAAGAAAATGATGGTAGAGCCAGGAACAGAACCCAGGTCTCGCGAACACCAGCTCTGGGGCCTTTTCTGTAGCCTTCCGCTTCTTAAGTTCTGATAGTAGCAACTGGGGGCATACGGGGGCCCGGGCATTAATACACAGGAAGCAAACGTGCAAAAGTTAGGCCCTGCCTACGGGAGCTAGGTTTTATTTTAGGCACCCTGGGCATTAGCTCCAGTCCTTTCAGCACTTCCTTGAAGAGCTATCAATGATGATTCCTTTGGCCACCTTGTCATACAAGGGGGAGGGAATATGAGGTCAGGGTGAACTTACATACTGATAAATCCTTTTCTGACAGCTGTGTAAAACAGAACCCATATTATTCAGCCAAGCCACTCAAATATTACAAAACCAAGCCTCGGAGCACAAGGTTAATTTGCGAGAGTAGGCAATGCATTTAAGTTGGGAGATTCCCAAAGTCGGATTAAGATGGGAAAACGTGTAACTGGCTGCCTAGGGACCGAGCTTCATTTAATACACTTGTTTTGGAGAATCAAAGAGGCTAAGAGATGGAAAAGACCTGGTCATCTAGTCCATGCCCTGGACAAAGCAGGATTGCTCCTTATTGGACATTTACTAGTTTTTGTCCCGCTCTAGTTTTCAGTGTCCCCCCGATGGAGGTTCCACCACTTCCTATGGGAGAGTATTCCACAACACAGGCGATCTCACGGTCAGGAAAAAATTACCTCTTCCTTCCTTGTCCAGAAAGGAAGACTATAGATGTATATGATACACAGCTTTCTTTCTCATAAGCAACATCCTCTGGATTCCCAGGGAGGGGACGTAGATTTGCATGAGTCACTAGCACTCCTAAGAATCATTTAGCGGAGATGTCAATGTCCTTTCTGTCTCAGGGTTAGGGTTATTTTTGTTCATATTTGGGATGAATTTTAATGGTCTGATGGGATCTCATTTTAATCTCAAAATTCCAGCTGGTACCAAAATTGCCTGCTAAGAAATTGGATGCTATTTGATAATGCTCCATAAATAATGTCACTTTGTAGAGCTCCCGGTTATTCCATTCATCATTGTATCATACATAAAGCCCGAGTTGAACGAACCCCTCTGAAAGACGATGAGGAGAAGCAGCCTGCCTTATGAATTATTTTACAGTTACTGAAGCCATTCATGTTCCCTGCTCGCATCCAACAAACCTGAAAAATAAACCTTACCCTGGGAGGCGTGGCTTCCGTTTCTTGCCACCAACCAGTGGGATAAATTCACCGTGTCAAGGGAGTCACCCAGGAATATTGGCTTTAATAATACATTATGGGATTATGATCTTTCCACTTTGGTGGTAAAAACAACAGCCCAGGGAGAGAGAAAGAGCTTTTTAGAGGAGAAAGCGATGTAAATGGAGACAATGAATAAATGCCGAGGCAAAGGAGAATAGTCTCAAGCAAACAAGTGGACAGAGCAAGGACAGCCAAGGTTGTTTTGTCATAAGAGTGATGGACCCAACAGGGCTGGTTTGTGGTAGGATGGCTTCAGAGTACATAGGAGGTTTGGGACAGAGCCTATGAGCGTATTTGTGGGTTGGGGAGTCAATGCATTGGTCATTGAGGAGGAAGCGAGGGGACTATGGTAGCTGGGAGGGGAGTTGTCTAGACAGTGGCCACATTTATGACCCAATTTCCACGCAGGTCGCTTGGGTAAAACGGCGAATGCGTCAGCCTCCCAACGTAGCCATCCAGAGCCCCAGCGGCTGTGCATATATCCATGCACTGAATTCCAAGATTAGCATGGTGTCCGAGAAACCAAGGACACAGCAACAACTTCAGCGGGAGAGCCACAGAGGTGAGGATCAGCTGGGCCCATGACACAGGTGGTGTTTACTGCCTTTCTGTATCATACACAGTGAAGTGGATCTCATCCCTGGAGGAGCATCTGGTATGAAACCTGGCTGAGGGCATGTACTGATGGGGGAAGGAAGATTGTAAGGTGCCTAACTCCCAGCTGAAATCAATGGGGGTTAGAGGACGAACATGTTCAGGCCATTTTGTAAATTCCACTAGGTGGCTATCTGCATCTTTAGGTGCCTAAATGGCTTTAAAAATCTGGTGCCTGGGCAGTAGGGTGACCAAACAGCAAATGTGAAAACTCAGGACAGGAGTGGGGGTGGGTGGGTTAATAGGAGCCTATATAAGAAAAAGAACCAAAAATCGGGTTCCCATGAAATCGGGATATCTGGTCCCTACTGGGCAGTGTGCACTGGCTCCTGCGGCAGAAACAAAATTTCCCTTTTGCAGGAGCAAATTTACTTAGAGGCCCTCCTGTTTCCAAAAAGAGGCAGCGTGGTCTAGTAGACAGCGCACTGGCTGGGCACTCATGACATGGGTTCAAGTCCCAGTTCTGCCAGTGAACAAATCATTTCACCACTCCGTGCCTCAGTTTCCCCATCTGTTAAATGGGAATAGTGACAGGAGCCTCCTTTTAAAGCACTTTCAGATCTATAGATGAAAGTTGCTGCGTAAGATGTAGGTATTATTATTCAATGGAAGTTTTAACCCTAGTAAGGAGAGGACACAAATGTGAAATAGGACCCTATCTCCGCAGTGAATTCAAATTGTGTGACTCAGGACTGAAGTGTGGCCCTAAGTCACATGGCAGAACCTGCCCCTGGGCAGTTCATGTTCTTAGCTTATCATGTTATGGTTAGGCTACGATCACAGGATGTTTTTGCTTCTTCCAAAGTGGATGATAACTGGTCAGGTAACAAATTCAGAGCTGGAATCTGCCTCCTCAGCAGCTCAGAAAGGGGGATTCCAATTGTATTGCATTAATTCATGAAATGTGGTTTTGAAATTGGTTTTACAGTTCATTGGAAATGTGAGCCTGCTGCCTCAATTGCAGCTGCTGCTGCTGGAAAAGACCAAAAGAAATAACAGAAGAAATACCATCGTCTTACTTGCTGACCTCCTGTTAGTGATGTGTGTGTGTGTGGGACAGGGACTGGAATCAAGACAAAAAGACTGCATTGGAGTTAATCCAATTAAAATTATATTGTGAGAGAGCAAGAAAGACAGTACAATGATAGGAAAATATGCAATGTTTGTATTGTAGAGCCTTCCCTGGGTCCTGTTGAAGATCCCATTGATGTCTTTGTTCATAGAATATCAGGGTTGGAAAGGACCTCAGGAGATCATCTAGTCCAATCCCCTGCTCAAAGCAGGACCAATCCCCCATTAAATCATCCAACACATTCTTACCCCATATCCCTAAATGGCCCCCTTAGTGACTTAACTCACAACCTTGGGTTTAACAGGCCAATGCTCAAACCACTGAGCTATCTCTCCCCCTATAGATCAGGCATGTGGGATGAAATTCACCCTGTGCATCAAGCCTCCACAAGGCACAAGTAGGACTTAAGTGGTACCTGGGGTTTAAGTGGGACTTAATTGGTGCTTAAACCTTGACTGTCACCCATAGCATTGTAAACTCACCAGGGGCTTGATCCTGTGCCTACTAAGTCAATGAAAGACCCCCATTGACACCAATAGGTTTAGCATCAGGCCCTACCTAACTAATAGTTAATACAAAGAAAAGACCCAACTGGAGCACAATACTTGATACACGACTCATGTCTAAAAATGCTCATGCTCTTGTTTGCTGGTAGGGCTTGCACTTACCTTTGCAGCATATAGAGCCTTTGCTGCGTACCTTATTGTTAAGCTTTAATACAAATTTGGCAACTTATTCCGAATGCTGCTGCAAAGCTCATTTCCCAGTCCACCACTTGGAGCATGTCGCCCCGCTCTTTGAATCTCTTTCCTTTCTCCATCAACTCCAACATAAACTACTTGTCCTCACTTTTCAGGTCCTTCCCAACTATCCTCACGTTACCTGTGACTCATTCGCTATTTAAGACCTGGACTCCTGCCGCCAATCAGCCCACGATGCCAGCTTCCATAGCCCACTCTCTACATCTTCAAGCGAGCCCCACGCTGCTCCATAAACACCGGCAAATCTACCTCCTCCTCCTCCTTAAAACACTCCTTTCCATGATGCCTACAAAAGAATTGACAGTGGCTAGGCTGCTGCTATGCTGAGACCACTGTCTATCAGACTGACAAATGTTCTCTCATTGTTTCCTTCTCCCCCATCTGTCTGTCTGTATCCATCTGTCGTCTCTTATTTTACGTTTCAATGGTCCTGTCTTTGGGGCAGGGGCCCATCTTTTTGTTCTGTGGTCCTGTCCATGTCTGGCGCTTCTGGGAGCTATGATAATACAAATTAATCATAATCATAAACAACAGAAACCAATTTGAGTTGCTTGTATGTGTCATCGCGAGACTTTTCTCGCCCATTAAGTGAAATTACATTCAAACCGGGTTATAGTGAGAAAGTGACTGTAAAAACAGCCCTTCCTCCTCAACAGACCTGTAAGTTCTGAGTCTGATCCGCTGTCTTTATTGACAAAATACACTTTTTTTTACTACATTTTACTCTTGTTAGAACAGCAGAACCAGTGCAGTGGCTGGAGTAAGAAGCTAGATTCTGTCCCAGCTAAAGTCTTAATTAAGGTTTGATGATGGAGTCTTTCTCACCTGCGATACTTTACAAACTTGAGAGACATCCCCACTTGACTTTCAGAGCCCAGGGGAGGTTCACAGAGCGGCCAGTCAGAAAAAACCTTCGGTTTCTCTCTCTCCGGAAAGTGATTTCGAGATTTTAAGTGCTCGTCTACACTACAATGGCGCTGCGGTCTAGTAAGTCTTGTAACTTACTACAGTGACGGAAGGGTTATTCCATCACTGTACTTAATTCACCCCAACTGTAGCTAGGTTGCTGGAAGAATTCTGTTGAATGTCTCTCAGGGGTGTGATTCTCAAGGGTTGATTTAAGTTTTAAGATTTAAGTTTGAACCAGGCCTCAGAGGCCATGAACAAAGGTATTTATGCCAGGTCACTTTTCAAAGTGTAATCACCCTTTAAGAGATCTATAGCTGCAAAGTCCTTGCATATCTAGAGTCCATTCCTGAGACCTGCCAAGCACAGCTCCTCCGGTTGAAGCCAATCAGGGTTTGGGGAACTCAGCTCACTGATGCTTTTTATAGTTTGCTGTGTGAAACAGAATATGGTCTCAAGCCATCATTCTCTGTCTATTATTATAATACTGCTTGGAAGGGGCACAAAACCATTTGGAGCTCAGGTCTGTGTATCTGTCATCTTAGGTCAGGCATTTTAATTTACACTGCAGTAAAAAAATTGGCATTCAACCTTTGCAATCTTGAGCCACGCCAGAGAAACCCTGCCAAAGGTTTTATTGTGTTCCTTTGCCCTCGGTGCGTGCGGGTGCGTGGGTGTCTGTCAGAAGAACTTGGGTAGAATAAAAGCCCAAATCTGGGACGAAGGATTTTAATCATCGCTGGCCTGTGAATGCGTCAGTAGCGTGACGCTGCAAGAAGAGGCATCTGTCTGTCTAGGTGAGCCCTGCAACACAGGGCAAATACAAATTATTTATACCAAAGCTTTCACGGGACTTCTCTTGCTCTATTACTAGTAGAAAATCCATTTGTAAGGCAAAGGTGTTCTCACCGAACTGCCTTTCTCAAACACCTCCCAGTAGCCACTTTAGAGAGGAGTTGAAACACGGTCAAGAAATCTTTCTCCCTGGATCTGCACCCTAGCGTTGGCAGCTGGTAAAGCAGCACTTTGAAGGGCCCTATGTCCTTTCCTACAATGCCTTTTCTTTTGATAGTATTCCTTGTTGATACAGGCACAGCCCAAGCTCCAAGAACAGATAAAGCAGGGGGGGATTTCCTCTGCAATGCAGATCTGAGCTCTGAAGCAGAGATTTCAGAAGGCGAAGGACAATATGGACACTCGGAAAAGGAGGTCTGAGCTCTGGAAGAAAGATCAGCTGTCCCCCCTGTTTCTGTTTTCATTTTCCTTTTCCCAACTCTAATTCCCTCTCAGGTTTTGGGCTTTCTTTGACGCCACCTCTTTATACCAGCCCAGCAATACAGCTAAACACTCAGTGAGCTTCGTGGACAGGTCCTGGTGCATCCTCCATCCCCTTAGATGGGAGGAGGGGAGAAAATTCTGGAGGAGATGTGGAAGGGGATCAAATAACTTGGGGATGGGTCTGTGGATGAGAAGCAGCTTCCCCACTGTGGGGTCCCCTCTTCCAGTGTCCTCCAATCTCATCCCAAGAGAACTGCACTTGGGTGGCTTCAGAGGGTGACAGGCAACACTTGTTCCCTGTGCCGTGTGGATGTGGTAGCTCCCAATCTGATTGCGTTGCCGGGAAGAAAGGGTATGGGTGTGGGGCAGATACTGTGCCGGAGCGGAATGGCTGAGTCTGCTGTGCTAAATGAAAATTCCAGCGGAAAACCACCCAATATCTCCTCAAACATTTCTAAAGGAGGTTTTCCCCCACTAAATTGTCTGGGGGGAAATGTGGGCTTTCTGACCATCTTTAATAATACAGGGCTTGATTCTTCACTGCCTGATGCCTTGTGTCATTATTTAAACCTAGGGTGACCAGATAGGGACAGTCCCTATTTTTGAGTCTTTTACTTATATAGGCTCCTATTGCCCCCCAACTCCTGTCCCGATTTTTCACATTTGCTATCTGGTCACCCTATTTACGCCTCTACAAAGTGGGCATAAAATGCTACCAGATCAAGGCTTCTCTTACTTCTATTGCACAAGAAACAAGCCCCAAACTAGCCCCTCTAGCTCCGGCTTTGCTTAATTGGATGTAAAACTTGGGTGCTACCAGGCATGGACGTTTAAAGAGAAGCAATCCTTTATGAGACAGAGTGGAAGATAAAGGCCAGAGAGCAAGCTGCAGCCATATATGCTTGATATCATACAGAGAGATGGGGAAACAAACAGATGAGAGTGCGCCAAGGTGAAGAATATTGTGAAATATTTGGGAAAACTAGGCCAGTAATGTGCTGGCAAATCCTCAAGGACAAGTGATGGATGATCGACTACGTTGTTTGTAATAGAATGGGGGGGGGGGGGGGGTGTCTAACAGATGGGTGGACAGCGGATACAGTACAACTACTAGTGATAAAGATGCAGCGGAAAGCTTATAACTTATAGCTGTGGATATGTATCCATAGGGTTACCCTTCAAAGAACTTCCATCACTTACTCTTCCCCCTTCCCATCCTCCTGTTCAGGAATTCCGAGGTTGTCTCGAGGTTGTCTCCGAGGTTGTCACCCAGGTTTGCTATTTCCTCCTTGCCTGGTGCTCTCTTGCTCACTATCTGTGCCCTGTCTGTGGCAGCCTCATTCATACCGTATTTGTTAACACTACAGAGCTGGTGGAGCGTTCTGTGAATCACAGATCAATCATGTGGGTAGCATTGTGTGAACAAAGAGGGTAAGGATGCAGTGGGGTAGAGGGAAAGGGAAGTGGAGCCAAGGTAGCAGTTTAGACTGGAAGAGCAGGGCTTTCCAAGGTGTGCCTCATTCAACCTGTGACCTGTCAACAGCTGGCTGAGCGCATGGTGCTGGATGTTCTCCTTCTCTCCAGCTTCTTCTACAGGTGGCAATGAAGAGCCGTGAGGGTTGCAAAATATCTAGGTCCCAGGAGCCAGTCTCACTATTTATTCTAGGGGCTACATTACAAACAAAAAGAAAGAGGAAACAGGAGTCTGCCCAGAGTTACTGGGCAGGCGGTGACACAACTGCTCACTGAATTACACCCCAGAATGTGATGATCCATGACTGTGAATGGGAAGGAACGTGGTCCGCACAATAACAAATGGGTGATGGAGAGATCCACCCTCTCTATCAAGACATGGTTCACACTATGAAAAACGTCTGGGGACCTCTCTTTTGTGGAACACAAGGGAGACAGTAAAGAACAGTTCATATTTGAAGACTTACGCTACTTCTGACAGCTGTAATAAACATATCCAAAGTTCCTATGTAGACTGGAGATTTCATTAAGAAGTCCACCGTTCTTGGACACACATGGAATTATGCCATGTCTCATTCTTTCAAGAGTCAAAACCTCCTAAACCTCAGCTACCTTAGAAAGTTGTTTATAATGGACCTGAGACTTTACATCTTCATAATGCTACTGTTTAGGGTATTTTCATCTGGCTATATTTGACTGACATTCTTTATGGTGATCATTCCTTGATTAAAAAATATTTTCTCTGTGGCAGGCACTTTGCCTCACTGCATACAGTAAATCAGTTTGTCATTGTACTGTAATAAAACAGCAGATGAAATTAAACGCAGTCAACTCAACCCCCTGGTGACAGTAAACTCGCATCCGGACATGGAGTGCTTGGTGGGATCGCAGGGAAGCATTCTGTGCTATTGAGAGAATGGAGCTTGGCTGAATATGATGAAGAATTGGGACTCTTATTTTGGATTATTAGAGCTCCAAGTTATTTCTAAGATTAAGTAACAGAGCTATTGATTTCCTGATATTTACTCTGAATGGCAGAAAATCTAATATACTGTATATGTATGCGTGCTCTCGCTCTCTCCCTCACTCACATCACCAGAACCGAACCTGGAAAGTTACTCCTCCCACCTACTAATCACCCCAACGGAAGCCTGGAAGTTCAAACTCACCATCCCCACCAGTTGCACCCTGCCACGCATGGTTGGCCTCAAGTAGCTGAAAACACCTTACTCCCAAAGCATCAGTGTCTCCTTCAAACAAGGCAAAAGTAGCACCCTATCAGATAAGGGGATAATTGCTGCATTAGTTCAGTGGCACCCGAGCACAGTAGAACAAAACTTCTCTATAAACAGAGGGAAGCTTCACTGTAATTAAACTCCATACCACTGCAGAGGAGTGTGCTAGAAACTAGGCCCCACTTAAGCCTTTAACTCACTCTTATGTGGTACATACAGCATTGCAGGGGCCTTCTCACTGGGGTGAATTTCATACACTAAGAGAAATGAAATTGCAATCTAATGCACCAGAAGAACTCAGGACTTTCATGTCCTTTCCTTGAAACAGAATTGCACTATAGCTGAATTCTAGTGCGATGGGCCAGTGAACCTCTCTGGGTGATGATTGTGTAGCCCCATGACCACCTGGAATGAACAGTAGGGAATCGATTGGATCATGTGTCATTTGAGGAGGGACAAGGACGCATCAGTTCAGCCAACAGAGGGCACTGTGCAACCCAGTACAACCGGGAAAGCAGAATGACATCTTGGGGTCAGGTAGGCCTGAGGCTTGGGGAGACAACCAGTGTGTGTGGGCAGCAGACTGGAGGCAGAAGCCTGGGAGATGGATGTAGAGGGAAGACCAAGGGGATCTGCATGAAAGCTAGTGATTTGTGGCACCCGCTATGGTGGGACAACAGGAGAACAATGGAGAGGGGGCCCAGGTGAGACCAGGGGGCAGGATAATAATTAATTGCACATCAGGACAAGGGTGGGCTAGAAAGAACACCCCAAATATTAGCCCTGAGGAGGGCCACATGGCAAAGTTACCCCGTACCACTCTATTGGACAGCTCTGTTACTGAGGATCTGGATCATTACTGTGGAATAGTTTAGTAGATTTTGGTAAGAAAATGTATTTTGTTTCAAGTGTGGTGACTAATAAAGCCCCATGAGGTTATGCTAAAGGCATTTCTCCTTCTCAGTGTGATATTCTCCAAAGCCCTTTCAACTGCCTTTCAACCAGCCATTGTTTCTCACCGTGTAGTAGCCTTCGCGGAAGTGAGATTTCCTGACCTGCAAAACGTCCGACAGGTGGGTTGTGCTGTGGGTATTTAAATATCGGACTGACGCCTGGGACATCAAGCTCCCACCTCTCGCTTTCTCAAATTTCATCCCTGCATCTCTGATCGTAAGTCCACTTAACCATTTTTAATAGCGCTACATGGACTCTGCTACTGCACTCATCTGCTCCCTAGATCTTCTGGGTCATACATGCTTAGTTTACTGACAGAAACAAGTTTTTACTGTCACAAGGTAAAGCCAAGGTACTGGTAGGACAGCAGGCTGTTTGCTCCATTTGGCCTCATACATTGTGAAGAAATTAGCACCCAAACTCTGATTCCAGAATATTTTTCTTATATGCTGTTTACTGTGTGTTCAGCAATAAAAAAAACCAAAAGAAAAAAAATTGAGACAGTAAAAAAATAAAAGGCTTGCATATTTACCTTCTCTTTTGCGTAATAATAGAGTGCTGTATTTTTTTTAAAAAAAGGCTCTGTATCTCATTTACACCTCTACAGATCAGATATAATTCCACTGACAACACTGGGAAACCAGTGTGAGAAGAGAATCAGCCCCGAGTCTGCAAAATGCAGGAAATTGTGCATCTAATTTGCACGTGCTATTACCATGATTTTGACACAAATCCAATCATTGCCCATACAGTTGACCAGCAGTGCCAATTTGCTCATGCAACCACCTAGCTTTCATGCCCAGGCATGGTGATCACAAATTCAAATTAGGCACATGACTGGGCACTGGAAGTTTTTGAAAATCTGGTCCATTTTTTTCACAATTATTCAAAATTGAATATTGCAGCCGATGCTGCTCGAAAAGGCAGACAGGACCCACAGCTGGCTTCATTTTCACAGCCCCAGCTGAGTCTGCAGATCTCTGAGCTAAGAAAAAATCTTGTCAAAGGAGAAAATGTAACAACAAAGTCATTGGACAAAATCATGGACCTATTCTGATTGCACTTATGCCGGGTTTACACCTGCAGAATGCTAGCCATATCAGTGGAATGGCTTCTGATTTATCCCAGTGTAAATGGGAACAGGTTCAGGGCTCTGTCTGCAAGGGAAAGCTGCGGTTTTACAGCCTCTCTTTCCTGAGTACAACCTCATGCTTTAAAAAAATCCTTTGAAAGTGTAATGGACACGGCTGAGGAAACATTCCAACGCCAGAATCTCTTGGCCTCGAAGCAAACACCTCCCCTCCTCTCTGTTAGCCGATGTGTTTCGTTTTCTTTTGCACAAGAAATTCAGTGTGTGCAGATCTGTTTGTTGGGGTCAATGATAAATTGGTTTATGAACAGATCATTTATTCATTCCGGTTTGGCAAAAATAATTCCTGCCAGCATGAGGGCAAAACAAAATGAAATTAATAATCCCTCTTGAAATTCACGAAGGCCATTGTAATAGACCACATTCCCCTCAGTCCTCAGGTACAGTAAATGTATTCCTCTGGAAACCATTCTCCCTAAAATCCATTTTAATGTGTCCCAGAGGTGGGCTGTATGGCGAGTTTGCTATGGAGTTTGATGGCTTTGGCTGTATTACTTGGTTTGTTTCCTCTCCAGGATGCATGTGGTCTACACAAAGTTATTGTAAACTGAAACCAGTGGAATGGCATTACAATACATCTGACTGGGATCTGGGATAAATCAGGCCACCATGACAGCTGTGACTTACCGAAATGGTCACTCCACAGATTTGGAGTGATCTAGTTACAAGCATGTTGATCCTGCTTCATCCAATACTGGTCCTTAATATAACTTTTAAATCACAGCTAAATGAACCTTGCATTTTATTTCCCTGGACTGTGGAAAACCCCACTACATTGCTGTATCTTACCCTCTAAGAGGGACATAGAGAGCTATGTTGAATCGATCTCATCCCCATCAAAACACACTGTGGAGCAATTACTAAATTTGAAACACACTGGAAAACCTATGATTACTATTACTGTGTGGGGTGCTGTACCATACACATAGTAAGAGACAGTGCCCACCCCAAAATCTAAGCAGGAAGGACACAGACAAAATGGAGGGGCTGGTCTACACTGAAAATTTACACTGACACAGCTATGTTTCTCCGGAACATGAAAAATCCACCCCTCTGAGAGATGTAGCTATGACAACCTAACCCCTGGGGTAGAGAGTGCTAGATAGACAGAAGATTTCTTCTGATGACCTAGCTAGTGCCTCTCGGGGAGGTGGATTAACTACAGTGATGAGAGAACCTCCCTTGTCACGCCAGTGCATATCTACACTGAAGCGTTGCAGTTGTGATGCTGAAGTGTATCAAGTGTAGACATAACCGTGGAGAAAGGGTGTTTTATCATCCCCATTTTGCAGATGGGGAAACTGAGGCACAGGGTGATTAAGTAGTTTAGGCAAGCTCTCCGAGGAAGTCTGTGGCCGAGCAGGGCAAGAGCCCAGATTCCCCAAGTCTCAGTTCAGTGTCTTGGCCACAAAATCACCTGTCCATCACCCACGATTAGCATTATCGTTTAATCTACCACAAAACCTCATTCTCACATCGCTCAGCAGGCTGTACTGAAAGTAACCTGTTTGGAATGGTCTGAACCACTCACAGCAACCAAATCATTTGCTGAATGGAACCTTTGTCTTTCTTTGCAAACTGCCCCGGGGTAGACAGTGAATTTTGTTCATTGTTCGCACAGCGAAGCTTTCGCCTGAGCCTAGTTCAGCCCATGAGCCGCCTGGAAATGGCTTGCTGAGAGTATTCACTATTTGCAGTTCAGTGTCTGAGCTCTGTGATTGGTCACTTAAACCACATAGTGTCTTTCTGCCTAGGAACTTGCATGCCCAGGAGATGGACCTGAACAAGTGACCTCGGTTTGTTTCTCTCAGGGAATGGGTGGGAGAACTGAAGGAAGCAATAGCAGGAGATAAGCAGTCAGATGGGGGAGGGGGGGTCATTTTTGACCAAAACTTTTTTTCAGTATAGAATACAGACTGAGGTCAACCTCATGTTCATGAATTCATGTTCATGTTCATGTTCAGTTCATGAATTGGGTTGAATTTTTCCAGTTGTTTCGGTTAAAACCAAACCAAAACAGGAAAGGAACCCCCTCCCCCAACTAGCCCCTCAAAAGTCAGACTATTTCATTACAACATTTTCCAAACAAACATTTCAATTTTTTTATTCAAAATGGCTTTCTGGTTTGACATTCTCTTCATTTTTACTTACAGAGACGTTTTAAAAATCAAACAAAATATTTCATTTAGCCCCAAATGATTTTTTAATACTTTTCAGTCAGCTGAAAATATCCAGAAAACTATTTCCAGTCAACCCAAAACAATTGCTCCAATTAGCAGACCTAAGATTTTGAAAACATGGGAAACATTTTCTTTCCTCTGTTCTGGTGGTGCACTAGAGTCTGGCAACATACCTACAGCCCAGATTCGAAGATACATGGATACCAGTGGCAATCAGTGCATCCAGACAATACACTTGCCTCTCAAACCTTCCGCACTGTGGCTCAGGGTTAAATAATCTCTGTTAAATCTCCCGCTAGGAAAGGGTGCAAACATACTTAGATCACTCGCAGCTTGACTCGGACATAGTGTGCATCCCTCAGCCCCAGAGATTGTGCTAAAATTCATAGCCCTTGTTCAGTTTTACTGCCAATCAGCACTAATACAAAGGGCGTCTCACAGTAAATGTTGTGGGAAAATTCGAAAAAGACAGACGGAAAGATAAGGCCAGTATCTGTATATTGTATACATGTTGCATATAGCTATATGTTTAATCCTTCATTGTATCCCTACCTCCTGAGGGATCAGAAACTAGACAGAAGTAATCCTTGCTTCCTTGTCCTTCAGAATATGGTTCCAGTCGGTTTGTCTGACCTCCTGCTTCCCCACGCACCATGGCTTCCTTGGCAGAGCTCCGGCCTTCTGGCTCAGTTGCCAAAGGGAAATTGACAAAGAACACAGGTCGCTTATTTTATCGTTTAAAGAAGGCGCCCTGCTGCAGAGGCGCTGCTGCTATAAAGAGTGAGCCCAGGTGAGGTTTTGGGCTAATTGAATTGTGTTTCTTGTCTCACCCTTGTTTGTAACTTGCTGAACGACTTTTTTTTTTTTTTGGTTAGTAGAAAAATGGCAGAGCAGAAGAAAGAAGAATAGCTCCATGCGCTGGGAGCTCAGCTCTTCTTCAACTGCTCAAAGGGAAAGATTTCAGGAACTCAGGTTTAAAAAATAATAATCAGGCCCAGTACAATCCTCCCTGAGGTTATTGTGCAGCTGTGTGGTTCCGAGAGGGCAAAGCCAAGCTGTGGTGGAGCCGTAGATGACCAGAGGGGGCTGGGAAGGTCACTCACGCTGACTGACAGGGAGCATCTCATCACTATTCACACTTTACCGCAAGAGCGCCGCTCAGAGGAGGAAAAAATTGAATGAAAAGGACTGAGAAAAAGAAGGACGTGGCCAAGACAGCGGGGATGAGAAGATGGCACGGGGAGGAGGAGATCCTCTCTGCCCATCTCATTCCGACATGATCTTCAGGAACCACTTGAAGGGCTGGCCACAGTAGTAACAGGGGCCCCTTTTGATAGCCCCAGAGTCTTCCCTAGGAATGGAGGTTAGAGAGGGTGTTCAAATTTACAGGTAGGAGTTGGAAAACAAATAAATTAGCAATGCTGTCTAACTGGGAACAGTGATGGAGGTTTCAGGGAGTGGTCACACCCTCTCCCCCGCTCCCAGTAGGGATGCAGAGAAATCCCCCTTCCCCACGCTCCACACGAAGCACCCATGCACACTGCAGCTTTGTCACGCTCTGGAGGAGACGCAACAGGCTCTTTAGTCTTCATGAAAAACCAGCCACCACCGGGAATGTCAGTCGCCACAGAGCTCAAATTGCACACCACGAGCCACTGCTACAAGAAGAAGCTTGGAGACAGCTGAAAAAGTGTGTAGCACAAATGTAGCAGTGTGTTCCCGACCTAGGCCAGCCCACAGCTTTAAGAACCCAGGTGCTGGGCATAAACCAGGCACTACTGTCATGACAGAATTTTGTAGAAGAGCCAAGTCAATAATCAGTTCCGTTCTTTCAGCTGTTACAGGTCCCTGAACAATTAAAGTATTGAAATATACCGGACCGGTCAGCCCTAAAGTCCTTGGGCCAATGGGAATTTTGCCAAAGAAAGCCTTGTGTAAACATCTGGGCTGGGATTTGGGAAGGACTTTTAAGGAGTCGGCTGCTAAGTCCCCTGGGTGCCTTTGAAATGTCCAGCTTTTTGTACTGGGCGGTTAGGCCCTGATTCAGCAAGATCTTTCAGCATGTGCCTAATGTCAAGCTGGCAAGGAGTCCCAGTGAAGTCTGCATGAGTTACCAAGTACAGAAACAGGCCCTCAGGAATCAATGATGCTCTATGAACGTCTTTCTCCAGCCATCTCTCCTTGAGGGCCACGTTCATCCGAGGGACCCAAGTGCCCGACGCCTGATGCACAGCGATTCTGCACGCTTTCAAAGGCCTGCCCGCCCTGGGTGTAAATGGCAAACACACTTGCATGCCCACAAAATGAATTGTGGGTTCAGGGCACCACAACCGAGCCAACAGCAAGCCGCTTGGAGCTTGCAGTGCCCCAGTCTATCAAGGCCCAGTTTGGTCCAGGTACTTTCACAAGAGTATTGCTGGTTGCATTTGGCTGAAGTTAGCCTGTGCCCATATGTCAGCTGCATGAAGTTTTGCTGCTAGACAGTGACAATACTTTCTGCTTTTATCTTTCTCTCCATTGGACTGGGAAAACGGGGTGGCTTTCTGCAGTCCGGCCTGCTGCTCCTAGATCCAGGGAGAAGTGAGAACACGCCGACTTAGCTGAGTTTAACCTCGGGAGTCAGTCTGGTAGGAGCACACACAGCCACAAAAGCATTTTTGTTTTCTACCCCAGAGACCTGTGACTGCTAAGTGATAGGGAGCCAGGTGGAGCCTACTGACTGATTGCTACAGCCCCAGGTTTCAATGGGAACAGAAGCACCCCTCTTTGAGCTGGGCTGCAAAATGGAACCGCTTTTCAGCAAAACCATAAAATATTTGTTTTGAAGTTAAAACTGAATGCCAGGTGGAGGATCAATGGTGAACTGAAGACTACTGGATACAAAGCGACCCCTTCACCTTCTTACCTCTCAGTCAAAAATGTTTAATTAGTGACAGGTCAAAGTTTTGCCTTGTACACCTGCACGGGACAGCACTTTCCATGACAGGTTCCAGACACTGGACTTGGGATGCTCAGTTACATTCAGACCCCTTTACACTATTCTGACAGTGTAAAGAAGCCTAAAAGTGGGCAGAAATATCTTGACACTATCTCTTTTGCAGCTAGCCCTATTCTCAGCTTCCCGGGCAAGAGGTAAATCAGGGCGTGCTTGGGGCATAGTTGAAGTACACTGCTCTGCAGCTGTGTTCTGCTGCCAAGTCCCACTTGGGAGCATGGGAAGCAAAGCTTAATTTAGAGCAGCCCTGAGGCTGCTCTAATTTTACTCTGAGGCGTGGGGAGGGAAGAGGAGAAGGCCTCCAAGAATACAAGAAGTACAATGGTGGCCTAAAGCCACCTCTAAACCTCTTTCGATCTCTGCCCTGAAGACCAGCAATGGAGTGACTGAGAATATGGTCCACTATTTTAATTCATCTTCCAATTCAAGATCCGCATGATGTATCCAGATCATTATTATTCTTTTCACCCACAATAAGCAAATTCCTCCTACTTCAGTATGGTTTTTAAACCTGCAAAGAGACATTTATGGCATTCCAGCCCTCCCTGCACAGCCCAGTGAGCTGAGCGAAACCCTCTTCCTCTCCTAAACGTTGTCATTGCTGCATCAGTGACATAAGAGGCTGATTCAGGCACTGTGGTAAATTACCCAGGGTCTTTTTTGCATAAGAAGGGAGAATTTTGTCAAAACTTTGTGTGGCAGTTTCATTTTGTGTCTATCATCCAATGAGGGGGAACTTTGAGTGCTAAGTTAATTTTCCTGGAGAGACAGATAAATTCAGATCTCCTGCTGTAAAAGATACATTAATTTAGCTATATTACTTGTTTTTATTTTAATAAGCATTGAGCCAACTCAATAATTTTAGGTTGCCTGTGTAGTACTGCAGTAGTTCATGGGACCATAAACCACAGGCTAAAATAAATAAATAAAACATAAAGAACATATTGACTCCGGGGGAATTTTACTTCCTTTTGATTTTTACTTTTCTAGACAGCTCTTTGACACATATTTAAATGGAAACCATACAGGTTTTTAGGCCCAAAATCTAGCCTACTTTACTGTTGTAAACATCCAACGAGGAATGTTCTCTGGATTTCAAACAATTTGGGCCTAATAACATTTTATTTGTAAGTCTACCATTTTGTTTTTCAGAATTAGAGTAGAATAAACGTTGTTGTTATGGACCCTAAAAACCACCCTTGTTCTACTTACTCCTGGTGCCTCATCAGTAGCTCTTGACAAACCTGTGGGTTTGACTGTGCTTTCATTTACCCCAGCTTTCCATTGGTATAATGAAATTCAGTGGAAATAGGTCTGATTTAAACCCCGATCCACCAGACACTGGCACCTATGGGAATCTTTCCACTGACCAAGAGAGGTTGGACTGGAAACCTATATTTTTTGAATGTGAGCAGAATCTGGCTAACTATAGGTGGAGGAGGAGAAACAAGCCGAATAAAATATAAAAATATAAAAATCAATGCTTGTCAAGTGGAAAAGAACAAAATCAGTAACAACAAAGATCCAGTCAGACGTCCTTGAAGCCAATAACGTGTCCCAAACAACGCCAAAGGAAAACAAAAGAGAACTCTCAGCAAAAACCCCCAAACCCGCCTTTGTTTGTGCAGCAAAGTGTTATAATGAGAAAGCTGAGTGCAGAGCATCAGAGGGAATGCATGCAAATCACCATGCAAATAAGGCTGACAAAGCTTTAACAAGATAAAGTTACCAAAAAGCTTTGCGGTTCAGCCCCAGGGTAGGGACACCTATTTCATTCTCCTTGAGAACCCCAAGCTCACGTGCAAACTGCACTCCCAATACACAGAATAACAGGCGCAATCTGAAGTGAGGTGTGCAAGCGTAGGAGTTGAAAACACATAAAAGATGAAGATTTCTAATGTTGTGAGAGCCTCCATTTACTTCAGAGGTTCTACCTTAATGTGCTACAATAACATCCAATGTTTAGTGGGGACTAATTGAGCCAATTATATAATTACATCATAAATTAAGGACTCAGCTAGACATTGAAGCTGAGTGAATCTGTAAATATTTTCCTTATCAGCATTTTGAGGGAAAATTGCCAAAAATTATTTGAGAGAAGGATATCTACAAAGGTTAGCTCAAGGGAAGGACGGATGAGCCCTCTTTTCATATTAAAATTAGTGACACACTAACTGCTCACTTGCATCTGATGAAGTGAGCTATATGCTGAAATAAACTAGTTAGTCTCTAAGGTGCTACAAGTATTCCTCGCTTTCTTTATGGATACAGACTAAGACGGCTGCTATTCTTGAACCTGCTTATGACTGAAGCACTTATACTCAGACACTTTGGCACAAGCAGTTTTACTAGAAGGCTAATAAAATTTAATTAATAGCAAATTAAAACTTGAACTCAATCAGAGGCTTTTTGATCATTTTGAAATGTTAGTGTTTATGTAAAGGAGGGAATGCAAACCAAAATTCAATGACTTGTCTCTTTCTCTTGCTGGTGATGTACATTATCTGTCAGCTGTCTCTAAAAGGCTTGCAGATTGAGGGCTCAATTCTGCATGTTGCTGAGTGCCTTCCCATTGCTGTTGACTCCCACGTCTCTGAATGCACTCAGCACCCAGGGTTAGAACCAGAGAAGATAAATACATCCAGAGCATAAGCTGGCAAAGGCCAACATTCGTCGGTCTCCAAGAAACAAGCAACCGATTGCCCAGTGCAAGATTACAGGTTACTGGCCATCGAAAGAACAACACTGGTAGTAGCAAGGAAGAAGCTGCCTCTGTCTTTTAAGCATCAGAAAGAGAAGGAAGCATAAAAAGTAGTCAGGGTAGCCTGCTTCTAAGATGACAAGTTGCACACAGATCTTTTGCTTTCAAGGTTGATGTATAACACTTTGAAAGTGACTTGGACTTCTCCACTACAGCATTACTTATTGGTTTAAGCGATACAGATGCAAATCCATCCATTTATCTCAGGAAAAAAACCAAACCAAATCAAAATACCTATAAACATTCACTAGTTTCCCCCCCCCCCCCGCCCAGTTGTTCAAGTAATTATGTGTATCCCTGAGCCTACAATGTCCTATAATGAGATTAATTAAGCAGTCTCCTCATTAGCCTTTTTTGCTGATGATCATGTGTTTCCCAGCTTGGTTCTGGACTAGAACTCTCCTGTGTCAAAGAGACACTTGGGCACATATACACAGGGGGAACATGGATATTAGAAAGGAGAAAGGGACCTTTAAATAGTTTGCGTCTAATGGAGAAAAAACCACTGGACTATTCTGATAGAAATATATCCTTCAGAAATTGCTGAGTTACCTTTTAATATATTTAGTAACACAGATAGCCGAAGACTCAGTTTGTGCCCATTGCCAATAAAGTGCTGGAAAGACAGTTATAAAATGAAGGGACATTTATTTCTCTTACTAAGATCTGCACTGTGCTGCCACGGCTGGTGACTCTTATCTTTAAGGCCATTCTTGGGAATAAAGCATTTAGCCTTTTGTAACTAGCTCTTGTTACAAAGAGGCTAACAGTGGATTCAATTATACGCCAAGGCCTGAGGGGGAAAAACATGAGCAGCAGCAGAGTGTGCACATAAGTGAAAGCATGTTGCGCTGGTATCCGTAGGGGACAGGTTCACCGAACTACTTAGAGGGAACCTCACGGTCGACAGAAGATGGAGAGTCAAGACAGGAGTGAAGTTTGGCCTGGGACATTTTCAGATCTGTAATCATGCAATTTACTCAGACCTAAGCACAAGAGGTCTCTCCAGAGCGGTCTCCCACCTTGAGGCCCTGGATGATTCTCTTCTGATATAGCTTTAAGCTAGCGACTGTGTGGGCCAGTGGATTAGAATACAGGACACCTGTGTTCTACTCCTGGCTCTCCCATTGTCCAGCTACGTAACAAAGGCAATCCACTTCTCTTCAAGACTCTATGTCTTGTCTATTTAAATTGTAAACTCTTCAAGGCAATGATTTTCTCTTGCTAGGTGTCTATATAGTGCCTGGCACAATGGGGGTTTTAGGTTCCATCATGATATAAATAATAATCTAACAATTTGTAGCGCCAAATTGATCCCGGTGCAATTCCATGGGTTTCAGGGATGAATCTGGCTGTAGAGCAGAAATGATTTTTTATGACAATAGTTGATTCGGGAATGTCAGGAAAGACAATAATTCTTTATGGCACTGACTTCCTCTTGTGGCGAGTAGAGATAGCGCCATGAAAATTAAAGCGCCTTATGCTAGCACCTGGCCTGACATCTCGTCATGACTAGTACAAGCCTGACAGCTCTCCTGAGATCCCATCCCTGTCTCTGACACTGACTAATTGTGTGACCCTGGGCATGTCACTTTATACTCCTACAGCTCAGTTCCCCTTCCCCATCTGTGAGTGTATATAATAATAGGACTGTAGTCAATACTTACCACCCACAGTGGAGGTTGTGAGGGTAATATGCATAAAGCATGTGGAGAACTTCAGATGAAAGGCAACATATAATTATAATGGACAGATTCATCATGCCAGGTTCAAGGGGGTGAAAACTGCAAACATCTTTGAGCTTGAAGGGGCAAATGCACCAGGAATTCCCCCTAGGAGAGGGCAGGAGGTGGGACTACCACTAATCCAACCCACAGATACCATTAGGAGATGGAAGCTTTAAAAACTAGCTCAATGAAGGCTTCCTCCTCAGGGAGGTCAAGTAGTGAAAGGCTATTGTGACAACCTTTGGATTGACTATTGTTAATCATGTTTATTATGGGAGTACCCAGGAACCAATCGCGCCAGGGGCTGTACAAACCAATTAATGGCCAGTCCCCCGCCCCAAAGAACTTACAAATGAAATATTCTGCCAGTTACTCTACCTGCCAGAGAACTTGGATTGTTCCAAGCAGACCTGACAACTGACTTTATTCCAAATGAGCAGGCAACCCCGAGACTCCAGTTTAGGATCAACTCAATGTTCAGGCAGCAGCACTGGTACCGAAAAGCAGGGGAAGGAGGGAGGTACCTGCTGTTTGGTTATAAAAGGCTCATTTATTACTCATGAAAGTACATGAGGTATCAAGCGTCTCCTCTTGATTAATGATACTAATTAAACTAATGGGTTCAAGTCATTTTATAGCTGATATTTTTATACAGTTTTCCTTTGGTTTGCAAATGGCAGCTGGGACATACTGCCCTGTCAGCTTCCATCAGTCATGTTACGTTACTCCGGGGGAGTCATCTTTTTAAGGTCAGATAAATAAATAAAGCTCCTCATTCTCCCTCGCTTCTCCCCCTCCCTCATTTTCCACTGCATGTTACAGGTCAGGTTTTCACACCGCAGTGGCCACAAGCAAACTTGCAGCTGAGAAGAAGCATGGTCTGTGGTGAACACTGTGGTCTCAGCCTCAAGCAATCTGAGTTCTGACTTGCATAGCCTTGGGCAAGTCCCTTCATCGCTCTGTGCAGAATGGGAATGCTAATAGTTCCTTTGTCCGTCCTGTCTATGTACTGTGCAAATACAGTGATTGACATAATGGGGCCCCATAATGAGTTGGATCCAGTAGATGATGCTATGAGAATCATCGTAACATCAGGCAATTGCACACCTAATTTATGAATACCGTTTTGGTGACTAAGCGTGCAAATTAGGTAATTGCACAGGAAAGAGAAGCCATTTGCACAGGGCCAATCGTACACGATTTGCGTTGCACAAACACGATAACTGGGCGCCCAAAGGAGGCATGCAGTTGTGTGCACCCTCTCCTAGGCTCCAGAGGTTTCGAAAGACTTGTCTTCCGTATTTAGTATCTGAATGGTTGCAGGTCGAATTTGTTGGTCTTATTTTTTGTTTACAGGGGACCGTCAGCCATAGAGTAATGTAACTACTGACCATGTAATTACATTGTAAGGCAAGTTCCATGGGGTGACAGAGTAAATAACATACAAGGTTATTTTTTTCCCCTTTCTGTAAGGGAGACAGTTATTATGACATCTCACTGCTGCACATTATGTAGTAATTATGATTGCAATAACTTGGTAACTTCCAAGATTATTACCAAATGCCAAGGAAGAGGAAAGCATTATATACTGTGGTTGCGTGTGCAGCACTCATGAAAACTGAAGACCAAAACAGCAACTGACAATACTGTTCTCTCCAGTACATTTTCCAGTGTTTTGTCCAGCCTCATTTTTAGTATCTCTTCCTGGGGCTTCCACTACATACTTGGACAGACTATTCCAGAATCTAATATCTATTTTCAAGCTATTCAGCCTATGTTTTCCCTTTCTAAATTGTATCCTGTAACCCCTAGTTATACTTGTCTGCACCAGACTAATAAGACCCCGCCTTAAGTCATGTTTATACTCACAGTTCTCTTCGGTTTGTGAAATGGGGCCATTTTTGTTTTTTTGCCAGAATATTTTACACATTTTCTTTTCAATGCTCACCCCACCCCAACATTTTGGAAGTCAGGAGCACCAACTCGGAACATGTGCAAATATGGTGGCCCTTAGTTCAGGCACTCCCTTGAAAATGTGTCCCTATGGGTGTTTACATAAACCTGCTCCCTGAGGTCACACAGCTCATTATAGCTAATTAGTATGATCGTTATAGAGGAACAGAGACCCAAGAAGTAGGAAACTCCTTGTTTTTCATCACTTGGATTTTGGTTGAAGAAGCTAAATATATAGGGCTAGATCTTCCGCTGGTGTTACATTGAAATCAATGGAGCGGTGCCAATTTACAAAGTGCCAACAGATCTAACATTTCATGAACATGTAGGGCTTCGTCTGAATAAAGCAACCTACTTTTTCTTACCCTCTTTAGCCCTTCAATTCAGTTTTTAATTATTATTATTAATATTTATTATTATTATTTATTAATAATTATTATTCGGTGTAATTTTCAATATATTTCTGGGGCACTTATGAAACGGTCCTTCTATGGTGGTTAATGTAACACCAGCAAATCCTCAAGGATGTTAACCTTAATCTAATGAATAAAATCTTTGCCATATGGTTAAAAGATTGTGAGGTCAAATGTAGCTGAGGCTGAGTTTTTGTTGACGTGCATATGTTTTTCTTCCACTATAGAGTAGACCAGGGATCGGCAACCTTTGGCACACGGCCCGTCAGGGAAAACCTACAGCGTCCTTAGGTTCGGCCAATCTCAGCTCCCACTGGCCTCAGTTTGACGTTCCAGGGCAATGGAGGCTGCAAGAAGTGGTGGCCAACACATTCCACGGCCCACACCACTTCCTGTTTGTTGCTTACAACACTCCTGCTAATGTGTTTGGGTTTTTTGGTAACACATTTAGCTTATGGTCCACTATAAAGGGAAGTAATTTCCAGAATCAAAGATAGCTCAGCAAAAATATCTTACCATCAGCCCCCTTTTTAAACTAGAGAGCTGTTAGCCTGACTTTGCCATGGTAACATACGAAGAGAGAGACCGTATGTAAAGCAGACAGGGCCCAAACCCTTTAATGGTTTCCTACATCAAACCCAGCACATTGCTTTCAGAAGCAAAATGGGAGCCAGTGGAGATCACAGAGCCCAGATGTAATGTCTCCCCCCAAAAGCACATCTAAGTAAGTAGGTCTCCCCATCCTGTAGCAAAGTTACCAAGTGGCCATCAGGTGTTTCGCCATGTTGAGCCCTGTGACAGAAAAGAACAGAGGTGTTCAAGAGTGAGTCTAATCCACCCCCATTAGACTCCAGAGCTGTCTCCCGGTCAAGGGTATCGAAAGCCGATGACCGATCTAAAGGAAATAGACAGAAGCTTTGACATCCTTGTGACTATGGCCCTCAATGAGCAGCCAGGCCAGGAAGGCCATTTCTCTCAAATGAGAAGCAAGTGGACAACGAACAGGATCGCAATGACGTTGCCCTCTTTGAGTCAGAAAAGAAATCCTTTAGCAAACGTTCCCGGCCCCGAAAGATCAATGACGGGTCAAATACTACTTATATACATGTATGATATTGGCACGTGGCAGGTGTGCAAAGCAAGTGTAATGCTCACACCAATGGGGGAGGGGCAGGCGGGCCTCAGGAAAAGCAACCTACTAGAGCAGGGGTGGGCCACATTGGCGTTGCAAAATTATATGGAGGGCCAGGTAGGGAAGGCCCCCGCTGCCTATCCGGCCCCCCCTCCCACTTCCCGCCCCATGACTGCCCCCTCGGAATCACTGACCCATCCAACCCTCCCCCCCCAAACCTTGTTCCCTGACTGCCCCTTCCAAAGACCCTCTCACCCCTAAACACTCCCAGGACACCACCCCGTACCCAGCTCCCCTGTCACCTGACTGCCCCGACCCCTATAGATCCCCCTGCCCCCTTACTTTGTAAGTTACACTTGTTTCCCAGACCACCGGGACTCCCATGCCCCCTTACTTTGTAAGTTACACTCGTTTCCCACAACCATGGATCCCCAGGTCCATGAGAGTCTCACGGCTTCACTGCATACATCCACCAACAACATTTTCCACGCTACCTACATGCCAGATGTCATTTAAACGACCAGGTCCTTCGGTTTCAGCGGGATGACTCCATTCTGATGCCATTGTATCTGAGAGCAGAATCCAGCCCAGAATGACAGGTTAATATTATCCTTGTCACAAAGGCCACTCTCTGGGCCTGGGTCTGCCATAGGGTCCCCCTCCAGCCTCCCTGCTTCATCATGATGTCACATGACTATATGTAAATCAGACCCTTTCTTGGATGATGCAGCTCAACGCACAGAGCAGGTTTTAATTACCTCCCACGAGAGAGTTCGCCTCTGCCATCCCATCATAGGACCGGATCCCATGTCACTTTCGCACTGTCATCCCACTCAAATGTCCTTTTTTAATGTGTGGCCCCAAGATTTTAGCCAATAAAAAGGTTTCATCCCGGGACCTCTCGCCCTGGAGATCACCGCGCCTCCCACCACCGTTCTCTTTGCCCGGGACGTGTCTCCGCTGCTGTCGCACGAGGGTGCTTTTCTGTTGAGAGAGTCTGCCTCACGAAAGGCCCCTTTACTTCCACATCAGGAATGCTGAGTGGAGCATATGTGCGCAGGCTGTGGGGGAAGGGAACCTATGGACAGTTCTTGTTGGAGGCTGCCTCTGACAGGGTAATGCTTCATCCAGAAAGCATATGGGGCATTAAAAGAGAGCCTCCCAAACAAACTGAGATTCCAGCCACAATAATCACAGAACATGTAGAGGTCTTATTTCTATCCTCACCCTAGTAAAGTGCCTCCCCTTGATCGCTCTCAAAACGCTGTTCAAAGCTTGGCAAGCGTGATGAAGCCCGTATTTCTCAGAGGGAAACCGAGGCACAGAGCCATTAAATAACTGTCGTAAGACTACACAGCAAGTGAGTGGCAGAGTCAGGAGCAGAACTTCAGCTACTAGGGTGATGAGCACGGCCTGCAACAGAATAGAGTAGACACCAAGTTTCCCAACCCTGGTCCAGTGTCTGATATGCTGGACTACACTCTCTCCTTGCATGGGGAAACGCCATCCAAACTCTCTTCCTGATATAGCTACAAGCCAGCCATATATATTTGTTTGTCTGTGGTTGTTGCATTATCATTTGCTAAATATATTACAACATGTGATTTACTTTGGTCTGCCGCTCCGAGATCTTTGTGTGATTTTCCCTCCATGCAAATAAATCTTTGGATCAAATAGCTTTGATTAAAAAAAATACCAAGGTACAGTACACAAGCAATTTGTCATCACCATGTGCAAACAAGGTGGAGAAGGAATTCACTGAGCCAAATTTTATGTACAGCTGCTGTGTAAACTTGCCTAATTCCCCAGGGTCGTAGTGTCAGTATTAACGGTAATAGCATTTCTAATATGGCATGTTTCCAATATTTGGTCCTTAATGAGGATTCTGATCACAGAACACAGTTTTATTTCTCTCGTGCTCTTGTTCTCTGCCTGAAACATAGCTGGCTTTTGTAGAGAGAGCGGAGCGTAGGACTGCCATGCAGGGTGGAGCTGCAATGCATCTGGTGCGTCTCTTGGCTTTCTGTGGTGTGACTTCCGGGGGAGCCATCAAAATGGGGGCTGCGGCTAATGTTTGACTGAAGGAAGCCCCCCAAGAACATTCCAACCCTGCCTGGGCCATCGGTTCTTTTAAGGGAAAGCAATGTGTTCGCTGTGTTCCTTTCAGATCTGATGTTCATTTGCAGCTGTATGTTTGTAGAACCCTACCTTAGTTTGTGTCTCCAGCGACATTAGGTTAACCAGGAGATTTTAATTAACTGAACGCACATTGCTATTTGTGTGTGTGTGTGTGTGTGTGTGTGTGTTTTACTCTAAAACAGGCACAGTGTTATGGTGTAAATGGGGGATTGGTGACCAAGCAGCAGGAGAAAAGGAGAGATTTGTATTCAGAATAGACCCCTCCCCCCAGTGTTTGTACATCCTTGGGCCCGATTGGGATGGGTATGTGACAATTTTTAATCTCTACCTTCTACCATAACCAGACTCTGGGAAATTGGCTCATGTGACTTTCAAGTGTGAGGGTTACAAGCCCATATTTTCATTGTTTTTGTGCATAAGGCATGTGTAACTATGTATTTAAAATGTATGTGCAAATGACCACAATTAACAATTGGTACATACATTTTCCCAGTTTGCACATTCAACTTCATGTCTCACTTGTTCTGGCCCTCTTTGTTTCTAAAATCTGCCTCAGGTGTCATGCATCTTCTTGGTGTGGTTCACACATGTTTCACTCTTTGTCCTTTCAAACTCCCAGGCACATCACATTTGAAACGTGCGCCAATGAGACAAATAAAATCCTCATGCAAAGTCCATGTGAGCCACATGTGGATTCCTAGCTTCAGAAGTCACAAGTGGCATACAGCTGTTACCTTTAGCACAGTGAAAGCCTTTCTTTTCATGGAACCACAAGCTGGTCAATGAATGAGCTCCCAGATCAAAAGAGAACCCAGGGCAGAAAGCTGCTAGAAAGATTAGCTGAAGCATTCAAAGGGTTAAAAAAGAAAAAAGCCAATTGGGTTCATTTAAAGGCTACCGTGAAATGTTGAGGGGATTATTTGAATATGTTATTTTCCCATGTGGGACTTTTGTCATTAGGTTGCTGAGCTCCTGACTCTGCCACTAACTTTCTCTATCACCTTGAGCAAGTCACTTAACCATCCATCCCTCCGCTTTCCCAAGCACAAAGTGAGGATAATACCACTACCCTATCCTTGTAATATGGAGAAAGGCCACAGAGCAAGAACCACAGCAGGTGTAAACCAGCACAACTTCATTCACTTCAATGGAACTTGGATGACTTACACCAGGTAAGGATTTAGCCCCAATCTTTCATGGGCTGTGATCTACCCTAGGAATCATACAGAGGGGGCCCCTTCCTCAACGGAGTGTGTGTAGAGTGGTGCTGGTGATAGCAGAGGTTATAATCAACCCTGAGGGTAGTAGAGATAAACATTTTCTTTCCCCCTGTCCAAACATCCAGAGTGGAAATAGATAAAGCACTTTTCAGCGAGGCAAATATTTTTGGGGCTCCCACAATCAAAATATTTGGGGGTGCCCTGTATGAATGGGGTGCCGCATTTTCACCACTATCCCAAGCACAGTCTCTTTGGCTGTTTCATGGCTCCCATTATGCAATACATAAATAGCTATTTGTTATAGGCCTCTTTTTTATGAAAACATTTTTACGTGTTTTGCTCTTCCTTAATTAAAAACACATCAGACCTCGGAGAGAGCATTGTGGAATGGCTTGTTGGGGCATCACATTTATAGCTGGCAAGCCAGTTTCTAATAAAATGGTTTTTGAGGGGAATATTGCCTTCATTCAAATCTCCAATAAAAACTACCCATCCATTAATTCCAATTAATGATCAGTACAGCATTTCCGTTAATGCTGGTAGTAATTCTTCGCTAATGGCTGATTTTCAACAAAATCAGAATCAATGTAAGTTTGGACAGGACCCTTGCAGAATTAATTTACTGCCTTGATGCCAGTTGAAGCAAAGCACTGTGGGCATTTCAAGCATGTAAATCGCGGCCCTTTGAAATGTTTCCCCATTGTTATTGCATGCAGCTTACGAGATGAGTTTCTTGTGTGCTTTCGAGAGCAAAAATAAATAGGCCTGATCCTGCAAACCTGTCACACGCGAGCAGGCCCTTACTCACCTGAGTAGTCTCATTCGGTGGGTAAGGACTCATGGCTGTAGGATCAGGCTCTGGAAGAATAACACAAAGCAATACAAAGGAAGAAAGAAGGGTGAAATCGTGGCCCCCTGAAGTCAATGGAAAAACGGCTGTTACCTTTATGAGGCCAGGATGTCACTCAATGATTATGTCTACACTGCAATTAAAACCCCCATGGCCCGCCTGTGCCAGCTGACTCAGGTTTGCATGGTTTAATTGTGATATAGGCATTCAGGTGCAGGCTGTAGCCTGCGCTCTATTCCCCGCACTATCACAGAGCCACCCTGCACAAAATACATTTACGCAGGTTCTGTGCACAGGGGACGAGGCCCGGGCCCTCACTGTCATCTCTTCACACACACACGTGCCACTATAAAACAACATTACAGGTGTTGGCTGAAACCGCAACGCACGACAGGTAAAATCCGTCCTCGTGTCCCTACGTTGCATGTATCCGGAGCTGCGGCAGTATGCAACAAAAATTCACCCCATGCTGTGAGTCCTCTTTGCACTGGAACATATCAAGGTTCAGTGGTAAGGATGGAGCTTTAGCCAGAAACAGCTGGGCACCAGACTGTTGGGATTAAAATTTGAGCACTGAGTGGATGCCCCATCAAGCCAATAACTTCTTTAGTACCCTGGCACAACCAGACAATTGGGGACATGAAATGCTACGATTCTGTAGCTTGCAGTAAAAGTTCAAAGCAACCATACCAGTAAAGGCTCTAAGCGCTCGGGGACAGGTTAGAGGATTAAGAACAAAAAGAAATCTTATTTATGTTCGATTTCACGACTCCCTAGTCAAAGCAAAATGCAAAGAATGCTGCACCACAAGAGATTTCCGTCCGAGAACATGCACAAAAGACAAGCGAGCACATTTCCTCCCCGTTCCCCCGGAAAAAAAACATTCGTTTTGTAACGATTCAGCCATGTGATTAGGGTCACTCTCCCTCTGCTTAGATCCCCTTTTGTGTTGTATGTGTGGGTAGAAAACCCAAAGGATGTTTATTTTGCAATGTGTTAAGCAAATTGGTATTAACATTCAAGGCCACATGGCTCATGGAATCGCTGGCATTAGTGCTCCATGCACGAGTGCCTAGTCAAGAAAGCTCAGTTGGGTCCCGATGTAAAATACAGCAGAGGATTCACATCAACATCTCTGCCACCGGCAAAGGACAATAAGTCAACTCGAGAGAAATCAGTTTCCAAATCACACAGCCCTGTAACCTGTCATTTTGTGAATGGCTTTATTACAACTTCCCCTTAGCTCTCAGTCTAGAGACTAAAGATCTAGCCTCCTTACTGACTTTCCCTGAAATCGGTTAAACAAATTACTGGCTTCATTAAAATAAACGGAGATATACCAATCTCCTAGAACTGGAAAGACCTTGAAGGTCATCGAGTCCAGTCCCCTGCCTACACTAGCAGGATCGAGTACTGTCCCCTGACAGATTTTTTTGCCCCAGATCCCTAAATGGCCCCCTCAAGGATTGAACTCACAACCCTGGGTTTAGCAGGCCAATGCTCAAACCACTGAGCTATCCCTCCTACCATTCACTGATGGTAACACAAAGCCGCACACTAGAAAGGAAAGGCCGACAATATTTCATTTCATATTATTACACAAACACTTGCCACTAAGGGCCACAGTTTTCTCTGTTGTATCAGGGCATCTCCAGAGTGAATCCACAAAGACCAGTGGAATTGCTTGGGTTTACATGGTGGTAACGGAGTGGTGATCAAAACTATTATAAACAGAGCACTATATGTCTCTGGCCCTTTGGTCTCTGGCACAATGGAACCCAAATCGATGCCAGCAAACCCTACATTCTATGGGAACATTAATTCTGTCCTTGTGAAATTGCCGTGCAAGTACACAGCTTATGGCTCCCTGCTGAAAATACACCGTGATGTAAATAGATCAATGGTCATCTTGGACAGGGATTATTTTCAAGGGTGGGTTTTCTCGCTCTGCTCTCCAGGTGGCCCATTGCAACATCTCTTCCTTCTCCCATGGGGATTTCAGGTCTGAGTTAATGTTGACAGTGTCAACATCAGCAGCCCCTGGTTTTCCTGGCATCTAGGGAGGGCCTCTACCACCCACCACGCCAACTCCTGGGAATGGTGTTTGAAGGCAGAGACAGATGGGAGCACCACTCTTGTAGAAGCCGTGATATTAACCAGTTAGGAGGCACTGCGGGCACTCAAAGCATCCATGCAGAAGAGCCGTCTTGCGCTGGCTTCAGGAACTTGACAGATGTCAGGTCCAAACCTCCTGTTTGCTTTGTGAGTTGGGGAAAATGCAACCCTTCTAATGGAGGAATACGAGGGAAAGTGTGAGTCAAAACAGTCTGGGTTTCCCGTTCACTTTCCCCCAAAATATGAACATCGCAAAACTGTGAATGTTGATGGTTTTCAGTCTTTTAGATTTTTAAACACCAGTTCTCAAATATTTGCTGATATTTTGAGGGATTGGGTTTAGGGATTGGAATTGAAAATCCCAGGAGAAATTGTACTTTAGGAATAATCCTGCATTGGCAGAGAGTTCAGCTCGGTGATCACTTTTCCAGCTCTAATAGCTACGATGCTATGGGCCAGAACCTTAGTTGGTTTAAAACACCAAAGTTCTCTTGTCTTCAGTGGGATTATATTGATTTACACCAGTTCAGGATTTGGCCCATATATGATTCTGCACTCATAATGAGTGTATCTGAATCTGCGTTTTGATAGTTTGTCTCCAATACACGAGAGCATCCCTATTTAGGATGGATGCTTAACATTAGGCACTGCAATAATACTTCAAGTAAAGCACCTGCTCATTCCTGAATCAGAGCCATAGCATTTTTTTAAATGATTTATATATTTGGAATAGGTTCATATTAATGATCACATACATTAAAATCTGGAAGAAATCCAATGTTTTAAAAGCTTCCTCCACTGTTGTAGCTATGTTCAAATTGACTTTATGTTCCAAATGTGCCTTATGTGGGAATATATTTTCCTTCACCAATATTTTGATCATGGGATTGTCTCTTTAAGAAGCCCCGGTAATCACTGTGATGAGTTGATTGTTAGGTTCACCTGGCGTTAGGACCAATTTAGAATATATATTGTTAAAAATAACCCAAGCATGAGAGATATTAAATCACTGTTTTGGTAGGAAATCCTGATTTTTTTAAAAATCCACATTCTTTAATTATGCCAAAAATTATTTCATCTTTTTTTATAACCAAATGACATGATTCAAAACTCTGAGCAAAGGAGAAATTTAGTTCCGGTGTGTTGCTGGAAAACTGTGCAGGAAAATAGACCTGGAAAAAACTGGACTTAAAAAAATAGGGGTCTTAAAAATTCCACACCATATATTGATTCTCCTTGGAAAATAATCAAAAACTTTTTGCTTATTGCTGTTTTATATATGAGAAAACACTTTCCCTTGTACACAGAGAGAGCTCAAGGAGATGAATGGCCACGCAAACATTATTCCAGCACCAATACCTCCAGTTTAAGGTAGCTTTTTAATTTGGTCATTTCCTTTGTTTGGGACTCAGTTATTTAAAGAGGAGCTACGTCTCCATGCCCACTACTGGCTTGAAGGCACCGTGCTGACTACAACTTGGAAGCTCTCTTTGCCATGTTCCAGCCAAGTCCAAACTGAAGCAAACTTCCATTCTCTCCCACAAAGCTATAGCCTCTTTTCCAAGCCACACACACTTTGTCCAGGCTGGAGTAAAGCAGGTGTGGTGAGGCAGCGGAAAGGAAGTGAAGCCAGAAGGCACAGCTGGGTGAATAGTGGGGAAGGTACAGAAAACTGAGGTCAGGATGCATTGGACGGGGGGGAAGCATTTACTTTTTATTGGTAAGTGTAAGCCCCCCAACTTGTGTCTAAAGTAGGATGAAGTGATTGTTCCTCTCAGATAGGTGTGGTCAGGGATGTAGCAGGCAAGTGGGTGTAGCCAAGACCATCCGTTTTCCTGGTCTACACTCTCCATACACTGCTCCACAACACCTCAAGTGCTCATGGGAAATGCTTATGTTCATCTCCGCAGTGAATAATTACTGAATCACTCACCTTTGAATGTGCATACACGGATGGGGCAGCCTGTCTGAAAATTTGGCCCTAACACTTTCAGAATCTGGGATTATATTTGCTACCCATACAGGGAATCTTGGAGCACCAAAACCATTCCAATGGATTAGACTGGGTTCATTGCTCAAGCCTCCGCAAGGACACAGAACCTCTCTTATGTCTTAGAATGTCTTCAAATTAATTAACCTTTGTAAGAGCCTAATAGCAGATCATGAAATCATCTCACCAATGGAATAGGCCTGGTATTGGATTTCTAGAGTTCCGCTCTAGAATAAACCTGGGATGGTGATATCATTCTGTACTGAGTGAGTTTTCTGTAGACCACATGGTGTGATCCTATCAGGTCTCGACTTTACATATTCTTGATACTTTACATATTCTTGATACTTAAGCATGGGATAAAGCAACATTTGGCCTAGTCCCTGTTACAGAATCAAATAATATCCCTTGTCTTGCCAGTGATCCCTGTGAAGTTAATGACAGTGGCAATTAGTTGCTTAAACAGTTCAAAATCCTGCTTGCTAGTGACTATGTTTCAGGTTTCACCCAATCAATGTGTAGTTTGCATGGAACTAGCCAATCAATAACAAATTGTTAGTTCTGCCTTCTTTCTAACAGGAAGAAGATAAAAAGTAGATCGTTTGGTTAATGGGCTAGATTGATAAATATATGGAATGAGTTGGAGATATCTGTTCATTTCCCGGGGAAGGGTATCATGATCATGAATTAAATAACCAGCCCTTATCATCACCATCACTAATTGGCAACCTTGCCAGAAGTCTCAGCAGAGAGGCCCAAGCCGGAATGGGTATGAAGACTGAATTACCAAGAGAAGGTCCCTCCAGAACAAGACTGAGGCAAACTGGTGTGGCAGTGTAATTAGATTCACCCTGCTGCTACCTGTGCTATGGGGAGATGAGGAGGTGGGAGTGTTGCCAATGACTTCAACGGGATCAGCTTTTCCTCCACAGCCATCAACATGGGCAACCTTCACAGTGTCTCTGTTCATTTACAGAGCTGGCCCCTAGCGGCACTGATTTATACCAGCTGATGACTTGGCATCTGGGTGTTTTTTAGGTTGAGAAAGTCTATGCAAAAAACTTGGCCTCTTATTAAAGTGGAATTGAATGGTTGAAATGTCAATATTTTGCGAGCATGACGCATCCTATAATCATAACCTGGGTTATAAAAATAATAAGCTTCTACTAGAAACTTTCCTATGCCTGCTCTGAGCTAGGGCATGGCAGGGCTCAGTGATCCTTTTGACCTTCCTCGCTCATGCCAGGGTTAGTAAATAATAGTTTGGGGTCTCTTTTGACTTTTTAATTTTCACTAAATGCCTGTCTTTATACATCTGCGAAATACACAAAGGACGTTAACGCAGGTGGAAAATATTGCAAAAACTTGGCCAAGGTCAGTGCCCAAGATTATTGTTGCACAGTGGGATTTTTAAGTGCCACAAATCTTTCCTCTCAATGAACCCTGACAGTCTATTATAAACGATGCTAAAAATGCACCCATATTCCCCTTCCACTCGGGCTGACCAGGAGTCAATTACATTGAATTATTTTTATGCTAGTTTTTCATTCGGTGTGAAAAGCAAACAATCTAAAAATGTTACAACGCCTATGCAAGATTGATTTCAACCAGATCCTGCTAAGGCAGGTACATTTTTATCCTCCTGAGAATAAGTACTAATGTAGTTCTAACAAATGAAGAACCGCAATTCCATATTGAGTCACTAGGGGGCATGGAGAGCATGAGCTGCAAAAAGTTTAAGGGAAGGTCTACAACAAAGGAGGGCAGTAGAAAGATCTAGAACTAATGTACTGAAATGAAGTTTTAGAGTTAAGGAAAGTTCTTTCTCTGACTCTGAGTTGGTAATCTATTTGTTCCAGTGCCACAGGTTTATTTCCAACAGAACTTGAATAGAAGATGGAAGATTTCCTTGGACTGGCTTGTCTGGGAAATCCAAATGCTGTTGGACTGGCACATTGGAGGGCCACTTTTTGACAATGTTTTATTAAAGGGATAATGAACTGTGGCCATTGATAGGTCGCATGGCTGATCATGTAGAGGACTGTGAGATGGGTTAGGTCATGTTTGAAATGCAGTAGCTGACAATTTAAGGTAAGAGGTTTTAAATTATGATGTTTTATGTATTTATTAAACACTCTAAACGCCTCGGTCCATGGTTTTCACCGATGCCAATGGGAACTGCGAGTGCCGAGCTCCTCTGAGAATCAGGCCATAAGTTGGTGAGCAGAAAAAGCATCAACTGAACAAGAAGACACAGTGGATGTGCCCAGAGAGTAGTGAAATAGCAAGGCTAGGAACAGGATGGAATACAATGACTCTCAAAGACAATGGAGCTGCACTGGGAAGAGACTGGAATCTTGCATTCCAGGATATGATGTTGGGAAGGGTGATCTTGTCATTCCAGAGCGAAGACTGCTTTCTCCTAAGTCTCAGATCAATTCTTTTCTCTCCTGCACCATGTCCACCTTCTGCTCAGCTCTTGTTAAAAAAGAGCCAGAGTGCGGTCTGTGTTACTAGCTCACTACTGATCCTGGATTTGCCAAGAGTGCTGCAGCCATCCAGTCATCCTGCCTTTGTGGGTAATGCCAGAGACGCATGCCATCTCATGGAATCAAGATGGTGTTAAAGAGCAAAATGCAATAACCAGTCCCATACATTTTTGCATCATCACTGTCCTTCAGTGAGGTCTCCTTCATTTCAGTTAGAGAGCAGCTTCAAGTAAACACTGTAAGAGATCTCAGAGCTGCTGTGTATACTAATCTTGTAAGCACCACTCATTTTTGCCCAGGCTATCAATGTAAAATGTTTCTACAGCGAAGTACATTTATTAAAGTCCTAATGGAATTAGAGTCCTCCCACCAAAAAGCCAGATGGTTGGTGTTTTTATGCTATTAGTTAATGCAATTTAGTATTAAAGTTTTGAGCTAAAAACAGGCTTGTTGTTTCCTTAATGGCATCTGCTTATTTTTTCCAGAGAGAATAATTTTTGTTTAAATGGGGCCATTCCATTTATTGCAGGAATCAATTAAAAAAATGACCCCCCCAAAAAGAGAAATTTCAGTTTTTGACAGAATCCCCTTTAATTACTGTAGGCGGGTCTGGGCTCTGCAGAGCTGAACATTTGAACAGAAGTCATCTTCACCTTTCACATGGGTAAACCTCCAGGAAGCACACAGACTCCCTCTAAAAACAAACAAAATAACCCTTCAACCTCAAAAGACTTCATAGTTGTCACCGTAAAATATCTTCTTGTGATGATTTGCTCCTACCAAGTGCTTCGGTGTATAAAATGACAAAGAGCTGAAGAAAGAAGAAAATTATGATAACCTCACAGTTTCCTCGACCCTGAACGTTTATTTCATGTATAGGATTTTCCTTAGGGAACATAAGCCCTGACTTACCTAATGAGCTCTTTGACATCTACATCACTCTACGCACAAAGGCAACTCAGAGAGAACCTGGCAGGCACTATGAAAGAGACACACAAAGGTGGCACTGGGAAAGGCAGTGATTCCTCAGTGCTGATTGTCCTCCTTTCATTCTTTTTTCTTCCTCCCTTCTTCATTTTGTGTCGTAGGATCATACTGACCATGATAGGGCCCGCTGACCAATTCACGCATAGCACTGGGAATGAATAGGTATCTTAGATTAGCAGGGATTTCCCCAAAATTGGACAAGCAGTTTTTCTTTAACAGGAGACAGCAACACAGCACAATAATCTGGGGCAGGAAGGGAAGAAGGCCGTATCTAGCGGAGCAGCATGGGGATCTAAAGCCCATTCAAGTCAATGGGAATGTCTCCATTGATTTCAGTGACCTCAATGGTCATCCAATATCACTCCCTTGGATGTAGTGTAATGACCTCTTGAAGCCCCTTCTCGCCCTCCATTTCTATGATTCTGCTTACATTGGAATCTGACTCTTATGTAAAACTGCTGCCATTTACTGGCTGTCTCGGTTAGATCCAAATTCATGACCTTCTCCCTTTCATAGCATCATATCATTGCTGACCTTTAACTCTTAGCAGAAAAGAAGATAAAATCCCCTGTCAGTTAAAGTAAGTGTCCATCTCAGATACATTGTCTTGTGCTTATTTGAAAACATATACGAATCCTTTATAACCAGTGATTCAGACATATCTCCGGGAGACACAACATGCAGTATTTAAGCAGCAGCAACGCTGCAGAGTCGGTGGCTCTGCAAACACTCATAGCAATCCGCCAGGACATGAAAGGCTTACCCTAAAAATATTAGCCCAGTGTTTATGGACCGGTGCAACTCCACAGATATCAATGGATTGATCCCAGTTTATGCAAGTTGAGGATCTGACCTTGTAACTATCTTCCGTATACAGAGTGTTCGAGGAAGGGAATCCACTGTGAAAGAAGGATTTCTAAATATCATTCTAGCAACATGTGTAAGCTTCTCAGAGGCAAGAGCTATCCACTAATTAGGAAACACACAAAAAATTCAAGATCCACCAATTAATATTTTAAAGAAATGATGCCAGATGAAGGAACACTTTTGTTCTCCTGTCCCTCTGTTAGTATCTGCATACTCACAGCTCTTGAAATAGAATTTTAGGATGCCTTATCGATGGAAAACCAGGAGCCAGATTTATAAGACTGGTCTGAGCAATGAAACAGATTAATAAGTAATCATTTTAAATAACACCCCTCTATTCTGTTTAATATAGATTCGGATACCATCCTAATCACTGTAGAGTCTATCCGATGGGCATTCAGCAATGTGACTAACATCTGTCACATGTGGTTCATTCTCTCTCTCATCCTCCACCTGCCGGGTGAGATGGGGGATCTCAAAGCACTTTATTCAACTAAGCCACGATTCCCTTGTGGGGGGAAGCATCAGAACTTCAATTATCATCATTTGCAGACTATAAACAATCTTGCACGGTTTTCTTGCATGTTTCCATATTCTGCAGCATCTTTGTTAGCAGGTGAGTCTGTGCGGTAAGACTCTTGAGAATTGTAACTTGTAGAATGACCTCCAGGAAGCACTGCCACTCTTCCAGGGTTAGAGCAGGGGCATGCTCTGTTAGTGATCAGTGTGTTAAAGGGCAGAATTAACAAAATTAACAAGAATTAGGCTGCGCTTGAACAGTCCTGAGAATCTAGCCAGTAATTAGAGTTCTTCATTTTAGGACCTAATCCAATGCCCAATGAAGTTGATGGAAAGACTCCCATTAACTTCCGTCTATGCTGGATCATGCCCTGCCTGACTAAGTGATTTTCTGATTTGGATCTGCGGTTTTCCTGTACTGCCCTGCTCCCCACTACTAATCCTAGAGCCTAATCCTGATAATTGAGCATCTCCGTGTCTCTCACATGGGACCTTTGGAAAGCCAGCAGGAAGCTGTGTGAGATCCCAGAAACTTGTAGCAAGGATTTCAGGATTTGTCTGTTGGTTAATATCCCGGTAGAAGATGGTGTGACAGAGATGAGACCTGGGAAGCGTAAAGCATTCAAATGACTATATTGAAATGTACCAGACAAGCGTGGCCTTTTGGGACAATACAATAAATACATTTCCTGAGAATCCCTGGGGAGAGAGTAATGCCGCAACTCCGGTTATGAAAAAAACCCACCAGCCTTTTAAAGCTATACTCTGAGACCAGGGCCATCAACTAGAGAATACCTGTTCCTGGAGACTGGAGATGTAAGACCTGAGCTATATAAAGAAATGCCTAATCTGCCCAGCCTTCATTGTGGTTCTTGATCTAAAGGCTGCTATGACCTTGAAATTGCATAGAAAACCCAGTTGTGGGGTTTGAAGGACGGACACCTACCAGAGCCCTATTCTGGAGTTGGGGGTGGTAGGGATGTTTTTGGCATGCATGTAGGTTTTTTGTTGTTGTTGTTGCTGTTTTTAGATGCTCTGTACCTAGATGCTCTCTGTAATGCTTTTACCTTAAGAATAAATGTGCTTGCGTAAAGGAGCTGTGTGGTACATTGTAACTTCAGGCAACACACTGGCTATAACCCTTGTAGAGAAAGCAAAGGGCAGGCATTGGCCTTTTAGGTAGACTGGCTTGCTAGAGATAGCTGTGCAGCCTTAAAAACCCCAGTCAGAAGGGAGGGAGATGTGGGTCTTCAGAAGAAGGGATGGTTGGGAGCCAGAAACTTTTAAATGGATGCCTTTATGGGACCCTGGAGGGGGAAATACAGGTGTAGTTACCCTGAAACTGTGACAGACAGCTTCTTGACCGCAGCTCCCAAACCCCAAATATGGCTCCTTTAAGGAACCGTTAGTCCAAATAGAACGTGGCCAGTCATGGTGCATCGAGACAAATCATTCTCTTCACGGCTTTGCTCTGAGGAAAAGGTATTCTGAAGAAATCATTTTTTCTTCACTTGAAGCATTTCCTGTAAACCAGAAGATATATGACTGTTTCAAAGAGTTTTAATACTTCTACCAGTAACTCTTCGGCACAGTTATGAAGAACTGTGGGTGAAGAAGTGCATGGTAATTTAGAAGATTTAATAGAAGTCGATTTTACACTTACATATATTAACATTCACATGAGCTTGGTAAGAGAAAAGCACTATTCAGTGTTCTCCCAGATACATGATACTGTTTGCCAAAGCCTTTAGTTATAATTAGTCAGATTAAACTCTATCCATAGATAGCTTCAACTCTATTCAGAAAAGCTACCTCACTTTCTATTTTTATGAACCATGCTGACAATAAGTACTCTCATGTCTAACAGGATATATTGTCTTTGCCCATTGCCACTTATAACCTGACAGTGAAAAATGAACACTTCAGCATCCAGGGAGTAATTTGTTACCTCTCTACTTCCTTCTAATTAATGAAAACATAAGGGAAGAAACAATAACTAGGTCTACTGTTCAGACAGAAAATGATTATGGCTGAGATGAAATAAAAAATATTCTTTGGCACTTGATTGACTCAGCAATGACATAATCAGCCGGGATTTTTACTGACTGTGCAATAAAACTACCTATAACTTTAAATGCAAAATACTTAAAGAGGCTTTTTTCCTCTCGGCATATGGTTAGAGTTTCCATAAAGTCGATCTTAAAGAATATAGACAAGAGGTGTTCTTTATAGATAAAGGGAGTTGTTATAGAAACTAAACATGAAAGGTTGAACCCAAAGATGTGTTCCGTGGGACAAAGTTCTCCCGAGCCAATGGCTTATCATGTTGATATGGCTAAAGCACATCAATTTCATAACCACCCTACCCAAGGACGTGATGGGGCCAGCCACACGTCTGACTGTCTCAACCCAATGGACCAAGTACCCATTTTGCAGCTGGGTGAACTAGAGGTGACCTTTCAGCATGAGATCAAGCAAGGCACAAACCCATACCTGCAAGGCTGTAGCCGATCACCTCAACCACTCAGCCACTCCACCGTGCTTCTCGGGGACAGAGTGATTTAATCACCACACACAGGAGGGTCTATTTCCAAGTTAGTACATACGGATTCTATGAACTTTAGTTGCCATCAGCCTTCACTGAAATATATAGGAAAGGAGCTTCTCAGCATCAGTCTAATATTTGCTGGGACTGGTGACACATTTTAACAGCCTAGGGCCCTAACAGAGGGAAACACCGACTGAGTAGTCCACAGCCTCAAGGAATCTCTTTTGTTGGGTGCTGCAAACGTTCTGTTCCATCATCCTTCCTGCTCAACACTCGTTGCTGCTGGGGAGATAGAGAATGATTTGGGAGGGCTGCCGTGTCATACACACGCGGATGATATTTGACTCTATGCTCCCTTCTCATTGGATCAGGCTCTCTGTTTCCCCAGCGTTTTGTTGAGAATGAAGGCTAGTTATGAGAGGTTCAGTCTGGACAAGATGGAAGGCGAATCAGAACCTTGCCGGCTAATCAGTCCTCCTCCTCAGCATCCCCACTCAGTAAATACAGCGATGTCCAGACTTAAATGTGGAATTAAATGTGGTTAAATGTTTGCAACTTTAAATTATTGCAATAAGTAAGAAATAACATACAATGTTGGGCCACCGTGCCCATCTTACAGTCCTATATAGGGTCTGCGAGAAGAGGTTTTCTGGTGGATCTAAACCATTGAAAGGATGCACTCCTATCTCTTGGGATCCAAACTGAAAGCAAACTGGATGTCATTGCAATCTATGGAAAAGAGGAGTCTAATCTGACACCCTTTACGCTTTACTCCACATGTATTCCCCTTGCTTTCAATGGGACTACTCATGGAGCAAAGTATTATAAGGGAAAATGATCAAATCTGGCCCCAAGCAAGTGATCAGGTGTGGTTGGTTCTAGTCTTTATCACTGTACTTAGTTTAAGCCATGCTGTTTGTCTTACACCACTAATAAATAAATGGGAAAGTGCCATTATTCATTTGTCACCGAGACTTTCGAGTGGGGATACATGGCTACATATGAGTGACTCATCCATAAAGGGCTGGATGCCTTTCATTCTGTTAAATAAAGGGTGGGATTCTTGGGTTAATAATTGTGATACACAGCCAGAAATAATTAGAGACATCAGGACTGGCAATCATAAATTACTTCTTTTTAAATCACACGCTGAAGGCAGAGTTGCAGAGGCAATAGAAAAGCGCAGTTCAGCAGAGAAGTTCAAATGAAAGAATCAAGGCCAAATCCATTTCTTTAATTCCTTTTCTGCAAAAAGGGCAATATAATATTCAGGGTCTCACTGGGCTGACTTTAATGGTGCGTGATTTCGTCCCTTGTTAACTCCTTTAAGTGAGAGGGAGAAGTAAGAAACCCTGCAGGAGATCTGTGCCTATATGTGGGTAGAGGGGAGGAGGGAAGGGATCATTCTTGGATGAGATTCTGATACCAAATCAGGGTGCAAGGAGTTGGGGACCCCAGGGAATGAGTAGAAGCTGATCTTATGATAGTTGTGACAGACTGACACTATCCTGAGCAAACCTTATGGAATTTGAAGATAAACTTTATTGAATTAAGTTAAATCCTACTGAATTAGGGTTAATACCTTCAGGGTCTGTTGTATTAAAATGCAGTTGTGTATGTGTTATCATGGCACGATATGCACCTCTACTAGGGAGGGGGATGCTAATGTACTGCCTTCATGATCAGCCTTGAAGGCTCCCCCACCACCAATTGATACACATATACTGGTTCAGACTGGACTCTCCAGAGACCAGGAGACAGAGAAAAGACTTCTGGCTAAACAGTCTTTGTTCTGATCCAGCTGACGGACAGAACCTCTGGTCCAAGGAGAATCCCAGTCCTTAGGTAACGTTTGGAAGGACTGGGTCTACTGAGGCCCCACAAGACTGGATCCTTGTCCTGAACTGAAGCTGTGATGAACTTGTAACCACAAGGAAACCCCTGGGGTGGAGTGTTGAAAGATGGGGAGCTTAGTAAGATGTGTGTAGGTTCTTCTATGTTTTTAAATATGTTTTCTCAGTCATGCCTTTTACCATAAGAATAAAGTAAGCTTGCTTAGAAAGAACGGTGCGATGACGTATATCGCTGGCAATCACACGGTTATCAGTCTCTGCAGAGAAAGCAAACAGATCTGTTTAGGCAGAATGTCTTTGCTGGGAATAACACAGAAGAGGCAGGGAACTGTTCAGCCTGGACATACCCTGTTAGATGCTGTATGGAGCGGCTCACGACCATGAGTGCCTACTTCAGGGCGGACTGTCAGAGAACAGGGCAGACCCCCCCTTGCTGGTGGGGTGCTCTACAATGAGATTTCATCAAGCCAGTAAAAAATGTGAACTAATCTGCTTGGTACTGAAGTCAGGCTTGCCAGTTTGCAGGATTGCTTCTGGAGTCTTTTTAAAATATCGGAGTAACATTAGCTACCTGCCAGTCACCTGGTACAGAAGCTGATTTAAGTGATCGGTTACATAACACCGGTACTAGTTCTGCATTTTCACATTTGAGTTCCTTCAGAGTTGAGTTCCTCCACCCGGTCCTGGTGACTAATTACTGTTTAATTTGTAACTTTGCTCCAAAATCTCCTCTACTGAACCCCAGTCTGGGACAATTCCTCAGATTTGTCACTGAAAAAGAATAGTTCAGGTGTGAGAATCTCCCTCATATCCTCAGCTGGGAAAACTGGCTCAAATAATTCATTTAGCTTCCCTGAAATGCTCTTGGCTTCCTTGAGTGCTCCTATAGCACCTTGGTTGTCCAATGGCCCCATTGATTGTCTGGCAGGCTTCTGCTTCTGATGTACTTAAAAGAGAATTTGCTGCTAGTTTGTGTGTCTTTCGCTGGTTGCTCTTCAAATTCTTTTTTGGCCTGTCTAATTATACTTTTACACCTGACTGGCCAGAGTTTGTGTTCCTTTCTGTTTTCCTCAGAGGTTATTCTTTGCAATGATTTCCTGTAATTACTATTGACTGTATTGAAGCTGACCATCCTTTCATTTGTATGGTACGGCATCTTTGGTACGATGCCAAGTAAAACATAAAATGAAACTTAAGAAAGGGAAGCAAAGAGGGAAAAATATTTCCTAATTCAGAGAGATTCTACTAGACAGAAAAAAGAATATTCCTCATACACCCACACCCCAGAGTCCCCGTAAAGAACATGACAGTGAGCAAAATATTTGTATTGCAGTAACAGATACACAGAATCAGAGCCCTGTTGTGCTAGGCACAGTTTACAGATTGATGGACAAGACATACAAAAGTTCAGAAAAGAAAGTATTAGCCCCATTTTACAGATGGGTAATTGAGGCACAGAGAGATTAAGTGATTTCCCCAAGGTCACACAGGGAATGCATGACAGAACCAATCTACTGAGTCCCAGTTCACTATTTTAACCATTAGACCAGTATTACCTTCAAGGGTAATGGCTGAAGCACTACAGATTTGTAATTGCCCTTTATCTCGGATATTTCTTTCATAAAATGCCATTTTGTAGTTGGCGTTCTATTTTCTGTAACACATCTGCCAGTAAGAATATAAACATTTTAAGCCTAGAATACACTCTGTTCTAATGCTACAAGCATGCAGCGTCGGCTGGAGACTCAATGGAGAAATGTAGGTAAGAGTCTGGGGTTTGCTTAACTTTAATTTTGTCTCATACGTTTAGATACTTAGTCCCTTTACTGTGACTGCAAAATATCCTCATTATACGAGAGGAACCCATCCCATGTTGAAAAGGATACATCTTTTAAAATGCCAGAGAGTAATGCATCCATCCCACACTGAAATTGGTGATCATATTAAACAGAGTGTCCATAATCTAATGGATTTAATCAGCAATGTACAAAAGGGAAATAATCATTTTGAAAAAACAGATCTGCTGCTGAGCCGGAGAAGTATCTCCTCTCCTCCATGAGGCGCTGCTTGCCAAACTGGACGGAAACACTGACTTTTGGCAGCACCATCCATGTGACCGGTGCCCGTGATGTGTGTTAGCCAAAATTGTCTGCCAACATGACTCTGTGGATTGTCCCTTAGTGCATGTTCTAACGATGAAGGGCATCACTTTCACAACGCCTTGGGCTGCCGGGGGCTTCTCTAAGGCCTGGGCTACGGGGGGGGAGGGGGTCGACCTAAGATCCGCAACTTCAGCTATGGCCGTCCACACGGCGGCGAGTCGACCGCTGCTGCTCCCCGTCAACTCCGCTTCTGCCTCTTGCGGAGGTGGAGTTCCGGAGCTGACGGGGAGCGCGCTCAGGGATCGATTTATTGCGTCTACAGCAGATCACTGCCCGCTGATCCAGCAGGCAGTGAAGACGTACCCTAAGGTGCCACAAGTACTCCTCACTCTTTCTGTGGATACAGACTAACACGGTTAGCACTCTGAAGCCTCTCACAATTCACAATCCTACAAGTGGACTGGGTACGTCCTCTAGAGAGGGAATTGTCAGATCCCCAGGGGAGTTTCTGCTCGTTCTTCCTGCACTATGGTTTCCCCAGGGGACAGCAGTGCTGAGAGTGCTTTGTCCTCTTCTGCATGTGTAACCCACACACCTTCTGGTTGTGGTGTTGTGTCCCATCTATTGGTACTGAGACCGCTAAGAGCAAGAGATAAAATGATTTGGCTCTACAGCCTGAGCCTACAGCTAGTTGGCTTTTATCTCATGCACTAAGCTCCAGAGACCCAAGGTTCAAAATCATGGGACAAAATCATTTGGGGAAAAAGGTACCTGAGAGTGTCTTGACAAAAATATATCTGCCCTGACATGATTGGTCTGGAAAGCAAGGCCAGTAACAAACACGATTGTCCAAGAACTACAGTGATTTAGCCTATCTTTTCTTTTATGGGTGTAATTTTCACCCTACCAAATTCGTGCCTTCATTTTTGTGCCCGCAAAATGAATTGCTTGGCAATTGGTAGTACGAGCGCCCCCAGCCCTGAGATCTAGGCCTGCAATCAGGCAGGCAGGTCTAATCACTCAAGGCTGTGCCCATAACTGTATTCTGACCAAAACTGTACCTGCAATCCTAAAGAGTGCAGAATTGAAGGCTCAAGCTGGAATTTCAATCAAGGGCAACCTTTCCCGTGTATATGTAATGACCCTGGTTTCTTATCAGACCCTGAGCCAGCTAATTGAGACATAGAGCCTAAGATATTCCAAGAAACAGACTTATAGAGAGTTTATTATCATTCAAAGCCATTGCATGGCTTGACAGTCAATAACAAATCTCCCATTCACTGCATTGGCAGCAGTAAGAGCACCCCCAGACTGAGTGGTCTTGACAGAGGGTTGGAAACATGGTTCTGTGCATAACTCTGATTGGTGCTGAGTGTACGCAGGCACACCAAATTCACCCATTTTTGGAAGCCCCGGGTTTCTGAAAATAGGGTTTTACAATGGACCTGTGGACAGAGCTCCCAGCTTCTGTACCAGGAACACATCAGTATGATGTGTTTACATGACCACTTGGCCATCATCCTCTGTGTTCCTTCTGTCCAGGAGTGGGAACAAAACTTCCTTATTTAATTTTGAATCTTTGCTCCAACTTTGCAATTCCCTTTGAGTGCCAGCTTCTCTGAACTATATTATCTGGAGCTGGCCTTGCAAAAAGCACCACATGTATCATAAGCCATTTTGCAGAATTTCTAAGTGGTCTGGAATTAACTGTTCTCCTGCAAGTAACTCGCTAACAGACGTGCTTAGCAATTAAGAACAACATTATGATCTGTCACATGGGCTCAGAGAAATATTCATGGTGAGCCTTGTGCGTAATAGCAGTAGGAAAGAGGCCAGGAGGGCTAAGAAAATATCAGTAAGCCAATGTCAAGGAGGTTATCAAGGGCAAAGAGATGATGGTGGTAAAGGAAGCCAACAATATGATCCATGAAATATGGGAATGAACAGCAGTGCAAGCCAACAGTGTATGCACTGCATAGCACTTACAGCAGTATGTGATTTATCATTAGATATAGGTAAAAGTGATCTTTAAAATCTATAAAGCCTTTGATACTGTTAAGAAAAAGCCAGAAGAAGGATGTTTTGGGGAGGAAAAAATTGATGTCATGAAACAAAATGCATACTTCCTAGTGTGAAGATCAACCCAAAGGAAAGCTATTTTTCCTGTCTTCAGTTTTGCACAAAGGCTGAAATTTGCTGTCAAAATCATAGCAGCAAAGGAAGTGTTTTGAGATTGCCTGGGGCGTAATGTTTGAAGAGCCTTTAATGCGATCACACAACCACAGGCAATAGGAACTCATTCCTGTTGCCAGTGCTGGTTTTTCCGCTAGGGGAGAACTACCGACTCACCACAGCTATTCACATGCAGTGGGATCTCAACTTTCTTGCTCCAGAAGAAGCCACGCACAGGGAAAACCCTACTTGTCTGTTATCATGGCATCACTTACAAAGTAACCATGTCCATCCTTCTGCCAAGGTAGGACTGTTTCCTACAATATATTTGGTAGTGCTTTGTTATCCTTAAGCTCAGCCAGACCCTCTCTAGCCTGACATTATAAACAGGGGGCCCATGGAGGGAAATCATTTTGCTTATAGAATCACAGAATCTAAGGGTACGTCTTCACTACCCACCAAGCACCGAGAGGCACAAGCTGGAGTTGATGGGGAAGCCCGCTGCCGACCGCTGCCGACCGCTGCCGCCGTGAGGACGACAGGTAAGTCGGCCGAAGATGCACTGACCTCAGCTACGGCTACGTTACTCATGTAGCTGAAATTGCATATCTTCAGTCGACCCCTCCCCCTAGTGTAGACCAGCCCTGACAATCTATGATTCTAGGCACATATCTGACTTAGGTCTGCAGTTCTCCAATGCAAGCATGCAATGGATCAGTCAATAATATTTGTATGTAAGATGAGTTTGCATAAAAGTGTATGTGCAGTGAAGCATGCACCTATTTAGAGATGTGGGCTATACGTATTGTTCTGCAGTAACTGCATTAGAAATAATGGTAATTATATTATGACTCACCTTAACGCTACCACATTATATCCTAATGACTGTTCAGCTAATTCATTTTTATTGGATACATTCTGAAATGGAACCTGTGTGTATGCTGTTAATGTATTTGAAATTAAAAGAGTACACAGGATTATTAGATGATTTGTATCATGCTGCTGCATTTGGTTCTCCTGGCCATAGGACAAAGACTGGTACGTTGAAATGGACTCAGTCAAACAATAAAAGGTGGCAGTCCTGCCATGTAATCAATCGATTAACTTGTCCCTACCCAGAGAAAGAATGAAATTCTTCCACTGTGAAATTTTCCCAGAAGAGCTACAGTGGGTGTAATCAAGGTACTAGTGGGATAAGATGTTCCGATTTTAAAGGGGCAGTTCCAATTTTGGGGTCTTTTTCTCACATAGGCACCTATTGCCCTCCGCCACCTGTCCCGATTTTTGAAACTTGCTGTCTGGTCAGCCTACAAAGTACCCGAATTAAAAGGACAAAATGATCCAAAAAGACTCAAAATCATTGCTACACTGTAGTGGACTGTGACCATGGTAGTGGCATGCCGCAGTAGTAATTCAGGCAGAGGGATCTCTGATCGAGCTACTCTCCTAAAAACCAGGCAGTTTCATTGACTTCAACAGGGCTGCAGGATGTGACCCCTTTGGGTTTGTAAGCCAAAGCATTAGGAGACGGTTGGCTGAGTGGAATAGGGGAGACGGAAAATGTGCATTTTGCCTCCAGTAGTAGGAGCTTTGTCTTGGATGTGCTGAAGCCAGTTACATTGATTCTAAATAAGGATAAGCTGAAATGGCAAGAAAGAAAATAATTAGAAAGATGGGCTGAACAGAAGGCATAGCGCGCACACACACACACACACAAAAACACACACACACAAAAACAGAAGAAAATGAAGGGTGGTTTGTTTGTACCCAGAAGACCCTGGGAATTGAATACAATCTTCTAAAATATCCCTCACTTCCTTTGAACAGCTGCTTTCGCTGAGCGGAATAAATCATTCTTCTTGTTACCTTGTACTGTACGCGCAGAAAAGATGTGTTAGAGTAAACCACGCTCCGAGTCCCTGCTAGGGCGTAGTCTTCTCCATCATACTCTGCGTCTCATTTTTCAGTTGAGAAGCAGCCCCTCCTCAGCAGAAAGAAAGAAAGTTAGTTATCAGGTGTGACCCCAAATGTTCCCTTCTTGAGGTTTACAGTATAGAAGCCTGATAAGAAGTCTGCCAGTACATTAGAGTTCAAAGGAGCAGTGCAGAAGGACCCAAGGGGAGCTCTCTATGCCTTCTATCTCTACCGATCTTCCTGACACAGTGGTGTAATTGACCACAAGGATAGCAAGTGCTTTCTTATTGTTCTTAGAAACATTGTCATGGCCTGGTATTCTATATCAGGCTGCATTCAGAAGGTGGAAAGGGCATCGCTGCATTTCTGATATGAATTTATTCTAGGTAGTTGGTCTTTGCAGTGTAACAGTGCAGTGCTCCATTAACTACAAAAGACATTTCTGTACCATTTGCTAAGACCTGAGCATCCTTTCGCTGTTAAACAGCGACAATGTTAAAGTGAATAAAAAGAGCCCTTTGTGAGTGAAGACACAGGAAGCCAATTAAGAGTTCTTGTTTAAATCCAAATGCATAAGGCAGAGATTTAGTTTGCACAATGTGTTTGAATCCTGAACTTTTTAATTTGCACATGATTTAAGAAAATCTAGCTAGTTGTATTGGGGCATTGGCTGGTTTTTAAAAACTACTCTTTGCTGGTTTCTTTATTCCAACACCAAAGTAATTTATGTCCTCGTTTGATTTCGTTCTTCCACAAACAAAAGCCACAATATATAACATGATCGCTATTGCTGGAGTGTTTGTTGTTGGAAGAGCATTGGGAAATAGATAAATGTCTCAACACAAAAGAGGATCCAGGTTTAAGAAAGATCACACAGATTGGAAAATACTTTTTCAGTTATATTTATGAGTGGTCCTTTGTTCGCTGTTTTTTGGTATGATGGTGTAATAATATTTTAAATGTATAGTAAGAGGTAAGTGATTGGCGCCTTATAAAATACCTAAATAGATAGGCTACTGTATAAATCTTTTGTTATGCTGAATTTTTGCCCATAGTTAAAACTGTTTGTACAATGCAGAATATCCCCCCCCTCACAAAAAAACACAACAAAACAACAAACCACACAAACAACTAATAAACCCTGAAAAACATTTCTGTTCAGATTTTAGTTGATTAGTATCTTAGGAGAAATATCTTGTAAAGAAAAGAGAATTATATTATATATTCAGGAACAACATGCTATTTTGCATGTCTAGAGATACTGAAAAATCTCTTCCAGTCAGCTAGTGAGAGTCTTATGTCACAGTTATGATGTCATCAGAAGTCTGAATTTCCTGACTTTTGAAATGTAAAGAAAAAACCCCAGAATCCTCTTTCAGCATATTAACTAAAATGATTGCAATGCGTGAATGAATCAAAGTCAGCTGTTCAATAATAGTTATCTCCAACGTCACAATTCAATCAGCCAACAGCAAGCTGCTGTTGATCGTCTTGGGAATCCATAAACCATATTTTAAAAAGATGCAGAGAGGCAGTGTGATCTAATGGCCTAAGCATTGGTTTGAAACCCCTGAGTTCTAATCCCAGCTCTGATGCTGGTTCACTGTGACGTCTTGGACAAGGCAATCATAGCTATCCTGCCTCTGATTCTTCAACAGTAAAATGAGTATTATTATCACTGCCCTGTGTTTTTGTGAAGAGGGGTTAGTGTTTCTACAGCACTGGGAAGAGCTAAGTATCATTAATATAACTCCTAATAATTGTGACTAGCATTAATAAACGTTTAACTGTCATTTTGTTCTCTCTGAAAAACACCAAGCTCAGGCTAACCCAAAAGGGGGAGGGGTTAACAGCTTTGGCTCACCAGTTCCATGTAAATCAAACCTCAAAGATTTTCACACAGACCTGATAGATGCACACACATGTGATGGTGCATCCTGGAAGTGAAGAGAAACTTCCAAGGTGTGTTTTACAGGCACAGATGCATTTCAATATGGTCGTGGACTCCTTGGTTTTCACCTGGTGGGATGCTCTGAGAGTCAGCAGGCAGCTGTCCTTACTCCATTTCCAGGTGGTAATCCTATTGGCAGAGATCCTTGCAAATTGTCTGGAGTTTTACAGTGTGCCCAGTGCACACAGAGACGGGACTCTCTGGATGCAGAGACAGACGGGACTCTCTGGATGCAGTGACAAAGCAATCTTTTGATTGTGCAATAAGCACTATTCATATGCAGTTGTGCACCTAATTTGCACCTGCAGTTATTTTGACCGTGCATGCAAACTGAAGAGCTCAATGTGCAAATGCCCTGATTTGTGCATGTAAGCACAAATTAGGTGTTCTTTTTGCATACAAGCTCCAAGCACAAATTAGGTGTTCTTTTTGCATACAACTGTGCACCTAAACCTGGCCCATATTATTTAAGACGACCTCTTTATGTGACTCTAAAGCCAAATCGTTGCCTTTCTTTTTAATTAAAAAAGAACAAAACCAATAAAAGTTTTTCTCTTTCATAAAATAAAGAACACCACCTTTTGCCAGCTTTGGCTAGAGCTAAAAATTTGGGTCACAGATTTCAGAATTGGAAATGTTTGCTTCCATTGGGTCAATTATCTGCATTTTTAGATGATGATTATTAAGAATATTTATATTACAGTAGCTTAGTATTTTAGAAGGCGATAAATGCTTTTTTATATAATCAGCATTTTAAAAAGTCTATAAACATGCACTGGGTTTGCCTAATGTACTATAAAAGCTTCCAAAGGAGTTGTTACTACCTGACTAGTCACTTCACACATGCCTTGAGGAGGGATCTTTTAAAAAAAATCTTGTCTTTTTTCCAATCTGCCGTTAATAAAAGGAAGCAAACCACTAACAGCTTTGGAGCTGCAAGGAGAAGTAAACAGGTTTGTAAACTTGGATTCCAAAGGAAATGTTTGTAGCTTTTTACTAGGCTCTTTTGGATTCTCCACACAAAATAACAATATCAGAGAGACAAAATCAGTGTAGGTTCATACATCCAAAACCGCCAAACTCTGCTTCTTTTAAAGTAACATCTTGCATTTTGTTTAGAATGTTGCAATGTCTCACATAAAGTCCTGAATTTGTTCCCTTTTACATTCTGCTGTATATCTCACTGAAGCTTCTTACACACACACTGAAAGTGTTTGGTTCTTTTGTAACTTACCTCAGCGATGGTATATTGCACATTCAGGTCTCTGACTCTGGTCCACTCTGTGCACACAACTCTCACCATTATCTATGCATGGAAGAGGTGTATGACCAGGACCTCATGAAAAGAGATGGTCTCATGCTACCAATTTTGGTTCTGGATCCAGATGTCAAACACTGTGACATTCAGGGGGGCTGGATCTGTGATTTTGGTTCTGTTCATTACACAAGAAGAGCGAGCCATGTGCAATTTAGGATCCTGATCAAGGTTTGGATGGTGTGTACTCCAAAAGTACCTGCGTCTTTTGCTCTGGAGATTTGATTGGAGCCCACCTGGCATGAGGGTGTGTTCTCAGCCTGAGATGTCTGTTCATGGTATGCCCACAGCTGATTCAAACCAACTGATGGTATTACTGGGCCTGAGGTATCAAACAACCATTAAACTGGAAGAAAACCCCACAGCTCAGCTCTGATCTGTTAGTGGAGACTACATGGGAATAGTAGTAGATGGGCCTGCAAGATTAGGATGGAGGTCTGATTAAAGTTTTTCTCAGGGGATTTTGTCTATTTTATGCTTCTGCACTGTGCTGAAAACAGCATGAGAACAACCTTTCTTGTCACGTGTAACATCTATCCTAATTGTACAGAAATGAATGATATCAGGTGGCAAAAATGATCTGAGAGTTTACAAAACCTTATATCAGTTTGATTTGGAGTTTTGGACAAAAGTCTCACCTCTTCAGAGGGATGGCTTTTTATTCATATAAGCCCATGTAGGATTTGTAGGATTTTTTATATGTAGGATTTTATATGTAGGATTTTTTTGCAGAGTCAGTAGTAAATATTATGTACAGTTGTCTCTATTCTTTATTGAACCTAAACAGAATAGGAACACAAGTAAGGTGCTTTGCACATTCTATTTTTTTTCTTGTTATATCTTTTGCTTTTGGTCGTGTTTTTTTTAAAGACTTTCTAGTTACTAAGTCTCCTCTGAAAAGTGATATTAAGAAACATACAAATATCACTTTTCACAGCAGACGTATTCAGCTCCGGGAAGCCTGGGGATACATTAAGCCCAGGATGGCGAGGTGGATATGGAGGCAGCAGGGGACAGGAGCACTGGGGGAGGCAGCGAGAGCCTGAGGTGAGGAGGTGAGGGGGGAAGATGACCTTGGGGCCAGAGCCCGCCATCATATGGCTGGGATACGGAGCCTGAAGCCCCATGGCTGGAGCCTGCCATCCGCCATCCCAGGACTGGAGCCTGACTCCAGAGCCTTGGGAAGGTGGGGAACTCGCTGGCTATCTGTTCTTCTAGCTTTTGTGTCTCCAGAGGTGGGCAGGGCCCAACCACTGCCGGCAGCCCTGGGGGAGGGCGCGGCCGCTTTGCCTCTCCCCATCACTGCCCAGGAGGCTGTGGCCACAAGAAAAGTCGCTTGTGGCTTCATGCGGCCACGGTGGCCACATTCGAGAAATGTTGTTTTAAACCCAACTGGTCAGTGATATGCTGCCAGTCTGTGGATGCTACTATGTGATAATAGAAGGGGAAGGAGAAAGACACAATAGATTTAGCTCCCTCCCTCCCCTATGTCCGAACAAACACAAGTGTCTTGGCCTAGTGGCTCTCTGCTGGGCACTGTCCACATCCTCTCTCCTTGGCAACCTCTGGAGGGGCACCAGGAGATTTCTGCAGCTCACAGAGTTGTGCTGGTTCCTCCTTTGCAAGGTCGACACTGGTTGTGCCCCTCAGAGCAGATGCCATACAATTCCTAGGATGCTTTTGAATCTTGTGTGCAGCTGGGGGCATCGAAAAGCTTATCTCCATGTTAAAATCTACCCACCGACTATCAGTTTGTGCGTGTTTGTGTATGTGTTAAGAGGAGGAGGGAGGATTTGGGAATCCCTCTTCTCTCAGGACTGCGAGCAATTCTCAAGGAAATGAGCTCTCTGTTGAGACTGGGGGAATCTTTAATATACAGAGAGAGAATTTAGACTTCTGGGGTCAGATCCTCACATCCTGCTGAGCTCTCTTTGATCAAGACTTGAGAGGAAAGATGAGAGAAAGGTGCCTCTGAGCTGCTTTTCTACTCTCCCAATCCTGTGGCTGGCTTGGGACAGGTCTGGCCCCTGGTATAATTTAGAGCAGCCTCAGGGATGTTCTACATTACACAATAGTAGTGACTTCTGCCATCTCAGGATCATCAGGGTCATGCTCCTTTCCTGTTGCCCCATATCTCTATCTTGGGGAGCCTGGAAGCAGGTGGTGATGAGCTGGCTATACCAGCTTTATACCGCATAGGGATATTTTAATGCCAGGGCAATTCCTAGCTGCCCCATTAGGCTGGCAGCCAGAGGGTGGCCTGAAGAGAGAGCGACAGGGTTCAGATGTGGTTTGTCAGCCACACATATGTTGTCTTGGCCTCTCTCCTATTATCTCACCTTTATGGGCAATGGGACTGCATTAATGTGACTTAGAGAAGAATAGACCCTGTATAGCTCATCACTCCCATTTTAACTAATAATTCATCTCTGAATGAAATGTGCTGGGTTCCTCAGGAAGAAATTCTTTTGAGCCTGACCCTGAGAGTTACCAAGCGCTGAAGTCAATAGGAATGGAGACACGCTCGGAGAAGATGCTTGTTACCTCATATCAGGTCATGTGAGTGCAGGGTAGGTTAAAAGCTGACAGCTACACACAAGTATGATGGTCTCTGAATCGTATTTTCTCATAGCTTCTCATCAATAACATCAATTGGAGATATCCACTAAGGTCAATAATATAAAACATTATACAATTGTTGCATAACTCTCTGGGTTTCTGCTGCTTCTATTAAATGGGTTATTAAACACTCTTTAAAGTTGTTAGATCATTACGGGGTACTATTAATTGTGCAGGTTTGTATTTACCTGTAGGTTAGAAATCTCCACTGATGCCATTGTGATAATGAATAAAAGGTGGAGTAAGTCACCTGATCCTCATTCCCTTTTTCCCTTGGCAGGATATGGGGCATGACATTGCAAGGGGCTAAGTACTTCCTGCCTAGTGCCAACTGCCTCATTGGCATCAGCATCTTGCAGGATCGGGCCCATCATACGGCATGTACAGGTACATTTCTGTTTTTTCATGGATGGTTTTCAGAATCATGGGTTCGACTCCTGCGAGATGCTATCAAATTCAATTCCAAAGACAACACAGAGGAGAGTGATCCCAGAGGAGCCTTTATGATCCATTCCAGGTGTGAAGAAGTGGCATGTTCTTTACAGCCAAGTCTGAATTATACAGAGCTGCTAAGTGAAATGTAATTGTGCACGGGGGTGGGAGAGGGAGGAGGAAGAGGATCATTAGATGTACGAGAAGCCCAGATTTGGGGTTTTGCTTGCAAACAAACACGGCAGCTTCATTAGGAACAGGCAGAGTCACATTTATCATTATTTATTTTTCCTCCCCAAGGTGACCTGGTAGTGTCCTCACATTGATCTTTTTTTAAGCTGGATCTTGTAAGGGGCTGTGAAATCTAAGATCACCCACTTGCTTCCCTGACTTCAGGAGTGTAAGTAAATGCGATGGGCTCCCATTTTGTGTAACCCCCTCACCTTAAATTAACGAGGAGGATGGCTTTCCACTGGGGCCCAAAAACTAGCATGAACCCCCCCGAGAGATTCCAGCTTGCTCAGTTATCACATGCATTAATTAACAGGGCACCCTTCAGAGGGTGACTTTCCCTGGCTTAAAGTTGGGCTTACTCATATTCCCCAACACCAGGAACGGATAGCGCATGCTCCCCGGGGCCAACTTGGAACGGTTCAGCGTGGAGAGAGACTCGGCCAGCCGGCGAAGTGCCCGGGATCTCACGGTCAGAGAGTCTGTCTTAACGTGCTGCTTTTGAATCACGGCTCTTCTCTCTTTAAGGTAAGAATCAATAGCCTTTCAGTGTCCTTCCCCCCACCTCCTCTTCCGGATACGTTTCCACTAGGGAGGAAAAAAGGAAGCAAAGAAAGATAGGTAACCGCTTCCCCCCCCCCCCATACACACAGAACCCCCAACCAAAAACCCTGCAGGGAGACAAAGGTCTTCCGGAATGGACACGGTCTCTGTCTCTGTCTCTCAACAACAGCGCTTACCATACATAGTCCGGGCCTGGTGAAACCTTGGGACAGGCAGAGGGGTGGTAAGATGAGATGGTTCTCTATTTGGCCTAGCTAAAAATAGCCGAGGGTAAAAAAAAAAAAAAAGGCAGAGTCAGGACCCTGCAGGACTAGTAGTCAATGGGCTGAGAGAAGTGATTGAACTCCAAATACTCCCTGCTCGGCCGTCTCCAGCTGAGCGGCTATTTTTTGCCACGGTTGACTAAATATGGTCAGGGAGGCAATGGCATGAAAAGGGGCCACTTGCCCGGGAGCACATGTTTCAGATGCTTAGCTGGGTATATAAGCACTGGAAAGGTGGACTCGTTTTCTGATCAGAGGTTGCCCCCCTGTCCCCCCAGACTCTGTGCAGCAGCCCCCCCCCCTTTTTTTTTTTTTTTGCATGCATGCTCTTGGTTGCATCCTGACCTCTACCTCAGGCTGACCCTTTGGAAGGGTATGGGGGGGGCAGAGAAGAGAGGAAGGGCGGGAGAGGGGAGGCTTCTGCAGACACAGCCATTATGCATCAAGGTGTGCGGCAATCCGAGCATGGAAGGTTGCCTCTCCTTAACTCCTGATTCAACCTTCGCTTCTGCCTGTGCTCTTCAGTGCTCTCTCTCTCTCTCCAGCTCTGTCTCTTAGCCTTGGCTGTAAGCTTTAAAGCTCTCCCTCCTTCCCTTCCCTCCCCCCAACCACTAAGCCTGCGATGCAGCAGGAGGGATTGAGTTGTAGTAGTGCTTGTTGAAGGGGATGTGTGTGTGTGTGTGGGGGGGTTGCCTCACAAATTTTTTTTCTCCAAGTGAGGGCTAATACTATTACTAGGCCTGCTCTCTTTTTCCCTTCCTGCATTAGAGATTGGCTATAAGGAGAAGGCTGACGGCTGCAGCATGAAGCGCATTATTACCTTGTGATTCCATGACCCTCCTCTATGCATCCCTAACTCTCGAAAGCTGATTCAGCTTTCAGCTAGTGCTCTGGTGACTCTCCTGCTGCAACAGAATCTTCTAACTGGTATGTCTCCCCCAACCCCCCTCCTATCTGTCTTTCTTTTAACTGCACCGGCTCAGCTTGTTTTTAAACACTTTCCTGGCTAATGCAGGACTGGTGCCCAGCAAACTTGCCCGGGGACTTAAATGTGTGCCTCTGCTCTGTTGACTGTGTGTTTTTGTACAGAATGTGTGTTTTAATTGTGGGTGGGTTAGGAGTCCTTCTTTTCTTGTTCTGCTGTGGCATACTCCGCATTTTTAAAAAAAACAAACTGCAGAGCAAGCACTGGACTAGAATAATCTAAACTGAAATGTCAGAACTTTGACATGCAATCATTTTGCAAGGTTAAACCAGCCTTTAAATGCCTAATACTGATCTGGGCTGGCTAATGACACCTGGGGAGAATTTTGGTCTTTTTAATACCTGGTAGCGGCGAGCTGAAATAATACCAACAAGAGCAAAGCTGAAATGTGGTTAAACTTACCCTAAGTTGCAATGATCTCAACACTGCGGTGATTAACCATTGAAATGCTGAGAAGCAAGTATTAATTACAGACATGTGGTTTATGGACAATCAGAAAAGGAACGTCAGAGGAAGAGAAGTTATATTTTCACTGCAAGAAATTGAAAATGCAGGTTACACTGCATATGCCAATTGACTATTCTTGCTTCTGAAGCAAAGAGCTGATTGTGGTCATTACATTTTTTATTATAGTGGCGTGTATGTGCATATACATATAATGATATCTATATATATATGTACGCAGAGATATATTGCATAGTGTGTATATATACACTATATATACACGTTATATAAATATATGGAATATGGAATATATATTATGTGAATACAATATATATTATATGTGTGTATATATAGTATGCCTATGTGTGTGCATATTAGAGATTGTACATTCTTCAATCATGTAGAGTCAGAAATCCTTGATTTGAGCTGTCAGTTTCATTGCTGGGTTTCTCCTGAACTGATGATATTGTCTATGCCTCGGAAATTTTTTGTAAAGTGACTCAATGAAATCTAAACTGTACGGGATTGCAGGCGGACTCGGCCGGAGCTGACCCAAACTTCCACCTCATTTCAACATCCTTTCACACTTCTCCCCACTGCCCCCATGAAAAAAGACCTTCCCCTGCATCTCCCATTCTTTGCAGCTCCAAAAAGTCCTGTGCTGTCCAACTGCAGATAGAATTCTGTAAAATGACTAGGCAAGTGCATAGAGTCTGAGGAGGAGGAAAGCCCTGGGAGCGTGAACACATGTCATTCCTCCCCCCCACCCCCTTTGTACTCTCTCCTCCCACATTTAACTTCACTTCCATTAGCTCAGGCTGTCTTCCTTGCTTTCATCAGCTCCTCATCTCTGTACTCCTCCTTTGTCAAATGACACCAGCAATTTAGGATTTCCCTTTCCCAAGATCTGTATGCCCCCAATCAGCATGCAACATTTTCCACTCTGAATGAATCGACAGTTAAACCAGCTCAGATGAGGGAGGGAATGTTGGGTAACTGGAACTCAACACAACCTGACGGAATGTAAGATGGGGTGTGGATATTTTTTTACGATGCTAAAAAATTTTAAAAAGGGCATTTTCGGAAAACACAAATTTCCATGAAGACCCCAAAAGTGAATGAACAAAAACTAAATACACTTCCACCCAGATGTTACTAGTATAAAAGCAATTGCCATGTGCTAGTCTCAGCAAGACTGGATAAACTTGCCTTGACTTTTATAAGTCATTAGATGGGGCGCTTTTCCTAATCTTTAGTTTTAAACCCTTTAGTTTTAAAGACCTCATGCAATAGTCTCCTTATTATCCTTTAGTTGGTGTCCAATTCATCTGCAAAAGTGTGGGACTGTACAGGAGAGCATACATCAAAATGTATTAAGGGAAAACTAATGGTGTGTGGATTACAAATGTTTTAAAGGTTGAAGAAATAATCATCCTTCTTCCACTTATATTTACTTTTGTTGGGACAAGGGAAAACAAAATTCAACTGAATGTCTTGGTCATGCAAAACTCTCCCTAAGTGTCTGATTTTTCCTGAAATCAGAGCCATCAGACGTTCATTCACACTTGGTGTGTCTTTTTAAACCCTCAGTTCTCTCTCCTGCCTTAATTTCCCTGCAGTTGTGCATTCTGATAGAATCGCAGGGCTACCTCTCTTCTCTTTAATTCCAAAAGGTTGAAATTTGCCATTAAATTAGACAAATAACAATAAGTGATAAAGTCAAACAAACAAAAGGGAGCCAAAAAAGGTGTTGAGCAATATCAGGGCTAAAGCGGTATAACACGGCAGAAGTAAAGTAACTTCCAGGGCTTCACAGTAACTAACCTTCCGAAACACTGGCATAGTGGGACCGCTCTGTTTCTTTCTGGGGGTGAGAGAAGTTGACTGGGAACTGGGAAATATTTACTTCCCAGTTTGCAGTTATATTCGAAAATGCAGTGGGAAAACATCGATACAATTAAGTGTTCCAAAGTGCTTAGTTTGCCACTTGCTAAGTTTACTTAAACCCTCTTTAAAGGGTTCATTAGAAGACTGTGAGAAACGGTAAAATTCATTAACACTAAGGCAGCCATTCTGCATTTGCCTGTAAATTGGTATTGATCTGCCGGCTCAGGCTAGGGGTAGCCGTCAGATGAAGCAGGTGAGTGGACAAGCTAAGCATACCATTACAGCAATGCTGAATGAGCATTAAGCGCCCCGTGTGACCTCCTGGTTTGCTTGATGCCTAAAGCCTGCCCATAATAGTCTCGTATTCAGTACAATCATCATTTTCAGCACTGCCACTCGGTCCACATTGTTCGGGGAGCTTTAAAGCTCAGAGTGGCTGTGAGGCAATGAGGGAGAAGAGAGAGAGAGAAAGGAAAAAAAAAGAGACGGACTGACTAATGCAAACAGGAGAAAGAGCCATACACCCACACCCACCCCACACGCATGCAGAGGAGGGCTCGAGGAGTAACTTGCAGACTTCCACTCTGGCCTGTGCTTTCTGCGCCTCTAGCTTTGGCTGCCCTGTTCTGTTTTTTATTTTGCATATCTGCAGGTATGTTACAGGCATCCTCAGCTGTCATGGAGTTCAACTGGATGACATTTAATATTTTTTTTTTAAAAAAAACAACAACCCCCAAAACCCCAAAGGCATTTTGTTTCTTTCCGGGGTTTCAGATCTGCAAGGTTGTGTTTCACTTACAATGACCTGCAAAGGAAAAATCTCTGGAGTTTCTAGGTAAGATCCTTTCTTCTTCTTATGCTTTAACCCCAACTAATTGATAAAAGCAATTCTTTGTCTGCAACTGATGACTTTTCTAACCCTGGCGAACAGAACCGGCAAGCGTGGCGTTGATTTGTAAGTTATCTACCAGACATTTGATTTTTTGGGGGTGGTATATACCCCAGATTGGCTGTGGTTGTTTCTCAATCCTGGGATGGAAACAATTCAGGTGTCTTATTTATTTTTTTCCTTGTGGCTTTGGAGAAAAAAGAAAAGAAATCCCTCCAGGAAGATTATATAGATAAATATATTTGTCTGATTTTTTTTCATAGTTGAAAGTTTCGGATTTCAAATGAAATATCTACTTTTCAGGTGAATTGGATGGGATTTCTGTTTTCTTTTGCTTCCCCTTTCCCCTCTCCATCGCATTTATGTGCAAATGAAGCATTGTCAGGGGTAAATTGCCAGATTGCTCAGACTTTTTGTCCAATGTCATGTCCATTTCTGTTCTTGGTGACAAAAATCAGAAACCCGCAGAGGAGCAGCTGTGGATTATTGGAGATTAGTCGGAGGTGGGGAAAGTGTGCCTGGGTGTTGCTGGAGGAAAGAGAAACTCTGCTATTTTAAATTGAGCTTTACCTGAACACTCTTGGAATGTGAATTCTGAATCGGCGCTGTTTTCTCCTGTGAACATATAAATGCACATATTGAAACTACCTGCTTGAGAGACATACTTCTTTATATGCCCATATGAACCTGGCAAGCTATGGAATGTAAAGAAGTATGTATTTCAGGTGGGGATCATTCTCAGTGGAGCAATGTGTGACCCCATGTGAAAAAAGGGAGAAGGACAGACAGAAATTTGTTGAAATGCCTGACATGGCAGACTGACCGGGGAGTCAATTGATGATCTTGTTCCAGGGCGTGTATTGTTCTGTCACTTTGCCTGTGTCAGCAGGTGGAAATGCTCATCAGGACATTAAATATTCAATATGCTGACTGCGGCATGGGCTTTGAAAGGCAACGCCAGAAGAAAGCTTGCTGTCCACTTGTGTTTTTTAACAAGGGGAGAGGCCATTTGCTCTTTTTTATTTGTTTGTTCTTCCCCCCCCCTCAAAAAAAGTAGGCTAGGTGCCAGCAACGCAGATTGAGCTTTAAATCGAGACAAGAGAGAAAGGGATTGGATAGGAGAATAGAGGGGACAGAGAAAGAGAGAGAGAGAGAGAGAGAGAGAGAGAGAGAGAGAGAGAGAGAATACAATGATTCTGCCTTAGCTGTGCAGTATTTTAGCTCTAAATGAATGTACAAACATAGGCTTTTTGAACCTTTCCCATGTGAAAAGTTCTTGTGTTTAAAAGCAGCAAGAAAAGATATCCTAATCGTCTTTATGATTAATTCTATTAACAGCCATCAAAACAATTTAAACATAGATAAAGCATAAGCAACCCTAAATACGTGCATATATTTTCCCCAAAAGAATAATACAATTAGCAGGCTTGAATTCGGGAAGTCTTATGAGGCTTTTAAACATTTTTTTACACTGTACAACAAAATGCATTTGGTTATCTGCTTTTCTGCATTCTAAAATAATGGTTTAAGAAGTGAATCAGGATGAAAGTATTGCTATATATTGGACGTATGTAGAAGTAATCCCTTATCTGTTTAGCGACTTCATTCTAAAAGTATCTTCGTACTTCCAAAACCAACCCACCTCCCCACAAAAATGCCTAACAGATTTTTTTTCCTTTTAAACTTTATCAGAAGTATTTTTCCTTCTCCAAAGTTAACCAAATCTCAACTAGCAGTGCTCCCGGAAGTTAACCTGAAACATTTTGCTTTAATAGAATGATTTGTCTCCTGGTTAACACCACCTTCGATTTGTGTTACCGCAAACATCTCTTTTGCTAGAGTCCTGGCAACTTGCTATCCATTGCTGGGACTGGTCAAGCAACCAACAGACATTTGGTTTTGGAAACTAGTAGATCATTGCATGTTCTAAAGGCCCAGAAAAGTAAGCAAGATACTGAATTTGGATTTTGCAAAAGTCCTTATTCTCCTCTATTCAAGGCAAGCACCATTGTCACTTGTTACATGTATGCCAAAGGGGATTTAACTATAAGCAGGAGCTCATGAATAACAGGTTAGAAAAGACGGGCTGAATACCACTGAGGTTTTATACTGTATTTTATTCTGTAGATATTAACATTTTTAAAAAAAATTAAATGCTATAGAAAGGTAGAAAGGGATTAGCTGTTGCTAAGTGAAAACCTTTTTATTTACCAAAGTTGCATTTAAAAAAACCACGTTTACGCTGAATGAAAGTGAAACTGAGCTAACTTTAGTACCACCGTGTAGGGCTGAGATCCACCTAAGGGGCCAGAAAGAGCACTTGTTATAGTTCAAAGGGGCGCGGTCCTTCTGGCCTTGGTATTTTTTTAAATCATGTGATCTTTGTTCTTTAGGAGAATCCCACTCATGACAGGCCCTTGGGAGCCTGTAAAAGGTGCGAGGCCCCAAAATAAACTGTTACGGTTTTTCTGTCAGAAGGGATGACCTTTTGGCATGAATGACAGATCCCCTGTGTAGGGAAGGGGAGTGAGGTGACTCATGTTCTTCACCTGCCAATATGTATTTCGCTAGGGCCCCCCAAGCGTGGTTTAAATTTTTTCCCCCCTCATTGCAGTTGATGGGGGGAGGAGCCCATCATTCCCCAAACACCAAATCATTAGGGAAGCAGTGTCCTGACAAAGTTTGCTTAGTCTGCAATTCCACCAACAAAGGCAGCGGCCAGTGGTGGAATTACACGGGGAAGACATCCGAACCTGCTAAGCCATCTAACAAAGATAGCAGCTCCTTCCCCAGACGAAGGCCATGTTTGACATTAAAGTATAATGTCAAACGGTTGTGTTTAAATAAAGAGACAAGGTGGATGAGGTAATGTCTTTTATTGGACCAACAGAAGTTGGTCCCTCAAAAGATATTACCTCATCCACCTTGTCTCTCTAACATCTTGGGGCTGACGCAGCAACGACGACACCGCATGTTTCAATAAAAGCACTAGTGTTTTGAAAATAGATTTAACCGAGCAGTAAAACTACAGATCATAGGCTTGGTTGCAGCTTCCCCTTATTGTAAATCACCTACATTAGCCTGAGCCACAGAATTAAAATGGAGAGAGCTCGGTGTCGTAGATAGGAAACAAATTTTCCCTTTTTGTTGCTAACACTTTCCTCTCCGCTTAGGTTTCACTGAAACTTTTCTAGTGCTTAGTGTTGCTCTTGCGCTCAGGGACACCGGTTCCGGTTTACAATAGGTATCCGCATTCCTAAGGCCATTTTTACCTACTTTTCCCCTCTTTAAATTAATAGGCTTGTTAATCCAACAGAATTACTAATATTAGGAAGTCACTAAGCATTCAGATTTATTTTTATGTCAATATTTTGGAAGCTATAATGTGAAGCGATGTCTTTGTGGTATTTTACTATCTTGGCAGAAGGAAAAGGAGTGGAGTGGAGGTAAAGGCATGAGAAGATGTGTTTTAAGGAGCAGCGTACGGTAGATCAGCGATGAGGCCTTCTGCTGTAGCTCTGCTAAATAGCCACGTCTGGATTTTAGCTTTGCTGACGTCCATTACAATTCCCTCTTGTCCCCCGCTTGCTTCCCTGTAGCAATGCAAATGACCCTTGCAATCCTTTCTAACCCTATGATTCTATACATATCTCTGTGCTTCTTAAAACAGCCTCATACAGTGCATGTGCTAGGATGAGAATGAAAAGCATATGGTACTGAGTGAACATCAAAAGTTGAGTTCCAGTCCTGTTCCCATTCAAGTTAAAGGAAGGGGGAGCCTTCCATCAACTTCAGTGAGACGGATTTGGGCCTAGGTCCTTGTAAAAACATTAGGCTACTCTCGCTGCCTGGTGGATAGTTCTTTCTTTAATTAAAATTGTAACTGGCCCCATCCCTGCAGAACTCATCAATTGAAATGAAGATTCAGGTTACTTCCATTTTGTTCTCCATACAAGAGAGATCGGTTCCCGTTTTTCCAGTCCAATCGTACGTTTGTTCCTTGGAGTCCCTCCACAGTTCAAGTTAGGCAAGTCATTTTGTTGGAACCAGTTGGGAAATTCAGGCGCTGCCATCCAAATAGCAAAGTGAGGATAGTGAAATGCCAGTTGGGGAAACAGTAGCTTTGAGAATTATAAGAGCCGTAAATCCAATGGACCAAATTAGTAATTTCCTATACCATGTCTCACAAATTCCAGCTGTTTTAGAAAAGAATTTTCTGCATGTAAGTGAAACCATCCCCGGGTATACAATGGCTATTTTGCACACACTCAAGAGAGCACTAGGATGATTGGTGACGTATCATTTTCCCAGTGGGTGATTAGGTTTTGTTTGTTTGTTCATCTTGATGGCGAATGATTATTAATTATTATTATATATATTTAGAGCAGGTGGCCAAGTCATTTTCAGTCCCCCCCACTTCTGAAAATAGTCTGTTTGCAATTCAAGTTTAATAGTGCTTTCATCAAGCGCAATAAAGCATTTTATTGCACAAGTATTTCAAAGCATGCGCTGGCCCTGGTAAAAGCATTAGTAAAGGGGTGTATCAGCAATCTCATTTAAAACTGTCGACCCAATGTGAAAAATGTTGCGTTGAAGAATAAACTGCTATTAAGCATGATTAGATTGACCTGCAGGACAGATATTTTAGCTGCTGCAGCACAAGTCGATCAAAGTGAGCATCGCTTGGATTGCAAATTTTTTTTTTAATGCCCTAAATTAAAAATGAAGGAGCCTTAGAATATTTAGGACCAGAGTGTGACTTTGGGGGTAAGATTTGTGCATTTGATTCAAAGGTTTTTTGCAAGGCAGGGAAGGGTGTGGGGGAGATGTATTAATTGCTGCCACTTTAGCATAAATTGAAAGTATGTTACTGAGATCAACCAATCAAAAAAGAAATTGTGCTGACTCAGGGTTTGGACTAGTCTGCACGTCTGATTGCAGAAAAGATCAGTACTGCACTGCAGTATCTCTCCCTTCCTTTGACACCAGCCTCGCTGGGCAGGGCTTCCCCTGTGTTTCCCAGGACTGGTTTGGCCCAGAGCAAGCGAAGGCCCTGGAAAAAGAAAGAGAAAGCAAGAAAGAAGCCTTTTTGAGCCCCAAACTGACAATTATTCTTTTCAGTCAGTTAGCAGGACCTCCCATCAGAGGTTTGAGGACAAAGGTAAATGGCATGAATTGCTTGGACTATATTTTTTAAAAAGTAGCTCCACCACATCATGTATCTAATAGTGACTGAGGGCGCTCTGTCAGGATAAATATATTAGCTTATTGTTTGATCCCCCTGAAAGCTTAGAGCTGCCTTTTAAATACACCAGTTGCTGTTCCCTTTTAGTGAACGATAGTAGAGTTAATCTTTGCAGCCTGGTATTGCAGTGGTTCTCGAAATGGACAGCTACATTTATAAAAAGTATTTCCATTGGACTGTACAAGGTTAGTGAGAGAGAAATGGAGTCTAGCGGTTAACGGAAGGCACTGGAAATTTAGAGGTCTTGACTTTTATTATTGGCTTTAACACATTCACGTGTGTGGTCTTTGTCAAGTCATTTAACATTCCCTGCCTCAGTTTCCCCATCTGGAAAACGAGGTGAATAATCTTTATGCACTTATCTCTGTAGAATTGTTGAAGGTTTGGTTTAGACAATAGGTCAACTTCACTCATGGGTTTAAACACCATCTGAGTTAATGAATTTATATCAAGGACAAGTTTGATCCATTGCTAGTTAAGTGCTTAAAATACCAACTCAATACCAGAGAGACAAGGTTGTCTCTTTTATCAACACAAGTTGGTCCAATAAAATATATTATCTCGCCCACCTTCTCTAGTATTCAGCTGGTATTTTAAGCACTTAACTAGCAATGGATCAAACTTGTCCTTGATACAAATTCATTAACTCAGAGGGTGTTTATACCCACAGATGAATTTGGCCCATTATCTAAATATCTGTTATTATCTCTCATCTTGGGACCGACATGGGTACCACGATACTGCATAGCTAAATGCCATGTAAACATTCACTGCTACTGCAAACCCATGCGCACATAAACATATCCATGATATATATGATATACGGACACGTTTCAGTTTACCATCGCGCTGGGTATTAAACAGAGAGTGAAGTCCTGGCTCCACCTAAAATCAATGGAAAAACTCCCATTGACTTCAGCGGGACCAGGATTTTATCCAGAGTAGCATTAGCCATGTACAGGCATTACAGGACAATCGGCTTTTTAAAAAGAAGCCCAAACCCTTGTCTGTAGTGATTTTGCAAAACCATTTATGGGCCATTTGACTCACTTCTGCCTGTACTACGCATGTGTAACCTACACACCTCCCAGGTGTGGTGTTCTGTTCCATCTAGTGGCACTGAGAGCACTTAGAAAAAGATTAATGCATCTGCTCTACAGCCTCAGCTGCAGCCAGTTGGCTTTTAGCTCATGCCACACAGACTCATGCACTAAGCTCCAGAGGTCTCCAGTTTGATCCCACACTAAGCTCCGAGGTCCCCAGTTCGGTGCCGATGACCGGGGTCTGTCGGTGTTACACAGGCACGAAGCCTGGCATGGCTCCTAGAAATGGCCCAGCATGCATAGCAAGGAGAGTAGGCCCAACATAGCATGGGTTGTTCAAAACGAGCCAAAGAGTCTACTGTGACTTGGGTGTCTAATGGAAGAATTCCATTGCTGTAGGAGAAAGAGAACACAAAGAACCAACACGAACTGCAAAGCGGCTGAGCAGTTCAGATAGCGAGCAGTGATTTTGGTCATGAAGCTTGTGCACTTGGAGTTGTGGTGCCTTATCTGTCCGCAATTTGCAGACTCTCAAATGCCTCTCGCCAGTTTGTGCGCAACAGAGCGACGTGGCTTTTGTCCTGTGATTTTTCTGAAAATAAGGAGTCTCTGTAATGCAAGTGCTTTCTTTTCCTGGTTGTGCAGCGCATAACTTCAAGTGTGGGTATACAGATAATAGATGTATATACAGATAAATCCACATCTTCTTTTATTTTGCATTCAATCTTAAGATACGTTGTTTCAAATAGCATACCTTTAAAATGTTTATTGTACATCCTATTAAATCTAATCTACAACTTTAGCCCTATCTTTAGTAGTATTAACTATGCAGAGCTTCAGCACCCACTCCGTATGCACGTGTGGTAAGTATATACACAGAATAAATGACAGATGTATGTTGTGTATATAATTTTTACACATACAGACAAATTAAGCCTATTCAGAGAACAAATGTATTTTTAATAATGAAGGAATTACAACTTTCCAAGGGAACTCCACAGCCGAAGTTTTCAGCAATCGGATCATTCACCAACAGCATTCTGAAGGAAGGGGATACATAATATTTTGTCAGGCCAATTGACATCCTGAACAGATGCAGGGTTTTTTATTGTTGAGGTTGTTTTTTTTAATAAAGCACGGTGCTGGGTTTGCAAGTTGTTCACCATGCCCAGATATGGCCAGTATTTGAAAGTGTGCCGCTCTCTAAAAAAGCCCAGAGGCAGACTGATGAGTCCAAGGGAACTACAGAACAGCTGATATAAATAGTCCTCATTCTCAGCTGCCCTTCTGGTGAAACTGTATTCAGATGGCATCTGGGCAGTCAAGTAGTGCAGGCCTCCTCGTGATAACCAAACGCAGAAGTGCAATGCGATCAGTGACCAAGCAGCTGTAAGAACATGAAGCACTCCTGCGACGGCCTTACATAGGCAAGTAAGCACAGGCATTTCAGGAGTCGGCTAAAGCTACGGGAGCAGGAATCTGGTGACCTAACAGCAACCAAGAATAAAGTTCATTTCGAAGGTTAGCACACCAACTGTCAATCTCAAAAAGTCCCTCTTTCTCCTTTGGAGGCGTGACTTTGCCTTCCCCTTTTCAACCCATTCGGTTCAAATTAAAGTTACAGGGAGAGAACAAGGGACAACCCTCACACAGCCGAAACTGAAACAGTGCAAGTGATTACCGAAGTAAACAAAATAAGGCATTTGATCCCATTCACAGGTCCTGTCCTGCTCCCTTTGAAGTTGGTGGCAGTTTTGAATTAAATATTAAATTTAGTCCTAGTAAGCAACATTTTTAAACCCCCCTCCCAAAGAATAAATAATAAATAAATAACAACAATAATCCAGAGGCAGCCAGTTGATCAAGATAAATGTAAAATAATGAATAGCACATGTGGATTTGATGTATAATATATTCATGGCTAGATATAGATATATACAGTATGTATGTTTGAGAGACAGGTTGCTTTGTATAAATCTAGGCAGTCGGAGCCTTAACCAAGCCATCAAAGGAATCACTCACTTTTGCTTGAATGGGGCTTGGATTGGAGTCCAGAGCCCTGTTTGGCTGAATGGAATAGGGGACATGGAATTTATGTGGATACACAGAGGGCTGGCTAAGAGGGTGAGATTTTTATGTAGATGACACATATGGGGGACACAACTGAAATGTAATCCAGTCTGTACAAGAGTAATTTTGTTGAAGGATGAGCTCAGGCAATGTAAAGGCGGAATAGACTGTGGGGAGGTTTTCTCACCCTTCTTTTGCTTAGATGATATCATTATTTCTATGATACAACCAGCAAAGAATCATGCTCTTGTTTTCAATCTGAAATATTTAGCACATGAAAAAAAGACTGTCAGAGAGTGCACTGATGAAGATATACCAAAATTAACACCTCTCGGTAGCATGCATTGCATAACCCTAAGTGGTCAGTAAGGGAAAGAAAAAAAAAATCCCTGCATACCCTTTCGATGTGAAAAGGTATTTTCTTATCTAGGAATGTGTTAGTTATTAATTTAAGACACTGTGTTTGTCCCTTCTCTTTTTCTTCATTGGTATCAGGGCTCTGATGCACTTGTGAGCAGAAACATATTTCTTTCTTTAAATTAAACCATCTTTTTACTAAAGTTCTAAGACACCAAAAAAAAATCTATCTTGCAGTTTCTGCAAAGAACAGCAAAAGTGGCCCTCATCTGGCTGGTCTCCCCGCACTCTGCCCCCCATGCTCATTTGGTCTATTTGAAACCGAATTTATTCCTAGGAAAGCCCCATCAATTTCCTTTACTCTTTTGTTGACAAGTTTATTAAAAACCCGGGCAACTCTGTATTAAACTTTTATCAGTGTTGCGAAAGAATGCATTCTTTGAATAGACACCAAAGTTATGGATTGAGCCTTAGCATTTCTTGTTCCATAGTTTGGCTGAGTCAGCGTGGCAAATACAAGCGACTATTTTTTTTTCTGGAGAGACCTTTTCTTAAATGACATAAATAACAGTGTCTGATGAGGATAAACGATGCAGGTGGGGTGAATAAATACAAACGTATTTCCTTGATGGGCTTGCAATTTTTTGCTATTTATGTGAATAATGAACTAAAAATTGGAATTAAACATCAATTTCTGAGTGAATCATCACTTCTTGGCAACTGAGGCAATGCTGTTGGGACGAGAAATATGAAGTTATTTATGTGCTTAAACGATAAATGCAAACAAGTCAAATGATAATTGTAATACCCCATGATATCTGAACTGGGTCTCTATTAAATGTATTAGGAATGCAGTGAAGCTTCTTAGACCGATTTCACCAGGTTTAGCTTGATGTCTCTTGTCTATGGGTGTAATGTTATAGGTATAGTTGTGTGATATAGGAACTTTGCTCATTTTCTTTAGTCATAAGATTAAAAGAGGAAGGACCCAATATGTTGCACAAACAGTGTTAAAAATAAAACACTAGAATCAAATAACCTAGTTTCTGTTTGGTCATGCAACTGAGCTTTTAAATGTTGAAAGGGCCTTGAAAAATTGTTGGCATGAAGGTTTTTGAACTGACAAAACAAAAGACATGAGGAAAAGCAGCAAATGTAGAGTTTAAAACGAGAATTTTTGAACTAACAAACAATCCCTCTGATCTCACCAACAGCATATTTCTTTAACTGTGACAGCATTCAAGGATTTTTCAGTTCTTAAAACAGGTTTGCTGGAATAATTTGTCAAGTATAACAGGGAGTTTTCTGTGTGGCGGCGGATCATTTGTCACAACACACAGTAGCGCTCCAAAGCAATCCTAAAAGCTCTGTGCAACTCCATAATTAGATAAGAGTTAACATATGTGTATTAGATAGATTGTTGTTCATGTTATAGGATACATCAGAGCAGGGGACTGCTAATATTGTGCTGTGCATAAAGTAGGCAGTGCGTATTCCGGGCAAATACATCTTACTCTGGGAGTTTATCTACATCACCATTTGCTCCAATTATAACTAATTGGACACATATTGCATTTTCATAGCATCTAATTTTCTATTGATTTTAACAGGACTGCTGGTGTTTTGTACTATACAGTCATCTGTGGTATCAGTTGCTGTTTAAAAATGCTGAATACGCTCCCCGGGATAGGATTATGCAATCAGCAGATATTTTAAAAGCTATTTAATTGTTTGGTTCATAAAATGCACCAACTGTATTAGGGACCAGCTTCCTTCTCTTTTAGTACCCTAGAATAGTATTGCGACGGCAGAATTCAGCAAATGCAACTTCAGGAAACACATACAAATTGCTGCATTTCAGATCAATGACTTCAGAGTTTTCTCCATTACGTTTTTAGGGTCTATGTATTTAGGCATCAGAACGCCTCAGAGAAAATATGACCATTGTAGAAGGGGCACTGCTGCTACACTCTTGTACATTAGAGATGTATCTGAGCCATAGCATTTGCATCAAATCCAGACTGTGAACTCCTTGCATTTTTGGGGTGGATTAGCTCTGCATTTGAATTTGGCCTTTTATCTACACTAGGCGCTGTAGCAAAATTTGGATCCAGCTCTGGATGTTCAGATGCAAGATTTTGAATCTCTGTCTTAAACATTAATAAGGGACAAAGTCGCAAATATTTTTGCCCTAGTAGGTTTTGTTTGCTTTATTCTTCATGGTGGAAATTGATATATACCACAGTAACAAGGTGTAACATCCGACAAAGTTGGGATTAGCCCACAAAAGCTCATACTTCAATACTTTAGTTAGCCTTTAAGGTGCCACAGGACTCTTTGTCGCTTATCCAAATAAATGCGGACTCTCAAATTATCAGCTGCATTTAAGCAAATAACCACTGCAACAGGATTGAAACAGTTCTCCTCTCTCAGAGAGGTAGCCGTGTTAGTGTGGAATTGCAGAAGTGACAAAGAGTCCTGTGGCACCTTAAAGACTAACTAAAGTATTGAAGCATAAGCTTTTGTGGGCTAATACCCACTTCGTCGGATGCATGCAGTGGAAGTATCCAGGGGCAGGTAAACCAACCATGCATCTGACGAAGTGGGTATTAGCCCACGAAAGTTTATGCTTCAATACTTTAGTTAGTCTTTAAGGTGCCACAGAACTCTTTGTCACAGTTGTCCTCTGATTAGCATCATTGCAGGAATAAGATTTAAAAGTTATCTCTAGCCCAAAAAATAGAGAGGGAAGGGAGGTGGCATCTCGGCAAAGTATTTTCAGTATTGTAATTTTGTACCTTAGAGGCACAAAACAAGCTTGGAGCATGTTTGTATATTGGTATCAATTCCTGGGACGTCGGACAGTTAAAACTTGACAGTGATTGTGTTTTGGAGATAGTGTCACGCATGGGATTGTGGTAGGGTTGCTCTTGCTTCGCTGTCTTTGTTAGCCATAAGCAGAAACCTCATTCTGTTTGTGGAAGACAGGTGAGTTCTACAGAGGTGTGTAAGTTAAATATACATATTATTAACTTCAGGTAGTAGTTTTGATCTGAAAGACTCAATAGCCAGTGAGATGTCTGCAACTATTCTAGTCCCTCCAAGTGCTTTTTAATAAGTTCAAATAAAATCTAAGCAGAAGATGCATGTGCCCTGTCTGTGCAGTACTTTTGGAGGTTGAATACTCACATTTTAAAAATAGATGTTAAGAAAATGCAGTGCAATCTTTCTATTATATATGATTTAAATCTATTATAATATGATTAACATTTGACAGCTGTAAGGAAAAAATTACCAGTTAGTTTATATTTTATGGCTTACAAATTACATGTTGTGCAGCATACAGCAACTGGAGCATTGATTTAAACATCCTTGCAAAGATACAATGCAATCAAATTGAATCATCTGCAGTACAGGTAAGGGCCCTCTGGTGAAAAACCAACAAAGTGAGAGATAAGAGGCTCTCTGTGTTATCAAAGGGCATTTCATTTTGGGGAAATTCCTTCAGATTTAGCAACATTTGGATGGAAATCAAATAACACATTAACTTGTGGGAGGGGGAAAAAAACCCTGCTAAGGCTAATTACTAAGGGAATGTGCAGTTCATTAAGATAAAGCTGTAGAAAATCAATGTTCTATATTGTTGTTTTTTCCTTTTGATTGGATTTTAGAATGATAAATTGTTAATGCATTTGATCTAAAAATGATTTGTTTATTCAGATGAAGACCAACAGTACTTCGTCTCATTTGGCCTTTTAGCTCGTAATGACAATGGCTTTGAGGGGCGCTCATTTTTCAAAAGGGGTTCAGACTGGAGTATCCAGTACAGTAGCCAGGCTCGCTCCCAGAGTCAGAAGGATTGGCCTGGTCCTATGGTTCAATGCAGGCTAATTCTATTGCATGTCAAATCTTCTGCTTCATTAGGAATATTGACAATTTGTCATAAATTCTTTGGCTTCCCGGTGCTGTCTATAACCCGTCTTTATTAGAATAGCGAGACAAAGGCAGAAAGCTCTTCAAGATAGAAGATCTTTTTGTATTACCTTCTACTAACACTCCCCTCCATATCAAAGATTCTTTAACCTGGTACATTTCTGCATCCTTATTAAGTGTTAGCAGAGGAGCCAGTGTCTGGGACAGCAATAAAAGGGATGCATGAGCCAGTGCCACAGCTCTTCTCTATGGCTGCTTTCAGATAACATTCCCATAACGTCAGTGGAATGTCAGGACGGACCAGGTGCAACCAATAACACAGCACGTCTTAAATGCACTCCCGTCAACAGCTCACACGGCTTGTTGCATGCTGAATCAAAATGCCCGTGGCCTTCATGATTTACATTGCATGCTCCATGAAGCATTGTTAACTGAAGGCGTTTCCTCCCCCCCGCCCCCGCCCCCGCCCTTCCACCAATAAATAATTCCCTTTCCCCGCTACAATTAGCCAAAGGATAAGTTTAATACTTCCAGGTCTTCTCCGTCTACGTTTATTTCGTTCCTTGACTTGATTATGTCTTGAAATGGCTCCTAGAGATAACGTGATTTAATAAATTGTAAAACCCTTCTTTAAAAGCTGTTCTCTCTATCTTCTGCCCTCTCCGCCCCCCCCCTTTATTTATGGGAAGCTTCGAGTAACGGTTTTGAGCAGTTAAGTGATCTGTGATACTTAGAGATACAACCAAACGCCTGTATTGGTGAGCTGTAATGCTGGCCCATTTGTTATATTTCTACATGCAGTGGTTCTCAGCCCAGGCATTTTGCACAGTTGGTAGAATTCTGCAACATCTCCTTTCCCTTATTGAGCTTAAAAATGCTTTACATGTGTTAGACTTAGAGATACAGTATATGCAATATTCATGTGTGACCCCCTGATAAAACAGGCCTGATTTTATTGTACAGCACAGCACAAATGATCAAAACCAATATGTGTGTTACTTAATTTACTTATTTCTAGCAACAGACTATTAATTCTGCAGAGTCTTATGAGAAAAATCTCTCTCAGGTAGCTGAAACGTAACTGCCATGCTTGCAATTTGGGCAAAGAGCATTTACTAGCACTAAGTACTGTATAGTCCTCAGAAAGGCACATGCTTGCTTTATTTCTGGTTCCCATCCTGATTCCTTACCCCTTTTCAAACAACACATCAAAGGGAATAGAAGGTTGCCATGGAACAGTAGCTGTTTTCCTTTTTGCTCCTCTTTAACTTCCCTTTTCATTGCTCTCCTTTGGTTAGCTGCAAGTGGCCAAATTCCCCTCCGCCCCCAATCACTTGTCCCAAGCAGATATTAAACATATTGAAAATCCTAGCTTTAATGCCAAGTGAGAGGCTAATGTGGGTTGGTGGGTACAGAGACAGAGGTTGCTAACCCTTGGAAATTGTTAAGATTATATTATTTGTGCCATTCCATCTGCTGAGGAGAATTGCTGAGAGAAGATGTCCTATACCACCCCAAACCGTTCAATCACAGGATGACTTACAATAGTGAGTGACATGGCACATGGTCTACTGGCCTCTGTAGCCAGTACCTGCAGGTCATCGTTGTGAGCAGCAAAGCATAAAACAGAAAGGAGAACAGCAAACAATAAACCATTTAAAGGAAGAAAGTTTGAGGTGGGGGATTTAAGAACCCAGATTAGGCCCATGGCCTTTACTTATGTTGGATCCTAATAGTATTTTAGCTCTTGCAGAAGAAGAAGTTAAATAATGAGTTTAAAAGTGCTATGGCCCAGAGGTTACTATGGTAGAGTAGGACGTTCACTACTTCAAACTATCTATTACATTCAGACCCACTATTCAGACCTAACAGCTAAGAAGCTTAAATAAATCCTGTTTGCCTGAAAATGAATGTGTTTGAACCAGGGCAGCAAGTCCAGAAGAGGTCCAGGCGGCTGAGAAGGAAAGAACCCCGAGGAATCACCCTTTTTGCTTTTCATGAGCCATGAGGCCAAATGCTTTGCTAAAGCTGGTAAAATGGAACCAAATCAACTGTTCAATGGATTTGGTCCCCTTCAACCAGCTGTAGCTGTGCATTGATCACTCAGACACAGCTTGAAGGATTAAGTACTTGAATTGGACCAAGACAACTAAGGTAGCAGAAGACAAATGGCCGCATGGACCCTGTCGATAAGGAAATTATGATGACTGGCGCCTGCAGATCTATCACCCTGACTCTAAACGGGTGGGCTGAACTGGAGTCATTATGTGGTTGCCAGTCAATTCCGTGTAACTGAGAACCCCTCGAGATTGATAATCTCAATCTTCCCACTGTATTGATCTGAGCTGTAATTCAGAACTGTATATTTTAACTGCAAATGCTGCATTTTCACATGTGTGCGCTGAAGCCTTTCAGAGAGCCCCATGCCTCAACGTTCCATCTGTTGTGATGATGAATAAACATTTTGATGCAAAGTTCCCTTGTTGGTATTTTGTACTACGTGATAAACTGATCATTCAGCTAGCTCTCATGAAGAAATGCATGCTGTAAGGCCAATGCAGCTAGATGCAAGAAATGTGCTACAAATAAAAGATACTTTCTCAATGTCCCCAGACTGGGAAATATCCACAGCTTGTGTAATCAATGCAGCCACGTGTTAGGTTTGGTAGCCTATGGAGTGTAGCAAACAAATATGCTCCAATAATGGTCCTTTGTTTCTCTTTGTTCTTTAAATTGACCTCATGCTCTTAAGGACTTGGTGTAAGGTATAAAGTCCAATCTGGCCATAACGAACATTGATGTTATGCTAACAACGTAAAGAAAATCACTCGGGTGATAATATAATAACGATGGGTGGGAAATTAAGCCAAGTGTCATCTTTTCCAAACTTTATCGTAAATCTATAGAACTATTACAAGCTACAGATACTGCTGGTGCAATGGACCATTAAGACCCAAATTCTGATGTGAGATTATATATTTCCCTCATTTTGAGATACTCAGGTCAAATTCTCTGTTGCCATAATTGAGTGCACCACTGTTGATTTAAATGCAGTTTACCAGGAGATAATTTGTCTCCCTTTAGCCCAGTTTTAGGATACTGAAACCTACATGAATGATCTACCAGAAGCCAATGGGATGTTTGCTGGAGTCTTACCTTAATTTGCAAATCACGTTCAAACTTGTGTATTTTTATAGGATGAGAAATTAGGGAGTGATGTTATTAAATTAGAGCCCATACCTCAAGTTAAAAAGCAAAGTTCTGTTTCTGTCATTATTAAAAGACCCATTTTGTTAACATTTTGGAGGTGTTCAAAGATATTGGAGGAAATCCTGACCCAACCGAACTCAATGAGATCTTTGCCCTTTACTTCAATAGGGCCAGGATTTTACCCACTGTTTCTTTTCTGAAAACCAGTGAAACTGAAGTACCACACACAATAGGTAGAGAAAACTTAATCCTACCAGCTAACCTTCTTTGGAAAATAGCAGCTAGATTGACTCACATTCTGAAAATCCTGGTCAAAAGGCAACAATAACAAATTTTACTAAACATGATTAGTAACAATATAGTGGCTATACAATGAATACATGTTCTGCAATAAGGTAATCTTTTGTTAGAGATAGTTTTGGTATACTGGAAATGACTATGGTGTCATGAAACTAAATTCCCATGGATTTACTTTGAAAATGTAGGTATAAAGTTGTTTGTTATTTCCCTCCCGTTGTGTCCCCCTCTCCCGCCAATTAGCTGGCAATTATTAGCAAATATGCCAGCAAGGATAACAGTGCATCAGAGCTGATTAGAAATACTTACACTTATTTTTTTAAACTGAAAAGGTATAAAGCAATGCATCAAAAATAGGGACATTTTTATCCTCATAAAGTGAGCTAGGTTTTTTAAAAGACACACTAAAAAGAGGCTTTTTCATCATGCAACAAATTGCAGAACACCAAGATCACATACCATGAAAATGCTTCAGAGAAGGATTTCCCTATGGAGTAATGAAAAACAACAGGATCCTCTGCATCCTATTATTGGTGACTGGAGACATCACACATACACACATTCACTCAATGGGAAGAGACCAGGCTATACTGGATTGTAAACTAAATTAAGCAATGCCAGCCCTGCCCTGGGCAAAATATGCTGCCCTTCATCTTTGTACCTTCAATTTGCAGCCACAGATAATTGTGTCCACAGTGTTTCCACCAACCATTTGAATTGCAACTTATAATTAACGTCAGTGTCCAAGCACCCACGTGAGCCCTCAACTTGGACCTCTGATAATTGTGCAGATGCAGGAATGAAACCTGGTTAAGGCTGATTGAAAATGTAGCTCGCTGAATTGCCTTCACAATATCCCAGAGCTGCTAAAGTCAGGGTAGCCACTGAAACAGTAATTTAACCCTGCTTCAGTGTCTACTAGCATCACCTCCAGGCTGTGTTGCTGCCAAGCAAGGAACACAGATTTGGAAACAAGGAAGAAGAACAAGGAATATTGAAAGGAAAGGGAATCCTCCAAACTAGTCCCTGTCTGCACAGTCTAGGCTGTGAATGATCTCAGGACTCTAGAATGAAAAGAGAGTAAGAACAGATGTTTCCAGCAGCAAGTGGACTGGGTTTTCAAAATATTACTTCCCCCCTTGCCTCCCTCCCTCTCTTCTCAAACTGGGTAATTCTTGCTAATTCCCACGGGCTGCATCCAGTGTAAACAACACCATTATTAAAATTGTTCCTTGGTAACGATAATTAAGTTGCTAAAATATATCATATAGGAAAGCTGGAGGCATCATAATTTAAACAAAACACAGAATGTAAATGAATGTAGTGTTTTTCTTCCTAAAGGTGCCGTATTGAATAATAGCACATCAACTGTAACTGGTTTGGTTGACTTTTCTTTTAACTTTTTGGACAGATTTTCTGCAATTAACACATGGAAATGCATGAAGCAACCGACACATGGCATAATTATACAAATGAATTTGCGCAATCTGTAAAGCGTCCATTTATCTCAAGGCATTATTTCTATTGAAATTGTTCTGCATATGTGCATATAACACTGTTTAGCATATGTACACCTATGAAAACACACACAAATGTGTCGATACATATAAAAATTACATGCATGATATTTTAGTTTTATAAAATGTACTTCATAAATAGAGAGATATTTTTTTTTGGTATATAAGCACTTTGGCCAAGATTTGCAAACTTGGATGCCTAAGATTAAGCATGTAAATCCATATAAGTGACCCAATTTTCAGAGAGGCTGGAAAATTGCAGCTCCCACTAAAATCTATGCCACTGGGAGTGTTCAGTACCTTTGCAAATTAAGCCACTCATTTAGGGGCTTAAAGATGCTCTGATGATTATCTTTAGGCACCCAGCCTTGAAAATTTTTGCCAGTATTTTTATTGACTAATTGCATTTTTATAGAACAGGAAATTCAGTTCACTCAACAAGGAATTTCTGTAACAATATAGCCTAGGACAGTCTACTAGAGGAAATTCGAGATTCAAGAGTAAGGCTTAAATGTAGTAGCTTACTATGCCTGAATTACAACAGCCTCGGGCCAGATCCTCCAGTCAGGACAAGCTATGCTCAGAGCAAAACTGGAAAGACCAGGCTGGCAAAGGTAGCTTTAAGTCTCTGATCTTTAAGTCCCTGATCCGGATATGAGGGGGTGGAAGAGGGGTAGAAGGGATTCCCTTACCATGCACTCTGCGGGACATTGTGAGCTATGGAAACAGCAGCCCAAGGGAATTTTTTTTCAGTGTACTGGGGTGTGAGGGTTGGGAACAAGACACTCTGCAGAGCCACGGGCCTATATGGCTCAGGGAGGGGGAAACGCAGGGGCTAAGCATACCCTTGGCCCTATAAGCCCATTGGTTTCCATAGGAGACTCCCCACCCTGGCTAACATCCCCCAAGCAGCTGCTTGAACCTCCTGCTTTATGGACAGGCAGCTGCTTAGTCTGCCCCCAAGAGGATGAGACCTCAATAGGATGACCTTCAAAAAGAAGCCACAGAGCAGAATGGGGGTGTGGAGAGCTGTCATAGCAAGGCCCCTGCACCAAGAAAGAGTCACAGCCTTGGGGAACAGACAGGTGGTGTGGGAGGATCACTGCAGCTCAACACATACAAGCTGTCGCAGTAGGTAGCAAGCATGGGTTTTTATTGTCGCTAGAGTAGGAGATGTGAGTGACTCACGGGGGAATGAGGCAACGACCATGGAAACCACCGAGAGGAGATTTTATTGGGGCAAGGGGCAGGATTACCCAGGCTGGGATTTGGCCGGGAGATCTAGGTCCCCACCCCAATCCACGCAGAGACCAGGGTCCCCACGGTCTTTAACTCCTCCAGGTGTGTGCCACATGCCTCGTGCAGCAGTGTGCAGACTTTTCGTTTTTTAAAACACATCTGAAAAATGGATCCACTTCATTGTGCTTTGCATGAACCGCAGCGGTGGACGGTAGTTTTGCCACTGACTTCAAAAGCAGCAGGACTGGACCACATTATAGTCATTATTAAACTGATAGAACTGTAATCCATTGCCAAATGAGAGGCCCCTTACACCTGGAACCAGATAATGCTAATTTTCTGGAAACCTATTAGCTTCTCAAACAAGACAATCCTATGGACTCAGCCCCCCCAGCGTTTTGTGTAAATATTAAATAGTTAGCAAGAATAATCCTTTTCCGTTTGATTTCTGCTGTAATAAAGACCCTTGTCTGGAAATGCAAGTGTTAGTTTGAGCAGCCATTCATAACTTGAATTTGCTAAACAGATCATCCTAAACACCCCGATGCTCAAATAGCCATGATATTTATATAGGATTTAACAGAAAAAAAAACCAGACACACTCCATGACCCAAAGACTTCCCAGTGTGTATCAATCAAACTTTGGAAAAGAAGATGGCAATGGAAGGGGTGGACAAAATTAAGCCAATATGAATTATATTATATTAAAATTAATCTTGTATGGGAATATTTTATTTAGGATATCTATCCATGCTCTCGGGGTCTCCTTGACATAACTAAGTGCAGCAAGACAATTTAAGATGACCCACCACTCTCTCTGTGCCCATCACCCCCCAGCCGGGGTATGGGCCACCAACTGGTGTTGCAGTAGCAATTGGTTCCCTTACGGGGTGGAGTTGCTAGCCCCACGCCCATGTTAAGCCTACAGCACCTGGTATTCCCAGGAGGTCTCCCATCCAAGTACTAGCCAGGCCCGACCCTGCTTAGCGTCTGAGATCAGACAGGATCGGGCATGTTCAGACTGGCTTAGCCATATTGACCCACCACTAGGCAACTTAAAATCAGGCATCTCCCTCGCCTTCCAACAATGCCCCACTCTTACAATTCTCCCCCGTTTACACATATCTGGGGGGAATAGAAGATGAGCTTTGCTCTGTATTCAGGTGGTCATCAGATTCTGGCTACAGCAGACCATTGTACCTTGAATGTTGGCAACTGGACCCGACCGCCAGCTGTTTGTATTTGAGCTGTATATTTTTAACCTTTTCTGTGTCTATCAGCAGAAACCCCAGATCCAAACACCCCTGAGCACTGAAGAAAAGAATGGGATCTGGATTTGGCCCTGCATTTTTGGGTGGGACCCAGCTCCATCACTCATACTGTGGCTTGGTTTGTGTCTTATCAGGGGCAGCTGAATCTGTGCCATCACTGTTGGGCACAGTGATCCCATGGGTCAGATTTCATCCATGGATTTTTATCATCTTTGTCCTTTCCTTTCACATAGCTCTTCTGAAAAAAGAGAAGCGGGGTGGTAGGGGAAGGAACCCACCTAGAACTGTTCTATTGTGACATTTCATCAAGTGATGAAAGCCAGGAGTGCTACAGTACCATAATGCCTGCACACAAGCTACTCCTTCTTTGCTCACAGCTGACATATGGCCTGAAGGGGCTCTCGGAGACAAAGCTAAAGATGGTTAAAGACATTCAAAATTCTATCATGTGAGCACCGTCTCCACCAAGAACATCATCCGAGAGGAAGATGTATTTTGATGTACTGGGCAAAAGAGAGAATACAGATTACAGCTCTCTGGCCAATGATATTTTAAAGATACATGAAAAATATACACGTATATGTAAGAGGCCTTTTCTCACTGGTCTTTATTGACTCTTTCTTTTTAAAAAAATATTATCAGTAAATATAATGGGCCGCCTACATTTTTCTTCCTGGATGAATTATGATTCCGGTGGGGCTATTTGTCACCGAGAGCAACGATTGGGCTGATCATACAAGTGATCTGTTCAGCGCTTGACTTCACTTCCCAGCAGGCCCGTGAACATCCCTCTTGTCTCAGGGCAGCCGGCATTTGCGAGGTCCTGCCATGGGTTTTGTTACACTAAATAACAAATATCCCACTCAGAAAAGGGTTGTAAATCTTTCCACCAGGCTGGAAAGAATTTGCATGTCTGCGTTCGTTGAGATCACTGCTGCATTAATTCTTGACAGTGTACTTGCGTAGAGACCCCGAATGGACTCAGTACTAACGTAAGAACTTCAGACTCACCGATATTTTCTACATCAGACATGCCAGAGCCAGCTCGTAGGAAAGAGACACAGGAGCAGGGTACTTAGTAAAGTGAAAAATGCACCTCCCTCTGCCCAAAAAAGCAATTAAAAAGTCAATAATATTGACACAAGCTGTAAGTAAAAATGGCTGCAGTAATAATACATAAACAGGTTAAATATAAATAGGGAGATATGTTGTTTTTGCAGTTTATTCAGGGCCATATTATGGCACGTCCTGCACTTCCATGCAGGGATGTATGGGGCTTTGCAGTGGGGAGACAGCAGCCTCCAAGGAACATCTGTGTCATTGCATATAGATGGGAATGGGCAGAGCCGATGCCATCTCCCTGAGGCATGTGCACTGTACTAGGGATAGGGCTAGAGTGGGTGTTGTTTCCCTTCCCCCGCTCCTGGGAGACACATTGTGATGACCCTTTGAGCCTCAACCTGCTTCTCCATCTGCTCCAAGGACAGTTCTCAAGTCTTGTGGCCAAGCCACAGTGCAGTCCACAATTGTCATATATATTCAGGATCAGGCACATCATTTATGTCCCTGATTTTTCAGGCTAGCTTCTGCTAGTCTTAAGCCCCTTCGTTCCCCCAGCAGGACTACTTGGGGTTAAGGTACTACCCCCAGGGAGTAAAGCTGACCAGATTTGGCCTCATCTTATTGTGGGTCAGTTTTCAAAAGAGCTCAACACCCAGCAGTTACCACTGTTCTCCCTGGGAGTCAAGCCCTTTGGAAAATTTGGCCCTATCTGACTATGATAGGAAATGAACATTATGTCCATTTTGAAGAAAGAAAGAAAGAAAGAAAGAAAGAAAGAAAGAAAGAAAGAAAGAAAGAAAGAAAGAAAGAAAGATTTTTCAAAAGTGACTTAATATTGTGACTTAATATTTCTGCCCAAGTAAGGGGTGGCCCCCAGCACAATGGCCCAGGAGAAAAGAGTGAATTGCAACCTCTGACGCCCCATGTGCTAAGGAAGGGGTAAATTATTTCACCCCTTTTTATGGGGCAGCTCTCCCCACTTATGCCCAGCAAGGCTCACACACAGGGGCTCACACACAGGGGCTAGATGGAAAGTAGTGAGTTTATTGAAGGTAGCGGCCATCTGGTGCTGTGGGCCCCAGTCAGCGCGGCCGCAGATGGGAGACCTGGCACAGCAGAGCACTGCCCAGGTAAGAAGCCCAACACACAAGGGCACACGGACACAGAAATACTCATGCTCATTTGCATCTCACACATAGCTCATGAATAACTAATCACATGTTTTGCAATCCTGCCTCAGTTTCCCTGTCTGGTTTCACACAAGCAGAGTTTCACACAGACCAAGTAAACAGCTCACACAGCTGAGAAGCTCTTCTCAGACACACACACACACACACACACACACACACACACACACACACACACACACACGAGGTACACAAGGCCATTCCCAGGCTGATAACTTTAATTATGCGTTACCCTGGAGACGACTTAGAAGCGTAATTGCGTCCCCTAATGATTGCCGTCACATTAATCTTCCGCTTCCTACACTCGGGATTTTTAAATATGTCATTAGAAATTGAAGGGACGGTGGAGATGGGCCCTACAGTACAAACTTGTGTATTCATGTAGAGCTCCACTGAAATCAAGAGCAGTACTAGCTCGACTAAGGGTTTGCAGGATGGGCTCCATGATGTTTTCTGAATGCTCAATGAACCAAAAGGGAATTAACATGCTGAAAATATCAGAAGAGTTTGACTTATGTGACAGATTGTTTCTAAATAAAATTCCTTCCATCCTCTTTCCACACTGCTCCTTGCTTTGCATTCATTTTGTCTAACCCTGACGTTCTTTTTCCAACCCTTCAGAAAGGCCTAGTAGACAAAACTATCAAATCTCTGAGCTTCTATTTTTAAGACATGCTTTTCACTGAGGGTGAAACTCACCCCACAGCTTAAGTCCCTTACAATGTGGCTCTGCCGTTGTTGTAGACAAAATTGGACAGTGCTAAGAGGAATCTACATCCCTTACTCCTGGGAAGAGTAGGGGTAAGGCAAGGGATGGCCATGGAGATAGCCACTTGGGCTATGATTACACAGATTCACTGGTCACAAAACCCCACATAAGGTGTATGTAGGGGACACCACCCTCTGTTTCAACCCAGGGGCAAAAGCAGCAGCTGCAACCGGGCTGTCCCCATGTCCCGTTGGTGGATTGGAAGGTAGACTCTGTCTCAGCAATCACAGGCTATTTCCTCTACTCGTAGCTATTCATCAAGGGGAGCATTAGGGTGAATTTCACTTGAAATGAATATGAGAAAGGATATAGATTCTTACCACCTTTTGTACCATCAGTTATGGCTGACGTTTGAGTCAATAAAGTCACAATAACAAAATCAACTAATAGAACCTACTGAGGCTAATGATCCTGGCCCAAAACCAGACATCTTACAGGTGTAAATATTTGTCCTTTTCATTTAAAAGAGCAGAACAGAATGTGAAGCATACTATAGAAATGTGACTCCAGGAACAATTATGGAAAGCTATTGGGAACTGAAATGTAGCTACTGACTAATTACCGGACAGGAACCCAAACCAAACCCCAGATCTGAATACCCTCAAAGCTTTGGAAAAATGTTGATCTGGATCCAGAACCAAACTTCATAGCTCTGTTACGTCTCTGGTCACTGCAAAGGGTTTATTTGGTACATATAATGAGCCTGATGTTGCAGTTTTCATGCTGGCAAACACCTCCACTGACGTCAATACCACCTGCGTCAGAATCGAAGCGTAGGACTGGTGATAAACAAGGCTGAACCTTCCACATCAATCTGCAGGCACAATAATGGCAGGATATGGCCCATATTAATGACAATCACCTGGCCGGATAATCCGTTGCATGCGTAGATTTGAAATTGTGTCATATTACACTGTGCCGTTAATGGGGAATTGGCCCACACCGTAAGAAGTGCTGTGCACACATAATTCGGCTTCAGCTGGAGTTGAGCGTTTCTGAAAAGTCGGGGAGTGCTCGGAAAAAAAGACTGCCAGGTTCCCGTCTCATCTGCGTCAAGGCTACACGGATTCCACTGATTTCGGTACGGTAACACTTCATTTACACCATTGTCAGAGATATCAAAATCAAGCCCAGCGTTCCTGCCCTCACTTTACTTACCTTGACATAACATGCTTAATTCCCCATCTGCAGCAGAAATGCAAAGTACTGCCCTGCTGTACATATTCTTCCTTTCTTTAGATTTTCTCCTTAAACCCAGTTCTCTGGTATTAAACTTGACATTGGAAATAGTTAAGTGGAGTGTTAGTAGGTTTTCAAGTATGAATAAATTGATTCAATAACGGAATAAGTCTGATGCATCTTTTAAATGGAAAACTGACATAATTCCCCCACGGATATCCGCTAATAAAGCATATTTAATCTGCTAATCCATTCTTTCTTTGCTAAGTGCCCCTTATAATGTATAAAAATATCAAATCAATAGCAAAATGGTATATAAAAATGAGGATAAGCTATTAGAAAGAGCGCGAGAGCAATCTCTTTAAATGGCTTTTTTACTGGATTCAGATTTCTGTTTCCAAAAAAAATTCAACCAAGATCTCGAGCGAGGAGGGTGAGCTAGCAGAAATGCAGATGCCCTCACAATCTCACAGGGGAAACAGGTGTAATCAGCCACCTGGTTTGAGGTGATTCTTGAAGTCTGCCCTCCTGCCACCTTTTCTATTTTTAGAAACACCTAGCACAAGCTCTCTCCCCTCCAGTAGTGCAGACATACAAGGAAAGTGTGCGCCGAGCAGAACCATGTTTTAATTCTCTCATTCTGAGAAATCCCTGAAAGTTTTGCCGTGGAATCTAAACAGACTCCCTGTTTATTTTTCATTGATGATACAGCAACGTTATTTCCAAAAAGGCCCGCATAGCTCTCCCTCCCAAAGCACTGCAACCATCATTCGATCAATGCAATTCTCTCATGACAGCCAATTTAACAAACAATTGCTTTGCAGGCTGTAGAGAATTGGCCTTTTTCCTGATAATTCTGCTAATTTGCTTAACTTTCCCAGATTGCAAACAGCCAGGCTCTCAAAATACCGGTTTCTAAATGAACCCCTAGACAATTTCATGTATGAGAAGCAAAAGGAGGCTGGATGACTTGAGAGGAATAAAGCACATGGTCTTTTATTTTTGACCTTTTGGTCAGCATTCAGATTTGCTTGTAAGTAAAACAAGCATCCAAAATATATTTCCCCTAGGGATTTACACTACCCTTTTGCCTGTAATTATTCTGACTTGATGCCTTCCGTAAATTAGTTAACAATGCTTCTGTTCGTCAGCTTGAGTCCCTTTAATGTATATTGCTACAACCCTTTCTATAGATAGCCAATGTCACTGACACAAGAATGGTGATCTTGACGACTACTCAAGCAATAGCTCAAGGCAGTGAAATAAAAAATGTGGATGGATAGTACAAACGTTTGCTCAACCAGGAGAAGAAACGAAAGCCATGTTAAAGGTAAATGTCAGACTATTTAAAGACAATGTTGGCTATTGATTTTTAGTGGAGGCTATCTCTTTAAAGGATTGAAAGCATTCTTTCAGATGCGAATGATGGAAAAGCATATCTTTCTGGAGAGCAAAATGAAGCTTTTATGGAGCAAAATGAAGCTCCTTTAGGACTAGAGAGGTGGAATAGTCAACAAAAAGTCTTCCTCGAAGTAAACAAAGGGCAAGGAGATATTTTAAATAATGACGAGAACTAACGAGATAAGCAAACAGCATTTGTTTCACTGGTGTCCTCCAGCAAAAAATGAACACTTGTGCATACCTGGTGATTTGTTGTATAAATGTTAACACTTGCCCAAGTTTTTGGTCCTGCTTTCAGCGGAGGGGCTCACTGTTCACTGTTCTATACTTGTACAATTCAAGCTCATTAAGTAGCATTCATTCTCCCTGCAGGCTGTACCCTACTGGATCTGCAGAGAAACATAATCTAAGGCCATGGTTACACATACAGGATTATAGCGCTTTTGGTTATAGCTGTCCCCATATACAGCAATAGGTATAGCGCTATAGCATGTCCTGGCATGGCCACATTTGCGGCACTTGCAGTGGCACAGGGAGTGGTGCATTATGGGCAGCTATCCCAGCATTCAGCTGGGTGCAACGTGCTTTTCAAACGAGGAGGTTGAGGGGGAAGGTGTAGTGTGTATGCAGACGGAGAGAGCGAGGGGATTTTCTACGGGCTGAGAGTCTTGTCAGTGGGTTCCTTTGAAATTCAGAACCTGCTATAGTTTCTCGGTCACACAGCTCCCTTTGTAAACATTTGCAGTGCTTATCTGCCGAGTTAAGAGAGAAACTCTGAAAAGGTACTTCCGCATTCCTCCTGCCGAGTTCAAAACAAAGCGAAGAGATATCAATTGCCTTAAATGGCTCGGAGGCATGCCAGAGATCACATATAGCATAATGCCTGTTTACACTTGCGATAATACACTACAGGGAATACGCAATAGCTGTTATTCCTCAAGGAAGGGAGGATTACCAGGAGTGGTATAACTGTGGGTTTATAGCGCAATACATGCCTTGCCAGTGTGGACGGGTAGGGAGTTATAGCGCTCCTGGAGGCTTTGTAGTGCTACAAGGTGCCAGTGTAACCAAGGCCTAAGACTAAGGTGAGGAGGGTGCTAATCAGAACTGGTATAAGGCATGTAGTGTATAGCCTCCAAGAACAAAGCAAAACACCAATATTTCAATGACTAGGACCAAGAGCACGTGGGAAATTCTAATGACCTTGCCAACTTTTTGTCATTGTCTATGCAATACAGCAGGGTTTGATCTACATAATATGTAAAAAAAAAGTTGAATTAAAAAAATTGTTTTCGAAGAGAACAGTAATATTATCTTTGAAATTTCCTTATTCCTGGTGGCTCCTTCCATGAAATCTCTCCAGAATGCTATTAGTAAGATTCCATTTTACGTGCATATTGTGAATTGCTCTTTTCAGATTCTGGTTCCTGTTTATCACAAAGGTGAACATAGCAGTCAATGCTGCATGAAAATTGCAATACATTTTTCGATGATGCAGTGGACCGAATCCTGCAGTTTTACCCAATGTATTACTCATGCAACATTCGCATATCAATGAGCATTTTGCCAGCATTAAGAATGAAAGATCAAACCCAATGTAATGTAGTTTCAGTTAATACAAATGAAATTTGTATTTGAACACTGCCTTTTTTTTAAAAAAAGTCTCATTAGGCATTTAAAAAAGTCTACAAAGCAAACACCACCTAACCTTCCCCTCTGCCAATCAATTCCCTTTCAATATCCGAACTAAGCAATCAGTCAAATGAACATTTGAGGTCTGATTTCCATATGTCTAGGCAAGCTAAAATCACTGTTTGTCCATACAGATCAGATAACTATGTACAAAGTACCTGGTTTCTGAGCACAGCCATGAGAACTAATTTTATAAAATGGACAGACATAAAATTTTGCATCTATAAATTGCTTACGTAACCATAGGTGCTGAAACTTGGCATGATGTGGGTGCTACTGTACCCCCTGACTTGAAATGGTTTCCATCAGTTACAGGGTTTACAGTTGGTTCAATGGCTCTCAGCATCCCTACTGTACAAATAGTTGTTGCACCCCTGTACTTAACCAATATAAAACACAGTTTTGTGATACAGTAAACACTCGATTTAACGGACCTCGATTTAACGGACTTCGGATGCAACGGACAAAATTTCTGAGCAAGCTGATGCATTCCTGATCCATTTCTGGCGGGCTGGCTGCCGGCTCCCGGCTGCCGCCCGGGTCACAGCAGCAGGCAGGCTGGCTGCCGGCTCCCGGCTGCCGCCCGGGTCACAGCAGCAGGCAGGCTGGCTGCCGGCTCCCGGCTGCCGCCCGGGTACAGGCAGCGGGCGGGCTGCCTGCTGGCTCCCAGCTCCCACCCGAGTCCCGCCAGCAAGCGGGCTGGCTGACGGTTCCCCACTGCCGCCCGGGTCCCAGCAGCCGGGACCCGGGCGGGCTAGCTGACGGCTCCCGGCAGCCGGGACCCGGGCGGGCTGGCTGCCGGCTCCCGGCTGCCGCCCGGGTCCAGGCAGTGGGCGGGCTGTGGAGCTGCCACCCCGACCCTGTGGCTGGCGGGCTGCTGCTCCGACAGTTTGTTTTTTTTTAAATTAAATAACGGACTTTTTCATTTAATGGACACCCCCTCGCCCGAATTAGTCCGTTAAATGGAGGTTTTACTGTACTTTCTTTGTGACAACAGATTTATTGGGAACTAGTGTGTGTGGAAATATTTCCCACCACACCAGTGTGGCTGACCTTTGCTGTATGTCAGTTCCTCAGATCTGTAACTAAATCTAGTGGGGATCATACGTCCATTACTCATATATGAACACAGTAAGGATCGGGCCACTAAACAAAAATAGAATTATTCATATATACTGGAACTTAAATGATTCAAGATACCTCTTCAGGGCTTTATACAATTGTTCAAAAAAAAATTTCATAAGTGAATTTAGCCTGGGGAAAAAGATCTGGACTGACTTGCTCTTGCTGCTTATTTTCGAGGTACAATATGTCATCTCTCCTGTAATCTAAGACATGTACAGCATTCCAGTATACTACCCCCATTGGTCACTTAAACCATTGGGAATAACATTAAAAATAATTAAGAAACAACTTATTTCACTGAAGCTGACAGTCATCAGTTGAGAATGCTGTAAGGTCACTACCACACAGGTTGGATTTGAACAGGGGACAGAAGACAACAGATTCTATACATCCCTACCAGATCTCTGCATTTTCCAGCTATGAACAATTCATGTGCACTGTGGACTTTCATTCTGAGACATTGCAAGTTTTAAAAAGTTAGTTGCCATCATCCTTTGGCAGCAAACTAAAGTTGAAGGATTTTGTCTCTCTTTTGTATGCTGAATGCAGTGCAATATGGTATTGATGCCCCAGGTTACTTTTTGATTAGATGTATCATTTCAATAAGGAGGATTCAAGATAGCATTAAATGACAGATTATATAATTTTTCGAATGTGATGTTCATCTGAATTTTATTTTTTGGTGTCTTGACTCATTGACTAGATATCCCTCTATAATGTTCACAGCTCTGGAGAGGTTTCTGGCAATGATTATGCCTAGCATTGAGCTTGTGAATAAAAGCACTCCAGAAACAGCTCTACAGATTGCAGTATCGTTTTCCCTATAATTGTCTCACAAAGTAAAGAAGTTATATGGAGAACATAGAGTACAGTGACAGATCGTACATTTTTACAATGTGCGTCAGATTTTGCTAAGGGTTTCCGGACTTACTTCTTATGGTTTTGGGGGATTTAACTTTAGGACCAACATACTTTAGGATACATATATGAACCACCACTCTTGTTGTCCAGCAGTAACACAAGGTGAGCTGTCTCTTTAATAAGGATAACAAACCAATTATTCTAAATTATCACCTCTCAATCTCTCATTCATCTTTACTGTTAACTAAAGTGTTTCTGACATCCGGCCCTAACCTATCAGCAGCTTCTTCCAGTTCAATTGAAAACACAGGAAAGTTTTAGCTGGAGGTTCTTGTTATGTATATAATGACTTCCTCATCTCCCAGCTGTAACTCAGTGATCAGGTGATCAAATCAGGGCTCTGGACACCTCATTTTAAACCCAGAACATTCCCTACAGCAACATAACATAGTAAATCAAAAGTCGGGATACCTGTCCACCATCTGAAAATATATGAGCAAATTATTATGTTCCATGCTTACTTTGAAAAATACTAAAACCCTGATCCACACATTTGACTGCACACTCAGCATTCCTTTCCCCCTTACTAATGCCTTCCAAAATCTGCAAAACTTAGCCTTATTCCTTGTAGTCCCTGCACAGAAGCTCCCTGTAGCCTTATGTATCAAATAAAGATCTCGTTACTTAGTTGCTATACTCATCATGACATTGCTCTCATTTATCATCCTGTTCTCAAAGCTGCTTCTATAAACCCATTAGGTCTGCGCACTTTCGACCCTTCAATTAGGAACTCACTCCCCAGCAATTCCCCACCCACCACCAAGGCTAACTTTGTTTCTTTATAAACTCCAGTTTATGGGAATGATCGGCTGCAGGTGTCAAAACCACTGATACATGTTCCAGGACCAGACTTTAGTGACTGGAGCCAAAGGGCCTCTGCAAATCCACCGCTCACGTTAATTTCAGCTGCACACATCTTGCTGCACACATCATCTAGGGTGACCAGATGTCCTGATTTTATAGGGACAGTCCCGATTTTGGGGGCTTTTTCTTATATAGGCTCCTATTACCCTCCACCCCCATCCTGATTTTTCACACTTGCTGTCTGGTCACCCTAGTTTTATCACTCACCACCTTCACAGCGCAACAATTGAATGGAAGGCAGCAGGTGTTAATAAGAGTGTCCTATGTTTGTACTATGTAAATAGCTTGGTAATTGATAAGGTGCAGTAGAGGGTGCTCAAGAATACCTAGCATAGTTTCTGGGCTTTATAGGACCAATACACTACAAATTTGCTTCACACTACAAATCACTTCTGTTGTGCAGCTCTTTACATCAGCTCTTAACGGTGGACACAGGCTGGTACACATGAGGCAAAATACATCTCACACTGACTGATCTTAATATCACACTCTTCTTAAAAGTAAAGACCTCTCACTCCCATGTCAGTGGAAGAGACGACCTAGAAGGAAAGCAGAACATTGCGGCTGAGTACTGCCATGAAAATCCCAGCTGTCACTCAGGCTGGTAATTTGATGCCGTTGCTCCCCAAAAAGGAATTGACCTAATTACTCTGTAAGTGTTGGCTTCTGATTTTCTTCTATTTCACGTTTGTGTTATTTCCAATGTGCCCTGAGGTGCCTGCATGGTAGACAGTTTAAAAGGCTAAATTATTTGTGTTTAGCACTTTGAAAGAGAAACAATAATCAAATATCTACACTCAACTTCACATTCATTACAGACTTCTGCATATGCAATTCTGTTGGTACCCCATAGGCCATTCAATTTGCCACTTGGACCTAGTAACACTGTTTAAGGAATACTAGTGACTCTGACAAAGAAATGGAGTCTAATTCTTCTTGTGCTGTGCATAACCTGTATAAGTATCCTGAAGAGCAGGGCAAGAGCAAATCCCCTTACAAATGTACTGATCCACTAACTGTGATTGTTTATTCATTTTCATTAGTCTTGGAATTCAGATATATAAGTACACAGAATTAATTGACACTGTGACATACCTGAACAGGTCATTAAACTGTTTCATTGTTGATTAATGACGCGCAAAATAAATGATTAGTAATGTCACTTGAGCATTATGATTATTATTACAATTTAGAGAAATTAAGGCCATTCACTTACATTAAATTAAACATGAAAGCACAGAGGTAATGTACTTTAGACAATATCTATTTACTCAGAGAGCGTATTTGATCCATGTAGTACAGTGCATTTGCTAGGACCATACATCACGGAAAGTACGGTTCATACTGGCAGCAGAACTTAGCATTAATACCTATAATATTCCTGTCCAATTCCTGCAAATGGCAGAGTAAGGTTTGCTGGACGTTATCATTCCTCCCACTGTTCTTATAAAAGCTGGTACTGCTCATCTGTTGATATTGAATGAAATTCAGGCTTAAAATTACATATTAAATGTTAAGAATCAGAGAGGTAGCCATGTTAGTCTGGAATTGCAGAAGTGACAAAGAGTCCTGTGGCACCTTAAAGACTAACTAAAGTATTGAAGCATAAGCTTTCGTGGGCTAATACCCACTTCGTCGGATGCATCCAACGGAGGAGGTATTAGCCCACGAAAGCTTATGCTTCAATACTTTAGTTAGTCTTTAAGGTGCCACAGGACTCTTTGTCACTTTCATATTAAATGTTGAGACTAAGTGCCCAAATCTCGTTCAGCGTCTTTGAGCAAAACCACCATTCATACCCGAGGAATTACTCACAATGGCAAGGTGAGCAGAGTTTATTCCCAAATTAAAGAGAAATGGAACAAATTTAAGACCAGACTCTGCAAGGAGTTGAGGCCCCTATTACTAAGCAAAGCACCTAAATGTGCACTGGACTTGAATATACTAAACTCGATTTCAATGGGACTTAAGCACATGCTCACCTGAGTGCCTCCTGTGCTGAAATAAGCACCCTCAAATTCCATCCACCTGCCTGTTTCATTTGGGGAGGGTCCAGACTAGGTTCTTTAGAGGTGTGAACTACCTTGAGTTCACTGGCAAACCATTATCGCAGGGTAAAAAAACACTAGTGAAGACACTAGTGATGAGAGTTCAGGGTGCTGAGCCCTTCACAGCAGGGTTTCAGGATTAGCCCTCAATGATTTAGCAGCTGTGGTGGGGAAAGGAGGGGAAATAATCTCTAATGAGGTGTGTAAAATAGCTCTCCACACCTCTGCTTCTAGCTCAAAAGAAACTCCTCAATTATAGCGGCTGGAAATATAAATAACTTAGAAGCACATTTTCTCCTACTGATAATGGACCATCTACATTTAACAGCCCTCTTAGAACTGATATGCTAGTGTATATATATTTTTTATTTTTCTTTCTTTCTGTGTGTATAAATACATTTTGCTTCTGTTCCATTCTATGCATCCGATGAAGTGAGCTATAGCCCATGAAAGCTTACACTGAAATAAAGTAGTTAGTCTCTAAGGTGCTACAAGTATTCCTGGCTTTCTTCACGGATACAGACTAACACGGCTGCTATTCTTGAAATAGTAAGACAAGTAACTCTAACAACGGGGCACACCGCACACGGTGTGGCTTAATGGATACCGTTGCTTAATTACTGAGTAGAGAAGCAACCTGAGGCTGGGAGCATTGGGGAACTGTTCTCAGTTTCCACATGGAGGGTGTATTATGAACTGGACTCTTTCCTCTCTGGCGTGGCAATGGGGTCTTACAGGGAACACTACTGCCCTTCTAACTAGCATGGCATGGTCTGCCACCCCAGTGATAGCCAAGGCACTCAAGGTGGGAATATCTATTAAAAACGATGGCTCAGAGCAAAGCCACAAAAAAGCTTCAGACCAGCTAATATGCTCCTGAAATCCTGATGTTGTGGCACAAAGCCCTTTCTACCGGCAGATGCACTTACCCTGGTCAATGGGGTGAGGGAAAGCCCATACTTGGCATGTTTCTTCTGCAAAAGCTACAGCAAAAAAAGATAACTCCTGCCTAATGCTGCTCCCAGTAAATCGGTGGGAGCTTTCAGATGGAATGTAATGGGAGCAGAATCCAGCCCTCCATGGATGTTTTTAATTTTTAAAAGTATTTTTTGCAAAGTCATATAGTATTTATAAAAATACTCCTTCCACTAGGGCTTACTTTTACTGACTCCTATATTAATTACCTGTATTAGGGCATGCCACAGAATGTTCCGTTTCTAACAGCCACTTATTGAAATCAGCTCACGTCATGGACCTACTTTAGCACTGGGCTAGCTATTGCCTCAGACCATCTTTCCAAAGTGGATTCTAGATCTTTTAACAATTTAGTACGTCAAGGGCCAACTGCCCTTCATTCCCTCCCTCTCTGTATTCTACTGCCCGCCCACGTCCTTGAGCCAACAGAGTTAACCTCTAGGGAAATGTGACCTGCGATGATATGAATAGCAGGAGGAGAAAAGCTTTAAAAAATTTCATCTTCCAGTCAGATGACCTATCCAAGAAACAATGAAATTATATCTGAACAATATGCTCTTTAATGTCATCTCAACGAGATCAAAGAGGCGAGTGCAGTTTCATGAAAAGGTCCATTTCTCTTCGGTAATACATTCTTTTTAAACCTACGGAAGGCTTGCATAATTGGGCTGTGCTGCTTTGTTTATTCTTAACACACAACTAGGATTTGTTTAGAAAAGCAGAGGAACAGCACTGCCGAGTTTTTCCCCATCATCTTTATGCCACTGTAAAAAAATTCTACCCAATAAAATTCTGAAAAATTCCCAAACCGCACTGGTGCAGAGTCCCATTAGGGGCCAGTTTTCAGTTTGTTTTAATTCACCAGATCAGGCAACGCAACACCAATTCCATAGGTCTCAGAGAGAATGGATAGACTGGAAGACTTGGTGTTACTTTCTTTCATGTTACTTGCATGTGGCAATACTATTCGCTATATTAAGTCTACAGTACAGTGTGGGGCAGTGGACAGGGCTGGATTGGGAGTCTCTACTCATGGCTCTGCTAGTGACCTGGTGCGTGACCTTGAGCAAGTCACTTTTCCTATGCTCATACCCTTTGTCCTGTTTTTAGAGACTATAAGCTCTTTGGGACTGGGACTTTCTGTCGTATATTTGTACAGTGCCTAGGACAACAGGGCCCTGCTCTTGGTTGAGAATTCTAGACTCTACTATAATAAAATCATCATTAATAACAGAACGTGTGTCTTCATCTACATAGGGGAAAAGTCTCCACCGTCCCTTTTGTTTTAAGTCACCCACCACTGCACACTATCATAATAAATAAATTAGGGATGATGGTCTTTCATCTATCACATGTATCAGCTGTCCAAGAAAACTCACCATTATCCATTGCAGCACATACTAGTTTCTCCCACGAGGACTTCACAAGGATATTTCAATTCAAGCACTTGAACGGCTCTTGTGTCCAACTATAAGGAGTATTTTTTTTAAAATAAAGCTTTGACTGAAAGGTCCCCATTGAAATTCTCTTTTGGAGTCTCCTGTGGTCCTTTGTGCCACTGAATGTTTGTTGGGAACATGAAATTAGCTTTCTACAATTTAAAAGTACAAAACTTTGCCCTGGTCACAGAAATATTCAGCTATGAATCTACAGCTTATGAAGCTGTAAAAGGATGAGCCCATCTCTCTGGAGAAGCATAGATTATATAGCAGAGGTGGCATATATTCTTAGGCCAGGTGCCTCTTTGCTAAAACAATATTGGTTAACACAGTAAGGTATAACCAGCCCTGAAGAAGAACTCTATATTCCACTCTAGTTAGAATGACGGCAGGCTGCATCTTCTTCCTCAAAGACTTCAAAGGCTTTCTATTGGATGGCAAATTTGAGAAGTACAAAGGGGTCCAGAAAAACTCTGGATAATTCTCAACACCGGGGTAACTAATAGGAAGGATTCTCATTGTCTATGTGTCTCATATTTGGACTGTAGTGTGTTTACAAATACTAAGGGTGGTTGGATGGTTTTTTTTTTTTTTTTTTAAATAGCCAATATTTGTTTCACAGTTTCAAGAAAAACCTCAGAAACAGGAAACTGCTGTGTAGAGGAGAGGGGTTTATTAAATAATAGAAATCCTCTTTTATTTGCTGCCATGTTATTTTGAAGACAAGTATGTCAGAGGTTGGACTAAGATACCCCAGGGATGATTCTCAGAGGATTCCAATGGCTTGAAAGCATTGGCAACAGAGAAGACGTCACTGGAATTGGAATGACAGTGTTCGAGAGTGTCATTCTGTTCTTAGCTGCACTTGTGCAAATCTGGTGTAAATCCACTGAAGCCTATGGAGTAATGTTGGAGAAAAACTTATGTGAGAACACAATTAGGCCCACATACTTTCTGGTGGAGTTCGCTTTCAGTGAAGATATACTCTTTCCCTTATCCCCACATAATATATAATCTGTCTATTTTTCAGATTAAATAGAGTTGTGGCAAATTCTCCTCTTGCTGGGCCAAATTCAAGGGCATTCATTAGGATTTCACCGGGCAGAATTAGGCCCCAACAATCTGAAAAATTACAGTGCGTCCCCTTAAAATAGACAGCATTTGTATGTGAAGGCTTTTATGTTGTATAATTAATTAGATATATGTTGTCCTATAATATTATATATTAGATGTAGCAATTATACTAAGGGTTTAATTATTCTAATGAAAATACCTAACTTATTTGTGCAATTCATTTGTTAAGGCTGAGTGGGTTTGGCTATGTGTTCGTATCCCCTGAAAAAATGAGACAGGACATCTCAAGAGATTATCCTGGTGGACAAAAATATTTAATAAGAAATATCTACAGTAAATAAACTCAATACCAGCAGACTGATCTAACGATAAGGGGGTTTTCCTTTAGATTTTGGCTGTCATGTTGATAAAAGGGACATACATTTTTCAGATCTTTGCACACTAACAGATGTATCTGATTCAAAACCTACAGTAAATGGAATTAAATTGTATGTCTGCACTGAGGATGGCAATCCAATGATTTTTTTCTTGTTTGAATTGTCTCCTGGGTGGTTGAGCGCAACTGTAATTGAAGCTATAATGTTTCATCTCTTTTAGGCTATTATTTATCTAAAAAGTTCATGCATTACTGTTCTCAATTCCATCCAGAAATCATTCACTTTACTTTTGTTGAATCCATCCTCTCTTGCAATAAAGTGCTCCTTGATTTTGACTGGGCTTAGATTTCTATTTGATGGCAATTCTGACACTTGAGTAAATATAATATTAATTGTGTAAAGAAATCTGTTACTGGTAACTTTGCACATGTTTGAAGAGCAACTTTCCAGGACAAGGATAAACATAGCACTCAGGTTTTTCTTCCCTTCACAGGGGGTTTTGTGTGAACATTTTCTTCCATTTCAATCCAAGTTGCACTCCCCCAGAGGTTTGCTTTTAGACTGAGGTTCAAATGAACCCCAAATCACAAAGTGAAACTCAGTCATGTCACTGACTTTCCCATCAAAAACCATGAATTCTGAATGATTTTGATGCAAAACCACCAATCAGCTCCACGTGTTTTGAAATAGTCCCCAGGGATCTTCCCAATGAACCTGGTCTGATATCTGGGGTACCTAACAAAGTTCCAGACTAGAACAAAATTGAATTGGTTAGTTTGGATCCAGAAATCAAACCCTTCAAATGTCCGAGGTGTTTGAATCTGAGGCCAGGCCATGTGTGAAATCCAGCTAGGGATCCAACTTGGATTTCAAATATTCCCAATGTTCAGATCTAAGGGTTTTGTTGACACCCCTCGCTACCAGATATCTAGCAGGTGCTTTACATTTTGAAGGTGTTCAAAGATGATGAAAAAAAAACCACACCCTTTTCAAATGGGTATAACATGAATTCCTAGGTCTGCAGGCTGCCATGAAATACACTCAGGAAATGAGTGCAAGTAATGCTCTTTATAACATTCAAAATGCCTTAACTGTTCACACTGGCACAAGAAGAGGAAAACAACATGGGCAATAATCCACATGGGTGTGGAGAGTGGGGAAAAAAGGAAGTATTGCCCTTCAAATACAGCCAATGAGAAGTTAAAGTTGTAATGCGCACTCATCTGTGTTCACAGGTTACTAGCAGAAGTGTGTTTACTATTGTTAGGACACAAACATATCTCACTATCCCAGTTTCACTATTTCCTTGGGGTACAGACATTAACCATAATATGGGAAATACAAGTTCTTGTACATATGGTGATGGCTGTAGTGTTATATGTGGGGTTTGTTTATCTGTTTCATGAGTTGTGATTCTTGTGGACTTGATCTTTCCTGTATTGAGGCCAATATATCAAGACCTGGACTATCAACCAGAGAACATGGACATAGGTACCTGCCGAGTGACCAATGCCAATAATATTGCATTGCAGACCATTGTTTTCTCTATATGTCTGGTATTGGGTTTTGCATTACTCAGTTCATACACTGTTCCCATGCACTATACATATGTCTGCTGTGACTACCATCCTGGTGTGTGTGTTTGTGTGTATGTATGCATGCACAAGCTGCCAGGCATATGCCCGGATAACAAATGGATTACATATCACTTAACGCTATCCATTTATAAGCAATTTCAAGTCCGCTCTCACATAATATGGATAAACAGAAGAAAGCAAACTATTTTACCCATCCATGAAGTCTGACATTTCCAAAGACTGTATCAGATTACTCTTTCTATATACTTACAGAAAGCTGGATGGGGGGCTGGATAGATAGAAGTTTGTTCAAGCTGACTAGTAGCATCTAGCTTCTGAGATTTCAGACTGAGAGAGGCTGAGGCGAACAGGTATGTTTTCCTTTCAAATACTAAGAAAAACAAGAGCTGGACTGTATGTCACAGGATTACTTCCAAAAAAAAATAGAACAATAATCTTGCAGGGATTGTCCAAAATCCAGGCAGAGTCCCTAATGCAGAAGCTTTCAGTGGGAACTTAACATTAGCAGATCTATTTTTACAAATACATGTTGCTGGCCAGCTGCCTACATGAAGATTCTGCAGAATGCCAATTGTTCCTATCTGAAGTGTGGGGAAAATAGGGCTTTTGCAACAAATTTAATGGGTGAAATTAAATGGTGGGGTGTTGTGTTATGAACTGGACGCTTCTTTTAGTCCATCTCGTGTCCCCTTGTGGGACCTTCCACTCTCTGAAAAGCAGCGGGCTTGAGGATTGAGAGGTAAACTCGTTTGGGAATACGATGAAAGAACATCATGAGCACCGGTTAAACATTTTAGCAGCCAACAGATCTTTTTTAAATCACTTCTCGTACATGAGCCCAGCTGCATGCGTGCATTTGACAGTATAATTCTGTACTAGGAATAGAATACCAGGCTGTTTCTCTTAAAAGTGGACAAATCTGTTTGACTAACTCCATCCTCCTTCCAACTGGAGTTTTTATCTGTGTCTGGATTATCATCTGGGAAGAGCGAAGCATCTCCTTCGATTTTGCTTTTGGAGTATTTTGACTGGAAATAAAGGGTGGTTTGGGTGAAACCGACAAGCCAGAAAGTGAGAAAGTTGGAGACAAAGGAGAAGTGAGGGGTCCCAGAGAGAGGGCTGAGAAAAGGAAATCAGAGAGCTCTATTTGCCTAGAGGAACAGAAAAATCCTCAAGGAAGAAAACAAAAAGGGATTGAAGAGAAATAACGAGGCTAAATGAGATTTAAAGGACACCCTAGGCCAAGTTCTAGATGTTGGACTTTCAAAGGATGTTCAAATTCTGCATCTGGATCCTCGCATCAGCACTTGGGTGGCTAAAAAGGGCATTTGTGTGTCTGTCTGAGCATTGGGATTTTCACATCCCAGTAAGGCTGCCTCCAACAGCACTGTCTCTTCCAGAGCGGTCCCTCATGGCCAGAGTTCCCTTTGCAGCAATCTCCCTCTAGTCTTCCTCTTCAGGACCCTTACAGGTTCCCCAGAGCCTTTCTTATACATCCCCCCGGCCTCCATTTGGGACTGGCTTCATGCCTGCAAATAGTTACGAACAGTCCCACCAGCAAAGTCTGCAATCCAAAGCCTCATACTTACCCCCTGGCTCTTCTGCCATCCCCAGAGAGCGATTCCCCTGCCACAGCCGGCTCATCACAAGGGTCACCTTTCATAGCTGTTTCTCCCTGAAATTTAGCCTCCTGGCTCCAGCTTCTTTCTCTTGCCAGTGTCTCCCATGTTCTGAGGGTGAGGGCCATCTGCATACTCTAGGCTGGCTGGAATAGAAGGGAACTCTGACCCTCCCTAAACCACAATGTTTCCAATCCTGGGCCCCCAAAGAAACAGTATCCTAGGGTTTTCCCACATCCAACTCCTAATTTCCTGGGACCGCTTCTTCTCTTCCATTATTACCAGGCCGCTTCTGGGTCTTTGTTCATTGCAGCTCCCTGGAACTGGGTCTTCTGGTCTCCCCTACTCTTTAAAGGCAAACATACCTCATTAGAGGTCCACATTTAAAAACTGGGCTGGGTTAGGGTAATGTGGACAATTGGGTGGGGTAACGTGGGCAGTGGATCTAAATGCAAAAGAAAGGCCAGCAAACTCACCAGGAGAGAGATGTTTTATATGAAAAGGGGGCTGTGAAGAGTAGAGAACAGAGTGCTCGGGGCGCCTTTAATCAGAAATAAAAGCGTCTGCTTCGAGGCAATGTATTTCACTCTAAGGCAACATAGGTCAAATTCATCCCATTGGTGACTCCACTGGATTCAGTACAGCTCCAGGGATAAAATGGGTCTAATACTAGAAAAAGTTAGTTCCTCCTTCACCTGCCTGAATTCACGGTCCTTGCGTTTCCCCTTCAAATCTAATGACACCACTAACACCTCTCCCGCAGAACAAGGAGTGCCGCGGAACGTCTTGCTCCTACTGCTTGCCAGTGATGTAATCAGCTCTTGAAGAGGGGACACAGAAGTGTGGAGTCAGGTCTTGGCAATCACCAAACGCGAAGGAGGAACTAATTTCTCAAACACTGGCCCGGATCCTAAACTCCTAAGCAAGGCCAAACTCCTGATGGAGCCAAAGGCAGTTTGACCTGAGGGAGGACTTTAGGATTTGGCCCGTTGTGTTTTAAAGCACACCCGCATGGACACACAAACATACACACAATTTCTTTTTGAAATCCACAATTTTATTCCATTACTGGGGCCACAGAGTCAGGGCTGTCCCTAGCTATTCTGGGGTCCTACGCAGCCCCCTCCCAAGGGGTGGGGGCAGGCCTCTGCGGGGGGGGGGGGGAACAAGAGGGCAGGCACCAGACCTCTGAGGGGGGGCAGGGCTGGCTTTGGGTGCTGGGGGGAACCACTGGCGGCACAGCAGGGGCCGGGTCACTGCCCTTTCCACTGCTGGTAAGTTCAAGACCGTGCTGCTGCAGAGCTCAGGGGAGTGGGGACAGGGCTGGGGCAGGGAAGGGGTGGGAAGAGGCAGGGTGGGGCAGGTGCAGGACCCTGGGGAAGAGCCAGAGCAGGGGCTGGAGCAGTACGCAGCTGCACAGGTCACCAGGAAATGTGGTGCCCCAAATTTCCTGGTGTCCTACGCAGCTGCGTACTTTGCGTATGGGTAAGGACGGCCCTGCACGCAGCTACATTCTCATCTTCTGTCTTTCAACCGTTACTCATTAAAGTCTTTTTGGCTCACTTCAGAGTGCAAGACGAATCACTGCAGCCAAGCGGTTGCCTGTCTCAAAAACAAAAGCTGAATTTGCAAGTGCTAGGGCATGTCTGCTGTGTTGGAAGGGAGAGGTAATTGACATTCCCTTGGGTAAACCTCTTTAAAAATTCCGGACCTGGTTCCTTTGGATTTATTGTCAGTGGTGTAGCACAGGCACAGAATAGGATAATGCTTATTAAAAATAACCCCCCCAAACCAATCAACGACAAAAACATAAGTTCAACTCCCCAGTGTGTCTGAAAGGCAGAAGACACAATGACCATGAGCTTAGCTTGATCTTCAAACTATTCAGTAAAAAATGCTAGATTAGTGCACAAAGCTAAATTAGAACACAAAAGGCCAATAAAAGGCTTCTAAATGGTACTGAAATAAACAAACAGTCTAATTAGTTAGCCCAGGAATCCCTCACACAGAAAGGGCTAAATATGCAAATGAGGACCAAGAGAGAAGATTAGCATTCTACAAACTAGGCAAAGCGCATACACCCATAGGATGGTGCATTTCTTTATGATCTGAAGCTGCCACATGTCTCCCTGAAACTCTGCAGTAAGGTTCCATTACCTGCGCTGCTGTGCAGTAACGCAGAGCGGATTAACGGCCGACTCCCCTGGGCTGGCCAAGATTTCCAGAGATGTAATTAATAGAATTTGTGTGGCACCCCACTCCACATAATGCTGAGAGAAGATAGCCTCAAGAGGTGTCCTTCCCACTCTCCCAGCACACGCTGTCTGTCTATACACACCACTGCATACGTGCTAGATACACATTATACAGGCCGAAGACTTGATTAACCCCTGCTGTCACATTGCCGTGCAATGAATGATGCTTTGACAAGAAGGAAATTTGCCACCATCCTCTTCTTGGCTTCTGCCTGAAATGGGCAGCTTTGGGTTCCAGAAAGGGTCCCACCAACAGAAGGCGACCATGAGAGAGTAAATTCCTGTCATTTATCCCAGCCCTTCCCTGTTGCTGCTGACAACAGGTTAGTCTTTCTGAAAGCAGAACTTATTTCTGGACACAAGTGCTGAGGTCTGGCTAAATATCTGTAACGGCGTTGTATCTAATCCAGGCAATTCAGCTTCAGGGCCCCGTGTTTTTGATTTTACCCTTTGAGGGGCTACAGTGAAGGTTTAGATATTATTTATTCATTTAGATTTAGACACACACACACACACACTCAAAAAAGAGTATCTTTCTCTGTGTTCTAGATGCCCCCGCCATAATTTAAAACTGCCCCAAAATGAATATCCAAACAAATACTATAATCCAGCAGAAGCAAATCAATTAACTCAAAATTTCATATCCCCTTCTTCCACTGGTTCCTCACTCTTACCTTTCCTTCCTGTTTCAAATGCCTGGGGAAGAAGACATCTTTGCAGTGTGACCTGAATGTCATCAGATTGAGGCTGTTTTGGACCATATGGGGGTCCTAGGGAGAGAATTGCTTGAGATCTACCCTTTGTTAATGTGAGTAAATAGATCAAATTAATTAATTAATTAATATCTTGATGTTCTAATGATGGAGCTAAATTCATTCCTGAAGGCAATGAAGTGATGCCACGTACGAAATATTTGACTGTGTTTGAATTCTCTCCGCTGCATGCTTTCTTTCGTATTCACAGTCTTCAAAAGGCTGTCTTGGCTTTCAACATGTTACCATTGGGGTTAAAACATAGGAAAGTGACTGCTGACTTTTGCTTCTGAGTTTGTCTTGAAATGAGTCCCCCTAACTAAACAGTATGGCAATTTGCCCCTGCACTGGACTGCAGAACATCTCTGAACAATGACGTTGTCTATTGGTATGTGCTGTTTTGTTTTTATAATTAACAGTTCCCTGGTATTTTTCAATATTTTCCTCTTCCAATCATTCAAACCGTCCTTCACATGGGAGAACTCACAAGTAAAATTTTTGGTTTCCATCCTGGCACATTTGTATAGATTTAATGTTTCTAGCATCAGACTGTAGAGCTTTTCAACATCATTGATGTCTACAAGATCTCCAAGAGGGACCTTATGGATTAGATTCCTCATTCCTCTCCAGTATAAATCTTTTTTGTTCCCTAAGTGCTTTTTTAAAAAAGTCTCCCCTATGAGGACACCATAAAAACCTACCCTGCTTATTCTTGTGTCTACAAACATGTAGTTAAGTGGCTTAAATGCTGATAAAAGCACAATGAGCTTGATTAATCTGAATAGCTAATTTTTCAGGAAGCCATCCAGGTCTTGCTTATGGCAAGGGGGGTACTTGGCTGACTGACTGGAACACAGTGTTAAATTTGTTGAAGTGAGGAAGAATAGCACTTAAGAACATCAGGTGCAATCTGGCTAATAGACTTTCTAACTGTGCCAGCTTTTTCTGCACCTTCTTGTCTCTTTCATCCTTCCTGGATCTCAGCTAAGGTGTTTGAGGAACCCACTGCTCCAAAGTTCTAAATTTGGTGCATGCCTCCAGTTAGAAGTGGTTTTGTATTCCTGCGATTATGGGTTATGTTTGGGGAGAACATTAATAGTGCTGATCCCCAGTGATATTGCAGAGTGACTGCTTTGCACTGCAGCTGAAATACCATACTATCGTGTCTGTGAATCAGAGGTATTTTTCATATGTAGCATAAGCACAAATACAACTGTGGTCTCCACGCAACCTGGTGCCCATGATCTTCTACATGACACACATTGCTATTGACCAAGATCGTCCAACCACTGGTCCCTTTAAGGCTAAGAACCCCTGGAGGATGGATGGAGGAGGACAATAAATGGAGGAGGGAATAAATCACGCTCTGTTTTCCTCCCACAACCCCTAGAAGGCTCATAGAAGACCCAGTAGGCATGGGACCACTGCAATATTCTGCTGTGTGCCTGCATGCACACGTGCACAGTGGGGAATGACGATCCTGCTCCAGGGACCTGTACTTCCTGCATTTCAGGGACCACAGCTCCAGGAGAGCTCGGTTTTGGAAGCAGGGTGAGGTGGGCTGGATAATGGATCCATGGCTGTGCGTATCGACCGGGAAACCATTTGACCTGTGGAAGGGGGTGTGGAGGGAGACACAGCAACCAAGAGGGTTACTGCAGCAGTTAGGTCCATTCACTCCCTCCTCAGAAATCACACTAAAGAATCTCTCAGGACTCTTATTTATTTATTTATTTCTAGAAACATAAAGGGCCCGAGTTGCCGGTGATGGCATCCATGCAGCTCCTGCCGAAATCAAGGGGAGATTTATGCAATGCAGTGGTTGCAGAGTTCGCCTCGGTACCACTTTGCAGTCGGCAAAGGAACACAACATTCCCTGTGCCAGTGACACAAAACAACCTGCAGTGCTGAAAGGCACCTCCCCGCTGAAATAGCCAGGCACACCTTCCTCTGCTCCATAACATGGTCGAGTTCTGTGGTCCTACAGAGGCCACGAATGCCGGGTGCCTCAGCCCCAACCTCTAGCTGACTGAGCAGCGAGTGTGGAAATGTGTCTGGGTGCCTGTCCTTATGTCCAACATATGCTCACACATGATTCCTAACCTAAAGTTGACACTATAATTCTGTCACATTGAGCTGTCCAGTGATCCTTGCCAGCCAATTGCCGTCATGTACGTTCTGTGTCCAGCTTCCGTTCTGATTTATACTTTAGTTTTTGTTCCCATTTTTCTGACTTGTTTTGGTAAGGTGGACGAAATGTTCTCCCTCCAGTCAGATGACAGTTGGCCGATAAGAGGTGCGACCTATCACAAACAGCTTTGTGCTCAACTATTTTTCCTCAAACGTTTAGCCTGTTGGAACAGCTTTTAAGTCTAAGATGATATTTGTGGGTCTCCCCCCGGAAGTGTTTTCCCTCCTTTTTCGTACTTTATGGCTTCAAGAATCAGCCATTTTAAAAGAAAACTCTTCAATCTTTTCCAATTCTCTCATAAATATTTTCCTTAAATGAACTGAAAAAACAAAAGCAAAAAAACACCTCTCTTTTGCATATGGAAGTGACCCCTTGAAAGCTTGATGTTCCTTGAATCTGACTTCTGAAATCATTTGTCAAATCTTTCTTCAAGCTATTATAGGATAATTTGAGCCTTGTTTTCAGTTGCAGCTCAGGTTCTTTAGTTTTTTCACATCAAATATGTCAGGGGAAAAAAGAGAAATCCTGAAGCTTGTTCTGGTTTGGAAATCCCTTCTATTTCTCTCTCTGTCAAAGAGAGAATAAGGGAAGACAGGCTCAAAGAGAAGTGGAGAAATGAGAGAGGAAACCACAGTACAGCTAGCTCTGGAGATGAGCCCAGTAGGTTAACAGGACATTATAGAGTAGGTTTTAGCTCAGCAAAACAGGACACTCAATTAGAGCTGGATGAATCATCTGTAATTAATAATTTAGGCCAATTAGATTTGGGCCTCTTTAAAAATTTCCGCCTTATTCAATGAGTTTCACATCTTTTTCTGTTTGTGAATTCTCTGCAAGCACAGTGCGAAATCCTCTAACGTATTCATTGTTCTAAATTGTTTGCTGACTACTTTAGCAAATAATTCTTAGTCTGCAGATTGTTTGTGCATTGTGAATAGTCATTATTAGAAATTGACATTGTTTCAATTGCTTCCATGACTCACATGATACAGCTTCTTTTCCCTGACTGGACGATTCGCTGTATGTAACTAATCTCAATTTTAAATTGCTTATTCAAGTGTAAACTTTGAAATCCACAATTCAAAAATTTACAGTTAGCAATTAGTTGTGCGATTCAGAATTTGCTTTTGAATGTATATTTGCATCCTCATTGTAATAAATCTTGCATGCTCAAAAGTTCATGGAAAGGGTTGCAACAGAATCAAATTGCGATTCAAATAGGATTGAATATTCATTAATAGCGTGTTGCATTGTTCACCCAGCTCTGCACTCAAACAGTAATCGTTCACTTTTTATATTACAGCACTATAGTGTTCCTTGGATGATAGGAGCAGGTTACTGTAAAGGAAAGGGGGAAAAAGGCCAGTTTTGTGTTCTTGCTGTAAAATACTGGTAAAGAGATCTCCAGTGACACACATTTTCTGAAGAGCTGCAGAACTAGAATCAACCAAACTTTCCCATATCAAAGCGACTTATTTATATTATTGTTGGAGCCTTATTGTCTGATCCAGTCTCCAGAGACCCCTCCCTCCCCAAACACTCCACACGCCATATTCCTTATGCTGCATTAAGACTGTTGAGGAGGGAAATATGTGGGCTGTTGAAGTAGGGAAGCGTAAATTGGGATTTTCAAAGGAACCTAAGGGAGCTAGGCACCTAGCTCCCATTGAAATTCCTTGAAAAACCACATCTATGAGCTTCCGGCAATCTTTCCTAATAGTACTCCTATGGCAGCTGATTCACAGAGAAACATTTTTGCTAGCCTTAGCCATTTGAAGCCGTTTTTACAAGCCTGGCTAATCAGAGATTTACAGGGCATACCAATAAATGTTGGTGGTACTAGAATGAAGGGAAGATTGAAAACAAGAGGTCCTCACATGGACTATACTTTTGTTTGTAGCCTACCCTGAAAAAGGAGAGCTCAAATTCCTATGGCTGGTCTCCTCCCTCACCTTCACACACGAAACAGGACTCCTGTAAGCTTTTGAATGTCTTTTATGTTGCCTGTGCTACCTTTCAAGGTGAGAAAATGAGGGTTGGTTGTTTTTTATCATTAAGGAATAAAATGAGCAGAAATGTTGACTGCTCTGAATCTAATATATTTGGATCTGAACAATCTCACACAGTATCATTATCAAACCATTGTTGCCCCATCCTAAACAAAGGCATAGTCCAAACCCAAGGACCCAAACTTCTGCATTGGCAACAGTAGCTGGGAGACACCTGGTGGGTGCAATTTCCACTCACTTCAGTGCGCAAGGTTATATCTGGTTATCTACAGTCCTGAATTGGCCCGGTGGCTTTTGTTTGTTTCATTAAAGAGGTTAGCCAGATGATCTCAAGGTCCTTTCCAGGGTTGGAATTCAGCAATAAGCATATATGATTACTGTCAGAAATACATGCATAGACAACAATTGTATAGCAAGGAAGCCCTGTTTTGAAGAGGATGGATGGTAAAAAGAGAAGCCATACACCTCTATTATAGTGCACTCTGTGTGTGTGTGTGTGTGTGTGTGTGTGTGTGTGTGTGTGTGTGTGTGTGTGTGTGTGTGTGTGTGTGTTCACTGAGTTAATTTAATGCAGATGTTCAGGGACACTTCCTAAATGCCACCAAAAAAAATCTGCATCTAAGCAATGCTAACCTTTCTCCCAAAGCCTTTTAAACCTGACCTTGGCCTTTGCTGTTTCCACGCGCACTGTGTCAGGGTGTCCCAGTGGGCACAATGCAGCTGCACACAACCTCTGTAGCCAGATACTTAGCCCTCCGATTCACTCCTCTACAAACATCCACAAACAGTTTGCAAGGTCAAACCCCAGAGCAGCACAAAGGAGCCTCCAGGGAAGCCTAAAAACTAATTGTGTGTGAAATTCAGATCTAAACACACACACTGCCAACAAGGTGCCTCTTTTACATAAGACTTGGTTATAACCTGAAAGAGGACAAATGGGCCCCTATTGTCTTTATGGGCTTCATTTTCTCCTGACCCTGGGAAAGCACAGCCCAGGCAATTTCCGCACGCTAGCTACATGGTTCCGCAGTGAAATGGTGCAGCCGTGCTGCCGGAGCAGCCTGCATCCACTGGAATAGATTCATTGTGCAGCTTCATACATCATGTGCATCAGATATGATTTCAAAACTATATCAAAGGCTTGGCTTTCCGGTGCCTTTCCAGCTCCCAGTGTGCAGGGAGGCAATTCAACAAGACACACTCACTTTTTTATGATAGAGTTATCCCAGTTTCAGTAAATAAATGTCTGCCTCTGTACTTTTCACTTCTGTCTGAGAGGAGATATTGTATTCCCCAGGCTTTCAATTTTTCATACTCCTTTGTGGGGGAAACCATATCAGAAAAGGGGAAAGATTAAGAGTTAAAAGAACAAAAGGCAGGGAGAAAAACTTCTGTCAGCATCTTTTTTTTCGCTTTTATCCAGTTAAATATTTTTATTTCTCTTACTCCATTTTTCTTCTTCTTTAAAAATATAAATGGTGTGAATTTAGGGACTGATTGAACAAAGCAGTTGGGCACATGCAAAGACTGCAGTGTGTGTCATCTTCCTGATCTTCTTTCAGTAGGCAGCATGTCTTACTGTTGTCCCCACACGCCTTACCCTGCAGCCCACAAGATTGCTCCACAACTAGCAAAAATGCTTCCAGACCCTCACCTAACATCCCCTGTGTGTACATGATAGAATGCCTGGAGTCTTGCACAGATATGCTTGTTGAAACTCACATATTTTCTGGAATCAGAGAGGTAGCCATGTTAGTCTGGAATTGCAGAAGTGACAGAGTCCTGTGGCACCTTAAAGACTAACTAAAGTATTGAAGTGTAAGCTTTCGTGGGCTAATACACACTTCGTCGGATGCACAAAGTGGGTATTAGCCCGCGAAAGCTTACGCTTCAATATTTTAGTTAGTCTTTAAGGTGCCACAGGACTCTGTCACTTCCACATATTTTCTAGTTACATCCGTTGGCTTCAAGGATGACAAAGGGGCACGATAAACCTTTTCCAACAGTATAGACAACTTGGTCCTCACAGGTAGCTGAGGAATGGCTAGAATGGGTTTTTTCCAGTGCTTTCATGAGGTATAGATTAAATATCATATAAAGCATAACTTCATGCAATGGGGAAGGGTATATCTCAATGTTCCTCCAGTTTTCAAGCAACATTCTTCTTTGGAGTCTCATTCAGTCTCTGCACCACCCTATTCCTTAGGGACGGACACAGATTTGTAATGTACTGTATCGATACTTGTCAGAAAGCCTTCAAACACTCCTGATAGAAAAGGTGTCCCGTCATCTGAAACAAGGCTCCCTGCTAGGCCAAACAGAAAATCAAGGGATTAGGTGAGAAGCAAGCTCCTGCGAGCTGCCTGTGAAATCATGGAATGCAAAGGGGTAACAGGCAACAATTCAGGTGCCAGTAGTACCCAACTGCAGTTCTCTGCCATGGGCTATCTACGACTACCAGTTTAAAGGGGCCAGGGGAACAGTAGTTCTATGCGCTGTGCAGGCTGAGTGTCACATCACATGATGCTCAATGTCTCAGTGCAGCCCTGGCCACCAAGCAAAACAATGCAGAAATTCCTCCATCTTCGTAACTTCCAAACGTCCTTCATGAGCCACAGCGAGGACGGCTTGTCGCATCGCTGCTGGAACTAAGTCTAAGCATGCCTTATTTTTTTAAAAAAATCTTTCCTCATAAAGGGTTTAGAAAACCAGACCTACCACTTTGTTGCTATCCTCTGAACTCTCTTCCATTTGTCCACAAATGTGTGGCACCCCGCTGACAAAGTTGTTTCAACAAGAGGACCCCGAAGAATGCCTGAGCATCAATATATATAATGAAACTCTGGACCCATCAGCCTCCCCACGGTTGCAAAGCTGTGACTGCCACTCCTGAGAGTGGAGTTAACGGTAGGGTTAACAACAATCAGCTTAGTTTAATGGCGGACACTCAAATAGTTCAGGCTCTTGATAAAATGAGCCAGCCAAAGACAAGGTTCTGTGTAATTGACATTAAGGATATGTCGTAAAAATAACTAGTTCTTATTAAAAAACTAGTGGAGTGCATTTCTGGGATGAGTTTCATATTGCAGAGGAAAAGGGGTGTCCAGTGGTAAGTGGTATGGGAGCTATCAGATGATTCTGAGCAGCAAGTTGCAATAGGCTGCACGATATATTATCAGAGGAACTTATTATTTAAAAAAACAACCACCACCAGGCTTATTTCAGGAGGAAAAAAATCTGAAAGGCATAAAAAAGGTAATTTTAGGTACCTGTTATAGATTGTTTTCAGATGACATCACATACAGTGGAGATATTTTTTTAAGAAAGGAATATGATATAAAAATTTGAAGTGGCCCCCTGTAATGAATTGTGTTTTATCACCCATTCAATGGGCCAAATTTTGCAGTGGTTAAATGCATCCTGAATGTAAACCGGTCTTGAATGGCCTGATCCAAAGCCCACCAAAGTCAATAGAACTCTTTCTGTTCACTCCAATGGATGAAACCCATGATGGACATACTGTAGATGGGGGCTGGTGGTTATATGCACGGCTTTGGCATTCAGTGGGTGGACCAAAGTAATGTAACTGACATATCAAGGGGCTTGATCTTGCCCCTCCTGAATTCAATGGCTAAGCTCCTATTGATGTTAGTGATACAGGGGTAGATACCAAGAGGTGGTGGGTGGAGCACTGGAAAAGCAATCCAAAGGAGGATGCAATTAACTCAGTCTATGAAGCCACAACATATACACCTACTCACGGGAAGCACGGTCAGTGGCAGCATGACGCACTGCTGCCACATATAATACTGAACTGGGAGGAAGTATGGAGAGCACAGATCAGCATTCATGTTGCATTCCCCATCAGTACCCGGCCCAAGCTGGGGGAGATGAATGATCCAACCAGAGGACCAAATTCAGGGAGGAATCGTGGTCATGTGCCCCCCGAGGCACATTGCACATGTGGTAAGAAGAAGAAGAAGGGAGGAAGCATCACAAAGGGTTGCAAACGAACCGTTCCTGACAAGTAGGAGAAAAGGAAAAACACCCAAAATGAAAGATTAGCATAGCATGTGGCTCAGTGTCTATGGGGCAGACCCTGCTCATCTACACTAGGGTAAATGGAATTACTCCAATGGACATGTGAGGAGTTTCTGACAAACACACAAACCTGTGGGTGTGCACCCTTTATTGGACAACAAACTCCAGATCTTCCTGCAGGTATTTTCAGCTATTCACATGGGATCATGTAGGGATGTAAGGTAAGAGCATATTTTCCCTCGTGTCCCCCGAAAAGTGTGGGGATTGGGCAAAGATGTGTGGTTTAAAACTTCTTCAAAGTTGCTGTCCTTAACATTCCCTCCTCCCCTTAAAAATAAATAAATCTGTTCTTCCATTTCTCATTGAAAGACAGCAGTGTCCCATAAACTGCTGGCTGCTCGTGAGGGATGAAATGAAGATTTCTCTTGCTAATTATAAAAGTGCCAGGCAAAAACCGGCCCGCTATGATTTCTTACATTAAACAAATTTTATAGCAGTGAAGACTTTTAGCGGCGCTATTTGCAGTTCTGGCCTTTTGCCAGCCTGCTGTCATTAAATCTGTCAATTGGAAGCATCAGAAGCATTTATTTATATTCCCTTTGAATAAAACACTGAAGCCTATTAAAGGAGCCTCGCTACTTGGGCTGTTTTCCAAGATGGTGGACAGACAGCCATCATGAGTGTTCGTTGAGAAGTTTCCCATATTTCCCAATTAGTGCTGAACAGAAGTAGGGTGACCAGATGTCCTGATTTTATAGGGACCGTCCCAATTTTGGGGTCTTTTTCTTATATAGGCTCCTGTTACCCCTCCACCCCCATCCCAATTTTTCACACTTGCTCTCTGGTCACCCCAAGCATAAGCAACTCATCATCTCCCAGAATAGGGCAGAGAGTCACTCCAGATTTAGACAGAGGACAGAATTGACTGCAGTTTCTTTTACTTGGCCATAGATTTATTATTGAAACTGCCAGTATTTTCACATTGAGTGAAAGCTCACCTTAAATTGGAAATAAATGGCATTTATTTAAGTCCCTACTGGTACTTGATCAAATGGTTGGATCCTGCAACACTTTAACCTTTGGCTGACTGTAATAGTAAAAGGAGTGGAGGAAAAACCAAACTGGAATATTATATAAGACAAGGAGATGCTTTAATGTAAAAAGATGACATAAGTCACCATTCACAAGACATTTATATGCCATTAGTCACACTTTCTCAAGACTGTGACCTTTCTGTGTGAAGAACGTGGATGTGCCTAATTATAGAATCCCAAACCCATGCTCTACAAATATCCCACACCACAGAGAAGTGTGCGTAGGTCAACAAAGGCAGAATCTCCCAGGAATATGACAACACAGGGTTACATCAGTAGGGTAGCCCCAATGAAAAATTGTCACCAGTAGAAATCCATGGTTAATGACCCATGAGTCAGAAATGAATAGGAAGCAGGAATTACATTTACAGTCAACTCATGTATTTTTTTTTTTTTTACTTGAAACCCAAGTTCTTAATCATCAAAGTCTCTGGAAGTGCTGATTTGCTGCAGTCAGGTCATGCTATTGCAGTCGTGCTATAAAAGCTCCCTGATTATGCCAGATTTATTTTTTTTAAGTGCAAACTAATGAAATGTAAAAGGCTTTAGTAAAAAAAAAGAAGTTTTAAATGAAAAAGGAGGCCCACATGGACAAATTGACAGCAAACACCAAATCATATCACGAAGGCAAAAAGCACTAGAGCCAGGACTCCCAGATTTTGGGCACATCTTCCTAGCAAGATCATCTTCTTGCTATTTCCCTGTCTGCCCACCGTCACTTGAACCATCTCCTTTCCCAGTTATAATTACATAGCATCCCTGATGACAGTGACTGCCTACATGGGGAAAAAGGATGAGGCAAGTTTTAAGATGCAGCATTAAAGTTTTTTAATGTAGGTGTTCAGCTACAAACAAGGAGGATAGATACAAGCCTGATTTTCAGATGTGCTGAGAATCCCCACTCCCCCCTGAAGCTCAGCACCAGTAAAGTTTAGGAGCCATACATCCAGCCAGCCCTCTACCAACCAGCAGCCACTACTCTGCAGAATATACTTTAGCTACCTCTAATTTACATCAAACAAAAACACTCCCCTCCCCCCTTTTAAAAAACAGACTGGCAGGATCAGCTGGGGTGTGGGGGCTTTATAGCCATGCTCAAGGAAGGAACCATTCAGAGCATGTTATGGTTTATATTTTAATTACAACTCAGTCAAGCTGAATTGTTTTTACCTGACAAAGATTCCTCATGTCAGAAGCAGCTATACTGGCAGGAATGCCAAGGGCTGCTAAAAGCATTATATAAACATGCACTATTGGAAAAACTCAGAATGGATTTCCACCCCCGTCCTTACTGCAAGTGGAGAATTCCCAGTCCTCCAGCAATCCTCTGTAACTATCTTGCTCAACTCTATGGTGCATGGAACAGGAGAGATTGATGCATGGGCTGACCAATGCAGAGTGCAGTTGCTAGCTATGCCAACCCCTGCACCTCCTATAAATTCAGGCCACCAGGGCATTTTGTTTTCTAAAGCAGCTACTATTATCCATCTATCCAAACTGAGGTGCTTTTCTTTAAGATAATGGTATCTAGAGAGGTTACAACAGCTTAGTGTTATGGGGTTAATTTCAAAGCTCCATTATTCTTATCTAAATAGACTCTGATCACCTGTTTATTCCCTTAGCCCACAAGACAGATTTGCTGTTTTAACTATTTTTAAAAAAGTTAGTTGGTGCTAATAGTAAATAGATCTACTGCAGCACCTAGAGGCGTGTGAGCCAAGACGTAGATGTGGTTTGCTGCTCACAGAAGCAAACTTATATTTTCAAACTTAGTAGAACAATTTAAAAAGAGTAAGGATGTGGGATGTAGGAGCTGAGTACAGGCCTGGGAGCCAGGAGCCTCTAAATTCTGATACCAGCTCTGAAGCTGATTCCCATTGTGGCCTTGAATAAGTCACTTTATGTCTCTCTGGGCCTCAGTTTCCTCCTCTGTTGAATGGCGGATAATACCTGCCTCTTAGAGGTGTTGTAAGGATCAATTAGTTAATGGCTGGAAAGTGTCATAAAGATGGAAAATGCTAGAGAATTCTTAAGTGTTTTAATTAAGAAAAGACTAATATCATTATCACATTTGCTACTATATCAAGCAAGGTCAGTGCCGATCCATCTGATTTGCCCTGAACACAGACACAAGGTTTATACATCTTTGGTACTGTCTCCCCATCTTTTCTGGGAATGAGAGAGGGATTTTGCTAAGTGCTGTTGTGTGAATGGCAAACATTCTTCCCATCTGTTCCACATGAAATGCAAACAGATCTGCATTTAGTGTGCAAACATGTCTTCTAAAAAAAACATAAGAATGGCCATACTGGGTCAGACCAAAGGTCCATCTAGCCCAGTATCCTGTCTTCAGACAGTGGCCGATGCCAGGAGCCCCAGAACCTGAAATCTGCAATAGAATCTGAACCCCGATGAAGTTTGTCTAGTTCAGGGCATGGACATGGAAACTAGAGCTGAGAGAATGATGCAAACTATATTTTTCAGTGCATCTTTGGGCTTGTTTTCAGTGAAGAGTTAACTCAAGTTATAACACAAGTGTTGCCCTGAACTTGAGTCCTGTATGCAATGCACAATCCCTTTACTCAAGTGTGAAGGTGCTTTTAACTCGAGTTGGCTGGCCTGTCAGAGGGTATAGGCTAAAGTTTGACTTAGCACAGTTCTTGACTCTGAAATGTGGACACAAGCGTGCGCCACTTGAGTCCCACTAGTCCTCCAATGCCTTCCCATAATTCTCTGTGTGCCCAGAAAGGACAGATACATCCTCCCACAATTCACTGGGAAAGGATTCCCAGAACAGCTCAGCTTACTGCCACACAAAAGACTCATGGGACATGCCCCCAGAAGTATCATTGCCACACATAAGTGAATGGAGCACTAGTGTGGACATGGCATGGCCACTTGAGACGGTAGTAACTGGAGTGTAGGTAACACAAGGTGACTCCTGTAGTAAAGATAGACCCTTAGTGGCATTTTTAAAGAAATTCACTTTGGCCATTTCATTCCTGTATTTTATGTCTCAATGCCCAGCCAGGCAATATAGTTTTTAAATTGAACTACAATGGATTTAATGGGCTCAGAATAACAAGAGCAAGAAAACTAAAAGGAACAACAAAATAATTATGTCAGGAACAAGCGAGTTCCTTTGATTATAAGGGACATCCAGCCTCACTTTAGTGTTCTTAGGTTCAGTCTCTGAAACCCTTAGTTGGAGCTACTTCCGGCAGACAAGTCTTGCGAGCTCTGCATTCAGAAGGTTTGGAAGTGTTGTGACTTCACCCAGTTCTCAAAGCTCCCTACATTATGGGTGTGCTTTTCCTGAACTTTCGAGAGACCCGGTTTACTGGCAGGCATGGGAGCGGTGGTCTTCATGCTGGAACACAATGTGACTTATCTGGTGAAACCCGCTAAGTAACCCAGGCTGAATTTAGAATATTCCTTAATGGCCCATTTAGACAAAAAGGGGGGAAATATGAATAATAAGCTCAAACAATGGTCTTGTAGATACGTTGTGAACTGGGCCAAAATGCAGCAGTCTGTCTGCTGAGTCGCATAAGTTGCCATAAACATGTCACCCCAGAGCTCCATTCTCTGCACTGGGTCTTCCCTGAATACAGGCTTCATATTCCCAGCCTTTCATTGAAACTGGCCATAGCCATCCGGCTAAATTCATTCCCCATTTCTTATAGCTGAGCACATTTGAGTTTAGCTATGAAGAGAAGAACTGATCTCACCAAGAGTTTACTTGTGATAGGTTTAGGTCTGATTTATACTGCCTCCCCGGCTTTGCTGGTCAAAACCATTACACAGCTCATGTAGAAGAAACTCACATAATAGCTTAGTTTTCTCCCTGGGGAAAAAAGCCAGTAGAGGAGAAGAACGGTCTAGTGTAGGGTGCTGGCCTGGACGCACCACTGACTTCTTTAGGCAAGGCACTTAATCTCTCTGTGCCTCAATTCCCAAGCTGTAAAATGGGTTTAACAGCACTGCTCTAGCTCACAGGGATATTGTGAGGATAATTACATTAAAATTGTGAAGTGCGCAGGTAACACAGTAATGGAAGCACCAAATCCTTCCTCTGCACATCAGGGATTTTGCCCATAGTGTCCTGATTTTAAAAAGCCTCCGAATTGTTTAGAGAATGACATAAAGCAAGGAGAGGAAACCCATAAACTCGCATCTGAGGCACCTCAGAAAGGGAAGAAGGCTGCAAGGAGCCATTCAAGGATACAGACAATCTTGAACATTTCCCAGCAATGAGGATGCATAATTTAGACCAGCCCAAGGCCATTTTGTAACTAATTTTACATACTGTAGGTCCTGTTCTCTTGTATTTCTCTTCTTCCCATTCTCCCCTAAATACTATATTGGAATAAAAAAGAAGAGGTTTATTTGAGGAGAGAGGGACGAGCGAGGAATGCCCAGTAGCTGGACAGTTATATTATTTTGCTGCTGCTATACAAGCATGGAAGAATCATCTTAGCTTAATATTACATGCATTCCAGCTGTTAATAAATCAGTTACATGAAAAAAACCCTATAAAGTCTCTTGTCCCATGCTCTGGCCACAGAATTAAGATGTTTATTTGTTTTGCCATTCTACCTGTGACCCCATTGTGCCAGGCGCTATACAAACACAGAACAAAAAAGACAGAATTGCTATCATTTTTAACAAGAGTCTGTTAAAATCAGCTCAAACGTTTCATGGGATCATGGTAGTTCAGCCCCCAAACAAAATGATTATTTTAATGAGTCGTCCCTCTAAAGCAGAAGTGGGCAAAGTACGGCCCGCGGGCCAGATCCGGCCCGCGGGCTCCTCCAAACCGGCCCCCGAGGTCTGGCTGGGGAGGCTGCTCTTGCCCCTCCCCCGCGGCCTCAGCTGCTGCACTGGGGAAGTTGTTCCCCCCATTGGCCCCCTCCCGCGTGGCCTCGGCAGGACACGGTAGGGAAACTGCTCCAGCCCCTCTTGCCCTGTCTCCCTCCCCCGCGGCCCCAGAGGGCCGCGTGAGCAGCGCTGTTGGGCGGGGCTGCGCAACAGCATGTCCAGCTCCCGGCCAGACACGTTGCGCGCTCTGGGAGATCAGCGCAGCCGTGTGTCTGGCTTTGGGCCAGACACGCTATTCTAGGCAGTGGCGAGGTAAGAGGACCGGGGCCAGGCAGGTTACCTAAAGGGGCAGAAGGTGGTGGTGGGGGAGGGAGGAGGTTGGATGGCACATGGGAGTCCCAGGGGGCCTGTTGGGGGTGGAGGTATAGATAGGTGTCAGGGAAAAGGAAGCTTGGATAAGTGGATAGGGTCCTGGGGGGTGAGTAAGGAAAAGGAGACCTGTGGAGGGGGTGGTCAGGGGCGAAGGAGCAGGGGGGCTTGAGGTGGGGTCTTGGGGCGGTGGCTAGGGGCAGGGGGTCTCTGGAGGGGGCAGTCAGAGGACAGGGAGCAGGGGGCGCTTAGATAGGGGGTGGGGCTCTGGGGGGCCATTAGAGTAAGGGATCTCCAGATAGGGTGATCAGGGGGCGATGGGTTGGGGATTCTGAAAGGGGGTAGTCAGGGGGCCAGAAGTGAGTGGGAGTTGATAGGAGGCGGGGTCAGGCTGTTTGGGAGGGCACCGCCTTCCCTACCCGGCCCTCCACACAATTTTGAACTTCGATGTGGCCCTCAGGCCAAAAAGTTTGCCCACCCCTGCTCTAAAGACTTCATTGGTTCAATACACTCACTTAGAGGATAATCCCAATCTACACGGGATAATAAGTGTGAGAGCCAAAGGAGCCGGGAAAGGCACCATCCACACCAGTTGCCTGCTTGCTTCAAAGATCTTCCTGGATAAAATGACAAAGTTGCTCCCTGCAACTTCAGACTGTAACTGGGTGGCCCCCTCCACACTGCGGTTTGCGGTCTTGAAAAGTGCCAGATTCACAGAACTGTAGATGAGAATATTCTTTTTATCCCCAGATCCCTTGGGGGCAGTGCAGCTTCCCCACACCTCTCTGCCAATGTGCCTCAGTTGTGACACAGGGGAGCTGTGTTCTCCCGGAAGTGAACAGCGTGGCCCCACAGCCAAGGGGGCAGGGGTCTCCCTCCGCACACTGCTCCTATCTGCAAGCACCACCCCTGCAGCTCCCATTGGCCGGGAATGAGGAGCTGTGGCCAGTGGAAGCTGCGGGGGTGGTGCGGCGACGTGTGCTACTCACCCCACCCCCCAGGGTTGTGTTGACCCCTTCCAGGGGCGGCGTGGGGTTGGAGTAGGTAGGGAGCCTGCCTTAGCCTCACTGTGCTGCCGACCGGGAGCCACTGGAGGTAAATTCTGTCCGGTGGGAGGCCACACCCCAGCCCTGAGCCCCATCCCAGAGCCAGCACTCTGTACCCCCTCCTGCACCCCAGAACTCTGCCCCAGCCTGGAGCCCCCTCCTGTACCCAAATTCCCTCCCAGAGCTTCCACCACTCACCCCCTCCTGCACCCCAACTCCCTGCCCCAGGCTCAGCCCAGAGCCCCCTCCCATGCTGTGAACCCCTCAGCCCCAGCCCAGAGCCTGCACCCCCTGCCAAACCCCAACCCCATACCAGTGAAAGTGAGTGAGGGTGGGGGAGAGCAAGTGACGGGGGTGGGGTATGGAATGAGTGGGGCAGGGCTTTGGGGAAGAGGTGGGGCCTCGGGAAAGGGGCAGGGTAGATCCTAGGTTACCGTTAACTTCAGAAAGTGATCTTGGGAGTAAAAAGGTTGGCGACCACTGGTCTGGGCTGACACAGTTGCAGCACTGGGAGCTCATTCGGCACATCCCTTTAGGCCGGAACTATAGTCCCCTCTCTCTTCTGTCCAGTGCTGAACTCATTGCCAGTGCTTAACAGATACCACGTCTCATCCTGACCTGCTCCCAGCGACATCAATGCTGTGGCTTTCATGGACCTACCCAGCCACAGGGTTGGGGCCAATCATTGAACAGACCCTGCAGATCTGGACAAATCCAATGCAATACTTACATTTTATCTGAAAACTCAAACCGAATAAAAACGTTTCCCTCCAGGCAACATCATTACCATGAAGATAAATATTACTTTAATACAGTTCACCATAACAACAGGCTGTTTATTAAAACCCTTCACAGTTTAATTTAGCCAGCATTTTATATGGGACGGCGTTTTCATTAGAAACCCCTGGCAAAAGCTCAGAATGCATTCAATCATTTAATGTACTGAAGTCTCAATTAATTTAAGCCGGAGAGTCTAATTCAAAAAAGCAGACTTTGAACACTGCACTGCGCTTACAGTGTAAAACGTCCTGTTCGTATCAGTGCCAGGCGTTAGAGGCGTTTCGTTCTAAAGCCCTTTATATGCTTTCACTTTAACAATTCGCTGCATCGTCGCACCAGGCAGTGCTGCAGTGAACGGTCACCTGGAAAGCTGCAGCTGGTGCACATCAACACAGCTCTGTGTCTTTCGGTGATTTACACCTGGGGAGTGTCCGGCTCCTTGTCTCTGACATATGGTTTTGCCACCTTGGTCATCTCAGATGTGACACAAAGAAACTGATTTGAGCCGCAGTGTTGGCGCCTGTTAGAGATTCAGAGTTAGATGAAAAATGCTGTGAGCTTGGAAGCCAGACACTTAGACTCAATGTAATAATAATGATACTTAGCCCTTATGGGCACTAATGATGTTTTACAAATACTGACTGTTTGCATGCACTAATGGCTGGAAGATTCATTGCGACTTACTGAATATTTGGAACGATCGATTTAAAAAGAGCTCTTGTAAGCTTCCAGCATGTGGCTAGAATCAATGGGCCTTATCCTTGAGTGTGCGACACACTCTCAGCTTCCCTTGCATGACGCGCATCCTGTCGGATCCCTCCCTGATAGAAGAGGGCCTGGCTGAGTTCGCCCTGACTGCTAGTGATGTGTGCGCACACACACAAACAAACACACACAAACACACACACACACACTACTCTACCTAGGTGTTTAGCAGATGCCAAAGTGATCGATTTTTGACTGGGTTGCGGATTAAAATTCACTTTAGTATTGAACGCAGGGGTCATGAAATGTTGTTATCCTTCCTGGAGGAGGAAAGGGCAGTAGCACTGTACTTGTAATATCCGGCTTGAGATGGTCACCTTAAACTGAACCTCACTAGCTAACCAGAGGGCAGGGATGCCAAATCTAACTGAAGATGAGGGGGGTGAGGAGAGGGGTTCCTACTTGATGGGATGGCTGCTGCCTAAAGAGTCTCACACGTCCTTTGACCCTCCTCTCTCTAGTGTTTAAAGACAGAGCTGTCGGACTCAATGGAGAGTCTTGGTTTCTGCTCGGTGATTACGAGAGCTGAGGTCACCGATGAGCAGGTCGAGGGGCTAAGCCTTAGACCTAGGATGAGGACAGCGCTGCAGTGAAAGACAGCAAAGAGACAGCAGCCCAGCGGTACCCGGGTACCCCAGGAGGTTACAAAGAACTGAGCTGAGTGGGGGAAGCGCTGAATGTGGCCTCACCGAGATGGCCACAAGCAGCGGAGATAACAGCAGCGGGCAGAGGTGGCAGTGAGTGGCCAGTGATAACAGTCGTGAGCAATGCCAGAGATAGCAGCAGCAGTGAGTCAGTTAAGAGGTGGCAGCTGCAGTGGAGGAATTGCTTGACATCCTCCCCCCAACTCTCAGCGATGAAAGGTGGACCCATGTGTAGGCACCTCTGAACTCTGGGTCTTTGCTGACCCAGGAGAACCAATTGTGAGTGGGGTGCAGTGGAGGGAAAGGAGAATGGGGGTGTTAAAAGGACATTTGTTCAGACTTTCACACTGTAAGACACTGCTCAGCATCCTGAGGGCAGGTGTTTGCGTACAGTCACATGCTTTTGAAAGTGGTTATTGTGCTTTCCCAAAGTAATGCTGAGTTCCCTTTATTATTCCCCAGTGCTTGCGAGAGGGGAAGTATTGCCTCTTTGAGGCACCTTCGGGTGGTGTTTAGTTTTTCCAGGTTCCTAGGTGGGGGCTCAAACCGGGTCTGTTTTGTATTGTTAAGAGGAACTCCTAGATATTCAACCCGCCCATGCTGCTGCCGACTCCCCTGGCAGAAGAGTTCCATATCTATGTCCCAGTTATTAATACTTGCCACATCTAAGCCCTTGGTATGATCCTGCCAAGTGCTGTGGTGCAGACTCCTTCCATGGGAGTCAAGGATGCTCAGCACCTTAGTGGATGAGGCCCTTTGGCTTATTGCTGGTCACCCCGGGTCTACTCTAATAAACAAGGGAGAAGAAAATTGTCACATTCAACAAAGAGCTGGGATATATCATGGACCTTTCGAGCTCCATTCAAAGGCTGGTATTAGAAGCAGGACTTTGGAGAAATGATGGCACATTGTCAATAGGATACACCGGACATTATTAATAAACATTAGGAGGTTTGATATGATCTGGCAGAAGCAATATAATGAAATCAAGTACTGGAGCCGGACGGGGTGGGGGAGGAATATGAACAAGGTGCTTAATGACTTACTGGACTGTAAAATGCAGTGGAGAGCCAGGTTGGAGAGGAAAATCTTTTAATGAATTCAACACGTGCGCCTCTGAAAGCTTTGCTCGCCATTTCCGCAGAAATGTTGGACTCGTCTGAACATCCTGATCGTATAAAAAAACAACAACAGTGAGTAATTAATATGAAGATCAGGACCCTTATATCCAAATCATATTTATAATCAGCAAATGCCTCACCTAAAGCCCAAAGATTTATGGGTTTCCATCTATAATTAATATCTTCCCTTAAGCAAGAAGGGGGAGGGGTTTTTCATACAAATAAATCTGGTGTTACAGACCTGGCTTTGGAAGACTAATATTTAAATTCCCAGCAAGACATGATTATTGAAACACACACACACACACACACACACACACACACACACACCACTTTTGTTCAGTGGTCTGACCTGTGAGGCTTTGAGGACAAAAAGGAATGGGGAGGTTTGGTGGGTGTTGGCACTGAACAATCCTGTTTCCCAGAGATTCAATTTGCCTCGGCTCTGTTGTTAGCAGCAGACCTGTGACTGGAAGCCAAGGTTTCATAAAGGGCTTTGAGGCAGAGTTGATCGATCTGGTTTTAGTTTCATGAAGAAAATAAACAGTTGGGCTGTAAAAGGGTCAAGCAGAATCAGGGTTAATGAAGTGACTCGCAGGAGGTTAAAACTAAAACAATCTTTCTATTCTTCTTCCTCTCTCTCTCTCCCCTCCCCATCCCTTCCCCAACTTTTTCACCAGTAAAAAGTGCCAGAAGAAACCAAGTTATCAGATACTTAAAGATTCTTGGCAGATCTTTTGTAGTCTGGGGATCTAGGACTGCGGTCTTAAAGCTCAGAAAAATTCATAGAGAGTAGGAGCATTCCATCAGCCTTCTTCCTGAACTGAATTGTGAGACACTGACCCAGAAGGCTGACTCCTTGGCATGCTTCACTTCTGCTGGTGTCTGCCCTGTGGCTATTGATTGTATCCTCACATTTGGTATGATTAGACTACAGGGTGTAGCGCTGTTTTTTATAGCGCTTCCCTATTTAGCGCTACAGGTGTTGCGCTAGAGGGTGTTCATATTGAAGCCCTCTAGCGCCAAAGAGTGAACAGATTATCCGCGCTTCTGGCGGTACTGAGAGTACCGCGATAGGACAGGTATCCCACAGAGCACCTCTTCTGAAATCTGGCACAGTGCCTTGTGGGGAAGGGGGCGTTTATTGCGGCCATTCTGCATCCGGCTAAAAGTCAGCCCGCCCACCACAGCCCTGCCGCCCGCAGCGGCAGGGGATCTAACAGCCCTGCCGCCCGCAGCGGCAGGGTCCGGCAGCCCGCCCGCAGTGGAGGAGGGTCTGACGTGGGGTCACCTGAGGAGGTGATAGAAGAGTTTTAAATGCTGGCCAGAGAGGATGCAATGGGGATTCTGGTCCAGGATGCTGGAGGCTCACTATAACGCAAGGGGTGTGCACATTGCAACCCTTGCGCTAAAACGGCAGCGCTAAAAGCTTTATTCCTCTCATTTTGAGGTTTACCAGAAGCGCTTTAAAACGTCAGTAAAAGCACAAAATGTGTCTTGTAAGTGTGTTCTGGCAGCGCAATTGTAGCGCTAAAGAAGGGTTTTAGCGCTAAAAAAGCCCCAGTCTAACCATACCCATTGGGATCAAGCAATACATGACTAGACCTTTGTAGCTAAGATTCTACAGTTTCTACACCTGCTTTGTGCTATAATTCCTGAGCTGAGAACACCCTATGCCAGGGTCTCCAAACTCTATGAGACGAGGGCCATATTAGATTTTTGAAGGGGCTTCGCGGGCCAAAGTGACTGTGAAAAAATTCAATATATGCAATATCCCCTCCCCACTTTGCTCCTGCAGCCACTGCCGTGCCCTCCGCCCTTTGCTCCTCTGGCCACTGCGGTGCCCCCCCTTACTCCTCTGGCCACTGCCGTGGGAGCACTCACCCCTCTGCACCTGGAGCCGCTGGCAGCAGCTCGCGGGGGAGGGTTGGGTGGCGGCGGCTTCTCCAGGCATGCCTGCTCAGCTGGAGGGCCGGACAAATCGAAGCCGCGGGGCGGATCCGGCCCCTAGGCCATAGTTTGGAGACTCCTGCCCTTTAGTAAGCAGATTAACCTAAACAGAGAACAACTTTTCTGAATTGAGAAGGACTTTATCAGAACCATATCAATTGTAACTGAAAAATACCCCTCTCCCTTTAGCTTAGTGCCCGACACAAGAAAATTTGTCAAAAGCATAATCACATTTAATCAGGTGTAGTTAGTATTGAAAGTGAAAGCTTTTACCCTTCTGGATCCAAAGTGGCATAGTAATGAATACATCTGAATGGAGCCCAGGTAGTCAATGTGTTTACACTGCACTGAGCTGCACAATATCTTCATTTAACTCCGATTTTAATTATTCATGTTTAAATGCTATTCATCTAAAAATCACTTCTGTGCTCAGTAATATAAGAGATTATCAAATATTACAAGCAAACATGGGTTTCCTGTCTAAGGACAAGGCCAAGCTACTGTGAACAAAGATGCTTGACATCCGAGGGTATAGAGTTTTTGGAATATAGACAGGGCTACAGGGCTGGAATTACAGTGGTGCCCTGGGCCCAATCCAGAGGCTCTGCAAAGATATAGCAGAAAATTCTAGCAAGGTAGGCAGAGATGGGCAGATGCCACCTTTATGTCTCCCAACCCCCTGATCCTGGGAGCTTCATGTGTGGCAAACTTGCATAGTGCCTGTCTGCTCTGTGCCTGGCTTCTGCCAATGCTAGAAGTGCCACAATTTCAGGAGTACTTGCAACCGAAGAAAGAGGGAAGAAGGAAGCCTTAATAGAAACCATTGTGGTAAATGCTGATGCAATCGCCATGTTATTATCAAGTATTAATACTGCTGAACACCACCCTCGCCTTATGTAGTGTCCAACTTGCTCCTACTTCTTAACATCTGCAAAAAACATGGGTCAGACGTAACAGTGGAAGCTCTCACCTTGAAGGCCTAAAAGGTGGAACAAAATGCTGGACAATGGCTCCGGATGGGGAAATGCAAATAGCCCAGCGGTTGAGGAAGTTGAAAACAATGCACGTTGCTATAGCAAAGGTACAGCATTGTCTGCAATCCCACTTTCATGCTTAAAGATTTCTGCTGTAAATAATTGCTACTGACGTAAGTGAGATGAGAGAAGGTCTGTCTGGGAGGCCACAATGGAATGAATCCTGGTTCAGAATTGTCCAAAGGAAGCCTTGATATTCATTTCCTTATCAAGAGAACTCCAAAATTAACGCTTGCCTCTTTTAGCTCTTAGTGAACATTGCTCTTCCTCTAGTCAATAAGCTGTATGCATGGATTGCGAGAGGAGGGAATGCTGTATAGGTATTAAGATGCTTTAAGGATTTAGGACTTTAATAAAGGTGGTAAGTAGTGGAGCTGTGTGAAAGAGATCGGAAAAATGTCATGTACCTCTCAACACACGAGATCCTGCTGATAGGAAGGTGGCAGTGAACTAGGTAAATTTCATGCCTTTGGTCGAGATTACTTATGAAATAGCTGGGTACTAGTGAATAGCTAGCCTACATCTGATCATAGAAAGTGGAAACAGAAAAGATACATATCCCGTATTGATAGGCCAACCTTTATTGTTCCCTGCCATCTATTATTTATCCTGTCCATTTATAAATGACTTGAACGATGGGGCCTTTTCTAGTTGCTGTATTTTTGTTGTTCATTTTTAATGTCTCTCATAGCCCAGTTTTCAGTCCTGGACCTCTGGATTTGCTTACCCACGAGCCACGTTTGCCTACAGAGAAGGCTACTGCCGTATTTGCCAATGAGGATTGTGCATAGTGTAGTTGCGCATGCAAAACAGGGCACGTGACATCAGCCTGCTGGCAGAAAATTTAGTCTCTTGAGGTTCTGATCCATTTTGTCCAAAGAACGGCAATTCTTCATTTTTTATCTTTAGCTTGAAAATTCCACTGCACCAAGTCTTAAGTGTCAGTCCCAATCATGTTTAGGCTCCTAGTTACCTGTTGTATTCCCAGCATACACAGAGAGGTGTGTGTGTGTGTGTGTGTTATTGGAAGGGCGCAATGTATCACTACTTCTATTCTTAGGGAATGTTTACACTGTGAAGTTGTCGCCAAAACTTTTGTCTTTCACGGGTACTTTAAAAAGTCCCCCTCCATCCCGCGAAAGACAAACGTTTTGCAGACGCAAGTGGCAGTGTGAACGCGGCTTTGTCGGCAGGAGCTCTCCCCTGCTGACAAAGATAATGCCACTCACAGGGCTGGGAGTAGTACCGACAAAGAGCTGACGTTTAGCGACAAGGCTTTGTTGACACAGCCTTGTCACGAAAAGCTACGTGGTGTAGACAATCCTGTGGACTCCAGAATAATAACTCACGGCAATGAAGAGCCAAGAGATTTATAAAGCAGGCTTCTCTCTAAAGCAGAGAGGTCCAGCTCACTGAATCTGGTTCTTTCTAGACTGACTCTGATCACACACTTCACTACAGAGCCCCAGAGTCTGCAAGCAGGACCAAGAAGCCCCCCCTTTCCACACTCTTAAAGCCGTAGTTTGCAATTCCAACATGTTCCTCCATACACCATAATGCCATTCTGTGATAGTCACCCTATCAGCCAGGAAATCTGCCAGCTGTAAGAATAGACACATATGCAGCTACCACCAATATCAATTGGAGGGGACTCCCTTGGGGGTATATGAATTGAGAGTTAGTGCCCATCTCCAGTTGTCATCGCATGATACTGCTCTCCTCGTCTGTCAGATTTTGTAATTTGCAGTGACGTGGAACTTCCTCTTCTCTTCTTCTCTTCGGGCAGCCTACGCCCAAGGGCAAATGTTCATTCACTTCACACAGCATGATGTAATGCCGGGAGTGATGCAGTCCTGTATATATAAGGCAGGAAAATGTAGTGTCAGCTGAAAAACTTGGAAACACTGTTCTGTTGTTTCTAAAGGACATGCAATCTTTTAAAGTGTCTCTCTCTGTGTTACTTGGTATTGCAGGTTGTTAGAGCACACAAGAAGTTTTTCCATACCAAAGGTAAGCGGTATGATGTCATCTTGAACTTGCTGGAGGAAGCCATGTATCAAATATATGAATACACCTTTTGCATTGTTATTTCCTCATGTTTACTGTTTATTCACAGGTCTCTTATCTCCGTAACCTCTTGATAGTTCTTAGTAAGAGGACAGGTATGACTCATTTTTTCATGTTCTACAGTCAAACAACAAATCCATGTTTTCATAAATACTATATAAAAATTGCATTGAGATCCATAGGACTCTGCATATTTCCTGGTTGGATTGAATCTGGGATTTAACCGGCAGTAAATGCTCTGTAAGGAATGGTACTGTATCGACAGAAAGACAGACTGAGATGACTGAATGGGGCGTTTCCATCTCTAACTTCTATGATTTTATGATTCTGCTAAATGAATATTATCTTAACACTAACAAAATCCCATCATCTTGATTTCCTATTAATTATCAACATTAGCCTATTATTAATTAACATTCGCACCATCTATCACCATCTGGGCAGACTGATCATTTAGAGGCTCGCACATAGGTTGTTTTAACAAAAGCTGCAGTATGCCACAGAATATGTTTCACAGGAGGCCTGTCATAGCCTCATCCATAAGCTTTTTACTAATGCACTTTACAAAGTATCTTATTATACCCAGATGAGGAATGTGGCTGCATCCAGTAATAATTTCATTAATTATGAATGAAGCATTTACAAATGACACCCTGATCTAAAAGTGAGGATGAACTCATTTGGTTTTAACGCAGCTGCCATATGTCATTTGTGATCCTGTAGAAAGCACTGCTGGGAGAGCAGGCCAGGGAAAAGGTCTAGGAGCAGGATGAGATTTACACCATTAAATAAAAACCAACAAACCTCACTGGAGAAAAGAGAAGAGAAGTAGCAAATGGCATCAGAATGAAACTGACCAAGTTCCAAGCTGGTGAATGGAGGGAATGTTTAAATATGACAAGAGGTGTTGAAAAGTCCAGAGTGGTCTCAGTCAATGACCTTGGGCTAGGACCGAGCCCAGTAAAGCACTATCCTAAATTGATGGTAAGCCCATATTTTAGCTGGTGTTCTTTCATTTGCAATATATTCAGCTGGCTGGCAGCTCACTAAGATTCATTAGCCATGCAGCCGTTATCATTGCAGTGGTTTGGTGCTATACGTCCTGTAGGATTTCACCCAAGGGGTGGAAAGTTTGTTGATATAAAATACATCACCATGGTTGTTTAAATCCACTGTAAATGTGTCCCTATTCATAGCCTATTTAGTGGATAGAACTGAGTGAACACTTCATAGTCAAAAATTAAGTTCACAGGTCAGCCTCATTGTCTATTGGTGAATTGTGTGTTTATTATGATGAATGGATTTATTTGAAATTATTCACCAAATAGAGGAGGACAGACTAGATAATCTAATGGTCCATTCTGGCCTTAAACACCGTGCAGATCTATGAATATTTCTTATGGGCAAGATTTTCAAGTCACTAGTGATTTTGGGTGTGTCGGTTAGTTTGGGTACTCAGCTTCAGACATGCTTCAAGTGACCTAATTTTTTAGGCTTCTGAAAAGTGTACCAAAGGGCACCCAAAAATGTAGGTAGCCAAAATCATGATAATTTTTTAAATGCTTTGGGCTATGAATTTAGTCTTCTTTTTGTATAGCAAGATCCTGGAAAATTGGCCCTGATTTTCTTCACGTGCTTTCATTCATAAGTATATGCCGGCATTTGGATGAAGACATATATATATGGTGTGTGTGTGTGTGTGTGTGTGTGTGTGTGTGTGTTGTTTACAAACTGCTATGCCAACTATTCATTATTCCAGCCAGTGAATAATGATGGAGACTCAGTGAGGCAGAAGCTTAAGAGAAGAGTCTTGCACCAGCAATGAGAAGATTATAAGGTAGGTATTAGATGAGTAGAGGGAGTGGAGAGGATAGCTCAGAAAGACAGGGATGGAAGAAGCCTGTGGAAACCCTATCGATACCATGAGGGCCATTTCAAACTAGGTCTTGAAAGGAATTGAGAATAGCTGAAATTATTTGAAGATGGTGGTGAACTAATATATTTTTTCATATACATTTATCCTGTAATCATATGGTCTATTTACCAAGGTACTGACCTAATTTATCCTGCTACTGCGTGATATTTTCAGTGAAGGGAAGGGCTAGTAATTTCATGTTAAAGTGATTACCTTGCCAGGGACTTACTTTTCAGCATCAGACCTCTTCCTTTGCAAATATCCTGGTGCAGATAGACTGCAAACCATTTATATTAGTATAGTACCTATTTATTTTAGGGCCAACTACATATTAGGGTTAAATTATTTTCCTGCTCTCCACCAGTTTCTGCGGACAAGCATTGCTGCTGGCCTGGTACTAGAAATACTTGCTGTAAATTAATTTTTGCTGATTTTTTTTTCAAATCGGCAAATGAACCAACAATTAATTTACACTGATTATTTCCAGTCCTGCTGAATGAGCCATTGTACACTCACCCTTCCTCCTCCCAACCAGGGAAACCAAAGTCAGCTCAATACATGCTCCTGTGATTACCAGTCCAATTGCACGAGACTGCTTTGAAATTCACAATATTCCGGCAAACCACGAGCAACTTGGTTTTCAGCCCTAGCTGACAGAGGATTTATTTATTAAGGGTTTTAGCTATTTGCCAAAGTGTCTGGGTGGCAATCATTCCACGGCACGGGGTTATAAAAATTCTATTTCCTCATGCAGTCAAAAGTAAAATATAAAACATATTTTGAAAAGTGAAGTATAACATTTACATTTTAATCTCACAAAACGCTTTAGTTTCTGACAAAGTAGGTTTTCCTCTCTGTGTGTTATGGGGGTAGGGGGCCAAAAAGGGGGCGGGCAGGGCAAAGGATCAGAGTACAGGCTGTTTCCTGACTGTAATATCGCAAGTGAAGCACCGTGAATGCCATATAAAAGCTGACTGGAGAGATCATTACATTTCTAAGTGCTTTTAGAACCAGATTTACATCAAACAAAACTAGAGGTGCACATGCAATTGAGCTTATTTAATTACCATAACTGCATATGCAAAAGAGGTAATTATCTGAACATAGGCCTTATCTGTGTATATTGTTACCTGAGTTGAGGAAAAGTAGGGTGACCGGATAAAGTGTGAAAAATCAGGACAGGGGGTGGTGTGTAATAGGAGCTTATATAAGAAAAATTCCCAAATATCAGGACTGTCCCTAGGCAGAAGTGGCTTTGCTGAAGTTAATCCTGATTTACATTGGTGTCAGCTGTATCAGACCCAATTTAAATGTATTAAAAATATTTTGGATGCTTTTCTACATTTTCAAATATATTGATTTCAATTACAACACAGACTACAAAGTGTACAGTGCTCAGTTTTTTATTTTGTATTACAAATATTTTCCCTGTAAAAAAGTTTTTAAAAGGATAACGCAATCTATATGTCGAAGCATGAAGGGGCCTACGAAAGTTTAGCATATTTGGCAGGTAAATACCTTGTAACACCAGCTACAACATGGACACCTGTTCTCACTTTCAAGTGACATTGTAAATAAGAAGGAGGCAGCATTATCTCCCGTAAATGTAAATAAACTTGTTTGTATTAGCAATTGACTGAACAAGAAATAGGACTGAGAGGATCTAAAGTTTTACATTGTTTTGTTTTTGAGTGCAGTTATGTAAAAAAAATAATCCTACATTTGTAATTTGCACTTTCATAATAAAGGGATTGCACTACAGTACTTGTATGTTTCTCTTTCTACAGTGCAAATATTTGTAATAAAAATAATGTAAAGTGACCACTGTCTACTTTGAAATCAAGATATTTTAAAATGTGAAAAAACATCCAAAATATTTATAATCAATTTCTTTTGGCATTCTATTATTGTTTAACAGGGCAATTAAAACTGCGATTAATGAGTTATTTTTTGAATCTAGTAAATTTGTTTTGCGTAATCGCTTGAGTTAACTGTAATCAATTGATAGCCTTAATTGAAACATTGGAGAAAATAAGTTATATAAAGTAGAGTGAAGCTGGTGCTGACCTAGAAGCTGCACCAAAAATTCCAGGGGATAGCTGAGTCACTCAATCTGCCATGCACCTGAATTAATTACACTTGTATTTCAACACCTGCAAAAATGAGATGAAGATGAATAATGGGCGTTGGACTGAGTGTTGTTTTATCAGCATTGGTGCTACAGTGTGAAGCAAAGAAACACACTATGGCATAGAAGAAATGGAAGAAAAAGCAGCCAGCCAGAGCGAAATGAGTCGGAATGGTTATGTGGATCTTTTTCTTAGAGCGCCTCATCTCAACTGTCTATGGATCTATTTCCTACATTTATTTGGTGTCATTGCTGATGACAGGTTTAGATTCAAGCAAGTTTTTAAAGGGTTTCCTCTCCCGTCTGGGCAGCTAGCCGCAGAGAGACCCCAAGGAATATCTTTTGAAATGGCCTTCAGTTTACCTTTACCTTTACAACACAATGGGCTGTGCCTGCTACTAGGATGATCCAAGGAGTGGAAAACATGTCTTATGAAAGGAGACTCAAAGAGCTTGGCTTGTTTAGCCTAACCAAAAGAAGGCTGAAGGGAAATATGATTGCTCTCTATAAATATATCAGGGGGATAAATATCAAGGAGGGAGAAGAATTATTTAAATTCAGTACCAATGTGGACACAAGAACAAAAGGATATAAACTGGCCAACAGGAAGTTTAGACTGGAAATTAAATTCACCATCAGAGTGAAGTTCTGGAACAGCCTTTCAAGGGAAGCAGTGGGGGCAAAAGACCTGTCTGGCTTCAAGACTAAGCTTGATAAATTTATGAAGGAAATGGTATGATGGAGTAGCCTAATTCTGGCAATTAATTGATCTTTGATTATTAGCAGTAAAGATGTCCACTGGCCTGAGATTGGATGTTAGATGGGGTGGAATCTGAGTTGCTACAGAGAATTCCTTCCTGGATGTCTGGCCGGTGAGTCTTGCCCACATGCTCAGGGTTTAGCCGATCGAAATATTTGGGGTCGGTTTCAACCAGAACTACGTGCTCTCACTTGAAATAACTGCCCATTTCTCCCATCTCTGCCGGAGCCAAACACAGGCAGTTCAAGGTGATCAAAATCTCACAGGCTTCAAAGGCAAATTGAAAGCATTATTTTAAACCCTTTGACAAAGCTGAGCCAGCAATGACAGGAAAGTGGTCCTGGATACCAGAATAAATTTCATTTCCATACTTGCTGGTTTTGGAACTGATTTAGCCCATCTAGACCCAAAATTAAATGCAACATTGTTTTTTGTCCCTTACACTGAAAAGTTATGAGCACTACTTACTTGGTTCATTAAATTACACTTTACAGAAATATTACCTTAAATCAATTAATTCCTCAAGTAGTGACTCTACTATAGCTTCTTTCAAAGTCCCTCTCACTCTATCCAAACTATGAGAAACCTAGAACAAAACTATGCCTTATAACACAGATTAGATGCCCTTCTTCAGCTGTCAGCCCATACTGTAGATTGATTCTCTGTGTATGAGACTAAGGGATACTGAAATAACTAGATACAGAGGCACCATTAAAAAGTCAACATTTGCCAATAGTTATCCGACTGTGGTAGCGGAGATGTTGCAATTATTGTCTAAGACCTGGTTCAACAAATTGCTGAAGTATGTGCTTATATCCCGTTGACTTTAAAATTATGCATGTACTTAGGTGCTTTATTGAACTAGGTAAGTAGAAAGACTGCAATATTTCAGATACAATAGGGTCGTAAGTATTGGCAAATGGAGACCACTGAAGCCTGAAACAATCTGACAAGATTATGCTGGAAACAGCTCATGCCAATTTATTAAACTAGACATGACTAGATTGCTTCACAACTTCATCTTGTTGGCTTTAGAAAGCATTCCCCTATGTTGTCCGTAGATGATTTTTACAAGTGGTATGGTAGCCCATTCTCCAGTCTGCACATGATTCTGTACGCACATTTTAATAAACGGCCTATCCTGAGTAGTTAGCAGAAAAAGGACAGCCATTTGATGAAAGGACTAATGAGTCAGAAGCTAGCCTGTCTTGGCATGTAAAGCATTTGGGTTCCAGTCAGATGGTCTCTCTTCAGTCAAAGGCACTTTGGTTGATTGTTTTTGCTTTCTCTCCTCATTGAGGATATTAGAACTGGCTAAGGCATTGAGCGTGCACCCAAATCCAAATTTTCCCAGCAAATAGTGGGGTTCGCTCTTGAACACTGATGAATATTTTAAATCCAGCTTCATGTCAATCTTTGGAGGATTAGGATCTAGCTTATCTACTAGCCTTCAAGTTTACCGTAATCAGAGCTGGTTGGAAATTTTTTTTTCTACTCTATGGGCTAGGTTCCCTGGTGGGACTACATTTCCCATGAAGCACCATGGTCTCTTTTCTTCCTGAGATGATGTGGTGCATTGTGGAAGACGTAGATTGTAGCCTGGTCCATACAGGCACTCAAGTTCCAATTCCCATGAGGCACCACAGTGAAATTTCCAGTGGAAATTAGTTAGTTTTCAGCTGAAAGTTTTCAGTTTTTGGCCAAAAGCCCCAAAGTTTTAGGTTGTTCAGTTTTTTTCACACACACACTCAATTTGACATCCAGTGTTGATGGAAAAAATTTGACCAGCCCTAACTGTAATATCTGTAACACCACATGATAGCTCTAAATGGACAACAGCTTTTTACAGTAACGTGGTGGTTCAGGCTTTGATTAATTTGTATTGGATCATTTACAGCTCACCCAACTGGCGGGCGATGGAAAGCAGTTTTAAAATTTATTTGATAATGTTTTTTTTCTCCTATGCAGCTTGAAAATGTTCATATTTAGACTAGTGACTTAAATATAAAGAGAGTCTCAACTGATGTAAATCCCTACAGGCTCTGTTGAACTGAAGTCAGTGGAGCTCCCCAGCTGAGAATCCATTCTCCAGCTGAGAATCTTACCTAAACTTCTGTACAAAGTCACTTGTTTTAAACAGAAGCATCTGTTATTACTACTGAAAAGTCCTCACCTTACCTGCAGACTAACTGGAAGAATATAGTTCCTCTCGGATACACCAATCACCATAAAGTCAGATAACAGAATTATAATTGAGGAAAAAGCTGGCATACAGAAACACAAGCTGGTAAGATGAAGAGAAGCACCATTTTGTGTGGATTACTTATAAAAGGTTAGTAGCTCTTTCCAGATATTCATATCCATTCCCATTTTACACAACACATTCAATTCTTTTTTCTTGCCACCATGAAAAAGAACCAATGTAATGTGTGAAAAGAGCCGCAAAGAAATACAACTGCTCCCAGAAATTTCATATAGTGACACACTGAGAGTGATGTACTCACCTTTGAGCTAAGATGAGCTGTCTTTTACTACACTAATGGACTGAGTATGGGAATACATATCATAGCATTCAGTTGTCCGTCGTGGCTAGAAACACTTGTCAAAGATGTAAAAAAAACATATGGCTACTGACTGGGGAAAAATTCCAGACACTACGTATGGAAATTGGTAGCCAACGTTTCTGAGCTCCATGCAGTTTACAAAGGTTGCACAGTCTCAGCATTTGTAAGGAGTTCCGAAAAACTTGGTGCAACTTCCCCTCTGCAGTGTCCCTGTATCTGCGGTTCGTGGCGGTGCTGACTTCGACTTTGAACGGTATTCATTTGCTATCCTTTTTCTGTAGCCTTCCCTGCAACTGTAGAAAATATCCAAATGACCTTTTGTGGTTCCCCAGACGTGCCCAAAGCACCCATTTCTACAGATGATCTTTTGAAGATCTGTGCAGGGCTGCAAGCTGCGATTGTTCTGGATCCCAAGCAGATATTTGGATCCAGGGGCCACATTATCCTGAAGCGCAGGGGAATCTGGATTCAGAGATTTAGTTCGGACCCTTCCCTAACAATAAATAGGAAGCTTTGCCTTAGGTCTGCCTCCAATGTCTCCGCTCATCTAGCAAGCCCTGGAGCTGTTCAGCAGACAAGAGACAGGAGCACTTTACCCACTTAAACAGGGCGAGGTTGTTTTGCTGGAGATGTTTCTGTGTCATGCAGAAAGGAGGCAGAATATGGTTCCTTTCCATTTCACTTGTCTGGCTTGGACCTAGCCCCGATGCTCGTGTTCAGCCCAAGCTGCTGCACTGCCCAATTCGATCGCCACCAAGCAGCAACGGCCGACAGTCACTACAGTGCGTATCGTTCCTTAAATAGACTGCAGTGATGCTAAATGTAAGGAGATTGCTTTTCAGTGAAACTGATGACACGCAGGACTGGCCTATAGAAAAAGAAAGCGAGAGAATCTAAAGTCTAAACCCATCTGTAGTTTCTCTGCTAGTATAGAGCTTAATCCATTTTCAGCCTTTGGAAACTAAAATAGCACTGATTTATCAAATTCCACACTTCTCTTCTTTTCTCCTTTGTGTCTCCATTGCCTTACGAAGAGCTCAGAGTGTTTGCACTTTGTGATCCCCCCAGTTTGTATCCATAATAACAAAGTTTTTCACTTCCATAGCACCTTTCATCTGAGGATTTTGAAGATATTGAAGAGAGGTGGGCCTGGGGACTGACATGTGGTGAGGGTAAGTGATTTGCACAAGGTGACAGAACAAGTCTGTGGCAGAGACATAGGGAGAAATCCTGGCCCTATTGAAGACAATGGCAAAACTCCTATTGACTTTAATGGAGCCAGACTTCCACTCATAGAACATAAGTGTGAAATTAAATGTGTGGTATTTGTGTCAGTGCAGTGCTATGTTAACACACCATGAGAAGCAGCTTGGTCTGAAGAGTGAGTTCTGCTTCTTGCTCTGTGATCTTGTGGGAAACTCACCTTATCTTTGCCTCAATTTCTCCAGCTAATAATAATTATCTACCTATGTCACAGGGGTGTTTCAAGGTCTAACCAGCCAACGTTTGTACAGGAGTTTGAGTGCTGTATACATACTAAATCTCCTTATGTCGTTTTTCACAACTGAGAGGAATATTCCCTCGTATTTATGGCTAAACAATGAAGGCCAAGCAACCTTGATTTGTTCTGATTATTGTAAACTATCACAAAACTATCATAATTTATGTTGTGGATGTTGGTTTCACAAACTCCATGGTTTGGAGTGCCTGAGAAGAAATAGTCTCCCGATGATGAAGAATACACTTTTGTTTCTGCACTGGTCTGTGTTTCTCATATGACAAAGAGAAACTGTAGATGAAGCACAGTTCTTTGTTGCCTCTGTGGGAATAAAGGAAATGTATTATTGTCAGTTTCTTTATTTCCGATCCCAGTTTAATACGTCAATCATCTGATTTGGATCAAAGAAGTCACCTTAAATAGGTATGAATGGAGACTTCTGATTTATCTTTATTATAGGAGCTAAATAAATGGCTTGTTTGCTATTGTAAATCATAAAGATTTCTAAATATATTAGTCTCAGCCAACCTGCTGACTAATATAATGTCTATCTGTATGGATTTTTTTCCTTTTCGGATTACTTTGGTATTGACTTATTTCAAATCATAATGCACAAAATCACAGACTCTAACTAGACAGATTTAACTCTGTGATTAATGAAAATATAACCCCAGTTACTGTATAGCCATCAGAAACCAGTTAGCTAATTAGAGCAATCACGGAGATAGAAATAATTAAAAGAACATAAAATAGAGATGGAGTAATAACAAAATTTTCCTTGGTGACTTAAATCTGGTGAGAAAATGATTGAGCTATAATCAGTTTACTGAGGGGGGTGGGAACAAATGAAGAGTGGATAGCAAAGGACAGCAAATAAGGACCATTAGACTGCATCAGAGAACGTAAGCAGAGTGGAATAGAGAGGCTGCACTGAGATACAGTACAAGGAATACTTGTACCAAGAACTGCTGGTGACCATCATTAATATATAATCTTTGCCTGTGTGTCTGTTATATACCATCTTCCATCTAAGCTCAATGTGCTTTATAAATATGAATTAATTCAGCCTCATGGGAAGTAGTATTGTCCCCATTTACACATGTGGAAACTGAGGTCCTGAGTGGGTAAGTGACTTGCCTGAGGACTTTTGTAGTTTGTCATCATGAAAGCTCTGTCTAGAACAGAATTGTTTGTAGTGTGTAGTGGCTGGTCGAGGCGCCAATTGTGATTAGGCCTTGTTATGCTCGGCCCTGTACAAACACTTAGGCCTGGTCTATAGCTAAAACTTTGGTCAACCTAGCTGCATTGCTCAGGGCTGTGAAAAATGTCACCCCTGGTATTCCCACCCAACTCCCAGTGTAAACCCCCAATGTCTCAAGGGAGTGGATTTTCTACAGGCAAAGGAAAGGATCCTTTCTCTCTGTTGTCTTATTTCATTAAAATACTGTACAGGATCTCGGGATTATTATTATTACTGAAGTTACCCTCCCTGGGATACCTATAGTTTTTTCCTCCTAAGGATTGACAGACTTTCCCCTGCTGGAATCAGACTAAGACTGGCATATCTTTTCCTTCATTTATTTACTGTATTTAAAAACAAACCAAAACGATTAGACTCCAGCCTCAGAGAGATTCCGGGGTCGATTGTTTTAACATCCAGCCAGTGGATCACAACTGTGCGGAATCAGTCTTATTGCTCTCAACAGGCGGCATTCATTTTATTGGCAGCTGCTTTCTTGAAAGCACCTGGCCCTTGAAATCTGCCCAGCTATCAGTGAGAATGTCCTGCTACACACACCGTAGCTCCCATCCTGCCCCCCCACCCCGCAAAGACAAGAGGAGGTTTCCCCACATAAACACATGGGTGGCATGCACATACACACACAAGTGCATGCAAACTTATGCACATACGCAATTAAAAATATGTTACTTCCTATTTTGCCTCCTGAAAACCGCTGCCTGTTTTCCTTTGGAGGGCCTGGGTTAGTATTCACCCTCTCTTTATGCTGTTGTTAAATAGCAGTTGATCTGAGAAAGCTCAAAGGTGTAACCTGTTATATGTGCAAGGTGTTTGCTTTCCAAGTTCTAACACTTCCAGTGGTTGCAGCTTTGAATTAACAATGCAATGCCAAATGCCGGGAATCCCAGCCGGCTGATGCTAAGGGTGGGGGAGGGGGAGGAAAGGGTATTTCTCTTACAGTTGCTGCTACTTTGGACACCTGGTGATGAACTAGAAATGGCAACGATCATTGTGTGGAGCTATAATTTGGGTCCTGATCCAGCAGGAGTTGAAAGGGATCGGCCCCAGGACAGAGTGAGTCCTTACACGGCAGGTTTATATATTTACAGCTGTCAGCACACCATTCTGTATGTTATAGAATTTGCAGCTGAAGGCTTTCTAGTTAATTAACTGTAGCTAATTAACCTTATTAGCTCACTCTTTTCATTTGCTACGTTAGTGCCCCCCCTCCTTTTTCCAGTTCATTAATAAATATATTCAACACATTTTCCCAGAAACCCTCCCTTGGGGTTGAAATTCTCCTCACTTTGTGTCAGCTTCATGGTGCTTTTTGTTCTTTTGGAAGGTTAAGCATGATGGGCCAGATTCACTGGAGGACCAGTTCTCACGGGTAGGTGCGAGACTTTCAAAATGTTGAATTTATCTTGTCATCAAGCTGTTTATTCATCCTCCCAAGGCAGGTAAATTATTGCTCATGGGTAACTGATTGCAGAAGCTTTTGCTCTGTGATGGGGTAGGATTTTGTCAGACCCACTAGCTATCCTGTTCCCAGGGGCTCCTGTCCACCTCTTTCACCTGAGCTTCCTAGGCAGCTGAAAACCTCTCTCTAGTAAAAAGGAGCCATCTCCTTAGGCTGAGGAGCTGAGAAAAGGAGAGGTGGGAGAAATGGAAACTCTTCATTATAGGTGATCTAGGTGCTACTGTAAATACAAATAGTAGCAATTAGATTAATTAGAGGTGGGTGGGAAAGTGCCAGTAATTAGATTAATAGTAGCAATAACAGTAATCGTAGCAGAGTAGTAGAATAATAGTAGAGTAATAATAGTAATAGTAGCAATAAAAGTAATTAGAATTGGGTGGAAAAATGCCAGTGAAACCTTTTTTCGTCTGAAGTTGCTGATTCGTTGGAATCAAAATGTTCCATGGAGATGGTTCCATTTCAATAAAGATCTGATGAAGCCCGCCCGCCAGGCCACTAATGAAACTTGCCTGACCTCTTGCTAGATCAGCCACCTGGCTCCTTGGCAGCCTGCTTGGTGTGCCATGACTGGAAGCCATGACTCCCAAGGTCCCAGACTTGTGGCTCCTCGCAGCCTGGACACCCAGAGCATCTCTAGGGCAGCCTTCCAGGAGGACGACTCTGGTGCCAACACTCCAAACCTGTCGATTTGCATTCCAAGTCAGAACTCTGACCTATTGAAAATCTTCCACCCGCTCTAGCTACTAACTCAGTGCTGGGGTACTCCGGCACCGGATTCACCTGGGAAGAGTTTGGATCAACATGCTTGTAACTCCACAGTCTTACATTTAGCATGGAGTTGTAATAAAGAAATGTGTGCCTAGGTGTTTTCCCAAGAGAAAACTCCCCGTCATGAATTTTCATATTCATTCCTTATTAATGAGGCAGAGCAAGGCACACTGAGTTGGATCTCACCCCTGGTAATTAGAGGTGACCTACCTATTGCGGCTGGATGAAATAGCTCCACATAGTGGGCTATAAAACATATAAGCACCAATTTTCCAGTTAGAATGGGTAGCCATTAATGCAGTCCCCATTGGTTCTTAGCATTTCAGCAGTGGCCTTTTGTCTGTTTAATTTCACCTGGATGCAATAAGCAAGGAAGAATAAAGTAGCTGGAGACACAGAATCAATGAACATACCCTGCAGCTGAAGAATGTGCAGAGACTGCTAAGAGGATCTTCATTAGCTATTCACACATTAAGAGCATTCATGTGGTTTTTCAGGAAAGTCCTTTTTTCCATTTATTTATTGCTAATCCTGATCGGTGGATTTGGCGCTCCTCGCCAAGAACCTCACAGCTCCCAGGGGATCACATTATCCTCACCCTGGGATCAAGTCAGCAGCAACCTGAAAAAGAAACTACACGATGCTGATCAGAGAGCGAGAAGATCATTCTCCTTGGTGTCTTCTTTATTGGCAAGCAAAACAGCATCTCATTTTCTTTGCAGCCCAAACAACATAGCACAGCTAGAGCAGTACTCGTGATTCTTGATTGCCAGCATGTGGTTTGAATCCCATTTGTTACTGATATAGCTACATCCACACCTTCTCGGCAAATGGAGGGATGTTCTGCTAGCTGACTCAAACAGATTGTCTAGCTCAAGAGTCGGCAACCTTTCAGAAGTGGTGTGCTGAGTCTTCATTTCTTCACTCTAATTTAAGGTTTCACATGCCTGTAATACATCTTCACATTTTTAGAAGGTCTCTTTCTAGAAGTCTATAATATAGGACTAAACTATTGTTGTACATGAAGTAAATAAACTTTTAAAAATGTTTAAGCTTCATTTAAAATTAAATTAAAATTCAGAGCCCCCCGGACCGGTGGAAGGATCCAGGCAGTGTGAGTGCCACTGAAAATCAGCTTGTTTGCCATGTTTGGCACACATGCGATAGGTTGCCTATCCCTGGAGCTCCTTCAGCCAGAGGTCAAAGCCCAGAATCATCTCATCTGGGTCCACCTTCCGAAACAGCATGGAATGGTAAAATAGTGGCTATTCCCACTGACTGTGGTGGATACAACAATTGCTTATTATAGCCCAGGCCTGGAATTTCCTATGCTTCCTGGAACCAAACAGACTAGGCTCCCAGTAAGGTTGCCTCTTTGGGCCCTGGGGACAGGGAAACTGAATGTACCATTGAGACCACTGGAAGAAGGGGGCGTGAGCAGCAGTTGCAGGTAGGGGGAGGGGTGTCTACAGGAAACCTTGCAAAAGGCTCCTATCTGCTCTGTGTAGACTGAGATTTTTTGGACTTTTGCCATTTGTCCTGGCAAAATTTCCTCTCACATGCTGTGTGGTGCTCCGTGACCATGCTCCCGTCCAGAGGTGGCTGCATTTCAGTGCAGTTGTATAGAACATGCTACAGCTGTATGCAAAGACACAGAACCTAGGACCATTTGTGCTAAAATCCCAAGATCCTGCCACTTGAATTAAAGGAACAACTCCATTAAATGTTATTAAGTAACATGGTCTTATCCACCAAGTAGAGAGACATGATCGTAAGTACTAAGCCAGTTCATCACCTATGTCCTCTCTTAGGAAAGGCTCATCCCAAGAACCTGAGGTCCATTGGGGTTTAAATCCCATATGGGGTGCCATTTTGGAAAGACAGAGATTTGTCACCATGGGGAATCACCTCACAATCGCAAAGTTCTAATGCATCAGCTTAAAAAAAAGCAAACCACCTCAGCTGGAAGTTAGTCTGTAGCAGGCTGTTGTAGTTGCTTGGGCTGACCACTAGAGGAAGATGTTCACATGCAGAGGCAGCGAATTCTGTGTAATTTCTGACACGCTCAGAGGATCTTCAGAATTATAGACCCTGCGTTCATGCAATTTCACCCCAGCTGTAACTAGCCTCCCATTTTTGTTCCTACAAGTACAAAGTAGGTATAGTTTCTGGTCAGCTTAGAGGTTTTTGGAGGATTCCAGGTTTTAAAAGCTCAGTCTAAACTATTATTTTTTACTATTGAAATGTTTGCTAAGAATTCACATACACTTCCAATCATGAACGACCTATTAGGAGCAGCATATTTATCTGCGTAGCGTTTTGTACCATGCCTACCATGCCTGCTCTGCCTGATTCAGTGCCCTAAACACCTAGCAATAGGATCCATCTCTTTTGCGGAAGCTGCATGGATAATTAAATATTCATTAAGCCACAGAGGGAGAGTAATGAATCAGGCTAGAGCAGGGCCTGGTACTTGGACTTTCTACATCCTAGCTGAGTGCTCAAACAGTGCAGAAGAGGAAAAGATTGAAATCCTGAACCTTTTTCAAAAGACAGGGAAACAGTTTTCTGCACAGCTATCTATCTGAGTACCTTACAAGCACTTAATTCAGACTGTGAACACGAGAGGCGAAGCGATTTGATTTCTTAATGCATGACCTGTTTGACTAAAAGGTTCTAAACTTCTAGCTATAATTATTCACATTGTCTTGTCCTGTGAATTTCTTCAGAGAAGGGCTAGAAACAGAAGGGGAGAGAGAGAGCATGAAGTCTTGAAAAGCAACTAACAGAATGCCTATTGTCCTCATCATTGTATACAGTGATCATCTGATTTCTTCTATACAGGCACTTATTTTTTCCTTCCACTATGATGGGAGAAATAAGAGATTACAATATATACGTTCTATCTCAAAAACGATAGAAGAGGAATAGCAGGGGTGTAGGAGAGGTAACGAAATCAAGAGAGGCGTGAGGAGATTTCCATACAAGAAGAGACTGTTGTGTGTGGAGTAGCTGAAGCTGTGCTGCTCCCAGGATATTAGAGAGACAAGGCGGATGAGGTAATATCTTTTATTCAGCCAGCTCTCTTGAAGTTGGTCCAGTAGATATTACCTCACCCATGTTGTCTCCCTGAGAAGAGAGTGTAACTGTTTAGAGAAGAGACAAATAATATGGGAAGGAAGAGAGATATGCCGTCTGTTTGCAAGGAGCTTGGAAAAGGTTTGAGTCATTACACTACGGCTAGCAGAAATCCATGAGAAAATGGAGAGAGAAATTCCTCTATATCTTAAGCACAGCTGGAAGAGTCTTGCTTTTTAATTACACAATACAGAGCTTTGAAAAACCTCCCAGAGGTAGTCTTTTATCTTGGCCACAAAATCTAATAAATCACATCCTTCTACCAAACTTCCCCATGGCTCTGGGTTAGACAGTAGTTAATCCATGTTAACGACTCGGTCTTCTTTGAAAGTGAGGTGCCTTATTTCAGTGCTTTTGCTGCCTGAGCCCCTGTTCCCATATAAGATGGCTTTTAAATGGAGAGAAAACAGATTGCATCAACTTATTTAAAGCTGCGATGACAGTTTTATTTTAACAGAACCAGGTAACACGTCTTGTGCTTCTTAGGCAGGGCTTTCCTTGGGGTGCCCTTGAAGTATATTTTTTCCTAGCAATGGATGTGCCCATCTGTAGTCAAGAGTGCCCTCTTCTGGCATAATGGAATATTTAAAGCGTTCTTTAATGGAGTAGATGAGCTTAATTGTAAGACTGTTCACCAACCTACTGAATAAATGGTAACAAATGCTATCGTTATTATTATTACTACTATTATCAATTAATTATTTAATTATTTGTACTGCATCAGCCCCTAGGGACCCTGCTATGGCAGACACCGATGCCTGGAGCACCCCATGGCAGCCCACTCATCCCTGTCTCAGTTTCCTCTAATAGGTTTTAATGTAGTTTCAATGAGATTTTAATGTAGTGAACAGTGTCCCTTCAGGGGTCTAATTTACTTGACTGAAGGCTAAAAGTTGATACACAAACAAGCCTTCATCCTAGCAATTATCTACTCACAGGAAGATCTGGGTTGGCTCGTTCCCCTTCACAAAGCCTTCCACTGGTAGGCTGGGTGCTTGACCCCTCAGCGGGGGAGGGATAGCTCAGTGGTTTGAGCATTGGCCAGGGTTGTGAGTTCAATCCTTGAGGGGGCCATTTAGGGATATGGGGCAGAAATCTGTGGGTGAGATCATGGCCTGCGTTGTGCAGGAGGTCAGACTAGATGATCATAATCGTCCCTTCTGACCGTAGTATCTATGAGCTACCGAGTGATATATCCCCTTGCTCTCTGAACCTTACTCTTCCCATGGCTAGCTTCAGTATCTGTTCATGTCAATGTGGGTTCGACCAGCAAAGCCCTCTTAATCTGAGCCCTCTTCTGCAGCTGAGCCTCTTGTCACCACCTGGGATGTGTTCCCTCTCTAGACTCAGCCTCCTCCCAGGTCAAATCACTGCAGCTTTTCTCCAGAGCAGTGTGTAGTTCCTCTATGATCTGGACCGCATGCTGATAGCTAGTAAAGTTCTTTTGCTGGGACCAGGTCTCTAAAGGGCTTGGCATTTGTAGCTCTCCCCCTTCAGAACCTCTGCCCTCTAGGAGTATCCCTAGAATAAAAGGGAATTTATATTACCTTTCCTGGTGAATGTGATGCTGGGAGACCAGGTGCCAGCTCATGCCAAAGTCTGTAGGCCTCACTGAACACTTACACTTAGCTGTAAATCAGTCTGGCTCACCTGTGTGTTGGCATTATCAAAATAGATATTAGAGTTACAACAATGGGGTTAATTGTTAGACTTTATGAAATGCTTGTAGAATGCCACATGTATTAATCCTGCTTATACCACCTGTGTCCCATGTTCTCGGGTAATGCTGAAATGTTTGCTCCGTAACTATACAAATGTTTGTTAACATTGTAAATTCCCCAGTCAGGGGAGAAGCATTTCCAAGGGTGAAATATTATTACCTGCTCCTCAGGAGGGATTATTGAATCCAAATGGGCCATTGGGGAACAAAGACTTTGTTGGTTGTGCCCCTGTCCCGCCAATGAAGAGATTCCCTGATGGAGCACTCGTCCCATCAGCTTGGACTCTAGAGTGTGGGGGGCGGAGGGAATAAAAAACCCTAACCAGAAGAAATTGAGGTCTCTTTTATGCCGTCCAAAAAGATTCCTAAACATAAGCAAGAGATCCCCATTCTGCTCATCCTGGGTCAGTCCTAAAGGACATATAGAGCTCGTTAGTACAGGAATTTATATTACCTTTTAAAATCTAAGACTGTAACTCATTTGTGTATGTGTGTCTCCTGTTTAAACCTTGTAAATAACCCACTAATTTCTTTTCTTAGTCAATAAATCTTTAGTTTATTCCAGGATTGGCTACAGGTGTTGTCTTTGGTTTGAGAGCTGTATACAACAGACCTTGGGTAAGTGACCGATCCTTTGGGACTGGTACAACCCCAAAATTGTTGTGATCCCTGGTGTAAAGTGACTATCTATCCCACAGGCCAGCTTGCCTGTGTGGCAAGATAGACTGGAATGCCCAAGGGGACAGTCTGTGTCTCCATGATAAGATTGTTATAAAGCTTTAGGAGTTCATGCTTTTTACTGAGTTGCTGGAACCTAATTATAGAACACACAACCGGTTCGGCGTTTCCTCCCTGCCTTTTGACAGTCTACCCCGAGGTTGGCACCCACTGGCGATTAACTACCCAGAAGGGGACCTGGGTTGGCTCGTTCCCCCTAGTGGAGCCTAGCACAGCCTGGCTCATTTGCGCCTGACCCCCTCAGAGGTCTTGTGAGAGACGCCAGCCACCAATCAAGTCCCCGTTGTGCTTCATGCTGAGCAAACCCCTAACAAAAGGATGATCCCTGCCCCTAAGAACTTGCCACGTATGTGAAGCTCACAGTCTAAGTGGCAGGCAGAGAGCTCACTAAATTGTGAGCGGCGGTAGCTGGAGGGGTTTGGATTATAACAAAATACTGATGGCCGATCCTGTCTTTACCAGTGACCGCTTGTTCTGTTAACAGGAGATAGAAACATAATAGAAGAGCAGGTGTAATGCCCTGTGTATATTCCTATAAAACACAGCTTTCTTTGTGTAAGGAAAGGGCCTTTGGTGAAATTGGCCCGACACAGCATTCAGGATATAACTATTGTAATACCAATGGTTTTTATCTGTCTCTGGAAAACAAACAAGCAAAAAAGTAACAGAGCAGGGTCTGGACTCAACACAGGATATTTAGCCCTTCCTGTCTGTAGAGCTCAAAGTACTTCCTGTCTGTAGAGATCAAAGTACTTCGAAAAGCTGCATAATGCATTCTCTCCATTTTATAGATGGGTCAATCAGGCCCAGAGACAATGACTTGCCAAATGTCATGGATTGAACCAGTGGCCAAGGTAGGATTAGAGCTCCTGACTCCTAGCCCAGTGCCCTGTTCCCTGGATCCTGCTGACTAAAGGTTTGGAATCAAGATTGCAGTTTCCCACGTCCATCAATACATTTTTACAATTTTATTTTGAGTATCACTGGGAATCCAACCAGCTTGGTTGAAAATAACTTCTTTGTTCTGTGCTGGTTCACATTCTCATCCTAGCTAACCAGGTTTAGCCATTTCTAATGTTCCCACCACCATCACAGATTTCATTCTCTTGAGTACTCGGACAAGTAAAAATGAATGGCATGTGGATAAGAGTTTTCAGGTCGATAGTTTGCAGACTTTTCCAGGCACGTCAGGTGACTGACTATTGGTAAAGCACTCTGCAGGTTTACAGTGCTACATAAATAATTTTTAACATTATCTGCAGGAAACAGGAAGGAGGCTGCCGCTCTGGCTTTTGTGATGTGGCCTAGAACAGTTCTTCCTCTGCGGCTTAACCACTCAGCTTCGGCAAACGGTGTCATCTGAAAATGAGAAATCGGTTTCCAGGGTTCCACCGGCTGCATTAAAATTAAATGTAGACCTACAAAGCATAGGCAGCTGACTGTATATCTCCCTCACTGGCCTGGACTGCTCTGCCAATGCCTGGAGTGTGATCATGTTCTTTCAGTGTAACTGAGTAACGTTCGAAGGGTTGAATTTACCAAATGGCTCACAGAGAAGAGCATGTTGTGTGCAATGTTCGGGGTTCCAACTGGGTGTGTGTCAGGGTGTGTCCAAGATGGGTGATTACTAAACTGAACTGACATAGACACGTCCTGAGAAGGTCAGCATTCCACATTTGATTTTTCATTTCCTGAGTAAGATGCCTGTGGTTCCCTGGTTGTTTCCCCTGAATCATCCTAGGCAGAATCAATAGGAAGCTGGTTCAGGATGTGCTGTTTCCAAAGGTGGGATTTCCTGAGTGATCATGACCGTCATCGCCATGTGGGTGAGAAACTTGAGAGTGGACCTTACCCCTCACATCTGTTGAGCTAGTCCAGGGTAGGCCACTGTACTGCACTCTGGTTAAGGCTAAGCTTGGAGGGTGATATGCTGGAGGTTTCTAATTGGTGCAGAAAGCAGCTGTCTGAATAAGCCGGCTGCTGTGTAGTGAGGAGTAGCAACACATGCTTGCAAAGCACCATCAGATCGCCAAATAAACTAAACTAGAAAAGCAAAGGGTATTATTTTAAGGTAAATAATGGAGCACAGTTGAATAGCCAGGCTGGTTCCCAGGTGGAAAGAGCTGACTGCAAGATGTCAGTTAGTCCTACAAAAACCCAGGAACATATTCTTGCGCACCATCTACTGGCACTTTACCTATAAGCTATTTACAGACCTCTCTCATTTACAGAGTACTGCTGGAACCGGGATGCCCGTATATTTGTGGAGAGGTAGTAGATGTATGACACAGCTGACAGGAAACTCACCAAGAAGTCTGGAGCTTGCAGTTTGCCATAAGAGATCAGGTCCTTGTCAGTCTTGCGCTTTGCTCCTTTCTCAGTGGAACTCATTTTCACCGCTTCCTGAAAGCTCTTCACCTTCTTTAGGTTGGACAGCACCCCGCATGATGGTGGGTCCCAGTCTTGATTAGGGCCTCTAGGCTCAACAATAATCATAATTAACAACAACCCCTGGCATGAGGGAAGGAACGAATGTGTGTGTGTTGGGGGGGGGGGAGAGACTAGAGCCCCTGGCATGAGGGTGGGGAGGGGATGGATGGGGGGCAGTTTCAGGGAGTCCCTGAAGTAGAGGATGACCCACAGGGAGCTTGAGAGGGAGAAGAGAGGAATGTAAGGAGTCCCCGAGATGCACACTGAACTCAGCCGACAGAAGCAGGAAAGTGTTGCACTCTTCAGAACTATTACTACAACTACTACTAATAATAATTAATAGTTAATAAATAGAGTGCCTCAGATTGTTTTTCTCCCGAAAGCCACAAAAGCTCGGCTTGTTTTGGAATGACCCAACTTCCCTTTCTCCTCCACTAGGTGGAGCAGTGAAACGTGCTGTTTCCTTCTTTTCCTCTAAAAATCTTCGCTGAGATGAGCACTGAGAAAAGCACCCAAGGGAGCCTTATCGGCTGGACAGCGTCAATAATTTGCACAGGTGTCTGAGTAGTGAACAGGTCTCCACTCATCCTCTAGGCTGATTTTCCAGTTATTGCGTGAATTTCCTGCACTACTGCTATGCATATTTTGCTGGCCAGCGACCTGGGAAATGAAGTGTGTATCTGCAGCAGTGCATAATTATGAAAGAAAAATTGCCGCTTAGGACAGCTACACATTTGGGCAGCTGATATTTTAAGCAAGTTTCATTTATGCTCGGAAAACATGTGATTATGAATAAGGCTTCTGTTATTCAGGGTTTGTTAATTTCATTTTCCAGGGTTTCTTTTTTTAGCAATTTTTGAATTTTATGTAGATGTCAAAAAATTGGGAGGATGAAGGGTTTTCTCTTTGTATATATGGCAACGAGTAATGTATTTTACACACTGTAATGGGTGATCTCGTTATAATGTTCCCTAGTATGCTTTAAAGCAATTGTAGTATGCTTTAGTATGCACCAGCCGGGGTTACATGGACCAATTAATATTCAGCACATTAGTGCGCTTTAGAAATCACACCCCCATAGTCTGTATTACTATTGCCTGTAGACGAGCCTTCCAATACAAGTTAACATTTCCAGTACTTTTCTGACATTTATTGGATAAACACTGATTTCATTTGTTTTTGTATGGGGGGGGGGGGTTATCAGTATTTATTGGGTAAAACTGAAAATCAGAAGCCCTAATTAAAGAATATCCTTGGGTGGAGGATGACCGAACAGGGAAATTCATGTTTGAAATGTGCACTCCTGCCTAGTCATGTATATATGAATGACTTCTATTTATCAGAAAGTCCAGGAGCCTTAAAAATACTTTCTTCTCTAGTACCTCTTAACAGCCTCTGCTTTCACCTCTTGATCTCAATGACAGGGCTGCCAGAGCTGTTCCAGGAGCTGCTCAGAGCACAGTGGTTTGTTTGCACTGAATAAAGGAAACATTTTGTGGCATAGCATTGTGGTGAATGGCGTTCCCACGGAGACACATACACACCTGCGATAAGGTTCTGAGTCCCTAGCTGAGGCGCACATAAGCTCTTTGGATAGCCTCGCGCTGGAACAGCCCAAATCCTTATATCAGGTTCCTTGTGCTACACCGAAAATACAACTTTTCATACCCCCGTGTGATCACAGTGACGTTCCAACGCCATGTGAAACTCATCTGATTTTGTGTGCAGTTGCAAACCTGAGACGGGGCTCTCAAGTTCACCGAAAGCGTGGCAGACATTCTCAAGTCTTATTTGCAAACTTGGTTCCATCTTGCATCGGCATATTTTCCCAAGCTTTTGGCACAAAGCTAGGCAGTGCTCTGGAAGTGTAAAGCTGACAGAACCGCACCTTGGAGTGGTGGAAAGGATGAGGAGGCACGTTGAGGTGGCCTGGGCTGTGGGAGAAGCACAATGTGTTGATCCCTGACCAGCGGACTAATCTCTAAGGAACTGGTTTTGTTGGGAGATATATATATTGTGATTCATATATCTATGTAATATGTTACAGGTCACTGAGGCCTGGTCTGAATGATGTGTGCTTGACATGAATGCGTGCGTAGCAACCGAAGCAAGGATTTACGGTCAAGGACTATTAGAACTCTGTGCAAAAAATAATCTTATGTTCTGAGAAAATTACCGAAAGTCATCAGTGAAGGAAATAACGCCAGCTGGACTGATATAAAATGTCATAAGAATTGGAGGAAATGGCACGCCTTGCATCAAGGCGGCCCGCCCGGGATTGTGCCTTTGGAACTGTGTGGGTAGAAGGCCCAGTAAGCAAAGGCAAAGAACCGATGACGGGATGGACTATAAATAGATGCCTATGATTTCTGCACGTCAGAGTTGTTTATTGATCTAGTGTCCCGTGGGGATATAGATGTGTTTTTTCTGGGGTTCCCCGCATCTCATGATCTTATCCTGATGGAAGGAACCTCGACTGGCCATTGGGACCATTCTGACCTTTGGACTCTGGTGTAGTATGTTTGGGGTGTGAACGTGGTGTGAATAAGGTTTGTTTTGTAAACAATAAAGAGCATTTAGAGTATTGTATATCAACACTGTGTCCGGTATCTGCTTGCTCCCCATCCTGTAGGGAAACCTCTATTACGGGCCTAACATTTTAGCCAGTGTACATGAGCATAGCCCTATGGATGCTCTAAATTGCACCAACGACAGTTCCTGCCCAGCCACTCCCAGGTTCTGGAGAGGTGCTATGGTGCCTTGAAACTCTCTTTGCCTCCAGTTACTTTGAGGTGATGCCTCTGCATCCGCACAGGCTGGCCTGGTTACCATGATGCTCACAAGACTATCCCAGGTGGTTGCAGGGCCTATTTGTGCAGGTGGCCAACTCCTGACGTGGCATTTGGGACAGGAAATTATTGATGGAGTAAACAGTAATAATTAAGAGTGCACTTGCCAATGTATGGAATGCATTTGCCTTGTTTTCTCTCATGCCACATTAGTCTGTCTTGTAATTATCAGCTGAAAAGGATGCCTCCTTGGGTCTTCGGGAGGGGATTTTGCATCTGGTTTGCATTAATCATTGCATGTGATTAATGCCGTATGATCTGCTGACTCGGAAGGAGGGCATCTAATTTGTTACACTGAGGCTGTTGCTCATGGAAAGAGTGAGCACCAAGCATATCCCAACAAATGTACACCTTTAAAGGAGTTCACTATCCCTCTCTGGCTAGGGTAATGCTGTGTCCTCTCCAGTGGAGTTACTAAGGCCTGGTCTACACTGGGGTGGGGGTGGGGGACGACCTAAGATACGCAACTTCAGCTACAAGAATAGCGTAGCTCAGGGTTTCTCAAACTGGGGGTTGCGACCCCCCGGGGGGTCGCTGAGCACTTCCCGAGGGGGTCGTGAGCTCCTGCCGCCGCAACTCGCGCCCACCTGCTGTTGGGACTGGGGGCCCGGGTGCAGCCGGCCGCGGCGAGGACTGGGGCCAGCGCTCAGCCTGCAGCCCGCCCGCAGCGGGGACGGGGAGCCCGGGTGCAGTTGGCCACCCACCCATGGCGGGGACCGGGGGGGGGGGGTGTCGCACCACATCCGTCCGCCCACCTGCGGCGGGGAGGGGGGGGAGTTGCGCCGCAGCCAGCCGCCGGACCGGAGGGGTCGCGGGCTCAATAAGTTTGAGACCCGCTGGCGTAGCTGAAGCCAACGTATTGTGACAAGGTGGCTCCCCTGGCTCAAGTCCTTTGGGTCGTTGGCACAGCACTGGCGCCCTGGCAAGACCGTGCCAGACTCGGTTTTTTCTGCTGCTCCTTAGCAGCTCGCTCCCTTTCTCTCCCTCTCAGGGACAGGCTCCCGCAGGCTAGGAAAACTAGGTCCCCCTCTGGTAGGGACCCTTAGTTCTCTTCTCCTGCTTGCCAGCAGCCTCTCCGTCCTTGCCTCCTCCAACTTGCTCCTCACACTCTCTGCTTCCACCAACTCGCTCCTCTAACTGTTACTGTCACCAGAACTCCCTCCTCAAACTCCCACAAGCCTCTCTGTGGAGGAGTCTCTTTTCAAGGGCCCTGGCAGCCTCCTTAATTGGCTTCATCTGGCCCTGCTTCTGACTGTGGCAGCCCTGCTCAGCTGGACCTGATTCCCTTGTGGAAAGCCTTCTAATTGCAGGCCTTACTGGCAGCTGTCTGCCCTGGGTCTGCCACAGTATCTTAGGTCGACTTACCTGGGCGTCCTCGCAGCTGCCGCTCCCCCCGTCGACTCCGCTTCCGCCACTCGCGGCGGTGGAGTTCCGGAGTCGACAGGGAGAGCGCTCGGGGATCGATTTATCGTGTCTACACTAGACGCAATAAATCGATCCCCAGTAAATCAATCCCTACCCAATCCAGTCACTACCCGATCATTACCGATCTGGCGGGTAGACGTACTCTAAGGTGGCATCACACTAAAGTCACTAAAGCTGTGGTCACCCAATTAGGGTGACCTGCAAAGAAGACAATTCCCATAAAGCTGGTGGATATTCCAATACTTAGATTTACCGAGACAGCATAAAACAGCTTCTTCATTACCTTACTGGTTACTTAGAAATCCAAACAACACAGTTCCCTTAAAGTGATCCTTAAATGATTACAGTTCATTTACATGATAGGTTGTTCTTTAGACCTTTGAATTACGCAGGATGTTTAACCCTTTCTAGCCATGAGTCACAGTAGGTAAGCTTAAAATATCCCATACTGATGACAGAAATATGATCTTTCTTTGCAACGACATTTTGCTGCTATTATTCTTGCCTCGTGTATTTTTCCCCTGGATTGTGCACCCTCAGTTATATATACTCTTATCTTTGGGTAAAAAAACCTTGCACTAGAAAAAGGAAGAGAAACTGCAAAGACACAGATGAAGTATTAGTGAAAACTGACAAAAAGTTACTTCAGAGACCAAGACATCTAACCTCTGTCAAGTGTACAGAAGACAGCTTGGGATAACTTCACTCCTTGGCTAGAGCTAGTGAATCTAAGTGCTGTCCGTACTTAAAATATGATTTCAGACTTAATTTATTAAAAGCTGTAGGGGTGGTTGAGTTTCTGTGTCAATAAAAAACCCCACCAGGAACTGCAAGCTATGCAAGGATCACTTACTGCAAAGAACATGCAAGAATCATGCCAAGTCCAGGATATTTTGTCTGTGCCATGCATGATCTTTATATAACCTATGCATGATGTTTGCTTTTTTGGCTGCCATGGGAACAGAGTGGGATGGGGGAGGAGATGTACTCAGATTTGTGGAACAAAACCAGAGGTGATATAAAATGAAGTTAAGAGACATATGGATGGTTTCATTGAGAGAGAAAGAGAGAGAGAATGTAAGCAAGAAAGCAGGGACAAAGCTAAAGTTCAGCCAGTTGTAATGACAAAACAATTCAGAGTCCAATGCAGCGTATCTACCCACACCCACCCAGTGCTCATTACAACGTCAAACAACTTCTCAGCCTTCAGCCAAAACAGGTCTAAAGTTCGGGCTCCTTCCATTTCCAAATGTGTTTACGGGAAAGTGTCAAGCAGAGGTCGAAAGAGAGAACAGAATGTCAGCCAGAGGAATTCTCTCTTTCACTTTCAGCTGTATGAGGGCAGCCTGCCCACCACCAAGCAAACCTGGCCCAACCTAGCCATGGCATGCGTGGTATGCTGTGGGCTCGCACCTCTGATCCAGCTGTGCTGTGCCCACTCCAACATCTGTGGGGAGGCAAAGATGGCTCTCCACTTTTTTGGCCCCCTCCTGTTCCCTTTCTTGGGGTCAGGTGGGCATCCAGTTCAGCCCCTGTTACAAGTTAGAGCCACCTCTGGGCTGTTCTAACTTGGTAAGAGCTCTAAGGAGCTGTTGGGACAGCTGGGATTGCAGCAGTAGTCTGGCCATGCTCCCAAGATGCCCCTCCCCAGGAACCTGTTCTATGCCACCCTGGGATTCCCCCATGCAAGGGGAATTTCAGCTGGCTGTTTATGCCAGCACCAGGGGAGGGGCTGAAATCTGTGTATCTGTGTCCAAAGGGCTATGCCCTGATACACTGTTTGGCAAGGCTGTGGTTGGTTGGTTCGCTCTGATGTTACAAAGGGCCAGTTAGGTTATTTATTCTGGGAAGGACAAGCAGAGAGTTACGCCTCCTGGAATCTGCCTCATTCAGCTTGATACTGAGGTAGCTGTTAAAGTATCAAGCTGAATGAGGCCTGCACTCCACCTGGTTTTCAGGTGGGCTCTGTGGCAGGGAGCCTGCTGGCGCTCTGGGGTCACAGAGTACAAATGGAGCTCTGAAAAGAGAGGGACTCTCCCACGCCCATCCCTGACTGGGGCTCAGGGCGGCGTCCATGATGCCATCACCTGTTTCTTGGGGATGACAGCTGGGAAGCCCAGTGCATGCACACATAGAGTGAGTATGGTGTATACTCTATGGGGTTGGAGGTTTCAGCCCCTTTCACAGTGAGTTATCCAAAGCCAGCAAAGTCTCACAATTCAGGGGTGCGTTCCCCTGGGTTCACCTCCTACCCCAGCCAGAGCCCACTGAAATCAATGGGAAGATTGCTATTGATTCTAGTTGATTTGGAACATTCCCCAAAAGACTGACTGGCCCCAGGAGAATGATTCACTGCACCAGGATTGCACTAAGTTCAGACGAACTATAATAAATTATGAGCGGGACACTACAAGATATTGAGCAGTTCCTGGAAGACGCGCCACATCCAGCGATTTGGATAGCGATTAGTCGGAGATGTCCAATCAGACGTGTGTGGCAATAAGCAGATACATAGACAGGGTATTGTATCGTACTCTGGTCTATGAGTGGGAGGATGGCAAAATTCCCCCCTAGGCAAGCAAGGTCACAAGTTCTAACCCTGACAGGGTGCACTCAGAGTGACCAGAAAGGGGACAGACCTGCAAACAGCCTTGTAACCATGACTCTAGTCAGGGAGGCTTACTTGCAGCAGCTGGAAATGATCGAAACTCGAAAAGAAACTCTCTGAATTGAAACTTGCAGAGTCTTTGGTCCCTACATGGATAATTCTCATGTAGTGAAGAATCAGAGAGGTAGCCGTGTTAGTCTGGGTTTGCAGAAGTGACAAAGAGTCCTGTGGCACCTTAAAGACTAACAAAAAGTATTGAAGCATAAGCTTTCGTGGGCTAATACCCACTTCGTCTAATGTAGTGGACAGCCTGGCTCCAGACATCTTTTGACTGCAGAGTAATATTGCATTTATAATACGCAAGGACTCATTTAGGCCCTGATCCTGCAAAGGTACCATGAAGATGGACCCCTGAACCTGCATCAAACCAGGTGCAAGATCAATACCCTAGCTGGCCCAGTCTAATAATTAACTATGTGATTGCACCTTTGGAATTTACACCTGTAACCATTTCTGAATAGTCAAAGTCCTTTTGCTATAAAACATATTGTAAATCTTTTACACAACAGGGGTTTTTTTAACCATTTCCTGGGGGATATTTTCAGTCCTTATAATCTAATTGTAAGGACTGGAAAATCAACAACAATTTGCAGCTCTTTTCAAACCAGTTGACTACATTTGCAGCATACCAAGATGGAATATTTCCAGTTGTACATTGGAAACTTGTGATCGTCACATATGATAGACAATATCATCATAGATAGGCTTGGAAGGATTCGATTTTTAATGGTAAATGTCAATAAACATTAGTTTTCACTACACACACACACACACACACACACACACAAACTGATAAAAAAATATATATCCACTGGTAATAACTGAACTTTAGGGATAGGCAAAGTAAGAAAACTACTGCATGAGAACTCATTAGAGTTTGATTAAGGATATTTACTTTGTATATTTAGACATGTGATGTTGACCATTTTTTTTAATGATTATAAATCTTTAATTTTTTGAAATTGATGGCTACTGTCATTAAATAATTATTGTCGGACCCACCCTGTTATCTGACTTCCCTCCCCTATACTTTCCTGAAATTGTGCAAATTTAAGTAGATGAAAATCAGGTTGGGGGAAATACTTAAAACTTATAATTTTGTGCAACTATGAAAGTTTAAATGGATAAAAATAGAGAAAAAGGCTTAAAGATAAATGTTGATATTACTCATCAAAATTATTTTTTTTAAAATCAAATCCTGCCAAGCCTAATTATAGATGAGAGGGTAAAGTTCATCAAAATCACTTGTGATAGGCCTAGGATAATGAATGACATAGCAAACAAGATTAACTACAGACTCAGGTACTGACATTTAAGATCGCTATAGCGAGAATTGAAAGCTTGGATTAGATCGGTCATCCGGGGTTTTGCTTTTTTGTTTTTTAAGAATATGAGCTGAAGTTATTTAACATTCATGAATCCTTAACAATGGATTTTTGTCAGATTATGTATTAAAAAGGCCCCACAACACTTTTGATGGCTGGCTAAATCCTTTTTCTAGCCTTCCTTCTCTAATCCCCCAGCAAAGAAGTCATGCATACAATCCGAAAAAGAAGGAGCAGTATTAAACAGCGAAGGGGCATGGCATACTTAACCTCTCTTCAAAAGCAAAGGTAAAGAAGAAGGGTGTGTCATGTTACCTACTGCCATCCATCTTGCTATGCAAACAAGTGCATGTTGACTGTGCAACTAGTTTAACCTCCAGCCCCGCACACACACACACACACACACACACACACAGAGCCTCTGTATGTTCGTTACATCGTTGCTACAGAAACAGATGCATCACATGGATATTTTGTAAATGTGTCTGAGATACTGGGGAAGGGCTTGATCCTGTAAGGTGCTGAGCCCCCACGGCTCCCTTTGAAAACCCAGTGGGACCTATGGACAGTTTCCCTGCCCTTTGTCATTTACACTAGGGCAAAGCTGAGTGGGAAATGCTATTTATGGTAGCATTGTACCCTGCTTTGCACTGGTATAAATGACTGCAAGGAAGCAGACAGCTGAGCCCATTGACCCCTGAGGAATGCCCAGCATCACATCTGACCAAGCCTAAAAGGAAAGCAGCAAGAGAAGTCAAGCCTTCCTGACGCTAAGGGGCCAGAAATGTGCTTACAGCCACTTGATTCCCAGTGCCTACAAGTTTCTAATAATGATAGTAGTTTGCCTTCTTACACCATTACTACACCTTTTATAGCATTTGGAATATGAGGATATTGGAGAGCTTTCTCCAAGATGGGTACACTGAGGCACAGATTGCTCAATTAACACGCCAAAGCTCACACAATATATGGTAAATGATTTATAGTTATTATTTATTTTACCATAGCATAGAGTGGCATAGTTACAGACCAAAACCCCAGGTGCTGTACAAACTCAGAACAAAAAAACCCAGTCCCTGCATCAAGGGGCTTGCAACCTAAGAATCAGAAAAGAGATAGGAAATGAACCTAACATAAGAACGGCCATACTGAGTCAGACCAAAGGTCCACCTAGCGCAGTATCCTGTCTCCTGACAGTGGTCAATGGCAGGTGCCCCAAAGGGAATGAACAGAACAGGCAATGATCAAGTGATTCATCCCCTGTTGCCCATTTCCAGCTTCTGGCAAACCGAAGCTAGGAACCCCATCCCTGCCCATCCTGTATAATAGCCATTGATGGACCTATCCTCCATGAACTTATCTAGTTCTTTTTTGAACCTATTAGAGTCTTGGCCTTCACAACATCCTCTGGCAAGGAGTTCCACAGGTTGACTGTGTGTTGTGTGAAGAACCTGCTGCCTATTAATTTCATTTCATGACCCCTAGTTCTTGTGTTATGAGGAGTAAAGAACACTTCCTTATTCATTTTCTCCACACCAGTCATGATTTTATAGACCTCTATCATATCCCCTCTTAGACGTCTCTTTTCCAAACTGAGAAGTCCCAATCATATTCATCTCTCCTCATATGGAAGCTGTTCCATACCTCTAATTAATTTTGTTGCCCTTTTCCAAACCCTTTCCAATTCCAACATATATTTTTAGAGATGGGGCAACCACATCTGCATGCAGCATTTAAGAAGTGGGCGATATATTTTCTGTCTTATTTCTTAATGATTCCCAACATTCTGTTTGTTTTTTTGTCATCTTTGAGAACTGCATCTCTCTTCCTGGTTAAATAATAGTACATTGGGATCTAAGGGATTGCTGCAGCTCTGGACACAACAGTGGCTCTCAAGTGTTTATGATCCATGTCCGTTTGGGCAGGATTCTGGGCTCAGGAAATAGTTCCAAACAATACAGTTGAAGGTGTGTCTCTGCATTGGCTGAACTTCAGAAGATTAGATAGACTTTGATAGGGATCTGTGCTCCCTGCTAAGCAATAACCTACAGGTTAAATCCACACGGGTGGTTCCTGAGGGATGGCGCCAAATTGGTGTGGCCGTCCTGAATGAATGGTGTGAGAACATGGCTTGACATGACTGAACTGCCAAAGAGGATTCTGGGAGCAGAATCCTTCTCTTAGCATCAGGCAGATGCCAGAGGTGAAAGTGACTGGCTCTATGCTGCGTGTATGATCAGTACTGATCTTGGAATCAGCAAATATGTCCACTTGTAAGCAGAAAACACGTGTAGAACATTCTAAGTGGAGCATGGGCTGAATGGGGCATCTCAACCCTGTTGAAGGACATCACGCAGGGGGCTGAAGTGAATGATTGATAAGTGGGTGTATGTGGGGTAATGTTCAGTTGACACCACTCTGCAATCTCCTCCTAAAGTATTAATTAGGTAAAAATTAGTAGCCACATGGCCACTGGGCATACTTTTAAGACATGTGACTCCTTTGAGAAAAAAAGACTATAAAAATCAAGCAAATTAAATTACTGTTGGGGGATTTCCTTAATTAACGCTTAAAGAAGCAATGTTGCTAGACAGAGTAAAGAAAACTCTAACCCGTGGGCTTGAGTAGAACTGTGACTAGAGGTGTTTCCAGGCAGCCAAAGCCTTGACTCCGACACAGACCAGAGGGCTGAGGAGACCAGACCTAGAGAGAAGAAATCGTCCATAGAATTGGTAACCATCTTCTTTGTTTGACAAGCAGGAACTGTGTGAGGCTAGCCCAGGGCCTGTTTGTGTATGTTTGTGAAAGAGAGAGACTCACTAAGAGGAATGTCTAACTCTTACTGTCTAGTTCTCAAATATCGAACATAGGAGTTGTGTGCTTAATGTAACCCTTTATCGCTTGTGTCATTCCTTCTCAAATAAACTGCTGTGTATGTAAGATAATTTCACTGCTATGAGAGAAATCTGCTCCACTGGGAGTCATTATAGATCCATTTTAGGGGTAGGAGCCCAACTACCCCCACCCGGTGCCAACATTTGGTAGCGGAGGATGGTTACTGTTCTGTCTAAGAAAAAAAGGTCTTTAAACTGAATCAAACCGTTCCTGAACTTGTGGCCTGTGAAGAGCTTGGTATCCTGAGTCACTGGTGTTAACCAACTAATTTAAATATTGTTCTGAATCAGTTTTGACTTATATTAATTTTAGCTCCCGTACCAGATTGAGTTACAGTATGCAGAGCAGGAAATATACCGGTGAGCGGGGTTGCATTGGTTGTTCCTAGAGTCGAGGATGTTTCACAAATACTGACAGGAAGGATTGTCGAACTGGAGGAAGAGGGGGACGCCCTGAAGTCTCCAGGTGTAGTTGATGAGTGTTGTTAAGACAGGTGCTTAAAAGCGAGGAGTCTGATCCATGTCTGGATGATGCAGTCCCCACACTGCATGAGAAAGTTTTGGACAACTTGCTGCTGAGGTACCGAACGTGTGACACTCCTGAGACAAGCCAAACAGCGGCACATGTCATCTGTGTTATGGATTGTGCTGTCGATAAGCTTGCAAAGGAGCAAGATGTTTTGGAACGTCAGGGAGACGTTGTGCAAAAAAGTTTGGAACAGGAATGGGAAAAATGGAAATTGCAGAATGAGAGCCTGAAATGTGACTTGGAAATTGTTGTAGCACAATAAATGTAACAAAGGCTCAGCAGATAACAGCTTTAACCCATGCATCTCTTCAAAGAATAAATATACAGGTGGGAGAGGAAGAGGGTTCCCTTCCAGGGCCTCTGGCAGCCCAACCAGTAGTGGCAGCAAAAATGCCCCAGCCTTCATGGCAAATACAAGAGAAAGTAAATCATCCTCTGACTGAAACTAAAAAACAAGCAATGGCTAAACAAATGGACTCTTTCAAGAAGAGAATGTTTGTGTCTTGGCTGCTGGAATACATCAGGGTCGGCAACCTTTCAGAAGTGGTGGGCCAAGTCTTTGTTTATTGAGTCTAATTTAAGGTTTTGGTTGCCAGTAATACATTTTAAGATTTTTAGAAGGTCTCTTTCTATAAGTCTATAATATATAACTTTGTATATTGTTGTATGTAAAGTAAATAAGGTTTTGAAAATGTTTAAGAAGCTTCGTTTAAAATTAAATTAAAATGCAGAGCCCCCCCAGACTGGTGGCCAGGACCTGGGCAGTTGGAGTGCCACTGAAAATCAGCTCACGTGCCGCCTTTGGCACCCATGCCATAGGTTGCCTACCCCTGAAATACATAGTTAGAAAACATTTAGATCCTGAAGATTTAAGAGAACTGATAATAACTTGTACTGTCCCTATGGAAGGAACAGCTTTGTTGGCAGAAATTGATGCAGAGTTAAATAAAGGTGACAGAGACGGTGTTATCCAGAAGGAAGCCTGATACTTTCTGACCCCCTCTGAATTGAGAAGGCCCGATTTATTAATACATCTGAAGGAAAAGGAATCTGTTATGGCTTATTGCACAAGGTTATTGTTGGTATGCTCCCTGGCTGAAATCGAGGAGAAACAGCTAACAGATTTGATCTATGATGGTTTAAGGAAACCTGTTAAGGTGTTTATAGGATCCTGGCTGGATTTAGGACAGGTTGAATTGATTAAAGCGGCTTGGGAGGCCAAAAGGGTAGTAAGTGGAGCAGGTAGTTCTTCTCAGAAAGTGACCAGTGAGACTCCCTTCAGCAATCAAGCAGACTATAATGGCTCCAACCACACTGCTATGGGACATGGTAGTTGCAATGAAATAGGACACGGCCGAGGACAGTACGGTAGGAGACATGGAGTGTTAAGTGGGGGATCATTGAAAGCACAGATATGGGCTCAACTTCAGGAAAGAGGGGCAGATATGACCTGTTTGGATGGGCAGCCTCTGGAGACTTTGCTAGCGGCTTTAAGTGATTTGATGGAAAGGACTAGATCACAGTCAATGCTACAACCAAGAGTTAAGGCTGTTGAGACTGTGGGAACAGGTACAGAAGATTTGCCAGTGAGTTTTTATGGCTTGTTATCCCCAGAAGTGGCTCAGATGAAATTGGCATTTCCTGGTCAGGGTGGCTCCACATGTCAGTAAAAATGCCTCGCCCTTAGCAACCTCTGTCCCCAGAGGTAAATGCTAGTCGTCAAATTCCAGCCCCACATAACTCGCAAATCTTCCGTGGAAGAGAGTACAGAAGGAAACACATAGTGGTTCCTGGCATTCATTAATACAGGAGCAAAGGGAACTTTAAGTATTAAAACACCTGCCTTGGATAGTAGATCAAACTAAATTTGAAATAAACACAGTGGTTTGTAACAGCAGAACTGAAAAAAACTATTAAAAATAGATATGGTTCAACAGGGAAAGTGAATGATTAATTTGGCAGGAAGGCTGGGTGTGAAGAAAGATTGTAAATGACCAGGTTATTTCAAAAGGATTCAGAAAGAGAGCCTGTAAAGTTATGGCAGCTGCGGCACTGCCGGACAATAAGTGGATAAGGGAATTTGGGCTAGAAAGATAAGGCAGTGGTAAAGAAAGTGGGAAAAAATGTGTACTGCCAGCACCTCAGTATTCCTATCCAGCTGAAGCTATTCCCCACATTTAAAAAAAACCTGTTGTGGGATTTTAAAACACAAGGGGTAGTAGTAAAGTGTAAAAAGCTCCTGCAACTCACCAATCTGGTTTGTACAGAAACCGGATGGCACGTCCCATGATTATATTATAAAAATATAATTGTAAATCTATCCCAGTTGTAGCCAACCTTCCAACTATAATGGCCAGAGCAGTGGTTCTCTGTACTGAATTTGGTATTTGTTAATTGTTTCTTTGTTGTGTTATTAACCTCTTTGAATTAATAACAGGCTAAATTATAAGAACTCCTGAGTTCCTGATAACATCAAAGAAAAAAATGTCTGAGCAGGTACAAAAGAAGATCTCGGTAGCAAGTTTGATGCAAACATTGGAAAACATTTGGACAGAGAAACCAACACAAAGGAAAGGAAGAGCCAAAGGAATAAGGTCTGGTCAGAGGCCTCGTGTGTTTTGGTTTTGTTTTGTTTGCTTATGTTTTTGCAGGTTAATCTACAAATGTATGGAAGCAAGAAGTAGGCTGTGAAATTTGCTCTGGTTGTTGGCGATGTGATTACCAGACCTGTCTGTGCCACATCCATCTGAAGAATAAACCAGAAGATTGTTAAGTCTCTCAAACGTCAAAACAATAAGCACCCTTCTTAGGGGCAAATATAAAAACATGCTGGGTCAAACGATAGTCCGGTGTTCTGTCTTTGAACAGTGACCAATGGCAGCTGTTTCGGAGAAAATAAACAGAACAGGCAATGATCAAGGAATCACTGCAGCCCATGCTCAACTTCTGGCAAACAGAGGCCCGGGACACCATCCCTGTCCATCTTGGCTAACAGCCTCTATGAATTTCTTTTTCTTTTACTAAAAACAGCAACACCTTATTACAGTCTTGGCCTTTACAAGATTTTCTGACAAGAAGTTCCACAGGCTAATTTTCCTCTGTTTATTTCCTTTTGTTTATTTTAAACCTGCTGCTTAGCAATCTTTGTGGGAACCCTTAGTTCTTGTGTTATGTATAAACAGGGCCGGCGACAGGGGGGGTACTACGGGTAGATCTGTACCGGGCCCCGGACTTAAGGGGGGGTGCTTTAAGTCCGGGGCCCATAGTCCCCCCCCCCCCTTGTCGCTGGGCCTGTCTCCGCGGGCTGGGCGTGGGCGGCGCTCGTGCTGGGATGGTTTATTGCCGCCGCCCGTGGCTGAGGTTAGGGGCGCGGCGGGGGGGAGGGGGGGGGAGCTAGGAGCAGCTGCCTTGCCGGAGCCTGGGAAAACCCCTCCCCCGGCGCGCTGGGGCGGGAGCCGGGCTGGGTCCCTCCCACGGTGGCCAGCAGGGTCAGGGGCCCGGCCGGGGTGCAGCGGGGCGGCCCTAGCGCATCCCGGGGTAGCCCCGGCGGGAGACCGGCCCCACGCCCGCCTCGCCTGCAGCCGGCCGCTGGCAGGAGCCTCCTGGGAAGTGTGGGGCGCTGCCTGCCCAGCTGCTGCCGCGGGACAGACACATGGCGAGCGGCCGGTCTGCTGGGGGGCGGGGAGGCGCGGCGGGGCCGGATGGGCTGTGGGGAAGCTGCCCCCGGGGCGGCCCCCCACCGTGGGTCTGTGATCAGAGTAGGGGGCCCCCAGCGATCAGAGTAGGGGGCCCCAAAATTTCTGTTGCTGGCCCTGTGTAAAAAAGATAATTAAATAACGTTTTCTTATTTACTTTTTCATCAACAGTCAGGATTTCATAGACCTCTATTGTATTCCCCATTTATTATCTCTTTGCCAAGTTGGAAAGTCCCCGTTTTGTTAATCTTTTCTTATATAAAGTTGTTCCAGACCCCTGATTATTTTGTTGCTTTACTTTCTGTGATTTTTTTTTCATGTGAAGTGAATGTTTAAGGGTTTATACACAATGATTCCAAAGTAGGGTTTTATTCCTCTTCCTATGTTGCATGTGAATCTTACTGTCCTATACTTACTGTGTGTGCCTCAGTTTCCCAGTGTATTGCATCAATACTTCAGTGGTGGGAATTGGGGGTGTGATTTTTGCTGAGGCGTTCGGGCCCAGCTGTATCCACCAGTGTAACCTGAGACCCAGGAAGGAGGATGAGACCAGGTAACACCTTTTGCCCAGGAAACGAGACAGAGGTGGAGGAGCAATCGGGGGTTGTCAGAGGTCGGGTGGCTGGAAGCTGGCAGTCTGCATGCGGGGGACTTGAAGAGGGGGAGTCTAAAGCATCTGGCCCAGGACTCCTAAGATGGACTTGGCAGAAAGTCACTGATTTCTGTGCTAACAAGCTCTGTCCTATGATGCGTTCCTGTCAACTAATAAACTTTCTGTTTTACTGGCTGGCTGCGAGTCACATCTGACTGCGGAGTTGGGCTGCAGGACCCTCTGGCTTCCCCAGGAGCCCCTCCCGGACGGACTCACTGCGGGAAGTGCGTGGTGGGGCAGGGGATGCTGAATGTTCGAGGTCAAACCCAGGAAGGTCGAAGCTGTGGAAGCTTCTTGCCCTGGACACAGTATGCTCAGAGAGAGGAGACTCCCCCAGAGTCCTGACTGGCTTCAGATGGGGTATGATTGACCACAAAGGACTTTCTCTCTTATCCTACAACAGCTCACCTTGCCTTAAAACCTTCAATAAGGGTTCAAAGACTTTCTGAAGATGTTAAGCACCCCAAAAATATATAACTCAAGGGGGCCTTAATTAGAGTCTGGTGGTCACATTAGCTTAATGGCCTCACCTGACCCTTTGCAGGTTAATTGGAGTCAGGTGTTCTCATTAGCCTGTAGCAGTCCCTGCTCTGGTCAGTCAGGCAGGGCTGGTGCAACCACTAGGCAAATTAGGTGGCCGCCTAGGGCTCCAAAACTTGGGGGGCGCCAAAAAGCAGTGCCCTGTCCAGGGGGCTGGTCCCGGCCTCCCCAACCCCTACCCGGGGCGCCACACTCAGCAAAAAAGATCCCAGGGCCCCCACTCACCACTGGCAGCACTACGGAGCTGAGCGGTTTAATTAATGCTTAAAGAAGCAACGCTGCTAGGTAGAGTAGCCCAAACTCTGCTCTGTGGGCTCAAGAAGGACTGTGACCAGGGGCAGCCAAGGCCTTGCCTTGAGGGAATCTGAGACAGACAAGAGGGCTGAGGAGACCAGAACCGGAGAGAAGAAATCGTCCATAGAATTGGTAACTGCCTTCTCTCTTTGCCAAGCCGGAACTGTGTGAGGCTAGTGCAGGGCCTGTTTGTGATAAGGGAGGCTCGCTAAGAAGAACGTGCAGCTCTTAATGTATAGTTGATGTGCTTAATATAACCCTTTACCGCTGGTGTCATTCCTTCTCAAGTGACTGCTGTGAATGTAATATAATTACTGTGGAGCTTTTTCACTGGTGTGAGAGTAATCTGCTCCCCTGAGAGCCATTACAGATCCATTTCAGGGGTAGGAGCCCCCTGGTGCCAACAGTTCCCAGTTTTTGGAGCTGTGCAGGGTTTACTGCATGCCAGGGTCCAGCTGACGCCTTTAATTATGTTTGTTATTATTTGCTGTTTGCATGAGTGCTTTGCCAATAAATCCAACTCAAGGCCCATGGCCCAATTGTGCTGGCACTGCGTAAACTTGTAACAAAAAGACTGGCCTTGCCGACCACGGCTCACGGTCCATGTGACAGACAGGATTTGACGAGAGGATAGAGGAGACCAATCGGGTGGGGAAGGGTGGGAGGATAGTGTAACAAAATAAAGATCAGCAGACAAATAGAACAGTGCCGGGAGCCAGTGTTTTCCTGGCCTTGTGGCAGAGATGGGTTTCAAGGAGAGATACAAAAGTGCTTAGAGTTTTGCAGCCTGGGAGAACCCTGGAGTCGATTGGCTGAACAGGTTGCATAAGGCTGTGAACCTGATTCTTAGAGGTGGCTTGTCCCTGGTGCCAATGTTTTAATTGTCTAACCAGGAACATTCTTGGCCATCAGAACATTCAGATGAGGAAAACCAGTGCCCTTCCATTAAAGCCCTGCTCTTCTCGTGTCTGCAAGATACATTCCTTCCGTGTTGTTCTGGCAGGGGGGCTGCCTTCAGGCTAAAGCAAGAATTATTAATAGTGTGTTTTCTACCACTGCAGGGAAAACTAAGCACTTAAACAGAGACCACAGATCTGCAGTAAGAAGCAGAGGAGAGCTCAAAATGCCCCTTAAATTCACTCCAAACTGCCATTCATCCAACAGTTCAGGGTTTTATCTATTGTTGATGTCCTGGAGTTAAACTCTTTTGTCTTTGGGTTGTTTGGGTGAGGCATTCCTTTGACTCCTCCATGGTGTTTTTCAATTTTATGCCACATTTAATTCCAATAATGCTCTTTAACACAGCTGAAGTGCTGCTTTGATACATTCTAAATCTCTTTTATTTTATTGGGCTGCGGGCTCCTGAGACATCCTTCCATAGACAACTTGTGTAAAAGAAGACAAACCGCTCAGGAATCTTGCAGAAAAATATCTAAAAGAAAAGATAAAACTTCCTCATTGCACTCTTTTCACTAAGGTTAGGGTGTGTCGTAGTTATTTGTACATGACAAGTAGTAGAATAGTTTATTTCTATGGAGTAGGGGTAACAAGGATTTCTATAACAGCTACACATGAAAGATCTGTCATTCAGAGAAAACTTTATCCCAGCTTACCTTTTCAAACAATATCGAATTATAGGACTGGAAGGGACCTCGAGCAGCCATCTAGGCCAGTCTTCTGCACTCATGGCAGGACTAAATATTATCTATCATCCCTGACAGGTGTTTGTCTAACCTGCCCTTAAAAATCTCCAACAGTGGAGATTCCACAACCTATGCATTTAGAACGAAAGTCATGCTGGATCATACTAGCGACCTTATTGATTAAAGAGAATAAGATAAAAGAATGTGTACATCAGCTTCTCATAAAGGAGAATATAATGTGCAATGTAATGCAAAAAGAGTGCCAATCTATTCAGTGTCATTATTTTGGATCTACAGACCTTGAGCAAAAACTGCAGAAAGTTCTAAGACTCCTGAATCTGCAAATCAGGTGTCTCGAGTTTGGCACCCTATAATGAAGGCACCCAGAATCATCAGTGACTTTGGAAAATCTTGCTCAGTGGTTTGACCTTTGGCCTGCTAAACCCAGGGTTCTAAATTCAATCCTTGAGGGATATGGGGCAAAAATCAGCTGGATGATTAAATTAGGGATTGGGCCTGCTTTGAGCAGGGGGTTAAACTAGATGATCTCCTGAGGTCCCTTTCAACTCTGATATTCTATGAAAATCGTCAGTGATATACCATAATAATACAGATGATAATTACTAGTCACGTGCCTTTATGCTCTCCTGAAAGAGACCGAGACCCTGATCCTAAAAGGTAATTCGGCAGTTCACTCGCAGGTGATCTGAGCCTCAGATACCATAGTGATGGGCACAGCTCAGGAATCTGAATAGAATACATTATAATGTTGCATTTCCAAAACCCAGAGTGGTCTTATTGAATTATCACAGTGTGAAGTGTTCTATATGGTCCGATGAAGATTTAGGGAATGTCTACATGTACAGAGCTGCAGCGGCGCAGTTGTACCGATGCTGGGTGAAGATGCTCTATGCTGATGGGAGAGAGCAAACAGCAGAAGCTCTCCTGCTGACATAGTGCTCTGCACACCATCCCTTATTTCAGTGTAACTTACATCACTTGGGGAGGAGGGGTTTTTTCACACTCCTGACAGACATAAATTTGCAAACATAAACTGTACTACAGACATAGCCTTAGAGCATTGTTTTCAAAAACATGTATGGAAGTCGTCTACACAACTCCCACTGTAAATCAATGCTAGACAGTGCTTTACAAAACCAGCTCATTGCTAGCTATTGGAAAAGGGGGTGTGAATGATTTTCAGGTTTGAGGGTCCACATATTGGGCTGCTGTTCTTTGCAGGCACAACATTTGTATCCCTACACCCCTAAATAGACAGCCAGGCCTCAGCCAACCAGAAACCGTTTACCCTTTAAACCGTTTTATAAAAAGCAGCTGTTGCTGGTGTTGGCTAAACGTTACACTGAATCATTTAACTTGGCTAAGCCTGACATGGGAAGTTCACTGATAGAAAGGAGATAGTCTCCAAAATAAATATTGGCAAAGGTGAGAAAGAATTAGGCCAGCTTCTTTCAGGGAAAACAAATGGGAATCATCACTGCTTAGTGACAATCCTGAGATTATATAGAGAAAGGTTTATGGTTGAACCATTCCTCATTTCGGCCATTTCCCCGCCCCCTCCCCCCATTGGATGCACATAGATACAGGGATTGCATCAAGAAGAAGACTGAATATGGTGCCCATTGTTTGATTTTCCTGTTTGTCCTTGAGAGAGTGAATAACCAGTATAAGACTGCATTATTTAGTCTGAGAATTATGGTAGTTTGTTCACACTTTTAATTTTCCATATTTTGCCTTTTCATTCACTTACATTTCAACCTTTCCCCTCCATAGGTCTGTAAGCTGAAGAGAGAAAACCAGACTTTCAGACAAGCAGAGCACAGAAGGACAAGAAGACCAAAAATGTATAAGCAACAGACTACACAAGGCATCAATTTAATTGATCCAGGAGAAGGTTAAGGGTTGACTAGATCACAGGCTACAAGTGCCTACATGGGGCAGAGATTTCTGACAGTAGGTAGCTCTCCAATCTAGCAGAAAAAGTCATGATTAAATCTTGTGTCTGGAAGCGGAAGCTAGACAAATTCAGACTAGAAATCAGATACACATTTTTAACAGTGAGGGTAGTTATCTATTGGGACAACTGATCTAGGGCCATGCTGCATTCTCCATTACTTGAAGTCTTTCAATCAAGACTAGATGTTTTTAGGAGATATGCTGCAGCTCAACCAGAAGTTATAGGCTTGATGCAAGAATTATTGGATGAGGTTCTCTGGCCTGGGCTACGCAGGAGATTAGAATAGGTGGTCCTTTCTGGCCTTTCTGTGAATCAACATTGCCATACTCCTCCTCCTTCTGTAAACAAAGATATACAGTAATCAGCAAATGTGGTAAAGATGACCCAAGAGCTTCACAAATCTCTTAAAAACCCTGGGATATAACTTTACTGGAGGAACCTATCTGGGAAAGAATGATATTAAAATGATACCGACTCTATAAAACATCAAATAGCATAAACCCCAGATCGTTTAAACTGAATGAGTAATTAAATTCAATGTATTTTTTTACTTTATGTGCTGTTTAGTTTGTTCATATTTTTCTCACCTTCTGCCATGAAAGTCAGTAAAGTCATTATCACTTTTGTTTATGGTCATTTTTACTCTCAGGTTCTTACGCTCTAGCATCAAATTGTTATCATCAGCCACTATTTTATGGGCCCAATCTTGGTGGGTGCTGAGTACCTTCTGGAAGACATTGATTTCTGTGGAATCTGAAGGTGCTTTGGGGATTTGCAGGATTGAGAACTTCACTACACTATGTCGGGTTCGGTACCAACAACCATGATCACTCTGGCTGCTGAAACTGTCCATGGTAGCCTGTGCATGTTTGATGATCCTGATGATGAGGGTGCTTAGTCACTTTCAGAGTCAAGCTTTGTAGGTAAGCATCTAGCTTGATATTTTGGTTCCTCCAGAGGAGGCATAAAATACATTTTCCATTGGGTAAACCTTGTTGCAGCTCTCATGGCAAACACAGGGAGAGAGAGATTTTCTCTACACACCTGGTGACTAAAACCACAGCAATTTAAATCCAAACTCCTGAGGCAATAATGAATCCTGCGGGACTTCTCCAAAATAGCAGGGGTCCAGTGTGCTATGGCTTTTGAGCTGCATATGGCATTTGGGGTGAAAAATTCCTTCGTTCATTTCTAGCTCACTCTCTTAAATGTCTGAAGAATTAGGCCAGATCCTAAACGCGTGTGGCTGTATTGGAGTCGGTAGACAGGATTGTAAACCCAAAGGGTCATGCAAAAGAGATGTTTTACTGATATAGGGTGTATCACACAGAACCTGAGATGATAACAGAGAACCTGTCAGGGTGAGGGCTGCAAGAGACATCCAGGAAATGTAAAAATGTTAACTCTTTAATCTTTCTGTCATTAAACATACCTACCAAATGCATCCCCTCTACTGAAGCTGCTACGCAGTTCATAGCCCCGTACAGATGATTTACAAGGATTACTTCCCGGCACAGGTTTGGCAGCCAGGGGTGGGAAGAGAGGCGTTCCTTGCCCAACCGAGCTGTGCTGGAGAAGTTCCTAGTGTAGATGCAGGTATTCTATCAACAAAGCTGTGTTTTTACCAATAAGAGTTTGTGCCACTGGGTCTGCCAATCCACTACCGCTCCCCTTTCAAATCCCTGCATAAAAACCTTACCTCCTCTAGATTGCCCACGCCCTTCCTCACCCCACTCCCTCCCTGCTGTGTGTGACACCTTTTTGTGCCACACCGAACAGTAGTTTGCAGAGCTGCTAGGGACCAAGTCCCTGGCTCCTAGTCTATATCGGACACGTGCCTCACCGAATTTTGGATGCTATAAGGAAATTTAGCAAAAGAAATAATGTTCAAAGGAAACCTTTCTTGAAAAGCTTACTAGAGGGAGGTCTGCACTGAAGTGGACTTCCCAGGGATGTAAGTTCTGCATCCCAGCAGTCCTGGAGCCATGACAGCCTTAAAAGGCCAGTGGTGTCTGGGCAGTTATCTGTCACAGTGAGGCTCAGGGAGGAAGCAATCCTGAACGCAGGCTGGGTGGCCAGTTAAAAAGGAAGTGATGTAATCTAGTAGTAGATGAGTCAATAGACAAGGAAACCTCAGATTTGTTCTGCTATGTGATCTTTAGAGTCATTAAATCTGTCTGCAGTTCTGTTTCCCCTTCCTTTGTGCTTGATTATTTAGAATATAAGCACTCTGGCTCGGAGACTGGCGCTCTCCATGTGAAAAAACCGAGGAAAACATCATGTGTTTGTACAGCACCTGACACAGTGGGGCCTCAAACTCCAGTGTGACCTCCAGGACCTATTTATAAATTATAAACCACTAATAAAAAGCCCCCATTAGGGACTTCTCCAAAAAGTGAAGCCCAAAGCCTTGAAGGTGTCCCAAATGAATCCTTCCCTTTGCTACTGCCATCGGCACATCTCAGACAACAGGCCTCTCACATCTAACTTACACCTAAGAAGCTTAATTAGGAGCTTCTGATTTAGTTTCTTAAGCGCGAGCGAAACTTGATCGAGGCCCATGCATCTCTGAATGCTGTTGGGCAGAATGAATGGCCCAGAGCAGAAGGGCAGCAGCTTCCTATGCAGTCTGGACATCAACAAGCCATTGTTTAATATCACTGCAGCCGAATTGCAAAGGGAAAGACTATGTTGCTGTAGCATGCTGGCTGTTCTCCGCTGTTCCTGCAGTTGTATGGACAGCATGGCTGACTTTAAGTTATGCTTATACTTTAAGCAGGCCCGTGTATGATTATGGAATGCTTTCACTTGGAAAATGCAAACACAGGGCCAGCTTCTTAAACAATATGAAATTGGTGCGATGGATATGTTGTAATACGCTATGGGCTGTATGGGCCTACTATAAATACCGTATGCTTGACATGACGACATGAGTTGCCTGCTGGCAGCTGAAGTAAGGATTTAAGGTTAAGAGAGATCAAGAATGGTCTGTGCAAAACAAACTTGGTCATGTCTATAAGAGGAAATGGAATGTTTTGGATTATGGCAGCCTGCCCGGACCTGCTCTTTTGGAGTTGTGGATGAAAGGCTTAGTAAACAAAGAGCTCACGATGTGACGGACTGGTCTACGAAGGTTGTCTGCCATAGCTGCAGTTGGAATCAAACATTGACGCAGAGTCCTGAAAAAGAAGAGGTGTGTAACGTGGGGCTCCCCACGCCTTGTGATGGGACTGAATTTCAACTGGCCAACATGGTTTCCTTCAGATCTTCAGATTCTGGAGTACAAGTAAAACCCCGATTTAACGGACCCCGATTTAACGGACTTCGGATGCAACGGACAAAATTTCCTGCAGGCGGGCGGGCTGCCGGCTCCCGGCTCCCGCCTGCGGGCGGGTGAGCTGCCGGCGGGCTGCTGGCTTCCGCCCGGGTCCCGGCAGCGGGAGAGCTCGCTGCCGGCTCCCGCCCGCGGGTGGGCTGACGGCTTCCGCCCGGGTCCCAGCAGCCGGGACCCGGGCGGGCGGGTTGACGGCTCCCGGCCATAAAACCTCCATATAATGGACTAATTCGGGCGAGGGGGTGTCCATTGTCAGCCGAAAGTCCGAAATTTAATAATTTTAAAAAATTATTAAATAACGGACTTTCAGCTTTAACAGACACCCCCTCGCCCGAATTAGTCCGTTATATCAAGGTTTCACTGTAGTATGAAAGGAGCGTGAATGTGGAGTGAGTCACTAGTGGGGTTTATAATATAATCAATAGAAATATTTAGAGTATTATGTACCAACGCTGTGTCTGGTATCTGCCTGCTCCCCCATCCTGTAGGAAGGCCTCTATCAGAGCCTAACAAAATAGCCCTTAAAATGGGAGTCCGTGCAGGCTGCCGAAACACCAATGAGTGCTCGTGATTTGGCAGGTAGCAGCCTCACATGCATACAACCCCCGGCATAAATTACTGCTGCCACCAGCATAAATAACCCGAATGAGGTGGTGTTCACAGGCATCCCTGCTGGGTCAAGGGACTCACGTGCATAATAATTCAGATCAGGACCCCCATCCGTATAAAATCCATCACTTGAGTATGCAAGTGACAATGCAGAAAAATCATTGTACATGCAAGTTATTTGCACAAGCAACTGAGGAGGAGGCACATTTTGAAAACTCAGCCCGTTCTGCCTACAGGGCATTTGATGCATTCCCTTTGGCTAACTTTGTTTCTTCCTATGGATATTTAGAGATCGGGGAATAGGGCAATATATTTTATTGGACCAACTTCTGCTGGATAGAGAGAGACATGCTTTCAAGCCACACAGAACTATTCCTCAGACATTTGAACTGTAAAGGGGCATTTCAACTGGAATCTTAGCTCTGCAGGAACTATGGTTCTGTGTATCTTCCCTTCTATTTTATTCATAAAGATAAATGTTGGGATAATTAGGTTGTGCATGAAAAGAAAATAATATCATAAACTTTGAAAATATTTTTTTTAAATTGAGTTCCGATGTCACAATAGAAGGTGGTAAAGACTAAAAGTCTGTCATTGCTGGTTGCAGCCTTGTGACTTTTCAGCAAGGCCGCCACTGTCCGTTTCCCCAGTAATTGTTTCTTTCGTTTGTTTGCTAGCACTGTACGTTTGAGAAGCAACAGGCACTGGGGGGTGTGGCTCGGAACTCTCCAGCTGTGCATAATGGGTATGCTGGTGTGTGTCACCCAAACACGCCAGAGAACAATAGCTGTAGACAGCCCCTACCTTGGCCTTTCCTGGAAAATAGCATTGACTCATTGTCCCCTCCCTGAGACCTTGGGCTTCAATAAAACCAAAAGAAGAATCTCTTCATAAATACAGATGTCCCATGGCACTTTTTCCCCTCTGCCAGGACAGGAAATTATGCATTTTACCTCACCCACTTTATAAAAAACAGACGCACCCAAGGATATAGACACATGTATACACACAGACACGTACACACACGGAGGTAAGCAAATGGAAAGATGCCCTCACAGACACATGCAAACAGGGACACACCCAAAGATGCAGAGGGATACAAACACACACACACAGGGATACAGGAGAATATACATGTGTGTGTGCACGCCCAGAGACACACACACATATAAAGGGAACATGCACACACGGGGATGATTGTACACAAAAGGGGGACATATAGGGGGAAACACACAAACCCAAAGAGGGATGTGCACACACAAAGGGGGAAGCCGGAAAGAAAGGACAGACGGACACACACAGAGAATCAGAGTCTCTCTCTCTCTCACACACATACACATCTTTTTCAGTGTTTGAGGTTAGGAAATAAAACTGACCGGCACCCTTAAACTAGTCCACCCCCTTCCCTTCCCCTTGCCCTCCATCCTTCTCGACTCTCCTCTCCCCCATCAGCCTCTCCTCTCCTCCTTTTCCTCCTGTCCCCTTCCCCAACTTTCTCTTCCCTTTCCCCATCCTCTCTTCCTTCTTCCCTTTCCCATCCTCCTCTCCCTAGGGTGACCCCCACCTCACCCCTGGTCACCCACCTCACTGCAGGGCTACTCCCACCCCGCCCCTGGCAGCTTGACTCACTCACTCTCTCTCTCTCTCTCTCTCTCTCTCAATCTGGCTGCCACTTTCGATTTTAAAGCCACCCTGCTCTGGGGAGGCGCTGCTATTGGTCCAGCCGGGATAAGGCCACCACCTTAAATCCGCCTGGATTGGCTTGCCTCTCCATCAATCATGTCTAGGAGCCGGGACTCTAGCTGGACTGAATGGGCAAGGAGGGAGGGAGAAATAGAAACCGGTGCACAGAGGGAGAGAGCAGCTGCCAGAGGCCAGGAGGAGGTACATGTGGATGGCTGGCTGGGTGGGGAGGGGGAGAATGGGGGACCCAGTATTGTGTGTATAGAATAATGCAGAGAGACAGTGCACTAGAGTGTAAGGTAATCCATTACCTATATAGTGACAAGTCATCATGATGATAGGGGTCCCCTTTTGTGCTGAAGTTAATTGCAAAACTCAGAGCTCTGATCATCTCTTCTGAATATTATTTTCAGCCCCCTGGAGGGGGGTAAATGGTCAAGGTGGGTAGTCTTGGGGAAGCAGGAGGGCAGCTAAGGGCTGGCAGGAAATACAGGCTGGGGAGGGGTATGGAATAAGCACGGACGAGTTTATATTTCTTCTGCTTTCAATGGCTGAGCAAGTGCGGCAGTGCAGAATGAATGGGAGCTATGTGTTCTCATTGTCAGGTTATGCGCAGCAGTTACTCCACAGGAGAGTGTGGCCCTAGCCTGGTCTGTCTGGGAATGTACTTAGCGCTGGGGATACAGACAGACTGACAGCCATCGGCACAGCCTAGGCACCCCGAAGAAATGATGTAGATTTAAATAACGCATTAAGGTGGCTGGGGAACTGAGGTGGCTGACAAAGATGTAGTAAAAAACCAACTGAATGAGCCCTTGATGGCACATTACCTCCCTCCTTGATTTTATAGCAGCATGATCAGGCCGTACAATTTGGGCAAAATCCTGGTTGGTTTGGTGTTTATTGATTTTTGTTTTGGTCATTCAATTTTGCATGTGTCTGGGAGGGAGCACAAAGCCCAATGAATGGGCTGAGACCTCACGGGAGGAGGGGGACATGTTATGAAGCGGGGAGCGGGGGGAAGGAACCCATCAGCCACAGTATTTTGTTGTAATTTCTGATCATTGGCTGTGGGTATTTTGGGGGAACGGAACAGGAGGGAAGGGGCCGCTGATAGGCATATGTGGGTCTTTTAATTCTGCTTCTTTTCATTTTGCCACTGGCCTGCATATTGCTGGATCAGTTTTATGTTCTGCTTGGGAAGGAAAGGTGCGGGACGGTGATATTTGAGCTGAATTCATGTTACGCTGGGTGACCTTATGGTTTGAAATTCACCTCTCCTCAGAACCCTTCGCTGAAGCCGGGGGAGGGTGCCTGGGAGATGCAGCACTGCGTCCACATGCTCTGAAAACCGCCCGCATCCGTAGCATGCGGTATTGTTCCTCCCGCAGCACGCCTCTGTGGTAAGTGTACACTCAGCCCCTGGGGAGGGCTTCTGAGCCGTTTTTCCAGGAGACAAGAGGACGGAGGAGGAGGGGCTGGAGATGGAGGGGCCTTATAGCCTATTTAATTGAGGCAAGGGAGGGAGCCGAGCCTGTGCCTCAGCACTCAGGGAGGAGTGTCTGTGGGGTTATTCTCGGTCATGCACCTGCTCTTGCCACAAGGCAGTCTCCTACACGGCCTCCGTCAGGAAATGACTCTCTTTTTCTATGTACAATACTCTGCAGTTCCTGCCTTCCCCCTCCCCCCTTGAGTTAATAATCAAATTAAACTGAAAAGCTTCCCATAGAGGGCCCGATCCTGCTCTTGCTTAGACCAGCGGACATTAGGCGTAATTGTGTGGAGCCCAGTGTAGTTCACCCAGATACATTAAAAACTTGCCCATAAAGTTTACTTGTGCCAGAGTAAATCAGGGGGGCTAGGTCCTGATTTTACTTGCGCCAGAGTAAATCAGGGGGGCTAGGTCAACTTAACCACGTTGCATAGGGAGTGAAATTTTTCACAGCCCTGAGCGAGGTAGCTAGGTCAAGCTAATCTTTAGGTGTAGACCAGCCCTTGGTTTAGTTCCACATCAACGCTGGTGTAAGTGAGAACAGCATCTGGTCCTAAATTTAATCCTGTGGCATAAGCAAAAAAACGAGAACATGAATCATGAAAGATCACTGCCCTACTCAGAAACTTTCAGAATTACGATATGTCACCCAAACCACATTCAAATGTTATGCATCCGTTTCTCTAACATTATTGCAGATTGCCAAATAATATGTGGAAGCAATGGCTCACTATAGGTCCCCTTTCAACTCACACCATTATGAGCAGCATAGAACCTTTTACTACCTCATAAGTGGGCTGATATGGTAGCAGGCAAATCAGGCACAATCCATGTCATACTGAGATGTCCTCATGCTTTGAGCTTGGTATTAATCAAATGATATGATCTAGAAAGTAGAAATACTCTAGTGCAATAATGCAGGCTTTTTATCTTCTTGTAATAATAATAATAATTAATTAATACTTTTCACAGAGCTGGTTGACTTTTTGGCATAACATTTTTTAAGTTGAAAAATGCCTTTAAAAAAAAAAAAGCTTTGGGCAAAAACAATGAGTCAAAAATCTTGAAAATGTTCAATTTCCATGATGTTTTCTGTGATTCTTTTAAGCAATGTTTTTATCAATGCAGTGGAATGTCTAGGTACCATTGAAATGTTTCAAATTTTAAGTCAATTTATTTAAGTTTAGATAAAGTTAAATAAAGAATAAAATGCATTACTATTCGTATTTCATTATCTTTTCTTTTCCTTGTTGTAGTTTGTCAATCAGAGCACAGCACCATTTTTATAATGAGCATGAATTGGATCATTTGCGTTTCTTCCATGGGCCAAGGGGAAGCCAATCCAGTGGCTTGTCCTTGTGGGTAGAAATATAAAACTTCACTGTCCCATCCCTTCTTGGGAGCATGTAGATTCATGAAGGGGCATGCAGGGATGTGGCTTGATGGGATTTTAGTGCTGCTGGAGGAAGGAGGGAGTGGAATAGTGGATCAGCAGTGGCACCCCTGGCTCATCCCGCAGAGATCTGAGTAGATACCCGACTGAAAATTAATGCTGTTTCAGTAGCTTTAATTCCTTCTTGGCCTTGGGGAAATGCTATTTCAGGGTGATAAGCAGTGATCACAGTGCAACAGCTGCCATATTTTTCTAGATATACTTTGCAAGGCTAGTCTATTTGTTGGGATATTATTAATCATAATTATGTTCGTATCTTATTTTGCATTCCTGAGATTTCAGTGGCATTTAGCATTAGCAAAGTGAGCTCCACACTACTTCCAATGAGGTAGGTTAGCATGGCTAGGATCACCTTTGGACAGATTGTTCACTTTATCCCAATATGACCCTCAGCTTTTTTCATATTCTGTTTCCTGGTGTATAATTACTTTATTGGACATGAATTTATGTTAAAAAGCCCCCTTTATTGTGCAGAATCACTTGAGTAGAAAGGATACAAGTGAGCCCTGTATATATACTGCATAGATCTTGGTAATCAGCAATAATTGGAATGGAAGAATGTGTCTGGGGCTTTGGCAAAACATGGTGCTGAGATGCATGCAATGACTGTATATGTATTCCCAGGGCTCAGTCCTGCAGGCTGCTGAGAACTGCTGACGGAAGTGCAAAGCCAAAGGTCTAGGACTCAGCCCTCAGAAGTGCAGAGGGGCTTCCATGCAGTGTGGGACAATGAATTAGCAATCCTGTATGTGCTCTGAAATGAGAGCTGGTAACTGGTGGTGGGGAGAGTGGGCATGCTGGGGAGGGAAGGTTTAGATGGAAGGCCAGATCTTCAGCCAGAAGCTTCATTGATGTCATTAGAGCCAGAGTGATTTACTCCAGAAGAGAATCTGGCCCATAGGGTGAGCGGAATCCTGTGAGTTCAGTTCACATGCACGGCAGCTAGGATTTTCAATCTCTCCTGCTGCCAGCCAGGAGTAGTTGCTACTACTTCAGAGCTGCACTTAGCAGAGACATTTAGCGGAGACAGTGTGGGGGGTCAGTCACTGATGGAAAAGGACCTCAGGGTGCAAAGAAATTAGCATCCAGCTACTCAGTGCCACGTGATCTTTGATTGCAAACACACCAAGGCAAGCTCTGTCTTTTTATGATGTGTGTGTACGTCACCTAACATGCTGGGGCCCTGACCTGTGATTGGGGCTGCTAGGCACTACCGCAGCACCATAAATAAATTAGAATGACTGTGAGAACATCGTGCACTCTTCCCATGCCTAATCCACCCCAACCTGTCCCCTAGATGAACGAGGGTGGAGTGGATGGCATAGCGCTTCAGAGCGATCTCGCCTGATCGTACTCTTCTTGACAAGCCAACACGTGGCAGTGATCACGCTCCTTGGTTGCCTTCACTTTTATTATGAGCAGGGGGGATTTGATTTAAATCAAACTGATCGTGATTTAAATCACTAGTCGGGGAGACTTGATTTAATCATGGATTTCTACATAAAAGTGCATCCTTGTTCATTGTTATCACTTTAATACATAGTCTTCACAACTCAGAGATAGATGAGATAGACCCAAACTGGGTCTTTTTTATGGCCTGCTGCCATGATAGGTTTTCCCTTCTAGTGAGAGAATGGTATGGTAGATCTCAAATCAATGAAGGCTACACTCAGAAAGACCTCAAGACTTCTGGAATATGCTGCTCAAACAGTTTCACTTTAATTTCTACTGCCTGTCCCGCCCTTCTCATATTTGATTATCCTTCTCCAGATCTATTCCGCCCTCAACAATCTTCTATTCATTGAACTTTTTGAAACTTTGCACTTTCAGAGAGAGGTAAGGGAGTGACTGTGTGTACACAAATTTTCAGAGGGACAGTAGGGTTGAGGTCTGTTATTTCTCACCTCTATATATTATATTTATTTATTTTAAAACATTTTTGCTGTTATCAAGGATGTTATCCCTGGAGATACAAATCCACAGTTTGAGAACTGCAAAACTGAGCATCTCTGATGGCATGTCCTAGACTTAGCACCGAGTCCCATTGGGTAGATAGAAAGATTTACCAAAATAATATATACAGAAACACCTGGGACCGACTAAGATTGGGTCCCTAATCCATGAAGTATTGGAACTCATTTACAAAATTTTTCTTAAACATTGCATGAATATATTGTCTCATACTACAGAATAAGAATTTATAATCCCTATTCCATGACGAGATAAGTTTGAGCTACAATGTATCTTAATTAAAACTAGCTTTAGATTGGGTTTTTTCCCTCAAAAAGCATTTTATCAAAGAATTACGATTTAAATACAAAAATTGGATTTTTTGTAAAAATCATTAATTTTTATCCACCCTGATTATGAGTAACAATGTGCAGCAACCTCTCACTCTCTCAAGACCTCCTCCAGACTCCTGCAGGACTGAGTCCCTACTACGCAGGCACGGTACTGTAGGAATACAAACTGAGTATTTGGGTGTTGTATTTGAATTCTGTATCAGTAGCATGAGCAGAACACACTGGAGTAGAATGAATAGAACATGGACTTTTCTAGTTTGTTCCTTAACCACTACGCCATCTTCCTTTCAGTGAGGTGTGGAGTAAGATTATTATGCAATGAGAAAGTTTTTCCATCATGCAGAATTCTGGTTAATATAATAATGCTTAGTGAGATCCTGCTATGCAAATATTTAGAAAAGAGCTGACACTGTATTTGTTCTAATCGGAAGAATCACTATGCTTTTATTTAGTTTGTTGCAGGCTCGGTAGTTAGCCAAATAGAATATGATATCAAAGGAAAGGTTGCCCTTTTAATTCTGTCTCTCCCTTCATAGCTTGATGCCCCTGCAGCCTTTCTGGTATGTAAGATCACGTCCTTCTAGTGCTGTTACTTTAAGGTGGGTCTGAAAAACCATGGTCATGCTAGTTACAAAGTCCCACGTAGCAGGCATTTCAGGGTGACAGCTTTTGAAGTCAATTGGAGTTTTGATTTTTATTTCAATGGTAGTAGGACCAGGCCTCTCGTGTGCTCCTTTAATACCTTTGAACCACGTTCTCTTTCCTGTTTGTTGTGGTTGTTGTTAAGGCAATTTAGAGCCAACTGCTCAGTGATATAGATTGTCATAGCTCCATTCTGGCCTTAGTGAATTTAGAGCCCATGAAAGATGGTGGAGTGGCAGCACCAGAAACTTAGTCCCAGATCCTCAAAGATATTTAGGCTCCTAACTGCCTGATTTAAAAGGGAATTAGGCACATAAATGTCTGTGAGCATCTTAGTCTTAAGTCCTTTATCTTCAGAATGAGATGTGCAAAAGCAATGACAATTCAAAGCTCCATACACTGTCCTGCCAATGTACCTCAGCTACCATATTGGGCCTAATCCAATGCCCATTAGTGTCCACAGAAGGATATTGGGGAACTTGTAACACTTAAGGTTTTTTTAATTGATTTTAAAGGAAGTAGGAGGCAGTTGTGCATGTTGAGAAAACAAGACCATATTTTGTTTTTTCAAAGGAGATACAGAAGGATTTGGTATGGTCTGTCTGAAGAAATTTGTAGCAAAAGTTTTTTTCTGTATTTCCAGAGATACAATTTCACATCTCTTGGGACACATTTTGGCAATGAGATAGGACTTTTATTTTGCTGGCTGTCAAGGATATAGAAAAATAAATACAACCACAGAGGTCTGATAAATGAGCATAGCAACTGATAAAGAAATATAAGGATTCCCAAAAGTGCTTACCTTTTCTGTTCCTTCATATCCCCTTCCCAGAAAACCATCTCAAGTCAACATTTAAAACAATAAGATATTGTAAAAATTGTTGTTTTAAAATGTCTTCCATTTTGGGGGCCACATAGAGGCCATGGACTCAACCCTGATTGCTGGTGCAAGTTAGAGCAGGTGCAGGGTTGCTCTAATTCGTATCAGCTGGAATGGCCCCAGAGCAGTCATTCTGCTGGCCCAGAATTGCTAATGCATAGTGCATTCTTCCCATGCCTAGCACTGCAATACATCCCCTACAATGAATGAAGGTGGAGTGGATGGCATGGCCCTTTATGCTACCAGGGGATTCCCCTATAACAAGGGAATCCCTAGCAGCCTCCTGAAGGCAGCTTTAAGTCCCCTTTGTGCTGCTGGAGAAGATTTACTCTGAGGATCTAGCATTCCTGTTACACCAGTGTTGATCCAGAATAACTCCTTTGCCATCAGGGTAACCAAGATCAACGTGTGACCCATTTGGTTGGACTTTTTCCCTAAAACCTGAGGGAAACATTGAAAGAAGTATTTTAGAAGGAGATTTTCAAAGCTACTTAAAAAATCTGAATTACAATGAATGTGAATTAGGCACCCATGTTCGCTAGGCCGCGTTGAATATTTCAGCCTTAACATTTTTTTAAAACAATGCAGTTTTTAAAGTGCAAGTTTTTCTCACATTCGATCACATAGGAGGTCAGATTCTTTCTTCTTTGAGTATTATTTACGTACTGTGAGTTACTCCGTTACATCCATCCATGTTCATAATGGAGGGCAGGATTTCTTCCATTGTATTCATCTCCTTTAGCACTCAAAAGGCTAAGGGGGCTGGCAAGATACAGACCGACCCTTTGTGGACAACAGTAAAACATTCTCGAATCGTAAATGAAAATCCCACGATTGTTTCATGGAAGGCAAGAATCCCTTAAAGGCCGATTTCCGATTTCCAAGTAAACGTATCCTCCAACAGCTGCTGTGTAATACTATAATTTCCTATGTGTGAGAGAGAGTGGAGACTATGAACTACAGGCTTTCTCAGTGCCACACACCGGACAACGAACCACTCCGAATTCCAGCAGCTATTTTGCTTTGACAATGAGAACATTATACACTCGTTTCTTCCTCTATCTCAGGAAGAAATACCATTTGGCAGCAATTTGCTGGCTGGCCATGGGAACGAATCACAGATCTGATCAATGGCACTCTGACTTAAAAATGCCCTCTGAGGAGCAGGAAGGTTTACAAGCCTTCTGGGTTTGTGTTCTAGCCCTTGGAATAAAGTTTATTATTGTTTGTTTGTTTAAATCGTGGATCTGTGTTTGCATATGGTCACTGGTTTATGTGAGTTTTAATATACTGGAAAGATTAAATAACACAGGGACACAATGTGCTGTTTGCTCTCGTCTTTGAAATCAAAAGGAAAGTTCTGCTACAAAATCGATGGTGTGATTTTTATTAATTTACTCAGCGAGCCATCCGTTAAGAAAGGGCAGCTAGCAGAGGGAAAAAGGGGCATGCCGGGAGATGAAGACAGTGATACCCTGACTCAGTGCTACTCTGTCACAAGTCTCCTCCCTAGCTCTGCAGGATGGAGTTCCTAGTGTCCTTGTGTAATTGTGGCAGCTGTGAATGCAACCTGGGGATTTGATATTTGCATTCGGAGTCGGAGACTGGAATACACCCAATGTTCAGGTCCTCTCAAAAGTCTATGTAATAAAACAATTATGCAATATATAGGGGGATTTTCAGGATGCAGAATTCTGGCTAACGTAATAATGTGATGTTGTAAGAATCATAAAGCTTATATTTAGTTTGCCTTTGGGGAGAGTCAAGAAGAGAGTGATGCCAGAAGAAACTGTTCCCTTTCTGCACATTTTCTGGAAAGCAGTGTACTTACAGTAAAAAAATGTTAAAATAATTTTAAGGAACTGATTTAAACAAAGCACAACTATTTCAGCTGAAGACAGCCACTCCTTGTGTACCTTGCTCCACTGAAGCCTTTATGGCATATTAGACCACACACTTCCAGCACTGTTTGAACGCGAGATAGACCCAAAGAACCCTGCAATCTGATAAGTTCAAAAACCTACGTAACAGGCCTTTCGAGGTGACAGCCTCAAATCTTTAGAGCTTCAACATGTGCCAGTCACTTTCTCTCCCTCTCTCTTTTTATTTTTCGGTTAACCAGATGTTGTTACGTGAAGGTTGAGCTCATGCAAAATGTTGTCTCTGATAGCACTGGAAATGAATGTCCTTTATTGCCTTCTTTGAGAATCGGTACAATGGCAGTCCAGACCTTCCTATGGATCTCTTCCAATACACCAGAGCACAGACTTAGAAGGATCACTCTTAGGGGTGAGGAAGGTAGTTTAGTCTCTCTGGTCCCTTTGGTACCTGTTTTTTGCGGAGAATGCCAACAAGACTCTCACTTAGAGCAGATCCTGAGGGTATTTTTTTGGGGATGTGAACATTTGTCCACTAGGAATTAGGTTGAGGCCCAGAAATCAGACTGTTGTCTAACCTGGTAGATAGAATGCACTAGTGATCAACACATATAGGATGAAAGGCTGGAGGTGAACACAAAAGTAAACAGCAGGAATTCTGCAATATTTTGCAAAGTGGCTAATTTCACCAGCGAGCTCATTTAAGAGCTATCTGTGGGGCTGTGCAGTTCCTGCATTTGACAGGGATCCCAAAACCAGTCTCTAAGAGGATTAGAGAGAATCACTGGGTGTTAAACAACATACAGAGTAGGTGGTGTGCACCAATCAGCTTGTGCTCTGGGGCATATTTGGGAAAGCGGTTAGTAGCTGCTCTGGAAAAAGCAGGATGGTATAAGCATTGCTCTCTCATTGGAACCATTCCTTTATTTGCCATGCATTCCCCTCCTCCATATACTCCCCCACAGCAAATACATCTTCCATTCCCCCACAACTCCTTTTTCGTGTGTCAGCTCCCCTCAGAAGCTCAACCCCATGTATCCAGCCGCCCAGGAAAAAGACACCTGTTTTCCCAACAGTTCCATGGGGCACCTGACTGTTATGTCCAGGGCACACACAGAGAAAAGTCAGATAAAAATATCTAATGCTGCTGTTGGAAAATTGTTGCTTATCACTACTTTTATTCTCAAACTCCAGAATGGTAACACAGAGTAATCAGAAACAGAGAGAGAGAAAGCAGGCTGCTCCTAAGGCAGAGAGGTACAACTCACCGCACTTTATTCTGGGGTGGTTCTTTCCAGACTGACTGCTGCTCCATTACAGAACTCCCTAGCCTGCAAGCACGACCAGGAAACCTCATCATCTCTTCCTCCTTCTCCCCACCTTCAACACTCTTAAGTGAGCGCTTGCCCTTCTAAGGGTATGTCTCCACTGCAGCTGGGAGAGTGCATCCCAGTATGGGTAGAGAGACACACTACCTCTGCCTGAGCTAGCATGCTAAAAATAGCATAGCTGGGGTAGCACAGATGGCCGTTCTGGGTTGCTGCCTGAGTGTAAGTCTGTGCGGACCCCTTGGATATGTACTTGGTTAAGAAAGGTCAGCTAGCAGAGGGGGAAAGGGGCATGCAGGGAGATGACCGGGTGCGGCCAAGTGCAAGTGTCTGTGTGCAATCCAATGAATGCATAGATACCACACTTGGGATTTTTAGTGTCTCTTGCTTCCAGTCCAGAGCCCCTGTAGAAGTCTATAGCTGAGGGAGTCCTGAGGGCAGACACTGACCAAAAAGCACCCAGGGCTTCTATGAGAACCATATTGTTCCAGACCCTCCACTCAGTGTCTCATGATATCTACTGGCCACACTCTTCTTGTCATCCCACTCCTCTCTTTACTCTACTTCACCCTACGGTATTGTGACCACTCAAATGTCCTACTCAGCAGCCCCTATTACTGACTCAGTGCTACTGTCACAACTCGCGTCCTTAGCTCTGCAGGATGGAGTTCCTAGTGTCCTTGTGCAATTGCTGCAGCTGTGAATGCAACCTGGGGATTTGATATTTGCATTCCGAGTCAGAGGCTGGAATACTCCCAAAGTTCGGGTCCTCTCAATAGCCTATTTAATAAGACAATTATGCAATATGTAGGGGGTGTTTCAGGATGCAGAATTCTGGTTAATATAATAATGTGGTGTGAGCAGCAAGACTGTGGTATTCAAATTAGCCAAAAGCTGAAGCAGTATTTTGTGCAAGAGGAAGAACCATAAAGCTTATATTTAGTTTGCCTTTTGGGGAGAGTCAAGAGAGTGAGGACAGAAGAAACTGTTCCCTTTCTGCACATTGTTTGGAAAGCAGTGTACATACAGTAGAAACAATGTTCAAATACGTGTAAGGAACTGATTTAAACAAAGCATGACTATTTCAGCTGGATAGCCACTCCTTATGTACCTAGCTCCACTGTCGCCTTTATGGCATGTAAAGATCACACCCTTCCAACGCTGTCTGAAAGTGAGCTAGCCCCAAAGAACCCTGCAATCTGATCATCTGATCTACATAACTCAGGCCATAGGCTTTCATGCAGTGATCGAGGAGTCTAGCCCAGCAACTTCTGGTTGAACTAGACTCTCTCTTTTAGAAAGTCATCTAGTCTTGATTTAAAAACTCTTAAGCAATGGAGAGTTCATCACGTTCCCTAGCTATTAATAGATCCACGTGTGTAATTATACATGATTGTTGCGACATGATTGTTGCTACTGCACGGCTGATCATGTAGAGACAGTGGACTCCATCTTGAGACCCAAGAGACTTGGTCCCTGATCTTGCAATGGACTGGATGTGAGCAGACTTCCACTGACGTTTTACAGGAATGGGGATTCGGTTCCATCCCTGGCTCAGCCACTATCTGGCCAGGTGACTTTGAGCAGGACACTGAACCTCTCCATGCCTTGGTTTCCTTCTCTGTAAAATGGGGTAATAGTGCTTCCCCACCTCTGTAAAGCACGTTGAAATCTACAGATGAAAAACCACTATCAATGTACTGTGTACTATCATCAATCAAAGACAATGGGCGTTTTTCCCACGTAAGAGTTTCAAAACTTGGGCCTCCTTTGCGGCCGTGCTTGCTAAGATTGTCTCCTCCATCTTCCAAAAGATACACGTCCTAGACAACGCTGTGAGGAAGTCTGTGTAGCCGGCGACAGTTCAAGAAGTGGGAATGCAAGAAGGGTTGAACGCTGACCACATTTCCTGGGCAGCCAGGGGCGAAACTTTGAGGAAACTGTGCAAGTCCCAAAGTATAGTAACTCCTCGCTTCAAGTTGTCCCGGTTAACGTTGTTTCGATGTTAAGTTGCTGATTAATTAGGGAACATGCTCGATTAAAGTTGACTATGCTCCGTTATAACGTCGTTTGGCAGCCGCCTGCTTTGTCCACTGCTTGCAGGAAGAGCAGCCCATTGGAGCTAGCTGGTGAGGGCTTGGAACCGGCGTGGACCAGCAGCCCCCCTATCAGCCCCCTATCAGCTCCTCCCTATCAACTCCCTGCTCCCCTAAGTTTCCTGTGCAGCAGCTGCCCAGCAGGCTATCAATTGCTGGCAATTCAGCTGTGCCTATCCTCCCACTGCCATGTGCTGCTCCTGCCCTCTGCCTTGGAGCTACTCCTGGGAGCCTCCTGCTTGCTGTGTGGGGTGGGGGGAAGAGGAGGGCTAATATCAGGGTGTCTCCCTCCCCCCCTGCTCCTGCACCCCGCTTGCCCGTTCTTCATATAGAGCAGGCTGGGGACATGGAGGGAGAGAGACAGAGAGAGCTTGGGGCAGCAGCTGCTGTCTCAACTTCCTGATCGACTTAAAAAGACAATGTACTTAAAAGTGGGGTCATCCTATTTAAAGGGGCAATGCAAAAGCCAGTGCAAAAGCCAGTTCACGGAAGCATCATGGAGTTTTGTGACACTTCATGGGAGGCTTTGCCATTCATAAACCCATGAGTGGATTACACTCCATCCATATGGAGTTTATTATCTGTGACAGAAATAATACGGATAATCCTCATAACCCAAGTAATGCATGAAAAAATTCAATACATGTTGCTAAGATAAATTAACCAGATGGGGCCAGAGGAATTTGGCCTGTTCTTGAATGATGGACGGACCTGAGATGCAAAATGTGGATCAAGATGTGAACTTTCCCAAAGTCTGAGGTGTTTGGGTTTAGGATTTAGGTTGAACACTATATCTTGTCGTCAGTTGTTTTAGCTGGTTCAGGAGACCATGCATAAGAGAACAGGAGACAATGACTGTCACTCATACACGGTATGAGAAGTACTGAAACCAGCACAATACCTGTTACTCCAATGAACCATATTCTGGAGCTCACTGCATGTTTGCTCTATACTCTCTGCATTGTATTTCCCACTCAAACATATGTTGACTAATATATTTCAAGTCTACAGCAATGGCAATTTCTATCTCACAAAGGAGCAAATGTAACTACAGTTTTACTACACGCGGGAGAACAGGTGATGGGGAGAGGGTAAGGATGTGCAGAACCCATACAGGAGAGGTTGCTGTAGAGATCAGCTCTCAGCATGCTGTCAAGACGGCGAAGTGACAGCAAAGCATGAGCAGGCCAGCAGAAGGCAGGAAGTGGTTTTGCAGCTTGTTTGGTCCATGGGCCATTATTCGCCCAGGGTTAACTTTGCTGTTGCTTTGAGGCCTGGTGTGACCCACCAAGTATCTCAGTCATCTGGCTGTTTTCCCCAATCTAGCCTGAAATAAAGTGATTTGGAGTCATGAGTGCTGCTAGGAAGCCATGGGACCAGGGAGTCATGGATGGACGGTCAGAAGCAGTCAGCCTTCCTCACTCATGAAGAAGAGACTTGGATTTTATTCAGCTACTCAGCAAATATTCCTGACAACAGTACGGTTTTGTACAATACTTCAGTGTCTCCCCACATAGCGTAAGCCGCTTTCACCGATGAAAAAGCATAAATTGTGAAAGGATGTCATTTGCTGCAGTAAGACCCTATAAAAGTCCAACCACCACAGAGTAAAAAGGAAGATTAACTATTGTGGGGCATGCTTCAGCAAATAGGATTACGTCAGATGCCTATTATCAGCTAACTCATAACATTTGTCTAATTGAGGTCCACAACTGAGTTCCAGAGTATTTTTAATTGGTCCCGTGACTTACTGTGCTATATTCAATGATAATCCAATGAAAACCTTATTTCACTATTGATATAATGCCAAATATTTTTTTTGGTGGGAGGAGAAGGGGGAGTACTTTACTAATCTCATAATCAAATGTAAGCCAAATACTTTTCTGGTTTTGCTGTGTTTGCTAAATTGACAATTCAGGCCTGGCTGTGCAGAAAGTTTACAAGAAAAGACAGTTTACAAGAAAGAAAGTTTATAAGCTTTAGTTTGGCTGTAATCTTTCCGAAAGATGGGTAAATGTATAGTTTACGGATAGTGTAATCAGTATGCAAAGTAATCTAGAAGTATTTAAAATAATCTGGAAATGATCATCTGAGTCATTAGAAATCAAGATAAATGAAAAGCGATACTTGTGTGGTACCTATAAACAGTGACAATTAGGAATTGTAGTTAAATCAAGCTTTCTTTTCTAAAGGCTGGATTCAGTCCTCTGAAGGAGGTACACTCACCTATGGAAGTGAATTGCTCCTACTTAATACGGCCCTCTTTTTAAATTACTTCCCTAGGTAAAAATTGGTATGCTGGACATTCTGTTCAAGCAGTATGGTTTTCCTTCATGTGGCATGTAGTTGCAAACTGAGTCAGTCAGGACATGACTATAAAGGCAGATGGTGCTGACAGTTTGAAGGATGAACTTTCTGTGGGGGAAAAAATCAGATAAGACATCCTGTGATGGTCCTCTCTCATGGGTTGGTCAGTAGGGTAGCGTTGCCTAGTGGTCAGGGCGTAGGCCCATGACTTGCAGGGAGGTTGTTGGTATGGGAGCCTGGGCCCTCCCATACCTCCGCCTTTAATTCCTTCCCCATTTGGAGCATTTCCTGCTCTCTTCTCTGACCTGCAGAAGCAGTGGGCCAGAGCGCTGTCCGCATGGCGTGCCGAGGCTGCAGGGGAGGGGGGGTAGCAGGGGCTGGGCCGGGGGGAGCCTTCCCGGCTGGGAGCTCAGGGACCAGTTAGGAGGAGGCTGCGGGCCGGATGTGGCCTGTGAGCCGTAGTTTGCCCATCCCTGGTATACCACAACACACATCCATAGTTTCAGAGTCTATTGTCTTTAGATTATTAGGAGCAAATTTAATGAAAATACAGTCGGACCCCGCAATACCGCGACGATCGGGATCCAAAAATGCCCGATTGCGGTAAACGCAGGGTTGCGGTATTGCGGGGTCGCGCGACATCAAAGTGCCACGCGTCGCCACCATCGGCAGCCACACGCGCCCCGCGTTATAAGCGGATTCGCGCTATAGAGGGGTGCGGTAATGCGGGGTTCCACTGTACCAGTAAGATGAGCTTGCAAAAATGATACATTTATATATACATGCTGGGAGATTGATTTTTTTATGGCTTCATGCTAAAGTAAACTTCAGTAAAGAAACGGGTGCATAGTGTAGAAGGTCCTCCGAATATTTTTTCTTGCATAGAGTCTAGATTCTCTCAAACCAGTAGCCATATTTTTACTTTAATGTAGATAGAAGAACATTGATGCATTTTTATGTATTGCTTCCTTTTCTATATTAAAAGAAGTGAAAATAAATGAAGGGTTATTGCAGTAATAAGTCCATTGGATTTAAAAAAATCACAGATAGCATTTTATTTTTGACATTACCATTTTATGATACTTTTCTTTTTTTAATTTGGCAGGGCACTTACATTTCAAAGTGTGTGGTTAGTTTCAGTGTTGGCACGTGCTAGCTGTAGCCTGGAGGTTTTAAAACTGACAGTTCATGAAGAGTACAGATTTTATCTTAGTGAAAATGACTCATGAAATGTGAGCACATTCTTAGATTATCAGCCTGTTGAAAGGAGTTCAACTTGGAAAACAAAAGAATGGTTGTTCTCTATTCTAGTCACAAATCCACACTCTACACACAGTCCCATGATAGCTGGATATTCCTGGTAAGGAGCTCAGTGCAGAAAGTTTTTTTTTTTTTTTGCTGTGATCCAAAAGCACTTAAATTTAAGCATGTGAGTTCTTGAACTACTGAAGACAGGATTGGGGCCCAGAGTCTTAGCAACTTGCAGGATCAAGCCCCAGATGATCCGCAGTGAAATAGTTAATAACCTTGGCATAAGCACCATACCTCTCATAGCACCATAAGCCTGAATTTTCCAAGGTCAGCATTTGTTTTGGCTGTGTAAAATTGCACACTCAGTATTTGCACCTGTACTCTACAGCCACAAACACCTACTTTGCACACAAGTTGGTCCCGGTAGTTTTCTGAGTGTCAAAGTTTCACACACACGTTGCTGCTTTCCCCCTAGGTTAAGATGATCAGAAAGTGTTTTTGTTTTAATGGAAAAACAAACAAAGTTTCCTCTTCTCTTTCACCCCTGCTCTCTGCAAGCCCATGGCACCATTGGTACATGAGGTTTATTGCGGTCTAAAAGGGAACTTTTTTATAGGAGCTTCTTGTGCCAGTGTTGGCAGCACGTCACAGGTTCATCAACAGCCTGACATGCAGGGATTGAATGGGAAATATGGGTGCTTTGAAAATATCCCACACGAAACAATTCAAAGATCTTATTCCAATTTATTTAAGACCAGTATTCGATGGGGCTCTTTGCTGTCTCCATATATTATAGTTCAACCAGTATATTTCACAACCAGTTATGGGGAAACTGGAGCCACCAAGAGTACTCGGTATAAGAATCTCTTTGAGAGTAGGCAATCCACATCAGTAATCAGTTTATAGTCAGCTGTCTCTGCCCTCCGCTGGCTTTAAATTGGCATGTACAGTCTAGTGAGCTCTAGAGAGGACTTCACGGAATAATTGCAAATAGATCTCAGGGCCTGAAATAAAATTGATCCAAGTGTGGAAACTTCTCGTGATAGTTACAAGCGGTTATTAAACGATAGCCCAAAATGAGTGCCTGGGATCTTTTACAATGTGAAATTCATGGTTTCCATGTAGCCACTGTTAAAAGTTTCTCAATGCAGAATAGGGTTTTGCTGAGGTCACATCTGCGTTGATTACCAGCTTACAGCCACTGCCGCTATCAGCGGTTTATAGCTATTCAAATGATATGCCCTCTTCAGCTTCAGACTCACTTCTTGTGAAAGGACTTTCCTGCACTGCCACACCTCTGCTCCTCTCCCCAGAGGCTCTGTCTTCACACATCAAAACAAGTCCAAATGGTGGAACTGATGAGACCCCAGCTGACTGTCACTTTGCAATCCCTCTGCTTTTGCTGCATCCCTGTTCTTTTCCTGTACATTGTCTATATAATTCCTGGGGACTCTACAATAGGATCTGAGCCCTATTGTGGTCAGTCCTGTACAGATGCGTAACAAGGAAGACAGTCTCTGACCCAAGGACTGACCTTCATGGCAGACAGGACAGAACAGGTGGACAAAACAGACAAATAAGCTGGGCATGGTCTGCGTTTGGTTCTATACCTTCCAGCATCTGTGCTGAACATTGTCAGAATGACTAGTGGCTGCATTCTGCCCTCAGATTCTATGGAAGTGTATCTGAGAAGAGAATTTGTCCCGATATCCCCTGGCAAGAGACACACTGAGATACACTTTCAGCACAAACTGTTGTCGTAATAAGGGAACCGGGAGACATTGCTGCTGAATTAACATAGAATCCCCTCGCTTTTGTAAGAATGTTATGTTGCCCATGGCTATTATTTGAATGTACAGTGGGTTTTCTTATTCGTTTTTCAAGGAGATCCTGCACATTTCAGTCCATTGGCAGGATTAGGCTGTCCATAAATCTGAAGTCCTCGCTGCAGCTTGAGTGTTTTGCTAAATGTGGAGGGGGAATTGCTTCAGAGATGAAGGTTTGGTACAAAATCAGTGAGAATGGTGAACCGTTGGGCACATCATGTTTGCTAACTTCTTCTGATGTTCTTGTCACAGAATGAAGTGTTCCGGAACCTGATATTCACCTGCTTACAACCGGCCATAGATTGCAACACACCGGGAGCCAAGTCCTCACTGCACCATAAGATCCTCAGCCAGAAACAGCCAAACAAGCCTTTGGTTGCCCGTTGATGGAAATGTCTTATAATTTGACAGGAGAAAATGAATTCAATCCCCCCCAGAATTTAATTATACCCAGCGCAACCAGTCCAGTTGAGAACAGCTTAAAGGAGTCTTGTAACACACCACTAAGCAATGATACTTTATATTCCAACACAAACAGCCCTTCAGATTCTTGTGTGAAACCTCTCTGCGATGCAGCTTCCGAAAAGAAAAGCCAGTGCAACCAAGGAGTTAAATATGTCTCCTCCGAAGGAGACAAACTTAAATGTGGGTGGGGGGCTTTCACGCCTGCTTGTTTACAGTTCTTCAACACACCTAAGGGGGTCTTATTATTCCTCTGTGTGGCTTCGTTTTTGCAAGGGATGATAGTGAACGGCTTCATTAATACAGTCATCACCTCAATAGAACGGCGCTTTGACCTGCACAGCTACCAGAGCGGACTGATTGCAAGCTCTTATGACATAGCAGCGTGTGTCTGCTTGACGTTTGTCAGTTACTTTGGGGGCAATGGGCATAAACCGAGGTGGCTGGGCTGGGGGGTGCTCATTATGGGAGTCGGCTCCATTGTCTTTGCGTTGCCCCACTTCACCACTAGCCAGTATGAAGTCCCCATCTCGGAAGAGATCGGCATCTGCTCCTCCAACCAGAGCGTGCAATGTGCGGAAAGCGTCTCGATCCTCTCAAACTACAGATTTGTCTTCATGCTCGGGCAGTTCCTGCATGGTATCGGAGCGACACCGCTCTACACTCTTGGAGTGACCTACTTAGATGAAAATGTCAAGTCTAACTACTCCCCTGTGTATATCGGTAAGTCAAGTAGCATACTGAAGAAGAGCTTCTGTTCTCTTCGGCCATGTTGTCCATCTGCCTACGTCACAAGCCTGGGAGGAATAAATGGAAAAGGTGTGACTTGGACTGTACGCCCATGCAAGTCCATACGAATCCAGGTCTGTGGGCCTGCTTACTCCCTCGCTGGAGCATGTGGGGAGGGAGGGTCAGGAAGGAGGGAGAGCCAATCTCTCTAGTTGTGGAGACAGTGTGAGGAGTATCATGATTTGCCACTGGTAAAGATGTGCAGGGAATTGCTGTCTTCCCTGAGTGAGAAGGAGCAGGGCGGGCATCTTGTTATTCCCTCCCCCCCCCCCCCCCCAACAATCAATATATTTTCATCTGCTGTGAGAACCTGCTGTAAACTACAGCCCCCAGGCTCTTCTGCCCCCTACAGTCCAGAATCCCACCTTGCAAAACGAAGGAGGATCTTTGCTGGCTGCAGTCCAGAGCCCCCACAGCACTGACAGTTACCCCACAGCGGAAGGGAGCTGACACCGGCGCTGTGTGTGCGAGTCCCGAGCTGTAACTACCCATTTTAGCACCCAGGGTGAGCCAGCATAGTTGCTGCCATTTTTTTTCAGCCTTTGTCCGGTCCGTTTTTCTGCCCCCGCGGTTTTGCACCCGAGGCAGCCTTCCTGCTCGCCTCACCCTGGCTACGGCCCTGTGTGAGGTGCGCTTCCTTCCAGGGCTGCCCTTAGGATCCTGACGCTTTCATACCACTGCCTTTGCCCAGAGCTGTCCCTGCTGTCACCCTAGGGTATTTTGCACTGTTTCATTTGAGGGCTAGCTTAAAGGAAGAGCAGCGTCAGGGCTTTCAGTAAAATGCAAAGGGTTCTGTAACACTGATTGTTTTCTCTTTCAGCTATTTTCTACACTGCTGCAATCCTTGGGCCCGCAGCAGGTTATCTGGTAGGAGGAATGTTTCTAAATATTTATACTGAAATAGGCAAACAGTAAGTTGGTAAAAATAAGCTTGTTCCTTTTCCTTTACGCTGTACAGTTCCTTTTAAAAAAAAGAAAAGAAATGAAACCTTTAGCGACTTAAATGGAAAAAATATCCATTGTCTTCAAAGGGGTTTTGTCCAGCAGTGAATTTGTGAGTGGGCTGTGTGTGTGTGTGGGGGGGGGGGTATGGTTGAAGCCAGAATGATGGGTTTTCATTCATGGAAAAGAATTACTCACAAGCCTTATTTTTCTACATCCAGCATCTTTGTGGTTTGTCATGTGCTGCAGCTGAGCTGTGGTGAGCAAGAGGATTTCTTGAATGAGTTTCCCAATGTATGCAGCATGTTACCTTTTCCACTATGCCTCACAATGATCCTGCAGTCCCAATCCCCCTCCCTCTCTCCCCCAGTCCTTCTTTGGTTTACTGCGGGGTGGTTGTTGTTGTTGTTGTTGTTTCACTTGCAGCAGATGAATGATCCTTGCAAAACCATTTTCTGAGCAAGGCTGGCCTATTATTTTTCTGTGACGTTTGGTAGATTAGTGGACTGGATCATTTTGTTGTTTCTTTTGGCAATGAGCCTTGTAGCAAAAGATTGATCTGCTATTGAACACAGGCCCGGGTGACAAAAATAGAAATGAAAATGGAACCGAGAACTGAGGAGTGCTCAGAGATAAATACGGTGTTAAACAACTCGTGTTTTCAGGCTCATTGTCATGATCTGTTATAAGTCGCCAATAAGGGCTGGGGGTCTGAAAGAAAGGATGGTCCAGTGGTTAGGGTGCCGGCCTAGAATTTGGGAAACCTGGGTTCAATTGCCTGCTCTGTCATGGTCTTCCTGTGTGACCTTGGACAAGTCACTTAGTCTCTTTGGTCCTCAGTTTCCTGCCTATGGAATGAAGACGATAGTACTCCCCTATCTGACAGGGGTGTGGCCAGCATAAAGACATTAAAGATTGTAAAAAAACTGAGATTCGGGTGACCCAATATTAGGGGCTTTGTCTTACATAGGAAACTATACCCCACCCAAAAATGTCCCGATTTTTCACACTTGCTATCTGGTCACCCTACCTGTGATACTACAGTAGCAGGGGTCATATAAGAACCAATGACGAATTGTGTTGGCCAAGATGTCAGAGTGGCTTACAGTAGCAAGCTCACATTTGAGCATGAGCGTAGATAGGCAGCTGTAAAAATATTTTTTTATTCATCCAGAAGCCTGTTTGTATGCACAAATCATAGGGGCCCCACATTAGAGACCTGGTTGCAAATGGTTTCAACACCTTCCATCTCTCAGTTTTGCACCCAAAAGAAGCAGCCAGATTTTTAACACAGCTCAGCTCCCATTTTGGTGCTTAAATGAAACAGGCAGATTTTGGTGGTGGGTTCTCCATAGGTCACTATGGGACCTGTGGATTGCTGGGCCCATTTGGAATTCAGCCCAGCTCCTGAGACAAGAGCTGGGCTCTCTTGCAAATCTGGCCTCAAATGCTGAGCCTGTTTGAGTTTGTCTGATGTTTTAGTCTCAGCTAAGCATGGTGCTGTTTCACACACATTGATCGGATTTCAGCTCTTTGGTTCCATCCCAAAAGGGATGGAAAACACTGGAGTACGTTACTTCCCCTTTGATTCCAGTCATGACACCCAAGCACTAAATTTACTCTGCTGCTCTCTCATGTGATAAGACCCACCGTTGGCAAACCGCGTGGGATGTTTGGAACATCTGAGCTCGGAGCAGCTTTGAAGCGGCAGCCCCTGGGGGTTGTGTCGCCGATGGAACTCACCCGTGCCAGCCTTTGAATTTGCCTTGCGTTCAGAAGGCTTATTTGTGCAGTTTAGTTGTGAATAAAGAGCCCGTTGGCAGAGCTTCCATTGCACAGTTTGATGAGGGTTCTGAATACACAGGCTTGTTCTGCCTTTTGTACTGGGTTTTGTTACGAATGACTTACGGGGACTGACAGTACTTTTCACACTGCTATTGAGCACTGACTCCAGGCTGAGAACACCCAGTCACATGACGTTCTTCTTGCCACCGTCCTTACTCGGCCATACAGGGGAATATGGGGGATAAAACCCTGAAATTCCCCTGCTTAGTCTTGGCCAGATTGTTACTGCAGCCATGTGAGGGACAGCAGGGGTTTCTCAGCTGATACTCCACTGCTGGCAGCGAATGAGGGTTCGTCTACACTACCCGCCAGATCTGCAGGCAGCGATCGATGAAGCGAGGGGGAGTTGATTTATCGCGTCTAGTCTAGACGCAATAAATCAACCACTGAGTGCTCTCCCGTTGACCCCAGTACTCCACCAGAACGAGAGCCACAAGCGGAGTTGATGGGAGAGCGCCAGCTATCGACTTACCGCAGTGAAGACACAGCGGCAAGTGGATCGAAGTACGTCGACTTCAGCTACGCTATTCATGTAGCTGAAGTTGGGTATCTTAGATCAACCCTCCGCGGTAGTGTAGACAAGCCCTTTGTAAGAGGCGCCGGGAGTGGGAAGAGCCCTAGTTCTGTTGCCCGCACTGGCCAGCCAGAGTAGCTGTCTGGGCACATGGAGGAGAGAGAGCTGTTCTGGGAAAAGGAGGGAAATATTGTACCCCAAGTTCCCCAGAGGAAGGAAAGCAGGGTAGAGCTGTAACTCTCACTTCTCTGGGTCTGCACCTGGGACAACACAACTGCATGCAGCCCCTTATCCAAGGCAAGCTGTAAAGTTAACATTTAGCCCATAGTGATGTTTGAGTAGTAAAGATAAGTCATCTCTAGTTCCTTACAGCACAGAGTCCCTTTGGAGAGTGGAAGGACTAAAATCTGCTCTCAGATGCCCCAGTATAAAGCTGTCAAGAATCAGAGAGGTAGCCGTGTTAGTATAAAGCTGCTATCTCCATTGCCCCAGGGGGATTTACTTCAGATTTATACTCATGTCAGGAAGAGCAGCATTTGGCTCCTCCTCCTTGCTCCAGTTTTACTTTGCTGACTTCACCAGCTACTCCTGACCCATGCCGGTGTTAGGGTGAAACTTCTAACGTTCAGTCCCAGACTGCCTTTTCCCTCTTTGTTCTTTTACAGAATTGATCTGACGCCAGATAATACTCTCTGGGTGGGAGCCTGGTGGATAGGATTCCTCGGGGCTGGAGCTGCTGCCCTTCTCACGGCCATTCCCATTCTGGGTTACCCTCGCCGGCTGCCAGGTATACGAAGAATGGAACCCTGAATAACTTTGGGTGGAACAGTTGGGGATCTTGTGAATGGAGGACGGCTGCCACAACTCATTAGCCTGTATTTCAGAGAAACGACTGCCCAGCCAGGCTGCTGCTGTGATACAAACCTTATTTCTCATTTCAGTGTCACAGATTTGATACGTCTATGGACGAGGCCATGCAAATTGGCTGCTTTAGGTTGGAGCAGAAAGAACTTAGTCATTAGATGTAAATTACTCCAATGGAGCAGAACCCTGTTTCTTTGTTTTGTTACTATTAGCCTGCTGTTTATGCTGTCCTTTATGCCGGTAACCCTTGCGTTCAGGCAGTTATCCTCCATTTGCATGCTATACATATCTGCCTATACACAGGGAGGGAACAGGATACAATTTCACCCATGTATTTTGTTCCCCAATAAGGTCTTTTGTTTGCTTCCCTGTCCTCCTCTCCATCTCTGTCTTTTGTCTTTTGTTCTCGCTTGCTGAACACTTGTGATAATGTGACATTTTCTGTCTGTCCTGCAGACGTGCATAATACTTTGATTGTCATTAACTCCTACGGGCTGTCTCCTCCTATTTTGAGATATGCCAGACTAAATGTTGCCCTTCTGGAGGAATGCCAACGAATGAGGAAACAAAGGGCTGGGAAAAAAGTTCTTGTATTTTAAAGTGAAATTTATACATTGATTTCACACCTTCCATTTCACAGCCACTTGTCTTCCCAGTGTTTCATTGTCTTTCTCTGTTCCACCCCTTTATGCTTCTTATGAACAAGTAGAACAAAGGTAGGGATAAATGTGAGACAAAGGAATTGGAGAGAGGGAGGGCTTCAAAGGTATAAATTGGAGTCAAGCACCCAACTCCCATTAACTTCCAAAGAGAGTTGGGCGCCTAACTGCTCTTTGGGAAGTGGTAAACGTTTGCACAAAAATGTCCAATGGAAAAATTTTGCAGGAAAAAAATCCTCTTTTACATGGAAACATTTTTGTTGAGCATTTTCTGACTCGCGGAGTCATCTCAGTGTCAGGTTTATACTATGGTGCTTTTTTCCCTTGTCAATTTGCTACTGTGTGGCACATAAACCCTCCTCTCATATAGTCTCTATTTCCTCCTTCATTGTTTTCAGGATCCCAGCGCTACATCATCATGAGAGTCTCTGAGGCTCATCAGCTGAAAGATGGGAGCCACAAAACGGCATCAGATCCTGACTTTGGCAAAACAGTTAATGATCTTCCACGGTGAGAACCTTTGTGTATGCATGACATTCAGAGAGCTCTTACCAAAATTAGGGAAACAACCCCAATTTCACCTGGCTTTCTACAGTAATAATTGAAATACTTTGCAGTACCTGGGGCTTGATCCTGTAGGATGCTACTGAAATCAGCTCAAGTTGATGACACGCCGCATCTTTCAAGATCAAGCCAATCGTTCCAATGCACTTTCCAAACATTAATATTATAAATACTCCTGTATAGATAGGTATCATCAAACCCATTTTACAGATAGAATGGTAGAACCAGGAATAAATCTAGGAACCTTAGTCACCAATGCAGCTCCAAAGTTGACATGGGGACAGTTTATATTCATGGAACTGTTTGTGTTTCAGCCTTTGAAATAAAACCCATATGGTCCAGTGCATACAGCATCACAGTGTGTTACAGCAACTGTTACGTGTAAGGTTGTTTTCATAAGCACAATTTTGTGCCCATAGAGAACTACATACCATCCAGAATATGTGACATTGTGGGTTTTGCAGCAGGTGGCTTAATGCCAATCACCACTTGTAGTCTAAACCAGTGTTTCTCAATGACCGGTACGCAGAGTGGCGCTGATCCCGGAGATCTCCCTGATACTGTTTAGGAAGGCAGCAAGCTGGTCCCTGATACCCAAAAGTTTGAGAAACTCTGATAAACTACATGCACTATCTTTTGGTTCTTCCCCTTAAATTGGTATTATTGCTTATAAATTGCTCACTCTGTATCACTGCTCTCTTGCTTATTGTTCGGTGTTGCCTCATCTTTGTCTTCTCTGAGCTTTTCTTATTTTCCTCTTATTTTCGTCCCATGTTGGCTTCCTCGTATGGCTCTTTAATTTTCATCTTTGTTTCCTTTTCTTTCTCATAGCACGTCTAATACAGTACCTCTGTTTCAAATCTATTTCCTGTTGCCCTAGTTTTATCTCTCTGGTTCCTTTCTACTTTATCCCATTTCCTGTCTCCTGTGCCAGTCAGCTTCTTTGGGTTTTTCCCTCTGTTCTCTCCTTATGCAAAATACCCGCGGCAGAGTGCATGACCAATGGGCCATTGTTCAGTTCTCTGTGTAGGCACACACATAGGTTACGTCTGAACTATGGCCCAGCGATGTAGTTCCCCTGCTTGCGTACACATATACTCGCACTAGCGCTCATCAAGCTAGCATGACTATAAATAGCAGTGTGGCCGAGGTAGCACAGGCAGCAACAGTGGAGACACAGCAGAGCTGTGCAAGTACAAACCCACCTGAAACCGGTGGGTACTCGGCACGGCTGAGCCATGCCTCACCTGCCACTACCCACATTACCACAGCTACACTGCTATTTATGTTCACAGTAGATTGATGAAAGAATCACACCCCTAGCTCACAATGTAAAGGTAGCCACACACACAAGTCAAAACCCAATTTAACTGGGAGCTGTTTTCTGGAAACATAAAGCGGGAACTGTCAATGAACAATTGATGTAAATAAGATACATGTAACACCTTACTACCGAGAGTCTAAATTCTCTGTGCTGTTTTCAGTTAGCATTTAACTGGAGGAGTGTGGGAGACAGAAAGGATCATGTAGTGAAGCTACATGTACGAATTGGCAACGTTTGGGAGTTCCTGGATGATGCTATTGCACATAGAGTCTGAAGTTCTATTTTAACTGAATGTACAGGAGTTGGATCTTGGAGAAATGCTCTGTGTTAGCTGTGATGCACTTTTTTGGAGGTAGAAGCCAAGTAGAACACCAGCAACTATATGTTTACTTCCTCAACTCTCCAAGTATCATTCTTAGATACAACTACAGTTGACAGGTTATAACCACACAATGCAAAATAATAATAATAATTAATAATAACTGCTGCAGAACCATAAACCTGTTGCTAAGGGACATTTGTGAATTTAGAATCATTAGCTTGAAAAGGAGGATTGAAACAGAGATGCACAGGAGAATTTACCTCATATAATAGCCAACTTTGATTGACTCTAAGCAACTATTCACACAGGGCAACACCAAAACAGTTCTCCAAGGGTTAAGTATGTTTTGTGAAGACTATTGCATTGAACTGATTTCCACCTTGTTATTAAATGAAATTCTTGACGGAGTGCCATTTTTGGAGGTCATGACTCACCACACGGAAATTAAATTCAAAACCTGCATTTAAATAACGTTAAGGAAGCTGTATCTAAACTTCAGTGCTTCACACTCTGCAGGCCTCACTGAAACAAAACTCTGATTGACCTCAGTGAGGGCTGCAGGATCAGCTCATTTGCCCTTGAACATTCCTTAATGTGCCTCCTCCCTGGAGAACACATGGCAAATAATTAGAGGTGGGCAAACTAGATCATCTAAAGTAAGAGCCAGTCTAGACCTGAATGTACTTTTATGCCTCTTAAAAAATGAGTCATTTTATGCATTGTTAAAAAACAAAACAACTCTACGTGCTTCTGGGTTTGCTGGTTTGCTTCGAGAGACATGCCCTAAAGGGAAGCTGTTCTAAGGAATGGATCACATCTGTAAATGAGGCAGCTTTGGATGAATGGCTGACGTGTCAGTTACAAGGGCAAATGGCAGCTTAGTTTTATATGAGTACCCTTCAGTTTTATGTTAATTAGGGGTGGGACTTTGGTACATTTACTCGTGTTCTATAGAGTAAGAGGGTTCCATTGAGATATGTGGAATTACCTGTAGAATAAGGTACCACTCAGTGTGGTCCAAGTAGCCTGATTCTGCTCCTGCGAAAGCATGTACTGGTTAAAAAATTATGCTATTCTCCTAGCCAGGAACAAACAGGAATGAAGCCAATACAATGTAACAGTTGATCGGTGAATTGCAGTTTGATTCCTCATTCAGAAAGGCTTGATAAAAGTAGCATTTTTTTTCTATTTCCCTCTGCAGATTTTTATTGCATATTCCACTTTGGTAGTGCACGTGAAAAAGTCCACTGGTGTCAATCCAGTAGAGATTCAAACAGAATACACGAGAGACATGCTTGATAGTTTTCTGGGGCTGATCAGAGAAGGGGAGTATTATATAAAGTCAATAAACATCTGTTTTATGAGGATTGCTCATTGGTATATCATGCATGCACCATGCACTGATCTCCAAAACAAAGAGCTGAGGTCAATATTACATTCCTGACTTTGGATTACCTATCGGGAAGAAGCAGTGGTTTGCATCACAACTTTAACACTGGTTTAAGCTTTGGAAAGGGAGGAAGTGCATTACGTTTCATTTGGTGCTTTTTAACAATAATCCTTTCAAAAGATGAAAAAGTCCCCATGTCACATGCACCAAGATGATATAAACATAAGTGTAGAGTTTTTAAGTGACATGTTATTGACCTATTAAAATGTAACTAGACAGTAAATGCTGTGACAGCCCATTGTCCCTATTCTGCATACGTGAGTAGATCCTGCTCGTAGTCTCAGTGAAGTCAATAGGACTATTTGCATGAGTAAGGGCTAACCATATGGGTAAGGGTTGCAGGATCAGACCTTAATATATAGCAGGCCTTATCCCTGGGAGATGGTGAGTTTCCTCAGCTCCCAGTGAATTAAAGAGTTGAGGGCATCCAGGACTTCTCAGGAATTGTGCAGCAGCTGCGCTGGATACAAAGCCAACTGATACCAATGGAAAGATTCCCATTGATTTCAGTGGCCTTTGTATTGGTCACTACTCTCAGGATCAGTTAGCAATAGAAGACAGGGCAGATCCTCTGATGGTGTCACTGGAGCTACCTTGATTTACACCAGTTGAGGATCTGACGCATGCACCTTCACTCTGCAGGCAAAAATGGTTCTCCTGTGATGGAATAACTATGGTCCTACTGCTCTATTTTCTCAATATACACAATCAGCCTTATGTTTTCTAGTCAAGAGATTAGACATTACGCATCCAAATAAAATGTAGTCATGCAGATTAATTTCTTTCATGTTACAGTGAAGGGAAATAATTGGGGAAAAGGTCATTCCTGGAAGAACATTCAAGTAATTAAACCAATTTTTAACAGTGAGAGAGAACAGTTCCAATAGGGTCCTATGAAATTACAGTATAGGAATTCACCATTTTTCTTTCTTTCTTTTCCTTCTTGGTTGTTTGGTTATAAAGAAGTCCTATGCGGCACAGTGGTGATCACTCATAAATATCCAAATACCCAGAATGTGGGATGCAGAGACTACTCCACCTTAGAACTGGTCGGAAAACAGAACTTCTCTCCCACTGAAAATGGTTCCGTTTGTTAGGGAAATTAAATCTCAGTTCAGGCTGAAACGTGAATAATTTGAAATGTTTCATGGGCTGAAAAATTCCATTTCGGGAGAATCAAATGGCGTCATCCGTCCGTATGGAGAGCTCTGATGAGTACTGTCGTTCCAGAGATAACCAGTTTGTTCCCAATTGCTTTTGGCAGGACTTTTCATTACACCTACCAGCCTCCGAGGGGAGCAATTGGGCTAGGCTAATAGAGTTACATGACAGAATTTCAAGCCAGTTACAAAAGAAATTCCAACAAAGCAGTGTAGATTTCCTAATTCAATATCCCAGATAGAGGAGAACTGAGACTATCAAGCAAGCCTGGGGCTTTTTCTTTATGCAACAGAAGGATCACTGCTGGATCATCTTTCTGCATAAATATAGCCCATGGCAATGGTCTGGAATGTCTGCTTTCCCCTAATAAATTTCAATTAGTCAAAAGAAAAATGTATTTGCTAAACATACTAGTTAAACTTAAACTGTGACCCACTTTGTCTGGCCTGTGTTGATTGCTGCTGTACAGTAGGATGATAAGGTCTTTATGAAAGTACGGTACTTAGGGCAGGAAAGAAACTGATTAGGTTTGAGTTGTAGAATAGTAAACGTGTGGCACACAGGAGTGCTGGTATGAGACATAGCTGTATTTCCTGGCCTGGATCAGGGTTTCAAAGATTAAGATTACTGTTTACTGGTATAATTCCCATAAACTGTAATGAGAATTGAGTGTATTGAACAGCTAGCAGAATCAGGATCTAAAAGGGTATTGATTGATATGTTGTCCTTCAATTCTGACCCAATTCTGAATGGTGCGGAGCACCCTCAGATTTTATTGCCCTGAATGGGAATTGAGGACACTCAACAACTTGCAGAGACAAGTCCTGAATTTTCAAAACTCACCATCTAAATTGCACCCGCAGAATTTGTGATTCCACCATCTGTGTCTGCAAGACCCACATTATTTTGTACCTATGATGTCAATGATTGCATATGCGACACTCATTTTGCATATGCTGCTCCCTGTTTGCTTATGTAAATATTAGCTAGGTGGGCACAACAGATGCATTTGCAAAGTCTGTCGGTGCAATTCAGGTCTTCAGTTTGGAAAATCGTCATTCTACATCAATAGGCAAGTGTGAAAAAAAATACTGAGAAACCCCTTCGACGTTGATCAAACTCAGGGGACAAACTCGAGATTTTCCACTTCCAAGGGAAGAGGCTGCTGGCAGGGGCTGCTACCCAACAGTGTTTGCCCAGTACTCCCTGCCCTGAGTAGGTGGAGAGGGAGTGATCAGAGAGGGGTGCCGCTCCTTGGTGCCATGGCTGAATCGGCATGAGGAGAGACGCTTGCTGCATTTGTAAAGAGCAGCATCAACTGTTTCCTTTCTTTTTTCTGCCAATGAAAGGTGGAGCAGCTGGGTACCACCCTTATGCAAGGAAGAGCCTAAAGACCCTGCCCCAGCTCTTAGATTCAAAGACACAGCAGTGAAGTAAAAGTGCACCACCCTATGCAATAGCATCATATTTGTCTTTTCTGTATGCCTCTTGGACTCGACAGATCATTATTGCTGCTTCTGAAGAACCCTACCTTCATCTTCCTCTGTTTAGCTGGAGCGACGGAAGCCACGCTCATTGCGGGAATGTCTACTTTTGGACCCAAGTTCCTTGAGTCACAGTATAGTTTAAGTGCCTCTGAAGCTGCTACATTGTTTGGTAAGAAAACAGATTTTCAATCATGTCCATTGCAATTTCATATTGTCTCAAAATGCTAAAATTTCATGACCCAGGAGATGATCTCTTTTATCACAGAGTCAAATGCAATCCTGACACTAGGCAGTAAATATACTGTGCCTATCGTGTAAAATGTGGCTGCAGTCTTAGATATAAATCGCACCTTCCAACCCAGCAGACCAGCACCCTAGGTGTCGTATCTACGGACGTTAGTGGGAAACGTTTTTCCAACTTTTACACTGGTTAGTCCTGCCAAAGCAACACAGAGTGAGCTGGGGTTTGTTCTTATTTGGGCACCATCAAGAGAACTGTCAACAGTGGTGTCTAAATATTACTCAAATGCAAATTAGGAGAGGATCTGAGCTGCAAAACCTGTATTACTGGTAACAGACAGTCAGAAAGAACCCAGCTTCACTCTCAGATCCCAGGCTGAGTCTGCAGACCAGCCAATTAGAAATATACATATTCACACATACACACATTTACATTGGTAAACTGAGCAAATTTGATCTGAATTCAGTGGGATACAATAAACATGGAACCCCATAATGCTGTTCTTGGAGAATCATTTTTCAGGGCAGAACTGCACTATATGCAGAAAATATTTCCTTATTTTCTCAGATTTGGGGCTAGGCTTTCAGAGCTGCTACTGAGGGCGGAATGTGTGTTTTTCTTTTCTTTTCTTTTCTTTACTATTCTATTCTAGTCCTATAAATTCCCATCAAGATACAAGCATAGGCCAGTGGCCCAGAAGGAGTTTCAATTGTGCCAGTTCTGTAGTGCCAGGTCTGACAAATAGAAACTCCCTTCCTGACATTTATGGGCTTGGTTTTCCCCCACCAGGTTATCTTGTCGTGCCAGCAGGGGGAGGAGGCACATTCCTGGGAGGATTCTTCGTGAATAAATTTAAGCTTCGCTGTTCAGGAATCATCAAGTTGTGTTTACTTTGCACAGTGACAAGTCTACTGGCTGTTTTCATATTTTTCATTCACTGCCCTAATATGCCTATGGCGGGAGTAACGCAGATGTATGACCGAAGGTAATAATAATGATCGCGGTTCCCATCAGTCGTGTGTTGTGATGGTACAGAAACACAAGGATAAACCTGAGTAATCAACACTGAAGTTAATAGTAGTGCACTACAGAATAATGTAGCTACATGGTTGCAAGGCATGTTCCAAGTGTCTGACTACACACAGCTGTGAGGAGCTGCAGCGCCTCCTGTTGGTACATCTGAGAATTAGCTCAGTCCATCAGGAGCGCCCTCTGCTGGCGGTGTCCCATCCGTCTGTTCACCTCTGGACCCGCGTTGCTCCCCGCTCACAGCGTCCTCTTCGGAACACTGCCCTATGGCAGCGCCCCCAAGTCCACCTTCGCCCCCTTCCCACAGGGGTTATCAGCCATCTTTCTCTGTGCCCCAGCCGCAGTGGCCAGCCACACCCCAAAGTATAACCCCTTGTGTCAGGGGTCTGATATAGTCTGCTATCACCACGTCCAATGGTTGGGTATATGTGCAAGGGGGAAGTGGAGCACCTGGCCCGCCCTGGGCCACTGGTTCCTGACCACGGGACCCTTTGACAACAGCCTTCCTGCCCTCCTTCTCTCCCCTCGTCCGTCTCTCTCTCTGGGCCGCTTCCCTTTCTGCCCCTTTGCACCAGCTAGGCCCTTCCCACAGAGCATAAGCCTGGCAGATACCAGCTGGAGTTCCCTTTAGCTCCCCCCGCCTGCTCAGCACTGTACTGTCCCCTGGTGCTAGTCTCCTTGCACAGGAGACAGACCTTCACCCTTTGAAGGCCAGAGAGAGACTGCCTGCCTCTCTGCTGGGCAGCCTTTATATTGGGCTGTGCCTGGCCCTGATTGGCTGCCTCTTACTCGCCTCTGATTGGCTCCCTGAAGGCCCTTCCCTTCCCTGCAGGCCCTGTCTGTGCAGCCGCTCTGGCCTGCTAAAACCCAATTTGGCATGGGAGTGGGACAGCTGCCCCACTGCAACAGCCTAGCACAGCAGTTCTCAAACTGGGGGTCGCGATCCCATGGGGGGTCACCGGACGATTCCCGGGGGGTCGCGAGCTCTCTGCGCTGCTGAAGTGCCACTGAGCTGAACGCTTTCGCTTTCAGCGGCATTTCAGCGGACATGCCGTGCGCTTCAAAGGGTCCTCCGAAAAGCCGCCAAAGTGAAAGTTTCAGTTTCGGCGGCTTTTCGGCAGACACTGTGAAGCGCTCAGCATGGCCACCGAAATGCCTCCAAAACCGGAAGCGTTCAGCTCGGTGGCATTTCAGCCAACACACAGGGGTCGCGGCGGCCTGCGGGGACGAGAAAAAGGGCCACTGACCCAACGAGTTTGAGAACCGCCGGCCTAGCACCTTCCAGCATCCCACTACCTTAGCATCCCCTCTCACACACCCTTGTGCCCTCCATCTCCTCTTATTCCATCCCACCCAGCCCTGGAAGCTACTGTTAAAGGATCATCTGCTGACTAATCCGCCATTTCCTTTAGCCTCTTACTGGAGAGCAGCCTAAACCTGACGGCAACGTGCAATACCGAATGTGGCTGTCTCAGGGAGATCTACAGTCCAGTCTGTGGTAGCGACGACATCATGTATTACTCTGCCTGCCACGCAGGGTGCAAAAAAATCTCAATCCTCGATAGTGGCAAGAAGGTACGGTCTGAAGAACCCCGGTGTTAGCAAAGAACATTCCTTAGCCCGTGTGCCTTCAAACATTCTGGCCAGCCTTGTGAATAGATAGGCTTTGTGAGCCTTGGGCACCAACCGGGATGCAAGGACTCTGGGTATGCTTTTGCTACTCAGCACTGACCTACTTCTGCTGCTCCCTTTTGGAGTTTGCCATTCCAGATGTTATTACTCAAGGGTCTAGACTCCATGCGGTGGGTCAGATTCTGCCCTCAGTACAATCATGGATTTTACGGCCAGAAGGGACCATCAGGATCATCTAGTCTGACCCCCTGCACATTGCAGGCCACAGAACCTCACCCACCCTCGTCTGTCATAGACCCGCAGAACTCTGGTTAAGTTACTGATGTCCGCACATCAGGATTTAGACCCACCTACGGGGCTCCCACACTACTCCCCAGGGTGTCTGCCAATCTGACCTGGGGAAAATCCCTTCCTGACCCCAAATGTGGTGATCAGTTAGCCCCTGAACATGTTGGTGAGACCCACCAGCGAGATACCTGGGAAATAATTCAGTGTAGTAACTCAAAGCCCTCTCCATCTGGTGTCCCATCTCTGAGGTTGGAGATATTTGGTACTAGCACTTGCAGATGGACCACATGCCACTACAGGCAGGCTCATCATACCATCCCCTCCATACATGTATCAAACTCAGTCTTGAAAACAATTCTCAATTCCACTGCTCCCCTTGGAAGGCTGTGCCAGGACTTCATTCCTCTGTTGGTCAGAAAACTTCATCTGATTTCAAGCCTATATTTGTTGATAACTGAACTGAACTCTGGATTTACATGGGTATAACTGGGAACTGAATTTGTCCCGTTGTGTGCACATAATTCCCATTCTCAGAGCAAAGTTTGTCCCATTGTGTGGTCTTAATCCCCTATTAGTATTTTGTACACATAGGGAGTGTGTGTGCAAGGGTGTTCGCACTATGCAATAACTAATGTTTCCATAGTTCAGAGCAGTCTTGTGATGTTGCCACCCAACCTGATAATAGCTGCACTGGAAACTTGGCATTAGACTAAATTCTTGGCCTTGCTGTGGTTCCCTTATTCTGCTCCAAGAGCAAAACCCAGCTGTAAAAACAGCTGATCTGTAGGGATTCACCATGTGCAATTCTAGTTATGGCCCAAATTATGACTGTAGAAACGCTGTCTCTTTGGGAAATTGACGAGGTGTTTGTTTCCCAGGTTTACCATGAGTGTAGCTGTATCCTGGAGAATGATCCCACCGGTTCTGCCCAAGCGACAGTAGGGAAATGCACTTCCTCCTGTGAGAGAAGGACCATCCTTCTGGTTTTCATGTTTTTTGTGATTTTCTTTACATTCCTGTGCAGTATTCCTGCTCTGACCGCAACTCTACGGTAAGCAGCAGAACCTTCTCTTTGCTGTACAAAGCCCCCATTTCAGCAGGGATAAACTGAATGCAAATGTTTTCATTTTATCCTAGCAATTGTGATACAGGGTCTGATGAAAATGGCCCAGTTTTCAGTGTGTTTAAAATATCGAGCGTGGTTCTCCATTCAGTCCAATTGTGAGCACAATCTGAGCACTTGCGCTTGTATGTAGTTCATTGTGCCCTCAGTGAGGTAGCTAGATGTGCAAACACCCAGATTTGCTCACACAGTTCCCAAAAGTGTGGACACAATTTTTTCCTGTTGCACGTTATATCCACAAAAAGGGAGAATGGGCCTCATTCTGGCTGAAAATATATCCCTTTATCAGTACACTGTTGGATGGTATTCTGGGGTGTGGAGAGACTTCTCTCTTTGGTGCTAGTGAGCTGCTCCTACTACATTTCAACATTTTAAAGTTCCAACTTTGTGTCCTCTAGGTGTGTCTCCGACAGACAGAGATCATTTGCACTAGGAATCCAGTGGATTGTAGTAAGAACTCTAGGTATAGTATGTAGTGAATGCATTTGTCTTTCCTATTGTATTTGTAAAACACTTATTACAGGAAAGTCTATGGGCCAAATACAGCTAGTTTAAGGGTAGGAGAATGGGGATATGTGATGTTTGAGTGGAGGATATTTTCTCTCACTTCCCTGCACTATTCATAAACATCCAATCCAATCCTGCGTATCATTTGCAAACATGGGAGGGAAAGAGCTAAATTTTGCAGCTAGACTGTTCACTGTGAATAGCTCACCCAGCTGTAGAGATAACTTAATACAGAACAGCAAAGCTTCATACAATAGCATTAGCGTGAGGTTAGTAAATTCAGGTGCCAGGACACCAAAAGCTCCTGGAGGTCCTGGTGGAGATGCAGATTTGAACTCTTACAAGTGTCATATGCGGAAGTGAGAGCTCTTGTTGACCATGTAAGCTGGCTGTTGGAAGGGAAACTAAAATTCCCAGGCCACATTTCCAAAAGAGTAAACAATAACAGTGGGCAACTGCTCACTCCAGGAAGAAAATGGGCTGTGTTGTCCAAGGCCCTGGATAAGTACATTAGTCATTGCTGAGTTCATAGGCTGGGGTTTTTCAAAGGAGTGGATGGGCATTAGTCACCCAACTCCTACTGAAATCCAGTAGGGTTTGAGTGCCTAACTCCTGTAGGCTCTTAGAAATTCCAGCCATACAGGTTGCAGCGTTAGCTTACTCAGTCACTGTACCACAGAACCCGACACATTGTTTCAAAAGTGCTTTGGGCTACCTTGAGGATGATAGAAGTTCTATCAACTGATGTTCCATTCTGTCTTTGTACAGGAGGCATTCCCGGTCCTATTACCTTTGGCTCAATGATTGATCTGTCGTGTCTGGTGTGGCAGGACCAGTGTGGAGAACAAGGTTCTTGCTACGTTTACCAGAACTCCGCCATGAGCCGATACACTCTGGTTGCTGGAATTGTCTACAAGGTAATGCCCAGTTACTATTTCACTTCCATATCGCCTAGCCTGTGCTTTTGGCTTCTGACTGGTTAGATGAGCAGCACCAGCTGTGGCAGAATTTTGGAAACCTCTGTTGTGTTGTTCTGATCCCAGCAATTGTATCTTCACTCAACTTTGGTGTGAAAACACAGCTGAGTGTTTGTCACTAAAAATGCAAATATTCCATTTATGATTCATAATTTAAGAACTCGCTGGGCACCATCCTTCTCCTGATTCCGTATTATTTTCCAAGCTAAATGTTTTTCCTCTCAAATTTTAGGGGGGAAAACTCCACAAAACTCACATTTTATTAAAATCCCTCACTCTCGAAGTGGAGTTCAGTATATAAATGCAGTCTGTTAGCTGGAGCGTCTCAGGTCATTCTGCTCATGCTGTAAAGAGTAAACAGTCATTCTCTGATCACTGTCAAAAATGTTGAGAGGGCGAATGTTTCAGTATTTATGAGCAGAAAGCGTTATTTTAACTCAGCCCAAATGGACACCTCGCTTGCAGGTCACAAAAGGAATCAGCAGCAGTGGTGAGAAGGTGTGTGTGTAGCAATGTTAGTATACACAGCACAATACTATAAATCAGATTCTCAGCTGCTCTAAATCCACGTAGTTCAGTGCAATGTGGTCCCAGGTGTTTTAAATGTCTGAAGCATCCCTTTACGGTCCCAGTGCACTACTGTCGTGGAGTCAGGTGATCAGAGAATCTAGCCCCTGCCACATGGAGTTCCTGGGCATGCAGGATTGTACACTCCACAATCCAGTCTTCCCCTAGCTACTCAACAAACACACGTACAGGTGACAATGAGGCCTTCGAAGCCATGCAATTGCCCCTTGATGTATTCACAGTCTCGCAAGTTGGGAACTTCAGAAGTGAATTGTCAAGAACAAGGTAAAGAGCAGACCTGCCCCTCCTGCTGCAAATCGAAAACCAGTTTGTTTCCAAAATCATGGCACAGTTCTCGCCATGGTCCTTTTTACGTGCAGGGTTTGATGCTAGGTGATGATAGAGCATGACTGCAAAACTCAGCTTCAGAGATGTACTTTCCTGAAGTTGCAGAGGTTTAAATGGAGGGCTTAGGGTGAGTCTGCTAGAAAGATGACCGCGGGGGGCCACGTGTGAGGTTTATATGTGATCTTTATCATCGTCAGGGATTGTTTGATCTGGATGAATCTCCCTCCATAATGCCAATGGGTATTATAGTCATCACCCCCCCCCCCCATAGCACAGTTCAGCGTAGGTCTAAAAAATCTGACCATAACTTGTGTGTGTCATGACTTGAACTTTTATTTGTAATTTGCACCATGCGAAGCACTGCTCACATGATAGCAAGAGCTTCTAAAATAAGGCTTTCGGGCCTCACCCTTGGCCAGTCTTGCTTTGCTGCCTCTACCTTCAAGGGAACCATGCAGATTAACTGCCTGCTCACTGAGGTTTCATGCCCATTCCTAAAAAGTAGGCAGGCACACCTAGTCATAATCAGCTGGAACATATTCCCAGAGCCACATACTAATCTGTTTCCCCGGCTAATCTCTTCCTCGTCTTTATAATCCAGCCAAATCCCCTGCACAGATCACCTGCCTGTCAGATTGTCTTTATGACTCCCTCATAGCCCCTTCGAGCTCTTTTAATATGGATCTGGGAAGCCTGGAGGGAGCTGCTCAGCGGCTGTTAATTGCCATTGCTCCATTGGCATCAGCAACACCACTGTCTTCATGGCTGCTATGCTGATTTACATCCGTTGAGGATCTGGCCCTGGGTTTTTAAATAAATTCGAGTCATGTTGGGTATTAAAAGTGGCTCTAGCAGTAACAGGGGATGTCTTGTTGATTACAGGTGGTTGGAACAGTCTTCTTTCTGCTGGCCTGTTTTCTTTACAAACCGCCTCCCCCAGAATCCCTCCCAGGGAGCTCAGTTGCATCAGAAAATGGGACCTGTGTCCTCCCAGAGAGCAAATCTTCTCTCCAGACCCAACCTGCTGAATAGCGCTATAACTACTGCAAGGGACTGTCTGCCAACCTCAGAAGTACCATGTCAAGAGATTGTTCAGTTCCTGTTTTATAATTACTATTGTTATTACTATTGCTTTACATTTTTGTTTTTCTATTTAAAGAAAGGTCTGTGAAGTCAGTTCTGGTTTGGCGGAACATTTTCCGCATGGCAGAGGAGGATATGTACATTGATGCTGTATGAGGATCTGCGCATTGATGCCAGACACTGTTATTTTACTCACTGGTAGCTCGAGAGCACTTCTGTAACAAACCAAGAACCACACTAAAGAAACCAGAGTGCCACTGTGGGACCAAATTCTCAGCTGTTGTAAACTGGCTCCATTCACTTCTTCTGAGAATCTGGCCTGTAACATACATCATAGAGCCATCACTAGCAAAGCACTTGTGTTCTGACTTTTTAGGTCTGATCAGCTGCCTATCCTCATGTTGACAATCTGCTACCATATGCAAAGCAAGGGACAAAACCAGTGTCTTTTTTTGTCACTGTAGTACATACAGCGTTGCTTGTAATGCATGCTGAATTCTCTCTCTGTTCAGTTCAATTATAGAACATTTCATTGTGATCGTTCATATTACTGTGCAGTGGAAGACGTGTGAGATCACGGATTACCTGGGACGTTCACCAGTAGATCACATACAACACACTGGTGAAACTTGAATACCATCGGCTAGTTTGAACTCACTACGTGAGCATTTTTCTGTCGCCATCTCTGGTTTCCTAATTCCATCCCCAGGATTTGCAGTATGGTTACAATCTGCTTTGCTTACATTGTTTTAACATGGACACATTTTGTAATGTCCTGTAATGGCAGCTGGACTATTTGTTGTCCTTGAGCTATTGTGCTGTTTGACACAGAAACATATAAGATCTGGATCTATGCAATGTTTTGTTTGTTCTGCTCTGTAAAGGCATTGTTTTCAGTACGCAAAAAAAATCAGAACTCATTTAATTTTTCTTACACTGCTAGTTTAAAGAGAAACGTTACAGGGACAGACTTTATTGTATGAAGCTAATGAAAAGATTAACCAGATTCTCAGCTGATGTAAACAGACATAGCTCTGTTGATATCAATGGAGCTATGCTGATTTGCACCAGGATGATGATCTGATCCATTGTTTGCCAATAAACTAGGCCACATTTTCAAAAATGCCCTTTAAATATGCACTGCAATATTAACCGTATGTTGTTGGCAAGGACGAGCAATGGATTTTGAGCGTCTGAGGGCCAGATTTATGGGCAGCTGTTTCGCCCGCACCTATGAAATCAGGCAGGTGTCAGAATCTTAAAATCTGGCTCTTCAAATGGTTGCACAAGCAAAAATTGCAGGTAAAAATTTTAGCACTTGGATCGAGGTCCCTCTGAAGATGCAGGTCCCTGAAATCCTTACCCCGTGTCAAACTGTTGTGAGGAATTATAGGACAACCACTAACGAGTTGTTTAATCAACATGTAATGTTCACTACAAAATATTTAGAAAGATTTTGTAGCTACTTTGTATATTTTTTTATATTTATGTTTTTTGTAAAAGAGTGAAGAAGGTTGAAAAGCTGCCTATAGTTTTTTCGCAAAGGAGCAAACCTTCCCAAGCACAACCGGCACCATGAAACACGGCCATATACCATGCCTGGCGTTTCCCATTCTACTGAGGGTGATACCGTGGTGGAGATACGGGGTTGAAGTAAAATGTCTCTTCTTTCCTTCAAGTATCAGAGGGGTAGCCGGGTTAGTCTGGATCTGCAAAAGCGACAAAGAGTCCAGTGGCACCTTAGAGACTAACAGACAGATGCATCTGACCAAGTGGGTATTCAAAGCTTATGCTCCAATAAGGCTGTTAGTCTATAAGGTGCCACGGAACTCTTTGTTATTCTTTCCTTGACACTCACTGGGGATGGGCTTTGAATAAGAGTTCCTCTGCCACCGGTGAATCCTCCTCCACCGAGACCATGGATTTACTATGGCCATTAAAAGGCCCATATTTACCAACCGTTGTCGCACCACAGTGTCTAGGGATGTCTACACAGCAGTTTGGAGCAAGCCTCTCAGACGCATTATTGCTCTAAAAACAGCTGTGCGGTAAACAACTCATTGAAGTTGTGGCATGGGCTGGAGCCTGGGCTCTGAATCCCCCAGCCCCAGCTGCAACTTCAGCAGCTTCAGCCCGAGCTGCAAGGTCAAAGCACTGTCTACACCGCAACGTTTAGAGCCAGGGACCTGGGCTGAAAGGCTCACTCCAAAATGCCCTGTACACCTCCCCTGAGAGAGAACAGCTAGTACTGGGGAACACTGCAACGTCTCTGGTATCATCGTGTGGTCACTACTGCTGAACACTGACATTCTGGTTGGTAGCTTTGGATAGTCGTGGACTGGCCAGCCCAGAATGAACCCCTATGCACCGGTGCATAGAGAGCCCTTGCAGTATTCGTGGTGTGATGTCCCCCTCTCTGCTGCTTGACCCATCTTACACACCGGAGGTGATTTAAGGGGCATGACTAGGCCCAAAGAGATTAACCCTGACCAATAGTAAATGGTTCTTCAGGACCATCAACAGTTTTCTCAGGCACCTGTAAGCAAGACAAGCACTATCTACAGGCGTCTGCAACGCCAGTACACTATAAACAATAAACACTTCCCAACACTTTGGGTACAAGCAGTAGCCTGGTGCGTTGCATGACATTATTTTGGGAAAATATTTTGTGGAGAATGTACTTACGATGTCAGAAGTCTTTATATATATGACATGCTTTACTAGCGTTTATAAAATGACATTTATTTAAATTTTATCATTTCAAGAGCAAAAGACTAGTGTTTTATTATGTTGACGTGGGATTGAAAATCCTCGATTTTAATTAAATAGCAAAAAAAAGAGAGAAACCCTGTTCCTAATAGAGCAACATTTGTATATAAAAAAGTATGTACGTGCACCTGGTATTTGAAAGGGCATTTCCCCATCTCATGTGAAGTATTGTATTTCTCTGATGTCACGGAAATATAAGCAATATTTGACAGGTCCTTTGTGTGTGTGTTGATCAACTTCATTTCATTCTGAATGATGCTTCTGAAGCAAACAGAATGAATTAGCTTATCCAAAGCTATAATGTAGTCACACCTGGAAAAGGTGAGGTGTAGACACCTGCATCTTCCAATGAAATCAGTGAGAACAGTGGTGCTAAGCATCTTTCTGGACGCAATACTTTTTAGTGCCAACTAGCTCTTTGGCTTGTGATTGAAGTTTTGATACACCAGAGCTTTGGTTCTCTTTTTAACTATTATCCCTTTCTTCCTGTGCTCATGGAGGAAGGTTTCAGAGTGGTAGCCGTGTTAGTCTGTATCAGCAAAAATAACGAGGAGGCCTTGTAGCACTTTAGAGACTAAAACATTTATTTGGGCATAAGCTTTCGTGGGCTAAAACCCACTTCATCAGATGCATGAATGCATGGATACTGTATTTTCCACTCCATTCATCTGATGAAGTGGGTTTTAGCCCACGAAAACTTATGCCCAAATAAATGTGTTAGTCTTTAAGGTGCCACAAGGACTCCTCATGGTTCATGGAGGAAGGTTACACAAGTGGGAGTCAGGGAATGGATGGGGTTAGGGAATGTGATCCCACAGATTGAAGACAATGGAAAGCCTCCTGTTGACTTCATTGGGCATTGGACCAGGCTCAGGGTAAGCAGACACCTAAGAGAGCTGTCTGATTCTGTTTCAGAAAAAGTCCATTCTGCCACTAGACTTCTTCCATCTGTCTAGTACCTTGGGGGAAAAGAACACTATGATGCCAGCTCAGGTCCGTGGACCTTTATGGAGAAGCTTTGGTGGCATGGGAATTGGACCTCCTGAACTTCTTAGGGTTCATCTTACAGTACTGAGCTCGGAACACAACTAGTTTCTTGGTACTGCTCATCACTAGTTAAGACAACACAGGGAGGGACAACAGCAATTCCCAAAATCAAAATGTATTAAAGAATCTAAGAACTTGGGACAACCATAGGTCAAGGACAAGTGTAGCAAACAAGAACCTGTTCTTGGATCTTTGTAGGAAAAGGAGGAGGGGACAGAGTGTGAGCACAGCCAAACGAAGCAGAATATCAATGTGCTTTTGATCTGAGGAGAGACTTCTCTTCGGTGCTCAGCCCAGTTGGGACTCATTTCATTTTCTTTTCCTTGTTGTGCCAACCGGAATGCAACAAAAGGTTTATTTGTAGAAAACAAAGTAGTTTTACTCTTGTGCCAAGTGCATTATTGTCAAATACTGAGGGACAGTGAGGTAGCTCCAGTAGAGTCAAAGGAGCTATGGCACTTTTCATTTGCTGGAGACCTGGCCCTGATTCTTCACAGGCAGGATCAGCTGCCTTGCAAGGGCAAAACAAGAGGTCTTTGGTTCTCAAAGAAAAACAAAATTAGCAAGATTAGGACCTCACTTATACTTGTGTAAGCCAATGAGTTGAAGCCTATGACATTACTTTGGGTTTCGACCAGCGTGAATGAGGTTAGAATCCTCTACTCTGTACACATAGGATTGAGTCTCTGCATGAAATAATATAGATAAACAAGAGTTGGTACTAGGGAAAAAATCCACTAGATATGAAATCAAATAAACAGGATTTGTAGCAGGAAGAACTAGTTGTGAAGAGCCAAATGTAATGAAGCAGTATGATCTTGTTGCCTGTGACTCAGAAATCCTGAGTTCTAATCCCAGTGTGGCCTGCTGAGTGACCTTAAGCAAGTCACTTCAGTGCTCTGTGCCTCCATTTTCCCATCTCTCAAATGGGTCTAATGATCCCGATCTCCTTTGTAAAGTTCTTTGAGTTCTTTTGTCATTTGTGTAGTGCAGGAGTTCCTACTGAGGAAAAGTGTTAGATCAGAGCTATCGCTAGGCATTATTTCACACTTTTCTTCTTTTAGAAACTTCCAGGAGATAAAAAATTTCAGAGCTTTAATTTAACAAGATTTTTTAAACTACTTTTGCAGGGGGGGAGTAATTCCTCCCCCCCCCCCCTGAATTGTTTTAGGACCTGATCTTGAAATTGGAGCTGTACACACACAGCCTTGAGTCTACAAGGAGCTACACTGACTTCAGTAGCGCTCCATGTGAGTGTAAAGGTCAGCATGCATTGATTCAATTGCAGGATCAGGGCCTTCGTTAACAATTACCACCTGCTGGACCGAATTTTGACTCTTTCTCTTCCTTTTGTCCCTCCTGATTTCAAGGACAAATATCAGCTTTGTTGGGCTGTCAGCCCTCTCCAGGTTCTTGGATGTTTGAAGCTTGGCATTGGTGACCCACGGTGCACAATCCAGCTACAGTGATAGACGCAAAGGCAGTCAGATTGTAAATGTCTCTAAATCCCATTGTGTAGATGTGTAATATAAAAGCCTGCGTTGTTTTTGTATTGGTGCATTGAAATAAAACATTACATTAAAATGCGTTCAATTTATTTCTTAAGATCTAGTGCTGATTTTCTGCTGGGCAGACAGATGTTTCCGTATTTGGTTTCAGTTAAATTATGGCACATTATACTTGGCTGAGCAGTCTCCCAAACTGTGGCATGCCATTCTTACATTTATCATGGCTTCAAATGAGACTAACTACATATCGATTCCCTTTTATTCTTGTATCAATAAAGTATTTTACTAGATCGATCAGGTTTCCTTCTCCGGGCTCTCTCCACTCAGGTTTCATGGGAAAACTAAGAGCAGCTTTTCCAGTGGTGCAGATAATCTCTTAAAGTGTTTCAGTTAGAGACAGGCCTAAGCTGTAAAATTTGCGTCCAAATTTCAATTCTTCCCCACCCCGCACTTCCCCGAACGTAAACTTAGGGGGGGGGGGGCGGGGGGTTGGATCAGAGATCTTAGTTTGATGCATGACAGGGATACAAGCCTAGTATCAGTGTTGAATCTGTGTATAAAACCAGATTGCAGGACTTACTTAAATCCTTATCAGGAGAGCTCCATGTTCTACTAGACTTCTCTGATGTCACAGAACACTGCATTGTTTTAAGGTGTCACAAATGAGTGGAGCCATCTGGCTGGATGTTTCAGGCCATGCCCCCTATTACTGGACAGGAAAACAAAAGGGCATGTCAAATTCATCTGTGGTTCTCTTTATTGTTTCCATAGCACACGCATCCTGGGAGGTAGGGGGAGAGCATGTGTTTTTAATTGGCTCGCCATAAAAATAATTATAGAGTTCATTTATCGACAGTGTTTTCACAGAGCATTGAGTTTATTATATGAAAGCCAGAGCGTCTGCCGTAATGTCTGTCCATCTCCACTGAGCTCACCCATCCATAACCTGTCTCTTGAGCACATATGTGTGGCTTTGTTGTGGCTTGGTGAGCATCAACCACTGTGGGATTCAGGGGTTCACAATTCCACTGGGGTCATCCTGCCTGGGGAGTAAACAGGCAAGTAGAATGACTCTGGTAGCATTGGAGGAAGGCGCCCTGTGAAGATCATAGCACTTAATACCTTTCCTTTTTTGGAGGTGTGGTCTGCTTTCCTTCTGCACTATCTGAAGTTTGCTAGCAGGTGCTGTAGAGGGTAAGAGGACATGGCCTGGGTGCACCTATTTGCATTTTTTCCATTGTCTTCAATGCATACAAGACCTAGGATTGGAGCTGTTCCTGTAAGATCCTAGGGTATGGGGAGCAGTTCTTGTGCTCTCTGACCCTTGCTATCCACCCACACACTGTACCAGCCTTCACTTGCCTGTTAGTATTTTGTTGGCTATCTCTGGGATGGATGAAACAGGTATGCCGCAGAAAATATTTGTTTCATTTCACAACATTTGTGTAGTGTTGCCACATCACCACTAGATGGCAGTAGAGACAATGTAAAATTCCATGGTGTCAACAATCAGGAAAGGTGTGCCCTGGCCTATAGGTAAGCAGTGAATGTTATTCGATTACTATTATTTACTGTTTGTATTACAGTAGGTCCTAGAGGTCAATGGAGCATGGGGACCCATTGTGTTAGGTAACATACAAACATAAATGAATAGGCTTTCTTCCCAAGTTACACTGGTGAACTGGGGAGTTCCTCTGTTTCAAAATAAATAAACCATGCTAAACCTTTAGCAAATAAAAGTGGAAACCAAAGACATTCCCCTGGGGGAAAATATTTCTGTCCATAAAATGATTGAGCATATGATCAGAAAAGGGAACTCAGAGAAATCCACTTTATTTTTTTAAAGCCACTTTTGATGAAATTGTATTCTAAAAAAAGCAGGGTGGGTAGATAGAAAAGAACAAGACTAGACAGAAACCCACCCCACTATTGTAGAACTAAAAGACTAACCCCCGGTACTGAATCGAACTGATTTTTTAAAGGGCAGGATCGCCATAGCCTGTTTCTCCAGAAAATCTACAGCTGTTCGTGACTATGTGACTATGTAAGTAGGCCTGTAACTGCAAAATGGCTTTATAATGAAGCTTAATACCATCAGAACAAAGCGTCATAAGAGCTTACTCTTTCCTACAGCTTTCCCACAATACCAGCCCCTGGGAGAGGACAGTGGAAGAAAAGAGACTATTAAAACAAACTACTAACAGACGGTCCATGCGCATAGAGAGACGGGATGAAAGATCAGTAGTGTTTAAACTGCAGGCTTTCCGTGTCTGGGGAAGGGGTCAGACACCCCCGCGATGATCACCGGATAAATAGCTAGATACGTCTAGGAAGCTGGGATTGCCATTTTGGCAGCCTCCATTTTGGGGGGGATCAACTTGAGCTGACTTCAGGGGATCTGATTTTCACAGGGGTGTGCTCAGCATGAGCACTTCCCAAGAATCAGGCCTCCTTAAGGGGGTCTTGATTTGGGCACACAAGAGCAGAGCGGCACCAGGTCACCAGTCACTTTGAATGCCTTGGCCCATTTTGGTTCAGTTACAAAGCAGAACCATTAGTTTAGCCTTCAAGCATAAAGCGAGTGGCTAAGGATCCCATCACTGTGGGTGCAGAGGGACTGCAGGGGACCCCAACCACAGTGGTACTCAGAAAGGGTCCCTGTCTGAGAAGGGGCAGGCTGCGCAGTGAGACCTCACACCCCTGTGTGTTGCAAAGCACAACTCCACCGTCAGCTATGCAGCAGATCCAAGGAGCTGTGTGGCCAGCGGATCTTATGCCCCCAGATCTGCTAGTCAAAACCTCTGGAGAAAGGTAAAAGATCAAGCAACCCTCTGCATAGATTCTTTGTACCTAACCCATGAACTCAGTCTGTTTGCAGGAAGCAAGATTTGCCCTGCATTGGAGAATTGGGCTGGGGAATTCACAGCCTTCTTTCACACTGTTGTTGGGCCCATCCATATGCTGAAAATTAGCATGGCGGTTCACAGTTTATAAACCCTTCTGCAGCATGCGTCGCGCGTGTTACCATCTGCATTCTAGCGTGCACAAAACTGGGAACACAAATCTACACCGTGATGCCAGACAGCCAAGGGCCAGCAATGTAGTGAGGAGGGGAAGTGCCATGCCAGAGTACTACACACACACACACACACACACCCCGAACACCTCTTCTGCTCCTTAAGACATGACCTAGGAAAAAAGAAATCCAGCCCAACAGCTTGGTTTTAAAAAAAATCCCTCCGCTATGCCCATCTGTATAGTCATTTGATTAAAAGCCACCACGTTCTGACTGGGATGAGCTATTCCTAATCAATAGCCCATCAGAGCTGGTGCTGTGTGCATGTATTTCTGACGTACTATTTGACATGGCAGTCAGTAGTACAGTCCTCTAGGGGAGACTAGGGGCAGCTTTTGAGTGACTAACTGACCGTCACACTGATCTACTGGACTTGTTTTGCCAAGACATGTAACAGTCACGGCTCTATCCAACCTAAATTCACAGGTAACGTGCTCTTGGTAGCATAGTTTAAACTTTAAACTGTCAGCCCCCTTACCCCTGTTTCCTTGCACGCAGAATGGTTCAGGAAAAAAATTGCTTTTCTGATTCTACTTTCCCCATTGGGCTCTCTGCAAAGGTCACTCATTTTTATTTTTACATTTGTAGCCAAATCCCTTTGGCCCTTTTTGAGTTAGACGAGGTTGAAAATAAAATGCAGGATTTTTCCTTCTAGAAATTCATATTGCCCTTCTCTTTGTGGTCTAATCATTGAACATTTCTACTTGACACACTCAGCGGAAACCTAACAGGAACATGAGAAGGAATGCAGAACAAGAAACGTGCCCCGGCACCTGCTTTGCAACAGCGGAGGGCATCAGATCGAAGTCTTGGTTTTACTCCAGCATCGGGATCAGCTGCAGACAAACCATAATCCTGATCCACCTTTTTTGCATTTGCCCCTGAAAGATTATCTCCATTGGCTTAGATTCAAGGCTACAGCTGAATTTATTAACCCTTCCCCTCCCTCCTTCCTCTGCACCTGATAGTAGATGAGAAATGGAGAGACATTATTTCAAACTCTAATCTGCTCTCCCCACGAGAAGAGATTTCATCTGTATTACCATGCACATTCCCGGCAGCTTAACAGATTTATCCTTTAAAACAGGTCTGCGATATAACCAACATCATATTCCAGCTGGGGATATGTGGACTTTGATTTTCCAAAGTACCCTTTACTGAATGGTCGATGGTTAAAGCTTAATATTTATATACAGAGAGTCTGACCAGCCATCAGCCCATGAAAGGTGGGTTTCAAAATGAAGCTTCAGACACATAACATATATCTCCCTCCCCACCCATAAATCCATTTACGTGGCTCAGGCTGGAAACTGCTCCCTCTAGACTAAAGTATGAACATTACACAGGAATTGTATTAATAACTCATCAACATAATGGGAGATTTGGCTGAAATTGAATGAAATCTTGGATTACAGCAAAGGACTGGGAACACTCGCAAACCTTTTAATTACCGCCGTCGGGCTGGAGGACCTGGACTGGTAGCTATTCTGGGGGCAACAGTTAAATGGATTAAATGTGGTGGGCATGTGTGTGGTCTCAAATGGACTGAACAAACAAGCTTCTCTATGGTGCTCATTTCCCTGTTGCTTTTCAACGAGGCAACCTGACAACTAGCTTTACGGCTCAAGCCGCCTTCATTTGGAGCGGGGGTGTATTCATATTATCCCTGCTCTGCATTCTTTTTAGCTCTGTATTAAATTCCGATGAAACACCATGGCTGGGACACTCATTTTCTGGCCACAAAGCCGAGATGCCCTCATGTGTTTGCATCCACGCAGAGCGAGACTCTGAAAGAGAGGCGATGTCCCTTTGAAGCAGCAGTTTGCTCCTGGAGGCCTGGCATTGTTGTTGAATGGGAATAAACCCTGCCTCCATTCCTGTGCCTGCACCCTCAGGATTTCAGATGCTCGCTTCTGTTTACTTGTAGCTATTTGGTCCCAATTCCCTTCCTGAAGCTATCGTCTCTGGTAGGGTCCTTTGAGAAGGGGGAAGGGCTCTGAGTAGAATTGGTGGAAAGGTTGAAATGTCAGTGAGAAAAATCCTGCGGATCTTGAATTTCAATGAAAAAATTAACAGAAAAAATTGGGACACAATTTTCTTCAAACTGCTTTTGATTTTTTTTAAACCAGCTCTAGTTACAAATTATGCATATTTTCAGCACAAGCTACTGGGTACAGCTTTAATCCTCTTTTACATGCTGTTCACCAGAAGCTAGAAGATGAACGTACTTTCTGGCCACACAACATTTGGCAATTGCTATTTCAGTCTACCCAAAGCAAAATAAACAGGGGGGGGGGGTTCTGCTTTTAGTAGGTTGGCTGTGAAGCTTTGGCTATGGAAGGCAGCGTGGCTTAACAGCCGGCACATTGACCTGCAGCTCAGGAGATGGGAGGTCTATTCTGGTGGTGGGGGACCTTTGGCTAGTCATTATGCCTCGGTTTACCCTCTATTAAATGGGTACCTATCTGCTTGTAAAGCACTTTGAGATCTGCTGACAAAAAGTACCATATCTAGGTTCCTGCAGGGCCCTCCTGCTTCTGTCCCAGCTTTGCTCAGAAAGTCCCTCAGAGGCCCTGGTTGTAGTGCTCACCTGGTGCTTTATTTTGTAAGTAGTGTTTCCACCACCGTCTCACCACAATATACACAATCCCTTTCTGCTTATCTGCCAGCAGGAGAGAGGGGGCAAGCTATTCCTCCCTGCTTTCACTGAGAGCAGCTTCCCCTCTTCCCGGCTCCCCCCTCTGGGCCTTTTATCCAGCCCCAGCCTGAACAGGCAGCAGCTGTTCCCGCTTCGCCAATCAGGGCCAGATGCCCTACCCAGCTCCAGTTTACCTCCCTGAATTGGAGCCGGAGTGAAAGAGGGTTGGCTAAGCAGTTGTTCTGCTAGCACCTGTCACAAGGTGTTATTAATAACCTGTCAATAAGCAGAGGCACCACATGTGGCAAATAGCTTGTCAGAGAGATACAGAATAAAGTGGCCAGGCCGGACTGAGGGGTGAATAAATAAAGACGTACTCATTTTTAAAACGGAGGGACAAACCCTACAGAACCACTTGACGTTTTATCTTCTATCGTGTTCCATGTCTGGCGTCTCAGACTGGTTTCATGTGCTGCACTCCATCAGCCTCTGCATCAGATTCACCTGTTGACATCCAGGGGAATCAGTAGAGCAATTGCAGTCTAGGATTTTTTCGGGGACTGTTAGTGGGGAAGAATGTGCCCAAATGAAGTGTGATCTAGTGTCAGGCAGATAAAGGACTCCCCATTCCTTTGGAATTATTTCTGAGTGAAGCTAGATAATATGGTGATAAGGGGCATGTACGTTCCTAGCTAGAGAGTCAGGCTGTACTATAGTCTCAATCGGGACAGGAGGTGGGGGGTAGTAGGAACCTATATAAGAAAAAGACCCCAAAATCGTGACGGTCCCTATAAAATCGGGACATCTGGTCACCCTACCTTCTTAGAATGCTGGCTGTAAAAATAAACTCCTTGTTTTTAAAGTATAGACAAATTTCTCTCCTTAAATGTATTCAGATTGCGTGGCCAACAAAGGGGCTTATTTCTGGAAGAAATGGCCTGGAAAAATCATGCCTAGGACACATGATTATTTGACTACTAGACCTGTTTTCAGTGCTCCCCCCAGCACAAGCTCCTCCTGTTTGTGCTTGCAAATATAAACCACGTTCTTTGAAATATTGCTAATGTGCATGCCAAAGAACATGCACAAACCTTAGGGCAGCTGTGCTCTGTCTGTAGCCTGTCCACGTTCCAGTGTTAGACTTGCAAATTGCTAATGAATGAAAGCAAAGGGGAGCATGAGGCAGTAATAGGTTGTACCAGGAGAGAGATAAGCAAGTCTTTCCGTTGCCATGAGCAGTGAAAGTCCTGGAGTAAATGGGACAATACACAAAAGCATTTGCGAAAAAAATTATGAATAAACAGGGCTGTATTAAGGCAACCTGCCACCCTAGGCACCCCATATGGGGGGGAGGGGGCATGGCCACTACTCAACTGAGCATGGACAGATAGGGGTGGGCTTCTCCCTCCTCGGCAGTGGTGGAGGTGACAACTGGGCCCCAAAGCAATGGCAGCATCCCTAACCGACATGGCAATGGGGGGAGGGGCTGGTTTGCTCTGCTGGCTCATGTGGCCAGGCACCTTCCTCCCTAGCTCTTGTGGCTGGTGCTTCTCCTTCTGCTGGAGACTGTCTGCAGACTCAGGCAGACGGCATCACTGTCCTGCTCACATGCTGGTCATGTGTGTAAAGATGTCTCCACATCCCGGGGGGGGTTAGACATATAGTATTCGAAAAGGAAAACTGAGATTCTGACTTCATCGTGTGGGTCTGTGTGCCAACCTAGTCCTGCAAAGGGGATATGTTTCCCTTTTATCCAAGGAGACCATGTTCCAGGAGTATTCACGCCTAAGGTTCAGCATTTACCCATTGCTCTACCCATTCTGGCATTGACCCTGGTTTCTCCGAGTTCCCATATGGAATATAATTTAACGAAATCTTCACTGTGTCTCCTCTACAGACCAATGTCTGGAGAGAAGCACAGCCGTGTTTCTGAGGGCCAGGCAACTAGAATTCCATGGACAAAGAGCCTCTGCTCTCAAGAATGACAAAAGGCATTTTTCCGAGGCCATGTGAATCTTAAGAGAATGAGAACAAGAGGAATATTTGATGCTAAATTGGATATTCAGCAACCAGCTGGGTTCAGTCAGAACAGCAGCAGATACAGATGAGTCAGGGAGCAAGAAATATCAGAGACAAAATCTTTTCCACTAGATAAGAGGAAAGGCAGGAACAGAGGAGGCCCTTTGGTAGGAGATAGGGCACATGCAGTGGGAATAGTTTGAGAGATCATCAATACCACATTCTGCACTCAGAATCTGGCAGAGCGGGATATGGCTGTGAACCTCGTTTTCATAACTGGGCTTCTTACAGATAGAAAAAGTGGTTATTACATACCCATTCCTCTATGTGAATACTTAGAGGTCTTTCCTATGTTCTAGTCTGACTGTCCCACCCAAGCAGGCTTCCTAGAGATTTTTGTATTGACATAAACCTCTATATATGGTGGGGAGATGTCAACTATCATTCTAAACATCCTTGTGTCATGTTCATTGGGATGTGATAGGTGGGCCAAAGCCCCCTGGTGCCCAGTCCCCTTGACCGCAACCTCTCCACTCCTCCTGTAACATGAGAGCTTCAGATGGAAGATGTCAACTTTGTTTCAGCGACAAGAGCCACTCACCATATTATAACCTCATTTCAGTTTCCAACTTTGATTTCCCAATGCTGAACAACTGATCAAAGCGGCAAGCAGAGGCCACAGATGACTGTGCAATTAGCTCGGAAGGAGAAGGTTTGAGCATCAATCAGTTCTGACGGCAGAGCTGTTTTGTAGCCGAAGCACAGGACTGGGGTGGAGAGGCCAAGCCTGACGCTTGTGCTTCTCAGGTCCTATTCTTCTCTCACTCATAAAGGTGGAAATAACTCAGCAGAATTAAACTGAGTTATTGGGTGTAAAAGCTGATGTGAGTGAAGAATTCAGCTGTTAGAAAACAAACCAGTAGATTTCATCAAGAAACTCTTGTTTTCCGGTGTAGAACACGGCTATCATTTTCCTGAGATTATACCAAATATTTCTTTGGGGCATAGAAACAATAATGTGGGGCCAGAATAAGTGCCTATGTTGCTCAATAGAAAACCTCCCATTGAACTGAGAAGGCTTTGGCTTCAGTCAGAAACTTTGGATTGGGTTTAGAATGAGATTTTGATGAATACTCTTCTTTTTGACTTGCTTTAAAACCAAGTGAAGCTAGAGAAGTACAGCAGGTTGAAGCAAGTAATTTGGGTGGGTTATTTGGACTTGACAAATTTCGCAAACCGGTGGTTGTACGGTGATGTGTTGTTGATGTGCATTGTATTCTACTTAAAGGGAATTGTACAACAGGATCCAAAAAAGCAGAACACCCTAACTTTTCCTTTGGCCAGAGGCATTGTACTTGGAACAGAATAAATGCCATTATAATTATCTCTTCTTCCCTGCAGCTCCGGTATTGTTTCGAAAATGCCAATGCCAGAGGCTGAAAGCAGTGGACATTTAGGGTTTGTTATTCAGTGTGTGCGTGTTAAAATGCTACACGGAACTGTAATATGAGAGATCATTAATCCTCTTCAGGGGTGACTTCAAACCATTTTGCCACCCTCCTCTCGACTGTGCTGGGGGGGAGCTTGCCAAAGCTGAAGACTGGTCCCAACACCCTGGTTCGTGCCGTGCACGATTTACACTGCAGAAGTTATGTTCAAGCACAAAAGTTAAGGGAACAAAATAATATGTTAGCGCAACAAAGTTACTGATCTCCCAGGGGTTTTTTTACTGGTAGAGAATGTCACCCTGGCAGCAGAGACGGGTTTATCCTTTGATGTTACTGGTGTCGTGTACTAGAGCTGCTTAAGACAAGAACACTTCCAGACTGAACCAGCTGACTTACCTGACTTCATGTGGTAGCCAGTGCACCAGATGATGTCTATTTGCCCTTGGCATACGGTGGGAGAAGAGGCATGCGCTGGGGGTGGGAACTCTAGACTCAGTTTGCTGGAAATGTGTAGATAGCCATGCCTGACTCACCGTTCAGTCGTGACTTGCATGTAACATTATCAAGTGGCATTGCAACGCAATAACCATGTACAGTGTGGCTAGTAGACGGAGCTGAGAATTCTTCTAAAAGTTGACACACTGGGGCTGAGATTAGCAGAAGATGCTAATCATGAGGCTAACAGTTTCTTGGTGGAGAACATTTTAGATGTTCGGTTATAAAAGATATATTGAATAGCAAGAGCAATAAAGTGCAATAAAAATGCACCGCATAGGAACTCCAGAAACTGCGGCTCTCATAAACTGTCAGACATGGTAATCTGTCCTGCTTATAACTAACATGATGGACCATATTTTCTGATTGTTTTAGCAAGTTAGAAAATCTTATGTGATAGGTCTCAAGGATATTTAGGCTCCTAAATTCCATAGAAATCAATAGGAGTTAGATGCCTATTCAGCTTTGAGTGTCTTGGCCCGTGTATATAGCAGGAAGAGTATGACAGTCGAAATAAATGAAGCTTTCAGAAACCCAATCTAAATTCTATCAGTTCACTCCACGTATTTGATTTTATCTTGTGGAAATTTGATGAATTGCAAGAATAGCTTCCCCAGATTCTTATCAAACATTTTGCAGTTTAAATACACATGTTTTTTTAGGTTGATCAGAATCAGTTAGATGTCCTCTAACTCTTTAAAAAAAATGGACCAGCAGTTAATGCTGAATAGCTGCTCAGCTGGAACAGTGACAGGCATTAAAGATTAGTTCAGTGCATGAACAAAGAACTAACATCTATGAAAAAAGCATACATCAGGAGAAGAACAAGATCCTCTCTCCTGGGGTGGAAAATCTGCTTTTTAATGCATGATTAGTGTTTATTTAGCAACTTGTTAAAACATCATAGTCCTCTTCATTGCATGATAACACCCATTTCCTATCAAGCAAGCCTTATAAGTTATTCTTGCATTTTGTACACCTGCATTAACGTTGTTTCACTTACATAACTACTTCATTAGGAAGGTGTGGATTTCTCTTTTTTGCTTCCTAAAATATGTAAATGTCCCTTACTGTAGTGGAGAGGTCACATTAGCTTTGCTCCATTGCTAGGAATCAGTCCTAAGGTGGGTTAGAGCACTGTCGATCTCCCCACATACTCACCTGCCCAGGTAGCCTTATTACTGTAGTTGATTGGAGGCCAAAGGTCAGTAAACATGGCCTCCTTGGATCACCACAGGGAACACATTCTGCAACTGGGCAATCATCCCCTGGAAATGTCCCACTGGCGGTCCCCAAAAGTGCACAACGAGGGACTGTCAATAAATGAGCCTCAGCTGATCCCAGCCAGCCTGTTGGTGCATAGGGAAAAGAGCCATCCCTGAGGCGCATCCCAAAGCCATATGGGTGCTCCCTTTGGGATGCACATGCCGTATAGCTTCAAGAAAGTGAAAGGGCTCCACTCCCATTTTATTAATCTAATGAGACAAACAAATGTTGGCAGTGTTCCGCATGTCTAATTCATTAAGGTCATCATTAAACAGAATGCTGCTCAACTTTAAGAATGGCTCTTCTCTGCTAGCGCCTCGTTTGCCTTCGGTTGGAAAGATGTCAATTAAATGGAAGATTTATATAGAAATAGGCTATGCCATTATAAAACATTTGGGAGTTTTATTTGCACAGTTTTAGTGACTTGGGAAAAGAGAGCTGAGATGAATTACCTTGCACTTAGCGTTTATCAACCAAGCATTTGTTTTCTTAATCTTACTGATTAAGAGAGAGATTCTCCTACTGTTATCCATCATTAGTAACTCTTTGCTGTAGAGCTGTGTAAAGATATGTCTTCACTGCAGACTTAGCCTGAGCTTGCTTTTGGGTGTTGCCCCTAACACCTCTCCCATCCACACACATACAACCTTCTCAGAGTTAAGTGGTACTTTCAGTCAGTGCTGCTTGGAGTGGCCGGGTGTGCAAGACCTAGGTGTCCTGATTTTATAGGGACAGTCCCAATATTTGGGGCTTTTTCTTATATACATACTTATTACCCCCCACCCCTGTTCTGATTTTTCACACTTGCTGTCTGGTCACGCTAGCGAGACAGAGTCCAAGTTCCACTTTCGCTCAAGCTGGTAACCTGCCCATTTTGCAGTGAGGACACAGGCTCAACTACTTGAGTGCTGATAGTCCTCCAGTGCCTTCCCACAATTCCCTCATGTACCCAGAAGAGCAGACAAGTTTTCCCTCAGTTCTTTGGGAAAGAATCATAGAGCAGCACAGCTTACTACAGAACAAAGACCTCTGGGAATTGCCTGTAGAATCCTAGCAGGATATGTGGGGACTAGAGTTTTGCAGTGTGAGTGATCACACCCTGGGCTAGGCTAACCTGGGTGCTCATGTCTGAGTGCCAGTCACCCAGGCTAACTCTTCAGTGAAGACGTATGCTAAATATCTTGCACAGAGTGAGCTGAATAAACGGATTAATTGAGATCCAAATCCTATTCTATGTCAACAAGAGTTTTCATGAGTAAGGCAAGCAGGATTTGACCATGGTTTTCAACCTAAACTAAGCTTCCCTCTTTGCAGGGGCAAAGATTTGTGAGACCAGTTTTTCTCCTGCAATTATCTGTGTGCATGATTTAGGTCATTAGATGTTTCAGTATCTGATTTGTGGGTGCAATCAAGTAATTAGACATGAACTGTGCATGCAATTAACTACCCGCATGAATTGCAAGCACAGAAAGGAAGAACAGTTTTAAAAAATATCTGGCCTATAATATATAACACTGAGTGGCTTAATATTGTCAGGCTGTCCAGAATGGCTCAAGCAGGCCATTCATCTCACAAGCACTCCAGGAGGCAGGGGTGGGGGAAAAGCCACTTCACAGGTATTCAAAGAGGGAGAGGAGCCAAAGGGGGGTGGGGGAAGGGAAGTCTAACAGACTTTTTGGGCGTACAGATATACATAGCATACAGATCACTGCTGCTCCTAAAACTGAAGGCATCATACAAGTGAAAACATTCTAGTTGTTTAATGTTTGTGTCTGCAGTCCACAATAGTGGAACATATAGGGCCTTGTATTGACTTCAGAGGAGTTTTGCTTCAGCACGGACTGTAGGATTTGTCAGGCCATTTGTTTACGGTGGAGATAAGGAATAGTACTTCTGTGTGGAGGTGGAAACCCTCGGGGGAAACATAAATCTGATACAAAAGAGAATAAGGATATAGAGAAATACGGTACTGATGTCTATTCTGTTCTACATTTTACAACTAAAACTCTGACAAAGTTTTTCATTGTGAAACATTTGGAATAGTCATTCAGACCTCTACTGATCAATCTGAATTGGGCAACATTGTTGTGACCTTCTCATCAGCCACGTACGTTATAACACACGTACCATATAAAAACCACAGGAATTGGGTTTTCTGCCCATTTCGTTGGTTTTTGCTTGGGTTTTTTATTAACATTTTATTTAATCCCAAGAAGAAATAAAGTAAAACGTACTTATTCCACAATGGCTGTGTTTCTTCCTACTGAAAAGGAAGAAAGTTGAGTTCTGTGAGGTCTCTTTCCCATTGTTTTCAATGGGAACAGGGGTAAGTGGATACAACGTTTAAGATAAGTTAAAGAACTGCAATGTAAATATGGGTTTACTTAGACATGGGCCCAAGGAACAGCCTGAGACTCTGGATTGGGAAACTTGCATCTGCAGTTTTGGTTGGGCTCATTCATGATCCATATTCACATTCCATACACAATACAGCCCAGATTTCGGACTGTTTGGCTCCGGGAGGATCTATAAACAGTGAAATCTGAGTACAATGTTTGTGGATCAGTCCACAACTACAGTACAGGAAATACAAAATGCCGTCTGTTTTCTTATCATTTATCTCATTGGGGAGAATGAAAGGTATATGGCGTTATACCCTCTCTGTAGCCTTCCCCGAATCAGGTGATACACACTGTGCCCACAAAGAAGGTTCCGGATTAATCCATAATATAAATCTATTGGAGCACCTGGATTTATATTACACACACACAACAGATGCACATTATTGATACATCTATAAAAATCAAGATAGACACAAATCACTAAGGAAGTATTACGGGGAGCTTAAAGTCTTATAGCTGGGAGGAAAGGTCAAAATTTAAAGAGAAGGAAGGGCAGATATATCAGAGCTTTGGCATTTTAACAAGTGTCTTCACACTCTGTCATATATTTAAGGACTTTGAAGTCTGTGCCAGAAAACCACTATAAAAACTAGGTATTTGTGGAAATTCATGGCTATATGAGACTCAAGTATGTACTTTATTGTTATTGCTACTATTAAAAAGAGAACGTAACAGTTCCCATCACTTGTAGGGAGCTTTGAGAGTTGTACTTACACCAAGGATTAATTTGGCCCAATAAATTTATTCCACACTAGCTACCTTCACAGTTCAATAGGGATAGCCTTTGACTCTGCATCTCAATGTAGAACAGATCTTGTATATGCATTAGGCCAGATGGAAAACAATTTGCCACTGCTGGTTCTACACTGATTGCTTGTTTATGTAGCTTAGACCGGCTAGGAAGGATACCACCTGGGGTCATTGAATTACAGAATTCAGAGTTTCTCCACGGTACTGGGTTTGGGTAATGGTGAAGGCAGCAGCTGGAGCCCAAAGCAGCGGTGGTCAAGCCCGGGGCATTGCACCCAGCCATTCGGGGTTCCATTCAGCGGGGAAAGAGTTACTACATTTTAAAGCTGGTTCACCAGGACTGAGTCTGTGCATCACCACCGTTGTGTCATGGTGTGGTGGGAAGTACTAGCCATGGAGGAAGCCTCTGTGCTCAAAAAGCCCCTTCCCAGAAAGCCTGTAAGAGAGGAGAACCTTGGTACTTCCTCACAGAAAAGACTCAAACAGCAGGAAGGAGGGATGCTCCCTACCATGAACCTGAATGAGAGAAAAGCTTGTACTATCAGATCATATCTCTGTGGATGATCTATAGGTGTCTGTGCTCTGAGAACCCATCCCCTAAACAGAGAACAGTGGCTTCCTTCTGAACGATCCAGGAAAGAGCCTGCATGACAGCAGCTTGTTCTTGGTGGTGGGGTGAGGGTGGGCTGGGGACAAGAAAAGGGCTGATTGCTTCTCTTTGGCCACTGGGAACCGCATGCAGTCTGGGAAGGCACGGCGAGGACATAGAGAAGACGAGGTCAGGGTTTGACCTCCAAGCTCACGGATGGATTGATCCTACACCGTTAAAGTCAACAAGAGTTTGTCATTGACTCCAAGGGCCTATGTGGCCCACAAGAGCAGACCCGGAACTCAAACCTCTCCATGTTCCCCCTGCTTGTAGCACTTGCAGGATGCTGCCTACACTCATCAAACACACCTGACGGTAGCATTTCTCCTTCTCTGCGATTTAACCACCCCTTCCTTGGTGTGGCCTTGCTAACATTTTTCAATCTCATAACCCGTTTGTCTGTGGGAAATGTCATTAACTCCACTGCAGTTCCACCGGGGATAAATTTGGCCCTCGCCTTTTCTGTCTCTGTTGTGTGATGGGTTTGAAGTTGCACTGGTTTCCCAGCTGTGACCATGATTATTTATCCTACTGTTCTCTTCTGAATCGGTGTCTGTTTCAGCGGCAGGAAGTATTAATAACATCAACTGTTCTTGCTTCATCATGTATTCTGTTTACTGCAACTGACTCTTGATGTTCTAGGGTTGGGGAAAGCTTTTATTAGACAGGACCTTAATTAGCCTCTTCTCTTCCACCTTCGCCTCTTCATTGTGATTCTAGTTACAGATAACAGAGGAATAGCTCTTCAGTTTGCATAAGGTTTATCAAATTTCATGCACCTGGCACTATTAGGCCATCTCTAACTGCTAAATCCCTGCTCTGTTTTATCAAGTGAACCTTTTTCACTGCCCCAGATACCCAGTCCTGGTATCTGTCAGCTGGCCGAATTTTAGTACAGACCCTACCAGCAAGCTCTTCCAGCCCTCAACAGCTGCTGTTATGTATGAATATTAAAGAGGGAAACGTCAGATTCTAGCAGGTTTAGAACATCAAGTTATTCCTGCTCCAGGTGCCAACATGCTAATTCTGGCTGCTTCTCCCCTCAGCCCTCTACTGCTTGCGGGATGGGGAAGATTGCAGCAAAAACCTTGCTCGAATCGTTTAAGCTCCATATGGGGTGGGGTTTTTTCAGTAGAATGATCTTTCAGGGGATACCTAAAGCCAAAGTCTGGACAGTTCATAGTCATTCATTAATGAACCCATGGCTTTTTTCCTTTAAGACTAGCAGGGCTTTCCAAAAGGTGGGTTAATCAACATCCAAAATCTACCGGGGCTAATTATACGTCACCTGTCCAAATCCCCTGTTGCTTTAATTGGATAAGAAGCCCAGTCCTAAAAGGGCTATGTCCACCTTTATAACGGCTGCCACATCCAACCCCAGAGGTGACTTTGTTTGGGTGATGGGTGAAGTGCACAGATCCCTAAAGCTGTTTAGTTTGTAATTCTCTAGGACACAAAGGCGCTATATGAGCGGAGTGTCCAGTGTTAGGTTAACACCAAAATCTGATAAACCCCTCCACCCCCGAAACAAATGTGAGAATTACAAAACAGGCACCAAACGCTCTGAAATTCACCATTTCCCCCCAGTGTCTGCCTGGAATCACGAGTCTCAAGGATCACCCGCCCCCTTCGAAGACTGACTTCAAAGAAGGGGGCAGGATACTTTCTCTGATATATACTGATACAGGGGGAAACAATGTTGGGGTCCAATTTTCAGACAATTTGTGTCCTATTGCACACACAGCACCCCATTTACACACACACACACTCCCCAAACTGCGCGCTAACCAGGTCAGTTTGCACATCCCCCAGGCTGTGTGATGCTCAGTGGTGAAGAAGGGTTTGTTCCCCCAAAGTGTGTTTTACGTCTAGGATTTCTGAGACACGCCCTTTAAGAGTAGACCTTGCATCTGACCCGTCTCCTGGCAAGTGGGGACACCCCCTGATTCAATTGCGTAGGCCCTAAAACTGTCATCTTTTCCGACGCTCTTTCACGTTCCCCATAATCCCACTGGAGTTGTGATCCTGGGGGGTCAGGCACAGAGGGCCCTCTATTCAGCGGTGCCTCGCCAGCCACACTGCTATTTATACCCATGCTAGCTAGGGCTGCAATGTCTGTATTCCACACCCCTCTGGAAGCATAGCTGTGTCTATAATAGGTTGTGATCAATGGACCCGTAGCAATTATACTCACCGGAGCTTGAACTGGGAACCTCCAGAGCCGGAGAGCAAGCATGTCTCCAGCTGAGCTAGAGGACTAGCTTCCCCGGCTGGCAACTGTTGCAGATTCCATGTGGATCTGGCGGAGCCTGGGACACACAACACACACTGAATGGCGAGTTATGCACAGTGTGTGTGCTGCTTGACTGCACCCTTTAACAGTTCCTCTGTCTAGTAATCAGACACTTCAAAGCTTAATCAGCTATTTTATTTTCAAGAATGAGCCATACTTTGTTCAAAAATAAACACTGCAAAGCAGAACAGATAATAGCAGAGGACTTCATGTACAAATTAAAAATTATCGCCAGATTTGTTTCCTCTTTCTTTGAAGCAGAGCCACGTCCAAAAGCACATCTGTGATAAATGGTGAGGCGGGGGGATGGGGGAGGGAAAAATAGCTCCCTTTTATGGACACCCAACCAACCAGTTAGCTGTAAAATCCCTCTTGGTAGCTGTTCTCTGCTTGCTTTACCTGTAAAGGGTTAAAAGTCCCCCAGGTAAAGAAAAGGAAGTGGGCACCTGACCAAAAGAGCCAATGAAAAAGTAGAACTTTTTTAAATGGGGAAAGAAACTTTCCCTTTTGTCTGTTGTTCTCTCTGGGCTGCAGGGATACGGAGCAGCAATGCTGTAAGAAGATTAAGCCAGGTCTGATTATAGATCATCAATTCATACCTCGAATCTACTGATCTGAAGCCTCAGGTATGTAAGTAAATTAGGGAATCCCTGGAAATACATGCTTAAGGTTATTACTTTTACTTCCTATGGGCTTGTGGACTCCTCTGTGCTAAGTCCAGATGCTTTTGTTTGCTGAACTCCCAAGACAGCTATTTTGGGTGCTTGACTTTTGGAATTGCTCTTTTAAAACCTAGCAAAAGCCTAAGTTCCAGATGTATTTTCTTTCTTTTTGTTTTTAATAAAATTTACCTTTTTTTTTAAAGAACAGGATTAGGTTTTTGGTGTCCTAAGAGGTTTGTGCATGTTGTTTAATTAACTGGTGGCAACAGCTAATTTCCTTTGTTTTCTTTCTCAGTGCTTCCCCAGAGGGGGTGGGGGTGACAGGGCTTGAGGGTACCCCACAGGGAGGAATTCCTAAGTGCTCCTTCCTGGACTCAAGGGTTGGTGGGTTTTTTGCATTTGGGTGGTGGCAGCGTTTACCAAACCAGGGTCAGAGAAAAGCTGTAACTTTGATAGTGGAATACGAGCCTGGAGTAGCAAATATTAAATTTTTTAAATCCTTGCGGGCCCCCACCTTCTGCACCCCCGAGTGGGGATTTAGCCTCGACAACTTCCAATTACACTTTCAAACAATCCCATTCGCAGAGTTATTTTTGCATTCATTGACGGTGATGCGTTATCAGAAGCCAAGGCAAAAGTACTGGAGTTTGGAACATTATGATTTGAATCTCACATCAATTGTGCAATGAATCACAGTTTCCCAGGCTGCTATTTTTGTTTTTCTCTCTTTCCCCTGACTTCTCTTTTAACTCTTGCCTTCCCTAGCACTGTACTTGGTTTTCATTTAAAATTGCAGGAAGAAAATAACAGCCCAGTTAGTGGGTTGAGATACACTGTGTTGCAAATAAGTCCTAGTGGCGTCAGTGTGCGGCTCCCTTTGGTTCTGTCATGTATTCTTCTTATGGCTCTGTAGTCCAAAGTCAATGGGAGCTCAGGGTATCTAAAAATCAGACCTCTTATTTAGCTTAACAAACCTCTTATTTAGCTCAGTGCACCCAAAGTGGGAAGGTATAGGGGTCTTCACAATACCCACTACTGATCCCATGGTCTGAATGACCCTGGAACAAGTTACAGCAGCATCCTTCTACATCAGTTAAGGTCTCTGAAGCACATCATGTTCTGTCCCTACCTCCTGACAAGTCCCCAGTTTCCACATGCTAGGAAGGAACTATCTATGCCACAGGAGGCAAGTCTTGGCTAGCTATAATTTTGCCTCTGGCAGACGAATCCTCAGTGCTGCCTTAAAGCAGATTGAAGTCCCGTTTGTGCCTCTGTCGATGAGAAAAAGGATCCTGGGAGGAGCTGAGGGCCCTGTTCTTTTGGTGAAGCTAGTGGAAACAGACACGGTTTCTGATCTGGGACTTGGTCAGCATCTTGTAATAAAATCTTCTCCATTCACCTTTAAGGTTCTTTATAATCACATGCAGGTTCCCAACAAATCCCTGAGAGATTTATTAGCCTTAACAGAATTCTTATAAAAATCCCATCAGCAGATTAAAAATAGGTGTGAGCTGCTTATATCCTGTACGTAGCTATTTCAGAGCTCCTGGATTTCCATGTAAAGGTCATGCACTTAATAGTCTGAAGCAGATAGGAGACCAAATCCTTTGCCACTCACTTTTCTCAACCTCTTGTCTACCACCATGAGTAATATCGGAAACAATGGTTCCATCAGGTGGCCTTTACCTTTTTTCTTCAACCCCTTAAAGAAAGAAATATCTCAGGGAGGGTGGAGATTTTGAGTCTTTAACTTCCTGTTATTCATTCTGCATGGGAAGCAATCACCATGACAACATGTTTTTTGCATTGTGTACTAGCGGTTAAGCACATGGCATTGACATATTTCTTTCTTATCGAATGAAAATGTTTTATCTATTGGCTGCAAGCTAGCCGGAAAAACTGCTCTGGCATTGACCTGAATTGTTGAATTTAAGGTTGACAGAGCTGCACCAATGCTGGTGAAACAGAAATTACACACTTCACTGGGGGTTGCAAGTTGAATGTAGAACTCGTGGCTGGCAGTTCTCTTTATCTATTTTTAACCCACATGAAGTTGAATTCCCTTCTGTTGTAGAGGTTCAGTGGCCTCCTCTCTTTGTTTCCTGGTTTTCTTTTGCCTTGCCCACACATACACAGACACACTCACACACACACAAAATATACTTTTTGAAATTGTGAGCTCCCACCCGAAGTCTTGCACCAAGATTTGAGAATAAGTCAGAGAGCTCCTCAAAGGGAAAGCTGGGATGTCAAGGAATTTGCATGTACTGTGGAAAACAGTTGGAAATCCAGATCTGAATGTTGTGATCTTATCCCATGTCTGTATATTAGCTAATCAAGGTTTCCACTGCAAGGGAAATATTCCTAAGGTCTTTACATTCCCTTTGAACAACACTATTTTATTTTGAAATCAAGACTTACCAGACACGTATTGCAATAGAAAGAGAGGAAAAGCTCTAGTCCTGTGTCACAGTGGAATGTTCCAAAACAAAATAAAATCACTTCCTCACCAGTCACCTTTCCCCACCACTTTGAGAGTTACACAAAAAGATACCACTTGCTTAGCAGCATTGGAGAAAGCCAGTTTTTTGTTTGTTTTTTTGACTGGTGCTGAGATAATTAGGTCTTTATAACTGAGCCCATAATATGATCAGAAATATTCCTCATTTCCTAAAGAACGAGCCAGAAAATGAACCTCCAAAGCTGTTACCAAGAAACCTGGGTGTGATATTTTTTCCCCTCCACTAGCAAATGAATGTAAATGTTGAATGAAAGATTCAAAGACTGAGAGGGGAAGCCTTGCTGGAGTCCTTTAAGGTGATGGTATCATCCCGCAGAGGGTTCATGATACAAATGGTCTGCATTTTTCTTTCACACTCAAACAAACCCCCAGTCAGCATGCTGTTGATACTAGACCCAGGATTAGAACTTCCCAAAGCACTGTGCATCAAAAGCAAATACAAGCACATAAAAAGGAAAGGAAGAAATTGCTGGTAATGAAAGATCAAGTTATGAATTAAAGATAATGAAAATGTAATTACTGCAGAAGCCAGCTGAGAGCATCCAAATGCTAAAATGGATTAACTATGAAACACTCATTAAAGTAAGTGTTATCACATTTGCTTCTCTAATATCCTGTTTATAGAGAGAAATCTAAACACAAATTGTGGTTTTTAAAGAGGGAGAAAAATATTTCTCCCCCTCCCCCCCAGTGTTTTGATTTGGGATTCTTTTTATATTGTGTACATAATTAAAACTCCAGAACAGCTGTTTGCAAGGAGTGAAAATACATCACTTCCAATCTGCAGCAGCTCAAATGTTTTAATTGAAAGCAGGCAGTTAATAAGGCACTAGAGAGCTATCACTCATGCTAACCTTTCTTCTTTGCAGTGGACTAGCAATATTAGCATATGTGTGGTTTTCTTTAACTTCCACTGCTTTCCAGAGCTAGCTGCTGCCTAAAGCATTACTCCTCTCTACTTCCCAATGCACAAAAAATAAATACTCCACCAGCTACCATCGCACGGAGTAAACAGACTTTGTGTGGGGCATTTTCATTGGGGTTAGGAGAATCCCATTTTAGCATTTCCAGGCAAAATAAAAAGAAACTCGAGCTAGGTTTGCAATGAAACATCTGACTCATTTTACTTGTTTTGGGGAATCGCAAGCTTCCAACCTCTGCCCCAAACCCTGCCTGCCTCCAACATTTATAATGGTGTTACATTAAAAACACTTGTCTATATATTTATGGGGGGGGGTCACACTCCAAGGTTTACTATGTGAAAGGGGTCACCAATACTAAACTTTGAGAATCCTAGAATATCAGGGTTGGAAGGGACCTCAGGAGGTCATCTAGTCCAACCCCCTGCTCAAAGCAGGACCAATCCCCAACTAAATCATCCCAGCCAGGGCTTTGTCAAGCCTGACAGTAAAAACCTCTAAGGAAGGAGATTCCACCACCTCCCTAGGCAACTCATTCCAGTGCTTCATCACCCTCCTAGTGAAAATTTTTTTCCTAATATCCAACCTAAACCTCCCCCACTGCAACTTCAGACCATTACTCCTTCTTCTGTCATCTGATACCACTGAGAAGAGTTTAGATCCATTCTCTTTGGAACCCCTTTCAGGTAGTTGAAAGCAACTATCAAATCCCCCCTCATTTCTACAGTAAATTCTCCAGAGATGGCATATGACAAACTGCCTCATCATTCAGTTCTTTAAAACCACTTTTGATATTTTTCAGTGTCAGTGTCAAGATTGGTTACTTTGCATTATAAATCCCAGAGGATAATTTAGACCCAGTTATCTTTGTTCAGCACATTTCACAGGGTGACCTGTCCCAGAGGTAAGATTGACACAAACACACACACACAAATAACCTCCTTCTCCTCCCCTCCCCCCTCCCCCCCCAAATCTCTTGAATAAACAAGGCAGGATTTCTTTGTGTGCAACTCTAGCTCGTGTTTCGGAAGCCTGTTTGGAATATGAGAACTGATATTTGAACAGCTCTTCAGACAAATCATCAACATGAGCCACACGTCAGTAGGAAAAATACTTCTTTTCTTGCCGCCTGGAAAAGTGACACTTTTTGCTTTACTTTAAGCCGGGATCATCAGATCTTAACTTATGCAAAAGCTGCCTGTATTTGTTGGCATTTTCGGTCAAGGTTTGCAAAGCGATTTATGGGAATTCCACATCCCATTCGTATTAAACTAAACAGGCTTTGAAAATCCCACTCTTTTTGCAGGACCCAAGAAATGCTTAGCCTATTCAACTAGGACAGGCAGACATCCTTGTATCTTTTCTGTGCCTTAAGGAGCCAGGAAGGCCTGGTCTGGCATGTTTACAGGTTGCAATACCTGCAATAAGGACATGCCGTGCCAAATGACACCAGACAAGACTGTCATGTCTTCTAACATCCTATAGAGTTAATGTGGCTCAAAGCAGTAGCCTATTTCCCTGGGAATGTCTGAATCATCAGTGAATTGCAAGAGAAGAGTATATTTGTGGAATGCATTTATTAGCTCATGGCTGTTTATTAAGCTCATCAATGCCATACGCCGTTTCTAAGGTTTTTGTGATTCTTTAACTGAGCCTTCAATTCAGTTAAAACTGGAGATTTTCTCCTTTAATTTGACTGATCTCCTGGGCAGACAGTAAAGCCAAATGCATTTTAATAACTCCTGAAAATCCTCTAGCATTTGTGCTTCTCATACCAGAAACTCCAGGAAAGAGTCTATTTCTTTGGTATCTTTTAAATGACTCAATAAATTATTTACACTTTGAGTTCGGGGCTCGGTAGCATTGGTTGGAGCAAGGTGTAGGGTGTAACATACATGCTGCGAACCCCACCGACCCAGCTTTTCCAAACACCTTAGTTTTACATTGAAACCTGCCCCCATGCACTCTTCAGATGCAGGTTCAATTCTGAACACAGCCTATCAGCTACGTAAGATCGTCTGGTGGTTTTATGATAGATATGGATAGAGAATAGCATGTCAGCCAACTGCTTCCACTCGTGTGGCTTAAACCAGGATTTGAGGTCTGAAATACTAATGCATTAACCCACTAGTGCCCCCTAACCCCAGTAATAAGTATATAATTCCATATTCTGTTGGAACCATGAGAATCTCGGAGAGCAGAATGCATTCACGCAAGGCTGTAAGCACCACTTAAGCTGCTAATGTAGGGCACCCTCTTTGCATAAGGCTTTGCATGGCAGTGAATTTCACACACTCAGAACAGAGCCATGCTCCTTAATGGGTAATGAATAGACATTAGTAACTAAATCACCATTCTGCAGACAGTAGACCTTGGTAAGCCAGAAACTATATAGGCTGCAAGAGAGTCTGATTTGTCTCCATGAACGGAAGACACAGCCTGTGACAGGTTGCCTATATAACTAGCATTGTCCGAATTTGGGGTGAGGAGGGGGGTGTAAATAATGTTGATGAATCATATCTTTGATTTCTATTTATTTATTTATTTATATCAGTTTAAATTTTCACAGTTGGGGGAAGTTATGGGAGGATCGGACAATAATTATTGAACATCAGTAGATGTTGAGATTCAAACAGCCAGAGCTTTATAGCCCATAAAACACATTGTCAACATCCCATGTCAAAATATACAAAGTAAATAGCCTTAACGTTCACTGACATTGACCAATAAAAATCTAGTCCTTCGATGCCCATATAAGCCTTACACTGAGGAATGTTCAAGGTCTCCGTGATGGTCTGGAAGTGGTGCCAGAATTTTCTACTGACTTGGCTCATCGTCATTCATCAACACAAAGCTTCATTAGCTTGGCTATCTTCAACAGAAAGCCCCGTTGTACTGGTGATCATCCACAGACAGCCTTCTGCTCAGTTTTCTGCTCATTAACTGATAACCCCTCTTTGCCAACCACCTGGCATCTTTAGAAAAAAGGAAATAAACCTCAAAGTCTTGAGCTCTGCCGCTAGGGATAGAAAGTTATCAGCAGTTTTTTCCATGCATAGACCTCCCCATGGATAAATGCAGAAATCTGGAGACCCTGAATGCAACTTGGTTGCGCATTCCGACATAGGGGGACCATCGAGTACCCAACTCCTGAGCTCATGATGATCTCTCCCCTCAGAAATCATTCGGCCAGGTCTTCAGGGAAACATTGTGCCATCATCTTTATGAAGTTCATAAAGTCTCTTTCCTAAAGCCTTTAGGACTTTCAACATTGCCTCAAATATTCTCACTATTTTACCAGCCATTAAGACGCCAGAAGATGTCCTAAATCTAGGAGCTGATATGAACTGGGGCTGGGCTCTAGCAACTTGGCAGGATTTGGGACCCTACACTTAGTCCCTGATCAAGCAAAGCACTCAGGCACCTACTTATATTTAAGCATATGCATAGTCCAATAGCCTTCAGTAAAATGAATGATGTACTTACAGTTAAACGTGTATTACCCTGGGCTAGGGGCTTAGAATGTCCACACCCTACTGAGCGATCTGGCAATCCGTTATTGAATGAAAGAGTGATAAATGTCCATAAAACATGGAATAGGATGGAGAAATGTCACCATCTCTAACTTAATTATTTCATCCAGTTAATGCAAACTGGGTACATCACCACTGCTCAATTAGAGGGCAGAGTTTTATTAATATTTGATCAAATCTTAGCAGATGTCAAACGAGAGATAACGAAGCTTAAAAATGTATGATGATGTGCTAGAGGCTATATAAAGTGTTTTAAAAATCTGCTGGAAGACAGATTAACATGTAGTGCAGAAAGGAGAGTCGGAATTCTGAACAACAAAGTGAACCATCTGGCATGTTTCTCTGGTGGCATATGTCAGAAGACAAAGAAGAATCACCATATGGACCTAGCTGCAGAAGTAATTCACACATGTTGTCAATCTAACTCCTGCTCAAGTCTTGGACCCAATTCTAGAACTGAAGCAATGGCTACCAGACTTAATGAAAGATTATGGGTTGACTTTGATTTTGCTCACCCCAGATTTACATTGGTGTAACTTCACTGACTTCATTTGGGTTAATCCTGATTTACACTGGAGAATATGAGATCACAGTTAGGTCCGTTCTAGTCTGCATCCTGGAATGACAGAAAGTTGCTTATGCATGTGCAGAGTGACATGTGATACCCAAGTAGAATTAATGGGATTGGGAAAAGGTAGACACACTGGAGAAATATTCTAAAGATGAAACAGTTTTCCCAGGCTTCCATTGCTTTTATACCACAACCCAAAGCCATGACAGTATTATTAATATTATTCATCTTGTGTTCTTTGACAATTACCTGCTTTTTCTGGATCATTGCATGGTCAACAACAGAGCCTACCAATTCCTTTTGGGCCACAAAACTTTATAATATTATGTGTAAAAATTATCTTGCTACTTAACGCCCAATAAAACAATTATTCTCCAATAAAACAATTTATTCTGTGACTGAAATGATATTTTGTGAATCTGTGCCAAATATTTAAGTAATGAATCAGGAAGAACAAATCATGAAATAAGCACTTTCTTTTCCTCCATGAAAATGTTGATTATGAAATCGCATGCACGTAAACCATATTAGACAGTCCTTTACATAAAGAATTCATGTGAAATCTTCTGACTTTGCTTTTGGGTGGCCAAAGAAGAGACGATGTGCCACAAACTACACTCTTTCCCCATCGTCTTCTTTTCATTTTTGTCCAGCCTTTTGTACACAGTTGGATTTTATCGTGTTTATAAATATAGTTTTAATATAATGTTCTTCCTCAGTGGCATCAACACTGAACCTACAACATACATTGTCTGATTAGTTCTTGACCCCAAATGAGTTTTGTCTATTTTCTGTGCTTCTAAATACACATTTGCCATATGCTGCATCATATGTCATTTTCCTTTCTAATGCCACTTGGGACCATGTGTTATGAGGCTTTTATAATAACTTCATGGCTGTTATAGTCAAACCTGGGGAACAAAGTTTAATCAAACTGGGAAAAACTTTTGTGAAACCCAACATTTTACATCAGAAATGTCAGTAATAGAGAATAACTGTGCAGGTTTGGCTGTTTTCTCCAGTATTATTTCATATACAGTATTTATTGCATAATAGTAATCTGTGGACAACTCTTGCAATTTAACATGAATGTCACAATAATTGATGTTTTTCTTAAAGCTCCATCTCCTGGAGTCATGCGATTCTTGTGAGCATCTCAGCGTTCAGTTTAAGAAAAGGAAGTTTGTAGCTATCATGGTTACAATGTGAACCCCTCAACGCTCAAAAACCAGAAGACACATAAGAATATCCCAACACATTTCTTTTTAAAAATCTCATGATTTATTAATACAACCTCATGTTTTTGGCAGGCCTAACTCATGGTTTCGGAACCTTTGGGGGGTAGGCGAAAGTGCAATAGCAATGAGATGCTTTGGCAAGAAGACTTCTAGGTGATGATTACAGTTATTGAAGCACACGGTTCAATAGCGCAGTGGGCTGGGAGTTAGGTCTCTCAGATTCTGTACTTGCTCGGTCACTGTTTCAGTGTGTAACTTTGGGCAAGTTATTTAACTTCTCGGTTGAGCTTAAAACCTATGCAACAATCACCTTATAAAGGTGGTGTGGGGATTCCTTAAAATTGGTAAAAAAAACTCTGAGATCCAGTGCAGTGTGAGTTTTATTGTTGTTATAACACCACCGAAGACATGTCAAACAGTCCAGATGGATATTCTACCCTATATTATTACCTATTAAATGTTTAGTCAATTGCCTTCAATCCAAACAAATAACTGTAATAATAATGAATAATCTGTGTGGTTAGGCCTCATACCATCTTAAGAGAGTCTCTCAATCCTCCGCTATAACTTTTTCTTTTCTTAGGCTTTTCTTCCTTAAATGCAGCACTTGTATTTAGTGGAGCGACGCAACACCCCATTGACACAACAGTGATGACCCCATGGCTTTGCTTAACGTATCCAGGCCATGAGTGGAAGCTTCCGTAACAGCTGAATTCACCACACTCCATTTCTTCCTACTTACTGTTCCGAGAGCATCTCTAAAACACAGCACATATGCCGCATTCACCAGAAAGCTGGAAACTTGCTGTCTATTATTATTGTCTGCCAAAGCAGCGTATAAGTCAAACCCCAGTTAATACTCCATAATAAGAAAGAATGTGTAGTCCAAGAAACGCACATGGCCTTCCTTGTCTAAGATATTCACCCAGAAATCCTAAGGCATTCAGCAGCAGCAGTGATCTGTGAAGATGAGACTTCACAGCAATATAGGAACCCATTACTGTACAAAAATTGGTGATAACCTGCCCACTGCAATTTATATGCTTTGCAACTAGTAGTGTGAAGCAATCAAGTGAGTCTATGGACGCAAATTATGGCCATTGAGAGATGAAAGGAAATGTTGATATATCTATTCCTGCAATCTATATTCTCAGTTACAAGACAGATAAGCCTTTTATTCAAAATGAAAACAATGATGTGAGCTTTTGTGACTCCTAAGCTGTACTTTATCGATGAATGATGAAAGAAATGAAAAACTACAAGCCTGAGAAAACAGAGGAAGCAGAAAGACACAGCTAGACAAGCCTATAGCTAGTGAAAGAGAAGGAGGCTGGTCTTGTAGTTACAGCTCTGAACTGGGATTCAAGATATCTCCATTGAATTCCTTGTTCTGCTACACACTTCTTGTGTGACCTTCATCAAGTCGCTGAATGGCTCTGTGTCTCAGTTTCCAAGATGTCAAATAATTAATAAATTGGTCCACAAATAAATTCCATCTTCAAAAGCATATTATGAAAAAATGTTGATTTTCAAAATGTGTGTTTTTTCAACCAAAAAACCCCCCTGAAAATTTTTCAGTTGTCAGTTTTCACTTTATAAATTTTTGGTTTTTTCCTTTTCCCTCTCTTCAGTGGCAAGATCGAAAAAGGAAAAATGGTGAAAAAAATTCTAAAGATGAAAAAGGGAAAAAATTAAACTGAAAAATGTTGACACATAAGAGCATCTCAGCAACTCAGACACAGGGAGGACCATGGTGCATCATGAGGGACGTAATCCCGCCAAGAATCAGGGCTCATAGAGAAGAACGAGGAACCTAGAACTACAACTCCCATGAGACACTGTAGTGGCTCAGCAGACATTAATGTCAACCTGGAACAAAAGATTTTATTTTGATGTTTCCTGACTGAAAATTCTGCTGAAGCTGATGTTTTTCCTTGGCAAATTTAGATTTCAAAGCTACCCCACTTCCAAAGGAAAAATGTTTCATTCAAAAGTTTTCAGCCAGCACTGGCTGTTTCTCATGTGTTCAGTTTCCCAGTAAATCTTAGCAGATGGGGATTAGGATGGGATTTTCAAAAGCAACATTGACTTTAAATGGAATCATAGAATATCGGGGTTGGAAGGGACTTCAGGACATTCTCGTCCAACCCCCTGCTCCTAAATTTATGCTCCTGAATCAGACAGGTGGTTTTTAATATCCTGCCCTTGTTGGCAGAACATTTAAACCATCCTAAAATTCTGAAAGTTTTAGGATGTTTGCACCTGCAAAGTGAAAATGCATTTTTGCAAGTGCACAATTTTGCCACATGTACAAGCCAAGTCTGAGTAGGAGGAGAGGTACAGTTTAAAATGTGCTACTATACGGTCATGAATTTTTGGTGCTGACCTTTTTTTCAAACAGAATTTAAAATGTGGCACTCACGAAATATAAACCGAAGGGGGTAATTATTCACTTGTAACTCTCATTTTCCTCCACCTCCTTTTCAGCTCCTGTATATTTCACACTGCTGGTTCATGTCTAGTTCCTCTTCTCCCTCATTTCTTCCTCTTTCTTTGTTAGAAAATCCAGTTACAGCTCGTATCATGACTTATGGACTGCTTTAGGTTCCAGTTGAGGTCCATTTCTAGTATTAACCATATATTTGGTTTACACTAAATGTTACATAACTGTGACAAAGGGAAAAAGAAAAATTCCTTCTCCATAGAAAAAGATCTTTATCATAACACTGAGCCCCTTGAGTTCAGTGGTAGTTCAGAGCTGTTAGAAGAGCAAGTGGATGGTTGTTCTTGTTATGATCATGGTCTACCAATAGAAGTTAGATAAAAACATAAACTACTCTTTCAGGAAGGTTGCAAAGGAACACAACTTTATTTCTCAAAATCCAGGATTTTAACTCAGCAGAACCCCAAAACAGAGAGAGACCAAGCAGGCTGCTCCTTAAGGCAGAAGGGCAGACGTCACCCCACCTTGCTACAGACTGAGTCTGATCACATGTTTCCCTACAGAACCCATTAATCTGCAAGCAGAACCAGAAAAACCCCTTGCAAATTAAAGCAGTAGAGCTTACCATTCCTACTCCGTTTTCAATGCACCACAGCTTTCTTGACTAACATGCAAGGAACTGAACCAGGACTCTCCAGAGCGAAAAGCATTACAGCTTGAGCTAAATCTCTTTTGCTGGGTCTTTAATACTCCTGGACTATGTGGATTGGCACAGAAGTGGACCCGTAACACACACTCACCAGTGGGTTTTGCAGGGGACAGCACTCCATGTTGGACAGTAGAAATAACAGTGTGCAGGGTTTTGGTTTTTTTACTATTAGTGATTTTTCTCCTGCTGGCTTTCTTAAAACTGTCTCTCAGCTTATTATTTTCTTTTGTCCATCTAGTTTCAGGCTCTCTCCAATGGTCAGGAGAAAAAAAAATACCAGGGAGCGTCACACAAATCACACTGGGCCTTGCAGGGACCAGAGCCAAAGGTCAACTTTAATAAGGCGCATTCTCCTGAGAGGACAATAGCATTCAGGAGAGAAATCACCACTGTGTCTTTGTACATGCAGAAGGCTGAGTATCATTAGATAAGGGCACAGCAGCTCCTGAAGGTGCATGGGAAGGATGAACCATAGAAATTTCTTTTTAAGTGGCACCATAAGATTTTAAAGACATTATAAATTTTTGACAGTTTATCCGACTCACCATAGGAACAGCTCCTCTTTGCATGGTGTCTTTCGGTTTTCCCAACAGTGCATGTACGAACTGCTAGTTAAGGGCTAGACTGAGCCTTCGAGTGCAGCCCTGAGCAAAGGTGGGCCTTCAGCTCTACCACCCCATGAGAAGCCCCGGGCAGCATTGTACCTCAGAGCGACGCCTCTGAGTCTCAGTGCCCTTCCCGCGTCTTCCTCAATACTTCTCTCCTGGCTTCTGTCACTAGCAAATTAGGACAGCTGGGCTGACCAGTGAGTTAGGTGGGTGGAGCTAAGGCTGTGACTAGTCACCTCATCCACACGCTCCAGGGAGGGAGTAAATGAGCACACATTCACGTTTCATCCTGTGTGCCTGGTCTCAAGTCTGGGCAGCCCATACAGGGCTGTGAGGGAGGTTTGCACTTCCTAATTCCCTTGTATGGGCATATGGTCCAGCCCACAGGCCAAGTCTACACATAAAGTTTCACTGGTTTAACACCTCCCTTTTTACTGGTCAGAGTAGATGTCCGGGTACCTCGCAGGGAGTTATCTTGCTCCAATTTTATGATGCTGGGACTATTGGGTGAGGTCCTCTGACCTGTTATGAGGGTCAGATTAGATGACCGCAATCGTCTCCTCTGGCCTTGAGAAGCTACGAAACTAGGCCCCTCTCCCTGCAGGTATTAAGTGCCTAACTCCCATTGATTTTGTTGGGAGATAGGTTCCTAAATCTCTTCAAGGCTCAGGGCTTTATGCACTGCCTCAGAGCAAGAGAGAATGGGGGGAGGAAGAGGCATTGTGATTCTTACACAATTCACTCCCTGCTCCCAGGTCATGAAGGCTACATGCTGCCCCTACTCAGGGCAGATTGTAGAATTGCAATCTAGACCGAAGGTTTTAGATCCCTTTTCTGCAGAATGGATACTTCAATTGGCAAAAATAGAGAGGGGGAAAAGAGGGTTATCTTCTGACTGGACTCAAATTCCAACATGCCTGCTTCTGTATATTGTGCACGCCTTGTCTTCTATTTGCTCAGACACGTCTCTACTAAAATACCAGATGTCTCCATGATACATTTTTTAAATTTCAAAAAAATATGCATGCAGCAAGTTCTGTGTTTGGTTTGGAGTCAGATGTAATTAGGAAGATTGTAACTGAAGAATAGGACCAGAGACAGTTAATTATATTCTTTACGGCATTGATAAAGCTGAGCTTGACTCTAATAACAAAGGCCTTGAATGGTAATAATAGGTTACATACATTTCTGTTACAAACTGCGCTGTTAGTTCATTCCCTTGCTGTGTGCCTCACAAGTGTAGCTATCTGCATTTGAACTCCTAAAACTTACCTCAATTCCCTTCCTTGGTAAGGCGACAAAATCCAAGCAGATATTACTGCCGGTTTTATGGAAAAGTCTGTTTAAAAACATAAAGGCCATTTTATCCACATATTTTTCTTTATCGGAATGCTACTCACTTCTATGTAACTTCTAAAAGGTGTAGAAGGCAGGTCATGGTAAGCGAGGAAAACTTTAGGGTTTCTTGCTAAATACTCAAACCTTCAAACCCAGAACAATATGGGGTTAGTATTAGCTGTTGTTTTCTATGCTGATAAATGCACAGAATAAAACACGGGAATGATCTACGAGTAATTAGCTTTATGGACAACATAGTCTGGAGCTCTCAAGTCTGACTGCATTTTGGGATTTTAGTTTGGCCACTTCTCCACTAATTTCGATGTACAAGGCGTCACCGGAAAGCCAGAAAAAAATACTAACTTGTATTTGTTTATTAACCCAACAGGTTCGCTGGTTACTGTGATCTAAGGGGAAAATATCGCAACCCCCCACATCTAATGATCCCTAAAACATAGATGTCAATGATCACACAAGCAGCATGGGTCCTGGTTCTAGTCTTACCTGGTGCATAACCTAGGACAAGTCACTTAACCTTTTTGTGTCTCAGTTTCCCTATCTACAAAATGGAGCCAGTGATATTTACCTTCCCTTATAAAGGCCTTTGAAATCTACAGCTGAAAAGTGCTAGATACAGGGTTAGAGGAGTTCTTCTGCTCTGCCTGCTGCAGCCCTATCAGATGCTGAGCCAAAAGAGCGTGAGGAAAAAAGCTCACCAGCTCCTATACAATACAGAGGATAATATCTGTTGTGCTGCCGTATACAGCAGTACTAATATGAGGGAGGGAGACTTTACCACGATCATCTCTCATGGCTGGGGGAAATGGAACAAAGCAATCTAAGACCCTCCTATCATTGTTCTTTATCACCAGCTACCAGATCAGAGGAATAAAGTATTGCAGCTCCACATCCTAAGGGGAATTATCAAATTCGAGTGTTACAGCTGAGACTAGTGGGAGGATGTGCAGGAGCTTGTCAAGGGAAAGCGATTCCGCAGATAATTGTTTCACAGGAGAACTATTGGCACTAATGATCCATCTAATAGCGCCAAAGAGTTAAGTAAAGAGTGAAGGAATTTGCTTCTTGCTTTTTCCAGCCTGGGTCAGCAATACCAGATGCCACGTACCAGTTCATCCACATTCAGAATTTATAGAAAATTCTTCCCTACTCCCCATTCTAGTTGAGTTTTATGTCTCGGTAAATGAGTGCAACCCTGGCATACGTGAGCAATGCAGTACTCCATCTCCTCCAGCCAGGAGCATGACTTAGCCCTAAATCCCCTCTGAATATCCGAGAAGCACCAGAGTAAAGCTGGATCCTGGCTAATGCACAGCCTGATTGCTTAGGCTCCCTGAATGGAACGACCTGCCGTTTCTTTTCCTTTTCTTAATAATCTTTGAGGTTGCACAAAGCCAAAATGAAGCAGTGGGGTTGCTCTCTGCGTGTACCTAACAGTGCTCTGTGTTATTGCTTTTCTAAATTGAGACGAGCAACATGTAGGCGTTGGATGAGAGAAAGGAACATCGGCAGTAGCATAAACGGACGTGTTTGTGCCTTGGTTTTTGTCTAACGATTAAGGAATTGGTGGAAATTAGTGGGATTTGGGCACCTAACTCCCTTAGGTGCTTTTTAAAATGTCACCATTGTGAATTGGGGCCAAATTAAATCTGATTTTCCTTGGTATGTGTCAAACTCATTCCTGGCAGAACTCCGGTTAAATCATAAATGTGGCCCCAAATGTTTCTTTTTATTGCACGGAGTGAACAATATGGGATCTCTCGTGTAGCTTTTTCATGACCTGCAAATTCCTTTGTATTCCAGTAAAAGGCTGGTGGACGTCACTGGTATTGCAAAAGGACTTCTATTTAGTTCCTGTCAAGGTTGTCCTTTTGCAAAAATCTTCTCAAATCTCTTGTATATTGCAAATTATCCATTGCTTCTTACATTTCTGTAAGATTCTAGGCTCATAGTCAACAACAGCTCCATACAAGATTTTTATAGGTTCCCTTAAGAGACTTGTAAGAAAGCAAAGAGCTCCATTAAGTTATAGATACAAAGAGAGGAAAAGTATATACTTCAAAATGAATGAAAATATAAGTCCCCATGGAGTCACTTTTATGAGCTTTTATGAGTTTAATCTACTATTATGCCAGTTATACTCAACTTTCTGCGGAACCAAAACGAATACAAAATGCACAGCTCATAAAGGCCAAGTCATTGAATTATGATTAAGCTGATAAATAAGAGCAGGTAACAGCAATTTTGTGTCTTGTTGTTCATGCTTGTCTTGTCTGCCTGTATGTTCAGTTTGCTGGAATATACATTTCAAAAGTTTTTATGATTATCTATTTATCCATCCATGTCATGCTCATCGCCAGGATATGTGAGAGCCATACTGATGCATGAAACCTGTTCCATTTAGCTTTAAAGGTAGAGAGCCTTCTGTGAGAAAAATTGCACCTGAAAATAATGCTTCACTTTCCAGACACAATTAACTGTAGGCACAATTCATAGTTTGTTAGCATTTAACTACCCAATTGTACTTACCACACAGGTAGTCCTATGGGCAGTGAACTGTGTTCATAATTCATTGCAGGCACAATTATTTGCAGCTGAAAAATTGCACCCCAAAATTGGAGGATGGGGTGAGGCTCATGGACAAAGTATTAAATGCGGCGAAGTCAAGGTTGTAAAGTAACAAGTATGGGCCAAATCAGCCTTTCAGCATGTGCATTGCTCCTGTTGATTTCAGTGATTGGGAGCTGCCCATACAGAATTTGCTGTAAGCATTTAAAATGCTATTGATTTTCTTTGTAATTGGCTCTTTCGTTCTGGTATCATTTTATCCAGGAAAGGTCAGCCCACAGGCAGCATCCATTCTCCATTCTTTCCTTTGATCCAGTTGACTTAGTCACAACAAGCTCATGTGACTTACTCATAAGTCACACAAAGAGTTTCCTCCAATCACCACTATCCGTGCCCTTCACTCTAACCACCCTAATAAGGCCTCCTGGAGTTTCTCTGTTTCTTCCTGGAGATACCTATTTGTTTCTTGCTGTCAGTCTCTTCTGGGACTTCAGATTACAGCATCCGTATCTGGAGATCAGAATCCTGTTTGTGATATTATAGTCATTCCCATAGCAACAGATGCTGATGTCACAGGGCACTGTATTTTGCCTTCCTCACTGGGATGCAGAGGAAAAAGCTCTCATTTGTATTAAAACCATCTTCAATAATAATGAGTTACTGAGTGAGATTTACTATCCAGTATAAAAGGCAACAGTAATCTGACTGATGCTTAAATAAAATAACTACCCTTTATCTACCCTGATTGTGATCATCTATCGAAGTGCCACAAGTGCCTATTGACTATCACTCCACCAAGACACTGTGCCCGTTAGCCATGAATGAGACACCGTCTGATAAACACTTGTTAGGCACAAGATGAAGCACTCATAAAATTATATCCAAGTAACTCTTCCTAAGCGGTGACAATTTAAGATCACAAAAGTCAAATATAAGGCAATGTGAACACCGGAGGAGCAATTCTGACTACGGGTGTAATTTTAAAAATGAGACCACTTTGATGTAAAAGAGGTGGTGTGTTTGTACGTGCGTGTGTTTACATGCACTTAAAGTAATAATCCTCTGCAAGCGAATCTGGGAGCACATTCTGCTGCTTAGCCTCATGTTGAGTTTTCTTCATCTGAATTCCTTTTGTGTTTGTTCTTGGATGGCTCAGTGACACTGTCATACAGACTTTTAAGTCTGTCTGAATAACAGCAGGAAAAACAATGACCATAGCTTTCATGAGATATTTCTGAACTACCCTTCTTACCCAATGCACTGTGCCTAGCAGACTGAGATCTGCAAAAGTTGCTAGACAATTGCCTGAAAAAATCAAAGCAGATGCCTAGAGAATCAAAGATTTCAAAGAAATATTTTAGTTAATTGCATTCCATTTTGCCCAGTTCCAGTTGACCTCAGAGTCGTCTTCTTAGTGTATGCACAACGTGACCAGGATCCATTACGAATTTGGTCCATTGGCTGGCTCGTTAGCTTCCCTGGGTACTGTTGGGAAGCGTGACATGAACGTGGATCCATACCCCAACCCTACTTCAGTGATACGTTTGGGCCATTTATCTTCACTAATGCTTTTATGTTTATCAGGCAGTGTAACATGTCTTGCTTGCTTGCTTTGTTGACATTGTTATTTTGAAATTTGGAATAAGGTGGCAAGTTCTATAGAAATGCAGAATAGCGCTATTTCTCTTTCATCCTCAGTATCCTTATTTTGAAAGCAGTTCCTGAGTCCTGAGGTACTTCTGTCAGCAGAAGTCCCACATTTTCATTTGAAGGTCCACTTGTGTCACAGTGACTCCAGTGGCTCATCTACTCTGTGTAATGTAAGGTACGTCTTCACTACCCACCGGATCGGCAGTTACTGATCGATCTAAAGGGGATTGATTGATGGCATCTAGTGTGGATGTGATAAATCGATCCCCAGTCACTCTGCCTTCATCTCCAGTAATCCACCAAGACGTGAGGTGGAAGCAGAGTCAACGGGAGAGCTGCAGCAGTCAACCCCACGCCCTGAGGATATGAGATAAGTCAACCAAAGATACGTCAACTTCAGCTCATAGGTGAAGTTGCGTATCCTAGGTTGACTCTCCCTCCCCCACCCACCCTGCAGTGTAGACCAGGGCTAAGAATAGTTTGTTAAACTGCTTGGGTTGCACCTCTCCCTCCTCATCCCTACTCCCCGAAAGAAGCCTCTATTATGAGTTAAATGTAACACGTTGACAGCTGTGTGAGACATTACAATGACAAGGAAATCTTAATAAACTATTTCAGCTTTCTGATGGAGACAGGACCAGATAAGGATGTTTTATAGACTTTATATTTTAAAGCCTGCAAACATTTTGACCTAGAGACCAACTCTTATTTTAAATGTTTTCTTGACCAGTAAAAGAATCATGATTTCAACAAGCAAGGTAGGTTTATGTGGTGCCTTCCACTTCCCCAAACTCTCTTCAAAATAAAGTGATAAAACCAAGGATAGAAAAATGTTAGAGAAAGAAAATGATTTGGGGGCCCAAAATATAACTTGCAAGGCACTGGAAAAACTTTGCATTTCCCATGAGCCACCATTTTCTTTGTATTCTGTGCCTGTATATGTTGGTTTTTCATTTGGCAGAGACATAGCACTCCTTCTTGACACAGTAAGGTCCTTGTCTGCCTTGGGAATCAATAAGAAATTAAAATGATAAGTTCTATCCAGAGCATCATAAAAGAAGCCATTGTTTTTGTGTTTAAATCTGTCATGGTGTTTACAATTTTGTGTAAAACTAGAGGCAAAAAAAAATCCTTTTCTCAAAACAAATGGGAGTATGTATTCAAAGAAAAGACACTATTTTCTACAGCACAAGAAAAGATGTAATTTTCTTTGCAATTGAACAGATGGAATTATTTGTCCTTCAAAGTCAGAATCGCATTGATTGTTGGTTGGTTTGTTGTTGTTTTTTTCCCTTGAAAAAGTTAAAAATGGAGGAACTGTTGTCTGAGATTCCCATCCTTAGTAAACAACGTCTTTCTACCAAATTAACCAAAGATTTGTTTCTTAAGGGCTTGATTTTCAGTTATTCAACACCTGCCGCTCCCTAAACAGCTCAGTAGTCTGCGTTCTATTTTCAAAAGCATTCAACACACTCTTTCGAGAACCCAGACACAATTCTGGGTGTTCGGTCCTTGGAAATCTACCCTGGGGCTCATTTGTAAATTGGGTCCCACTTCTCTAAAATTCTGGCCCCAGAACATTTAGCTGTCACAGTATGCAAGGAGATTTGACCAACTCTCTCTCTCTCTCTGATTCAGGCAGACATGAGCGTTATCGTTTACCTTGGAGTCTGCTCACACTATTTCTCTGGAGATAAATGTTATGTAACAATGGCATCCATAGAACTGACTTCATTAGACGGCGATAGCTGCACTTACTGGTACCAAGTGGTAGGATTATCGTATTGATTGGGCTAACTAGATTGTCCCCGGTGCTAGAGAGAGCAGTGGGAGACTCAACCTAGCAGTAGGGGACAGGAAACTTGGATGGAACTCACTAGTGGAGTTTCTTGTGAATGGTTTCACTAGCCTTTCCTCACACCTGCCGTGGTAACTCAGTTTCTGTTGCTGCCCCGGACTGAATGCTAGTAGCTCGCCTCAGGTCTGGAGGTTCTTAAAGGAAGTGGGGCAACCCATGTAGGGCCATATATCGTTATCTCCATGAGTTGCCAGGGGATGATGGATACCATGGAGAGCGGCTTTGCTTCTCCCACTTCCTTTGGACTCACAACTATGTAGACAGGAGGCTCTTGCATAGGAGTTATCTGGCCAAATTTGCCTCTCCCAGACAATGTAGCCTTTGGTCTGGGTCTTTTCAGGACATGCAGCACTGTATCAATCAATCGATCAATCAATCAAAAAGGAATTATTGAAAGGAACAATAACAATACAATGCATACCTTTTTCCTTGAAGGGATATGTAGACTGGTTTGAGATTTAGAGTCAGGATTTTCAGTGCTGCCTAGTGACCAAAACCCATAAAGCATCTTTGGAAATCCCATCCATGTATCATTTGGCCAATGGAACCATTTCTTGTTTTCCTGCCTGAATTTTCTGGATTTCAGAGGCCCATTGGCTGGCACCATTCTGTAATATATCCACATTAGAACATGGATCACACTGATTGGAGGAAGACAAAAAAAAGTTAAGAAATCACTGTGTGGGAATTTTACAGAATAATAAAAACTGAGAAATCACCAAATTAACTTAGAACAAAAGGGTGGGAAACAATAATGCATTGTCGCAATGGGTGAAGTGGCCCTGATACATCCCTTAGAGGGAGGTTCTGTGAACTGTGGGACCAGACTGTAAACCCCCTTAATCACAGCGGTGAACATTTACTCGTCCAAGAGACTCACTAAAATGAATGTTACTCCTGCGAGTCAATACTCTTGAGTAGAACTAAAATGTAGCCCATTATATTACAAATTTCTAAAAATTAACCTGCCTAAGGATATCGAAATAAACACACATACTCTGCATAAACCTTACAGGCCAGACTATCCAAAAGAGCTCAGCCCCTGGGGAGACAAGAGCTGCTGGGAGCAGATCCCTTTGGAAAATCTGGCTCTACAAGTGTGAGGGTTTTCTTTGGTCACTGCTGTGGATTGGAACTGGAAATCAGGCAAATTCAAGGTGACTGGGAGGTAACAGAATGGGAGGATATAGACTCTTAAGTGAAAGAATACCAGGAATGAGCTGAGCAGTATGCTATAAATAAGACTAGTTTACATCCGTTCAGACCATGCTGTGAAAGACCAAATTCTCCATTTCTGTGAACTTCACTTTAGCATCCGCAGCAAAGCGTGAATTGAAGCCGACTGGCAATTCCCTTGAATCCCCTCTGTATCGGGGGGACATCTACCCAGTGTTAAGTTGGCGGGGGTGCAAGCATAGTCACCTCCTACATCAGCTGCCCCACTCCCTGGGTATAACTGGGAGCGGGCATGTTGGGGGGCAGGTCTGATGTAGTTAAGCTGCACTATACCTGATCTCCAGGTCCCCTGCTACTCTAACTTCCATTGGAGCTGAGTGGCCAAGGGTCAGGGGATCATGGCTGTCTCCTTGGCCCAGCCAATGTATGCTATGTCTGAACACAGCTTGGCCCTAGTGGTGAACTCGGGGCCAGAGCGGGCTTCTGCATGATTAGTGTCTAGGATTATGAAACTGAACATCATGTGGTACCATTAGGGTGAGGCACATGGGGGGAAAAAGCTTTATTGGCCCATAATCTTTTCAGCACAGGATGGAAAACTCACACAAGAAAACCGTGCTACCTCTGGTGGTAGATAAACTTCCTCAGAACGGGACAATATTTCATAACAGTTTCACATAGGGACAGAGGTATCTGTTGGGTCCCCGAGTTCATACCCCTGCTATCTCAGACATATAATCTCATTCATGGATTTATCAAGCTGCGTCTTAAAATTAGAGTCATACAGTTTAAGGCCAGAAGGAACCCCCAGATCATCTACGCTGACCTCCTGTATATCACAGGCCATTAGCATCACCCAGCGATTCGGTGACGATGAACAAAACGGTCACCTATCACACCCACAGCCCTACCCCTATTCATAGCATTTCTTCTCCCATCTGTATCCGGGAAGGTAAAGTATCCCACTATGACACAATTCCCCAAAGTATTTTTCTCCCTCGTCATATTAGAGAGATCCCTATCCATATCCAAGTCAGACTTGGGGGGTGGGGGGAAACAGACGTCTATAGCAGACCTCACACCACCCTAATAAAAATGATTTTACAATTCTTCCCCACAGTGAAGAACAACTAGTTAGGTTGTTTGCCCCCACTACTGCTATTAGAAGTCTGCTATTTGTGGTGCTTCGCACACATTAGAAAATTATATGGGGCCAGATTTCAGGAGTATTCGGTGCCCAGCCACTCCCACTGTGATACTTACGGCCAGCCTCTCAAAAGAACTCAATACATTGGGTGCTGAAATCTAACCACTTATTTTGGTGCCTAAATGGGAGCTGGGCTCTCTTGAAAATCAGGCCACAGTTGTGTGTGCTGAGCCCTGGTGAAAATTCTGGTTATACGAGAGGAAGTCAGGAATGAGGAACCCGGTCGGTGCCTTCCAAATATGAAAGTTTTCAGCAGATGGACCATGATGTGTTTTGTGGAACAAGCCACTAAGTGGTGCTATTGACAGTCTTCAACAAAAACCCAGGCAGGGATCTCACAGGTAATCCCCCAAGACTGAGAATCAGAAAAGAAATTGAAACAACTTGGAAAGGAAGGAAACACTAATGGGGTATTTCCACTGAATAGCAACACAACCATTAGTGGCCATACAAAACTAATAGCTTAATCTCTAGCAATGTACGCACCCTGTAGGATTGTAATCATGGGTGCAATTTGAATGCAATGAAACTCTCCCTGTCCTGTTGGAATTCTTTACTCCTCTTTGTTATGTTTGTATCTGTGGTAAAACTGATTATTCCAGTTTTGCCAGATGTAAGGGTGTGTGAGTGTGTGTGTGTTGCATGTGCGTGCACACAATTATTTAACTGCTTTGGCTGCCACAAGGAATCTGACTATGCCTGTTACTTGAACAATTTATGGGAACCTGGGCAGTCATTGTTTCCTATGAAAACAAGGGCAGGCGAAACTGATGGTGTGTCCAACTTTCGCATTTGGGTGCCTACCCGTAAGTGTTGAAATCCACATTTCGGTAGCCACATGGAGATCTGCAGCCTCTAGTTGACCAGTACTTCCATTCATTTTCAGAGGAGATTTGACTGATTGGGGATTGGATAAGAACTAGCTGTAATTGTCTGAAGGCACCTATTCCCCTTTTAGGTGTCGCAGTGACTAGTTTAGGTGCACACGTGCATGTTACATTCTCAGCTGTGAAAGAAAACCAGGGTCCCTGAGTCAGCCCGTAGCATGACCTTCATTGTGCCTAATCACTACTTAGTTAGGGTTAAATCCTGTACAGTGAGAACGTGGGAGGTAGGGATGGCTGATCAGGGCTCAGCAGGAGGCTTTTAAAAATCCTTTAATATGTGAGGGAGGAAGAAACCTCACTGCTCCTGAGGGAATGGAAGCTTAGACCCAGAGTTCGCTGGTCGGATCCTTTGTGTCTGTGCACACATTCCTGCTCTCTGTTAGCTCCCAAAGCGGCTCGGGGTTTAAACTTGCAGCACTTTCGATTTTTCCCACCGTGAAAATTATTCAGCAGTTACCATCAGACCCATCCACCCATGTGCAAAAATCCCGGCACGTCAAAAGTCATCGCTTTTTTTAAAAAAAGATGAAAATACTGTAATGGAATTTATACTCCTGATCCTAGGTCATGGCAGGGTCCTCTCTTTGTTTGTGTCCTGCCACCTTACAGCTGCAGGGGTTGGTCACCGCCAGTCCAGAATTCCTGTGGAGCATGAGTGGAGCCAAAAAAGTCTCCGGCTGCTCTTAGACTCCCCTCGCAGTCTCAGGTGGAAGATAAAGCTCCCCTAGAGGGAGCCTTTAAGCCCATAGCCACTGAAAAGGAAGACACTTGCGTTCTAGTGTAACTCTGCTGCCAGTGCCTTTGTGTACATTTCATTCCTCTCCGCTTTAACTGGTTCCTATCACCTGGCGTTTGACCGAACACCTGGAAAAATTAAATCATCCAATCAAATAACTCGTTTGACACAATGGGCCAAATTCATCCTTGCTGCACTGCCCCTGATTTCAGTGGTGTTACACCACAGATTAATCTGGCCCAGCGGGTGTGATAGTTACAAGCTTCTATTATTCACCTTACTTATCATTCATTGAACAGCAGCGTGAATGCGTGGTTGCCATATGCAAATCAGGACCTAAGTTAATCATGAGCCCACAGCAGAGAAGCATTTCTCCAGAGTGTGGGTGTGTTGGAGGAGGTAGGCAGGCAGCTAGGGTATGTTTTCCTTTGAAGCATACAGCACTGGTCACCCTGGGAGACAGGATACTGGACTAAATGGATCATTGTTCTGTTTTGAGATGCGGAATCCTCTTTTGCTTCTTTATTCAGTAAAGTTTTGAAACTAAAAGGGTTCCAATGACTGTCTGGTGTGAAAGTTGTCAGATAAACATTGCCCCTCTCGGCTGTTTTGCTTTAAAATACTCTCCTTGAATCATTTCACTTCAGTCTAGTAAATAATTTGATACAACCCAACTGAAAACCTTTGTTCCCCATCCAGGTTGATAGATCTTATTCTATTTTTCAATATACTGGAGGGAGAGACAGTTTCAAGCAACAACACAATGAAACATCCAATAACACCATTAGCGTTGGTCATTTCGTTGTGGCAGTGTCCCCCTAAGCCTTCCTCCTTCACTGCCCACTCCACACTTCTAGTATTCCAGCAACATATCCTGGGTGAATTCACAATCCAGGCTTAGCTCACAAACTCCTGTAATCAAGGAAAGGACATTTGGAGAAGGGAGAGACTTCCCATTGCAAATTTATGTAGATGGTGTAAATCAGTCCTGCAGTCTGAGTCCGAAATCTGCCAGGTGTGTGTTTCCAGCTTATAGGACGCTACTTTAATGGGAAACGATGCTAGCCTTGTTCTCTTCGGACCAACTCCCTGCACAGTTTTCCCTCTGCAGCTTTTAGACTCCTTAGCAGGCACGCCTGGGGAAATCAGACTGCAGGAGGGTTAATCAATATGGGTTCTGATATATATTGTTTTTATTGCATCACATTAGATCAACATAAAAGGGAATTGGGAGGATGCTTGTGGCAATCTGTGGGCTCTTCTCTCGGGCTCAGTGGGACCTCTGCTTAATGCGCAGATGGATTGATTAGGCGAGGTCTTTGGGGTGACATTTTCTTGAATGATTTAAGTAAATGCCTCACTGTAACATTTGAGGTTGGTCATCTCTTGGTTTCATGATCCCTTTTCTTTTAAGCCCCTGACACACAGACACAAAGTATATTAAAAAGAGCCGAGCTTAGCGGAAAGGTCACCTCGTTCAGAAACAAACAGCGGGGATTTAGGAGGGAGGTGTAGGTGTGCAAGGAGAGAACATTTCATTTCAAATCCACGTGGCTTCCTTTGCACGGAGACTGCATGGTTAAAAGGACATGGGGAAGGGAGGGCAGGGAAGAGCCCTTTGCTCCTTCATTTCAGAATCCCTGAAAGAAACCTGTGCAGTGCCCACTGCATTTCTGTGTCAACTTCTTCATCTGGCTTTCTCGCAATGAAAGAACCCTGGTGCTTTTGAAGGTGTTTTCAATAGAGTCTACGCAGAGTGTTGCAGGGAAAGGGTTAACTTCCTCTTCCTCTGGCCAGAGAAAGCACCACAGCTGCTTGCACCAAGTGCAGGGATTTGCTGGGTCTCAGGTCTGCAGCCAGCTGCAGGGAATTAATTAATTCACTCAAGACTCTATAAGAGGGACGTGATGAGAGGCAGTGGAAGCTGGTGGTGAGGGTCAGGATTTCTGGGATGAGCCTTCCCATCCTCTAGATAGTCAGGGCTTCCCGGCCTTCTTTAACTCTCATTTTTAAATGAAGGGAGCCCACCTAAGGCCTTTCTTTCCCTATGGCTGAAGCAGGCCGGGTCTTCTAGTATGACTTTGGCTCCGAGAAGCTTTCCTTTAAAGTCTTTGTTTAAACGCTGGTCACAAAACGTGTGATAAAGTTCTGTGTTAAAATATCAGCAAAGAAGACAATAAACAGTAAACCCCCCCACCCCAGGTCAGTCTGTCAAGGGCTGATACTTCAAGCATCCTGGATCCCACCTCCCTTGCTTTGGATGCCAGACGCTGAAGGTTGGGTCTGTTCCAGAGCTGCATTTGGAGCATTTAAAAAAAAAAAAAAAAAAAAAAAGGCAGGTATTATTATTTTTTGTATCTTAGCCCAGCCTAAATCATGGCCCCATTGCTGAACAAATACATTGTATTAAACAGTCCCTGCCCTGAAACACTTAGGTGGCAGGGGAATAAAACACCTTGTAATTAACAAGATCGGTTCCAGATTCCTTTCATATCAAATATTCATTCTGATCTGTTGCCACCTACAAAGAAATCAAAAGGAAACTGTGCCCTTCCGTGATTCAAGACACTGAGGTTAGTTCAAATTTCCTGAACTACGAGACAACCTCATGACCACTTCCCCACCCCTACCCAAATTGACGAGAGTTACTATATTCCACCCCAGCACTTGGGAAGCCCCAGCCTTATGAAAGAGATGCGAGGGTCTGGTTGTAAAAGCAGGAGCTTCTGTTTATACTAACAAGAATGCCTCAGCCATTTATGGCTGGAGCAGACTTGCTAAGTATTTAATAGTATATATTAAATCAATTAACTTCGAAATATCCAATGGAGGCATTTGCTGACATTAAAAGAGAATGCTCGGAGTGCACCAGCTGTTAATTAAGGGACACCGATTCCTCGGATGTCTCTTTATGAACTGAAAGCTCTCGAAATTAAAATGAACTGTAATGGCCTGTAAAACTATTGACTTTCAATCAACAGCAATAGTGGTACCTTTGAGATGGTGCAATTGAACCACCGAGGTTGATATTTCAGGAAGCAATTGGTTTCTGTAACCATCTCTTTCATAATTGTCATTGCAGGGCCGGGTGGTATTCAGCATTGAGATAAAGCCCAGGAACTGGTGCACTGAGCTCCCGGTGACAGCTGCAAAGATGCGAGGGTGTGATACAGGGTATTCTTTCGGTTGTAATCCAAAATATTTGTGATCAGGCAGTGCCCAGAAACTTAAAACACACTCCGAAACCGAGAATTTTATACACACACGCAGATGCTCTCAGACATGTCAAACCATATATAGCCCAATAGATGTGTGAGTTGCAGTGGGGGGGAGACTGATTCACTCTTACATGGTTTAACATGAAATTACAGGACTGCAAAGGAACAAAAAATCCTCCCTTGCGAGACGATTGCAAAACAATCCTGTTCCTGCCTATCTGAACAAATGTGGATTCATTGGAAGATTTTGTTCTTTTGACATGGAACGCTTTCCACTGACTTTAGTGGGCTTTGAATCAGGCTCTATAATATCCCACTAGTTGAAATGTTCACTTGTTAGATCAGCTAAGCTGTCTGTCTATTCTATGTCTTTAAGTGCCTCAGAATTAGAATGACTATTTGATGTGGAAGAAGGTTGGAACTGAATGTTAAAATTAAAGGGATATTGTCTACCCTTTCAGCCAATACACTTCACCAGAGTTGAGTGCTACCAAACAGTTCCCACCAGTTTGCGTTAAGGTTTATGCAAATTCAGCTGGCTCCCCCTTTTATTTTATTCTGTTAATTGACCTTAGTGGGAGGAAAGCTGGTGGAAACACTGAATTTATAGTGAATGGTGGAGAATATCTGTGGAATGCTCCTTGGGGATTTATGGAGGGAATTTATCTATCCTGATCCAGTCTGGTAACTGAAATGCTACCATGTGGCCTGTGGGACCAGCCGATAATAAATGCAAATAAAATATTTAATAGGGGCAACCAGGAGCGCCCTCCTGATATACTGCAGCATTCAATAATAACTTCTTGAAATCAGCCAAGAAAATTGTAAACTGAGGCAAAATTTGTTGAAAAAACGACTCGCTGCTCTTACAAAGATCAGTTTTAGCATGGATCCTATCCAGCTTGCAAGGCCTCTCCCGCTTTTAAAATTTCTGATTGGAAAGGGTAAGTCGTCCCATTACAGAGCTATCCATCTAGACCATCGGTCTCAAACTTTTTGTACGGGTGACTCCTTTCATACAGCAAGCCTCTGACAGCATCCCCCCATATAAATTAAAAATGAGGGTGGGATAATTTAATTTTAATTTAACAGGGGCTTGGTGTTGTCAGCCCCTGACCCTCACGTAATCACCTCAAGGGGTCATGACTCCCCAGTTTGAGAATTCCTGAGCTACACTTTCCTATTGCTGAAAATTGCTATACTAGCCCAAATTGTTGCTGACAGACATGTCTGCTGCATGAGGAAGATCGTGAAAGGAGACTTTGCCTCTAGCGCCTTATTCAGTCTAGTTTCTCCACAAGCCTGTAGCTGAAATGGAGCTGCTGGAGAGGGGCGAGGACTCACACTATAAATCCTGAAACTTGGAGGATACAGTATAGGGAGAAACATGGGAGGAGGTGTGTGTGTTGGTTAGTTATGCTATGGCACTGGTGCTGATACATCATAACCCGTACACAACAGAGGCAACCGTTTTTAGATCATATTTTGGCTCCCTCTCCTCATGGAGTAGGTTTGCCTCAGACGGATTGGTTATTTACGTTCTTTCTGAGTGATGTAAGCACATACCCCAGAAAAGTGAGCTGTGCTACGGTGTTTATGCTGCAGTGTTTATTCCAATAAGACAAAAGCCATTGATTCTGTATCTATCTTCCCTTTCTTTCCTCACCCTAGATACCGAGTGTGAGATGTTTGAGCCTTGTGTGGCAGGGAAAGCGCAGACAGGCATGCTGGCCACAAGATCCTTTGCCTGACGCTGGCTGTTCTATTAATTTCTCCAAGCTCGCTGTTGTAACAATGCTTTTGATTGCTGAGTGTTCATCACACTGTGTGCTGTGGCCTTAGAGTCCAGGCGTCTCTGTTTCCAAAGGTGATCTACAGCATTGATATTATTCCTTCTCCCCCACAATTCCTTCTCCTGGTTAGCTGGCCAGCTAGGCTTTGCGATAGGTCTCAAGCTAGGATACCTTGGGTAAAAGACTGGCTGCAGGAACTGAATCCACGCTGGATTATTCCCATGTGGGCGAGTTTATATGGAGAAATGTAAAAGCTGGATCGACAGGGTCCTGCTGGTATTTAATGAATGAATTACATTTGAAATAGCAGCGCTAGGAGGGGCAACCCTTGGCTTTGGGGCAAAAATGTGCTAGATCCAGCAAGATGCAGGTGCCCTCTAGGTGAATTTATGTAGCTCTTGCACTAGGATGTGGTGGAGTTTGGAGTTTCCTGGCCAAGTAGGAACACCAACAAGTGTCCAGTTTTTGGAATCTGGGTGCAAAAATAATAATAATAATTTTTAAAAAGTAAGATCCTGCCGACCCCACTGGACTCATGTTTTTGTGGTGCTGCACCAGTTTGCAATATGAGATGGGGTTTGGGACTGCACTACGTTTCCCCCTCTGTTTAGGCAGCAGAATTTAGGGGGGATGTGGGGAAGGATGGTTAAGATTAAAAACAGACAGTCTCCAGCTACCAACTACCTGGGCCAGGCGTCCAGATTTGTACAGTGAAGTTGCTCTGGCTACACATTTCCTATGTAGATGGTAGAAGGTGGGGACTTGGGGCCAAAGACTCGGGCGAGATCCAGGGGCCGGGGCCGGGTTTTTAGGGGCACCAGTCTGGGGAATGTTGGGGCGCACTAGGCGGGAGGCGCGTTCACTGCTTAGGAACTAGCATTTGGAGTCCAAACGCGGGGAGACACCCACGTGCTGGATGGGGGGGGGGGGGCAGTGCAGCCCGCGTGCTGGGGGGGGGACGGACATGGGGGGGGCGGGTCTGGGTTAATGTTGATCCCGCCAGAGTACCCAGCCGTGCTCTACGTTGGTGCAATTTGAGCCCGGGGGGGGCGGCAGGATCCGCCAGGCTCCAGCTCGAGCCGCCTTTGCCCAGTTGGTTCCCGTCCCACCCCGCCGGCTCCGATATCACCCCGCAGCCCTTCGCGTCGGGGGGGGGGGGGGCCTCGCCGGAGGCTGCGGCGGTGGGTTTTGTGAATCGCGCTGGGCGGGCTCTCGCTCCCCCCCCCCTTTCCCCAAGCTCCGGGCGCCGCCTTCTCCGGCGCATTTAAACGAGCCAAGTTTCCCCTCCGCTTCGCAGGGGCGCGGCGCTGCAGCCGGGCAGCGCCGGGGACGCCGCCTCGGGCCGAGCCTCCCGAGCATGCACCTCAACGCCAGCTCCCCCTGGCCGCCCCCGGGGAACGTCTCCAACGCCTCGGCTCCCTACCCCGAGGGGCCGGACGAGGAGGACCTGGACGTGAACACCGACATCTACTCCAAAGTCATGGTCACGGTGGTCTACCTGGCTCTCTTCCTGGTGGGCACCGTGGGCAACTCCATCACCGCCTACACCCTGGTGCGCAAGAAGTCCCTGCAGAACCTGCAGAGCACGGTGCACTACCACCTGGCCAGCCTGGCTTTCTCCGACCTGCTCATCTTCCTCCTCTGCCTGCCCATCGAGCTGTACAACTTCATCTGGGTGCACCACCCCTGGGCCTTCGGGGGCGCCGCCTGCAAGGGCTACTACTTCCTCCGGGACGCCTGCACCTACGCCACCGCCCTGAACATCGCCAGCCTCAGCGTGGAGCGCTACATGGCCATCTGCCACCCCTTCAAAGCCAAGAGCATCATGTCCAGGAGCCGGACCAAGAAGTTCATCAGCGGCATCTGGGTGGCCTCCTTCCTGCTGGCCGTTCCCATGATCTTCACCATGGGCGAGATCTACGGCCGGGACCAGCAGCCGGACTCGCTGATCTGCACCACCGTGGTGGAAGCCTCCACGCTGAAGACGGTCATTCAGGTGAGTGTCCCTGCGCCCCCTTTGCGTGGCTGCTAAGAGCCGGCTGCGTGTGGCCACGCTGGAGATCGGTGAGCAGAGAGGTGCTTTGATGCTTTCCTAGAGAACGACAGCTTTGTAGAGCCTGGTCCCTCCCTCACCTCCTGAAGAAACTGGCTGTGCTCTCTCCAGACCACTGTACCCCTTTCAGGAGGCTGATTCGTCTGCCCCCCTTCCCCCAAGTTTCACCTCACTTAAAAACTACTTGCTGGCAACATCAGCCATGAAAATACAAAAGTGTCAGGGCACACTAGCACTGAAACATTGCTGACTCTCTCATTTTTCCCATATGCTTATAGAAGACCTCGATTGGAATGTAAATATTGTGCTTACCTTTCAATCTGATCCTGGAGCCTGTTTCTTCGCTGGTGAACCTTGTCTGAAGCATGTAGCTTAGCTTTGCAGGGCTTTTTTTTAGGGGCACTAGACAGCAAGTGTGAAAAATCAGGATGGGGATGGGGGTAATTGGAGCCTATATAAGAAAAAGCCCCAAATATCGGGACTGTCCCTATAAAATCAAGACATCTGGTCACCATATTTGTGGAGTGGGACCCCAGGCAACTGACATCCTGTAATGGTGGCCCTGCACTTGTGATCCCCCTAAACCCATCCCATGATCTCTCTGGGGGTTGCAACCCCCAGGCTGAGAAACACTGACCTAGATGAGTTGAGTACCCCCTTCTGCATAACCGCTGGGGTACACATACCCCGTACTGAGAACAATTGTTCTAGCTGACATCGTAAGCCATTAAAACTTTGTCGACGTGCTGTGTGCAAGCCTCAGCAGTAGTCACCGTTTGCACTCATACGGCCGAGGGTAAGTCCCGTGAAATGGTGTCTGGAGAGCAGAAGGTGGTGGTATTCCTGGTGCTTACTTTTATTGCTGGCTGCTGCCTGGCCAAAGGGGGGGGGGCGGCAGGGGGGAAGGAGGAGAAGAATTGACATACTGATCCCTTTCCAGCTTCAACCATGTCATTTATTTAGAAGTCAGATTACTTCTGGGAACAAAAGCATCCATCCATCCTGTGCAATTTTTGCACACAAAAGAACCAAAGGACTTTTCTGATCTGTCATGGGGCTTGATTCTGATCTTGAACTGGTGTAAATGAGGAGTAACTCCACTCAAGCCGATGGAATTACACCCAGGCAAATCCAGGTGTTAGTGAGATCGGAATAAAGTCCAACATCTGCTTCAGGCAAATTAGCATCTCTCCACTGCACTTCAGCAAGTAGCAGAAATGGGTTCTAAAGCAGACACGGTTGACTTGGCTCCCTGTACGTTCAAAGGAAAACAAGGCCAGTTCCCCATTTTAATAATGTCTCCAGGGCTCGATGCTGTCATTTAGTTGGGGCCAGACCCTCGTCTGGTGTAAACTGGCAAAACTCCATTGAATGAGGACTTGGACTTGTGCATCCTATATGTTACGTTTTCCCCTTACAGGAGCAGTTACCTACTGGAATAAATACAATACCACCCTTTGACTTTGACTTTTCTGAGTTCTGTATATTTCTCTTGCACCTGCTCTCAACTTGTCATGATAGCAAGGAAACATAATTTCCTTTCTTCCACTCTAAAATTACATTCCTCTGCTGATATTATCGTATTTCCTCCCTGTGGCAACAGAACATGATTTCACAAAGTTATGGCTCATGTCACAATACAAACATTAAAAATGAACTAACTTGCGAGGCAAAGAGCTGCTATTTAAGCACAAATTGTTACTTGGACTAAATCGGAGTAGCTCCTTCAACTTCAGAGGCGTTGTGCCCCTTTACACAGACTGAAGATCTAACACTATACCGTGTGTGGAACTGAATTCAGGATATCACAGTTTAGTCGGGGTTCTGTTTTCTTATGCATATTTTACTTTTACTTTCTGATGGGATTTCTAACTTTACAAGGATATTTATGTACTGGAGCAATAGGCTTGAAAATGTAAGAAAACTGGACATGAACTGGAAGCAAGAGAGAAATCAGCCAATGTAGGGTTTTTTTCCCTGTTGATGCCAGTCTCAGATCTGAGACTTTTCAGGGTCTTGTCTTCTAGACATGAGTTTCCAGAGGGGTAGGAGTCAATCTCTAGCCAGTTCGAGTTTAAAAGAGTATATAACAGCGTGTACACTAAATCTTTTTTCTTTTGAAGTATTCCTCAATAAACGGAAGCAAATCAGCACCCTTTTTTCCGATGAAACGGGCTGAGATATGTATGCTGAGAAGACTGAGTATAGTACCTAACTTTCACCTTCAGATCAAGCAGCCCATTTTTCTGGTTAGGCATCTTGTGAGATTCTGATGTCAGTTACTGCCCGGTGTATTTATCCAAGCTTTTCTCATCTCCGAGGAGATGCAAGCTATCCCTAATGGGAAACCAGTGCAATTAAAGTCCAGATATCTTGTATTTCAAATCATCTTCTGTTTAGGATTAAAATGACATACAGTGGCTGGCTGTGGGGTTGAGGAGGTGGGTTTATCTCCTAATATGCATCCTCAGAGATTACAGATGACATACATTTCTAAGCAAGTTGAATCATTGTTGTTTAATATCTATCTCACTGCTGTGGAATATCAGTGTTGTATTATTCCAAACACGAAAGTGCAGGGGCAGTAATTTATTACACAATATTAAATGCATCACCTTGTGTGCTCTAACTGACCAGTGTAGAAAAACATATATTTTGTCTCATGGTTTTCTAATTTCACTTGTGCACTAATGGACAAAACTACGAGGACATGATGGTATCTTTTCATATAAAACAGCAGCGGGCTTTATGTAGCATAGCAGCTTTTTCTATCTGGCGATCTCGATTTAAATGATGATTTCATGCGAGAAGCTGGTTTAACGGCAGTTTAGTTCCTTTTAAACACATGATAAAGCAGCACAGTTCTTCGCTCTATGAAGCTAGTACAGAAAAAAACCAACAACCCAGGACTGAACAAGCAGAGATACTGCAAGTCAGGCTTGAAGTGCATTAATCAGGTTGAGTGGCACAGTATGTGGCAATGCATTCTCTCACAACATACAAGTCTGTGGCCTTGGGCAAGTCCATTAACCTCTCTGTGAATCAGTTTTCCACACGTAAAATGGAAATGATGACATTTCCCTTATCAGAGCTGGGTAAATACTTTTAAATAAATCGCTTTTCCTGTTTGCAGGTTGTCTGCAAGCAGGTTATGATTTTCTTGAACCTGTTCGTGATTCAATTAATTCTCAGATATTAGTTGTAAATAGTTTTCTGGTTTTGCACCCGGCTTGCAGGCAGTTAATTGAAACGATTCTATAATCAGAAACCAGTTTAAGCTGTGTTGAACATCTTTGATTGGACACATAGGTACGCGGTATTGCTTCTGTTCCACAGTTGGATGAACATACCTCTTATAATCAATTTCCGGAGTGAATATTGGTATGTATTTAAAATTTGCTTTCTGCAAATGTTTGCCAATATTTGCTTAAAATTTGCATGTTTTTGGCAAACGTTCCCACAATTATATTTGAATATTCATGAACATAATGAAACGGCTGGAGACACTAGATGGGGAGGGCTCTGAGTTACTGCAGAGAATTCTTTCCCAAGTACCTGCCTGGTGGGTCTTGCTCACACTTTCAGAGTCTTACTGATCACCATATTTGGGGTCAGGAAGGAATTTCTCCCAGTGTCAGATTGGCAGAGACCCTGGGGCTTTTTTTGCCTTCCTCTGCAGCATGGAGCCCGGGTCATTCGCAGGTATAAACTAGTGTAAATGGTGAATTCTCTGTAACTTGAAGTCTTTAAACCATGATTCAAGGACTTCAGTAACTCAGCCAGAGGTTAGGTGTCTATTACAGGTGTGGGTGGGGGATGTTCTTTGGTTTGCAAAGTGCAGGAGATCACACTAGATGATCACCGTGGTCCCTTCAGACCTGAAAGTCGGTAAGTCTATAAATTGAACCAATATTCCTGGCAGGTTTTTAGCATATGCCCTATGCTTTAACACTTCTTAATTCAGAAGGTTTTACTGAAGGTTATTTAATTAATCTTTTAATAGTAATCAAAAATGCTCTTTAAGTTCTAAGGAATAATAAATGCAGTAAAAATAATACATTAGATAAACTGTCTGGTATAACTGGGGGCGGGAGGCGGTTGAATTAGCAGAATGCAGGACTTTAAACTCCTTGCTGCATCATGCCTTGAAGATATAAGCTTTTTGATGTTTAATCTTACAGAATAGTGATGTTTCCCAGCTTTGTATATCACCATCTTTGCAGCTGCTTATGCTTATAATCTATCATGTATCTTCATTGACCAGCCTTCAGTCTATTTGTCAATCCAGTGCACTTGGCTTGCATTTTGGCCTCAGTCTTGAATTTGGCAACAGGCATTAGGTACATTGGAGCTACATTACTTAAGTCTGTTTAATACTCTATCTGAAAGCTATCCTCCAACTGAAACGGCAGCCAATTGTTCACATAAATGAAAGCATCCCTCAAAGCCATTTCCACATAGGCAAATTGATGTTTGGACGCCACATCACCGTGGTGATAACAGGAAGAAAAGTTTTTGAGTGGGATGTATGGTCTGCTCATTTTGCATGCCAATGCCCAGAATGCTTTTGGCTATTTCATGGCACTGCTATTGTCTGGGGGGGTCTGACTTTCAAACAAGGGAGGCATGTTAACTGCATAAAGAAAAAATAAGTGAAACGGTGTGCCAAATGCAGGCGTGGCCGGTGTGACTGTGTGCAAACTTGTAGTCACACTTGATGAGCATGATTTATACATCAGTTAGTAATTCCAAGTGCAAATTAGACAATTGCACAAACATTTTTACACACACAGTTGTGCATCTCACTCAGTAATCAGGCCTTGTATTTACCTGTGCTGCAATAGTTTCAAAACCACTTTGCCTTCAGGCTTTATAAAAGAAGGCTCCATTTCTCCTCACGGTAGGAGAGCTCTCCTATGATACTGTGCACACCTATTGAGCTGGTTGTGAGATCCGTTATTTCAGCCAGCAGAACCCCCTTCGCTCCTCCCCCCAAGGCCTCCATCACATAGGTACATGCTGCCTGGGATCATCTTTGGTCTTGGAAGAGAGAGAACAGTCCAGATCCATTTCCCCAGATATCAGCAGGGAAATCCCCCCACCTCCCTTTCAGTTCTTCGTATTTAGCTGGGCGGCGGTATTATGCACAGCAATAGAAATATGAAGAAACCACACGGGCACAGCTGAATTCCAAGTAACCACGTTTACTCACTGTACACAAGCGGACCAAGTCAGGCTCTGTAGAATATATCCTGCTGCTCAGGCTGATTTCTAGCTTCTTCTAAAACATAGAACAGGGAGGGCATTGGTATAGGTCTCAGAAACAATGTCCAGAGATGTACCCTATTCCTATACACGACAAGGGGGAGACCCTTAAAAACTAAAGTGAAAAAATGTTTGGCCAGAGGAGGACATGGGGATGCAACACCTATCGCAGTGGTAAAGCCAGCAATGCATCTCACCCCACAGCACCGCCCTGCTTCTTCCTAGCTTACAAGAGAGACGGGGGGGGGGGGGGGAGGGTACACAGGTGCTATAAATAGGACTCAGCACACAGATGGTTCTCTCTCTGCTGCTCTCATACATATCTTGGTCAACAAACGTACGTTCCGGGGATAGCAGCACATAGACATTCTCTCGAGTCATGGTACAACCGAAGTTATAATCGGATTAAAAAAATAATCCCCCAATTGTTCCAGTACTGGAGAAATCCATGGGGTTTGTAGGGTAAAGGTAGCATTGCAGGTCCTGAGTGATGAGACCCTCTTCTCAGCCTTGGTACTGACTTCAGCCTACTTCTTCCCCTAGGGATGACCGTAATTCATGGTAGCCAGATACACAGTACCCGACGCGTGCGGATGTACCGTTTATTTGCACAGACAGCTGGTGCAAGTCCCCTTGTTAAAATACACGGCGATAGATGCTGAGCTGCAGTAACGTGGCGTTGCTCCGTCAACTTCATGTATCTGGCCGATGCTGGGCAGTGTCGAAAGGGTTCAGCACATGTGAAAAGGGGTCAGGCCAAGCGGCTGTGTTCCAAGTGCACAGCTCTGTGCAACGGGGGGCAAAAAGCTGACTGTCTAAATGCTCATCTGCTTTGAGACACACGTAGTGAGAATCTACTCTCAGGACACACACGCGTTTCTTACCACCTGTTTCTAATACAGGGAGCTATTCTGCAACTCCTCAAAGGTTTTGGCCGGCAGTTAGAGTAATGCACCTCTTAGTCCCATGATCCTTGTATGGAAGTCGTTTGCCTATCTCTCCAAATCCCTTGTTTATGATGTGTCACAGTGTCTGCAGACTGTTAAGGTACTTGGTACAGTACATAATCCTTCGTATGAAAGAATAGGCTTCATAACTAGCCATTCTGTTTTATTTCCACCTCTTCTCAGTGTCATGCCTATTCCAGAGTGCTTAACGAGTGGAACTGGAAAAAGTGAGTCAGGTTTCAGGATAGAATCATAGGGTTAGAAGGGACCGCGAGGGTCATCTATCCTCTTGCCAAGATGCAGGATTTGTTGTGTCTAAACCATCCAAGATGGATGGCTTTCCAGCTGCCTTTTGAAGATCCTCCACAACCTCCTTGGGCGTCTGTTCCATTGTCCTACTGTTCTTGCAGCTAGGAAGTTTTCCCTGAGATTTAATCTAAGTCAGCTATGCTGTAATTTGGACACACTGCATCTTGTCATGCCCTCTGTGGCAAAAGAGAACAACTTTTCTCCATCTTTTTTATGGCAGCCTTTCAAGGATCTGAAGACCGCTATCATATCCCCCCTTAATCTCCTCTTTTCCAAACTAAACATACCCAATTCCTTCAGCCTTTGCTCATATGGCTTGCATTCCATCCCTCTGATCATCTTTGTTGCTTGCCTCTGGATCCTTTCCAGGTTCTCTGCGCCTCGACTGGTGAAGGACTAGAGAATCAGAAATAGAAAACGGGGCCAGGAGAGCCTCCACATGTAAGCTTGGACTCTCAGTATGCTCATCAAAGTTATGATGTCTGCTTTGCCCCCCTGCGGCATCTCTTATTGCTAATGAAACTTACTGCTTCCTGGAGCCTGCTGACTAGCCCAAATGCTACCCTGCCTCCATCCTTCACTTTTATAAATGTATTTCTTCTGTGAGGTCTATAAATAAACCTCAGTCCGCCCATATTATGACCACTGCCATTGACCTCTGTGCAGCCCTTACATTATATTCTTTCCTAGGGAAGGGTACTGGCCATGATCTTGAGCTGGCACAGGAATGTTCAGCATAGTTCAGGAGTGTGTGCATGCAAAAGTGGCGATTTTGGGAATTGACATCCACTGCCCTCAGCCCAGAGGGGCCGTTCCAGCAGCCAGAACTCACCGGGGTACAAGGGGAGTCCCAGTCATTCCTCCCTTTCCCCTTGTCATGTCCTCCAGGAGAGGATGACTTCAAGATCAGCTGCGGTGACTGCACTAGAGCTGGGCAGGAAAGGGTTTTTTCTCCCCCACCCCATAAGAATTATTGCAATTTAAATGAATAAACAAATCATATTCTGCATCAGGAGAAAACCGAGACCTTTGGAAATTTTTCAGAGAAAAACTGGAGAGGCAAAGAGACTCTCACCCCAAATAGTCAATAGCCTTTGGCTTGTACACTCTTCTAGATATGGGAGATCCAGGTTCACGTCCCTGGTAAGAATCAGGCAGGGGTGTAGCTGTCCTTCTATCTCCTTCCTGCCACTGCTCCCTGACATTCCTGCCCGGACCCGAGACACCTCCTCTGACAAAGTTCCATCACAACCAGTAAATTCCCATGATTTACAAATTGGCGTTTTCCATCAAAAAACCTTGTTGTTGAATTCCCAACCAGCTCCACTCTACACCACCTGAATAGCTCTTCTAGAATAGGAATCTTCCGGGGGCTGGGTGAGGCAAATTTGCTCTGAACCGGTTGGCCATTTTCTCCTGTTTGTCGGCGAAGGGGCAGGTAAGTCTATGGCACTGTGTAAATAACAAACGATTGGTGACGGAAACACTCCCCGGATCACCGAAACAAGATAGTCCGTTTCTACTTGTGTTTATATCTGTGTCAAACCAGAGTCACTCTCTAACTTCAGTGCCGGCAATTTGAATTTACACCAGTGTAACTGAGGTGAATGCACCCACGGTCTTGGATTAGCATAACTTTTAGTTTGAAAATGTTAGTGCTATTAAAGGTAAATTACTCAACGCTCTTACATGCAGCGATGGGAAACTAAACCTGTTTTAGAAGAGTTTTCTATCACTGAGGCTTGGGCTGTTTGCATGTAGCTACCTCAGTTAGGGGGTCTTTGATTTTTTTTTTAATTGAAATAGTTATACCAGTACAATTCCTACAGTGGATGCAGTTAAACTGGTATAAAGCTACCTTTATATTGGTATAGTTTCCCATATGGGAAGAGCTATATACAGAACCATTATCCTGATATAACTATGTTCAAACTAAAAGGGTTGCAAACTTGAACTAGTCTGCCACAGGTGAAGTGATACAACTTTTTTGTGTATACAAGCCAAGGGGCTTGATTCTTGACTGTCTTGCATCTTATGTGAGCATGTAGACTCCAGCAGCGCAATTAAGAACCTGTTTAACTTTAAGCACATGCTTACATCTCATTGAATTCAGTGAGACTTTTATACAAATGCTCAGTTGCTGTGCTGAACCTTGATGGACCCCTGAGCTGGGGCGCTGCACCTGTATGCGGCGAGTGCAGAATGGGGGTAAAATGCTGCCCCAGATGCAAACAAAGAGAGAAGTCTGATATGTCCGCATTTTGCACTCTCTCTTGCAGGTGTAAGCCATTCTGCAAGGTGCAGGACAGTGGAGCATCAGGCTCCGTGATTTGAATTCTCCCTTTTGATCATGAAACATTTTGTTAAGTGGAGAATTAACCATGCGAGATGTCAGCTCCTCAAAGCAACCGCATCAACAAAGGCAGCTGATCTTGGTTGCCATGTGCTGCATTAGCCAAGAATGACTAATCCTAGCCCCTTGTCACCGCAGCCGTCCTTATAGCTGTATCTAAATTAAATAAGCTCATGCTTTCCTTGCATTACATAACTGCCGTGCCGTGGCAGTTCTTACACAATATTTTTGTACTGATTTGAATGTATTTGATTTCTCTTTTCTGAGCTGTCGGCTGTAGGGAATAAAAGAACAAGGAAATGTTGTGGCAGATCAGTTTAGTTCTTAGGTTTTCCTCTTACCGACCATTTGCAAAAACGTGGAAAAGATTAAGTTAATCTATGGGCTCCTCTGCACAGAGGAAAGAAAACCCTGTAGTTGGCTTTAAGCTTCTTCTGGATAATTTAAAACAGCTATTTAATTGTCTTTCCCCCACCCCTCCCTGGAAGGATTTTACTATGGTCTCTATACAGCATCTGCTTGAGCCAAACAGATGGCACTTTCACTTACTGACATTTAGAAATATTTTTCTGTTTCTTCTGCCTTGGGCATGTTCTGATGCCTATCAAAGGGGTAACGTTCCTGCCACGCACCAGGTTTGATCTGCACAGATATGATCTGGTGTTGGATTCGCTTCCCTCCGGCAGTCGCGATGATGGAGGACCCCGGTGTCCTGTATGGCAGGGAAAAGCTTTTTGGGATCTTTGATATTTAATTGCCCTGCCCGTCATTTTTACATTTGCATCCCAATACTGCCATCGTTCCACGTTGTCCTGTTAAACATCATTCTAGCATTGCTTCAAACAGCGTCTTGAAATGTTCCATGGTTTTGTTTCTTTTTTGGGTCAGGAAGAAGGGACTTGCCCGTTCTCCATGTTCAGCTTGAGACATTTCTAACTTTCATCCATTTCTCCACACCTCAGGGTCTGTCCCAGCAGAGAACATAGACATCTTGGGGTCTGCAGTGGATGAGAAAGGGGCCTTTTGAACATCAAGTGTTTGTGGCCGTTTTCATATCATTGTACTGCCTTATAGAAGCCATGGAGTCAATCACCTGGGGCAGTGATTATTCCGATGATATTGGTGACGGGCTACAGTTTCTGCATCTGGAAGGATTTTGTTCAGCCATCTTCCTGAGTGTCTTGAATGCCCAATGTTGCATGAGCCGATATCACACTTAATCCCCTCCCCTGCCCATTCAAGGAATGCTGCTGCCTGGCAGTTTACCGCTATCCCTCCAGGACGACGACTTCACGATAACGTGCTACCGCCTGTGTGCCTTTTGAGGCTGTCCCCTTGCCCAGGGCATAACCCACCGCCTGTTGAACGCCATGGGAGTCTTTCCATTGATTTCAGCGGGAAGTGGACCAGATGACGGCTCCCCATGCCTGTGTTTTCGTTGATGTGCATAAAAGTTCTTCTTACATCCTGTTTGCATGCACAATCGCAGGGTTTTTGCATGGGAGGTGCACATTTTACAGCAGCACTTTCAGAGGATACATTGACTGTTGAATCCGGATTGCAAGGTTTTCATGGATTCAGACATGGTGCGTTTTTTTTTTTTTAAGAGTCAAATAAATATAAAAATAACATACGGGTCAGATTTCTGAGAGCCTGTGTGCCCTTTGTATCATCATTTATGCCCCTCCAAAGTGAATGCAAAACTCTGTCTGATCTGGTATGATTTTTCTATCCACTTTGCACAGGTGTAAATGGCAACACAAAATGTAAGGCAGTGAAGAATCCATCCCCATCTGTGCAGATGCACATGCAGAATTTACACATAGACATAGCCAGCTAGGAATGTAACTGATCATTTACATGTGCAATTTTACATGAGCCCGTGAAAATCCAGCCCATCTGTGAATTAGCGTTTATTTTAGAACTTCATACAGACTGAAAAGGAACTCCTCTTGGCCCATTTTTTGTGTGTGTGGCTCTCTTCTCTTCCGGTTCCCATATCACCCTCACTACCTTAAAACTAACTGAGAGAGAGAGGCACATGAAAAGGTGGATTTATTGGAACTCCTCACACATAACCTGCTGACTCATAAAATTGGCCAGAGGCAAAAGGAGCTCCCCCCATAGCCTCTTTATTTCAACACACCATTTCCAGTTGATTGTGTTCATATTTTTGAAGGCATGTGTAGAAACTAAATTCAGATTTACCTGGCAGGGAGGAAAGAGTGAACAGCTCACTTCTCTACACTGTCCTAAGCCACTTCTGCAGCATTGTGTTCAGTACATAAGAGTCTTGCAAACAAAGTCCATTGATTTTCATTCATTCAATAGAGCACAAGTCAACACAAGTTTATTTCTTCGCAGCTGACGGCCACTCAGCGAGGTAAGTGGATTACATGCCACTTTCTCTTTACTCAGGGAATACTCCATGTCCTACTTCAAGAAGCTAATCTATTGTGTTCTGTGCTGGCTGGTTCCTAGCTTTAGCTCTTCTTTACCATGCTTGCAATCCACTTTTCTCGGAGTCTGAAATAGATTTGGTCAAAGGACACTTTTCAATTTCCTTCGTTGTTTGACAGAGCCAGAAGTAAGGTTCTGGCTTGCAGTTAGCAGAAAGCTCTCTGCAGCTCAACAAATCCAACAGCAATCCAAACTATTTACTCCAGAGGTGGGCAAGCTTTTTGGCCGCGTGCCACATGCAGTTGTAAAATGGTATGGAGGGCCAGGTAAGGAAGGCTGTGCCTCCCCAGATAGCATGGCCCCACCTCATCCACCCCCTCCCACTTCCCGCCCCTGATGGCCCCCCTCAGAATTCCCAACCCATCCATCCCACCCCCGCTGCTCCTTGTTCCCTGACTGCCCCCTACAGGGACCCCCCACTCCTAACCACCCCCTGGGATCTAACCCCCCATCTAATCCCCCCTGCGTCTTGTCCCCTGACCACGCCCTCTCTTCTTTGGGACATATAATGATATGACAGGTATAAAAGCTACGGATTACTGCTCTATTTTGTAGCACTCTGAAAGGGAGACATTGGGTGGAGTGCACTATGACTGAGTTGCTCATACAGTAATCCTCTGCAAATTCTGTAAATACTCTAGGCCTGCTTCTTTTCTCCTACTGATATTTCACCAGTGTAATTCCATTAATTTCAGTGCTGTATACAGTGAGCAAAGTTGGTTGGAGAGGAAAAGTTTCCTGTGGAAATTCCCCCTCCCCCCCAAGATTGTCAAATTTCTTGGAATTATTTTTTCCAGTTTTCTGCAACTGAAACTTTTTTGTTTCATTGAAAAATGTCAAGTTTGGGGTTTTCCAGTGAAAACTCTGGAAATGTTCACACGATGTCTTATTTCCTAGACAGGCTATTTTCTGTCACGTGTTTGGATGGAAACGTTTCAAGCTGATCTTGATGTAAAACATAGTGTTGAACATAAAACCGATGGGACACACCCTCGGCTGCTGTAAATCAAAGCTCTGTGGGAGTCAGTAGGGCTACAGGGAGGATTTGGCTCATTGACTTCAGTGATGTTCCTCCTAATTTACATGGTTGTAGCTGACAAGAGAGACAGGCCCTGTGCTGTTGAATAATTGTTATAAGAGAGAAACCAGTTCCGCTAGAAGTATCGGTGCCTGCGTTCTTCCCGCTCCTAGCCAGTAGATTTACATCTTCTGCAGTAAATTTCTTTCATAAAGCCTTCCCGTTGTCATATTGCCAAGTTCATTTCTAGAAGTATACAAAATAGAAGAACAGGCATCCTAGACCAGACTGGGAGTAATCTGAATTCTACAACATCTCTCTACAATACCTTCCTGTGCACTCCAGTTACAAGTACTCCCCTTGAATAACACAGGCTGAATCTAGGACCATTGCTGTTAGGTCCGGCACATACTCTAGTGGGAAATGATTTTACCTTGCTTTAGAAGACTTTCCTCCTCCTGCAGGCCACCCTTGGATTCTAAGGCCAGGTCTACAGTAGCTGAGGGGCATGGGGATTGACCTAAGATACGCAACTTCATCTGCATGAATACTGTAGCTGAAGTCAGCTCATCTTAGGTCGACTTACCTGGTGTCCTCACGGTGGCAGAAGGCTCCCTCATCAGCTCGGTGATCTGGAGTACTGGAGTCGACGGGGAGCGCCTTTGGGGATCGATTTATCGTCTAGATGTGATAAATCGATCCCCGATAGACCGATCAGTATCCGCCGATCTGGTGGGTGGACATTTGAGGGGAGCTTCTCAAAGCAATTTGTGGTGGGGGGAGGGGGCTTCTCTGGCATGGGTTCTGGACATTTGTTGATTCAATTACTCCCAAGCCTTGCAGCTTGTGTAGTCATTTATACCATTCAATGACGCTGAAAGACAACCTATTCAAAAGTCATAAAAGGAAATGCTTTTCTATGCAACATAATCCACACTTTCTGCCACAAGCTGTAATAGAGGCCAGGAAGGTTTTAAAAAAGAAAAAGATTGGCTCTTTCAGGCTAATGAGTCAACAGTTAATTAGCTGGGGAAAGAGTTATTAGGTGGATAATAAAGCTACATGACTGAGGGCATAAACCAATGAATCTTTGAGATCAGGTGGAAGCTTCCCTTATGAGCAAGACGCAGGGATGTCTTGTACCTTTCTCAAAGCACCTGTGCCAGAGAGGGATTAGAGGACTGACTACCCCACTACTCTATCCCAGTTGGACAATTCCTATTCCATGATAGAATTTCACTCTTTTGCATTTTTGAGACTATTGTGCAAGGTTAGAAGGTTGCCATTTCAGTCATTTTCTCCAGGCAAGTAATGTTTTCCAATCCTGTGTCTGTTCTCTAGGGAGAACCATTCAGTGGACGGGTTAGACAAGTGGAGAGCTGGGAATTCTGCTTTCCTTCTGCACTGTTTTATTACTTCATCCTCTCAAGCCATGTGTCTGGTTATGACAGCGGTTGCATCCTGTGACTGAGGTGATTGATCTGTGGGGCAGGAAGGATGGTCTGGTGCAGTAATATTCAGACAGAGACTCTTGAGCAGTGTATGGCTCTTTACTGTGTCTCCTGCAGCTCTTTGCCGCACCTGATATTAAAACAGTACTAGTATTATAGTAAATGAAACAATGAATTCATACAACTGTGACTATTTTGGGTAATGCCAATTTAGCTTCTGAATCAGTGTGGTCTGAGTATCACAGGCCTAGTGGTTAGGACAATAATTTAGGACTTGGAAGAGCTGGGTTCAAGTGTCTACTCTGCCACAGACTTCTTGTGTGACCTTGGGAAAGTCACTTGATCTCTTTATGCCTCATTTTCCCCATCTGTAAATGAAGGGAAGAGAGATTATCCCCTTCACATGTGTGTTGTCAGGTTAGATACATTAAATATTGTGAGGCAGTCAGACACTGTGGTTATGGGGGGCATATAAGTGGTTTTACCCCTTTGGCACAAGCAGTTAACCAATATTTGGACCTTGCAAGAGGCATTTCCATTATGAAGGAAAACGAATGAGATGAGTCAGGTATATTCTTGGGTACAAACTATTTATTTACAGAGAATGTACACAGTCTTATTTCCCTGAACACAGTACAAGTCAAACAGAAGGAGACAGCGTCTTTGCTCTCAGCTTCCAAGTCTGTCTCATTTCCCGCTGAGGGCCTCATTCACAGTTGCTTCTCTTGCTGTCTGCTCCCTTTTCTTCCCTAACCCCAACATTTGCAGTCAGGGAACACATCAGCCCACATGGCTCAGCTTCTGATCAGGCCTTGCCTGGTGGCCCATTGTCTTGGGTAGTGGCTTCTACCATTTCCAGCTCTCTCACTCCCTAAAAGGGCTTAATTGCTCATACCATTTAGGCTGAAAGAAAGGTACTTTGCCTGCTTACCTGCTTCAAAGGATTGATCTGTAGGTCAAAGACCTGCTTGATGACAGCCATTAACCTCTCCCCGCATAACAGGACTTTAGTGTCTATGCAGCACTTAGCACAATGGGACTCCAAGGTGCTGCCATAATATACAAAATAATACAGCTGTATGGTGCTGAATAAATAAATGAAGTCTAATCTCATATCTGATGCAGCCTTTCAGGGGAAAATATCCTGCCTATGCTAAGTATGAATTTAATCAGTCTATAACTACATTAATATGACTGCATGATGGCACCAATACTAATATGATTTTGTTTTGTCTGCTGCTTTAAGAGTTTTGGGAAACTGTCTTATGAAATGCAACTCCCATTGACTCTCAAAGAACATAATTTACTGTTAATGTTCCTTTAATGATTCTTCCCGATGGACCATTTCACCCTCTGAAGACAGTTTGACCATTATAATTTACTTATTTCATTGTGAGGAGAAAAGCTGATTGGAAAAGTCTCTCCTCGGTTTCCTTTTATAGCCACTCCATGCTGCTCCTGTGATACCCTTTGTCACAGCTGTTTGCCCTGACACTGAAAATTCTGAAACTGAATTACCCTTTGAGACCCGGCATTGATCTTTTGTGCTGTGCTTGGAATATAAGGCCCCCCTCTATCCTTGGAAAGAAAGAGAAATAAAGCTTAGCTGTCTCAAGGTGGAAGGAATGGGTGGCGTGTAATGCACGGAGTGTATAGTCTGCGAGTGACAGAAAATTCATGAAGCCCGTGACCTGTCTGTGACTTTACTTAAAATTACCGGGGGGGGGGGCAGAAATGGAGTTCCATAGGGCAGGGGACTGACAGGAACCCCCATCCCCCCCATCATGGTGAAGGGAACAGCCCTGACTGCAGTGGGAGTGCAGACGGCGGGGGGGGGCACCCAGTCCCCACTCTGGAGCTGGCCGGAGCTCTGGGACAGGGGTGTGTGGCCCAGGCTGCAGCCACTGGGGGGAGAGGAGGGGGGGATGCATGGCCCTGGGAAGCCAGAACAGGGGGAGCACAGCCCCCGCTGCAACCACTGGGCACATGGCCCCAGCTTCAGCCCGAGCCCTGCTCAGGATGCAATGGGGTTGGGGCACGCGGTCCCAGCTGCAGCCCCCTCACATCAGAAGCCACAGGGCTGGGGCTGCAGGGTTCTGGTTCCAGCCAGCCCCAGTTGCAGAGCAGGGGGATACAGTCCCGCTGAAGTCCTAGAAGTCAGGGAGGTCCGGTAAAGTAACAGACTCTGTGACTAAATCGTAACCTTACTCATAAGCAATCTCATAGTGGGGATAAAACAAAAAGAAAAAAGGGGAAGCTTTTCCCCCTGACAGGCTGGGTCAAAACAAACCATCAGCTTCTTAAAGCTGCTCAGGGGTTTAAGAGGTAGATTAGTGGGCCGAGCACAGTGCGACGGTCAGTAGGGCACAGAAATGCAGTGGGACGGGACACGTCACAGCGATTACCCACTTTCAGCCCAAGGCTTGTGCTGAGATACTGGGGAGACAGAGTGAGCTCCCCTCTACTCTGACCCCTAAAAAAATCCAGTACTTCTGGGTCTACCTGTAAGATCCCGTAGCTCTCATTGCTGCTGTTATTTTTCATATCAGCCTGACCCAAATGGTTTCCTTTATTCATCCAAATTTAAAACCCCTCCTCTCTCCCACTTTTCACCCCCACCCCAAACTTTTGCTGGTTTACTATTCCAGATAAGTAGTAGCTTATCTCGGACTAGGACTGATATCTCAAGAACCATTAGGGCTAAAAACCAGAGGCCCTATTCCAGTGGAGAGCCGGGCCCCTCTTTCTTTCCACTGAGATATAGCAGTCACCCCATCATGCTAATTCACCAGATAGCAGGCCCCTAACTCATGACAATGTAGATTAGATGAAAGGGTTAATGGTAGGGAGTAGCTTTCCTATCCCCACCCCCAAGAACCCTACTCCGTCTACATCTGATGGGAATGGGGGAGCGGGACCTGAGCACCTCAAGACTGAGCCCAAAAAATGAGATGACAGACCAAATTCCATTCATGCTGCTTCTAGTGCAACCGCATTGATTTCAGAGGAGTTAAGGGGAAGTGGAAGAAAGTCCTATTTGGCCGTTACAGCCTTATTCCAGCACAAAACCTCTCCCTCAGGTAGTTCTTCATCTAAACCTCACCCCCATGAGGGCACCAGAAAGCCTGAGGAAGGCTCAGTCCCCCTGCACCTACCCCAGCTCATCTGGTTATAGGAAGATCATCTTCCTGGTGCAAGGATATCCAGCCTTTTCCCCCCATCCCCACAGTAAAGAAATGCCTCAGCTTTGATTTGACATTTAACCACTCACCAAAGCTATTTATTGCTTCATATACTTGGAGGCCAAAAGCATTATCTCTTACTTACCTAACATCTATATATATAAAAGTCAAGTGGTGTATGTATGTATGTGTGTATGTATGTATGTATGTACGTATGACTGCGAAGTCCTCCCGCACCGTTTGAGCCAGAGACTTGAATTTTGGTACAGTGAGGGGTCTTGGGGTCTAGATGCTGGTAAGGGTCGAAAAATTTTCGGATCTCACCTCTGACGCCCCCCAGGGGTGAAAGTCTTTCAGGGCCAATCACATCAGCTTGGCAGTTAGGTGGTGATGATGTCATAATACCCCCCTCCAACAGACACCTCACTCGCTCAGCTCACCCCTCCCTCCTCCAACGGAACCCCGGAGATCCCTCAGTTCTCTGCCCCTCCCACCTCCCCAACGGAACCCCGGACTACATCAGCTCTGTGCCCCCCCCACCTGCGAAGGTCCCCGGAATCCCTCGGCTCTGGGCCCCCTCCCCTCCTGCGACGGATCTGAGTTGGGTTTGGTGGGACGGTAAGTGAGGTGGGGGTGTCGGATTCGGTCGGGGGGGTGAGGTGGGGGTTTCGGGTTTGCTTCGGGGGGTGGGAAGGTGTCGGGGGGGGTGAGGGGTGTGGTGTGGGTGTTGGGTTTGGTCTGGGGGGGGGGGGAGGTGTTGGGGTGGGTGCCCAGACCAAACCCGACACCCCCCCCCCGGCTCACTTACCCCCCGACCAAACCCGACACCGCCACCTCACCCCCCCACCAACCGCAACACCCCCTGACCAACCCCAACACCCACCCCTCACCCCTCACCCACCCCAACACCTTCCCACCCCCCCAGACCAAACCCGACACCCCCTGGCTCACTTACCCCCCGACCGAACCTGACACCCCCACCTCACCCCCCCACACACCAATCGCAACACCCCCAGACCAAACCTGACACCCCCCGGCTCACTTACCCCCCGACCGAAACCGACACTCCCACCTCACCCCCCCAAGCAAACCCGACACCCCCACCTCACCCCCCCACCAACCACAACACCCCCTGACCAACCCCAACACCCACACCTCACCCCTCACCCACCACGACACCTTCCCACCCCCCCAGACCAAACCCGACACCCCCCCGGCTCACTTACCCCCGACCGAACCCGACACCCCTACCTCATCCCCCCAAGCAAACCTGACACCCCCACCTCAACCCCCCACCAACCGCAACACCCCCTGACCAACCGCAACACTCACCCCTCACCCACCCCAACACCTTCCCACCCCCCCAGACCAAACCCTACACCCCCCGGCTCACTTACCCCCCCGACCAAACCCGACAACCCCACCTGACCCCCCCAAGCAAACCTAACACCCCCACCTGACCCCCCGACCAAACCCGACACCCCCCCCGCCCCCGGCTCACGGTGCACTGTGTAGCACACAGATTATTAAATACACTGTTCGGTCGGGGGGTGAGGTGGGGGTGTCGGGTTTGGTCGGGGGGTGACGTGGGGGTGTTGGGTTTGTTTTGGGGGGTCAGGTGGGGTTGTCGGGTTTGGTCGGGGGGTAAGTGAGCCGGGGGGTCTTGGGGTTGGTCGGGGGGGTGGGAAGATGTCAGGGTGGGTGAAGGGTGGGTGTTGGGGTTGGTCAGGGGGTGTCAACTGTCTGCCCCCTCCCCACCTCCGACTGACCCGAGCAACGCCGGGCACTTATGCTAGTATCCAATAAATGCAGATGAATGTGGGGTGGTTGTTTTTTTAACTGCAACAATGGACTGCTATTAGCAACATGGAGTGACTCGGTGCAGTTCCGTATAAATAGATATTTAGATTTCATATGTAAACATACATACCATTTCCCCCCCTGCTGTTTACAATGCACCAACTGCTGTGTCTGGAATACAGAGAAACACATATTAAGTCACATTTTTACAGTCAATTTACAGTCAACTGCATGTACACAGAAGTGATGGGACTTATGCATCTGATGACCCAACTCCCCCGCCAATTGGGGTAAACAACTAAGCCCTACTGTTTACATCCACCATTACCGGTGCTCACAGGAGAGCCCCGCAATGAAAGCAGGAACAATGTCAGAGGTTTTAAAAGGGTGGTTCCTAGTTGGTTAATAAACCTGCGCCGCCATCTCTGCTGTCATTTAATATGAACAACATTCAGGTGAAAAGTCACTGCTGAAAAATACTTAACCGAGATTAACAGCAAGGTGGCTATTAGTCTTATTTTTATATAGTGCCATTGAGGTGCATGGTGCTTTAGACCAGTGTTCCTCAAATGCGGTCATTGATGCGTCATGCATCCACAAGAGGCTTTTCTTGTGACCACAGCCTCCTGGGCAGTGATGGGGGGGGGGGGGGGGGAGAAAGAGGAGGGAAGAGAGAAGCAGTGGTCCCTCCCCTGAGGTGCCCTCCTCTGCAGTCACAAATGCCAGAGGAGCAGGCAGCTGGTGTGAGCTCCCCACCTTCCCAAGAGTGGTGGAGGCCCAGGCTTCCAGCTTCAGCCCTGGGACGGCAGGCACCAGCCACAGGGCGTCAGGCTCCATGCCCCCCAACCAGGGGGCTTTAGGCTGTAGCCCCAGGCTCACCCCCATTACCTCTGACCCCCCCCCCCACCCACTTCTTCATCCGTGGCTTACCAGGGCATAAGTCTGCTATGAAAGGCGATATTTGTATGTTTATCACTTTTCACGGCTTCCCAGATAGCTAGCAAGTCTGCTGTGAAAAGTGATACATACATCAGTTTTCACAGCTGCAGCCTTACTAGTTAGCAAGTTAAAAAAATTTAAAAAAAAAGAAAAGAAAAAGGCCAAAAAAGCACAACAAACAACAAAATAGACAAAAATGTGCAAAACCCCTTATTTGTATTTCTGTTCTGTTTAGGTCCCGTAAAGGAGAGACAACTGTATGTTATTTTTATCATCAAGTCTGCAAAAAACCCTACATAAATTAGTCACCTGGGCATGCATATTTGTTTTTCCTACAGTTAACGAAGTATTTTAGGAAAAATGGTCAAGGCCGCCATCAGCAGGAGTTGGTGGTTGCACTCGAAGGCTACCAAAAAATGTCTTGTGAGAATCCCTGCTTTAGACAGATACAAAGACTGATTCCCTCCCAGAGAAATCCTAAATCTTAGACCAATGCTTTCCAAATGTAGGTGCCAGAAATTATGCTCCTAACTCCCCATTGAGGCATCTAAATGAAAGGGCCAACCAACTGCAGCTTCCATGAGATTTACTGGGATTCCAACAGTGAGGAGAGTTGCCCTAACAGGGCAGGTGAAGATTCCTCTAACAGTGCAAGGCTGGGTTGACCCACTCTTCCCTCACTCCTCCTAGCCATAGGGTGTATCTCCCTGTTCGGTTGGGGATATGGCTGGAGCACAATGTGGTTGGTGAGACCCACCCAGTGGAGTGATCCTTAATGGAAGGTTCTGGTCACACTGGAATTCAGAGCACCACATAAGTGGTTAGCGCCAGCACTGGGTAAGCAGAAAAGTTCCTTAGTGCAGTTCAGCCAGGCCTGCACAGAGATGTTTTAAACAGCTAGTGCTCTTGCAGTGTCTTGTATAGAGTCAGCCAGCTATGACCCAGCAAAGCTAGCCCGTAAATGGAAGTACTAGAATCTCTCCCCTTGCCCTTCCCCATGAGAGATTTAAATAGGAAACAAAGTAAAATATGCTGATCACTGGGTATGCCGTCGCTGTAGGTTTCTCTAAGTATACAGCCCATTTTCATTTTATACAAGCTGTCAGGAAAATTAATTGGAGGGGACGTGGAACAAATTCTTGTGCCCTGCAATTATCCGGAGCTGTTTTACTCTTTGGCACAAACATGCGATGAGTTTGTCAGGTAGAACGCTATGGGCTCTCAGCACCTCATTCTAGTTTCATTAAGAGCTTTTGCATTTGACCTCCTGTCTGCGACCTGCTCTCACCTTGCTAAATCTGCACATCATAGCTCTGTTGTATACAAGTAATTCCTGCTTCCAAGTAAGCATAGAGGGTCTGGTTCACCACTGCCTGTCATTTACACCAGATGCAAAGCACTAGAAGTCAGAAAGTGGATGCAAAATACCACATCAAGGGGCATAAATGACAATATGGGGTCTTTTAATAGACCCCATGCATGCTTGTCAATAAAGCTGTACTTCCTCCTTTACTATTTCTCTCCCAGCTGGGAAGGGTCCATGCTCATGCTTCTCTTAGCACATTTAGTTAGCTGCGCCAGCATTTTGCCCTTCAAAGTGATATTTTATAGAGCTTGGGCAATAGTAGTAAGTAGTTTACAAAAGGAACTAGACAGCTATACAACAGGGAGGCGTTACGTTATGGGGGGGCATATTAACAGCCAGACTTTATGGGGCTGTCATTATGGATTGTGTGGCTTTCAACTAAAGGAAGCCAGGACACCGTGTGGGGCTATATTCATGCTTTGCGAGTACTCTGTGGTAAACAGCATGCCACCGTAGCAAGGGAGATAGATGCAGAAGCTTCCAGGCCTGGGCCCAATCCTGCGAGATTCTTGCCACTGACTGAGCAGAGGGTGCTCAGCATGTTACAGTATCATCAGGCCCCCTTCACAGATGCTTGCATTCCCCTTCCCCCTCCCCCGACACACACACACACAGACAGACAGACACCTTTGCTTTCAGTCACCTGCTACATAGCCTGCTTCTCTTGTACTGTGATATTATCACCCTCAGCGAGCACAGCATTTCTGGAGCAGTTTGAAATGCATTTGCTGGACGGTGCTATGCAAGATGAAGCTTTACTAAGCATCACCATGTGAGCTCCATTTGACCAGTTAATCCTTTTTATTCCTCGGTGCCAAGAGCGCGGCAAAATAGCCCTGCTCAAGCTGGTCACGGTAAGTTAATGGGTTGTGTGGGAGGAAAGCATCTAAATCCATTACCAGGCCACAGGAGGGGTTTTTACATGGCCTGACTGAATGCCACTCTGCCCTGTGTTGGACTGTTTTCCAGCCCAGCACAGAATCTGCCTTGGGCCCCGACTAGGCTGAATGAGAGAAGGGGGATTTTTAGGATGTTGGCATCACTACTTACTCGGATACTTACCTCAGCATCAACCACTGATGTTTGCCCATCAAAATACAGCCCTGAAATAAAAAGCCGCACAGCCCAACACACAGTATCAGTAGTTTAAATGTAACCAGTTTCTTTAACCAAAAGACATATTACTCTACAACACAATTATTGGTGTTCTGGTAGCACTTAGAAAACCCAGTCATGGGCCAGGGCCCCATCATGCGAGGTGCTGTCCGAACACCGAAAAGAGACAGTTCTTTCTCTAGTGAACTTAGTCAAAATAATCAGAACAGCAAGTCCACTCATTCCCTAGGATATTAATAGCTAGCCTTCGACAGTGCTTCTCAACCAGAGATCTAAACGCGCTTCATAAAGATGGCCAAGCGTTATTTCCATTGGGGAAACTGAGGCGCAGCAAAGCTAAATGAGTTGGCCTAGGTGGCACTGACTCAGTGTCAGAGTGCTCATGCCTCTTGATCCCTGGGCTGATACCCTGTCCGCTACAGGAGCATCCACAGAGTCCCAGTGAGAAAAACAGACAAATTCACACTGCAAGAGTTCCCTTCTATTCTGGAAAGGACGGGGCTATTTACAGCCTCCCTAGAGGGTTACTACAGACATGTGTGGCCACCGGTAGCCTCCCCTTCTCCTCTGGGTGGAAGGCAGGTAGTGTGACAAGATATCCCAATTTTATAGGGACAGTCCCGATTTTGGGGTCTTTTTCTTATATAGGCTCCTAGGACCCCCCCCCCCCATATCTCAATTTTTCACACTTACTGTCTGGTACTCTAAAGGCAGACCCTTGTGGATTCTTTTCAAGGGCCTTGACTGCTTCTGAGCTACAGTGGGGTATTAGGCAGTTAGAAACATCCACCCACCCACACCCCTACACAGGATGGGAAGGCACAGCTCTGACAATCACCGAAATCTCGGTCTCAATCAGACACTCAAAGTAGATTTGGTGTCCTAGATTGCACTGTGCTGTGGAATTGAAGTTACCTGTGTAACAGTTGGAAAGTACCAGAAAAGGTTCCTGCTCTGCTAGATGCTGTTTGAGGTCATCTTGCAGCAAAAGAGCACTCTCTTCTTGTTATCTTAACAGCATGACAGAGAGATATTTTCCTACAAGGCAACAACAAAGCATTAGACAACTCTAGGGGCCATTATCCTAGAATCATGGAACTTAGTAGTGGAAGAGACCTATTAGGTCCATCTAGTTCATCAGCTAACAAGTCCTTGTTGGGTGAAATACAAAGCACACAAAACACTTCTAACTAATGTAGTATTACAAGCTTAGTGTTTCCAAGTTTCACAGGGGAACTTACCACTTAGGCTGAGTGTGAAAAATTCAAACACAAACAAACTATCTCAAGACAGCTGTTTAAATTGAAAACATAAAGGTACTTTGCTACCAGAATAGATATGTTTAGATAGTTTTCCCCTAGCTTTAGCAGGAACTAATTCCTCCAGCAGTCAGCAAGACTGAAAACAGGTGTGAAAATCCTTTCCTTTTACAGAGAGCTGCATTCCCAGAATGCTCTGAGTGCTAGAGCTTCTTTCCTACAATTCAGCTTGCCCCAATCAGTTAGAAGTACACCCTTTAAATTAAGCCTCTGGCAGGGGCAGCTCCCCTTAACAGGGAGGAAGGGTCTGTTAATGGAATACCTGTGAACAGACTTTTCAACTAAGCTTGACATTGTGCAAATACCCCACCCTCTCTCACAAACAATATGTCTAAAGCTATATACTCGAATAGTGCTTTTAGAGAAGTGTTCACAGAGGAGATTATTTGTTTGTATGGGGAAATGGAGCAGGTTTTTGATTCACATTCTAATCTGGTGACATTAATCCTTTCCAAGAGAAAAGTGGCCAGGAAGCCCTCAAGGAAAAGAAATGGGAAAAGACATGCTCAAAACTCTTTATTTAGGGAGTAGAGATATTTATTCAAGGACTAGAGATTTCAGCTGCATTCTTCAGTTCCAGCTAGGGGTAGGCTTGGCAAATGAGCTTGCCTCCCATTCATGTCATGAGTGGCCCCTTCTTAGCATCTCCATAATGCAGGAGAGAGGTCCAACCCCACCACTCCATCCACATACACTCCCTCTCACAGCGAGAGTAAGCATGAGAAAGTTCAGCCCAAATGAATGATTTTTTGCCCCATCACGTGTGGTTAAAAATAGGAGGGGTTTCAGCTACTACTAGGGCACTGAAGATGTGGTTACAATAGGAAGAGAAAGCCAATCTGTATCTAGATCATTTTAATTCAGAAGATTTTGGGGTTTTAATCAAGGCAGACTCCAGTCTTGCTAATTCATGTTCAATATAGCATCACCTTCTGTTGTACCAAATGCCATATATTAATTACTGGCTCTGATGCAGTTCTTTAATGCTTGACCCTTACTAAATGTAGGTCACATTTCATTGTTCTTGTCTTAGAAGCTATCTTAGCTAACGTTCTGTGATTCCTGAGCCTCAGGCTTTTCCCTATGCAGTAATAGGAAACTTTCTGTTACACTCTTTGGACAACTTAGGGTGGGGGAAAGTGATGAGTCAGCAAAGTGCCGTGCAAATTGAAATTAAGGAAAAAAGATTTTAAAAATTGATAATTTGTTAAATGGAGAAGCAGGTAAATAAGGACTAAGGTGTGGAGGAAATGATAATTTCATGGCCACATGCTGGGTAATAACATGAGAGGACTCCGTGCTTGTAAAACTAAATTGTCTCTTTACTAAATCAGCTGTGGTTTAGCATTCAAGCCAAGACTCAGCTCAGGGCCAGCCCTGGGCTTAATGCTTACACACAATCATGAGAACAAGAATATGCTTAATATCAACAAACATAGAGATTCAAGTAATAATGAGTCAGAATATCGGGAATAAACAGTTACATCTAAAACAAAATCATAGCACACTCTCTAGAGACTAAACTTAACTCATAGGTTAACCTCATGTCTACAGAAGCGTATCTCACCAAAGGTTCATGTCGGCGGCTGAGACCTCTGTTTCATGAAGCAAAGCCTCTGTCCTTTAACTTCCTCAGTGAAGGCTGCCTGGGAGTCTTTTCTGCCCCCAGGTATAGTCCAGCAAGTGCAGGCTTCCCTCCCCTACTGCTGTTTTTTCTTTTTTTCAGTTAGATTCTTTCTGAAGTCCCCATAATCCTTCATTTGCATTCAGCTCAGACTGGTGATGAGGGACCTACTGTGAACAAGACAATACTGAACTTGTATGTAAACAGCCAGATGCATATACATCTCTTGTCTGACCGGAAACCTGTTTTTCACCTTTGCTAGTGACCAGCTCCCTCCCCCCCAACACAGACTTTAAGAACATATATACTGAAAATATCTCCTTACATGGTATCTGCACATACATTTCACAGTGATATTGATGTCCATGGAGACACCGGCTTTCATTTGAGACTTCACATGGCCCAAGGTCATGATTTCTAGACTCCACCTTTTATCCTGGAGAAGACCCTCCCACTGCCCCCCAAGACCTGGCTGAAGTTACTGCCAGCCAATGGTTAAAATTTCTCTCTTGCTTCCAGTGTACATTCATCATGGTCTTAGAGAGTCGCTCTCTTATAGGAACACATACTTTGATCTGTCTTGGATTTTACATTGATTCATATGTTGTGCATGAAATTGTTACAGACACACATACCTCTTAGCAGTTTTCAGACTAGAAAATTTCCTAGCCCTCAATGTTATTTTTGCAATGGGTTTTCCGCCACTTTTCTTGAGACATTATTCTAAAGCCCAGTACATCTCATTAGCAGGCAACTGACCCTGATATTTAGTGTAAAATTTCCCTTTCTTAATTTTTCCCCTACAACAGTTCCTCTTGATGTTTATTTGTAGGTTGTGTCCCTTAGCCACCACTCTTATCCCTGGTCTACACTGTGGGTGGGAGGGATCAACCTAAGTTAAGCAACTTCAACTACTAGGAGAATAGCGTAGTTGAAGCTGACGTAGTTAGGTCAACTTACCGCGACAGCTTCACGGTGCTGAGTTGACTGCTGGCGCTCCCCCTTCGACTCCGCCTGTGCCTCTTGTGGCCGTGGAGTACCAGAGAGCACTCGGGGATTGATTTATCATATCTAGACTAGACTCAATAAATCAACCCCCAATAGAGTGATTGCTACACGCCGACCTGCCCTAAGATACTGATCCTGCAATAAGCTATTCATAGAGCCAGGGATTCACCCACAAAGCTCACTACAGGATTAGAGTCCGCTCAGCTACAGTGGAATCCATGGGAGGATGCCCTTTGACTTCAGTGAGCTTTGGACCAAGCCTTTACTTATGACTGTCAGTCATTATTCAGTCATCCTGTATATATATTCTTGTTATTGCCCGTCTGACACCAGTGTCCCATTCTGACATCAGCCTTGCCCCATGTCAGGACGTAGGAGATGTCTGGAGCCTTATAAGTCGGCCTCCCAGTGGAGAAGAAATCAGTGATATGGAATATGGGTATATTCTGAAAGTAACTTACTTTATTTACCCCTATACATCAGTCCTGAAATGAGGTGGTCAAACAGCATGCAGGGCAAACCCTTCTTCCAGGAATCTCAGCCACATACCAATGCCCAGTTCCCAGGGAGCAACTCTGTCTCAAGAACTGACTCTAACAAGAGTGCAAACTCGAACACAGCTCCCTCTCTTTTGATGCTGCCCCTATACATAACCTTGTATAACAGAAAGCTGACAGTAACAGCTTGTCTTGCCAAGAGTCAAAACTTGCTCCCCCACTAAGAAGACGGCTTTGGAATACCATGTGTAACAGATCATTTTTCCTCCAGTGTCTGCTCATTTTATGAAGATTCAGGTTAGATATTAGGGGAAACTTTCTAACTATTAGGATAGTTAAACACTGGAACAGGTTACCTAAGAAGGTTCTGGAACTCCTTCAGTGGAGATTTTGAAGAATGGGTTAAAAAAACACCTCTCAGGGATGAACTATACTAAATTCTGCCTTTTTGTTTATACTATACTAAATTCTGCCTTAGCACAAGGGGATGGATTAGGAGACCTTGAGACAGTCTCTGATCCAAACAGCTTTATGTTGTTAAAATATTAGCAGTTTGTGTCACTAATAAAATATCCATCCTCCTGTGGACATTTCATCTCCTGGCAGGCTTGCAAAAGTAATAAGTTCTGCATTATTGTAAAGGTAGCTGTAATACAGACAGCTAGCAGATTAAACTGAATTGTTTTTACTTTGTATTGCTATGCAATCCTCGATGCTCAGGGACACAACTGGAGAGAAAGCTCAGAGTTTTATTTGTCATATGTAATCAGTATTGACAAATACCAATGAATAAGCTTTGGAAAATTAATTTCCACACAGGAATAGTGCTTATTTTTTATAGTGTTTTCATGCAACCATTTGTTATTCCGTGGAGGTTACATGAAGATAAGTAATCTCAATGAAAGCTGCTTTTTATGTATTGAATCACAAAGAATTCATTGCATGGGCTGCTGGGAAAAAGCCATAGCTATTATCCCGAGAGACTAGAGATATGGTTGAAAATAAGAATCGCTTTTGCCCTGCATTCATAATTCTAGCTATAACTTGTCAAAAATTCGGCTGTAGAGGAGTTGATTGGGCTGCAAAAGGTAAAATACAGTTTGGGAAATACTAAAAAGTACATTGCCATTTAAAAAGTCACCGTTTGCCAGGAATTATCCCTGCTGTGACCACAGCTTTTCCTCTGTACTTAGAGCAGGAGATACCTGTGGCAACTCAGAGTTAGAAATTGATACATAGCCGTTCTGTACGTGATTACTGCACTAAGTCTCTGCCATACCACAATACAAATAAGAAGTTATGGAAGCGGTTCATTCCAGCTTTCCGGTCTCACACAGCTGCCAGTTATTTAAAGCTACACATTTATACTGCTCCAAGGTGAACAAAACAAGATTGTCTGGAGCCACATTATCAATTCCAGAGCGAAAACTCACTGATAAAATAAACAGAGATCACATCAGGCTATCTGTTATTAGTGCTGTTTAGACATCGCTGAAATGCTTAGTATTCAAACTGAATTAATGATGTGACCTTTTTCTCCCCTTTTGGCTGAAGAGAGAAGGTCAATGAACTTCTCTTTTGTGAGCAGAACATTTGTGCTTTTTACCAAGATTCAGAGTAGGTTTTCATATTTTTACATTAAATGCAGTGGCAATGGGTCCTACCTACAGAGTCTGGACACTGTATATAGCCACATATGAGCTTCTTTACAATTCTGGAGTGTTTGTGTAATAACCCCTGCCATGAATAGTCAGCAGAGATTAAACCTGGACCCTGTGCACCAAAAAGCACAAACATCTGCCCTGTAGCTAAAGGAGTTATTCTTAGCTGATGCTAGTTGGCTCTGATTTTCTAGGTGGACTAGCCATTAGATGGACAACCAGTGTGTCAAACTAGATCCAGGGCAGGGCAGGCGACAGGGGGGTACTACGGGTAGAGCTGTACCAGGCCCCGGACTTTAGGGGGGCCCCGGTACACAGCAGTACCCATAGTCATCCCCCCTTGCCGCCGGGCCTGGAGAGCGGGGAAGGGGCGGGGAGGCGGCGCGGCTCTCCTCCGGACGAGCGCGCGTGTCCCCGGCCGGAGCAGTGAGCCCGGCCGGCGGCAGCGGCGCAGTCCGGGGGAGAAAGCGCGCGGGGGGGGGGGGGGAGCAGCAAGGGCGGCTTGCGCTCACGCAGGACCCCGCACTGCCGCCAGCCGCTGTCAGCTGGGGGGGGCAGCTGGGCTGGGGGGGCCCGGCTGGGCTGGGGGCCCCCCCGGCCGCTGTCAGCTGGGGGGGGGGGGGGGGAGTGCCAGCTGGGCTGGGGGGGGCCCAAACGATCAGAGTAGGGGGCCCCCAAATTTCTGTCACCGGCCGTGATCCAGGGTGTTGGTTCAGTCCATTATAAAGAAAGAGGCTGACTATGAAGTTCAGATTTGGTTCTTGACCCAAATTTCCCCCCATGTCCAGTGAAGGGAGTCCACTTGTGTGAATTTGGTTCATCTCTAATTTTCATCCAGTCAGGAAGTATCTAGGAGATGTTTCTACATCCAGGGCTTGCACCAGGTTCTGCCGACACTAATTTTATAAAACAGCTGGAACTTGCTATGTTTTCTGAACATGGACAGATAGCCCCGAACAATACAATAAAGATGCGGCCAGGGGCTGATTCTGAGCTCATGTAGGCCGATTTAAGAATGGTGGCATGCTGTTTGCTTCAGAAGTTCGACACTCCCACTTCACACCAATGTGAGTGAGTGGAGGAGACAAAATGTTGTTGGGAAAGCAGTGATGCTTGACCAGTCCCTTCGTGTATTATCTATCAAAGTAATTACATGGGTCTGAATAACTTCCAATTGCAGCAAAACATCCTCACTCTCAAGTAGACCTTTCATTTCCACTTAATTACAACATTACTGTTTAATGCATTTTAGTTGGGATTTTAAAACAAGAGAGTCCTTAGCTTCTTTGAGGACTAAGAATAGCATCAGATTAGTAAATCACTATATCAACCGAAAATAAACAATAATCAGACTGTCACTTCAGTGCTGTGTTTTCTTTGGCTTGACGCATCTTGGATATTAAATTGCAAAATAAGGGGAAGAAAGAGAGCTGAGTCTTGATCACATTTTAATCATTCATATCGTTCATGTCTGCTGGAGAAAAGGCAGAACAACCTTGCTTGTTGCTGAAGCACCTGCTAGCCGCACTCAAGCTGTTTTTAGGAAGAGAGGAACCTAATCGTCAGAACAGATCCAAAGTGAACTGAGTTTTGTTTGGTTCATTTTCATTTTAAAGGTGTGAGAATAACGTCAATTAACTTTTTCTTTTCGTTATTTCTTTTTTTTTCTTGCAATTCTGTCCATAGAAAAAAAGGCGAAAACAGGCCTGTTTACAAACATCCATATAAAAAACAAAAAAAGTGAGATCCATAAATAATGATGGGCGGTTGGCAATCTTGGGTCCTCGGCACATTAGAGGGTGAGGGTGGCAGAGTGACACAGGCCAAAACCCTGCCTCCCCAACAGTGCATTTCAGAGAGAGCCTGCCACTTGTCTAAATGCAGAGTGGCACAGGGAATTCTCAGCATTTCTTCTTGTGGATCTTTCCTGGTGGTATTGAATGTTCAGAGGTGATGTAAGCTAGCTATACACATGGTAACAGACTGCATCCTTCAAGCTTGCTGAGCAATTGCCACCATCTTTAATGGATACCCATTGCGGGGTGCTTCAAATACCTTCACCTTCCAGGTATAGTCTGCGGCAGGATTTGCCATTCTCAACACTAGCCACTTCCAGCTACTGCATTAAGCTTCTCCGGCTGGGCACAACATATTAGGACGTTGTCTTGTGAGATTTATTAAAATCGCTTGACGTTGTCTGTGCACCCAACCTGCTCAGCTGCTTGAAGTGGGATCTGTTTGCAGGAAAGAATGTTCACTGTCAGCTGCCAGGCTTCTGTGAGATTTCTTCTCCACCCCCGGCCCCGAAACACTCTCCCTCATTAGAACGAGAGGTGAAGGTTGGCTGGAAACGTTAATGTGGCCCTGGCATTCAGACGTGTGCCTGGGTTGTGGCAGACAAGTCCTCAACTATGAATCCCTGAGGCTTTGTGGGCAGACTGATGATCTTAATGCCATATAAAATGATTTCCTTTCTGTCCTTTTGTCATGATAAGTGACTGATGTGCATTGGCTTAAATAATGCAATAGGCTGACTCTGAAAGCAGTGTAGAGCATGTCTGGGATGGGCGAGGGGGTCTGAGAAAATTCTTGTCTCCCAGAGCCTTAGTTTTGGAGTATTAATAATTGGCAACAATGCCAATTATTTCCCTACATCTGGCAAGTGTTAAAAGAGAGGGTGATAGACACAAAAAGAAGGAAGTTGGCTTCACTCATGAATGCGTCAACGTGTTATTCCTGCTACACTGGAGGTGGAATGACTTCTTCCAGATGCTGATGCTTTGCTTCCTTTTCACCTGCTGTAAACTTAAGCTGGCTAAAAATACCCTATAAAAAACACCCATGCTTCAGGGCTACAGAAACACCTGGAAGAGCAGCAAGGAGAAATTCAGATGAGCCAATTCTAGCTACCCACCTCAAGAATGGCAGCGTTCACACTGCACCTTATTCAGCTGCCTCTCTTGACATTTTAGGTGACTGGTTCTTTATTCACCACCTCCGTGCTGATGCTCAGTCCTGGCTCTCGTCACCTCAGGCTGATTTGCTTGGCACTCGGGGAGATGGAAATGGTGATGGACCCCATCAGCAAGGATGGTCTGTGTACACATCTCTTTTAAGCATGTTTCTTTGCGCATGGACCACGGCATAGACAGTCAGTGATGGATTGCAGAGTCTTGTCCTGCCTTCCTATTACACGACAGAATGCTTTTACCTAATCTGCCTCTTTCTGTATCTGCCGCTGCTGTGGGGGGCCATCTGAGTCATAAAGTTATCCCCTCCAGATGCCCATTTCAGTGTCTGAATTTGAGTCTCGTTCTGCATACTTTTGAAGGATATGGGTCTGAAATGTAGAAACTACATAGATGGGGGCTAAAGAACCTGGAGAGAGAGAGAGAGAGAGAGAACGAGAGAGAGAACGAGAACGAACGAACTGGAGGGGGCAAACTTTTGCTGGCCAGATCTGCTTTTCGTTTGCATACTGACTGTGCAATTGCCGCAACTGGTTATGGTACTACAGTCATGGTTAATGCTGGAGCAAGCTAGGCAGTCAGACCTGCATGTCCCTGTTTGAAAATGTAGGCCATAAGCCAAGGCTTGGAGAAAGGAGAATACCCTTCTTAGCGGAAAGTCTGTTTCTAAGAGCCGCAATAATATTGTAATGAGCTACCCTGCCCTGTGAGGGTGGGTGTGGTTTCAGAGAGTGGCTGAGGGAAAGGGAGCTGGATTCTTGTGGTGGGCGGTGCTGTTTGTCACCAGCTCCAAGGCTCTGTGAGGGTTCTGGATGCCTCTGCCATATTTAGCATATGTACAGCGCTTTATGGGTCACGACTTCAGCTCATGTAAATTGGCCCTGCTCCGCGGGAGACCTCTGCCATGTCCATAGATGTCACCAGTCTAGGATTTGGCCCCTCATGTTGAGATTTTCAAGCACTGTGTCTGGTGGATCCTTACAGTGCCCCTCAGAGGCATTTACATCCTATCCATCCCCAACAGTAAGCAGGGAAACTGTGGCATAGAGAGGTAGAGTGAGTTGCCCAAGGCCACACAGGGAGTCAGTGGCAGGACATAGTTCCTCAATACTAGAATTTAGCTTGGTTTATAAGACCGTGCTGCCTCTTTCCTTCATTCTCTGACTAAGTGACCATACTGATGTTCTCTTATTCTCTGGTCTCAGTTGGAGCCCTTCATTGTGTAATTACAGACTATTTCCTGTCCTTGGGGAGCCAAAATCAGGACTGTCACATGCCAGAAATAATCAGTGCTTTCTCTTTTCCCATCAGCCTGCAGTGAATAAAACCCATTTTCAAACCTGTCTTCCAGCCTTCTTTATCATTTTTGGTGTGTTGCAATAACTCAGCAATGAACAAATGCTTAAATGAAGACCTGCCTTGCTGCTGATTGACATGAAGATGAGATAAAATTCCTTGCTGTTTGATTAGCTTGTTGTGTCTTCAGTTAGATACCCACGTCCTTTATTTTACAGCCCAGTTTTCCCCCTTCTTTGAAAGATGCTGGAATTATCAGCTTGAATCATTCAGTGATTAACTAAGTTTTCAGACTGGCGGGAAGTTTTTGCCAATAACTACTATTTTAAAATAATTCTTTTTAGTTTGGTACTAGGCACAGAGTGGGAAGAGACAATGCAGTGGGAATGTACAGACAGTACAGTTTGTATGACTGAGTAAGCTAACTCATAAAGCTCACAACTTCCATAAAACTGGTTGCAACGTTGTTTTATTTCACAGATGGAGGGTTTCAACCTACCTCCACTGGATATCTGTCAGTGTAAACTTTACAAAAAAATATTTGATCGGTTGGCACAGTGGATGGTCTCAGATCAGCAGAGGCTATGGACTGGAAGAGTGGGTTGTGTGTGGGTTGTAAATCAGTGGGATTAGGATTTCCTCCCAGGTTCTGAAGTCAGCAGATTCTTTGTCATTGATTTCATAGGGCCAGGATTTTCAGAGTTTACATTATTCCTTCCAATACTGCTATTATTGCTCGTCCGTGGTTAATCATACAGCAGCAAAAGTTTGCTAGGTGGGCTTTGCTTGCATCTGTGCTGGACAATATGGGTATCTCCTGAAGGCTGAGTGTGAACAAAGGCTCAAGTGCCCTTTTACTGCCATATAGGGCTATGATTGTTGTATTATTGTTATTTACATTTCTGTGAACACTTCTAGGAGCAGAAGACCAGATTTATCAACCTCCTAGAAGAACAGTTCTGTTCCTTGGGGAAAGATAATCTTTCCCCTCCTTCTTAGCCTTTAAGGATGGACTTGAAGGAGAGGGAGGAGCTATAGACTCGGAAAGGGATTGGAGTCTGTATGGAGATGAAAATAGGACAAGGATATAGAAGGGGGTGGTAATTCAGTGGCTGGGGTGAGCCATGGGGACTAAAGGTTGAGGAAAAGGAAGCAAGATAAGAACAGAGGCTGGAGCTAAATTGCCATGGGAGGTAAAGGTGAAGCTAAGGACCTTATATCGGATGCAGTAGTTGCCAGGCAATCAGCCTCTCATTTTCTTGTGTACTAAACTCAGTCAAATTTGAGTAAGTTCCCCAGATAAGTTATAAAATTATAAAGGGGCTTTTAGATAGTTAGTAAGAGGCATTGTAACAAATGCCAGGGTTAGGCTGCAGAGATGCTATAGTAGCATAATAGAATTGCTCTCAAAATAGCAGGCAGATCACGTGGAAAAGTAAGTATCCCTGGCTTTGGACAGTGCTTAGAATGCTTCCCAGTATCATGACCAAGGAGCCCTATAATGTCTACAAATTACAAAGTTTAAAATGCACCTGCCTTCTCGGAACCCCTCGGGACAAGTCAAATTTCTTTCTCTTCTCATTGACTTGAGATACAATTTCTTTCTTCTAATATTATTTCCCACTAATTCCTCTTTATGGCCAAAATGTTCAGAAATCACTATTGATTTTCCTCTGAAAATCAAGTTTCCTTAACTCAGCATAGGCACCCCAAAATTGAGGCACCTAAAATCTCCAGGTTTTAATTGGTTTTAGCAGCTGTGAAAAGTGTCAAATTGATAGACCAGGGAAAAAGATCAATGTACATTGTTGGCTTCCTCTCCCTGGGTTTCATAGAAAGAATACCTCTAAAGCTGCAGAGGTAGGTGAATTCATAGATCCATTAAATCATTGGCCCTCAGCTGCACCATCAAATGACACCGTGAATTGTGAAGATGGGTTTTATGACTTGGACTGTGGGAGTTTGAGTTATGATTACTTTGATTTGCATGCTGCCTATGTTAGAAACTAAACTCAGAGATCACCAGTTGCATATCATAGGTTTTAAATTTAAGCAAACAAAACAAAGCTTGACATGAATATGTTAGCATAATTCAGTGCTACTTTGTGAGAGCCACGCCGTCAGGGTTGCCATCAACAAGGGTTTATGACTGAGATCCTGGGGGCTTGTCTCTAGAAGAGTGTAGTTGGGGAAGTTATACCTTTAAAATGACCTAAAGCTTCCACAGTAAAATTCATTGTATGAAATGTGCCGGTTCTTTTTTATGAAACAATTGGTTGTCAGGATTGTCTGTAAGGCTATCATTACTTGGAAGTCAGCTGTCATCTGCCTAGATTATGCTTCTATAGAGGTGTCTGCTTAATTTTAATTCAGAACACTAGTTCTGTTATAGAGTAGAGCAGAAATTGGGGCACAGAATCCTTCCCCCTCCTCTGAACTTTACTATACTTTGTTGCTAGTTGCCGATGTTCTCTTTCCTGGACCTTGTATTAAAATAAATTAATCCTGGATTTTGTTTTAATGCTTTCCTAGTGGTAGTCACAGTAGAGAGGAGCAGGGCTGTCTGTTTACTCAATATTTCTACAGGAATCTAAACAGCCTAAGAGCCAAAATCAATATCTGGCTTAGATCTTTTGCCACTTTACAGGTAATTCTAAATATAAAGAGAACCTGTAAGTCTTCCCAAATCTAAAACCTTCTTACAACAGTCACCCACCAAAAGATTATGAAGGACGAGATCCTGAAAATAGGGCTGCAGTAGGAAAATCTGCAAAAAGGCTTGGTTATGAAATGCCATTATGTATCCATGAAAATCATTGGGTTCCTAACACTCCAGTGCAGCTATTTAATGCTAAGTCAGCATTTTCCCCCTCTCCCCGTAGTAGTGCCACATACCTAGAGGTGGGAAGAATGCTGAATTTCCAGTCTATCAAGTAACCATTAGTAGATCCTATTGTCGATGGATGCCATTTTGGCTTACACACCGGGGATTGATCTAGCGACCTCCAGAGCTGGTGCCTGGAACAAACTCTGGCCATACTATGACCAGTGGGTTAAAAGGCATAACAAGTATGTCAATACAATTCAGGGTCCAGGTGATGCAAGATTTCCTCTTCCTATTAATCATGCCAGTTAGGGCCACTCCATTTATTAACCTAGGGGTAGGCAATCTATGGCACGAGTGCCAAAGGTGGCACACAAGCTGATTTTCAGTGGCACTCACACTGCCCGGGTCCTGGCCACCGGTCTGGGGAGCTCTGCATTTTAATTTAATTTTAAATGAAGCTTCTTAAACAATTTAAAAACCTTATTTACTTACTTATAAGAATAGTTTAGTTCTGTATTGTAGACTTATAGAATGAGACCTTCTAAAAATGTTAAAATGTATTACTGGCACGCGGAACCTTAAATCAGAGTGAATTAAATGAAGACTTGGCCCACCACTTCTGAAAGGTCCCTGTATTAACCTATCCTTATAATATATGGATGTTTGTCAGGTCTTCTTGTATTTTTATGCCTGCAGTGCATTATATAAACAAATCCACTTGTACTTCACACTACAGTAGGACGGGATGTAATTTTCTCCTTAGACATTTCCTAATACAGGTAAATCATCTAAAGACTTGGGAAGGTCTTTTTCACACCCATCTCTTGCTGGATCACAGAGCTCAGGTGAAGACTGTGTCCATTAAGATGGAAGAGAACCAAGTTCTTTTTTGAACAATATATTTTTGCCAGAATAGGATTAACTAAGTGGCAGCAGGTACAAAATGTACTTTAAAAGTTAGCGGCAATCTACTCTGCATTTGCCGTCATTTAATTTTTGTTTATAATCCCAGTCTTTGTGCGTCGCTGTCTCTGCTCATATTTCTCCACTGTTGACAACCAAACACTTTCACTTGTCTCCACTATATACACAAGCTAGAGAGATTTATTAGTAGGAACAGTTCTCGGGTTCTTCCTTGCAGAAACCCTGTTCTTCATAGCAAAAAAAAAACAAAAAACCAAACCCAAACAAAACACTGCACAAGTGGTATAATCCAGGTACGCAGCAGTATAGTGAGTTGATCCATAACCCACTGAAATCAGTGGGCGTCTTTCCATTTACCTCAATGGATTTTGGTCTTAAACTGTAGGGGGATAAAGCCACCTCTATCGTTACATTAGTCATCATTCTGCTTTTTTCCTGTATGTTCCCTGGTTTCAATGCATTTTGATTTAGCTTTTAATTCCGACTTCAGGATTACGGTGTTTGCTTGCTTTATGGGCATGTGCAAACATTAAAGAAAATGTTTTTTCATGCAGGAGGCGACAAGCTCTGAGTTTTCAGATCATATAAGAAAGGCTACTGCAGAGCCTGCTGCCTTTGCTTCCGGTGGGTACCAATGGGCAGGAATTTGCATGAATTGTAGAAGGCGTGCAGGGAAAGGGGTTATTCTGACACTAGCCACCAACATGAGTCTTTCAGTCTAAGAAAATTCAATGCATTTTTCATGCCAAGTGTGGACCAGATCCTCAGCTGGTGTAAATGCGCATAGCTCCATTGCCCCATATGCTTTTCCAGAGCTAAGCAATGCATTGCACGGGGGCAAGAACATCGGGCCAGGGTGAAGAGAGATGTTTTCAAATGAGATTGGATTCAATGGACAGGGTGAGGTAAAAGCAAGCTTTGGGGGGGGGGGGGCAGGATCTTGCATCCGCAGGACAGTGATGTGGCTGGAGGTGAATAAGAATAAAGGGAACTGGAGACCATAATGGTCAATGAGACCAGCAAGGACATGGCGGAAAGTGGTTAGAGAGAAAGAGGACATGTTTGAAGTGGCTCTTGAAGTGAGGCTGTCTGGACTGGGGTGATTCTCCGGCACTTCTTTGTATGTATAAGTAGGGAGACAGTAGAATGACTAGAAAAGCACCTAAAAGGGAGATGCTGTCAGCAGCACTAAAACTGATGCACAGAAAATTCCCATGGGTTGGCACAGATTTGTCTTTGCTTTGGTGTCTTTCCTCGTCTCTGACAATATCACTCACAGGCCGATTATCAACAAAGGCCTACCAGGGAGCTGAGTCTCAAAAACATTTAATTCCGGTCTCAAGCAAAATAAAGTAATTCCGTAAAGGTTAAATGAAGGAAATTTCAATACTTACCATTCTCACCAGCCTATCTTAGACACACACCAGTCCCAGCTAGGTGCATCTAAGGGACAAGCAATTCCATTCTTATTTACCGCAGCTTATGTCTTGCAAACACCATCAAAACCATATTAAATGAAAGGGTGGAGTTGTGGAGGTGGGAGGAGAATGGAGTGCTGCTCTTCCACACACTGCCCAAAAAACAAGCCGCACCCACAACCCTAGCCCTGCCGTTTTGAGATGTCAAACCACTGCTACTTACGGTAGATGGTGCAGTCCTTCGCCATATGAATTTCCCTATTCTTTATGCCCCGTGAATACAGTGACATTAGGTGATCAGTGACCCTCTTCTTTCATGAACACAAGAACAGTGAAATAATTTATAATGCTAATATTTAAATTCCCATCATTAGGCTTCACAATTAACATCACGTTGAGAATAACAGAGCTTATTCACACATCTCTGAGCTATTGCTTATTCATTTAAAAAACATGTAAATTGAGACTGGGCCAGTTTCTAGCCACCCCTTAAGAAATGGTGCTTACCTTTCACATATACTCATCTGCATCTTATACAGATTTGTAGATAATCTGCATTTATCAGTTTTTCTTATCTGTATGTCCAGCTTGCCTGTGTTATATTTTTCCAACACTGTTAGCTTTATCTTTGCTCTTAGGTAGTACTGTGTTATCTAGAGATTAGAGCAAGACACTGGAACTCAGAGGTCCTCTATTTAAAACCAGTTGGAAAATATTCTTCCAAATGAAATGTTGACAAAAACTGGATCAAATGTCTGTGAAAGCTTTTGCACAAAAATGTTTTTGACCAGATCTAGTTCTTGACTGTTAGCTCAATTAGCTTCTCTGTGCCTCAATTTCTTCTCCACCTCTAAAATGGAATAATAACATTTATCTCATTCCCAGGAAGTGGTGAGGCTTGATTAATGAATCCTTCAAAATCCATGTCCAAAAGGTGCTGAATAAATTCAGACTTTATCTCCATTCTCTACATATCGTCCATGCAAATTCATTAGTGTCTGAACACATGAGCTAATGAGAATTCTCCACACTTGAAGATTGAAATTAAAATACTGCTATCATCAAAATATCTTCCATTAGGTGGAATTATTTATGAGAACTTGTCACTTGAAAGGCTCTCCATATGTTTTACTGAATCAGAAATGAAAAGGGGTTATAATGTTCTTGTAGGAGAATTGGCTCCAGGGTCTTGTTTTCCTACCATACCCATAGGGACAAGTTGACTAGAAAAACAGATGGAATCAAAACCTGAAAGTTCTGAACTAGCGTCTTTATTATTTCAAGTAAAATTTGTGGTTCAGACACAATCCGTGCAAACCAATTCTTGTCATGATATCTGAAAGGTCAACATTTCATGATGGTTCCTCAAATCATAAAGGAGCATTAAGATCTGTGGTTAAAAGATAATCAAAAGCTGCCTGAACCACAGTTGTCAAATTAATTTGAGCACTGTGCGTCTGCTTGGCATATAAGGACCTTGATCCAGCAAAGTACTTAAGTGTATGCATCTCAAGGCCAGAAGGGATCATTGTGATCATGTAGCCTGACCTCCGGCCATAGAAGTTTCCCCAAAGTAATTATTTTTGAACTAGATCATATCTCTAAAAAAGAAAAAATCCAGCCTTGATTTTTTTAAAAGAATCCACCAGGACTGTCAGTAAATTGTTCCAATGGTTAATACCGCCATTGTTCAAAATGTAGTTTCTTTCCAGTCTGAATTTGTCTAACTTCAGCTCCCAGCCATTAAATTTTTGCCCTTTGTCTGTTAGATTGAAGAGCCAATTAACAATTTTGTGTTTTCCATGTAGATAAACTATGATCAAGTCACCCATTAACTTTCTGTTTGTTAAATTAAATAGATTAAGTTCCCTGAGTTTCGCATTATTAAGCATGGTTTCCAATCTTCTAACCATTCTCATAGCTCTTCAGTGACAAGCTGTGGACAGATTTCTCCTGTATTCAGCTCCTCAATCCCTAATATTTTAAACCTCTGCTCATACAGAATTTTTTCGTCTAAGCCTCTAATTGCTTTTGTTGCCTTTCTCGGGACTTTTTCTATTTCTGCGATGTTGTTTTGTGTGTGTGTGTGTGTGTGTGTGTGTGTGTGTGTGTGTGTGTGTGTGTGTATTGGACCAGATCCTTAGCTTGTGTAAACCAGCAGAGCTCAATTGACATCCTTTATTTTTTGTTTTGAACACAGTACCACTCTCACTTTCTGTATCTTGCTTTGAGCTTGAGGTTCAAATGAATCCAAATGCCCAGTGTGAAATTCTGATCAAATCACCAAATTTTGTCCGGTTTTCACCCAAAATCAAGAAGTCACCTGAAACTCTTCCCTGATTCATAAAAGATTTTCAGACATCAGCCAGCCAGCCTCTTCCAGAGGTGACATTTTGGCTCCATTGAAATAAATGAGAGATTTCTTATTGACCACAGTGGGACCAAGATTTCACCCCTAAGTGAATTTGTTCTGGTTTTGGGTAGAGAGAGGGCTGAACCCAAAAGCCCAGGTCAATAGATGCCCAGATGTTTGGAAGTTTCAGGATCCAAAGCCAAACCTGGATCCAATTTGGATGGGTGGTGTCTATCACTAGTTTTGTGGTTCATCACTTATTTCCCCTCTTGTGAAATCAGAGGGGTAAATGGTTAGTCTACAATGTTTTTGTGATCCATTGGTATTAGATTACCTGTCTTGTGTGTTAGTTAAAGCACTGACAGTCCTTGCAGCAGCAATATCTTCTTAGGCTTATCAATCATTCCTCAGTTTAAGGGCAGAAGGGGCCGGTAAACACTTAAAAAGTGTTGTTTCTTTTTGCAACTTATTAGCCTTTTATAAAACAGATACATTTTAGATAAATGAAAATGGCCAGTTTTTCATTCCTGCCTTGTTCTTGGAAAGGAAAACTGATATTCATTACATTTTGCAAGGTATCAGATAGTGTGAAATTTGATGAAATGATCAGGCAGGAAAATGATAAGAAGAATGTTTCGCTGGAAAACCAATTTGCACTTTATTGAGACAGATGTGTACAGAGCTATTTGCCTGGCAAGTTCACTTGGATTGCGTTGGATAGAGTTTAAACAGATATCTCACGATTCTCAGCTGTTCAGTCTGAATTCTTTGCCTCTTCGTGGTCCGAAAAGTGACCCAAGTTCTCTAAAATCCCAGCGTACAATGAACTCTTCTTAGAAATGTTCTGATAAGAATTACTGTCATTTTTTGGTCACTGAAGAGACGAAATACATGTGATAGTCAAAGTACAAATACAGAAATGCTGCTCTGAATTTTTCATGGGATTACTGTAGTTGCTATTTAATTACTTAGGCCTGTTCTACACTACAGAGTTAGGTCAACACAAGGCAGTATCCTAACTCTGTTAGCATCTCCACTAAAATGTTGCTCCCACTGATATAACTCATCCACTATGCAGTCTTAATAACTCCACGTCCATGAGAGATATAGCACTTAATGTCAGTGCAGATGCTAAGTTACTTATGTCCACCACCTTAGAGGCCTCCAGGAGGCGTCCCATAATGCCACGCTGTGACCGCTCTGGTCACCTATTTGAATTCCGCTGCCCAGTGGCCAGATACACAGCTACATGCCCATCCCCCTTTAAACTCCATATCCTGTTTGCTTGGTGTGGAGAGCTCACCTAGCAATTCCCCAGTGGACCACACCGGCTCCATGCTGCAGACATGCTCCTGTCTGGAGTACACAGGAGTGATATGATACTTCCAGCTGGGTTTAATGCCTTCTGGCTCTCTTTCCTTTCTTGGCCACAAATCACCATTCTGCTTCTTCAGTTTCTTCTTTCTCTAGTTTCTGTATCACTGATCCTTCCTCTTGTGGCATCTGTGGCAACAATTTCTGAATCTGTTGTCTGTGTTGATTTGCATCTGTAGTTTGCAGAAGTTGGCACTGAATTTCTCTCATTTCCCTTAGTAATGGATCTGACAAACACTGAAATTACAGTGAAGCCATCCAGCAACATCCAAATAGCACAAGCTTTTTACAAATGACCTTAATGAAGGGGATCGGGGAAATGGTCACCATCAATTTTTTGGCATGGAGTCTGATAAATAATAACAAAAATCATAAATGTCATTTGGAAGCTAGTTGTTGTGGGGCAACAAAGGCAACAAACAAAGGCATTTCCATTTTGTGTTTGCATGCCCTGAAGCTAGTTGGAGAAAATAAATAAAAAAATAAAAATAAAAAACTTAAGTAGTGAATTTTGGGCTATGAATATTTATGACAATATTGGACTTGCAAATCTGAAGTAATTTAAATGTCATAAATAGTGTAGTCTTTCCTTTAGAAGATAAATCCGAGAAATGATTCTTGATTACCCATCAAAACACAGATAAATTAGCATCTTTGGTCTTCAGAACATTCCCCAGAACAATAACACGTTTGTCCTATCACCCTTTAAGCTAAATATTTTAAGAAGATGACAGTTTTAATTAAAAAATAAATTGTTTGCTTATTTATTAGCTAAGTAATTAGCTGGGAAAGCCCGCCTGCATACTTGATGGTGTTAGGTCACCTCTTCGCCACAAGGGTTGTCGCCAAGACTTTCCTGTTTTGGAGACGCCATTGTTTTAGTTAGAGATGAGCCCTTGTGTTAAAAGTTTGTATTGAAAAAGTATAGTATTTGTATTTTTCTATTATATAACACAGCAACAAGGGACTTCTGTAAGCTGCAGCCAGCTTCAGTCTGTGCTGAACCCCATGTAATGATTTGGACCCCCCTTTTGGGGTGCCACTGAAATGTGCTGGGGTCCCACTGAGCCCAAGTATCCCAGCAATGTGGGTTTCCTTTACTCTGTGTTGCTGTGACAGGCTCTCAAGCTCCTTTCTGGCAGACACACAAGTAGGGACACACCCAGCGTGTGATCAGCTCTCTGTGGGAGGAGTCAGCTAGGGGATTGGCTGGCACTCACATGCTCACCTCCTTTGGGGTATAAACCCCAAAATAATATTGTCTTGCGCTGTATAGAGAAATCTGCACAGCGCACGCTCTTAAAAATTGCCCCCTTCCTCAATGTGGAGGGAGATATGCACAGTGCTTTGTCCCCCCTCAGATTTGAATTGCACAATCTGGGTTTTGAAATAAACAAAAAATAAGTGTATTAACTACAAAAGGTAAAATGTAAGTGATTATAAGGGATAGCAAACAGAACAAAGCAGATTACTGAGCAAATAAAACAAACCAAGAACCTAAGCTTAATTCACTAAAGGAACCGGTTGCAAGAGTTTCTGCAGCTTAGAGTTCCAGTTATTTCTCTTTACAGGCTAGACCCCTGTCTCAGCCTGGACTCAACCCTTGCCTTTTCCCAACTTAGTTCCTTTGTCTCTTCAGGTGCTTTGCAGGGTGTTTGGCATCAGAGGATGAGTTCTGCTCCATCTCTACTTTAAACAGATTAAAAATTAAAATCAGTTTAGGGAAAACAAGTTACCTTTTCTATTACAAGATCCCATTTCTACACCATTGAAGTCTCTTGAGCTTTCGTCATTGAATTCAGTGGAGTATTGCACCATTGGAAGTGTCATATTGTATCAGACTGGTGGTCCATCTAGTCTAGTATCCCATCTCAAACAATGGCTACTATTAGAGTAAGGTGCAAAAAGACTTCAATGTAAGGTGCACATTCTGTGGTGAAAAATTAACCTGCCTATAGGAGAGGTTTCTTCCTAATGCTAGGGAGTTAGTAGCTGACTTACACCCTGCAGCAAGAGGGCTTACATCTCATATCTCATATAAGCCCTCTTTTATCCTATAATGTGGATACAAATTTCTGATCTTTTTTCAAATCCTACCAGTCAGCCACCATGATATCTTGTGGCAATGCGTTCCGTGGGTTAATTATGCATTATGGGTTGTTTTTAAAAGCATTTCCTTTTGGAAAATGAGAGCAGGAGAAAAGGAGAGAGAGAGAGGCTGCAGAATAAAACCTATTTTATTATTGTTTAATATTATTTCATTACTTTATTATTATTATTATTTTCAGTTAATTGATGAGATCTCGTACAGCCTCGGGTGTATGTTTTGCATTAGTTTCTTTTCCTAACTTAAAAGCCTGATGAACCTCCTTCAAACCTCATCCGGATTCCGGTGTTGTTGTTTCGCTCTCCCACGCTTTCTACCTACCTGTGAAGACATCGTATCTGTAGCTTTGACACCTGGTTGAGTCCCACAGGAACTGATCTGTTCAGCGCTGGAGGTTTTTAACCACTTAACCCTGCCTCCTCCTCCTCATGATGAGAAGCAGAAATATTTTCCAATCCCCTGGGTTGGTTGTCTAGTCTATATTCTTCTCAATTTGGGCCAAGTTTAAGACTGCTGTCTCTGTAACACACATGCCTGGGTATGCACACTCTGCTTGCTCCCCCAGTTCAATCAGCAAGTTCTTCCAATCATAGGGCCATATTATTCTGTATCATTTCCTGCAGGATGGCTCGTGGAATTTCTTGTTCACTATTTCAATAAGAGGACAGGCTCCGGAATAAGGATGGGGCTCAGGGCCCTGAATTCAGTAGGTAATCCCAGTTCTATGGAGATCCTAAACCTCCACAACTAACCAGTCTCCCTTCTCTATGGCAGCACAGTTTCTTTAGGAGTTTTCCTGCCATTGGCTGATACCTTCTGTCAGGAGCAACTGGGGAGAGTGCATTTACATTACTATAAAATACCAGTGGGGCACATTTTCAAAGAAGCAGGCCTAAGGTCTGTGCATATTTGCATGAGTAATTATCTCAGTTGCATATGCAGATCAGGGTATTTCACATGCAAATGATACATAGACACTTAAGTATCTATTTGCATGTGCAGCCACCTGTTTTACACACTCAATCACAGTAACGTTTAAATTATATCCCCAGTCTCTAATATCCAAGATCTCTTCTGCTCCTCACTCATCCGTTTCCCAATATTGCCAGCATCAGATGTATATTGTGCATGCTATCTGCTATGTTGCATTAATTTCGATGGAATATTATTGTTACTGTCCAACAATAAATAGTTTTAAATGAAGTTAGGGGTTTGGCAGACAGAGACCTCAGCCTGCTTAATACCATGGCACACCATTAAACACATCAACCATTAAAATCCTGTTAACCTTTCATTAAAGAACAGAAGGTGAAACAGTTTAAAGTATTTCAAATGTAAAGTATTAAATAAGGCTTTCATTTCAATAGCATCCCTTGTTCCCTTTCCCTTTTGCTGTAGCGAGTGGTTAGCAGGACACAGCCCCTTGTCCTACAGTCTCTTTGCTGGTATTAAAGATGGCAATAACTGTCCTTTTGGAGGAAAGGAAGAGTTAGCAGAGATGAGCTGGAGCTGTCATAGCCGTTGTTGTTAAAGTGCAGTCCCATTTCCTAGAAGATGAGGCAGGACAAACACAGGGAGAGGACAGAGCATCAAAGAGAGAAAATGCAGCATCAGTCTCGGGTGTTGACTTTCACTGGCAGACTCACTGCTGGGAAAAACGCAGGGCCAGTAACAGTCTTATCAGCCGTTCTGAGACCTGGCAAACTTGTTCAAGCATCCGGCTGATTAGGACATACCATTTAGCTGCTTCTCTGTTTGCAGGGTTACAGCAGCGTTGCAAAATAAGCAGGCTTGGCTGTCTAAGCCAGACTCTTATCAGAGAGAAGGCAAAAGGATAGGAAAGAGAAGAAATAAGGCATGGAAGGAAAAGGACACATGGGTGGGGAGGGGCAAAGTCTTGTATACCCGGTGGTGCTTGGGATTTAGCTGGTGGAGGTGGTGATGTCATCTGGGTCTCTCTCTGTTTGGCACAGTCTGGTCAGTACATTTCCCAGAATTAAGATAAAGAAGGTCTGGGGTGTCAGGGGACAGAAGGGGTGGCAGACATCTTGGTGAAGCTCACGCCTTCCTCTTCCTTGAATCAGCCAGTGAGTGTCACGGTGCGTTAGCTTTTTACCCAAAGTTTCTTTTAAGACCCCAGAAGGGAGTGATGGATGGAATAGCCCATCCCCTCATTAATTTGTGCATCGAGTAGGCCTAATTTCCAACACACTGGTTTTGGTTCACTGGGTTCTGACCCCACACGTCTCTTGTTTACCAAGCACGCTCATAACACAGTCCTTGAGAGATCACTGGGACTTTTTGTTCGGACTAATTCAGCCTCTCTGCCTCTTTTTTGCACCTTTTCCCATCACCGTTGGTTATTATAGGTTACTGGGACATTTTAGGAATTTTTACTCACTTTTTCCAATTGCGCTCACAATTAGGGTAAATTTGTAGGCCCGGTTATCACAACAGCTATTTGCCGGAGGCTGTTGTAACAATCTCTCAGCTGGACGGGCCCCAGTGATATGTTCTGTACTAACAGAAGATTCTTTGCATTAAATGCGCTACTGCACCATCTGGAATACTGCAAGTTACAATGTAAACTTGAATCTCTTAAGTTGCAGAGAAATCTGAATGAAGTCTGTTTGTCAGAACACAAGCTCGGGTGACAAAGCATCTAAAACAGGGGTGAGAAGGAGCCGGAATTTACCAATGTACATTGCCAGAGAGCCACAGTAATACACCAGCAATGCCTCATGAACTCCCCTCCCATGCTCCCTGCACCTCCTGCCCATTGGCAGCCTGCCAATCAGCGCCTTCCTGCACCACCCAATCAACTGTTTCATGGCGCGCAGGAGGCTCGGCAGGGGAGTGGGAGGAGCGAGGGCACAGCAGGCTCAAGGGAGGGGTACGGGAAGGGGTGAAAGGGGGCTAGGCCTGCGGCAGAGCCAGGGGTTGAGCACTGAGCACCCCTTAGCACATTGGAAAGTTGGCACCTGTAGCTCCAGCCCCGAAGTCGCTGCCTATATAAGGAGCTACATATTAACTTCTGAAGTGCCGCATGTGGCTCCGGAGCCACAAGTTGGCCACCCTGATCTAAAATAGTGCAAAACAATTCAATGCCTCTCCAGAGAGGAAAGATCAGCTACAAACTATGCTGCAGTTACGGAGTCTGGCCAACTTGCTCATCCATGCATAGTAGGGTATGGCACAAGAGATGTGGGGACTGCTGCAGTCCTAGGATGCAGGATCAGATGTAGAGCATCTCTGATAGTATTGCAAGGTCTGTGATGGGGGGAGGATTGTTTTAGACCTCAGTGGTTTCCACATGTGAATAATCCCAGGACTAAGCACAGGGACTAGGATGCGCCTCTAAGAACTTCCCTGCTCTTCTGTTTATTAAATAGCTGCTATTAAAATGTGTTGGATGAAGAAGGGGCCAATCCAGTTGCCCCTGAAGTCAGCGGGAACAGGGACAGGCATGAAAACATGTAGGGTACTGTAATATAACAATGTTTTGCCAGTATAGAAATATTTTAAAAATCACCCCCGTTTACATGACTGTATCACCAAAAGGTTCCAGTGTAGGCCCGGCCTCACAGTAGCTTGTACCTATCTTGGCCCACCATGGCGTTGTACAATTGAAAAACCAAGTCCAAGCCTGGAGCAATTTTCTTGTCAAAAAAACAGAGCGGTTCAGTTTGGCTGTGGCAGGGCCTGGCAACACAGCCCAGTCAAGAACTGCTGGAACTTCCGAGGTCAATTGAGCAAAACTTTAAACATCTGTCGTAAACTGCATAGACTGAGTTTTAATTGCTGCTTTTAATCAAACTTTATTCGTGTTAGCCAAAAGTCCTGGTGGTTTCAAAATTCAGACTATTTGTCAACTGCTAATTATTTCAGGCTGACATGATGGTATTTTCCCAGCTGTATTAATGTGACGTTTAATCATCTGCGAGCCATTTCAAGTAGCTTCAAAATGTTTCATCCTGGAGGCAAACCAACAGATAAATCGTCCCTGGCATTGTTGGCATTAATCTCACCGTTTTCTTATTTTCCTATCTCACTTCTGCCAATTTGACACTGGTGCAACTCCAATGATCTCTCTGGAATAACCTCTTTATTGCAGCAGGGTCTGGGAAGATCAGAATCGGGCCCTATGTCAATTTTTCTGTTTCCTGTTCTTTATTAACTCTCCTCCAGGACCTCCCTTTGATTGGATTTCTCTTTAGCATCTCTGCTTCCAGCTTCATGCAGAAGGATTTAGGCACAAGCTTGATTTACTATACTAGTGCAGAGTGACTAAAGCCAAATGAAAGCAATCAAGGTCTCTAGGCACATATCCTGTGCTCCCCACCCCAACACACACACACACACACACAAACATACACTTCACCCTTTTGGGGAAACTGCAAATTTCAGAGTTAGGACAAATGGGTCAGTGCATACCTCTTGAAACAATTGTTTCAGGTCACATGCACACTCAGGCACCAGCTACACTTCAGTTCATGTTTTCAAGCTTTTCTTCACAGCTCTGGGAGCTAGAAACATTTTTTTAATGACTCCCAAAATTCTGATCTCATCAAGTGACTCCCCAAACTGAGACCCTGGGCATGGTCTTAAAATACCTCAATCTGGCCCCGAGGCTGACAAGGGAGTGAAACCAATAATTAAGCTTATGTGGTTAGGGTTAGATTGTGAGTTTACTGTACAACTAGTGTAAGGAAATAACAAACACCAGCAGCAAATTACTATTTACTAATTACTCGTGGTTTTATTGCATGCCCAAGGAAATGACCTCTTTCAACAGCCATCAACTATTCATCATCCCCTGACCCCAGTTCAGCCACACAGATGGCATGTGAAGGGCAAAGCCAAGGTCTCCTCCACTTCCTGTCCTGCTCTCTTCCTGGTGAGGCGGAGCTGGTGGGAGGAGCCAATTTGCTCCTATATGCCTGGATTCAGGTCTTACTCCACCTAATGTTTCCACATGGCTACCATGAAGTCCATATTTATTTTTGCCATTATACAGTGCATCTATCATAGATCTCTAAAAAAGTGAGGGAAGCGACAGAAATCTACCATCGCCTCCAGTTTAACGGTTCCCTGGCTCTTAACGTTCGGGGATCTATGCAGCATCTGCTTGAACACACAAACTCTGCCCCTTCGCTTCGCAGCACAAACATTGATTTATAATTGTAGCGCATGGCTGGGCCCTTTAAATATTCTAACACTCATGCAGACAAATGCCATGGCTGCAGTCACCATGACTTGAAGAGATTTGATGTTACCAGATGACGAGAGAGAAAAAATAAGGATAATTGACTGTCCTTGCATCCTGGTCATTTAGACTCGCTCTCTGAGAAAATTTTCAAGCATAATAGATTCACATTCACGACAATGAATATACTGAGCATAAATCAAAAAACCATGGAATACCAAGCAGAAGTTAAAGAAGCAAAGATCCCTGCTTTGGCCTCAGGAAACATCTGCTATGATTTATTTACACAAACACACACCATTAATACATGTAACAAGTCTGCACTGTTCTCATTAAGACAAGGGAAGAATGAAGAAAGGAAAGATGTAAAATGGTCCTATGACTCCACAGCCCATACAGAGCTGGATTAAGACTAGATTATTTAAATGTCATGGGCATTTTCCATCATAGGAGGAACGGTTATTTAAATATATAAATGGTAAGCAAATAGCAGCATTAGGATAGAAAATTAAATGAACTGTGAAGGGTGATGAATAACAGCCCCTTTACAAAAGTGAGTGCAGACCAAAATCCCAGCTGATTTTGAAAAGTGAAAGCCAACTGCACCGATGTATTATTTAAAGCATAATTTCAGCTTGTCATTTGAAGCTGAATGTTTATTTCTCTTTCCCTCCCCACCCTGGACTGGAGTGTGGCTGTTTGTAAAAAAAAAAAAAGAAGAAGAAGAAGAAGCTGTAGCAACAAAGGGTTTCATTGTCCAAGGGGAAATGTTCAAGTAAGTTTCAATTCAGCGAAAAATAATGCAACAAATGGAAATAAATCAACAACAAGACCTTGAGAAGCAAAGTCAGGGCTAATGAATGCATTGGCAATGTCCTATAGTCTTCACTCATATTTGCAAGCAAAATAGGGTTAATTGAATTAATCACCCATGTAGCTCAGATATTACCGACATTTATGATTAATAAGAATTAGCATCATACCATAATATTGCCACTACCTGTGATTGGTGTGGAAATACTTCAGACCTCAAGATCTTAATTGCAAGGAAATGATGTCAGCAGGTATTCAGTCAAGCCCAGGAATGCTACTACCTTTCAGCGCCTTGATGGCTTTTCATATCTCTTCAGAAGTGGTGTGCCGAGTCTTCATTTATTCACTCTAATTTAAGGTTTTGTGTGCCAGTAATACATTTTAGAAAGTCTTTTTCTATAAGTCTATTGTATACATCTATCTACTGTAGATGCGATAAATCGATCCCTGAACCCTCTCCCCGTTGACTCCGGAACTCCACCGCCGTGAGAGACAGAAGTGGAGTCGATGGGAGAGCAGTAGCGATCGAAACACCGCTGTCGATTTGCTAAGATACGTCTACTTCAGCTATGCTATTTGCATAGCTGAAGTTGTGTATCTTAGGTCGACATCCCACCCCCCAGTGTAGACCAGGCCTTACAGAGTTGAGGTATGTGGGAACCATAGGCGGAACTGTTACCTAGAGTCAGCAATTGGAAGACAATAGAGTAAATGTCTGACTAACAGATTCAGACTACGTTATGGTGTCTTTAACCATCCAGGGTTCCCCTGCATCTCCAGCCGTATAGAACAGGGCCTACTGTGCAGCATGTCCTATCTTCTAAGTGGTAGTTGCTGTAGATCTTAAAGCACATTGGGGTGGTTTGGAAATATTGCATGACACCATTAAACTCCACAGTGACACGTAGATCGTTTTTTATGTAAATAAAACCTAATTTAAACATCAACCAACAAAAAAAGACTAAAATATCTTAATATAAGCAACCAGCTAGAGTGAATATACAATATATCTCATAAAACCCCAATTACTTCAGATATTTTAAGCAGGATCAACACATCCTCTCTAATAAAACCCAGTGAGCAGGTTCCATCTTTAATGCAAATGGCGCTTGTTAATGTGGTAGAAACCATGTAAATTCAGCTGGAAAAATGTTAACAATCCATCAGTGCCTGCCTCATCACTGAAGTACTGGCTCTTTGTGAGCAGAATGAGCTTGCAAATGGAGTTACCTACTGGGAAGCTTCACTTATATTTGCATGACAATGGATCAAATCTTCGGCTCTTTGACATGAGTGAGAGTTCTTCCATTAAAATCCCTGAGACTAGGATGTGACTCAGTGACTTCAGATTGCAGGTTGTCTTCAGGCTTTTATCCACTCCTTCATCTAAGCCACTGTGTTGCCCCTCCACCCCCATGCAAATACAAAGTACAATCAGTTTTCTTCCTCCATGACTGAGACTGTCCGGAAGCCTCTAATGCAGGGGTCTCAAACTCAATTTACTTGGGGGCCGCTGGAGGCAGAGTTTGGGTGAGGCTGGGCCGCATCGGGTATTCCACAAGAAAAGCTTTGTTTAAAAAATTCCAATCTTCTCAAATGTCTTTATTTTTATTTTTTTAACACAAAATAAGATGAAAAAATAAATAAACAAATTAAGAATTAATAAGTAAATAAGTAACGCTTATAAGTAAATAATTTACGCTGCTGTAACTCTGTTTCAACCAGAAGAGTCAGCACCAGTGGCAGGTTTCAAATCCATGAATGGCCCAGGAGGAGTGAGGGGCTCTAGCTGTGAAGTTGCCGGCCCCTGTTCAGAACAAATGGGTTCTGTGTGCATCAGAACGACCTTGCTCCTGCCCCAAGCAGATCCTAGAGCGGAGACCAGCATCTCAAATGCCAGCACTCTGCACCTGGGCAGCCTGGGGGATTCCAATCCTTCTCCAGCGCTTCTATGCAAGCCATTCCACTTGGTTTCTTTAATGCTCTTCGATTCCTGCCTCGTGCACTAGCCAGGCTGATTTAGGCTAGAGCACAGTGTACAGGGCATGAGCACTGCCTGCTCTTGACTGAAGCAGCAGGGACCTGACCCAGCCCTGTACCCATGGTGGTGCATGTTCTCCCCCATGCAGACAGCTGCTCCCCAGGAGAACAAGGGCACCTAAACCCACACCGGGAAATTCCCTTTATCTCAAAGCTGTTGCAGCCAATACAGGGAATTCTTTATCTGTTAAGATGAGGTCCAATAGAGACTGACCACAGCACTGGATGTATGATAACTTAGGTACAAGTGATTTTGAGCTATGTGCAGTCCAAATAAAGTCTAGAGCAGTAATATAGAAAAAAGAAAAAAAAAAAAACACAGTTTGTTTCTCTGCTTGCAAAAGCCCGGTCGATGTCCCGCCCCCCGCCCCCGAGCAGCAACGCTGCTGTAACTCTGTTTCAGTTTAGAATCAGGGAGGTAGCCGTGTTAGTCTGGAATAGCAGAGGTAACAAAGTCCTGTGGCACCTTAACTATAGTTAGTCTTTAAGGTGCCACAGGACTTTGTTACCTCTGTTTCAGTTTGTTTCTCTGCTTGCATGAAGCCCGGTCGATGTCCCGCCCCCCGCCCCCGAGAGCCAACGTGATTGGTAGGTTCGTTCAGTTCCGCACACAACACTGTAAAGTGCCATTCATATAAAACTCGCGGGCCGCACTAACATTAAACTTTCATATTAAGGTGGGGGGCCACAAAATATCGTCTCGCGGGCCGCAATTGGCCCGCGGGCCGCGAGTTTGAGACCCCTGCTCTAATGAGCCTGGGAGGCCATTCCCAAATTGGCCACGAGGGTGCGCTGAAGTGCAACACGTGTTGCATCTTGCTAAAAGTTTGCTTTCAATCAGTTGTGATTTTGTTTAGTTATTTTGTAGACATGTCGGGGATGTTGCTGGCAAATATCAATTGCTGTGTCAAGACAAACTATCGTAGGAGTATAAGGAAGTATGTCTAGTTTTAAAATCCTAGCTAACGGCCTGCAAATGTCAATTAAAAAACAAGACGGAACCAGGGTTGAAATATAACTATTCATACTCATCCTGGTGCTCCTCTCACACCAGTTTAAATCAGTGAAGCCTATGGAGTTATTCAAATAGAGGTGGATCTGAATCGGCACACGAATGTGCAGTTCTTTCTGAGCTTCCCCACCCCTACAGTTTTGAGGATGCGTCTAGCTAGGGAAAGGGAACACTCATGGTTTTTGCTTGGTTTCCTTTTCTTGAGGGGTAGGCATCTGAGGCCTGACTCTCTGCTCACTTAAATCAGTTTTACACTAGTGTAATTCCACTGACCTGAAGGAGATTAATGACTCCTGATTTACATTGGTGTAAGCAATGACAGAATCAGGCCCTTAGTTTGTTTTGTGCAGTTTGCTGCATAATTATGTGAAGGTTCTTTGACTAATTCCTACTGATAAAATAAGAAAAAACAAAATCAGAACTAATGCTGATTTCCCCTTCCTGCCTCTTTCAGGTATGTAGCTGATGCTATCATATATCCCCTATGGTCACTGCTGCGCTGGGTGCTTACTTCAAAGGTTACATCTGTAATTCATAGCAGACTGTAACATTTTGACATCAGATAGCTGTGCATGTGAACAAGGTTTCATATCATTATAACCTTTATTGTAAATGTCTCTGGATGATATTTAACACTCTGTTGAAAAGGTTTTGCTTGGGTGGAATTTCCCCAGAACCCTCTTGATCTATGCATATGATTCCCAGAGCAAAACAGTTAGAGTAGCTCTTCTGGACTACATGAGATCCCGCTAGAGAAATTAAAGTTCTCTGAGGAGTCTTGTGTAGGGTGCAAAATATAAACACTGCTGAAGTGGTTTTTTTAGTTATAGCATCTTAGTGCCTATCAGATTGTATTAACAATAATATTTTGCAGCTATATCTCTAAGCATTTTAGAAACATAGGAAAGTATCAGTGCCACTGGTTTACATGCAGGGAAACTGAGGCACAAAACTGTTGGGTGGTGGGTTTTTTTAGATCACACAACAAAATAGTGGCAGAATTATGTGCATGTTCCAAAAAGGAGGATAGAATCATAGACATGTAGGGCTGGAAGGAATATCAAGAGACCACCTAGTTCATCTTTTTGTGCCAATACTGAATTAAGTACAACCATGTTCTGTTATATTAAATCGTTTCCCATATAATCCCAGCTCTGAACGTTTCCTACCAGTGGGTTTCTACACAACATCACTGGTTGCCAGGCAAGCACAGTACCAGATGGTGAAATTCTTTGTTTCTATATTTTGGGTAAACTTGTTACGTGGTTTGTTAATTGCATTGTTTTTAATAGCACTGAAATTAATAGCAATTGAATAGCATAGTATGTTAATAGCATTGTAATAAACTATGTTTGTTGATTTGTTAATAGCTCTCTGATACTATTAATGGACTGATAGGAACAGGATGTTCCAAACATAATTTCCACACGAAGTCCATGCTGTCCATTATTTTTAGTATCTAGCGGACATGGGCGGCGGGTGAACCGCCAGCTGAGGGAGGCTAGACCCTGGCCGACCTTCCCTCACTGGAGCCTTCCCCCAGCCCCTGAGCACAGGGAAGGTGAGCGGCACATGGCCCCCTAAATCCCCCAAGCATAGCAGGCGGTTCATGGCCCCAGGCCCCCCAACGCCCCAGCACCTCCGGCCTCCCCCCACCCCGGCACTGGGCAGTGTGGCCCCAGCACTGAGGGCCCCCTAGCAATGGGCGGCCCCAGCCACCCCAAGTCTTGGCCGCCAGACTTGGCAGATTGCTTTCCTGAAGAGGAGCAGCCTGCTGGGCTGGGGCTAAGGGGCAAGGGCAAGCAGGGCATCAGGGAGGAGCGTGGGCGAGGCCATGGCAGGATATTTGGGGAGGCAAAGGTTTCCACAGCCTATGCGATGCGCTGCCCATGTCAGCAGAGTTCTGAATTCACGCTCCCAGGCTTGTTGTTTGAAGGTGCTGTGCAGGTTTCCTTTGCGGAGGAGGACTGAGAGGTCAGATGTGGAATGATCACTTCCTGAAAAGTGTTCACTCATCGGCGATACGGTGTTTTGTCTTTCTATCATTTTTCTGTGTGCGTTCCCTTCATGACCCATACAACACACATTTCAAGATCCATGGGTCCCACACATGCCTATCACAATATGTGTGGACCTCATCCAGTGCAAAAATAAATAAATGTCCCAGTAACAACTACGTGGGTGAAATGAGACAATCGCTACACTCTCAAATGAATTTTCCTTTGTCATTCCTGTGTAATTTTCCTTTTTCTGAAGCTTGTCACACTCCGATTGTCAGAGCCTGAAATATTGCAATTTGCAATTTAATTATTAAGGGCTAAAAATAATCACCACCAGTTAAAAAAAAAAAAAAGAAAGATGATTATGACCAATGAGTGAGAACTGGAAATTTTGTAAAATTAATTTAGTCAAATTATCAAGATTCTTAGCTGTCAACTGTTGATCTAGCAGAATGTGCTCTTCTGATTGACATATACTAACAATAAATGTCTCCACTATTGGAAGGAGAATAATTTATTTTTAATTTCTACTGGAAATGAGGTGAGCCAGAATGGGGTAGATTGTTAGATTTCAGATATAGGGTTTCATTGGTTTGCTAAGAAACAAAAAGTGAATGATTGTTTGGATTATTGAAAGTTTCTAGCATCCTATTCCAGGAAGTCCCTAAACACAGAGGCTCTAATGACCATTTCACAAGTGGTGCTCTTGGAATTCAAGAAGTCTAAGATATTTCTATGGCCCCCATCTCCACAGTATCTGAGTATCTTGCAGTCTTTAATGCATTTACCCTTGCAACACCCTTGTGAGGTAGGGAAGCACTTATTATCCCCATCTTACAGAAGGGAAACTGAGGTACAGAGAGGCTACAAGAGACTTGTCCAGAGTCACACCAGATATTGGAGCAGGAACTGAACCTGGGTCTCCCACAGCCCTGTGCTCTAACCACTGTACCATCCTTCTTGGTGTATGGGTTGAGAATCTCTGTGCTAAACCGTGGAAAATCAAGAACATCCCAGCCGGTGTGGCTCGCACACCTCAAGATGTGTGCTTCATCTCGAAGATAAAGGCTTCCTGAAGGGATAGTTGATGTGAGGAAATGTGAGCACAGGAAGAGCTGTCTATCCAGGGAAGTTCCTAGCAGTTCACTGTTTTCCACACCCCTCTGCAGCATGTTCTGTGTTTCAATCACCAGACTTCCCGCATCCAGAGAGAGAAGAAAGGAAAATGGCTCTCTCCCAGTCTCAGAACTCACTGCTGTAAATTATCCCTCATTGTGGCCACTTCCCATTCCCAGTCCCTATTTTATTTTCGGCCAGTTAACATGACAGGCGTGTGGGTCCTTGTCTTAGAAGCTTTAGCAGCTCTGAAAAATGAAATATTTGCCTCTGCTGTGACCTCCAGGTTTCATCCCTCAACGGCGGGAGGGGGCGGGGGAGAATCTTTCTCTTGAGTCACACTTGAACTTTATTACTGTGACTTTGTTACAGTCTCTGCCAGGATAAAGTTATCATAACTTGAGGCTCCAATTAACTGTCTATCTTGGTCCGTTTTGACAATTGTTTATTTTCAACTATCCCTCAGTTACACTTCTGCTCAGGTCAACTTGCTTCCGTGCTCACGGTTCTTGGCTTTTCTCACCCATACTTTGAATGCCTCGTCTCTCCATATCCAAACGGCACCAGAATGGTTTGAACTGTAAATAAGTAGGGTCCTCAGGCAAACAGTATTTGCAAAGGACTGCAGATCTGTTCTGAAGGTTTTGTTTAAAAATACAATTGGTTTTATGGGGTCTGTTGGCTTACAAGATCCATTTTGGGGAGAAGGAAATTGTAAATCAGAAGCAATGGAATTGCTGAAGACTGTATAACTCTACTAAGAGATTCTGGAATTTGTCACTTAAATGCAATTCAGGCAACTTGGGTTATCACATTGGTATCAAGCTTCCATAATGAGAAGCTGACTTCTCTCAATTAGATTACAATCTTCCTTCCAGTCTATATATCCTGAAACAGCTGTAGGACAATGAGGTTCCTCTTTTAAAAAAAGCAACAACAGTCTCCAAATGTCAGAAAAATAAAGAAGAGGATGGCTTAAGGTGAAAGCCAAGAACTCCACTGACTGCTAATGCCTCCCTCACTTTGAATATCAGCTTTGAACTTCCATTTGATGCATCAGTGGAAAAAGTGCTTAATGTTCAGGATTGTCGGTTAAGAGGCTTTGGGGCTGCAGGCTGTTAAAAGGGGGAATGAAGTGCACTTGAAAATGTATGATAGCTGGACAGGTTTATCTGGAGATATGATTTCTTAGGGCCACATTCTGAGCACATAGGAAGGAACACATAATATCTTGCAAAACAAATACACCTCAGAATCCATTGGTGCCTTTACCCATTGCCTTGATAGGGTGACTATGTGAATTACCTTCTTCTATTCCGACCTCTTCCATGGTTTTGACTAATCCTCAATGCTGACGGTAATGTGTCTCTTCTGGTGGCAACCACTAGAGCCTGAAAATGACCCTCCTTGATTTTTCCCTCATGCCAGAGGCATTCTCTTCCTTTGGCACATCCATGCCAAGAGGAGAAGTCACATGTGAGGCCAATGCTTAAGTGGGTTGTCATGGGAGATAAATGTTCCGTGTCACAGCTGGTCCTGCCAGTGTTATTCAGGGTGAACCTGGGAGCGCATCATTGCTTGGTTCCTATGCTGCTTAGGACAATCAGCCAAGCATCTTGTGAATGAGTTGTCGCCCATGTGGCTGGGTTAGAGGCAATGGCCTTGTAAGTTCTTTCTCAAGGTGCTTCCATTCCAGTGTAAGTTAAATGTGGCTGTGAGTCAGGCTATGCACTAGGAGTAGTATTTGGACTCAAACCCTCTGTGTGCTTCTCCCTTACACCTAAAAAAAGGGGGGTGGGGCATGGGTAGATGACTGTGCATCTAAGGACATAGATACTAGGGTAGTGCTCAGCTACACACAACTCTTGTAGGTTTTAGTCCTGTCTCCAGGTAGGAGTATGTAATTCCTGGTAACCACACCAAAGCGTTCCTATTAATGAAGGATCAGGTTCCCAGGCGCTATTTACCTTGGTGTAGAATGCAACCCCCACTGCACCCTCCGTTATGTGTATGCGTGTAAAATATGGCCAAGCGGAGGGATTTCTTCAGCCCCTCTTCAAAAATAGAAAAGGTGATTGTGCAGGGCTGGTGAATTATTTTTATTGGAAATTTGATTTAATGTTTATCAATTTCCATCTGTTTTATTTCTCGTAAGCATATAAAGCCCCAACCCAGTTCACTCATCTTCTGTGTCAGTCAGCTGTTAGGTGTTAAATGTATCGATGTTTATGTGGGAGTTAAGAACTCACTTGGCAACACGGAGTTAAAAAGAAATCAGGTATCAAAAAGGTCAATTTCAGGTGCACCTAAATGTCAGTGAGTCAAGGGTTGACTAAACAAATCACTCCATTGTCATTTGATTTGCTGTAAGGCCCAGTCAGGTTGGGGCACATGTGTTAGGCTCTGTACAAACAGGAAGAAAAGGGGGCAGATTTTCAAAGCTATTTAGGTGCCTAATATACAAATTGGCAGCTACTGGGATTTTGAAAAGCTCCTAAATGGGTTAAGTGCTTAATTCCCAAAACAGGACTTTGGCAGAAAACACTCTGTATTGGCTTGGAAACATTATTCAGGAGGCTGCATTTTTAGGAATTTGGTGGGTCAGAACAAATATGACTGGCAGGTGTTTGTATGCATCTGGTAATCTGACACTCACCACTGTATTTAAGAAGTTGCCCTTCTTTAGCGAGCAAATGCATATCTCCACAGGTCAGATCCTGCCATCAGTCCTTCGCAGGGCCAACTTTCTGCTGTCCATAAAACCACAGTAAATTCAGAATAAATTAATGTCAGTGGCATGATTCTGGATTTTACACTGGTGTTGCTGACAACAGAATTTGACCCAATGATCAGGACAAAAAAATAATAATCCTACTAAATCAGGGAGGGGAAAAGTTGAAATCTGCTTAAGTGCAGCTAAATGGAAAATACTGAGATAAAGGTGATGTTGGGAGGGAAAGCAATTCAATGGAATAATTTGTACCCTAGAAGACACTCCTAAAACTACTTAAGCAAATACAAAAGGTTTTGGCTGCCAATCTTAAAAATAGTCTATCATGGGAGTGTTACTGTCCAGGCTGATACTGGAGAAACGTTGAATAGAATGAAAAGTCACATGCTCATTATTCTTCAAAGACCACGAATGGGGGAAAAAATCCCAGCTCATTGCTGCTAGCAGCAAGGCGCTTGGAGTGCTCTTGGGACCATGCTAATTACAGGAGTGAAAGCCACATGGAAGTGGGTTAGCGGTTCATTCTCTCTTGCCAGTGGCAGACACGTTGGATTTTTCGAATGGGGATTTAGTATTCAGTCACATGGTTTCTTTTGTCAGTGAGCAGGCCAGCAGGGACACTTTCCATCTACTGCTTTGGGCTTGTGCGAAACATTATAGCTAAGATGTCACTAAGAGTGCGGTACTGAGTAGAGGCATTGGGTATGATTCTGATCTCGCACTGGCACAAATCCATTGGTTTCAGTAGAGTTATTCTTGATTTATACCAATGTAAGCGGGAGCAGAATCTGATCAGAACATTGCTGGTGATGGTAGACACAACCTGTGATCCTAAACTCTAGATCCAAACAAACCTGAGTTCAGACTGAGGGCCATACATTGCAGCTTGCTGCTATTTCCATCAGGAGCCAAAACAAGACCAAGACTGAAATTGGGAGTAAATTTGAATCCAGATTCAATGTAGAGCCAAACATGGTAGGCCAGGCCTGATTTTATTTGCTCCTATTCTGATGAGAGACTTTTGCGGGAGCTCAGATAAAAGGGTACTTGTGTCTAGCAGACCAACTTGCAGAGAAGGGAAAGTATGGAAATTCAAGGAAATTCCGAGCTTTGAGGAGTAGTGGTACAAATGTTGCTGATGTATCTGGGAGTTAGTCTGAGCTGTGGGGGCGTTCATCAGTATCATGGATTGGAACTGATCCTACCTCAGTCAGAGTCAGTGAGAACTTTGCAGATGGCATCATGCCCCTAAAGAAGATGTCTGCTTGGAGAAAGGTTTAAATCACTTATAGCCAAATGTTCAAAGGTTTTTTTCCTTGTGTGTCAGCACCAACATGCATGCCCAAAGCATGATTTGGATGCATAGACCCCAACATGCAGGAACACGAGCTAGCCGGATACATACAGATTTGCATCTCTGACAATGGCAGGTTTCCCATTGTCTTCAATGAGAGTTGGATCCGGCATTATGAGCAACATCATTCTTTCTCCTGAAAATAACGCAGCACCAGGCCACCACTCAGTTCAGTTTGGGGGCTGAGCTCATGGAATTTGATTTAAAAGAAACCCAATTAGAATAAAACCACAGAATACTTGGGGCTACGAGGAAGGAGATGGGCTTTTAGCAGCATTCATTGCTTCTAGGAAACTGTGATTGTAAATAATTTTGGACAGAAATTAAAACCTTCTGCTGCTGGGGGAGGCATTGATTTGGTCTATAATTTATTTTTTATCATCAGAGCTTGGGTATAAATCAAGAAAGGAAAAAAATAGTCTTTCAATTGTAACTGCCTTATGCCAAGATCTGATTTTCGTGTTTTGTCACTATAAATTCTTAAAAGGGAAAATCAATAAGTTTCCAGATAGTCTCTCAGGCTTTCTGAAGAATGTACAATAACAATGAGATGTAAGCAAAGAAACAGGGCTTTAAAGAGTTCACAAAGGATATTGCACGATTCCTGTGCGATTGCTCTGTGTACGGCCAATTTACGGGTGGGGCAAAAGTTTCTAGCTGAAAGTTAGTAAACTTTGACACACAGGTGAGAGGGTAAAGCATTTCCCTTTATTGAGTGCAGTAGTTATGCATCGGGGTAAGAAAGAAGTGTGTCCAGCCGTTAGAGAAACAGAAATGGGAGTCAGGACCCCTGGGCTCTTCTCTTAGCTCTACCATTGGCTTGGTGTATGAATTTGGGCAAGTCATTTTACCTTACTATGTCACAAGTTTATCCCTATCTCAGAGGTGCATTGTGACGCTTATCTAAGTAGATCCAGATGCTCAGTGAGTGTTAATGTGCACAGCTCCATGTATTTCCATGGAACTGTGTCAGTTTGGACCAGATGAGAATCTGACCCTTAATAGTTACAGAGCACTTTGAGGTTTGGGGATGGATTTCAAAAGATGAGGCATTTTTAATGTATAATGTACAAGGTAAGATATCTTTTTTGTAGAAGACACAGGAGTCTTTCTTAGAAAATGTTCAGAACAAGAGCGATTAGCAGATAGTCTTAATGAGGTGTATCTAGGAGTTTCCTCATGAAATTGACTGTAGAGGAAGTCCATTATTATTAGCATTAGCCAAGAAAAGACCTTCTCATCATATGGATAGCTAGAGATGGAACATGGCTGATTATTTGGTTAAAGTACGTTAGGCTCTGGAGCAAATTGCTAAGCATTACATACAAATTTTTGGTCTAGCTAAAGAAAAGAGGGTAACAACAATTTTTTCTCTCTTCTCCAAAGCTAGACTTACGTCTTCCTTAGATTTATGAACCCAAAAGCTAAATACTTGTAACTGCAGTGTGCCTGGTATCCAAATATTTGTATAGCACTTATTTTTTGCATTACTGCTGGTATAAATAATTCATCAAACTAATTGGTGTGTGTATCTATCCATTCCTTCATGACATTTATAATGCACTCATCATCCAAGTGAGTAGTCACCATGTCTGAATTAGATTGAGATATAGCTGATGGAAATAACAGCATATTAAACCATTCTTTTAATAAATTATCATCCGTTTGACTTCCAAATGATGGATTTTGATTTTTTGTTTTAGACCATTCAGATGTGATGGAGGCCTGACCATTTTGGGAAATGAAGTTAGAACGATATCTGTTAAAATGCTAATTTTGACTCTGGCAAAAATCCCTATAATTTTTAGTCTTAATAAAGCTGTTTTAATGGTTTCAGTCACTTGTAGCAAGTGGCTTAACTACTGTCAATGTTTTGAAATTTTAAAACTGTTGCATCCATTAATTTTTTTTTAAGGCTCATGGCTTGAGGTGCTTCACAGATGACTAAGATGGAAACAATTCCCCATGGATATCAGAAACTACTCAGACACTGCTCTTGTAGTTTAGTTAAATGATTTCCTTGCAATCAGTGTAGCTCATTTTCCACTATAGAAATTTGAGCTTTCAGGACAAAGGCTTCAAAAGATCCAAGGGTGATAGACACTGAACAACTACACATTTCTCCTGCAATACTGCCAATGATGGAGGATTAAATATAAATGCTAACTACCAGTGCCTAGACCTATAACACTTTCAGTTCCTACAAATGTACAGTCGCCAGAGTCTAGGAGTATATTGACTCCTATTGACCTCAATGGGCTTTGAATCAGGCCATAATAATCATAGTGGGAAATACATAAGCTTTCCAATTCAAATGTATAGGAGGCAGAGATTTGTTAGTCTAATATACACCCATCAGGTTTTAGCTCAAAGTTTCAAACCACTATCCATTCTCTCTCGCAACTCTCTCTTGCTCTCTCTCGCTGTGCTGTGCAGATGAGCCAGAGTTTTAGGACACTGGAGGGGCTGCAACCTTATTACCTTGGCCTGGATTAAAAGTGCATCCTCAAAATGTAGATGCCTCTAATTTTCTTGAAGCTGTTGATTGTTAAACTCACTTCCTGGCTGAGTTCGTAACTACTACAGTGAGAATGCACAAATGTCTCTGTTTGATGTTAACAGTGCCTTCCACTTGAGGCAATCACTGGTTAATTTGATCTTCTATTTAATTTTATCAAAACCCCAGGAACCAAATAATTTCTATTAAAAACAATACAACTTCCACTTTTTATTCCGATCAATTTTCATTCTTAGAGCACAAGGGTTATTGGATAATTTGATCACTGGCTAACAAAAAACTATCATTAAATCTACAAGGAAAGGCCAGTATTTTGAATGCAACAGAAGAAAACTGAACCCAAGAATTGCCCATGATAAGGAAAGAATACGATAAGAAACTGCTATTCAGAAAACAATGATAAGAGCTACCATATACTATGAAAGCTAGGAAGTATCCTGCTGATCTTGAGGATAAAAAGATCAATGGTTTATTTCAATCAACACATTGCATTGATATAACGGCAAGGCACCATAACTGGAGAAAGATTGATTTAGCCACTTACATCCAATTCTCTGCCACCTGAGTGAACTTATACATTGTTTAAGTTTCCCCTCTGTGCAATACGTCTTGCTACATGTGTAGCCCAAGTGGGTGGAAAAGGTCTCCGTTGCATGCTGTTTATCTGATATCAGGTGAAATAAAGTATGATCTCCTGATTGAAATCCTAAGCGGGTTTGCCATTTGTATCTCCTGCAGGTCAACACGTTCATCTCCTTTGTGTTTCCAATGGTCGTCATTTCTGTCCTGAATAGTATCATCGCCAACCAGCTCATCGTCATGTTCAAGCAAGCGGCACAAGAAAACCAGGTCTGCATTATCGGAGGACAGCAGACGATGCTGAGCATGTCCATGGAGCCCAGCCGTGTGCAAGCTCTGAAGCACGGAGTGAGAGTCCTGCGTACGTACCTGTGATGTTAAGCATTGAATGCATTAGCAACATGTTCTGGGACATACCTGGTAAAATTACAAATATCAGCGTTAGATCTGGTTGTAGTTTTTCTCCATTTTTTTTTTCAACGAAAAATGGCCTCTTTTGAAGCCCACAACTTCCACAAGAAAGAGTTTGGTTTACAAAATGTTCCAGATTTTCCTCACACCCCCAAATTTTCATTTTTGGGGTTCCCACCTTCCCCCCATTTGCCAATGAATGCAGTAAAATGAATGCTCTCTAGGGTTCTGAGAGGTTTTCATTCTTTTTCTTTTTTTTTCTTTTCTTTTCCTTTTGCCACACTCTAACTTTTCCAAATCCTCCAACCTTGGAAAAGTGGAAGAGTGGCAAACAGAAAAATGAAACTCTGTGACTGTGCTACTCAGAGGCTATTCAGAAGTTAGAGAAGTTTGGAAAAGTTGGAGTAATATAAGTAACATAACCTCCTGGATATCACTTATTGTGCTTGGGGAAAAAAATCAAAATGATGATTATTAGTATAATCAATAATTATTATACTTATATTATCATTATAATTATCATAATCAAAAATTGTTTCAAACTCTAAAGTGGAAACAACTTCCAAATTTCTTGCAGAATTATTAATTTCCATTTTTAACCGACTGTATCTGAACATGTTATTTGTCTTGTGTCTCATCACTAGTGAATAGATGACAAATTTAAGGTTTTATAGTTGCAAGATAATTTGCGGGAGCACTTAAGCACATATTTAACTCCATCCTTATTTAGAAAAACACTTAAGTATGTTCTTAAAATTAAGCATATTCTAACGTGCCATCCCAAATAGGTGAGCTTTCCTGAATGAGGGCCAAATACGGAAGCCATTTTAATTATAACTTGTGGTTTTACCAACAGATCAAAAGCTAAGCAGCAAGATGCTAAGGATAACCTGTACAGTCAAAGACTTGGATCTGTACTTTGGCTACCCTATGCACACAACAGTGAATACAAAACACGTGCACAATTATCTTAGCTGCATGTGCAGTTAATGCTATTTGTGTATGTAGTCACAGTAATTATGCATGCAAATGGAATTCAGTGTTTGCATGGAGAGTCTTCTCAAAATCCATCCCTTGGTATTTCTTAGCCCAATTTTTTTTCCTTACCTTATAGTAAAATCAGTAACTGCTGTGAAAATATTCTTCACTTTGTTGGAGCTATGCAGAAGATTCAGTTTTTCACTTAAAATGTATCTGTGTGTGAAAAGAGACTTTAGCAGATATCGTATGTAGTGTTGTTGCAGCTGTGTCGGTCCCAGGATACTCTTGCAACAAGGTTTGGGGAGGTCATATCTTTTAATTCTCACCCTCAGAAGTTGGTCCAATAAAAGATATCACCTCACCCGCCTTGTCTTTGACAGATGTTCACAGCTTTGATCCTGGGTTCAGCTTTGCCATTTCACCTTTTCTGTTGGTGAAAATGGCAGAATCCTAAAGTTCGGACAAAATCATGAATTTTCATCCCTTCAAACTTCTGCTGAAATATTTTTTTCCCCCTGCAAAAATTGACATTTTCACAGCACATCGGAAATAATAAAATAATAATATGTCACAACCAGCTCCACTGATTTCACCAAGGACACACATGGTCCATTTTTTCACTGGCTTCTACTTTTATGACTTGAGGTTTCGAAGGAGACAGTTTAAGTCCCTGAGGGCAGTTTGAATTTTTAATGATGTGGGAGGGATTGGACATCGTTCTAATTTCTCCCTGAGGGGCAGGGTTATTTTCTCTCTCATTTACTGCTCACTGGCAGGGGTGACAGGATACTAGGCTAGATGGACAATTGTCCTGACCTAATCTGACCATTCTTATGTTCTAATTTCATTGCTTTAAGATTCCTAACTGTTCTCAGAAAGTATGTTTTCATCCAACCATCGAAATATCATAGGCTAGACTTGGCAGCTCTGAATTCACCCAGTACGATAATTAGAGCAGCATGTTACCAAAAGAGGCTAATGGCACTCAGAATCAATAGCTCATGAATTAACACAACGTTCACACTCTTTGCTAGCATTTACCTCCTTCCTTGTCTACATTTACTTTTAGTCATGTCCTAAATAATGAGGAAGTTCAGGGCCAAAGAATGTATGAGTTGAGCTGTTATGTAGACCAGACTGGCAATTCATTAAATGTGTGGGTTTTTAATATTAGTCTTACCCAGATGTCAATGGGGGCGTGAGAATCAAAATTCAAAGAGTTCAAAGAGCTGGCTTCTTTCCAGTTTCTTATGAGGACAGTTCTGGGTAATTTCCTCGGTGTGTCAGCATGTTCACTCTAAATCTCCACAAATAGAATGCATAGTGCTTTGCCTCCCGTTGCCCCAAATTTTCCTCCCAGTTCTCTGATTATTAATTCTGATTAATGTTAATTATTGAATTGTGCTGAGCTTAATCTCTTTGCTACTGAATGATGTCCCAAGAAGTGTGAAACGTCTGTGCAGCTGTGTTTCCTGGTGTTCTGCTCATTTGACTTTGTTCTGTAGTAACCTTTTGCCCAAACAAATCTACTGTCAACAGCCAAGTGGTTCATGAATCCAGGGCTTACTGTCTTCTAAGACTTGAGTCTTTTATGCATTTGTATAGGGATGTTTTCCCCACTGAAATGCAGCTATCTTCCACTCAGAGACTAGCACACGGACTGAGAATGGAGGTCATTGCATGTTGGTCAGTGCCATTCCCGAGACCATTCATTTCTCCATGTTTATACTAACACAATAGGATAAACACAGGCTAAGATAAAATACTGTGTGTAATCTAATACTATTATCTCCCCATATTAACTTCCTATCTAGTTTAGCATGTTATTGAGAAAATCAAGACTGGCATCTTTTAAATCTCCTTTTGCAAAATAAAAAAAAATCCATCAAAATTCATAGTTTCCTCTGCAGGGCTTCTTGCACAATAAACAATTCTTTCTTTCTTTCTTTCTTTCTTTCTTTCTTTCTTTCTTTCTTTCTTTCTTTCTTTCTTTCTTTCTTTCTTTCTCTGAACATTTGTTTTGTCTTTGTACTGCCTACTAGGATATGTTTCAATAGAACAATTGATATGTGAGGTAGTACTGTATATGTTTGCTTTTTTTTAGTTGGACGTCCCTACTACAAAGTTAAAATTCTAATGATGAATAGAATGCATAACTGTGTCTTAAAACAGTTTAGATTTCACAATGCAGAACAAAGGTTTGCTACAGTTTGTATGCATTCATCCACTGAATATTTATCAGACAACACTCTACTAGACCTTCAGTCTTACTGTCAAATGCAGGTTTATATGGGTGCTTTATGGGTTCATCTCATAGTTTGTTTATAAGGTTTAATAAACTTTTAGACTGTGATTTTTAAACCCGCCTAAGGGATTTGGGTACAATTAATTTAATAGGAATTGGCCATCTAAATCCCCTGAGGTCACTTTCAAAATTGCAGATTTAATTTTAAAAAATAAGCCAAAGCATAAGAGGCACAAAATGGCTAAAAGCTAATATTTCAGCAGCAGCAGCAGCATTGAACTCTTGTAATTCATTTTAAACAGATAGAAAAATAAAGCTGTAATTGGTTTAAAAAAGAATAGAAAAGCCCAGATGCAGTAGTTTAAGGACTGAACTGATTTTCAATAATAAGTTAGATGTAGAAATGGGGTAGAAAGAAAATAAAAAGCCAAAGACAGGCTTTATCAGTTCCTTAGGGGATTGTATCTTGTGCTCTCCCCAGTCTGGTTCACCATGGTTCTGCTTACAGATATTGAATCCTATTTTTTTCATATATGGAAATAGCAACATTTTATGGGCCCAATCCTGCCCCTGTTAAGCTCAATTTAAAAGCAGCCCTTGAGTTCACTGGGAACCAGACTGGTGCTTTTTTCAAGGTGATAAATGGGCATTCATTGTGTCAGCGTGACTCAGCGGAGAGCACTTTTGCTTCAGGGGAAGAGATAATGGGCCCAGTCTCTTTCAATAAGGAAATCGCAATTTGGGGAATAAAGGACAAACCATCTTTAAAAACCACATAAAAATGACAGCGCGAGCGAAAATCCATTTCCAGGCCCATGCACACCCCTCCTGCGGGTCACCCACAGGTTGATTCAGTGTTGTTGTAATCCACCTTCTCCACAAGATTGTGAAACCTGCCCACCTTTTATTCCTGAGTGTACCCTGGACAGGCTCCCAGGGGGGCCGATCCAAAGACCACAGAAGTTGGTGGAAGGAGGCTCAATAACTTTAGATCAACACCATGGTGTAGAAGGTAATGTTTCCTGTTGAGTCAGTCCCCAGAGCACTGTCACCTCATATGCTCTGCTCTAGTACTTGTTACTCGGCTGTGATATTAAATGAACTCTCAACCGCATCTATTTCTCTTTGAGAACACAACACGTTGGGGGCTCACCCAAGCTGAACTCTGACATGTAATCAACAGTCTCTGACTCCTCAAGAAGAAATCCCTGAACTAACCCAAAAGATTGCATGGAACTGTTCCTGTGATCCAATAGATATTGTTTAAATACCTACTTTATCCAGCATAACTCTTACAACCCATCTCTTTTCCTAGTAAGCACCTACCTCAACAAGGCATGCTGAAAGAGATGGGGCAGTAGGTTTCTGAAAGAGAATGAGATAAAAGGGGAGGTTTTTCACTTCATGTTTTTTAGATAAAAATTCCCTGTTTGGAATTAGACCCCAGGGAGCAGATGGAGATGGGCTGGCTTGCACCTTAAGTATTCTTGATCCAGTTGATAATAAAATTGAAACATAAGTATTAAGGGCAGAGCCTTCTAAGCTGAGATGCACACTGCCATCATAAATAGCGCAGTAGAGAAACAATTTTTTTGAGATGCTGCATATCTGGGATTTAAAATCAAACCATAAGAATCTCTTAATAAGGCTAAAACAAGTGCGTCCACAAGTGTTAAACTTTGCTCCAAAAGAATCTATTGGGGACCATTTTTAAAGCATGTACACAGTTGGTAGCACCTGAAAAGCGTGTGTGTGTGTGTGTGTGTGTGTGTGTGTGTGTGTGTGTGTGTGTGTGTGTGTGTGTGTGTGTGTGTGTGTGTGTAAAAACATGCATACATACAAGTAATGCCTTTTGGAGGCCCTTTACAAAACGTCTGTTTTCTTCCTGACATCTTCTATAATGCCGATTTATGGTGTTAGTATACATGGGGGCAGCATAAATACATTGAATTTAATCTAAAAATGAATAGCGCAGAGGATACATAAATGAGCAAATCATTTATTGTCATATGCAATAATCAGTGCTCCATTTTTGTAACTCAGAGGAGCTGTTGCAAAATTTCCAGTCTGCTGCACTAGAGTGTTGTAGAATCCAGACACTTTGCTACAGAATTTTGGTCCATCTTATGGGCCTTGTAGACACCTGTAGTCTAGTTCTCTCTCTGCTCTGCAAAGGACAGCCCACAATACAGCTGGTTCTGTACAGCTGCTGCTGGCCAAATGCTACTATCCAGAATGACTGGGAAACTTGAAGGAGCGTAGCAGTAACTGTGATTCATGCTTTAGTGAATTTTGCTAAGTAAGGGAAAAGGCACAGCTGCGGAAAATAGCCCCAGCTCGACAGGAGAAAGCAGGTCTGCCTGAGGTGTGTGGCTTTTCACTCACAGAAATGTCTGCGTTTACTGGATCTTTTTTTAACTCTTATCACAGCGTGAGTTGAAGATGGGGTCTCAGTCCTCCTGTGAATTCCCTGGGAGTTATGTGTCACTCTGAACTTTGCAGCCATTCAAACATCCTTTTCTTCTGTGAGTTGCAATGTTCCCAGGGTTGCTGAGAGGAACTCACACCGGTTGCCTTCCCCTGTGAAGAAATGACTTCACACCCTCTTCAAGGCTGTGACAATGGCTTTTAAAAGATGCTAGAATGCCCCACTTCTCCCTCACCTCATCTCCTTTGAGGTCTGCACCTGCAGCCACCAAAGTAAATGGCAAAGCTCCGATAGTCAGGATCCAGGATCAGGCCTTCATTGGATTTATTAATTTTATTATTTCTTTAAATTTAAATCACAAAACTCTAGGTGCCCTAATAGTTAATTAAAGCTACACCTGTGACCATGCAGCAGCCAAAAAAGAATCACATTGAAATAATGAATTCATTCAGCCGAAAGAGCAATAATAGATCCTCTGGCTTTCTCTCGGGAACAGACCCCCCTACCTTTCCAAAAATTAATGGCTTTTGGAGCATCTGTGGAAGGTCTTCAAATACCCCAGGGTATCCTAGTCAAGAGTGAAGCTGGTGGGGGCTGAGGGGGATCGGTATTCACATCGTGCTCCCTGTCCTGGGCTGGGGAAGCAAATGGTCCAATCATTGGACCAAATTCAGTGATGAATCCTGGTCACGTGCCACCTGAAAAATTAGCGGGTGCTACTCAACAGCACCCACCAGCAGCCAAGCTCCACCCCTACCCACCCCCAGCGCCTCTCAGCTGTTCCATTGTGTGTAGGAAGCTCCAGAAGGGAGGGGGAACAGCGGGGATGGGACACGCATGGGGGAGGAGGTCGGGAAGAGGCAGAACAGGGTGAGGGACTTGGGGGAAGGAGTGGAGTGGATGCGAGGTCTGAGGTGGAGGCGGGGTGCTGAACACACACACACACACACACACACCCCGGCTAGAGGGGAAGTCGGCGCCTATGGCTCAAACCCAGTGGAACAAAGTTCTGGATAATGTCTGAACTCTCAACTTTTCAGTCTCATTTTCAAATGGGGGCTCTTGGGTTTGTCCAACTCAGTTGACACTGTATGAATGTTCCTGTTTCCTTAGACTGTCCATTTGCTGGCATGGCTGTCCAGAGGCACGGCCAACAGAACCGCCTGCTTGGGGGCCTCACACAAGCATACCATGGCCTGCCCTCCTCTTCTGGCAATGATTCTCCCCTACTCCTTCCTACTAGAGTCCTGTTATTGCAAATCATACCGCTGGCACTGACCATGGTACAGTGCTCTGAGGACAGGGCTGGGAGCCAGGTGCTCTTGGGTTCTGATACCAGCTCGGACGCTGACTCCCTGGGTGGCTTTGGGCAAGTCATTTATGCCTCATTTTATCCACCCCCGAAATGGAGATATAGTCACTTTCTTGCTTGCTCCACAGGAGCATGAGGGCAATTAGTTACTGAAGGACCAGTTGGGCCTCTTAGTACAGGCCCATAGTAGGGGGGGATTAGACTGGGGGCACTTCTGGAGGATTCATCTGTATTTGGAAGGCAGGATCCTCCTCAAGCGCGCCATTCCTCAGGTGGAACGTGCCTGCGGCTATGTCGTCCCCCCCCCCCCCCCCAATGAAGCACAGCATAGTCCCCCCTCTGCACCAGCCCTGTTGGTGATGAGGGAAGGGTTGGGGACAAGTCCCTACTCTTTGGGGTACTGTTCACACCAGAGAAAAGGGGTGCCTCCCTGAATACAGAGGCTGCAAATTGCCTACTGGCTGTTACGTAGGCCCCACAGGGATCTTTCCTGTCTACCAGCCCCACAGGAGCCCACATAAAAGCCAGGAACAATTTGGCTCTTACCTTTGTAAAGCACATTTGGGATGAAAAGCAATATGATGGTTATATTTAGCTCTGATTTTTCTCCATGGCCGTCATTTTCTGCTGTTTGGACTGAGGTTTCCTGCTGGGATTCTGCCAGCCACCTGTCATTTCCTACAGTGCTGGAAATATGCACTGTCAGAAAAGAATCTTTCCCTGGATTCCCTGATTTTTTTTAAAAAAACTAGATTAACAAAGGCACCCACCAACCGGGCTTTATCGTCCACGATTCGTGAATGTTGCCTGTTATTTTCCACTGTGTCTTGGCTAAAACTTCGAAAGGAGAAAAAGCTATTTCCCTGCTCACTTTTTAAAAGGATTAATTATGTTTATTATGCTAGTGAGTAGAGCACAACCAAGATCAGGATCCCATTGTGACAGGCACTGCCCCAACACACAGTAGGAACCAGTCCCTGCCCTGAACAGCTTACAATCTGAATAGGCAAGACAGATACTGAGGGAAGAGGGAGCAGGACACCCAAGCATATTGAACTGAGTGAAGATGGGAAATGTCATGTACCATTATTCGTGGGGACTGGGGATTAGTAGATGGAAAGACAAAGGAAGGGAGGGAAGCATTGAAGAGAGGGAGGAGGCAGGGCCAGGGTAGGAAGAAAGAGGGTAAGAAAGGCAGGTGTGGAGTGAGGCTGAGGTGAGGAGACTGGGAAGGAGGGGGGTTGGAGCACACTGCAGAGGGGAGACAATTTCCAGTCAATCATCAGCATCCATCCGTCCCTGCTACAGCTGCTCTACCAGCTCCCGCCTCTCACTTTTTGGCCTCATCTGATGAGGTGCCTCGAAGAGGTGAATGGAAAGCGCCCACCACTTGACAGGATCAGACCCTCTGAAGTATCCCTCAGCAGTTGGTGGGGAAAGATGATCATTGGTCATTACAGAGGTTATCTCCTAGGTCTGAAATCCAATGTGATTCTTATTCCTCTCCAAAGCCACCTGAGGATTTGAGGCTGGGAGGACTACTAGAGAGAATTGCTGGCACCAGGTTGTGGGGAGAAGGGAAGCCACTGTGAAACTCTCAATGCCTGGAGAGGGTGGTGTTTGGAAGTGGTTAAATTGTGCTGAATCAATCGCTCATCCCATTTAAAGGGAGGTGCCTCCGTCACCGCCATGTCATGACCGTAGAGCCTAACGATGGCCATTTAGCCTGAAATTAAAATGAATGAGAGTTCAGTGTTCAAATCCATCAGGTATCTTTGAAAAAAGTCTCAGGCGTATGCTGTATTTTTGACAGAACTGTAGATGGCCCAGATACAACTGCAATGACATTTGATCCATAGCTCTCGTGGGCCTGATGCTACTCTGGATGAGTCAATGGGAGTCTCCCCATTGGCTTCTGTACAGGAGAGGGTGTTGGTTCAATGAGGAAATGCCCTCAAGAAATCTGGCAGTCCCAGCCACTTTGATTCCCTGGTCCCTCTTGCAGGCCTTATCTGGTCACTGATTATTTGACTGTCTTCTCCTGACAAACTCCACTCTGTGAGATCCTATTGTTCAATGTATGAACGTTGCTCAGTTAACCGCTACACTGTTACCCTTGTTTATAGGCTAGACTCGCTAGAATAATCATGGTTCTCTGACTACCACCAAAATGAATCAAAACTGAGCCACTTAACCTAAGCACTTCATTAGAGCAGCCGCAACAGCTTGCAGATAGACCAACTCCACGTTGGAAGCCTCTTCAAAGCAGCAGGAGACCCAACTGTGCTAGACCAAAGGAATTAGTCACTGCTGCATCGTCCTGGCATGAAGGAGCTTCTCCGTTTATTTTTCTTGTCATACGCTTGAAACAAGTTGTAGGAAGAAAGAACGTGTATGGGGACTGATAGGAAACGTGTCATTTTCAGCCCCTGTGCACCTACCAACATGGACAGACTGACTAACAGCCAGAGCTCTCTGCCTTGTAAAACAAAATATCAAGCTACCAAGGTCCTGGGTGGACGTTAAGAAATAATTTCAGACATGTGATAAAGGGTTTGATCCAAACTCCATCAAAGTCAATTAAAAGACTCCCATTGGTTTCAGTGGGGTTTGGATCAGGTCTAAATGGAAGCATTTTAAATTGGCATGCCAAGTAAAAGGAATAAAGGTTGAGGTGGTTACAAGCAAATAAAAGTGAAGAACGTGCATTCATGTCACAAGGTTTCCAGCACAACTGTCGACGTTTCTACTTTGACAAATCTAATGGAGTGTGTTGCAAAGTCCTGTTGAAAAGGTGTCCCTCGGGAATAAAATATTACCATTGGTAGAAACTCCTGATTATTGAGTTTTATTAGTAGTAGTATTGTGCATGATTTGGATTGTGGTAACATCTAGGAGCCCCAGTGACGCACCAGGACCCTAGGTTCTGTCCAACCAGAACAAAAAGATGGGTCCTGCCCCAAGGAGCAAAATCATCCTATGGGCTGGTCTCCACTACGGGGGGGCGGGGGGGGGGATCGACTGCAGATACGCAACTTCAGCTATGTGAATCACGTAGCTGAAGTTTGCGTATCTGCAGCCGACTTACCGTCCGTCCTCATGGCGGCGGCGGGCGGCGGCGCACTCCCCCGTCGACACCAGCTTGCGCCTCCCGGCAAGCTGGAGTTACACAGTTGACGGGGGAGCCGCGAGCAATCGATTTCTCGCGTCCTCATCAGACGCGAGAAATCGATCGCCAGAAGATCGATGGCTACCCGCCGATTCGGCGGGTAGTGAAGACATACCCTTAGACATCATTTGATGATCAGTAATACAATTCAATGGCTTTATACGCGTGGGACACAGGTATGCACTATGAATTATTGAGGTCGTAGTATTCCTTATCCTATGTGCCCCTGGATGAAAAAAGTGCTATGGTTATTTCTATTAGATAAAATATAAATAAAATCAAAGTGGAAACAGATTTTGCTTGATGCAGAGTCTGAACTAGACAATGTGAGGTGTCCTTTACTGCCTTCTCATGCATTAGACCTCTTTTCTTCTATTTATACCCCATTACTCCTCATAGGTTGTAACCAATTTCCATTATTTCCATTACCCTTGTTCTGCCATAAAAGATAAAAGCCATGGTTATCCCTCTGGGGCTGTTATTGATTAGCACAATGGCACATAAGATCATTCTGGTGTTTTTAAAAGAAAACAGTGTTAAACGTGCACAAAAACGGATCGCTTTTTTATTTCCAGTAAAAAATAATGGAAATGTTTGTACCTTGCAGGTGCTGTTGTGATTGCCTTTGTGGTCTGCTGGCTTCCTTATCACGTACGGCGTCTCATGTTTTGCTATGTTCCAGCAGATCACTGGACAGAGTGAGTCATTATTTTGAAGTAGAATGCAATTGTACCATGCCACTGCAGAAGTCTAGAGGCCAGACCTTGCTCCCCTTACTTTCACTGAGTACCATGTTATTCAACTATTAGCACCGTTAGGATCAATAGCGAGTATGGTGATATTTAACAAGGAGATCAAAATCTGGCCCTGAAGTTTTACAGGGAAGACATGAACATAAGAAGATTTCAAAATTGTCTTCAGATTGATTTTTTTATTAGTGGTTTTAACAGCTGGATACCAAAGATGTAGGTGATGGAAAACAGCTTGCATTCAAATAGCATCTGATTATCTCATGTTGGCAATCACAAAATTACCCCATTACTAGCACAGTGGCCAATTTTCACCTCTGCCAGTTACTATGAAATTCTTGGTTGGAACATTTTTTATCCATCCTAAGAGGATTGTTGGTATGTATCTAAGACACAGAGACATTAGCTGTCTGATGGAGCAGCTCAAGTCAAAACACAGTTTAGTTCCAAAAAGCTAAATTTTCCAGGTGATAGAAAAGAATCCACAGACAGAAAAATAGCTGCATCATTTCAACATACAAATGTGTCTCGGTTTAGAAAAGGTACATCATGCCAGACCAACCTGATCTCTTTGAGAAGATAACCAATTTTCTAAATAAAGGAAATGCAGTAGATCTAATCTATCTGGATTTCAGTAAAGCATGACACAGTTCCACATGGAAATTATTAGTTAAATTGGAGAAGGTGCCCGCAGCAAGTTTACTGAAACTACAATAGGTGCAGGGAAGGGCTACTAAGATGATCAGAGGAATATACAACTTACCTCTGCTTATGAGAGGAGACTGAATGAGCTTGGCTTGCTAGGCCTAACAAAATGAAGGCTCTGGGAAGATTGGATAGTCTCTATAAATACCTCAGAGGGATAAACACCCAGATGGGAGAATAGTTATTTAAGGGCCAATGTTGGCACAAGAACAAATGGATATAAATTGGTCATCAATAAATTTAGGCTTGACATTAGAGGAATAAAGTTCTGTAAAAGCCTTCCAAGAGAAGTACAGGGCACAAAAAAGATTACTTGTTTTAAGACTGAGCTTGATACGTTTATGGAGGGGATGTTTTGATGAGATGGGTCACAGGCCATTGTAGGCAATCCATGACGGCTATTAGCAAATAGCTGGAGATAGGATATTAGAGGGGAGGGATCTGAGTTACTCTAGGGAATTCTTTCCCAGCTGTCCAGCTGCTGAGTCTTGCTCACCTACGTAGGGTCTAACTGATCACCATATTTGGTGCCGGGAAGATATTTTCCCCCAGATCAGATTGGAAGACATCCTAGGGGGGTTTCACCTTCCTCTGCAGCGTGGGGCGCGAATCATTTGCTGGTTTGAGTGAGAGTAAGTGGTGGATTCTCTGTAACTAGAAGTCTTTAAATCATTATTTGAGGACTTCAGTAAGTTAGCGAAAGGTTATGGGCCTACTCCAGGAGTGGGTGAGTGAGGTTCTGTTGCCTGCAGTGTGCAGGAGGTCAGACTAGATGATCAAGGTGGTCCCTGCCAGCCTTAAAGTCTACGAGTCTATGGGAAGAGTGGAGTAGGTTATTTGCTAAGTAGGCCAGAGTTAACATATAGGGATCATCACCCATTTGCAGGGGCCAATGATCCAATTTTCAGACAGTTTAGGAGGGCAATTATACTTGTAATTGCATCCCCAGTTTATATGCACATGTATTGACTTTGCTCACATAAAAGATTAAAATAGCACATACAAATACATCCTATTAGCTATAGGCTCATGCAACTATCCAGTTTTTTGCATAGTCATGGCAACTGCACATGCAAATCAGGTACATAATAGCGCATACACTGTGCAAATGCAATTGTGCACCTAAACTTTCTGAAAATCTAGCCCCCGATTCTTGGGGCGAAGATGCAAGTGATTTGTTCAGTGAAGGATCTAACCATTACTGAGGTAGTTCTTTTTCAATATTACATCCTCTGTTCTCTGAAAAGAGTTCTGCTTCCTGCAGTGAATGGGAGCGGAGGACACTTCTACAATGTTGAAATGCAGCTAAACTAAGAGATTATTAAAATTTCATAAATTCCAAGCACAAGAACCATTGATTTCCAGTAGAGCAGTCCACCGAAACAAATTGTATATCCTGCCATGGTAACAACCGGATTTTACATTTAATAGTTAAAGTAGACTCCTAGGCATGCATTGGAGCAAACTGTTATTTCTTGTTTACTTTACTATAAGAAAAGCACTTAAAGCAGCAAGCAGTTATGTACCAATAACATTTCCTCTGCACAAAAGGAACAGACAATTTTGTCAACAGTTAACACAGATTAACGTGATTAATTTTAAGAAAATCCTGAAATTACAGCCATATTATGAATGGTGGGCTATCGCTATTGCTGGTTAATTAATTGCTTATGGCGGTTTGACATAAGTTCATTCACAAATATGCCCATGTCTGAACAAGAGAAATCTTGTTCTTTTGAATTAATATCTGATAGCTACAGACCAATGATATATTTGTAATGATTGGAACAGGCCACCAATTCTTAACACACAGTGGTTAAGGTTTGTGTTTTGGGGTTGATCTGAGATCACAATCACAGGTAGATATGTGTTCGCTCCGATGCCGCTAGCCATACTGCAGCTACACTGCTATTTATACTCATGCTAACTCTCACTGAGCTAATGGAAGCATGGGCACATGAGCAAGGGACCCACACCCCCTCGCTCGTAGTATAACACAGACATTTATGCCTATAAATTCTACCCGCTCACAACTAGTAATCCAGGGATTTTAGTCCAGCAGTTGGACCATTCCTACTGAAAATGCTGTCTGTCATCAGATTATTGTGAGTTATTATTATTACTGTGAGCCTTGAGACATTGAGAAAACCCTTGACACTGAAAAATTTCAACCAGCTCTTTTTTATAACCCTAAAACCCCATTGTGTACCTTTCATGTCCAGAATTCACTGAAAAATCTTGTTATTGTCCATCATAAAATGAATATCTTCTCAAAATATATATTAATTCTACCACAGAGACTGATTCAGTACATCGGTGGATTTCTCACTGGCTTGAGAGAGGTGGTGACAGCATACATTATGATGTCTTAGCTGTGCCATAGATACTGCAGTGTAGACAACCCCACTTAAGCAGCCTTTGTGGTAAACCTGGATATATTTGTGCATCACGTAGGACAACATTTCAGTCCGGCCTTTTTAATTTCAAGTGTGTCTATAGACAAGGCGAATCTTGGTGGGATATAAAAATCATATGCTTCCAGGTTTAAAGCAATTTCTATGTATTAGGGGATTAGGTTGAGACGTTTGGAGGAGTTATTATCCCACATCTATCTACTGTTAGGGTTTTTGAGGGGTTTTAATGTTCCTCTGAAGTATCTGGTGCTGGCCACTGTTGGACTAGATGGCCCACTGTTGATACCCAGTATGGCAATCTCCATCCACTGAAAATCTGTCTTCCATTTTCTTCAACGCTGCAATTGTAAGTTATTCATACTCTCCTCCCTCACTCAAACTTCCTCTCTCTTCTGTTTTCTGTTCCGTCAGGTTCCTTTATAACTTCTACCACTACTTCTACATGTTGACAAATGTTCTCTTCTACGTCAGTTCTGCCATCAACCCCATCCTCTACAACCTGGTGTCTGCAAACTTCCGCCAGATCTTCCTCTCCACGCTCATGTTCCTGTGCCTTCCATGGAGGAAGAAGAAAAAGAGACCCAGCTTCACCAGGAAGTCCAACAGCATCTCTAGCAACCATACGTTTTCCAGCCAAGTCACTAGGGAAACGACATACTGAGACCCGCGTGAAGCCAAAGGAAGGGAGAATGCGTTTCAACATGGATTTAGGAAATGAGAGAGACCTCTGGGACCTTAATGCATGGTCTCTAAATTCACCATAACATGAATGTGTTTAGCAGTCTCATTTTTGTTGGAACAAATAGGCTTCGTTCTGCTGGTTACTTTGGGGTTATTTTAAAGCATCAGCCTTGCCTCTTGTGAATAATGTCTATGCATTTCGTAACTTCGGTATGGCATAGAGTCCAGTGCAGTGTTATTTGGGAAGCCATAGCACGTCTTCAGCCTATAAATGTCAAGCTTAGGCAAATCATATTGTGCTTCATCCTTTTTTCCATGCGGAAATGCCGTGCTAAAGTTGAAGCGCTCAACGTCGTTTCTCTTGGTGGCACTGAGCTGAGACATTAATGAGGGGCGAGGCGGTTTTGAGTGAAAAGGGATATTTTCTGAGGTTGGAAGTAGTAATCCAAGAGGCGATAAAAGAAAGAGGAATGGAAATAATGGAATATAGCACTCAGGGAGCAAGGTGGTTATTTATAGAACTCATTCTGAATTCAGACTAATTAGACTAGGGTGTCCAATTTAGTGTCCCTAACGTAAATAATAAAATAACGATAATGCCTTACCTAGATTAGGTGGCACCTTGGAAAACACCATTCAGTGCTCTTAGGGGGCAAGGGTCATCTTTTTGTTAGGTGTGTGTATAGTGCCTAACACAATGGGGCCTCTACCTGTTGGGGTCCTTTCAGCAAGGTCATCACACAAATATATAAAATAATAAGTAATACTGATATAATAATAATGACAAAGTCTAGAATGCTTAAATTGAGGCAAATCTTATTGTTAAAAACAAGAGGGCAATCTTACATTTTTACCACTGAAAAAAAGGTAAAAAGTTACTTGAGCCATATCACGAGGTGAGCAAATGCTGTACCATGATGAGCAAGGGCTGCTAATGGATGAAGGAGAAGCATAGAGCAACCTGCATGAATTCTGCAGGGCACAGAATATTGATTTCCTAGCCACTCTTATTCCAGTTCTTCTCAATTTGCAGGTGTTTTTTTAGAGAGTTTCCTCATATCCCAAAGGGCAAGCTCAAGTCCAAGGTACAAAGGCCACAAAAGACTCTAGTACAATTTCCTTATTCTGTGACCGAATGGTCTGTATTTCCGTCATTTTTAAACTGGTGTCTCTAGCCACAAACAACACACCTGAAGAATTAATAGAAAACAAGATGATTTAAATTCAGGATTCCCAGTTCCAAAACCAGGCCCCTTCTTGACAGACTAGAGGAAGTACCACAGGTACCTCATTCTTTTTGTAATAGGACGGTTTGCTTCTTAGGGGCTGGAGCTAGCCAACCCTGATTAAAGAATGTGCCACTCCAGGGAGAGATTAGTGTGACTCCCCCATAAAGAGCAGCAAGAGGGCACAAGAGTGAAGTAGAAAGAGGTGTGGAGAGAATGGCAGTGAGGGAAAGGTTTCTGCAAGGAAGACTCTGAAACTAAGGGAGCTGTGACAGAGAGGGAGGCAGTAATCCAGAGGCTCCTGGTAGGGGCCATGACTGAGACAAAGATTTGGGCCTGGAAGCCACAACCAGGGGACTGAGGTTCAGGTAGGTAAAGTCTGGGCGTATGGAACTTCTCTCTTACTAGAGACCCTGACTAGCAGAGTGCGACTGAACTGACTTTGAGACCAGGAGGTCCCATATGTAAGGACTCGATAAATGGGACCCCAGGAGCAAAATGTTGTAATTACCCATCAATGGTGAGTTATTAAGGGCCCTGAATGGGGGAGAAGTTGGTAGCCAGGCACCACAGAGTGACCTCTGGCCACAGGTGGCTGGCCCTGTTACAGTCAATCATGTTCCAACTGCATACACACCATTGTATGGCACAAATCCTCTTTGTTAAATGAGTGTTTAATACAAGAGTTCAACCCAGGGGAGAGAGGGCAGGTCCATCACATTAGAAAGGTAAGACTACTGATATTAAAGTATGAGTTGTGTGCTTTTATTGGTAGAACAAAAAAACATTTATTCATAAGGTTTTTTAATATAGTGCTTTTATCCAAAGCACTTTACAAAAGTGACCTAACGACACAAACAACCTTTGGAAAGCTCATTATGTGGTCTGATGGGGCCCTCAGCAATTTTCAATTGGTCCATGGAAAAAAAAAAAGTTTGAGAACCACTGTCTTAGATTGATTGTGTTGATTTTAATGCTGATATAAGAAGGAAGTAAATTGCAGATGTGTTCTAAAAAATGAGTGGGTCACATATCGTAGAGAAAGGAAGAGTGACTGTCTGGTTTCCAAGCAAGGTTAATTCTTGAACTAGTCCAGGGTCTATTTCTTGGTGGTAACAGCTGCTGCTATGCTGGCACACCCTGGCCACTCATAATTTCCTGTGGCCGTGAGGACAGAACTTATGTCCATCTGCTTCAAATGAATAATCCCCTATCGTCCGAAATAAAATAGAATCTCCAATCACTCACAGCAGTGTAGGGCTATGACACACAGCTGAACAGCTCTGACTCCGCTGAGTAAATGGCGGAGTTACACACACAGTCAACTGATTACAATATGAATTGTTAAATGAAAGAGGCTTACCATTTTAACTTACAGAGCCAAAAGGTTTCCTGAAAATTAGTCTCCTTTTCCCAGTTAAACTTTCCACCTGATTGATAAAGGTCAGTTGCCAATACTCTGACCACCAGTTAATTTTTCTAGTACAGGACTAGTGTCCTGTGGATCAGGTCCCATAAGGTTCAGGTGGCAGAGTTAATGCATGCACAACTGCAAATCATAGCTATCAAAAGGCCAATAAATTATAGCTATACAAATCCACTTGAGAATCAAGAGTTCTACGTTTAGAATGGAAATTTTTGTGGGTTTAGTTTCATTTGACTGCCAAAATCTGAGCTCTGCTCTGTTTTGTGGTTTGTTTTTTTATTTGATTCCCATGGTAATCCCAGAAGCAGTGCAAAAAATACTTTTAAATTAGCATCTTTAATTTACACACAGTGGGCTGCTATCTAGTTAGAAACACAACTTAATAAATGTACCTAGAAAAACCAAAAGGTAGGGTGGTTTTACTTTACGTGAAGGTTTCATTTATAAATGGGTTATGAATAATCAACAGCCAATATAAGTACGTTACAGACATGAGCAGTATGTGTTAGACATCAGTAGAAGGTGTTGGTTGTAAGGCAAAGTGCTAAGCAACCTATTGCCCTGTTGGATTCTGTAACATTATTTCATAACTGATCAGTCATTTATTGAAATATCCATTCATCGCTCATTAACCCTTTATTAACTATTTATAAATATAACCTTCATATAAAGTGTGACTGTTATAAGTAAGGAAAATCTTTAATGAAAGTTTTAAAAGTATTGGGATACTTGAAGAAACTTCCTAAAATAATGCTTTATATTTTCAAAGTGATGTACAAACATTAGGGGTGAGATTTTTAAAACCAGCTAAGGGAGATCGGGGCCAATTCAAAACAAAAAGAAAAGGAAAGAAAAGGAAATCCCCATTAGCCAATAGAAATATAGGGACTTTCAATAGGTAGCTGAGTGCTAAACTTTGAAAACTTTTGAAAACCCTGAAGAATTAATCTTCATAGCTTTTCTGTGAGGTAGGTAATACATATAGCTTCTAATGAGTTTGCATTGAAATTATTTTCAAGTCAGACAGTAATGGATACCTGTCTGATTCAGATCAGAAATGAGCCTAATGAATCAAATTTTCAGCCTAACTGGGCCTTCGAGTTGCAAATAATTCTTGCTGCATGAACAATTTAAATCCTTTATGCTACCAAAGCGAGTAATTTAATATCTAAAGGACCTAAATTGCACCCAGAAATAACTGACAATGAGATATTATTTGCTCCCATAAAAGAAGCCTGTTTAAGTCCAGGTTGAAGAAATTGCAGGTCAGGATCCAAGCAGGATTCCTGCTGTTTGTCTGTATCGTTTCTATTCCTGTAGTTGATCCGTCTTTTCACCTAGAATGCTTAGAAAAAAATTAAACCAGACCAAAATAATTCAGTAATTTCAGCAATCAGCACAGAACATGGAAATGTAGCTACCATGGAACTCCCACTGACGTAAACAGACGGTGTCGGTAGACAGAATGTCACCAGGCCTGCAGCTGGGCCTTACCCCAGGGATAGACAGAGATAATACAGTGGCAGGATGTGTCGCAGCCATGACAGCATCGTGGCTGAGAAGCTGCTTCCAGCTGATTCAGAACTCTGCAGAAATAACTTGATCAGCAGCAAGTAACATGCACGCTGGCTGTGGCCATATTCCCTGCAGAATCTCACCCAACGCAGCCTGCAGATCTAAAACCTGCCCTCCCTATTACATGGTTTGAGGAGAGGGAAGATGAGTCACAACCTCATACCCTGAACTTTGGGCCTAGTGGACAAGAGCCCATATTTCTGATCCTGGGAGTGGCCTCAGGATTGTTTTAACCACATCGTTAACAGGAGTGGCCCAGTTTAAGGGTGGGGTTTTGGAAGGCACCTTGGGAAGTTAAGAGAATAAGTACAGTCAACTTTCAGTGGGACTTCTCATCCTAACTCAGGTGCATTAGAAACGCCCACCCTGCACCAAATCATTCTTGAGATGTTAAACGTCATTAATATTCCTGGTAAATACCAACCTGCCGAAACGTGCCTAATTATCCATTCTTCAATCGGTAGGGAGAATAAAAGCACGGCATGAAAATCAGTCTTGCCTGAGGTGCTTGTCCTAGATTTTCTTTAGTGGGTTACAGCAGAACTGAGAATATTGCTACAGCATCATAGAGTTTAAAGCCAGACGGGACCACCATGTCTTCTTGTCTGACCTGCATACTATAGGCCACCAACATCAGCTAGCACCTGCACACTAACCCCAACAGCTGAAATTAGACCAAAATATCACAGCCCACAGAAGACTAGACTATTACGTACCACACACAGAGAATAGGAGGTGCACCTGTGCCCGAGACAGGAAACTGATTAAGTGAGATATACCCAGATATTCTGACCAGCTGATAGGTCTATCTTTTATTTGGCATGAAAATGGGAAAGACCTCAAGTGAAAACAAAGTCATTGGGACAAACCTTTATGAATTCTCAGTAGTGATGGACTAATCTTGAAGAGAGAAACAATTTTGTGAACTTTCCCAAACGTTTTTCTGGTTCTCAAACCTTTGTTCCTGCATTCTAAAACAGAGACAGACCTAATTCAAAAGCCCTGATTTGCAATTGCAACCCAAATCTTTTTCAACTGACCAAATCTGGATGTCAGGAAACAGGCGAAGGTTCCAGTTTGGAACATAATTTCAGACCCCAAAGTTCTGACATATTCAGAAACTCATGGGAGTGAGCAGGCAGTTTCAAGCACTCAATTTAAAACAAGCCCTCATATTTTTCTAGCTAAAGAGAAGCCCACACTGTGTATTACAGAGATAAGAACACTGGTTTCTGCAAGAGCATGGTACATACAAATGATCTTTATTAGAATTTTTCTTTGTTTCCCTGTCTGCTCCTTTTAACCAGTCTCTGCTAACCTAAGAAGGTTTGTGGATTAAATGAACTCTAAAACTGATAGTTGGAATGGGCTTGACATTAGGCATAATTAATTCACTCATCCTTATTTTTGTTTCATGTACTTCTTTCCTTCTAAATTATATATAGGGACAGAGGAGAGAGAGCGTCTGTGAGATGCTGGATCTATGTGAATTTCCTATTAGCCATGTACAATGCTCATTTACATTCAAAGAAGCCTTAGAACCCACAGCTGTGAAATGCTAGCATGGATTCTAAGTGACTCGCGTCTAATGAGACTTCACCAGGCAACCTCTTTAAATGTAATTTTAAGCTTTCATTTACCATTGCAGTATTCTTGACAGTGTCATCCATTTTGTGAGGGTGTGAAATCAGATTTCTAGTGTCATTATACTAGTCAGAAATATCCCCTAGACAAGACTTTATCACCAAAGGTCCAGCACTCATCAGTGTTTTAATGCTCTGCTGATCTTGTCTTTTTGTAAAGTGCATGAGATTTCGCTTCAGTGACTTCGCCCTTTAAAAATTGAACTAAACAGAAGGATCATCTGGGAGGGGTTAGCAAACAGGATCTTTTCATTTATAGCAGCCGATGTATAACAAAACACAAAAGAAAGGTGTGTTACTGTACACAATTTGTGTTACAGATTTAAAGGGAAGGTACTTTAGCCCGTCTGATTACCAGAGCATACACCCTTCATGAAGAGGAGACACGTTTACACAGCATGACAGTGCAGAGTTTGTGGGTGCAATATACATTTGAGTATTATTTTGATATTTTGGTGATTATGGAATTGTATGGTAATTCTGTTAGAGAAAAAAATGGTATTGCTTAAAATTATTTCCTATTATGAAACTACAGATGAACAAATTTGTCTGTTTTAGTCTGGATTTTTTTTAGCAGCTAAATAAGCAATTCAAAAATTTCATTCTGATGTCCTGGCTTTGTGCTCAAGAATCCCATAAGCTGTGCAACTTGATATGTTGTACTTGTGGTGAAAATACAAAAAGTGCAAATGTTATTTTGAAATACAGAATTTGTATGTGCTTTATTTTACGTGGCCTGTCGTGTGTCAGAAATAATGAACATTAAGAGTGTTTAAGAGTCTAATTTGTAATCGTTTCTCTGGCAAAGGTAAGGGAGTGGGATGTGAAATCCCCCCGTGTAGCAATCTAAAATGTTATTTTAATGTAACATGTTATTATTTATACTGTATTTTATCACCAAACTGTAATGAACAGCCTACTTTATGATATTAACCTTTGCAGTGTATGGTGATTTTTTGTTTTGTTTTGTTTTTTTATTCATTGATCTTAAGAAATAAATAATCAACTTTAAGATTTTGAAGGCTCATGTTTTGAGGGCTGATCTGAGTTAATGATGAAGCTCACTTACTAGTGTTAGAGAGCCATTCAACTCTGGTCTAGGCATGTGAAATTCAATTTGGCTTTTAACCCGCTGTTGCAACTCTTCCAAACTTCCATCCCAGGCAAAAGAATGGAACTGCTGGTATGGGCCGCTATTCATAAAGAATTAAAGGAAGGTAATATAATTAATATCCATCAATATGGGTTTACAGAAAATAGATCACATCAAACTAACTTGCTATCTTCTTTTGATGAGATTATAAATTTAGTTGATGAAGGTAATAGGGTTGATCTAATATACTTAGGCTTCTTTAAGGAGTTAGACTTAGTACCACACAACAGTTTGATTAAAAGCTAGAATGATACACCCGCATATTAAGTGGATTTAAAAACCGACTAAATGACAGGACTCAGAATGTAATTGTAAACAGGGAATCATCAATGAGTGGGTGTGTTTCTAGTCATGTCATGGTTCTTAGTCCTATGCTGTTAACATTTTTATCAATGAACTAGAAAAAAACAAAAGAATCACTTAACATGAGCTCCCAGTGCGGTGCTGGGGTCCAAAGAGCTCACGTAATCCTTGGCTGTTTAAATAGGAGTGGGGAGGTTATATTATCTCTGTGCCTGGCACTGGTGCGACGGCTGCTGGAATCCTGTGTCCAGTTCTGGTGCCCACCATTCAGGAAGGAGCTTGATCAATTGGAGAGGGTTCAGAGAAGAGCCACAAGAATGAATTAAGGACTGGAAAACATGCCTTGTAGCAATAGACTCAAGCAGCTCAGTCTAGTTAGTTGATCAGAGAGAAGGTTAAGGGGTGATTTGATTACTATGTAGAAGTACCTACATGAAGAACAACATTCAATAGTGGACTTTCTGATCTAGCGGACAAAGGTGTTACAAGATCAAATGAGTGGAAGTGGAAATTAGACACATTCAGACTAGAAATAACAGGCAGATTTTTAACAGTGATGATAATTTACCACTGGGGTGGATTCGCTATCACTGGCAATTGTTAAATGAAGATTGGATGTTTTTCTAAAAGATCTGCTTTAGTTCAAACAGGAGTTAATTCAGGGCAGTTCTCTGGCCTATGCTGGAAGTCAAACTAGATGATCATAGTGCTCCCCTCTGGCTTTAGAACCTATGAATATATTAACTCCTTTATAGAAGATGGAGTAACTTATTTAGGAAAGAAGAGTTTGAATGCCTCACTCCCAAGCCTGTAAGTGTTGGGTATTCTACAGAGACAGCCAGACACTGATAGCCAGAGGCTGCTGGCACCTTAAAGTGGCAGGCAAATTTGACTTAGCCCTGGTCTACACTGAGGGTAGGGAGTCCACCTAAGATACGCAACTTCAGCTATGAGAATAGCGTCGCTGAAGTCGACGTACTTAGATCGACTTACCGCAGCATCTTCACAGCGGTGAGTCGACTGCTGCTGCTCCCCGTCGACTCCGCCTGCACCTCTTGGCCTCACGGCGGCGGCAGTCGGCAGCGCACTCCCCCATCGACTCCAGCTTGCACCTTTTGGCGAGCTGGAGTTCCGGAGTCGACGGGGGAGCCGCTAGCGATCGATTTATCGCGTCTTGATGAGACGCGATAAATCGATCGCCAAAAGATCGATCCCTCCCCGCTTTAGTGAAGACAAGCCCTTAAACACAAGATCATCCTTATGTGCCTTGTTCTTTCATTTATTTGAGTACTCTGCAATTTTTTCCCAAAGTCTCATTCTCTGTTTTTTACCCTTTTGGTAGCAATTTTTCTAACACACATTCATTCTGCAGCAACACAACTCTCATGTATCTCCCTATATGCTAACCAGTGTCTTTAAACCTGCCAAGTACACAACTTTCTATCTGAAATACCCGACAGGCCTTGACTCTTCTCCATTTCTCAAGAAGCAATGTCATTGCCTCAGCAAGGCGTGAGAAAAATCTGTAAAGGCTTCGTTTTTTTCAGCCAATCAGTCCTAATGATTTGATTTCTGCACACCCAAAACTGTGATTGGAAGAATAAAAAAAATCCTTTAATGTCTGGAATTATTCAGGGTTGGAAAATTAACTTCTAAATCATGGCTGAAATTGACAGCTGTTTGGAACTGGGAGAACACATTTCACTGCTGCTTTATGACGAGGCTAGCAAGAAGCAACTATGTCCTCAACATCATCAATTATTAAAGAATCAGTACGTTATTAGACAAATCCATTTTTCTGATATTCAACAGGTTCTCTTTTTAAAGAATGAATTTTTGGAGCAGGGCACAAGGAATTGGCAGCAATGTCTTTCAGCAATTCAAGTATAAAACAAAATTTCTCTCTCCCCACTGATCGAGATGTCCATGCACAGAAGGATGCAGCCTGTGGAATCTCTGCTTTGGCCAAAGTTATACATGCACAAATAGAGACTGGGTTCACACCCCTTTGACAATGCTGCCCTATACCAGTAACCAGATGGCTGCTTCACTTTGGTTCAGCATAATCATAGAATCATAGAACTGGAAGGAACCTTGAGAGGTCATCTAGTCCAGTTCCCTCCACTCGTGGCAGGACTAATTATCTGAACCATCCCTGACAGGTGTTTGTCTAACCTGATCTTAAAAATCTCCAGTGATGGAGATTCCACAACCTCCCTAGGCAATTTATTCCAGGGCTTGACCTACCTGACAGGAAGTTTTTCCTAATTTCCAACCTAAACTGTTCTTGCTGCAATTTAAGCCCATTGGTTCTTGTCCTATCCTCAGAGGTGAAGGGAAAAAAATTCCTCCTCCTCCTTGTAACAACCTACTACATACTTGAAAACTGTTAACATGCCCCCTCTTTTCCAGATTAAATGAACCCGTTTTTTCAATCTTCCCTATTGGTCCTGTTTTCTTTATTCATTTTTGCTGCTCTTCTCTGGACTCTCTCCAATTTGTCCCCATCCTTCCTCAAATGTGGTGCCCAGAACTGGACACAATACTCCTGCTGAGGGTAACCAGCGCGGAGTAGAATGGAAGAATTACTTCTTCTGTCTTGCTTACAACACTCCTGCTAATACATCCCAGAATGATGTTTGCTTTTTTTTGCAACAGGGTTACACTGTTGACTCATATTTAGCTTGTGGTCCATTCTGACCTCCAGATCCCTTTCCGCAGTACTCTTTCCTAGGCAGTCATGTCCCATTTTGTATGTGTGCAACTGATTGTTCCTTCCTAAATGGAATACTTTGCATTTGTCCTTATTGAATTTCATCCTATTGACTTCAAGCCATTTCTCCAGTTAGTCCAGATCATTTTGAATTTTAATCCTATCCTCCAAAGCACCTGCAACCCTTCCCCAGCTTGGTATAATCCGCAAAATTTATATTCACTTTATTCTATTAAATACAAAAATACACAGAAGTTACAGAACTACTCAAAATATGCAAACCTCTCCCCATGCTGATGCACTGCCAAAAAATCATGCAATCAAGAAGCAGGCTAATCAATGTGAAGAAAACCAGAAGGCCAATCAAAATTGCTATTTCTTTTTGAAGTGACAGGGGAAAAAAATCAACATCAAAGAGCAAGGAACATTTTCAATCAGGCAATACGTCTCATTTCAATTATCAAAGTAATGTGTGTGCTTTAAAAGAGGCAACTTTCCTTGTCCTTTTGAAACAAATGCTGTCGTGTTTAAATGGCTCCATAAAATGTAATAATCCTGCATCAAAAAGTTAATTCATTTACAAGGCTTTTAAATCCCCCTCTGCCTTACTGAATTTGTATTTGAGCTGCAGATTAGGGTGGAATAAATTTATGAGGGTATTTAAGCAATGAGGCCATGCCAGGCTACATATCTTGGAGAAGTTGTTCTTGCAGGCTTCGGGTGGCCTGTGAAACAGAGCATGCAGTAAGTTTGTGCACTCAAGTGTACAACTCCTGTAGAAATGCACTACCCAGAGTGCTGTTATCCTACTGAACGGTATAAAATCCTACCTGCGTACCAACTAAGATATGTGGCACCAATGGGTATAACTTCAACACCAGCCAGTCCCAGGGAGAGAGCATGTCCAGAATTCTGAGCAAGGGATTGCTGGGCAGGAGACATCTTAGTCTTCTATCTTCTATTCCCTTCCCTGCCTTTGACATGCTTTGTGGCCTTGGATAAGTCCTTGAGCCACTCTGTGGCTGGGTTTGCCCATCTGTAAAATGGGTGCAATAATATTTACCTCTTGGTTACGAGTCTGAATCAATTCAGATTTTAAAATGCCTGATTTCTTCTTTCTGCTGCAGGGATATACAGATTGCATGCTCATACAGCCCTGCACATCTGGCCTGCTGCATCCTGGGTAGGATTGACCCTGCAGGTTTGTTTTGCCTGCTACCTCCCTCGGAGTCTCCACCAGTGAAATGCAGCTTTAATTCCACCAGGAACATAAATTCCAAAGGAGTTTTATGATTAAAGTTCCTCAGGAGCTCAATTCACAGAGGGTGCAGGGTTGTTCTCATTCCGCTCTGCTGCCAGCCAGCATTACTCACTCTTTAAGCTGGGCTGGCCCACTTCAGTTTCCTGAAAGAGGAGAGCTTGCTTCTGCCATGCAAACTTTCCACCACTGGGGAACTGCACGTGCATCTCACCTACTAGATATCAGTCTACAGTATTCTACGGCGACCCTGGTGGTTCCAACACACTTGAGCCAAACTCTGTCCTGGCATGTGACATGTGACACCCCACCTGAAGTCAATGCTAAGTCCCACTGTCTTCAATGGGGCCATGCAACGTGATGGGTGCAAATCTTCACCTATGTTTTATTTATCGTTGCTTTACTAGTGGTGCCATCTTCCCATAATACTTCGAGCCAAGGAATTTTCAAAGTGGACTCGAAGAGTTAAGCACCAAATCCTCATTGAAAGTCAGATAAGGATAGTGGTTGATATGGCAAGTCAGTGAGAGCTCCCGTTGGGTTGGATGTAACACAAATACTTTTATTCCGTAATATACTCACTATAATATTTCAGTCCTTCGCATAGGTACTTCTTCCTCTTGCTTGAAAACACTGGCTCATTCAGCTATTTTATATTTACAGATACATCCAGTTTAATTAGGCTTGGCTGCTTGTCAGTGAAAACTTTAAAGTCTGAAGGACGGGAAAGCAGTGCCCCCTTTTTCGCCATAAAAATGTAAAGGAGTGTTGTAAAGCATGAACAATCCACTTTGTTGGCTCTCCCGTTTTGTCTCCTTGCAGTATATCATCCACTTTAGTATCTGGGAACTAGCAGAGTGGTTGTAAACCAAAGCTGGAAAAAAACCAAATTACGCTGCATGTATTGCCTTGAGGAGAAGTTTCAATTGCACTAAAAGAACCACAAGTGTTGGCTGATTTCCCTTTTATATGAGTATGAAACAAATGTTCTCTCACGGGGAGAGAGAACATTTCTGATGTCCTCTTTCCTCACTCAGGTTGGTAAAATACAATGTGAAGTTTATGTCCACTCTCATACTGGCAAAGCACAATATGAAAATGGTTGGAGGGAAAAGTACTTTATTTTGCCCTTTCTACTAAGTTCTCTGGAGTCACATCAGAAGCTAAACCAGTGAGTTTATCTGTTGTGTCTCTTTCCTATCATTCATCTGTCGTCTTTTTCAGACTATAATATCTTTTAGAACTGTCTATTACTGTATGTACAATGACTGGCACAAGCAGCCCCTGATCTTGGTTGGCCCTTAGAAACTACTGTAATAATAAAAAATAGAGCTGAGCAAAAAAATGGATTTTACAGTTCATTGTCAGGTTCCAAAAGTAAAAAAAAATAAAATAGTTTCAGGTCAAACGAAACAGTTTGTTTTGACAAAATCCTAATGTTTCATTTTAATTGTATTTTTAAGCATTTCTGATTTGAAGTTTTCTCTGAATTGAAATATTCAACAAAATCCGCATGCATTCAAGAAACATTTCGGCATTACCAAATCTTCATTTTTCTACTGAAAAAAAGTTTCATATAAAATATTTCACCCAGCTCAACTAACAATAATTAATGTGTAGGCTCAATTTTTCCATATCCAACTAATAATTCCCTCTACTAGCGAATCGTCAAATGGAAAGCTTCACCTGGCATATCTTCCCATAAAATGTCCAAATTCAAAAAAAGGCTGTATACATAAGGAAACATATGTCCAACCATTTTATACTCAGGGTGTTGAAAGGGCACTTCTCACAATCTTGCCCATCAGAAATGTGCAATGAAAAAGCCCCTGATCTAGATACACAATTTCCAAAGCATCTGCCATTGGACTTTGAGAAGAAGACCCAGGTCTTCGTTATAACCGTAGTCTCTCATGCAGTGGGACATACTCAAGAGCACTTGGCGTGGCCAAATGAGGATTCTAGCCTTGTCCTTCAAGACTGTCTTTTAAAGAACTAAAAGATGAGGCAACCTCAGGAAGGAAGAAAACATTTGGTCACACTGTTTATCCACCTGCTCTGGAGCTCCTGGTTTGTTTGCTGGCAGGCAAACAGAGCAATCAACCACTGGACAGTGAAAAGTCCTAGACCTAACCCATCACCCTACCAGTGATGAACGATTCACTCTGGTACATTTCTGAGTGCTCTGTCCAAGCAAGTGTCTGTTGTTTGATACAAGGATGAAATTATAACTTCTTTAAAAGCTGACAGTTGTGTACAGAGGGGGAGTCATTCGTACTTGGAATGACTGTCCAAGCGATCTCATCTGTTGCATTTCAATGGGCTTTCATTCTGCTAAGAGTCAAACATAATTCTGTACTCTGTGGGCCACATTCTGTGCTCCATGAAGAGTCATTCATCACAGAAGAGTGACAGGAGTGGGGGTGGATTTGGTTAGGAAGCCAGTGATGGCTCCCTGATCCTGTGATTGATCTGCATTGGTGCATATTAAAGCAGCCTGCAGAACTGAGGTTTGGCATGGCACAGTTGCACTTCACCCCAATATGCCCTCCGTGCCCCATTTTGGGGCGAGGGGTCATCCAGGAGCCTTCTACAATGAGGGTTCTCCATCCGCAAGCTATGATCAGAGATAGGGGCAGATTCTGGTTCCTTTTCACTGCCTGAATTGTCTTGGAGAAGATAACCTGGCCATATATGTTTCCATCAACAAGCGAGTTCCTCCATTAAGTATAACACATATCACCTGCTCAGGGGATGTACAAAAGCCTAGCCAGCTGGCGTGTGTGTGTGTGTGTGTCTGTCTGTCTGTCTGCCTGTCTGTCTGCAATGTGAACAGGTTTGTGATTAAAAATATCCTCAATGCAAACAGACTCCATCAGAACTCTCTGGAGCTAGTAGCAGTATAAGTCTGTTTGAGTCTCCTGATTGAAACAATATGGTAGTGCAAAGCAAACCTTTCCCAACGGCTGATCTCCTGCTGCTGCCAGACTGGAGACCAGCAGGAGTAGCACATACTCCACTCAGCTCTGATGTGGATGAAATCGCACTAATGTGATTTTCCCATTTAATCCCATCCTGTGGTGGATTTCGAGTTAGTGGGGCCCTGTACACAGCTTCATTTCCGAGGGCCCCACCTTGGGACTCAGCCAAGCAAAAGAACATTCTCTCTTATCTCACCCCCCCCCACACACACACATTTTTAATTCTCTGGGGTTGGGGCGCAGGAGGAGGTGCGGGGGTCGGGTTCTGGGAGAGAATTTGGTTCCTGGCCAATCGGAACTCGGGGCGGGGGCAGCGCACGGAGACACACACCCCAGGGGCCACAGAGAGATGCTGGCCGCTTCCGGGAGCAGCCTGGAGGGAGGGAGGCAGCCCGCTCAGGGAGTCACTTTAGCCGTGATGCGGACACGTCTCTGCGCGCCCCTTGGTGGGAGGGGGGCAGCGGTTCTGCATGCACTGCCCGGGTCAGGGGCAGTGCGGAGAGCCTCCTCCCCACACCAGGGATGCGCAGAGACATTCCGGGAGCCAGCCGCTTCCGGGAGCAGCGTGGGGCCACTGGCCACGTCCGGCAGGCAACTTGCCTGCCTGAGCCCTGCTGCGCGCCGGCCGGGACTCAGAGGCAGTTTGTCAGATGAGATTTGTCCTGCATTTTGGGAGGGCCCCTGTCGTTGGGAGCCCCGTGCCACCGCACCGTTTGTTTCGTGGTAAATCCGCTCCTGATCCCATCACCGGTTTGCAAGATTCAGAGTGACCAAGTGTTCCTGCAGTCTGTGAAAGTCCAACCTACTCAGCTGATAAGGTGTTACTTTAACAGAGGCTGAAGGTTATAAAAACCAAATGGCTGCCCTCTCTTCTCCAACGCTCGGCCTCCCAGGGGATGGAATTTTGCCACAATTACGGGGAGCGTGACAGGAAGCTGCATAAAAAGCTGCAAAATGTCGCTCCGTGTTCACACAGTCTGACATCTGGCAATCAGCCGCCCTTCCAGACTTCATTTTCAAACAGCCATTCGTACTAGGATGCATAGTGATCCCTGGGATATAAGCTGGCATGCAGACAGGGCCTCTGTATGCGGTCACTTAAGTTGTGTAATGAATTATCTGTCCCAGGATGATGACAGCCCCTTGACTAATGTCCCGAAAGGAGTCAAGCAGAGCAAGGAACTCGAAGGAACCATCACCTCCAAATTTAGGTCCAGGCACAGATTAAGTACTGATATAACTCTGGCAGTTGGGTGGTGGTTTTTACTGATACAGTTATAGTGGTGCAACCCCTAGTGTGAATGCAGCTATATCAGAATAAAAGTGCCTTATATCAGTATAGTGTATTCCCCTTGCCATACAAGAATACTGCTATACACACATTAATACTGCTATAACTGTGTCCACGCTGAGGGATTTGTACCACTTTAACTATGTCAATATAACTTTTGTGTATACACAAGGCCTTGGAAATCAATGAAATCAGGAGGCAGAAAAGACCTTGTAAACTGAAGTGAGTCTATTTTTGTTTGCACCGCTAGCTCTGCAATTTCCAGTGCCTATAGAAAGTTTCTCCACAATGGCACACAGCCATTTAAGACATCATGTACTGTCAATATTCATACATCACTGAGTTGCTAATCAACCACCCTTCGCTGTTCAGAGATTTTTCACAGAGGCTAAAGCCAATTCTGTCAAATACTGATTTAAACACAAAACTTGTCAACAAAGAATTTCAAACAAGGTCCAAATAAATATTCTCTGCAGGCTTAACCTTTCCAATTCGACCTGGCATATCCATGTGTGCTAGATCAAATCTTCTCTTCCTCTTCTTCTTTATGGTTTGTGTTATACCACTGCTGTCATATAACTTAATTAGAATTGGATGCCCATTGTGCAAAGCAAACAAACACATAGTGAGACAAGTCCTGTCCTGAAGAGCTTACCCTATAAATAAACAAAACGTGGATTGGGAGGCGGGGACGTGGGGAAGAAGCTTGCCACAGTTGCACAGCAAGACAGTGGCAAGAGCCAGAACTACAATCCTGGTCTCCTGACTCCCAGTCTAGTACCATAGCAACTAGACCATACCATCTCATAGTTAATCCTCCTCTCAAGAGGTGGTCGCTAGGTTGAGAGAAATTTTTTTCCCTTGACCTAACTGCTTCTTCAGTGGGGGGCTAGGTTGATCTAATTATGTTGCACAGGGTGTAGCTAGGTCAACCAAAGTTTTAGGTGTAGACCAGGCCCTAGATATAATAAACCGCAAATAACTTCAACCTACCCCAGTGGTAGAGCCACAGAGAAAAAGAATAAGACTGTCTCACGGGTGCTGTAAGAACTCCCCCAAGAAATAATGTCGGTGGGCAAATGAGCTCACTACTAAGTGCTCCGAAGTAGAGTTAAGAATGAACAATCACAACACATCTGTCTCAAACCCACACCATTTTTTTTTGTCATCTTCAAGTGTCAGGCTAGAAACTTTGTAGACAGGTGAAGTTACTTTTCAAAATTGGATCCTTTTTGTGCCCATCTTCCGGAGATATTTCACTACACCAACATATATAGCAATACAAAATGGACAATGGACAAAGTGTTGTCATAGGAATACTTGGGAGAAACAGAAGCATAATGATACTCGACTTGCTTTTAGTGTTTCTATATATATATATTCTATTGTTAACAGGAGCTGGGTGCTTTTTCCAGCACAGAGACAGCTGGGTTACCAATATTTTTTATCTAATGAAAAACACTGTCTTCAAGTTTCATTCTTCTCCCTAGATTTCACAGATTCATGTTAATCGATTGAAATATCTTCTCCCCAACTGAAATCTCTCCTTCTCTCATTTAAAATATTTAATGCCCCTGCACTATTCATTTCCCTCACACCATTTCTACAGGGCTCCCAGTCTGCATATCCTTTCATACTCTTCCCCCAGTAGATGCCATAATGTTTTAGCATTGGTTGACTTAATCAACACCGAAAGGCTATTTTATGAAAGGCAGGTGTATGATTCATGGCAAGTCTTTGACAGGGTGGATATATTTCTCTGGCAATAGGCACCAAAGTCATAGTGAATGATGAGCTGTAGGACTGAAATTTAATACGGAATCAGACACGATGGATAAAATGTTTTGTTGAGGCTGGAAATGCAAATGTTGAATCTCTAACCTGTTTATTTTAAATTCTCTTTATTTCCTCATGTTTATTTCATAGGGTGTAGCCAGAGCCTGTATCCTATTGTACAAAACTGAACTATCTAAGGAAGCTGTGGAACACTGATAAAAAGAGAACGGAGGACTATGATCAAGATGAAACAGGCAGGACAGAGAGTTGACCACAAAGCACCCAGGACTGCAAAAGCAGAGGGCACTTTGGGTCAGAACTGAAGGAGGATGGTAGACCCGTCGAGAGAGAGCTCCCAGAGTCACTTGCTGCTTGTGCATATATAAAGTTATCGTTCTTAGTCCCTCCTTTTCATGAGCATTCAAATCCGTCCATCACCAATCCTCACAAATGATAATGCAACACAGGGCTCATGCTTTACATGTCAGTGTTACTGAGCTCATGGCTCAAAGAGTCACATTAAATCACAGAAGGACAAGTCCATTAGGTCATAATAGTCACCATACCCAATCAATGCAAGATTCTTCCCAACAGATATTCTTTAGTGTTATGTCCAAATGACTCGACCAATGCATTTCCTCTAACACCTTAGGGAAAATATTCTTCAGTCCAATATATTCTACTGAAAGGACATTTTTTCCTGCTGTTCACATTAAATTTATCGTTGTTCAACTTCACAAGAGCTCTTCGTCAATCACTCCTTGGTTTCTGCAGAAATGTACCAAGCCTACGGGTAATAATTTTATGACATTTGTTACAACCCTGAAATAAAAATATGTTGTAAGTGACAAGAAAAGGGATTGGGATGCAAAGTTGAGATCACGTCAAAAGGACCAGGGAATGGAACAAGGATCAGGTTAGTTCTGGAGGAGGGAGGAAGAAGGGTAGGCTACAAGGAAGGGAGGGGGATGACTTCAAAGGCTACACTAAGCAACTAGTCACTGGGTATGTCTACATTGCAACTGGGAGGATTCATGATGTCACATAAATATTCATTGCTAAAAGTCCCTACCTTCCTCTAAACTGCTCTGTGTTGCTAAGATACATATCCTAATATTGCAAAAGCCAAATTTTGAAAGTGTTTCACAATGGGTGCAAAAATGTGTATGTGTTGATTGTGCATCAAAAATGTTGTATTTGCACCTAGGTGATGGACCTAGAGGTGCGGGGGGTGTAAACAATTTGGTTCAATGGCTCTCAGCACCCTCATTATAAAAATTATTCCAGCACCCCTGTATTTGCATGCACAGATTGGGTAACTGAACATCCCTATGTCCATGTGTATTTTCACAGAGGAACTAAAGAGATGTAAAGCTCTAATAAACAGCCATGTTGAAGCTCTGTGACACAGAGATGTTCTTCAGAGAAAACCTAGTCAATATACTAATTTCTTGTAGATGTGCTCTGTAACAGTAATGCATTCATGGATTATAATTTTCTCAACACTCAAAAAGCTATAGATTTACCTATATGTTTTTAGTTAATATTCATACTTCGTTCTGTAGTGCTTGGCATGTGAAACAGATATCGTTAATGATATTTCTCGACACCAAAGAAAATTTGTTCTGGGTGTTAGCACAGGGTTATTTTAGAGCTGAGAAAAGAAATGCTAGGCATTCCGTTGAAATGAAACCTTATCTCCTCTTTCCTTGCTCCAGATTACAGGTGTCCGCACTGGATAGGATATAGGGTGTCAGAACACTTTCCAAACCAGATTTCAGCATGAGACTTTGATTAATTTATTTCTAGATTTCTCCCTTTCCCAGCTACAGGATTTTGTGTGTGTGTGTGTGTGTGTGTGTGTGTGTGTGTGTGATCTAGTCAGATCTCTTTCCGCCAAGTATATATTTTCCCAGGAATACAAGTCGCAAAGATCATGCCTGCTTTTCGAGCCTCCCTTTTCACCCCGTCAGAATCAAAAGACTAGCTGCAGGCCTCTAATCTTACCTGCCCTGGGGAGGATCCTCCCACACTTAGACTACAGCTCAGACTCAAGTTCCCTGTATACCAAATCTGCCTCAACCCACTGCCCTGCCTCTTCCCCCAAGCCTCTGCCCCTTCCCCTCCCCTTCTTCCTGAGGCCCCACCCCCCATTCACTCCTCTCATCTGCTCCCCCCTGTCATTCACTGCTCTTCCCCTCTCTCCCTCTCCCTGTGTGGGTTGGGAGGGACTCGCCTGCAGAGCCGGAGCTGGGAGCTGCAGCCACCTGATGCAGGTAGGAGGCAGCTAGGACGGGTGCGGGCGATGAATAGGCACCTCCCCCACCTGCAGTAACCGGACTTTGGGTGTCCGGTCAGTAAAGCAGTGGACTATTTTTGCAACCCCTGTGCACTAAGGAAGAGGTGTCCATTCTGGGACACCAGCTAGTGCAGTGGGCTGCAAGGCCATGAGACCCACCTTTGAGATAATCCAGCACCCCCAATATCCAATGCCACTTGCAAGAAAGAGGCTGAGGCTGGTGCCAGAGCCCACAAGCTTGGGTGGAGTTCATCTCCCCTCACCTTCCATGAAGAACCTGATTACTTTGGCCTTTATATGGGAGAAGTGGATGTCCTCCAAAATGAACAGATATTGTGGATTTCAGTGGGAGCAGCTTCAAGAGCCTATGTACTGAAAGTTAATACATGAACTCTGAGAATGCTGCTTTCTCAATCACTTTCGCGAGGCTGGCTTTTCTTTTGCAGCCTCCTTTCCAAGAACTGACTGCCCCAAGCCCTGCTTAGCTTGAGAGATGCGGCAAATCTCATTTCCTAAGATGGTGTGTGGCAGGAGGGGGGAAGACAGCGCTGGAATTTCTGATATGCAAAAGAAAAGCTGAAAACTCGTTGATCAAAGTCTTATATTCGCGAAGTAGCTGAGCTTCACAGCACCGTGTTCATCAGCTGATGTTACATTAGCAAATTCAGTTCTTCTTCCCCAACCATTACTCTGGTAATGTGTACATTACTTATTTCATAAAGGACATTTCCTCCCGGCAAAGAAATCTGCCTAAAAATGAAAACTTATTTTCATTTAAATGCAATTTAACTTCAATTGCCCTTATTTCTGTAGCAATGAAAGGAGATTGGTATTCAGTGGCTACTTTATTTGTCTTTCATTTAAAATATCTGTGCATCCAGTTTTACAGAAGTATTTTAATGCTTTCCAGCCAAAAAAGCACTCCAGATGTAGCACGCCGAAAGGCTGTCAATGCTGGTAATAAAAATCTATTTGGCTAGGGAGAAATGGCCCTCACCATTTTCAGCACATGGGCACACACACACCTCACCCACCCCACCCCCGAGCAACTGAGCCCAAAAAAAGCAGTGACCCAGAGGTACAGAATCCACCCTACTCACCCACTCCTAGAACCAGCCCTGTATTTAGCACTGGATCCTTCAAATACTCAGGCATGTAACTTTACTACCATGAGGAGTTCCACTGAAGGCAATGGGACTACTCACATAAGTAAAGTTTCTCAGCTGTGTGAGTGTTTTCAGGATCAGACTCATAGCTTCCAGAGAGCTACTCTATCAACAGGAAAGACCAATGAAACTGAAACTTGTGTACAGTACAGTAACAGATACTCCCCCTTATGCTTGGAAGGAGCACCCCACAAACAGCCGTGAAACCATCACATCTTCCTCCATTGAAGCCCTCCTTAAAATTCTCATTTTCCGTGCTGCCTACAAAAAATGTGACAACAGCAAGGCAGTTGGTGTGCTGACACCACTGCCCTCCAATGCTGACCAATTATGTCTCATTGTTTGCTTTTACCTCTTCCCATTCCCATCTGTCTGTCTGTCTTCATCTCTTGCCCCTTTGCTGAGTGAATGAACAGCACCGAGCACAATGGCATCCTGGTCCATGACCGGGGCTTCTAAGGAGCTACCATAAAACAAATAATAAAACAAATTGTAAACGTTATAGCCCAGTGAATGGGCAGAGGCACATATGCAGTCGATTAATTTCCAGGACCCTGATCCTTCTGTAGAGTGTGAAGCTAAGAAGGCAATGAGGGAAGCAGCTTATTAGGCAAAGACCTTCGGAAATCTATCAGAAATCCCACCCTTCATTTTGCAAGTGGTCTGTTACACTGCACAGGGGGATACTAGATTAGCTAATCGACAATTCCACTGTAGTCAATAACACCAAAGCACCGTGCCTGCCTCAGCTCAATTTCTCACTTTACGCAAGCATGCTACTTTCAGGGGCCGTTCACTTCTCAGTCGGAAGTGCCGTGATTCACAAAACTATAGATTTCTTCCGTGCAGTGGTGGGGTGAATGAATTCTTCTTAGAAAAGGGTGAAGTGGCCCGGAAGCTCAAGGTTGTTGGATGGTTTATAAATTTAGCTCTCTTAAACTTTCTGACTGTGACCAGAATGATGGGGGAAATTGAGTTCTGCTTCAGTTATTGCTGTTGCTTTGAACTGTGTTGGGTGGATTCCTACCAGCACAATCTCCCAGTGCAATATGCATGCACCTTCAGAAAGCACAGAAGTTCCACCATGTGACCCTCCAACCTCATTAAAGCTCCAGAAAACGATCTAGTTAGGAAAACAGAACTCAAGTTCCATATTGCTAGTTCTTAATCCTAATTAGAGGCTCAACTTGGGAAAACACTTAGGCCAGGTTTTTACATGTATTTAGGCACCTAAAAATACCGACAGACACATGAGTTAGGCACCTACATGCTTTTGAAAATCCTACTAGGTGCCTAAATACCTCTACAAATCTGGCCCTAAATACTTAAATCCATTCAGTCAGCATTTAAGCAGGTGCTTAACTTTAAGCATCTCTCCAAGTCACACTGCATGTGCTTAAGTGCTTCTCTGAGTAGAAATGCTTTCCTGGCTTGGGGCCTAGCACTTTTGTTTAAATTTTAAATTTGCTAGTTTATCACTTTGGTTTTGTAGTTAAAGTTTTTTGTAATCATGAAAATACAAATTGTCAATATCACATGTCAAAATATACCAGGTAAATATTGTTAAATCAAACTCTAGTGAGTTCTCAAATAGCATTTTTCTTACTTTTTCTATCTGTAAATTTTGATTATCATCAATGGAAATACTTTTTCATCAGTTTCTGTGAGTATGGTGAAACTGACATTTACCAATATTTATTAATTTAAAAAAGCTAATACTTTTAAAGTTATTTATTAGATGCATTATTAGATGAGAGAGACCTACCCTTTTTTCCTGATGTGCTGCAAGTGATTTGACTTGATTCTGTTCTAGGTTTTCCCCTTGTTTTTCTTCCACTCTCAAATAAGATGATGGACGTGAGAACGACAAACAATTTTAGGGCAGTGGCTGTGGGTTATTCACTCTTTTTTTTAGATTTGTTGTTGTTGCTGTTTCGGTAGGTTGTGCAACTCTTCTTTTAAAAATGCTCTTTTTTGTTGTATGTTTTACATCAGAACATTAGGATTCTCAGTAAGGTTCATTCTCTCTCTCTTGCTGTGTAAAGAAGGCTGTAAGCTACAAATGCTGGTGATATCTTTCACATGCTAATATTTTTTTTTAAACTGCTCCCTTTGTCTTACTCTGTCTTTTCAGAGCCCATCTCAAGACTCATTTATCTTTGGGCTTTGGTTCATAACCTTCTCTCTAATAATGGGACTCTCAGACTAGATTACATGTGTTTTAGATTAGGGAAAACAAGAAAGAAAGAAAGAAAGAAAGAAAGAAAGAAAGAAAGAAAGAAAGAAAGAAAGAAAGAAAGAAAGAAAGAAAGAAAGAAAGAAGTCTCCATGAAAGTGAGACTCAGGGTACATCTCTCACTTTAAGACGCCTCCCCCTTGAATCTCCTCACAGCCCTGCTCCACAACACATAGCCAGACTAACGCCTACACTTGAGAGTAGGGAGAGGCAAATCAGATTAGAGCTACATACACAACAGCCTTTGCTTCATAACCTTATCTCTGTTATGAAAGAATAGTATTGCATGAGCCATTCCACTTCCCTTTGCTTCCCTGGGCTAGTACCATTACTGCATCCATTGAAGCTGTATGTGAGAAATATTGTAACTCTGCATAGTCCAGTAAGTACATTTGCTGTATTTGGTGTTCTCTGATAGTTCCCTATTAAAGACACCGTACAAAAATCTATGCTATTGCTCTTTGGGACTTTTCTTAAGATTGATGGATTATGTTGTCTCACTTGTACAATATTGACAATGCTGTAGTTAAAGCATCAGTCCTGCTGGAAGCTACTGGGGAGAAAATGAATAATGACATATTTTAAAAGCATTGGAACAAAATGTCTCCCTAACAGAAAGCAGAGGAAAAAAATATAAACTAGGAAGCGGAGCCGTGGGAGGCCTGTCCTGACACACTCCTCCATTCCTTCTGACAGTGGATGCTGAAATAAACATGCTCAGATGTTGAGCCAGCCCTTGGAGATGGGCTGGTAGTTAAGGGTGAAGAGAGAATTTCTTCTCTTTTCAAATATCCATTTTCACCATTGACATTTCTGACAGACTGAGACCAATTAAAACACTCCTGTGTATACCTGCCCTGCCACTCTGTGAAGAGAATTTGCTCACTTCTCTTCCCTTCCCCCACCCCCTCACTTCCATGTTAATTGTTAGGTATTAGCATCAATATGTTTACTACAGTGGTGGTGCACAATGTGGTTTATATATGCACTGTAGATGCACACACTAGTGAGGGATTATATGCACGTCAGTGTATGTACGTGGACACCAAAGGGTTTATGAGTGGAATTTGTTTTTGCATCGTGATGGGTGAAGCATGGCATTTATCCTGGGTTTGGTATTTAATTACAATCTTTTTACGCTCCCTGGTTTATAATTCTTTGCTAAAGGTGGTGTGATCTAACCTTGATCTGCAAAAGAATGAATATTCTTATTATAGCTTCCTGCTTTCTCCTGACAATAGGATACTTCAGCAAGTGAGATGTAAAATTCTCAGAACTATCCACTCATTCAGCAAAACATTTTCTGATGCTATATGTGAAGGAGACGACATAAAATTAATTGGGTTGCATTTAATTATTTCTACCTCTCTTTTCAGATCACTCTGTAGATATTTCTTTTCTCCCTTGCCAACAGTTCTACACTGGTTTTGTTGTAAACAACCTCACCCTATGTTGTAATCAGCAAAAGTAATGAGGGACATACACACAAACTCAGTTGCTCAGTTAGCTAGACTGTGGTTAAGACATAAAGCACTCTGGGTAAACTCGAACTGCTGACTGAGGAATAGTTGGCAGGCCTTAAATGTGAGAAATACCAAGCCCTGAGAAAATAAAGAGAGTACTGTAGTCATAAACATTCCTATACTAACTGAGATAAGACACCTGGTGATGTTGATGTGTGCAGAGCGGAATGGCCTTCAGGGGTAGGCCTTGGAGCTTTTGCTGGCAAGATAGAGACGGGGGGGTGGGGGGGGCGATCTTAGAGCTGTTAGAGTTCCGGTTTGCGCATGACTTTAACCATGTAAGGGTATAAATGAATAATCAATGAGCCTGATGAATATGTAAATATGTATGCTATAAATATGTGCCAAGTTCTGATATTCGGTTGTTGTTGCCCTACTTTTGATGAACAACCTTCAGCGCGCTGAATAAAAGCTTAAGTTTTAACCCTTGACCCTGCTGTCTAATCGCTGATTATTCGGGGCAAAAGCGGCTGGACAGAATCCTCCTTTGGGGACCCCTTGAAAGTCCCCTTACCACAGTTTCTCCTTAACTCTTATTTACTGTTTAAATCTGTAGCAAATCTGTAGTTGTCATTAGCTTTGGGGAATGGATTGATAGATAATGTGTATGAAAAAACAAAACTCCATTGTGTTACAGTATGTTTCACCAGTGGCAATCACCAGCTACATTCTTCTCCCTACCTGGCCCAGTCTGACAATTCTTGCACAACGAATATTACCACTGACTGCACTATATGATTAGCATAATCTTTGGCTACTGAGAGCTAAGTGAGTGTGATCTCCAAGAAAGCCTTTAAAAATCAGGAGTAACTCCACTGACATCAATGGAGTTACACTAGTGTACATTGTTTATTATTTGTAGTACTGTAGGGCCTAGTGATGGGCCAGGACTCGCTTGTGCTAGGTCCAAACACAGAAGAAAAAGACAATACCTTCCCCCTAGGGCTTGTAATCTAAGTATAAAACAAGAGACAACTGATGGATATGGACAGATGGGAGGATACTACAAGTAAATCATGAGAGAATATTGCTCATCATGATAGGGAGTGGTATAAGAGCCTAAACTTCCGGGCAGAGACTTCCGGCTCATCTATCCTCTGTTAAACCCTGTGCAAATGTTTAGCTATTAATAATTTGTATGATCAATTAATCACTGTCATCCTGTGAAGAAGTGGCAGCACACGCAGCATAAAACCATGCGGGCGCTGTTACCCGGGATGGACAATGGGGACATGAAAGCATTGTGCATCTATAGGAAAACCTCATGCAACATATCTAAATATTTCACAACAGGTCACTCTGAGATGAGCCGTATAAAACAAATGGGATGCTGCCCCTTGTAAGATGTACTGCATAAACTATGGGAAATGATTGGGAAACCACCCTTTCCCCATTACTGTAGAACCACTATAGTATCAGGTTCTTGCGCTGTGACCATATACTACTATTTTCACCATTGACATTTCTGACAGACTGAGACCAATTAAAACACTCCTGTGTATACCTGCCCTGCCACTCTGTGAAGAGAATTTGCTCACTTCTCTTCCCTTCCCCCACCCCCTCACTTCCATGACAAGTGTCATCACTTGTTTGTTCTATATTTAGGGACACTAACACATTAACCCCCACTACAGTAATGGACATGTTCTAGTTTATGACTATACACATGTTCTAGTTAATAACTATGCACTATGATAATGGACATGTTCTAGTTAATCACTATACACAAGTTTCCTATTACAGGCAGTCCTCAGACTTATGACACAATTGGTTCCTGAAAATCGCGTCTTAAATCGAAGCATCACAACTCGGAACCGATTTTCCCAGAACATCAACGCGCACGTAGGAACATAGGAACTTGTTTGCTGATGTGGCATTGCATCGGATCGAGCATCAGAAAGTCAAAACCAATGTCAGAAAGCCAAAACAGGATGTCAATTTATAAACGTCGCAAGTGCTGTTCATCATAATTCGAATGTCGTAAAGTCAAGGCCTGCCTGTATATCTGTTTTGAAGCAGTGCAACCTCTCGTACTATTGGTACAGTGATCGAGTGTGGTAATTTCTCAGAAGTCAACAACCCATCTCACGAACTAATAGCAATTTAGTTCATTATCCTTTCACAGAGAATCAGTGATTTCCTTGGCCCAATTTGAAGCTGTAGCCTTTTAATAGACCTGATCCAGGAAGCTAAATTCCCACGGATATCAGTGGCACAGGATCAGATACAGTATGAATAACAAGTCCACTGCTTTGTAGCTTTATTCTTTCATGAACAAGGTGGGGGGAAATTAATTAACTTCTGCCACCGTGATACAATTTATCTGAGATGCATGTACTGCCATAAGAACCAGCTGGAGGCAACCCTGGGGGAAATTCTGAGAAAAAGTCAGCTTTCTAAACTTAGAATTTAATTATGCAAAAGGGGAACCGACATTTTTTATTCTTTTTGTTACACAAATGACAGAATTTTGACTTTTGGTGTGCATAACAAATGCAGCTAGCATGTTCCTATTTCAGCTGAAACAGCTGGCACTTGTGTATTTGTTGGGGAAGAGCAGAAAAGTGACTAAATGTAGCAGTACATTGAATTACATCAAAGCTCTCTTCTCTTTTCCAATAAGAATGAAGGCTTCAGGGCCAACGTCTGTTCTTTACCTGATTTTATTACATGCCCTGGATCTAATTAAGTGCATCCTTTATCAGCTCTGTTCACTCTCCCCATCCTATCCTAGATGCGCACACACACAGACTCACCATATTATTTTCTCTCCTACCCTATTGCTTCGATTTAACTCTTTTCAGTGCCATTTAAAGGGATGCGGGGATGCCAGAGTAAGGCTAGGGTGAGGCTGCTAAAACACCTCATTAGTTCCACCATTCAGTCAAAAAATTCAAGCTACATCTTAATCAAATAACATTTTATCGTGGCTGAAAAAGTAATATTTCTGTACATCAGGATGCAGTGTACTGGGGATGTAGAAAGCTCTGTGCCTAAAACCACCATGCACTGTGGCTAGGTAGTCTGACCCAATGATGTTCATTTTTGCATATCTCTCTAAGTCTGGTTCATTGAAGAGGAAGGATGGTCCAATGGTCAGGGCACTAGATTAGGGCTTGGAGGCCGGATTCAGTCCCCGCTCTGCTGCAGTCTTCCCTTGGTCTCTCCGAGTCACTTAGGGTACCTCTACACAGCAAAACAAACCCTACAGCAGCAAGTCGCGGAGCCCAGGTCAACTGACTCCAGTTCACGGGGTCCGGGCTACAGGACTAAAAATAGCCGTGAAGACATTCAAATTCAGGCAGGCGCCTGGGCTCTGAGACCCTTCCCCCTCACTGAGTTTCAGCGCCAGCCCCCGCCCACACATCTACACTGCTATTTTTAGCCTGCCTCATCTGACCCAGGCTCTGAGGCTCCCTGCCGTACCCTTAGTCTCAGTTCTCCACCCGTCAGAAGGGGATAATAGCACTGTGTTACCTCACAGGCGTGTCGGGAGGGCAAATAGAGTAAAGATTGTGAAGCACTTTGATGAAAATTGCTATAGAAGAGTTACATATTATTATATTCTCTCCTCAGGTTCTGTGTCTTTCTGCCTATCTTCTAGCTGATTTTTATTGTTTTCTCTCTCGCTCACTTTCTCCACCCAACCACTTAACCTGCTTTCTGAAGCTCCCATAACCAAGTGGCTCTGACGGATAGCACTGTAACACAAAATTGCCTGATGAGGCTCTCTTTCTTGTATCATTTCAAGCATAATAATCCTGAAGTGGCAGCCTCGTGATAGTTATATCAGTGCTTATTTAGATCGTATTCTAGATAATGAGTCCTCTGTGTGTTCTCATAAATATTAGCAAGTACAGAGTCAGACTCGGAGATGATATGTCAAGGATGCAATATATAGCCTTGAATGGTGCTATCCGAAATAGTGCAATTCGTATCCCTCCAAAAGACCTGCTCCCGAAGGGTTTGATCCAAAGCCCATTGGAGTCAATTGGCTAGTTAGTCTTTCCGCTGACTTCAATGGCCTTTGGATTGGTCCCAATTTGCTTTAAGTCAGGTATCTGGGATTTGGCAAGTTACAGAACAAAATGTCTACTCAGTGTGTAGTTTCACTTAGGATTTGCTTGCTAATAAGGACAACAGCCAAAAAAAAATATTTCCAGTCAGACCATCATTTTCTAGCTAGAGAGAGTTCTCACCTGATATTCCCCACTGTCTGTCGCATTGTATCAGGATGACAATGTATTGTTCTCAGCTGTGCTCCTGTGAAAAAACTGCATTTTAGAGGCTGTGTGTGTGTGTGTCACTGTGGCTCTTACTGTTTCTTTAGTCTCTTGCAAAAGCTTCTGCTGATTTTCTATCCGGCTAGAGAGATTTAGAAATATCAAAGTCAAGGGGAGCAAGAAATGAAGATGCTGGATTTTTAGTCAATGTGACTTACCTCTAGAGGCCAAAAAGGACAAGGGACATGACATGGCTTATAGCATTTTACTCACAGAAATAACCAGTCAATGATCTATGTCTGTAGTTGGTTGAAATCTGATTTCTGTTCTGCCCTTGAAAAACAGACCAACCAGTTTTCCATGACCTTGGTGACACCAACAGATTATCCATCTAGCTGGACAGCGAAATTGAGAAGATTGTCCAATAGGCTGTAATTTACGTGTTATTGCCTGATTTGACAATCAACCTTGCCATCATATCTTATCTCAGCTTCTGTGATTACACAACTCAGTATCACTTACTTCCACCTACAATTTTTCATGCCAATGACATCAAATATATGCACAAAACCCATTGGCACTTGATTTCCATTGGGTTTGGGTTTGCATAGGGACAGTCCTCTATCTGCAAAGTGGTGTGGAAACAAATGTCCCAGTTTTGAAACTGGGTCCCTAATGTAAAGTATTTGCTGGGCATATCTTTGGCTCCAGCTGCCTCCTCACCTTTGGTGACCCAAATAGTTTCTGTCATGTATCGATTCAGGAATGTTGCTATCCTAAAACCTCTCTTAGCATTATTAAAAGACATGCTTCTAGTATAACTCTGTCAAACACCCATACACCAACGGCTGTTTCAAGATCCTTTGAAGTCAGCACTCCCATTGACTTCAATGGACCTCAGATCAGGTCACATCTGATGTGCAAATGTCAAGTCCACGTCTATTAAATCCAACCTAATTCACAATTATTTACTCCACTAAGTATATCTTGGGGTTGGTCTGTGTGTTTATTATTATTTCTGCAATGCCTGTCTCTGCTGCAGCTCTAAACTCTAATTACACAGATTAAAACACCACAAGTACAAAGCAACAAAAGTAAATCACTAAGCATAATAAAAACATCTTTGCTTCATGTTGCGAAGTCTCCGGATTCAAGTACAGAGGAACAGGTGGGCCCAGAATGGACAGATTGCATTAGTGGAATGTGTTGCCCTTTAAAATTTCTATCATCTATCAGCCTGTCTTTCTGCATTGTTGCCTTTCTTGGATTCCTAGTGACATTCTCAGCAAGAGTCGCTGACCCCTGGAGCTTTCTGCCATTCACTTGGCTCATTCAGCATGAATTGGATACATTAGGCAAGCCTGGAGGAAAATAAAACATTAGCATTTGACTCCCCAAGATGATAAAGCCGTTTACCGTTTTGCAACTTTAATGGAAGTAGCTAGAATTAACACTATGTTGACCGAGCTCACTGCTTTATGTTTTTAATCAGAACAGTGCTTACAGAGGGGAGCAAAGGGGGGGGGGGGTTGACGCTTTCCTCTCCTTCTTCCATCCACCTTTTCTTCCACTTCCCCCTCCTTTTCTCAGTCAGCAGCAGTGATGGCTGGAAATATTGCAAAGATGAGTCCAAGACCATGCAGGATCAATATGGGGAGAGTGGGGAAATCCAATATATCACCTGGAAAAACAAAATCTCTACACGGTGTATCCCTTTGTTGTATTTGAACTTTGCCCTGGCTCTGACCTGCTGGCAGCCCCTGACCCTTTCCCCACCCCGGCAGCCATGTTTCCATTGTCTCTCTTATTAGCATTTCTTGTGCAACTGTAACACTGGTTTTAACTGGATTCACCCAGCAGAATCTTGGTTGATCACACATGTACATCATGACCAGTTAAGTACTTTGTTGACAAGGGTGTATATATCCCGATGTTTACCACCATTAAAGTTGCCACACTTGCTCTCAAGCTTTTGAGCTAAGGACAGTGTGTGCCCATTGATCAATGTATTGGTGTCTGTGTTATTTGGTCTCTGACAGCTTGTGAGCCCTAAACCAACACCACACTACCTGGGTGCTGGATGGTGAGTAGGACCTGCTATTTTTACCTAACACCTTTCTTATCTGTCTCAGTGTCTTCCCCTCTTCATCACCATAATCTGAGTCCCCATCTATCCAGGCCCTTGGCTGTCCTCTAGCCAAGATTTTCTTTTAACCCGATCAAAAGCAGCACAGTCTTTCGGTCTAGTGTAGACACAATAAATTGATCCCCGAGCCCACTCCCCATCGACTCCAGAACTCCACCACCATGAGAGGCGGAAGCGGAGTCGATGGGGGAGCAGCAGCGGTCAACTCGCTGCCGTGAGGACGCCCAGTAAATCGACCTAAGATATGTTGACTTCCGCTACGCTATTCACGTAGCTGAAGTTGCCTATCTTAGCTTGCCCTCTCACCCCAGTGTAGACTTAACCGATGTAGACAAGGCAGACAAAGGAATGGAGACAGGTAGAGATGAAAAGTGATTTGGCCTTGGTCACACAGATGGGTCAGGGGCAGAACCCTGACTGCCTAACCCACCCATGAGACCACCCTGCCTTTCACCTTCAATTCTTTCACACTTTTTTTAGTAGCTGCTGTAGTGGATAACAGCGACAGCCACCGTGCAATGGAAAGAGGAAAAACGAGGGGAGTCTGGTTCAGCAAAGTCAAGGGGTGGCTTATAGTTGGGCCCCACTTTTCCCGAACCACCAAAATTCCATCCTGATCAGAGGTTTCACTTTGGGTGATCTTCGTGACAGGGAGGCGAGTTTCCTTTTTCCATTGTTTCAATAGAAGGTTTTCTTAGCAACTGTCAGCATCATTTTTCAGAGTTTTTATTGAAACCTCATGAGTAGGTGGCTATTGTTCAGTCATCCTCATGGTCTGCCTCTAGAAGAGGAATGATTGTCATCTCTGCTACGCATTGCCATTCTGTCTGGCTCTGAATGGAACAAATAGTCTAAATTAACAATCTGCTTTAAAAATGAAGGGGCGGTGGCAGCTATCATCAATCCCCCTCTCTGCAAAAGCAACCAGTTCGAGGAGGAGTTTGCTATTCAACTGTAGCTGGTGAGTCTGGGCCCAACACCGATGGAAATCAAGCATGACTGCACTGAAATCAATGGCATTACACCCCTTTAAAACTGGTGTAAGAGAGAGGGGAACCAGGCCTTCTATTTGCATTCTGAAAACAGCAAGTTGAGAGGTCTGCTTTTACTGTTTCTTCTGCCCTATGCCCTGGTAAAAATAGGGAGGTAGGTGGACCACAAAACTCGGGGAGAGCCATCGTGGTATGCGACAAGACAATGGACTCCGGTTCAGTTGAAACAGCATCAGCCTTTATTCCAAGAATGCAAGACAGCACCTAATGGGGAAGGAGACAGGCAGCCATTGTACTGAGCAGGCTCTGACTGGCACTCAACTGAGTTCTTATATAGCTGGCGTGGGCAGCCTCTGTTGGGAAATGACCAATGGGGGTAAGCTATGCTAATTCAATGACAAGCCCTGCACCGGCTGTATGAGTTCTTCACAATTTCCTGGCCATGATGCAGCTATTTTTCACTAGTCTGCAGATCCAGGCAGCAGGAGATTCCCCTCATGTAGGGGAATCCATTGGTGGCATAAAGGCTTTTTCACAACTCCCCCATGTAGCGGCTGTGGATAGGCTACGGGAACAGCTTCATCCAGGAATCTGCTGCGACCTGCTTATCCTTCACTGTCAAACCAGCATGCTTAGGCCACAGGCTGCTGGATGTAACACAGAGCAGCTACTTGGCTTGCCTGTCCCCAAGTCCTGGGCCAAGCAGAGCTCAGCCAGACCAGAAAATCAGGCTTGTGATCATCAGGGGATCGGTACCTGGCCCTTCGCTTTGAAGCCCCTGCAACAGAATGGCTTCTTTTAGTCTGTGCGTCCTCTGGATTTGTGTGCCATGGTTCACACGTGCAACATTTACATGTCTCTTCTGTGTAATAAATGAGAGCTGCTTTGTTAATCAGCCATAAGTGGCAGAAGAGGATAAAAGGGAAGCTGTAAGGAACAGAGAGTTGGAAATAGAGAAAGATGTAATGGAGGCCTGTGATCAGCAACATGTTAATGGGGAGGGATAATAATACAAATGACTGGGGGAGCAAAAGTTCATCCATATTAAAGACTCATCACTTAATGGTTTCATGGGCACCAGTAAACATTCATAGATCTCCAAACAGGGGGTGACTAATAGACTTCTGGGGAAGATAGGTATTTGGAGTCAAATGAATAATTGATAATAATAATGCCTGATCTCTGAGCAGTGGGGTTATTGCAATGAATTCTGGTATCAAAAGAAGATACGTCCAAATGTTAATAGCAACACTAGCAGTCCAGCCTGCCTATTGCAGTGGTTCACTTCACAATGGATTCTTGCTGGGACGACCAGACTAACCCTTCTTTATAGATATTACCAGGGGATTCCTGCCCACCCTATCCAATATCTGCTTCTGTATCTGGATCTACGATTACACATGCATAAAGGACAGGAACCGCTTTGTTCAGCTTTCCAGATAATAATATAGGCATTACTGTGTGCAAGAAACCAGCCACGGCTGCACCTGAGCAGCAGACATGCTTTTGTTGCTAGTTTTCTTATTAAATGAATCAATGCAATTTCCTTGAGCTTTACCAGAGATTTAACTGAAAGGGAAACACTTGGGAGATATTATGTGGTTTGTGGTGGGTAATTAAGTTCCTGGTGCTCTTTAAATACTTCTTTCTTCAGTGCTACCATTTAAACCCCATTTTTTCTGTCTCATTACCGACTTGAAAGAACTTGGAGAAGGTCTTCCACCCTGAGGGAAGAGCAATGCTTTGGAGTCTCCAGGAAGCTAAAACTTGGGCAAGTAATGGCACAATTTGGCAATTAGTCACAGAAAACTAATCTGCTGGTTAAAGTGAAATGAGAAGCTCATCAGGAAGAAAACGGGCTTTCCTGCAAACCATTTGTGACATGGGTCCCAGTGCCAAAAACATTGCTGCAGGTTTCATAAACGAAAGTTACACTGCCAGTGTGGCAGAAATATAAGGGCAAAGTGCCATTTGGACATGTTCTTCTACTGCATAAAATCACTAGATTGATCAGCTGAATGTAAAGGATGTATTACTTATGGGATTTGAGATAGGGCAGTGGATGTGAATTGCAAATATTTTCATTTGTTTGTTTACTAGATCTGCAGTATTCTACAGCTGTTTCTTTCTACCATCTGTGCCCTGAAGGTTGGCCATTCTTCTTCTCCGCACCATATGGGTGATCACGTGCATTGAACCTGCTCTGGGGCTGCTAGTGGGTAGGAGAGCATTTTTAATTATTTGAAGAAGTATGCATGAGATCAGGTGAACCTCAGACACGTATTATTTTTAGTCAACCTCATTCGGATTCTGAAGCAAGAAAAAGTTGGGAGACTTTATGGAGATAGTTTAACTGTGAAAATGCTGATGGCTTTGTGCCATTGGAAATATAAAGGTCCAGGTTTCTAAAAAAATATATTTAATTTGGAACTCCAAGAGGGGCTTAGGCTATATCAAGCTCAATGATACCTTCTCCAGCGTGAAGAACGGTTTGCTGCTGCATTGGTCTTAGAAGCACAGGACGCTTAATGAGATAGCACTGCGAAGGGCATCCGAGAATATTTTAAGTGACAGGCGATCTCAGTCCTAAGCATAGCCTCAGGGGACTAACTGAGAAAAGGAAGGGAAGATAGGTGACAACCTGTAAGCTTCTCCTGACTCCCCAGCCCAAGGGGCAGCTGATGGAAGCAGCTCTAAATTGTGCCAACTAGAATTTCCCGCTCTGGGCCATTCTACCAGGCCAGGATCACTGATGTCCCAGAGTGAGTGGCATAGGTCTAATTCAGTATGCAAGAGCCCCCACAAACGAGGTGGAGCAGTGGCTGTGAATCTGGTCTCTTTTGTGTTCTAGCTGAAATGCTTTGTTTAAGGACTACAGACAGAGGTGAGGCTATCATAACTATCCATATTTTCCACATATGGTCTTCCCAGTGCCTAAAATCTATCATCAGGGAAAGCAGGCGGAGTATGGGAATGGGAGACAGAATCCAATGGACGGAGCACTGGGGCTGGGCCTATGTCTACCCCCTTCAAAGGAAAATGGAAAAACATAGTGAATGGTACTAAGATTAGAACAAGAACAGTGTATTTCGCCATATGTGCTTAGATATGTGGATTTATTGTTTCCTCTGGGGGAAGAAAATGCTGTTATGGCCCATTCTGATTGCTCAGAAAGCATTTCATCAGATGTGAGAGCTGTGAAATGAAAGTGGGTCGCACTTTGCAACTGCAAATGGCTTTAATTAAGTTCTCGGCTGCAACCACAGCAAATGTGAGGATGCTGCTTGCTAGGGATTTTTTTTCACAGTTCTCAAATCTTGGATTTTTTTGGCAATTTTTAAAATTCATTTTCATAAAGAAACAGTAAAAAATACAAAAAGGTAAATGACTTACAGCTTGTACCAAATACCATGCATTTTATAGGATATCCAATAGAATGATGCAGTTACATAGCTTGACAATTTGTCACAGCTGCAAACCCAGGCAATACAAAACCTGACAATATAACACATTATACCGGGGGGGTAACAATAATAACAATAAAAGACCTACACAAATAGGCAAAAAAGGGAAGGAGGTAATGGGCAGAGGGAAGGAAAAAGAAAAGAGGTCAGGTCACGTGTAATGGAAGTGTGGCCTTATCTGAGCTATCTCAGCATTCTTTATCCAAATGTATCAAGAAACAGGCTCCAAATGTCTTTGAATTCATGTAATGGCTCTCTACGTCGATACACTAGTCTTTCTTTTGCTGCAGACTAGGAGAGGTCCAAATACAGACGCCTACTCTTCCATTTTTGGAAAATCAGGCACTGGGTGATCATTGCAGCCTCAGGAACCAACGTCTTGACAGTGGAGCTAACCCCAGCCTAAGAGGTACATAACCTAGGCTAGAATTTTCAGCTGAGGTGCAGTTGCTGATGTCAAGTGCTTGCATCCGACGAAGTGGGTATTAGCCCACGAAAGCTCATGCTTCAAAACTTTATAGTTAGTCTTTAAGGTGCCACAAGATTTAGTTTCAGTCTTGTGTCCATCTCTTTCCACAGCTGCCTGACTCTTGGACAGTCCCACAGTGCATGCATTAGGGTTCCTTTTTCTTTGTTACAGCACCAAAATCAGAGGACAAGGACCATGGTCTCGCGCAACTTCTGCGGCATCCGATACATTTTGAATAGAATCTTTTGCTGTATCCAGCACCCAAGCATTTTTAACATTCTGCTATATCCTCTGCCACTGGGGTTCTTTTAAGGGCTATGAGTGATAACACCCCTTTCCGTGCTTTCACAAAGAACTCCAGACCAGTGGAGTTCCTCTTCATTAGCAAAACCTAGTCAGTGGACATGGGCCTGGGGAGTTCATGCAGCATTTCCAAGGTACCCAGTAGCTCTGGGCTCTGATTGTCCTTGGTCACCCCAACAGCCCACCTCTAATTTAATATTTTGCAGGTGGGCAGGTGCAGTTGTTAGGGCAGACTCAGTTTCCCTTGCTCCTTCTCCCCATGTATTCTTCCTCACCAGCCATCACATAGTTAAACCCCCCAAGAGTGGCGAAGCATCTCAGTAATAGTGCTGAACAACAAGTTGTTTCTGTATTGTTATCTATACCAAGAATGTGACCTTGCCTAGACAAATCACGGGCGGCAGGCCCCATGAGATGAGCTAATGTGTTATATCTCCAGATTGCATTATATGTATGTAACGACTTTGCTAGAGAATGAATATGCTCTATTCATAAGCTGGTTGGCATCATGTAAGCTTTCGCAAGGTCCCCACATCAGGTGCCTCAAGAGGGCAATGACCTAGGCGTGATGTAAGGGTTTGCTAATGCGCATGCTTCAAGTAAATCTTTTCCCTCCCTCCTCCCACTCCCCATCCCCTTTGAATATACTCTATAAAAGGCTGCGTAGTGCTGATAATAAACGGAGCTGCTGCTAACCCCCTTTCTGGACCGAGAGGAGGGTGCCTCAGTTTCCCCTTTGATCAAAGTTGACTTGTGTGTTTCTTCAGTGGTCTCTGACAGCTTGTGAGCTTCTTGCCGCCACTACTATCCGGAGTGTACGGTAAGGGGGAGAGACGTGCCATTAATTTTCCCCTGACAATCCTGGGGGCTCGTCCGGGATCCCTGGCGGCCCCTGCGCCTGACTGGGATTGATGCTCTGTGCCTGAAGTGGCAGGCGCCACGGGAGATTTCTCCCAGCCGCTTCGGCACCGGGGTCTAGGCCGTCAGACGTGGGGGTAAGCGACAGTTGATAGAGCTCCTGTCAGACACCATGGGTCAGGGAACGGGTATCCCTGAGGGAAGCCTGTGAGCATTATTGTATAAGTTGTGGAATGAGGGAATTATCAGTCCAACAGGGTATGGCTAAACACAGTTGTGTACCTTGTGTGTGGTGTATTGGACTGGACTACTGCAGTAGTGGCCCAGCCTTCGAGAAAGGCGGCCGTCGTGTGGTTCTTTCGGTGGGGCTACCTTAAGAGGAGTGAGGAGCCAAATTGAAGAGAGCCACTCGCAATAAGGTATGGTTAGGATGCAGCAGCAGGTCTGCTAAAACTGTTAAATTTGTGCCTGTCAGTATGCCTTCCGGAGATAAGCGCCCCCCTCCCTGTTCCTTGTTATTTTAGAGAGGGTTGTAAACCCTTGGGTGTTTTGACCCATCCGCTTGGGGCCCCCCCTCCTGCTCTGCCGTGTCCCCCCCATAGCAGCAGTCTCCCTACCAGGATACGGGACTGCTTGCTCCTCATGTGTCGGAGGCGGGTCGGAGCATGGACGGAGAGGAAAGACGGAATGGGAGGAGGAGAGGGCAGCTTCCCTGAGGAAGGTAATTACTTGATAGCTAGTGAAACAGTAAATTCTTAGAACCCCTGTCCAAAAGGACTGGTGATGACTATGTGAGTATAGAAATCTTGCTTGTGCGAAGTGATTTGTGTGATGTGAGAACAGTGGATTGGGGCTGAGGTTTGGGCAGCCTTCAGCTGCACTGGACCAGCCAGTCGTCTGAGAGAGTGCAGATTTTTCCCTGGAATGTGTGGTATTCTTCGCTCTATACTTAGTTGTGGTGAATAAAGAAGATGGTCTCTGTTTTACTAAAGGGTATTACTGTTTATTATATGTATTATAGTGTGGATATTCGTGAATATTTAGAGAATTGGAAGTTTTATACGGAGATGATTTATATGCGCTTTCCAAGCTACAAGGTTATAAAGTTTAGGAAAGCCCTTTAGCCTCAAAGAGGGAAAGGAGTGAGTTATGATGTGAAAGACAACTTAGAAAACAGAGATAAGGCGAAGCTGTTTTCCGTCCAAGGTCAACAGACCGGGCTTAGAACTAGCCTGGCTCTGAAAGCCAGTGTCATTTGTTTCCATGAATAATGTATTGTTCGATTTTCCTAATACCATCCTGTGCTCTCAGCTTGATCAACTGAGACCCGGGAACTTTCGTAATACAAAACTATCACAGTTTGATAGACATTATGTGAGGAAACAAACTTCTGAAAAGTACACACCATTCATTTATTGGCCTTTGCTATGTTCTGTTTGTTCTGTTGGCTCTGAGAGGGGTTTCCGAGGGATGTGAGACAGAACAATGAAATTCCCTGGTTAAGGACGGCTGTTTTCAGTGTGGCCAGCTGGGTCATTTTTAACGACAGTGTCCGTAGGGAAGGCAGGGGGCGGTTGTGCCCCAAAATCCGAACCCCTACTGGAGGATGAATATGCCTCCGCACCCCCGAGCCAGCCCATTCTACAAGCTCGGGCTCCTTATAGGGGGCTGCCATATCACTCACAGTGACGGTATCTAGAGGCATCGGATGAGCGAGCTGAGGGACTGTTATTTCTCATGCCTGTATTGGGTTCTCTCCTTTCTCTCTCTCTCTCTCTCTCCACCACTGTCTGAACCGCGGTTAACCCTGTGTATTCAGGACACTGCTGTGTCCTTTCTCGTGGACACTGGTGCAACTGTTTCCCTGTTAACTGCTGTATCTCCCTCCTGGTTGTCTGCGGACAAGCAGAGAGCAACGGGAGTGGATGGAAACCCCCAGTCTTTTGGGTTTCCTGTACCACTCACTGTACATTTTTGCCCTAAGATCCGTGTACATGGATTTCTTTTCTCTGTGGCTTGTCCGGTCCCTTTACTGGGACGTGATTTATCATGTAAACTTGAGGCTACTTTAACCTGTACCCAAAAAGGGGTGGGATTGTCTATGTCAGTTTTAGGAGGTGTTCCTTCACCACAGAAGGATGAGAGCAGCTCTCTTCCTCCGGATCTCCAAGATTTGCCAGCAGCCCTGTGGGGCTTTGCAGACATGGATGTAGGCTTGCTTCTGTCAGCAGAACCGGTGAAGATCCAGGTAAAAGCCTCCCTTCCCCCTCTGTCAGTTCCACAGTACCCTCTATCATTAGAAGTAAGGAAGAGTATTCGTCCAATCATCAAGGGGTCATTGCTCAAAGGCTAGTACGGCCACAACGTATCCCCTGTAACACCCCTATTTTGCCTGTGAAAAAGCCTCCAAAGAAGGCAGGGGACCCCGTCTGCCGGAGATTCGTGCAGGATCTCTAGGCAGTCAATCAATATGTTGTACCTTTCCATGCTGGGGTTCCTGACCCAACCACAGTAATCAGGCAGATTCCTTGAGATGCAAAGTGGTTTACTGTAATTGACTTGAAATCAGCTTTTTTCAGTATCCCAGTTCATCGAGATTCACAGTACCTGTTTGGCTTCACCTGGGAAGGACAGAGTTATGTCTGGCAACGTTTGCTACAAGGTTTTCGGGATAGTCCTACAATCTTCAGCCAGTGTCTACACCAGGACTTGGAGCATTTCATCAGCCCATCTGGATCAACCCTTGTTCAATATGTAGATGACATTCTCCTAGGCCACAAAGACCGTGACTCTCTCCGAACAGACGGTAGGACCCTCCTACTTTATTTGTATGCTCGGGGACATAAGGTAGACCCAGGTAAAATCCAATGGGCATTACAAAAAGTGCGTTACTTGGGATTTTGATTAATGATAAGGGTCGCACGCTGGACCCTGTACGTATCAAGATGATTTATAATCACCCTTTACCAGTGACTAAGAGACAATTACGTGGTTTCCTGAGTGTCCTTGCATTCTGTGGACCATGGCTGCCCTCTTGTAGGGAATTAAGGAAACCTCTGTATCAACTACAATGGACACCAGCAATGAGACAAGCTGTCAATATGCTTAAAGAGACTGTAACCTCATCCATGTCTCTACGCCCCCCCAACTATTTGAGACCTTTTCACCTTTTTGTGCATGAGCGGGGAGGTGTAGCCAGTGGGGTGCTTACCCAAGGAAGTGGCCCCCACCATTTTCCAGTTGCCTTTTATTCTCCGCAAATTGATCCAGTCGCCCAAGGTACCCCAGCCTGCACCCGAACCCATGCAGCTGCAGCCCTTTTAATTCAGAAAAGTAAAAGTTTAACTCTTGGACATTTTACTACTATTTGGACTTCTCATGCTTTAGCAGCACTGCTTAAAAAAGGGACTACTCAAGTATTTTCAGCCCACCGTCAGCAACAACTGGAAGCCGAGCTCTTGGAAGATCCCAACCTGACTTTTAAACAGTGTGGCATTCTCAACCCAGCCACCTTGCTTCCAGACTTCCTGAACCTGAGGAACAACATGACTGTGTGGCAATTGTGTCCAGTGTACTACAGATACGGGATCAGCGTTATGATATGTCTTTGGAAAAGTCTGATCTTACCCTGTGCACAGACAGCAGGTCCTTCTACAGTGCAGGTACACGTGTTACTGGATATGCTGTTACTACAGAACAGAATGAGCTGGAGTCAGCTGCTTTGCCTGGACAATGGGGAGCTCAAGCAGCTAAACTCTATGCCTTGATCCGTGCCTGTCCCTTGGCTGCAGGTAAGACTGTTACCATTTTTACTGACAGTGAATATGCTTATGGGGCAGTACATTGCCACTTCACCTATAGAACTTCCGGGGTTTCCAAACAGCTGTAGGTGAACCTATTCAACATCTCACAGTGATACCACAGCTATTGGAAGTGCTCCAGGAACCATCTGCTTTGGCAGTGGTTCACTGTCGAGCCCATACTACAGATGATACTTCAATTACCCATGGGAATGCCCTTGCTGACACTACTGCCAAACAAGCAGCCATCCTACCCTTGGCCCCACCTATAATGACTTTGTTACAGCTCCCTGCAGGTACCTCAGTATCGATTCCAGCTAAGGACCTCCAGGCTTGGCAAAACCTAGGCACTACCCTTAGTGATGGGACTTGGTGTATGCCTGATGGACGACCCTGGCTCCCCTGCTCCATGTATCCTGTAGCGGTTCAATGGTACCATGACAAAGGGGGTCACTATGGAGCCCCAGCTGTACTGGATGTCATCACTCGATTGTGGTATGCCCCTGGTGTTCTCTCTTATTGTTCCTCCATAGTGAAAGCCTGCAACACATGTCAACGCAACAGTCCGTTTCCTCCTCTGTGCAACCTTCTAGGGGGACGTCCGCCCTCCAGCTGTGCCTTTTCTACAACAACAGATTGACTTCGCCGACCTGCCACAAGCATTTGGAAAAAGCATCTTCTGGTCCTATTGTGCCCTTTAACATCTTGGGTGGAAGCTTTTCCTACAGCCAACTGTACTGCTGCGATAGTAGCCAAGATCCTTCTCAAGGAGATTGTTCCTCATTTTGGAGTTCCTTTACTACTGAATTCAGACAGAGGGCCTCATTTTGTTGGCCAAGTATTTCAGAGTGTAGAGCAGGGCCTGGGTATCGCACACGCTTTCCACACTCCATACCATCTAGTCTAGTGGAAAGGTGGAGCGAGTGATTAGGGAACTTAAAACCACATTGGCCACATAGTGCCAGGAAACAGAGTTCAAATGGCCTCCGGTATTGCCAATCGTTTCGTTTCACCTGTGTACTCGCTCTACTCGGGCGTTGGGTCTTTCTCCTTTTGAGCTGTTGTATGGTCACCCCCCTTCGTGGGAGGCCCACTTCCCCATGCTGCCATTTCATTATGAGGAGGAGACCACATAACGGCTTCTCAGTTTCTTTCCTTGCAGACTCATCTTTGCTCCCTGTGGCAACGCGCTCGATTCACCCAGACGGTGCCATTGGAGGACCAAATCCATCCATACCGGCCTGGAGACTTTGTATGAGCCAAGAAAGTCGTATGAGAAGACTCTCTCCAGCCTCGATTTACGGGTCCACGCCAGGTCCTTCTAACAACACAGACAGCCGTGTTTCTAGGCCACAAACCATGGATCCACCACGGACACGTGAAACCAGCTGTAGCGGATCACAGCCCTAACACCCCGCCTGAATCCCTCAGCGCACGGGAATCTGACCAGAGAACAGATTCCCCAGAAGCAGACGGCGTCAGACTTCAAGGGAGCCCCGCACGTTCACCCCACCGCGATCCGGGTGAACCAGAAACAGACGACACCTGAACCAAAGACAAATTGACTGCCGCCCCTTTGGACAGCCTGAAACCACACCTGCGACGAGAAAAACATTGCGGGACCACATAAGGGGTGGAGGCCTTGTTCTGAAAAGGGGTATTTGAACCTTGCTACTTATTGCCTTATTTTGATAGTGTCTGCCTCATTCTCTACCTCCTCTGTAAGTCTATCGAGCTGAGATATGACGCCCTAGAACTGCCCTAACTTTCCTTGGGTTATGTGCTTTTCACCCTTTGCACTTATACTGACTGCTCCACTTCCTTCTCTTTCACCTCTTCCTCAGACGGAGAATACTGTCCTTTTTCTAACAGACACTATTGCTCGCTTCCTTAATCTGTCTAATTGCTGGATCTGTTTACTCTTGGAACACGACTCTCTGTCTGTTCGTCCTTGGATTCCAATTCCCCTCAATCTGTCTGCTATGCAAGATCCCTCTTACAACCCAAACATACCATATACAACTTGGTCTGCACGGGCAGCACCCTTACCTTGGCGCGTGACTGCCTCACCTGGAGATTAGTGTTTTCAGTGTAAAGGTACAGGCCCACATGTAGGCATTAGCCAATGTAACAACATATGGAATGCCTCAGGGTTTTAGTCTGATAAGACGCCGAACGTGTGTACTTCCCTATCAGAATAGTATTGAGTTAGAGGACCATTTCCCACACACTTCTGGTCGCCTTGGCCCTGGTCTTCAATACAATTACTTTCTAACTTACTATGCATGCTCTGCTACTATGGCCCCGCTACATGAGAACCTAATGTGGTAGGCCGTGAGCCTACCTATTTGACTAACAGGCTTATTAGGCTCCAGGACGTAGTAGAAATCTTCGCTAATCATACTGCTGAGGCCCTAGATTTGGTAGCTGACCAACTTACCCAAGTGCGTACCACAGTAATGCAACATCGCCTCACCTTAGATTATCTGCTGGCTGCAGAAGGTGGAGTGTGTCAAAAGTTTAACTTTACTGATTGTTGCCTTAAGATTAATGATCATGGCCAAGCCATTAAGCATTTAGCCACAGGCATTCGTACAGTAGCCCACGTCCCTGTGCAGACATGGAATAGAGAGCATTTGAATTGGCTCACTAATTGGCTCCCTAATTTGCAGTGGCTAAAAGATGGGTTTGTGCTTTTCTGTTTCGTCATGCTGGGTTGCTCATGCTTCCCTGCATCATCCCCTGCCTCACTGCCCTTGTCCGCCGCGTAGTGCACACCACTGTCCAACGCCAAATGCTCATAATGTATCACGGCCTGCCACAAGAAGATGTATACATTGAATGCCTCCCAAAGGAGCAATAGAGTAGACCTTAGTGCTTTCTTGCAGCATACACTGCTTGCAAGAAGCAAAAGGGGGGAATTGTTAGGGCAGACTCAGTTTCCCTTGCTCCTTCTCCCCATGTATTCTTCCTCACCAGCCATCACATAGTTAAACCCCCCAAGAGTGGCGAAGCATCTCAGTAATAGTGCTGAACAACAAGTTGTTTCTGTATTGTTATCTATACCAAGAATGTGACCTTGCCTAGACAAATCACGGGCGGCAGGCCCCATGAGATGAGCTAATGTGTTATATCTCCAGATTGCATTATATGTATGTAACGACTTTGCTAGAGAATGAATATGCTCTATTCATAAGCTGGTTGGCATCATGTAAGCTTTCGCAAGGTCCCCACATCAGGTGCCTCAAGAGGGCAATGACCTAGGCGTGATGTAAGGGTTTGCTAATGCGCATGCTTCAAGTAAATCTTTTCCCTCCCTCCTCCCACTCCCCATCCCCTTTGAATATACTCTATAAAAGGCTGCGTAGTGCTGATAATAAACGGAGCTGCTGCTAACCCCCTTTCTGGACCGAGAGGAGGGTGCCTCAGTTTCCCCTTTGATCAAAGTTGACTTGTGTGTTTCTTCAGTGGTCTCTGACAGCTTGTGAGCTTCTTGCCGCCACTACTATCCGGAGTGTACGGTAAGGGGGAGAGACGTGCCATTAATTTTCCCCTGACACAGTATCCTCTCAGACCTCCCATTTTTCTTCATCCCCATTTTATGTCCCCCTTGTTCTTAAGTTGCCTCAAGTCAGGGCGGCCTATTTTGCTTTGAAGGGGGTAGATGCAGCTACTTCTGGAGCTCATAGGTGAAAGAGTGGAATAATAGAGTGCTGCTCTGTCCCCTTCCCCCAACACACCCTCTACATTGGAGGGTGCCATCTGATAGCACAGAATCCGGCAGTAGCACAGTTACACCGGCAGGTTTGCACATCAGGGGCGTTTTCTTCTGGCCATCTGAAGCCAGATTATGGCCCTTTTATACTGCTTGGGAGGCACAGAGGGCCCCAACTCATTGGATAATCTGGCTCTTTAAGTGAATCCTCAGTACAATATAATGCATCCTCCTATAAAGTATCGAGTTGTGTCCTGGTGCCACCTACATCACATCAGATTAGATTAAGTTGAACGCATTTATACAGTATCACAGCCTATTAACTTGAATTTGTACTTAGTGTATGTGCATCTTACAATAATGGGTTGCTGTCAGCAAAGGTTGTTTGAAAGAGGAAGGCTATTAATACAGACATAATGAAAAAGGAGAGAGTGGAAGTAATTGAATTTCCTGGTTCTTGTTACAGATCCACTGGGGCTCAGGGAGTGGCTTCCACTTGCTAAGCATGGCAGGAAAAGAACAAAAAAAGGAATTTCAGAATGGGGGAAGGAGACTTCTCTGTGAAAATGTCCAGATTTTATGGACAACGTTTCTCATTTCTTAGACCAGATGGATCAATTTTCTTTCTTCTATATATATAAAAGTCAAGTGGTGTATGTATGAGTGTATGTATGTACGTATGACTGCGAAGTCCTCCCGCACCGTTTGAGCCAGAGACTTGAATTTTGGTACAGTGAGGGGTCTTGGGGTCTAGATGCTGGTAAGGATCGAAAAATTTTCGGATCTCACCTCTGACGCCCCCCAGGGGTGAAAGTCTTTCAGGGCCAATCACATCAGCTTGGCAGTTAGGTGGTGATGATGTCATAATACCCCCCTCCAACAGACACCTCACTCGCTCAGCTCACCCCTCCCTCCTCCAACGGAACCCCGGAGATCCCTCAGTTCTCTGCCCCTCCCACCTCCCCAACGGAACCCCGGAGATCCCTCAGTTCTCTGCCCCTCCCACCTCCCCAACGGAACCCCGGACTACATCAGCCCTGTGCCCCCCCCACCTGCGAAGGTCCCCGGAATCCCTCGGCTCTGGGCCCCCTCCCCTCCTGCGACGGATCTGAGTTGGGTTTGGTGGGACGGTAAGTGAGGTGGGGGTGTCGGATTCGGTCGGGGGGGTGAGGTGGGGGTTTCGGGTTTGCTTCGGGGGGTGGGAAGGTGTCGGGGTGGGTGAGGGGTGAGGGGTGGGTGTTGGGGTTGGTCAGGGGGTGTCAGCTGTCTGCCACTTCCCCACCTCCGACTGACCCGAGCAGCGCCGGGCACTTATGCTAGTAACTTATAAATACCCTCAATAAATATTCATGGAGATACACTTTGGAAATAACCTCATTTGGATGCTCTTCCTCAGTAACAACAGGTTTATTTTACCACAGGGAAGAATATGCCACATATTAGGGCAAGGAATTAAAGTTTCAGCCAACATCAATGTATTTCTCAACCTTCCTTCCAGATCAAAGACATGTGGATGATTACTGGACCCCATTCTCTGAATGCCCTCCACTTTATCCCTCACTATTTTAGGAGTTATGGCATAGATGGACTGAGTAGAACAGACAGCCATGGCATACTCAATTGTTTCCTATCACACCGTGTACTTTATAGCTTTGAAAACTAGCCAAAGATGAGGTAAGTAGGTCAAGGCGAGACCTCCATATACCATAGACATAATGCTAACTTAGGCTGCGTCCACACTGGAACCTGAACAACACTTCTACTTCTACTCCCTGTGCTGGGACAGGACTAAGTGTACCTAATACACGCTTTGTTTATAGAACATTAGCAGTCCCAATGACTTCATTACACATGTTTTTGTTTGTTTGCAGTATATGCATCTCTCAATATTTCTTCCCATCCTTTGTCCCGATTTTTGTTTCTGGTTGTACGTCTGGCTTTGTGTGCTGAAGGCTCAGAAAGTCGGGCTGTCAGAGACAAAACTTAGTTTGGAGAGGACTACAGGTCTGAACGGACCTTATCAGCTATGCACAGTCAGTCCTAGTGGTATCAAAGCAATGCTCTATTAGCTGCAGGTTCCTGGATCAGCCAGTACATTAAAATAAAGGCGGTCTTGAAGTATGTAATTCTCAAGAATCTAGAAGGTTCATAAAGCTCTGTCTTGACATTGTATTTTCCAGCAGTTGTCATAACAAGCACAATCTCATCTTCTAGTTGACTGGGCAACCCTCTTTTACTCTTGTGTTGACAGATCTCCAGAGCAGACACATTTTCAGTTTTCCCAGCACTGATAAGTCAAGGATTTTTGCCATCTGAGCTGTCTCTGTCCAAATGAATTCACAAGCACATGCAGAAGAACCTTGACTACATTACCTCTGAGCCAGGAAGAGCAGATACTAATCTATGTGCAAAATAAATCAGTCTACAACCTGGGCAAACGTATGAGGAGACCTGAAAAGTGAAAACGGAAGTAAAAGTAAAAATTGAAGAAAATACAGAAAACGGATTTTAAACTTATCAATAGCAGAACAGTCTCTCTGCTTCTTCCAGTGGCTACTCTGGCTGGTGTGGTGCAACTTATGCATTGTTCCATGCTTAGGTCCTTTGTTAGCACCCAGATACCATGGTGATGATGCACAATTAGAGTGTAATTTATTTAGCTGGTGACTTCCTGTATTCCTTTTAACATGCTATGTTGAAAGGTGCTATTGACTAGCATCAGGCGAGTCTTTGCTCCAAAGACAATCACAGACCTCATTAAAGTCAATGAATGTCCAAGCACGGTTTCATTTTAATAGATGGTGAGATTAAGCCCCTTTATATAGTAGAGACAGCTATAAAGAAAATAGAGACTGCCCAAGGCATATGGCAAGGCAGAGATAAGATCTGTGGCCTGAGGGGGGTTCCGTGATTGCAGATGAGGTGCTCCTAGTATTCATTTCTCACCTTTCTTCCTGTGTTGGGGCTAACTCTGTGAGTTTCCTTGCTCCATGCACATTTCTGACCCCTTCCTCTCTTACAATGATTCTGTGAGCCATTCTGGACGCTAACCAAAGAGACTCAGTTGAGTTGACTAACTTCTCCCTTCATACATAACACCACAGTGTGTATAGATATACCACTGAAATCTTTCCAATTCTGGACTCCATCCCTTTCCCCTGATATGCAGCAATTCTGACTATTCTTACTAACTTCATCATTGAGTCCAGTTTGGATGTCCTTAGCCACCCCTGAGGTGCACATTATTCTGCAAGCTGTCCCATTTAAATCAGGCTAGCTCCCCCCCCCCCCCCCAAGACTCAGTTGTTACTTAACCTGAGAAAAGTGTCAGGCTCTGGCCCTTCTGCAGATGGAATGAAAAATGGAAAAATAAAATCTCCAGGGAGTTTACAGTGTCTGTCAAATGCTCACCAAGGCACCAGGTAAATGGGTTGGAATATTTAATCAGATGGCATTATCCCACACCGAATTCATCTGCTTAATGTTCAATGTTAATGAATCTTGGTGCTGTTGTTGAAAATAGAGTATCAATGTGCATTGTACTGAGTGAATGCATTACCCACTGTTATTTCCTTAATTAGTATTTTAAAGAGTCCCTTGGAATGGAAAGGTTTATAGAATAATAATGAGTGAAAATGGATTCTCCTTTTGATGTTTAGTGCTCCTTTCTAATTCATGGGAAATTAAGATTGTTAAAAGGAAATCATTTCTCCTCATTAGAGTTATAAGTTGTCTAGGGTGCCATCAAAATTAGATAGAAACTTATTAAACTATATGAAACCACCAACTCCCCCACCAACTCATCTTTGCTGGAGCTCCCATTCAAAGTACAATTTGTCTTCCAAAGAAGGAGTATATTTTTCATAATGCTTTCAGCACACAGCAACCACACGCCAATCCACTTGACCGACGCACTAGTTCCCCGCAGACAGTCGCTCTGCATCTAACCTGCACCTGGATAGCAAGGGACAAAGGAAGCAAAATGAGATTCCGGGAACTGAAAACCATCAGGTCCTCGGTACATAAATTGATGCTCGTGAAAGGATGTGAAGAAGGATGCTGGTGCAAGCCTTCGTTTGGAAGGACATGCTATGGTGGAAAAATAAAGCTGACTGATGAAGAAAGAAATCACAGGTTTAAACAGATACAATGCCTGCACTGGCAGAGAAAAATGATGGATTTTCTATGATGCAATTGACTGTTTTGCCATGACATATCATTGCATTAACTGTTTAATTTGAATAAGCAGCACCATTCCCAAGGACAGAGGGAACAATCCTATTTAATTAGGAAATACAAATTATTAGCATAATGTGACCTTCCAAAAGAGGGTTACAAACGAGCCTGTCAGTTTCCATTTTCTAATGTTGGGCCCGACATTCATGGTAGGTCTCATCCCTAGATGGGTAAAGAAGTTAGCTTTCCCCACTCATCTGTCCCTCACCACACACACACAGATGCAGAGCTCTGTGGAGGGGTTAAGAACGCTACAGCAGAAAGAGGGGGTGGAGAACTGGGAGTGGGAGAAGGGAATGGGCACGGCTGGGATGGGGGTACAGGATGAGGAGAGTTAACTTTGTTCCCACTAAGAGCCATATGAAGATTAAGCTGGGAAAACATAATACAGCTCCATGCTCCATTATATCTTATGTGGAACCCACCCATGCTAGGCAGTTTCCATTTAAGAGAGGATCCCAGGGCAGAAACTCAGCCGGGGGGGACTTAGATAACAATGCTGACTCCCTGGAACCAAACTATTTTCCCTTGAAAACGGGTCTACTTGCCCTCAAAAGTCACCTGTACCTGAGCTATTTCCCCCCGCCTCCAGAAGTGTGCCTGTTTGACAGATCATAATGAAAAGTAAAAACCGCAATTTCTGAATAGTTTTATGTTTCATTACCAGTATCTCAATCCCACATTTCAAATTGGCAGGAAAGTCATTCTCTCAGATATATAAAGAAAGAAAACAAAATCATATGGAATAATCTGTCAGCACTGACATGGAAAACTGACAAGTTTAAATGTCTAGAGATTTTTCTCCTATTCAAGCTAGTACTTAAATTGTACTGTATTAATTATTGATGAACTTGCCACAGCCTGTAACAGAGAGCAGTCAAAATCCCTTCAGAAGTCACTTTTCCTTAGGATGTAGTTATTCTTATATGCCAAAGTGTCATATGAGTGCCGGTAGTTATAATCTTTCTTTAACCCCGGGGAAAGGAAGGAATAATGTAACACCACTTTCACTTGATTTATGCCCTCATCATTTCAAAGGTACTCTTAAAAACACAAAGGGCAAACATAACTAAAACAAGGGGCAAGTGTTCTGCTAGCCAGCCAGCTAGCTAGGTACTTATGTAGTCCCTATCACCATGGTATTTGAAAACTTACAGGCCAGATTTTGATATCCTTATTTGTGTGGAATAGGAACTTACTACACTTCTAGCCCCATTGAAATTGTTTGCCCTACCAACAAGGATGTACTGGAAATGAATATGGGTCTCATAATCCAGCCCTATAATAATAATTTGTAATTTAAACTTTATTAGTTGGGGGAAATGGTTATGCGTTTTATTTTCTTCTTATCCTCTTCGCTCCTGGTGGAGCATAAGGCGCCAACCGTTCTTCTCCATTCGCTGAAGATTTGGTTGATGTTTCTGTAGCATTCGTTTTTTACATGGTGGGTTGCTAGCCCAACGCAAAACCCTCTTCCTTTCACATCTTGGGCTTGGGACCAAGCAATGGCGGAGTTACGTTTTATTTTATTTTTCTTAAATGTAGATACTTTTTAAAATATTGCCGATTGCTAGTGCCCTGGTCCTGCAATGAGCTCACCTATTTTGAACCCCATTGACATTTAGGGCCTAATCTCCTATAGCTCTTCATCCACCGCACCCTATCCCCTTTTAAATTTGCACAACGCTTCTGCAGGGCCGGTGACAGGGGGGTACTACGGGTAGAGCTGTACCGGGCCCCGGACTTGAGGGGGGGGCCTGAAGTCCGGGGACCAGTACACAGCTCTACCCATAGTTGTCCCCCCTGGGCACCGCATCTCCCTGGCCGCTCTTTCCCCGGCTGTGTCCGGCGCCGCGGCTGGCTGCCTCCCAAGCCCTTCAGCCGGCGGCTCATCCCGCGCCCCAGGAGCCGCCCCGAGGCACCCCCGGCTGCAGCGCTTCCCCCGCCCACCTGCATCAAGAGCCGGGCCAGTCCTTGGCGGGGAGGGGCACAAATGCTCAGAGTAGGGGGGCCCCAAATGCTCAGAGTAGGGGGCCCCCAAACACTGAGTAGGGGCCCCCCAAACGCTGAGTAGGGGCCCCCCAAACGCTGAGTAGGGGGCCCCAAAATTTCTGTTGCCGGCCCTGCACTTCTGTGAGGCAGGGCGGTGCTGTTATCCCCATTGTAGAGATGGAGAACTGAGGCACAGAGTGGCTTAAGTGAGTTGTCCAAGATCTCAGAAGTGGTGTGAGGATAAATACACTAATGATTTTGTGAGGCACACAGATACCACAGTGACGGAGAGCCATAGACAGTTGCAATTTAGTATGGAGGGAGGGGAAAGTCTGAGTCAGAAAACATTTACAGTGGGTCAGATCCATGTTTCTGACCAGGTACAAAGTGGAATGTTCTTTGGGGATGGCCCAGCCATCCTGTCCCCTGGTCTCTACAAGCCAGACTGTGTGTTCCCAAGGGCCTCTTGTTAGAGGCATAACAAGAACCAATGGCTGGAAGTGGAAGCCCGACAAATTCAAATTAAAGACAAGGAAAGCATATTTAAAAGGGAGGGTGATTAAACCATTAGAACAAACTACCAAGAGAAGTGGTGGAGTCTCCATCTCTTGATGTCTTCAGATCAAGACAGGATGCCTTTCTGGAAGATATGCTTTACTCAAACACAAGTTACTGGGCTAAGGACATGGGTAATGGGGTGAAAATTAATGACCTGTGGTATACAGGTGGTCCAACTGGATGATCTAATTATCCCTTCTGACTTTAAACTCTATGAATCTAGGTTGTGCAGTTCTGCGCCAGTCCTAGACCAAGATGTAGTTTAATGCCACAATCGAGCCCAAAGTTGTTGGTTTTTTACATCTTGTACTAAAGACTTTAGTCCTTCTAACTTGAAATTCAGCTGTTCTACGTTAGTTCCTGTTCAGTGATTTTTTTTTCTTCTAGATAATCAAAAATAACAGATGTAGCTTTTGGTGAGTGTAAACATGTAACTCAGAGAATAAAAGAAACATCCTAAAACTTCATTTGACAGAAGTAGGAAGCCAGACTATTTCTCAGATGCCACATTTCCTCACTGGACAGCCTTAGGCCTCTTCACGATTTCAAGACTCTTTTTCATCCCCTCAGTGAAAATGCACGAGCCGTTCTGATGTCATGATGGATTAGGACCTCATTTTGCAATAGTGCGTGACAGCTTCCTAGTGAAGCTTGGTCAGCATTCTGCTAAAAACAAGCAACCCAATAAAAAAAACGCCAAGCGGTCCTGCTGAAAGCAAATGCAATAGCCCCAAACACACTGGAATAATTCTGCCATTCAGATTTGAATTTCAACTGTGTGGAGTAAGCTCTGTAATGGATTTTTTTAGCATGTACCACTTCAGAGCACCAGACAAATGAGATTAGAATTTTGCTCTTTACACATGTAATAGAATTCCTTGACACAAAATAGACTTTTGGAGTATTGCAGTTGCTACTTATTGTGTAGACCAGTTGTCCCCAACCTTTGAATGACCACGGACCGGTCAACGCTTCTACAATTGTACTGCGGCCCGGGGCGCAGCGAGACCCCTTTTCCTCGGCGCTGAAGTTGAGTATCTTAGGTCGACCCTCCCTCCCCCGCGCTAGTGTAGACTTGGCCTTAGACTCCTTTGAGAGCCCCAGACATTAAGCTTATAAGGATTGCTGCACTGTTTACCTTGTCCTACTCCCACACTTATTTTAGTCCTGCTGGGTTTGTCTCATTATATATTCAGAGTAAGCTCTTTGGGACAGGGACTGCCTTTTACCACATGTGTGTATCACAAACATCATTTGGCTGCTGAGCCAAACTCCATAGCCTTCCACCCAAAGGGGAAGGCTGCAGGTTGTTTTGGATGGAGTGAGAAGTTATAACTACACCAGGTGTACACTACAAAGATTTGTCAGCATAGTTGTGTTAATCAGGGGTGTGAAAAAAACACACACCCCCAACCAGTATATCTATGGTGGAAAAAATCCCAGTGTAGATGCAGCTATGTCAACAGAAGAATGCTTCTGTTCGCAAAGCTGACATCATTCAAAGAGGTGGTGGTACTATGCTATTGGAAAAATGCCTTCTGCTAGCATACACTATGTCTATACTAGGTGGTACAGTTATCCTGGCAAAGCATTTGTAGTGTAGACAAGGCCTTAGTCTTTCCATTTCCTGCCCCACCCCACAAACAACCAAACAAAGATTTCATTTGCCAGCCTCTCATATTTAAAAAACAAAATCAGTGAAAGGTTTTGGAAAGTCGGTACTTTTCTTATGGCACGCGAGTTATTTGGAACCAATTGTAATTAGCTGTCGATCACAGCCTCTTCTAATAAAGCATTCCAGGAACTCCCCCCCCCCCCACTTGTTCCTAATTTGTGGGTTGGTGATTTCATCTTTCAAGTGAGCAGCTCCATGTCAACATGATTTATGTTGATTTAACTTGCCTCGGACAGATGAGCCTCTTCTGATTATTTAGTAAAGCTTCTCGCTGAGTAACGTGAACAGCTTCAGTGTGTAGCCTTGTGCTGTAAGAGATGATGTACTTCCTAGTCCTCCATGGTGTTCATTTACCACATAAATCCAAAGAATCCCATGAATACCCAGGAACATTCAACATAGGTCCAAAGGAAGGAGCGTTATATAGACACACGTTTGCACTTGGTATTGAATCCATGGCTTTACTGTGCAGACTACATGGTCATTAACTTACTTAGCTATCACTAGTGGAGCCTTTATTTTCCATAGGTCAATATTTCGAGAGGAGAGGTGTACCTAGTCAGGGTCTTACAACAGCCCTGTAGTGCTGTAACCGGGATCATGAAAACGTGGCTAAAAAGTGGACAAAATGATAGGTGGATGCTTTTGGATTAAGTCAATATCGAATGAAGTACAGGCTGAGCAGAGTGCTGGATATATATTATACAGGTTCAACTCTCATATTCTGGAGCTATCCTGACCCCTGCTTTCCAACTTCGAAGGCTAACACTTTGAGAATGTTCCAAAAAGTTTACTTAAAGACCTAAGGCTAGTGGGCATTGTCATACTGTTTTACACGACGTAATGCCATTGCCTTTAGCGGAGTTACTTCTGACTTACCCGGGTGTAAGTGAGAGGAAAATCAGACCCCGTGGACAGGTGAAAGAGCAGCTAGTGGCATTAAGAGCAGCCTAGAGTATTTTCAAGTTTACGGAAGGACCCTTTGTGTTTCCTTATATGGAAACTAAATACTACAGCTAAACAACCAAGATCCTGTACAGACTCAAGAGGCCTGATTCTCCTCTCAGCTACACCAGCTTTTCAATGGTGTAACTGCATTGACTCCAGTAGCATTGCTAACCGTTTACACTGGTGAATGAGATCTGAATTAATCACTACAGCTGATGTGACAGCTCTAGCCACGACTGACAAGGGTGATTGCAATGTATCACCAAGGGCCTGATTCTGATCTCACTCACTTGGTTTTACACCAGTATAACCTCACTGGCTTCAGTGAAGTACTTCAGACTTACAGCAGTACAGATGATATCAGAAACAGGCCCAGAGAATCGACAGGGATATTCAGTACTGTAGAGATGCAGTGCAGGACAAGTCCTAATACTGCCACCTTTTGGTTCTGTCCCTACAGATATGCAAGGATCATGCTGTAAGCAAAGTGGGAGAGCTGTTCTATTTCCTTGCATCAAAAACGTTTGCCACAGGGGGCCTAATTATATTTATTTATTCAGCCCAGACGAGTCCAAGGTGCTTTTGCAAAATGAGTGTTAGTTTCTCGATACACCTTTCTGTTCCCCAAAAAGGCATGTATTATCATGGCCCTGAGTTCCACACTATGCCCACGTTGGTTGCACGCAATTTGCATGCACAATTACATAATCTTGCGCCCAAGAGGCCAGTCACACTTCTAACCTGACAGTTGTGCATGCCTTTTTATACTGCACATGCCAATTAGGCATGCAACTGTGAGCTCATTTCTTCATTTCTGGGCCTATGTGTACCAGTGTATTAGAAGGTAACCATTAGATTTTAAGCAAAGGTGTCCTAAAGTAATAACACATCAGATTTTTACTGGCTCATATGGAACCTAAGGGCTACATAAGGGGTGGGAAGCTGAATAACTGTTCACACAGGGTTAGATTCTAATCTAAATTACACTGGTGTGAATCTGGATTAACCCCATTAACTTCAGTAGCAACATTTAACTAATATTACTAACTATAAGAATCTGGACACTTGGAAATCTGAGTCTCAGAGCCTTGCTCAACATGACACAGTGAGTTAGTGGCAGACTCAGAAAGAACCCAGGAGTCCTGCTCTACTGTCTGCTGTTCTAAGACTTGCACAACACATCCGTACATAAAATTTATTCTGAGGAGATAAAAAAAGAGTTGGAAAAATAACAGCTTTCAGTTGAGAACCAGTTTGCTCTATTGACATGGAAGTGGCATGTCTGAAGTGTGAAGGAAACCGAGCTTTCCTGATAACAGTGTATGACAAAGCCAATCAAAATAAACGGCTACGAAAATATTAAGTACGAGCTAGCAGACAGTGGAGAGAACAGATGGTTATTTAAAATAACAGCATAATTCTGCCTGCTGAATACACATACAAAAGCTCTTGTCATGAAACACAATTGTTAATGGCAAAAGAGAAGGAAGAAACATTCGGGTGTTTTGCAGAGTTGGACAAAAGCGGCATGCTGCAAAAAAGGGATTTTTAGCACTCCAGAAAATTCACTGCAAAGATCAGTGACAGCGTGGCAGAGACAGGCAAAGTGGAATGTGCAATGAATAGCTGGAAGGAATATTGGCATGACTGATGTGAAGCACCAAAGGATGTTACAGACTCTACCCCAAGTGTAGGGATCGGAGACTGAGCTAAAATAGAATCTTTGTCTCCCAGGAAAAGGTTGATTTTAATTTATTTTTACTGTAGTTTCAAACCCGGAGAGTAGCACGTCCTGGCGGGGGTATTGACAAAGGAGGCTGGGAACAATATATCTCATAGACTGTCTCAGTGTTTCTGGCAAACGGGGGTTGGCTAACACTTGGGGCTGCAAATCAGCCTAAATCAACTATGCCCCCCCAAAAAGAGAGATGCCTGATCTTGCTTCCCGTGAAGATAAATAAAAACTCTTTGATTTCAATGTGGGAGGGAGGGAGGCATATTCCCAATGCACAGAGAGAAATCAAGGGTTATGTCACCGGACAGGCTGAACCTGTTTGCTAGCCAAATTTACACCCACAAAATTTGTACCTATATATTTGCATCCACAATCCAACTGCTGAGCTTCTGACAAAAGGCACAAAGGCTTATGGTCAGACGTCCTACTATTCATATTTGCACCCACAATTCACTCTGAAGATGCAAACAACTGTGGGCAAATTCCATGCATAAACAGGGAGGCTCGGCTCAGCTAGCTGCAAATATCATCAAAATATACCCGGTACAAAATCCTTTGTGAAATTTTTATTAGTACAGATTAAAGTGCCTGTACAAAAAACGAATCTCTCCGCATGAACTAAACCTCCTGAAAACTGAGTGGGAGGTTGGGAGCGAGATGGAGGGGAAGAAGGGTTCAAAACACCCAACGAAATTACCTCAGGCTATGAATTCACAGCCGGCAATGTTTTTGCATGAAATATGCTGGATTAGCAATATCCTTACGCATATCACCAACAAAGCCATGGGGCTGCAGTGTTATGCAAACATGATGTCGTCTTGAGAGTTTAGACCACTGCTTCAAATCTTGGGAGTCTGCTTTTTAGCATATGTCTGCACTAAGATTAAAACAAACCTGTGGCACTGAGATTCAGAGTCTGGATCAGATGACTTGGACTCATGGGCCCTGTGGGGCTAAAAATAGCCCCGTAGATGCTTAATCCCAAACCCCATGAATCCCAACCCCCATGTGGGCTCTCAAAGCCCGGGCTCCAACCCAAGCCCAAATGTCTACACTGCAATTTTATAGCCCCTCAAGCCTAAGTCAGCTGATCCAGACCAGCTGCGGCCGTGCCATTGGTCTTTTTTTGCAGTGTAGACATACCCTTAGAGGTGCTGAAATCAATGGGTAGTGCAGGTGGTATGGCCCTCTGAAAATCTCTCCCAATAATAAGTCTGAGATCCAGCACCTAACTCACTGGGCTGGTTATCATGGGTGCTGATCACCCACAGTTTCCACAGAATGCAACTGGAGCTCTGGACGCACAATGCATAGGGAAATCAGTCCACTTCTATTTAGGAGCTTCAATATGGATTTCAGTGTTGACAGATCTGGCAATTTTTATTGCGAGTCTTTTGGTGTTTTGTCCTCCAGCCTCAGTTCCCAGAGTCAGGGGATGACATGAGAATCTTCGCTTTCATTATTTTTAAAGTAAATTCCTAGCCCTTGTGGTTGCAGAGAAAAACATGCAAATGCGATCTGAGTGTAACCTAAAAATTCAAAATCCAGACGGCAAAGAAAAGGAACTCCAGATTGGCTTTAAAATTGTGAGATTTAAAAGAAATAGTCAGTCTCATGATTCTGGGATCCTGACTCATTTGTTTTGAACTCCTGGAGTTGGCAATACTGGATTTATATGTCCACAATAGGAGACAGGTGGGAAGGGAGGAAATGCTGACATGAGATTATCTCCTGGATAGCTGAGGGTAATTGTAACAGCTTGTTCTTGAAGGAATTGGGAACTAAGCCTTGCACACCCTTATCATTTTACCTTATCTTAGGGTTTTATACTGCCTCACATCCTCATAGTATCTGAGCCCCTTCCACGTAAAATCATTAGCAATAGCCAAGCCCTTAGCGTGCTTCATGGAGTCTCTGACACATCTTCCTTTTCAGGGGTGGGTAGGGTTGGGAGAGTTTATCGACAGAAAGGCGTGCCAGCATTGTGATTGTCATGCTTTGGGAGGAAAAGTTTTTCTGAAGAGGAAGGTTTTGTGGTATTTCCTAAAGCAGCGGTGTCCACTGGAAATTCGATGCTAGCCACACTTTTGGTTTTGAATTTTTCTTGTTCACCAAATTATAAAAAAGGATTAAAAAAGAGACTACACATGACATTTCTAATTATTTTTATTAATCAAAAATAAGTAGATATTACCAAAAAAATATGAATAGGTACTACTAACACAAAATTACTTTAGTGAGACACTTTTCATTCTTTTTCTTGTACCATAACCCTGATTTACTACAGAAAAAGTGGATTCACAGACCCACGCATTGTTCATGCATTAGCCATAATTCAATAGCCTATTCGCCACATGTGGCTAGTGCCGAACATATTGGATAATGCTGTCCTAAATATGGTCACAGGCTACCCCCATCTTCCCTGTTCCGGCCAAAGCACCTTGCCAGACATTATTAGTCTGTTTAATTCAGTTCTGAAAATATATTCTGCTTCCCTGTGCTTTATACAGTGATTCAAGAGCTCACTAAAATATGTAGCTGAAATACAAACCAACTCCAGAAACAGAGGTGGTGCAATGGGTTAGCACACAGTACTTATAAAGCAGCCCTGAGGGAGGATATGCTGAGGTTGTAAGTTCAAGCCCCAGCTGGAGCACTGGTTTTTATTAGCTAGAGGGCTTCACCCCTCATTTGGCCCCTTGGAATGGAGGATTCCAGCCCAGGGACACTGGGGACGGGAGGAGTCAAAACACCCCCTTCAATTATAAACCGGACTGAAAGCCTCCGATCGCGGAAGGTAAACCGTCCCGGGCCTGGCTGGTACTCGGATGGGTGACCACCTGGGAATCCCAGGTGCCGTAGGCAGCTCTTTACACATGTCTCTGTGGTGCAATGGGTCAGTGTGTTTGGCTGTTAGCCAAAAGGGTGGTGGTTCAAGCCCACCCAGAGATAGTTGTAATCCTTTCCTTCTCAAGACTTGATGAGAGAAACTCCAGAAACAGACAGGGGTTGCTTCACTGTTGGGAACTTTGATGGTGATTAGTGGTGTCTGTTTTGAGAGATTTTCTTCTTTTGTGCTATTAAAGATTTTCTTATTTTTCATTTCCCAGAGCTTACATATCAGTAGCACTGGTAATAATACTCCACTACTACATATCCGTCCTCTAGTAAATCCAGACTTGGGGATAAGCAAGTGCATGTAGCTCCAGCGTTTACAGTGGTGGGACGTACCAACTTTGAAGGTGATATATTATTTCTGGAATTGGAAAAAATAAAGGAACAGTTGATCTAAGGCAGCCCAAATAGAAGGCTTTGGGGCTTCCCAGCTAAGTACAAACCATCAATCAGGATGCAGTAATATAATGATATTTGCTTTTCATAGACTTGAGACAGCTTATACACTCAAGGTTTTTCCTATCTCCCTGCCAGTGAAGAATTTCCCCCCCTAACACTATTAAAAACACTTTATTCCATCTAATCTGGAAGGAGGGTTTGCGGGGCTGTGCCTGAGAAACATAGCAGTAGTGTGGACAGAAGTGAATTTACAGAACATGTGACCTTCACCACACAAACACATGAGAGGTATTCATTCCTCTCCAGAAATCAGGCAGCAACTCGACAAGGTGGGTCCAATGGGCCCTGCCCCACAGCCTAGAAACTTTCTGTCATCTGGAGGGCCAGACAAAAAGATGCCTTCCACTGAGGTACAGACCCACCTGCCCATTGTCTGGATTAGCTGTGGTGCTTCGTGCTTAATGCCACATCTGTGACTCTCTGGATGAGCCAATAGGATGTCTGCCTTGTCGCCTCTTGAAAGCTGTTTGTGGTGTCTCCCTCCTGTGGTTCCACAGATGTTATTCCGTGACTGCTCACGAAAGGGTATGTAAGAAGGAATAAGGACATCTGATCACTGACATCACCAGCTTTGCAGCTTCCCTCTGTAGGAGCCTGATCCAAAACCCACTGAAGTCAATAGAAAGATTCTCATTGATTTCAATGGGTTTTGAATCAGGTTGTAGGTTGCTCTAAAGCGTGGTGTTGTTTCTCAGGCAGGCTGTGCTTAACACCCATGACAACGGACGTCATTTAGAGATGGCCAAGTTATTGACAACTCCTCTAAAACATTTGGTTGCTATTTATTAGCTTGGAGCGTCTCTTTAACAGGCAACATTTGCTGCCTCCTCCTGCCTTCGTGCACAGCCACGATGGGAGAGTAAATGCAGATGAAAATCAGGCTAGAAAATAAACCTAATTGACATTAACTGCCCAAAAAGCTTGATGAGAGGCACTCATCTTTCTTAATGAAGGCAACAATTAACTATGTTTGGGTTTGATAGCTTGGTGTCGATCTCCTGCCAAATGCAGTCTTTTATGAGAGCTTAATAATGGTTACTGCTCTCAGGGCCAGTGTGCCAGGTTTGTAAGCAGCCTCCTGCTTGTGTTTATTTCTGATCCCTTGGATCGGAAGCATCCCTTCCTACTGCTCCCCTGCCACCCACACACACTTGTCACCAATTTACTGCCATTGTTTCTGTCTGTCTGCATTCATTTGACTTGGTAATGCATGCCATGCAGAGAGGCTGGGTGAGAACATTAGATGAGACACACAGAGCTGCTTATATGAATTGCTTTCAGAAGATTTATACCGCGGCTGGGGTGCTGGAGACTTGGATGAGCTGGTAACTCATCAGTCTCACTCCTCAGTAAGTTCCGTTTAGAAACGTCCGGGCCTTGTCCTCAAATGATGGAAATCATGCACTCTGAAGACAATGGATATAAACTGAGTTACCCCAGTTTAGGATCCGGCCCACGAATCCTATGGACAATCCTGTTCAGACCCTCTGTAAATGACTTTGTTAATGTACAGATGGTTTCATGGGATAAATGAACAACTGTGACTGGCGCTCCTGTCCCCTGTACATGTGTCATTAGTGCAGTTTTGTGCTGTGTGCTTGAAAAACCTGAGGTCTGGTTATTACATCCTTGGATCCCTGAGATGACTGCAGTCCAGGGATGGTGGAAGCTGCAGCATTAACACACAGAGTATTTAGGTAACAGAGGAGGCATGTGACATTCCAGGAGGAAATGCAGTGGGATGACAGAAAGTTTCTATTGACAATGACATGCCTTGAGATTTGTCTATTGGGTTGAATCCAGTAGAAAGCATCTCTAGGGGAGTCTTTTATTTTCCTGAAGCATCTTCTCTAGATATGAATCATTCTATGAATATTGTACTCTTGTTATTTCAGTGCTATCCTCTTGTTTGAGCTTCTGATTCAGATCATGCCTATCCATAATCCACCATCCAAAGGGATAGAACATGCAAGACCACTGTCTATTGAGGCTGTAGAGCCTATAGAGAACCCATGTTCTTAGCAGAGGAGGAGAAGATAGAAGAATTAAGATGGGAGTAGAGAGCTGATTTTGCCACTGATTTTCTGTGAGACTTTAGGGAAGTCAATTAATCTTTTTTCCCCGTCTGTAAAACTGAGATAATAAAATTTGATTCCGAGGACGGTTGTGAGGCTTAATATTTGTAAAATGCTTCAAACTCCTCAGATATGCGCCCAGTGTTGTTTGTTAATGGGTGGTGGCTATTTAACATCCAGAAGTACAGAAACCTAGCAAGAAGGACTAGTTCTGTGCAATGTGGATATGGAATAAGCTGGCCTAGCTGCATGAGAACAGGCAGCATTGAGGTTTTCTGCCACCAGGATTCATGGTGTTGTCCACTCAGCCCAAAAGCTCCAGTGGATAAAATCCTTTATGCCTTTCCCACCAGTGCAACTATTTTTCAAACCAATGACTCTTCCACATAGCATAGGAACCATCATGGATTTTGTCACCAATTCAGGAAGTAATGCCATGTCCATCTAGGAAGCAGTGTCCTATAGTAGCTGCTCTTCTAGGAATAACACAGCAACTCTCCCTCATTCCCCTATTCTGTTCAGCATATTTCAGGGAAGGTAAGAAGACAGAAGTCTGTCAGAGGTCTTAATCGTCTCCTCCAAATTTCCAAGCTGTAATTAGCAATCAGCCCCTGAAAAGCAGGGCATATCTCACTAACAGCTGTTAAGAGTAATTCCTGTGGCAGGTGTGACAGAGAGAATGAAAGAACTGCTGGAATGTAAACAACGGTTCTGCCCAGTTCTGTTTTCAAATGAACACAAATGCAGCAAAGGGCATTCCATATAAAACAGCAATTAAAGACAGTACATGTTAAGTGCTGTGAAGCGAAATAATTTCATTCCATAATTATACTTCCTAATGGCTCTCACTGTGAATTGATGACAAAAACTAGAAGTGGGTGGGACAAGTCACAGTGGAAGCTGCCCTACTACTGTCAGGGGAAAATTAATGGCGCGTCTCTCCCCCTTACCGTACACTCCGGATAGTAGTGGCGGCAAGGAGCTCACAAGCTGTCAGAGACCATTGAAGAAACACACAAGTTAACTTTGATCAAAGGGGAAACTGAGGCACCCTCCTCTCGGTCAAGAAAGGGGGTTGGCAGCAGCTCCGTTTATTATCAGTACCAAGCAAACGTTTATAGAGTATATTCAAAGGGGAGGGGGAATGGGTAGAGCAGGGGTGGGCAAACTACGGCCCGCGGGCCACATCCGGCCCGCGGTGCCATTGCATCCAGCCCCCCGGCTGAGGAGGCTCCCCCCGCCCCTCCCCCAGAAGCAGCTGCACGGACAGCATTCTGGGGGGCTGGGGCAGTGCACTACCCCCTCCCCCAGAGCCGCGCCGCGTGGCCAGCACTGGGGGAGTGGGGGAGAGACGTGGTTGCGCTCCCGTCCTCCTCCGGAGCCGCGCCGCTGCGAGCAGCGCTGGGGGGGGGGGGCGGGGTGTGGCTTCCCCCTCCCCCTGAGCCGCGCCGCACGGCCAGCGTTGGGGGAGTGGGGGAGAGACGTGGTTGCGCTCCCATCCTCCTCCGGAGCCGCGCCTCTGCGAGCAGCGCTCGGGGGGGGGGGCTTCCCCCTCCCCCTGAGTCGCGCCGCGTGGCCAACACTGGGGGGGGGGGGGGGACGGCTGAGCACTCCACCCTCCCCCAGAGCCGCACTGCGCGCAGAGCTCTGGGAGCCGGGGCGCGCTCGCGCCTCTCCCAGAGCCATGTGGGGAGCACTGGGGGGCCGGGGCTGCGTGCTCCCCGCTCCCCCAGAGCCATGCCAGGAGGGGAGTGCTCTGGGGGCTGGGGCAGCATGCTAACCCCCTCCACCGGAACCCCACTGAGCAGCTATGGTAAGGGGGGGGGCGCGTAGGCAGGGTTCTGGGGTGGTGGTTGGGGGGGATTTGGAGAGGGGCGGTCAGGGAGTGGGGTGAGTTGGATAGGGGGTGGGGTTCCAGGGTGGTGATTAGGGGGTGGGAGGGTGGATAGGAGTCGGGGCAGTCAGAGGACAGGGAGCAGGGGAATTGGGTAGGATCCTGGGGGGTGGTTAGGGGTCTCTAGAAGGGGAAATCGGGACAAGGTCGGGCGGGGCTGGATGGGTTGGAGATTCTCAGGGGGTAGTCAGGGGGCGGGAAGTGGGAGGGGACCAGATTGGGGGCGGGGTCTTCCCTACCCGGCCCTCAATATAATTTGGCAAACCCGATGTGGCCCTCGAGCCAAAAAGTTTGCCCACCTCTGGGGTAGAGGGAGGGACAGAACTACTTGAAGCATGCGCATTAGCAAACCCTTACATCACGCCTAGGTCATTGCCCTCTTGAGGCACCTGGTGTGTAGACCTTGAGAACGCTTACATGATGCCAACAAGCTTATGAATAAGAGAGTCTATTCATTCTCTAGTGAAGTCGTTACATACATATAATGCAATCTGGAGATATAACACATTAGCTCATTTCGTGAGGCCTACAGCCCGTGATTGTCTAGGTAAGGTCACATTCTCGGTATAGATAATACAGAAGCAACTTGTTGTGCAGCACTATTACACTGGATGTCTAAAGCCTCAAGTGAATGCTGTGCCACTCTTGGGGGTTTAACTATGTGATTGCTGGTGAGGAAGAATACATGGGGAGAAGGAGCTAGGGAAACTGAATCTGCCCTAACACTACCAGTTATTGGTATTCTGGCAGGGTACAGTCTGCAAATGGTCTGTAGCAACAAGGCATCAGGCTAGAATCTATTTTTGCTACTTTTCTTGCTCCTGCAGTATTCCTCGCCTTATAGTTCAGTTTAGGCCCAGATCCTGCAAAACTTACACATGTGCTTAACTTTAAGAACATGGGTAGTCCCACTGGCATTATTGGGGTAGAAAGAAATCCCCAGACAACCAAATAAATGATTATGAATCACAGATGTCATGTTTCATATGTATTCATTACTTTTTTCTGCACTGCATCGACAAATTAGGTCACTATAACTCCTCCACCACAGCCTCTGTCTCCAGATGCTCCTTAGTGCATATTATTTGGCCTATGAACACCTGCTACTGTATGTTAAGGCAACCATTATTACACTTTTTTAAAAAATTGCCTCTAATTTGCAGCTCTTTCAGATTGAGAAGAAAAATGAAAATGTTTACAAGTCCCACTGTGAAGGTGCCTTTAAAAATGGCTAATCTTAAACAAATCCAGATGCGTGGTTTTCAAAGTATTGATTGGTACATACAGGTGTCCATATGACTTATTCCAAATACTGTTCAGTTATACAGTACTAGTGTAAAAGCCCGTGGACACGGGCCAACGGTAACAGCTCATGGCCCCCCACTCGCTCAGCCCTCCTCCCCTCCCCCCCTCCAAGGCCCCCCCGCTTGCTCAGCCCCCTCACCCCTCCCCCCCACTCCAAGGGCCCCCCCGCTCGCTCAGCCCCCTCCCTTCCCTCCCACTCGCACAGCCCCCACTCCAAGGGCCCCCCGTTCGCTCAGCCCCCCTCCCCCCACTCCCTCAGCCCCCCCCACTCCAAGGGCCCCCCCCCGCTCGCTCAACCCCCCCCCGTTCCCTCCCCCCCACTCCAAGGCACCCCCCCCCCCCGCTCAGCCTCCCCTCTAATACTTTAGTTAGTCTTTAAGGTGCCACAGGACTCTTTGTTACTTCTGCTATTCCAGACTAACATGGCTACCTCTTTGATTCTATTCCAAAAATGTTCATTTAGAAGAGGTTGCATTGAAATGTGCATAAGGCAAACCATCATTTGGAAGAACACGAGAGTTTCCAGTTGTTGATACCCACTAAGTCTAAGAAGTAGCAAAAAGACAGCTGCTTCCTCCAAACAATATCAGTTAGCAATCTGATGCTTGATCTCACTTGTCTTAATTATAACCTTTCATTAGTCATCTGCAGAAAAGCAATTATAAAATAGATGATCCCAACAGAAGACATGAATTCACCAGCAAACTGAAAAAAGATTCAAAGCACAAAATGCAATAACAGTCATCATGAAAAGCTTTTCCCTTCAGCTGCTATATAGTTATAATAGGCCACAAAACTTTAAAAATCATATTCCCTTAAATAGCAATCTGTGACTTTATGCATTTTACAGCAATTGTTTTTTTGTGCACTGAAAATTAAAATGAATAGTTAATTTGTGGGTTTGAGACAGAAGGAGTAATTCACATTAGTACATGTCAAACACCATTCACAGCTGTTAATATTAACTTTAAAGGGATTCCTTATTCAAACCTTTTTATTGTCTGATCTCTTTTAATTTATAAGGAGAAGAAAAACTAAGAGCTCAGCCTAGTCACATGTCTTGGGGGCAGTTTCAAAGTCTCAGATATAGCCATGTGAGGCCTGATTATTCTTTTGTGCTGATGTAAATCAGAATATCTCTGTTGAAATCAATGGAGTTCAACACTGTTGTCAAACTGGTAAAAGTGAGAGCTTTTCATTCGGCCTTTTACAAAGGTTGGGTTCCTTTGCAAAATTCGTAGTGGATCTGGATTTCAAACTGCTCTGAAGAACAGGAGTGTTTAGGTCTGGAGATTTGGATTCGACCCATCTCTAACTGTATACAATAAAAATACACTGAAATGTAACAAAAAAAAGTATTTCCTTTTTAGGTGTTGAAGGTTGGGCTGTAGGCTCCTATGGATATAGTAACTGATTCTGTTCTCATTTATACCAGCATAAGTCGGGAGTAACCCCAGTGAAGCTAATGCAATGACACCAGTGTAGAAACAGTGGTGTTATTGCAGAAGCGTTATCAGAAGCGTTCTCACAGTATTTTGCTCATAGTACTGGATCCTACTACTTATAGTAACACATGTTTCTCAGGGGCTTAGCTATAGTGCCTACTATTTGCCAGTTTCATGAGGAAAGGGTCACATGACTTTCCAAGACCATCCGAATGTTCCCTTAAAAAGTGAAGTTGAATGTTCTGTTCTAAACTTACTCAGATTGTAAATATTTCTAATGGAGATTAAATCATTCCATTGGAAAATGGCAGTAATTATGTTTTACGTCTCTCTCTCTCTCACCCACAAACACGAGTGCAGTCGAGATAATGGCTTCCAGTTAAGGAAAATGAGAGATTAGAAATAAAGCAAAAATCTGCCATCTTTTCATGTCTTAAATATTTATCATTAGATGAGCAGCTCAGAATTCTGGTGTGCCACACTAATAAGAGCTATTATATTCTACTAGAGGCCAACATTTCCAACTGTTGAAACGATAGAGAAAACCTTTTTTCATTTTATTTATCTAGGAGCGCATTGTACCTTATTAAATGGCAAGCTGAATAGTGGGTTCCAAATGATCTTTCATCGGTGTCTGAACGTGACTTAGCAGAAAAATCTTCAGGAAGCCAGAGATATATTGTTGCAGAGTAATTCATCTCTCTGAATAGTTGACAAACCTAGATCAAGGGGAAAATTCCATTGACTTTAATAAGCATTGGATCTAGCCCATGGTAACCATTTGAAAGAAGAGGTAAAGAAGCAGAATGCAATTTATATGCTTTGCTAATATCTATCGGCAATTTTCTGTGATTAGGTTTGGCAGCCTGGGGGACTCGATGGCAGTGATATTGATTTTTTTAACGCTAGAGAGTCTATGTAGAAAGAACTGGGGGAAGGGGGGGTTAGTTTTGCAATCCCTTCCATTGCTCCAGCACCACAGGCAGCTGGGAATAGGAATGTACGCGGATGAAGACGATGGAATAAGACGATAACATAAGAATAGCCACACTGGGTCATCTAGCCCAATGGACCTCTCTTCTGGCAATAGCCAGTGCAGATGCTTCAGGCGGAATGAACAGAACAGGGCGATTATCGAGTGATCCATCCCCTGTCATCCAGTCCCAGCTTCTGGCAATCAGAGATTTAGGGACACCCCGAGTATAGGGTTGAGTCCCTGATTACCTTAGCTAATAGCCATTGGTGGACCCATCCTCCATGAACTTGTCTAATTCTTTTTTGAACCCAGTTATACTTTTGGCCTTCTCAACATTTCCTGGCAACAAGCTCCACAGGTAGACTGTGTTCGTTGTGTTTTAAACCTGCTGCCCATTGATTTCCTTGGGTGCCCCCTAGTTCTTGGGTTACATTAAGGGACAAATAACACTTCCTTAGTCACTTTGTACCATTCATGATTTCATAGACCTCCGCTACATCCCTCATTAGTTGTCTCTTTTCTAAGGTAAACAGTCCCAGTCTTTTTAATCTCTCCTCATATGTTCCATACCCCTAATCATTTTTGCTGAGTTCCTCTGTACCTTTTCTAATTCCAATATATCTTTTTTGAGATGGGGCAACCAGAGTAAATTCTAATAAACCGTAAATATGTGTTAAATGGATGCAATATTCTGGCATTAGTACAGATGTGTGGCTCCATAACTTTCAAGGAATGTCACATAGTATCTCCCTCAGCACAGAGACATCTGTTGGGAAGTGAATATATCAGATAATTAACAGAGCAGCTTTGTAAGAATCCAGGGTCCAGTTGTATCCCTGAGATCAATATATGGAGGGAAAGTGGGTTACCCTGGTACCATCCCACCCCAGCTCCCAAACATGAAGAGAGGCCTCTGACAATCTGGGGACTAGCACGTGGGGAGAGATTGGATGGAAGAGGCGGGTATATCATCCCTCTCCACCCACCCCTGCAGCCAGGAGAGGCATTGCCCTACACTAAGGACTCCCCATTGCCAGGGGGCTGGAGAGGAGAGCATAGGGATGGGGAGTCTGTGCAAGACCTCTGATGAATCCACGTCCATTCAGAGGGAAAAAGGTAAATTGTTCCTCCCCGTTCCTATAGAACAATCTGATGAAAACTTCTCTGCCCCCCACCCCCTGCCCCCAACACACACATATGCATGCAAAGGTCTAATCCAAAGCCCCTGGAAGTCAATAAAAAGACTTCCCGGAAGATTGCTGGGCTTGGGATCCCTAATGATCAGATGGGGATTTTCTTCCCACAGGATATGTAAAGTCAGTGGAGCTGGCTTTATGCCATCTGCAGCAGCACCGCGAGGGTTCTGAGGGCATGGTAAGGGCGGGCAAAGCATGTTATGCTCCGGCGACCCTGGACTGGCACCATGTCCCCTCACTGGCCATTACTGCTGGCTGGTCTAAATTATGTTGGGGGTGGAACCATCAGGATTCTGGGGCTGAAAGCTGGTGAAAAGCCACCTATTCCATCAACTGCCTAAAGTGCAGGTGAGGTTCTGGCCCTGATTCTTTCATCTCTTGTACTGACCCACAGAGAACTATCCAGTGGGCTTTAAAAAACACCTGGCTATGCAATATATTCCAAAAATATATACTATATATTAATATAATGTTGATACTTATATATTATATAATTATGAGACATTATTGTTATTTTAGTATAGTAATATTAATATATATTATTATACACAATATATTCTAAAAGTCTAGGGGATACTTTTTTAAATGTTACCTGTGTAGCCAAATTATGAATGAGGTCTGGGCATTCCTACCATTTCCAAAATTGTTTGAATTTGATACTTTACCTCTGATATTGTGGCAAAGAGTCTTGCTAAGCCACCAAGCACAAAACCAGCATGAATGACTGCAGCAATTGAGAAATATTGTACGGAACAAAAAGCTCTTTCTCCTATACAGCATTGATAGAGTCACAGGTTGCTGGGAAATGAAATGAAATGTGCTAAGTGGCATTGTGGTTAATGTGATTATGCAAAATGGAATAAAGTAATAGCTCTGTCCTGCCATCTCTTACAATGGCCTCTGTGTTCCTTCAATTGTGCATAATTTCCATAGGACTGAGGCCGATCATGTTGCCTTGCCATGTACTTTATATGAAAATTAAATTATTTTTCGAAGTAAATGATAACCTGGGAAGGTACAGAAGGGGTTATTAGAGGCATCCATTCTGCAAAGAGAATGGTGATTATCAAAAGTCCAGACTGAGTCTATCCAAAAACAACAGGTGTGTAAGTCACAGCTGACCTTGGGACGTTATAACTTATTGTGCTAACATGGGAACTATAAAAGGCATATAACTTTGTCAAGTAGCCTGATCCTGAAAAAAACGATCTGGGTATGAACTTCAAAGCCCATTTATAGTTAGCTATTTTTTATAAAATGAGCAAATTTTGGATAAAGGACCTTGATCAGAGTGAGATATCCTGATAAATTTAAGATGAGCACTGGTATTAACAAAGTGGTGGAGTTTATTGGCAAGTCCTTCTGCAGTCTGCACACATCCTGACCAAGCTGTTCCCTCACCATTATAACTGCACACTAAGGGAGTACTTCTAGCCGGAGGCAATGCATGAAATAATTAAAATCTTCAGAGTGCAGCAGACATACTGATCCACAGAGCAAGTTTATGCAATTAAGTCCCTAATGAAGATAATGTGCATCATTTGCCAGGTTCTTAAGCAATTGCTTTCTCGGTTATTAGTACCACTAGCTTTGAAAACAATTTATATCACCTGTCTAGAGTTTGTAATGTGGATGGGTCATGGAACATAAGATATTCTCACTGTGCAAAGGCACGTTGTGCTGAATCAGAAAATGGATAATAACAAAGTTTATAGCCATTCACAATAAAGATGTTTTTATGTGATTGTCTAATGTTATGCATGCAATTAAAGCCCATGCGTTTGCTATATCTGTTTCTATCATCATGCAGATTCATCTTTCCCATATTGCCAACAAATCTAGCGATTCTTCTAGATGTGAATTCTTGATGAATTCAAAAGTATTAAGAATAAAGGACTAAATGAGAAAATGGGTTTATGAAAACATGGGACTGTGAAGTCCTCAGTTCCAGTCTGTCTTAGATTATAAGCACGAGTGTGGCACCGTCTCTAAATCTTTAATGGACTTTTGTGCATATCCCAGAGTCATTACAGACCAAGGAGTAGTCTCCACTCAGGCGCAGACTGGAGAAACAGAGACACAGTCAGTTAAAAACGAGAGGTGAATTCCTCACTCCTGCTCTGACCCCTTTGCTACAGATAAAAGGGCCAGAGTGATATAAAAGGGCCTTAAAAGCCCAGTAAATGACTGAGAGACCATTCTCTCTAGTATAGACGTGATAAATCAATCCCCAAGTGCTCTCCCCATCAACTCCGGAACTCCACTGCTCGAGAGGTGGAAGTGGAGTCAATGGGGGAGCGGCAGCGGTCGACTTGCCGCCGTGAGGACGCCCAGGTAAGTCGGCCTAAGATATGTTGACTTCAGCTACGCTATTCGCTAGTGTAGACCTAGCATAGACCTGGCTTTAGAGATTTGCTTTATCAGGGTGTGTCTACACATCCCATGGCAACAAGTCTCCCAGGTCCCATCTTAGGCTGCATACCCATGCAAGAAATTAAAAACTGGCTTTTTATTTGGCATATACATGGAAACGTTTTCATACCTTAAAGATAATTGACGGGTTTTGTCCTTAACAATCTAAACACAGTCAAGACAGAATATTGCTGTTGTTACACCTTACTTTCCATAGGGTTTTAGAAGTTATTATTGGCCACATGAAATATGCTGTGAAAGAGAATGCTAACAGCTTATAATAATGCAGAAAGTTCACTAGAATACCAGTACCAGCCTAGAAGCTGTAATCAGCCAAATGACTTGACCCAGGGTGACAGATGCGTTACTACTGAATTTTGTGTATCATCTCTTTAAAAAAGAGACAAAACTTCAAGACTTCAATCATGAAAAGTTTTTCTCTTGAGATAAAAAAGTCCATTTGCTAGTTAAACTGCAAGCACTTCAAGAAAAAAGAGCAAGTCAATCCTGTACCAAGTGCCTTGCAAAAATCCTCTAAATGTACTACTTCTGCAATACAACAAATGAGGTGTAGATGCTAATATTATTTCAACAGACATGGTCATAAAAAATTAAGAATTAGTGATAAACACATTTGCTACCTTTTATAACCACTGCAATGTGCTGAACTCCAATGGGAGTTGAAGGCACTCAGCACCTAGCTAGGAGAAGGTTTAAGACCGGAAGGAGGAGACACATGCCTGACTGTTTCCAGGCAGTGAGTCATAGGCCTGGTCTCCACTAGGGGAGGAGATCGACTGTAGATACGCAATTTCAGCTACGTTAATAACGTAGCTGAAATCGGTGTCTCTACAGCTGACTTACCTGCTGTCCTCACGGTGGCGGCGGGTGGCGGCACAGTCCCCCGTAGACTCCAGCTTACACCTTTTGGCGAGCTGGACTTCCAGAGTCGATGGGGGAGCCGCTGGTGATCAATTTATCGCATCTTGACGAGACGCGGTAAATAGATCGCCAAAAGATCAATCCTTCCCTGCCGTAATGAAGACGAGCCCATAGAGTGGGTCATATATGGGCTGGGGGTAGAAATCCAGTGCTATGCAGTTTTCCTTCCTCTTCCTACTAAAGCGGCACATTGGAGCTATTTAGCCCTGAAAGTTGCAGCTTTGAACTGCTCTATGGACTGGGAGAGACCGGTGGGGGGAAAGATTCCAACATCTCGTTTCTCACCCATCCCCAATTAAGCAGAGCAATGTACATTCCGGCACTTGGGCTGTGCACTTCCACCCAGACCTTGGGCCTCAGGGACTGACTATATTTCTACCTTGAAAAATGCCATTAAATAAATGTCATTGGGACATCGCCAATGTATTTGAAGCTGTCCTCTCCGAGCAATCGAGATTAATGGTCAACAAATGCTCCAAAAGATATTGTAGGAGCCTATCATCATAAATAAATGAGTGTTGGAGAGGTGGATAAGAAGCTGCTATTATTTAGTGCTATCTTGGTCATATTTATTAGTATACTGCTCTGTATGGAGCTAAATCTGAAACTGCTCAGTGACTTGACTGATGGTAAGTAACCATTCTTTTTTATTTGTTTGTTTCTGGTTTTTGTTTTTTTACAAGGAAGTAAATTTGTACTCAATGTGTCTGGTATGATTTCCTTGTTCCATGGTTCTAAACTAAAGCAAAAAACAGAATACAGCATTGATTCTTCTCTCACTAACAACGGTTTAAGTTAGGTGTAACTGCATGAAGTTATATCAGTGTAAAACCAACATAAGTGAGAGGTGAAAGCCCCACATGTTATGGGCTTGTCTACACTTAAAACACTACAGCTACACAGCTGCACCACTGTAGCCCTTCAGTGTAGATGCTACCTTCACCAAAGGGAGGAAGTCTCCTCTTGGTGTTGGTAATCCATCTCCCTGAGAGGCTGTAGCTCGGTTGACAAGTGACTTCTTCTGTCAACCTAACATTGTCTACATGGGGACTTAGGTCAGCTACATCTCTCAGGGGTGTGGATTTTTTTGCACCCCTGACTAATGTAGTTAAACAGACATAATTTTCTAGTGTAGATCAGGCCTAAGTGGTTTTGGCTCCAATCCTGTAAAGACTTATGCATATAAGGTGACCACTCAGCAAATGTGAAAAATCGGGTCAGGGGGTGGAGGGTAATGGGAGCCTATATAAGAAAAAGACCCCAAAATCAGGACTGTCCATATAAAATCAGGACATCTGGTCACCCTATATGCATATGAGTGGGACCACTGAATTCAGTAGAACTTCTCATGTCTATAGGTGTTTGCAGGATCAGGGGATTAGTTTGTTCATAGAAATTATGTGTTAAATTCAGCCCAGATGTAACTGCATTGAGTTCAGTGTAGATGAACCAGTGCTGACTTTGTCCATATTTCATGTTCTTAACGCTATTTCTTTTAAACTTCAAACAAACAGTAAACAAAATAAGTGCTTTAAAGGAGACACGAGTGAAGTCTGAAGAACAAGCATCCCACTACAATTAGTGTGGCACTATTAGAGAAATTATCAGTTGCTGAGTCTTAGAGCATGGTTCTCCTCGTCTTACAGGTACTCTCATGGGTGATTCCACTGGATTCAGTGGGAATGACTTTTGACTTATGCTGGTTTGGACAAGATCAGAATCAGACCCCAGAAACCCATGGATAATGAAAGTGCTGGGAATGTAGTAGGGTTTTAAAAAAAAATAATAGGGGAGACTTCCAATGAGATTTTTGCTCCTAAATCCCTTGGGTGATTTCGAAATTCTCCTCCTGTGTTTTTCTGTTGTTCAATACTTACACTTGTGATTAACATTTTCTCTGCCTGCTAAGTACATGTATCTTTAATGTGTCTCATCTCCACTTGATTGACTTGTTTATTTCATCTCAGATCATAATCAATGTCATTTGACACCTATTACTAAAAAGCTTGTAGCAATTTATTGGTTTTGTATTCCCTGACTTGCATAGATGAGATACTTTCAGTTAAAAATCTCTGAGTTCTTGGCTATTTTAAGGAAGGGATTGCTTTATGCTGATCTTTTAGACTATGTGAGACAAGAAACTAATGAGGTTGTTTGTTTCAAGGCTGCAGATCATAGATAGTCTAGCTCAGTTACTCTTTATGATATTTTTCTCTGTCTACTGGATCTTTGACTAATAGTTCTTAGGACTACTTTGTTCATTTGAATGCAAAAGGCCATTTTGTCTCAGGGGAAAAAAATCTGGTTTTTCATGGAAAGGAGGGACATTTTGTTCAAAAACTGGCCCATTCTGCTCTCCCCCATGTATATAGGCTACTCTTTTCAGATCTGGGAGTCTAAAATGAATGTGCCCCAATTTTAAAAGGTACTGAGCATCCACCACTCTCAGTGTAATGAATTGGAATTGTAGGTGTTTCACAGTACAAAATCAGGGCACTCTTATTTAGCTAACTCTTATTTAGCTACCTATCTTTAGCCACTCTGGGCCCTGATCCTGCAAAGAATTATGTACATACTTAATTTTATATACTGTAAGTCATTTCTTTTACTTCAATAGCACTACTGACAAGGGAGTTTTGCCCTATTGTAGACAAAGGGAGTTTTGCCATTGACTTCAGTGGAGCCAGGACTTCACTCATAGTGTATAAAGTTGAACATGTGCATTGGTCCTTGTAGAACTGTGGCCCACATTTGTAAATCTTGCCCTAAGTGCCTTACCAAAATTCTCCACTGAAGTAGGACCAACTTCACATTCAGAGTGGCAAAGTTCAGAAGGGAGGGAGGCAGAGGCCATTCCAGCCACGCAGCAGCAGGGTCACCAGCTCCAATTTGCTTTTCCACCAGCTCACTTCCAAAACCTCCTGTATGCCAGAGCACCGCATACTCAGTACAGAGCTGTGCTCTGTAGTGCACAGAACATGTGACAAAGATGCACTGAGTTCTCCGAATCCTGCCTTCTTCATTCACTGGAATGATATCAGTTCCACTTCAGTCAGGGTCCTCCACACTCACAGAAAAGGAAGGCAGTTTTCTCATCAGAGAGAACAAATATCTTACCTTCAGTGAACACCCTTTCTCTCTTTCGAAGACATCTTGTACTTGTAGCTACCAGTGCAGTATTTGGATACCATTGGAGCTGGGTGAAACGTTTTGACCAAAACCTTTGTGGGGGTGAAAAAAAAGTAGATTGGCAACACCAAAACATTTCATGAGTTGGCATCAGTTTAGCTGAATTGTTTTGGTAGAATTTTTTTTTTAAAGAAGTTTCATTTCAACATTTTTTAAATTAAACTTTTATAATTTTTATGTGAAATAACTTTTAATTTTTTAAAAAAAGTTTAAAAGGTCAAAATCTAAATGAAATGTTTCAATTCAGGTTGATTGAAATATTTTGTTCAACCTGAAATTATTTATTTTTTTCAATTTGTTGGAAATTCAATTTGCCAGTTCATCAAAAAATCCATTATTCACCCGGCTCAAGGTGCCATCCACCATGAAGTCTTTTAAAATCAGTTTGGGTAGCCTTTCTTGTTTGGTTTGGTTGTTTTGTCTGGTGTCAGTTTATCTTAATAACGCTCTCATTGAAAAGATTTACACCCGTGACTTACCAACCAAGAGCTTGGTGGCACAATGGTTTACTGCTTCCCATGTTCACCTTTAGAGATATGAGTTCTAATGTCATTATGGTTACAAATTAAAATACGTTTTGTGGTTTCATGCTTTTCCTTAGTAGATATTTCATTTAAAAATAACCTATACAAGTCAGCCTAACTGATAAACTCCATAAGTGGGAAGTCCAGGGATGACAAAGCGAAGGATGCAACAAGACTGGATTGATATTTTTCGGAAAAGCTCTGTGAGAGATTATTTACATTAAGTCTGAACTGCTGGGTTGCGATATTTTCAGTTTCTCATTTTCATGAGCATCAGAATTCACTAAGGAAACAATTATTTGGGTTTGTTTGGGGGATTGTACTCTGCTGTGTTTTTTCATCTGGTCTGGTGAACTGAACTCAACCCCAGAAATTAAAAATATAATTAAAAGACATAAACACATGTTTTCCTCATATTTTCCATGAGCTGCTGATTCCTGTATATTCCCATATATCCGCTTTCTTCTATAATGAATGTGGCATCCTTATCCCTGGCTCATTTCAGTTAAATTGCTGATAATGCTAACTCTTAACACCTTTATTCCACACACAACTCCCAAGCACACTAGAACAGTAAAGTAACTATTTACAAGAGTTTTCAGCATTTACCCAGCACACACTAATTATAGTACTGTAATAGATCATGAATGTATAAGTTCTCACAACTATTATATCTCAATGCTACAATGATTAGACAAAGCTAACTTCTTGGGAAGCAATTTATTTCACTGGCTTGAACCTAAAAACAGCACACTCGCTTTGATAGTTTATTTGATCACTCTGCAGTGCTCCAACTACTTCACCTCTCTCATTAAACATAATAGTCCAATTATAACCCATTTGCTGATTATTTTCATTTAACGAATGCAAAATTTTATGGGATATTTCTGCTCCCATGACTTCAGACTTGTAACTGAATTGGTGTTTGGACTGGTATAGCGTCTGCATGATAATTAGTTGTGATGATTTAGGGAATCTGCACAGCTTAAGAATTCTGGATGATGTTTATGAAGTTGTTGTTCTGAAATGTGTCTAAGTGACATAGTCTCTAGCTCATACTCACTAGATTAGGGACAATGAGAGTCATGAAACTCAGCAACTGTGCTCTGCCCGGAACAGTGGGTATGCTAAGGAGGGTGTCCAAGCTGAGAAACCGGGTTGACCATATGTCTCTGCAACGGGCTGGTGAAGTGGAGAGAGTGGAAAAATCCCAAACGGACAGAGACATAAGTGACAAAGCAAGAACTTTAAAAGGGATGCACCGGAGGAAGGCTTTATGAGGGACAGCAAACTTTGGGCAGGAGAGGAGAAGGGGTGAGCATGCTTCTGCAGCAGTGGGTTGGGGGTTGGTTTAGCTGTGGGACCAACCAAGGTCAAAGCAACCCAGCTTAAAGTGAGACAGAAGCTCCATGGTTCAGAAGACAAGTCATGTGCTGCAAGACAAGGATCTTGGATAAGCCAGAGGACTCTGTCCCCAATTCAAAGAATGCTCCAGAGTCGTGAGTAAACTGAGGCCCCTGAAGTAAATCAAATGCCCCTGAAGAGGTACACTATAAACTCATGCCATCCATACACTGCAGTTCTAGGAGAGGGTGTGTTTAAGATATGGGGTTCATGACTTGTCATGAGGGCGCAGAAGTTGCACTGCAAGGACTCCGTTCTCAGTAGGGCGTTCTTGACAGAGGAGCTGCCTCGAGGCTCCAACCCGGGGGCAGTGTCAAGACTGTGTTCAGACTCAGGAGGCTTAAAGCACATGGGGACTGAGCATTGGGATCTCTTCGCGGCACACTGAGTGTCCAAGACGACAAGCTTAGCTAGATCTGTGACAGCCTGAAAAACTTCTTCATAAGGATTGTTTCACCTGAAATACGGATACCTCAAAACATGACTGCAAGGCCAATACGAAAAGTGACTTTACACCCAAGAACTCAGATGACGGGATTCCATCCGTGGTTCATCAGGTCTTACCTGTGATAGGGCATTGTGATGTTTACATATTTGGGCAAGTTGAGGGTTGTGTGGCTCTGGCTTGGCTCTCCAAGTCAAGGACAGGCTGATGAGTGGAGCCAAAATAGAAACATGTGAAAAAGAAAATAGACATCATGACAGAAATATTCCCCATGGTGAGATAATCAGGACTGTTGCAAGCTATCACAATGAAAATTCAGTAGCATTTATTTGGTTCATACTTCATCACACTCGTCTCTGATTACCCAGACTGTCAGACTTCTGCTGGGGGGTTGGGAGAAATAACGGGTTTCAAGCTTTGGACACATTCATTTTCTGAAAATGCTGAAATGTTTCTAGACATTCTCTCTTTGAACGGCATCTGCTGTAGTTTTCAAGTTAGAGAGATCAGAATTGAAAAATACAGTGGCAACACTTGAAGAATCAAAAGCTTCTATTTGCAGTCGCCTCCATTTTTTGCACATTTAAAATGGCCTGATTCTTTAAAACAGTGACAATGTGGCCTGGTCTACACTTACGTACACCACCAGCATAGCTCTGTTGGTCAGGCGAGTGAAAGAAACACACGCCATAGCAATATAGCAAGGCCAACAAAAAAAGGCCTTCTGTCAGCATAGCTAATGTCATTTGGGGAGGTGATGTACTGAAACCGTCAGAAATCCTTGTCAGCATGTGCTGCATCCACACAAGGGGGCGCTAGAGTGTGGATATAGGCTATGTCTACACTGAGATCAGAGATGTGACTGCAGTGTGTGTATATGTACCTGAGCTACCTTCGGTCTAGCTAACTCATATATCAATAGCAGTGAAACTGCGGCAGCAGGGGCAGGAGCACACGCTGATCAAGCCCACCTGGGAAACCTGGGTATGTACTCAAATGGCCACGCTGTAGTCACACTGCTCTGGCCAGGCCAACACTTAAAATGTAGGTCAAAGTAGCTACTGTGCTCAGGGGGTGTAACAAATCCACAACCCTGACTGCTGTAGCTATGCCGATCTAACCCCCAGTGTAGACACAGATATGTCAATGAAAGAATGCCTCTGTCAATCTAGCTACCGCGTTCTGGGGAGATGGTGTTCCTTCACTGACGGAAAAAAAACCCTCTTGTTGCTGTAGGGCTGATCTACGTTTAAAATTTAGGTCGATGTAGCTACATTGCTGAGGGGTGTGAAAACACACACCCTGAGCACCATAGATACACTGACCTAACCTCCAGTGTAGAGGAAACAAGGGCAATGGAAGAATGCTTCCATCGATCTAGCTACCATCACTTGGGGTGGTTGTGTGCCTACACTGACAGAAAAACCCCTTCTTGTCGCTGTAGACTGCAGGTTACGCCAGCACAGCTCTGGAGCTGTAACTATCCCAATATTGCCCCCATAGTGTAGATATGGCCCAAGTGGCATGCTTTAGTTCAAAAGGATGCATGTGATATGCCTTTAATAGCCATTCACGTACCACATAAAAAATTCTTCAGTATTCAAAAACAAAGCTCTTATTTTGTTACCAGTCTGAGCACATGGTGTTCTAAACCTGCGACAGAAATAGTTGTAGCCATATTGCTCACCCCAGAAAGCTGATGCTTCTAAAGAGGATGCCAAATGCTAGGCATATTTCTGAGTTGTTCAAACGGAGAACTCTTATGAAATGTCAAACTGCTCTGTATTGTTTCTCCTGAGGAATCTAACCTACTTCTGCAAAATGCAGAGAACCCTCAGCTCCCACTAAAGTCAATTGGAATTTTGCTTTCGATTTGATGAGGAGAAAGATTGGGCTCTAAAAAGGTAGGGGGAAAGTGTAGGGCAACAAAATTATGGTTGTCATTGCCAATGTCTATTTAAAAATATTTGTAAGATTCAAGACCTCATAGGGGAAGGAGGGGGGACACATCTGTCAATAGTGTGAAAAAAATGTCTAAAATTAAAAATTCAAAATCTGATCATAATCTATAAAATGGCTATGCACAATGCTATTATGGCCTCATAAATGTTTCTCAGAAGCTTTGAAATAGCCCAGAAAGTGTAAATACAAAGAAATAAAATGATCTTCAATGGAAATAGAAGAAGGGCCGGTGCAAGCTTACCTGAATAGGAGTAAATACTTGAATACACAAACCCTTTCTCATTTTTTTAAAAATTGCATGCTATTGTACTTTCAGAGATAGCCACACATTTTTGAAGTATACACAGCTTTGTGTTTCAAATGTCATTAGAACTTAATGACATAAAAATTGCTATCTAGACTGACACAATGATTCCTGCTTCATAATAGTCGTTAAGCAGAAGAACAATTTGACACATTTAGAAAGCTGAATAGTATCTTAACAGAGCTGAAGATTTAAAAAAATAACAAACCAACGACTCCTGGAAAACTTTGAAAAACATTCAATTGCAGAACAATTCTGTTACTCTATAATTTATTTGCCTTTATTTCTTCCTTCATTTTTTGACTCCTTGGAACATATGTATGAAAACAGGAATTTGTTGCTCAGGGACTCATTTGTTCCTGCTGTTTAGTCATTGCAGGAATTCATAATCCTCTTTTTGTAGTCTCAAACCATGATTTGGCAGCAGCAAAGATCAAATCGACAGATTAAAACAGATCTGGAGCCAAATTAGTTTAAGCTCATGATCAGGGGTGGAGTTTGGATCAGGACAAGGGTACACCAAAGTTGGGTTCAGGTACACCAAAATCTCGTGAACTGTTGATGCATTATTTTAGATCAAAATGGTAAAAATCTTGTGAAATCACAGCTCTCCAGTGGTGGATCCACTATAATTACTATATTAATACAGAGATGGTGATGGGCAGATCAGATATCTCAGGAGATTTCCACCATCTTAAATAGTGATAATCTCAGGGGGAAAAATTGTTCTTGTATGATTTCTGCCATTCTAGGTTGAGAGCTCACAGAAATAGGTGTTCTTGTGGGATTCCAACAGCATCTACAACTGGGAAAATGGTTTCAGAGTAGCAGCCGTGTTAGTCTGTATCTGCAAAAAGAAAGGAGTTTAGATTTGAGATTCTGGGTTTGACCTACCTCTAAATGTTTATCTAACCCTTTAACCTCTTTTAGGTAAGTATAGAGCATAATTTGCCATTGTAACAAGGGTTAGTTGATCTGAACAGTTCTTGACAATCAGACACAATGAACACTCATGGAAACAGAAACTTTCTATTGTGGAATACTTTTGATGATAAACTCACAAGTTTTTCCTCTGTAGTTTTTATTACTAGGGTAATTTACTAGGGTCTTTGTGCTTGTGAATATCTGCTCCTGTGGTTTATTATTCATCTGAAATAGTAATCCTGTGTTTGTGACCACAGTTATTTACTGTGGAAATTATTTTAATGTCATGAAGAGGATTAAGATTTCAAGAGAGAAATAAGCAGCAGGAATAGCTAATCACCTTAGCAACAGAGAGGCTGTTTCATGCCCGTATTACCTAATAATAAAAAGCAGAAAACAACACAGAAGGGATGATATATTATCACACTTTCTCTGAATGGAATGTTTTGGGTAACAACTGTCTCATGAGGCAACAGTGACCTCCCCTTTCAGAATTCTCAACAGCTAAGCAGTTCCTTCATTTTAAGCGTATTTCAAAATGCATCAGCCGCAGGTGTGACACTACAGTTCTATCTGAACAGTTATTCTGATTCTTTATTCCTTATCTAGTGCTAACAGACCATACCGGTCCCTATTGGAACTTTGGATTTCACTAGTATCTTGTATCAAAAGACGTGTGAGTGCTTTAGAAATATTAGCTTGCACGATATGGGGAGCTGTGTGATCTAATTTAAATAGCATTGACCTGTGACACTGGAGAACTGAGCTCTATTCCCACCTGTGCCACTAAGCTGTATTGTGACCTTGGACCAGTCCCTTCACTTCTCTGCTTCACCTACATCCTTTGTCTGTCTTGCCTATCTGAAATGTAAACTCTTTGGTGAAGGGGGCTGTCTCTTACTATGTATGTGCAGAGCACCTAACACCAGTACCTTCGACTGGGGCCTCTCAGTTCTACTGGAATACAAATAATACTAATATTGTACCCCTTATGGAAACATCTGATAAAAATGAATAGGGATGAATATTGTAGGGTTCTTTAGAAATGTAAGCTTCTATAGAAACTATTCTAAAAAATTGTGGCATTTAATATAGAATGAGAACCCATCTATAGATTCAAGAATAGCAGCCGTGTTAGTCTGTATGCATAAAGAAAGTGAGGAATACTTGTAGCACCTTAGAGACTAACTAGTTTATTTCAGCATAAGCTTTCGTGGGCTATAGCTCACTTCATCGGATGAAGTGAGCTATAGCCCATCTATAGATGTCTTTATACCAGCTGTAGCGGGGTAGTCACTCCGCTCCAGCCCTGAAGGGGTTAAAACAGCCCTATGAAAGGGCTGCTCTGGGAAGCCAATAAGGTAGGTGATTGGGGAAGCAGCTGATAAAAGGGCTGTGAGTCAGGAGATAAGCCAGTCTCCCTCTAGTTTTAGAGAGAGAAGGGCCTAATTGCCTGGGAGCTTAGGGTGCAGGCAAGAGTAGGGCTGGGGAAAGCCAAGAGGAGCTGGGAAGCGCCAGCCTGGCAACTCCCCAGGCTGCAGGCCTTGCTAAAGGCCAGGAAAGGTACTGGGGCTAGAGAGGGGTAGCCTGGGAATAGGCAAAGGCAGCAGGTCCTACTCCTTGCCAATGATGAGTGGCCCTTACTGATGCAGTCTGCCCCAGTGAGTGGGAGCTAGATGCTGACGGCAGTAGGCACTGAGGCTAGGTGAGGATAGAGGGTTAGGGGTTCCCCTGGGAGGGGAGACCCAGAATTGGGGGATACTGCTGGGGCAGAACCCTAGGGCAAAGGACACCAGAGTCCGGAAGGGTGCTCCGGGGCTGGTGCCAAGAGCTAATTCCCAGACAACCAGCAGGAGGGGCCGTGCCGGTGAGTTGCTGCCTCGCTACACCAGCCTATTGAAGAGAGAGAATTATGTACAGTAAAATCTGGGTGGTTCAAAAAATCTATAGGAAAGTTATTTTCTATTAAATTCACCAGGACTTCCTATAAATGGGCTCATCGTTAATTATCCCCGTCTTACGGATTTGCAAAGAGACAGACAGACTAAGGCCTGGTCTGCGCTTAAAATTATATTGATCTAGGTACATGGCTCAAGGCTGTGAAAAATTTTGCTTCCTGAGCACCTAGTTAGGTCGAGGAGGAATTCAGAGCCATGTTATTGTGTGGTAGGCAGGGCCAAGGACCAAGATTCTCAGCGGTGTCCACTGGTCTGAGCTTGGTTTTCCTTCCCAACTTGACAGAGCCTGGGGGCTGGGTTTCAGAAGTCCAAGCACCCTCAGCTCCGGCTGCAGTTGTAGTCCGTGTTTCCAAATGAACACAGTCAAGGTGTGTCAGAGGACACCCAGCCCTCCCCCCCCCCCCCCTCCGCAGCCAGAGTCAAGACCTTTGCTCAAGAGACAGGCCTGAACCAGACCGCACAGGTCTGATGTGCACCAAGGACATGGAAGAGAGACGTGTTCCCCCCCACACACACACACACTCTGATCCCTCCAGTGCCTCAGAAACCCCAGTGCTTGTGCCCCAAGACCAATGGGGGGCTGGCTCTGAGAGGGCAGCTAGACTGGCTCCCTCCCCTCCTCCTGGGGGATGTAAGCTCCCTGACTGCGACTCAGGCCCAGTTCTAGACCCCATGTATGAAGAGCCCAGGGCAGCCACCAGAGATGAGGGGCAAGGAGTGCCTGCCAGGGGGAAGCAGTGCTGAGCCCCACTGCAGGGAGCAGGGCAACCACCAGGGGGCAGCAGGACCGAGGGGCAGGGAGCAGTCGCTGACACCCCCATTGCAGGGATCGGGGGCAGCCACTAGGGGGCACCAGGATTGAGGGGCAGGGAACAGTCACTGACAACCCCCCCCCCCATTGCAGGGAGCGGGGGCAGCCACTAGGGGGCGCCAGGACGGAAGGGCAGGGAACAGTCACTGACAACCCCCCCTCCATTGCAGGGAGCGGGGGCAGCCACTAGGGGGCGCCAGGACGGAGGGGCAGGGAACAGTCACTGACAACCCCCCCTCCCCATTGCAGGGAGCGGGGGCAGCCACTAGGGGGCGCCAGGACGGAGGGGCAGGGAACAGTCACTGACAACCCCCCCCCGTTGCAGGGAGCGGGGCAGCCACTAGGGGGCGCCAGGACGGAGGGGCAGGGAACAGTCACTGACACCCACGCACACAAGCATTGCAGGGATCGGGGCGGCCGCCAGGGGCAGCGCCGAGCCCGGGCCGAGGCAGGGGGCGGCCGCCAGGGGGCGCCGCGGCGCCGCGCAGCCGGGACGGCGGCGGCGCGGGGCGATGGGCGAGGCGGAGGGCGGCTCGGCCGGCGGCGCGGAGAAGCCCGGCGCGGCCGCGGGAGGGGCGGCCCCGGAGCCCGGCGCGCCGGCCGAGGAGGCGGTGGTGTGGAGCCCCGAGGTGGAGGTCTGCCTCTTCCACGCCATGCTGGGCCACAAGCCCGTAGGTGAGAGCAGGCCGCGGCCAGACCCCGGCCTCGAGTGGCGGCGCCGGCCGGGGAGGAGAACCGGGGCTGGCGGAGGCTCGGGGCGCTGAGAGGCGTCGCCCCTCCCCCCCCCCCCGCTGCTGTGCCGCCCCTAGTGGCCCCCCGCGGGCAGTGCCGGGGGCGATGGGTCATCCCGTCCCCCGGGACAGGGGAGGCGCCCCAGCTGCCCCGCCCTCCCGGACCCCTCCCGTAGTCCCAGCGCCCGGGTCATCCCGCGCCTCCCCCCCCGGCTACCGTGGGTGGTGGTGGGGGACATGATGGGGTCTCCCCTGTGGCTGGCCCCGTGGGGGTCTGACCTTACAGGAGCCGAGGACAAGTACCAACCGAGTCTTTATAGGCAGCGCCTGAAACAAGCCCTGTCTCCCCCCCCCCCCCCCCGTGGGGAGGGATTTTACATACAAAATTATGGGTAGGGCAGGAATTATGAATACAGCGAAAATTTAGCAAGGCAGGGGACTACTGCTGGGCTTTCCTTTCCCTCCCTATGCTTGGCTGGGAGGGAGTGCAAGAAAGTGTGGGTAAGGGGTCAGGTCCTTCTATTGTTCCTTGTCACCGGACCTAGAGGCAATGAGGCATCATCTCTCTAGTCTCCGGGTTAGATGCAAGTGAAAAATCCAGAAAAATGTCTGTTTACTTACTTGATGTCAAGAATCAGAGAGGTAGCCGTGTTAGTCTGGAATAGCAGAAGTAACAAAGTCCTGTGGCACCTTAAAGACTAACTATAAAGTTTTGAAGCATAAGCTTTCGTGGGCTAATACCCACTTCATCCACTGCTTGCATCCGACGAAGTGGGTATTAGCCCACGAAAGCTTATGCTTCAAAACTTTATAGTTAGTCTTTAAGGTGCCACAGGACTTTGTTACCTCTGTTTACTTACTGTTTATCAGCCTGTCCTTTCCAAATTACTTGTTTGCAGCTTGCACCGTTCATTGCCTCTGGCCTACCTCTGTGATCTAAGCATGGGAGAAGACCCATATTATACAGCCTGGATTTTAACCGTTAGACTTGCACAGATCTGTCGCAGTTACTTATTCTGTGACGTGATACAAGTACATCTTAGTGAATGTCGCTTATTGCGTTAACTTTGTCCTGTTTTCCTTCAGGCGTGAATCGCCACTTTCACATGATTTGTATCCGAGATAAGTTCAGTCAGAATATCGGACGTCAGATTTCCTCCAGAGTGATTTGGGATCATTTGAGCACCATGTACGACATGCAAGCGCTAGTGAGTATAGAAAATTGGCATTGGGGAATCCTGATTTCCAGTAGATTTGAGCAGTTTTAATGTGTCATACTCGGGCCTGATTCTTACATTGCTGTAAATTAGGTGACTCCTGTGAGGACAGTGGAGTTTCACCTGTGTAAAACTAGTATAGGAGAGAGGAGAAACAGACCCATTATTTCTTTTATCTTGTACTCTTGCTTTGATGTAAAATTTCTAGTTTTGTAAGCCCTGATCCAATAAATACTTAATCACATGCTTAACTTTATACATCGAAGTAGTCTTACTGACATGTATAAAGTTAAGAATGCACATGTGTTTGCAAGATCAGGGCTAAGAAATGCATTGTCACCCTCACATCCTGTATCTTGTCCTCTGATAACCCTTACGGAACTCCTGACCTCAGACTCAGATACCCGATTATGAATTATTTGATCTTTTCCTGTGTATGAAATTACCTGGGCATTTGTTTAGAAAATCTGAGCTGATAGTTCTAACAGAATCATACAAAATATTTTTTTCTTTTCTTTTTAAGCATGAATCTGAGATTCTGCCCTTCCCTAATTCAGAGAAAAACTTCATCCTGCCTGAGGAAATTATCCAAGAAGTGAAAGAAGGTGAGATCTGATACTAGCTTTTACATTGTGATGCTCTAATCAAGTGTAGGTATGATTAGCCAAGTTGAACTCCAGAAGAAGGGAAGAAGTAATGATGTACCAACTTGATACCAGTGTTTCATACCATTGGATTGTGGTAATAATCAGGGGCATGGAAAACAGTAGAAAGTTTAACATAGATGGGATCTTTGATACAAAAACATTTCATTTACACTATTTAGAGCCAAACTCTCCCTTTGGCTGAGTACACAGGACTTCCACTTACTGTGTGGGGGGAGTGTAAGGGGGGACTGCTATGTGCAGCAAGGAAGTCAAAATTTGTTCCTTTGGAATCATATGCAGGTGGTTAAAGGTTTACTTGTTTGGGAGGTGCGGGGCGAAGTTGCACACTTTAGCAAGACTTCTGTTGGTAGTAAGCACTGTCTGACTGTGTTTGCCAGGATAGAATGTTTGTGTTCAAAATGATGGCCATGGAGTTTTGTTTTATTTCTAGAAAGAACTATATTCAAATATAAAGTCTGTTTGGCTAATGAAAATTGCAATTGTGTCTATGTGATAAAATGTTACTGATTAAGATTCATTAGGCAATTTTTACAGTAATGCTACTTAAACAGTTTTACTTCAAGAACTGAAGTTACATTGGGTAGCTGCAGTTCTCTGGCAGGTAAAACATTTGTCTTTTGACGGGGTGTTTCACAAATCATCTGGTGTGTGTGGGAATCTGGAATAATTAATTTGATTATTAATTTCTTACATTTATTTTCTTTTATTTCCAAGAGCACCACAGATAAAATCCTTTCTCCTTCTGAAGGGATACATTCTTCACACACTTCTTGAAGTCGTTGCCGCACAAATTACTTGAAAGCAAACTGAGAATATTATCTTAAATTAATGCATTTATAGCTTTAAAGCAATACAGTTGTATTTATATTCAACTCTAAAATCTGTTCATAGAACTGGAAGGGACCTCGAGAGGTCATCTCATCCAGTCCCCTGCACTCAAGGGAGGACTAAATATTATCTAGACCATCCCTGACAGATATTTGTCCAACCTGCTCTTAAAAATCCCCAGTGATGGAGATTCCACAACCTCTGGAGGCAATGTATTCCAGTGCTTAACCACACTGACAGTTAGGAAGTTTTTCCTAATGTCCAACCTAAACCGCCCTTGCTGCTTCTTGACCTACCCTCGGAGGTTAAGAATAACAATATTTCTCCCTCCTCCTTGTAACAACCTTTTATGTACTTTAAAACTGTTTATCATGTCCCCTCTGTCTTTTCTTCTCCAGATTAAACAAACCTAATTTTTTCAGTCTTCCCTCATAGGTAATGTTTCCTAGACCTTTAATAATTTTTGTTGTTGTTCTCTGGACTTTCTCGTGTTCACATCTTTTCTGAAATGTGGCGCCCAGAACTGGACACAATATTCCAGTCGAGACCTAATCAGCACAGAGTAGAGCGGAAGAATTATTTCTCGTATCTTGTTTACAATACCCCTGCTAATACATCCCAGTATGATGTTTGCTTTTTTGCAATGGTGTTACGCTGTTGACTCATATTTAGCTTGTGATCCAGCATGACCCCCCAGATTTCTTTCCGCAGTACTCCTTCCTAGGCAGTCGTGTCCCATTTTGTATGTGTGCAACTGATTGTTCCTTCCTAAGTGGAGTACTTTGCATTTGTCCTTATTGAATTTCATCGTATTTACTTCAGACCATTTGTCCAGATGATTTTGAATTTTAATCCTATCCTTCATTTAATGTTTCTCCATGATTCTTTGACTGCCTAATTTCAAAACTCTTTTATTTATAGAGCTCCTTTCTGTGTAATCTGATCTAGCAGAAATCTCCAGTGATACAGAGCCCACTGACAAAAAAAAAAAATCTGTTTAAAAAAAAAAAAAGACAGTCAAACTTGGAAGATCCAGATTGTCATTAGGTACCCAGTGCTGTTATTTGAGATAGGGAACTTGGAATGTTCAGATGTCTGCCTCTGAAAAAGGACAGTAGTTCTTACAAGATTTTAAACTACATTGGAACACCTCTCAATTACTAGCCGCAATAAGTATTCTACTCAGTATTTATAAAAGGCAGCATCAGTCCAGTTGCTGTTATATTTGTTCCTATTTAGAAAAAATGTATTGGAATCTGTTTTGGTGACATCTGCCCTGCTAATTTTTTTCATAACTCTACCTTATATTTGATATCAACAGTGGTTGTGGCTCAATTGTTCTTTCCATCCATCTGTTTTTTGGCAAAGAGTAACCTGTTTACTTAAGTCAGTATTGACTGTTACAGTGACCAGTTTTGAACACTGTGCATTTAGATCCTGTGCATTTAGATCCTGAGGTGCCAAACACAGGAAAAGATAAATTATACTTCTCTCAAACAACAATCATCATGATTAATAACTCTTTTTACAGGAAAAGTAATGATTGAAGAAGAGGTGAAAGAAGAAATAAAAGAAGAGTTGGAACCTCATGCAGGCCCAGAAGAAGGTACACCTGTAATTTTTATACATCATAGCCATGCTTATGTAGAAGGCAACAGCAGTTCTGAATGGATTTCATCAAGTGGTGTAGGCCCAAAATTTGACTTAAAATTGGCATGATATGGTATAGAATCTTTAAAGAACAAAAGAGCATCAGTCCATTGCCAAGAACTAAAATACTTTTAAAATGCACAGAAACCATTCTCTTTCTGGAAATCAACAAATTTGAATTCCCTTTGCTGGTTCTGCAGTTATACTGAACAGTGCCAAAGTCCACAAACAGTTGATTTGGGCTTTGGAAGCAGATGGGAGAGGATAAAGGGCCACAGTTGCTTCCTTTTAAAGCCAGAGGTAAAGCTCCCATTGCAATAAGCCAGCCTCAAGGTGACAAAGGAGTAGATCACACTAGCAAGCTCCACATTCAAAAGAAACAGTCACAATCTTCTGGCTAGGTGCAGATGGCAGATATATTCATTGTGTCTTCTGTGATCCTCTAACAGCAGCTGTAGATATAACAGGATCCCTAGTTTGGGAAACTGAAACAGATGGCCGGCACCACAGCATCAGTGGGAGGAATCTTTGCAGTACCAGATTAGCTGGTTCACCTATTTTGGCATCCTGCTTGCAGCAGTTGCCAGTATCTGATATTTCAGAGGAATTACCTTTTGCTCCCAGCTCAGTTGTGCAGTGCTGTACAGTGCTGAAGCAGGGGAACTCCATTCTTATCTCTGAAAGTGACCAGCTTCCTCCCTGACAAATGAGATGTGATTTCTCTCATCACTTTACATTGGACCTTGTATTACTGTAATCAGTGAGGATTTTGCTGTTCATTTTAATAAGGGCAAGATCAAGCCCATTGTTAGTGGTTGTGAAATTATCCAGTTATAGCATAAAATACTTAATTTTAAAATCCAGCTACAATATTTACCTCAATGACCTTCAATGGCAATGAGTTTCAGAGGCTGAACGTGTGCCCTGTAAAGTAGAAATTCCTTAGATTATTGCAATATAATCTAGGTTAGTGGATTATACTACTATTTTAATTGATTTATCAAAGTATGTGCAGCATTTTAAGGACAAATAACGAAAGTAAGATATTCATTTTAAATAGTTTCTTTCTCTGTAAAATGCAGAGAATATTAGTATACTTACAAGGATGTTGGGGGTTCTTAATTTAAAAATTGCTATATAGTATAAAAAATTGTTTATGAGCCTGATTTGGAGTCATTGCTTTGATCCCTTTTCAGTTTACGCACCTTCAGGAAACTTGGGAAAAGCAACTGAAAAACCAAGCAGCAAAGAGAAAGAAAGGAGTTCATCAGATTCTGGATCCAAAGAAGGAGCTGATAAAAGGAAACGTAACAGAGTCACTGAAAAGGTCTTAAATGCAAACAGCAATCCCTCCAGTCCAAGTGCTGCAAAACGACGCAGAACATAGAGAATGCAGAGAAAGACAGGTGCTTTTAATTATAGAACCAGGGAAGGGAATAGAATGGAATGGGAGAGAAAGGAAGTTGTTATAAAGATTTTTTAGGTGGAGAAAAAACTATTTGACCCAAGTATTAAAAGCTTCAGCACATTGTTATTAAGTGTGGACATGGGTCTGTGGGTCTTCTCCCATGACAAGTTGCTTGCTGGTCAGTATTGTATAGCTAATTCAGGGATCGGCAACGTTAGCACCGCGGGACCACAGGTAAGTACCCTCAGCGGGCCCCACCATTTTATTTACCTGCCGTTTCGCCGACAGCGGCCATGGTTCGCCATCCCTGTCGAATGGGGGCTGCGGGAAGCGGTGGCCAGCACCGTGCCGCTTCCCGCATCCCCCATTGGACCGGGACGGGGAACCGTGGCCAGTGGGAGCCGCGGTCGGCAAAACGGCAGGTAATAAAGCGGCGGGGCCCGCTAAGGGTGCTTACCCTGCGGTCCCGCATGCCAACGTTGCCGATCCTTGAGCTAATCAATGGCCTCATTCTCAGGATACTGAAGGAGAGAGTTGGCAGCTTTACAAGCACGTGGGTACTTAACAAGTCAAGTGGTAGCATTTTAAAATATTAGTAATGCGCACACACATACACTCTGTTAACACAGTTTGTGAAATAAGCTCTTGGCAGAACAAGGAGCCTCAGTTCTTGAAAAGCTGAGGTCATTTATTTAAAGTTTGGATCCCTTTCCTGTCTTATTTGTATTGCTTTCTTTGGTGACTATTATGGCCCCTTGGTGGGTTACTGTTCTTAGGACATTCGACTAGTAGCATGTTATAGCAAGAACACCCTTTTCTATTAAATGTCTGGCTTTGTTAGTCCAGTAAAACTAAAAGCTAGCACCTTAAATACAGATTTAAGGTGAAGCATTCTTTGTTACTGTTCTGTTTGACTGGGGGGGAGAGTAAACCTTCTGTCTTTTCGAGATGTAGTATGGTATAATTTATTTTTCAGCCTTTAAGTATGTACTGTAAATAAAGAAAGATGTTAAATGTTTCTAGACAGAAGTCCTCATAAGTGGCTTAAACAAACATGTCCAGTAGTGCCACATGGTATGAAAGGGATCCATTGCACTATGCAAGAACCTGGACGTACTGCCTCATCCAGTTGCACTGTAATAGTGTATATAACAGTTGTTTTTGTATTTCACTATTTAAGTCAATTTAAAAAAAAACAAAACTATTTTTACAAACGGCTGTTAAATGGAAATAATATTGTAAAAGCTTAATTTTGTGCTGTTATTGTACTTTCCTGGAGTAGTTTTAGTTCAGATTCTTACTGGTATTTTGAAACTTATTTTCAGTCTTATATGCTAGAGTACTGAGAATTGGTAGCAGTTACTATTTTTTGAATGGTCAGAAAATGATCAGTTCCCCCATTTTCTCCCTTCCCTCTTCCTGACATACTGATTTTAACAAGTGCGTGTTAAACTGCTGCATGAAGCAGTCTGAAATGTTATTAGGTTATATCTTCACAGTATTCACTTTATTGTTAAATAAAAAAATAGCCCAACACTTTTGTTATGCAACATTGTCATGTACTTGAAGTGCAACTCTAATAGTTTGGCTCATTGTGTTTTATTAGTTGATCATTGTGAAAACTAGCTTAAAAACAGGCTTTGACCATTTTTTAAAAGCTACTTAGACTCCTAAAGAGGCTTTCAGAAGAGTCTTTAAGTTGGAAATTGTGGATTCTCCTCCCTTTTACCTCTTTTAAACAATGGAGAAATGGTTGTAACTTGCTTTGGTTAAACAGTGGCACCAAAACCTGATATGTGGTCCTGTATCAAAACATCTTTACCTTTGCAATTGGCTCATCCATGGACCTCAATAGAGCTCTGGCAATCTGCGTTCATTTGGTTTACTGCTGCTAAACAAGCATCAGAGACAGCACATCGCATGCTTTGTTAGCCTTTGCCAATCTTTTGTGTTTAAGTGACTGCATGGTGGCTATGAAATCTAGAGCACATGCCTTATTCATGAGGCTATTTTAACTTCCGTTTCTAGACCTCTACTCCTACATTTCTGCTCTCTTGTCTAGCCCAGGCAGCTGGACTGAAAAAACAAATCCTTCTGCTGTTCTTGCTCCAGGTCAACAGAGTTTCCTGATAGAGGGTTTGCTAGAGGCCTGTTTTCTTCTACTAGCCTTCACTACTCCCCATGCTGGCTTCCTCAGACAAGGGGGCAGCAAGAAGAGCCTCAGCTCATCTTGAAGAGAGAGGAGACGGATCTGGCCCAGGAGAAACGGAAGGGCACTCCCACGATAGGGAGTGACAGAGACAGGGGTGGAAAGATAGCCAAGGATGATGCCTGAGAAGCTTACTGGTTTTGCCCCCAGTCAAACCAGATGAGGTATAGCAGGCAGCTAGTTTCACCATGAGACAGAAACTCCGGCCTGTTTATGGGAAGGAGGGGAAGAGATGGGTGGGAGAGGGCCTGGTAAGTGTATCCATAGATCAGGTAACCATCCAGACTTTGAGGGATCTCTCACTAGTGTTGTGTAATAGGAATAATTTATACTTCTACAGTGCTTTCTATCTGAGGATCTCAAACCTCTCTATGAATATGTATTAATGTTAGGAAAGTATAATTACTGTCATTGTTCAGGTGGGGAAACTGAGGAACAGAATTTAAATGAAATACCTGATGCGTCTCATGCACAACCAGCATCAACGCTGATGCAGAACATGGCAGAGTCCTCAAGGTCAAGCTTCAACTGTGCATACATTGTGCACAAAGAAGCACGGTTTTCTCCTCCACTAGGCAGCAGGCATAGCCCAAAGAATCTACATTACTTTTTAGAGGAGTGGGTGTTGTCAAGACAGCCAGGTGGTGCACTGAAGCATGAAAACCCTCATGGAAGATGATGACAGCAAAACCATGCAATCTTGTGGAGAATCCCTTTGGGGGGGGGGGGGGTTGTGTGCATTAACCACAAAACTATCCTTTAAAAAAAGGGGGGGGGGGGAGAGAGGCATATTTTTGCTATGTTGATCACAGGATCTGCCAGCTCTTATGTTTTTGCAAAGCTGCGTGATTATGAGAATACATCACCATGTGGCGATGCAACATTTCACTGCAATACCTGCGAGTGGGTGGAGGTGTAGGGTTTGCTGGATTTTCTGGGTTTTGCTTTTTTTGATCTGGTAAAATGGATATTTAAGAGGAACCTGAAAACGGTCCATTTGGAGGTTAATTCAAAACGGAAACCAGCCTTAAAAAATACCCAAAAGTTCTGCAAGATGCCTTCTTCCCCCCACCTTCATGAAGCTCTGGCTTTTTTGGCAACCTTGTCCCTTGATTTTATTCCCTCCCCCTTTCAAACAGGAGGATGATTAAGTTGATCACATTCAAATTTGGGGTTTGATACCTGCCTCCTGATCCTACAAAGAGGTACTCACGGTGCTTACACTTATGCACTGTTAAAGTGGAACGGGTATTTATTTGCAGGATTGGATTTCACAGCCTCCTATTGCTCGCTGGCAGCGGGGCCAGAAGAAGGGGGTGAGCGCTGGGGTCGGCTGCCTGCTCTCTGCCAGGGCCTTAGTCTACGCTGGGCGTCTCTCGCCGCGGGGAGGGGTTGTGCAGCCTGCGGGCGAGGGATGGAACGCGGAGACAACGCCAACGTTCCAGCGGCGCTCCTCGGCCAATGAGGGGGGCCGGGTCGCAGACCGAGGAGGCGGAGCCAGCAGAGCCGCACGCCTCCCGGAAGTCAATAAGGCCGCCCACGTGGCTGGCTTTGTATCCTACCCCTTCCTCGCTGCTAACACAGCGCCTCTTTCGGTTTCCTTTCCCGGCAGCCGGCGGCCCTGATGGCGGCTTGGATGAGCTTCAGAGGGCTGGAGGATGGCGAGAAGAAGGAGTGGTGCTCCTGGGAGTACGACTCCACCTGGGAAAGCGAGGAGGAGGAAGAAGAAGGGAAGGAGTCCCGAGCCGGCAGAGAGGAAGGGGAGGAAGAGAAGTCCTGGTCAGGGAGGATCAGCGACTCCCACCAGGCCAGTGGCACACAGGTGATTTCTCCGAGTGGGCTTTCTGTATGTGAAAAGAGACGGAGGCTGGGGGATATTTTGGCAGGGCGGTAGGAGAGGTGTTATTCCTCCAGTGTGCTCCGGGAAGTTGCGGGGTCAGGAAAAAGCCCCTCCGTATCGGAGCTATGTATGTGAGGGAGAAATATTAATTTGCTTCTCTTTCCAAACTGCCTTTCTCCTGGCCCTGAAGGGTTAGTGGTAAATGATTTCTCCTCCCTCCTTTTAAGCAAGCTACATTCTGACTTCAAAATCTCCACCAACTCCTTTCTATAAGGCAAATGTTTCTCTTCAGCTAAGTAGAGATAACAAAAAGTCCTGTATCAGAGAGGTAGCCGTGTTAGTCTGGAATAGCAGAGGTAACAAAGTCCTGTGGCACCTTAAAGACTAACTATAAAGTTTTGAAGCATAAGAGCTTACCTCTCTGATTCTTCAGCTAAGTAGTTTTCCTCGACTTTGCATTACTATTTGTTAAATGTGTTGCGATCTGAGGTTGCATTGTTTATTCTGCAGCTTTGAAAGCTTCAGCTTCCACGTGTAATGTCACAAATAAGTTGCTGCATGGGTAAGTGACCCACTGTGTTTTCTTAGAGCCTCTTCTGTGTAGTTTGCAGCCAGGGACAGGAGCAGCTTGGCATAGCTTCAGAGAGTTCCATATTCTTCTCCTAATGGGTTCACTGGCTTATTATTTTTCCATGATCTTAATGAACCATATTTCCCAGTTTCTCAAAGAAAGGGGACACAAGCTCACTAGTAATGCAGTTTGCAAGAGGTGGGTATTCGGGGCAGCGGTGTGTGCTGGTGAGATTATGGCTCAGTGGAAAAATTAAAATAAACATCTGTGGTTTTATGTTCCACTAAAGCTTCAGGAAATTGCCACCTGCTGTTTCTGAACATCTTTCCTTGCATTCCTGGCAAGCAGGATAATTTTATTATAAATCAGCTTTCCATCTTGTATACTCAGTTGACTCCACTTCCCAGAGTCTATGATGGTGCATTCTGGTTTTTAACATCAGAGCTCAGACTTGTTTGCTACTCAGCATCTTCTGCTGCTGTCAATCAGGGATCTCCAACTTGGTCATCTCCAAATGACCAAGAGGGCCTCATGAGGATTAACGATTGGCCTGAGGGCCGCATCACAGACACACACCCTGCTAACCCCACCCCCACGCCACCCCACCTCTTCCCACCCCAGCTTTGCCTCCTCCCCTTAGCGCGTGGCTCCTCTCCCCTCCCTCCTGGAAAGCACTAAGCACCATGGGAAGTGCCTGGAGGTAGGTAGAAGAGTGGGGACGCAGTTCACTGTGGGGGCGGGGAGCTTAGCGGCCGCCAGAAATAACTGGACAGGGAGGCAGTCCAGGGAGCTTGGTGGCTGCAGGAAATAACTTGGGGGAGGAGCGGGGCAGGGAGCTTGCAGCAAATAACTCCACCGGCCGGCCGTGTGTTTGAGACCCCTGCTGTAAATGCTCCAGCCACTCCTACTTTTTCTTTTTTGGGGTGGGGGGTGACTTTATTGGGGGCCCTAAGGGATGTAACTCTTCAGATGATCAAATACCATCAAGTGATGTTTCTTCGCTTTTAAGAATGAAACTTTGGTAGGTTTTTACAAAGCCCCTTCAAGAAGCGGTGCTATAGACCTGTGGTGAACCTGAAAAAGATGACCTGCTAATGTCATACAACACTTTAAAAAATCCTTATGGGGCTGCAACATGGGATTAACATTTTACAGTATCAGAGTTAAATAGTGTTGGATAATGGTGTACTTTGTCTCTTGTAAAGCTTCTCACTGTCTTCATCAGTGAGTGTTAATAACCATTCCACGATGCTAATTAAACAGATCTTTTATTTTGCTTTTTGTCTTTGTTTTAGAAAAGAGAAAATCAAAGCTCATCACAGCTTTTTTTTCTATCTAACTCCTCCTATCTTGGGGAAAAGGAAACTAACCCTTGAGTTCAGTTTCACTTTGGTGACTAAAGTCAACACAATTTTCAGGTTAGGAGGTTGCTCATCTTAGTTAATTCACCTTTTTTAAGGAAGGTTATATTTTTTAATTATGTGTAGAAGCACATTGGGAGTATTCAGTAAAACAGCTTTTTGGTTTTATCTTGAAGCACAGCATAATGCTTGATTCTTCAAGAGCACAGACTTAGTAATAAGTTTGCAAACAAAATTAAGACTTGAATCTGCTGTGTCCACCCCAGCAGCAGCATGGAACTCTGTTGACTTCACTGATTCTGATTTGAAGAATCTAGTTCCGGGACTTTTAAGTCTCAAGTGCCTGTAGTAGTTCATGAAATACTCATCTCTGTGCATAGTATCCCTATTGAAGAACTTTGTTTACTTATTGTTATAGCAGTGAACCCCTTTCACTAAAATGTAAAGTCTTGTGAACCCCATCCTAAAAATGAATATTTCCAGGGATTTTCTCCCTTACCTGAGCATAAATTATAAAAGCAGAGATCTTGAAAATATAAAATTTGGTTTTATGACATGCTTATTACACACTATTAATTATTATTATTGATCATTACAGTACTTTAATTACATTATGAAAATGGCAACACTCTTCCAAGATCTCACTTTTGTAGCTTGTATCACTTTGATTAAGCCTGTTTATAAGACAAGGCTCCTATGTTTCATCAAGGAGTATCAGATGTGAAACAGCATGAAGGTATTTAAGAACCCAGCTCAGAGTTCTTTCTACACAAGCATTCAGGTCTTGAGCAGTCCAGGCAAACAACGCACATTACAACAAAGCTTTAACTTGTTCTTCATACTAATTTAAAAACAATACTAGCTGCCTATTTAATTTTAAAAACAGCAAAAAATACCCATCTCCCTTTCCATTTCTTATGAGGATTCTTGAAGTTTAAATCTCCTCCGTGTGATAGAGACGCTTGCTTTGATCTGCTTTGCTCTTGGTAGTCTCCAGGGCTTCAGGCTGCTGGCCCCGTGCCATCCAGGGTTCCTAGGGATGACTCTGTCCGCCATTAGGGATTTTTTTCCCGAGAACCCCCTGTAACATTTCACAAACCCCAGTTTGGGAACCACTGTGTTAGAGGGATGCTGTCAAGTCAAACTTAGTCCTAAATGTAGGTTTTGGTTTCAAAGAAAAAAACTTTTAAAAATCTTCAAACCAATTTTTATTCCTGTAGAAGCATCTCTTCCCCCTCACCCTCCAGATGAGCAAATGTTTCCTCTGCTTTGGCACAATACAGAGCATCCGAAAGTGGAATATACTGAAAACGGCTTCTCTTACTTTTTTCCCTTTTTCTATGCTTAGAAAATTGTTGTTAACTGTTTTCTATGTTAAGAAAGTTGTTAATAACGAATGCAGCTGAACTGGTGCTGTATATAGCTTAAATGGGAGCGGAGGCAAAGGCAGCCTGTTTTCAGCACCAGTGGATGGATTTTTCAAGGCCTGCTTTAAAGGGATGTTGAGGCTTCTTACCCCCAAATTATCAGCACCCTGCTTCTAAAAACATTAACTCTTCCTTTAGAAATGTATTCCCATCCCTCTCAAGGAAAGTCCGCAGCAGTCTTTGAGGAGTGTGGGAGAACTATTATACAGAAAAGAAACAAGTTTTCTCACCATTCATTGATTGCACGCATCTGCAACCTGCAAAGAGCTCTGATGGGTTTGCAAAACAAGTACCTATTTTTGCTCATGTTAAACTAATTTAGATTCTTTTCTCTTCAGTCTAGAATTTGTTTATTCAGGACGACGTGTATGTTTTTGAGGAAACTTCTTTCAGATCTTAATCTTTCAGATGCCCAGGTTAGAGATTTTATTATTTTATTTTAAATACGTACTTTCAAGCAATTGGCTGAAACCAAGTCCTATATTGCATTTGTCTTTTGTACATCTGTATAAAAACGCTGTTTGTTCATAACCGGAGATGTCCGTGGACATGTTTTCAGATAATTTTTTTATCACATTTAGCTTCCCCTATAAAACAATATGCATTTTTTATAATAAAAATCTTGGGTTTTGTTCGAATTTTTTAAGCACCTTCTTATTCTACAGTAGAATAGCGGGCTTCATGTTCCATTGCACCGACATCCCTCTCTCACAACAAAAGTGACTTTGCGTTGTCCCAGCCTCAAATAATTTTGTGGTCATGAAACCGGTGTTTGCTTAGGCTGCTCTTCCTAGAATGCTGGCCACATTCTGTGTACATGAGTCTTGCAGTTATCTGCGCCTTCCTTTCTTTCTTGCCACTGGTTTCTAGCTCCTGTTCACATCACCCCACCCTCCTCCAGCTTGCAGACCTAATCCTTTTCCATAACTGGGCCTGGTTTTCTCTTATTTCATGACAAGTGATTGTGTTGGGATATTGATCTAGCTCTAGCAGAAGAGTCTGACACGCAAATAAGACAGTTGGGGTGAAAACCTGGTCCCAATGAAATTAATAGCAAAATTCCTGTTGACCTCATTGGAGTCAGGCTTTCACTCCTGGATTTTGAACACCATATAGTCAAGATTGTAGATGGATTTCATAGGGTGAAATCCCAATCTCTGCTTACATCCTAAGAAACAACTGTACTGACCTCCCCAGCACCAGGAATTTGAATTCTAATCTTAGTCCTTGGACAAGTCCCTTCACTTGTCTGACTGTTTTGTCTCCTGTAAAATGGAAATAATGCTTATCTACTTTGCAATCTGTATGTGTTAAATATTTATTTAGCCCCCTCCTTCCTGGGTTATGGGAAAATCTGAGTAAATGTTCAAGATTTTTTTAAATTACTTTATTTATGGCTTTATTCTGTGGGAAACCCTTTTTCCAAAGGTGTCTAAAACAGAAGTGCGTACAACACCTGGAAGAGAGATGCTAAGTGTTTTTATTATTATAAACCAATGGGACTGGACAGAGAAATCTCTTGACTACAAACCATTTGGTACATAATCCAGTTCTCCCTAAATAACACAATGGATGGTGATTAGTATTTGACGGTTTCCCAGACAGGAGGAGGAAATGATAGTGGTCAGATAGTTACAAAAAAAATTGAGAGAATGTGTTCTTCTTGAAGGTGCTGAGCACAAAGGGTCAAATCCAGCTAAGCACTTTGAGGCCTGGTCCCAAATCCATTGAAGCTGATGACTCCCATTAACTTTGGAAATGATTGGATCGGGCCCTTTCTGCACGAGTAGTCCGGTTGAAATCAGTGGGACGTTCCAGCCAGTTAGTGCTGAAGTGTCTTGATGGATTGCAGCCAGAGTACGCAGCACACTGCATGAGTCCTATCTGCATCTTGCTGCTTCCTGCATATTTTAATGGCAGTTCCCTCATTGAGGTTTGTATAAACACAATCCAGGTTAAAAAAATAAAGGATAATTTGTTCTTAAACAATAGTTATTTAATGTCCCTCTCCTAACTCCCACTTCTATGTGATGCTGGCAAGGAGAAAGTGGAGCTTTAGCCAGTGATTTCTGTCTAAACACTATTAAATTCATAAACACATCTTGTACTTCTAGGGCCAGATTGTCCGTTCATTTGCAGCTGCTTTACCCCAGTGTGTAATTTCATTGATTTGAGTAGATTTGCTCCTGATTTTGCATCGGCTTATCTGAGAAAAGAATCAGGTGGCAACTGTGAGTGGGTTTTTAAATACTGCTTTGCAGTATAAACAACGCAACTTCATTAGTAATAGAACTTGTCACTGAAGTGACTGACTTGAAAGATGAAAAACGTTACTGGGATGTCTTAGTTCTTGATGAGTGAACTGTATTTTTTTTTTTAATATAACTGAAGTTGAGTTTCAATAATGTCACTATGTCTCTTATCAAAGTATTTTTTTATTTTATTTTTAGGAGCGAAGAAGACCAGCTGTCTCATCAATTGGTTGTAGAGGTTTTGAGGTAGGATTAAAACAATATTTGCCTGTTTGGAAAGATCTAGATAATGGTGATGGGAAATGTATTTAAATACCTCACTTGACTCCTGGCTATGTTATCTTACATAAACCAGCATTGCTGCTTGCTAGATGCACAGCTTGTTTTCTTCCACTCTAAGCTGTAATATTCTAAGGGGGTGACCACATAAATATTTTGCCATTGGGACTAAATAGCCCTTTTGCTCCTGGAAAATGTTCAGAGATGAGTTCTGGACTTCAGTGGTGAACCTTGTGTAGGCTACACTAAACGGTGTCACTTTATAATAAATAAATAAAGGTAAGCTGCTTATGCCTTTTAAAAACTTAGCATTAACAAGGAAATGTGTACTGTATTGTGTAGGGCTTCCTTGACCATCTAATGTGGGAAAAATACAACGTACCTTTTAAAGTCTTAGTGTAGACCAGATGCTAGCATGTCTTTAAGAAACCTTCCGCCTTTTTTCTTAGTCTAGACAAGGTATTGATGTTTGGGCCTCATTCCAGTTAGCATTATATTTCCTACTGTCCAAGGGTAAGATTTGTGAGGTTTGGTCACTTCTCTCCCTAGGGCAGGTAGGAAGATTCCAGTCCCAAGGGTAAAAATACAAATTCTTCAGAAGTTCATACAATCAAACCATCTGACCCTGGTTAACTAGGCTGGGACGGAAGAAAAAGCGGAGTTAATAAAGGAGACGATGTTAAGCTGTCCATAGTGTAGTGGGGATCAACACTGTGAGATTGATCTGTCGGGTCTATTTATCGGTGTCTAGTCTAGACATGATAAATTGATCCTCCAGCACCCTTCTGTCGACTCCTATACTCCGCCTCCACAAGAGGCGCAGGCAGAGTCAATGGGGGAGTAGCAGCAGTCGACTCACCACCGCGGTAAGTCGATCTAAGCACGTCGACTTCTCATAGCTGAAGTTGCATATCTTAGATCGATTTCCGTCCTCCCAGTGTAGACCAGGACTTAGCCTGAAAGTACCTTTAAAGATGTAATGAAACAATCAGAATAATAGAATGGGTGCTGAAGCATATGTGTATCCTCAGCTGGTTTCCCAGGGGAGATGAGAATTCAAAACTTTGTGGAGGATATTAATTGGGGTAAGGGGAAATATTTGCAGGAGAGGCGAGGTTAGCCAGACTTTCTTTTGTTGGCCAGAACAGCATTTACAGCATCATTAGTAAACAACTCTTCAAGAAGAAACATGGCAAAACAGTGTTTTCTGTTGGGAAGCTTTTTTTTCTGAATCTGATTTCTCTTTCCTCTTCCCTTCAGTTCTCGACTGGACGCAACTGGACAGCCGCAAAAGATATGCAGAGATACAGGCATTGTTATCCGGTACAGGCTGGAGATTTTTCCTCTTCTCATGCTAGAAGCAAGGGCCGCTTGTTTGATGTCATTTTATCAGCCTTAAATTGGTAGATTGATGAGGGATATTAAAGTAATGATAAAGTAATTCATTTCTCACCCAACTACTGGGATGTACTCACTACATCCTGCTGGCTCAGAAATAAGCTCCTAGCTCCCAACTGCTGTTCTCGTACTCGGTAGCCTTGCTACCAACACAAAGGAACTATGGGGAAGATCATTATAGTATGTGTGTTCATGCATTGCTGCTTGTTGATGTCTGTTTCTCCTGAAGGGTTTGAAAGAAAGGGAACCTGACGCTGAAGAGGAGGAGATGTGGAATTTAAGTTTTTACAAAAACGAAATTAACTTTTTGCCTCATGGTACGTATCTGTCCCACACCTCCCGTGTGTGCAGTTGTAATGCGTGTGAGGTTGCAAGGTGTCCTGGTGAGTGAGTGGAAGGAATATAATCCAGCTCTCGTGATTCCCGGCCCTGTGTTCAGTCTGCCAGAGCTCTGCCTTGTGTTGATTTAGCACATAAATCAGGGGTTCCCGTTTAAATCGCAGAATGTGGCCAATTGCTTGCTCATCGTTCTTTCCTTTGCTTCGCTCTGTGGCATGTGCCGTAGTAACTCACTGTGTGCACTTCCAAGTTTTCTGTTTGCAACTGCAGTTTGAAAGGCTCTTTGCTTTTTAAAAGATGAACCGATTGGGGCAGGCAGAACACCTGATGGGCCCCTCGGTAGTAGCTAAGTTTATTTGCCCACGAGCCATTCTGGCAACCCAGTTGAAAATATTTTCCACTAGGCACCTTCCCACGGCAGTATATTAATGCCTGTAGACCCATGTTCACACTAACTTCATAGCTTTGGATGAGAATCTGTTGTTGAGCTGTGGGTGTGAACATTCGGCTCTCTAGATGAGTGTTTAGCCATCCAGCTCTACCTCATGTCCATTCCCTGTCTGCTGAACTCACTCGAAGGGGCCTTCGTATCAGGCATATGCAGAGTGAAATGACGAGAGCTGCCATCCGAAGGGAAAACAGTAACATTCCATCACTGATCTTAAACTAAGAAATTAGAGGAGTGTTTAACTGGACATAAGTATCTGTAAAGTCTGGATGCTGTTTTTCTGGGGTCCTTCCAGCTATGGTGCTCTCTGGGATATCTCTTCATTCAGGACTGTGAGACTCTAAAGCAGTGGTCCCCAACCCCCGGGCCGCGGACCGGTACCGGTCCGTGGATCATTTGGCACCGGGCCGCGGCTGCCTTCGGTTCAGTGGCGCCGCCGGTCTCTCAGCGCCGCGGGGTACTTCCCGCCCTTATATGTCCGCCGAAACGCCGCCGCCGTGATAGCTTCCGTATCAGAGGTAATGTATTCGGCGGCATTTCGGCGGACATACAAGGTTCCGCTGCGCCGAGGAAAAGGGGTCTCGCTGCGCCCCGGGCCGCAGTACAATTGTAGAAGCGTTGACCGGTCCGTGGTCATTCAAAGGTTGGGGACCACTGCTCTAAAGTATAGATGGCAACTCTCCACTTCGTAGGGCTTGATCTTGAGAAGTTCTGAGGTTGCACTGACTTCAGTAGAAGCTGAGGAAGCTCACTACCTTGTAGAACATACTTGGGTTGTTGCAAGATCAGGCCTAAAGTAGCAGTGGACCCGTTCTGGAGAATCTTCCCCCCCCCCCCCCAAATCTGCTGTGTGATAGCAGATCACAACACTAACCTGGGGTTTAACTATATCCCATTTCCTGGACGATCGGTTAACTTTACACATGCTTGTTTGCTGCAATTTCTTCTCTCACCTCCCATTCTTTTTTCACCTAGGCTTATATATTGATGAGCTCCTGGAAGCTTGGCAGGAGGATTACGAGACTCTGGAAGAAAATCATTCTTATATACAATGGTAAATAATTATTACAAAAGGAGCTGTCTCTTAGAATGGTTCCCGTCTATCTCAAAGAATTCACTGCTTCAGAGCTGCTTTGCCTGGCTTCTCAGAAAACCTTGGGCCCTTGAGTTCTAAAATTGAGAGATTTATTTTAGTCAGTTACTTTCTTGTGAAAGTAACACGAGGGTTGGGTGTCCTGAAGGCAAAGATTTCCCTTGCGGTTCTGTCAGTAGCCTTCAATTCCCAGCTGCAGTATGTCTGGAAACCAGGTACAGAGCAAAGAGATTGTGGTGATGGCTAAATTAGATATACCCCGACAGATGTCCTATTAGCAGTCTTAATTGTTAAAGTACTCATAGTGACTTTTCACACTGTGACTTAGGCTGTTAAAGACTAAACTCCTTGTGTTGTCCTCTCGAAAAGGACTGTGTTTGGCATCTATAGCATTGGAGACCGTTCTGTTAACTTATTTTTAAAGGAGCGTGTGTGCTGGGTTGAATCGCTCTCTTGTCTAATCTGCAAATCTTCTTTCCCTTCAGGTTGTTTCCTTTGCGTGAACGTGGGATGAACTGGCGGGCAAAGCCTCTCACGTGTAAAGAAATTCAGGTGTGACTCTCTTTATTTCAAACCTTTTATACTTGAAAGGCATTAGGGGTTCAACTAGGTAATTTTTTGCCCTATATGTCGTAAGGTTGCTCCATTTCCTTCCCCACCATAATGACTCCAATGACTGTTAAATGCAGTTTTTGATTATTTTTGCTCCTCAAATGTCCTCCGCAGTAAATTACAGGTTTGTTGATATAAGCAAGAAATAACCAGGGAAGATCCCAAATGTGTGTCTTTACGTAATAGCCATTTATAAGCATTGTGTGTAACTGAAAGGCCTCTTAAATAACTGATGCAGATCGTTTAAAATCTCTTTTGAGTTGCCGTACATGCAAATTTGGAGTCTTTTGTGCATTTCAGGCCTTTAAGAAATCCAAGGAAGTTATGCAAAGATTTGTTAAAGCTTACAAACTCATGCTGGGTTTTTATGGAATAAATTTGATTGATCAAGAAACGGGGGAAGTGCAAAGAGCAGAAAACTGGTGTCAGAGATTTCGCAACCTTGATCGGTGAGTCCCATTTATGTCATTTGGCTTGTATTCCTCACTCTTAGGAAAGAAAAATCAAGTGAAGCCAGAGGAATTAGTTGTGTATTGAGATACAAAGACTTTCTGTGTTATGGGAGTAGAATGATCTGACCACACAACTTGGAGCCAACTAGCCAAGAGTTTAGGTCTCCTTATTCTGGCTTTGCCTCTGACTTTAGCTTGGGAGGCCTTTCAGCATCTTTCTATTATTTTAAATTAGTTGAACTGCTTAGAGGCTCCAGCTGTCCCACCGTGAGCCACGTGTGTATTGTGTGTTACTGCTTTGGCATTACTAACCGAAAGCTGGGCGTCCATCTGAGTCTCCTTACAGCTGTAACACAGGCTTAGAGACTCTAATAGTTGCGGCCTTGGAGTTTGTGTCTCACACAAGTTTACTCTTCAGGGAGATGGGCCTCAAGCAGCTGTAGTCTCCGAAATCCACTGGAATAATTTTCGCTCCGTATACGGCAGGGATTGCTACTTTTAAGACCTGCTGAGAAGAGAGTACAAAGTTCAGTTTTGAAAACAAAATGATCACGGGAATTAAGAGTGAAGATCCCTAGATACAGCTGGGAACTTGGAGTCTGAATGCCCGAGTTCAGTTGTTGGCAGTGAGCATGACTTGCTGTGTGTGACGTTGAACAAGCCACTTAACCTCTCAATCATTTACACAGCTATAAAATAAGAATCATTCCCTAAGCCTCCTAAGGTGTTCATAAGGCTCCCTCAATGCCTGCGAAATGCTTTCAGATCCTTGGATGAAAAGTGGTACTTAAAAGCAGAGTAGTGGTGGTGTAGGTATTATTGTCATATGTTTGGCGATATGTATTTGAAAAGGGATTTGATATCTTTGTAGTTTGAGCTGTACATCAGTGGTGGCCATGGGGAAGCCACCCCCTTGTTCTGGAATTGGGATATCATTTAATCTCTGCTACAGAGTTAACTGGAACATTGAGACAAGGATGGAATAGCACTGTTTGAAAGCCAGAGCAGATAGGCTAGATATTACAGCAATGGATGCTTTTAAAATAGGCTGCCTTAATTGTGATCTACCCTTAGAGTCCAGTAAAGACTTATTTATAGTTAACAGCATTCAGCATGTCTACTTTTAAGATACCTGCCTGGGTTCGAGTGGGACTCTGTACTGTGCTGCTTTCACTTAAAGATGTCATTTTCCTGTTTCACTGTCTTTTTTTTCCCTGTCTATCTCAGGTTCAGTCACAACAATTTGCGGTTAACTCGTATTCTGAAGTGTCTGGGAGAGATGGGGTATGAACACTATCAAGTACGCCTGGTTAAGTTTTTCCTAACAGAGACGCTTGTTTACCAAACGCTCCAGAACGTTAAGAGAAGTGTCTTGGATTACTTTCTGTTCACCATCAGAAACAAGCAGAAGCGAAGGGAACTGATACACTATGCATGGATGCACTTTAAACCTCAGGATAAGTTTGCATGGGGACCGCATAAGAAACTCCTGAAATATAAACCTCTGAAGTCTCAGCACTGCCAAAAGGCCGAGGAAGAGAAGGAATCCATCAGAGATAAAGAAGCAGTGGGAAAGGATGAAACCAATCCTCCAGACAGGAAGGAGAAAGTTGGAGATGCTCCATACTCAGAAACCATCAAAGTGACTGATGAATGTACCTCAGAGGCGCAAAGTAAGCATGGTGCAGAGCAAGGAGACCACATAGAAGAGAGAGAAGCTTCACTTCCCCAGCTAGAAGAGAAGGTTTTGACTGAGGACCTTGTGGGCATTGGGTATAGAGCAGAGAGTGAGTGCCTAAAAGAAAGCAAGAAAAGAAAGCTTGAGATGATCAGATTAACTGGTAAGTGCACAGGGCTATTAAAAAGTCCAACTGATATTGAGAAGATCTCTTATAACCTAAGGGACTTTGCTATCAATCAAGAGACCACAGAGACACTTCTGGCATTGCCAGAAAAGGGTGACCAAGTAACAGCTGAAGAAAGTGACATCAGTAGTGAAGACTTAAAGACGACTGAGTCCTCTGATGCACCTGTAAAAAGAAGGAAGGTGGATGAGGCACTACCAGAAAACAGTACTGTAAATGTGGCAATAAACCTGGACACTGACACCTCTACCTGCAACATCCAAGCAACAAAGCCAGAGGCCATGGGCTGCGGAGCTGAGAAAGGAGAAGTTGGTGAGGAAGAGACAGTCGTGGAAGAAATTAATGTGAAAACTGAGAACGGTGCTGAAGGTGCATCTGTGAATTCATTGCCTGGTTCCAAGACTAATGAGCCTGGTCTGCCTTCTCCGGCAGGCGGTGACTCAGGGCTCTGTGAAGCAAATTCAGAAATACAAAACAAAGAGCACCAGTGTAATGAAACTCTAACAGTAGGTGAAAGCCAGGTAGATGATCGAGAACAGAAAGAAGGGGCAGAAGATGCCCATACAAGAGGGGAAACACAAACCCCAGACAAGAGCCAGGGCCAAGAGGGTCTTCAGCAGAGTGTAGTGGCCTCGTGTCCTGAAAGAGTCAGTGCTAGGGACATAGCACAAAAAATTGACAGCTTTGAGGATTCAGCAGAACTGAATGATCAGCAGGCAATGACAGAGAGTGGAAAAAACATTGCAATAGCACCAGTGCAAGGGGAGGAGGAAGGACAGTGACGTCCTGAACTCAAGGAGCATGGAACAGTGATTCGGACGCCAAAGGCACTTGGAAAAAGATATCTCTTTTAAACAATCTGGAACAAACTCAATCCCTCCCCTCCCTCCTCTGATTGCCCTAACTAGAGAAAAATCTGCTTGGTTACCTTTGTAGGGAAGGGCCTGTTCCCATTTGTATCTGACCTGCTGGACTGTCTGCAAGGGTTTCCCCTCTTTTTTTGGTATGTGCTTTAAAGAACAAAACGAAGCTTCTTTCCTCTTTGAAAGAGCAAAGCTCTTACTTAATAAGTGACTTTAATCCCTGGAATACAGATGTTTGTAGAATAAACCAGTTGGTTTCTGTTTTTCTTTTTCACCAGGTAACTCCTCTTGGGCACTTTGTAAACTGTCACACTAATAACAAGGAGTTTTTACATTTGCTGTTTCCCTAGCAAAGGCCAATGTGAGGCCCTGTTGATCATCTTGGTGATGCTCTGTTGAAATCAGGTTTTAAGGAGATACCAGTTTGGTTGTGCAGTGGTTGTCCGACTTGAAGCCTGGTGCTCTTCTACTTCTTGAGGGCAAAGGTCCCCCATTCTGCTAATATTTGGTTGCAAAGAGAGGTCAGGGTAGCAGAATTTCATGTGTGAGAAAATGCAAATAAATGCCTTTCATTGGTAAGTTACTAATTTTAAGAATTTCGTTTGGAATACAAGAGTCATTTGTTAAACTACACAGTCAAAAGGGTTAAATATTAACCTTAACGGGACTTTTCTCCAATCTACATGCGGGGATGTTGAGGGTTTAATTCTGTCTATCCCTAGCACAAGTCACTCAGGCATTTCTTCCAAGAGACTGGAAACCCCCCAGTCTCAAAAAGAAAAGGGGGGGGGGGGAAATAAAATACAAATCCGGCATTGCTTAACAAGAATCCTGCCCTCCTGGGAGTCTCCTTTCCTCTCTCTGTGGAGCCCTGAGTGTACTGTCGGGGGATCATAGCTCTGTCTTGGCTGTGAAACAGTAAAACTGTTGAGGTTTATCTTTTTAACCAGAGGCATGATAAGAATCTCGTCAGCCCCTGCCACCTACTGATTATTACTAAAATGTTAATATCTATTGTTACTACCATCTAACTTGCACTTAATGTTAATAATGTGAACACCAGCCTTGTATGGAATTCAGCTGGCATAAAGGAGCATCATACAATGTAATGCTGTATGTAGGAGAAAATATTAAATTATTTACTGCAGTGAACCTGCTTCACCAAGCAGAAGGAAAAAATACAGCGACTGGACTTGATGTTCACCTAAACTCGGGTTCTCTTTTTGGTTGGTTTTTTAAATACCATTTGGTTTTTGTAGGGCATTGCTGCAGCTTAGGTCAGCCATCCTATTGGGGAGAGTTGTCCTCTGTGTGTTCTAGATGTTAAGCAAAGAATCTTTAATTGCCCTGGAATTGGATCCAGCCTGGCATTTACACATGTGTAACTAAGCATGCATGGAGTCTCGTTGAAGTCGGGGCTTAGTAATACACAACAGAGGCCTTAAAACCCATTTGTTTAAAGTTTTTTGTTTGTTTTTTTAGAAGAAAAACAAGTTGTGTTTAAATATTCAGTAAAACTAACTAAAGACCTTCAGTGTTTAGAGAACACAAGGGAAAAGTAGCTTTTTATGAAAGTCTTTGTACAGTTTTATAGCTGTCTTTTTATTTTAAGTTCTCACTGGATGTATTCATAGATGGCCCACTTTGTGTATCTTGTATTTGTAATGAGTTTTAAATGAGATCTCGGTATAATGTATATTAAAGTATGATTTGAATGCAAGCCAGTTGTGAGTGTTGCTTTTTTCACACGTAGAGGAGGAGGAAGAAGAGTGTGTTACCAAGTTCTCTCTTGTGAGGCTGATTTGAGGAACTTGCAGGCTGTTGAACATCTGAAAAAGTCTCTTGGTGGGGAAGGATCTGCAGCTTCGTTGTGGGTAATCTACTGCATTCTAAACTTGGTTCTGGCCTCGTTGATCCAGTGAGATCTGTCCTAATTCTTTCCTTTTCATAGTTCCCTTCCTTATAAACACACACACACACTTTACCCCTCTCTTTCTCATTCAGCTCTCCCAAGCATACAACTTGTGCATCAGCAGTCGTGCTAACATAACTGTGCATAACTAGGAATGCTCTGGCAGCAAACTGTTTATAGGATAGGAAACCTGGCACCTCTGCCTGATTTCTGTCTGGGGAGTGATGCTCCCTGAATCTGAACTGCTGGCTGGACCAATTTGCCTCAGTTTCCATCAACAGCCATTTTCTTTGGATATTTGCCTGGCCTGCACAGAGGTGGATCACCCATCAGTTGTCTTGTTTTTAAATCCTGTTAGGCTGAAGCATAACTTCTTAAACTGGTGCCTTGTCCAGTACAAACAATACTTAAAAAAAAAAAAAAAAAAAAGTGTTCTTTCTAATGGAGTTTGAAATTAGTATTTCTTTTCCCTAATTGCCATGCAGACAGGGATATTACCTCTTTAGTTCTCACTAGTGGCAGGGTAAATTTAACTTGCAAAATAAATGTGTAATATATACAACATTTTTATGCAGATGCTGTCTGTGATGCTGCAGAATAATCTTTACTGCTACATCAGGAAGGGAAAGGAAAGATTGCCTTCTGGTTCAGGAATACTTGGCTTCATTTCCCAGACTTGCACAGGCTTTTGGGGCAGGTTGCTTATCTCTGCCTGCCTCAGTTCCACACCTGTAAAATGGGGATAATGCTTCCCTCTGTCCTGGGCTGTTGTGAAGATAAATGTTTGTGTTTAGGAGGTGCTCACTTATGGTGGTGGAGACTGACGCCGTACATAGCTAGATACTACTTTCTGTGGCTGTCGCTCTAGGTTTTTATAATGTCATTCCTGCCAATTGATTTTTAAGAAAATTAGCATCTGCTATGACAGGAATGGACATAATAGAATGTATATTATACACACATGGAGAAACTACATTAAAAGCAGGAATCCATTCTGGTTCTGCTCAATATCTTCATTAATGAGTTAGATAAGGGCAGAGAGCAGTGGTGGGCAACTTGTAGCCCACAGGTCACACGATGCCTGTCAGGATAATCCGCTGGTGAGCCATGAGGCAGTTTTACATTGACCGGCCGCTCCCAGTGGCTGGGAACCCACGGCCGCTGGGAGCTGCAGGTGGTTGTGCTTGCGGGTGGTCACCGCTGGTCTTGAGGGTACACTTATAAAGTTTTGTGGATGATACCACAAAAAAAAAGTTTTGTGGAAGATACCAGCTGCTTTTCAAGTGCTTTGCAAATGATCTGGACAAACTAGAGCAATGGCCTGAAGTAAATAGGATGAAATGCAATAAGGACAAATGCAAAGTACTGCATTTAGGAAGGAACAATCAGTTGAACACGTACAAAATGGGAAATGACTGCCTAGGAAAGTACTGCGGAAAGGGATCTGAGGGCCGGAGTGGATCACAAGCTAAACATGAGTGAACAGTGTAACAGTGCTTCAAAAAAACAAACCCATTATTCTTGGATGTATTAACAGGAGTGGTGTAAGCAAGACATGAGAAGTAATTCTGCTTTACTCCACGCTGATTGGACCTCCACTGGAGTGTTGCGTCCAAGTCTGGGTGCCACATTTCAGGAAAGATGTGGACAAATTGGAGAAAGTCCAGAGAAGGGTAACAAAAATTATTAAAGGTCTAGAAAAGGACCCATGAAGGAAGATTGAAAACATTGGGTTTATTTAGGCTGGAGAAGAGAAGACTGAGGGGGGGACATAAGTTTTCAAGTGCATAAAATATTATAAGGAGGAGGGAGAAAAAATGTTCTCATTGACTTCATAGGCTAGGATAAGAAACAATAGGCTTCAGTTGCAGCAAGGGCAGTTTAGGTTGGACATTAGAAAAAACTTCCTGTCAAGGTAGTTAAGCACAGGAATAAATTGGTTGTGGAGGTAGTTCAGCCTCAGTGAAGGTAGAGCTTTGAGGGGTATTAACTCCCTGTGGATTCCCTCCATCACTATAGCCTCATTCAGCTTCTAGTTGTACGTTAAGCACTAGCCCCCACAAACACCATGGGGAAAGGTTTGAGAGGTTAGCTCCCTTGGAGCTGTGCAGCCGAGGTGACCATCCAGGTGGCCTCTTGAAAACTCCAGATGGGCTTATAGCAGGATGCTTATGAACCACACCTTAAGTATGTCACTGGGAGCACAGCACCTTGTTGCGGAGAGGGCAGCCCTTGCTGTGTATTGGTGCCTGAGTGGAGTTTATGGCTTGATGGAATAATGAAAACAAAGCAAGGGGACGGGGCACTTCTATTTGTAATGAGCACAGATTTCCCCCCCCCCCCCCCATACACACACCATCCCCACTAGTGACAAATGTCACATTAACCCACTGTTTGTTTGTTTCTCTTTTCTGGGGTAACGGAGCAAGTGGTCATGTTGGAGACTAGTACATTCTTGCTGAGGGAGGGAAGGAAGAAAAGCAAAGCCATGAATCCACTTTCTGAGATTTGCACAGTCAGGGCTTTTGAAGAAGTTTGCATTTCTCTTTCCCCACCTCTAGGTCCTCCGCTCCCTCCTCTGTGTTTTTTACCAACTTTCCGAGAGGCAGATGGAGTAAGGAGAGGTGGGAAGGCTCTTCCATTCTGCACCGGGAACACACTCTCTTCTCTTTCCGAAAGGGAAAAGAGCTAAAGTGCAGTTGCATCATCTCCACGTCCCAACTTTCACAGGCAGTCCCCTTCTCTGGATGAAATCAGCTTGAATTAACACCTACAGGGAAACATGGAGCCATTGGTAGGAGTGTGAGCCTTGCTAGTGTGCTCACATCTCTGATTATCTACATTTGGACTGTTGTCTTCGCAGTGTCACTCCCCTATAGTGAACATATTTCAAAGGCAAGTTTTGTTTTAATCTTTTGAGCTTTCTGTGGCTTTCTAATGGCTTCTCCTACAGTCCTTTTCTTTGCTCTTCTTCTCGTCGCTATGCTGGCTGTCTCTTCAATGCCACACAAGGCACGTGCACACAAAAATTAACTGGATGCACTTTGAGTCTCCAAGAAAAAGCACGTGGTGAACACAAATCCGTAGCGGATGTAACATTTAATGAAGCAAAGATACTAGTCCTATTCACTGCACTGACCTCGTGCCTTTATGGGGATCCCTGCATTTATTCCACAGAAATAAATATCCACAGACATTAATTTAAGTCTTCATTTTTGTTACTTTTCATCCATCTAGTACTAAGTTGGTAGTGAATTGTGAACCGCTATTCACTGGCCTAGACGAGAGCCAAGTAACATCTGTCTCTTGGGATGGTGGATTTTAAGTTTGTCTCCTTAGAGTTATCTATCTGAGTAACAATTTAGATAGATTGTTAAGGCAAGTCCAGCCTTTCCTGAGTTAGAAAGGTCCCCTCCCTGTTTCCTGTTGGTTTGAGCTGTCTGTCGGTGCGGTGAATGTGTGCCTCCTTTCATAACTGACTGTGCCACTCTGCAGTTTGTCCCCCCCCCCCCCCTTTCCCGACCTTCCCCCCCTTGAAACCTGGTCTCTCTCTCTCTCTCTCTCTCTTTCTGAGCTCAGCCCCTCTCATTTGCCTGTGCCTCTGAGCTCTGCCCCCTCCAACTGGAGACTCAGGTTTATCTGGAGACAGAGGGGCTCATTTGGGAGCTGAGATCTGACCGGTGAAGGAGAGATCCATTGGAACCAGGAGAAGAGAAAGGAGCTAGTTTCGCTGAAGAGAGGTAGAGCGTGGAGACCATGGCTGGATTCTCAGCTCTTGGGTTGCTCTTTCTTTTTCAACTACTAGCCACATCCTCAGCTCAGGTAAGAATGTGTCTTTACTTGTAATGGCCCAAAATTCCAGCTATTGGTGGAAAACATACATAAGGATCAGAGGGTCTCTTGGCAGCAGGATTAAATATGCACTATACGACATCAGGCAAGATGATTGCTGTTCATTTAAAATCAAAAGTTTTGTGTCTAAAACAGAGAGCATATTGCTTGCGAGGTGCCTAGTGGTGAGAGCAGAAGTGTTTATTGGTAGGGTTTAGTTCTTGTCCTATGATATGGAAACTGCCGCTTTAAACTTTGTGTAAAAGAATTGTCCTCATAGTTTGGTTTATAGCCATGTTGGAAAAGCCTCAGAAAAAGAAGAAAGAAATGGTGATTTAGGAAAAAATATTTTTGTTTTACTGTAAAGGACAAAGTTGCCCACTAAATAAAAATCCCCTGTGCTCCCGCTCTTCATCCCATTCAGGGATTTTCTTCCTTACAGACCCCCTCCCCCAGTTGATCTATTTTTGAGACCTTTTTAGAAACAAGCACATTTAATCCTTATTCATTCAGGTGAAACTGTATTCATGGCAAACATCCCTGTAGTGGTGTTCACTTTCCAATGTGTATCGCTCAGGAATAGTTTCTGGGGGAGAATGTATCATTGCTTTAATGAAGGAATTTTTGCAGCCTGGCTCAGGAATTCTGAGCTGACCCTCATCTGCTGTGAGCAGAACGGGCTCCACAATGAAACCTTTGTTCCCTGAAGCTGCGTTGTAGGTGCTCTCTGGAGCTCTTTCCACAAAGCAGACTTTTATAGGATCCCCACTTCTCCCGCCCCCCGAAGAGCTAAACCCCCACACACTGTCGAGCTCAGATGGGCAATTACTCAAGTCTCACCTCTTTAACTGTGCCATTAACGATATGGCTCCATTTCTTCTACTGTCTGGCTCAATACGGAATGTGACTGTCACTTTTCATACCAACCCCACGCACAGATTATTCTAACTTTGGCTTTGCCTTTTCTCTGAAAGATGAGTTGGGGGTGGGGGGACACCAACTCCTGTTAAGCTGACACAATTCACTTCCTGGAGGGATTGTGCCTGCTTCTAAACTAAGTGACTAGGAACAGTTTCAGAGCTACCTGTGGAGCATGGACAGATATAATTCACTGTAAGCTTCCCATTCAATCAACAACGCCTGCCGAATGGGGGTGGGCTGGGTCTCCCGTAAGCACCGAAGAGGTGCTCAGATTCTTAGCAAATAAGTCTGGAAAGATCCCTGCTCCCTCCGAGCCTGTTGTGGACAGAGAAGTGGCGCTGCGAGGGGGAGTCGCGCTGTGATCTGTGACCCACTGTGTGTGTGTTTCTTTCGTTCTCTCTCCCCATCCCTCCCAGAGAGCAGGACCGCGAGGCCCTCCTGGACCACGAGGACTCCCTGGATCACCTGGCAAGGAAGGCATAGATGTGAGTGCTGAGCGGCGGGCTGAGCTGGGGGAGGGAGATGGGGTGGAGCAAGGGGAGGGCACATTTCACAGAGGAATTCTTCTAGTCCTCCTGTCGCCCAGAGAGAAGTTCCAGGCATTTTGGGCAGCACTTCAGAGGGACCGAACTAACAGCCCACGTGCTGTAGGCAAGGAAACTAAGGGGTTCTGTCCTGCTGAGGCTGAGTTACATCTGGAGGTGCCGAGTGCCTAGGAGTTGCTCAGCACCTTGCAGGATCAAGCCCTCAGTGCCAAGTGGGACAAAGTTGGTGCATACAGCAAGGATTTGTTAATCTTCCGGGCATCCTGCAACACTTTCTCTCTGGCATCTGCATAGGGTGCAGGTTAAAAGGCGGAGGACAGTGGTGGGTTTAGCACAGAAGTTACTGTGCCGGGTGGTGTTCACTGCATGCTCAGTGCAATGCTGTATATTTTAGACCATTAGGCAATTGTTTGTTTTAAAACGGGCCGGTCACCTGGCTCTCCAGAGAGACCCTAGAAAGCTGAATGAAACACACGAGGCTGGATGGTGATCTTACTCACTGGCTTGACCCCACTACACCGTGTTCAATGGAATTACCCCCAATTTACACCAGTCTGGTGGAGATCAAAATCTCACCCATTGAGTCCACTTGGAATTTAAATATCCTTAGATTGTTGCAAAAGGCAAATTAAATCTATGGGAATACTTTTTTGGTGGTTAATTCCTTATTATTAACCCTTCCCCATGACTGCAGAATCAGCATCTCCGCTCCTGCAGAATTTAGTGAAGGAGGAAATCTTGTCCTGTTTCTTTTAGTTGAAGTTTCCGCTTAAATGAAATGAAATTTGTATCCACTGGATAAGGACAATCTTGTCTTCCACACCGATCACAGTGGATTAAAAGCATTTCAGGTGATCTCAAAGGAGACTATTAATATCTCAAATACTAAAGATTAGATTCTGATCCCTTCATTCATGTTGAGAAGCACCCTACTCCTTGAGCTACTCATGGAGTAATTTTGCTACTCCTCATGAGTAAGAGTGTCAGCATGGGGCCTTCAAAGCAGCCTTTCAAAATTCTATTTCTCCCATGAAAGTAAATTTATTTTGGATGAGAAAGCTAAAAAAAGGTTTATTCCTTTGCATCCTGGTAATGGGTGAACAAGTAGCTTTTGTGCCCGTGATTGCAACTTCTTATGACCATTGTGCAAGGCTAGCCACAGTGAAAACGTCATGGTTTTGCAGCCATTTCCCTCCAAGTGTTCACTAGACGAAGGGAAACAATTTTACTAAACAATCTTATCCTCCTTTTTAATAATGAATGGTTTAGAGCAGGTAGGTCGGGAACTTCTATCTGTAGTTTTGTAATAGAACAATAAGGCAATTTAAAATGAAAGATAGCAAAGGAAGTTCTTTTCCACACAGTTGGCCTGCAAAACTAATTGCCACAATTTATCATTGCATATCAGAGCTTAGCAGGAGTCAGAAAATGATTGGATATTCCTATGGGTAATGACAAAATCCAGAGTAATGATTAAAAAAGCCCAAGAATTTTAGGAGGGATATAAACCTCATGCTTCAGTTATAGACCATCATCTAACTAATGGGGATCAGGCAGAAACTTTTCCTAGAAGCAGGCTGTTCTGTTACTGCTTTCCCCTGGGTTTCTTTCATCTTCTTCTGAAGCAGGTGTTACTGGCTGCTGTCAGAGACCAGATACTGGGCTCGATGGATGACCAGTATGATCCAGTACGGCAATTCCTATGTTTCAAATACTGGGGGGTTCCCACTAAACAGTTTCCCACATAAAACAGAAGTTAAGTGTCCTTTGATTTTAATAATCCAAGGATAACATAGAATCATGGAAATATGGGGCTGGAAGGGACATCAGGACGTCATCTAGTCCAGGTGCCCCACACTAAGGCAAGAATTAGGTAGATCTAGTCCATCCCTGACAGATATGTTTCCAACCTGTTCTTAAAAACCTCCAGCTTCCTAGATAACCTGTTCCAGTGCTTCACTCATTATAATTAGAAAGTTTTCTCTAATAGCTAACCTAAATCTACCTTGCTGAAGATTAAGCCAATTATTTCTTATCCTTCTATTGGCTGATGTGGAGAACAACTGATAGCACCTTTAAAACAGCCTTTTACGTATCTGAAGAGGGTTATTGTGTCTCCCCTCCTCCCCCAGTCGTCTTTTCTCTAAATATGCCCCATTTTTTTCAACCCTTGTTTTCTAAGCTCTTGTCTTTTTTTTGTTGCTCTTTTCTGGACACTCTCCAATTTGTCCGCATCCTGTCACGACGCAGGCAAATCAGTGTCATTGAAGTGTGGCTGTCTGCTTAGACAGATGGTTTTGAAGATGCTACGCTTTCAAATGTGACCTGTAATTCTAGGAACCTCTGCTCTGGGCTCCACCCTGAGATGCCCCTGGCTCGAGTGCTTACCACTCCAGCCAAAGTCAGTGGGAACTGCAGATGGTCAGCACTTCAGAGGCATCTGGCTTAGCGTGCCTCAGGTAGGAGACCCAGAAACGGAGACGTCCCTAACTAATGGCCATTCATGAAAACTTGGCCCTCATTGTCCAATGTGGGCCTGATCCTGCAAAGCTCTGGGCACCGGTGGCATGTTTTTAGGGGCTTGTTGGAGGGCACTTGACACCTTGCAGGATGAGGCCAGGTAATGATAATGAGTAATTAACTGAAGCTAATATTAGATGGAGTTAAATCTAGGGGGAGCCAAACCCTGAAGACCTAGCTCATGGCTTGCAGAGGGAGGTTGGTGAGAGTTTTGACCATGTAAGGAATGCATGGTCTCATAAGCTGTCGTTAACTGAATTGATCATGTATTAATAAATGAGAAATGCTCATCAGTCATTCAGGGTCAAGGCCTCATACCGTTCCACCCATTGAGTCTGCAAGGAATCCCATTGACTCAGAGCATCACGGTCAAGATTTTTGTGGTTAGCATCGAGAGCACCAGCATAGTCTAAGGAAGACCAGCGTTTGCCAGGGTTCTCTTAGAAAACATTGTGATATGTGTAATCCCATGTGGCAGTGCCTTTTTATAGCCCTGAATATAGAGGAACCTATTGAAGGTGTGTCTGAAATCTAGGCTGGTTTTTCTTTCATGAAAGAGTAGCTGTGTAAATTCTAATACTGTAAAGAAATAACTTTTTATTTTATACCAGTAAGATCCTTTTTGAACTTTTCTTGAGCATTTTAAGATACTATAATTTCCTTGTGTCTTTTTTCCTGTTGTTTTCTAAAACCATCCTGGCCACGTTCAGTTCATAGATGACTTTAGAGAAATGACTCTGCAAGATTACTAAAGAGCATTTGCGTTCAGATGTACACTGCAAAAGTGTGCAGCAACTGCTTAATATAGGCCGCAAACAATGAACAGTACATAACACGCAACTAAATTATTCACGCCAACTCTGAATAAACCTCGAATGAACCCCACGCTAGTGGCACCCTTTAGAAAAGCTCCTTGCTTCACTTCTGCCTCTCGGAAGGTAGCTGTACTATAACTCTCAATCCCATTGAAGTCTCCTGTAATTATCTCCTTTAAAACACTGCATGTTCCATGATCTGTAACAAGGTAATTGCTTAGCTCCCAAGAATACAAAAGCTGTGTTGTGATTAAACCAGTCACCTAAGAGTTGCTCTGAATTATTTCCAACACGCAGTTGTTACAAAGCCACTCTCAGTTCTCTAACAAATATTTCCCCTCCGGTGTGACTTTAATACAGAGTGGCTGAGATCAAGTAAACTTACTTCCATCTCATGTAAAACCAGGGAGAACTATTCCATTACTGACAGCAACTGATTCTAATTAACTAAGAATGATGACAGCAATTTGCCACCAGAGGTATAAATGCTAATTAAAGTTCTGATTCTCAATGGGTTCTGCTAGCACAAACCCCGGTGCTCAGGCCTGAAATGAAATGGGGACCTCGCATGGGTTCACAATAGCAGATCCCAGTGTGTGATTAGAGCGGAAGACATGAGAACTATTCCTGAGTGGCTTTCTCTAAAGCTATGATCTCGCTGCCACGTATCAGTATCACAGAGGCTTGTAGAGAAGGAGGCTGAGTGATGGTGATAATCTAGAGGAGGATATAAAACATCGCTCTTCATTCTGTTCAAAACCTGCCATCCCAACATACCTTTCCCCTTCATTTTCATTATAAAAGCTCTTCCCCAGCTCGGATAGGGACACCTATCTGTGGCATATTTCTGAGCAAAGGACTTGCAATGGCATGGCCTCCGCATCTCCAAGCACAAAGACTCCCTCTATCTACTGACCCTCCAAGCATTGTGTTCTCCAACAGCAGCACAACATGCAAATCCCTGCACTTCGACTGACTCTGGGCAGCTGGTCCAAGCGTAGGGATTTGCACAGGAACTTATGGTTGCACACATAGTAAACAGAGTCATTTCTCAAATTCTTCCACCGTGGTTACTGTCTTCACAACTTCCCCCCCCACCCAAAATGCCGACTGTAAAGCTGGCCACCACTAACCCTACACAGTAGCTGTGCCTCCACATCTCCTCCTAAGGAAGATTGCAGCTCTCACTTCCCCCACAAGTGTAATTAACAAAAAATAAATTAAAAAGGCAACGTAGGTTTATTATTTATTTAATACCTGCTCCATTCCAGCCATAGGCTCCCACCCCAGCCATCTCTTTGCCCTAGAACTTACTTTATCCAGGATAGAGCTAGCACTACTTAAACCCTAGAGCACCCTGAGACAATCATCTAGGTAGCCTTCTGGAGAGCAATGACCCACAGGTCTCTTGTTGTGGTCACTGAAAGGTTGTTTAAAAAATAAAAGCAGAAACTTTGTCAGAAAAGTAAATCCTGCCGTAAATTGTTTTCTGAATAATTTTCCCCAAACAGACATCACTATGGTTTCTAGGCAAACGGGGTGGGGGTGTGGTTAATATTCTTGCTGCTTCCAAGTGACTGGGGATTCCCTTTCCACAAAGAGAGTCCCCTGTGGTGTCATAACTGGTTCTACACACGTTTCTGCCCCCCACTCCGGCGTGGGTGCAGAAGGGACTGTGGCGAGAAAATGCTGGGCTCCAGGGACCACGAGGTGGCTCTAACTTTATGCTGGGATGGCTGGCTCCAGGGTTGGGAAAGTAGAAAAGTGGCAGGTAGCCAACCATGCCCCCTCCCCAGGGCACAGCTCTGGAGATCCGAGACATATTGAACTCGTGGGCATAACAGGCAACACGTTTTCTTAGATTATCAAGAAACATTGCAATATAGACTGTATTATCTCTGCCCCAGATACATAACACTTCCTGCATGGATTAATATAACTGAGCCATCTTATTTGCAATTTTTGATTCTAAAATAGCTAGTAGGGTGGAGGGAATGCTATAGCCGTTTTTTAGGATAAAGAAAATCTTATTTTTATCTTCATTTCAGCTACATTAATTAAATGCTCAGCTTGTCTGCAACAGTTGATCGTTGTGTTTTAGGTACGGAGAAGATCCCATTGCTGGAACAGCTGTGCACCTCACAATTTGTAATGCATTTATCCTCACAGTAGGAAGGTGCTTTTATCCCCATATTGCAGACAGCGGCACAGCAAGGCTAAGGGTCTGCCTGAGGAAGCCAGTGGGAGCGCAGGGGATTGAGCCACTGGGCCATCCTTGCATCATGGTGTGGAGAGAAGATGAGCATTCCTCCCAGGGAATGAACACAAAGCTCAGACCGTTCCCATTCCTTCATGTTGCTTGGTCCGTGACCTACGCTAATCTTTAAACAATATTTATGTGTAGCATTAGTATTAGGTGTGGGGAGGCGTGGTCCAGCAACCAGCGTGGAGGGGACTCCTTTGTTGTACAGCCTGTGACTCAAAGTCCAGGTTGGATATTTTTTATTTGTCACCTTTGTGCCCGGTTGTCAATGCCATCATTGTAACCTGGCTCACTAGCAACACTGAAAATAGGAGTCATTGCCCAGTGGTGCAATGTTATCAGTAGGCAGCTACCTTACTTTTGCAATTGAATAGGCCGGGATGGAAATCAGTTTTTTGGGGTTTTTTGCTTGTGCCTTCTCCCCCCTCCCAAGATTAACCCTAAAATAGAGCCTTTGAATATAATCTATTCAGATACCTATAGTCTGTCTCATCACTGGTTTGTGGTCACAGGTTCCTCAGAGTGTCACAAATCCGCAGGATGTCCTCTTGTGTCCGGTTTTCCATTTGGATCTCCAGCTCTACAGAATATGTAAAAACTTTGGTGGCCAGATGGCTTCCTCTTTGATTTACCCCTGAGGAAGCCCAGAATGTAAATTATTCCTGGAAGGGTCTAGGATAAATTATGCTGTTTGAGCTGTATTCAGACTCATAGGAGTGGAAGGGACTGAGGGCTTGGCTACGCTTGCCGACATAGAGTGCTTTGGGTTAAACCAGCCTTCGGAGAGCGCACTAGGGAATGTGCTGCAGTCTGTCCACACTGACAGCTGCAAGTGCTCTGGCATGGCCACATTTGTGGCACTTGCAGCGGCGTTGGGAGCGGTGCATTATGGGCAGCTATCTGTGTTCAAGTGGCTGCAACATGCTTTTCAAATGCGGGGGATGGGGTGGAGTGTGACAGGGAGTGTGTTGTGTGTATGTGTGGTGGGGGAGACTGTGTTTTTTGGGGTGCTGAGTGTCAGCACGCTGTCTTGTAAGTTCAGACCCCCCCTTCCCTCCAGTCTCTCTCTGTCACTGAAAGCAAGCAGCATTCCTGGTAATGTTTGCTTTGTCTCAGAGCAGATAAGCAGCCCGCTGTCAGAAATGGAACTTTGAAAGGGTGTATCTGCATTCCTGCAGCCGATTCCAAAACAGTGACAAGAGTGGCCACTTGATTTAAGGGGATTGTGGGACGTTTCCGGATCTCATAGATGTGGGAGATTGGATCAGGGAGCTTCATGTTTTACAGGATGGCAGGATCAATGACAGCACATAGTAGGTCATGGGCAGACCCTTTAACGTGAAGGTCATGGCAATTCTCCAAGTGGGCATGGGCAGAAAAATGGACCTCTGAGTGTGTATGTGGCTGCTGAAAAGAGACGGGGACAGGGAGAGATTGCAGCTTCATTGTTTTGTTTTCATTCCTTTAGGGAGAACCTGGCCCACCTGGTTTACCTGGCTCCCCAGTAAGTATTTACTGATCTACAACTAATTTGCGCTCTCGCTTGTAAATCTGCTATGAGGAATAATATATACAGTCGACTCTCGATTATCCAGGATGTGGATTAACCAGGATGTCAAAAAATATGTGCAACTCGCAGGGCCGGCTCTGGCTTTGCTGCCGCCCCAAGCGCACACACACAAAAAACGCCACTGCTGTGCAGGGCAGCCAGTGAACCAACACCCCCTCTCCCCAGCGTAGGGTGGCTGGTGAACCAACCCCCTCCCCCATATTTCCTATGGATGGTGATTATCCAGGATTTTATTAACCAGAATTATTTTTTTCCCTATCATCCTGGATAATCGAGAGTCTACTGTATGAATCACTTTTTCAGCAGCAAGGGTCACAGACTACACTTTCTCCTCTTGGCCTGCAGCAAAACTCCTATTTGCATGTTTGATATGCCAACTGAGAACAACCAGCAGCATAGAATCAACACTGACCTTAAGAAGAAACATACTTTCCTGTTTCATAGTTAGGAGAGCAGAGGATCTAGGCTCAAGCCTCAGACTAGTGGAGCTAAAGGGCTTGTCGTTCAACTCTCTTTGCAGACATTGTTTTTACAGTTCTTTCAACATGAGAGAGAACACTATGTAAACACAGAGTTTTTATATTGTTATGCAACACTCTCCGCTCTGGCCTCCAGTTTGCACACTAGTTTCTGGATGTCCAAGCAGTCATTTGCGCCTCCTTCCAGTTGCTTGGCTTGCACACACACGGAGCTTTTGCACATTGAAAATGAGTGTAGGCCACTTCTGCAACTGCTTTTAGTTTTACCTGCAAACGTGGACTTGTAAGATCAAGCTTGGAAATTTGGCCCATAGTGAAAAAATATGCAAACAAAAGTGTTGAGTAAAGCAGCGTCGGTAATAAAATGAAATATTGTGACAGACTTTGCTGTAGGTGGCAAAACACGCGGGACTCAATCCTTCGCTCTGGCTCTGTAAAACTGAAGACGGTGTGAGTGTCAGTGCTAGCAGTATGCCACCTTTGTAGCTCCCCATTTCTGAGAGCATCTTAAAGTGGTCCTGGGTCTTCTCAGAACTGTGCCAGCTGCAAGACCCCCTAACCACACCCTAGTGCCCCCTTGCGCTCGGGGCTGTGATGAGGATCAGTACATGTGAATGGAACTGCATGAGAAGAAAGGTGTGCTAAGCAATTACCAGGTGTATAGAAAAATGAACCAAAGCGCATAAGGGTCTACAGATTTACAGACTGGTAGATTATGTATCAAATCAATTTATTTTGAAGACATTTTCCTGCATTGCAGGATAGAAAATTAGCACTTTAAGAAATGAGCTGATTGTCTTCTATCTTGTATGCAGTCATGGCATGCTTCTGTAATTATTATATTAACAGTGACTCTCTATTAATCTGGTTTAGGGGCCGAAAGGTGCACCAGGGAAGCCTGGAAAGGCAGGTGAAGCAGGTTTACCTGGCCTTCCTGGAGTGGATGTGAGTATTTCAGCTTCTTCTCTTGGATTGATCAAATATTTTACACTGGCATGAGCCCAAAGCAGTTTGTCGACTTGCACTAACTCTACTAGAGCAACAGATGTGGGTGAACTGAATCTGTGTCTTACGCACCAGGGGAAATCTTATGAGAGAGCAACACAAACAGCACATTTTAGTTGTTGTTGGGCTTTGCAACATGTTATGATCAGCACAAAGTCAAAACATAGCGCATCAGTGGTCTATCCTAGGCGCTAGCTGTCAGTGACCTGTTTTGATGATATGATCAGCACTGTCTCGTCATGGTTACTCCCAGTGGCCCAGAACAGCCTCTGGCTGTTGTAGTTTCAGGTGATTTGAGGGGTGCAGAACATTGAAATCATCAGGTTTATTGTGCAAGCCTCAAAAATCTTCTTTTTATTTGGGCTGTTTGCACCCCCCTGAAGCATCAATGGCGTGAGACGAGAGTAAACAAACCTACAAGAGTTCCGATTTTCTTCGGGTTCTGTCGCAAGTGGATTCTAGGTTTCCAGTAGGTTCAGAATAAACCTCTTCGGTCCTGTAAGGGCGCTTGATTGTCTTTCGTCCTTTCCATCTTGGGAGGCCAAATTACTGAACTGCCGATATAGCTGCTGTGCCATCAAGTACAGAAATACACACACTTCTGATTCAGGAATGAGGAAACAAAACATGAAACTGATACAGTGTGGACAGTTAAGTCCTTTCAAAATACATGAATGTAAACCAATTCATATTTTTTGATTCAGTGGCTCTTCGAGGCTTAATGCATGTGCTTTATTAGAGTCTATGTATAGCTGGCTTTAAGGGCAAATAAGACAAGGTTGAGATCTTGTGGTAATGGTGCTATGAGACCTACTGGTTTGAATGCAATGGTAGAGCAATGAAACCATAACTGGCCAAACTTCAGTGGACGTATTGCCATGTGGCATTATTCTTTGCTGTCCTGTAAGCTCTTCATGCCTTGTCCTACTCTAAAATCAGCACATAGCTACCTTCCTAATGAGAGCACAGAGGCCGCATTCAGAGAATTGTAGGTCTCCAAGCCTAGCATACTACAGTGGCCTGCCACCAAACATCTAACCAGATTACGTACAGCTCCGCATCTCTTGATCCAACTGCTGTAGTATTACTGTGAGAACCTGGAAGTGAAACTGACTTAAAATACATCGTCTGCTTTCATTCTCCCAGCTGAGTGAGATTCCGATGGTAAAAACTACATAAACAAGGAAAATAAAACAAGATTATCTGGACAAGTGGAATGCTATGGTGTTTGGGTTGCAAACACTACAAGGAAATCTTTAAACATGAATTTAATTGATTTTTTTAAAAATGGCTTATAAAAACATGTCTTGTTATTAGTAATTTTTTTAAGATAACCTAAATTTGGTTCTAAACTCCCCGACAGTGTCCCTTTATCTATACAGTTTCTTCTGAAATTACTGTACATTCCCTTTCCCCAGCAAGGTTCTAGAGATTGTCTTATCTCACCTCCTGTACGACCTGGACAACCTCTTTCATTCTGATCTTTGACCCTTCCGTACTAATGAAGTGTGTCCTTCTGGGTGGTTAATCACCTGATTCTGCTTCTGAGCACCCCTCTCTCTCTCTCACTGTCTGATCTCCTGATGGCTAGTTGTACTAGCCATCTTTCCTCTAGACCATTTCCAATGCCTTGAGAAAAGGCAGTAGGGTGGTCTCTCAGTTGGTATAAATTGTCACAGCTCCACTGCTTTTCATAGAGCTAGGACTGTTTATACCCACTGAGAATCTATCCCAGTGTCTTCATCGGTCTCCTTTTATGGTTTTCCTAAATATCCTCTGTATTTGATAGGCTAAACGTTTAACACTTGCTGTCCTCTATTATGGAGCGCATGCCTCTTCCCATTTTCCATTGTCTCCTTCCTCTGAGTTGTTCTGTTGCTGGCTTGAGCATTGCTTCTAAGGGGATGGCACCCCAACTATACATCTGTTGACCTCTGCCTGAGCCCTCTGTCTCCCACTGCTCTTTGGCTTGATCAGGTCCTCACTACACTGTGACTTCTTAGTACTGAATGTTTCAAAGACTCAAGTTCTTCTCCTAGGTAAAAAAAACAACCAACCAAAACTCTGGGTTATCTCATCTCTGATTTCACTGTCACTCTGCTTAACTTTCCTTCCAGGGCCCGAAAACCTGGATTCACCCTTAACCCAAACCGCCTTTTTCACACCACCTCTTCTGTTTCTGTATGCTGTCTGTCACCCTCTCCAGAACTCTTCCTGGATTGGTCCTTACTCCAACCCTGACTTTGCTGAAATCCCTTATTCACATGTTGATCACTTTCCTCCTTGTCCATTACAGTTCTCTGTTAGGATCTTAAATTCCCATTCTTGATACTTCAGAGAAGTCAATGCTACAACCAGGTCACTCTTGGCCTAGGAATTGTGACCCAATAGCAGCCTGTCCTTCATCACTTAATCCCGGGTCTGTCTCCAAAGCCCAAGTCATGTTTGCCTGCCTAGTTTCCTGACATCTCTGTGACTCACTCCACTCCATCCAACTTTGTCCCAAGCTCAGTCACTCCATGACTCCAGCCATGCTCTCCCTTTCTGTTCCCCATGGTGGACCCAATCTGTGACCTGATGTTGCTTTTCTGCTGCATCATCTTTTCTGGCAGTAACTTCCTTCTTCCCATTAATATGTTGAGCCGTTGACTCTATATTTGACTCTGACTGTAAAACTTTCCTTTTCTTTAGTAGCTTTTGCAGGGACACTAAGCATTTTGAGTCCTACTAAGTCACACCTGCCCATTAATAGTGGTTTATTCCAATAAACAGGCCACTCAACATGTAGGGTACTATTTAGAGTGAGTATTGGAGGCCCCTCACGATACTGTAACACATGAAGATGTTTGTGTGTAAAAGCATGGTATTGTTATTGCGCTGTCTAATTTATTGTGATCTTAGGAAAGGGATTTTAGTTGCTTGCAGGCCCGGTCCTGCTAGGGTTTACACACCTGAGTAACTTCATTCATGTGAGCAGTTCCACTGGAGTCTTTGAAGGATCAAGCCCTATAACCCTGTTCTGAAACAAAGCTAAGCATTGAAACTGAGTTCCAGAATGTGGAACCTTACAGGTTCCAAGAAACAAACATACGGCTATTGATTTTTATTTTTTTTTATCATTTGTGACATGTTTTTAAACAGTACGCCCCAAATCACAGTTAAAATGATCAGAACTGTAACTATTTTAAAATGAATAACTGATGGAATAACACTTTTTAAACAACCATATGTGTCTTGAGCATTTATTTGAGGTAAATTAAATGAAGACATTTATTTTTAATATCCGATTAGAGATCTAAGCATGAAAGCAGGACAAAACCTTCAAGGGCCAAAAAGGTTCAAAAGTAGGTGCAAGAGGTGCCTCAGCCGAAATGTACATGAAGCCACTGTATGCAAAAACTTGCATATGCAAAGCAGATAACTGCATGCACAATTTTGGGGTTCTGTGGCCACCTTAGGAGCACACCCTGGGCTGCATGAGCACCCATTGGTCCTAGCTTTGGAAATTTGGGCCAAATTTTAGCTGTGGGTAAGCAGTAACTGACTTGGGTGTTTCACCAGCCGTGCTGAATGAGAAGAACAGACCCACGTACTTTCAGCTCCATCCCTGGTTTGAGCCCCCAAATCCCTTAGCTCTTGTGTAATAAGGATGTTGGTTGGGGTTTCCAACCACTTCTAGATCTGTCTTCTTCTCTGCTCTGATCCCTACCTTTCTTTCACTCCCAGGGCTTAACAGGACCCGATGGCCCACCCGGCCCAAATGGGTCACTAGGAGAAAGAGTAAGTAATAGAACTTAAATCCTTCGTCTGCTTACATTTATATTCTCAAGGTGCTACTCAATGGTTATTTCAAATCTCTTTGTAGCTTGGTGCCATTTATTATTTATTTATTATTTGTTTAGTTAGAGTACCTAGGAGCCCGTGTCATGGACAAGTTCTCCATTGTGTTAGGCGCTGTACACCTCTTGCGTGCTTGAAACCAACGCAATGTTCTCCATGTAATTATGATCTAGGGTTGTGCACTGGGTCTAACATTTGTATTTCAGGTGTTTATGTATGTTGACATATTTCACTGGTTTGTTTCTAATTGCCTCGGAGAGGCATGTACGCACCTGGTCTTGGATGTCTTGGATAAGGAAATACCATTAACAGACCAAATCTTGTGATACTTTGGATGCATAACTAGCTTTTTGATGCATTCAGAGACTCTGTGTAAAACACAAATTCAATGAACAAGCTTTCCAGGTTTATCCAAATACCTTTATTAGGGATTAATTTGTGGTTTGAGTGCAGAGTCCTGTTGTTTTTTTCTAGCGCTGCTTTTTTAAATCTGTTGTGTAGCCGGGCATCTTTCATTAATTCCTGGGCTTTGGTCACACTTGGGGACATCATTAGTTGTATCAGCATGGATGTCCCAGCCTTCACAGCAAGAAACAAGATTCATTTTTTTTTCATTTCATGTAATAGATGCTTATAGGAACTCTGCCAAGGGGCACTAGGGGAAAGAGAAATGTCTGCCTTCGGTATTACAGTGTGTTAGGTCTCAAGCATTGTCACTCAGGGAGCAAAACTGCTCTTGGCTGCTTCCCATCTGTGCTGGCATCCTCCACGTGAGACTCCATCTCTGTTACCGTCATCTTCAGTAAAAAACAGAAGGTGTGGAAGGATGTTGTGCAGAGAGGGGATAATAGGGGGAGGTTTTCTGATGCACTCACCTTTTGGCTTAATTCCGCTCCCATTGCAGTCAATGAGTGTTTTATCCTTGATTTCAGTGGGAGCACAGCTAGGCCAATGCTGAACATTTTTCAAAATCCTCACAAACAAGGCCCAAGAGCCTGATCCTGTGAAGTTATGGGTGCCCTCAGCTTCCCTTCAATGGGAGTGGGGGATGCTTGGCATCTCCTAGGATCCAACCCTGATTTACAATATAAAGAAGGGCTGGGCCACAAAAACGTGAGTGAGCTGTGCCTCATTTGCATGTTTTGTTACCCCTATTTGCACATGAGCACACACACAGTTGATATCTATGTGAAAACAGGACACCTGAGCATTTGATATACGCACAAAGTAACTCACACTTTAAGCATTTAGCCGAAGCATACAAATTCATGAGTAGCACACACAACGACCTAACTGTATACTCAGATTAGACATGTGTTCCCAGGTCCTGAAAACCGGTTTGTTGGCATGGTGCAAATTTTAGACTTGTTTACATTTACAACATCTTTTTAAGGTCAGCGATATCATCTCTAGAAAGTCTTTTTTAATAGTCAGTGTAATAAAAGCATGGGAAGAAATTGCTGAATTTGAAAACAGAGATTTAGCAGTGCAGCGTTGTTATCCTAACTTCATTTCCTCTGGCCCTTATTCAAGAAAGCACGTAAGAACCATTGCCGTCAATGCAATACAAGCATGTGCGTACTGTCTTCAATGGATGTAAGCATGTGCTTAAAGTTAAGTGCTTTTCTGAATAAGGATGTTTTCCTAAAATTGGGCCTTTGTGGGTAAAAAGGCCCTTCTGGCTGTCACTATGAACAGGTGTGCTTGGCATACGGCAGTGTATTCACAAGAGATTTTTAGCTTCTGCTACCATATTATTAAGAAATGTTTCTGTTCTCCCATAAAGGCTGCCTCTCTTGGTTTGGCAAAGAGATTCTCAAGCATCCTAATGAAATAGTTCAGTTACTCTGACACTCCTGGTCTATTCTTCCACTCTCCAAAACTCCCATTGGCTTTAGTAGTAGGACTGCCAGTGGCGTTATCAGCCCTGAGAAGTTTTTAAAATGAAAAAACAATTAAATTTGGCTATGAGATTATCTGGATTATCACCTTATTGCTGATGCCAAACAGATTTTAAAGATTTAAAAGATCAAAAGATTTTAAAAGGGCTGTTTGAAGTTCAGTGTTTTATACTGTACACAATGTAGGATGCATCGATAAATGGGTGGCTCTCTGAGCAACTACCAAGACTCAGCAACTTTCTAGAACCTGTAATAATTCATATTTGTCTGACTTCAGAATGCCATATTACGCACACATTTTACATACTGTATCCATGCATGTTCAGAAATAATATTGCCCCACTGTAAAAAAAAAAATATGGTAAGATCATTTTCCAATCATAAGAGAAAGCACAGTGTTATCAGAAGAATGAGTTGAGTCAGAAAATGCATTATTAACTGATGCACCTCCACTCAACTTAATTGAGTCACACCATCCAGGACTGCATTTTGGCTAATAATCCTTGGAAAGGAGAAGGAACCGTCATTGCTATGTATTAAAGACCCGAACTTGCCCCGCTGAAGTCAATGGGAGTTATGCAATTGATTTTAGTGGGCACAGAATCCAAGTATAAGGATCCAAGATGTCAGGAATTTAACATTTTCTTTTTGCCAGAGAGGTATCTAGCCTTGCCCTCAGTGGCGGTAACAGTTTTAGGGTTAATGATTAAAGTGATCAGAAGCAAACCTGAGTAACGTGCAATAGGACAATGGCTGAGTTGACATTTGCAACAGAGTTGATTTTTATCGGATTACAGCCTGTTCCTAGCAAGACTCTTCTTAATGAGGCACTTGGTGCCTCAGAAATCTGTTTGCTTAGCTGTCCTCTTTAAATTTAATAAGGGAAAACCTTTCTAATCTGGGTTGGTATGCAGAGATCTTGGGGTGGAAAGGCAGTACTTCCTGAGATCACCAAGTAGACATTCTGACCAGCAGTTACTGGGTTATTTTCCAGCTCTGTCCAGCTGTGCTGTTATCATACTCTGTACTGGAGACAATTTCGGACTCTCTTCAAACTCAGAAAATGCCCCCCAGATATTTCTGAATCCAAAGAATGACTTCCTGGCTGAGAGATCGGGTGCCAAGTTTTAACCTTGAGTTAGGGTCCCTTGGCTTCCTTTTAAATCCCTCTGAAAATAAAGGTCACCTCCATTTCTCTGGCATGTTCTGTGGAACCCAAATACGTGCACATAATATTTAAGTACTTCCACTCCTGACAGCAATCTGGACCAGGGTGTGGGAAGGCAGGAGAGAGACCATAAAGTGAAAGTCAGAAATCTCCTGAACTGGCATGTTTAAAGGATCCTGGAGGAGTTAGGTGCTCGTAGGCCCCTCTAAAAATCCTAGCCCATAGAAAAATCACTTCTGGTTCAGTTTGAGATTTGGGAGGTGGCACGTGTGAGTTTTTATCACAACTGGTTCACCCCGGCCTAATTTGACAGGCTCTGAAAGAGGAGGACATGCTCTATCTCTTGACAGCGTGGTCTCCAAACACATGCAGAATTCCTCAGTAGAAAATAATGGGGCTGTCAGGGTGCATTTGTTCTAGTGTTGTCTCTGAGACATCTGCGATTTGCTGTCTACACTTCTGCTTTCACTTCCCCTCCCCCCCCCCATTACTAAACTGTGCATTTAAAAAAATTATACCACTCCTCCCCCCAATCAAAAAAAGAATAACAGCAACCAAGGCAGACTCCCCCAGGCAAGGAGGGAATCCCACGAAGGCTGTTCTTAAAGTGGGAACCTGACCGTCACGCTCTTTCCCTGGGAAGGAAAGGGAGCTCTGGGGACAATTTCGCAGGAGTTCCGTGTACACTGCCTGATTCAGAATCAAGGCCTACCTCTGCAATTACGCGGATGAAATTCTGAAAAACCTGGGGCTAAGTTCACAATGGCATGTGCGGTGGTTCTAGTTGGTGCATGCCGTCACCATGCACAATTGCGCGCGCACACATCTGCAGAACTGACCATTTGTGTGTGCCCTCACGGGAACTGCACATGCAAATTGGACGTTTTGTGAGCCAGCAGCAATCTGACCCTGGGAATCCCGAGAGTCAGCGAATGCAACAGACGAGCACTCCACTTGCATGGGGCTTCCTGTGTAAACGGATGGAGATTTTTACGGGCCGAGCGCTAGGTTTAAAATGTCCTATAAATAAATACGTCGCTTGTTGTGTGTCTGAGTCGGTCACCTCCTCATTTACCATTCTGAGTTCTGCCCTTGCCCTGGAATCGCAGCAACTGAGAACAGTAGCAAGTAAAGAGCTGTGGGCGCAGGAGAACAAAGCCATTCTATCTCGCACCATGAGCGTCAGCACAGCATAGAAAAATTCAACGTGAGGCCTGCATTGGTGCCGTTAAACAAAAGATGATCTCACTATCACTCACGTTGAATCAGAGTGGCACATCTCCTCCTCCTCCTCTCTTCCCTCATGCTTGTTTAAATGAATAATTAAGTCAACCTGCTTTTATCGGCTGTCTGGCTATATTTTCCTCACCCTGTCACAGCTAAACCTCCTTTCTCGTTAAGAATAGGCTAAGAACATTGAGAACATCCGTCAGCTAAATTCAAGCAGGAATTCTTGGCAGTAGAAAAGAGGGGCAGGAATGGGGTCTACTATTTGTGTGTTTACACATTTCATTGACTTTTTCAAGCTTCCTGGAGCCATTGATGGCACTGAAATACCATGTTTCCTGATGCTCTTTCATTTCCCAGGTGGTAGCAATACCATGGGAAGGCCAAATGGTGTGTTTACTTGGACCGATAAATTGTTCTCCAAGACTAATAATGGTGGTGAAAAACGGAAACTTTAAAAAAATACTCAGCAACCGAGGTTTTTCCCAAATACCAAGAGATTCCCTTTGAAGCAGGTTTCTGTGGAACTCCCATGTATAAACCCTTAGTTCCTGGCCATCTTGCAGCTCCCTAAGTTACGTTCTGTAGACAACGATCCTGTGTGCACATGCAGGTGTGTGTGTCAATCATTTGAGATAAGAAGTAAACTATTCCATTTTCACTGGTAGATACAGGAGCATCTAGGGAGTGGAACTTGCTCCCCCAAGATGTCTGTCTCAGCTCCTCCCCTTCCCAATTTTTCCAAAGGCCTCAAAGTATTGACCCTCATCTTTGACTGAGGCTGTGAGCTCCCTTTGCTGCCCAGATCCTAGTCTGGTTGTGCACCGGGAGGTCCTTGGGTGTAACTTAGAATGCTCATCAGTGGCCCTGCAGGGCTGATACAGCAGCTGGGAATTGCTGCGATGTAGGGAAGCTGCAGCCAAGTTCTGGTTTCCCTGCACGTGCCCCTTACACTGACTCTAAGGAGGGGGTAGGAGTCATGTAGGAGCCATGTTGCTGGAGGATGCTGCTGTAGAGCCGCTTTGGGCAGACAGAGTGGCACAAAGCAGCCCCAAGACTAGGCAGGGAGAAGTTGCCACTGGGGTGTTTTTCAAGCTAAAAGTATATCCAGCTTGTAAATTGGACCTGCCCCTTTTTCATGGTGACACATTTGCCTTCAATATTGTATGATTCAGCACCTACCATGGAACACAGCACCAATGTGAATAAGCCCAAATTGTTCCGCATGGCAATAGGGGCTGAGATTAAGTTTCGGGAGGCCTGCCATTCTGTAACCCATTGTGTTCAGGTTTCAGAGCAGTAGCCATGTGAGTCTGTATCAGCAAAAACAACGAGGAGTCCTTGTGGCACCTTAGAGACTAACCCGTTCATTTGGGCATAAGCATTTCATGGGCTAGAACCCACTTCATCAGATGCATGGAATGGAAAATACAGAGGCGGATATAAATACACAGCACATAAACAGATGGGAGTTGCCTTACCAAGTGGGGCATCAGTGCTAACGAGCCAATTCAATTAAGGTGGTGGAAGTAGGCTATTCTCAACAGTTGACAAGAAGGGATGGAAAAATCCCAAGGGAGGAAAAATCACTTTTGTAGTGCTAATGAGGCCAATGTAATCAAGGTGGCCCATTTCAAACACTCGACAAGAAGGTTTGACATTGTGTTCAGTGGCTGTAGAATCACCATGCATGGTTTTTTTCATTCATTTTTCCATTTAGTCCGCTTTGGAGCATTAACCAATGATTAATTTCTTAGGCTTTTCCCAGCGTTGGCACCTTCAGAACACAACAAAGAGATTAAAAAAGCCCAGCTGTCTTATCTGTAATGAAGCAGAAACTTAGCAACTTCCGTGATTTGATTTTAGAGTAAAATTTAAGATCACAAACATGCTCAGAAAACTGTAAATCAGGCTTAAGGTTTGGAATGCAAAAGCAAAAGGGAAAGAACACCAGAATAGCTGGTCCTGGAATCTAAACCTCTTTGCGTGAAGGGGAAATGTATGAATTACTAAAATGCAGTACAGTTGAGTCCCGATCCTGTAAATTATTTCAAATACAGCCTTTGGGTCCACAGCATGAAGTCATTATGAAATGGGACGTTTCAAATGGGAACCAGTGAGAGTCACCATATCTGTAGCAAACTTTAAAGATTCCCAGTGACCAATCTGTGGCCTGTTGTGTGCTGTGGTTCCCCATATTTAGCCTCCCTTCCAGGAAGCTCATGTTTTAATCTCGGCTCACAGAGTTTCTAAAAGAGTAGGGAAGAGGGTTCCTGGGGGCTCTGTCTCGAGCATTCAAGAACATCAAGAACGTTCTTGAATCATTTGAACTAATCAGACATGTCAAAGGGCCTTCTGCTCACGTCTGTGAACTCGGTCTCGCTTTTCCATGTGTGCGCTGTAAGATGCTACCGAACTTCCCCAGAGAAAGGTGACCCCAGGAGCTGGTGAGTTCGGGATGTATGAGTCAGCAGGCTGCCATATGAATTGGAAACTCCCCGTTTACTTCTGTGGAGAGGCCTGACCCACTAACTCACAGTCTGATGTTTCTAATCCTACAGGGTGCTTTAGGACCTTCCGGGCCGCCTGGACCAGCTGTAAGTAACTCCTGAGACTTATGTAGCGTAATATAGGTGCAGAATTCCCCATAGTAAAGTACCACCAAAGCCCGTTTTGATAACCGCTATCTCATTGTGAGGGTCAGATCACAGGGAAAGAACAGATGTGGGTCTTGTCTTGAACCAAACGTAAGGGCTCAAACATGAAAAGAGATCATGTACTAAGACGAGATGTTGGGGGGAAGAGGGCTGTATAAAATATATATATTTAAAATTTATAAAACCAGTTCTAGCTGTCAAGGGCTTGATCCAAAGCCCACTGAAATCAGTAGGAGACTTTCTATTGCTTCAGTGGGCTTTGGCTCAACAGTTATAAATTACCCAGGGTAGTTCCTGTCAATAGTGGACATATGCCAACTCCTCGGGTATTGCACTGGGCAAGATAAGGTCATTTCCAGCCTGTAAAAAGGAGCTGTCAGAATGTTCAGCCCATTGAATCACCCAGCTGGTTAAGCATCCTCAGGGACCTTATAATAATTCTGAAATCCACGCAGCTGGCGAGTCCCATTTAACCATAGCTATTTGGACCAATGGTATTATGGAAAAATGTAGAGCTAAATCCACTTTGATCAGTACCAATGTCTTAGTAACAAAGCTCCCCCAAAAAGCCTACCAGGAAATTAAATGATGGGCATGTGTTGAATTCCAGATATAACCTCCCCTCTGAAATACTGCATTTAAAACCCCTTGTCTCCTTAATGCTGGAAAAAATCAAATAGCCTTTTCCAAGGTGATGATTATTATGGTATTAAAAGTCCAGCTTCTCAGCCCAGGGAGCTAACAGGCATGACTGACCCAGTGTGTAACACCAGCACATGCTACTGATACCACTGCTCCTGCTGGTCCTCTCTTATTAGCAGGAGGCAGAATATCGAGGTGCACAAAGAGTCAAGTATTGTCCATTTCAATAGACTGTCAGCCCCCAAGGTCAGAACAGGAGAGATGGGATAACATACCTCGCACAGGTGTGACGTGGCCTATGCAGGTCAGACTAGGTGATCACAGTGGTCCCTTGGAATCTATACTATCTCAATGATACCTTAAACTCTGTATTTACAGGCCAGCAGCTTGTCGCATAACTCGATCACAGTCCTTATTTTGTCGGGGATGGTAGATTTTTTTCCCCTCATCTCCCCAGAGAGAGAGTTTTCTTTTAATGTAGCTTTTAACAGGTGCCAAGAGAAGTGGCTTCTCAACAGCAAAAGATTTGTAGAGAAAACTAGGTTAAGAAAAAGGCGGGGAGGCTATCTATCTACCCTCGTATGTGCACATGACTCTTGATAGGTCACTGGATGAATCTTAGAGCAGAGAATAGACCACGGGCAACAGAGAGGAAACGTGAACATAAAATACAGACTCTAGGATTCAGTAACTGTCTCTGGCTCCACTTTCTGACTAAATTAGAATAATCGGGGTTACGGGAGTGTTGAGGGGGGAAGTGGGGGTTTTGATACAATGATCCACTCTTCGTGTGGTTCGTGTCCAAATGATCTTTCTCTGTTTTAAATTTTGTTTGCAGGGCAAGGGACTGCCAGGCCCTCCGGTAAGTAGCAGCGTCTTTCCCAGGGCTGGTCTACACTGGAACGTTGCGTCAACCTAGCTACATTGCGGAGGGATGTGAAAAATCCACACCACAGGGCAACGTAGATAGGTGGCCTACATTTTAAGAGTAGACCAGGCCTCAAAAAGGGGGGTTAAATTATTACGTTGGTTGTGTTCTACTTTGGTATTTTCCCCCAAACCCACCCACAGACCCAGATCCTTGAGGCTCTGAGCAGCGCTAAGTCCAGTGGGTGTCTGGCCAGTGGCTAAGTCTGGTCATTGATTTGAATTAGAGCAGCCTACAGGGTGCAGTAGCTGGGGGGGGGGGGGAGAGACACATTTCATTGCTTTCCCCTGGAAGGGGATCCCTCTTGGGGACAGGGCACAGATAACCAGGCAGCATCTGCGTTTTTATAGGGCGCATTCGACCAACTGGGTGTAAGATGGGACCAGTACCTGAGTGGGAGGGGTGAGCAGTATAAAGCATTTTGCTTTTGTCCTGTGACCTCTGCCGGGTAGCAGCATGTGTAATGTTCTGGCTCTATTTTACAGGGGCCTCCAGGAGCCAGTGGACTCCCGGGTGGAAATGGACTTCAGGGGCCACCTGTGAGTTTCCTTTGCTGTTTAATTGAACATCCTGCAGCCTCGGAAGAACAAGGTCTATTTCTGGCCTCTTGCTGCACTCGGGAAGGTTAATTAGAGTATGACACTACACTTGCTCTGTGAATAGGCCAGCAGGAGATGCCATTCCCTGTACTGGCTAGTGCGGTGTGTATGTGACAACTACCATGCCAGAGCTGGTCAAGTGTGTTTAGTCATCTTGCCCTCTAGTGGCTGAAGTCTGCAGGGCGCATAAGCTGCAATTGCAAAAACAATGAGGAGTCCTTGTGGCATTTTAGACCTGGGCTGCACTGGGGAGCAATTCGAACTAAGATACTTCAACTTCAGCTATGCTATTTGCATAGCTGAAGTTGAAGTATCTTAGTTCGACTTACCTGACGGCGAGTCGACCATGGCAGCTCCCCCATTGACTCCGCTTACTCCTCTTGCAGAGCTGGAGTTCCGGAGCGCATTCGGGAATCGATGTATCCTGTCTAGACGAGACACAATAAATCGATCCCCAATACATTGAACACTACCCACCGATCTGTCAGGTAGTACTGACGTCCCCTTAGAGACTAACTTTTATTGGGGTGTAAGCTTTCATGGTCTAAAACCCACTTCATCCGATGCATGGACAAATACAGTAAGCAGTATAAATATTGCAGCACATGAAAAGGTCGTAGTTGGTTTACCGAGAGGGGGGCCAGTGCTAATGAGTCCAATTCAATTAAGGTGGAAGTGTCCTATTCTCAACAGTTGACAAGAAGAGGTGAATATCAAAGAAAGGAAAAATACTTTTGTACTGCTAATGAGGCCAACGCAGTCATAGTGAATGAAGGCTTTGTTTCTCATGCCACATGTGTGCAGGTTAGCTGGTGACAATGGAGTCAGTTCTTTGTGGCAGGGGATTTGTCTGGAGCTCAAGTGTGTCACTGGCATGAAGCTATTTAATATATTAGATCAAATCTTCCTTTTGCAGTCACATTTTGAAGTACAAATCCTGAGGACTCATGCCTCTGACTGCAGGAATGCAGGTGCAAATACTCCGATTTGTCCTTGCAATTCCTTTGGCAGGCACAAAAGCAATTGCAGAGACACTGTAGCTAAGTCCTCTTCTAGACATGTCTCCTTATGCCACGTTAAAAAAAAAATGTGATTGCACTTTAATTTCTTTTCAGATTTTCATTCAAGTTATTAATATGGTGAAACTGTCCAAAGAAAACCGCCGTATCCTCTTTCATCTCATATATAGTATTTGGGGCCTGCCGCACTCCCATTGGATTGAATGACAAAACATCTGTCGATTTGAGTGGGAACAGGATTGGGTCCTTCCGTGAATTCTTTTTTCCCACGAGAGATTCTACAGAGCGTATATGAGAATTCTTCTTCTTTCTCACTCCTTTTAGGGACCATCAGGTCTTCCAGGATTCCCAGGACAGCCTGGACCACCAGGGCCTCCAGTAAGTTGTGATTTTTTCAGTGTAATAAACACGAGGAAAACTAAACTTGGGGTGATTTTTGGAATCCTCTTCTTGTGCCTGTGGAAGGAGCTGATAGGGCAGTTGCATTTTATTGCTGTTTTGGGTTCAAATTCCCACTTAGATTGAAGTGTTCCCTACAAGCTAAAACCAATGCATTAGAGCAGCGGCTCTCAAACTTAGGAAGCGGAGGACCCCCATTTTGATTTAAAATTTTTCGCTGACCCGCAAACCCCCTACTCAGCCCCAGGCCACTACTCCACCCCTTCCCCCAGGGCCCCACCATCTCCCCACCTCTTCCCATCCCCTCGTCTCTCCCACCCCTCCTCTTCCCTGCCTCTCTTTGCCCCCTCCCCCAAGCACGTCCCATCCCCGCTTCACCCCCTCCCTCCCAGTGCCTCCAGCACGCCGCTGAGTTGATCAGTGGTCCTGGACATGATTCTGCCCCCCTCCCCTGAGTGCCCCTGCTCTTTCCCCTCCCTCCCTCCCAGCAACTCCTGCACACCACGGAGCAGCTGTTCCCCAGTGTGCAGAAGGGGCTGGGAGGGAGTGGGAGGAGTGGATCAGCAGAGACCCCTGAAAGACCCTCACGGACCCCCATATGAGAAATGCTGTATTAGAGGCAAAGCAATGACTGATTTTTCCATGCTTATGAGGGTGAGGTGCTGAGCACCCTCAGATGATCCTGAGAAGATGTCTGGCTCCCTGTCTGGAGGGAGTCTTACTCTGACAGAGGCAAGCGCCTGTATTAGATGGAGCGACAGGCTGGTGCACTATATCAGATCCCGTGTTCCTGTAATGCCTGTGCAGGTTGCCGGCTGTTGGGATTTAACTGGTGCATCTACAAAGCACAAGCCTCTACTGTGGGAGCTAAAACATCCACCTCTGTTAGCTCTGGTTGTCCTAGGCTCCCCAACCTAGAGGGGGTGGATGCCATGCGGTGTCCGCGTGCGTTACGTCCCTATCAGACACATCCTAAAACTAGCTTTTATGTATAGTGGAGTAATTGGGCGGGTAGGGTTGTTGGTTACATATAACAGGAGATGGGTCTCCTTTAAAGACTTCTCCATGAGACAATGAATGGAAAGTCCCACTCCTATAAAGGGAAATTCTCTTGAAGATACCAATCTTGGGGAAATGGAATTGGGGTTCCCTCTGGAAAATTTACTCCTTGGAAAACATGGTTCCTCCCCACATCCTGCAGATATAACCACACCTCTATGTTGGTCTGCTTAAGCCGCAGCTATTGTGTTGGCAGCTGTATGGTCTAGTGGTTAGAGCACATGACTAGCTGTCAGGGCTCCTGGATTCTGGGGTTCTGTTGCTAACTCTGCTGCCGATTTGAGGTGGGGAACCTTGCTGGCCATCTGCCAAGGGGTCAATTTTACCCTTTGTGACTCAGGCAAGCCATTTAACATAGTGTTGCTTCCATTTTACCTCTCTGCGAAAGGAGTGCAAATATATTGACCTAGCTAACTCATGAATGTATGTGAAGTGCTTCGAGGGGCTTGAATGAAAAAGGCAATACAGAAGTGGAAAATATCCATGTCACTAAAATATGTTTTCTTTGGTGCTTTGGGTTGATATATTTGAAAGTCCAAATGTTCTTGGTTATAGGGTCTTCCAGGAGTTCTTCCTGATGGCGGTGGGGACCTTCAGGTAGGTTTTTCTTTATATTGTAGCAACACATTTTTAACTTCAGCCCTTAAGCAATTTTTTATGTATGGATTTGGGCGAACATGAGTCTGTTTTAATATGCAAGGGCTAGATCGTGCAAACTCATGGGAGTAGCCCTGCCTAGGAGAGTCATCCCATTAAATTAATGGAGCTGTTTGCGTGGATAATATCTTCCAGGTTCATGAGTATTTGCCATATCAGAGCCTTGGACTCTTTCAAGTATACAGATATTTTAGTGCTGTCTTAGGATATTCCTTGTCATTTTACTTCAATTCGATCCTTGCTTCCCTAATGTTGATTTTGCATATGTTTGATCCCGTGCCAGTTTAATAAAAACAAGTTTTAGCATTTGACAACCCATGACAATTCTTCATGCATCTGTTTCAAACAGAAAAGGTCAAATTTGTTTTGCTGTTCATTTCCATGGGCATCAGCACCTTATTCCCATGGGCATCAGCCTTGTTTGTTCTTTCTTTTTTGAGCAAATGTCTTGATTTCTTTATTTCAAAGGAATGAAACAGACATTAAGATAATGAGCGATATAAGTGGCATTTCAAGATTTCACAGCTGTTGTTATGACAGCTTCTTTGCTTTCCTAATTAGAGGACTCCAAAAAAGCTTCTATCTTGTTGACACTGCCTTATGGGAAAGACTTATGGAATATAATAGAAAATAACTTTCTGGTAATTTTTTAGGCCACCCTATAGAATTGAATAGAAAATTAACCTTTGTATATAATTCTGTAGCAGGGAGATAAAAACAAAAACACCTATAGAAGGATCTCATTCTTTCTTTTCTATAGATTTTTAAAGTACTAGCTACAGAATCCTGTTAAACTGTAATCCAGTTTTTGATTTAATCCCTGTGAAATTTTAGAAGACTCTCCCATATGGACTAGGCACAGTTTGAGTAGCTGTTGATAGTTTGCTTCATTTTTTAACTAAAGTCCCATTCCTGGAAACTCTTATGCATAAGCTTTTCCTTGGATCGGGTGAGATCAACACATCTTCAAATGGGAGCAAAGTTAAGGGTATTCCTAATTGTTTGCATGATTGAGACCCAGGTTTCAAGCAGAGTAAGATCAGTGGACATGGTCGGCTGCTAATAAATATCCTTGTTCTGTTTAGAATAAGGAGGTTTGGGGCTGGATTCAAAGCCCACTGGACTCAGTCTTGCTGTCTCTAGGCCCTATGTTTTCCAGGCTCAGCCAGGATTACAGTCAATGTTAGGAAGTCTAGATAGAGGAGACCATACTATTCTCGATCCAGACATGCAAGTCCAATTGACACGTGCAGTAGTGATTGGCGTGGGTGATGCAAAAGAAGGTTTTCTAACCAACAGAGGCGTGAGGTTCCAATAGGAACAGTGAGATCAAATAACCTAACGAGTTTGGAGATGGAGCTTGCAGGGCCAGTGCAACCACTACGTGAACTAAGCGACTGCCTAGGGTGACAAGTTGTTGGGGGCACCAAAAAGCTCGCTCGGGGAGGCGGTGGAGCGGAGGTGAGCTGGGGTGAGGAGCTGCCATAGGGGATGCTCCCTGGGCAAAAGGGGGCAGAGAGCTGCCGCGGACGGACTCCCCGGGCGGGGCGCTGCTGCGGACGGAGTGTGGACGGAAGTGAGCTGGGACAGGGGGGGCGCAGGGAGGGCGCTAATGAAAAGTGCTCTAAGAGCTACAAGATGAGAGAGAGAATATTTCTTATGGGACCAACTTCTGGTGGGGAGAGAGACGAGCTTTCAGGCTACACAGAGCTCCTCTTCAACTCTGGAAAAGGTTCTCAGGTCTGATCTATATTACAGACCTATATTGGTATAACTACTTTGCTCAGGGGTATGAAAAATCCACACCCCCTGAGCAACATAGTCATACCAACTAACCCTCCATGTAGACAGCATTATAACTGCAGGACAGTTAATCCTTCCAGGGAGGTGGATTAACTATGCAGACCGGAGAGTTCTCTCCCCCCATCTTCATGAAAGCGTTACAGCTGTGCCCAGGCAGTGTTTTAAGTGTAGACTTGCCCTCAGTGTTACACGGTGGAACATTAAGTTAACACACTGAGTACCTTTCCCAGACCCGAGGAAGAGTTCGGTGTAGCTCCAAAGCTTGTCTCTTTCTCCAACAGAAGTTGGTCCAATAACAGATATTACTTCCCAGGCCTTGTCTCTGTTGTATCCTGGAACCGACACGACTACAGCAACTCTGCAAGCAATATATAACCGCTAAGTATTAGTGTTAGTATTATTAACCGGCATATTTTCCCCCCTCCATAATGATACCCACCTTGCTCCAAACACCCATTGTCTATGCTAGCTGAACCCACGAACGTTTGTTTTGTGCAGTGTCCGGCTCTCTGCCCCCCAGGCCCTCCGGGTCCTCCAGGAATGCCAGGATTCAAGGTAAGAAACATATCCTCTGTAAACACAACGGGTTGAGTCCCAGAATGTGTGACAGTGGGAGGCCCCGTGGCTGAGAGCAGGACTCAGGTTCACACTGTACTAAGTACACTGTGGTCGGGCTTGGAGTTCAGTACCCAGACACACAATGACACCAGCTTTTAGTTTCAAGAGAGAAGTGAGGGAGACAGGCAGGCCCCATCCTGCTCTCAACACATGGAATTCCCTGAGAGTTCCAAATGCACGAGGCTTAATCCCGCTAAGTGCCCCCATCCACCAAAGCACTTAACCACATACCCCTCCCCCATGGATGGCAGTGGGAGAATTTGCAGTGCTTAAAGTTAAGCACGTGCTTAAGTGCTTTGCTAAACCAGGGCTCTGGCTCCTTGCAGGATGGAGCCCAGAGTCTCTCTTTGTTAGCTCTAATTGTGACTGTCTCCACCGCAACTGGGAGGGTGCTCCCCAGTGCACATAGACAGATGTGCTTGCTCTGCCCCAGCTAGTGCGCTAAAAATAGCAGTTTGACTGGGGTAGCAGGGGCAGCGGCTTGGGGTAGGTACAAACGGACCCAGACCCCCCCGGGCATATCCGAGAGATCATTAGAAACACGTAGTCAATTGTTATTGATAAGGGGTGAATTTCAGGCCCGTGAAATAAGAAAGTCTCCGAATAGGGCTTAGGTCATATATGGGTCTTGAGCTGATCCTCTGCACAGTGAGGAATTTCACCCACGCTAACTAGTATTAGTATTGTCTTTTGCCGCACTAGTAGTGGAGATGGAAGGAAATTAAGCCAGGCAAAGTTTTATATCAAGATCATTTGAGTGTATCTGGGTTCATTGCCAGCCTGATGGGATTGCTGTAGCTGTAATAATGAGCTGTGGAAGATCATTTACACAAAAGGGTATTTAGGCTTTTTTAAAAATCTAAAGACCTAGGGTAAAAATTTTCAAAAGCACCCAAGTCCCATTTTCAGAAGTGCCATAGAGCAGGTGACATTTTCAAAAGCACGCAAGACCCATTTTCAAAGGTGACTAGGACTTTTGGTTCTCGGTCACTTAGATGCTATTGAAAAATGTATCCATAGGAATTTAGGAACTGTGCCCTGCCTCTGTTTCCCCTGCTTCAGAGCCCTGTAAGAATTCACAGTTCAAAGATGGTTTCCATTTGTTTAGTCCTTTGGTACATACCGGCACTAAGCCATTCAGTGTCTCTCTCCTGACTAACCCCAAATAACGAACTCTCACAGCCTTCATCCCAGCTGGCCTTTAAAATCTCTCTCCTGTATGCACAAGATCTCTCCCAGATCTCCCTGCCTTGACATCTTTCTTCCACTCTCTCCTGCTTCTTCAGCATTTCCCCTGCTGACTCAGGGTCCGACAGTCTCCATCCTACTGCAACTTTCTGCCCATTTTTTACCCCAGGGATTGCCTGATTAAAGCTATGTGTGGCTAATCCTGTAATCGGGGCTGGCTTAACCCTCTCCAGCCCCTGGGGCATGTCACCTTGTTACAGGATCCTAAAGTCTCATTGGAAGATGCTTTTGAAAATAGGACTTAGGAATTTTTGAAAATGTTACCCTTCCTTTAGTAAAATACATTCCAGTAGACACCGAAACGTCTTGATCAACTGCTTGTCTATCCTAAATGCAACACCCATCCAGGAAATGAGGAATGATGCTACACAGCAGAGGCATAAATTCCTCTCTAATAACTTCAGTCAGTTACCTACCTTGCTTTAAATCATCTGTCCTCCTTATATAGCTTAGCCACAGGGCAATAATGAAACTCTCAGATCATTCTTGGTTTTATTTTTAGGGGCATACAGGCCACAAAGGAGAACCTGGGGAAACAGGAAAAGATGGTGAGAAGGTAAAACTCTGTTTAAAGAAAAAAAAAATAGATTATTTATTTTTAAAGCACAAGACCAAGGGATTTCTCTGAGGACGATGCCAGGGCGGAATGAGACAGTTGGTTGGACAGCAAAGGAAAGCCCGTTATTTGATTGTACTTGGCACGTGCACTGAAGATAATTAGCCTCTATCATTTCGTGTGCGAGAGAGAATGTCAGCCAAAAAAAAAAAATCATTGTTATGATCACAAATTTCCAAGAGTGGACTCTAAATTGGCACCTGCAATTTTGCTGTGCCTGGTTTTGCAGCTCATGCAAAAGCTGCATCGATCACGCCAGTTGATTCGTTAGTTGTCTTAACTAGCTGACCAATTGACACAGACCCGATTTGTATGTGGAAGAAATTGCATCGAGGCAAGAGGCAGAAAATGAGACCATAGTTTTGGTGAGGGGTGGTCAGTGGAAGTGATTGGTGGAGAAGATTCTTGGGAAGAGGGTTTCCAGGATCCAGGGTGAGATTGATCATTGGATCTTGCCTAACTCTCTGGTTTTCCATCTCCAGGGAGACGCAGGCCCTCCAGGTCCTCCGGGGATTCCGGGCAGCGTCGGCCTGCAGGTAAAATCTGCCTTTCAAACCTACCGTAAGCAGCCCCCAGTCATGTAGGGTTTCACTGTGAAATACGAACCGTTGGGGTCTGTCATATGGCTCTGGGATCAAGTCCCGGCCCAGCCCCTCTCACCCATTGTGGACACGCCAAAGCCGCTGACGTCCATGGAAAGACTCCCTTTGACTTGCATGGGCCTTGCTTCGGGCCTGGTAGTGGTGCCATCCTGTGGATGAAGCCATCCTGTGGATGAAACATTCAAGTGAGTACCTCTCCCTCATCTCCTGGGCCCTGGCGGAGGCTGAAGAGCCCGGGCCACGTTTGAATGGTAATGGGGCTGAGCTCTGCACTGGGTCGGATGGATGTCCACGGTAAAAGCGTGGCTGCCTCACAATGCCGTCTGGTGGCCTCTGTGCAGCCCTGCACGCGGCGCCTCTGCTCAGTTTCCCTCCTTGGATCCCCAGATAAACCCCACACAGGGCTTTTCCAGCACAGTCACAACTGTTTTCCTTATGGTCTGATTTATTAACTTAAAGTTCAGAGCCAAACACACAGGTTTTCCCTCCAGCTCAGTACAGCCCAGTACCACCCTCTTCCCCCACCACATCACCCCTGGTCTGCTCAGAGTCCTTCCTGCCTTAGCAGGCTGCTCCCAGCACTTCCAAGCTGTAGCAATTCCCCTGATCTCAGGGTTTTCCTGGCAGGAGCCTTGCTCACTCTCTGCCCTCTCACTCCAGCCTCTGAGCATCCCCCTTATTGTCGCCTGTCTGCTATAAACAGAAAGTGGCTGGGTGGGCTCATTCTGTAATCGGGGTTGGCTTGGCCTGAGGCTCCCCAGCCCAAAGGCAAGCCCCTCAGCTCCTGTTACATACCCATCTCTGAATCTATTCCCGCTCCCCCCAAACAGAAGAACCAGACTGCATCGTCTCAGTCTGAGACCTCTCTGCTTTTGGGAGAGGTTCTTGGGAACAGGGTTTGTCTCCCCCCATCCAAATCCCTCTGCTCAGCACTGTTTCTTAAAGCTGCTTTGCCTTGGTGTTTGTGTTTTCACTTCCCCGTCTTTATCACTTTCTGTTTCACTGGTTTCTAACGGGTTGTTTTTCTCACCTAGGGGCCGAGAGGGTTAAGAGGCCTCATTGGCCCAGAGGGTCCAGTCGGGGACCGGGTAAGTAACTATCCTCTTCTGAAGACTTTGCCCTGGACTTTCCCCCTCGTTAAACCCGTGCAGAATAAAATTCAATGACCCTGTTAGAGATCACGGCCTCTAGTTAACTTCCTGTCCCCATCCTGCAAGAGCAACACTCATGGCAGCTGTTAGACACCATGTAAATAAAGTTACACGAGTCATTACTTCCCTTTGCCCTGTGGGATGACTGGATAAGGGAACCCCCCATGAAGGTGTAAACCGTGGGCCTAATCCTGCAAGCTCTCTAGGCAGGGAACTCACCTTGAAGTCAGTGGGAGTTCTAGGCATGGGTTTTCCACAGGATTGGACCCTATCTTAGGGTAATAACTTAAGCATGGGGGGACAAGCTGATCTCCTGTGACGATATGAAGATGCTAATGAGCCTCGCACAGGTTCAAGGAATGGCCCATCTTCTGAATGTTTTGCGTGTGATCCCCATCTGGGCAGAAAAGCGGGAGAACCAAGGGGAGGACAAAGATTTTTAGAACACAGGGAAAAGGATCATGAACACTGATTCCCTACAGTGTCCAATCCTGTACCACTGACTTGAGTGGGAGTAGGATCAAGCCCTTACTGAACAATGGTGACTGACCAGCATGGTCTTTTTCGGGTGTGCCTGGACATTAGCTCAGGGGTTAACAGCTGTGAGTGTTATGAGTCTGGTGAGGAGACCCAGAGTGAAAACCTGCTGGTTTAGACCAACATCCTCTGCTGGAGTCTATTAAGATCCTAACAGTGATTAAGGAACATGTTGTGTCTTTCCATTGACCTGTATGTGCTTTCTTGCTTTGTAGTAATAATTCAACTAGGGATGTGGCTAGGTTGTCTAGTGCAGAAGAGTCCTGATGGCTGCATTTTAATGCTGTCTTATTGTTTTTAGGGACCTATTGGTTTCAGAGGGCCACCGGGACTCCCAGGACCTCCCGGGAAAGCAGTATGTATCCATCCTTACTTTGAATCCTCATGGCCATGGCCTCTATTGTCACCATTGATGCCTAATGCTTACTTTCACCTTCCACTGCCAGGGAGCAACAGAGCCACCCCATTCCCGCGCCAGAAATGACGCACGTGTTGCATCGGCGCAGTGCGCACTGAGTGAGATGTGCACACGCAATTGTATTTCCACAAAGACCTTTCTGGTTCTCATTGGTACCTCTCCCATCTTCCTCAGCCCCTTATCGCCCCCTCTAAGAGCTGCATCGTCTCCTCTGCCCCCCGATTTCATGCTCTCCTCCCCCAACCACCTACAGGTTCTCATTCTGACCCTCATGGTTCAACACCTACCTTAGTTCTTCATTGTCCACTTTATATATACACACACACACCAACAGATGTGGGTTCCCCTTTTATTTGCTTTGTTCACGCCTTTGATGTGGGGAGATGTTCCACTTGGTAAGAGGAGGTTGAGCAAGCTCCACATCTGCTCTCCTGCGGTTCCCTCCTCTTGGCCGGATCCATGTTTAGCTCCCACCCCAGAAGACCACTTTTCCCCAAGGGAAAAATATTCTGTTCTGTGCCAAGGATGCAATTACACATCCTTTTTGCACCAGTCCTGACTGAATGGGATTTGTGCAGGAGAACTGGGATGGGCTTGCGGGGAGACAGAATCCACACACCCACCTCCAGTCTCTCTCTACCATCCAGTTATAGGTCCCTGGTTGAAGTCTTAGGGACACTTGATCCATGGGATTGTGGACCCAGTAACCACACCATCCACCCTGCCTGCCCTGCCGCCAAGCCTCTCCTCCACTATGGTTTATATGGCGCCCATATTTAACAAAGAGGGTACTTCAGATGAACGTGGGAAAGAGCGTCCCTACCCTGTGGGATCGCTGCCTGAGCCCCAACTGCAATCCATCCATGTGCACAGTATTAGAGATTGTAACTGTGAAAGCATAGCAGTGCTCCCAGGGAAACGTGGGCATCCCTCATGCCCGGCATGGCTAATTCCTGGGGACAGCATGGAGACCATCTTAGTGTTGGTCATCAAGACGGAGATAGTTAATGGGTTTTCTTTTATCATTACAGGGAGACCGAGGAGACAGAGGGCCCCAAGGATTCAGAGGGCCCAAAGGTGATACTGTAAGTGCAGTAAAACACTTGCCTACGTAGGGCTGGTCTTCATTGCCCGATGGATCGGCGGGTAGCAATCGTTCTTTTGGCGATCGATTTCTTGCGTCTTGTGAAGACGCGGTAAATCGATCGCCCGCGGCACCCCTGTCAACTCCGGAACTGAAGTTGCATATCTTCCCCCCGGTAGTGTAGACCAGGGCTCGGTCCCTAGGCCTTAGAACGCAAAGTAGAGCGACACACAAATACCTTTCAAAGTGTGAGCCTATGTGCTTGGGGCTTGAGCAACAGCCATTGATGTCAATTGGAGTTTGCTGGTCTGGGTCAGGCTGCTGATCCTGAGACGTGATGAGCTAGATGTGGTAGTTCTCCATCGGTGGGTAGCTCAAGGTCAAACACAAACTGACTGAAATGAACCTATACTGTTAAAATTTGAATGTTGAATTTATTTACCGCTTTTACCTAAAGGCTGTTTCTCTGGATATTTCCAGCACTGGAGGATAAATGATTTGTGTGTTTCTAGGGTAGACCTGGACCAAAAGGATCGCCAGGGACCGGTGGACCTATAGGAGAACCTGTAAGTCAAATTTTAAAATTACAAGTCTTTCTGTTCCCTGGTTCTTGACTTTACAATACAGCAAATGTTAGAAGACCTTACGTTGTTTCTGTTTGATGTAGTGTCCGCATCGAGGGCTACATTTTCAAAGTTGTCTAAACTGATCACTGAGGGTCGGTTTATGCAACCCATACTCATGTTCAAGCCCAGAGCTGGTTCTGTAGATGTCAGTGGCAAATTTCCTTTTGACCTCAGTAAATTTGGAATTTGGCCCATTGCTGTTGGTGGGATTATTTGCCTGACTGCTCCCTAACAGGAGTGAAGGCTGCACAATATGGCCGTAGAGTTACACCTACAATTGAATGCCCAAGCAGCAGGTCTGCAGTCGGCTGTCTAAATGGAAAGGTCTGTGGACTTAAAACGTTGCAGGGCTAAATTTAGAAGATGCGTTTAAAAATGTAGCCCTGAAATTTAATATAATCAAATCACTTACTGGTTCCGGCTTAAAATATAATAGACAGTAATAATGACCCTGTGAGTAACTGAAGTGTATGTGTTTGTGGAATTTGTTAGTGCTGTGTTCTCTGGAACTGGAATCTGGGCTGTATTTTTAAGATCTAGAATTTATATTGTTGTTAAGAATAGATGACCCGTAACATCATATCCAAAGTTAGTGAAACCTATGACCAGTGGTGGAACTTATTGCTCATTAAGGCTATGTCTATACTACCATGGTAAGTCGACCTAAGTTACGCAGTCGACATAGCTTAGGTTGACTTACTGCGGTGTCTACACTGCACTGTCTCCCATCGACTTACCTTACTCTTCTCGTTCCGGGTGGAATACTGGAGTCAACCAGAGGGCGCTCTGCCGTCTTTACTAGACCCACTAAATCGACTCCTGGTGCATCGATTGCCAGAGCGTTGATCTGGCGGTAGTATAGACATAACCTAATAATTTTGGGGGACTTTGTCATTCAACCCTAAAGAAGTGACTGATCCTTACATTTCTGAACCTTTGCATGAGACTTTGCAATCGATGGTGTCTGTGTCATAATCTTATTCTGCATCATGCGCTTATTCAGGGCATGCCTGGCAAAGATGGACGAGATGGAACCCCTGGACTCGATGGTGAGAAGGTTTGTAAAATCCTATTTCAACACCACACAGAAAGATTTCAACTGCTGTCATGCACTGTGCCCGGGTATAGGTTTTCCTGGAGAAAAAGCAATGCTTGAAAGACATTGGCTCGAGAGAGATTGCCTGTAGTGTCACAGAGGCAGAAGAGGAAGATAGTTCATACTGATCACCCTGGGAAAAACCCCAACAAGAAATTAAACCCAAAGATTGTGTGACATAGTGAACAGAATTAACTGACATAACCAGGGTTAAGTGACAGAACCTTATTACACAATGACTAATTCTAAAGCCACTTATTTGTGGCAAAACCTGCAGTAGAAGGGGTCTCCATACACTAAATGGTTAATGTCCTTTCAGAGTTGTTGGTGGAGACATCCTTTTGTTCTCATCACTTACAAGGAGAGCACTGTTTAGACGTGTAACTGGGAGGTTCAGATCTCTGAAGGCGGCCGTGGCAGGTGATCTCATGGAAATATACCTGTTGGTCCTGGAAAAAAGGAACAACCTTCAGATGTGAGAAATTAGAAGCTGTGAATAGGGTTTTCAAACACCTCTAAAGCAGTAAATGGGAGTTGGGTGCCTACCTCCTCTAGGTGCTTTTGGAATCTCATCCTTTGTGTGCACACAGGCATTGCTCTCTGCAAGTACCCCTTTTGCACACTTCAAATGCCAATTTGTGCCTGCATGTGGGTTTTGCAGACCCAGCAGATGTATCCCTATTTTGACAGGTGCACTCCCCTTAGAATCGTTGTCCAGGAACGTACGCAAAGGCCTGATTCTGATCTCGCCTTCACTCACTTTGCCTCAATGTAACTTCATTGATTTCAGTGGAGTTTTTTTCTTTATTTACTCCAGTGTGACTTAGAACATTATTAGGCTCTAAAAAAGTTTAAGGCCTGATTCTGAGCTCGTGAACAGCCATGTAAATGAGGAGTAACTCACTGAAATCAGTGGAGATGCACTGGATTGAAGCTGGCTTGTGAACGGAGAATCCGATCCAAATTGACCAACCTTGAACATTGAATTTAAATGTCAGAAGGTTTTGGCAACTCACTGCGTGCTATAATAATAGAAATGAGAGCGTATAAATGGGATTAATTCACCCAAAGGGGCTTTTCTAAAATCACAGGATTACAAGCAAGTCTGGATTCTACAAATATTGGGTGGATGGGGAATAAATCCTGCCTGTAAAATATCTGTTTGCTGAAGAGTCGTCCCTAACAAATGTGAATAGCATCAGCTCAGTCGATTGTCCATCTTAACCTATCGCTGTTTACAGGGTGACGCTGCCCGCTTCGGTCCCCCTGGAGAGAAGGGACCAAACGGACTTCCTGTGAGTATCACAGTATCATTGCCATAATGGAGTCGGAACATCTTGCCCAATGTATGAATGATACTTCTCTGTCAATTGACTGGGATGGAGGACACAAGAGCAGCTATTTCTCACCTAGGGCCAGTTTTTGGAAGGCGTTGAGGCATCTAACTCACACTGGGAGGTGCCTAGATGTCTTTCAAAATCTGGCCTCTTGTCTTACCATGTGTCTCAAATCTTTAAGCCCATGAATAAGACTCTCTTCCCATGGTGCAATGGGAGAACACCAGGTGTCTCTGCACAGGACATTATACAGACCAGAAACAATCTGTGATATTCTCACAGTAAGCCATGGCAATGCAGCTAGAAACAAGGTTAAAAAGAAATTATCTGATCCAATCCAGCTGCAGCCAAAAGACTTGGTTGGGGCTTTAGGAGATAAAGTGATTCTGTCCCCTGCAGTTGGCGATAATCAACTAGTAACTCTACAGATTCTAGTGTCAGTCACAGCTGTGTCCGTGTGAAGTGACTCAATTGAAAATGGCACACCACCTGACCCAGCGTCACCACGGAGCACTGAAACCCTAGGCAAGTTGCTAAGGTGTTAGTATGTGTCCTAATATTTCAGAAATAAAACAGAGGAAACATTTTAGCATCATAATTACATTTATCCCTTTGCCTAAGGTGCTACGGATTGGAAGTCAGGAGACCAGAGTCTACAGTATTCCTATCGCTGACTTACTCTAAGACAGTGTTGGCCAAATTATTTAACATCTCCGGTCTCCAATTTCTTCATAAGTAAAATGGGGATCAAAATTTGTACCCCCACTCCCCACCCCCACCCTGCTTTATAAAGCTTGTTGAGTATTGTTGAATGAAAGGTGCTATACAAGTATCAATTACTATTATAGCTATTATTATACTTTTATTAATTATATATTATTATACTTATTGTATTTTTCATGTTCACCTTTCTTTCCCATTATTGTCAGCGGGAAGTATATGGGTAGCACTCTAGATAATGAACTAGATGGTAATTTCTCCCATTGTTTTCACATGGAAAAAGGTCTCTAATAGAAACTTCTGTCCTGTGATTCTAAATGCCCATATATGTTTAATCAGACAGTAAATGTTACTTTCTACAAACTGTGTAATTTCTGTTGTGATTTATTTTTTCAGGGGCTGCCTGGAAGACCGGGTCAGAAGGGTCCAAAGGGTGAACTAGTAAGTGAAAGCTGAGTTTTCACTGGGAAACTATTAAGTGTGTCATCTTAGTGCACTGCAGTTTTAGGCCCAATCTGACAAACACTTACACACATGCTTCATTTTGAGCACCAGCATGGTCTCACGGAACTTAAACGGCTGAAAACACCTGCATAAATATTTACAGGATTAAGTCCTTAGATCAGGGCCTGCATTTCTTTTTAAACTTCACCCGCTTGAGTCACCTGTTGAGGTGACAGTGTGGATATTGTGCTCACTGTACACATTGTACCTGCTCAGGTGTTTCTCAAAAGGATTTTTGAAGATCTCACTTTGATGGGTATTTCAGGAAATTGAAATGCAAAAGTATAAAACACAGTTCAGTCTCCCAGGAGTAAATATCCAATGCAGGGGGTTTCGTCATGAGATGGTCCCTCAAGTTTCTTTAGACAGCCTGCTTCAATTCCAAAGACTTGCCAACGGATCTCTGACAACCCTACCAGTGGCAGAATTTTGGTATTTGCCGCTCTGCTGCCAAACTTTCACCCTGAAGCCATGAGACCTGACATGGCTGCCAAACAATATCTGTAAAATGGCACTCTAAGTAAATCTGCAGCAACAGTCCCCCTTCAAGATAAGCTACAAGGAATCTTTACAACAATGCATTTCATTGGTACACTTTGAGACACCAGGCTGGCTCTCAGCAATGTTTGATGAAAGAAAATCAGAAACAGATTAAGGCAACACATCATAAAATTGCTCATTAGAGTATATTGTTCTGACTTTCCCTCCCTTTCAATCTTCTATCTAGCATCAGCCTCGTTATTATTTACTATATACAAAGGCTACTCATCCTCATGCCACAGGGTGTACACTGATCACTGGCAAAGGTCAGGAGGAAATTCCTCCCACTTATGGTGTTCCATAATGTATTGGAAGTCCCAGCATGTACATTTTAGCATAAACTGTTCTACATTTTTATATGCTATAATAATTCTTCTCTTCTTGGAGTTTTATTGCCGTCTTTTAGCACATTTTGTTATCTCATCTCCACATCAAGACTTTAATTTCATCTTTTTCCTTCCAGCTGATTGGTAGGGAAGTTACAGAAGGGACTGTGAAGTTCCGCCCAGTTGACTGTTTGTTTTCCCCACTACAGGGTAATCCTGGAGAGATGGGAGAGGCAGGTTCATCAGGAGAGCCCGGTATCCCTGTAGGTATCTCCACATCTTACATGCATCACAAACTCTATCCACTGCCTCTTAAATTCCACCACTAAACTTGAGCTCGCGTTCTGCTTCTTTGGCACAATTGAGCTTGGCATCTCTCTCTCACACGTGTGTGTGTGTGTTGTTTTTATACAAAGTTATATAAGAAGTATGTGTACTCAGTGTGGTAATGAGGGCTGACGAAACAGTCCTCCACTTGTGGATGTAGAAACATTCTGTGTGATTTTTATCTAGGGAGTGGGATGTGGGATGTAAGCCACATATCAGTTCTTTAGAAACTCAAATACTGCTTACCCTGCTGCAGTGAGGTCAAAAAGGCCAGTGCAGGGAGGCAGTGTGCCCTAGTGGATAGTACACTGGACTGGAACTCAGGAAAACCCGGGTTCTATTCTTGGCTCTGCCATTGGCCTACTGCGTGACCTAGGGCAAGTCACTTCACTGCTCTCTGCCTCAGTTTCCCATTCTGTAAAATGGGGCTAATGATACTGATCTCCTTTGTCAAGCAGTTTGAGATCTATGGATGACAAGTGCTGTATAAGAGCTAGGTATGATTGTTATAATTTATTAACTAGCTATACCCACGAACTGACAGAGATGTGAGACATAAATGATATACTTGTGTAATAGTTTTACAGTGGGTTGGGAAGGGTGGAGTTCCCTCTTAAAGAACAGCACAGATGACTTTTTGATATTGTTGATAGGGTGATGCCGGTATCCCTGGTGAGAGAGGTGAGCCCGGACCTAGAGGATCATCTGTAAGTAGAACACTGCTTCATCAAGTCTAGCCTTTCTGCAGTTAAAATGCACCTCTGTTATCAATCTTCAGAGCCACCATCAAGCTAAAATAAAAGGCTACCTCCTCTACTACTCAAAAAGAAAAGTTAGACTGTTTGGCTATTCATTCTCTCCTATTTAATGTGAAATTGTATTCTTCGGGGCTCTGATTCAGGAAGGTACTTAAGCATGTGCCCAGCTTTAAGCATGCACGTGGGTCCCATTGACTTCGACTCTTACCTGGTGCCATTTTTACATAGCCTACTGACTTGGGACTGCTGAAAGATGGGCACATGCCCAAGTATTCCACTGAACTAAGGTGTGATTTTTGGTCTCACTGACTGTGGCTTTACTCCAGTGTACCTGTGACATCAATTAAGCTTTTATTGATTTAACACTTGTGTGCAATCATGACTTGTATAATCTCTTATGTGCTTGGGGCAAAAGAACATGCTGGGGTCTGACAACAAATATAGTTAGTTCTCTGTCTATTTCTAAAGCTGCAAACGAGGGGTAAAATTTTCAGAAGCACATAAGACCCCTTAATTTTACAATGGGATTTTGGCTCCTAAGTGACTTAGGTCTTGAGAAAGTTGTACCCAGTGATCTTGGAGCCTAAATCCCATTTTCAAAAGCGACTTATTGCTTAGTCCTAGGCTCCTAAGTCATTTAGTCACTTGACCCAACATCATGTGCATGTGTGGTGTTTTCTCAGTAGAACACAGCACAGACGCTTGTATGCAGCTGTTAAGTTTCTATCAGAAATGTTTTTAGCTGGAATAACAGAAGAGACAAAGGGCTGCTTTGTCAAAACTTCTGACCTAAGTTGCTGGTGCAGAATGCACCTGCACAAACCCACATTTTGGCAATGGATGGTGATTGCCAGTTTTGAATCTCCCAAGGCATGCACTGTGTCATGCTTTTGTATTTGCAAGTGTGTATTTCAGGGGGGGCAGGCTGGACACCCAAGTTCCTGGCCTCCAGAGGAGCTGCATGGTTGCAGCTCCTATTTGCTTTGCTTGTAGTGGTGGGCACGCAACTCATCTGGAAATCAGGCCCCAGGTTTTCAAATTGTCAATCTACACAGTCTGTTCCTTTAATTACTGGTTTTCTTCCTAACTTCATCTGACAGTTCAGTAAGAGCTGAAAACCGGTTCAGTGAATTCATTATATTTAATTGCATACAGGCTAAGCTATGATATATAGTTACTGCTAGACTTGCTTGGAACTCCATCTACCATTCTCCACTCTCCCCTCCTGCCCACCGAAAATCTCTTTCCCAGCAGGTATATGTGTCCGCCTACTTAGAACAAAATGATCTGTGAATTGGAAAAGTTGCAAAGGGATTGTCTTGTGTTTTCAGTTCCTGTGACTTAGAAAGATATCTCATAAAGATCCTGTCAGGGGGTAAAAAGCCTTTGCCACTTATTTGTAGGTCTTCCCCCTATATTAACCCAGAAATTTCAAGAGGATGATCAGGTGTATCGCTCACAAAAGCACCATTTAGCATGACACAGTCAGAAAGCACCATTGATTTCAGTGGGATTAGTCATGTGCTTAAAATTAGACACACCTGCTTCCCTACCTTGCTGAATCAGGCCAATTAACTGGATCCATTCAGAAGTGGAGTGGCAGGTCTGTACTGACATGTTCTCAGGGCTGCGTGTCGAGGAGAAATTTGCACAGCATGTGTCTTGCTGTGTCTGTCTCTAGCCAGGGTCACTTGGGCCCTTGCATTCATAAGAACCAAATGAATCTAAGCATTGAGTAAAGCAGAAATAATCATTATTATTAATGGTAATCATAGGAATAAAATTCAATAAGCAGCAAGCTGCATTATAATGGCCATCCAGCAGCATGGCCGTTAGGAAGATTTCTATGCCGCGTGACTGCCTGTTTTCTGTTGTTACAACAAAGGCAATTTAATTGTGTTCATGACTCAATTGGTTGTGAATGATCTTTCTTAATAATGTTTGTTCTTCTGTTTCTCAGGGCACACTTGGTCTTCAAGGCCCTTTGGGAGCCCCTGGTGTGAGAGGCTTTCAGGTCAGTAAGCTAGAAATGTGGGTAATTTAGTGCATGGCAGGTTATAATCGTTTGGTGTCCGCAAAATCTTTCTGGCAAAGAAAATTGGGTGATAGTGACAAATGATTGGAGGGACTGGATTTCAATTAATCAGAACATACCTAACGCCTTCATTAATATAACACAGGGAAAGGGGGAGCTAGGGACGAGTAGTAGCCAAAATACTACTGGATCCACTGCAAGAACAAACACGGTCTTTATTTCACAAATGCAGAGGAAGTATTTTAGAGCTGATCATTTTATATCCTCCTTCACCTGGATATTCCCAACCCACCTGTCTTGTGTCCCCTGTGCTAGTCCTGGGGACCCCTCCTTTAATCCCATCATCCCCAATCCCAAGATACTACATTGCAGCTACTTTCCTCTCGCCAGCCGAAAAGTGGCTAGGGCCAGGTCGACACTACAGACTTGTCCCAGCATTGTTATGTTGGTGATGAGCTGGAGTCCTAGACCAACAGAGTTGTGCCAGCAAAAGCCCCAAGTGGAGATGCAGTTATCCCGGCAAAACTGCGCTTTTGCCACTGTAACTTACTTCGCTCGGGGTGGGGCTGGATAGCTATGCCGGCAAAAGTGCAGTTTTGCCATTGTAAGCTGCATCCCCAGTAGCAGTGCTTTGCTGATAGAGTACAGTGGTATAGCCGGGTCGGCAAAGCCTTCCAAGTGGAGACCCATCCTAGGGTTCCGCATGGCGCCTGAGAAGCGAGACACCTGAATTGTCCAGAGGACCCACTCTGGAGCATCATGAAGCACTCATCAAACACTCCCTTATCTGCAGCAAATCCAGCCTCTTGTCAGGGAGAACTCAGATCCAGACCTTTCACGTGGCTATGCAAATGTCCTCAAGAAGTCAATAGGCCAGACTTTACATGGGTGTGTTTATAAAGCTGCTTTGAATTAAAAGATCTGCAGGTTTTCATACAGTTCTCAGTGTACTGATCACATGGAGCAGGAAGGGCTCTATCGTCCATGGAGTCTCGTCGTACTGAAGCTTTATTGCTTCCTGACTCCCAAATTTGATTCTGTTGGTGCACCCAGGTGGCCTTCTCGTGGCCACTAAGCAATCTATGCTAATGCTTTTGATGATTTGCAAGAGATTGCACTGGAGTATCTCAAAATGCCTTCCCCCAGTAAGAGGGGAAGGGTAGGGCCAGCAAGCAAGGACATGAGGAAGGTGAAGAGCGGTACTGGGATCTCGGAGGAGAGGAAGGACAGGGATAGTGGTTGGGACTCAGGAGAGTAAAGAAGGAAAAAGGGAATCTGGAATTAATGGCTTAGTTCAGGAAATCGATATGGAGACTGGTGATCTCTTGGGACGTTAACAGGTGCAAGGGCTCTTCTCTTTCCTTTGTTTTCCCTATAGGGCCGCAAAGGTGCCAGTGGGGAACCTGGACTCCCTGGCCCTACAGGGATTCGTGGTGAATTTGGTGACAGGGTAAGTAGAGCTGGGCAGGAAACGTTTGTACCCATCCTGCAAAAACATCTGGGATCTCAAACCATGTTCCCATACAAATCATGGTGAAAAGTCAGAATCTTGAAATTGTTCATGAACCAAAAATCTGGAAACAGTTTTGGTTCAGGTCAATTGAAAGATTTTGTTCTGATTTTGACCCTTTTTTCTTGTTAAAAACCATTTTTACTTGGTTTGCTCCTGAGAGGATGGCCTGAATGAGAGCAGCCCTCACTATACCTCCCCCCCCCCCAGCCCGTTCCTTCCATTTTGAGTGATGTTCTGGCCTTTTATGGGGTCCTGCTGACAGAGAGGAGAACTTTCCTATATGGCAGATTTCCCACCATCGGGGTCTATGTCAGCAGTGTCTGCCTGTCTCTGCTCAGTGTAATGTGCTAGCACTTACTAATTTTCCCTCTAATTGTCAATTATGCAACAAAGCAATCGGTTTCTCATCGGGATTTTCCCCAGATCTTTCAAAGGTACAGATATTGCCCATAAATCGGACGATGCTTCATTGTCACTAGGATGATGCTAGTGACCATAAAGTAAACCCAGCCCAACTGCGCTAGCCTGTGCTCTCTGCCAGATAGCTGATGGAACATGAGCAAACATCACATGTGGACAAGTGCCCCTTAAAATTTTCAGAGCCCCATTTTCCTTACCTCTAATTTTGAACATTCAGTTTTATACAGATAAATAACTGGGCCTACAACAAATTGCAAGTGCAAGCGATAGTGGTTAGATACCTAACTTGGTGGCTTGCAAGGGTAAATGTCATTGGATGTCTACATTTTACCATTTGCAATTGCAGTTCATTGCAAATGCAAAGCTTCTACTGCAAAGGTAGGGGCTTTGTAGCTGAAAATCAAGCACACAATAGCATTCGGCTAAGAGAGTAAGAAAGTCTAATGCTTCAGAGACCTGAGTTCAATTCCCTGCTCCACCACAGACTATGTGACCTTGGGCAAGTCACTTACACTCTCTGTGCCTCTATTCCCCCTCTGTAAAATGGGGATAATAGTTCTGTCCTCCCTCATAAGGATAAATTAAAAATTGTGAGGCACACAGATACTATGGCGTAGGGAGGTCATATGATATCGACGATAAAAGATCCGCCTGGATAGGCCATGTTCTTATGTCTCGATATTTAGGTTCAACTGATTAATAAACTCAACCATTCCTTTAAGCTTCCTGATGTCAGCCTCAGCAGGAGGATCATGACAAATCAGGCTTTTACTAGGCTGTTGTTAAAAACAACCAACCCTCAATCACAGAAGTTAGAGATGGAAAGGGGAGGGAAATCATGAGCTAATCAACATTTCCAGTGCTGCATCTCCATTCCTAGAACCCCCATTATGTTTAGACTGAATAGTTTATTTTTCAGATCCTATCCCAGCCAGATTGGACTATTTGTTTGCAATGGACACAGAGCTGAAGTAGGTTTACTATACCGGCTCCATATGCAGATTTCATCAAAGTGCAAGATCTCCAGGCTCACAAGAGAGCTGCATTTTTAGTTATTTTGAATATTTAGTTAGGACTTTTTTTAAGATATTTTTTTTCTTTACAAATGGAAACATTACCTGGGCCCTGCAAGGCCAGAACTGAAAAATAAATTCAGCTGTTGGATTTAAATAGAATTATTCTCGTTGACAAGAAGCCAGCAGGACAAAAATGAATGTCAGTTGTCCACGGCCTGCAGGAGAATTCCATGGCTTCTTTCACTTCAGCTTGTAGGTAGAGCTTCTGTGTAAAATATTACCCCTGGGCACCAGGGATTTCACAATAGACCTCTGTGTTAGACCTGGGAGAATCTTGTGTTGAGCTTTATTCTTCTCAGTGGCAAGGAGCTCTGAGTCTAGACAGAGGCACACTGTGGAAACAAGCCTCGCTGCACATGTTCAGAGAATCGCCACAATGAAAAATGTATTTTTGGAGATACATTTTGGAAATGTATTTAAAACTATGGTCCTGTTAAAAATGAGTGAACAGAGAACGAGTAACTGTTAAAATAGTAGCAGCCCTGTCACGGGGTTAGGGGAATAATATTGCGTTTGCCACTGGTTCATTTAAAAAGAAAGTTATAAATACCCCGATTCAGTTCGACCTTCTGGCTTGGTGCCTCTGAATTATTTTAATAGGGAAACTTTTTAATAGAACTTTCATTTTTTAAATTGATCTTCAGGGCTTGACTTTAATGAAACGACACCCACTAATTGTGTGTCTCTTCCAGCAGAACAACATGATAGAAGTTTCTAGAGCCAGCTATGAAAAAAATCTCATATTTCCCAATTGGAAAATTGATTAATGTGCCATAAAACCGCTGTTCTAAGACTACAATAATTGAACCCATCCAACAGTGCGTTGCAGAAAAGACCAAGGTCTTCAAAATTTGAATTAGCTCCCTGCTGGGTTAGGTGGATCCAAAGTCACAGGCCAAGGCTGCAAATATATTGCTTCATTCTCCTTTTGAATGCTAAATAGGCATGGTGGTGGTTGGGATGTTTCTTCAGACTGGCTAAATTTCCCCCGAGGTTTATAATTACAGCCGCTTGGTTCACCTTTTATTCCTATGGACATCTGACCATGCCACTTAAAACAGGATAGCAGACAAGGTGGGTCCCTTACCAGCAAGTTCCCAAGTCATGCTTCTCTGTGGATGCCGAAGTCAGGAACAGCTCACCCTAACCCCTTGTGAAAATTGACATAGAGGCCTTGCAAAACAGTTATAAACATTCCGTAGTCCTGGCACAAAAATCCACTCTCCTACTCTATCCCATGATGATGATAAATCTAAGAATATTTTACATGCCTGGGGGAAGGGAGGGAAAGGAACCTTAGGGGTGAGCAGGGCAGGTGAGTCTTATGTAAATGGACAGAATTCAATGCACACGTCATTTTAGTTTTGTTCAGTGAATTAATAAGGACAGTATGAAGTGAGTATCTCATAAGGAAAAGCCTTACAATAGCCGCACTTTACTGCGAGTGGCAATAGGGAATGAATGGAAGGCAGGTGGGGAGGAGGGGCCTTCAAACACGGAGACCCACGTCATTCAAGTTATTTGGAATGCCTCGCAGGTTGAATGGGTTATGCGGGAGATGAGGTGGGAGAGCCAATTCAGAGAAGGAAAATGTGATGCGTCATCTTGTGGTTTGTGTGTCTGGTAACTGTCAAGAAGGAAATGTGAACCACAGAACATTGGTGCAAAACAAACTGAACGCTAAAATCTGTTGTTGCTTCTGAAATACAAATGAGTTCTGATCCCTGTCTAGCCTCTGTGTCTTAGCTGGCAATTACAGGATTTGTTTTCCCACCCCTCACTGTGTGAGTGAGCATCTGACTGTGCTAGGAATGCATGGGAAATTAACAGTGCTGTGCTCATTCTCCCTTTCTCTTGTTAACAGGGTGCTGGTGGAGTTTCTGGTCCCAAAGGTAACCAGGTGAGCCAAGTGTCGATTTTTTCCTTTTCTGGTTATTTACCCATTTTATTCACATGTATTATTTATTTACCCATAATCACAGCTCTTCAACGGCATTACCAGATTTCCTCCCAGTTAAAATGAACAGGTTATACAGCAGACAGCCAACACATTTATTTGTCTTCTGATTAATTTTTGTGTGTGCTCTATGTATTGTATTTTAATAAACTTATCCTTTGTGTCAATCTCCCACTCACAGTACATGGCAAGTAAGCTGCTTGGGGCCAAGTCTTGCTCACCTAACTCACACTAGTCGGCCTTCATGGTGGCTACCCACGTGAGTGGTCAAGCAGGGTTTGCCCCCAATGATTAACATTAACAATGATTAGGAACATCTAGCCCTTAATAAACTTTTGCTTCTAGAATCTAAACTTTCATGTTTGGATTGAAGCAGTTGAGGACCTTCCTTGAAAGATCTAACTTAGACCAGTGGAGGAATGCGGCTATTTCTGCAGAAAATGAAATGCACTCCCAGCAATGGTTTATAAATTGCAATTATGGCTCCTATCCTCCTTTTGTTGCTTTCTAAATTCAACAGGGTCTGTGAATCCAAACTATAAAAAAGGCTTCTAGTCCTAGTCTGTACCATCAGCACAATAATGTTGATTATCCGCTGTAACTGTGTGCAATACCCAAGCCATGTTGTAGTGCTGTTGTGAGTAGCATCTGAAACATATAAAGCCTGCACGTACCAACGGGTGTCACTGTAGATATTGTCTCTATTCCTACCTGAATAACAAGCGCCATCTGTTGGCTTAAAGGAAAAGGGATTACCGTATATATTGTGCTTTAACATGTCTACAGGGCTATTTACCGAATAGCTCTTGGGAGACTTTTGTCCTCATCTGAGTCCAACTCTGAAATAAAGCTGCAACTTAATAATTAGCTGCCTGGTTTCAAACATCACTGGAAACCTCCAGGCCCAATTTTGGGTAGGTTGTGACTGGTGAAGTTTAGATTTTATTTTTTGTAAGGGCTTGTGAATAGTTCCCTTGCATGCACTTTATGTCAGAGGCTTGCTGTGATAATTGGAGCTACCAATTGACCCAAACTGTGAAAAGTGGGTGTTAGTTCATAAGATGTTACAATAACCTAATCACAGATGTTGATGGGAAAAGTACAAAAGCCCAGAGAGACTGAATTAGTCCAAACAAAAAGGCCTCGAGGATTGTTGAAATCATGCATGAAAAATTGGACAGTGAGAGCCCAAAAATCAATGAACCAAAATTGTTGTCCAGCTGAATTAATACAACCAGCTGTTTTTGGGGTCACATCCTGGTTTAAACATGGAATTTTGTCTGATGAAGAGACTTCCCATGGAACTCTCTTCCCGGAGTGAAGAGTGTTAACTGTGGACACCTGTTATGGCTGCATTGGTGCTTCTTGGCTCTTGCCAGTTCCCTGTCTCCTATGAGTTCAGCCCTTGCGCAAGTCACTCTAGAAGTACATTTTTACCGCAGCAAGTTGGATGCAAAGGGCTCCTAGTTCTTGCAGATGGCCGCCTGTTATCACGGTTGCCAGTCAGAGCAGCGGAACAGCTATCGTGGCGGGTACCTTAATTTAGCCATATCTGTTTGCCAAGTCAGAAAACTTCCCCACTGTAATAGCAGCAAGGCACTGAATCCTCTTTGCTCCCAGTAGCAGTTGCCGGGACTTGGGGCTCTGGGCCCTGACAGAGTAAATCCCCCTTGGAAAGTGCAGTGCATGTTTGTGGATAACCGTTGCAAACCCACTGGGGAGGTTCTCGTGTGTTAACTGCTGTGCCTCATTTTCAGGGCATGGCGGGAGCAGATGGGCTGGCAGGTGACAAAGGAGAACTGGTAGGTGTCATTGAAACACAACAAAATCAACGTATCGAACAGTGGGAGCTCCGAGATGAGCAAGCCAACGACTATTAAAACCATCCAGCGCTGAATACGCAGGGGCTCCAAAGGCTAGTGACACTGCTGATTGTGAAAAGAGAACCGCGTCCTGTGAAACCAAACCAAGTATCCTGTTCACAATCAGCACTGTGCCCATCCTCGTTGTACTAGTAGAACTAGAGGAGGATTTCGCACGTGTATGGCCAGGGATTCACTGGTCGTTCTTTCTGCCCCTCAGTGCACTGCACAGCATAGAAGCTGACAGTCCCTTCAGTTCTTGGGTATTAGGTTTTTCCACACCTTGGTTCAATGGAGGCTGTCGCTGGAGGGGGCTCAGTTCAGCCCTGTGGGTCTATGTGGGTCTAATCCCTCTACAGAGGTGAGGAATCCTCTAGTTTAACCAGTAAAACTAAACTGATCAGTTGTTCCTCACAAGTGCTGTCCACCCCTGAACCGGTTTTATCCCCTTACCGTGAGCCCCTCCACCTTGCAACCACAGTTGCTTCCCCCTGCCCCTCAGCAGTAAGAGGAACTGCATGGCTCACCAGATGAACCCCGCACTGCTCTGCAGAGCTGCACCATGGCTCAGGATCCATTTGTCAATGTTTGTGGCTTGTCGTGACCTGGGGGGCGGAGGCGCTGGGGTGGTTTCAGTCAGATCCTGCCCCCTAGTGTGTGGTGGGATTGGGTCATGCCTGGCACTCGCCCCACAGTGGTGGCCCCTGGAGCTAGGGTAACCAGACAGCAAGTGTGAAAAATCAGACAGGGAGTGGGGGGTAATAGGAGCCTATAAAAGAAAAAGACCCAAAACCCGTGACTGTAAAATGGGGACATCTGATCACCCTACCTGCAGCTCCTTTGCTGTGGGGCTGGCTGCTCTTGGCATTGCAGTTGTGTGAGCGGAGTTGTGACCTGGCTCATGGGGTTCCAGTGCCGCTCACTCAAATCTGGCTTACTCAGACTCCCGTCACCTTGACGCCTGGGCCAAATCTGAGTGGCGCTGGGATCCCAGAGGTTGCAGTGCCTGGAGCAGGGAGGTTAGCCCAGCCAGCCCCGCCGCACAGAAGCTGCCACCTGACCCTCTAACATTCTGGCGACCCGATTTTGGGTCCCGACCCCCAAGTTGAAAGATACCAGTGGCGTTATCCTCCCTCCTGTCTGTGAACAGCCTTACCATGGAACTCCTACCTTTGGCTTCCTTGGGCTATGTCCCTATTGGCAGTATTGTTATTTGCATTGATGAGGAACCCACAGACCCTGCTCAGGAATCTGGTTACATTAGGTATGGTACACGGTGGTGGTCCCTGCTTCCAAGAGCGTAAGGATCTGCTTTTAGATGTTTACTTTGCCAGTGATTATTGATCTTTAGAGAAGAATAAAATCAAACTTCCCCCTTTTTCTTTTTGTAGGGTCCTTTCGGGCCCCCGGGACAAAAGGGAGTGGTGAGTGTCATCCATTTCAGACTGAGTCACCGAAATGTTAAGGAAACAAATGTGCTTATCACATCCCTATGTAGCTTCTGGTCTCATTGGGTTATGCAGCATCAAGGGTGGCGTTGTCTTTTCTTTGGGCTCTGGTCCATTAATATAGCCATTAGGTGATCCTAGTGTTGACCTTTGTGGCTTTTCATGCACACTCGGTCTTCAAGGATGGCTACCTAAGTCCTGTGTGTAAATCCCACATCTGTCTGTGGGAGTAAAAGCTCAGCCATGCAGAATGGGGCAGCGTGTAACCAGCCCTGTCCAGTCATGTGCTTAAGCACGGGCTTAACTTTAACCACCGCGGTGGCCCCATTGCTGAAAATGCCTAATGTGGAAAACAGTTTATTCAAAACTCTTAGCACGTCCCTTTGTGTTTTCCCAACCCTTCTTGATGAGATGGAAATGTCATCCGGGAAGGATAAGCAGCGCCCTCAAGAAGGTATTAACTGCTGTTGCTATACTGGTGACATACCAAAAGGCAGGAGCAGTGACATCAAAGGCCCTGTCCATGCTACGGTGGAAAGCAAGTGAGCATCAGCGTTGTTGGTTCTGACATGGTTTCCCAGAATGCTGGTGGTCTGAGAACCATGCTGTAAAGCTGCTACTGCGTGGCCTGCTTCTGTCACCAAATGGTTTGAATACCACTCTCTTGCTGCTAGCTCGGTTTGAATTCTAGTGCGGATATGCATATATTATGCAAAACATGCATAATAATCTTCATAGACCTATGAACCCAAAAATGCGAAATGAGGAACATACCTGGTCCGCATATCCACTCTGTCAGTAAGAGAGAAAAGAAGGAAGCCAGAAGAAAAGCTTCACTAAGAAATATTATGGAACAGTAACAATATGCTGAGTCTCCTGCTTTAAGCTATTTGGTTTTTCTTCCTCTTTAGTCAGGAGAAAGAGGCGAGCTGGGTCCTAAAGGTATACAAGGACCCAACGGGACGTCTGGTGTGCAAGGGATTCCAGGTCATCCAGGACCTATGGGCTACCAGGGAGAGCAAGGTGTCCCCGGCATTACTGGAAAACCTGGCCCTCCAGTAAGTATCATCTGATCCTTGAGCACAGGCCTGCATTGGAAATGGATGAAGGGGTAATAGGCCATACGCTGGACTTTTTGGGTTCAGGGCTGACACTGTTTAGAATAAGTTTACAAAATAAGTTTTTTGCCCCTTCGTTCACTGATAGACCAGTCTTACAGTACTTGCAGCATCAGTACCTGTGATGAGTAGTATGAAGCAAATCAGGCTAATGGGCTGAGAGGAAAGATCTCCTTTTCTACATGTCAGTAAAGAAGAGGTCCTTAGTGGCAGAAATAAATAAATAATGCCAGCCTCTGAGGTTGGCTAGTCGGGGAATTTGTAATAGGATATGTAAGTTTGTAACTCTAGGTTGCTGGTTCAAAGCTGGTGCAGGGGAGAAGTGAATGAAAGTTACCATCTCATGGACATTCAAGGTATGTCTACACTGCAATATAAGACCAGGGTTCGAACTCAGGCTTAAACCTAACTCCAGTTCTGTCTACATACAAATTATATGAACCCCGGGCTCAGACCCAGGGTCCCAGGACCCCATCGGGGTGGTGGGTCCGACTTGAGTCACGCCAGGACCCAGGGTTCAAGTCCTATTGCTTTGCAGTGTGATGTAGCTCCACTGGACTCATGCTCTGGAAGACTGCCAAAAGTATCCCACAATCCCACTGGCCGACTTCCTTTGTCCTCTGGATAGTCACGTTTTGTAGACAGTCAAGTTTTCCCACACTGCACTGTGAACAAATGGCTAGAGTGGCCACATTTGAGGAGGGCGCTAGAAAGTCTGGGCTATGGATGAACGTGAGCCCGGATAATGCATTGCCAATGCTGGAACCCCATGATGAAATCCATGGTTCAACAGTCCCTACCCTGGGATTACAACTGAGTGTAGACCCTCAAATCCGAGATTAACAAACCCAGAGTCTGTTAACTCTAGTTCTACTAACCCTGGGCTTACATTGCAGTGTTGACATACCCTCAGAGGCTTGTGTGAATGTGTTTGGTCTTCAGTCCAGCCCCAATGGACAAGTGTCTACACCACCAAAACTACATCACAGCTGGTATGAATTGGTTCCCTTGGGGTGGTCCCATCAGAGGGGCCAAAGAATGAATAGGCCATGGAGACTGAACTACCTGCTTGTCTCTCCAGAGTAGGGTTGAGTCACGCTGAAATAGTGTTGAAGAAGGATGCACTGACACTACCTATGTTGCTCCTGTTCTGTGAATAAATATAGACTATCTCCAAGGCTGTCAATACAGTACTAAAGTAACATAAAAATGTAAATAGATAATAGAAGGCAGGTCAAGTTCCTATTATTTGTCTTAAGAGTAACACTTACTGTGCAAGTCTCAATTGCTAAGTGTTCTCAGAGGGCAATTGGTTCCAGTGTGTTAATGTTGGCAACTGTTTGGTCAGATCAGAAAAGGCCTAATCCTGTGGATTTTAACATTTAAATGTTATGGGCCAAAGATTAAAGGGACTTTAACCTGGACTTCAGCTTTGCAGGTGCAAATGACTGTGCCCAGAATTGCAAATGAGGGCACAAACATGAAGAAATTAAAGGTCACCATCATTAGACTGGCTTCTAATTTTGCACTTCCACCACTGGCATTTGTGCATGCATATCAGGTAACTGCAAATCTAACTAGCAGGTTAGCAGAAGCAGTTTATTTGTACAAAGAGGTGCGCGCACATAATTTGCAAGCACAGAATTGAGACCTATTTCCAAAACCTTATACCTTTTAAGGACTAGTTTCCTCTCAATATGATGTGTTGTTAGGAGTTACCTGCATTCATTGGGGTTGGATGTGATGTGTGAAGTCATGTTTGTTCTCCATAACTGTGATAGCACTAAGAAAATGAATTGATAGCAGTCAATAACTTTAAAATGCAAACCTCTCCTCTGTTGGGTCATTACAGTATTACTCATATTAGGCTTTGGTTTGGTATTTTTCCCAAGCTTGAGTTTTGCTTTTCAATTAAGGCCAAATAAGCAGTAAATTAAATACGACTTGGAACATTAGCACCACAACATTCCCATTAACTTTAAAATCAACTTCATTAATATTACCTCCACCCCAGGACCTTAAGGCTGAAGCTAATATTTTCTGAAGAAATACTCTTTCTTCTTAATAAGAACTCTTCTGCTTTATTTTGTAGTCTATTAGAAATAAGTTTCTTCTGGGGATCAATAGCTTGATGACCATCAATAATATGATTTTGTGTAAGGCAGGTTTCTTTTGTTAATTGCAGGGCAAAGAGGCCAGTGAACAACACATAAGAGAACTCTGTGGGGGAATGATAAATGGTGAGTATAACTGGGAGATAGCTGAACTTTGATTATTGTCTGCATCACAATATAGCTACACTTTATAGTCACAGAGCACTTGTTTCTATTTAGTTTAAAAATTATTGTAATAATCTGAGTCATTAGGAACTTGCAACGGGACTTGTATTACTAGCCATTCATTACAAAGTATACTTTCCATTCACTGAATGGCTCATTGATATAGTTGCTGTTTTATGATGCCAAAGGTCATGGGATTTCAGTCCTGATAGAGCAATAAAGAAAGTATTGCTTCAAATAAATAATTTTATGTCTTTTGAATGTTTTGCGTCTTGAAGATTGTGTTTCGTTCACTTTTTGTGGCAGAAACTAAAACCAGCAAACCTATTTCAATTACTTGAGTATTATTTCCATTAAACTTTGCTTCAAAATTATTTAGTGTTTTTATTTAGTTTAGAAATTACACGAAAGCAGAAAAAATTAATCAGCAATGAGTTTAGAAGTTCCTGGTCAAAAACCACCACGCAAGTCTAAAGGTTTACTAGCATGAAAAACCATTTTTTTGTCATCTTAACAAAATGCATTCATCTGGTTCAGCTCAAGGCATCTCTGGTTGTGGGTTACCAGAACAGATTCTAACTTCAGATGTGCATGTAGCTTCCACCAAGGCCAGTCGGTATTCTGGGCATATGCACCTGAAATCTGCACTGTGCAATCAGTTTTTTATTGGTGGAAATCCAGAGCCTATAATCTTCTCCTTTGATTGGATACACTTGATGGCAAGTGTCACATACCAGGAAAAGGTTTTCAAACTTCAGACACAGGCAGAGGGCAAAAAAACTTAGTTTTGGTTTTGTTGTTTTTTCCCCCCCTCAGAACAAATTGCACAGTTAGCTGCTAATTTGAGAAGGCCCTTGGCTCCTGGACTGATGGGTCGACCTGGACCAGCAGGTCCCCCAGGTCCACCTGGGGCAATGGGAAGTGTTGGTCATCCCGGTGCTCGTGGTCCACCTGGATACAGAGGGCCGACAGGAGAACTTGGAGACCCTGGTCCCAGAGGTGAGTGAGATGAAATCAGCGGCAGGCTAATGAACCTGCTCCTGCTCCCTTTGAAGTCACGGAGAAAACTTCTCACTTCAGTGGTGCAGAAACAGGGCCTTGGGAGGTTAGTCGGGGAAAGGGTCAGGATTTTCTGTATTACACTCCATTCTGTTTAGAACAATCACTGATATGTGAACCAACTGCAGACAGTGATCAAAATCACAGGGATAAAATAGTTCCTATACTAAATACCCCTCTTGTAAGAATCAACGGCTTATAAGAATCAAATCATCCGGGACGGATATGCACTGTCGTATATACTGCAGCATGTGCAGCTGCTGAAGCTCCAGCCATTAACAGGCACTACTGTTTAGTTAAAGTGAATCCTCATCACTGTGATATATTGGGGTATAATGAGGCTTGTTTTGGGGATTTGACCACTGTCCCCCTGAACTCCTCTCAGTATTTCCTCCTTTTCCATCGTCCATGCCATTGCATTTGTCTGCTATAGCTTCCTTAGTAATACAGTAGAACTTCACAGTTATGAACACAGGTCAGCCACACCTAATTTGGAACTGGAAGTAAGCAATCAGGTAGCAGCAGAAACACACACACAAGAAAGCAAATACATTTAACACAATACTGTACTGTAAACTTTCCTTGTGCTGCTAGTGTGAGAATCATTCAGCCATGATGGCCAGTGCAAGTCTGCAGAGTGGTTCACTACAGCACTGTGGTCTGCCCATGTTGGAGAATGAATTTTGTTTCTCAAATCCATAAAAACCCAATCACCTAGGTTTTGAGGGGAAATCCCTGAATTTTACCCATTAATAGCAAACTTTTAGGACAAAAGCACTAACTAGCACTCCAAAGTGACACATACCTATCAAATTAAGTATAACTTGGTGTTTCTTGGAAGAAAGTGTCTGTTTGTTTTGTCCTAACTTGCCATCTTAATTAATTCCATTTAAGGAAAACAACAAAGTTAGGGGTGGGGGACAGACAAAGTCAGACAAACTCTGAGCCTACAGACCTTATTCACATGAGCAAATGCTGCAAGAGTGGGATGTCCCTGTTAGTTATTTACACCTTCCAATTAATGTGTAAAGATTGAAAATTGGTAACAGTTGCTGTAAGCAAATCCAGCATTTGAAGTTTTTCAAACTCGTAAATGTAATGTATAGATGCTCTGTGATACATGAGAGAAACCACTAGGGGGCAGCACACTAAAGAACTTGATTCTGCAGAAATTTAACTTTTGCTTTTGGGAAGCCACTAACAAATGTCTCATTTAGGGTTCCCAGGCAGCTTTCTAATCGCACAAAACCAAATGCCCTTGTCCCCCCTCATTCTCCAAGGCACTGCCCCTGTAGCTCCCGTTAGGCATGGTTCCTGGCCATTGGGAGCCCCTGCTCCTAATAGCCAGACAAGCCGGCCCCTTTCAGGAGCCATACTGAGCCAGGGCAGGCTGGGAGCCTGCCTTAGCCCCACTGTGCCGACAACCGGACTTTTAGCAGCCCAGTCAGAGGTGCTGACCGGAACCACCAGGATCCGTTTTCAACCTGGCAACCCTAGTCTCATTATGGTGCAATTTTGGAATGTACACAGATGTGACCATTATAATGTAAAAGGTTTCATACACATGCAGCTATACTAGCAGTCCCCAAACATTTTACCTCCCACTCCCTAACCTGTCTGTCCCCTGCTCCAGAGCCAGGGCTGGGGAAACATGGACAGAGGTAAGCGGGTCAAGCCTAGGGCAGCAGCTGGGGTCCTGGCGCAGGGCCGACAGTCAGGGCACTGGGCATGGAGCCAAAGGCATGGTGCCCCCAGCATGGGGCTGGGAACGGAGCTGGGTGGTACTTCCTCCCCATCAGGGCTAGCAGCAATGCCCCCCAGAATGTTCATCTACACCCCACAGTTTCAGCTATACTAATTAGGGTAGTTGATTATTGCACCCAAATGTATGGATTTTGGACCAGATTTTCAAAGATATTTATGCTCCTAAAGATGCAGGTAGGTGCCTAATGGGATTTTCAGATGCCTAGGCCCTAACTCCCATTAGACATCTTGGTGCTTCTGGAAATCCCATTTAGGTGCCTAAACACCTTTGAAAATCTGGTCCTTTATCCTTCATATAAGATGATGGACAATAGTAAAGAGATCTGATTGGCTAATAAAAGTTCCAATAGCAAGAGTATGTGATATTCATATGCAGCCAATTATAATGAAAATGTAACTTTTAAATAAAGGTAGTAAATTCCAAGAAATAAAGAAACCGCAAAACGTGCACACCTGGGGCCCAAATCTGGCAATTGGATCCATGCAGGCAGCTTCTTGTCACTAAGTTTTGCATTACGGTTTATGCTGACAGGATTTTCCTCTCCACATATGAGGACTAACTTGGCTGTTCTCTGTAAATTATTATTTAAATGTAAATATCTTTATATCATTATAGGTGATATAGGTGAAAAGGGAGACAAAGGAGCCACTGGTATAGGTATTGATGGGCCTGATGGAGATCAAGGATTACAAGGTAAACTGATGCAGTATTTAGTATGTCAGGAAAGTACCCAAATGGCAGCAATATGGACTATACCTGTTTAGTCAGGAATATCCTTTTATTTTTATGATAAATCTCCTCCTAGATGGACCTTTTCATAGGATAATTAAGATGATGATGTATTTTATGGGGACATTTTTACTGCATCTACAAATTCAGCAGAGGGACACAAGGAGAAGGTTTCCCAAATCGCAGAAGACTTTCAATGGGAGATGTATGCTTAACTCTCCGATTTGTGCCTTTGGAAATCAACCCACCTGAATCTTATTAGTTCACCTTCAAATGACAGTAGGTACAAAACTAGAGGCCAAGTTGGGGGTCCTCTAAGATTTTAGGCTGAGATGTTCAAGGGACCTAAGGAAATTACGTGTTCAAATCCCATTAAAATTCAATGGAGTTTGGACACATAACTCTCTTACTTTTTTGAAAATCCCAGCCATACACATTTTTTGAACATCCAGGCAACAATCACAATAGGCTAGAATAAAGGCTGTTAGAGGAGCTGCGCTGCATGTGGTTTGTGCTATGACTCCCTACAGTTACCATGCTAATCAGAGTTATGTGGCAGTAGAGAGATGACTCACAGAGAAGCCAGTTTTGAAATGATCAGCCACAGCGAAGTATGGTAGACATGAGATATAACCCTCTTACAGTTTACAGATACCTACCTAATATGTTACATGCAAATAAACACCAGTATTTCACCCTAAACCATTTTTCTTTTCTCTTCTTTAAGGTTCACCGGGTGTAACTGGAATTAGTAAAGATGGTAGAGATGGTGCTCATGGTGAACCCGGTCTGCCAGGTGATCCTGGCGTACCTGGTGCAATAGGGGCTCAGGGAACTCCAGGAATCTGTGATACATCAGCCTGCATGGGTGCTGTTGGAGGAGGATCCAAAAAATCATCAGCACTAAAAGTGAAGAAGTGACTGAATATTTAAGTAAACAGTGAATTGTATGAAAAGTCAGGATCCTCCTAGTGATAAATGGACAAATATTCCTTTTATTAAAATGAATTAAATGGAGACTTTGACACGGTAATTCAATTCCATGACACAGGAAAGCATCAGACGAAAACCTTAACTAAAAAGATGCTTAATATTGTTTCCCCACACCCACCCTTTATTTTCCAGAATATTTACTGCAAATCAGTCTTTCTCTTCCTCCCCACTTTGTTGAAGAGACCTACAAGAGGAAGCACTGCTCCTTTTACTGTCATCTCCCTAACTGTACAAATGCTTGTGGCTATTTTGCAAAAGGCTTGAGTCTATACTCACTGAATTCAGTAGTGATTCAGGCACTAACTGAACATCATTGACCACATATATTTGTTGTCCACCATGAATTATCAGACTGTACCTCAAACATTTGCCAGGGCTAGTAAATGTTAAACCCTTTGCACTCTTGCAATCTAGCTCTGCAAAGGGTGTAATGTATATATTATAATTTACAGGGGAGAGTTTTTGTATATTTCCATGTTTTAATAAAGGATATTCAATAACAGCATCTTCACACCCTCCACTTAAGCTATTTGCACGGAATTTGTGGGAAAAAAATCCCAAGTCGGAAAGGATTCTCTTCTCAACACCAGCCAAAATTACTGTGTGAACTATTGTAAAAATAAAAGGAGATTTTTTTAACCTTTTTTTGTGATGTTGAAACTGTCATTACACACATCAAACCTTGTTCTGCTAAATCCCATCTTCCCCCATTTGTTTTTATTAGAATTATTTAGAAATAAACTGCTGCAAAATTGTGAATAGCCGTGATTTAAAACAGTATTTATTTTGGGGTGACTTTTTTTGTACTATAAAACCTATCAGCATCATCTGTTTTAAGAAATTAATAAAGCCACTTTTACAGTTAATAAAATATACTATTTCTGTCCTGAACATTGCATCTTATTCACAAGTCAAGACATTACTACTCTTTTAATATGAAAATATTTTGTGCTCTTAAATAATTTACTGTTTATAATGTACCACTTTTGGACTAAAGCAACAATACAGGAAAATTGTTGGATAGTTTGTGCAAAAAATATTTAAACTACTACTGTAGTTTAAAAGTAATGCCAACAACACTGTATGATTCTTTAGTCCTATGGGGATGTACGGTTCAATATGAACTTCAAATTTGAATTCCAGTGCATATAATATTGTTTGTAAGATGTGTACTTATTATACAAGCACTACCCAATTTAATTTTCTCACTGTTCCAATTGAGAAATGGGCACTATACTGGCATATGTATTTATTTATTTATTTTACATCTAGTAGGAATGTACATTCATGACTGACTAAATACAATAGGACAGGTTGATGGTTATAACAATTTCTAGCTATATTATATCGAGTTAAAATGGATTTTGGTAGCTATGGGGGGGGATATTTAATGGCTGTCATGACATTTTCTTGTTGTCGCTGGTCCCAAAGCTCTCTAAGAGGACACTGATCATTTAATATTGTTGGTAATTCATTTATCTTTCCATTTTGAATAAAGAATGTTTTCTTTACTGTTCTATTTATGTATTTTTACAAATTATATTTTGCAAGTCACTCTCAGATCCTTCAATTTCAAATGTCCCAGGAGATGAAATCCAGTATGTGGACATAAAATAATTGCTATGGAACATCATTAGGTATCAATACTTTCCATAAAACGCTGGGTATTAAGTTCAAACTACTTGATCTCCATTGCCGTGCTATTCTGTATGTTTTCTTGCATCGGACATGTTACTAATGAGTCAGCTCTTGTTAGCTTTAATCTCCTGCCTGTTTTACCACAGAACACAGTCTCAAATTCCTAAAATCAAAAATACAAAGTAATTATAATCATGCTTAAACAATTCATATGTAAGTAAAATATTGTTCAGCTAATAAGGTGGGAGGGGGCAAATCCTGCAACTGGTAAAACTTAAGAGGGGGAAAAATGATCCAAGGGTTAGGATGCTAGCCTGGGGAATGAGAGACCTGGTTTCAATGTCCTGCTCTGCCTCAGACTGCCCGATTGACCCTGGGCAAATCACTTAAGCCTAACTCCTCAAAGGTACCAAAGTTAAGTGCCTAAATATCTTTGAGGCCTTAGCCTCTCTGTGCCTCAGTTTCCCATCTGTAAAACTGGGATAATAGGGTTTTATTACCTCACAGCATACTGGGAGGCTAAATCCATTAACAATTGTGAGGTGTTTAGAAAACAAATGAATGGGCAGAGAAAACAAACTGCCTACTACAACTATTGGAGCCCCTTCCAGGTAATGTGACCCTTTATAAGCCCCACAACCTTTCTGAGAGTGATTGCAATTGTGTCTCCAGCGCAACTGCATCCCCAAAACCCATCTTCATAGTAGAACATCAGGAACCTCCGCAATGTGGCACTAAATGAAAATGGATCTCTCAGTTGGCTTTAAGCATCGTGCTCCCTTCTGCTGTGGAATCTTATTGGTTTTGCTGCAATCAGAACCTGCCACAACTATTTGGGAAGGATAGAATATGTTCCTCCATTTATATGAATTTTTGTGTGTCAAATCAGCATTTTAGAAGAAAATTCTCCTTTCAACTTGTCCCATACATTCCCTTAGTCAATGGAGACTGTTTGTATGTATCTGACAGCCCAACTTTTATTTTCGAATTTAAGGCTTAATTCTATGACAAATTGGGCAGCTGTTTCAGTGGGCACAAGGTTGTGGAGACAAATGCTCCAACCCCAAAGACTTCTGCATACCAATGCTACTTTTCATAGTGCTTGCCCTAAGATGTCATTTTGAAAAGAGACTAGGGAACAAATCACTTCTTGAAGTGCTATATGCGGCCACCGCCTCCGGGGAGGGACCTTATGCTAAAAAAGACACTGCTGAAGGCTACGCTACATGGCCTTTGTGCATGGGTGTCAAAATCATGTTGGTCGGAAGTCATCATTGGATAACATAATATGTCTACAGAAAGATTATGGGCTGTCAAATTATTTAAAAAATTGTGATTAATCACAGGATTAACCTTTTTCAGGGAATCCCCGTGCCTTTCCTGAATATATTTCAAAAATGCTGTTGTCCACTGTAATGTTGTTGCCTTATCAGTATCAGCAGTGCAGAACGGAACCAGAAGATTCAATTCATCACAACAAATCCGGATTCTGCGCCTACAGTCAACGTAAAATAATAATTTCTAGTAGCCAGTTAACCCAGATAGCTGTCATAGATATATGTTTATACAGCTGTTTAGATGTTGATATTTGTTTTGAATTTTGAGGGGACCAACACTGGATACATAGGAAAAGGAATAAACACAAACATTTGGAAGATTCACCAAAACTAGTTCAGGTCAATGTAAATTACATTGCTTTGTACCAGCTAATTTGCATACATTCTGAAGAGTTGCAGTTACCCTAAGACAATTTTACCAGTGCAACCTTTCCTCTGAGTTTTTATTGAGGACAGGAAGAAGACACCAGCTTTAGTTTTTAGCCAGGGCTTGACAGACCAACTGCTTGCAGAGGCTTCAAATTCTGAGGGTCTGTGATGACTCACTGCATGATAGAGAAAAATTCACTGAGGCCTAATACATGGCTAAACCTTAGACAGAAATTTTAATATTTCTAATGGGTTGTATTTTTGCTTTTGTCATTATTTAACATTTATAGTGCAACAGTGTCTAAAGACCACATCAGGGTGAGCCCTATTGTGCTTGGCACTGTACAAATATATGATACTAAATGCCAATCCCTGCCCAAAGAGCTTTCACTTTATGGCTGTCTACAGTATTAGCAATCATTCATGTCAATATTATTCATTTCTACTAGCATGAGTCTTTCTCTTAAAACTGCCTTTAAGACACAAAAAGCTTGTATCAAATTAGGATCTACACTCAGTCATATCCCATGCAAAGACCTGTGAATTTAAAGCAAATAACATTTTTTCCATGGTGTTCAATTGTGCCGTTAGCCTTGTGAGTTGGCACAGAACCCTGCAAACAGTGGGATGGTGACTTAAAGCTACCTCTTCGTGTGCCTCGTCCTGAAGCTGGCTGCAAGCTGAAATGGTCCCCCGTTGTAATTTAAAGCCATCTACAGGCTAAATTAGATCAGAGTGGTACTCAACAGGCCACTCTGCTAGCTGAGGCTCATCAGAGCATATTATGGTCTGAACCTATCACTTCACATCCATGAGTGGGACAGCAGGTGGAGTCCAGTCAACTATGTCAGCTTTATTTAGTTTATTGTACTAGTCTTAGAATAATTCTAAATATATTTCAATCACAATTACTGCCTGTTATTATAAAATAACCAGGTTTTGAAAGAACCTGTTAAAGCATTTTGGTGTATCTTATATTATTAGAGAGTCAATGATAATTAAAGAAAAAAATCCTAAACCAGAATTTTATTTGCCTTCTGTAGATACCCATGCCCTTTTCTACATGAGAACCAGCGTGGCTAAAAATCAATTTTAAAAATAAATAAATAACCAAATAAATGGGCTCCCGGCCACATCCACAGCTGGTATTTTCAGCAGTGATTTAAACGGTCTGGGGCTCTCAGCCGCTGCTACCACAGCCTGAACCCTGGGCCCTTAAATCTTGATCTAAAGGGCCGGGGATTTAAAGGCCACACCTCTTCCAGTTGAGTCCTTGCCTCTTCCAGTTGAATCATAGCATATTAGGGTTGGAAGGGACCTCTGGAGGTCATCTAGTCCAATCCCCTGCTCAAAGCAGGACCAATCCCCAACTAAATGAGGAGGCCCTGCCTCCCCCCCCCCCCCGCTCAGGACTCCTTTAAGTTACTTTCACCCCTGTATAAAGGTGAGAAATATCAGACCTCAACCCTACTGTCCCTCTAAAAATTTGTGTACAGAGAGTTAATCCCTTATCTCTCTCTCTCTTAGAGTGCAAAGTTTCAAAAAGTTCAATGAACAGAAGATTATTTGAGGTGGAATAGCTCTGGCCAAGGAGAAGTCTGGAGATAAATGTGAGAAGGGAGGGACAGGCAGTAGAAACAAAAGTGAAACTGAGCATCATATTCCAAAAGTCTCGAGGTCTTTCTGGGTGTAGCCTTCATTGATTTGAGATCTACCAGACCATTCTCTCGCTAGAAGGAAACACCTAAAATAGCAGCAGGCCGTAAGAGACCCAGTTTGAATCTAGCTCATCTATCTCTGAGTTGTGAAGACTATGTATTAAGGTTATAACAACCAACAAGAATGAACTTTTATGTAGAAATCCATGATTAAACCGAGTCTTCCTGACTAATGATTTAAATCATGATCAAGTTGATTTAAATCATAAGAACATAAGAATGGCCGTACTGAGTTAGACCAAAGGTCCATTCAGCTCAGTTTCCTGTCAACCGACAGTGGCCAATGCCAGATATCCTGGAGTAACCAAATCCACCCTGATGAAAAGGCCACTTTCTCCAGCTGATGAAGTAAGCAAAACATGTCCAATAATCTATTCTAAATGATATCATTAATATACTGTAGTTAATTTATGCTTTAAGAATGTTTTTTTTGTTGGAACTCTTCACAGAGCAATGGAAATTACCTTCTGTCTCTTTCCATACGGTTATGCCTCTCCCTGCGCTGAGAGATTCCTCCCTGAGGTCCACTCAGTGCCTGCATACTTGAATTTACCTGTGTTGACTGCCAAGTACCTTGTGCAGATGCAGTATTTTGGCTATCACATATGTTTTGAATTTCACTTAGAGGTTTGCGGTCTACATTTGCATCCAACTGGCGTATTCTGCTGCGACTTCTTTTGTTTATTGCTTGTTTACATAAAGCTTCTTCTTTGCAAAACAAGGGAAAAAAGCAGTACTTTATTTTTGATTCTCCCACTCTATCATTATTTAATAAATATTAAGCTTCACTGAAACTTTATGATTTTATAAATTTCATTTTGATGGACTAATCCATAACTAATCTAAATAAGTTCGACCTCTGTAATTGTAACTCTTCTTATTTTCAAATGTGTTCATATTGTCATCTGAAAATTAAGTGCCTAATTCTACTAAAGCACTTTGAAAATATAAAGAGCTGTAAATATATTACTTTTTAATTAGAAATATGAAAATCACATTTTCAAGATGATAATTACTACTGCCCTACTAAATGTAAACTAGTGTTGAGTCAATCAACTTTTTCATCCTACTATTCAAAGGAAAACAAGTCAATCAATAAATGAGCAATATCAAGTTAATAATTAAGGATCAGATGCTCCCATAAAGGAGAAAGTCCTGTATATGGGTCATAGGTCTCAGTGAATTTCAGCTTGTGATATTTCCTCCTAATTATTCCCTGCTGCACTAGCACACCTATTGTCACCATGTGGGGCAGGAGAGAGTGAGAGAGAGAGCCATCACATGCACAGATTTTCCACATGCCCTGCAGCTTTGCCCAGCTGGGGAGGGCAGGCACATGCCTGAGAAACTGCTATATGAGATTGACTATAGTAACCCATTTTTATAGAACTGCTGCCATGGCCTGCCCTGTGTGCATTGCTCTGAAATCCTCCTGATTCCCCTCAGGTGGAGACTTACTACAAAAGGAGAACCTGAAGAAATAATAATTCAGGTTTTGAAATATCCATGGATGTGCTGGGATGCTGATAGTTTTGGCTCCCTCATAAAGTGGATTGCCACACCAGCACTTAGGGGAAAACACTATAATCAGAAACTAGCACGGATGTTGATCATTTCTGGAAGTGTGTCAAATATCTACTGCTTCTGTAGATTATTTATAGAGTTCAAATTGCACATATGGAACCAGTAAAAGAACATTCATCCTTGAAAACAAACTGATTAAGTAAATCAGAAGAAATATAATTTGAGGTTGAGTGGCACAGAAAGCAAAGTGAACAGAAACTAAATCATTTACCTCCTACTTTAATCCAAACTTGTTCAGGTAAAGCTTTATTCCTAGTGCCTACTGTTTGTTTAGTGGATTCAATTTCCTGATGATAACAGAAAGAGAATGCTCTAGGTAATCCAAGGTCTTGATGTTTGGCAGCTTCCAGAATAGTACATGATGTGCCAGAGTTCTGAAAAGGAAATTAGGGAGTGTTAAGTGAAAAGAAGAGGATAATACTTTTGATACATAATTTATATGTTAGTCCCATCCTATAATGAGTTGTATTGATAAGTCAAATGCCAATTGTGATATTTTTTCTGTACCACAGTAATGTGATTTCCACATCCAGACCATTTGTGTAGTTTTATTGTACATCTGGGAGTTTCTGCATGCCAGATTTGGTTACTATTCCTGGCTTGTAGTAACTGTGAGAAAATGAAATTTCATGAGTTTTTGTCAAAAGAAAATGGAAAGAAGGAACAAAGAGAAAACTCCACTTGCCAACCACCTACTTGCAGCTAGCTATGTCTTTGTGAAGGAAACAGATGTAATGGTGAATTGAGTGACTTAAAAGTACCTTCCTGGAAAGAAATCTAATGGACTGTTGGTCCTGCCAGTTCGGTACATACTCATGTCAGAGATATAAGGACTTAATCAAATTGACTGAGAACTATATTTCATCTTTAAGAATATTAAAAACATACATAAATTATAAATCCCTCTGAACATGCCTACATAAATTCCTTTTAAACAAAACCCTATAAAATAACTTTGAATCTGATCAATTAAAATTAAATTGTATTTTAGTTAAATCTTGCAGGATTTTTACAGATTTAGACTATGGTTAAAGTTTCAGAAGCAAGGGCTACAATAATAGAAACCATAAAATCTACCTGTGTTTGTGAAGGGTTCGCACTTCCAGAAGAAGAACAGGCATTCATAGTAAAGAATGGATATGTGAACTGCACGGAAGTAGCTGCAGCAGCAGTCTTATTTTTCACTAATGTAGTACATTTATTTTGCTGCTGGTGAACAGGCACACCCATTAGTTCTGCTGGTTGACGAATCAGTGTTACTAAACTACAAAAAATAAAATAAAACAAGACTAGTTACTTCAAAATGACAACTGTAGAAACCTTTTCAGCTATCTACTCTTCCAGTGACAATAACTAAAAAAAATCACTTCCATTTATTTTAAATACACATTGCCATTAAGGGCCAACTATTTACCTCATTGACTTCAATGGCAAAAAGGATCTGTTTAAAAATTATTTTATTCTGGACAGTAAAATTACACTGTTGGTCTTCATAAAAGTAATTTCCTTCAGCTCCCTAAGTCTGAAACTAAAAAAGTATATAGTGTGGTGTAATAAAAAACAGTAACAAAAATATTCAAATAAGCGGCAGCATATGAAAGTCTGAAGTTCATATCTTGCTGCAAGCAGATTTGCGCAGACAAGTTCCTGCACCAACATGGAGCTCCTTCCACATTACAACACTAACCAGAGTCCTCTGATTAGTCTGTTAATAGGGTGTGAAATCTGCATTATTTTTTTGCAAAATAAGGATGCAACATGTAAATAAAGATCTGGTTTATAGATATTTTGCTTACATTTGATGTTGATGTCAAAAATAAAGTTGAAAATTAATTAGTTTTTTGTGTATTATGTTCATAACTGACCGAGTACAGATCTAGTGTAAGTAAGCACAGTTTGAAGTTAATGGGACTTGGGTCCCCACTTCCTCACGATCTTAATTTTGTGCTAAAACACACAGCTAATCATTTTGAGTATTAAAAACTGTTTTTTAATTGTTTATAAATGTGAATCTGCCTAAATTAATACTGAACTATATGAAAATATAGAATTTAACAGTAAACTTTAAACTAAATTTACTGACAACACACTTGTTAAGAGTCACTCCAGATTCTTGGGGCTCTTGACATCTGGGATTTTCTGTCTGGATGCTGTTGAATCTGTCTTCCAAACGAACACGAACTGCAGATTTAGATCTAGGCTCAGGAACTGGTGGTGAATTTTCAACAAGTACAGTTTCTTTACTTGTCCCAACAAAATTTTCACCATGTTTAACTCTTACTAAACTGTGCCCTGTAACTTCTACAGAGCTACTATTAGGTGTTTTATCTATTTCATTAGAAGGGAGATTAGATTCACTAAGTAGCATCATTCTGAGCTCTTGAAAGTCAATGTGCCCCAGACATTGGTTTGAACCCATTAAATTGCTGTCAGAAGATAGACCTGACTGACAGATAACTGGGTAAACTGACTGGTTCCCAGAGTACGATGAATAGCCAACTTGATTGGTGTTCACTGAGGACTGGTGCTGAGGTTGATCTGCAGGATTACTAGCTGAGAAGAAAGCAGAATTGAGCCTAGCTTCCATTTCGCCGTCGTTTGCTTGTGCCTCCATGTGTGAATAGAGTATGTGCTGAAGCTGGGTGTACTCTATTTCCGTCATTTCCACCAGGTTGAGGTCGGTGGTGGTGAAGCTAAGGTTTTGCTCACCAAAGGAGCTGTCAGTTGGACCTTCAGGTCCAGCAGGAGCAGGATCCGGAACACCAGCAGCTGTCTGCGGACTGGAGATCTGTTCTGGAGTTGATCCTGACATGACTTCAAACTAGAAACTGAATAAATCCTTCAACAACAAAGTGTGCATCCAGCAAATGCTATCATAGCCACTCACTCACTCAAAAAAAAGTTAATGTTGTCCTCCCGTAACAATAGCTCCAAGAGAGCAATGAACCAGCACCCTGTAAAAAAAATGAGTCATGCAACCCAAGCTAGCGAGTACAACCTCTCCCCCAGTCAATAATACATCTTCAAAAGAGGGGACATCACATTCCCCGCCTGGTGATCCCCCACCTGTATAGCCTCCAAAAAGAGAGGGGATAACCCACCAGAAACACCACCGCCAACACACGGTGTGATCTCCCAATACCACCCCCTCAAAATGGAGGCTAGTGCCCCCAGTAATGTCCCCAGAGAAGGCACGGCCCCCACCCAATGAGGCTGTCCAGTACACAGGGGAGGGGCGATAATAATGGATCCCACCCACCCCCAAAATGGAGGGGGGAATCAGCCCCCTCCAAAATACAATAACACCACGGGGAAGGGGGGTAAATTTAGCCCATCCACTAACCCCCCCACAATAGGGGGTAAACTCGGCCCCAGTGCTCAATGAGGAGCCGCTGTGTCCCCTCCCCGCAAAGGCCTGCCCCACAGGGATCGGCCAGATGCGAAGTCCGCCTAGCAACAGGCAGGCGATGGGGGGTGGGGGTGGGGAGGGTGTTTACGAAGTACAGTTCCGCCTTGGACGGGGGGGACACAGCCTATCCGTGCGCGTGCGCCACCGCTTTTTAACCGCCGCGAGCCCCCCCCCGCCCCTCTCCGAGGAAGGCAGGCGCGCGGGCGCCAGCCGCTGTGTCCTCGCCTCGCGCCGCAACTGCAGACGCTGCAGGATGCGTTTCCCGCCGAAGTGGGATTAAGGGTCACGTGCCCGCCCCGACCGGAGGGTCAAAGAAGGCCACTGCGCACGCGTCGTCGTCCTCATTCCCTGGAACGGCCGGGCTCGTCGGCCCACCTTCCTCGCGTCCGCTGTACCCACAAACGTCCCCACACGTTCCCCCAGGAGCACAACGCACCCCCTCCCCCAGCGCCCCTCAACAGCCCCTGATCAGTTTACCGAAGTCCTGTCAGGAACACACACACCCCCATCCCCCACACCACCCTCTCCTCTTCGGGGCCATCTCCCCTCCCAGGGCCGGATTGACACTGACTTTACACCCCCCACCCCATGAACAGCATCTTCTCTCACCCCCACCCCCAGCTGGCCTTTCGTATAACGTGACCAGACAGCACATGTGAAACATCAGGAGGGGGCGTGGGTAAAGAGGCCTATATAAGAAAAAGACCCCAAAATCAGCGCTGTCCCTATAAGATCAGGACATTGGGTCACCCTACTCACTTATAAGTTTTAGAATCAGAGAGGTAGCCGTGTTAGTCTGGAATAGCAGAGGTAACAGAGTCCTGTGGCACCTTAAAGACTATAAAGTATAGAAGCATAAGCTTTCGTGGGCTAATACCCACTTCGTCGGATGCGAGCATCCGACGAAGTGGGTATTAGCCCACGAAAGCTTATGCTTCTATACTTTATAGTTAGTCTTTAAGGTGCCACAGGACTCTGTTACCTCATATAAGTTTTAGGCACCCTTAGAATGGGTTCCTGGGGATGTGCCTAGTTGGAAACCTAGCCCTGCCCCCCCAAACACACATCCACTCAGCTCTAGGGACCATCTACCCTCCCTGAGTCATCCCCCCTCCCTCACCCCCCTGGAACCATCTCCCCTCAGGAACACCCCTCATGAGGTCCCTCTACCCCCTTCTCCCCTGAATATTCCTGGATCATCTCTTCCCCCCACATCCTCACCCTGAGACCATCGCCCCTCCTCCCATCTCCCCAGGAACACCCCCACTCTTCCTTCTTGGTTACCCTCAGTCCTCCCCTTAATCTTCAACTTCTTCCATAAGCACACCCCCTCACCCTTTCCCTCTCCCTCATAGACACTCCCCCCATTTCCCTTCAAGGATCTATGCCCAGAGCATCAGCCTGGAAGAGAGAACAGGGCTCCTCTGTACCCAGCTCTGCCACTGTCCACCTGTATGACCTTAGTCACTCCACTTCTTATATATTTCACCTAGAAGTATTTGATGGGAAATAAATCCAAAGAACACAAACAGAAGAGAGAGAAATGTAGTAAGATGGCCCTGGATGGGTATGCTGCATGACATGCCATTTCTATTACTACTACATGTCATCACAGAAAAAAATCCCAGTGTTGTTTGACTACTAGATTAAAATAATCATGGGTACAGGAAAACTACCCCAGCACAATCAAAATACTGCAGCACAGAACTTGGGCTGGAGGAAATGCCAAAGCCAAATTTTGCTCTGGAGGAGAATGGCCTAAATGCAAAATAAGTCAGATGAGCACAATAGAGTTTAGGCAGGTTTACATTCCTGCAACTAGGATGGAGCAAATTCTGTTCTTTAATTATGGAGGAAGTGGTTCACTTAGAAAAAAGTTCTATCTAGACAGTACACATCAAGACTGAGTAGGCATGATTTTCAAGGCATGATGTTCAAACACACTTAAGTGAGTGAAAAATACAAACCACGTTGACTTTCAATAAGATCTGTGCTTCTAAAGACACTAAGAATCTTTTGAAAACCAACCATTTTGTGTTGATCTAAAGACCTTTGAGGATGCTGTCCTTTCACACAAGAAATGGGCTCCCCAGCACTAGTCACACTGAGCTCAATAATCCAATTTATTTCCTTCTCTGACTGCCTGTATACTATTAGATAAACTGTCCATTGGCTAATTCTGGGTACGAGGCTATCTGCGTGTCAGGGGGGAAAGGCTCTGATGGGACTTAAGATGGCTAAGGCCGCCAATTCATGCTTTCTCTGGCTGCCACAGCCCTGCTCATCCCAATTTCCCTCCACTCCCTCTTCTCACCCCACTGCAGCTTCCTACCTACCCCCTATTCCTCCCAAGGCCACCATCTCACCTTATATGTCTGTCTTCTCCAAGGTTCAGGCACCTAATTAGTGGAGCCACGCTTGACCAGTTCCACTAATTAGGTGGGTGCCCCTTCATTCTCTTGTGTGTGGCTATCCTGGCATGCATCTTAGATTAGAGGGAACCATCTGTTGACCACCTGAATGGAGCTCACGGACCACTGGTGGTCCATGGACAAGAGTTTGAGAACCTCTGGCCTAGATAATACTTTTCTGCCTCAGTACAGAGGATTGGACTAGATGACCTATTGAGGTCCCTTCCGGTATTACAGTTATACGGTAAAAACCCAGTGTTGTTTTTAGAGTTTATCTGAATCAGGCTAAATGTTGCCATTCTGTCAGGCCGATTTTGAAATCTAGACAGCGTATCTTGCAGCAGAATTCAAGTCTGGCTCAGAGCGAACAAGGCCATGCTTATGAAATGGAACCACTATCACCAATTTTGTCAATGCCACTGATTCTGTTTCCTGGTTACTGGCTCTATATAAGTACAGAATACTGGACCCTAGCTTGATCAAATCCCAGCATGAACGTTTGCAGCAGTCTATTTGACATTGCTATGGAGACCACCATCCTAACACACGGGAAGCATAGAAGTCCCTTGTAGAGTCACTCCACCTGCTTCCAAGTCACAGAAGGCTTTGTCTTTCATGAAGGGGATGAATTTCCCTCCTTCCACCTCTGCAAAGGCTGAGAGCAGCTGAGCTGTTTATCAAAGAAATTTCTCATTTGTGTGGCTGATGTATACACTGCAAATGACAACCTCATAATTCAAATAAAAAATCTGGAGCACACTAGAAAATGTTTTTGAAGTCTAATTTCAAAAAATCTTAAACAAGCACAATAAAGATATCACTTGCCTTTCAGAACTGTTACAGCTAACGTCAGTTGTTAAATAAATTGTTTTGGTTTGAAAGCACCATCCTTTTTCAGAATGGCAAAGAAACTAAGCAATCATATTAGCAAAACATCCACCAGTGCTCAGCAACCTTTTCTTATGCTATTCTTCTTCTCTGAAGCCTCTCAAATTGTAATACTATTTGTCTCATTAAAAAGTTGTAATGCTATAACCAAAATATGTACATGGATTTAAGAAAGACACCAAATCTCTGTAGATGTTTATTCTACTTACAGTAACAAAAACCTGTGAAGTCCCACATTTTAATGTACAGTGATATATTTTGCAATATAAAATACAATTTACAGAAATTTCTATCAAGTAAACCTAAACAAACACACTTGATTTTTGCATACTTTTATGTATGTCTTTAAATTGGAAACATCCCAGTAAAAAGAAAAAAATCTTACATCATAGTAGATGTTTGCATTTAATACCACCTCTTTCTGCATTTTATCATTTTGATTACCAGTTTCAAATACAGCCCATCATTTAAATCAGCCGAGTCCTTGATATTTAAGGAGTTCAAAGACGCACCAATATAAAGTGTAAAATCTGTAGTGATGTATATGGAATAGTGCTACTTATAATGTAGACTTCAAGATGCAAATGTTAGTAGGAATCTAATTTTACATTTGCAAAGCTATTTTATAAAAATATCAAAATATTTACCCAACTGTAAATTTACAAGTTCAAATAAATTAGCAGGGTTTTCTCCATTTCACACTTCAGAATTATGTACTTGAAGAATACATGAAAAGTAGCAGTATGCTCAGTGAAACACTTTCCCCTCAAGCTATTGTATTAAACTAATATAACCTTTTCCATGTCAAGTTTTATGTAAATGTTTATTTTCAGTGGCCAACTTTTAAACACACCATCAGCATTATTATGGATTGCCAAAAAGCACTGACATTTTAGTTCAGGAGCAAAATACTTGTCAATAAATTACAGAAAAAGTGGAGAAAATCCTTAAACCTCTAAATAGAAACATTCTGCAAACAAAATGCTTTGCAAGAATCAGCATAACCAAAATAATAGATTTAGTAGTATATTTAAACCAGCTTATTTTCCATTCCTTTGGTTTACCAGTTTATTCATTTACAATTTTTAATTATATGCCAATAGATGGTATTTTTAAACCTTCAGTGTTCCACTGGATACAGAGGTGTTATATTTTCTTTAATTACATTTTTGTAAAAATGCAACATTTAAAACCTTGCAGCCTCATGAAAAAAAAGTTATTTATGTAGAAGACTGTTTTTCTTGGTTGAACTCTCAACAGCTGGATTCCAAAACTCAAAATACCTTTATATAAAAAGGAAGATAGTGCACTTTCAAACCTGTCATTTCATATTCAAATACTCTGTCAGTTACAAATAATAACACTGTTCTTTTGCAGCCATTTCTTAAATATACACAACCCATCCATTGTAAGATCACAAGACAACAATATCAGACTCCTCTTGTAAAGCATGTGCTGTAGAAACAACTTTTTACACCAAAATACTACATAAATGAGATGTAAAGGTATGGCTCCTAAGGTCTTGATTAGATTCTCTTATAAAATTACAATTCAAGTTACTGGAAAACATAACTTTGTAATCTTAAAAAGCAATATGCTCTTTGTAGACTTTTTCCATTTCTGTATTAATTGTAAATGGAAATTTTAAGATAAAGGTGTAAGTAGAAAAAAAAAGAATCTCATAACTCTTAACGCTGTGAATTTTTGTAAGAAAAACATTATGCACAAAATGCTGCAAGTTATAGTCTAGTATGTTCTTGCTTCTTATCTGCTTGAATATCTCATTCACAGTTGTTAAAAAACTGTTTTAATTTGCAAACACATTTTGTAAGGCTGGCTTTACAAGGGCATTCTTGTAAAGATGAAAATATACAGAATTTACAGGAGACCTTGAGTGAGTTCTTGGTTTTTTGTTTGGTTTTTTTTTGAAAAATTAATCATCATTTATTGTGTACAATTATTATGAATATTTTCTATGTCTGATTAGTGGAAGATGAAGCAACTTCTGTTTCTGCTGGCTTTTGAGTTTCTTGCTGTGGTTCGGGCTTCAAATCTTTACCACTTTCCTTACTTTTACTTCGGTCTTTACGATCTCTTCCTCTGTCTCTGTCCCGGTCTCTATCCCTCTCTCGATCTCTTTCTTTCTCCCTGCTTCGATCTCGTTCCTTATCTCTGTCACGATCCCTATCCCTACTTCTTGATCTGTCCCTGTCACGTCTTCTGTAGGAATCTTTCTCTCTGGTTCTGGCTCTCTCACGGTCTCTGTTTCTTTCCCATTCTTTTGCCCGCTCCAAATCTTTCTCCCTATCTTTGTTTTGGTTTCTCTCTCTGTTTTTATCCCAGTCTTTGTCTCTGTGTCTCTCCCAGTCCCTTTCCCGGTCTCTATTCCAGTTTCTGCTATGATCTCTTTCCCAAGGTCTGCCATGTTCCCGATCCCTTCGTCTTTCTTCAAACCCTCTGCCTTGTCGATTCTCTGACTGCTGACCTTCTGGCTGATCTAGTACTTTTTCTTGATTTCCTCCTTCAAACCTCTCTCTCTGCCTCCCTTCAAAAGGCTGACCTCTAAATTCAATATTTTTGCCCTCTCGAAAATCAGATCCTGGCCGTTGTGCTTCTGACTCAGGTCCTTGCCCTGAAAGATTAGGAGGAGGGTTAGATGGTCCTGCTTCATCCCACATCTCCTTCCTGTGTGGTGGTGGATGACTTGGAAGTTCCAGGAGTGGTCTGGGGGTTGGTTTCATGCCTTGTGGAGATTGCCCTTGAAAATGAAACCTAGAAGGGGGAGGTTCATTTTGTTCTGGAAATAAAGCAGGTGTAGTTCCTCGTGGTCCTCCAAAATGAGGTGGTGCTGGCCCTCTCTGGTTTGCAAATCTGGGTGGTGGACTCCCTCTCCGTTCTTCAAAAGGTGGTGGCAAAAGTCCCCTGGGCCCTGGTATGTGACTTGGAGCTGGACCTCTTGAGCCTTCAAATTGATTTGGATGAGGGCCTCTTGAGCCTTCAAATTGATTTGGATGGGGGCCTCTTGAGCCTTCAAATTGATTTGGATGGGGGCCTCTTGAGCCTTCAAATTGATTTGGATGGGGGCCTCTTGAGCCTTCAAATTGATTTGGATGGGGGCCTCTTGAGCCTTCAAATTGATTTGGATGGGGGCCTCTTGAGCCTCCAAAATGACAAGGTGGTGGACATCTTGGCCCTCCAAACTGAGGTGGTGGAGGACCTCCTCTCTGTCCTTTAAACTGAGATGGTGGTGGTCTTCTTTGACCTCCAAAATGAAAAGGTGAAGGCCCCCTATTTCCCATAAACTGCGGTGGTTCCGGTCCCTCAAACTGTCCAGGAGGTCGAATCATTTCATTATATTGGGAATCTGGGAAGTCTCTTTGTTCCATGTGAGGTTCCCTACGATCTTCAAACTGTGATGGCGACATCCCTCTTGGAACACCATGATAGGAAGGTGAAGGCCCCCTATTATCACCAAAAAGAGGAGGTGGTCCATGTTGTGTAGAAAATAATGAAGGAATAGGTCCTTTTTGCCCTCCAAATCTGCTTGGTGGAGGTCCTCTTTCTCCATCATTATTTGGAGAAGAACCATGCTCTTCTGTAAACTGTGGTGCTGGTCCTCTCTGCCCAGGAAAATTGGGTCCATGAGGTCCCACAGATGCACCAAACATCAGTGGCGGAAGCCCTCCTTTCTGCCCAGATGAAGGAAATCCAGGCCCTCCTCGGTTTTCTTCAAAGTGTTGAGGGTGGAGTCCTTTTTCTCCCTCACTTTGAACAGCTGGAGAGTCAGTTTGTTCTGCAAACTGATTAGACTGAGAATTTCTTTGATCTTCATACTGTACTGAAGAGAGACTTCTTTCTGGTTCAAAGTGACCAGCTATCTTTTCCTGAGGTGTAAAGATTGGATTTGAAAAAGAATCTCTTCCTACTGATGGAGAATTAGCATCTTGCAACTCATTTGACCAAGGTACTTTATGCAAATCTTGCAAAGACTGACCATCATTTGGTGTAGGGAAATTGGGCTGAAAAGATGTACTGGGAGGTGTTGGAAGCAGTACTTTACGTAAAGGCTTGGATGTGGAAGTTTCTCCAGAAGCTGTTTGATTCACAATTTCTGGATGAACTTTAGCAGTGTTAGGTGCATCTTGTTCAGATAGTGTAGCCACTTTTTCACCTGGAATCCACTTATCCTCACCATACCCTGCCTGGGTAGCAGAAATTAATGTTTTGTTTTCCTTGTCAAGTGGAGTCTTTAATGAACTTGGATAATTGGCTGGAATAACTTCCTTTGTAGGTGTCTCATTATGTACTATTTGTGGCTTTATCCTAGAATCAGCACTATCATTAGTCTCTGTTACCATCCTTCTAGCCTGTCGAGGGTCTCTACTTTGTCTCAGATCAGAACCCTGGTTTAACATTTGTGTTTGCTGATTTGAGGATGAAGGTAAATCTGATTTTTCTGTAATTTGTTGTTCCTGCTGGAATAAGTCAGACTTTGTTATGGATGATTTTGGTGGCGGTGACATTAAAGCGTCAGACACTGAAAAGTGAGCCATTGAAACGCCAACAGCTGCTCTTTGTTGTCTGAGGGCTTCTTCTTGCTCTTCCAGTTGTCTTTTCTGCTCTTCTATTTGTTTGTTTAATTCTTCCAACATTTTTTGCTGTTCTACCAAGGATGAGGGAGCAGATAGATCAGGCACATATGGGGCGGATGTTTCCACAGTGTTGCTTTTCACATCTGCGTACATTTTATTAGGCAAATCATCAACTGTAACTTTTGCTTCTTCTAAGATAGTTTCATCTTCTGGATCATAGGCCTCATCCTCTTGTTCAGATGTTTCACAAGGCTTTTCAAGATCATACAGTTTTTCACTTTCACCAGTCTGTATTTCAAAAGCTTTCTCTGGCTCATACTCTTCTTCAGGATCATATGGTCTGTCATCTTCCTCCTCTTCTATAACTTTATCTTTGGACATCTGCCCAAACTGCTGTACAATTGGATCTAATAAAGGAGCAGCTGACACTCCATCTGTTGTAACCTGAACTTCCTGGTTTGAAGATTGAACAGTTTCAGAGTCCTTACTAACAGACTCAAAAGCTTTCTTTTTTCCAAAAAGAGTCTGCAGGATGTGCTCAAGAGGTGTGGCTGTTTTGGAAGAACATGAAGTTGTAGAAGATGACGGTGTGGTGCCAGTTACTGTTGCTGAAGTTGGAACTGGCAGTATCATGGTTGTTGTGGTTCCTGCTTTAATTGATGACAGTATTTTTAACACTGATGGTGTTATTGTAGATGATTCTTGAATGGGAAGTGGTGGTGGTGGTGGTGGTGGTGGTGGTGGTGGGGGAGATACAGGTGGTGTTGTACTGACAGCTGTTTCTCCAGAATAATGTGTGTATTTTGAAGGTTTCTTTTCTTGCTGTGGAGCATTAGGGCCTTTAGGGTACACTGATACTTCAGCTTCTTCCTGTATTTGAATTCTGCTTCGCTTTTCTTCCATCTTGTCCGACTCCAGAACAATTGCAGGACGTTTACCTTTTTGACAAATCACTAATCCAAGAATTAAATTTGGACGTGATGATTCAAGACCTGGAAGACAAAAAAGACTGTGTTAGAAGTCAGTTATTTATCCTTAAACTGATTGATCTACAACAGCAGTGAAGGCACACAGAGAATATACATATGATCAGTTCAGATATTGTGCACCTTCTGTTTGAATTGCACTATATGTTACGTCAGATTTGTCACTAGTTTTTTCTTTTTAAACAGAAGTACACTATAGGATATTTCAGTTAAAAATATGTTCTCTGATGCTTTCCTTGTGAAATATTTTTAACTAACAATCTAGCAAGAGGTGATGGTACTAAAAATAGTGACTTCCTTATTCATATAAAAAAATCAGATCTCTATACTGAAAACATACTTCATTAAATACTTTTTTCATACTACTGTACCTTGTTCACTTCTCAAAGCTAACATGCTATTGCTATTGTTAAAAAAAATCAAATTATTGATCAGTAAATATACTGTAACTAATGGAGATAAAATGGGAAAAGCCTGCTGCAACAATACATGAATTCCGAACATCTAAGTAACAATAAAAAATGCAAAGAATTATTATGAAAACATTAGTCTAGTGCCACTTGACTATTTCCAAACTGTTTTCTATAGTATATTGACAGTATGGTAACTTTGCCTTTAAAAACACATTTTTAAAAATTGGTCAAAATTTGTTTAACTTTAAAGGAAAATGCTTAACAAAAAGGCTCATATAACTAGTACAGTAAATTATCAAAGAGAAAGAGAGAAAGAGGGACTATAAATATTAAGATACATCCACATTTTTTTATTCTAAATTGTAATCATACTGTTAAAGCTGTTTATAGTACTGGTATTAGATTAGTTTCAAAAATTTAGTTGAAATGTGTTTAATAAGTAAATAGTAACAGTACTAAAATAATTTCCTTGCTGAAAATTATTTATGAGAATTTCAGCTCATTTTAAGGAAGAAGCTATTTTTTAAAAAGAGAAGTGTAATAAAAGCAAGGAAGCTGGACACTCACTAGCATATTGTAACAAGCCCTACCAGGCAAGTTAAGGGTAAAAAGTAGAGATGAAGTTTGGTATTTATGTAGGTGTAAAAAAAAAAAGAGCCAACTCCAGATATGTTTAAATAATTAGAACACAATTAGACAGGAACATAAATATATGCAAGTATTAGTAACCTCCAATGGGCTTCTTCATAGCATTACCCTTGGGCAATTTTCTATAGGCTTCATAGTAAAAACAGATCTTGAGGAGAGGATAAGTGGCTATATGGATCAGTTTGGAGAGGGTATTCCAAAATGGGTGACATGGAAGAAAGCTTTAAGATGCTTGTGAGATAAATGGACAAACAGGAGTATGGGTCTGGCAGCACAAGAGAACAATGTGATGTTCAACCCTCCTGTAATTGAATGCTAGCCATTTCGGGTATGGTGCTCCAGCTATTACATAGGTGACTAGTCTCATTAAATTAAAAGGATTACTCACCTAAGTAACGGCTGCAAGATCAAGTCATTAGGTAAGCACGTGTTAAATTGACAGGAAGATTTTATGATATAAAGGCATTTTTGAAGGGCATTCATAGGATCTACCTCACACTATCTTACTTAATTCCATCTCCCCTCCCTATGCACGCAACTTCCATAGATACTTGGGGAGGTTAATCAAGTTAACACAGGACAGAGGGCAATGAACAAACCCATTACTATGCCTCTGGTTACAGATGTAATCTATACAAGCATTCAGATTTTGGTTTGTGTACTGTAACAAACTGAAAAACAGTTTGTGTACTGCAACAAACTTAAGAAAAATGGCGTTAAATCTAGAAAGCCCTGTGATTATATTTTAAGCTTCCCCTCCCCCCCATCTTTCTAGGTCAGTTGTGTGTACAGTAGCACATTGTGAGGACTAATGTAATCTAGTATATTTAAAAGCAGTTTAAGATGGCACTAGTTTTGAATTTCTAATTTTGTTCTTCAAATGTAGCAGGGGAACGGTTTTCTTCAAACTCTTGCCTCTTTTTCTTGAGCTGACGAGTCTTCTTGAAGTCTTGTACCGAGATGGATGTTGCATATTTCAGTTATCTGATACTGTTGTCCACATCACACCCACACATGGAAAACTTTATATTTTGCTTTCAGTATTTTCAAAATTATCTTGTGTGATATTCCTAGGCTTCCGACTAACAAACCATTTTGTCAAACAATCCTTCTGCAACAACTGAAGCTCTTGTGCTTATCGTAACTATATGGAGGCAGGCATTCCTCAAAGGACATCATTGCTAAGATTTACAAATTAAAGCAGGAGAATTTAAAATCTTATCACGAGTCTGGTGTCAATTGTGGGGAAAATGGCACTAACCCAAAAACTCTGAACACTTCTGAGGGCAACTGGCAAATGTACAGTGAATCTGTTCTAAGTGAATACCCCAGCAACCTGCAGATTGGTTGCACACTAAAAATGGTCTTTATTAAAAAAAAAATGTAATGCAAATCTTGAGGCTACTCTACAGTGATTGCTTAAAAGAACTGGTTAGCTAATGGAAGTGGTCCCTCAGCATAGGATTAAATATATTGAAAAACAAAGAGTGTTCTCTTCTAATAGAATTTAAATGAATGTTTTATAGAATAATTCAGACATAAACCTACATGCCTTGATTCATGAACTCACCCAGTTTTCTCAAATATTGCTGCTTGTATGGTACGGAACACCTCTTGTTTTGTGAGAGTATGGCTCCTAGCACAATATCAGTCTGCATGAGCCATGTCAAAACCAATTACTTGTAAAATGTGGAGAGTTAAAGTCTCACAGTTTAGATGTTATTTATTTTACTGTGGATGGTGATTGACCCATTATACTATTATAAACATTCCCTTATTTTGATTTCTATAATAAATACTTGCTTCATTTATGTGAATTCCATGTCATAAGGATATTACTCAGACATAAATTTAGGGTTTCACAAATACTGCCTGTTTTATTCTCCCCTTCCATAAATTTATTTTAAATGAGATAAACTTAAAATAAACGGTCAGAGGAAAGGAGAGGCAAGCTGCACTGAAAGACTCTGGGACTCGCAGATAATATGAATTTTCTAGTGGAAAAAAGATCACATGGGTATTGAGGTGGGATGGGGATCAGGTAGGTTAGAAACTAAACACATAGCATTGTGTTAGGAAAAGACCTTAGAAATCTTTGATATGTCCCAAAACAACCTATTTTGTGCTCAACTGCTTAAAGTCAGCTGCCCCAGGCCTGATGAGTCGGAGTATCAGGAATTTAGCAAGAGCCCTATTTAAATTAATTATAAAATTTATTAGCTAAATTCAGGGATTTGCTTGGTTAAGGATTCCACCTATCTTACTATCCCAGAGCTAGTGAAATAGGAAAATACCCCAGATTTGTGAATATTCGTGGATATAAATGTTGAGTTTGGTTCACTATGAACTGAGGGGTCACTTTCTTATTTGCAAGTATTCAGATGACTACTATGTAGTCGTGTAAATGTTGACAAATCCTGAAAGTTTCACCAATTATTTGTCCAAAAAAGAAGAGTTTGTTCTTCTTTTGTCTTTAATATTTCAGTTATCAAATTAGGAGTAGAGACAATGCTGTTACTTAAGTGATTAGTCACAACACAAATTTAAAACACTGTATAATTTACTCATTTGTTAAAAAAAAAAAAAAAACACCTATAGGATGGAAAATATCCAGTATAACTACTTGGTGAAGCAGAAATTAAGATCTGCAAACTACTCATTAACTAAAAAAGGGCCAAAAACTAAAAATATTTGACACAAATAGTTCAACCAGTTCTAGTTAAAAAACCAACAGCATTCAAAAACTTTATAAAATGGATTTTAAGTATTTACTTCAATAAATCAGATCTGTCTAGAGCTTGATATTATCCAGGATTATCTATTTTGATATTATAACAATAGTTTATATCAAATTGTACCTAATCCTTGCCTTTCAATTATCAATCATGTATTCCAAATTTCAGCAAAATAGGATTTTTTTAAAATTTTGTAATCAAAACTATGTTAGCATCTCATTTATATATATTTTCATAAACCCAGGCCAAAAAGTTACTCTTGTATCTAGAAGTGGTCTGATTTTGAAAGATGCTAAGCACATTCAGCAACTGGTGAATTCAAAAGGATTTGTGAGTGACTAGCACTTCTAAAGATCAGACAACTTCTTTGTAGACGTCCAAATATTGCTTTAAGTGTCTAATTTGAGGCACCAAGTTTTGAAAATCCTCCAACGAATCTCTAACAGTTGGTTTTCGGGTGGTAAGGCATTTTAAAAGTGCTACAAACTAATGTAACAAAATGAATTTAGTAGGTATATTTTAATGATATAGTGTATATTGTATATTATCCTGCTACATGTTTGACGTTCAGCTGCTGACTTTCTTAAATTGTGACCATAGAAATACAGGATATGATCATTTCCCCATATGCTTGCCTTTCTACTCCTTAGTACCTCTTTTACAATAATTGTTTTTTATTTGTATAGACTAAGATATGTTACTCTTACTTTTGTTATTGCAAGCTCAAATTAAACTCTCACTTCTAGCATGTTAGATAATTCAAAACTGCCACTGGAGTTTTGCTCTCGGTTTTACACTATGCACTGACGCAGTAGGTTAAAATATGCGTGCTGAATGGAAGTTTTTTTTATGATAATATTTGTGCCATCTTCTTCCACTGTCTTTAATATATCTGCTGAGATGAGAGTCTACTTCTCTCTAAAGGATACACCTAATGTTGTTATTCCAACTATTGTAAAGATTTATCTTTTTAGAAGTCTGATATTCAGATATTTCAGTGCACTATAAGTAGAATAGAAAGATTTAGTGGAGAAAGTATCTGTATTCTTCCACATTTTCAGAAAAACTATTTACCATTATAATTGATCAAATCTATATGCCAACATTTATGCAATGTTTTCTACGGGGACAGAATACATTGCTTTTTCATTAAAATGTATCTACTTTAAATTAATAAGATATTTGACAGAATTTCATGTCACATTCTCACAGGAAAACTACAGAACTTTGAATCAGAGATGCAGAAGTGGATACAAACTGTATCAATCAGCAATTATTCATCCTTTGATAGCAGGAGTTTCAATGTCAGGTTTGGAGAAGGTTCTGAGTGGAGTTCCACTGATGTCCATTCTAGTTCCATTACTATTTGCTGTTTTCATTATCAACATGGCAGATGGATGTGTGAATACATTAATATTTACAGACAATACAAAAGACATGAGAATTAAAAAATACTATATTACTAAATATTACTTACAATACTAAGTATAAAAATCAAAATGAAGCAAGTTTAGTGGGGAAAGAACAAAATTACATATAGGGTGGGAGAAATCTGATGTCAAGTAGTAGGGGCATAGAGATTGCTACACAGGATTGTATTGTGGCAGTTAGTATGTATATGGGGGGAAAAAATCAGAAGAGTCATTTCAGTTCCACTCAGGACTCAGCAGGAGCATTGTGTCAGCTTTAGACACTAGCTTTTAAGAAAAATCACAAATTGGATAGAGTACACAGAACAATAACTGAAGTGAGATTTTTGAAGAAAGTAACTATATTAAGTCCACAGTAAAATGTAAAACCTGAAGGGGGAGACAGAATCATAAGTATGTAAAAGGGGTGATATGACAAAGCCAATAAGCAATTTCCCCCCTCATCAATTAAGGAGGACCAAAAAAACAGGGAGTGATGGGGTTATATTGCAGGAAAACATGTTTATAAATCCAAAAAGACCAATAAAATAAGCATCTAGGACACTGGGTTCCTGGTTAATGAGTCTTTGTCACTAAAATAATACAAATAATAAAAAAAAATATTGTGTCATCACCTTCACTACAGATTCAAGGTGAAATCTGACACTGATCTTTTCAGGGATGATTTGAGGATAATGAAATCAATCCTGCCACATTGCAGCAGGATGGAATAAGTGATCCAGCCGATGTCCCTCTTACCAAAAAAGAGAAAAAAAAATCCACGAATAAATCACCAAAAAAGTGAACAATCGTACAGAAAAAATGCCAGTGTTTCCACTGAACACAAAGTGTTCCGACATATTTTAAACTGATGATTTGTTTTCATCCTTTAGATGTGTGCACCTGGTGAACTGAAAGGTAATGGATAGGAAGCATGTTATGTGGCAGCACAGTCCAGCAGATAGGGCACAGGAGTAAGAGGCAGGCGACCTAGGCTCTATTCCAGCTCACCCCTAACTCACTGTGTGACCTTAGATAAGTCATGTGTCGTCTTTGTGCTTTTCCCATCTGTAAAATAGGAATGATTGTACTTACCCTGGTTGGAAAACTGCTTTGAGATCTACAGATGAAAAGTGCTAATTTGTGTGCGTCATTCAGATTAGATTTAGGGATGTTACAGTGAAACACAGTAAACTTCTACTGGAATTACCTGGAACTGCCTATTGATAATACTTCAGATACTGTGGTATTTTGACGAATATATCTGATGGACATATCCCCATTTTCCCTCAATTTTTAAATCCCAATTAAATCCAAGAAAACGGATGTGAAAGTTTTTCATGAAGCAATAGGTACAACTGTAGTTTAGAAGTCATCTGTTTCATTTTGTCAGTCCACCACAAACATGAGAGAAATGTATAATTGAACTCTTCTGCACTGTTCTAATATCTTCTAGCGAGGATTTTTGAAACGGTGGCAAAAAAAGTTTTATGTTTACTACATCATCTTCTTATTGCTTGCCCACTTACATTTGTATTTTCCTTACCAGATTTTTGATAATATGTTCTGGTTTCTTGTTAAACTGTAACTGAAGGTATGGTGAGACTGTTATGCAACATTTACAAAAACATTGATATTTAAAGAGACAATGACCACTTTCCATAAAATACTTTTATTGACTATGAAGAAAAAGAAAGCAGTAAATTCCATCTGATAGTACTTGAAAAATGTGGATTACAATGTTTTATGCAGTGGTACTGATACATATACACATACACAGAAGAACAGAGAAAAAGTGCTTGCCTGAAAAAAAAAGCAATATTCCTTTTCTGTATTTTAGTTTTAAAATATTCATGCAATTAAGCCCTGTTAGGAAACAAACACTAACTGAACACACTTGCTAGGGACATCTGTTGGCAGAAGTCTAAGTTGGAAGGTCTTTGATTTAAACCATATGCCCTCCCCATCTTTCAGACCTAAAAGTAGAATCTGCACTTAACATCTCTTTTCATTCTAAAGCATATAATATTTTCACTCTCTATAGCAGGGGTGGCCAAACTGTGGCTCGCAAGCCACATGTGGCTCTTTTACCACTAAAGTGCTGCTCACGGAGCCCCCGCCCCATTCTCCACCTACCAGACTTGGGGGAGGGAGGAAGCTCAAGACCTTTACCTTGCAGTGGGGTGGTGGGGAAGGGGCTTCTGCCCAATGGGGAGGATCACGGGGCTTCATCCCCATGGGAGACACCTGCCAGGGCTTGGGGCTTTAACAGGAGCAGAACTGAAGCTCTGAACCCCATCACGTGCCTCCCGTGGGTTGAAGCCCAAAGGCCCAGCGGGTGCACCCTGGCTCTCAAACTACTGAAGCTTGTTATATGCGGCTCGGGGGGGGGGGGGGTGCACCCGAATCTATAGTTTGGATGCCGGTAATTCTAGGTTTAAGATCATCCTGTAACTAAATAACTAAAAATGTTGGACTAGCCTAGTTAGCAATGCCAATTCATTTAATCTGATACTCCCCTCTCCCCCCCCAAAAAAAGTTTTAATTTTACACAAAGTAGAAGAGCAATGATACGTCAAAGAAACAATTAGAAAATCCTTTCTGACCTGCAGAAGTTAGCTTGGTGAGTGCCATAAACTGATATAAGTGTTAGGAAAGGAATTAATTTTTAACGTACTGATGCCACAAAGCATATTGGCAGAAGAGGGAAAGTCATAACTCTTCCAGTGCAGTTATCATGAACTATTTAAGAGAGAGAAAATGGCTGAAATAGTAGAGTTTGCATTTGCAAAATTGTTGTATTACTTTCAATTAATGCATAACCATCCATTAGTAAGAAAATGCATGTCACTGTATATACTTCAAGAGAGAAGCAAACACAGGGCAAGAAATAAATATACATACATACAGGTAAAAATCTTTTAACCAGTAATATGTTGTTTGCTATGAAAACAAAGCCTGTCCTTTGAAAGTTGTACTTGCCATTTGGACACTCCCAGGCATAGAATCTGATACAATCTTTCGGCCAGTGAGCATTTTGCAGTTTGGATAATTGGCTATGAAATTCTTTTGCTAACTGTTACTATTTTTGCCCATTTTGAAGTACATTTCTTTTGGGGAAGAGGAGTCATTCTAAGACTCCCTCGTTTCACCCTTTACTTCACCCACCACCAACTGAAGGCCCTGGTGGCAGATGCAATTCACTCTGGCGTCCAACAGCAACACGTTAGATTTGTACACTTGAAATCAGAAAAAGTACACCCCAAAAAAAGCCAATCAACCTCTTAAGATTATATTTGTGAAGGGACAGATGTTCTATAAAAATAGTGTTGATTTTAAAACTCAATAGCTGGTTACAATTTCCATGTATTTTATCCATGGTATGCCTTAATCCTAGTATTTGAGACCGATTTGATTTTAGAATTTAGAAATGTAACCTTTGTCCAACTAGAGCCTAATCAATTTGTGAACTTGCTTTGGGTAAAATTCATTCCAGTGCAGAAGGCCCACACAAGGCCCATACGTGATATCTGCACGTTCCTACTAAGAAGATTTAAAAGTATTGATTTATCCACATTTGCCAGATGCCAAAAATCAAAAGACAAACAAAGCAGGTATTAGGTGTAGATTATTTAAGTGCTTCCTTAAGATACAATTAAATGCCCTACAAAAGACTGTGGGCTCCTTCGAGCTGACTGATGGGCCAGTCCTGTTCCTCTTGTTCATCATGGTCCACAATGGAAGGGACTTTGAATGTAGGGTTATTATTTTTTGTGCTAAGAAGAATGGTCCAATGGTTAGGTTGCCAGCCTGGGACTCCAGAGACCCAGATTCAGTTCCCCGATTCAAAGATCTTGTGTGTGACCTTGGGCACATAACCTGGTGCCTCTGTTACTCAGTTCCCCAGCTGTAAAACAGGGATAAGAGTGCTCGCCCTACCTCACAGAGGCCTAGTGAAGATAAATACATTACAGGTTGTAAGGTGTTCAAATACACAATAATGGGGACCACATAAGTACCTGATAGGTAGGAAAAGACAGTGCTACTTTAGTTGCAGTCCAAGAATGGGGACCAGGAGTATGTCCCCTTCATGGATGGTTACACAGCTAGCATTTCTTCCTCACTCTCTAAGGCTGGGAATCTTCAGAATAGGCTTCTTTAAGATGGTGTGGGAGAGACAGGAAGGGAGTGGCACCAAAATATTATTATTTTTACCCTTGCAAAAAGAGCTGACCCAACTATGAAACACTCCATTATCTGTGTTTTGAGGTTTGTTTGAGAACATTTTATTGTTGAGTTGAGCATACAGAAGCTGAGGACGTTCAGCTTCTCAAGAAAGGAGCTCAGCACACTGCAGGATCTGGTCCTTGACGCTCATTCTTTAAAGCGTTTTTTAAGAACACCAAAGCGACAATTGAGTACTGCCTGGATCTCAACTCACACTTTTAGCCTCTTGAGCTGCTACCTTGTGTCAAAAAACAAATGCTTGTTTAGAGACTGAATTTATTCTCCTCCTTCATCCTCAGTTTTAGAAGACATCAAATTCAAGTCAGTATAAAAAGTGCTATTTGAAGAATGAATTCACACTCCCCTCATTCTCACTTCTTCACTCAATCATCAGGCTTACCACACAGGCCGAGGAACAAACTGAAGCTGAACTTTACTCTCTCCTCCTCCATTTTATTTTATAAAATAGAATGAAAGAAAATGTATATGAGAATGATCAGGATTGTGATCATGTAATCTTACTACACCCATTATAACTACTCATTGTGCAGCTAGACTATATTCCTAAGGAGTGGGAAAATGTCTTTTTTTAAAACCAAGACAGATTTTGACATGTAGCGATTTAGCTGGAGTTTCCTATACCTATTAGAACACAAGCACAAAGGAAAAAGTCATAGTTAGAGTAAGATGATGATGCTGTGAAGTTGCTGCAAACATTACCTTTCATTTGAGTAGGTATCTTGATTCCTTGAGTCCAAAGTTGGAATATCCTGCTGGCTTTGTGATAATATGTGTGGTCTGTGGTGTTTTTATATACCAAGTTTTATGGATAAATTCATGCTCATAATAATGGGTAAGCCAAGCCTACTGCAGAAAGGACTGTATTGATTACAGGTTATTTGATCTTTGGGGCAAAGAATTTACTTATTGCTACTCCCAAATTAAAGGTTTCATTTTTACAACTATTTTTACATAACAAACTATTTTTCCATTGGTACTAACTTGAGGGCCTATATTACACCTAAAATCAGTAACGTCATTTGTACTGGTTAGAATGTTTGAAAGTATTATTTAATTTTGGGTACCATTTAGCCCCCCACAAATTATGTGCTTACCTGGTCCCTCAAAGGGCAAGAGTTTGGATGGAATTGGGTCCTTAGCACTCAGTGGGATCAGGTAGAGGTCCTTGACGTGTCTGTTGTTATTAGCTACAACACCAAAACGACCACGACTGCTAAAATAGGAGTAGAGAGAAATATAGGCAACTTCTTCTTCTTCTGTTGCAGGATGGAAACGAATCAAGCACAATTCCTACAATACAAAAGTACAAGGGGAAATTGTTGATCTAGTGCTAAACTAGTAAACGAAGTGCTTAATGGGATGTTACTACATTAGAAAGTATTTCACTTTTAATTAAAAGAAAAATAATTCTATAAATTGCGGCAATAATCAACACCAATTGTCTACATTAGGGCAATATTGTAATTGAAATGAATATCACTGTGCCTAAAACTATTATTTTAAATTAAAAATAGAATTACTTAAAGCCCCACACAATTCTGAAAACAAACATTACTTGTGTATCTTTCATCTAAATATTGTAGTCTGAGCATTCCAGCAATACTCTTATGATGCATCATGACAGATATTAATATTGTAATGTATGGATTTTCCATTTCCATCAAAGTGTTTTCAATGGTAACTAATTTAGTCACAAAAGAGCAGTAAGGAAGGCATTTGGAGCCATTCAACATTGTAGAGGATCAAAATGGTTAAGATGCTCCAAATACACACATTTATATTTCCACTGGATTCCTGGGCATCATCTCTGACAATATTGGAGGCTTAGTAAATTAAAACTATATCAGAACTGCCAAAAAAGACAAGTGAAAAATACTGCACTTAGGACGGAAAAATCAAATGCACAAATATGCAATGGGGAATAACTGACTAGGTGGTACTAGTGCTGAAAAAGCATCTGGGAATATAGTAGATTACAAATTGAATATGAGTCAACAATGTCATGCAGTTGCAAAAAAGGCCAATATCATTATGGCACATATTAAAAGGACTTGTCGAATGTAAGAAGTGTGAGGTAACTGTCCTGCTCTAGTCAGCACTGCTGAGGCCTCAGCTGGAGTACTGTGTTGAATTCTGGACACCACACTTTAGGAAACATATGGACAAATTGGAGAGACTCCAGAGAAAAGTAACAAAAAAAATGATAAAAGGTTTAGAACCCCTGACCTATAAGGTTAAAAAAATGGGCATGAGGGGACCAGATAACGGTCTTCAAATATGTTAATGGCTGTTATGAAGAGGATGGTGATCAATTCTCCATGTCCACTTAAGATAGGATAAAAAGTAATGGGCTTAATTTGCACTAAGGGAGATTCAGGCTAGATATTAGAAAAAACTTTAGTTAAGCGCTAGAAAAGGCTCCCTTCCAAGAGAGGTTGTAGAATCCCCATCCGAGGTTTTTACGAACAAGACAGACAAACACCTGTCAAGTATGGTCTACATCTATTCGATTCTACCTCAGTTCAGGGGGGATGGAATTGATAATGTCTTAGTCTCTTCCAGACCTACATTTCTAGGATTCTATGATTATGTTTTATAAAATTAGTTTTCTTCTTCACTGCTATACATAGGATTTTAAGTGAGTACCTTAGAAAGGGAAGATTTGAGTTTGCCAACATAATCCCAGACTGTCTTCGGTGAGATCCTCCCACCAATATGAATTGTATCTGGTAAATCCTAAACAAGAAGTATTACATGGTAAAATGAGAAAGCATCATAAACACACAATATGTTGTTTAAAAGCAATGTAGATTGTCCCATCCCAATAGTCGATCGATGCTATGCTCCAGGAAGAGGAGGCTATAACATTAAAATATTTTAGCCTGCCTTTTATGACTTAGGAGAGACACTGTAATATGAGCTGCCTATTTCTTAACTACAACGTGAGTGTAGTTATTGCACATTACTGGGAGGTTGACAGTATATTACAAGGAAAAAGGTAGTCCAGGATGAAAGTGAAAGTTGAAGGACTTCCATATGCACCATTAGCTAAATCTGCTCATTTGCTTTGCTTTGGGCGGGGAAGCACCTCTTTTTAAACACAAGTGAATTTTTTAACACCCTAATTCCCAGTATAGCAGTATAAATTCTTTTCTTTACTTGCAATTTAACAGAATATTATGCCTCATGAAAACGAGCCATGTGTGTTCTAGTTAGGTTCTCTCAGTCAGAATGCTACAGGAAATTTTATCAGTACAAATACTGTAAGTGATTACCACCATGGCTCACACATTACAACTAAAAATAATAAAGTCATGCCTTAAAACACATATTTATATTCATATACAAAATATAAATACCCTCATAAAATGTGCTTTAAAAAGGGAGAAGTTTCTAATCCGTTCTGATATTAACAAATGCACACTTTTCTGTAACATCAGGTCACTCAAATTTACATACCCTCAGAAATAAAATATCCCTCTATCATTTATTTTTATTCAGTATAACAGTGCAATATCCCACTTTTCAGAGGACCATATAAATTGCCATAGTTGATCAGACAGTGGTCCATCTAATCTAACACCAGAAAATCATACTTTTCAAACCTGGCCTGAAAAATATATATTTTTTAAATTAAGTCTCTAAGGAAGTTTTAAGCAGAGTCCATTTTTTAAAACTGCTGCTTTTTCCATGCCAAGAGTGGCTTAAGACAGGCACAGATACCTCAAAACATCAATTCAGGTACTGAAGCCAAAACAAGGCCATTTTTAGTTCTTAGAGGACCCTAAGGATCCTGAAACTTTTTAATAAATTTAAGTAATTCTTAAGGTTTTTAAATTGGATTCTTGTTTCAGAACTCAGAACTTGTTCCAAAAAGAATTACCATAAAAATATTTTTCTTTAAATATGAAGTCTCTATTTTGAGTGGAATAACAGTTTGTCTGAACATATGCACACATTGCCAAATATTTAGGGTTTCGGATTTGAGGTTTTTAGTGATAACCAATAAAATGCATTCAATGCAAAAGAGAACGAATTTATACATAAATAAAAAATCAAAGTTGTGTTTATCGAATAAACACCAGAAACACACTGCACTGGATTACTGAGTACTAAGGGTTTGTCTACTCAAAGCTATGATGTGGACTGTGGTGGGATTATTTCTAAAGCGCTATATGTTGCGCATTAAGTGGTCCATGTAGACCCTGTGGATGCGCACTATAGTTTCCCTTGTGGGCTTTAAAATAGCGCGATTTGAAAAAGAAATACCTTACAATACATTAGGGAACATTCCAAAGTATGTTATTGTAATGAGTAATTTATATAAAATTAATTACTCAATACAGTGTATCCAAACAGACAACATGGAAGAAACCTGGATTTGGACAGATATATAAAACTAAAGAATTGTTAAAAATAACCCCCCAAAATGACATTTCTCAACCCTGAAAAACAGAAGCCCTCCATATGTTACATATTTAAAAGTTTGACTGCCAAGAGTCAGATAGATCAAAAATAACACTGAAAACTGGACTTTGAATAAAGGCTTACTGGATCAACAGAAATTTTCCAACCTTAGTGGATGCCACATACGCAGCTGAGGCTTAATCCAGTCAGTGCTCACTGAAGTCAGTGAGCGTCTTTCTGTTCACTTCAATGAGCACTGGATCCATCCCCGATGGCCTAATTTCTAGATGCAGGGTGGAATTTTCAAAAGTTTTGAGAATTGGTCTAACTCTGTTCCCAAGGAAGTCAATAGTAAAACTTCCACTGACTACAATGGGAGCAGAGTTTAGCCAATGCCAAGTGTTCTTGAAAATTCTACCCATATTGTTCGATATTACAGGGGCAAAAGAAAGCAGGTTTAAAACAACATCAGTCTTAACTTTACAGTTTTTGTTGTCCCCTAGAAATAGGAGATTATAATGGGAAAAAAAATAATGGTTCCTTAACAGAAAACAACTTATTTTGTTCAGTGCAGTACTGTACACTAAAATATTTTTAAAAGGTAAAAGATGCATTGCTTGAAATTATAATTGCTATTCTAAAAGAATTATGTAAGTATTTTGTTTATGTATTCAAATATAAAGCTATTTTTATGCTTGCTACCAGAATTTAAAAGGCTCAGAAGTGGTTTGCACAAAGTGCCAATATTCTAATGTTAAGTTCAGCCTTAGAGCGAGGTAAATCATTTAAAAGTAAATTGTTGAATAACTTGTTCAAAAATATTGCTTAATAATTTTGACAATTTTTGCAAACATTATTTGACCATCTCTAGTCACTATCAGAATTGTCTGCTTGTTTTAGACCAAATAGATACCCACCATATGCTCAGAAGTGACAGCTATAACGTAAAATATCAACTACTTTTTGTAGTTTATTCATGGTTAAAATGCTTTCTACCTCCAAAACTTTCACACTGGCATACTGAGCCAAACTGATGGTTTTTCTTTTCAGTAAAGTGATGCCATTTAGTGTTGTTATAATTTCAGTGTAGCAATACTTAACAAGTGACCTGAATCTTTGTAACAAGCAAAAAATATACGTGTTCCATACATACAAACATCTGTTCTAACCTCACTAAGATATTCAAAACACCCAGAGACAGGGTATGCTTTAGTGACAAACTTGGCCACACTTTGCATGTTAATAAATCCTTTCCAAATGGTATTGAGACGAGAGAGAAAGAGGGCAGTATCTCCATCCTGAGGGGACCGTGACTCCGTGGTGCTGCAAAACAAAATCAGAGGAGAGAAAAAGGTTAGAAATTACACTTTGCCTTTTTTCTTCTGCCTCCTCCCAACTCAACTATTTAAGCATTTTAAACAAGTGAATAGATAATTCCAAGAAAATTTAAACATCTAATTCTACTAAGAATCCACATTCATGATAAATTATCATCTAAATTATGCTTGGAAATTAACTGAATCCTCGTGAAAAAATGTAAGGAGCTACTGAAAATAAAAGCATCTATGTTGAAATAGGGAATGAAGGGTACTGAGAGGGACATATTTTGTAGAAGCAGGCAAGCAATGTGATTATATTATCTCAGACTTAATAGTAAATTTAAGCATCTTCCACTAAATAAGTGAATGATATGAATGTAAGAAAACATCCTCATGGTAAAGAACTGAATATGACTAAGTTATAACTGACTTTGGAGAAAGCTGGGAAAAACAAAACAAAACATATTTCATCCAAATTATAGGGTATGTTTGTTTTCCCTGTTATGCATATAGAATATAAGAAGTGACCCGTGTCCTTTTACTAAATTGATCAATTAGAGAGACAATTTCTGATCACCCCCAAAACCAAGTTTAACAATATTTTAATTTTGGGTGAAATTCTGTTCTTAGCTATATCTATGTAAATTTGGAGTAACTCCACTGATTCTCTTTATTTATACTGAAGTTTATATACATATTATCCCACATTCATAACACCCTTTATTTTTAATGTAGGCAGAGTATGCCATTTGAAGAGGAAAAATCAGGGGATGATAAATCAAAAGGTTTTCTGAGTGAGGACATTTTAAAATCTGAACTGCCTTTCTTCTTAATATAGGAAAAAAATATTATTTGTAGAAAATAATACTGTCAAATGCTCAGAAGGTTGGTTTACTATAAAATTTACACACTTGATATTTGGTGATGGTGGAACTGTCAAATATCTTGGATCTTGTGAGGATGATGGTTTTGTTAATATTGATTTAGGAGCTGTTAAAACAGATTTTGATATTTCCTGTCTGGATTCCACCATGGAAACTTTGTCAGGTGCAGGGCTGCACTGCAATGCTGAGGTCACAGTAGCAGATGAACTACTCATTGCCGTTCTGGGATCCCTGCCAGATACAGTTACTGTAGTGACAACTCCTGCAATGCAAGAGGTAGGATAAATAGAGACCTCTTCAGGCAAAGTGGATTCTGCATTATTATGCCCCTGCATTGTAGGAAAGTACGTTGTTTCCAAGACTGACTGAGACTCTGTTTCTGTTACAGATTCAAGAGTTTCTGTTGTGTTTTCAGATACTGCCTCTGTTTCAGGTGCTGCAGTGGGTGTAGAACTTTCATATTTTGGCTTTACTTCTGGCTTTGATTGTGTCTCCATCTTTTTAGCAGAAGTCATTGACAATTTTGATTTCTTTGGTGTTGGTTCATCATCAGATGCTGAAATTTGACCTTTAAATTAGACAAACAAAAGTTTTATTTAATTGTTACTCATATAGTAAATGAAAGAAAAACCAAATATTCATATAGCATCTGCAGTTGGGCATTCTTCTCGCTCTCTCTCTCTCAAACAGAAAACAGAGTTTACTAAATAAGTAACTAAATAGAACTAAGGTGGTCTAAACAAAAATAGATAATTATATCAATTAATTCTACACAACTATAAAAAGGACCAGTTTATTCAATTAACAATACGATCATACAACATGGGCTTGGTCCTCGCCTACCAAAGTCAATAGACATCTTCCCACTGACTTCAGTGAGTGTTGAACTGGCCCTTTACACACACAAGATTTCTTATGTGCAACACTAAATTGAAATGATCTCTAAACTGAACATTATGTATACCTGTACAGATTTTGCAGTTCAGGTCAAAAAGATGGGCTCGATGCTGACTTGTTGTGTCCTTTAACATACTGCTGAAAATATCCAGAAGGGGAGCACTACTTTTCTCTGGTGCATCTCGGGCTGATTCTTGCTGCTCCTAAAAATGAACAAACGCAAAAACAAAAAACAAACGTTACTGTTTGTTCATTCATTTCAAATTTATCAAAGCCTTTCGAATCCATAATTTGAATTTAAGTTGTTTTAACAGCAAAACCTTAAAAAAGCCACTTTGTCTCATTAGCACCTTTGAAAAGGCATTGTATTTTGAAAATCCTTTATAACATTATCACTTTACCTGTGTTTCTATCCCCCCAGGCCCAAGTATTTAGTAAGTACATTTCACAGGAAATCAAGAGCTCTCTTTTTTTAAAAAAAAGAGTTGTTCTGCTCGCATTCTCCATCTGATGTCAAAAATGTTTAATCAAATCAGAAGTTTTCCCAGCAACCAAACATCGATATTATCTATTGTGTTTTCATTTGGAAAGTTGGCAGAAAACAGAGATCAACTCTTCAGAAACAAAGATCACGTCTAAAAATTAATATCTTTTTAAAATGTGCAAAGGTTGATAAATGTGTTGTGTCTGATTTTAAAGAATGTCTGATGTAGTATGCCCACCATTAAGCTTGGCGTATTCCCAAAATTAAAACTCAAATCCTTGTAGAACACAACTGGTTATTTTACATATTTAGAAACACACTCATTTTTTGGTGAATGGTATGAAGAACTAATTGTCATCTATTTTCCTCAGTGATACAGCACTTAAACAACTGTTTATACTTACATCTGAGTCAGACACTGGTGGAGAATCTTCCATATTTACATCTGGTATATTTTCCTGCTTTATGGCTGACTTCTTGCTTTCATGAGATTTACTTCTTGACTCTGTTATCTAAGAAAAGCATAAAATTATATTCTAACATCAAAAACCCACGTATGTACTTCTACCACTACTTTGTACCCTATTATCTATATTTTCAGAAAGCACTGATGGCTACAAAATGTATTGGTCTGCTCAAATTCTCACCCTCAGCAAATATCAAAACAAACAAACTTTTGTGCAGATGACTATGGAAAGTCATTTATTAATATCACAAACCCATCAACAATTCCTATGTGAATACACGATAAACAGAATTATATTACTTACTGATTTGATTGGTTTCTCTTTCCACGCAGACAGCTCTTTGGAGAGAAGTTCTTCTGGCTTCAGTCTCACTAGCTTTGACAAAGAAATCTCTTCACGAAGAACACGATGGAAAAGTCCCTGAAACACAAACATACTTTACTGCCATGTTGAAGAATACTAACGGAGTTAGATAACTAGCAAAGGAGATTCTTCTTGCAGAAGATTGAACTTTATTCCTTAATTTATACACTCCCTATTAAAAGGTACTAACTAGGTGTAAACAAAATTGAAAGAAAAGGCTTAGTGCAAACAGACACCGAGGACTGAATGGCCATACAGATGAACTATTTTCTGATCACTAAAAGTAAGCCTCCAGTGTAAGGTGAACTGCATTTCCCAAGTGGTGTAAGGAAAGTTTGCACTGTCACTACCCATGCTATACCTGTTCTGTGAATAAAAAGGACCTCAGTTTGCTCTGCTCTCAAGTCTACATTTTCACAAGCATTATATTCATGTTTTAAAAAAATTATCATTCTGTTCATCTCTAGTGAATTTGTGGCTCCTCTCTGGCTGAAGTCATCCAACGTGTCACACAATGCCAAAAAGGTAGAGAGAGTTGAGATTTCTTGCCACCTTTGCCCAATATCTCATTATAAGCAGTATCGTATTCTGAATCAAAGTAACCAAGCTTGCTAGGAATTAATGAGCTACACACAGACACACTTTGGATAACTGTATGATAAAATCACTTCTCTTCAGTCAAGATCTGAATGATTTTGGAATAACTTCAGGTAAATTCTACAGCCTCAAAATTCAGAGCTAGTAGAGTTTTCAGATGGAAATTAAAAATATTAGTGTCAAAGAGGTTTCATATATTTAGCATATACCCAGTGTTTAAGAAGACAAACCTGATTTTTTGGGTCCTTAAGATTGAACATGATACTGCGATATTTACTCTTATATCGGTTGTCTGTAACTTGAAACAAGTTAAACATTTCCTTTTCAATATTCAGTGCTATCTTGCCCACTTCATTCTCTGTCATGACCAGATCATCACTATCATTGACTCTGTATTAAAAAAAATATATATATTATACTTTCTCTAAATACAGCATTGATATTTAAATACAATTTGTCAATTTTATTTGTAATATCTCAAAAAAAATTGTGAATTTAGTGAGGCTACTCACATGCATGAAATTAATCATGTACTTAAATGTTTGCAGTTTCCTTGCCCTTAGGGGCAATATTCTCTACACAAGTATTTTTGTTTTCACTTTAGAAGGGAACTACAAGAAGTTTCTCTACCACTAAAGAGGAAAAGTTAAGATGATATTGTACTTGCTTGTATAACCATTTCTGATTTTGTTTTATTTTAAAACTAATTAGCAATACAGTAGACTCTCAATTATCCAGGGTGATAAGGAAAAAATTAATCCTGGTTAATAAAATCCCGGATAATCACCATCCATAGGAAATGGGGGTGGGAGGGGGTTGGTTTACCAGCCACCCTGCACCGGGGGAGGGGGTGTTGGTTCTCTGGCTGCCCTGCGCCCTGGTGGGGGTTTTTTATGTGTGTGCTTGGGGGGGGCAACAAAGCCAGAACCGGCCCTGCGAGTTACGCATATTTTTTTTTTTGACATCCTGCTTAACCCAATCCTGGATAATCGGGAGTCTACTGTAGTTTGAAATTATGTGGTGCTTTCATCTTTGTCAATAACTGATTTGTTTTTAAATGGTGTGATACTAATATTGCACAGAACATTTTTTTCTTGGAGGGGAATAAGGGAAAGGGTAAACCTGTAAGTCAGGTACTTCTATCCTTTGGCAACAGGAAAGTATATTAATCATACTGTACATTTTCTTTAGATTTTAACTTAGTAACAACAACGTTATAAAAGTTTCTATTTGTGATGTAAGACTTCATATTAAAATTGCCATTGTAATACTTCAGGTTTTTCCCCCTGCCCTTTAAAAACATTCAACATTCAATTCTGATTCTGTGCATTTGGAATTTTTACCTCACTTTAATGTTATGCTTATGTTAACTATTTCACTTGAAGCATGAAGTCACTGCCTCCTTATCGCTGTTAAAGAGCAGTGCAGTCTAAATATTTATTTCAAAGTTTGTTAATGCCTTTATTACAAAGTGTGTTGAATTCCCACCTTTTCCATAAAATTTCTTTGAGGGATCGTCGTATATTTTGTCGAATTTGAGAGTTAGGTTGTGACTGAGTGGGGTGACCTGCTCCTTTGACTTGTGTGATTGCAGACGTAGCTGAAGTGGAAGACATTGCTGTTTTTCTAAGCCCTCCCGGTAAACTGGAAGACACAACTGATTTTCTGGAAACTGATGGTGAACCATGGGAAAGAGGTGACTGTTTTGAAGAGGAAACGTTGCCTGATGAAAGCCAAGATTTCTTAGGAATTACACCTTTGAAGCTCGCAGCAGAATATTTAGTTGGGTGTTTAGTTAGTGAAGTGCTAGTAAATGATGGGGCCTTCTTTGGACCAAGGTTTTTAGACAGGGAAGAAGTCTGTTTCTCAACTGTAGAAGCTGAAGCAACCCCTTTCTTTGATGCTGCAGTAGGTTCTACTGGTTTATCCTCACTCTTCTTCTCTTCCTTCTGGGCTGTTAAAACAAACAGAAAAACAATAGAGATATGGTTATAAAATAATGGCTATATACAGTAATACCTAGCTATACCAAAGCAGCTTTACAAATACTTAAAAAAAGATATTACACTTAGCATCTTCATTCTGAAACAGATTTGATAATTGTATTATTACTTTTGACATTCATTTAGATGGGAGACAGCCTCCTACTAATGAAAACCAGTTATTCATTCAGAAAGAACAGTCTGGGAAACTGTCTCCAAACAGTCTAATTTTCAAACAGGCATCAACTTCAATTTGTGTCATACAACTTATTACAAGCTCACAATTCTTTAACTTTCACTGGCCTTATTAAAATATGCAAAAATGTGCATAGATATATCTTAGCTTGGTTTGGAATATATTGAATATTAAAACACAGGACAGAATATATTCCATACAAAGAGGAGTATGGAGATTGAGATTACTTCTTTTCAGACAAACTCCTTTAAGATTCTCAAAGAAAAATTATGAGGATACATCACAATATTTACAAAACATTTAAAAAGCTATCCCCCCCTCAAAGAAATGGGTTTCATTATCAGATATTACTATTCAACTTGCATGACAATGAAAAAACTTCACCAATGCTTTTTGAACATTTAATGTACCACATATTACTATTTGAATTAAATAAGTAAATTGTTATACCTTGATTAACTTATTCCAATGCCTGTAGTTATTGTCTAAATTTTGTAAATTTGAGAGAACAAATTCACAGTGGCGAATCATTTCCAAGAGCTTGACTGAATTTTTACTAAACATTGTTTTAAAAAAACAAGTACTTTTCCTTTACACAAACATGATTTAAGGACTGAGTTGTAGTGTTTGATGCACTGAGCTTTTATACAGTCTCTCATTCTGATCGCTCCAGCTGAAAGTAAGTGAAAGAATCTGACATCTCTAACAAGCTTATTACCAAGTTTTCATTTAACTTTGAGTTTTTCTAATTGCTAAACTCTCCCTCTGCCACTGCAAAGCTGTCAGATACTAGACAGGCAATTTGATGTCAGGAAAAGGTATAGGATTATGCAAGTGAAGGCCCTAATTCTCAACTGTGCTACAACTCCACTTTGGGACATAAAGTGATGACAAAGGGTCCATGCTATAATTCCTGGAGCGGTTAGGGAACGATTCAGCATACCAGGATCCGTAAAATCAGCAAACACAAATAAGGACAGTTTAACACTGGGGTATTACAGAAACATAATTTACAGATAACAATTCTAATTGTTACACCACCAAACTGGATCTTTTATGGTACATTGAATAGTCCCTTATGTGAAGGATGAGGATGTGGGAGATTACTCAGGAATAACTCCTGAAATGTCATTCCATTACTTCCTTCTGAAGGAATAATGAGTTGTGGCTTTACACTTCCCCTCAGACTAGAAGTAGCTAGACTGGTTAATGTGGACCCTTATAATGACACAAAACACTTTAAACAATAGAAGTCAAGTTTACCATAGAGGATTTGGTACACTTCCTGAACCTCTCCCATAGAATGCCCTCAAGACAAGTTATCAGGAGATCCAACAAGTTTTGTTCTTCACCCTCCATACCCAATGCAATAGAAGCAGAAAGCTGTGGCAAAGTTCAGACTCTTAGGATAAATATGTTTCCATCTCTTTTAAAATGTACTCCAGGATGTGTAACCTCCTGCATAAGAGATAGAGTTTTTTGGACTTTGTTTGACACTATGTTGAAAAAGTTCCATTATCTCTAGAGACATAGAGACAAGTCCACACCTTCTTTAGATGGTCTGTTATTATGAAACACTTTAATCAGAACTCAGGGAACTGATGTTCTAATGAACCAGATGTCACAATATTGTAATTGGAAGATGCTATTAGCACATGAATGTAAGCATCTTGAAGATCCACAGGTGCCAGACTAGTTACACTCGCTCAGTCAATAATCACATTCCAAGGGACTCCTTCCTGAATCTTGTGGGGCAATGTAACCATTTCCAGTCCAGGATGAAACAACTTCCTTTTGACATCTTGAGTGATCAAGTGGAATGAATGACTGAATTTCTCCATTGGGTGACCTAGAGTAATTTTTTGTCCTGAAAATTATTCACTGTAAATATTGCTGTCCCATTTTTCTGGGTACTGGCTCCATATTACCCAAAGTGAGGATATATGGGAACTATGAAATAATAGTAATACTCATACAGACTGGGAGGTGAGGAAAAGGGCCCAACAGTCTAATGTGATGAGCCTTCACTGATGTTGAAAACGTAATAAGCTTGCTCCTGTCAAAATTTAGTTCCTTCATTGGTAATGATCTTAGAAGTTTCCATAGTACCTTCTTTGTGGTATCCAAGCACTTCCATAGTACCAAAACATATCTTCCGCTAGAAACTAGACAAAGGGCTTCCTACCATTTCATTTTGGCCAAAACAGGTTCAGAATTACTGGAGGTAGAAAGCCCAGATAATTCATTCAAGTCAGGAGTCTTGGAAACAGGAGAGGCAAATATACCCAAGAGCCATGTATTGATATGGCTGCAGAAACTAACATTTCCAGACCTTTCTTGGTTTATTGAAATTTTGACACATTTTGAGTACATATCTTTTATTTCTTTCAGTAAAAAGGGGTAGAAGCATGTTTCTGTAACTCAGTACAAAGTAGGGTGATCAGCTGTCCCAATTTTATAGGGACAATCCCGACATATGGGCCTTTTTCTTATATAGGTGCCTATTATGCCCCAACCACTGTCCCGATTTTTCACACTTGCTATCTGGTCACCCTCACACAAAGTGAGACAGAGTACATCTGGAATTTGAAAACAAATTGGGTCAAATCTTGAGTGCGCAGTGCCAAGACTTTTGGGAAATCTGAGCAGTGCTGCTATGTACTGACGTGATAACAGTGAATGACTCAGCACTTTCTGACTGGTAAATTAGAGTAGCAGAAATAAAATGAAAGGCTATTCTGAAGAAATGGTTGTTTGTATGTGCTATATTTGCAAGTGTAGTGTAGAATATTTAAAAATGAGGAAGAAGTCCTATTTACCAACAGGACTCTTGTATGCAATTATAAATGGCTCATATTTAGCAACGTTATGCAGGTCTCCGAAAGTTGCAGTGATTTGTGTAAGGATTTTCAGAACACATAAGAAATTCAGTTGTGTGTGTCAGCCCAAAAGCATTTTTCCCAGCAGAAAATTATGGAAGATTTTATATACTTCTATATCTCAAATATGACTTTTGATCCTGTTGTAGCTTAATACATGCTCATGACCTCATGAATATAAAAATATACAAATACTTTTACCATCATCATCCTTCCAACCCCTCTAGTACCATTTGCTTACCAGGCTTTGCTTTATGTATAACTTAGATTGTAAACTTCTTCAGGCAGGGACAAGTGGCTAAACAGTGTGATATGCAAATTATCCAGTTTTATAAAACAAATGAAACAATTCTGAAATATGAATGTCTATGGCTGAAGGGATTGTTATAGAAATGTCCTAGAGATGCAAGGTAAAAAAGTAAGTGATTATAATTCAAAGCAGGAAGCTGAACTCAAAATCTTCAACTGCAGTTTTTCTAGGATCTGAGGGGAAACCTTGGAAGAAAGCATCATTCTTTAGTATAACTAGTTATCTTCCCCCTTTAAAATATTTTATATTGCAGTTGATCCCATTTTTACACTTTATTTTAAAAAATGAACAATCTAAAACCTATCAGAAAAATGGCAAGTTTATGGGAAATTACATATTTATTAATCAGACATTACATTTAAAGAAAAATGGCCAGAAATGAAATCCTACAAATTTCAGCCCAAGCAGAGATCAAGTAACTGCAACAATTAGCTCAAAATGATGAGAAATCTTCTAGTTGTAACTGAAGCAATTAAAATAAACAAAATCCCCCACTACATCAGTCCCAGCATTCTGACATTTCTGAAAGCTTAAGAGGTGTTAAAATTTTTATCTTCTACTTACACAGATGGGGTTAGCTGTTTTTCTAGATTTTTCCCTTTATATGGTTTATTTAAAAAAAAAATCTGTTTTTGCTAAGGGAGATATTGCCTCACAGAACCTCACTAGAAACATGTCCACAGACCTATAGGGATAACACAAACTTTTTAGGTATTAATGATGTTCCTGAACCGCCCATATTTCCCTTCACAAGTGCCTTTTTGACCTAGCTGTCATAACATTTACAACCATTAAGCACAGCAGCTGCTTTGAAAATGTTAGCCTTTTTCCCACCAGACATTTTTAATTAAATTATGTAATAGTGCTCGGCAAATGAAGTGAGATGTGATAACCCTCAATGTGCATCATAAGGGAAGCTCATACATTCCTATTTTGGTCTAGATACTTAGTGGTCATAGTATAGTACACTGCTACCTCAGTTTAACACGGTCCAATATGAGGCAAATTCCGATATAACGCGGTAAAGGAGCGCTCTGGGGGACGTGACTGCGCGATCTGGTAGATCAGCATATCACGTGTCTGGCTTTGATATAACACAGTTTCACCTATACCGAGGACCACGTTATATCGAGGTAGCATGTAATTCCACTGAAATAGCTGATCAGACTCAAAACTGAATAAAATCCTCTTGTAATCAACATCATCCACATCTAATCACTCCACATTAAACTCTATGTTGACTAGAATTTTCAAGGGGGTCTAAAAAGCAATATGTGATATTATTGTATGTATGTACTGCAAATATCTTCCCACAATCACTATTAAAGAACTGATTGAGAAATCTGAGCTTCCCTGGCTTTTGTGTATCAAAGACAGGTGTTTAAATACACACACTCCCCCATAAAATATCGTCAACCTATACATATATAACTCACGGTTAATAAGTAGTAAATGTTTCCTAGCTTTCATGGAAGATTTTTTTTTAAATGAAAGTAAATATTTCAAACACTAACCTCTGGAAGCTTTCCCTTCCCTAATATGAAATCTTTAAAAGTCTGATATAAAAATCATCATCTGTTGCAAAACTGCAATGACTTTGTATTTCTTCCATGTGAGACAGAGCTGCTTTGTTTGGGAATAATTTAGTATCTGATAATAGCAAAGGATTTTTTTATTTTTATTTTTTACACACTGAATAAGTAATCAAACTGTAAAAAGTTACATGGCAATAAGTTTGACAGCTCATTCAACAGAAAAAATGTATCTTGCTGCAAATTTTCCATTTGGCTCAAAAAACCTTTATGCAAATTTAGGAGTGTTTATGCAAGATATATATGCAAATTTAGAAGTATTCCTTTGTTGGTTACTCCTACAGCTAAAAAGTATTCATGATGTTTTATAAATGTACCAGGTTCAAAATGAGCCAAGCTGAATTAAGGAGTCAGTTTTAAGTTATATTAAGTAAAGTCAGTTTTATCATATTTTAAGCAAGTATGCTGTCAAATTCCTTTAAAAATATTTCCTACTAAAATTAAAAATTATCTGAACAGCATTCAGCATGGCTAGATTTAAAATATATATATTACACACTCACTCATCTGAGTTGTATTATGGGTGACTTTCTCCATTATTGTGGAAGTAATAATGAACGCATCTCCCTCTACCTATATATTAACAGGAAGGGAGCTAAATATTTGTTCATCAGCACTTTAATAGAAAAAAGGAAACAGAGCTTGAAAGTTAATAATGTGCTCAATCCCTTACTTCCCATATTTAGTCTAACTACGCTGCCTAGGGTGGTTCCTTGCAGGCTGCCTTGGCATTGTGCCAATGCAAAAAAACAAAAAACAAACAAACAAACAAAAAACCCTCAAGTAAAACATTGTCAGGTATAAAACTTCAGCTTCTGAAATTGTTCAACCCCATGCAGTGTTGTGAAAAAGATGCTGTAGCATTGGTCTAGATACTTGGTGGTCATAGTATAGTACACTGCTACCTCGGTTTAACACGGTCCAATATAAGGCAAATTCTGCTATAACGCGGAAAAGGAGCGCTCTAGGGGACGTGACTGCGTGATCCGGTAGATCAGCGTATCACATGTCTGGTTTCGATATAACACAGTTTCACCTATACCGAGGACCACGTTATATCGAGGTAGCATCTTTTTCACTCTGTGGCACTGGCATTATTACTGAAGTTGTAAAAATTTCTTAGTCAAGAGATATAATTCTCCAGATCAGCAGACACCAGAAAATGAGGAAATAAACTTCAGAAATTTTACAATACTTAACAATTCAGTCAACATCTTAAACTGTGGTAACTAAAAATTTCTACCCAAGGAGACTTCTTGATTACAGAACTTGGAAGTTAACAGGATTTCTCAAGCACAAACTTGTTTACTTTCTAATTCAATTTTACAGCTCAGTGACTGATTACCTTAAATACTTATTAATTTAAAGGATACTGCACTACACTATTTAAAGAAAAATATTAATCAAAATTTGATTCATTACAACAATCACCCAGTAACTCCGCCTCCCAAGCTCACCCCCTCCCTTTTCTTCCTATGACTGGCTACTTTCACCTTGAACAGGCCCTTGAAATATGTTGTATGCAGTGTAATTGTAGCCGTGTTGATCAGAGGATAAGAGTCAAAGCTGGTACAATAAAATATATTACCTCACCCACTGCATCCCTTGAAGTGTGTTAACTATTTAAGCTGAACAGTTTGTTTCACCTTGTATTTATCTGACGCTCTTGAGTAAATTTCCCAGTCCTGTCGAAGAGCTTTGTGTCAGCTTGAAAGCTTGTGTCTCTCTCACCAACAGAGCCTGGTTCCATTAAAGATATCTCACCCATCTTGCCGCTAATATACTGGGACCAACAGGATACCAACAGCTACCACAACACTGCAGACAAGTTTTTCCATTGTTGTTTTATTTCCTTCCATGTTAGTCTGACCTTAGAAACCCACATCTTCTGAAAAACCTCTGCATTTCTGTTTAGTCAGGTAGGTCTGTGTGCTCACCATTCATGGTATTTTATATAATCCCTATGGTTTTAGTTCAGTAATCTGTGTGCAACCATCTAGTTACTAAAAGCTTTTAACACTTAAAAATAAAAATTCACTTCAGCTTACCAGAAAAGCAGGAGGGTGGGAAGCGGGGATTGCCATTTTTGTTCCTTTTTAGTTATCTGAATGATTGTTCCATCAATTTCTTGCTATAGTTCACACTAACAGTTTTAAACTGTATGGCCATAGTATAGTACACACTTAGATATAGTGGTGAAGAGTTTATGAATGCAACTGGGGAGGCTTTTGCAGGTCCCCTCCCCCAGAACTATAACAGGACAAGACATTACTTGAAAGAATATTTACAAATAATCTTTTTGTGGTTGTGGAAGGTAAGTTTAGTAACTATTCACGGTGAGAAGTGCTGGGGAGAAATCATTGGAATGGGGGTAATATTGCTGAATGTAGAACCCATGTCAAACTCAGTATTGTTTTCTACTGCTGATCTTGTCTATTCACTAGGTATGATACCCACCACACTTATGGATGTGTATCACTTTACAGAAGTTAAAAAACAAAAGAAATGTCTTGGACATAGTCTACCCTTAAAAGTTGTTAAGCATGGCTACATTGATTAGGGGTATGAAAATATCCACATCTGACTTAGCACAGCCACATCAAAGGAAGAGAGCTTGTCGACATAGCTAATGTTGTTCAGGAAGGTGGCATTCCTACACTGACAGAATATCTTCTATGTCAGCATAGGCTGCATCTACTATAGTAGGAGTCTACACTGGTTTAGCTGTCCCAATATGCTGATGTAGATTCTGTAGTTAGACATTGCCTAAGTATAGGAAGTAAAACCACTACATGCCATTGCCACACAGCAACTTTAAAACACGGAGATTGAAACTTCCTTGCCAGCAGGCTTATTTTTGGGTACCACAGCTAGCAGTTTGTGAACAGGTTGGAGAGAATAGGTTGCTTTTTGAATATGGCCAGACTGGAATGAAGATGTATTTCTGGCAGAATTAAACTTCTAAGGGGAGGGCCTTACATTGGAAATGCCATGTGCCTCTGACTCCCTTTAGCTTCCTCCTTAGACTACGTAGGTTAAGGATTCTGGATGAGTGCAGGTGGTGTGACAGGTCATACAGGGTGCACCAAACTCCAAGCCTACATAGTGGGTATGTAGATCGTATCCAGTATCTTGCTTTCTCCCAAAAGTTAATTGGCATCCTCTGCAGAGAACAAGTGCAGTATGTTTTTGCCGATCCATCTTGCTCAGAGGCAGGTAGCTGCATTGTAAGTTTCCAAATGAACTATACTATTATGTACTGCAGCAGTCTAGCATAAACTGGTAGGAAAAGGCTCTCTCGGTCAAAGTTGGAAATGGCATCCCTGACCACTAGCTGAGAATCCAGGGCAGCAATAAGTCTAATAAAACTCTTTGAGATTGTTAACTGCTTTACCAATGGGTGGGCAGGCTCCCTCAGTATTGAATGTTAGTAGATTTTGCCATTTCCATTTTCCTTTGCTACTCAGCATCACCTATATCTTATCTCGACTGATGGTAAGCCAACCAGCTTTCAGGCAGCTGTAGTGCGCACATCTTCTTGCAGGAATGACTAATTATGGGAATAACTGTCTGAACAAAATTATACTTTTTAAAAAGCCATCTCTTTGCAAGGGCTGTTGAATTCTCAGGCAAGCTTGCTTTTTTTTAAAAAAAAAAAGTAAGAAAACAAAAGTGAGACCCTTCAATTCATTCACATACAACTGAAAACTGAAATATGTTGCTCAGCTGGTGCTTCGAAGGTCAGTTCTAAAGCACTCCACAAAGAGAAGTTACTTACCAGTAACTGTAGCTCTTCCAAGTGTTTCCTCTGCATAGTCTCACAGTTGGGATGCTCACCTAGCACCTCAGAGCTTCGGAAACTTCTGTAAGGTGCCACTCAACCACCTTCCTGAGGCACTGAACATTTAATGCCCAAGGCCATATAAGAAGGTGCAGCCAACAACCATCTCAATTCCTTTTCTGTGCTCAGAGGACCTGCTCCTAAGCCCAAAGTCTGTTTTGATCAGACTTCTTGCCATTTCTCTCAAAAAATAGTTGTATACGGTTAGCTTTTACTTATGTTATAGTATTCTATCATTTTTAGGCAATTTTAGTATGTGTGCGCCATTGTGCACTGGGGATTTGTGCTAGTTCCTACTATCAAAACTGAGTCAGATCCCAATATTCAAATTCAGATTAAAAAAGGTACACTTCTTGTCCTTCTATTTTCTTAAGTCAGATATCCATATCAGGTGTCTGATCTGCCGCAAGATGCCACTGTCTAAACTGGTGCTGTGTGCCAGGCCTTTCCAACCCAGGTACTGAAAGACTAGGTAACTAGTCTCCATTCTCACCTGATTGAGGAAACATTGGAGCTAGGCCATGTCTACACTGATGGTGTCATGCTGCAAGCCAACAATATAGCTACGTGAATGCAATTCTCTAGTGTAGACAGGCAAAGCTACCATGTGGTTACAGCTTGCTCCCTGCTTAAGATCACCTTATAGCAGTTTACCCTGTCTACACTAGGGGATTACACCCGTGCAACTGGCCTCCCTAGCTGAAATGGGAGCAATACCTGCTGTAGCCAAGGCCTTAGTTTTTCAGAACCACTTGTGTATTCAAGGGACATTATAGGCCATCTTCAGTTCCAAAGGCTTCTGCACCCAGATCAACATAATCATCAGAATCCAACAGTGGAAATACACAAGAGACCACCTCAAAGAACCCCTTTTATTTGATGGAGGGGGAAAGGAACTTCCCACTGGTTATACAACCAAGTGAACAATATTAGTAAAAAAGATGCAAACAGCAATATAGGGTGGTGAGTTTTTTAATCAAATGTCCATTGGTATTGACGAACGAGTAGAAAAGAACCACCCTACGAGCCAGATTGTGCCCGATACTTGTGCCAAGCTTCCTCCTTCATTCTTGTGGCTCCTCATGCAGGAGCCAAATACACAGTATGATTGTGGAGTGCTGGCCTTCTGCCCTCCAAGAGCCCCCAGGGTGACAGCTGCTTGACAGGGGAGTAGGATTCATGCATTCTCCTCCCCAAAGGTGGCAGAGCTCCAATATGTATTTCCCTGAAGTTCTAACAGAATCCTCTAAAGTATTCTGGATGCAAGATTTACCATCAATAGTTTTTACTTATGAAGGGCCCTAGTCCTCAATAGGTAATGTATCATGGGCAATTTGCACAGTGATAGCCCAATACTGTGCCTTCTATGTCTTAGGCACTACTCTACAATGCTAGGGACTCATGGTGGACAAGTAATAACAGATCCCATGGAATAAGACAGCTTTGAATCAGGGGACTGGACAATCTCAATTATTCACTTGTGGGGACAAACAATGACAGGGTGGATTTTCTTCTCTATCTGCCGAGGTAAAATACCTCTGCCTCTAGCTCTTAGGCCTTGGCAACATACACACTTCTTGGCAACATACACACTTGTACTTATTTAACAAAAGGTATGGTTTAAAACTGGTTTAGTTAAACTGGTGCAAGTTTGTACAAAGACAGTCTTATTTCACTTTGAGCGTGGCTTATTTTTATTTAAATTGAACCTATAGAGCAAGATTAAGCTAAACCAATCAAGCCACTCAAACTGAAACATTTACACAAACTCACACTAGTTTAAGTATATGGTGCAAATCCCTTTGTGAAGACTGCTACTAGAGTAGCATGTTTCAGTTAGCTTAAACTTTTAGGAACAAGTTTAAAGTAAAGTCAAAATAAGGGTCCATACAATCTTCTGCACTGGTTTACACTAAATTTGTTTAAAACTCACATCTTAAGTTGAATTAGTGCAACTGTGGTGTAGACATGCCCTTAGTTAAAATGACACACGTTTGTGTGTAGATAAGGACTTATTCTTTTCCCTCTGCAGGGGTATTACAGGTTTTCATCCCACCTTGTTACCCTCCACTCCTATTATTTGTACATTGCTCCTCTCTTCCATCTTTTCTGCTTTTTTACATTGTATGGTATATTTTCCTTACCCTCCTCACCTATGCTACCTTCTACATTAATAAAAAAAATTAAAAATAAATAAAAATACATGGGAATGTTGCAGAACAATTATCACATGCACATCAGATTTTTTGATTATGGACTCCCATCCCACTGCTGTCCTTTGAGAATGTTTCTTCACTTTGTTACAGTAGTGTAGGAACAGAAGCAACCCAAAAGCCCTTTGTATCTGGAATCCTTTGATGACCACTTATGTGAGTAAGCACTACTCAGCCTGTGGATAAAACTCAATTGTAGACAGAGGCAATGAGTAACTCAAGCCATGGAGGAGGCAAAGAAAAATGGAGGCCAATGTAATCAAGGGCCAAGTTTCACAAATGTTGCCCCCTTGCTTCTCAGTAGGAGGCACCATAAAGTTGTCTGTCCCCTAATCCACTGTAGGATGGCAGGAGATGTATAGCAAATTTAAGCCTGACAGACCCCCTTTCAATGAACTATTTCCGCTTAAAAGTCCAATTCATTAATAATTTATAAGAAATACTATCAAATAGAATATTGCAATTCATGGCTATGAATTCATACTAAATTAGTAGTTATACCTAAATTGCAGCTAAGTCAATAAATAGTTAATTAGCTTTGTGATAGAAAACGTAACTCAGTTACTTATATCACAAGATCCAGCGTATGAATTTAAAATAGTTTACGTTTACTGTACACATTGGTTCATCTAATAAAATATATTTACTATGTCTTGCAAGTTCTCCTCCTCCTTACTACCAAATGGCGTTATGATTTTATATAATTTGTTTGCTGTGACTCCGTTGATAAGTGAATAATCAGCTCAAATAACTTTTAATGCCTAATAAAAGTAGCCTGCCAAGCTTAAATGAGAAATTTAAAAAATGTCTGTGAATAACAATTTACATCTGTCTGGGCACTTTAAAATTAGGATACAGCAGACCTTTACCTTTAGTTTTCTCATCCTTCTGATTAATCTTCCAGCTTGAAAATGATGAAAGATTAGCAGCTGATTTCCACTTAAGTAAAAATAACAAAAATTAATTCTCTCTTCCAAATGTTCTACTATCAAAGAACCTGTACTGAAGTCTTTAGATGGGTGCATGTTGACATGCTGCTAAATGAATTTTGGCATCAGCAAGTGGCCCAGGCACTATCCACATTGTTATAACCAAAATATTTGATATTTCCTCAAGTCTTCTTTACCCACATAGAAACATAGGAGGTGTCTTCTGTAATTAGTGACCTTTACAAAGGATGTTAAATATCAATAAAGCATTTTTTCCCCCAATGGAAGGGTAAGTTATGAGTTTATATACTGAATTAAATATATAACAGTTAGCTAATTTGTCAGAAAGTAACATACTTCCTCTCTTATTTACTAGAGTACTAATAATGAGAGAATTTCTATTAATCATTGACATTCTTTAGATCCGTTCTGAGTCATTCTCTACTTTAAATCTTCATTTGACAATACTTCTCTGAAATGTTTGTTGTTGTAGATATTAACTTGTTCAACTAAAAAAAATTAAAGCTTTATAAAACTTTCAGAATGTTGCTCAACTAAATATTATACAAGCAAAACTGAAAAACAAGACTGCACTCCTAGCCCACCTGACATATGAGGATATCAAAAGGCTCAAATGGCTAAAAGAAAAATCAAAAAAACACAGCCATCAATCCAGGACCAGTACTAAATCCTCATGGTAGACTTTAAAAGTAGTCTAGAACATTTGACAGGACCACAGCTTTAACATAATATGCAGACTTTCCTTATTAAATATAAATCTGGATCCAGACATTTCAGCTGTGTTTCTTGTTTAAGGATCCATCCTTTTTCATTTTACTGTGATCATCTATTTTGTACAAGTTTTCAAATACACTGGGCAAACAAGGGGCAGATCACACTTTAAAAATATACATATAATTTACAATTCACTGTTAAGTTGAATGATAACCAGATATATCAGTGCCATATGATCCGGAGCTGCATCTTCCATCTGGAGATTTTTTTTATGAAGTGCACTGACAATTGACTTATTCCATTTTTTTTTTTAAGAGACTCACCCCCGCCCCCACTATTAATTCTTATGAACTCAGTGCATGACATATTAAAAATGACAAAAAATAAGGACAATAGCTCTTTTGTAGATCCAAGTAAGCAATGGATATTATCTTCCTTTGTGGTCCCATATTTTTGATAAAAACCTTATGAATAAAATATCAAACTAGTAGACTAACTCCTTCCCTCAACATAAGCATTAAACAAATAACTCTTTTTAGAGATGCACTGTTGTTATAAAACATGGCAGATGATTTTTGAAAGGCCATAACTTTATCAGGCTACTTTAGAAATTATTTTGTTGGGGCTGTACTTTTCCTGCTTGAAAGATAATCCGCCGGATAGACATTTATATTGTCTATTTCATTTTACTTCTACTTTGAAAAGATATGAAGCTTGAGGACTTTAACACCCATTTGATATAAACTGAAGGCTACGGGTCCAGTACAGAAACATGTCCCGGCAAAAGCATTAAAATACTACAGATTCTCTCCTCCACTCCGAACCTGGATCTTTGAAAGCCCTTGTTTCACATTCCCCAATCTCAATTACCTTTATCCTTGTAGCAGTTAAAAATTATTTTTGGAATACATTTTCTATATACGTAGTGTACTGGATGCTATGAGTAAATGCAGATCAGCTACTAAAACAAACAGGCTAAATTCTGAAGAAAAAAAATATGATGTGTATGTTTACTTCCCCAGAGGTGTACAGCCTAAATACTGCCTACATCTTCAACACAAATAAATAAATTGTGTTATTATTCATGTGGCTTCATATGTGCATGATGCTTCCCAGTTAATTAGTACAGCTGAACCAATAAAGCCTATGATTTCCACTCAGATCATTAAGATGTTAGACAGTGTAAACCAATACTCAGCCTGTATGTTTCGCGGGATTTAATTTAAAAAAAGCCACTTGCAAGAAGGGCCAAGTTTCTCACCACAAAATAGTATGAATATGAAAATCCAGGGGAAATCTTGAAGCAGACATTGTAGCGAGGGATGGAGGGAGGAGGAGAAATCTTTAGAACTGTGTGTTGCATGCTTCAAATACCCATGTTATAAGTGTTTCTGTATATGAACCAATTCAAAAGAAGAGATCATTTTTAGTAAAAGGCGAAAGTACAATTGTTCTGAATCCCACTCTTACCCAGATTATTTGTCAACATTTAACAAGGACTTAAGGGGTTTGGCTCTCTCCATCCTGCCACCCAATAAAATCACTGTCATGTTAAAGTGTACTGAAATCTTACATCCACCTGCTAGTGTAACAATATTTAGCATATAGAATAGCTGCATCTTATGCATGTGCTATATTGACTGAAGGAAAGACTAATTTAGGGTCTGAACAGGGACTGATCCTTCAACCTTCAATAACTGAATTTACTCATCTGACGCCTATGGGACAACATGGGCAATTAAGGGTTCTTCACATGAAAAAGGATTTGCAGGATCAGATCCTTAGCTTGAGGGTAGAGAACACCTATTTAGGACAATTTCCATTTCAGTTCAGTACAATGTAAATATCCTATATAATAAAAGGCTAGGGAAGTTTGTGTGAAACCGTCATGCGCAGTAGACACGGCCCGGACGAACAGCATGCTGGGAGGTGTAGTTCGGCAGCACAACATGGCCGCCGCACGTGCGCCGGCGCAAGGGAAGCAGGATCTGGATCAGGAGCTCGGGGAGCGTGGGCAGGAGGGTGGCTGGGCGCAGGAGGCATGGGCAGGGGGCTCTGGCCGGGCGGGGCACGGGAAGGGGGCGCTGGGCCGGAGGCGCCCGGGCATGGCCCGGCTAGCTGTGCCCAGCAGACAGCCAAGCGAGGAGGAGGAGGCAGAGAGCCGAGCGAGGGGCAGAGAGCTGAGCGAGTGGGGGGGGGGGGGGGTGAGCCGTTACTGTTGGCCCATGTACACGGGCTTTTACACTAGTATATATATAAAAAACTATGTACACTGAATAGAATAAAGCATACACTATCCTTACTTTTAAATTTTAACAATTTGTAGACATTCCCTAAACAAAGAAGCTGTGATTGATGTTTCTTAGGAGACACTACAGATCACTTAAATCACAAATTATTCTACCAGACTTATCAACCAAAAATGAAAGACAATCTTTTCCATAAAAAAAAGTTATATTTGGTAGTTTAGTAATGGTACACACAGAATCCAAGACATTTGTAGAACTTACCTTAACTAGAGCAATCTGAAATTCCATCCCTATTGGCTGATTAGAGAAGGGTCTTCATCTGATATTTACTGAATTTGTCTTGTATTCATTTATAAGGCCTGGACTACACAAATATTTTTTACCGATTTAACTTTCAGTTAGGGGGTGTGCTATTCTGACAAAACAGTTAAATTGGTATGGATGCAGTTATATCTGTATAAAGGTATCTTATAACAATATAGCTTTTTTTCCCTTACAGAAATAAGCTATACTGATACAAGCAATTTTTTACCACTGTAACTGCATCCACATTAGCAGGGTTGTACCACATGCAATTATAGTATTATACTATTATTATTAATTATTTGTATTACCGTTAAAGCAGATTTTTGTGTATAGACAAGACATAAGAGTTCACAATGGACCCCTTTTTACCTTTAATTTTTGACAGAAAAAAAACCCTGCTCTTTTGAAACCTACAATGGCAATTTAAAATGCAATCCTGTAGTTGTTATGGGATATGAAGTACCAAAAACTATTAATTTAAATCAAGTAGTGGAAAAAAGCCATCTCCAGAACACTATAAAAAGCATGTACTAAGGCTGCATTTCTAAAAGAAGCATAGTAAAATAAAAGGGGAATTTAAATTTTAAATGCAATACACTACGGTATTCCGGAGAAAGTCTAAAGAGTTATGTATAATAATAAAGTAATTTTTTCAGGGGAAAATACTTGTTTTTCCTTCATGTTCAAAGGTTCTTTCATCTGAACAATCTAGGTCTTGAGATGAATTTCAAAATGAAAAGTATTAACTTGTTTTAAATGTATATTTGTCAAGTTAATATATAATTAATGTGTTTAAATAACAAAGTCTACTTCTGAAAATAAAAATTAAACCCCGATAAAAGGTGGTGGTAAAAAGCTGGGAGAAAAAGTAACATTTGTGTTCATTAAATTTCAAACTGAGACAAGATCAGTCACTATACACCTATTTATCATGTGTTCTGTAAATGTGAATGGTATGAATTCACCTAAATTCCAATTACATAACAACACTATTTCACTGGAGTCAATCAAAAATGTGATAAAGTACAAAATCTATTTCACATTACAAATCAGTATTTACTTACCTTTATATGACCTAACAAGAGGTTATAGATGCTATTCAATACCTGCAAAATTATAATATGTAAGGCAAAATCTCTGCCTAACTTCCCTTTAGATGTTTCCTTGTGTGTGGATAATGTGTGAAATATGAACAACACAGAGATAACAAGGAAATAAAGGCCACCCCCTCACTTAAGTAAAAGATGATCCTTAAAATATTTAAAGTAAATAAATAAAACACCAGGAATCATAGACTCATAGGACTGGAAGGGACTTTAAGAAGTCATCTAGTCCAGTCCCCTGCATTCATGGCAGAACTAAGGATAACTTGGAAATACTTGTCAGTTAAAAGCTGTCTGCAAAAATATAAAAGCTTTGTAACAAGCTTTGAAAAATCCCATCTTGGCACTAGCAATGCAAATCCAAAACTTGACAAGCAAGTGCCAAGGCTAGATATATGATAATAAAATTTAAGTTAGTACAGTGAATTGTTGAATTTAAGAAGGGCATATCGATACTTACCTCCACTGAGAACAGAAACAGTTATTGCCCTTGGAAAACATTTGGTAACTTACTCAGCAAGTTTACATTCAGAAACCAGTTGTGTACAGACTTTGATATCAAAATTATAAAAGAACCTTATAAAATTTCCCTGATATGAGTGTGAGAGAATCTTTGAAGGTGGAGAGAAAAACTGCATATCGTATTAAGAAAAAGATACCAAATTTCCTAATCTTACAGAGCTAAGAATGGATGGGTAGTCAAATAAAATGTAAATGATTACTCAGGAATATCCCTATGCGATACATACATTTGAATAACAGTGAAGATGAAATGGCAGCAGTCTTTTCTGGCTTTACTGCATTGTAATTGTGATCGCTTGCCCAGGATGGCGTGCTGTTTTCTGATGCCGGCTCTTTAGCAACTGGTTGGGTGTTTGCTTCAGTTTTAGGGGCTGCCACCATACTTTTCTTCATGTTAATCTCTTTTTTCTCAGGAGTTGGTTTCTTCTGGGTAGACAAAGGCTTAGTACCTGCCTGTATAATTAATAGAACCTTAATTACTAATAATAGTAATTACAGAGTTAACATGATGCATGTATTTAGTGACAAAATAGGTCTTCATATATTGTGAATAATTACAAATGCATTTCAAATTACATAGTTACAATACAAAATGGGTTTCTGATAAGTCTATAAAGCTAGGACAAATGCATTAGCCTAGCAGGAGAGAGTGTTGAGTGTTCTACTCACGAGCAGACTCTGACAGCAAACTGAACACAGTTGTATTTATCATCAAATATACGTAAATCTACACATCCAGCTGTATACCTGCCATGTTAAAGTGGCTTCAGAGAGTTAACTAATATGAATTTTAAAGGGCTTTTAAGAACTCTCTTTCATTTCCTTCCATGTGACTAATCCAGCCTGTTTCCCCATTAAAAAATAAACCTAAAAGCTATTAATCCAGGAAAATATTAATAATTTTAACCTGTGAATTAGCTTTAAAATATTCAATACTAGGGAAATTATTTCAGAAAAGCTGTACTGATGAGTAGATAACAGCACCTATGCAAAGGAGGCTATAATGTATTTTAACAATCTATTTCTGTTTTCTTTTTTTTAACAAAAATTTAACTGAATTATCCTATGGGAACTCCTCACTTAACATTGTAGTTATGTTCCTGAAAAATGCGACTTTAAGTGAAACGATGTTAAGCGAATCTAATTTCCCCATAAGAATTAATGTAAATGGGGAGGTTAGGTTTCAGGGAAATGTTATTCACCAGACAAAAGACTATATTACATTATATGATATTATATATACATACACAGAGTATAAGTTTTAAACAAACAATTTAATACCGGTACGCAGCAATGATGATTGTGAAGCTTGGTTGAGGTGGTGAAATCAGAGGGTGGGATATTTCCCAGGGAATGCCTTACTGCTAAATGATGAACTAGCAATTGGCTGAGCCCTCAATGGTTAACTCATTGTTGTTAATGCACTCTCACACCCTACAAGGCAGAAGGAATGAAGGGGGGGGGAGAGAGCACAGCAGAGACACACACCCTATGCGTGTGAGAGATGTGCATTTCCCCTTAAGTATGATGATCCCTGTCTTAAGTAGACTGCCTTGTTAATTAGATCAGCAAGCTGAGACCCACCTCAGCTTCTGCCAGGAAAATTCCTCTGGAACTGTCATGTGTCCCCCCTGCTCTACAGAAGATGGGGTAAGCGGAGTGCAGGAGCAGGGGGACACCCTGACATTATCCCCCTTCTTCCCCTCATCCCCCACGCACAGCAAGCAGGAGGCTCGGAGCAGCTCCAAGGCAGAGGGCAGGAGCAGCACATGGCAGTGGGGGAGGGACAGCTCAACTGCCTACAACTGATAGCCTGCTGGGCAGCTGCTGCACAGAGAACTTAGGGGAGCAGTGAGCTGATGGGGGGGCTGCCAGTCCACCCTGGTTCCAAGCCCCCACCAGCTAGCTCCACCAGGCTGCTCTTCCTGCAAGCAGTGGACAAAGCAGGCGGCTGCTAAACAATGTTAGAAGGGAGCATTGCACAACTTAAAACAAGCATGTTCCCTAATTGATCAGCAACATAACAGCGAAACAATATTAACCGGGACGACTTTAAGTGAGGAGTTCCTGTATTTTTAAGTCATGAAAATGGCTAAATGACAACAGAGTGAATCTCTAATGTTAAATCTTGCAAACTAAATATATTTCTGCCTGAAAACTGTACAGCAACAAGCTATTGTGCTTCAGGAAAAATGCTGCTGCAAAGCTGTTTTTTATTAAGGAACATGAGCTTACCTGCACTTGAGATTTTAGAACTGTGGATCTCTCAGATTTTGATTTTATCTTCTCTTTTGGCTTTGGTTCTTTTCCTGCACTGAGAAATTTCATGGTGGCTGCAGCATGTTTGAGAATACAATCGTTACTGCAGTAGACAGAATCAGGCTGAGCCACATTAGAACAGCCAGGACCAATGCATTTTGATGCACCAGGGGCTTCAATTACCTAAGGATTGAAGCACAGCAAGTTCAATTTTATAACTAAAAATCTGTATAAAAATCTGGTGAGGACTTATGTAACAGAATTTAACTAGTGCGTCTTAAAAGCATAACACGATTTTTCAATCAATATCAGATTCCAGAGTGAACTACTGACGCTATCCATATCCAACTCTGCTGCCTTAAGGAGTTCATGCTTGCAAATTCAACACAAACCCAAAATATTTATAAAATCATTAAAAATATAAATAAGCCATAAGACGGTCCATTTCATCTGTATTTATTAAACAGAAAAGTACACCTATTTCTCCTGGAGTTATTGATATCTAAACAGGAAAAGACCTACTGCATTAAACAGGCTGTCTCCCTGATAATGCAGACCTGTTTTCTGCGGCACATTCTTCTATAGTTTTATCCAGTCCCATTTAAAAGTCCCAAGTGACAGGACTACTCCCACTTCTCTAGGGAAACTCCACCACAGCCTAATACTACTTCCCACTGTCAGGATAGAAATTTCCCAATATTCAGTCTAAATTTTCTCTCAGTTTCACCATAGTGTTTTACACTTAAGTAAATTCTCTTCCTCTACAGTGTTTACATATACCAATAACAGGTGCCTCAGAAATATGATAGATCAGGTAACATTCTTAAAAGCCTGAAAATATTTGATCATTGTGAGGTGGACGGCAAAGAATTAAGTTTTCCTTCATCTGTAAAAATAGGATAACATCAATTATCCATGTTTGCAAAGCACTCTTGTATCTAAAGATGAGAAGTGAGGTGACAAAATGGAAATATCCTGGACAAACCTTATGGAATTAATATAAACTTTACTGAATTACATTAAACCTTGTTAAATTAGGTTTAATAACTTTGGAATCCATTAAATTAAAAATGCAGTTGTGTATGTATTATGAAATTGTATGCAACTCCTCTAGAGGGATGGAGATGCTAAGATAATTCCTCTGGTTATCAGCCCTTTTGAAGACATTTCCTAGATAGGTTTTGCATAAACTAGTTCAAAATGGATTCTCCAGTGACTATCTAAAAATCCTTTCTTTGTCTGTTAGACTGGGTTTAAATAGGGTCAGGGCCTTCTTCTTGATCCAGCACAAAGACAGGATCCTGGTCCACAGACCAGGGGCTACTGAAGTTCCATAAGACGGTGTGTTTGTTCTGAGCTGAAGCTGTGATGAATTTGAAACCACAAGAAAACCCCTTGAGCGGGGTTTTGAAGGACTATTCCTGACAGAGATTACATTAGGGTTGGGGAGATCTCTGGGGTAAGCTTATTACCATCTCCATAGGTTCGTTTGTTGTTTTAATGTTTCTCTGTAGTGCCTTTACCTTAAGAATAAAATAGGTTTGCATAGGAAGTGCTGTGTGTTGCCTTATAACTGTGTGCAATTATTCAGTTACTAGTCTCTGAAGAAAAGTAAGCAGGCCTGCTTAGGCAGTCTTTTGCTGGGATATCGCAGTGCAGCCAGGGAACTCTGCGCTTGGAAATACACTGGGGTCAGAAGGGAATGGGACACATGTCACCACTCAAGAGAGATAACTTGGAAGCTGGAAGCCTGAGATGGGTGCCTTTACTGGGTCAGAGGGGAAATACCAGTGCAGCTGCCCCTCTTCCTGATCATTAGTGAAGATATTAACTGAGAACTGGCCTAATACCCAATATTGCAATACTCCATTAGACAGCTCTCCCCAACTCAATATATTGTAGTATATAATTAATATTTGTTTAAAGTATTTTAGCCAATTTTCAATCCACATGACAGTGTTGCTACATAGGCCAATTTCAATTAATTTTTCAATTAAGATTTACTGAGACACCAGTAGTACTTATCTAAAACCCAAATACAATAGCATTTATTTTGTAGAGATAAATATTATTCTTCAGGATAATTTTCTGCAAATGCCCACGTTCACATCTGATTATCTCCACATAGAACAGGAGAAAAATATTACAGGAATTAATACATATGTCCTTCCTAGGAGGCATTTTACATTTTAAATATCTAACAAACCCAGTTACAGTGTGTCACAAATAACTATTAAAGGCCCAACCCTGCACCACTTAAGTCAGTGCTAAAAAATCCATTTTTTTCAATGGTATAACATCAGGGTATAAACACCAAGCTTTCCTGAAATCCATGGCATTTTGATTAAAGAATGAATTAGCTGCGATGTTTGTTACACGAATCTGAATTATTTAAAATAAACAATCAGAATACAGATCAAAATATAATGCATCAAAAAAACCCTCTAAAGTGGTAATGACCGTCTTGTTCCTGAAGATTCAACCTTAAAGTATGATTCTACTCTAAAGAGTTGCTTAAGTGATTGTGAGGTTCCAAGTTTATTTCCTGCAATTATTTCTATATTGTGTTTAGTGTACAATTAAATTTCTATCCCCCCAACCCTATAAATGCCTGTTTTATAAACTTTACTTTCACTCAAGTCAAATTAAAGTGGTTCCTCTTCAAGTATTTTCAACAATACTAAAAGCTTTGCATGCCAAATTAGACTTTTAGTACAATCCCAGTTTTCAAATGATGCACACACTGAAACCTGTGCAACTTATTACACAGGGTTTATTTTGTTACAAATATTAACAGATCTGACACTGAATGCACATAAGGATCAGGTCTGTTGATTAAGGTGTCACTTTTTCATACACATCCATTAGAGACTAACCGAAGGAAAGTTTGGGAAAAGTGTAGAACCAGACTTTAATAGTATATAAAAACTTACTAGGGGGGTGAAATCCTGGCCCCACTGAAGTCAATTTGCTCCCATTTACTTCAATAGAGTGAAGATTTCATCCACTAGCCTGTTTGCCAGAAGCTGGGAATGAGCAACAGGGAATGTTTCACTTGATTATCTGTTCATTCCCTCTGGGGTACCTGGCATTGGCCACTGTTGGAAGACAGGATACTGGGCTAGATGGACCTTTGGTCTGATCCAGTATGGCCATTTTTATGGTCATTATTTCCACTAAAATTATCTGTGAAACTATTTCTAAATTTTACAGAATGTTGGGGTATGACTAAAAGCAATTAAATATCATGGTCCTAAAATTGAGGCACCCCTCAAAATGCATTCACAGGAAAAATTCTACTGAATTTTCTTTGTCATGGCTTACAAAGAAAACTGCACTTTTTTTAATTCAAAGTTTAAAGAAGATATGAAATCTTGACATTGAAGAATCATCGTGTTTTCCATAACTCTCCCCAACTTTTCCAATAGATTAAAAAGACAGCACAGGATAATATACATGTACTGATTTATATCACTAAAATATAAAACGAAGAATTGTTAATGGTAAGATTAAGAGCTGTGATAACTATATTTTTAATTATTTGTAATTATAGATAGTGACGGAGTACAAATGAGGTAACACTTCAGCCAAGGTCCTGTTGCCATACTTGTGGTTTTGCCAATTCTTTGTTTATACAGACTTGCTACTCTGCTTAAAGTGATGTTATTGCTGACAGAACCAAAGTAACATATTGCACTGGGTTTTGGGTTGAAAATACACAAGACGACATTTTTCTGGGAAGAGACAGGTCAGGGTGACAAAACCACCATGACATCGAAACTGAAAAACCAGCAGAAAAAAAATGCAGAAGTTGGGTAACTGAAGCTGTGCATGCATAATGCATGGGTTACCTAAAACTAGGGCTGTCAGGTGATTAGAAAAATTAATCATGATTAATCTTGAGATTTAAAAAATTAACGGCAATTAATCTCAGTTTTAATCTCACATTAAACACTATAAGAATACAATTTATTTAAATATTTTTGGGATTTTCTACATTTTCAAATATAGGGTCAGGGCTTGGGGCTCTGGGCTTCAGCACCTCCCCCACCACCAATGCTGTGGAAGCTGTGGATTGAGGCTTCAGCTCCCCCACCACCAATGCCTCCCAACCCACCCACAGGTATATGATTAACATGTTTAAAAAAATTAACGCATTAATTTTGCTTTAAGTTGATCGCAGGTGTTAACTGCAATTAATTGATAGTTCTACCTAAAACCCAAAGGGCTTATGTGTTAAAAAGTAAATTGGACAAAGACTTCGCAATCTGTAACTTAGAAATGTATTAAAGATCCAAGTGAACATGGGACCAAAGTAGAAACACTGGAAGAGACTGAAGGACTAGACCAGGAGATCAGAGAAGGTGACGACTATCATGAAAGAATTTCCTGGTGCCCTGGAATGTGGTAACTTGGGCCAATTAAACAATTCCATTTTGTCTGTTATACATTTATTCCAGATAAATGTATGTTCGAACACTGTAAATTACAATAAATTCCATCTAAAATTGTATAAAAGGCAAAAACTGATTAAAGCCAGAATTTGGTTGGAACTTCCACTCTGTTTCCCAATTTTTATCCTCAACACAAAATTGAACACCAACATGTGGGAAATGATATATTAAAAACTTTTTAGTATTTTATGTTAAATCTGCCTACATATATGAGGATAAATGTAGTTTTAAAGTTCTAGAATATATCTTAAAAATTTACAAGTATTTTGCTGAAAATATCCACGATTAAAAAATTTCACTCCAAAATCTACAAGCCTTGTGCTAATGGTAGGCTTCAATACAACAGCTCTGATGCTAGCCAACATTTATAGGAAATAGTATTCCTGTCCAACCATTAAAATGCACACAAACCCATAAAATAAATTATTGCAGTGTGCTGTCAGTAAGTATATACTTTTTTTTTTGCTTGCTAAAGAGAAATAAAGTAAGACTGTCAAAAGGATGCCTGTGCTTGCACATACTAAAATAGCACCAGAAGCAGAAAGGTCAATTACTAAGGCATTAAAAGGTTTTAAACTAGTTTAAATTTAAGTTAATAGGCTTGTTCCCTGCACTGAGAATGGCACACAGACTAGTTACTATAAAAAAAGTTCCTGTAATAATTGTATGTAGAAACTGGCAATAATTTGAGAGGATTTTTTAAATTAAATATATTAAAAAAAAAATAAAGTTTATCAATCCCTCATTTCTATGTATGAAGAGCTTCAAGAAATAAGGTCAAACAATATCAAAGATTGGCTAGAAGTTTACAGCACAGCTTGAATGTGTACAGGTACACAAGTTTGTCAATATTAACTGGACACCTACAGTGAAAAATAAAACAATTGGTAGTTATTAGAAAAAGGCAATTTTAAAATAAAGGCATGCCAATTTCAAATTTTAAGGGTCATTATGAAAGAAGAGGAATTCAGCAAGTGTCTTGATTACTCAAATAAAGAATAACAGATACATACACATTATTGGGGTTTTTTCTTTATCCTAATGTATCTGATTTGTAAATTGCAATCCTTCAAAAAATAAAAATAAAAATATCCTAATGATTGTGACACTCCACTCATTCAGTTCTGGATCAAAATCTTTACTCATAAATCAAAGATACAAACAGCAAATATCTTTAAAAAAAATTAGTAGCTTTGTTTTATATAAAAGTATGTTGCAGCCTATAGATAAGCTAATGCCTCAACACATTCAATAGAACAAGAAACAAAAAAAGTAAAATACTTACAGGTTGAAATATCTTGAGTTTTTTCTTCCCACTTGGATTTGCAGCTTTTTCAATTCTACCCTTGATTCCTTGATCCTCACTGGACTTTTGTTCAATTGTTCCTACACTTGTAAGCTCTGTGCCATCCACGTTTACTTGCCTTGATTTAGTTTCTTGCTGATCTGTTTCTGAAACTGTCTCATCCTGCCCCTGAAGAATGGTGCAATTCGGACAGATATAGTCCTCCCCATTCCTTTCCAACAGTCGCCCACGAGCCTCAGAAATCCCCACACAGTCACCATGAAACCATTCCTCACACCTATCACAACAAATCATAAACCTGAAAATAAAGAGCAAGTGGTTAATGAAATACTGAAAAGCTCAAACAAAAAAAAGTCCTTGTAATTTTGTCCAGAAGCCAGGTGCTTTGTATAACTTATTAATTTTATAGACTGCATTCAAATTTAGTATTGATTAGCTTACCCTATTATTTACATCCCCATGAAGTTGCAATAGGAAAAAAAAAAGTTATATACACTTGGCAACAAAATCTTTGGCAGCGGGCTTATTTCCTGTGGAGGATTCTCTATTACTTGTACAGTATTTTTAAACAAAACTTTGCATATGCAGATAGCCCACCTGTTATTATGAGGCTGGTGACAGATACAGTACAGTGTATTTGGGTCATAAATCTCAGATTCAGATTTGCTTTTTGTGAACTCTTCAGATGCTTCATCTTTGATTTCCTTTGCTCCCAGGGTAGGCTTTATTTCCTTCTTAACTTGAAGATCTTCAGTATGTTCCTCAGACACAACTACTTGACTTCCAGTCTCACTGCTATCGGTAGACTCAGGCTCTTGTTTGACAGGTAGCTCAGTCTTAACTTGATTTCCTCCCTGGACATCAACTGTTCCTGTAGGATTTTGTTCTAGGTGTTTTTTCCTGAGGCGGTTCTGTATCTCTTTCAATGACAATTCTGCAGGTTTTTGTTCAATGCGTTTGTTTCTTAGACGATTTTGTAGTTCTTTCAGGGTCAATCCATCACTATCACTATCAGAGGTATCATCATCATCATCATCATCATTTTTTGCACCTCTGCTTTTCAAGACTGGCTGATCCTTACTGTCTTTAGAGTCACTCTTCAGAGTGCCAGCTTTTATATCTGGAGTGCTCTCCACACTGCCTTCAGAGGCAGTCTCCACATCTGTAACTGGGCAGGATGCTGGTTCACTTGAATCTTCAAGAGCAGTAGGAACATTCTTCCTACCTCTACGTCTTACAGTTGTAAGAAATTCTTCCACTCTTTCAGTACGCTTGGGTTGCCGTCCACTACGCCGGAGGGACAGGCTTTGTTGCTGCTGCGGTTGTTGTTCGCTAGTGTCCACATCAACATCTCCTGCACCTTCTCGTTTGGCAATTGTGGTCCTTCGAAATCCCCATGTTTTCTTGAACTCCTTACTTGTGGGCTTAATAGTTTTTTGTTCCTCCTCATTGCTTTGCTCACCTTTATCATCCAAAACTGATGCTAAAAATAAAAGTAAAATTATGAAACTGATACCTCCTCATTTAGGATCACAGCTGACACTTTTCTTTTTTAACAAATCTTTTAAAATGTCATTATGTTTTCTTTGTGAGAGTAAATATATACATGTTAAATGTGGTATGTTAAAAGATTACTTAATAGCGCTGAACATAACGAAGAACACTTTTTCTCAAAGTTCCTATTGACAGGGATCACTGAAGTCACAGCCAATATAATTAAGCCATGTGCAATTCCCCACTTCATGTTTTGATCATGATGAAAATTAAGCCTCCTTCCTAGTCACATGACCACTACACTCCAGTGTTCCACCTCACAGCAGAGGTAATTTACTGTCTCATCTAGCATAAAATCAACATAATCCAGGAGCTAGGAATTGCTCATGCGGTGCATCCCCTTCTTTCCTAGATGCTTATAATATTTCAAGCTCTGGCTGGGCTGGTATAACACAAGCCAAAATAGAAAAATAACAGGTTAAAGAATATTTAGATAAATTAGATGTATTCAAGTCGGCAGGGCCTGATGAAATTGGTTCTAGAATACTTAAGGAAATAGCTGAAGCAGCTTGGAATGCTAGCAATTATCTTTAATAACTCTCCTCACCTCCCATTTATTTAGGATGTTTTAACAAGTTCCCAATCAGTGTCATGTAAATATCAGAAAATAAACAATCATTTTAAAATCTAGCTTTTGTTTAGAGACATTATACAGGAATATAACCATCAGATCCTTCTATTTAACAGAGTGTTACCATATTACAGAGTGAGAATTACAATACCTATAATTTGTAGTTTCTAGTGATTTTATTAAATTAAATCACTACACACATTTAACAGACCAAACATGTCTCTCAAATGTTAATATTTAAAAAAAAAAAACGGACAGGTGTGCAGTTTATTTGCAGGTCAATGTACTCAGAGTAATGAATAAAAGATAAACAAATATTTATTTGTCCTCTCTATTTTTCTGGGCATGTAATAGGTGTATTAACTTTTTCATAACCACTACCACCTTCCATATTTATTTTTAACCATTCCTCTATGAATGGGCTGTTTTCCTTTTTCCAATGAGAGGCTACCAATATATGAACAGCTACTAGCAGGTGAGAAATTAATTCTTCATTTCTTCTTGCATGACCATTTCTGCCAGGAAGCCCCCTAGCAGAATTACAACGGGATCATAAATATCCAACCAACTATGGTATTTAGTTATGGACTGCATCCCAATATTCTCCAGTGACTGGATATGACCACCACATATGCCTAGGGAGGTTGTGGAGTCTCAGTTATTAGAAGTTTTTTTTAAGTACAGGTTAGACAAACACCAGTCAGTAATGAGTTATTACTTAGTCCTGCGTTGAGTGCAGAGGACTGGACTAGATGACCTCTCAAAGTTCCTTCCAGCCGAGATTTCTATGATATATGCATAAAATCTTTTTTTTTTTCATCTCAATGTATGTATTATTTTTTTTCTACCCTGACTGGTGTCAGATACTACTGAAAAAGTGTATCTAACAGAAATTTTCTTCTATTGTGCTACAGACTCAGGTTGCTGGACCTCTTTTACTGTGGTGGAATTTGTCTACACAAAGTTTTTTCCCAGGGTGTTAGATACAGAATTTTTTTCCTTAGGAAAGTTATCTGGAAAGATCGATATAAATTATCTTTCCTAATTGACCGTATGCCATCACATCTATTAAAGTTAGCTTCCTATATAAAACAGGTTTTCTAGGAAAGTGAGAAACATAATTTCTAACTTCAAAGTACTCTTATGAGGGAAGAGTGGGCCAATTAGAGCTAGTTTTGATCGCTAAATAACTTAAAGTTTAACTGAATAACTGGCCAACTGTATGTTGCAAGGCTCTCTCAAATTCACTGGTTGGCAATTTGAATTAAAATCTGGATATTTGCAATGGGTGTCACTGGTGAGGGAAAATAACTTATCTCTAGTTCTATCTCAAACCCAAACAATAGCATTTGCTCAAGGATGTGCATACATTTCTTGAAGGAGTGATTTATTATTAATCCATGATAGTCTAGCCGTGTTTATAATGCAACAATCATCTTGTTCAGTAAAACAGCCCTATATTTCTATGATATGATAACCTAAATCTTTCAAAAACAATTTGTGACATCCTGGCCCCATTGATGTAAAGGGGAAAAACTCCCATTGATTTCAATAGGGTCAGGATTTCACAAAAGGCCTCCCATATGCCAGGAGAATGCTTCACCACTATGCCTTAAAGCCACCCCAGAAGACTAAAATAATACTTTAATTTTTCCTTTAAAACATACAGGTTTTTATTTTAATTTGAATCAGTGGTTTTATTTTCAGCAATAAAATGGGGAAAATATATCAGGTGTTTGAAACTTTTAAATTACACTTTGAATTAGAAAAGGTAAAATAGATTGAATCATTTGATGGCAGTATCAACCCTTATCTTTGATAGGCTCTTCGTAGCAGAGACTCCTTTCTATGCATTTGTACAGTACCTAGCATAACAGACCTCCATCTTGGTTAGGGCTTCTACGTGCTACCATAATAAAAAATCAGTAATATGTCTTAAGGCAGCAGAAAACCTAGAGCCAAATCCTTGATAAAAACCCGAAGTCATGAATTTAATAGTAGCTCCAATCTCTAGCTTTTTTGTCCATGTGAAATTAATTAAAGACATCACAGATCTTACAGCACCATTAACCTAAAGATAAAAGATGAATAACTAGCGATCAGATAATTCTTCATCCCACCCATCTTCATATAGCATCACTCCTTTTAGTGGCTATCCGCTAAACAACATCAACTTTTTCTCTTTTTGAAGTGCCCAACTAGTGTTCTGGGAACTCTACAAAACACAATCAGCAAAACACAACAGCTTAAAGAAACAAAACAAAAAACAAAACAAAAACCTAAAAATCTAGGCAAGCCTAAAAAAAACTGTATCATCTGGTAGAATGCTCTGAAGATCCCCAAATCCAGAGTCTGGCAGAACAAAAGATGATTAAGCTGAAACCAAGGACTCCTCAAAGGCCCAGATGATAACCATCCTCTGTCTGAACCAGAAAGTTTTTAGGTTCAAGCCTGTCAGCCAATCTCAATTGCTGCAGTATTACATGAAGAGAAAGGCAGTTTCAAAAACAATTAAATGCAAGCCACAAGTCAATCACATTTTAAAACAAAACAAAACACCTTATGTTATGACCAAATATCTCTCCAATCAACCACTGAATTACAATTTGGATGTGCTTAAGTGTCTGTCTATAGCATTATAAATCCCTTAGGGCAGTGATCATGTCTCTCCCTCTTTGTTTTGTACTGTTAACACCACATTGATGGGGATTTGACACTGCATCCGATATCCTTCATAGAGATAGTATTATTATAGAATTAGGGCATATATATGATGTATTTTATATAAGATAGGTCATATGAGATATCATTGTAAAGGTTATAATTTACTGAATATGATTATCCTATTTGTATGCATGTTTCATTTTGGTATCTGAAGTTAGGAATGTTGTCTATGTATCTAATACAAATGTGCTTACTCCTGGGGATTGTCAAGTCTAGATGGCTGGCTGGAAACAGCCCATTTAAGTTAATGGACCATTAAAAAGAACAATAGGTCTTAAAGAAGCTAATCTCCCACCAGGGAAATTTTCCTGAGGACAGTACAAACAGCCTCCCAGTGTTGGCTGCTTTGACACTACAGGGCATGTGACCAGATCACCTAGTACTGGACTCCATCTTGGAATACCAGTGTCCACTGAAGGAGGTGGGAACCAAGCTTGGAGACAAAGGGTCCCTGGCATATAAAAAAGCTATTTAACGCAGGGGAGTGACTTCATTATGGCTCTTCACTGACTCCCCGCCCAAAGGAGACTCTTGGAAACACCTGAGGAATAAGGACTGACCTGAGGAGAAGTGTTGGACCCAGGCTAGAGGGGTTTCAAGCCTGTGAAAGGAACATCTGGGGTTCTTAAGCTGCCAGCAAGTGCAGCCTGCCCCTTAAGAGCCTGCAGCCATCTTAAATGAACATTTAGGGTGAGAGTTTGCTACTCATATCCAATCTCTTTAATATATTAAATTTAGATTGTGTTTTTGTTTATTTGCTAGGTAACTTGCTTTGATCTGTTTGCTATCCCTATAATCACTTAAAATCTATCTTTTGTAGTTAATAAATGTGCTTTTGCTTCATCACAGACCAGTGTGTGTGTGAGTCATAACTTGGGGAAAAAAGCTGTTGTATATTTTCTCTTCATGCTGAGGCAGGGAGCTAATTTCATGAGCTTGCACTGTATAGATCACTGTGCAGTGCAAGACAGCATAATTTTGGATTTACACTATGGGGGCAAGGGGTGGGGTGCTCTTGAGCAGCTCAGCAGTTCCTTCGCTGTAGTCTTCCCATGCAGAACTGATCACAGCTGCCTATAAATTCTGCATCTAAGTGTGTGTATGCTGGCGAAAGAGCAATCTTGGAGAGCTTGGCAACTTTTCACAGCACCACAGTGTGAGAGGGAGCCCAGGCTAGTGGGCCAGGGGGGCTCAGTCGTATCCCAGTTGCAGGTGGCACCCTGGGGGGAACCCATCAAAGGGAGCTACTTAATAAAAATATTCTTTATATTCTTAAAGTGAATCCACACATTAACATACTGTACTCCTCCTTAGAGATAAATTGAGCAAATAGTGTAAAAAACATCTTTTGGTTAAGAAACACACATAGACTGGATGTGTTAGCAAGATATCAGCTCAATATAAAGAAAGAAAATGGACTTACCAGGAGAACGGTTTTCCATGTTGCCAAGACTGGATTCAGATTCAAATGCCACAGACCGTGAACTTACAACTTGTTCCATAATAGGGACGCCACCATTTCCAAATTGCAAGTCTAAAAATAAACATAAGACTCAGAATGCTTGGACTTGTAGATTCTGTTCCACCTATTAAGAACAAAAGACTTCATGTAGAAAAATCTGTCACAATGTAAAATTATGAGTATCCAAATATGTAGGTAATCTAATTTTTGATCCCAAATGAATACCAGAAACAAAAAGATCTCCAATTTACTCAAAGTGCTAGATTGTACTGCACATTTTTGGATCTAGCACACATATGCGTTCCTAATTTTTGCAAATTGCTTAGCAACAAAATAATAATAGTGAAAGCTTAGTTTCTCTAACTTCTGCCACTGTAAAAGGCTCAGGATCTCAGGATCAGGCATATAGTTCAGTTCCACCATGCACCTGCCTTGCCCACTACATGCCCTAACACATTCCCTCTGCTTACATCTTTCTACCAGCAGAGAGTAACCCTCCACAAAGGGAGCTGTCACCAGCTATCTCTAGCTATTTTAAAAGGCAATTAAAATAACCCTGCTAGAGAGTAATTAAGGTGAAAGCATATGGCCCTCTATTGGAAATATTTCTGACCACATATAAACATGGCTTGCCAGAGTGGTCTCATCAGGATATGTAGGCAAACCTTCTTGAGACTGACAGAGTTTAGGAAACTGATCTAAAAAACAGCTGTCAAAGTGGACTTTATTGTTTTTATTTTGAATTCTGATGCTTGTAATGATTTCTGCGAATTCTTCAATACAAGGATTGTTTTAAAACCCCTTATATGGGGACTGGAAGGTGAATCAATCTCTATAGCTTTGTAGTAGATGTAGTAGTAGTCATCTGCCATCTTCTGGCTGTGTGCTTCACTAAGCTCTGGGAGCCTGACTGAATATTTCCAACATTCGTTATCCCTCCTGACTGAGAATCAGAGATGCCTGCTCAAGAGTCTGATCTCCTCAGATGGAAGAAGAGGACAAGTCAAACATTATTGAGGTTGGTGGAGGGTTGTCTAAAGAAGATGCTTCTAGACCTTTCACCTCATGATCTATTAAACTGCCATCTAATTCAGACACTGTCTCATCTGCAGAATCTGTATGAGAAGAAACCTGGAAAGGACTGTTAGGGCTTGTCTTCACTTGAGTCAGCAGGGATCGATCTTTTGGTGATCGATTTATTACGTCTTGTTAAGACGCGATAAATCGATCACCAGCGGCTCCCCTGTCGACTCCGGAAGTCCAGCTCCTCAAGAGGCGCAAGCTGGAGTCGACAGGGGACCGCGCCGCCGACCGCCACCGCCGTGAGGATGGGAGGTAAGTCTGCTGTAGAGACGTCGATTTCAGCTACGTTATTAACGTAGCTGAAATTGCGTATCTACAGTCGATTTCCCCCCCTAGTGGAGACCAGCCCTTACTCTCTGAAGATCTACTTCTCTTCTGGCATTTGCCCAACTGCAACATTTTCTCTTGCTTGTACTCAGTTTCTAAGGCTCTTATCGAGAGATTCCTCAAAACAGACAATTTGTACTTTCTTCCTCCTCTCCCTGGTATAATTCAAGGACAGTATCGGATGTCAGGACATCTCTCTTCAATTCCCTGGGTCCATAAGTAACTTCTCACCATTACTACTGATCCTGGGATTCTTCTGGATCCAAATCAGATGAAACGTAAGAAGTCTTAATAGAAAACCTCTTGTATCAGGAATGTCAGGATTCTATACAAAGTGAGATTTCGGGAAAACAGATTCAGCCCAGACAAGTCCATGATAGGGAAGAAATATCCTATTTTCTTTTCCATCATGAAGAATCTCTATCAAAAGCAAGTAATCTTTCTTCTAGAAACACTTGTATAAGTGTCACCATGCTGTCTAGAACTGCCTGTCCCTTCTTGAGATCCCAATGGGGAGACAATGAAAAGAAGTTAAGAGAAAGGTAGTCCTGAAAATTTTAAAGGTCAGTCTCAACAATTTCAAAATCTTAAAAGAGGTCAGTCCAGGAAAAAAAAAAGTGTCTAATGGACTACATTAGTTACTTATAGGATGCCTTGCAGTCGATGTTTTTTGGGAAGTATTTTCATTCCCCCATGGAGTTGAATGGGTGAAGGAATGAAAGGACTGATTGTTTTAGTAATGTTGATAGTCAGCAATTCAGTTAAAGGTATTACACATTCCCTCCAGAGGAGTCTCTCTATTGGGGCTGGTTAAGTATAATCTTGTTCAGGTCAGAAGACCTAAGCCTTATCAATAAATTCTCGGGGGGGGGGGGGGGGGGAGAGAGAGAGAACACCTCAACGCATTGAAAGGAACTAAAATAAGGCTGATCCTTGATGTGTCTCTGTGTCAAGGCTTCCAAGTTGTATGTTGTGCCAGAGAAGAGTTTTGGCAAATAACCTGGAAATGTCACAAGCTGAACTGTAGGGTAAATCTAGTGTTGATGTGAAGGACACAGCTTCTTAGAATCCCTCTCCAGGTCTGAGAGAACAGCAGGAAGCAAGTGACAGAAATAACATACAACCATCAGGCAACTTTATCAGAATCCAAAATACAGAACCATTTGGGCATAAGATGATCTCAATCACTAAAACCAGTAAGCATATGTGCTGCTGCATTTCAAATAAATGTCATGCAGTGTCAATACCACGCGAAGAAGGAATAATTAAGTTTTGTGAGCAGTAGTATATATGTTGTTGTACAGTCATCACAGGATAAATAAGAATTTATTTGCACAAATTGGTAAAAATGAAACACTATTTTCATAAACTTTCCTTGGAAAGGTTATGGAATTTTATACTGTCTGACTAATGAATTTTACCCTATTAACACATCTGAGCCACAACTAAATTTTAAAACCATTGTTAAAATCTGTTCCATATATATGGAACTTAAGTCAATTGTCTCTAGACTGAGAGCAGCAGCCCCATATGATTCAATTTTGCATTTCTTTCACAAGTATCTATATATAAGAATCATATAATTTATCCTATTTTCATTTTACGGTAGGGTGACCAGAGAGCAAATGTGAAAAATCGGGACAGGGGGTGGGGGGTAATAGGTGCCTATATAAGAAAAAGACCCAAAAATCGGGACTGTCCCTATAAAATCGGGACATCTGGTCACCCTATTTTACGGTGACTGCTGAAGAAACTGAACAAATTTCCAACAGCTTCAGATATATACCCACAATTCCAATAGCCAGTATGTGAGGCAGGGCCGGCGACAGGAATTTGGGGGCCCCGTACGCAGATCGTGCGGGGGCCCCCCCAGCCGGTCTCCCGCCGCCCACGCCCCCCCCCCCCGGCCAGCGACAAGGGGGTACAGCAGTGTACCGGGCCCGCCCCGGATTTAAGGGCCCCCCCCCTTAAGTCCAGGACCCGGTACAGCTGTACCCGTTGTACCCCCCTGTCGCCGGCCCTGATGTGAGGGCTTTTAGCATGCTAGCATTTTAAATCTCATTATATTTACATCTTGCAATGTCGTCCTGATTAAATGGCTCCTGTTTCAAGTAATGTACCAGCATATGTTACACTTGTAACATATCAGGCATGAACCCCTCTAGAGTTCTCCAATGACAAAATGGTGCCACGTATTTGTCTACTTAAACTAAATACGAATGGCCTGTAAAGTTTTCTCTTTTTAAAAGAAAATATGCCACCATTTATAAAGCAATTAACAAAGCTAAAATAGGGAAATTTTCAAATCCATATAACAGCTTTTGAAAACATAGCACTTACAAGATTCTCTATAAATCAACCTCAGTGGGATTGTGCTGTTGATATAATCACTAGGACAGTGCATGCTTGAGCATCACTGAAATGGTAAATGACTAAACAGAATGCTGAAGTAGAATTTAAAAAAAAAATAGTGAATTTTAAACTAATAGGTAATAAAAATGCTGAATCACCTTTCTAGCCTAGCTATTGGATCATTCACAAATTATTTCTAAACTTGATGGATTTTTGTTAAGCTCTTTGGAAGATCACGTTTAAAAATAACATTACATATTTATTTTTTAGTTTTAAGCATCTTATTTAGCAACAAGATTATAATTTTAAAATATTAGAAAGCTTTAAACTGATATTAAGAAATTGAAAATTAAAGCAGTTCTGATGCAAGAGATCAAACAATATTTTACATATTTGTTTACCTTGGAAGATGAAGAAATGTTAAGAGTACAGCAGAGGAAATCCAAATTCTGAGATTTAAATTCCAGATAAAACAAAGAAATAGGAAGATTCTTCAATGTCCTCTATATGCTTTACCTGACACAGCATTAGAGGTTGGGATGGTTTCTCCCTGTAGATCTAAATGAAAGGGAGAGCGAGAAGAGGGCAGCAGTCGTGGATCAGAGTCATTCAGCATAATCCCTAAAGCACATGCTGAATTTGATAATTCAGAAGTGCACAGTTCATCTTGATGACAATCCAAAGACTCAGTTATCAATCCTCCAGTTGTAGGCTCCTGAAAGGGGGGGAAAAAAGAGTAAAAGTTTATATGGTTGTAGTAACTTAATTTACGGGTAAATTGTAGGTATTGCTTTAAATTGCTACAAAGTTCTCATTATTAAAAAATAAGTCTGTAAACTGAGATCATTTTGGTAAGAAAACAGATAAAGTAAAAGACAAAGTGCATCCTGAAACACTTGTGTAACACTTGAAAGAAACTTTCACATTTTGTTTCTTCATCAGCTTTTCCTCAGGAAATGGACTGAGTGGATTGAAATGGACTGAAACAGGAAGGAGTATTATTCTAAAGGGGGAAAAGTTCCACTATTAAGATTGATCTTTCAGCTCCATAAGGAATGCAGCTTGTATACTGATAAATTTGTTTGGAAGCCATTACGATTTTCATAGCACAACAGTGTACTAAATAGGAATTTAACAAAACAACTTAACTCTAATAATAGTATTCAATAGCTCAGCCAGAGTGAAATTAAAAGGTATAATCTATATTTAGATATTTCTAACAGTACTGACAATATAGAAAAACATCCTATTTTAAAGACTTACACTAAGTTTAACATCACTAACTGAAGCTAACAATCCTACATAAATCTGATTAACACCTGCTTTACTCCTACAAATTTTCCCTACATCCAGATATAGATATCTAATTGTGAGTTACTATTATTTCACTTTCTCCTGGTCTTGTATTGTGTTTTCAAGACAGAGTTTTAAGAGACTTAGTCAAGCCAACATACCCTAACTGCTAAAAGACAGTGTAATTCTGTGTATAAGAACATAAGAACATAAGAACATAAGAACGGCCATACTGGGTCAGACCAAAGGTCCATCTAGCCCAGCATCCTGTCTACCGACAGTGGCCAATGCCAGGTGCCCCGGAGTGAGTGAACCTAACAGGTATGATCGAGCGATCTCTCTCCTGCCATCCATCACCCCCCTCTGACCGACAGAGGCTAGGGACACCATTCATTACCCATCCCGGCTAATAGCCATTTATGGACTTAGCCTCCATGAATTTATCCAGCTCTCTTTTAAACCCTGTTATAGTCCTAGCTTTCACAGCCTCCTCAGGTAAGGAGTTCCACAGGTTGACTGTGCGCTGTGTGAAGAAGAACTTCCTTTTATTTGTTTTAAACCTGCTACATGCCAATTTAATTGAGTGGCCCCTAGTTCTTCTATTTTGGGAACAAGTAAATAACTTTTCCTTATCTACTTCCTCCACACCACTCAATTTTATATACCTCTATCATATCCCCCTATCTATCATCCTTTATATCAAATATTTTACACTATAAAATGTTTTAAAACAATGAAAATGCAAAAAAGTAGCCTGGTCTTCACTTAAAAAGTTTTATCAGTATAACTATACTGGCAAGGTATGTGATTTCTTCATTGTCATGGTTATGCAAGTATAAACCTTAATTCAGATGCAATTATACTGATGTAGATCACTTTTTACCGGTATAATTTATTTCACTTTGCCAAACCAGAATAAGCTATACAATTTAACTATGATATCATACCTATGGTGGCAAAATTTGTAAGTGTGGACAAGACCATAGCTTCAAAGATTTAAAAACTATAAAGTAGTTAGTGGTTTAAAAGTAGAGAAGATTAAGTGCTCCAGGTGAAATTCCATAAGTGAGAAATTGTCCCTATGGTCATACCCACTGTACAAAGAAGACTCCCAAACCTGAACAGTTTTCAAAATCTATTCTTGAATATTTTTCAAGAAGCATGATTTTATCAGCAAGTACAAACTGCACGAATGGGGCAAACCTTTTTTAAAATGCTTCATGAAAACTAGACTAGGCCAAAGAAGAGCTGACCACAACCATTTGTTAAGAAATCTCCCTCTACCATAGCAGCTAACTCTTCTGGCAAAATCCTTTTCAAGAATATTTCAGAAACAGGAACTTACTTTTCAATAAGAACAAAGCTAACTGTTGTCCAGAGGAAAGCACAGAAAAGCCTATCCAAACTGGAATACAGTGAGCAGGCTTGGGAACAGGAGGCAGGATAGAACCAATAAAGAAAGTCAGTTTGAACTGAACTTGAAGATAAGCCAGTGACAGAGAACAAAGGTAACATGATTCCATTTCTTGGAATAAACAGTGATTTAGGAGCAATTGCAAGAGGAATTGTGAAAGTAAAAAGTGATTAAAAAATGAACAAGAATTTCAGCTTCATAAGGATGAATTCTGGCAATGTACCAGAGGTGGAGATAGACTAATGTAAGGACAAATTGAGCTACACAATCCTACATGTTCATCACTGCTATAATTTATTTGTTCAAATCAAACTGTCCAGGTTCACAAACCCCAGAGTCTTAAAGCATATTTGCTAGTTTTAACCACTTGTTACTACTTGGGAAATGATCATCTCCAGATTCTCCCCAGTGCCATTATGTTTTTCAAATGAAAATATAAATTTGCCATTCTTCTCAGCTGGTACATGAAACAGTAAAGCAATCCAAACAATTGTTCTACTACTGACAGCACCAGATAAACTAATGGTGCATGTGGACAAATTCAGGCTGTTTCCTGCTTTCTAACTAGTTCCCATGTACATTTCAAAACTTCCAAAAACAAAACAAAGCAAAAAAACCCAGAGTGGTATAACCTAATTTTGAGAACCCTATTACTATTTATAAAGACATTGGGTACCTGAACTAATTTGTACTTTGCTTCGTTGTCTGAATCAGTGGCTATTTCCAAGGAGTCAGTGGTAAATGGCTGAGGACAGTCTGAATTTAAAGTGCCTTCTTCCACGATGTTGCTCTGTAATAACCGCTCAATCTCCCTGTTCAGAATCTCCAATTCATCACACATCACGCAATTCTAAGAGATATACCTGAAGGAAGAGGGAAAGTCAGCTAATCACTACTTGTTCAATTCCAATAAAATAACCTACTATTATTATATAACATGTCACTGAACAAAAACTAAAAATTAAATGTGACAGGATTCGGAATGGTAGCCATGTTAGTCTGTAACAGCAAAAACAATGAGGAGTCCTTGTGGCACCTTAGAGACTAACATTTATTTGGGCATAAGCTTTTGTGGGCTAAAACCCACTTCATCAGATTCATAAAGTGGAAAATACATGAGCAGAAAATACAGGAGCAGGTATAAATATATAAAAAGAGAGGAGTTACCTTACCAGTGTGAGGTCAGTCTAACGAGACAATTCAATTAACAGCAGGATACCAAGGGAGGAAAAATAACTCTTGTGGTAATTTTTCCTCCCCTGGTATCCTACTGTTAATTGAATTGTCTCGTTAGACTGACCTCACACTTGGTAAGGCAATTCCCATCTTTTCATGTACTTATCCTGCCCCTATATTTCCACTCCATGCATTTGATGAAGTGGGTTCTAGCCCATGAAAGCTTATGTCCAAATAAATTTATTAGTCTCTAAGGTGCCACAAGGACTCCGCTTTTTTTTTTAAATTAAATATGTGCCCTACCATACCTTATTGAATCTTTCAGCTTGTTACATACTACTGACTCCAGAATGTCCTCTGCAGATATATGGAAAATAATCTTCAATATATTTAATCATGTGACACAGATCTGATATTACTAATGCATACTTGACACTGCAGTCACTATTTTCTCATGTTAGGGAACATTCTGATGTTAAATAGATATGGGGTTTTCAACCTCTCACTTTCTAACCCCCTCCCCAAATGCTATAAAAACTCCATGGCCCAGCTGTGCCACAACAACTGGTTTTCTGCATATAAAAGCCAGGGCCAGCATTAGGGGGTACAAGCAGTGCAATTACCTGGGGCTCCATGCCATAGGTGAAACTGCAAAGTTGTTCAGGCTTTGGCTTCAGCCCCAGGTGGTAGGGCTTGGGACCTTGGACTTCAGCCCCATGCAGTCCACGCTTTGGCGTTCTGCCCTGGGCCCCAGCGAGTCTAACACTGGCCCTGCTAGGAGGACCCTCCCCCCCCCGAAACCTGCTTATGGCTCCCCAGGAGGCCCCTGACCCCTGCTGAGAACCACTGGAATAGATCATATTTTACAATTTGTTATAACTGTGCTCAACCCAGTGGAAAGATTGCAAACCGCATTTTAAACATGGAGTTTTAATTTAACATGATAGTTTCAAAACACTTTGGGAATGGAGATTGTTCATAACTCTGAACGAAATGTTACGGTTGTTCTTTCAAAAGTTTATAAATGAACACTGATTTAATATAGCTTTGAAACTTTACTATGCAGAAGAAAAATGTTGGTTTCCCTTTTTTTTTTTAAGTTTATGTTTAACAGTTCTGTACTGTATTTACCTTAAAAAAAAAAAAAAAAAAAAAAAAAAGTTTCTGCTGTTGCCTGATTGTGTACTTCTGGTTCCAAATGACCTGTGTGGTTGACTAGTCAGTTCATAAGTCTGGTGTTCATAACTCTGAGGTTCTACTGTACATATATTTGCATGATGTACAAATAACTATGATACCTGACCAACATAAATTTTAAAGTGAATACAAGATTGTCTGTTTTTCATCTTCCCATTCTATAGAGTTGGTGTCTTGGGGGGGGGGGGGTGAGAGAGTGAGAAGAGGAGTCGGATTTGTTTGTTTTGTTCTTTGTTTGCATGGTTAGGTATTTGGGTTTTGATTTATTTTTAAATATTTGATTTGTGGGAAAACTAGGTTGAAAAAGTGAGTTTTATATTTTATTTTGAATACGCTGAAGATTATAGTCAATCAAATCTCTTCCAGAAAAGATGGACTGGTTAAAGAAAGCTCTGTTTATTGCATACATAATCTCACTTTCAAGATCAACCATTCCACTGTACTAGTCAAATGTAGCTGCCATGGGAAACCAAAGTCCCCTACGCTGCATCTATACTGGACAGTCTTACAAAAATAAATCCTGCCACCTGTTCTTCCATCTGGTTAGCTGTCCCTATGGGGAGCCTTGGAGTATACTCCTATATTGCGAAAAAATCCCGGCAGCAGCAAGTCTTAGAACCCACGTCTATAGAGTCAGATACAATGGGTTCGTGCTACAGTGTGAAAAATAGCCAAATGTTCCAGCTTGGGCTGGAACTCCGGCTCTGAAATCCATCTCCCTCCCCCGGCTTCAAAGCCCAAGCCAGAACTTCTACATGGCCATTTTTAGCATGAGCTAGCATGAGCCTGAGTCTGTACACCTGGGCTCTGAGACTCATTATTGCATGAGGTTTTTTTCCAGTGTAGACATGCCTACTGTAAACGAGGGTCCCACACTGGACCAGTTTTTAGCACGTTAGCTAAACCTGCTAAAAAGTAAGCTGAATTAGCACAGTAATAAAAACTTGTCTAGCTGTAAGATTTGTCTACTATAGGGCTCTCCGTTCAGCTGAGTAGATTTTTGTAGATGTCATAAATCCTTGCATCCCTGTCCTATTCAGATTAATACTAATTAAAAACAAGCAACTTTAAAATATTTTTGTGATATCAAACTAAACCATTTTTATAACTGCTCCTTTTTAACAATACATTACTCTAACCAATGAATCGCCACGCTCCCACTGGCACTTATAATTATAGCACCTTCTATATTAGAGAATCCCTATCATCGTCATTCCTCTTTATTGTCACATCACTTTTAGAGGTTGAGTATACAGTACATACAAAAAAAATGTACAGAATCTCATTGATAGACAGCTGAATAAAAACGTCTTCAAAAGCTCATCTGATTTGTTCAATGCAAAGAGTTCCATGAAACCAATGACAAAAGTGACAGTGTCAAAAAGTTCAGGGACCAAATGTAATTAAAATGTGTTTGACATTCAAGCCACAGTTTTAATAAATGTAGGCAAAAATCTCTCATCGGGGTTGAAAATAACTTCAAAACAAATCCTAAATTACTGGGCTATATATAGGTGAAGCAAGAAAGGAATTGGGACAAAAGACGCAGCGCTGCTGTGTAGCACCTCCACTGTCACTATTCCAGTATATGGATGGGAACTGCAAGTTACAGCTCCTTTGTGTTACTTGGGCTCTTACAGTCACTGGACCCACTTAACCATGAAGTCCCCGGCCCTTTCTCTGGTCCACCTCTGAACCTCAATTACATCTCAGCAAAGAAGGAAATATAGTAGATTCTCAATTATCCAGGATGATAGGGAAAAAATTAATCCTGGTTAATAAAAACCCGGATAATCACCATCCATAGGAAATATGGGGAGGGGCGGTTGGTTCACCTGCCACGCTGAGCCAGGGGGGGCGGGTGTTGGTTCACTGGCTGTCCTGCGCCACGGTGGGGGGGTGGGGGTTTTCTGTGTGTGCTTGGGGCGGCAACAAAGCCAGAACCGGCCCTGCGAGTTACATGTAATGTTTTTTGACATCCTGGTTAATCCACATCCTGGATAATGGAGAGTCTACTGTACAGACACATCCCTCAGCAACATGCAAGCAAAGGATCCCCTTCCAGACCTGTCCTACTGATCGCTCCTCCTAACTGTAAGTTTAGGTGGTGCATTGACTGATCACTCCTCCTAACTATAAGTTTAGGTGGTGCAATGACCCTTAACAAGGGTTTCATCCTTTCTCAATGATGCACTGAACAAAGTCTTCTTTAAACGATTAAGTATGGTATCACTACATCTGTAGTCTATTGGAAGGTACCTCCAACAAATAAGTTTCCTACAACACCTCATTTTGCTTTTTCAAAATGGCAATGTGACCATACCCTCCCACCCCCAAAAGATTTTTTTTATATAGCTTAGGTATTTTCTTATCACAAACTTGTATATAAAACACAGGATACAGTAAATAAGATTATACATATTTCTAGATTCTCTTATTACATCACAAAGTGTTCTAGTTTTATTCTCATGGTTACCAGTCATTAGAACATCTCTCTAAATCAGAAGTCTAGTTGTTCCTCATGCTTCAGTTGAATATGCTGAAAGCAATACTTGGAACCACACAAATTCTGCTGAAAAACATTACAAAACAACTTTAATATGAAAATGTACATTGTAATGGTAACTGAGTACAGAAAATCTACAACAAAAATGTATCTGGACTGGTACTGAGATCTCAAAGAAAGAAAATCACTATGAAAGAAAAAAATCATTTTTTTCTTTTTGATCTTCTGTACCAGTCCAGACTCCTGATCTCTCCCAAAACACTTCAAGCACCTCAGTTAGGGAAGTACAGTATCTCACAGCCAACTGCAACACCCTTCTGCGAAAAACCACTTCTGCAAGCATCTGTAGGTTAATGTATAATTTCTGATGAAGTTTTATAAGCCTTACAAATCTTTAACATCTTAAAAATTTCTTGGCTCAGATACTACATTCTAAATGGCACTTTACTCCATGCTGAGATCCATTATGTAAACTCTGGTGCCCTATCTATGTCCAAAAATTGAATTTTACTCTGCTTTAGCAATTCTGGGCAGAAAGTGGGCAATGCAATTTTCTGCTCAAATGGAAGGTACACGTAATCTTTGTTCTGAATTCTAAAAACGTCTAAACACAAATGTAGCCAGGTGCAGAAATAATGGAAGACTCTTTACAAGACAGTACGTATCATTCTCCTACCCTTCAAATCAGTTTACAGCGAGGAAAAACAGACTAACAATAAACATAAAGAAACCCTCTCCTCACTGTCTCTAAAGGGGAGTTGGGAGAGCATACCAATTTTAAGCTCCAAGCAGGAATCACAGCTTGCTTTACTGATCTCATGCTGTCAACAGTCTCCAGAAACATCTGGTTACCTATCTACAGGAATAGAGACAAAGAGTCTTGTGGCACCTTATAGACCAGCGGTTCTCAAACTTGTTGAGACCGCAACCCCTTTTTGTGCTCTGGCGGGGGGGGCACGACCCCTCCGCCGAAAATCCGCCGATTTTTATTTATTTATTTATTAAACCATGCCAAGACCCCCCTGCGCCCTAGCCCCAGTCCCCACCGCGGGCGGGGCTCGGGCCTCCAGCCGCCGTGCTCCCCGGAGCTCCCGCCGCCACCGGGGGAGCGCGGCTCCCGCCGCCACCGGGGGAGCGCGGCTCCCGCCGCCACCGGGGGAGCGCGGCTCCAGCCGCCACCGGGGGAGCGCGGCTCCAGCCGCCACCGGGGGAGCGCGGCTCCAGCAGGGCCGGTCCCCCGCGATCCCACAGCAGGGAGTTGCTGCGGTAGGGGCCCGTGACCCCCACAAAAGTGGCCCGCGACCCTCCACTTTGAGAACCCCTGTTATAGACTAACTGATGTTTAGGAGCATAAGCTTTTGTGATCTTCGCCCACGAAAACTTATACTCCTAAACATCAGTTATTTAAGGTACTACAAGACTCTTTGTTGCTTTTGCAGACCCAGACTAACACGGCTACCCCTCGGATACTGGACACTATACAGGAATAGCGCTAACCATTCTTCTGAATCCGACAACTACTCTCCCTTTGGGATAAAACCAAAAGTCAGCAATTTCGAACATACTATGGGTTCTAGCATCTTAGTGGGTGACCACCCAGTCGACAATGTTAGTGATATCACCTACCTTGGCTCTGTCGTCGATAACACGGGCAGCATCAAGAAAGAACTTGAAGCCCTCATTACAAAACTGTCATCAGTAATGATGCACCTCATTAAGAACATCTTTCACAACCAAAAAACCTCCAAATTCTCTTGTTTTCTACAAGATTGATCACAAGACTTCAAACACAGTGTACCTTTTGAGTATTCAGCAACCAACTGAACGAGAATCTTGTCAGTTCTTCATTATAGATTGTTCTGCTAATCAGATCTTGTATCACTAATAGTATTATTATTGACCTAATCAAAGACATACTCATTAATTCTGGCAAGGTTACAGTGCACATGAATATATAACTAGGAATGAATCTCAGCCAGCAGAGACTGATAGCAAAGATTCCTCTTCTCAACACACTGGCTTTAACAGAGTAAAGAAAAAATTCACAAGCAGATGTAATAGAAACCTCTAATAAATTTCCCAAACAGCCACAGCATAAAACTGACCTGCTTCTTATCCGTTTCACAGTTACACAAAGAACTCTTAGAAACAGCACTGAAAAGGGACAATATTTGGGCATTTTTCACTCTGCAAAGCTACAAGCAGCAGCATAGCACTGGAGTGGTTTGCCTAAGACACCGGGAGACATCACGACCTCAAATTTGTACACAGTTCACTTATCTTCATATTCGTAAGGGTTAGGTCAAACTGACTCTTTGGACAGTGATTAGCTATTGCTAATTTTATGTGGTTATTCTAAAATAATGTTTTAATGTTTCTACATACGTTATAGAGCCTGACAGTTTCTATACCCTGCATGGTCCTCTCACAGAGTCCTTTCATAGCTGACAAGCCTCAGAGAAAGTCCTGTCACTGAGCAATTCTGAAAATATTCTTCAAAAGAAAGCATATTCACACACAAAAAAAGTCTAATTGGAATACCTATCAACTATTTAAAGGAAAACCACTTTAAAATGCTGTCATTTCTTTAAAAAAAAGTCAAAAACCCACATTAAAGCTTGGAATTTCAAAATTATGGTAATATTATGCTTAAAAGTTATGTGACCACACAGTTTAAGATAAAAATTCTTAATTCTGCCTTGGTAAAAACATTCACAAAACAGACAGACACCTCTGTCTTCAAGCTCTACACATCAGTGATTTAAAAGAAATGAAGCCATCTAACAACTCCTGAAAATATACCATATGCTCCCATAACATTTAAACCAAAGTGCATTAAGTATTCCATTATAGCCTGCCTTCTTTAAGACCACAATAAGGTTACATCTCTTCAACAAAAGCAGCTATATTCAGGACAATTACTTGGAATAACCAAGAAAGGCTTCAAATATAAAAATGTTATACTGTGAAAAATCATAGACACATTGCTATCAAATCTGGGGCTATAATCCTCAAGACCGGGACAAAAAAAGTCGGTAACTGAAATGCCAATGACAGTGTTGTGGGAGGTCGTGGGGGAGGTGTCACATGCAGGCAAAATATTCAAATAAGTCAATCTGCAGATATCTGTATCCACAGGATGCCAATTTTTGTGAAGACTTTGTAAAACTTCTCTTCCCAATGTCACCCTCTTACGTGAATAAAGTAATCGTTATGGATGGTTCCATTTACATACATTCAATGCTAAATTTGAAGTGCTAGAGTAGACTAAGGCCCTTACGCTGCAAAGCATTTAACTTTAAACATGAGTAATTCCATTAAAGTCCATTTATTAGCCCTAAAGAGTACCTATGTGACTCTTAAGAGGAAGAAAAAGGTGTTTCAACTACTAAGATTACTAGGAGTAACAAAAAAAGGCAGGCTCCAGGATCCACTGTTTTTAATCACTGGAAGATGGGAGGAATCAGGAATAAATCGGTTAACAGATGGCTGCATATGAGCAAGTGGTATTTTCACGAGTAGGTGCATGCATATATATGCAAGTGTAAATGTGATTTGATATGTATAGATTCATCAGTGAATGTAAACAGGCTTGTGGAGGAGAAAAACAGAATATATGGGGTAAATTAAAGAAAAACATGGAAAGATGTTTATAGGAAAAGAAGGGAGACAAACATAAGACAAAGGAGAGAACAGTACAATACAGTAAAAAAATATAAAGGGTGAAAACAAAGAAAAAGGGAACATTCAAAACAATACAGAAAATAAAGAACAATCTAAAATAGAAAATAAAAAGTGTAATTAAATCAAAAAGGAGAAATGTGATTATAATAAAGCACAAAGTTTGTTTGTTCTGGGTATTTTTAAGTTTATTCAATAAAAAATTGATTGTCAATGCTAGTTAGATACAGTACAAATTGTACAAAAAACTGTTTCAATTCTTTGAATTTGCAAGACCACTTTTTAAGGATCGGTGGCTATTTGGGAACATAGAAGCATTAGCAGGCTTATTCCTTGGGCCAGTAAGTCTTGGGGGGGGGGAGGGGGATTCAAAATCGGAGTGTAGTTCTTTTTATATGAGCTTAAAGGAAAATTCCATTAATTCATTCTAATATCTTCGAACAACAAAGTAAACATTTATTAAAAAGTAAGCTTATGTTTTCAGAACAGAGCAGTTTTTAGAAATACGTGTCACTGCTTCAGCAAGTCCAGTCAGTGATTAAAGATGGGTAGAACACAGAAAAATCTCATCAACTATGTATGGAGTAATACAGGGGTAAGCAACCTATGGCACACATGCCGGGGCAGCACGCAAGTTCATTTTCAGTGGCACTCACACTGCCCGGGTTGTGACCACCAATCTTGGGGGTCCGCTGCTGGCCTGGGGTACTGGCCGTTGGGCCCCCTGCCAGCTGGGGTTCTGTCCGCCTGTCCCGCTCAGCCTGCTGCCGGCTGGGGGTCCCAGGCAACGGTCCTGGGAGCTCCCCTGCCAGCCGGGGTTCCATCCGCCAGCCCCGGTCCCGTCTGCCCATCCGGGGGCTCTGCAGCCACACACACACACACACACACACACACCCCGCTGTGGCCCACTGATCCCAGCCTGGGGCAATGAGGGGTGCAGACAGGGGCAAGAGGGGGAACAGCTCAGCACCCACACCTTAAAAACGGTTAGAGCACCACTTACTGGGATATTTTAAAGTCCTGATTTGCTGCTTACATCACTATCATGCTATGCAGAACAAAAGCGTGCTGCATTTGATGTTGAGATTAGAATGTACATGCAAGAACTGGAATCAGAATTTTCTGACAGATTTCAACAAGCCCAATGCTTCTTGGCCCAATATTTATTTTCTAATTAAACCTGAAAAGTTCAAGGAAAGCAACTTGGATTTGTCTGTATTTCAGTGGATGGATGCTGAAGATTTTGAAATGCAGCTCGTTCAGTTAAAAAGCTCAGAATTGTGGGCAAAGTTTGGAGATCTGTGGAGTATACTTGAAGCTATTGAGAGAGATCATGGGGCCTCTATTCTGACTTGCTGGACGTCTCTGCCAGTGAAATTTAACTGTTTGAAAAAAATTGTGATTGCAATGCTTTCAGCATTTGGATCCACATATCTGTGTGAACAGGTATTTTCACACATGAAATCTGTCCTCTGTCCCTCTCAGAGCCAGTTAACAACTGATCACTAAGAAGCCTATGTGCAGCTTAAAGGATCCCAATACAGGCCAGACATTGGAAAACTCATAAGGAAAAGCAAGTGCAAGGATGACATTAAACTGATAAGATCTGCATTTTAATTTAAATTTTAAATGAAGCATCTTAAACATTTTAAAAATCTTATTTACTTTACATACAACAATAGTTTAGTTATATATTACAGACTTATAAGAAAGAGATCCTCTAAAAACGTTAAAATGTATTACTGGCTACATTAGCGCAGGACTGCGCATGGATCCCGAACCCCGGTGTATTAAGGGAAAGGAAAGAACCCAGCTTGACTTACAAATCCAAAAGGAGTTTACAAATGACAAAAATATACACTTACTTGCAAATTTCACAAATTTGGAGTAGGAGACAAGGAACATGAAAACTCCAAATGCCACGTTTTACAGTCCCCCACTTCTCACCATATAAACGTATTTTGATTTATTTTTTTTTAATAGCAGCTTCTGTTGAAATTGGATCTGCCAAAAAAAAAAACTGAATTTTTTGTCCCACTAAGAATTCTGTTGATCAAGGAAATCCTGAGCTTTTCAGCATATGGATGACTGTTATACTTCATTTGTCAACAGCATTTGGAAGGTCACTATACTGAAATAGTTCATAACAGACAATGAAGCTGCAAGCAAAAGTCTTCACTCCCTTCTTTTTCCCAAACAGCGGCACACAAAAGCAGACACTCCCTTCCCACTCCAAACAATCCTTCCCTCATCTCAAGGAAGTTTTAACTACTTTAAGTACCTGAAAATATTACTTTGTCAGTTGTTGAGTATCATAAAATAGCAACTTCAAACTTGGAAAAAGGACTCCCTCATGAAGCTCTGCAGAGACGGCTGAAGAATAACTCTTCCACAAACTTCTGCCGTTTTTTTGCTGCTGAAAACACAAAATCTATTCAAATTCTCTGATGAGAAATTTCACCATTTAACAACACAAACACCATGATTATCTTCATTCATAACTGTCTCTACATGTAAACACTGCCTTTAGGCTGATCTTAATGTTTACCTCTCTTGATGTTTATGTTAGAAGGCTTTAATTTTACCAAGATCTAATGATTTATGTATAATACGGGAACACTTAGTAATACAGTCTTCATTAGAACTAGAAGTTTCACTACCCTTATTGATATATTGTATAGTGTAGTTTTCCTTTAACTGCTAGTAGTAGTTATCTTGTAGAAGCAGCATACTTGAGGAAGAAGTATAAGGGACAAGCTCTCACAGGTGTCTCACTTGGCATTTTTACAACTGCCCACAGTCCTCTGATAAATCAACACCAATTGCTTTTTTTTGTGTTTGTTTGTTTGTGTTGATTTTCCATTAATTCAGTTTAATGTGGCTGTCTCAAAGAGTTATTCCAAATCACATCCAACACAGTGGAAGAAGACATAAATATCCAGATTGGGACATCTACATCAGTATCAAGGTAAACTGAGTTATCACTAATACAGACAACCTTTGTTAAGATCTATGGGGTTGTTTTTTTTAAGCGCACATTTAAGTAATGACAAAAGTATGACGACAAAAAGACCTCCATATGTTTATCCCATTATCAAAAGACAAGGAGCCAGTATAACCGCTCTTTATTACAAAATGCTGACTGGTTCATCTCAATAGGTTTTTCAATCTTAATTCAGGGCTAGAAAATTGAATTCATATCAGACCTCACCGCAAATTAGCAATATTTTAAGATTAATTTATCTATAATTCTGTAGTACTCTAAATTGATAGCAATACCCAGGCATTAAAAATATGATACCTGTACAAACAGAAACTGGTCACAACATTAACTGAAACAGCTTTAGATGAAAAAGAAATATATAGATTAGAAATTAATGAAGAACAATCTCTGTGTGAAAACAAATACTTTATTAACTTAAGATGGAACAGTGTCATATTCAGACCTACATTTCTTCTTTTACCCATCTCTTTTTTCCATTTTGTTTTTCCTTCTTCGCTACTGCCTTCATATTTATTGAAAAACGCAGCTGTACAAATATTTTTCATGACCGACTTTTGTATTTGCTTTTCATACCTTTTACTGTTATATGATTTTTTTATCCTGAAATTTTATCTACACCGTCCAGTCGATAGGGACGTTGACTTGGAGTCAGGAGACCGGGGTTGGAGCCTCAGATCTGCCATTGATACCTTGAATGTCCTTGGCCAACTAGCTTGTCTGTGTCTTAGTTTTCATGTAATATGGGGTTAATGCATACCAGCATTAGTGTGACTGGATTCACAAATAAGTGAAATAATAACTAGTGAAAACTATTCCATGTTAGAATAACAGTTCTTTATCATGCTAAAAAGGGCATGTCATTACAAACTCACATAATAGTAAGTCACTATGGCTTCCTTTGTAATTTTGGCCTATGATGATATTTTATGTGCCAGTCCATCTTTAAAAGATCGGATGCTTGAAATAAATATTCACATAATAAAAGTATGTTGCAATATTTGTAATTAACTAAGGATTGTGAAGTCCAAGAACATGAAAGCCACTACAGAAAATTTAATACTGTAACTTCCTTTGTTAAGTGCATTAATACCTACAAATGGAAAATACTACATAAACTCTAAGCATTAGGACACTTTGGAAAACATATCACTCACTTCCAATACTATCTGGCTTTTTTTAAAAAAAAGTCTCACAGTCAAATTCTTTCATATTTTCCAGAGTAGAAACTCAGAGTTACAAACTCCTTGGGAATGGAAGCTGTTTGTAACTCTGAAATGTTCATAACTCTGAACAAAATATTATGGTTGTTCTTTCAAAAGTTTATAACTGAACACTGACTTCATACAACTTTAAAACTTTACTATGCAGAAGAAAAATTCTGCTTTCCCTTAATTTTTTAGTAGTTTATGTTTAACACAGTACTGTATTGTATTTGCCCTTTTTTGGAAAGGGTGGGGGGGGGGCATTTCTCCTGCTGCCTGATTGCGTACTTCCAGTTCCAAACGAGGAGTATGGTTGACTGGTTAGTTCATAACTCTGGTGTTGGTAACTCTGAGGTTCTACTGCACCTATTCAACAACTACTTCCCATGAAATAATGTCACACTCTCAAATGCTAATTAATGCTCCTTTACAATTTGCAAGAGTAAATGTAGATTTGGCAAAGTGTAGTTGAGTTACACAAATGTTTCTGTGAACCGTCCTCTCCTTGCCAAAAAGAGATGCCAACAACTTAATTATTTCATGTTAGAACTGAGATACATATGAATGTTAATATAGTGCTCTGTGATTGTTTTTAGGACTGTATATATCAGTATCTTCATACTCCTGGACATCTTTTATATCCCTGGAAATTGAGATGTATCATTTCAATGGAGAGTTTTTTTCATCCTGATAAAGTTTTTCAAATAAATGCACAAATACATTTACAATAGTCTGTTCTGTATTAGCACGGTAGAGCCTATTAAAAATACATTTATTTATAAGGTATCAAAAATGATAATATAATTCTGATAATATATTGGACTAAAATGTAAATACCTATTTCAGTTTAAATAGTTGTTCTATATCAAACAGCTAATTCCATGTCAAACTAAACATGAGTACATTTTACAGCAAAATGAAAGCCAAACTAACGTGGTACCGGCATGTCGTGTTTTACGCACATTTAACTTGTGCAATTTCCTCTTTACACGGTATTCCAAAAAAAAGTAAGGGAAAACTAAAAATATAAAAACTTTCTTTAGGGTGGGCGATTTCGCCCGCCATTGAAGTCAATGGGGTTTCGGCTATACGCTGTTTCCGCTTGAACCGAACCCTCGCATAAGATACGACATGCCTGTAGTTTACTTTAAAGTATAATAATGTTGAGCAGTTAAAAAAGTTAAACAATTAATTGCTATACAAACTGAGCAAATGTGTTAACACATAGTTAAGGAATTGTAAACCAGCTCTTCCTATAACTCAAAAGTACATGACAACACCAATTAGCATGATCTCCCCCTAGTGACTTCGCTAGAGATAAATATTCAACAGAAACCTTTATAGGACAAGGTCTTCCATATCTCCACTTCCATTAGCGAGATAAACATTAAACTGCTTCTGGCACTGGGAATTCCATGATCGAAGTGATACAGTCCTGGGGAATGGTTTTTATTATAATAAAACATATTGTTGTTCTTACTAAAGCTTTTCTCACAAACTGAAGTTTCTTCCTCGTGCGTTCCAATCAAATGTTCCTCACAACAGCAGTCCGGGACCCCTGGGGGGGCCGCAAGCAGGTTTCTGGAGCTTTGCCAAAATAAACCAGAGACCAGGGCCAGCATTAGACTCTGGGGCCCAGGGCAGACAGCTGAAGTCCAAGCCCTGCCACCTGGGGCTGAAGCCGAAGCCCATGAAACTTAACTTCACAGGGCCCTAGGCAATTGCCTGGCCTGCTACCATCTAATGCCAACCCTGGCTTTTAACCTACTAGATATGCAGAAAAACAGTTATTATGGCACAGGTAGCACATGAAGTCTTATACCATGGGAGGAGGGAGAAGTTTGAGAATCCCTGCCTTACAATATGAACTTCAGAAAAGGAATGGGAAGGCAGTCTAAATCTCAATGAATAAGAAAGGACTAATGTACAAATTAACATTATAAACAGAAAAAAATGACTCAGTTGCCAATAAAAACATGTTATTCCAATAGGTACAATAAGTTTATGAAAAGATAATTAAAAAGCAAAGAAATCAAATTAGCAAATGGGTTTTTTATGTTAAGTGTTACTGTCGGTAAATGATTACCGAATCAGCACCTAAATCTTGTTTGACAATATAAATGGTAATCCTGGTAAGTATGCAATAGATTTGCTTCATATTGACCTTGCATAAAATCCTGGGTCCTTTTCAGAAAATTCTATTCAAGCTATTGCCATGGGTTCCATTATTCAACCAAAAAAACCAAACAAAAAACCTAAACAAAAAAATATATATACTTCACAGCTACCCGTCATACCAATCACCAGAATTTAAAAAAAAAAAAACCACACACAAAAAACAACTTTGCTAAAAAAAAAAAAAAAACTTTGCTAAAATGAAGTTAAGTTTAGAGGCACAGATCAGTGGTTTGAAAGCATGATTATTTTTGAGAACAGTAAAGTATTTTTTAAAATGTTAAAAATCTAACATTAGAAAGCACAGAAATACAATTTTATGGTAGCATGCCTGCCTCTCTCTCCCCTTCCCCAAACTCTTTTATCCCCTCCAGAACTCTAGGAGCTTGGGGAAAGTTATGAAGAGGGGACAGGCTTTTGGTGGCAGAAGGAATGGAAAGAACAGCTATAGCTAGGTGAAGGAGATTATGCACAGCAATTCTATACCAAAAGACAGGGAAACAGAGCACAAATACATTATGTCCCTGGCTTCTGCAAGGGGGGGGGGGGGGAGGAGGAAGGCCACACAAAAATGTAAACGTGAATTTGCCTGAAATAAATTACTTTCTGTCTTTAAAACTACCTAAAAATCTTCTGAAGCAAAATCAACAGCAGAAGTTCTGACTGTACACTACTCTGATCCTGCATGCTGAAAGTTGGAAACACAAATGGAGAAGAAAAAGAGGATGCACTATCAGCTAGAATGAGCGAACCATTAACTATTACAAATGTATCTATTCTGACTCCACATATTGGCAGACTTCTATTGATTTTCATGAGACCAAAGTAATTTCACCTGACAGACTGAAGCCAGTTACACAGTAATTTATAATGCAAATTCTGATACAACCTTAACATTCATACTCTTACAACAGCAAACCAAACACCATAAGCAGAGCATAAAAAAATTTACTCAATACCAACTAGCTCAAAATCTAAGGTCTTGTCTACACTACAGAAAGTATTTGCCAGAAAACCCTCTCAGTGGACAGGCACCTTCTACCAGCAAAAGACTTACTGGTATGTAACTTACACCGGTATAATTTATATCCATTCCCTGAACAAAATAAGCTATACCAGCAAGAACTTTTTTCCAATATAATTGCATTTATGTTAGGGTTTTTGTCAATACAGCTGTCAGTTAGGGGTGTGATTTTTTCACTTCTAATCAACCCTATGCCAGAAAAACTTTTAAGTGTGTAGACTGGGCATAAGCATACCAGTGCTTCAACATTCAATACACTCCCACCAACCCATATTATACCTCCTCAGCAATTGAAAAGAATAAAAGTTATATACTGTTTAATCTGTACTGAATTTAAATTATCTGTTCAATATACTTTTAAAAACTAACTTACAACTCAGATTAATTCAGCTATGAGGAAAAGAATTGCAGAATATGTTATTCAGTGAATTTCACCAGTATTAGTTTAACTATTCAGTGGCTCGTAACCGACCAGCTATAGAGTTAGTTGAATACCTCCCATTCCAAAGGTTCCTTGGGGAAGAATTTTTGCTTTTTTCCCACTACTAGACCAACATTCTGGCTGTGGTAAACTGGGTTATCATCATTTACCAGGAAGCTGCACCACTGTCTGCATCTGCTCAGGCTTATAGATTTCCCAAGCAGCAGAAGAGTGAAACTGACCTGATTTATGTTAATCTTGCTGCTGCTCCCACGGTCCTGAACAGCAGAGTAAAACTAATAAAGACTCTAGAAAATTTTCAGTGGTCTGCTATTTGGAAAAGCCGTAGGCAGCATCAGACACTCCTGAATCATCTGTCTGCAGACTTTGGAAAAAGAGTACTGCATCACTTCACACAGAAGAAAAAAAAGTGAATTTTTTCTCCCCATTAGGTAAAACCTCTGATTCAGCAAAAGTTAATGATAGTTGTCAAGAAAAACTTCCTACTTGCCTCAGGCAAGTAGATTTTTCATCTCCTGACCTTAAGAATAGTGAAACAAAACTATAATTTACTAGTTTCATATCAAACTGTCACGGAATATGAATATTACATCATCAACATACTGTAGTTTGCAGTGCTGTTGTAGTCGTGCTGGTCCCAGAATATTAGACACACAAGATGCAGGAGGTAATATATATTGGACCAACTTACTAACCTCAAGAAAAGTTCTGTGTAAACTCGAAATCCTGTCTCTCACCAATAGAAGTTGGTTCAGTAAAAGATATTACCTCACCCACTGTGTCTCTTTAATATAACGTAGGGTTTAGCATACTTTCTCCAGTATGCTGCAAAAGAGAGCTTGTATACTACTTGTGCAATATAGCTTGTTCACTATTTTTCAAATTTGAACTATAGTTGAGTTCTGCTATTGAACTTCCTCATTACCAATGTTCAAAATATATTTCCAGCAAGTGCCCAGTCAAAGAGCTTCAGCAATACTGATTCACAGAACTTGGCACTCTTCCCTTTGAAGCAGTATTAACCAGTGCTCCATTATGCCCTTTGGGGACATTACAATTCTGAATGCACACTGGTTGTTTTAGAAGAGGGGTAAATTAGTGGTCCTGACATTAAAGACTCTATGGGTGTTTTGTTGTTTTCTGCACAAGGGTAGGGGCATTATTCCCAGAATTAAGATCAAATTCCAATTTGGATTAATTGAATTCTGCTTATCTACAATTCATGTACTATGCTACAGTGTACAGAAACAGTACACAAGAAGGCAATACAATTCATTAATTAGTGAAAGGTTCCTAAAATGGTTAGCCAGCATAGTTAGCGTGAAATTTAATAGCTCAAAGATTGACATGTACCATAGCTATCCAACTGATAAGTTTGGTACTGTCATATGCAGAATTGTAGTATGTCCAGAAAACTAACTGGCCTCAGGGCAGGTGCATTAAACTTTGTTTTTAATTTCTGGGTCCACGAGCACAGCTGTCATAAGAAACCAGAAAAAGATGTATTTAAAATGTTTAAAACTAGACGTAGTGTTAAAATTTTTGATGAGAAACTCATTTTTAAACCACCAGAGCTCAACTCTATAATATGTCAACAGCCTCCCCAGGTAAACAGAGCTCTGATTATATTAATGTACGTTTCTAGAAACAAAACCTGTAATTCTTCTTTTGTCTCTGAAATATACATGGCAAGGATTTGTAAACCTGTTAAAACTTCCTAAATATATAAAATAATTACAAAAACAAACAAAAAATCTCCATAGCACAGTATCACTATACTCAGATGCTATTCTAATCTTATAATAAAACTAGCATAAGTGCCCGGCGCTGCTCGGGTCAGTCGGAGGTGGGGAGGTGGCAGACAGCTGACACCCCCTGACCAACCCCAACACCCACCCCTCACCCCTCCCGATACCTTCCCACCCCCCCAAGCAAACCCAACACCCCCACCTCACCCCCCCGACCAAACCCGACACCCCCACCTCACTTACCGTCCCACCAAACCCAACTCAGATCCGTCGCAGGCGGGGAGGGGGCCCAGAGCCGAGGGATTCCGGGGACCTTCGCAGGTGGGGGGGGGCACAGAGCTGATGGATTCTGGGGTTGTTTGGAGGGGGGAGGGGCAGAGAACTGAGGGATCTCCGGGGTTCCGTTGGGAGGGGGGAGGGGCAGTGAGCTGAGTGATCTCCGGGGTTTTGCTGGAGGAGGGAGGGGCAGTGATCTGAGTGATCTCCGGGGTTCCGTTGGAGGAGGGTGGGGCACTGAGCTGAGTGATCTCCGGGGTTCCGTTGGAGGAGGGAGGGGCAGTGAGCTGAGTGATCTCCGGGGTTCCGTTGGAGGAGGGAGGGGCAGTGAGCTGAGTGATCTCCGGGGTTCCGTTGGAGGAGGGAGGGGCAGTGAGCTGAGTGATCTCCGGGGTTCCGTTGGAGGAGGGTGGGGCAGTGAGCTGAGTGATCTCCGGGGTTCCGCTGGAGGAGGGAGGGGCAGTGAGCTGAGTGATCTCCGGGGTTCCGCTGGAGGAGGGAGGGGCAGTGAGCTGAGTGATCTCCGGGGTTCCGTTGGGAGGGGGGAGGGGCAGTGAGCTGAGTGATCTCCGGGGTTCCGTTGGAGGAGGGAGGGGCAGTGAGCTGAGTGATCTCCGGGGTTCCGTTGGGAGGGGGGAGGGGCAGAGAACTGAGGGATCTCCGGGGTTCCATTGGAGGAGGGAGGGGTGAGCTGAGCGAGTGAGGTGTCTGTTGGAGGGGGGTATTATGACATCATCACCACCTAACCGCCCAGCCGATGTGATTGGCCCTGAAAGACTTTCACCCCTGGGGGGCGTCAGAGGTGAGATCCTAAAATTTTTCGACCCTTACCAGCATCTAGACCCCAAGACCCCTCACTGTACCAAATTTCAAGTCTCTGGCTCAAACGGTGCGGGAGGACTTCGCAGTCATACGTACATACATACATACATACACACATACATACATACACCACTTGACTTTTATATATATATAGCTAGATAGATGTACAGACACACAAGGGAAAATCTTGACCCCATTACAGTCAATGGACATCTCGCCATTGGCTTCAATTGGGCCAGGATTTCACCCACTACTACAATTGTTCCTGAAGTGGAACATCTTACTTAGTTTGCTCCTGTCTTTAATAAAATTATACTTGGCTCTAAAGGAATCTCTTAGACTAATATGAATTATACTGTTGCCATCAAAATTTTGCATGGAAATAATGCTAATTTTTAAACCTTTATGTTCCCATTTAAAAACCAAAAAAGCTGCACGGATGTAGTATTTGTAACAAATGATGTAAAATAGAGAAGTTTGAAATGAAAGTTATCAACTTCATTCTTAACTCATCACACTGAGCTCAGCTATTTAAAAATATAATGGTGAAAACGGTGAATTATTTAAATACAAAAAAAAACCTAACCTCTCTGCTAGGAGTCACAATTGAGTGAAATAACTTGTACACAAAAAAAATTGTTTCTCAAAATGTGTAAATGGCTATATTTTTGGATTAGATTCCTGCCTTTGTCATGGTGTTACTGCCTGGCATTGAACAGTTCACTATTTGTAAAATGAGGATACTATTCCCTTGTTTCATAATGGTATTATGAGGATACAGTCATTAATGTTTGTGAAGCATTCAGGTACTACAGAGACTGGGTTCACATAAGTTCCTGGAATGGTAAAATATGTACCCCTCAGGCCATACTTGATACTAGACTACAGCCTCTACTTGTGAGAGTAGAGACTCTCCAAAGCACACTCAAGTAGCTACCCAGATATTCGTATGCAGACAGGTCTTGTCGAACATTAAATTCCTTTCTTTAAATTCCCCACCATTGCTACTACCAGCATTCCTAGCAACAGTGGGAATATTGGGCCATGTATATCCATACATGCAGCTCCACAACTGCAGCATGTGTGGAGAAAACCACTTCATGACAACGCACAGTTCTCCCGTCAGCATTAAAAAAAAACACCTCCACCAGTGGCATAAGCTGTAGTGTAGACATAGCCATAAGCCATATCTACACTACCACTTATGTCAGCAAAACTCAGGGATGTGAAAAAACACCGCCTTGAGCAAAATAAGTTTTGCTGGCATAAGTGGTAGTGTGCACAGCGCTATGTCGGTGGAAGAGCTTACATAGTTACCACTACTCGCTGGGGAGGAGGGGAGGGATAACAAAGAGTCCTGTGGCACCTTAAAGACTAACTAAAGTATTGAAGCTTAAGCTTTCGTGGGCTAATACCCACTTCGTTGGATACAGGTTAATTATGTCGACAAAGGAGCTCTCTCTTATTGGCATAGAGCAGCTATGCGAGAGATCTTACAGCAACACAGCTGCATTGGTACAGCTGTGCTGCTGTAAGGTCTCCAGTATAGACATAGACAATTTAGTTAAGAAAGGCCACCAGTGATCTATCTACATTAGTTTTGCCAGCACCAGTTGCATCAGTTGGAAACCTGAAGTGGGTGGGGGGCATCTAGTAGTGACAACTGAAAAGAAGACAAGCCCCAAAATAAGAGAGATGTAGAAGCTGGGCTAACAACTTATAATGCTCAGCTGGAAAAAAACTGGGAAGAAGAGGGTGAAAATGCACCACAGGAAGAATGGGAAGTCATTTACCTGGCCTAGCTGAAGTTCATGGATAAACTGGAGAGTTAGTACAAGTTCAGAATCCAGTTTTACAACCATAAAAAACACAGACTACTTTTTGACTGAAGAGCCAAACAATTTACATTCTGAAAATTACTAACTTTTTTTTCTGGGTAAATCTCTCTCATTATCACCTGGTTATTTAATTAAAGTTGGGTCTTAGGAATACAGAGTTTTATGTAATACTCTGAAATCAGTTAGTTCTACTCGTATTACTTTTTTAAAAAATACAACACTGCAAATACAACACTAAATTACAGCTAAACTGTCAAATACTTTGAAGATTAAAAAGTGTGTGAAGTAATTATTAATTGTATTATTCAAGTCAATGCACCTTGCATATTAACTGAACACCTTAAAAACCTACATCTCATTGTATACATTCTGAAATATTTAAACTCCATAGCCCCCCCCCAAAAAAAAAAAAAAGTTTAACTAGACACAATACCTAAGTGGTTTAGTGTTTCACTGAATCTCAAAACCATAAACGTTATTTCAATTATTCAAAACTCTAATCCTGCTCTTATACAAATCAACAGTAAATATCCCATTCACTTCAAGCTGCAGGATTGTGTCCCAAATGACTGAAGTCACACAGTTTCAAAGAAGGCTGAAAGCTAACATAATCCTTTGGTCTTCCTCTAGATTGGATCTAAACTTTCAGTGCAGTCTGTTTCTGAAATCTTCTAGAAAAATCTAACAGCTAACTCTGAAAAGGCAATTTGTGCATGGAAGATTGTACTACATTTGTTCTTATGGAAAGATCCAAAGGCCAACTATCCACTTCCAGTCTTTCATATGTGAAAAAACTTAACCACAATCTAACACATATATTTAGGCATGGAATGATTCTATTTTATTGATAACTAGTGTAAAAGCCCGTGTACACGGGCCAACGGTAACGGCTCGCGGCCCCCAACTCACTCAGCCCTCCCCCCCTCCCCCCCTCCAAGGGCCCCCCGCGCGCTCAGCCCTCTCCCCCCTCCAAGCCCCCCTGCTCGCTCAGCCCCCCTCCCCCACTCCAAGGGCCCCCCACTTGCTCAGCCCCCCGTTCGCTCAGGGGCCCCCCACTCCAAGGCCCCCCCGCTCGCTCAGCTCTCCCCCTCCCCCACTCCAACGGCCCCTCAACCCCTCATCATGCGCCCAACAGCCCAGCCCACTCCCTCCCACCCCACCCCCAGCAGCACGGGGAAGGCGGCCTGCTCCGGCAAGGCTGGGCGCAGCTGGCCGGGCCGTGCCCAGGTGCCTCGCCGGCCCAGCGCCCCCTTCCCGTGCCCCGCCCGGCCAGAGCCCCCTGCGCCCAACATCCCTCCTGCCCGCGCTCCCCGAGCCCCGATTCAGACCCTGCTTCCCTCGCGGTGGCCATGTTGTGCTGCCAAACTACACCTCCCAGCATGCCGTTCGTCTGGGCAGTCTCTACTGCGCATGACGGCTTCACACAAACTTCCCTAGCCTTTTATTATATAGGATGTCAGTAAATGTAGATTTCACCATACACATACAAAGCCAAGAAAAAATATTTCCATTGATAATAGAGGCCTGTCGCGTCTTGCGCAAGGGTTCGGTTCCACGGTTTCCGCGTGAAGCGGAAACTGTGTATAGCCAAAACCCCATTGAGTTCAATGGCAGGCGAAATCGCCCGCCCTAAACAAAGTTTTCATATTTTTAGTTTTTCCCTTTTGGGGGGGGGGGGGGGCACAGCGTAAAGCTGAATTCACGTAAGTTGGAAGAGCGTAAGATGCGACATGACTGTAGTTGAAATTTACAGTTAGGCAAAGAAAGAAAAATGTTGCTTGAGTACCTATTAAGAGTTTGATTTAAAGATATTTACTTTTAATATTTTGACTTGTGATGTTAACAATTTGTGTTTTAATGTTATGAAGTTTAAACTTTTGGAATCTCAATATCTATAGTCATTAAATGACTGTCTGAACCCCCCCTCCACTCAGATCATTTCTTGCAACTGTGAAATTTTAAATTAATAAAATAAGACTTCACATTTTCAGCAGAATTTCATTTATTTCTCCTCAACGAACAATTCAACTGGTTGTATGGTTAATTAAATTGCTAGAAACTAAAAACACACTTAGAAATTAAATTAATTTACATTATCGTTCACAGAAATACCACCTGTCACTGAAATAAGCAACAATGAGAACATTTGTGTATGTGAAAATAAATATATATATATATATATATATATATATATATATATATATATATATATATATATATATATTTATATATTTATTTTCATCCGATGACCAACTGCAAAATTAATTAGTTCCTTCCAAACTCACTGTCTGTTTTGGTCAATTACGTGGTCATAGGAATTTAAAAGTAATAAATTTCATAATTTCACTATTTAAAATATGAAATTTCCCAGGCAGCGATGCTGCCTTCAGAGCTGGGCTGCTAGAGTGGCAGCTGCTGGCCAGAAGCCCAGCACTGAAGGCAGTGCCACCACCACCAGCAGTGGCGCAGAAGTAAGGGTGGCATGGTATAGTATTTCCACCACTTTTTCTGCACCGCTACCTCAGAGCTGGGCCTGCAGTCAGCAGCTGCCACCCTCCAGCCACCCAGCTCTGTATAGTATAGGGTAAAAACAAATAAATGACCAGATTGCACAGGGCAAGCCTAGATTTCGCGGCCCATAATGCATTTTTCATGACCATTAATTTGGTAGGGCCTTATAAATGAACAATAAATTAAATAGGATTGTGTAAGTTTAAATATTTAAAAAATAACTGTTTCAGAGAAAAAAAAACTAAGGATAGGTTTATCCATCAAGAAAAATACAGCCCTGAATAATGGATTACATAAAACCTTTATGTGATACATAAAATAGGTCATTTTTTTCTTAAATTCCTAGAGGGAAGCAGTACACAAATCACAGACCCACATGGAAAAGTAAACAGGGTGTCATACTATGTTTTAAAAGTGATCGTGTAAACGACAAGAAAAATAAAATATGAAACAATATTTTAATATGGCAATTTTCATCTCAAAAAGATCACAAATCATTTCACAAGTTCAAACTGACAAACTACAGAAAAAGAATGACTTCACCCATCACTGAAATTCAGCAAACTCTAGGGTGAAGCATGAAACCTATATTAGCTATTTTTAAATTGGACTGAATCTACAGGGGCAATTTAGGAAGGCAATTCTTGCAAAAAGTAGCACATGATCCGATCCTTAACGGTGCCAGGTAATCACAAGGGTAATTACATACAAAAGATGGCAACCAGTACCATTAGGACTGGAGAAAGAAAAAATGTATAGGCTGTCAAGTTACTGAGTACTTTATAGGAAGCCAAAAGAGTTTCACTTCCTTGGCTCCTCCCTTGAGACTAAATCACCAAAACGAGGTGAATTTCACCTCTTCTATGTACCTCACCAATAGAAATTGAATTTACTTCCAACTCCCCAAGGGGAAAAAACCCAAAGCAATTGAGCTCGGATGAATTTCATTCCCACCCACCAAATGACACCCACATCAGGATGACTCTGTCTCCCCACATTTCATCACGCCAATCAAATGACCTCCCAACTCCGGGTGTGTCCCGTCCCGTCGTCCCCCCCCCCCCCCCGCCCCTCTGATCCGCTGTGCGGGGACGGGCGGGAACAGTAGGGCAGAAGGGGAAGACGGATCGTGACATCACAGAGAAGGGGTTTGACATCAGCTCGATGATGATGTCGATCCTCTTGGATCTCAACGGTCAGCTCGTCCCCATAGCGGAGAACCCCGCTTCCGAGACTCTGCTCCGCCCGGCGAGGGCGAGGTCCCCTCCGCTCCGGCCCGACAGCCCTCACCGCTTACAGGGAGGCTCCTTTCGCTTCCCTCAGGGGCCATGCGTCGAGCGGCCAAGCCTCCTCTGGTACCGCGCCAGGCCGCCGCCTTGCCCGCAGAACCGGGTCGGGCCGACACTACCCCTGAAAACAGGGCTCGTTGACCCTCCGGGGGCCCTGACGCCGCCCGGCCGGGCCTGCCCTCCTCCATTTTCTACTCAGGCCCAGCGCCCCCAGGCCGTAGGCGGCGACCACCCCGTCTCCGCACCCCCTGCCTCGGTGCGGGCGGTGTACCCTGGTGTCCCGGATTCACCTCAGGCCACCTCTCTCACTCACCGTCGGGAGGAGGGGACAAGTCTCGCCGCCGCCGGGCGCCTCAGCCGAGTCGAGCCGCCATTTCCTCCTCGCAGCAGCTCCTCAGCGCTGGGCGCGGGGCACCACTCCGCCCCAACTACCATAGAGACTGACATGGCGGCGAGGCGTGGCCCAGAGAGTCAACCGGCCGGCGCTCCCCTCTCTGTTCTACACACTGCTCCCGTGAGGCCTTCTGGGGCGCTGCGGGCAAGTAGCGTTCGGAAAACAGAGCGCGAGAAGGGACGCCTGCGCAGCAGCGGGGACAGGCAGGGAAGTGCCGCGCGCACTCCCCGGGGGCAGGAGAGAGCTCTGCCCTGCCATCACGTGTGCAGCTCCGTGGAGAGGCGGGGAAAGAGGGAGCAGCAGAGCTCCAAGGCAGCAGGGCTGGGGGGCGGAGACAGCAAGTTTCATAGGGGGGACAGCCAGGGCAATAACCTCTGAAGTGAGAAATACCCACAGGGGGCAGCTAGGGGAACCCCTCTCTTCCTCCTGAAGCGCAAACAGCATCTGGCACCACCACTGTGGCAGATGGACTATTTTGATGCAATGGTGGAAGTCAGGACTCCTGGGTTCTCTCCTTCGCTCTTTCACAGCCTTCCTCGGGGACTTTGGGCAAATTAACCTCCCTGTGCCTCAGTTTCCCCAGCTGTAAAAAGGGGGATAATTCTTACCTCACAGAAGTTAAAGAAGTTTAATTCATTATTGGCAAGGTGCTTTGAGAACCTAGGCTGAAAGGCATTATAGCAGTACTAAATATCTTTACAGTGACTTATCCTGGGAAGCAAACATAGCTTTGTCATGTGGTGATTTTATACTTAATAGGGCAGAGAAGCTGCATCTGCCTGGAAACAATTGTCCAGACCCAAGACTGGCCCCATTCCCTCCTCCCTCAAAAGTATTTATTGTATTTGGCTGGATGACTAAAATGGGGGAAGGGAGAGGGGGGAGAATCAGGAAGCAGCACTCTTTGGGAGACCCAGCTGCCCACACCAACTACATTTTTCGTATCTGTTTATTCAACTACAATGTTAACCTTTCTTACTGTTATCTCTTTTCCATTTTGTTGTACCTGTAATTGCACATGAAGTATCACATAATCAGTACTCAGGTTTCAGAGTGGTAGCCATGTTAGTCTGCATCAGCAAAAACAAGGAGTCCTTTTGGCACCTTAGAGCATTGGTTCTCAAAGTGGGGGTCGGGACCTCTCTGGGGGTCGCGAGTCAATTCTGTGGGGGTCGCAAGCCCCTGCTGCCAGCAGCTGGCCCCAAACAATGCCGCTGCTGCAGGCTGCTGGCATCCGGCCCCTGCGGCTGCTGGCAGCCTGTGCCCGTTACGGCGGGCTGCCGGCACCCACATAAGGCCGGTCCCGGCTGCGGCTCCTGCCGCAGCGGGATGCTGGCGGCTCCGGTCCGGGCCCTGGCTCCTGCTGTGGTGGGCTGCAGGCACTGCCAGGTGCCTGACCCAGCCCCTGCAGTGTTGGGCTTCCGGCACCCCCATGAGCCCAGCTCCTGCTGCGGTGGGCTGCTGGCGCCTCCGTGGGGCTGCTGGGAACCCCCCCCCCCTCACTGGCACTGCAGGCACGCCCTCCCCCCGCCTGACCCCTGGGGGGGGGGGTCACACTTAGAGGCCTGGTGGGGGAAAGGGGTCACCACTACAAAAAGTTTGAGAACCACTGCCTTAGAGACTAAGGACTCCTTGTTTTTAATCACTACTGTAACTTTCATTCCCTGTGTCCATGTTGTGGATTGCTGGAGAGGAAAATAATCAAAACTGATTCTCTAGACTGAAGATGACTAATAAACTCTTATTTTAAAATAATTTACTATTTAGGTGGTGGTGGGTTTTTTTTACAAAATATATTAAATACTGATAAACTCAATCCATTATCACAGAGTTTGCAAAACCAGAGTAGTTGGGATTCATCTTGGGGGGGGTATAGAGCTGGTGTCGATGAGACTAAAGTTTTGTCATCTATAAATATACAATGTATTACCGAACCAGACAGCTGTTATTTTTTAGAGTTGTTTTCCGCAAAACCGTGATCATCTAAGCTGCTTTTGGGGGTGAACCTTTGTGCTTGCGCAGAGCCCCATTCGTTCAATTGATTTCAATGGAAATTCATGCAATATAAAGACTAAAAACAAACAGAAAATATAGTAAAATTAAAAATGTGCTTAGTACTAATGCTGTAAAACAGTTAATTTCTGATAAATTTATATTTTGAAGCTCAATATATAAAAATGATTGAGAGAGTATAGTGGTAAAAGCCCTGGATTGGATGTGATGTTAGATAATCTGGGTTCCCATTCCCAGTGCTAACATCTTTTTGTGATATTAACCACGTCAGCCTCGTTGCCTCTTCTTCTTCAACCATAAAAGGAGGGTAGTAATACTTACCTCACTTGTAAGGATGTAGTGAGGCTTAATTCATTACTGGTTGTAAAGCACAGAGATCCCTTGATGAAAGGTGCTACAAAAATACAAAACATTATTATTATTATTATTATTATTATTATTAAAAGTAGACACCACCACCTTAATTTTGTTCTGCAACTACAGTGCTCCAGTAAACTGAATACCTTGACCTATTTAAAAAATATTTCAAAGTGTTAGACAAAATTCAGCTGTGATATCATCTCTAGAATATTAGGGAACGTAGTGAAAACGCTGGTACTGAGACATTTGTTGGATAGATAAAACAAGGAAGTAAAACATGAGTGTGTTCCAGGAAAGTAACTATCAAACAAGTGTAAAAAAGCATGCATCATGCTCTACCTTCCACCCATGTCCCTGAAGTTGTATTTTCTATTATATGCACCCTCTATTGTTCTCTCCATGTATTAAGTTATTAATTTTGTATTAATTAATACGAGCCCAAGCTGATTATGCAAGGGCCTGGACTAGATGACCTCCCAAGGTCCCTTCCAGTCCTATGATTCTATGAATTAACTTAGGCTGACTTAGGCAGGTTGGGTGGTTTGGATGGGAGCAGGGCTTCAACTTAATTTCTTCTTACCTAGAAGTTATAGGATACAAGTCCACGACCAAAGAAAAGGGTTCCCACAAACTCCTACAAAATTAAACTGTTGAGTTTCACCCAGCACTAGTATCACCTTGGCAGCACAACTGAAAATCATAGTAGGCTGGCTAGCTCACGAGACTGGATAACAGACCAGGGAGCCTCTGACCTCTTCTAGGTTGCAATGCGACTGCGGACCAGATTGGTAGTGACCAAACATAACCATTTGACAGTTGTTCGTTGGGTGATCTGCACAAAATGAGTGTGGTCTTCGTTCAGTCCCAGATTCACGTGATAAAAAACATCACCGCAATTTGTCTTAATTAGGTAACTGTTGGGAAGTGCTAGCAAAGAGACTTAAAGACTGATTGGCAATTTAAAAAAATGTTCCAACAGACACCTTCATGCTTTCTCCTATGCTTCCCCTTATGCAATGGAGGAACTTCCCATAAATATCCACAAAAACACTACACTGTCTTCCTTCATATCTCTCCTTAAAGCTCTTCTCTGCTATAATGCCTACAAAAAGCAATAATTGTTAGGCAGTTGGTGTATTGTGACCATTGCTTATGCTGATCAGTATTGTCTCATTTCTTCCTTATGCTCCTTTGTTGTATCCACCTGTTAACTTGTAAAATCTTGGGAGCAAGAACGATCGCCATTATTTTTGTGCAAGGTTTAGCACAATGGGATGTTGGCATCTAGATGTGCTGCTATACTGCTACTACTACTACCACCAACAGGCATGGAAACTTCACTGTCTCCTCATTCCCCTAGAGATGGTACCTTCTAATTTGGGTTTGGGTGCATTTCTAGGGAAATGGTAAAGTAATCAGATGACTCATTTTTTTCCAAAAGACAGGACAGAAGAAGAGCTCTGAAAGCTTGTCTCTCTCACCAACAGAAGTTGGTCCAATAAAATACATTATCTTACCCACCTGGTCTCTCTAATATCCTGAGACCAACACAGCAACAACATAATATATGTTTTTTCAGGACAGTCATTTTTCAATGGCCCTTAAAATTTGGATCCCTAGAAAGTTGGACAATTTTTTTACACTCCTCCTCTCTGCTAGGGGCACTAGAGCAGACTCTGCAGAGCCATTTTGAGAAACCAGAAGTAGGCTGAAGACAGTTCTCCCCAGGAGACAAAGGTAACTAGTGTAAATCATGATTGAGCTTCCCCTGGAGTGGGGAGTGACAGAGGGTTCCTTTCTTCATTTTGATAATCCAGACATCTTAAATATGGGGAAACTTGCATTGCTTATGCTATACCTGTTCTTCCGATAAAGGCCTTCTCTGTTTCAAGAAGCAATCAATCCAGCACCCTTCATTAACACTAGTAGATGGGGCTGTCATGTGAGCATGTCTGGAGCTCTAGATTCTCCAGGACTGTGGATTCACCACCTCTCTTGAGCTCTAGATTCACACACAGATACAAAATATTTAACATTCATTTTAATATTTTTCATGCAAGCAAAGCAAAATGTTTAGTGGAGGGTTTACAACTAACAAGGAATTTTGGAACATCTATGAAGAATTGTCCCCATGTTTCATCTTTCCCTGGGAGTTTAGCCAAATTCTGGTGGATTTCTGCAGAGATTTCTCACTTTGTTTTTGGCTCTACTGGATCCTATTCCACCTTTTAAATACCAGACACCACTGTAATATCCAAGGAGGTTTTTCAAAAATTATTAATAAAGTTAAAAATTAAATGCAGCCACTGTACCAAATTTACAACAACAAAAAAATATGTAAAATTGTTCCAAGCCATCCTGAATTAGTCTAGCATTTTGTAACTATCATAGAAGTTTTTATCCTACTTTTTAAACGCCTTACAAAGTTGTTGTTAATAAAAGATTTCCCAGAAATGTATTTTGGGATATATCCCATCATCTTGGAAACTCTCCCACTCACTGAAAGCGTGGTTCTCTAGAGCAGTGTTTAGTTGTAGCCAAAATAATTCATGCTGCTGAGATGAAAAAGCAGACTGCTTCCAGAGATAGCAGCTTGGCACAGCAAGTTGGGTGACCCAGCTGCTAAAAGACCTGGTAACATTCCTGAGAAGAGGGACCTCAAACATTTTTGAAAAGATTGGTCTGACTTTTTATAAATCTCTGATTAATTCCTAGTGAACAGATATGTCATTCCTCCTTTCCTCTCTCTGCCCCCCTTTCTTTCTCCTCCTTTCCATTCATTTACTTTTCATTCTTTTTTTTTAAAAAAAATGTTCTTCCCTTATTTGAAGGGGGAAAATTCAAATATGTATTAAAAATAATAAAGATTAATGACTAGCCTTGCTGTTCTCTAGTTTCTGCAGGACATTGGCACATGGAAGATGTTGCTGCTATTATTTGGTCCAGTCTCTTGCTTTTCACACTGAAAGCACATGGTCACTCTGAAATAATAGCCATTCAAGGCTACTTGTTTCTAAGCAATCTCATCCAGCCTTGGAGCCACAGAAGGCCATTTTAAGAGGCTGCCACTTCTCCAATGCAGGTCAGCAAAGTTTTGGCAGGTAGGGTGGTGGGTAAACATGAGGGGTTCATCACTGGAGTACTTATCCAAAGGAGAGGAAGGGGCTTAGCATCTGGGAAGGGGAGAAAGAAATTCAGGGGGAACATTTTTCCATTTGCTTTCCAGACACCCTTCCCTCACAGCTTCATAACTTCCAAACTCTTTTGTTCCCCTATTGAAAGCACCTACCTTAATGAAGGACTTAAGGACCTCACATTTGAAGCCTGTGTACAATATGACTTGGTGCTTCTGAATTCTAGTGCTCCAGATCATACAGTACTAGGAAACTGAGTGCCCCCCAGTGCACAGTTAATTGGACAGATCAGCAGGCATTACATAGTGGATGATCCAACACTTACTCCACCTGGTATAAGGTAGAGAGAGGAGAATGGGTAGTTGGTTGGCCAGCCAATAATATGTAATATATTGAAACCAGGTTAAAGTTTGAGTCACTATAATCAGACACTGATCCTCTAAAATATCCAGGATTTTCTTCATAAACTATGATGTTGGCAAGGAAGAAGGGCTGACAAACCAATGCAGACCTAACAAATCAAGACTTATAAATTATTTACATCTTTAAAACTTACTTTAAAACATATATACAATAGGTAGCTATTTCTACCAAGAAAGTGAGAGTTAATATAGACATGTGGGTTCAGCGTTCACACCCCATTAAAAAAATAGGAAAATTAACACCTCTCAGAAGTAATCTTTCTTTGCAAACTCATTAAAAATATACTTGATCAGGTAACTTTCAACACATTTCCTTTGCAACAAAAATGACTAGAAACTCTCCCCCCCCCCCCCTCCCGAAAGCTTAAACTCTACAGGAAACTTTTAGGCAGCATTACCAAAACTATACAGGGAGACATTAATTTTGAAGATGTGTATTACCAGTGCCCCCAAACTATTATTTATATGATCATATATGTCATTCTATATTTTCAGACCCAAAATAGTGTGGTGAAGCAGCAATGTGTCACTGGAAGCAATCGTTGTAGTCCAGCACCCACTTGTCTCCATTTCCCTTTATATTGGCAAATATAAGTCAATGAAGGGAAAATTACTAACATATTTGTTGTTCGCCTGAAACTGTGAAGAAACCAGGAACCAATACTGTAGACAAGTACACTACACACACCTGGCCAAACTTTTCCTTGTTTTTTTTTATGAAGAAATTTTAATTTATCCTGCTGTTATAGCTGCTTTTATGACTCTGGTTCCTTTTACCTGTAGTTGCAGTTGTGGTATCAGTTACACTGTGCTACAACCTTCTCTCTTTTCCCTGTGTTTGAGGAGGAGTGGTTCTCTGCATAGTAGAATCAGGAAGTGGTCATAAGGACTGGACCTCCCCTTCCTCTCCACCTATATAGATGTCTTCAGATAAACTCCACCATTAGAGAGGAGTTGGCAAAATCAGATAATTTGAAGGGTTGGGGAGTGTTTGGAGAAAAGATGGTCTTCAATCTTATTAGCAAGAGGCATAGGAAATAGAGTCCTGTGCTCAACATGTACTTACTGGTTGGGAGCCAGAAACTTTCTGGGTTTCCATTGTAAGGGCTCGTTTACACATTACATTGTTCCTGATTAATTCCAAAAGCCTGATGCAAAGCCCACTAAAGTAAATAGGAATCTTTCCATTTAATTAAATTGACTTTAGATCATGCCTTCAGAGAGGACCATAGAAGATAAGAATAAGGTGATTAGGGACAAGTGTAGAGTGTTACACTATATCTGGAGTTACAGACTCAGGGCTTATGTTATTTTTTATTTGTATCTCACACTGGTATTTATTAGTGCTCTTCAACTGTAATTTTGAAGTGCTCGTGACAATTAACAATATATGTAGTAGCTCCTTGATAAAAAATCTGTGTTGATTATAAACATTCAGTAGACTTTTTATAGAAATAACTCATTTAAAATGATTACATAGTGGTTGTACTATACTATGACAATTTGATGAGTTTTGGGATTATGCTTTACAGGGGCAACTGCAAAAAAAAAAAGGTGTGCAAAATGGGTAATTGCAACCTCAAATACCTGCTTTGCCTGGTGATAAGGGAAAGTTAAATTCCCAGTTTTCATGGAGGACCCTGCTTTACATTGTTCTGAAAATTTAGGCTCTTTTTATACTGATTTACAGATTTCTGATAGGGACTGATTTTTTAAATTTTTAAAACTGAAATAGTTAAATTGGTACAACCTCCTCATTTGGACAGTTACACAGCATAAAGGTGCATCCGCACATTTATACCAGTATAATTGCATCCACATTATGGGACTTGTCCTACTTGAAACATACCAGCTGCAACATACCAGCATAGTTAATACAATGTTTGTGCCTGGTGTAGACAAGGAAGGCCAACATGAAACACATGGATCATAATCCCTAAGGATCCAGATGGCCGGGGCGTGCATTGGTGACGTTAGGGCATCCTAATAACAATCCCTGCACAGCCGGGTTTAATCTGCATTCAGATTTGGCTCCAAATCCTGTATGATCAACTCTGTGCCCGGGATTCATATTCGTCGCACTGACTTTCATGGGCCGTATCACAGGCCTGTGTGAAAGACCCTGATCCTACAGAGAACTGTCAGGTGGACCAGTGGCTAGAGAGCCCTGAGCGCGCTTTATAGCGCCGGCCTTGGCTCCTCTACCTCACAGGGAACTTGGGCAGGGCTCAGGGGTGGGAGGACGCGGCCCGCCACACGTCCATGCAAATTTTCTCCGCCGCTTCCAGGCTGGGTAGCATAATCGAGGCCTCCCTCCCGCAGTCTCTATGGTTCCCCGACCAGCCTCTATATCTTCCGTCATCTCTATGGTGCCTTCCCCTCTAGGTCTTTTCTGGGTTTCCGCTTCCCCCATCTCTATGGTGTGCGGCGCTCTCCGGCTCTGGACGGTGATTGGCTGGGAGGTCAGTTCTCGCGAGACGAGAGTTGCGCGGTGAGGCCCGACTGAGCGAGGAGGTGGAGCGGGGTCTGGGTCCGCGTACCGGAGCCGGCAGCAGTGGCTCGCTTGGTAAGATGGCGCCTGTCGGCCCTTTCCTCCCCCGGGGCGGTGAACCTCGGGCCCTCGCTCGGGGGGCGGCAGGCGCGTGCGCAGGGCCCGGCAAGCGGGGGAGGGTAGAGCATGGCCAGGGCAGAGGCTGGAAGGGGTCTCGGGGGCCTGGGGTGGTAGGTGGCGGAAGAAGCGGCTCCAGTCCCCGCAGAGCTCAGGAGGCCGGACCTGTCCCCGCGAGAGCATCGGGGTTTGGTAGGGCCAATGAAGATTTCAGCATCTTGGGGGTGGCACCGTAAAGCCCTGCACCACGTCCCCCCCCCCCCCCCCCCCGATACCCCGACCGGCTCACGGCCCCTCGAGAGGTGTGGGGGATAAGGCCTGGCCAGCCCCTGAGAGAGACCCCGTGTGTCCTCTCGGAGAGAGTGATTCGGTGCACGGTGTGTGTATGGAGGGGAGCGTGTGGTCGGTAGCGTCTGTTGTGGGAGTATGAAGTGGAGGGCTGTATGCTGGGCGCGGGGTGTGTGTGTGTGTGGGGGGGGGCTGTGCGGGGTGTAGGTGTGGGGGTCGGTTTCCGTTACAGTGTCTAATCTCCAAAAAAGAGTTTAGTTCTCCATTCGATAACTTTGTTTAGCCAACAATCTTTATTGGGCCAGCAAAGAAGGTATTAATAACTGAGCTGATCCCACCGTTCTTATAGGCAAGTTAGACCTATTTTTTCTTTCACATGCTGGTATTTGTGCCAAGTAAGATACTTTTCATTCCTTATAGTGAAAGTCCAGAATGAGTTATGCAGAAAAACCTGATGAAATCACAAAAGATGAATGGATGGAAAAACTCAATAACTTGCACATCCAAAGAGCTGATATGAATCGCCTGATCATGAACTATCTTGTTACAGGTAACAGTGAGCAATGGATGCTAGTATTAGATTTAGTAGGCTGGTCCCTTTTTTAGATCTGCCATTTATTTTAATAATAAAATTAATTTTTACTCAAAGGAGCTATCAAATGGTTGATACTAATAAATATCACTATTGCATATGTTTTCTGTGATTTTTTTTAGAAGGCATTTTTCTAAATTAACAAAAAATATAGTTGATAATTTAATAAAAATAGTTAAATTTGGTGAAGGAAAAACTAGTTCAGTACTGCCTTTGTTGTGCATCACCTGCACTCTGTAACCAACATCCACTACATGCATCTGACGAAGTGGGTATTAGCCCACGAAAGCTTATGCTTCAATACTTTAGTTAGTCTTTAAGGTGCCACAGGACTTTTTGTCACCACTGTAAGCAATATGTTATTTTTGCTAAGTGAAACATTAGAGAACCAAACTTTGTTGATTTTGATTATATAGCCTTTACAGGAATCGGAGAGGTAGTCATGGTAGTCTGGAATTGCAGAAGTGACAGAGTCCTGTGGCACTTTAAAGACTAACTAAACCTTTACAGGTTTTATCCAATATGCATCTCATCTCTGTTTTAATCTTAGCTTTTCTACTAAAAAAGATATTTCCCTTATGGCATTTCTGGTCTGGAACACTGTTACCCAAAACTGCATAGAGCTTAATATCACATCTTTTATTATACAATTTTCCTTAAATTGGGAACATGTGATGGCTTCTACTAATGTGATCTGGACAACATTGAACAAACTGTGTTTTTTTTCATCACAGAGCAAGAGAAATTATCAGAAACCAACTTCAACTAATTTGGTTGAAAGATCAGACTAATTATGAGAAAATGGTGTCCTCAAAACAGCTCAGGAAGACCAAAATATTTAATGTGCTAGACATCCAGAAACTGCAACTTCAAACACCAGAAACCCCTCAGAAATTGCCCTTTGGCGATGTACATTAATTTTCATGGCTAGTGGAGATTATCATATTCATCAAGCATGCACCCATTTGTGTCCATGTGCAGCTGGAACCTGAGCAATGAGAGACTCACTGGAGTGACAATGTCAAGTCTATCAAATTGTTTGTGTACATGTATGAAAGTAGACTTTATCTTCGAGGTCGACTGTGTGACCAAAAAGTGCTGCTGGTGGTGACTGATGATGACTTCTCAATAATACATTCCTATTACTGAGAAAATAAAACCATCTTATGCCCAGTAGTTTCTGCTAGCAACATATATTAAATGCTGCCAGCCTCCTGAGGTCTTGTTTAGTCAACATCTATGTTTTAGATCGACTTATGAAAATTGGGAAGTATACAGGTTTGATAAATCTGTGCTATTGTATATAGCTTATTAAATAGGATTTAGAGGGGAAATGTGTTTATATTTCAGAGGGTTTTAAAGAGGCAGCAGAGAAGTTTCGGATGGAGTCTGGAATTGAGCCCAGTGTTGATTTAGAGACTCTGGATGAAAGGATAAAAATTCGAGAAATGATACTAAAAGGACAGATTCAAGAAGCCATTGCACTGATAAATAGCCTCCATCCAGAATTGTTAGATACAAACCGGTACCTTTACTTTCATTTGCAGGTAAGACCCAGTTTGTTTTGTATCTGGAATTGTTTGCAGACTGAAGAAAGGATGCAATTGCAAGCATTCACTAATGTAGTGTGGGATGTGATTTTTAACTGTCTATTTCTTACGTTATGGCATGGAATGTGTAGCGTTTTAAAGAGTATTTTTAGTTTATATTTAGTAACATATGCAACAACCATATTCATTTTACCTATAATTCATAAACTCCCAAATTGCTGATGGTTAGTCATATCTTCTGGCAGCAGTTAGGATTTAAATAAACTTTGTATCTTCCAGGTTTTAAATGGCTCCAAAATCAATTGAAAAATTGGATTAACTGTACTACTATTAGTCCAACAAAATGTATTTGTGAATTTTAGTACTGACAAAATACTGATTTAGTACAGCTTTGCTACTTAATATGTAGAAGAAGAAACAGAATATCTAGAAGCTAACACATTAAACATCATTTACCCCTCTATTGACTAACCTTGCTTTGTTCCTCCCGTATATAGCAGCAGCATTTGATTGAACTGATTCGGCAGCGTGAGACAGAGGCAGCCCTGGAATTTGCTCAGACTCAATTGGCAGAACAAGGAGAGGAGAGCAGAGAATGCTTGACAGAAATGGAGCGCACGCTGGCATTGCTTGCCTTTGATAATCCTGAAGAATCTCCATTTGGAGACTTGCTCAACATGATGCAAAGACAAAAGGTAATGTATGCTCAAATGAAAGCTCTTTCCACTTTTGTTTATCCTTGGGGACAACTAATATTACAATATTTTCTGCATCATTACTAAATATTTATAAAATGGTATGGAGAACAGAAGTATTTCTAAAGCTGAAACTTGTTATAATTTAACAGCAATATTTTTAAAACATGCAAGAACCTTTGTAATGTAAAACATCCCACATTTGTGACACTATGGATTTGCTTTGTCCACTACTGCAGTTTCTTCTTTTTATGCTCTCCAAACTTGAAGGTATTCAGAATGCTGCTACTAATACTGCTTTCTTGCTCTAGGAAACAGGAGCATATTTCCTTTTCACTGGCTTCTTATCCACTTCTGAGTGCAAATCACAATTGCTCTCAATTTTTTTTTAATATTACTTGGATTTGCTCATTTTGTCACTATCCTTTCTGTTTGTTTTTTAAATCTGGAACTCCTTTTCATAGCTAGAATTAGGTAATACAGCATAACTTTAATTAGTGCTTGATTTTGCTTCAACTGAAACCAGTAACACATTGGGGTGGATCCTGGAAGCACCAGAATAGTGCTTTCTTATATGCAGGGGTTTTGAGAAGCTAAAATGGCTTAATTTCATCTTGCTGTTTTTCCTCCCACGCCCCCCTTGATCCTGGAGGCTGCTAATAGAATATGAAAGGCAAACTTGTGCTTTCTGGTGATGTGCATTAGAATTGCCCTGTGTAGGGAAGGTAAGGCAATTGTAGACTTCCTTATGGGATGGATATCAAGAGAACCATGTTCTCTCCTAGAGTATTTCTTTACAGAATTGTTTAATTTTATATTCTGAGGGGGAAATGGCTGTTGTTGCACAAACTTGTAGTGGAACTTCAAAACAGAATTTTTATCTTGGACTTTTGGAGAAGTAAAAAAACCAACAGCAAAGTAATCTTCTGTGTGGCTAATTTGCTCTAAGTTGTGCTGGAGGATTACAGTCCCCAGTGATCGCTCCACTACCAGGATCCCTGGAGCACATTGCATTCTGGCCTTACCTCCTCATCCTCACCCTTGAACTTTCTTTGCGTGTGGGCCAGGAGGGGCTGGCGTGGTAGCCTTATGCCATCTGAGCAATCCTCAGCTGCTGCCTTAAGGCAGATTTAACATCTTGTGGCACTGCTGTAATAGTGTTGGAGAAGGTTTAAAAGGCCAAATCCTCAATTCCTCTTACTTGTTTTCATTGTAATGTGAGAACAGTGAGCTATTTAAGCTTTGCTTTTTCTAACTTGTACTCAGAGACATTCATAAACTCTGGAGGACATTCTCTTTCAGTTAATATATATGACTACTACTCTAAGTTCAATATTTCTTTTCCAGGTATGGAGCGAAGTTAACCAAGCTGTTCTAGACTATGAAAATCGCGAGTCAACACCCAAGCTGGCTAAATTACTGAAACTACTTCTGTGGGCTCAGAATGAACTGGACCAGAAGAAAGTAAAATATCCCAAAATGACAGACCTCAGCAAGGGGACAATTGAGGAACCCAAGTAAATTGTGTGCAGATGGACACCAAGAAATCTTAGTACTGCACAGTATACATTTATATCAGTCTGTGACTGAAATATTTTTACTACAGTACAGAACTCAACAATTCAGATTTTTTCGACGAACATCTTATTTAAAGGGAGAAAAGTCCCTTTTAAATGCTGAGAAAACTGCATTGAAAGGCGCTGTGTCTCTTTGAAAGTCTGATTTAGGCTATGCACTACCATACATTTTTAAAAATTCCAATTAGACAGGAAAGAAAAAAACGGCATTTTAAAAAGTACAGTGCTCAAGGTTTCTAATTGGCTATTGATGCTTAGTTTAGTGGCCAGTGAATTAAATGGAGTTAACTATTCAGTTAAGTTTAACTCTCTATCGTTTGAAATGTATATAGATCAGTGAGTATTTTCTACCTTATGTTAAGTTATAGCGAGATATGCATTTCCCCTTAAAACTGGTCAAGTTTTCATCTAAATTTTTTTTACTGTATGGCCAACGTTTTGCATAGGAAATAGTGTATAAACTTGTAAATCATAATTTAAGGACTTTTTTTTCCCCCTTGTTTCTGACTCTGGTGCTTTATTTATATGGTGAGAGCTATGTTCACAGTGGATCAATCTTTTCACAAGTAGTATTGCTGGAAATAAAATGACCAAAATGGCCTCCTGAAATAAGATATTAAATCGTATTTAAGTAGGGTTTTGTTTTTGATTATTCAGGGATTTTTTCTTTTTGTTAAACTTCCACCTCTAGGCACTGCAGTGATGCCAGCTGGTTACTACAATCTTAATGGCTACTTGTGTGGCTTGGTTAGCTGAAGTCTCCTTGGTGATATGGGGAAAGGCGGGAATCATAGACTTTGTTTTTGTTGCAAGTGTCCACCCTTACCCAAGGTCTGCCTTGGTGGAATAGCTTGCAGGATTTGGGGGTGGATGGGTGGCACAGCTTTAGTGTGCTAGTGGTAACCATTCATTTTGCATATTATGCCTTGGAGATGAATGGAGCAGTGACATTACCAAACTCTCTTCCATAACCCTAGTGACTTCATATCTTTCTGAAGAGATGCAGTTCATCTTCACAGCTGTACTATTGTTTGTTGGCTGTTCCACTCCTGTTAAAAACATTATAATGCTTACACATGAGGCCCTGATTTTCTTGGTCACTGAATTGTAATCATCTGGGTGTAAGAGCTTTTGCTGGGTGTATGACTTAATCGTACATTACTTCATACTGGTATATCTGGTTGCATTATGTACTGACCTTGCCAAATTGAGATCTAGATCTTTAAAATCCCATGCACTGAGTTATTACAAAACTGCTGAACAAAGACCAGTTTGGTAGAGGAAATAGCATAATATCACAGTGTACTGGCAATTTACACTCTACTCCTCAGATACTGTGAATATCATAGTCTGGTAGCTATTACCCTGTGGACTGAAACTACTTTAGTTTCCACTTAATTTTCTGGAATACTTATGTATTAAACTGTAAAAGCTTTCCAGAGACATGACTTGGAGAATAACAAAACCTGTTACTGATTGCATTACTGTGAACACTGTTTACTTGTGTGTAGCTATTTTCTGGGGGAGACCGTTGTTGCCTCAGCAGCTATAGCGATACCTCAGTGCCAAGGTTAGTCTAGATGACAGATAAAAAACAAGAGACTGCTCTGTCCCATTTTACTACTGATGGTTTTATTTGATATCCTGAGGCTTTCACCATATGCGACTCTTGTCATTCATACAAAACTAGTGAACTTTCATTGGCCACCACCTGCAATAATGAGCTGGCTTTAGTTCACCCTTGTTGGTTATTCTAGCAATTTACCTGAACTGAGAGGATAAATATTGTTTTCAGTCCATGGCTGTTTTTTAAAAAAGTATAATATTTTAATTTGCAATCTATATGGTTAGTGTTATTTTGTTTAATAACAAACTGCAGAAATGAAACTGCATTTGCTCTGATTCCTTCCTGAACAACTGATCAACTTTTCCTCCAGTCTGACGCTTTTTGGGCTGATCCTCATCTGAAGCTTTTCCAGGAGGAAGTGGAAAGTGGTGCATTTTTATGTCATGACTAGCATTTTTCTCTATGAGAAATGCAATATTACAGACCTGGTTGAAGAGTTCACCGTACTTTTAGAATGCTGCACTAATTCCATGTAGTCTTTGGGCAAAGTGCATAGATTGCTTATTTTTTTCCATTAAAAATAACATGTTTTCTAAAAGGTTGAAATACAACATTTTAGTCAAGGACTGTTTTTATTAATATGCCACATTGATAAGCAGCTTTAATCTGTAAAGTCTTTAACTGCAAGAAAATATTCAAAAGCTATGCATTTTACAGAAATCATAAAGATAGTCATAATGGTACTTTTAGGGATCTTTATATTCGTGTATATAATTTGCATATACAAATATAATATATACTCTGAAATATTCTTGAATAGTAGGGGCTGTGAAACATAACTTATGGAAATACTGTGCACCATAAACACAGACCTGAGTACATGAATGAATTTTTGTCATGCATGAGAAATGTCTTATCTGGTGACTACTAATTAATGGATTTTGTTATATCCTTCATTGTTAGATAACCACTTTAACAAATAACATTAAATACCACTTTGATCAGTTTGCTGCTAGTGAAAATATATTGTTTTGTTCCACTTCGCATAACAAAATGGTACGAAGATAGATTTATTTGTGTATGAATGATATGGCACCATCTAACTATAATCTGTTCTAAACTCACTGGTGGCAAACAACTATAGTAAATATGTGGTACACTATTCATATTCCTACCACATCCTTTCCTTTGTTGAAAGAAGATTTGCTTTATTAGTGATGTGAACATAGGATGTAAAATATTCTGCTTTGTAAATATATCTTAACTGTATTCTGATTAGGATATAAACTTTCCATATTTTTCATGATGATTACCTACTTAATGGTTTCTGCCTCTTGGCTGTTCCCATTATTCCATTTTGCCAGTCCAATATGAAAGATAAACTTTTGCTTTCCGCTGTTGTGTACAATAGTTTTCTAAGATGGGAGAGCAAATAGTGGATTTACATAGGGGTAAAGTACTGAAAAAACTTTTCTCCCCCAAAGAATACTGTTTACAAAACTTTTAATTTTGTATATTACTGGCTGGAAACTGACTTATATAGAAACTAGTAGACAGATTATAATTTTTATCTGGAATTTTTGGAGAGACAAATGTGTATAGGTAATATGTTTAAGTACAAGGAAGCTACCTGGAAAGCAGACGGAGGTGACGTTTTAAAAAGTTGAGTAAACTCGCGTTCGACAACTTTTTTTTTTTTAACCGGATACCACTGTTGCTGTAAAACCACATAAGGAAACTATGCAGCAAACAGGCGGAACCTTTTTCCACTGTATGCAAGATAGGCACAAATGTAAAACATGTTAATTATACTATCCATGGGTGTTGTTTTTTGTTTTTGTTCCTTAAATTGTAAATATTCCTCTGGTTTGCACATTTAAGAGTGCAAGTTAAGAAATGTTAAACAGGCTTGCTTAAGTATTAGAGCTATGCTTTGCTCAGCTTCTTTACAATACCTTAATACTCAACTTTTTTAAGAGAGGTTTTTTAATTCAGTAGGAGTGTGATCCAGGATACGTGTGTCTAGGTCATCATTGCCTCATGCTTTTAAGAAACAGAATGCTATTTCCAAGTCACTGTTGGGAGAAAAAGAAAAAAATACATAGTACTGCAATCCTCAAAAGCTTTAAAATGTTACAATTAAATTGTTCTATAAACTCTTAATATGGACTATATTGGATTGTAAATGTAATCTTAAAGTGTACACCTTGTCCTCCAGTATTAATATAATAAGCTTTCACGTGGCGTAGAGTGGATATATTTTGTTCTCTTTGCCTGCCTTGTATCTACCCTTTCCCTTGCAGCTTTCCTAAATACCATAAAAAGCATCATAAAAGAGAGAAAATACAGTAAGCGGTGTAGTAGTCAAATAAGCATATATTTTTTTTGCTCCAGCAGAAGAGGTTCATTGTAGGGATAAGAGAGGGAAGAAGAAAACATAGCAGATAGTCCTACCCACAATTATTTATATTCTCAAAAGTGCCCAAAAGGGAAACTAAACTGAGATCTTGATTAAAATCAGGCCTGTAAGTGAATGTAATATTTCCAAATAATGCTAGATAGAGTACTGGGATATGAAGTTGTATTTATCTAGTAAAAAGATATATCATAGCCGAAGTCCAAACCTCTTCCAATACACCTCACCTCTATTCTGAAAAACCATCTCTAGAAATGACAGTATGCCCAATTGTTTCATTAGGGAGACTGCCAGTGGGCAATTATCAGTAAAGAACTGGATTGATTCTACAAACTTTGTGTACTGATCATTGAACATTGTGACTTTTTTGATAATTGCAGACGTGGATCGGAACTAATAATGTAGAGGTGGGAAGGCTTCTCATTTTAGTACATCTATTTGTAAGGTCGTCACAGCTCTGAGCTCAGCAAGATGTGTAGGAGTGTTAGGGAGGATTTCTTATTTATTCCATGGGTGTACGGCCTATGCCGTAAGTTGGCCTTTAGCTAACTTTCTGTTTTCTCCTCCAGTCCTCCTACCTTAAGAACACAGGCCCTGCTTACTTTGAAAGCAAAACTGCATCTCGCGTGTCAACAAGGTTAAATCAGGCATTCACTGGAAAACGTATACAGTTGTGTGTTTAAAAAGGACAGGATGGAATATGTACTACACAAACAAAATTTTGTGGTGCTAGTAAGGTTGTTAGAAGAATCTGAACAAGGCAATAGCTGATGTTTTCTTGTGTATGGGGTGAACTAGATTTATGGCCCCAGCACTATGGGATCTGAGAAAGTGCCTAAATGAATAGGAGCTAATGTATTTTCCCCTGTCTTATTTCTGAGGTAATGCTTCCCAAGTCCTCCAGAGGTCTGTTCACTTGCATGTTTGCTGCTTGTACTTTGTTTCCTGTGCAAATACTTGTCTCGCTCTAACATTTCCCAGCCCCCTGGGAACTATTATTGCTTTTGTCATTCTGCTTTAGAACTGAAGTATTTCCTAAACTCCCCTAGTATTACTTTACTTTTATGCTCTCCATTTTGTTTGACACTTACAGAAAATGTCTCATGTCTATCTTTATTTTTTCCCTCCTAGAATTTAATTCTCAACTGTATAGCTCCAAAACCCCTTTTTTAAATTATGTTAAATTCTGTGTTCCTAATATCTCCTATAACTTCTGACATCTTTTTAACAATTCATGGCTCCCTCTTCTGGCAATGAAAACTAGTAAAGTGGACCAGGTTTCAAAGCTAAGGAAGTGCTGGAGGCTGCATCCCGGTTTATTTGCAAAGTTGTCAGCTTTTATTTTGTGGTGAAATAAGGTCAGTAGTGTAGTGAGGGATGAACCTAACAGTCAGCACTAGATTCCTTCCCTCCCTCAATTGCCATCTGCTGTTCCCAAGTCAATATTTTTGTTAGTTTGTTTTCTCTGTCAGTGCCACACCTGTTGACCTAGTTCCTAGTGTGTGGCACTGCGTCAGAATCCTTCCTGAAGCTCCAGAGTCCATTCCCTGTCTCAGTATTGTCACCTCCAAGAATTAAATTAAGTATGACTTTGCTTTGGTAAGTTCCTATCCAAGTGTTGTGCCCGAACCCTGACTAGAATCTTCCCAGATGTCAGTCAGACCACTCTACACTATTGTTGGCTATCTTTCCCCCCTGAACCCTATAGAGATGAGCATCTTGTTAGCTTAACTTTTAATCCCTAGATACAAGAGGTGGAAACTTCTAGATGACAAACCTAATGGAGGTTCATTAGTGTAAGCAAGTGAGGTGGGAACAGCACAGTTGCATAGGGGCAAACAGTGTGGTGCTGGGATTTATGAGGGTTTTGAAGTGGGACCTGAAAGAGGAAGCTGGTCTGGATAGGAGATGGGAGAGCAGAGGCATGAAAGCAGAGGTGAGAGAACCTTCCTTCCCACAGCTCTCAGCTCTGTTCCTTTAAAAAAACCAAAACTCCTTTGTGCTGAGATGTTTATATGTATCTTTATTTCCTGAACATTAGTAAGATGGCGGGAGGCAGTAAGGGAGAAGATAGGGCACTCTCATTGCTCTATCCCCTTCTTGCCTCCTTGATACCCCTGCTTTCCTCTGCAGCAGGCCCATTTTTTACTTGCACATGTACAAAATCAAGTGAGCAAGGACAAAGCAGAGGCAGTTTGGGTGGAGAAAAGGGGAGCCCCCCCGCCTCCCTACTCATTGCCTCGCCCTCATCTTCCTTGAACTATTTTTTTAAATCATGCATGCACCGAAAGGTAATGTTAAATATGCACGTGTATAATGTAACCATGGGGAAGCTTGTGAGCGCAGGGCGGACTTTTTATTTCCCATCCATAGAGCCCAATGAAGAAGACAGAGACCCGGTCCACGGGAGAAATAAAACCGTCGGGCTCGAATATTAAGAGCCACAAGACTTGCACTGATTCAAGTGAGATGCAAAAGTCATTCTTCTGTTCCCGTAATATCCTGTACCACGTCACCGCTGGAAGAGTTGAAGGGGGTGATCTGGTTGCAAAGGCTCATGGACCCTTTTAAACTCTGCCTCTGTTATCCTGGGGCTAAATCTTTTCACAGGGCTGCCCGACCCCGTGCACAACTCAATCCAGCTTGTAAATTTCCCCCGGGCTGATCGCAGCCTCTACTAGCCGCTGCCAGACCTGGTTTCCTGGAAAAGCCCCAACAGGAAGCGAAGTTGAAAACTGACACGTGGACTTCGTATTTGCAGAGACAAACTCCCCTCTGAATCCCAAACCAGATCCGCTCCACTCTCGCGAAGTTGCAGGCAGGGCTGTGGGGACCGGCAGGCTTTCCATTCACGCCCCCGTGAATGAGCCGGGCTCTGCAATTTGCATCTTTCCTTTATTGAAGCAGCTTCTAGGAGAGTAGGAAATGTATCCCTGTTCTGGGGATTTTTCCTGTCATTGCTGTCGGCCCTTTTTTGCGATCACTCCAGCATCCTTGCAATAAGAGGCTGTGCGGTTGTGACCATCAGTGTCCTTTTTAGAGAGTCACCCTCTTGGAAAAAATATATCGAATGGCCTCAAGTATCGGCAGGAATGGAGGTCAGCTGTATAGTGCTGACCTGGTCTCGCTACATCATCATAACCACCCCTACCATCAGCAGCAGCCTGTGAAGAATACCTATAAGGAAGGCACAAAAAAAAATGGGGCTGTGGATTCCTATTGGTCCAGGTAAAACTATACCGTCTCAATCATTATATGTATTTTGATTCTTGTGCACAAACCTCTGCTATGTTGTTTTTATATGCAGAGTTTTCTTTCCAATGTAATGACTCTTTAGTTTAAAACAGGTGCAGGTGTCTGACTGACAGTGTCATTTTGTAAGGATGGTCTAGTGGTTGGGTGGGATTCATCCTGGGCTGGGATACAGGGAAAGTTGAGTTCAATGCATTGCTTTGCCACAGACTTCCTGTGAACCCTCCGGCAAATTACCTAATCTCTTTGTGTCTGTGTCTGAGCTGTAAAATAGAGATAACAGCACTTCCCGACCTCACAGGGGTGTTGTGAGGATAGTTACATGAAGACTATGAAGTGATACCGTGGTAATGGGGACCAAAGAAGAACCTGCATATAGATACTGTACAAACTGTCTTCCTTGTAAATTTGTGCTATTCCCATCAGGACTGTTTTAACAAGAACAATAGCACAAAACTGCCCCACCGAGAACGAAAAGGTAGCCACTACATAAAATACAAAACACTTCTTTAAATGCAAGATGATTGAGTTTGTAGCTGCACTGTAGTTGGTTATTCAAATGTGCCATTTGAAACATTCAAGCTTTTTATCCAAAGCTCTCAGCCGTTAATTAAGATTAAAGGTAGTTAGACTAATAGGTTTTCCAAGTTAAATAATTGACTTTTAAAAAAAAAAAACTTTTTTCAGCCAAAAATATGTATCCACGCTGCCTTTATGCTGATGCATATGGTAATAGTTGAGGTTACCAATTACAATGTGCATTGTGAAAAATCATATTTTAAAATGATTTAGCTGCCGAGTCTTAGCTATTAAAGGGTGCAACAGTGTATGTGATTTTATTTTAATCTGAGTTGATCCACGAAGGATTTCCTAGCTCATTTTGTATTTTCCACTGTGTGCGTAGTATTGAAACAGCCTCAAACCTTGTGTATGAACTTAGCATGTGCCATAGACTTATACAACTAAGCGATTGGGTGACACGTGTGTAAAATTGCTACACTCTTCCCATTTTTATTACGCGTGAGTATAGTGCTTACTATAATGGGGTCCTGATTGGTGCTTCTTGGCACTACTACACTACAAATAATAATAAATTGATGTTTTCTGAGGATAACTGAGTCTCCTGGTTATTAAGCCAAAATGTACTGCCTTTGACAGGGGTGGCTTGTGTAAATTCAGGGTTGTCTTGTGTTCTGTAGGAACCAAAGAATTAACAATTTTTAATCTCCACTCTAAAACTGGCTCTTCTCAGCCGGCGAAGAAAAAATAGTCACCTATGATCCAGGAGAGGGCTAGGTTTTTGAAGTCCTTCCTTAATTACGGTTGCATGCTGTCAGAGCACCTGATGTTCTGAGACATCAGAGCAGGAAAGGGAATTAAATCTCTGGTAAGTTTCTGTGCAGTGAAAACCTTCAGCGGCCAGCTCTGACTGTAGGCTAACACCACTCTTGCTTTAGTCCCTGTGAAGAGATGCATGGGTGTGTGACAACACTGTGCACATAGGAGCCACCTGCACCCTGAGATCTCACAGCACTTTACGAGGGAGGGAGCGTTCTTGTCTCCCTCCCCCCCCTTTTTATTTTAAAGAGAAAGAAACTGAGCTATAGAGGCACTGGGGCGGATTGGTCAGAGACAGGGAGAAGGCAGGTTACATCTCTCTGGTTCTGGGGCTGCCACAACACTGCCCGAACATGCTGTCTGCCTGCAGTCATCCCTATGGACCATTGCCCCAGTGTAGAATCATCAGAGGGCAGGTTCACTGTGGCTACTCATCCTTGTCTGAAGTTACACAAAGCAGCATTAACAGGGACCTGGATCTGAACCTATAATTCCTTCCTACTATAGGAACCTCCCTTTAGAAAAACAACAACAATGGGCTGGAGCTACCGGCTATGTAGTTGGGTGAGGCTGTTCTTAGCCTTGCTGTCAGAACATCTCCCTTCTCCCTCCTTAAAATACACCCATATCTGACCATCCTCATGCCAGCCTGAAAGCCAGCCTTACACTAAAAGCTAATGATAGTTTGAACTCCAGCGCATCCATTTGAGAAGTCAGCCGCAATGGCTGTAAACAGCCAGAATCCCAAAGTGAGGGAAAGGGGTAAGACTGAGTCAAGAGAAACGAAGTTGAACAAATATTTGCTCTGTGACAGCTACTGGAGAAATTCCTCTAGCGTGAAAACACATTGAAAATAAAGGAACACTATGCTACTGGCTTTCCCTGGGCGAGAGTGAAGCATAGGTTATTTATTTATTTTGCTTTGAGGGGCTCTGCAGCATCCTAGGAACTTAGTCATAACTGATCTCAACGGCTACAAAATTTGAGAGAGCAATGTTTGCTTTCACCTGAGCTATTCCCAGGGGCCTGTTACGCATGGACACTTCAAAGGAGCACTGCAGCGAACGGCCAGAGAGTTGCGTCTGCTTTGATGGAGAGGTAGCTCAGTGCTGCCGTACAAGAAGAAAAAGCGATGGCATCACATACAGCTGTCTGAGGTGTAGGAGATCCGCTCTTCCCCCACGTCACAAACAGGCAGGAGACTCTTCTGTGGCTCCCAACAGTGCTCTTTATTTACAGTGCAAGCCCCACCACCGAAATACAGCTTTACACAGTACAGCTGAGTCCCAGCCCTCGACCTGGCTGGTCCCTGAAAGTAGTCAGCTCTTACAGGCTCCTAGCCTCAGCTCTACTTCCCTGCTGTCTGTCCCTGTATCTCTCTGTCTCCTTCTCTCTCTCTCTCTCTCACTCACTCACCACACCGCCACCCTGGGCTTCCTGCCTGGCAGGCTTTTATCCCTGAGGAGACTGCCAGGTGCAATCATAACCCTGAGCCCTCTGCAGCCCAGGTGGCTGATTAGCCTTCCCTCGCATGGGGGGTTTGCAGAGGTTCTGCTCCCTCTTAAAGGGCCAGCAGGGCTGGCTCAGGCACTCCTGGCCAGCACCCTGCCACAGAGGGTTGTTAGAATAAACAAACCAAGCCCAAGCCTACGTGGATGGCTGTGTGGCTCACACACAGGAGCTGATTGTAGGTGTGCCCCAGAGTTGGCTAGTGCTTGATAAAACTAAGGTTACTTTTTAGGTACTGTAATGAATTTCCCTCATCAGACACATGTACCCCAGATGCTGCGAGAAAGGGATGGAGCCACAGATTTCTATTTCATCTTTATGATTTCCTCTGTAGCTTGAGGGTTGTGAAACTTTTGTGCAGGTAAGAGAAGCAGGAGCATGACTTGGACAGCTGGTGTGATTTCAGTTCCCTGCAGGGGCAGACATATCTTCCACTTGTTTTGCTGCAGGACAGCTGCTAGAGTCGGTTCTCAAATTTTGTATGGGTGACCCCTTGCACATAATAAGCCTCTGAGTACCACCCCTTTATAAATTAAAAACACTTTTTTTTATTATACACTATTATAAATGCTGGAGGCAAAGCGGGGTTTGGGGGTGGAGGCTGACAGCATGCCTCACCCATGTAATAACCATGACCCCCCTGAGAGGTCACAACCCCCAGTTTGAGAACCCCTGATTATGGAGATTGGAGAGCCCAGTATGACAGCTGAGGCTCTGACCTATTGTCTCTCCAGCACTCAATAGTCAGCAGGACTACCTCTTGATCTCAAGTCTCCAGGGAAATGGAGAGCAGAGGCTCCTGAAGAGAGCCTGAGACTGAAAACCCAGCAAAGCATTAGGACTAGACATCAGGAAATTGAGTTCCTTCCCAGCTTGGCCACTGCCATGTGGAATTTTGAGTAAGTCACTGTGGTTTGGGGACTCAGTTTCCATATCGGTAACAGACAGATTATGTTTTCTCCCTTCATGAGAGAGGTTATTAGGTTGAATTTATTAACATCTCATAGATTTTAAGGCCAGAAGGGACCATCGTGTTCCAATAGTCTGACCTCCTGCTCACTGCAGGCCACAGAACCTCACCCAGTAAAGCACTGAGTTCGGATTGAGAGTAGATATGCAAAATACTTTTATTTGTTAATATTTCGTTCTTTAGATATGGTCATACATTTCCTCCCCTCACACCACTGTCTGTAAACAGGTAACCAATAACCCTGTGTGTTGTTTTGAGCTAGACAGAGCAGTGACTCATCGGCAGTTACAATGAGAACTATAATTAAGGAAAGATGCTTCTGCAACTGCGGCTCTTTCCTCTGAGGTAAGCACATCCGTATCTTTGGACAGGATTAATTCTTTCAAGGGTTTGGCATGGATGTGAGCACCTCATGCTCATATGTGACATTTAGTAGATTTTTTTGGCTGGAAATGCCATCTAAGAAGCTTGTACTGTTCTCGAGTCTTCTTCATATTTCTCCGCTTGACTTTAAAAAAAATGAAAACAATAGAAATAAATTGAACAGAACAGAAAAGCAATCAAAGAGAATATTCAGGCCATGTGAAATAATCTTCCACCCTTAAAAAAAAAAAACATTACAAACTAAAGCTAATCAGAAAATGTTCATAGAAATTTTGTCAAAAACCAGGTGGGGGGAAAACACGTTTTCTGTTTTCCAATCACCCTTGTTGTGGTGGTTTCTGTATATTATTTGTTAGTTTTATTACAATGGTGCCTAAAGGCTGCAAGCAAGATTAGGGTAGCATTATGCAAAGCCCCATGCAGCCACACAGCGTAAGATAGTCCCTTGTCCCAAATCCTCACCATCTAAAAAGACAAGACAGACAAAGGGAGGCTTATCATCTCTATAGGAAACTGAGAGATTAAGTGGCTTGCCAAAGGGTCTGTGACAGAGCTGGGAATTGAAACAATGGTCTCGAATCCCACTCTAGTGCTTTAACCACACCACTGTCTTTCCGCTCTTCTTCTCCCCATACTTAAAATGCTGTCGGCCTTGACTCTATGCAGTGTGGATGCAGCGTGTTACATGTATACGCACAAAGCAAGAAATTCTGAGCTGGGACAAGGAAGGCAGGGGAACCTGATTCTGTGTTAATGAGAGCACCGCCTGTGCAGCCACCCAGGTATTTCTGTAGGCGTCATACCGAATGGGAGTGTGAGTTAAGCAACTCCTCTGCCTGTTGAGGATCAAACACACTCCAGCCACTCCCTGTCAACATCCTGGGCCTGACTCTCTCTCTCTGCCTTGTGAGATCATTGACACCAGTGAAATGTAGGTGTGAAAATGATACTAGACTGATTTGATAGAAGGCGTAAGTCCCTTATGTCTGCCTAGGGCCTGATTGAAAACCCACTGGAGCTAGGGGAACATATCCATTGACTGCTTTGAGTTTGGGTCAGGCTACTAGCACCTAGCCTTACTTGTGCCTTCTACTCACACTTGCATTAGGGTGTAAGGACTTTGGCCCAGACACTCTCTACGCTCTCGGATGAACGCGCACAGAAAAATGATAAAAGACAAAAATCCCTTATCACCTGTGGTCAAACGCTTTTCCCAAAGCAAGTCTCTGACCTCTCAGTCCTCAAAAGAACCCTGCATCACACCTTCAAAACACAGGCCTGGGGGCTGAAATGCATAACTCTGCATGACACTAAAGCCATGGACTGGTTTTATGGCTCATTATAACAATGCGTGACACACCTCTGCCTGCTAGCCCTTAATTGCCCACTTCATTTAAGTGATCTCTTACAGCATGGTAAACCTTTGATGCTTAACAATCTGTTCCAACTTGTACTTAGCTCAGACACTCTGGTTAGCCCTTATTTTAAAATGTACAGTGCAGGGGGATGACTACATTCACACCAAGGTCAGCAGGGCTCTCCACAGGAACTGGGGTGCCCCCACACGTGGTACATTGCAGAATCAGGGCCTAAAGCTATGGCAGGACATTCGTCTTTGCTGCAGAATTGTTCTCCAAAATTTAACGTAGAAGCAGGTGCCATTCCCTACCTTCTCTCAGACACAGTGTGCATCCTGTACGCAGTCTACTTCACCTCCTCCCTGGGGTTTGTTTTCTAAAAAACCTAGTAATAATATATTACTAAAGTTCAGCTCAGACCTTTCTGGCCTTGCCTTTTCGTGAGGGATCCTCCCTCTGGATAGATCAGCCCACACCTTAGGTCCTCCCTCTGTAGAGAGCTTCTCCTACTTCCCTGATATTTGGGTGATAACAAATCACATGCCTCTGAGTCAGGAGAGCCCACTTATCCCTTCCTCAGCCTAATCAACACCTGCTATCAAGACAAGGTGCCTCGGGCAACCGCTGCCAACCTGGTACACTAACCTTTCATTTGTTATTTATATTTACAAAAGATTAGTTTCTAATCTACGTGGTTATAAAAACAACAGCAAACTCTTCCAAACATGGACCAAGAGTAAGCAATGCAGTGACCTATGCCCTAATCTGCAGACCGCATAAATCTGAAACCTAAAGACTGCAACTGGAATATCAACATTGCTAACTGTTTCACAGCTGGGATCAAAGCAGTGTTTAGAGTTAAAGAACCAGCAGAGGACAGAAAGGCAGGTGGGGGGACAGGGTGTGAAATTGTGTGACAGCAGGCATTGCCCTGACATTAAGATCTTTAAAGATAGACTGGCTTGGGAAAGCATTCCGGGGAACCTGCCCGACCTGTGTGGCAACATTGTGTGAATCTGAATCACAGGTTGGCACCCAGGTTTGTAACAGTGCTTGTTTGTTCCCCATCTCTTTCTTCATCCTGGCAGGCCTGAATCTCGAATCTGGACTGTGATGTTACTGCTTGGGACTTGTTTACTTTACTGTGCCAGGGTGACCATGCCTATCTGTGCTGTGGCCATGAGCAGTCACTTCGACTGGGACAAGAAACAATCCGGCATTGTTCTGAGCAGCTTCTTCTGGGGCTACTGCTTAACACAGATCATCGGAGGGCACCTCAGCGATCGGTACCAGAACTTTTATTATATTATCCTTTGCTCAGTTTTTGCAATACAAATTCTTGGCAAAGTTACCTTGTCTCTAACCTCCACCCCGGGGGGGATGAGGATGGATAAACTGTCTGTGAAGTACATAGATATGTCTGCAGGAAAAAGCACCGTAGGCCTGATCCAAAGTCCATTAAAGCAAACGGGAGTCTTTCCCTTGACTTCAGCTCTATGGCTCTGATCCAGCAAAACACTTAAGCATGTGCCTAAACTTAAGTATGTGAGTAGTTTAGGGTGACCATGTCACTGAAGATGTAACTGTATGGACAGGTGAAATGGGTAACCACTCTCCATCCCAAACAGTATGAATGTGGCTGGGATTCAGTCACTCATCCCCACTGTGTGCTGCCATTGGGAAGCAAGTGGGGATGTCCCTGGGATACCCCTTCACTCACAGTGCATTCTAGGGCCTCTCAGATGTGCAGCTAAATGGTAGGAATGATGCCGTGTTCGGCTGCAACGTGATGGTACAGGACACAGGCAATTCTGGACATGACTCCAGCTGAGGTGGGAAAGGTTCTGCTTTGCTGCTCACCTCTCGGAAGGAAGCAGGTGAAGGGAGTAGGTCACATTTGTTGGGTGGGAAGGTCAGGTGGAAGGACCTGGCTGATGTTCATTATTAAACACCCAGGAAGAGAAACCTGAGGTCCCGATTCTTAGTCCGTATGCCAACCCCATACTCTACCTACAGTTCCCCCTTTACATAATTCATGCTTATTTTTCAGGATTGGAGGAGAAAAAGTCCTCCTCCTCTCTGCATCTGCCTGGGGTTTCATCACCGCGATCACCCCGCTGCTCACCTATATCAGTTCTGCCCACCTGATTTTCATGACAATTGCTCGATTCCTCATGGGACTACTGCAAGGTGAGACACAAAATTGCGTGTGTGTTTGTTCCACTCATCCAGGAGCCTGCTTATACTGAAACGCCGTATGATGGATTCACATGAAAGTCAGAACTGCCATGTGTAAATTGCTTCTTTGCTTCGAGCAAACTGTCTGAGCTGCCCCCACATCTGGAACTCCTGATAGAAATATTACTGTGGCGGGGTGCAGAGGGGCGACCAAACTGGGCCCGTTGAGAAATTTGTCTCTGAGAAAGGTGCTGTCATTATAAAAAGCTTTAATCTCTGTGTCTGTCTCTGAAATGCTGAATGTGCTTCAAAGCACCTGCAATTGGAGGGGTTCTTTGGCCTTTTGCCTGAATGATGATAATTTTCTCTTCCACTCGCTGAACTAGGTCTTGGAACTGTAGAAGCCTGCCAAGTGCTACCCAAAAGTTGACGGGGTGACTTTTTCTTGTTCACCAATAAGAAACTCTGGGTTATTTTCACAGTTTTGTTTCTGAGATTCTGCCTCCACACCCTGGGTGCCTGACACATCATTATGAAGAACTACATTTTTGTAAGCTACCAGGGCAACATAGCTTCTCAGTGAGGGCCTTTTCTCCTGCTTACTCTTTTTCCACCTGTCTTCCTTTGTACTCCTTCTTTTCTATGTAAATGTTTGTTATTTCGGAACCACATGTCTACCAAGGACTAGATTAACACTAGGTAGTATCCGTTCCAATTTTAACCATGTACAAATTAGTCCGTATTTTAACTACTACAACAGTTGACCCATCCTAGAATTCACCTCTTTCTCCCACGGGAGTTTCACATCCTCTCCACATCTGTCTCCGTAGTGTCATGAATGCCAAACCCCCATTGAAACCATTGGGTGCCATTACTGTGCAAAGTCTTGGGACGCCATCCCATGTGACCCTGCCACTCAGCAGAGCACATGACGTTGTCGTCACCAGAACCAGGATGAATCACCCACTTCACCATAAGGAAAAGCTGGAAACTATCTAATAAGGATTAAAAGTTACTAATGCTTTTTCAGCCCTGGGGGAGAAAAAGGATTAGTTTTGGGGTGGCTCAGCTATTGGGTAGCAGTGGCGTGCTGGCCTGGTGATTAAAGTTCCCCGGCCTGGGAGTCAGGAGAGCTGGGGTCAGTTTCCAGCTTTGTTCAGGCTCCTTGGGTAATGTTTAGCAAGTCACTGAATTTGTCTGTGCCTCAGTTCCCCAGCTGTAAAATGGGGATAACAGCCCTGCCCTATCTCATGGGAATGTTGTGAGGATAAATTCATTCACACTTAGGAGGGGCTCAAATATTACAGGGGTGGGGGGATGACAGCAGATACAGAAGAGGCACAAATGAGTTTCCAAGTGGCCATGAGGTGTATCAAGGGGAGCCATAACTCATACACCTTGATTACTTCCACTGCATGCATCCGACGAAGTGGGTATTAGCCCACGAAAGCTTATGCTTCAATACTTTAGTTAGTCTTTAAGGTGCCACAGGGCTCTTAGTCATATTGGCGTGTGACACCGTGAGGTCATTGCTTTGTTGTCTCATTTTGGCATTTATCTCTTGTTGGATTTGATTCGAACATGCTCACACGTGAGTACCAGTTTGACCGACGTGTACCCTGCCCGGCAATGACTGACTCTCACTTCCGTTGTTGTCAGGAGTGTACTTCCCTGCCTTGGCTAGCCTCTTCTCTCAGAAGGTCCGTGAGAGTGAACGAGCTTTCACCTGCAGCACAGTAGGGACTGGCTCTCAGTTCGGGTAAGTTCCCATTGGCTTTGGGCGGTGAGTGACAGGGGTCTCAGAGGGATACCATTGGAGATAAAGTGCCACGAAACTGGTGCAGGAAAAAACACCAAGTCACATCTGGAACACTGGACCCCGAAGGGTATCCGTTCCAGTCGAAGAAGGCTCAGACAATTCCTATGGAATATACACACTCATTACTGAAGCCTTTGAGTCCTTTACAGTGTGTATTGTTCTCTCAAATGTGTTGAGGATTTTCTCTTTTCTTTTGAGCAAGCGGCTTGAAGGAGTTGCTACAGTATTACATGTGGTTTCCAACAGGAAGTAGCAAGGCCCAGCAGGGTGAGCAAGATAGACCATCTAGGGTCCTGAGTTCTGTTTCTGACCCTTCCACTGACTTGCTGCATGACCCTGGGCAAGTCACTTAACCTCCACGTGCATTAGTTTCTCTCTCTGTTCAATGGGGATTAATAATACTTTCCCACCATTGTAAAGTTCTTGGAGAACCTCTGATAGAACGGGCTATAGAGCTGCAAAGCAGCAGTAGGATTTTATGCACCGTATGTATTTATCATTCAGTTCCATCCTGTGACTTTTTTCTTTTACGGATAGACGTGGGGCTATGAAATTGCATTGCAGACATCCAAGGTTGGACTGCAGCTTGAGCCAAAATGTCTACGCTGCAGTTTTACAGACCCAGAGCCCGAGCAAGCCAGCCACAGTTGCTTAATTGCTGTGTAGACATACCTAAGTGGGCTAAGGGTTCTTTCCGTCCCTGTCTCAGTGCATGTAATCAGAGTGCTCTGTGGCATCCTTTCATTGGCAGGTATTTCAGACATCAGTAGGAAACAAAGGCCCAGATTTGCGACTGGCGTAAATGGATCACGTTCCAACAACTTCAGTAGAACTACGCCGATTTACATCAGCTGAGGATTAGACCCAAAGTGTCAAATTAACAAATAGAGTGGGCTCTTCTCCAGCACAGTAGCAATAGAATGGTCTATAGTACAGCGGAATGGTTTTGAATAACCAGGCAGCCTCTCAGCATTATTGAGGTAGGACGGATTAGCCAATGCAAATGTCTGATAAGATGAACAGCTCCTGAGGGCTGGATAAATAACATCCAATAAACCACAGTGTTGACTCAGTAACGCTGGTGCATGGATTGTGAGTTTGTTCCAAGAACACTCTTATCAGTCTCATGATCTCTCCGGCTTTTCCTTCCAGGACGCTGGTGATCGGTGGGGCAGGGTCCCTCCTTCTGGACTGGTACGGCTGGGAGAGTGTCTTCTATTTCTCTGGTTTACTCACTTTGCTCTGGGTGTACTGCATGTGCAAATACCTCCTGAATGAAAAAGGTAACCCCCCGCCCTATTCATTCGTACTGGGAATAGCTGTTTACTAGGCTGTACTGTGGAAATGACAGGAAAGTGATGTGTGGCAATTGTTAATCCTGGGGCACACTACAGGTGGCGCTACCACCTCCTCTTCTGGCTGGATTCTGAGTGGCTGCCTCTGAGCAAACCTACTGGATCAGCCCCACAAGTGACTTAGGTGTTCAAAAGCCTCTTCCTGGTTTGTGAATCTCTTTGGGGCTTAGGCAGAAACTCAGAGAACTTTTACAGGTGCTGAATGAGCTTAGGTGCCTTCAGGGTTTGGCAGGAGACTCATGGATGGCAGAGGAGCTAGAACTCGGACTTAGGTCCTTAAGGCTCAGACTTGGGCACCTAAGTCTGGGCTTTAGGCACCTAAGTTCCTTCATGGATTGCAGCCTAGCTGCTGTTAATTTTTTTGTAGGCTTTACAGAAAATAAGAGTTTTAAGGAGCACCTTCAAGGAGCATAATTAGGTGGCTTTTTGGATGTTTACGCGGAGCCAGAAGCACCAGAAACTCCCTAGAAATGGGGGGGCCACCGGCTCCTGAACCATGATCCTACGCCTGCTCCACCTCTTCCCCTGAGACCCCACCCTCGCTCCCCTTCTTCCCCCTAAGCTCCACCCTTGCTCTATCTTTCCCCCCAAAGCTCCACCCCCACTTGCTCCTATCCGCCCCCTCCCGCCTGTTGCTTGCCCTAAGGTAGGTAAAAAGTGATGGGGCTATGGCCCCCTGACCGGGCCCGGTGTTCCAGTGCTCCAGTGGGGAGCATTGTCTAAGTGTGATGGGCAGAATGGGAGAAGCACAAAGGTGCTTGTTTGAAAATGTATCAACTGAGCAATGGAGGCAGGCAGGAGTCGACAGTGAAGGAGAGATGGTAGCTAGGGTGGGGACGAGGCCATTAAGGGCCTTGAAAGTGAAGACAAGTAGCCCACGTTTGATGCAATAGAGAAAGGGAACCAATGGAGGGATGCAAAGAGAAGGGTGACGTGGGCAAAGTGATGGGCTAGGAAAATGATCTTTGCAACAGCCTTCTCAGTGGATGTGAGCAGGTTAAAGTTGCATTTCTCAAGGCCAGTGGCAGTAATTGTGACCGCACCAGGGTCCTTTCAGGACAGAGGTTCAGCATTAACCCTTGATTTGCTGTGCCTGGAGAGGTGTGTGTGTGTGTGCATGGGGTGGGGGTTTGGAGGAAGTTCGGTTAGAACATCATGGCTACTTAAAGTAGTTTTTATGGTATTGTGCGTAGATGTTCCAGGGTTATTCTTTTGATATTTTTAACAGTTCTTAAACCAAGTGGTTAAGCCCTAGGATCAAACAGATCCAGCGTGTCTGACTATTGGAAAACATAGCTTTGATTTGATATATTTCTTCCCTGCAGAACTCACCATTCGCTTAGAACATTTAGCAAAGGGCCTCTCGTTATCCAAACAGACCAAAGTTCCCTGGAAACAGTTATTTAAAAAGGCCCCTATCTGGTAAGTGAATGTCACGGCCATGTGTATTGTGCATGTCAACCCCTCTATCATGGAAAATCTGGTTTTCTCATTGCTCCACCTTCCTTCCATTCTGAAGCCTTTGTGTCTTGCTCCTGGAGTTAAGTACCACCATGAATTTCCAAACTAGGTCAGCTGGGGGCAGAATGGTGGGTCTTTCCAAGGTTGCTATTTTTATTTGATAGCTATTTATTTATTTATTTAGAATGTTTTAATGGGTTTACAAATCATTGCAATGTAAATATCCAAATCAAAACAATAATCATTACACCAATGAGCTTATCACTAGGCAGTAAATTAATCATCATCATTTAGCAGGGTATTACCATATGACAGAGTGAGTCTCTTTACACCATCCAATCCTCTGTGAATTATATTTGCCCGTGGTTCAAACAGAAAGCAAGTTCAAACAGAAAACAAGCAGTGCTTCACACAGTCCAGGGCAAAATGCCACATCCTGTATTTAGAGAGATAAGGTGGGGGGCAGTAATATATTTTAGAGGACCAACTTCTGCTGGTGAGAGAGACAATCTTTCGAACTACACAGAGCTCTTCAGGTTTTTCCAAGACCTGTGGCTCGAAACCTTGTCTTGTCACCAACAGACGGTTCAATAAAATAGATTACCTCCCCCCACCTTGTCTGTCACTGCAGACAGTCTGTATTTGTTGCTCAGAGGACACTGGGTGCTGTAATCTTTGCTCTCATGGTAGAGAGAGAACCAAAAAAATGCCCTTTTAATTGTCATTTTGACTTAATAAACTATCTCAGAAGACATTACATCCTCCTAGTTTAGGGTTCTGGATTTAACACTGTCCAGCCTGGAGCAGGGGAATGTTTTCGCATTGCTCAACACATCTGCCTTGTGGCTTTTTAATGAAAGACAGTGCCAGTATCTGAGGGAAAATGGCCAGGGCTTTAAAGATAGTAAGGGGATAGGTAGGGAAATGGGCAGTATGCTGGAAAGGGTACTGAGGAAGCACTGGTAAGAATGGAGCTGTATTAATAATGGGGGTGTGTAACGGGGTCACCACTCACCCCCGCGGCGCCTCCCGCTGGTTGTCTGGGGAATCAGCTCCTTCAGCGTCCAGAGCGCCCTCCGCAGGTTGATGCCCCGCTCCTTTGCTGGCCCAGTGTCCCTCCCGGACCCCGGTGCCCTCCAACTGTGGGTGCTGCAACCCTGCAGTACCCCCTTGGTGTGAGTCTCTCCCCTCCCCAGGGGAACCCTCTACCTTGCCTCAGAGTGTGCCACTGTCAGTCACCACTTGCCCCCGCTCACTGGGGCGGACTGCAGTATCATGGCTTCTCATCACAGGCAAGGAGGGTTGGCCTGCTGCTGCTATCTCCAGCCCTAGGCTGCTCCCTGCAACCCTGGTAGTTCTGGGTCGGACCTTGTATCAGGCCCGGAGGCCTGGGGCTCGTGGCTAGAGCCCACCCAGCTCCTTCTGCCCTGCCCCAGCTCTGCCCTAACCCAGGTACCTGGCTCAGCTCCTGCAGCTAGGCCTGTCTCCCTCTGAATGCAGAGGAGACTGTTTCTTTTTCCCCTTGTTTCTCTGTCTCCCAGCCCTTATATCCTGGCTGGGAGTGTTTGGGGCGTGGCCACACAGCTGAGCCCAAACTCCCAATCAGCCTGGGAGTTTGCAGGCTAGCCTCCCCGGCTATTTCAAACCCCTTTTGGGGCTTTTCCAAGCCCCTTCTGGTAGGGGGCGGGTGGTCACCCCGCCACAGGGCGTAACATGAAGCTAGTAATTCTCCCTGGTGTGCTTGCATTGAAGTATCCTGTCAGATATGGTTCCGTTCAAAACTGCCTGTGTTATTGTTTAAATGTCAACAGCACCCTAGCTAGTATACTAGATTAAATCAGTTGTTTATTATGATTAATATCTGGGCTTGAACGGACGTGTTTGCCTGACGCTTAGCAGGACCTAAACAAAATCCCAAGGAAGGGCATAAGTCCTGCTGTAAGGAGCTGATGGGATCTTTCATACTCAGACACACTCCATGAGTATGACAGTTATCAGCACTGATTGTATCATAAGCTATCAAGATATCAAGGCCTCATTCAGAGCTGCCTATGGTGAAAGCATCATGGGAATAAGCTTATTCATTGTTATATCCTCTTGCTCTGGCAGTCAGCTGGGGTTAGTTATCTCCAATAAATCGCAGGACGCTGCTTCAGTGCTATAGAGGGTTTACCTGCCTGACATCACTGCCTTGAAGTAGCCAGAATCCCCTTTTTTATCCAATGTGATCTGTCATCTTGATTGTTTCTTTATCCCATTGTATATTTACAGGGCTGTCATTGTTGCTCAGCTTTCTACGGGCAGCACATTTTTCACCCTCCTCTCCTGGTTGCCAACGTTCTTTAAAGACACTTTTCCCGAGTCTAAGGTAGGCTGACACCACAGCAAAGTGGAGACTCTTAACATTCAGGGATCTCTTTCTCACAGAGTTCTGTGTGGTCTCTAGGCTGCTCTGTTGTGTGGGTGTGGATGGGACAGAACTCATAGCTGCAAGCAGTTTCAGACAAACACAACGGGACTTTGTTACTATACTGGCATAGCTGAGCTCAGAGGTTTGATATTGTTAGTTGTTACAATGATAACAGTTTTCATTACTAATTAATACACCTTTTTTATTTGCAAAGCTCCGAAAAAAGGCCTCTCTCCCCTCTGCACAAATAAATCTCCCATTTTTCTGAAACTTGGTTAAAATTCTTCCGGGCTGAGAGCTTGTATTTTTACAATTCTTTCTGCCCACAAAAATCCCAAGATTGTCTTTTCGAGGGTGGCTCTGTTGTGTGTTTCTGGAATTTCTATGGGCCCCTTACGTGTATTACAATTCCGAGGGGCTTTATGACGTACTTGATATTTATATTAAAATCATGTACTAAACCAACAAACATATTGTTATAACCAGATTTTCAGCACCTCTTGTAATGCGCTTGGGGTAGTAGTGATTTGATAATTTAGCCATCTGTTACATATTTAACTCCCGTGCCCTTATGTAAGATGCTCTATATAATATTCCTGCATCTGGCTGCCGCTTCATAAATATTAATAAAACGTGGATTCGTTTGATTTAAATTTAAAGGGTTGACAATAATCCTTAATGTGGTAAAACTATGTCATCTACTGGCCAAACATACATGCTGCAGGTGAGCTGTTTTTCTCCATCTGCTAATGTTCAATTCAATTAAGAGAATCCTGCACCTCTGGCCCATGCAGTGAAATGTGCTATGATTTGAAAAGGGACCCTATACAATAAAAACGTGGCATTGTTGTATGCCCTATGTTCTTCTTGTGTATTTTGGACCACAAGCTTAGAGGTGCTGAGCAAGAACAGCTCTGGCTGGCATCATCAGGAGCTGCAGGTTCTCTGTGCTTCTGGAAATCAGGCTCTCATTTTGCAAACTGCCAACGTAATTTAGGAGCCTGAGTTCCATTTTCAAAAGTGACTAAGGGCTAGATTTTCAAAGGTATTTAGGTGCCTAACGATGCAGATATGTGCCAAGTGTGGTTAAAAAAGCATCTGAACAGGTTAGCTTCCTAACTCCCACTGAATTCAGTTACTGACTTAACCTCTTTTGGTGCTTTTGAAAATCCCACTGGACACCTAAATACCTCTGAGTATCTGACTCTGTCTCACTGAAAGCCTCCTACTTTACTTAGGCTCCTACGTTACTTAGGTGCCTTTGAAAATGTTCCTATTTGTCATCTTCAGTTACATCCATAATACATTTTCTCAATTGAAAAGACAAAGCAAGATTTTCCTCTTTACCAGTGTTGAAAGCTCCACTCTGGCATCAAAAAACCCAGCCGGTTCCGTCAGCTCCATAGCAATGCTAGCTAATAATAAAGCGGCTGAAGTCTGAATTTATTCTGCAGTTTTGCTGGTGGCCCAAGAGGCAGGATAGAATACAACAGTTTGCATATTGGCTCTGTGCTGCAGAATCTTGTTTGCCAGTAAACTCTGCCACTTTTAATCCTTCCTTACTGCTGTATAGAGAAATTTTTGCCTCTCTGTCATGGGTGTAAAGCCAGTCAGACCTTGCGGTCATTAACAATTCACTTATTTATATAGCACCATGTGTGCACATGCATTACAGACGTCAAGCCCCATCCTGGAGTGCACCAGAACTCTTCATTAGGCAGAGCGTTGTGAGAAAGTGGCTTAAACCTCCTCTGTTAGGTGAGGAAAAGCGCCAGGAAAGGGTAAACCCTAATTTCCATGCGCCCCTCCCTAGTATAAAATCCATTAGCTGCAAACAAACCCTGCTCCACTAACAGGATGTGAACATTGCTTCTCTTCACTTTTCCTGTGAGGATTTTTCTCCCTTTCAGGGCTGGGTGTTTAACGTAGTGCCATGGCTGGTTGCCATCCCGGCAAGTTTGTTTAGCGGATTTCTGTCTGATCACCTGATCAATCAGGGTAAGAGCTCTGTCTTTTCATACTGCAAAGAAAAGACTGGATGGGAGGAGACGGGTGTGAGGGGAGAAAGGGGAAGCTGAGCTTCTGGCCTGGAACTTGGATAAATACTGTCCCTGACATATTTGTAACGCCCTCTGGCTTCGTCTACACTGGCAAAACTTTTGTCATTTTGTCAACAAAAGTTTTACCAACGAAAAGCGCCGCTGTGAACAGCGCTTTGTTGGCAGGAGCGCTCTCCTGCTGACAAAGCCACTGCCGCTCTTGGAGGGGTGGAAGTTTTTTGTTGGCAGGAGAGCAAACAGCAGCTACACTGCACACATTTTAGCCTCACAGTGTAGCCATACCCTTTGTCTTGTATGGGAGTTGTAAGCACCTGGCTGAGAACAGAATCTGACCCTGTGTGTTAGGTTTACCTTATACTTACTCCCCTGCTTGAACCCAAAGCTATGGGTGTTGAACTCTTCTAGACTGAAACATTAGTCCCAGCTTCACTGAGAAGGATCTAGGTTAAATCCCTCCAATGGTCTTTCTTTCCCCTTTCAGGCTATAAAACGATCACCGTTCGTAAGCTCATGCAGGTAAGAAAACGAAAGCCTGGGAGTGAAACATCAGATATCTGTTAGCGCTGATTTTGCATGTTAGTCTAACAGTGGAAATCAGATTCGAGTTCTTGGGAAACTGGACTCATGATCTCGGTTACAACAAAAGAGCTTTTATAGATATGCAGAGAGCTGGTAACCAGCATCCATGGGAAGGGAAATACAGAGAAAGGTTGGACTAGATGACCTCCTTAGGTCCCTTTCAACCCTGAGATTCTATGATTCCCAGGCCCAGAGCTGCTGCAGTGAGAGAGGGCTGGGGGAAGTCCATTCTTCCCACCGCAGCCCCCTCCCACACTCTGAACACCCCCACCACATGAAGTTTGTTATGTGCACCAATATGGAGGTGATTTGTTGCACCTTACCACCATATTGGTGCACATAACAAAATTCATTCTGCACATGGATGTTAAAAATTAGAGGGAACGCTGATAGGGCCCATCATTTGGGAAACCCTGCTCTATAACATGCTCGCAAAAGGGCACTTCTCTGTGCAGACAGGCCGGCGCCTTAGGAACGTGAAGGTGCCGTACAGAGGAAAGCAAGTTGAATGAACCACCCAGCTAGCTCTGCGAACAGAACCATAGTGAGCCCTTCGTATTTCATAAAGGAACAGTAGGTGCTCCTTTCCCCACTGTAACGCGCGATGAATCTGCTTCAGACGCATTTCATTTTCTTTTTCCTTCAGGTCGTCGGCTCAGGTGTATCAAGCATCTTTGCCTTGTGCATGGGTCAGACATCCAGTTTTTACAAAGCTATAGTATTTGCATCTGCCTCAATTGGACTTCAGACCTTTAACCACAGGTAATCAGCATCGTCATTTGGTTCTCAAAGCCCATTATGCAGAAGGCAGTTTTTATCCCCACTGGGGAAACTGAGGCACAAAGGGATGACATGACTTGCCCAACATCACCCACCTGGCCTGGGAGAGCCAAAAATAGAACCTAGGTTTTTGGAGGCTTGGCCTAGTGCCCTGTTTAATAGTCCACGCTGTCTTTATAGAGGCAGTTTATGCCAAACTCCTGGCAGACAAAATGAACCACGGTTTTATTTGTTACATGTGAAGAGGTCTATTGGCCATCTAATCTAAGATCGAAGGCTTGAGGATTTAGCCGGGCGGTGATTGTACATAAAGATGAAGTGTCCAAACAGGAGCATTGTAAGTGTCAGTAACTCAAGCTAAAACCTTGTAACTACCCACAGGTGGGAAATATTCAATCTCTGACACGATTCAAATGCAAGGATTTCTCTCACCAACTTCCCACTACCTCCCTTTAGTTTTGAAACAGCCCAGCACAGGGCCAGACTGGGGGCAATGGATGAATACGCTGCTTAGCAGGTGGGGCAGCCAGCTTGCTGCAGATCTGATCTGAGCTACATTATGAGTTCTGCACGGGAGAAACTTCCCCAGCACCTTCCTACATACGGCAGCCTCTAGCGGAGTCATTGGCAAATTCACCCCATGGTTTTTAAACTGTTATTTACTTCTGTCTTATTGTCCACGTAGAACTGGGGATTTCTTCCCAGTTTTAGCACAACTGTGGGTTTGGTTTTCTTTCTGCCCCTAGCTTTGAGTCATCATATAAGCAAAGAAAGGCAGAAGGAGAACCAATGGCTAGAAGTTAAAGCCAGACAAATTCAAATTAGAAATAAGGCACTTTAAAAAAAACAAAAAAACAGTGAGGGCTGTTAACCATTGGAGCTAACTACCCAGGGGAGTGGTGGGTTCCCCATCTCTAGATCACTTCAGTTCCAGATGGAATACCTTTCTGGAAGACATGCTTTAGTCAAACACAAGTTATTGGACTCCACACAGGAATAACTGGGTGATATTCTATGGCCTATGACATGCAGGAGGATAGGCTAGATGATGTAACGCAGAGGTTCTTAACCTTTTTCTTTCAGAGTCCCCCCACCCCCACCCCAACATGATATAAAAACTCCAGGGCCCAGGAGTGGAGGGAGGGAGGGGCGCTCTGGGCTTCAACCACTAGGCTGGGGAGGAGGGGATCTTGGGGCTTCCTTTCTTGCTTCAGCTGTGGGGAGGGGAGTCACGGGGCTTTAGCCTCATGGGGTGGGGGGACACAGGGAGTCAGGCTTCAGCCCCACAGGGAGCGGGGGGAGATGCTAGGGCTCGAAACTTCAGCAGGAGGAGAGACTAGAATGATCAAATGGTTCCTACTTGCCTTAAAAGCTATTAATCGAAGCATCAGATTTTGGTCGCTGCAGGATGTTGGGCTTCATAGATAAGTGGGTCTGAATGGGTCCAGAAACACCTAGTCCTAGTCTAGCAGGGAGAGGTGTCTTAGTCTTGCCACAGCGAAGCTGGCCCCTTCTAGCAGGCTAATGATGGACACATCAAAAGGAATTTAAATTTCATTCTGGCCCCACCTAACACTTTATAAATGCAACTGTTACCATCTAACCACCACTGTATCTTCTGTACTTTCCCGCTAATACTGAAGCTCTTTGCTTCTTTTGTTTTGAAGTCTTTCCATTCAGTTATTTTCCCATCTTGATTCAATTTCAGCTGCATTTTGGTTCTCAGTTCCCTCTTTCTTCTCCCCACTGGGTTGGTTCTGATTGGTTCCCTTCATTGAGCAACAGTGTGTTTATCGCCTGTAAATTCTGAAAAACAATCAAAACCTGTTTAAAAATCAAAAGCCTTTAATTTCTCTTCTCTTTGTGAATAGTGGCATTTCAGTCAACGTACAGGATCTGGCTCCATCGTGTGCTGGCTTGTTGTTTGGTAAGGGGGCATTTTGAACCATTTTTATTTGCACAGAAAATAAACCCATGTATGGATCATTGGATCATTGTACCTGGATCATTCCCAGGTAATTACGTGTAAACGCAATTAACTAAGGGCAGAACATGGCTCAATCCAGGCAGCCTTTTGAGTTTACTAGAGTTGCAGAGATGTAACAGAAGGTAGAGATTGTTAATATCCACGACCCAGGTCTGCATGTCAGAGAGAAATTAACAAAGGGCTAGATTGTGCCCAACTACCCGGTGGGTGCTTGAGAATAGGGCCCTAGCAAATTCACGGTCCAGTTTGGTTCATTTCATGGTCATAGGATTTTAAAAATAGTAAATTTAATGATTTCAGCGATTTCAATCTGAAATGTTATGGTGTTGTAATAGTAGGGGTTGTGGGGGTCACAATGTTATGGTAGAGGAGGTTGTGGTAGTGCTACTTGGACTTCTCTGCTGCTGGTGGCGGTGCTGCCTTCAGAGCTGGGCAGCCGGAGAGCAGCGGCTGCTGGTCAGGAGCCCAGCTCTGAAGGCAGTGCCACCGCCAGCAGCAGCATGCAAAAGTAAGGATGGCCTGTTATGATGTTGCCACCCGTACTTCTGTGCTGCTGCTGGCAGGGTGCTGCCTTCAAACTGGGGCCCCGGCTAATAGTCCCTGCTCTTCAGCTGCCCAGCTCTGAAGGCAGAAGTAAGGGTAGCAAGGGCAGCAACACCGCGACCCCCCCTAAAATAACTTTGTGACCCCCCCCCCCCCGCAACTCCCTTTTGGGTCAGGACCCCCAGTTTGAGAAACGCTGGTCTCCCCCATGAACTCTGTATAGGATAGGGTACAAGCCCACAAAAGACAGATTTTGCAGTCCGTGATATGTTTTTCATGGCCGTGAATTTGATAGGGCCCTACTTGTGAAACGGAGTGGCTTTATGGATGCAGAGGGAGTATGCAAGGAGTCCTCTCTCCTACACAGCACCCATGACTAACCAGCATGAGCAAACCTAAAGGGAGGGAAAAGTCCTGGGAGAAGCACTGGACACATCCAGAGCTGGATTTTCAACCCTCAGCCTCTCCCTGTGCTTAGTCATGTGCTTTCCCTGCCCTCGGCAGGTGCAAATCACTGCCACGCCAATGCCCTTTCACTAGTCTAATGCTTGTGCACAAACAGGAGTCAGGCTATCAAAAGGGCACCTGTGAGTGTTAAAATTTCCAGCTGGAGTTTGCCCCTGCCAGTTTTGCCTGCCCACAAAGTGGGGGCAGCGTAGAAGCTCAGATGAAACCATGCAGCGAAGTCACTAGTTATCGCTAAATGTGTGCTCATGGATTCCTAGCAAGTATCTTATGGTTAGAACCATCATGCGCAAATTGCTGTGATGCAGTGGTTTCCTTCTCTTCACAGGCGTTGGAAATACAGGTGGAGCCCTATTAGGTAAGGGATTTTCCTGGAATTGTCCCTCATTTGGGGGATCCTGTGGCTGAGCTGACGTTACAGGGTGAGGAGTTGGCCTAGTTCTATTTGATTCATTTCTTCTCTCTCTCTCTGTACACAGGTGTCGTTTGTGTGTATTTAGCCGGGCATCTGATTGAAACCACTGGTTCCTGGGTTTCTGTTTTCAACCTTCTGGCTACAGTTAATGTCCTGGGACTCTGTACGTTCCTGATCTTTGGAGAGGCCCAAAGGATGGACACAGACTCTGCATACATAGATCTATAGTCGCTGTAAAAATGAGTTCAGCAAATGAAACTTGTTGAAGGGTTTAGGACTGTCATTTCTATTGATAGCAGTTGTGCAAATGGTTGTTTGCAGAAGAGACTATTATCATTTTGTAGAATTTAAATAGAAAACAAAAAATCTATTGAGAGAATATTACGGGCCTGAACTAAACCCAGAGGAGGGAGGAAATCCAGAGTTAAACTTTACTCAGGGGATGGCTGATGGGTTATAGAGCCTTTCAGCTTTAGGTCACCAGTTTGACTTTGAATTCACAAGTGCCTGAATGAAGCAGGTCTTGGCCTAAGTGAAATCAGGTAGCTCTAGTCCTAGTGCAGGAAATGCCATCCCAGTTGACACTAAGTGGTACCTAAGCTGGGCGTCTCAGCAGAGATGCCAAGGACTGAACGGCTCATTGAGAGTGAAGTCCTCTTTCATCCTGAGAGACGCTCCCGCCTGGACAGAGATGAAGCATCTGAGCCATGTGGGAATCATGAGTTCCAGGTGTCCATGTTCTACCTGTTCTGTGGCTGAGAAGATCACTCCCATCTCCAGGGCTGTCAATCAGTTCCTTTCATCGAAACAAAATGAACTTAATAATACCAAGGACTGTCCTTAGCTTGCCCTTCAGTGCCTCAGTATTGCCATCTATGTAACAGGTACAATCAGGGTGTACAAAGGAATGGGTTCAGAGTTGTTTTGCCATATACTGTGAATGGATATGAAGGGTGGCTCACATTCTGGACTATGGATCCATAATATCAAGTGCTTTCTGCTTCATTAGGTCTGTTCCCAGTATGCACTGAAAGGAATGCAGGAGACATTCCAAAGAGCCCAAAAAGTGCCTGTTATGTATTTGCATTAATTGTAGGGCTTGTTTTTCCATAGTGCTGAATGCTCACCAAAGGAGTTACTGTGCCTTGGCAGCACCTGCTTTTGAGCCTGATTGTTTGTTATTTATAATTTTTGACTTTAAATGCCAAAAAGGCTTAGTCCACTTTATGCTCTAAAGAGGTGATTCTGCAAGCTGTCTCGTGTGGACCTCTCGCTGGAATCCATGAGAGTTCCGGGAAAGGAGGGATTTAACAGCCTGAAATATCATTTTGTTAGGGCTTATTTTAAATATGGCTATTCATATAAACTTCTAAAATGTCTTCTCCCCGCTCCCATGCTTACAGCTTATGCAGAATCTATTCGGTTCTGTTCAGCATTTGTGTTTTAAAAAGTTGTTCTTGTGGAGCGAATGAGCAGGGGACAAATTTTCAAAGGGGCCTCGATCTGGCACCTTGTTTTTAAACGCCAGTTCTGTGCCAGTTCTGTGTCCGTAGCCAGGCCTGTCACTCGAGAATTGGCCTTTGTGGCCACTCGCTAATTGGCCTTTTTAGCCACGACACCTGGCAACTGATCTGCCTTGGCACTTATGCCATTGGCCGTTGAGGCAGGCCTCTCTTAGACACAGGGAACCGGGCTAGATGGATCATTAGACTCCTCCAATATAGAGTTTTAACAAGGACAACTTCATATTTTTTGTTTTATTTTAAGTCAATGAGGAATTCCACTGGTCAGAATCCAGAGCTGAAATAGGCCCTTGGTGGACCGTGAGTCTATATTTAAGTAAAAAAAAAAAGTGGTGTCAGGGATTATCTACTTAGAGCAGTGGTTCTCAACCACTTGAGGCCCAATCAGCACACAGTTGCGGCCTATGTGACATCCTCAGGGCCATACAGGTAGTATTGGATGCAGCCCACAATGGTCAAAAGGTTGAGACCACTGACTTAGAGAGAGGGAGTGGTGGAACTGGGAATGTGAGAAGGTTTATAAGACAATTGGGGGTGCCCACATACAAATTTGCCCACAAACGAGTTAAACTGGTGCAAACTCCTGTGTTTCCTCCACTCATTTCAGCGTCAGAGTGTCTTATTTCAGTTTAGGTTAAACCTGCTCCCAAGCCTTGGAACTGGTTTAATTAAATCAGTTTAAAATCACATATTCATGCCAGTGTAAACCTGAACATCTAGAAACCCTTCCGAATTTGGTATTCAATTATCCAAGTAATTTACTATTATTGATAATTTATTATCTGAATTTCCCTTATTTACAATTGTCCATCTTTTACTGCATATCTAAGAGTCTTGGAACAGCATAATCCTTGTATATTAATCCTTCATTATTCATAATTTGAGTTATAGCAGTCAGTGGGCAGTAAATACATTTATTTTTAAGTATAAAGTTACTGTGTTAATCACTGACTGAGTAGGAGACCAGGGTTGTTCTGGTGTATTTTACACAGACCGAACACCTTCAGCTGGGAGCGTGCTGAAAAGAACACTCTCTCGTCCTATTTAATAGCTTCATACAGATTCCAACAGAGGGAGCTGTTAGATTTGGGATGTGTCTATTCACGTCAGGCTTGTTGACTTGGTTCTGAAAGGCTGGCACTAATGGTACAATTGGGAGTTAAGTTATTTCCTTGGTTCTGACTGTCCAAGACGCCGGAAGGAATGCTTCTTGCTGAAGTTTCTGACCTCTGTTATTCATATAAACAGAGGCACATTCTCTTGGCCTCATCTATGAGTGTTTGATTTCTCTTTTCATGTGCACGTTCAGCAATTATATAATGATATGATATAAGAAAGAGGCGTAGACATACATTTTAATGGAGGTAGAAATAGCCTTCGAAGGTATTTGAAACCTAAATAACTGAGGATCACAGAATCCATCGGCTGCTCTTTTTTTCTTTTTATTCCCCCTACCTGTAGCTGGAGTGCAGTGTGAAACTTTGTGTGCTTTAGGCAATGTGCTGAAGAAGTGGTTTGCAAAACTTGAATTTCTTTGCAACATCACCAGGCTTGGGACCCCACACTAAGGTCTTTTGTTACCATGCCTACAATGATGTGAAATCCTATCAGTTAAGCTATTTTGAGCTATAAACGTTCTAAATCTCCTGGGACCTACCTAGGAGACCACCTCTCTCCTGGTGACATACTGCCACCGTATTAAGCTCATCCACATCAGAGAGAGGGCTGTCCTCTGTCAGAGCCGCTGACCTTTGCAACTGCCTTCCTCCGCGGGGCTGTAACAACCCTGAGTTTGTCAGCATTCTGGTCCAGCTTTTTCCTCTTGCCCTGGGGGAAAGGGTGGGGGTTTGGGCTGGGGAGTGGGGTTGGGAGTCTGGAGATTGTGTGCATGGGTGTATTCATTGCAGTTATATTTATGTGGTTGGAGTTGAACTGATTCTGGGGGAACTGATGGGTCAGTGCATATGTCAATTGTCCAGGGCATGTTCAATGCACACCACAGGCCCACAGAGCATTGGACGGATGCTCTTTTCTTACAGTTTATATCAATCGAAAGAACTAAATACATGCAAATATATAGTAAGCAAAATAGAAGGGAACACGCCTGCCCTGGTGGGAGATGGGACATGACTATCAAAGAGCACTTTCCTACCTCCTAGTTTCCATGATATCGAACGGGTATTTCCTTCTTTCATCAAAAATGTGGAAGTGCTCCAAAGTCCGCTAGAACCAATGGCCCCACTGACTTTAAGGGGCTTTGGGGCAGGCTCTGCAAAAGGCAGCTAACACCCAGCGCTATACCAAGCAAACTACCACCTTTTGTTACAGCGTCTGCGTGTCAAGCAACGAGCCATTTTCCATTTCAAACCTGACTGCAGTAATGAAGATGTCTATATAAGTCTTTCAATTTGACTGTTTTGTTGTTAAAACCTGGGGTGGGGTGAGAAGCAGCCAAGGGCCTCAAAATTCTTTCTGGCAGCTTGAATTTCATCTTATTTCTCTGTGTTTGTTGATTGGCTTAAAGTCATCCTGCCCCTCTTGAATTTTTTGTTTTTAATCATTTGTCCTCAGTGAAGGCTGCTCTCTCTGGGTGCTAACCAAGGAAAACCAGGATCATCATTTTGATTATAGGCCATATGCCTGGCTATTTATCCTAGTGAATATTTTCCCCTCTACCAAAAGGAAAATTAATCCCTATAGTGGTTGGTGACAATGTACAGACCTGGACCCTGATCCTACAATGTGATCCATTTGGGAAGTGCATGGAAATCACTTTCTCTTTCTGTAGTCTGTTTCCGCTCACACCCTTCTTCTGTCTTATCTATTTAGATGGTTAGCACTTCAGGGCAGAGACTGTGTCTTCTTACTATAGGAGTTTACAGGTCCTTGTACAATGGAGCCTTGATCTTGGCTGTTAGCTGCAGGATATATCATAACAATAGTACATATTAATGCAACATGCAAATAACAATGCAAATAACAGTGTAACATGCAAATAAGAGAAATCATATTTAAGAAATAGACTTCAATGAGCTTCCACATAGGTATAGCTCTCTGGCCACTCAGATAACACTGCAGGATTGAGTATATGGTAATTTTTATTCCAAAAATGAATGGAAAAATTTAAGGACCTTTAGTCCTTAAAATGAACCTTAAAATATAGTCTCTTTGTATATGGGATTTCCTTTCCTAAGTGCCTCTGTGACTTAGATACCTACATTCCATTAAAGCCCGATGGGATTTAAGCACCTACATCATTACTTAAGTGCTTTTAAAAATTTTACTCAGCTCTCCATATCGTTGTAAAGGATTAAAAAAAGTATGTAATGATCTACGTTTGATTGTTCAAGTGAATGCTGGAAAAGCTTTAACTAATCATTGGAATCCCTTCCCTAACTTCTGTCTCCCATTTTGCATAATTGGCCACCAAGGCAATTTACTGACAAGCCCCAGTTAGGTATTCAACTCCAAACTTTGCGTAATCTCCCAGTGATTTCTCATTAACTATTCTCTAATAAATTGTTTTTAATTTCAGCTCTCAAGGAAAAAATCAGTCCAATTTCATGGGAGAACATGGAATGGTCCATGTGCTGTAATTATGTGAGATTGTGTAATAATTTTATACAAAGAATTGTAAACCTACTAGAGCATATCCTGCATTCTCATTAATGGAAAACAGTTAGCAGTTGACAGGGAATTTTCCAGTGAAACCATTGGGCTCATCGCAGCTGTTAACTCCCTTTCATGTTTTTTCTCCCCTACCAAGTTTCCTATAAAGCCACTAATTTATAATCTCTCGTGTGTGCATGCGTGAGCTAGAGTGAGGTGAAACGCTTCCATAAAAATGATCCTTGGGCCGCCGAAAGGCCTGACTGGGGGCCTGCCACGAAACTAATCAGAACAAACTGGACCAGCAATGCACATTTGCAGTGAGAAGTGACAATTCCACATTCAAAACTATTGGGTTCCATGGACTGCCCTAAATAAAGAGCTTGATTCTGCTGTTTCTTTTGCTACTCCTAACCCCATCTAAATCCAGTGACCTCATTGTGGTCACTCTTGATTTGCAGCAGGATACATCGGAGGAAAATCATGCCCATGAACTCTGCCTTTCAAATCTTCCAGCACTGCTCCCTTCTCTTCCTGACACATTGTGTTGCCTTAGGCCGTTGACTCTTTGCTTGTCTTCTTACAGTGTTGCTTATCCTGCACTCCCTAGTCATGTCAAACAGGCTATTATTTCTTGCTCTGAGAATTGTCCCAGCTCCGTACCAGTGACGGGATGGTTCCCTAGTCTTGAGCTGAGGCCTGTGCGGTTCCCGGCAGTTTTGCTGCAATCCCCTTCATGTGATTTTGCCCCTGGAAACAAAGTCAGATGTCTGATAACAAAAATGGATGCAGCTAGGCGGCCATTTTAAATATGGTTCTGACTGCCTCTGGGCTCTTAATAGACCAACTCCTCCTGCCGAGCTCTTCCATCTCCCCCACTCAGATCTCTCTCAACACCTTCCCTGTCTGCTCCTTCCAAATGGGCCTCTAATCCATCACCTTCCCAGATCCCTCATCCATTCATTGTCAGTTGGTAGCTGATGAGTGTACATGGGGTCTGCTCCCCTGTATGTCAACTGCAAAAAACTTCCACAGCAGCAGAACGAGGCCCTAAACCACAATACAGGATTCAGAGCCTGTTGGTTCTAAAACAGGTGAAACTGTCCCACCCCTCACTTTTGGTGACCAGTAACAACCAGACCTAATGGAAGCTCTACTCCACACTGATTAGGCCTCAGCTGGAGTATTGTGTCCAGTTCTGGGTACCATGTTTCAGGAAAAATGTGGACAAATTGGAGAAGGACCAGAGAAGAGTAACAAAAATGATTAAAGGTCTAGAAAACATGACCCAGGCAGGAAGATTGAACAAATTGGGTTTGTTTAGTCTGGAAAAGATAAGACTAAGAGGAGACATGATAGCAGTTTTCAATAGGGTGACCAAACAGCAAGTGTGAAAAATAGGGAAGGGGTGGGGAGGTAATAGGTGCCTATATAAGGCAAAGCCCCAAATATCAGGACTGTCCCTATAAAATCGGGACATCTGATCACCCTAGTTTTCAAGTACATAAAAGTTGTCACAAGGAGAAGGGAGAAAATGTTTTCTTAACCTCTGAGGAAGAAGCAATGGGCTTAAATTGCAGCAAGGAAGGTTTAGGTTGGACATTAGGAAAAACTTCCTAGCTGTCAGGGTGGTTAAGCACTGGAATAAATTGCCTAGGGAGGTTGTGGAATCTCCATTATTGGAGATTTTTAACAGCAGGTTAGACAAACACCTGTCAGGGATGAATGGAGGGGACTGCACTAGATGACCTCTCAGAGGCCAATGACTCTATGGACTCCTATCATTAAATTTCTGGACCCACTCGAACGCCGTGGGTTTGAAAGTTTGACTCTCTCCTGCTTTGCATTCTACTCATGAGTGACTATTCAAAAAAGGAGCAGAGAAGGGTCAAGAGAAAACATATTGAATGAAAACAGAGGGTGAAAACTGAAGCAGAGCGAGATGGACATAGAGAGGTAACTAAGGTTCTTTCATCCCTAACAGACAGCATCACCCACACCACCTTCAAATCAAGACTGAGTATTCTATGTTCTGTGGAGAGAATGCTCTGTTCTGTGCCTGAGAAGCAGCAGGCCAGTCCCAGACACTTTTGCTCATTTTCAAGCTGGCAGATGGTTCTCTGTCTCTTTCCCAGGATAGGAGCAAATGAGAGCAGGTCCTTCTAATGCATGCTGTACAGTAAAAGATTCATATCCCAGTAGTGGAAGGTTTGAGATCCAGGGTTAAAGGACCAAAAATGTTTTGAAGAGGTTATAGACGGAGACCCTGGCTGAAAGGGCTTGATTAGAATGGATGCAGGACATGGCTGATGCTATTCAGAATGAAATCTGGGAGCCAGATTTTCCCGCAACTATGTGCCAAGTACCATGGCTGCACATGCAAATCAAATAACCACGCCTGGACAACTGGCACTTGTACATGCAATTTAAGCTAATGTACATATCAGTTAGATATGTATTGTGCAGCTAGTTAATTTGAAAATCTGGTTTGTAACTGCAATCCCAACCAGATTGCTGGAAGATAGCACTACTCAGAGGATCACTAGAAGGTTTTTGCACCTAGATTCTGTAGAGAAGCCCCCCGGATGGCAAATCTAATATAGACTGTTTCTTAAAGACATAGTATAGCATGAGCCTGAATGTCTGCTGCAAGGGAAGAACTGTGGAAAAGGCTAGGGTTATCATGTAAAACAAAATGGAAATGATTCTTCCTGTTCTTGAAGAAGCATCAAAACAATTGCTTTGGGTGAAACGAAAAACCTCTTGAGACTTTACATGGACGTTGGCACAAAGCCAACAGTATCTTCTGCCAAACCTTGTTTTCTGCAGCTTGGATTTCAACTCTGGCCCATACCATTTTATGCCAGGGTCTAGGCAGAGCTAGAAGTGAGTTTGAAGAAGGGGCCTATACTTTTACCATTGCTCAGGGTTTCTGCATTTGTTGGCAGAATGTTCAGGTCCTGGTGTGTAAGAAAATATCATCATGCACATTGATGACGATCTCTCTTTCTCTTCAATCCAGTATCAGTTTTTATTCTGCTCTGGTGTCTGTGCATTCTCCTCCTCCTTGCAGATATTTGGATTAAACAATAGAATGCAGAACTGAATTGCTGAATGTCCAGTAAAGCAGATAATTCCCATAGATTCATCCATTGCCAGTGGATTAATATTTTCCCGGGAAGGCATCTCATATCTCAACCAATACTTCTCTAAGCATTTGCCAAAACATCCCTCGCTTTTGGAGAACGAATGAGCGTCTGCAATGAGATAAAATCACAACAGCAGTTTGGGACACAAGCTAATTCAGTCTAGGGTCTTTCATGCAAACATATGAGAAATCTTTTCTGTGGAGTATAGATTATGCTTTATTCTGCTAACGCTAAATGAACTCCCCACTGAAGATTTCAACTCAGCTCCCAGCATCACTAATAAGTCTTCCATATAATATCACTGGCTACCAAAAGAAGCCGTTTAGGGAGACGGGCATGGCATTCAAGCAAAATCGGGACCTGTCAAGTTAGTTAATTTGACTTTCACTTCCTGCCCATGTGTACCAGATCAAGGGCCTATTACATCATAAGAGCAATCTGTGAAGATGTTTTAGCGATGTGCGGCTCTGAATCATGCTTTCTGAGGTTAACAGCTGAAGCAGAAATGAAAGCTCTATCCCTCATGATCTGTCCTCTGCATGGTAAAATCACCACGTATCAGTGAGCAGAATGGGCAAACTGCTTCCCAGGAGAGGGTGTGGTGAGTCAACATTGAACCCTAATTGAGACCTCGGAGACCAGTCTTTAGATGCCAGCCAGCCAGATGAAAAATGATTGTTTTTCAATGGCGAGTGTACTGCTGTTTGTTTCTATGCATCTAATGTAGATGCATGTGTTGATATGGCTTAATGTGTATAATATGTGTGTGTTTAATGTGCCCCTCCAAAAGCAGTCAAATTGAAATTTCTGTGCTCACCTCTGCTTTGCTTACTTCAGGCTATCAGAGCTAGTGTTCAGGGTAGATAGTGCTATTCAGCAATCCCCAAACACTTGGCCACAGTTATGTTCATGATTCTGTTCTTATAAGATGCCCCATAAACAGCCTGTCATTCAATTGAAGTGCCGGGGTAAAATAACTGGTTGACCTCCAGGAATGATAACATCAGATTATCCAATCATCCTCAGCCGTGCTACACACAGCATCCCGTGTGGATGTCTAAATAGAAAGACAGTTGTTTCCGTTGTGTAACTCTCCGATGCACAAACTTCCTGAGCAAAATTATAGATGGTTGCAAACAACATTTAGCAAATGAAGTTTCATTTCATTCCTGTCTTTTGGCAAAAATAAAAGAAAATAATGGATTTTGATTTTCTCACTACTCCCAGGAGAAAACTCCTAAGAATGGTGCTGAGGGGGAGGAAAGGCACAACAATGAAACACACACAAACAACCTGAAACAGGTTGGATGCTGCAATGCAGAAGTAGGATTTGAGATGCAGCATAAACAAAAAGCCCATGATTTATTTATTGTACTCATCATCAGATGATGCTCTCTGAGCTAATTTATTTAAAAACACTCTGACAACAGACAAATGTAGCATTGATTATTGTTTCACTTGCTTTCAAATAGGAGCTACAAGATGAGAAAGCAATTTAAAAATCTCATTAGAGGCCCTATGACCTTTGTGCGTAACTTGTTACTTTAACAAAGACACCTTGATGAACCTCAATGTGTCTTGACCCCCTCTTACAGCAAACCCTGTTACAGGAAGGGCTATTTTAACTGTTCCTCCAGAGTTAGAAGACTCTCCATGCCAAATCACACTAACCTTTGCTACTTTCACAACTGTGACAAGATTGCCCTTTGTCGCTCTCTGTCTAAATAGTGGGGTGGTTTGGGAAAGTTATTTATTTTCCCACAAAACATTTTGCTGAAAATGATTTCTTTTTCTGTTTGCACATTCATATTTAACCTATTTCCTCATGTTTAGTTTCCTCACACCTTCTTGTCAGCTGTCTGATATGGGCTATCCTGATTATCACTACAAAAGGTTTTTTTCCTCCTGCTGATAATAGCTCATCTTAATTAAATAGCCTCTTAGAATTGGTATGCCAACTTTCATCGTTTCATGTTCTCTGTATGTATATATATATCTTCTGCTATATGTTCCATTCTGTGCATCCAATGAAGTGGGCTGTAGCCTACAAAAGCTTAAATAAATTTGTAAGTCTCTAAGGTACCATAAGTACACCTGTTCTTTTTTTTTTTTGAAAAATATCAGCTGCTTGGGCTAAAAGTTTGTGCTAAAATGAACATTTCTACAGAAATTTAGAGTTTGATGAACAGCTATTTTTCACCCCAAAAAGTTTTAAATGGAAAATTTCAACTCACTCTAGTCTAGATCATTAATTAATAGATAAAGTACCAGTAGATGGCGCTTAAGAACATGTAGCATAATTTCTGGGTTTTGTAGGCCCAATAAAACTTGTGCTCTGCAAATGGCTTCCTTTATGCACCTCTTTACACCTGCCATTAAAAGCAACCTCTGCAATAATACAACTCGGTGATTAGATTCTGCACTCAGCGATCACTTCTCTCAAAATGAAAATTAAACAGTTCGCTCCTGGTCTATTAAATGTTTGACCCAGGGCAAGAATGCAATTTCGGGGTCTGCCCTGATTGAATTCTTATCACAGATTTCAATAGGAAGAGGATCAGGTCCTAAACCAAAGCATCGGAAAGAAGAGATGGGTGAGTATGTTTGAAATTCAGATACAGTATGTAGCATATCCTATCTCCATCTAGCAGCTCAGTGTGGTCAGAGCTCTGCTTGATAAATCACATTCCAGCCTGAGGTGTCAAAGGAAAAAAAGAAACCAACGATTTTTCCTCTTTCTTTTTAGTTATTTTTGACAAGCTGGGAGAGAGAGAGGGAAAAAGCTGACGCACATTTGATATACATTTTTGACGGCGATTTTACTTTATTATGTTTAATTGAAAAGTGTTAAAGTCAGGCGACATGAATATTCAACTGACGCCTTTTGGTGGTGTTCCAGGAGTTATGATTGTCTGTGATTCCGCCACAGCTTCACAGCACGGAGCCCTGTCAAAGTGAGAGTGACAGTGGGGAAGCTATTAATTGAAATAGCTTCATTAATTAGTAATTAACAGCGGGGTAATGACTGTGTCACACATCGTATTTCAATGAATGCCCTTCATGTGTTATGGGGCCTTTAATTAAAGAATATGCATTTTAATTAAAGGCAAGTTTGGCCCTTTGGCCTTTGGAATACAAAAGATGTTTCTAACTTTCAAAAATCAGAGGAGAAAAGGTTATGGCTTTATATTTATTTATTTATTTTGTGCCAGTGGTTTCCAAGTGAAAAGCACACCAGTCACAATGACAGGACAGTAGTGCAAGGCCTGCTAATGGGAGAATAATAGCCATCATTTTTTGGGGAGGATCAGGTTGGATCAGTGAGTGAGACGGTGTGTAGGGCTAGCCACCCAGTTCTGCACCCACCCAATTTGCCATGGTCCCCTCCAACCTCTGCTGTTGGCCCACTGTCAGCGCTTCTGCCTGATCGTTCATTTATTCCTTTTCATGCCCCCGCCTTGTTTGTGGCCCACTGAGTTAGTACAGCGGGTGGCGCTCGTTCAAAACCTTCATGAGAATGTAATGACAGAGTCGCCTGGCAGGTGGCTTTTTGAACCTCCACGGCAGGAAGGGACGGCAGCTCTAAATACAGTAGGTGGGCAGAGAAGAGTGGCAGGGATTAGAGAAAGAAGGCAGACAGCAGAGTCTGTGGAGAGTTGTGCAAATCACAGAGGTCAGTTTTGAATGATATTGGAGCTGCTGGGGATACGTAGGGATGGGGTGTGGGACTGATGCATTTTTGGACATATGTAACGGTGGGTATCACTCTTCTGTACTTCTTGAAATCTGGAGCGCTGGGATTGGGGAGATGCAGTCGTCAAGACAAGAGAATATAAAGGCTCTGATGTGGATTTCAGCATGGAAGGAGTCGAGGAGTTGGCCTATATGGGCAGCATTGCAGATTTGCGACATAAGAGATAAGGCACAAGAAGGAGAAATCAGGGTCAGTTATGGAGAACCAAGCAAATGGGACTTCTGCTGGCCAGTGTCACAGGATAATGGACCTGATGGACCACAGGTCTGATCCAGTATGGCAACTCCTAGGATACTAAGTGACTATCACATCTCAATTGATGGAGGAGGCTGAGATGGTTGATCCACTAAATGACTAGAAAAGTTTGCAGTCAGTGATTAGTACGCTGCAGATTTTGTGCTCTGTACATTTTACTGGCTGGGTGTTCACTACTCAACACCGTAAGCTACGGTTATATTTGGAGTGATCCCCAGCTTGTGCCTGGAAAGATGGGTTCTGGAGACTGAACTATATTAGCTATACAATAAATATCAAAGGGAAGTTCAGGAAAATGGATGTAAGAGCTACAGCTCGATCAGAACTACTTAAATTGTTGGGCCAATTAAACAAACAAACAAAAACCAGCCAACTAAAAGGATTTTTTAAAAATTCCTGTCAAAGCATTTGTACATTAAAACAATAACTTCAAAATCCTCTTTTCTTTTTCTTCTATTTTTTTTAAACAAACCCTGCTCCCCTGATATACCCGGCTTTGAAAGAATCAAGAGGAAGCCTCCCAAATGGGACCTGGACTAAACAAGTGAGGCATTGTATTTCAAAGGGAACCAGCAGATCAAATGCAACTTGAGTGCAATGCTGAAATGTCCACCCAGGGGGACTCCTGCCTGGAGAATCGAGTCTGGATAAGGAGGAGGTGGCTGTTGTCGATAACACTGGATAAGGGGGGGTGGAGAGCAGGGGAAGAGGCCTAGGGCCTGATCCAAAGTCCACCGAAGTCAATGAGGCTCTTCCTGTTGACTTCAGTGGGCTCTGGAGTACACCTCTGAGTACACAAGAAATGAGGAGAGCTGGTTGGAAAATTGTCCAAACCCCCTGAAAATATTAAAAGTCATTGGCCATTTTTTTTGCAGAAATTTCAACAATTTTGAAAAATATTGACCCACCCTAGAACTGAATTTTATAACTGCAAAGAAAGAGAAGAATCCGCGATTTCCTCCCCAACTCTGGATTCGCGGGGGGGTCTTTTGGGAGCCTATTTTATATTGTAAGCTTCTCAAGGTAGAGATTGCCTTTATTGGTGTACACTGTACAGTGCCCTCCACTACGTTTGCACTAACCAACAATAAGAGCTACCTTTGTGGGCTTGTCACACTCTGGGGAAGTGTGCCTCTCTAGGGGAGTCAGACATAGCAGATCTTCTGCTATTCCATGTGCTGTACCAGAAACTATGAATTTTTTTTGACAAGTTACAGAGCCCAGCAGTTTGAAAGGGTTTAAGAAACTCATGTTTTGGAAGTAAAATATTGTCATTCTTATTACAGAGGAGTGTTGGAATCCTTTGAAGAGTGTTAGACTTTAATCTCTGTCCTTCTAATATCTTACATATATCCTTCCAAAGTCCCTCAGAGGACAAACATGATTCAAAATAACAATATTTCAGTGAAATGGCTGGTATAGATAACTTATGGCTAGTACCATTTGTCTCCAGTTCAAACCCAGCCCAGCTCACCGGTGCCAAATTTGTTACGATCTGATGGCTGTTCCTTGTGAGGGTGATATGTATTTGAGGACTTGGGTCACTGACTCCAGTCCTCTGCTATCTCAGGCAACCCCGTCATAAAATCCAGTTCATAAACTTATCAAGCTCCATTTTAAAACTAGTTGGTTGTTCTCCCTGCTCCCACTAGTCCTAATGGAAAGCTGTTCCGGAACTTCACTCCCGTGCTGGTTAGAAACCTTTTTCTAATTTCCAGTCTGGATTAGTTCATGGCTAGTTTGTTCTTTGCCATTTGTTCTCATGCCAACATTATCCTTCAGCTTAAGTAGCTATTCTCCTTCCATAGTGTTTGGTCCCCGGGTGTTTTTATAAAGACCAGTCATATCCCCACTCAGCCTTAATTTTGTTAGACTAAATAAGACAAACTCTTTTAGTCTCTTCTCACGAGAGAGGCCCTGCAGTTCCCTGATCATTCTAGTAGTTCTTCTATGTGCCTAGTCCACTCTGAATTCAACGCTCTTGAACATAAGTGATCAGCACTGTACATAGTATTCCATAAGAGGTGTTACCAAAATTGGGTGAGTGGGGTTGCACCCAGATGCTGCTCAGGTTTGGGGCCATGGGGTCAAACCTGAGTAGGTAGAAGGACGGCTCTTCAATACACTGTCTTTGGGAGTCCCCAACACTAATGACTTGGCATCTTTGCCAATGGTATGTGTCGTGCATAATGTGTACAGCTGTGGGTGCCGCTTCAGGCTTGTGCTGTCCAAGAGGGAAACTGCACAGAGAATGAAGTTCTAGGCCAGCAGTGTCCAATAGAAATTTGATGCTAGCCACACTTGTGGTTTTGAATGTTTCTTATTAGCCACATTATAAAAAAGCCACATCCATGCATTAGCCACAATTCAATAGCCTATTAGCCACTTGTGGCTAGTGGCGAACGTATGGGACACCGCTGTTCTAGGCAAACTCAATTGAAGTAGTGGGATGAGAGCCAAGAATGCAAGAACTGGTTCCAGGCATTTGTCCAGCTGATATTTCATTCTGTCAAATTGGTACTGCCCCTTTAAGGAAATGAATGGAGACAAACGCAGTGTGTTTTAATTAAGATTTAAACTTTGCTGGGGAAGTTGGGGGATGGAAAATGTGATTCACTCACAGTATTGGAGTATGGTAATTAATGTTAATAACATTACATAATTTAAATAGACAGGTAATATTTTATATCATATTTCTCTGGCATTTTTACTGGTGGCACAATGGGTTTGTTCTCATATAATAGATTGCTATGTCAGGAAGATCTTATTTACTAAAAAGGAAAAAAATGATGTCTGGACTTTTTTATGCTTTGTTTTAAAGACATTCTTTACTTCTGTTTCACTAAGTAAAATCTCAGGCCTAAATCCCAAGTGAGGTGAGAGTGCAAATTGTGCACACACAAAACTAGGTATAGGCAAAAGTAACCTTCATATGCATGCTGGGTAATTGCACTATAATGTACTTGTGCTCACCATTACCTGATTTGTGTGGCCAAATGTTCTAATGGTATACACAAATCAGGTGTACATTTTGGGTCAGTTTTCACACCTCCAACTTCCACATAGATTCAATTTTTCTACTGGGCTTGGTTTCATAACCTGTGTTGAGACGTGCATCACTGTCCCCTCCAAGTGGATTGCAATCTTCTGTGGACTGCTTGGTGCTTGACATATCATTTACATATAATTATCATAAAAACCTTCAACTGCACTGTTATTGTTTACTCGACTGTGAGTGCACTCAGCTCTCTCCAAAACATAGAGGAAGACTTGGTCTGTGTTCTGAGTAGTGCTGCTTGAAAAATTTGCACCAAAACTTTTTTAACGGAAAATGGCTTTTCAGCTGAACAGAAATTTTCATTGAAAAATGTCCATTTTTGTCAAGACCATTCAGGTTTTTGTAAAAAAAACCAAGCAAACCCAAAAGCACAAAAAAAATTTGGATTTTTGGCAACTGAAAAAACAAAAATGGATGAATTTTTTTTAAATGAACATTTGGAAATGAAAAAAAAAAGTTTTTGTGAACAAATTTCATGGGGAGGTGGGCGGCAATTTCTTGAGTCGCTCTAGTACTGGGGGACTGAATCTAACTATTTTGGACGTGTAACGGGTGGGATGATCAAAATTGTCATAAATTCTGTTATGTGGCATCTACTTTATACACTGAGATAGTCCTAGAGATGATTACTTTGCATTGCTTTTTTTTTTCCCAGTGCACTTTTTGGTGGAGTTCATTTCTGCAAATGAAAATGACGGTTATAGTTAAAATGAGACATGAAGTTAGGAGACAGTGCTTGTTATATCTATGGTCATTGTTGTGCCGGGTTGTTTTTTTCCTTGCTGGCATAGCAGCAGGACTACAATCTGGATGTGGATTCGCATTATTAAATTTGAGCTTGTGGTTTGGGTTTGACTCTGAATCAGGGATATGGTTAGGGCTCAGGTTCAGATACAATGGTACTGAAATCTCTCGAGCTGGTCTCACACGATTTCTGCCATTTGGGGACAAAACCTTTTGTGACTTTCTGTGCTTATTGAAAGCGAGGAATACTTGTAGCACCTTAGAGACTAACCAGTTTATTTCAGCATAAGCTTTCGTGGGCTATAGCTCACTTCATCGGATGCATAGAATGGAACAAACAGAAGTAAGATGCATTTATACACACAGAAAGCAAAAAACAAAAAAGTTGTAAAATTACCATACCAATTCTAAGAGGCTATTTAATTTGGATGTGTCATTATCAGCAGGAGACAAAAAACCTTTTGTAGTGAAAATTTAATGAAAAAGGTGGTGAAAAAAGGTGAAAAAGGTGCTACAAGTATTCCTCACATTCTTTACGGATACAGACTAACATGGCTGCTAGTCTTGAACCTGTTCTTATTGAGACATTAACTACAAACAAAGCCAGAATTGGAGAATAGGACCCTTCTGGTTTAGTATGTTGCCTGGAAACAAAAACCATAGTAGGGCATGTTTAGATCCAAAAGGATGCAAGATAAAAGGGTTCTAGTTTTGGCTAGTCTCTAGCGTCCTGCTGACTTGTGAAGCTGATGAGTTGCTTTCAAGGATTGGCATGTTGGGGAGCCTGCTTCATTTTTTCCGGGCACCCAACACCCTGGTAAAATGTTTCTTACATCGACCAGAATCCAATCTCAATGAGTTCTCCATATTTTCACACACCTCTTTAAGTAAGAAAATTGCGATGTCTGGATCTCCAGGGAGAAAGTGACACTCGAGATTTAGCTCAACTACAGTTACGAAGACAACGATAGTCTAATTCCCAGTGGACATGTAACTTAGCTATTAAGAGAATGTTATATTAGTTTGTTTGTTTGTCACAGAGAGTTGATTAGTTAAAAATCAAGTTAGATAGAAAACAAAAACAAACAAAATGAAGAAAGCCAAAAGTTTGTGTTTCGAATGCAATGCCATTGTAGAATTTGCCGTACTAGTACACACAGGGGTTGATCCGTTTCCTGGGTGCACATCCCTGGCAGTAGAAATTCACCATAATGGACTGCTTAGGTGTTTGAAGTTAAGTACATTCTTAAGTACTTTGCTGGATCAGGGCCTCTGTAAGGAAAGTAGTTAAGCACGTGCCTAACTTTAAGCATGCGAGCAGTCCTGTTGAAGCACATTGACATCAATGAGGCTACCCTTGCGCTTAAAGTTATGCACATGCTGAAGAGTTTTGTTGGATCAGGCCCATAGGGCCTGCTCTAATGTCCATTGAGGTCAATGGAAGACTTCCATTGATTGGGATAGACTTTGGATCAGATGCCTTATAAACCTGTGTGGTCCCTTTGGACAGGTTTTAGGTGATGGAGCTTACACCACTGCAGATGCTGCAGCTGATCTGTAAGCCTGTAAAGGAGTTGAGCTTCCAAGGTCATCAGTATGTCACCTGCTTGAAATCTTGTTTCTCTTTTTATGATCAGATAAAGGAGGAAGAGGATGGAAAGGGAGGGCAGTGGCTCAGAATGGAAGAAGACATTGTCATATCTTTTGAGTGTGTCTGGGAAATGCGCCTCAATAAAACGAATTACATAAATATTCCACTTACAGAATGCAATGAAAACATCCTAAATGTCTGACTTCCCTCCATATTGTCTTCATTATACATCTCCAGTTCTCTCTCTTTTTGTTTTTTAAAAAAGAGCTTATTTGTTGTGTACTACAATTTAACTCATCATCATCAAATCCAATGTGTTATTTCCTCTGTGCGTCCAGAAATGAAATTGTGGTAAGGCTTTATTTTTTTTTTTTTGAACAGCAAGATTAAAAGTTGTTTGAAGAATAATGTTTTCCTAAGTTTTAACTGACATTCAATTTTAATGACTTTTTAAACAAAGTAACTATTAACTGTGCATCGTTTTATAGTTTCCTGATGTCTGACAGGTGTTTTTGCCCATGTGGGAAACAGATGCTAATAACATTTTCCCTAATAGCTCATAAATAATAAGCATTTAGCATTTTCCTTTGTATACTGCTCTGTCAATAGCCAATTTACTTTTCAGAAGCCACAACGTGTTCCTGTCAATCAATTTTAGCCTCGGGCACTTTTTGGTGATTAGAAACCCCTTGGAGAGCCAAGAACTCCAAATTAGTTTTAAATAAAAAATAAGAATATTCATGCTGTTGAACATCTAAAGGTAAAAAAAAAAGAAAGAAATGATCTGGGTACATAAAAATCACTGGTGGGGTATTAATACTTCATAGAAACTGAGTGACCAGCTACTCTCTGGAGAAATGTAGTAGAGACGAGCACATGACACAAAGAAAATAATGAATGCAACTGAAAAATACAAACTTTTTTTTAAAGGAAGAAATTAAGGGAACCTAGGTTTCAGATTAAAAACTTTCAACCATGTTAGGGCTTTAACAACTTCTTATATTGAAAATATAATTAGCGGTAAATATCGCAAAGCATTTCCAGTGTACCATGGGTTGGTTTCTTTGTTTTGATTTTTTTTGGATCTAGTTCTGACATTTTGCCTACTACATGAAAGGATTTCCAGAGGAGGAAAAATAAAATGACTGTCTCCTTGAGAAAAGAACAAATGCGGGCTTTGAAGAAGTTTGCAGTGTGAGGCACAAGGATCAGAAACAGGGAACAGAACAGAGAATTTCCCAGACAAGTGACAAACTTTATGGCCTGTCTCCTTTTACCAGTTTATTTTATGCAATAAAGCAGCTGGGTTTTCTACCATATTGGGAATGTCTGAGGAGTGTTTATTTTCTATCTACCTTGGGGGTTTATCCTGCCTTCCATTATTGCAGTATCTGGGCAACTTTCGTGGAAAATCAAGAGCAACGACAAAGTCCCTAGTGGACTTCATAGAATCTCTCTGGCATTTCTCTCTGTTGGGGGGATTACTCATTGCAGGAGTGCCTCCTTGTAGTCAGGCATGGTGCAGTGGCTGTCTTCTTGTATGGCACCTCCTGCAGATAGTTTCTCTGTCACTGTGGTGGTGTCTCTTCGCACAACTTGCCCCCCTGATCAGGTCATGGTTTCTGCCACCCCTTCGGGTAGCAGAGAGTTGAATCAAGCTGTGTAGTCCAATAACCTTACAGCAGGTCTTCTATCTGTTTCGGGGCTCCATGGTCCTTATACCCCCTTACCTCAGAAGCTTTCACCGCACCTTCCTCAGTGGCTGGTAGGGAAACTCAGTCTCTCCCTCTGCTCTGAGTGCCAGCCCAGGAAGCTTGTAACTGGCCGCCAATGTTTACTCCCTCAGACTCCTTGCGGCCTCTCTGGGCCATTTCCAGGGGTGAAAGTAGCTATAGGCACTTACCGGGCTGGGGCCGACTCTGGGCCCCAGAAGAGGCTGGGCCTCGGGCCGGAAGGGCCAACTGGGAGGGAGGGAGGGAAGGAAGGGGCAGGACAGGGTGGGGAAAAGGCAGAACTTTAATGGTGCTACCCTTCCTCCAACCTGTAGGGTCTGAACCAGCAGGGCCCCCAACAAGGGAGGCAAAAGGGGCAGAGATGTGAAAGTGCTGCCATGGCAGCATTTTAATGTAGGAGTGAATATGGGCCGGTACGGGTACTTTCACCCATGGCCATTTCCTACCCCTTCTATCTCCCAGAGAATGACTGCAGGTTCTCTCCCTGCAGACCCTGCTGCTACAAACTTCCTGGCCTTATAATCTCTGCCCAGCCCCTACTGAGCTGGGCTTCATTGTGAGCTAAACCCGACTTTCTGTCTTGCAGGTGCTGTCCGACATGTTAGTTGGCCTCTCAGGCTCACATTAACCCCGTCAGGGCTTCTGTGGAGTATACACCCCTTCCCAAGGAAACAACTCTGCTTGGGAGATGTTCTAAAGACAAGCCGCCTGCATACCTTTTGGTTAATTTCACTGTCACCTAATGCTTTCAACATTGCCAAACTTTTGGCATAAGACATAAGAGAAATACATAGAAGTCCATCTTAGTCAGTCAGTTCCATTTGCCCTGCAGATGGTGGAGAACTTTAAACGAACAGACCCTCAGTTTAGTGAGACGCGGTTGGGGGAGGGTGTAATATCTTTTATTTGACCAACTTCTTTTGGTGAGAGAGACAGAGCTTTCCAGTTTACACAAAGCTCTTCTTCGGGTCTGGGAAACATACTCCGAGGGCAAGTCTACACTATGGTGGGGATTGACGCTGTGAGATTGGTCTATTGGAGGTCGATATATCGCGTCTAGTCTAGTCTGGACACGATAAATCGGTCCCCGAGCGCTCTCCCGTCGACTCCTGTACTCCACCATCATGAAAGGCTCAGGCAGAGCCGATGGGGAAGTGGCAGCAGTCGACTCACCACTGTAAAGACGCCGCGTTAAGTCGATCTAAGTATGTTGATTTCAGCTACGCTATTCTCATAGGTGAAGTTGCGTATCTCAGGTCGATTCCCTCTCTCCCCTGTGTAGACCAAGGCAGAGAGTGTCACAGCTAAATACAAGCTGGAACAGATTGTTTAGCATAGGTAGTTAAATAGTCCCTTGAAATACATGTTAAGGAGAAATGTCCCGTTAACACCCCTCCAGTCATAGGGGGGAACAGAAGGGAAAGGAGGAATTGGCAGCCGGGGGTGGGGGTTGTTAATGGGTTATAGATTGTTCTAATAAGCCATAAATCTAGTCTCTCTATTCAGTCCATGATTTTTAGTGTCTAGCAAAGTTATGAATTTAAGTTCCCAGACTCATCTTTTGAAGGTGCTGTGCAAATTTCCATTGAGAATGAGGACTAAGAGGTCAGCTATAGAGTGATAATTGTGTGAAAAGTGTTCAACTGTAATGACTATTTTAACAAGCTAACCAACAACCTTCTATAGAGACACAAGGGAGCTCAGGTGGACCCATCATGTGCTCTGGCATTCTTATTGAAGGAGTATGGGGACTTACAGAAGCCAACCTCAAACCACTCACCACACAAAGGGCCAGCATCCTCCGGGACACAAACAACTTCCTCCCAAAACTCTGCAACATCTATAAACTCCCTCAGAACACCATCCTTGTCATGAAGGATGTCACTTCCCTATACATCAAAATCTCTCACAATGACAGCATCGCTGCCTACCTCGAATATTTACAAGACAATGGACAACACTCAGATCTCCACCCCAAACACATCGCCAAACTCATCCATTTGATCTTCAACCATAACAGTTTTCATTCAACAACAAACACTTTGTCAAACCCATGGGTACTAGGTTGGCTCCCCAGTATGCCAATCTCGTCATGGGCTGTCTTGAGGAAGAATCTCTGAACAAATGTACCACAAAACCATAAGCAGGACAAGGTGGTTGATATACCTCCGCTACATCAATTATATTTTAATCCTCTGGACAGATTACCTGAACTTCCTCATAGATTTCCACCCCAACTTCAACAACCACCACCCGTCCATTACAATCTCTCCAGAACACTCCCACACAAGTATCAACTTCCTAGATACCACACTCAGCTTCAAGAATGGAACCTTACAGACAACTTATATATAAGAAACTAACAGATCACCATAGTGGGCTTTCTAGCAGATCGCTGGAAAACATGAGGATAAACCCACCTTGTAATGAGGAGTGGTACTCCTGCTCTTCTTTGTTTACAAGAAATTTGATATAGTCACATGTCACTTTTTGGGGGTTACTTTCCCTTAACCTGCACACATTTCTTGGCAGCCTTCTCTCCCTGCATTAACACCTCCACCAAACAAACATTATCAACCCACCCCAAACACTTGGTTATCTTAGAAGATAAGATGTTCCAGCTGTGAATAAAATTCAGGTAAGTCAGGTTTCCCCCACCCGCTTGATAACTTTGACAGTCTTAAAAGGACAGGGATGTTCTTCTGATACACACACATATTTCATGCGACTTCCCTCTTGCATGTCAAAGCAACACAATGGCATAAAGGCATCAGAATAAGAATAGGGAGCTATTACAATGTATTTAATCCAATTCTTGACACTGCCTGGCTATGTTACAGTCCTCTTGTTTGCTGTTTTTGGCTTACTACATATACCAAATGGTAAACTGCCTTACCATAACTACTTTGTTAGTTTTTCTTCTATGAGCAGTTGGGTTGAAACATATGCCGTTAGGTCTAATGTCCCCAGTTAAAACCCCTGTCACATCACTAAATATTTTAGCAAATAACATTTTTTTTTAAACATGCGGCCAGATGTCCACGTCGACATAGTGCTTAAGGCGTTTGACTGATAAAAAGCCAAGGCCCTTGGTAAATGGGGATTTAAAAACATGTCCTGAGGCAACTGTGTGATATTAAAAACATCCTGGGCTCTTTTGTATGGAGATTTGCATACGTTGAGGTTTTAAAGAGAGTGTCCATCTGTCACTGAGCATTCTCCCAATACAACAAAGCATTGATAAATATTTCGAACCACAGTCACTTTTTCAGCAGGCACCAGCCATGAAGCAGAATGGTTTCAGCTGGGATATCCATGCTTTGTGCTATAAAAGGAGCTGCAGTTACACTTGAGTTGGGAACAATGTTTAATATTGATGAGGATGACAGCCCTGTACAATTAGAGAACGCAGCCGGGCCCTGAGTGATTTTATGGAAAGTCTCCATCAACTACAGTGAGAACTAAAGCTTTTGTTTTTGAAAGTCTAGTCCCAAGGTTTAGTGCTATACACTGATTATGCCTCAACAGTTGCACATGTTTTAAATATATGTGGCAATGGGCCTGCTCCAACACCCACTGAAGTCAGTGGAAAGACTTCTGTTGGCTTTAGTGGGGTTTGGATTAGACTCAACGTATTTAAAAATATTGCAGAAATGAACAAAATTCACCATTCTTATTGTATGAATCACACAGAAAGGGCCAAGCCCCTGGCTGGTGTAGCCTCAAAGAAGACATTTGTATTAGGGATTAATCTGGCCCTGTGAATTTAACATAGTAAATTGTTCTCAGGCCCAACAAATAAAAAAACAGAACCCCATTAGCCATCACTTTCAGCCCCCAACTTAAGCCTCTCCAATGCATCATCAAAGACCTACAGCCTATCCTAAAAGATGATCCCTCACACTCACAGATCTTGGGAGACAGACCAGTCCTCGCTTACAGACAGTCCCCCAGTCTGAAACAAATACTCACCAGCAACCGCAAACCACACAACAAAAACACTAACCCAGGTACCTATCCTTGTAACAAAGCCTGATGCCAACTCTGTCCACATATCCATTCAACTGACACTATCATAGGACCTAATCACATCAGCCACACCATCAGAGACTCATTCACCTGCACATCTACCAATGTGATATATGCCATCATGTGCCAGCAATGCCCCTCTGCCATGTAGGTCCATCAGTAGCTGTTAGCCAAGATGGTCGGGGTCGCACTCTGATGCTCTGGGTGTCCCTAAGCCAGAGGTACTACTTGCATATGCAAATTAGGCATGCAGTTGAATACCTAACTTGCTTAAAAATCAGGCCTGTATACTTTTTCGTGTTTAATTTGCACATTTTGAGCTCCAGATTACATAACAGGCTATAAAGTTATTTTAGTTACTCATTTTCCTTTCTCTCTAAAGCTCTTTCTTTAGCTATATTCACTTTGTATTTTAGTTTGATTTGTCAGCGAGGATTCTTTATCATTTCTTTACCTTAACAGACCTGTGTTAGAACTTTTAAAACGAGCAGGAACTCTGTTTAAAAGTATAACTGCTCAGTTTATAAACAAAGAAGAAAGCTTCCACGTTGCAAAATGTAAGATGCTGAATATGTCTAAGACATGATCTTTGTAGTTCTCCATTGTAAATCATGAGATATTAAGAAAATCCCTTATTCTGAATGCTTTGCGGATGCTGACACAAAGAACCAGTTTAAGCATTTTGTTTTGCAGTTCATTTATTGACCTTCCCCTATGGTGCATTTCATTTTAATCTCCCAATTCAAGTGTCATTGATTTGCACGTATGTTAAACTGGCTCCAGAAATGTTTCCAGTGTAACTTATGAGATGCGTCAGTTTGGTCACAGAAAATAAATCTTGATTCCTAAGGAAGGGTGGCGGCTAGCCTTGGATGCTAAGAGAGTTAATCCCTATTCTTCCTAACAATTACCTCGAAGTACTGTATAAAATGTACTTTATATAGAAGCCTCTGCCTATTCATCCATTTGTGTATTTGTTTATAAAGTTGGAAAGAGCAGAATAACCACATCTAAAAACTCTAAGCCAGTTCGTCAGCCAGTGTAAATGGAGTGACTCTGATTTACACCACCAAGAATCTGGCCCAAAGTATTTTTGTTCATAGCTTAAGAAAACAAATGTGCATTGAGTTATACTAAAGATATTAAAACTATATCAAGATACAACATGAGTAACCACATGTTCTTTATCGTTTTGTAAACTTTGCTTAAGCACTGGTTCCACCACTAGTGTTTGGGCCCAATGTCTGGTAAGCTTCTGTTGTGTGTGCATCCCAAACTACAGGCGATGCAATGGGCTGTTTGTACATTTCCCTCCAAACTGTACCCACAGATATTTTTCATGTATTGAAGTGAAATATGGCCCCTTTAGATTGACTTCTTTTGCTTGTGTAAATTGTTTGCTCTAGTTAGAACAAGGCAAGAATAGAGTAGCTCAAACATGGTACCATTTAGGACCAGTCAAAATATTGACAATGGACAATTTATTTGATGAATTTTAGCCTTTTTTGTCTGTTCACCAATTTGCCACAGATTTTAACACATTTGTCCTCTGTTCATAGTAGTTTGTGAACTTTGTGCGAATTAATTTCAGCATATGGGATGCACACAAGCTGATGTGGGAATGTATTGAGTATTCGCTATTCATCATTGGCCAGCAAAGTCACATGGTACTGTCTCTGCTCACTGACTGGTCGACTGTAACATTTATAGTGTCTGGCACACATACACATGTGCTCAGATGCGATCAAAAGTATTCCTGAAAATAGGAGCTCTTTTCAGACATTCATGAGGACAACTCAGAATGTTCACAAACAGCATATGACAGATCATTGTGAATACCATTGTATCAGAGTCACTGGTTTATCTGCACAGAGAGTGTGTGTGTGAGGGAGTTGTGGGTGGGGAAGAAATATTTGCTCAGCTCCGATTTCATTGTATAATTTTCATTTTTATCAGTGATTCGCCTGAAAACCTTCTGACTTTCATTTTTAAAGGAAAGTAGTTTAATCCAAACTTCATTTAGAATATTCTAGCAGTGGGTTTGCTTTGTTTCAGGACAATGGAAGCTACAAAAAATACCGCAGACAAATTTTATTATTGCAGCTTTTATATGGGACATGAAATGTGCACTAGTTTAATACAAAGTCATTACTGCAGTTAAAACCATTAAGTTAATTAATATGGACATTTATTACTACCAATAAAAGATAATATCAGGGGATTTATAGAATCAATATATCTGTATATTCACACTCCTACAGTCTCTGTGAAGACATGAGTTTCAGGAGGGTATAATGTAATGGCACCTGTTACCACAGCTTTGGTTAAAGGTAGGTTAAGGGGAACACTTTCAAAGGGGATCATAAAGTTAACCCTATGCCCACAAGAGCTCTGCAAATGGACACCAAATCTTTACAGTTATAATGTATTAAAAGAAACACAAAGGCCTTCATCCTACTAGTCTCTGAGTGGTAGAGAGCACCATTATTATTGTCATTTACATCACAATAATGCCTAGATGTCAAAGGTAGGACCCTCTTCTGCTAGGTACTATATGTGCACACAGTGGAAGACAGTTCCTGCCCTGAGGGGTTTACAATCTAACTAAAGACAACAGACAAAGAGTGGGAGGGGAAACACAATCACAGAGAGGTGAAATGACTGTGCCCAAGGTCACAGAGCCAGGAACAGAACATAGGCCTCCCTGGTCCCCATGGACCAGGGTGTTTGCAAGACCACCCAATGCAGTCAGCGTGAGAGCCTCCATTCCTTACCCACCCCGGGCAGGGCCCTGAAAGCAGCTTGACCAGATCCCAGGTTTCTGGTCCCCCGTCTTTATTTTGCTAGTTGTTTCGGTTCCCATGTTTGACATGATAGCACTCGGTGGGAAAATGTAATCTTTAATCCGTTCCTTGGGTTTCCGACACACTTTGCAGACATCCAGACTGATACCATGGTACTGAGCAATGTAAAGAAAGTGTGTGAGAGAGATCAACAGATAAACAAAATGACATCCTAGCCTTCAGGAGCTTAAAATATAAGGCCCCGAGCCTGAATTAGGTCTGCCTGAGGGGACCTTTGTGTCTGTGAGGGCTCCATTTGCGCAGGATTGGAACCTTGATTAGACAAAGGATGGTAAGTGACTGGTGGAGATGGAGTAAATGAGACGAGAGGGGTTATAATAGTGAAATATCATGGGATGTGATTTATGTTACTGTACATAGGAGTATTGTTAGTGACTCTCTGCATTTTTATTCATGTATCTTTATTTGTACATTTAAATGGCTAGGGCCACTTCTTACAGCTTCTCTTTCCATGACTTGTATGATACACTTTCCCCAGAAAACACAAAGCATAAAAACGTTAGTCATAACCAAGGTAATTGTCTATTAAGATTTAGACACTGGACTGGAATCTCTAGCTAGAAAAATGTCACAAAAATCCAAGCCTTTTCTTATTTACATTTCTGAGGTATTTATAGTTGAAAAAGCTTAAGTTGTCACTGTGATTGCTATTGGTCATTTAGTTCGAACGATGCCGGATAACATTTGGAAGACGAGGTAATTTAATAAAGCTTTGCAAATGTAGACAACTGCAAAATGTGATAGAGAAGGCTATATCAATCACAGTAATGATAGGCATTAGCGGCATGCCAAGTGTTTTGGTCTCAACAGATCTGTCACCGTTTTGCAGTCAGTGGTCGTAAGTACGGTTCTGTGCAGTGGCCGTTCTAATTTAGTGCTGGCTGCAAAGCTGTCATTTAAAAGGGAGATTTATTGGGCTGATACATGTGATTTATGTCGGACAGTTTCAGCTTTGCTAACTTGTGTGCAACAATAGTAGTTAACAAGCAATTAAAAATCTTTTGGTCCATAGTGCTAAAAGCTACAGTATAGTTCCCTTGAGCCGCCACTTAACCTTATTCCCTTTTAAAAAGCCTCATTTCACCGGTTGAAAAGAATTTCATGCATTACCCTGATGGGCACAGCGAGATTTTTTCTTTCATTTGAAAATGTGCCACATTTGCTACTGTGGGTCTCCCAGGTAAATGAGTCTGGCGGATGGTCAGCTACAGGACTGTTAACTCCAATTTCTTCTAACTCCCCTTTCCCCATGATGTAGATGGATACTGAGGATTCTCTGGGCAAGAGCTTGGACTAGCTAAGTGTGGCATATTCTGAGACCACAGTGTATGCGGTGCTGTGAGTCAGCCAGCCTGAGCTGTCGTTAGACTTATGCGGTGGCTGACACCCTCCTGTTCTGTGAGCGTGTCACCTTTACAATGCCAAGCTTTAGACGAACCCCCCCCCCCAAGCCCTCAGTATCTTTGATAAATCCAGCTCACTACCGTCTGAACCCCTCCCTCACAGAGCTGAATTTTTAAGGCCCCCGTCCCCTCCCCATCTTACACAACTTGGATTCAGACTTTAAGGTCAGAACTAAACAATCTGAGGGGCCCTCTTGTTAAAGCACATGGTAAACACATTTGAATTGAATCTGTCACACACATTCCTGGAGCAACCAGAGATACAACCCTATCAGCAAAGTAGTTACAAGGGGGCGGGGGGGAGAAAATGATTATTCTGCCATTGAGCTAACAAAGTAGGATTGATCATTTCAGCCAGCACAGAGCCAACATCTTCTCTTACTTCTGCAAGCTGCACTGGCATGCATGCTGCCGAACTGTAATTGCCTTGTTCCAACTTTCCTATCAGTGTGACTGTCAGGAGTTGCAGGAGATGATTTGTGATAACAATGCTTTCCTCTGCCCCCCAAGCCCCCTGTCAGGTGGAGGATCTGAAGTCAGATGGGCCTGACTGAAGTGTAGCCAACAGAGCCGGGTGGCAGCATGTTGAGCCAATCTGGGCGTTTGCATGAACCAAGCTCTTTTAAATCACACAGTACATTGGAGATAATTAGCCCCATTGCATATATACAATGGTTCTTCCATGAAGGATGTAGTCTTAATTACTAATGACAATGTTCCCCCCTCACCCCGTGCTTCTACAAATAGAAATTACTGTAAATACTCATATAAACAGGCCAGATAGATGAACATTGTCGCGTTACAAAGATTGCTATCTTTTTTTATTATTATTATTCCTTGAGATTGGATCTGTACCTGAGAGATTAGGTGGGTTTTTTTTTTCCATTCTGAACTGGGTTTAGAATGCTGGACACAGCTGGAGATTTCTGATTGACTCTAGATACAGTGACCCTAACTCAGTAAACAGGCAAATCTCTCTGTTTTCTTTATTTTAATGTACGAACCCCTGTTCATATTAGTCACAATATACTACAGGCATTGCATTTCTCCAGTGGTTAAAGTCACCACTTATCTTTTAACCTTACCACACAATGCTGCAATAGTCACACAGAAATTCACTGCCTGGTGTGTCTCCTTGCTTAAGTAATGCCTAAGGCTTTTATAGCATGTAGTGTAATTCCCCTCCCCATTGTCCAGTAAAGCATTACTTCTATATGGGCACTGTCCAGTGAGCACTAACAAATACTCCTCCATGTACCGTCTGGATACTCATGCAAGCCATGACGCCTGGGATCCAGTTGGAAGAAATGTGTCCAGGTTCAGAAAGCAGGCCTCCTTTGACATCAGCCATGTCTATACATAGGTCAAGGAACTTTTCCTTGAGATCCCAAACCCCAGACTAACCAACAAACCACAGTTTAAAAGATTTCCTCCCCCCCCCCCCACAAAACACCCATGGTTTTGTTCTTTCCCTGGGCCTGAGACAGCGTGAAATGCCCTGGGATTGTAAACTCTGCCATGTGCTACTTAGCTCAGGTTTAGAATCTTCATGACCCCCAGCCCTAGCAGGTCCTTACATCACACACCTTTTGGCAGGTTTAAAGAGGGCTTACAGTTTTCATGGCTGGTCTTTTTTCTGTGCAGCCCAAAGAAACCATAGAGATGTCACATGACTGAGGGACTGCTGCTCTCTGAGGCCAAGAGAAACCTGTCCTGCACTGCCCTATTCCTTTGATGCAGGCTGGGTAGGTAGTCAGGTTAGTGGTGATGGCAAGACGGAATGGCTTCCTTCTTTTCAGGGCAAACATTTCTCAGCGCATTTGTCCCATGACTGCTGTGAAAGGGTTAGATTCTAGGAAGCCTTACTCATGTGCACTTCCTCAGAGGAGTAGTGGTCCACTGAATCCACCGCGGGTGGGGAGGGGGCTACTCACATGCATGAGGGTTTGCGGGATAGGGCCCATATCTAGTACTTTGGCAGAATTTTAGTCTCACTACGCAAATGTAATTTTAGGAAGCAGACTCCAGGCCTTTGTATGAACAGCTGTGGATTACATTTATTTTCTACCTCATCACAGGGATTACCTCTGATTTACAAAATAGGCTTAGTGCATTTTTTGATTATAAAAAGCAACTCAAGAATGAAGAGACAGAGAGCACAGAAACGAGGCCTTGTCAGAATCCAAAAGTCAGTTCCAGCTTGCAAAGAGTCCTGGTGGTGTGGACCCTTCCATTTGGGATATTTATTCAGCCTCTGAACTCTCTTGGTCAAAACTTCTGGCCTGCCCCATAAAAGTCATACATCTGCGTGTACCTGTGGGTTGAGAACTACCTATACTCTGCTGTACAGCTTCTAAAACGTATTTTAGGAACCTGCTCGTGAAATAATCCCAAATTTGAATCACCAGCCCCACTCCACATCAAATCTCAAGGCAACCTGAGGCTGTGTCTATACTACAAGAGCTACAGTGGCATAGCCAAACTTGAGTGGTACTGCGACCCAGTGTGCCAGGTCAGAATGTTACTCACTTAGATTTGGCCTGGCACCTGAGTGGTTCTGCAACACCTCTGCCAGGTTGCTATGCCTGGAGCAGAGAGCCTGGCTCATTTCTGTGGGAGAGGGGCTGCTGTTGGGAGGTGAGTGTGGGGGAGGGTCACTCTCCAGCCCCTCACCCATTGACCTCCCCTTTGCACCAGCCTAAGATTAGGGTTGTAGTGGTGGGGCAAAGTGCCTCTTTGGCAGCTGAATATAGTACAGACATTGAATTGGGAGGCTACATCTGCCCCTGGCATAAGGCTGGGATTTTGAAAATAGCCCAAGGGATTTAGGCACTTTGAAAATAAAAAAAATTGAAAATATCAGACTAAATGTTAAAAAAGTGACTAGTAGAGGTGGCTAGAAAATATGTAGACTAGGTGGCTAGAAAATTTCTACCCAGTGAAAAATGTAGGCAAAAGCAAAAAGTCATTGTCATTGATCTTTTCTATAAATAATACAGACTTTTTGTAAAAAAAAAATCCCAAGCAAAGAAACAAAACAAATCAAAAAAATCCCCAACCTCAAAAAAGGTTAAGGTTTGCGGTTTTCAGTTCTTTAATGAAAAATATCAAAAACATTTGAGGAAAGAAAACTCTTTCCATGAAAACTGTCATTTAGTTGAAAATTTTTTTTTTGACCAGCCCTAGTGACTAATAATTTTGGGTGCCATCTTGAGGGGCCGTGCGAGGGCATGATTTTCAGAGGGTGGGTTTTGAAAGATGTCTCAAGATGGGCACTCGGAACTTGGGGTATTTAAAATGACTAGTTACTTTTAAAAAGCCAGACCTACATTCTTATTTTGAGCAAATCAATGCTTTTTAGCACTTCTGTCTCTGGGATTTTGATCCTGCAGAAGAATGATATCAGGGCAGAAGTTCAAAATCCGGACGGTCTTTTCATTTACAGGCTAGTTAGTAAAGACCTACTTTTCTGAGAGACAGAGAGAGCATGCACCTGAAACTCTCTCTCTCAATCTCTCTCTCTCTCTTATAGATCTAATGCATGACTGAGGTGACAGAGATGTGAGCTCTCTCCAGACAAAAGTTCTGGGTCAGACTTTTGAAAACCACAATCCGTAAAAAAAATTTAGGTGAGGAAAAAAAAGCCCTTTTCATTTCATTTTCTTCTGGGTAGTTTTCCATTAAAATAAATTGTGGAAAGAACTTTTGTCTTTCACAAAAGGTTAATTTAAAAAAGAATTTGATGGCGCTTGGGATCTATTAACGTTCTCCTGTGTGTCCTGCTAGACACATTGTAATGAAATGTAAAGAACTTCTTGTGGCAGAGATACCAATTCCTTTGATTCCTACAAATACATAAACATTAATTAATTAACCTTCAGAACACCCATGTGAGACAACAGTGAGGCCTGCAGAAACCTTGACAATGGATAGGCTGCCAGTGTACTGACACCATAGCCTATCATTCTGACTAATATCATCACGTTGTTCCCTTGCACTCTCGTGTCTGTCTGTATCTGTCGTCTCTTATCTTAGCTTGTAAGGTCTTCAAGGCAGGGATTCTCTTTTTGTTCTGTGTTTGTGCAGCACCTAACACAATGAGGTTCTGGTCCATGATTAGCACCCCTAGGCCCTATCATAATACATAAAGTGTTATTTATAACGCAGATTTTAGGGAGGGGTAACATGAAGCACAGATTGATACAGGACTCGATTCTACCCCTTTTACTCATATGAATAGTGCCACTGAAAACAATAGAATTGGCTCCTAAGATGCAGCATCTGGATGCTGTGACCTGATTTGCATCTCAGAGGTCTAGTGAGTTTCACTTTAATGGTCCATGACAGTGGTTTTCAACCTGTGGTCCGCGGATCCCTGGGGATCTGCAGACTATGTCTAAGGGTTCGGTGAAAGGTTATTGTTGCCATAGACCGGTGGTTTTCAAGCTGTAGTCTGCAGGCCCTTGGGCTCTGCGGACTCTAAGATTTCCAACGGGGTCTACATCGCCAGTTGGAATTTTTAAGGTGTCTGCAAATGGAAAAAGGTTGAAAATCACTGGTCTATGATAGCGAACTGCAGTCTGGTACTCACAGTTGAACTGGGTACTTTATATCTTCAGTGTTGCTTTTCTTTCTTCAACAATCATATCCATCAGACAGACGATGGTTGACCAGAAGTGATATGAGCTGACATTGGGAATTGTTTGAATTACAAGAACAGTGAGATAATATTTTGCTAAGCCTACCTGTAATATAATGTGTGTCATTTAAAATTTCCCATTATACTGAGCAGAGACTGCTATAAACCCAAATCACTCAGACTGTTCAGAACAGCTCTGAGCAGTACTGTAACAAATATCTTTTTCCCAATGATTTTAGATGTCATTGATTAATTTCACTTTCAGTTCACTGATTTTGAAGCACAGGAAGCTGTCCATTGCCTGACAAGTGTATTCATTGCAGTGTACAGTTCTGGGTTGTGCTCTGCAGAGATTTAGTGACAAATCAGATTTACAAATTAGCTACATGGGCAAGTCCTAAATAATAGGGCTCCTGCCCTGTAATTGGCAAGTGCATGTTCAAAACACAACTAGCCACTGTGGCTTGTCACAGCATTTTTTGTGTCAGAAAGCATAAACAGTTGTTTTATACACTGTGGTGCTGAATACCCCCATACTGCAAGAAAGAAGTTCTTGTCATTGTTTCCCTTTACAAAGAATTCTACAATTAACCTTTTACCTGATTATGTGGCATGTGAAGGCTTTTTAGCTACGTTCTTCCCTGATGTCAATGTCTTTTTGAATTTCTTATCAAATTTAATATGTGTAATGTTAGGAGAAACAGGTCAGGGTTTCAGATTAACACCAATAACCATAATGAGAACAGATGCTTATATCCATCTGGAACATAGATTTAATATGTAAAATTCATAGCGCAGCCCATGAAATGCAATAATCAGATGTTTACTGGTCCCAATTTAATGAGCGATTTTGGATTAAACAGGGGCCAAACAACAGGCCACCGATCTATATTAAATCTCAGCAAAATGAAAATTGCAAAGATTTACTTAGGGTCATTACACAAGAAAATTTAATCACAACCTCATCCATAATGTCACATCGTCATCAGACTGATAATTGAAATGCCATGTGAAGGATTATGAATAACCCTCTGTTTATGAAGATAGCTCTCTGACTATCTTTATGTCCTATGAGTAACATAAAATATGATTTGTAATAATGTATATAGTCCTTGCTTATAAGAAACACCACTGGAGGTTTCCACAAAGAGTCGAGTCTTTACCATCACTGTTTGGGACGCACTCTGTTTCAGAAATGAAAGTGTCTTTAATTCAAATCATGTATTTTTGGGCTTTTTTAATCCTCTCTTATAAGGTGAAGAGTGTATTTATAGTAAGTTTCAATGTCATAGTGGGATAGGCATCTTTTTAGGAAAACTCCTGCATCCCCGCAGGTGTTATAAAGAATTATGAACATTAATTTAATAAGCTAAACATTAGTTTGTCTAGAATCAGTATTTATTTTTCATACTGTGGGGCTAGAAATCTACCCTCTTCTGTATTTGGTAAGGCCCTAGTACATTTTGGGTGTTATTGTAATAAATAAATACATTTATTATTTTACATGGAATAGGAAATGTTCAATATATGGACATTTTATAATTATATAAGGTTTGTATTCTACATTCTCTCTCTCTGTATATATATATATATATACACACACACATACTATATAATACATTCCTATATATAATTAAATTGTGTAACATTTGATTTTATACAATGCAACTTTAAATACAGATCCCCTTGGTCCCAGGCAAGGAAACACCTATTGATTCCTGTTAGGAATTTTGATTGCAAAGTAGTGCAAGATCAGATTCTTATTTTAATGGTATTTTTCATATACTCCCTCCCTAAAAAGCAAAAACATGAAATGTCAGCAGAAGAAGAGTGAAGGAAAGAGGTATAGGCAAAAGAGGAGAGGCAAATTTGAAATGATATGAAATGACAGGAGAAGAGGAGAAGAAATACAAGAACATTTTCCCACACATAATGTCCCAGTACATATTATTTATAATGATATAAGAGAGAAACTATATATTAAGGCATCCGCACAAAGGGGAAAAGTTACGGATGAACTTTTAACCTTAGCTTTGGATATGCTGAGTGCTTGATTTCTCAACTTCAACACTGCATTGATAATACAAATAAAATGTTCTTTACTCCCTACATTCAGCTGGTGTGCGGACCAGTGCTCAAGCTGTGCAGGAACACAGAACTTCCAGTACTGGCATTGCATCACTTCTACTTCTTCTTCTTTTTTTTTTTTTTTAGGACTGGAGCACTGCTGTCAGTCTTTCTTTGCTTCACCCCATTGATGGATGAAGTGATCCCCCTGTGCTTAGTTTGTAAAGCGTGTTAGGTTGGACTAGGACTCTGGCAACCTGGGTCCTTTTCCTGGAGGAGAGCTCCTCCAGGAAGCAGGGAGCTCAAATGATGCCCCAATGGTCATTGCCTGGACCAAAACTTTGAAAGGTCTCTTGTGCCCTCCTTCCTCCAGCACAGCCCTCCACCATCTCTGTGCATCTAGAGCAGAGAGAATACATATGCACCATCAGCAGACACAATTTTCTATACTCTGGGTCCTAGTGGCACCCTTCCCCCCCACAGTCTCACACCTGAGGTGGTCACCTCATGGTAAGGCCAACCCTGGCTTTGCCACAGGTATGCTGGTTGAGTTTAGGTAAGTCATTCACTACTCTGTGCCTCAAGAGGATAACTGTGTTGCCCTCTTTCGTAAAATGCCTTGAGATGGTTATATAAGAGCTGGGTATTATTTGTATTCTTTGGGATAAGTGGATATTAATATGTAAGATTTTGGACCTCAATTCTGCAAAAACTCGCACAACTGTTTAACTTTGGCTTCAATGGGACCGCTCCCATAAATCAAGTTAAGTGGGTGTAAGTGTTTGCAAGATCAGGGCTTAGTAGTTGAATTTGCTTTTTAAATTAACATTCATCCTCATTCTGCTGGAAGAATTACTTTATTAAGTAACAGAGAGGTAGCCGTGTTAGTCTGGAATAGCAAAGGAAACAAAATCTTGTGGCACCTTAAAGACTAACTATAAAGTTTTGAAGCATGAGCTTTCGTGGGCTAATACCCACTTCGTCGGATGCAAGCAGTGGAAATGCTCTCTCCATGTTCACACACCCCATTCAAATGCTAGAAGAATAATCCACACTCCCTGATCGGAGATAACAAACTGGTTCAGCTTATTTGGACTAACCTTTTCACCTCCCACCTGGTTCTTACCTACTTTCCCAGACCTGCCTCTAAACATTTCCACTGCTTGCATCCGACGAAGTGGGTATTAGCCCACGAAAGCTCATGCTTCAAAACTTTATAGTTAGTCTTTAAGGTGCCACAAGATTTTGTTTCCTTTATTAAGTAAGTGACAAAGAGTCCTGTGTCACCTTAAAGACTAACTAAAGTATTGAAGCATAAGCTTTCGTGGGCTAATACCCACTTCTGCATGCTGCATGCATCTGACAAAGTGGGTATTAGCCCACAAAAGCTTATGCGTCAATACTTTAGTTAGTCTTTAAGGTGCCACAGGACTCTTTGTCACTTCTGCAATTCCAGACTAACACGGCTACTTCTCTGATTCTTTATTAAGTAAATATATCCATGTTTATGGCTACAGATGGGCACTGATCTCTCTCAAACCTGTACTCTATAATGCATGGATGTATTGTATAAAAGAGAAGGTTTATTCCTTCTAAAATTTAATTCCAGTCTTGTCTTAGGGGTGTCATGGAGAATGGCCACTTATGCATGGGGCAGACATCGTAACTATCCATTAGAATCCTGATTTATTCCAAGTAAAACATAAGGCAATTTAATGTAAATGATGCATCAAATTTTGTTCTAAATAACCCACCACTGCTTAGAAGTCTCAGGAAGAAAATCAAGCAACGGACACAGCCTTGTACACTGTTCCCTTGACCTTGTTTTCCCCCTCCTCCTAGTAATTATTTTGGAAATGTCCCTATTCTTACCTCCATGAACAACAACAACCAAAGGAAAAAAAAGTTGAAAGTGGCGCATTATCTTTTAAATGACATATTTAGCCAGTTATTCAGACTATAATGAAGCCGCTTAATGAAGTCAATGTCCTTGAAAGTTCTTCATCAATTTTTTTCTCATCTGTCAGCATATCTACTTGCCGACACAATATTAATTAAACACAACATTTCCTGAAGTGTTGAAGTGAAGTCCCATCACTGATAATGAACAGGTTTAGGAAAGTCACATCCCAACAAAATTACTTTTTAAACCAGCCTTATTAAGCAGAAAATTAGACCTAAATCACCCTACAACAGCCTCATTAAAAGCCACTGATCCTTGGCTGCTTCTATGTTCTAACAACTTTAATTAGCAAACTGCTAGTCTATCTGCCATGATAAATGCTATTAATCTTACCTTTCATTTGCTTTCTCTTAACCTATCATTTGCCCACTTCGGGGAGACACACGGTTCCACCAGAATTTATTTTATTTTGTCTAACGTCCTTGTGAGGATGAAAAATGTTCTAGCTGTGTGTTAAACATAGTGACCCTCCCCCAACACACACCCCGCACCTCCATCATCTGGGACTCATGATTTGTAGTTCTCTTGGATGGTGGAAACAAAAATATGGTTGTTATGTTTCTTGGACTAGTAAATATGTTTTCTAGGAGATACTTTGAACTTTAACTTGTCAGACTTTGGTTGCAAAATAGTTACTACAGATAATTTCCCTAACAGTTACTATGTTTAAAGCTGGTAATTGTAACTGACTCTGATTTTTTTTTTAAATCTATCTGTGAAAGCGCTATCAGAGAAAAGACTATTTTAAAAATATCGCTGCACTTTTGAATTCTAGCAGCTGAAGCTGTAACCTATAAGCAGCTTTTATACAGTGTGACAGCTTCACAGCTTCTTTAATATTTGTTCATAGAAGCTACACAATATAGCAGGACAAATAACATACTGTGTTAGGTCACTTTCACATTATATTAGTCATATGTGCACATAGAAGGGCGTACAGTAGAATGTACTTCAGAAATGCATTAATAAGTAACAGGCACTCAGATAGAAAATACAATCTTACATATGCAATGTGAAAGGCCTTTATTTTTCCAGTGTGTGGTAGTGGTCTTAATCTAAATCAGAGCATTTTCAAGGTGGCATTTTCACTGTTCAGTTGTGATAGTTAAGGCTGCTTTTGATTTTCACACCATCTATCCCATTAGCCTCATAACACAACCACAACAGTCACCACATACAGTAGCCTCTTGCACACCTGTGGTTTCCACAAGGCTTCCGGTGTTCTTCGGATCTCTTCCCCAAATGTAGGACTTGGTTCAAGAAGGCACCAAAGCACCTGCTGAAATCCCAATTGGCTTCACTGGGATTTCCTGAACAGGGATGTTTTTTTGAGTCACAGTCTCCATTCAATCCCTGGTCTGATTCCCTCCACTACCAGACTTTCTTTAGAATATCTATGCTATGGAAGCTATACTGACACAGCTATGTAGATGCAGCCTACACCAATGCAAGGGATTCTTCCATCTGTGTAGAAACACCACCTCCCTGAGCAATGGTAGCTAGGTTGACAGAAACATTCTTTGGTTGACTTAGCTGGCAAAGCTTTGGCTCACGGGGGGCTGTGAATTTCACACATACCTGACTGCTGTTGCTATGTCAACCTAACTTTTAAGTGTCAGCCAGGCCTTATATTTGTCCTGGGCAGCGTCACTTCCTCTCTCTGATTGTTTGCACCATGTTTTAATTTTGAGTGTTGGCTGCAAGCAACTTTGATTTGTCATTTTACTGGTATTTGCCATGCCATTCCATAGTTCTCTCTGGAATATCTATACAGTATTCTGCACAGTATGCTTTTCACCATATGTAACAGCTATAGAACTTCTTTGCAGTACGCCTTCCAGTTTAGGAGGTAAACTTTGAGAAAGCTTGCAAGCACAGTTTAATTGAGTATTATAGTAATCTCTTCATTATTTCCTCCCATCATATTTAGTTGTTATACTGTTTACCTATGTTTTATACACCTTTCCCATTACCTGCTTTAAATTACACACCTTGCCAATGTTATGTTTAGTGCTACTTACTGTAAATGGTGAGACAAAATAGTCTAAGCTCTTATCTTAGGGCTTGCTCACACCATTAGACCCTTACTGATTTTATTGGTCTATGACCTATACCTGAAGTGACTGAATAGGTTGAACTAGATTTCTGAAACTATTCCTCTATAACAAGATCTTCTTTTTCTTAAAATATGGTCAATGTGGGGTGAAGGGCCATTTCATAGGATTTCTTTGTATTACAAATTTGTCAAGCTAGCTTTCTTCTCACATGAGCTCAAAAACATGCAAAACATTCATTCATTCACACACTTGTCCAAACATAAATAAATAACCCCTCTATAAAATAACCACGCTGTTTTTCCCATAAGAAGAGAAAAGGATTATTATTGTTATTTCTGTTTTTAAATTCCTGGATGCTTCTATACTATGGTGATGGTTGCTATATAAATAACTAGACAGGTAGAGAGAGAGCTAGAAAACTGAACTGTGTTGAGGAAAAAAAAGATGTAATATTAACAATAGGTTTCTATTCCATCACCAGAGCTATTCATACCTGGATTTAAATTTGATTTGGAGTTCTTCATCTGCAGGCTAGAGATGGGTTTAAATCAAAACCCTGGATTCAAAAGCCCACAAATTTGGAAGGCATTTTGAAATTCGAGACTGGATCTGAATTTTCACGGCTGGTCGAAACCAGTTCCCACATCCAAACATTTGGGGAAGGTCAGATCTGGATTGAGATCCAAAACCAAAGCAAGTCCCTTCTCTGATTCAAACAACACTTGTCAGTCCAACAAATGGAGCAGTGTGGAGGGGGCAGTACAGGAAGCAGCGAGAAAATCAACAGAGAAGTATTTAGGAAATTAACATGGCTGCTATTCTTAAACCATTTAGAAAATTGTTATTTTCATCATCAACCTTTTCTGTTAGTGGATTGGTGAAAGCCCTCCTAGGGCTGTGGTGATATCCTTGACACCTCTACTAGGTGAGACCCCTTTCTGTTTCCTGAGCCTCACAGATGCAGTCCTTCCCATCTAATGTAAATGGATAGGGTTTTTAAGTTGCAATCTGAAATATGTAGGATTTAAGTGCAAATTATTAGCATTATAACTACACTAACATTAATGGGAATCACATGCCCCTGCAAAGAAAATGCCCTGCTATTAGCAAATGCTTTTTGTTATTATGGCTGTACAAATAATCAAACCCCATTTGTGAATTGGGGATAATGTAAAATGCTTTGAGATCTACTAATGAACAGTGCTATCTGAGAGCTAGGTATTACTATAATACACCCAGGGAAATTGTCCTTTTAATCTGTTTTGAAGAAAAATGTTCCAGAGGCCTTAGACAGTGACTCTGAGTTTCTCTCACCCAAAAGAAATTTTCACATCATTTGTGAAAAGGCCTTTTAAATACGGGGGGGGGGGGGGGGGGGGAGAGATTGTTTCTTGCTTGCAAAGGTGAAGAAACTTGGGCTTGTCTACACAAACATTGAGTTCATGGCAATCTGGGGTGGGAATCTACCCCGCAACTAGCCTGCCCTGAATAACTGATCATGTGGACCCTGGTGATGTACACTAACAGTTTGTTAGTGTGCTTTAATCAACTCTCATTTCAAAGCAATGTAGCTCAAGGTGCACCATTCAACTGTTAGTGTGGGTTAGCAGAGTCCACGTGGACAGTTAGCAGGTGGCAGGTTAGCGTGGAGTAGATCACACACACACACATACCCCGGCCCCGAAGTGTGCCATGAACTAAATGTTCATGTAGAAGCCTTAAAGGGTCAAGGTCTAAGTTAGCTTGCTGAACGGTGCCCATATCATCAGCTATGTGTGGTGTCAATGCAGGAAATCTTGGGAAGAGTGGGAGTACAGACATGTAACTTAGTGAGGAAATAGTGAAAGAAAATTGCCTTTAAAATGTTAGCCCAAAAAGTAAATGTTACAGGCCTGACTCTCCTCTCGCACCATGTAAATCAGGAGTAACTCCATTGAACTCAATGGATTTATACTGGTGTAAAAGTAGTGTGACTGAGAGAAGGATAAGGCCCCTGGAATGGAAACTACTGGCTGGCTGTGGAGTGAAGGGAAATATCTCAATCCCACAGGATGAGAAATGGCAAAAAGGTGCAGGTTAGTAAAGAAAGGACAGACTATAGGGATGTGAATACGTAAATTAAAAAAGGATCCCTATTAGAGATGCCTTAATATTCTCTTTATAAGAGGGAAAAAAACAAGGATTTGGTAAACCAGTAATAGCACTGGCTCCCCCACCAGTGAGCTTCTCCTTTGCCACAGTCGGCATCTTGGGCACGACTCAACCCAAGGGCTGCTGCTCCAGAAGGAGGAGTTTATGAAGTCAGTACCCCCATGCATCAGTCTTCATAAACTGGGGGTACTGACTTCATAAACTCCTCCTTCTGGAGCAGCAGCCCTTGGGTTGAGTCGTGCCCAAGATGCCGACTGTGGCAAAGGAGAAGCTCACTGACAAGACTCAAAAGGTTCATTAAAATGGTGTCATTTCACATTCACAAGTGAGAATCTAGTTCGGAGCCTCTCACTTCCCCCACTGCAAAAACCAGCAGGGACAGAAATTAATGCACAAACCCGGAAACCAATTAAAAAGATGCATTTTGCCCAAGCATATTTTTACTTTCATGCAATTTAAAAATTCTGGCCCAAATCCTCTGGTGGGCTCAGTTGTGGTCAATGAAGGACCAGAAGGATAGAAAGACAACAGGTGGCTTCTTTAAGCCACCTTTACACTCCTTTGATAGGGATATTTGGGAACTAGCTGGTCTCCGGTGCAAATTCAAGCTGCCTCAGATCTGTAAGGGGCTATTCTAACATCAGGGGATTACTGGGAAGCAGGGACTTAGCCATAGCCCCCTTTTCCGTGAATGTCTTTGGTGCAACGGATGCCGCGGGGTGATGTGTGTGACGAGCACCAGGATAGCGGCTTTCTTCCACCCAGGCAGAGAGAGAGAGAGGAGAAAATGATTGTCAGTGTCAATATTATTGAAAAAGCAGTGTAATCCACTGATTACACCAAACAGCTGCAAATCAACAAGGTCCCGGGTTCAAATATGTTGAGCCACTCATTCATTCACTGTCAGTGTGGAACTGTCGGTAGATTTCTAGATCTTCTTCATGCTTCAAGCCACCGTAGTCAGAAACTAAGCAAAAGAATAATAGGACATTACTTATACCCAGATGCTGCATATGAACTCTGCTTCTCTAAGAAAAAGAACTGAGAAAAAATATTTATAAATGTCTTTCAATTAACAAGGAGAAAGAACAACTCTTCAACTACAAATACTTCACACATTTCTCTTGAAAAACCTCCTTTCTGTAGTTTTGCTTCTATTTAAACATCCCATTGCAAACTCCTTACTCACTGTGGGACTGCTTTTGTGAGTAACTCATGACTGCAGGTGAAGAGATCACAGCCTGCTCCTTTTGTGCTACCAAGTTCCCATGAAAATAAAAAATAAGTAAAAGGAAAGTTGCCGCGCAAGAGATTTCGCCCTCCTCCTTCCCCCACCTTGTTAATGAAATAAAACATAAAAGATTATCGAACCCTAGACCACTAAGAAGGAAGGAAACATTTCATAAAGGTGTTCTGTTGAAATACACAGGAAAAAAACATATATTTTTATGTACTGCTGCAAGCAAGTCTAGAGCTTCTCTTTGCCAGGGCGGACCCGATGGAAGATGTGAGTGGTACAGGAATGAACTTGCCCATGTAGTGCAGTCTCCTGGCACCTGTATTATTCCATATAGTGCCACGTTTAATCACAACAGAGAATGTTAGAAGTAACAGAGCTCCTGTAAGTAAAATGTTTTCTATTCTCAAATCTTTAAGACGCTGACTGAGGCAGCAAGAGGGGAAAAAAGCCAAGGGGAGAAAACTTGTTAAAAGTAAAATTGTATTTTCTTGGACACTGGAAAGTATGGAAACTAACCCAGAGGCCTCCAAGTCCCAGCCATTTTAACATTTTGCAACAGATTTTCATCTTTTCCCCCTACAGCTTCAGTTCTTTTGTAAATACTGAGCATGCTCACTGTGGCTGTCACTTGTTTAGTCTACTTTACACTGACACTGCCAGGAGATAAGAAATATTTAAGACAGTATAATTCTCAAATCGGTGGCATAAGGATTTTTTCCGGATATCTCTTGTGGATAGCATAGGGTGACCAGATGTCCCGATTTTGTAGGGTCGATACTGATTTTGGGGCCTTTTTCTTATATAGATACCTATTACCCCCCATCTCCTTTCCTGACACTTGCTATCTGGTCATCCTAGAATAGCACAATGCATTACATTATTATCAAGTACTGAGTTACTCAGAAAATAATAATAATGACGATTCAAGTATTTGGATGAGGCCATTATAACAAAGTAGGAAAGATTAAAAAAACAACAACTCCCCAACAATCCAAACCATACAGTGATTTTTTTAAATGAAGTCAACATGATTACGGTAGAAATAGGTTTAAGATTAGCAGCCGTGTTAGTCTGTATCCGTAAATAAAATGAGGAAGACTTTGTAGCACCTTAGAGGCAAAGCTTATGCTGAAATAAACTGGTTAGTCTCTAAGGGCTTGTCCTCACTGGGGGGGGGGGGGGGGGAGATCGACGGCAGATACGCAACTTCAGCTACGTGAATCACGTAGCTGAAGTTTGCGTATCTGCCGCCGACTTACCTGCCGTCCCCACAGCGGTGGCAGTCGGCGGCGCGCTCCCCCGTCGACTCCAGCTTGCACCTCCCGGCAAGCTGGAGTTCCGGAGTCGACGGGGGAGCCGCGGCGATCGATTCATCGCGTCTTAACAAGACGCGATAAATCGATCGCCAGAAGATCGATCCCACACCACGGGAGTGAAGACGAGCCCTAAGGTGCTACAAAGTCTTGTTTTATTTATGATTAGAAATAGTTTCTTTCATCAAAGCCCGTGTTTTCGCCATATTGTCAGATTCTGCAGGCTAGAGCAGTTTAGAAATAGTAATTTGTAAGTATGTGTAATGTATTCATCTCTAGCATTATGAAATTATATGTTATACTAGATTAAATGCAATTCCATAATAAGTCTAATTCAAACACCAACCTAAATGAAAAAAAGACACAGTTTATATATATATATATACACACACACACACATACATATACACACACACACACACACACGTTAAAGATACAGATCACATACATACTTTCCAGTGTTTATAAAAGTGTTTGTGAACATATGTTATATATTATAACTGTGCACACATACACAAATACAGGTGAATTTATCCTTTTTTCCCCCCTCAACAATTGATTGGCCTGCCATTTACTGGAAGGCAAATAAATGATAATTTCCCTACTGGTATCACTAAAGAAGAGGAAACATTTCTACAGACTATACAAAAGTTCAGCACTAGTAAATTCTACAAACACCATTACTCTGATTACTGTTTCTGCGGAGATATGCCTGCCTCATTGTCATTTCTGATACTACATCAAGCAGAGGCTGGTGGGTTCCCAGTGGTGTTGTCGCCCAGTCAAATATGACCTTTTTTTGGGTGACCGCGTTCAGGTTCTGGTGGAGATTTTTCCTTCTCCTTTGTGAACATGTTAATAATATTAAAAATTATAGCGCCTAAGACACTAAGCAAAGTTTAAAGCATGGAAATTAAGTAGGCTTTTTTCATTAGCTTTGCAACTTTTGTGTCTCTTGTAGTACAAATGAAGGGGGTAAATATCTTTGGATGTGGCAAATTTTAAGCCACATAATGGTGGCGATAAAAATCCATAATGTCAGTTGCCTTGTGGCAATCAGCAAACATTTCACATTATGCTTGCATCTTAGGGTTTGCGGCCAAAAAACAGATTTGCCTCTGTCTCATTAAAATAACGAATGCAGTCCGAATGGATCTGCAATGATTCACTGTACGTCACACTAAATCACAACGCTTTTTGGAACCAACTGACTATGGCCTCATTACTTTAGACAAAAGTGGGCTTGGAGGAAAAACTGGGTTTTTTTGTTTTTTTTTTGCTCAGCCATGTTCTTCTCTTTGAAATACTTAAGGCAAAAGAGCAAATAGATTTCCCCCATTGGTCGCTTATGAGGATTGGGCTATACTAAATCTAAAATTCTGTTTTAATACAGATAAATGAACAAAACACTAATGTTAGTGCTGGAGACTAGAGGTTAATCATAGACACATTTTATTTTTAAGGCTAATTTTACTGAACATGATTCATAGTGATCAGAGATTTAAAATGTGACTAATTTGTTTAAAGGATACAAAAACAGAATTTTGAATTATTCCATAAATATAATAATTCTGAATACTTGTTTTTTTTTTCACTCCACATTATGTATGTCCTTAGATATTTGTGGATTATTTTGTGTTAGGCTTACATCTACCAGTTTCCCTATCTTCCATAAAATGTAGCAGAATACTGTAAAACAATTTTGTTGTCTTTATTTGCACAGATAAAATTAATATTTAGACAAACATGATTGTTTTAGTTTCAAAGTTAACATTTAAGAATGTAAGCATGCTTTTTTATGAATTTGGAGAATAAATATGAAATCAAGTTTTAGTGTTTGTATGGTTGATTTTAAAGGTTAAATTGGATTACTTGAAAATTATCTGATATATATAAATAGAAAGAGAATTTTTAGAAATTAGACATTAAGAAACGGGCATGTGTTTATTGCTCCATGGATACATACCAGCATTTTTTAATCAGGGGAAAAAGTTGCCCAGAGTCATGGTGAAAATCATATTTTGAAGATTACTCTAAGAGATTGGCAGAAATCTCAAATATATATTTGAAAAAAAATCAACATAAGGTAGTGTATTTTTCCATGTTGCTGATTGATTTCTTGTATAAATGTATGCCTCAATTTAATGACAGAACACTGTATCTTGATACAAGTTGTTCTAGTTAATTGCAAGAGATCTGCAGCTTTACAATTTGAGTAACAGGTTTCTAATTTAGTAGGAAATTTTTTGGGTATATTTATATAGGGACTTTTATATTTCAGATACAAGAAAAATTATATGAGAAGCATCCCTGGAATGACTGGTTTAAAACATCACAAATCCCTCTTTTTCATTTCCCAGTGAATAGGATACTGAAGGGGATTAAAGATTAAAGACATATCACAAACAAATTTACATTATCAAAATTACTGTAATCAGAGTCTTTTCTGCATTAATAAGGATTTAATGAAACTTTTCTGCTTTGCAATACCAATCATAACTGTCAGAAGTGAAAGAAGATTTTTAATTAAAATTATTGTTTTGTGCATTGCATTTTTTTAAAATTGTGTTAACTTAGGATAAAACTGCTCTCTGGATGTTTCATATAATGTAAAAATTACATGTTGGGCAATGAAGCACATGTAATAATAATGTATTTTAGCTTTAATAATGTTGTAAAACCAAGTCTTTTACAGTTGGAATAATGTAAATGGGAATCAGTAGATTTCTGCAAATAGCTGAACTTTTCCAAATCTATACCATCTGAATGCCAACTAAACAATCTTGTTTCATTTTGCAGAGGAGATGCAGTACCTTTCTGTCCTGCTAAATCTGAAAATCTCTCTAAAACTACACCATTAGTACGATAGTTTAGACGACTTAGTTCATAAAATGATGCAAGTGCTTTGTAGGCTTGAGTTAATTATTCTCTTTGGTATTGAATATTAATATGTACAATATTTTACCCTGGTAGCTCCTAGTGCTTTGAAGGATTGTCTTTGTGCTAAGAATCCTACTGTTCACTTACTTTTTTGGGGGCTTCATAATACTGAACACCTGGTTTGGGCCTTATAGACGGAGTCACTCAAAATAGTCTGTGTTTTGGAAAGATAGGTCAGGAACCTGCTATGCTGGGACTCTTTGCTTCCAACAACTTAAATATCACTCAGTCAGGACACAATTGGCAATACCTCTAAGTATGTGGAAGCAGTACTTTGAGACCTGCATACACCAATGGTCCATGGTTTGTAACTTTGGTGAGGGTCTAAAAGAGTAAAGGGATAAAGGCTGTATAAATTTCCTGCTCCTTTTAACAATAAATGGAGTTGCATCATATTGATGTCAGTTCACAATTTGAGTGCTGTAAAGCAATGGCTCCACCGTAGTGAGTAGAAGTTTTGTCAGTTACTTCAGTGGGAGCAGGATTGGGCCCTACATCCTTTGCTTCCTTATAAACATCACTTCTATTAAAAACTGAAATCGTAGAAATGGATATGAAAAGAATGAGTACAACACAGATCTAGAATGACATCTTAAAATGTGATACAACTGCCTGCTTTGGGAATTCAGAGAAGCAGGATCAACAATGCAGCACCTTCAAGATGTTTGGTTTCTAGCAGTAAACTGGATACTGGGTTGTAAAAGGTTTCTTTAGCTTTACTACATTCTATAAGTTGTAACTGACTGGATTTCAGCAAAAAGTATTAAAAGTAGCCCACTGTACTTGGACTCTCCATCTTCAAACCTGTTGCTTCCCTGTATTTGGTTAATCAAGTTTTATCTTGTAATCTAAAGAATACTTCAGCCAAGATTTGACATTAGCAATGTAAATTGACAACTGTTTCCTACTCACAGGTAATAAGATTATACTGATTAGAAAAACATTCAGTCTGGTTAGTGACTAACATTACATATCTTACAAGCGACAGATACTTGAGAATCATTTCCCTCTTGGTTTGTCTTTCTAAAAGATGTTTCTCACCAGCTGTTTGGAAAACTAAATGGAACTAGAAAACAATCTTTTAAAATTAAAGCTGGCATTCAGTGTGTTTTCTATTAAATTAAGTAGAACAAGAATAAGATAATTAATAGATTCATATACACAAGCTGCATTTCAGTATTATCTGAGCATACAACACAATTAATATTAAATGAAGGCTAGGCAAGATAAGAACAAGGGTACTTTAACATCAGAACGGGTTCTCAAAATTTTAAAATCCTCCGTTTGCACCACCTAAAAATTGCAGAATACCACAGATTTTTTTCTCACATGGACTATAAAATAGAATTTGAACTAAAATTACATGAAAAGGGTGAAATCAAATGACAATCTGTAGGATGTTGTCAATTTATTAGTTAACTCTGAAGATACTGTGCCTGCACATGCAATATGCTCTCATTAGGTATTGTTAGAAGACACAGTCAGATTTCTTTCATCCAAAGTTAGGAATTATCCTCACTGAGGCTTTAATTGCATTAGATATATAAAATAAAATTAAACTGAAGCAGACACCTTCTAGTTAACAAAAAACAGAAAAAGGTTTCAATATGTGTTGCTTCCAGTTCCTTGCCTGTGTAAAAGTTTGTAAGTACTGCAGACACTGTTCGATGAAAACCATTTATCATAGTACCTAGCTTTCAGATTAACCATTAAATAGTTAGGGTTTACTCTGTTCTAGTTGAATGCTAAACTACAGGAAAGAAAAAGGAAAGAAATAGATTTTCTCTACTTCTAAGTTATAAAGCTCACCTTTCTGGCTTTATATCCAGTCATGTTGTAGAGGTTATTTTAACATTACTGTGGTGAATTCTACACTTCAGTTTTTGAATTTCCAGCTTTTAAAAAGTACTTAGATGCTGTAACTTTGCCATATTTCCATATGATTTTCTTTATATTCTCTGTTTGAAATTACATTTTTATCCTACTCGGTATGAGAGCATTTAATTCAAAATTGGTTCTGAGCAGATTTCTGAATATCTCAAGGTCCCTTAGAAAGTGGATATTTTAATCGGAGTATGGATATGACAAAACAGGGAAGCATTTTTTTTTACTGGAAAAGCTAGAGAAAAGTTAATCAATAAAGTTATATTCAATGGCATTGTTCTACAATACACCTTATATCCACTGAGACTTCCCTAAGCTATGCAGTTACAGAATTAGTCAGTTTTTTCTGTCATAATTATCAGAAAAAGAAGCAATTATAAACCCCATGGTTAGTAATGATGGTCTCTGAATCAAACAAACTTGTTTTTAACATTAAACTATTAAGTATTTTTTTCTACATCTATTTTAATAGGAGTGGAAACTTAACTAAACGATTCTGCATTTAAATAACCCCAACTGCTCCATTTCTAGCCCTATCAGCTAGAATTAATAAATGTTTATAATAAAATCATGCTTTAGTGCTAAAATTGAACCTTTGTTGAAAATCATTTCTGGCACGGACTCAGTCTAGAGAATTTAAAATGATTTTTGTATTTCCCAGTCATTTTTTGCTTCAGCAATGGTTCTTCTTGCCTTTAGTTTTATCAGAAGTGTTTTAAACATACTTTTGAGTCTCATTTCTCTCTCTCTCTCTCTCTTTGTCTTGACACATAAAAACAGATAAACTGGTCTTCTGGAAAAAAGGGGGGGATGAAGAAATAAAAATGGAAATGAGTAGAAACCAGTTTTAAGCATATGTCTGTACCAATGAGGCTTAATCACACACTTCATTTTGCAAATACAAAAGTCTTTTGGAAATGTATTAATTAAAATTAAATACTACAGACAAGCAGCTTTAGAGGGACTGCAGTCCTTTCCGAATTAGCATAACACTGGCGACAGCCATGGAAATTGGTTTAATAACCCTAAATAGTTACACCCCATTCCTAACACAAATGGCCATGGACAGGTCTAGCCCCTCAGGCTGTTACTGTACCAGTTTACGTGGTGGCTCTGACATTGGGTGGTGGGTATTTCTGTCTGAACACAAATCACAGAACAGCTCAATTATTATTATATAATGATTTGTGAAGCATACAAGGCATCATAGCATTAACCTCCCCCCCCCCCACCAATTTAGGGACTAGCTACAGAGCTCCCTTGGTAACTTGCACCAACCTGACAACACTTTCGGTTTAGTGCTCACAGTGGCCCAAGCTTCTGACATGATATGGGATGAGGATTTTCAGATCCAATAGAGAACCGAGCAAATAGAACAGCAGTGATTTCAAACAATCCTTCATAGTCTTCTGTGCCAGGTTTTATTTTGTTCTGAGCGTTAAACTCTTACAAAAATAACTGCCCAGGTATCCCCCTTCTAATAAAGTTGCAGCTTTGAGGACAAAGAGTTTAGTCAAGTATGCAAATGCACAAACTCAAAACATCCCCAGACTTTTTCATTTAGTACCAGGAGTAAACCACTTCCCCTCTGCCCTTCAAAGATTTATGGGATAAATTATCCAATAGTTTTTTTTAAAACCGACTCACTCAGCTAACTTCCACCAGTCTAATCCAAATGATGGTTCTTTGTACTTTACATTGACTTCATCATTTATTTTGCTTAGACTGCCAACTGGTTTAGAGAGATGTAGGACATCATAAGTGATTATTCATGTCTTTTATTTGATATAAATACATTTAAATACGGTGAGTGATGTTATGTTTGGTTTACCAAAGATGAGCAGTGACTTTGGAAAATCATCTGGGAAACCCAACCAAGTTGAGAAACAGGCAAAAAAAGCAGGCAACAGTGTACAATCAAAATACTTTTGTCAGTCCAAGAAAGGGTTCTTAACTTGAAAAGAAACTCATAGAATTGTAAAGCTCCCATGGTTTTACCAACACCAAAAAGAAAAGAAAAACCCACCTGAGAGCTGATCAGCTGGCATTTTAGTTTAATTCTTGGGCACTATTAGATTAATTCCCCCCCTTTTTTGATTTTGCATTCTGAAAACATTGCATAGTTTTTACCCAGGTTGATCAATCCAAAGCAAACTCAACTGAGGTGTCCATTTCCAGATTTTCTCTCTCTCTGTGTGTGGGGGTGTTTTTTTTTGTTTTTTTTAAAAAAACCTTTGTTTAAACGCACCGAGAAACTTGGTGGGCCAAAGCAAGTTGACAGGCAAAAGTTATGCTCAAAGTTAATCCGTTAACAGGCTGGGAAGAAAATAAAAAAACTACAGAAAGTTGCAGGCAACATGATTGCATTCAAAACCATGGAGGGGTGGGGGAGCATTTTACAGACTGAGTGAACTTTAAAACGGCGGGGTTGGCTCGTCCAAACAGCTGCCAAAATCTTTCCCAAAATGAGAGAGCAAAAGAAAGCGGAAAAGACAAAAGAAACAAAGAAAAGAAACTTAACTGATGGTTGGAAGCCGGGGCGGATGGAGTGGGAAGGGAAGCGGGCAGGCAATAAGAGCTCAAGGCTTATCAGGACAGTGTTTGCAGAGCGCGGAGGCTGCCCCAGGGAAGGCGGTGCATTTCTCCGGGCAGCTGGGGCCGGAGAAGGGGTACCCGGCGGACTGTCCGAAGGGGTTCAGGGTGGCGGGCAGCGGGGCGCCCAGGGGCTGCCCTGGGTTCAGATAGGCCACCAGCCGCCTCATCTCCTCCAGGGCCTGCGCCTGCATGAGGATGTAGTTCTTGGCCAGCAGCAGGGTGGCGATCTTGGAGAGTTTCCGCACCGAGGGGCTGTGGGCGTAGGGGATGACCGAGCGCAGCCCGTCCAGCGCGTCGTTCAGGTCGTGCATCCTCCGGCGCTCCCGGGCGTTGATGCTCAGCCGCAGCGAGCGCGGCTCTTTGGGCTTCTTCCCCAGGGCGCCCGGCTGGGGGCTGCCCTTGGCCGGCTCGAAGGCGTCGTCCTCGTCGCCGCTCTGCTCTCCGCTGCTCTCCGCGGACTTGCCCAGCGGGGCGGGGTGGAAAGCCCCCCCTCCGCCGCCGCCCGCGTAGCCCTCCGCCGCGCCGCGCCCCGAGCCGTAGGCGAAGGCGGACTGGCCGTAGCCCTGAGCCAGGGCCAGGTAGGGGTCGCTGCCCAGGGACTTCAGCTCGGCCATCGCCTTCTCGGGGAGGGCTCCGGGGCCCGGGAGGAGCTCGGCTCCCTGGGCCACACTCATGGGCGCACGGGGCACTCGGCGCCTCCCCCACCCCGCCCCTGCTGGGGTCTGCGCCCCTTCTGCGCGGCGCCCCGCTCCTGCGCCCCGGTGGATCGCGGGGTCTGCGCCCCTCTCCTGCGCCCCGGTGGATCGCGGGGTCTGCGCCCCTCTCCTGCGCCCCGGTGGATCGCGGGGTCTGCGCCCCGGTGGGTCGCGGGGTCTGCGCCCCTCTCCTGCGCCCTGGTGGATCGCGGGGTCTGCGCCCCTCTCCTGCGCCCCGGTGGATCGCGGGGTCTGCGCCCCTCTCCTGCGCCCCGGTGGATCGCGGGGTCTGCGCCCCTCTCCTGCGCCCTGGTGGATCGCGGGGTCTGCGCCCCTCTCCTGCGCCCCGGTGGGTCGCGGGGTCTGCGCCCCGGTGGATCGCGGGGTCTGCGCCGATCTCGGTCTGCGCCCCGTTGGGATCTCGGGTCTGCGCCCCACCCCCCCGGGGGTGTGCACTCCCTTGCTGGGTGTCTGGGTCTCGTTCAGGTCCTGGCTGGCACCGCGCTGTGCCCTGGCTGGGGGGCGGGATATGAATCATCCCCTTTCCCAGCCGCCCGTTATATTACAGAGAGGGGCCCGCTGGGATTCACCAGCCGCCCAATCAGAGAGAGATCTTTAATTAATAGACAGGAGAAGCCCAGGTAGCGGCCGGCCGGGACGGGGTGCTCCCCGCAAAGGTCCGGCCCTTCCCCGCGGCCCGGTCCCGGAGGGTGCGTTTATTTACAGGCGGACAGGGGCATGTTCAGAGTAAGCTACCGGGCTGCATTTTTAACGGAGCGGCGCCTGCCCGTGCCAATAAACACGTCCCCCCACCCGCAACAAAAGGTGGCAGCTAAACACCCGTGGAACTCGCCGGAGCCCTGCCGGGTTTCCACGATTCACCCTGTACAACGTCTGCTGCCCGGAGCCACGTGAACCCCCAGGAGTCCGGCCCAGGGACGCTCTAATCACTCCCCGCGGGACAATCTGCAGCCCCTCCGCGATCACTTCCCCACGGGCACGGACATAAGCTGGAGTCCCGGATCCCGAAAACGGGGACCCAGACACGCTGCCTTCCTCGGGGCGGCAGCTGGAGGGAGGTAGTTGGATCCAATTTCCCTCCGGCGGGGGGGGGGGTGGGGGATCTCTCAGTGCGTGTGCAATGGGGGTGACACCTCCCACGCTCACGGAGCACACGACGGGCGTGAGCTCCCACTCGCGTTACAGGAGGAAACTTCACGGAGGGGCTCTTGCTGTCCAACTTTTCTGTGCACAACGAGAAAAAGTTTAAACAGGAGCCATTCGGTTTGTTTTTAGCGACCGCGGAAAGTTTGTGGCGGGGAGACGCAGCCCCTTGCATCAGGCGACCTTTCCTTCCGTTGAAGTCCTGCTTTTCCTCGCTCTGCGGATCCCCTTAGCATCTAGTGCCCCCTACCACTTTCCCTTAAAATTCACAGGCGAACCGCACACACTTCTCTTGCAACCTCCTTTCTGCTTTAAAAATATCAGCCCGGTAGAAAGGCGCAGTACTTGTAACACAATCCAAATACACAACCCAGCCTATATAGTGTCCAAAAAAAGTCTCTGGTGCCCAGGAGTGTTTGGATGTGTGGTAGTCAAAGGCATACTACCCAATATTCTTCATTATTAACAGAGTGTCTCTAGTCAGGTCATTTTTATGGATAAAACACAGATCCTTAATCCAATTATACAAAACAAAAACCAGGGACAGTCCTCTTCAAGCTGCCCTCACATGAAACCCCATAGCAAACCAAAACCCAGGGACTGGGGCGGGGGAGTTGCAGGTGACTATTTAAAATGGTCTCCTTCCAATATCTGAATATAATACAAATAATTAAGTATAGGGTCTGCTTTCTGGGACTTGTCTCTCAGACATGCCTATGATGGTAAGGGAATCCCTGGCCAGGGGGTGGTAATAATAGGTTATGGAAGCTTTCACCTCTCCCTCACTGGTGTGAATCCGACTTGAATCAGTAGTGAACCAAAAGCATTACTAGCTGACGGCTGTACAGTAGCCCTTGTGAAATAAATTGGTGATCCAAGTCCAGCCCCTCATGGGGACAGACATATATACAACAAAAATGAACATGTCCGAGGGATTTCAGAGGGAATCCCAGACAGCCATTTGTATTTGCTGGGCTTCGAGACTGTAAATAGAAGGGTAACACAAGAGTTTGGGCCCCGGATAGACAGTGTATATGTAGGGTGACCAAATGGCAACTGTGAAAAAAACAGGACAGGAGGTGGGAGATAATAGGCACCTATAAAAGAAAAAATTTGAAAGAAAGGGACTGTTCCTATAAAAACGGGACATCTGGTCACCCTATGTATAGGCCTATGGCCTGGCCCTATAGCTTGAGAAAGCCTGAGTCAGGAGATAGTCATTGAGGAAACTGAAGTAATCATAATGGGAGGTAATAAGAGCACAGTGAGTTGAGGCTGTGAGCAGATGGAAATCTCGATGAGGCAGATGCAACCAGTTTGTAAAGGTGGAAATAGGAGGTTATTTGTTTCAGTAAATGACAGCTTGGGAACATAGGAGACACCAAGCTTTCTGCTGCATGTGGCATGTTTTCACCAGGTCCCTACAAAGTATAGCATGTCCTTTCCCCAGTACCTCCCCATCCCTTTTGCACTAATGTGAAATGACTAGCTTGTCTCCCTTCCTTCTCCTCCACATTATAACCCACAACACTAAGATACACAATGACACATGCACACTCTCTCATGCTAGCAATATTCAGGCAGTCGGAGAGTTAGGGTGCTAATTTTCTCTGTGAGTTTTAATCAGAAGGTCACTTTGCTACTCTGTGTGATAGGTGTACAGGTAAAGCTTCATAATCCTGTAGGATGAGGAATATGCATGTAAACCTGGAGAGTGGGTAATAAAAGGATGAACTATTTCCTTTTTATTCATCTCCCCACAGCTCACCTCCAGAGACTGAATCTGTCGCAGTTTCTGCAGTGTCTGTCTTTCACTGCCCTCCTCACAGATTTCCATTCCATTAAGACGGTTTACCTGCTTTAACCACTTGATTGCTTCATGACTGTCAGACATCTGAAGTACTAATTGAACAGATCTGTATATTAACTTTTTCCAACCAATGTTGGCTCTCAGATGCACACAGGCACAGATTAATTGATAATATCTGTAGACAATCCTGTTTTGCAAGTGATAATAACAAGCAGAGATAAGTACTGAAAATTAGCCCTCACTGTCAGTAAAAATCACCCCCTGAAGAACAATGGCATGACAGGCACTTATTTAATGAGTTATAGTTGCACAAGACATGTTAAAGCAGTGCCGGAACTGGAAAAAATACACATATCCAATTAAGGCAGAGGAGGGCCAACAGTTAGAACTAAATTCCTTTATAAAGACATCATTGTGCAGCTGTCAGGGGGGAATAAACCTGGATGATAACAGAGACCCTGACTTCAAAGGTAGGTCTAACCTGTCTTAAGGTCATTTGTGTCAATACTTTCTAGGTAGGTTCTCATGGGGGGGGGGGGGCGTTATATATGGATCAAGGCTTCGAGAAGGTTAAATTCCCTCCTTTCTATCCTGGCAAACAGAAGGGGAGCCCTATCAGTAACAAGAGGAGGGCTCCTTAGGATTTGACACAAAGAGGAGGTATATGGGGGTCACAAGGTTCTTCCCAGCCCAGATTTCTGCCAGGGTTCATATGCCTCATCCTGAACCCTGCTACATACCACCAGCACCTTTAAATTGTTCTGTGCCCCAATTATCAACAGTTACACATCCCCTCTGCTCGTCAGTGCTACTTTCTGTATTCATAAAAGACACAATCGAGAGGGCCCGCCTGGATGCTGCTTGAATTTGAGCTTAAATCTGGATTTCAGGGAAAAAAAATAATCACAGAGCCCAGTCCAGATTTCTCCCTCAAAATTCATCTGCAAACAACAGTCCTTGATGCTATTTGACACGGTTTCACATTGAAAACTGATGTCGCTGCAAATTGTGAAACAGAAATGCTGATTCGGGCTTTGACATGTTGGACTAGAATAGCACTGAAAGGAGGATTGGAAGAAAAATAGTTACAGGGGAATGACCCATATGGAGAAATGTCTGTGGAGATAAGGTAAACTCTTCCAAACAATTTGGAAAGACAGGACATCCTTGTGTGTCAAGAGAGTATTTGATATTCCCTTAGTAGTTAAAATAGAAAATAACTAATATAAGAGATGCTGTATGGTGCTTGCTAAATTTTAAAATGTGACTTTATATACTTATTTACATCTTCAAAACTCTGTATAACAGTGGTTTTCAACCTGTGGTCGGTGGATCCTGGAAGTCTGCAGACTATGGCTAAGATTTCCAAAGGGGAAGCCCAAAATTATTTAGGGGTCTGCAAATGGAAAAAGGTTGAAAACCACTGCTGTATACATTTTAAACAGTTAATTGTAGGCAATTAATCTTTATAATTGTAAGTGCCTCGAGATAGGGCTCTTACCCTGATTGTGTCTGGTACAGCACAAAGCCTGCTTTAAATAATGAATGATTATAATAATTTGATTGCTTAACTACCCGTTTCTACTCTGTTGCCGTAAAGTTCTCAATGCCTTGAATATGTAGGGCTGCCTGCAAATAGTCACACTCGCTACATGGATATGGATAGCATTCCCATTCCCAATAAGACAATAAGAAATCAGGGCTGCACAAGCAAGTCACTGCCTCTTGGGAGTACTTCAGAAACCACAGCTCCCAGATTCCACTGCCTCGCCCCCAAATGACCTCATCATAACAAGGTGGCTTCTGGGACTTGTAGTCTCACCTCTGCTGGTTATCATCACTTGTTACCATAGGAAGAGATTGAACAACTTTATTTTCCTTCGATGTGGGAGAAAAACCACATTCTTTGAGTTTAAAAATTTATTTCATGTATCTTGAAAGCAGAGGTCCCAGGGGGAAAATAGGTAAAAACAAACAAAAAGACCCCCAACCAAAATCAAACCAAAGGGGAAAATAATAGAATCACAGAATGATAGAATCATAGACATGTAGGGCTGGGAGGGACCTTAAGAAATCATCTAATCCATTCTCCCTTTGCTGAGACAGGATAATGTGTACCTAGACCATCCCAGACAGGTGTTTAAAATCGGGACAGTCCCTATAAAATCGGGACATCTGGTCACCCTATTATCTAACCTGTTCTTAGAAACATCCAATGACAGGGATTCCACAGCCTCCTTAGGTAATCATAGACGTGTAGGACTGGAAGGGACCCGAATAGGTCATCTCGTCCAGTCCCCTGAACTCAAAGCAGCACTAAGTAATAGCCACATCATTCCATTTCATTCCAGTGCTTAATTATCCTTAGAGTTAGAACGTTTTTGTGATTATCTAACCCGAATCTCCCTTGCTGTAAACTGAGCCAATCACTTCATGCCTTATCCTAACTGGATATGGAGAACAATTGATCACACTCCTCTTATAACAACCTTCTGTATATTTGAAGACTCCGTTATCTTCGATATCTCCGATATCTGGCTGGGATGATTTAGTTGGAGTTAATCCTGTTTTAAGCAGGGGGTTAGACTAGATGACCTCCTGAGGTCCCTCCAACCCTGCTATTCTATGATTCTATGAAGAGAAAAAAATAAGACCAATGTGCACTGACCAAGGGAGTTATGTTTGTGTCCAAACATACTGTGTATTAAAGTATCATTTGCCTTTTATTGTATTGCGATTAAAAGTCCACAGTATTTGTTGTATCAGTCTTCCTCTGTGGTTCTGCAACCAGTGCTGTGTATCTCGATTGGACATTCAGTGGGGTCAGATATGAAAAAAACAACCAACCAACCTTCATTTATAAATAACTTTCAGGAAATTGAGTGCCTCTTGTTTGTAAAAGTCATATACTGACACCTAGCCTCCATTTAGTGGATTGCACTTCTTTTTGGCCTCATATGAAAGAATGCAAAAGGCAATTCACATAGATGAGCTCTGTGAAATGTTGATAGTTCTAAACTAACCTAATACTCCCCACATCCTTTTAATTAACCAAAGCAATGAGACAGAGATTATAAAGTGATAAAACTTCAGAGAGAGAACCAAAGGGGAAGGGATATGGTAAGTAGTGACCCTTTTAAAGGTTTGGCTTAGGGCGTTTTACTGCTGCTAGTCACTGCAGTTTCTGAGTGCCTTCCATATAAATCGATGCCCGGTTTCTGAAAGGCAGCTAGCATTTTAGCAAGCCTAGGACCCCTTCCTCTGCTGCAGAGCAAATGGATTGATATCAAGAAGAGAGAGAGGTGTGGGGTCAGGTACGTGTGGTCCAGGGACAGGAGGGACAATCATCCACTAGACTCAATTCAGAGGAGATGGAGTATTTGTGCACTGTGTGCAACAAGACAGAAATAAGGAAAGCGGAGCTACTGACGAATAAATACAGGCATCTCTTTCCTGAGATCTTTGAGCATGTGCAATAGAGAATCAGCTATGAGTTAGCAAGGGAAACAGAGCAGAAAACATATGAACCATTACCTAGTGAGACTATATGGTGGTGCCCAAAGGCCACTTGATCCTGCTAGATCCACTGAAACTACTCTGTTGAAGATTATAACCACTTGTTGGAGATTATAACCCTAGACTGTGAGCTCTGCACGGTAGGGACTCTGTCTTTGCTTTAATCATTTGCAGGGTGTCTACAACAATGGGGCCCTGATTCCTGTCTGCGGGCTGTGAACCATAATGGAGAAGAAAGAGGCCAGTTGGCTTTTTTTATTCAGGTAGCAAACTTCCTGGTTTGTTTTCAGTGGAACTCACATTTTTGCCAGTTAGGCCACCGTAGGGTGACCAGATGACCTGATATTTGGGTCTTTTACCTACATAGGCTCCTATTACCCACCCCTCCAACCCACTGTCCTGATTTTTCGCACTTGCTGTCTGGTCACCTTAGGCCACTGGAGGCAATTCTCTACCGTGATGTGATACAATCGAGGGCATGGATGGGAGCCTAATAGGAAGGCATAAAAATACTTCACATTGCCATCTTCAAAACACATTACAGAATTAATGAGTCTTCACAAGACCGCTCTGAGTTATGCCAAGGAATATTATGATCTGCCTTTTACAGAGGGTGAAACAAAAACAGAGAAGGAATCAATGTCAGAGACTGGATTAGAACTGGATCAGGCATTCCGGGGGCCCTGTTCTTTCCTGCACCTTTGTACCATGGCTCGCTCTCAGAAAGAAACAGCTGATTTGAGAAGTTTGGGGAGAAAGTGGCAGATAATTCAAACATATTTATTGAGTAATTTGTGTTGGAAAAATGTCAATTTTTTTCTCATAGTATCTAGCTCAGGGGTGGGCAAACTTTTTGGCCCGAGGGCCACATTGGGTTTACAAAATTATATGGAGGGCCGGGTAGGGAAGGCCCCGCCCACAATCTGGCCCCCTCCCACTTCCCGCCCCTGAGAATCCCTGACCCATCCAACACCCCCCCACACCTTGTCCCCTGACTGCCCCTTCCACAGACCCCTAACCACCAGGACCCCACCCCCTACCCAATTCTCCTGCTCCCTGTCCCCTGATTGCCCCAATCCCTATCCACCTTCCAAACCCCTAACCACCACCCCAGAACCCCCCCCACCCATCCAACCCACCCTACTCCCTGACTGCCCCCTCCAAAGCCCCCCCCCCAACCACCACCCTGGAACCCCCCCATTCCCCCTCTTACCACAGCTGCTGGAGGGGGGCAGCATGCAGCCCCGGCCCCCAGAGCACTCCCCTCGCCACACGGCTCTGGGAGAGGGGCCAGCGTGCAGCTGCGGCTCCGGGGGAGGAGGACAGTGCGCAGCCCCAGCCCCCAGAGTGCTCCCCGCGCAGCGCGGCTCTGGGAGAGGGGCCAGCACACAGCAGTGATTCCGGGGGAGAGTTCAGCATGCAGCCGCGGCTCCTGGGAGGGGCCACCGCACAGTTCCAGCCCCCAGAGCGCTGTCGGCGTGGCTCCGGGGGAGAGGCTACCGTGCAGCCCCGGTCCCCGGAGTGCTGCCCCTGTGGCATGGCCAATGAAGGGTGGAGGGCCCGCAGCGGAGCCCGGGCTGTGCAGCTCGGGGAGAGGCAAGGGGCAGCCCCCCGCCGCGGGCCGGATGGGACAGTGTCGCGGGCCGGATGTGGCCCGCGGGCCGTAGTTTGCCCACTCCTGATCTAGCTAGAAAAGTGCTAGATGAGAGTTAGATATTATTATGTATGACAAATAGTGATTTGATTATTCACCTAGTTCTCACTGGCAATATGCTTGAATTTCAGTATCTGTGACTCATTTTTTATGCTATTCGGCAGCTCCAGTCTTGGGTGCTCTCTCTCCTAGACATTTTTGTTAGCTTGGACACTGGCCCCTCAATTCTCATATGGCTGGAGATATTTATTGACTGGGGTGGAGCAGTTTTTCCTCAGTTCATCGCCTCTCTTCCCATTTAGAAGCAGCTAGTGTTCGGTGGTAGATCCAATGCCTTTGCTGTATTGGTTTTCAGAGGCGTTCTCAGGGAAAATGGACCCGCTAATGGTTTAGATTTATTTTAAACAAATTAGCCTTAATACTCTCCCTTTGTGTTTTCTGCTTACCCCATTGGGGTCTAGAATTGGTCGGTCAATGCTTTTAACTCATTGGCCGGCCAGGTTCTTAGTCTAGATTAACTACCCTTTGTGCTGCGTCAGGGGACTTGGTGATTCCCTGAAAGGGCCACAGGGGATTTTCCTGTCAGGGGTGGGGCGAACCTCTTGTAATGTAAAGCCCAAGTATCTGGCTCTCAGCCATCTGCTCCACCCTCTGTGCACAGGTGTATTTTGGGGAGAGAGAGAGATTCCAGGAGGTGTGGTCAGAGTATGCTGTCCTCTACCGATCCCCAGGAGAGGGAGCAGTCCCAGCTGGGGTGAGTTAGAGTCGCCTGGGTTGCTCTGACATTCAGCTGGGTCTCCAGCCAGCCCCAGGATTGGGGAGATGTCAGGGTGCAGAAACACCTTTGTCTCCCTGCCTGTTAGAGAACTGCAAGTATGTCAAAGCGGGCCAGACAGCTGGAGATCACAGCTAAGGAATAGTGTGTGAGACAGAAACAGATGGGAGAGCATTTGAGGTGGTGGCGGAGCCATGTCTTTACAGAAGCTGATGGACAATTTATTGTTTCGTAACAGGGGCAAGATCCAGACCGCTTTTATGACACTGGTACCAAGCAGACCGCACACTTTGGGCCAGAATCATTTGCTTTCACAGTTCTAAGCTCTGTGACTTTTATTTGAGTTTGATCATTTGGCACAAAACTTTGTACTCTAAGGTTTTTTGGGGGGTTTTTTTTGGTTACAATTTAATGCAGCCTAAACAGAACTACCGTTAGTGGCATCTAGTTACTAGACCTGTTCACCTACCACTGATACTGCTTAGGGGAAGTTGCCTTTGCCTCAGTCATTGCTGTGTGAAGGAGCTTCCAGTCCTGTTTGATGTGACAGCTTCAGCGTGGCCACGCTTTTAAGCAACCTCTGTTATCCATCTTCTCCACTGCCTTCTGGAGTGGAGTGGCTCTGCTCAGGTCTGTGTGTGATAAATCTCTCTTCTGACCTTTCCAGAGGACACTCTCCCCTCTCCCACCCCCAAGCTGTGTCTTAGAATCATAAGAACATAAGAACATAAGAACGGCCATACTGGGTCAGACCAAAGGTCCATCTAGCCCAGCATCCTGTCTACCGACAGTGGCCAATGCAGGTGCCCCGGAGTGAGTGAACCTAACAGGTATGATCGAGCGATCTCTCTCCTGCCATCCATCACCCCCCTCTGACAGACAGAGGCTAGGGACACCATTCATTACCCATCCCGGCTAATAGCCATTTATGGACTTAGCCTCCATGAATTTATCCAGCTCTCTTTTAAACCCTGTTATAGTCCTAGCCTTCACAGCCTCCTTAGGTAAGGAGTTCCACAGGTTGACTGTGCGCTGTGTGAAGAAGAACTTCCTTTTATTTGTTTTAAACCTGCTGCATGCCAATTTCATTGAGTGGCCCCTAGTTCTTCTATTTTGGGAACAAGTAAATAACTTTTCCTTATTTACTTCCTCCACACCACTCATAATTTTATATACCTCTATCATATCCCCCCCTTAGTCTCCTCTTTTCCAAGCTAAAAAGTCCTAGCCTCTTTAATCTCTCTTCATATGGGACCCGTTCCAAACCCCTAATCATTTTAGTTGCCCTTCTCTGAACCTTTTCTAGTGCCAGTATATCCTTTTTGAGATGAGGAGACCACATTTGTACGCAGTATTCAAGATGTGGGCGTACCATGGATTTGTATAAGGGCAATAAGATATTCTCCGACTTATTCTCTATCCCTTTTTTAATGATTCCTAACATCCTGTTTGCTTTTTTGACTGCCGCTGCACACTGCGTGGATGCCTTCAGAGAACTATCCACAATGACTCCCAGGTCTTTTTCCTGATTGGTTGTAGCTAAATTAGCCCCCATCATATTGTATGTATAGTTGGGGTTATTTTTTCCAATGTGCATTACTTTACATTTATCCACATTAAATTTCATTTGCCATTTTGTTGCCCAATCACTTAGTTTAGTGAGATCTTTTTGAAGTTCTTCACAGTCTGCTTTGGTCCTTACTACTTTGAGCAGTTTAGTATCATCTGCAAACTTTGCCACATCACTGTTTACCCCTTCCTCCAAATCATTTATAAATCATAGAGTCATAGAAAATTTATAAATCATAGAGTCATAGAAAATATTAGGGTTGGAAGGGACCTCTGGAGGTCATCTAGTCCAACCCCCTGCTTAAAGCAGGACCAATCCCCAACTCAATCTTGTCCCAGGCATGGTGCTGTAAGACCCCCTTTTGCTGATAATTAGTCTACAGCTGGTTAAAAACATTGCTGCTGGTGGAAGCCTGTGTTGCACCAGAGGCAGCAAGCACATAACTCCCCTCCTGGCTCAGTTACACTTATTAGCAGAGTCCGTCTTAGCTTCAAGGTGTTTCTCTTAATGTATTAAGGATTTAATCCCTTCTCTCTGTAAATCCCTGAGAGGTGAAACAAGCTGTCACTCATTCATTTTCAGAGGAAGGGCGGGCCTGTGGTTAAGGCACCAGCCTGGGAGTCAGGAGATTTGGCTTCTGTCATCAGCTGTGCCACAGACTATGTGACCTTGGGCAAGTCACTTGATCTCTCTGAGGCCAGCTGTAAAAGGGGGATAATTTCACTTCCTGTCTCCTGCTCTTTTCTGTTTTGTCCAGTTCAGGGGTCGACCTTTCAGAGGTGGTGTGCCAAGTCTTCATGTATTCACTCTAATTTAAGGTTTTGCGTGCCAGTAATACATTTTAATGTTTTTAGAAGGTCTCTTTCTATGTCTTTAATATAGAACTGAACTAGTGTTGTATGTCAAGTAAATAAGAGTTTTAAAATGTTTAAGAAGCTTCATTTGAAATTAAATTAAATCGCAGAGCCTCCCAAACTGGTGGCCAGGACCCGGGCAGTGTGAGTGCCACTGCAAATCCGCTTGTGTGCCGCCTTCAGCACACGTGCCATAGGTTGCCTACCCCTGCTCTAGTTCTCTGTCAGCTCTTCAGGGCAGGGACTGTGTGTATGTAGAGCACCTAGCACAATGGGCTCTGGTTCTAGATGGGGCCTGTAGGCACTATGGTAATTCAAATAATAAATAACAATAATTCACTTTGAGAATGACGATGGAAACTCCCCTGGCTTTAGCATAGCTCTAGCATAGGACAAGCCCAGAAGCTCTTAGTTGTGCCCTATAGCTGCTCCACAATTTCCTTGAAGCCCTTTATAAGCTGCTTCGACATGTCTCTGCACAATAAGTTGCTATATAGAGGAAAAGTTTTGTTGTTGATCAGCGATCAGTGATGATAAATTGCTTAACGAAGGTAGCCATCCAACAGAGGGGGCACAAAACCCCACACAGAACTTTTGGGGTTATTTTCAGGCAGTCTCAAGGTAGCAGGAGGTTGGCTAAATGAACAGGCTCCTGATACACAGGTTTCGCTCTGTCACTTACATGTCTCTTCTTCCCCCACTAGGTGGCAGCAAAAAGATGGTTATGAGAATATTGTGCATTTTACAACACTTAGTAGAGAGTTTTTAATTGTTTCTTTGAATAGATTTCTCCTGGAGGGAAGAGAGCTGGCGAATCTTCCAATGCTTAAGCCTCGACTTACGAAATAATCTCAAAAGAGGAATGGAAGCGCTATTTGCTGTATATGGGCTGCTGGGGGAGTAGGAGTATCATAGCTTCCTTGTCTATTTCTTTTCAGTACAATACATATATACAGTATTTGCATGAGCAGATTAATTGGTCTTGTAGCACCCTCTGCTGGTTAATTATGTAGTTGTGCTGAACTGATTTCGGAAGCAGCCTTTCCTCTGATCTCTTGGTGAGCGGTAAGAGCGTGATGACAGGCCGCAGAAGGGCCGAGGGCATTCCGATTCACTGCCTTGGAGGGCTAGCACAGCAAATCTGGGGATATCGTAGTGGGGGCCCTGGGATTATTTGTTCCTCAGGACATTGTGGGCTGATGACATACTCCGCCTCGGGGAAAGGTGGGGTTCTATTACCTACATTGTGCTGCCTCACACCTGTGATGAGAGGGGGAGATTTGTCCTTCCAGAAGCAGGACTGTAGTGACTGCAGACTGTTTTAGGAAGGGGAGACTAACGAGCAATACTCCCCCTCTTCAGAATAACTTGGCCCCATGGCTAGGGTACTAGACTTGAAATCAGGAGACCTGGCTTTTCTTCTCATGTCTGCCAAAGATCTTCCATCTGACCTTGGTCGAGTCACATCCTGCCTCTGTTTCCTTTCCCACCTCTGGTCCATTTAGACTAGCTTCAGAGGGGCAGGCGCTTGCTAGGTATATGCACAAGACCTCGCACAAGGGGGCCCTATGACTGGTTAGAACCTCTAGGTGCTACTATTGCCCACATAACATTCCTTATGTGCTTCCAGAGTAGGTCATTGCTGGTGCTAATGGAAGGGATGTGCCTGGAGGTTTGTGAGACAAGCAGGGCAGAGGAAGAGGAAAGCACCTGCGTTCTTAGGGGAAGCTTTGCTGTAAAAAAGAAGAAATCAGTGTAAAAATACCCCACCCATCTAAAGCCCAGGCCCGGCGACAACAGGGCCTCCCCTCAGGCACCATCTGAAGTCAAGGGGATAAGGCCTAGCCTGCTTCAGCCCAGCCCCAAGCACACAGCAAACAAAACCCAACCCCCGCTTTTCTCCTCTCTCCCCCATAGCAGCCTCAGTGCCTCACAGCCAACTCTCTTATAGGGTGTGTGGGAAATTAGTTGATGGCCGATAGCTGGCCTGGTTCGGCTCCAGTGTATCCCATCTGCTATGGCTCCCGGGGGCTTTATGGCATCCAGGGAATAGTTCCATGGAAGAACGCTCTACTCCAATGTGTGAGGGACTCTTATGCTGGAGCATTTCATGGGGAAACCTGGACTGCTCTTTTGTGACCACTTTGTACCAGCATAGACAGCATAGCCAAGAGCAGAATTTGGCCCAAGACTATAGACTGTAAGCTTTTTGGGCTTAGGTACTAATCTTTCATTGCGCCTGGGGGTGTGTGTACTTGACCCCCAACTCTGCCCCAGGCCCCATCCCGACTCTACCCCTCCCTCCATGCCGCACCCTGCCTTGCCCCTGCCCTGCATCTTCCTGCCCCTTCTCCAACCTGCCCCCTCCCCTGAGTGCACTGCATTCTTGTTCCTCCTCCCGCCCCACCCCAGCAAGCTGCGAAACACCTGACTGTAGCGGGAGGCATGGGGAGGGAAGGGGAGGTGCTGATCAGTGGGGACTGCCAGTGGGCAGGAAGCGCTGGGGGAAGGGAGAGGTGCTGATTGTGGGGCTACTGGTGGGTGCTCAGCTCCCCTCATTTTTTCCCCACGGCGCTTTAAGTTTTTGGGGCAGAAACTGTCTTTTTGTTCTGTGTTTGTATAGCGCCTAGCACAATGAGTCCTGCTCCATGACAGGGGCTCTTAGACCGTCCCCCAGATATTCCACAAAGGGAGTGATCAAATCCCAGCTTTCCTTTCTAGAGGGTCTTTCCATTATTTTGGGACCTCCCCCTCCACTGCAACCCAGGATATCCAAGCATCCGCATACCCCCGGCTGTTCTAATCAGACCAGGGAGCAGTTGAAACTTGATTAAGGAGGGACTGACTTTAGACTTTAGACTTTTAGAAAAGGGCAACAAAAATGATTAGGGGTATTGAATGGCTGCCACGTGAGAAGAGATTAATAAGACTGGGACTCTTCAGCTTGGAAAAGAGATGAGTAAGGGGGGATATGATAGAGAAGTAAACAAACTACGGGTCACCAAATGATATTAATAGGCAGCAGGTTTAAAACAAACAAAAGGAAGTATTTTTTCACACAACCCACAGTCAACGTGTGGAACTCCTTGCCAGAGGATTTTGTGAAGGCCAAGTCTATAAAAGGATTCAAAAAAGAACTAGATAGGATACTGGGATAGATGGATCATTGGTCTGACCCAGTATGGATGTTCTTATGTTCTTATGAAGGCTTTCTGAGACACTGACCTAGGGCTCACCAGACCTAGGCTTCATTGGTTGCTCTGTTGCAGAGTGATGTAGAATGAGTCATTCAGGGTGGGCTTCACAAAGGTATTTGGGCACTTAACTCCCATTGTTTTCAATGGGATTTCAGTGGGAGGTAGGAACCAAAATATAATTGTGACTCTCAACTTTGGTCTCTCTCTGGGCCTCAGTTCTCCCACTATAAAAGGAACATAAGAGCAGTGTCCTCCCACACATGGACACTGTGAGGATAAATACATTAATGACTGTGAGGTGCTCAGACGTAACGGTGGTGAAGACAATAAGAACCTACATAGATCTAGACCTCCATAAATAGCCTCCCTCATTGCCCAGAAAATTGTTCAGTAATAAATGAGAGTAAGCCCCCTTACTAGCTATATAAAGATGTAGATTATGCCCCACGTCACACCTAGGTTTAGAAGTGACATATGGTGTCTTTTTACAGACACCAGGGAATATTTAGAGGATATTCTAGCTATGTAGAATAGAATTGCAGAAGGTGAGAAAACCATACCTCCTGCCATCCGCCCCCGCAAGGGAGGCAAATGCTTTCCCAGCCCACCGTTCCCTGAGAGCTGGAACTTTAGCAAATAAGGGACTTTATTAAGTTGTTAATAAGATTTCATTTTCTCACTAATGTTGCCATGCTACATTATTAATTTAAAACTGTATTTAGCCTGACATGCTAAAGTGCTAGGCCTCATTATTAATGCATAGACCCATGCCTCTGTTGTTTAATTAAACACCATGATTACGAAGGTCTGATGTGGCTTAATGATAGCAGGCTAGCATGGCAGCACATTCTGGAGCAGAGCCCCCCCCCCCCCCCCGCCTCCTCACCCGCCTCCCTTTATTTCACGTTAAAAGCACAAGCGCGGTTGTTGTTCTACTGAATAAACATTCTGTGAAAAATGATGTTGATCTTTCCAAGGTGAAATAGGATTGCCGGAGCCATTTTTATTTTCTTAGGCTTAGCTTTTTATTGACCTTAGATTTCAATCCTCCTTTTTTTATGGCTGCGAAGAGAACCTTGCTTCCACTTCCCCAAAGACCCCTCCACATTTTGGGTGAACTCCTGGCACTGTTGAAGTCAATGGGAGCTTTGCCATTATTTCAATGGGGCCAGGACTTCACCCCGGGAGGGATTCATTTGTAGAGAACACAGCTAGACAATTCGTTTTGCATCTTGGTGTTGAATCTGTGCTGGTCAAAATGGTCTTGTTACGTCTGATACCTATAGTCTTGGAGAGGCGGTTTGATGCCCTGCATAGCCTCTGGACCAGGACTAAGGACTCACACATTCTTTCCCCCGCTCTGCTGTTTAAATCTTGAGCTAAGTCCTGATTCAGGAAGGCATTTGAGCAGAGAAGAACAACCACAATGGTTAAAGGTCTAGAAAACATGACCTATGTGGGAAGACTGAAAAAAATCGGGAGAAGAGAAGACTGAGGTGGGACATGAGAACAGTTTTCAAGCACATAAAAGGTTGTTACAAAGAGGAGGGAGAAAAATTGTTCTTGTTCACCTCTCAGGATTAGGGTGTCCATATTTCCCAAAGGGAAAACAGAACACCTTGTGGGGCTGGGACAAGGCCTCTCATCCACCCCATACCGGGCTGGCCCCAGCCACTTGCCCAAGGCCCCTCCCTCTCCTCTGTGGAGCTGGTTTCAGCTGCTCACCCAAGGCACCCTCCCCAGACTGTCACTTAGTCCTGCCATGAGTGCAATGGACTGGCTAGATGACCTCTTAAGGTCCCTTCCAGTCCTATAATTCTATGTGCCTAGCTTTATGTATGTATTTAAATCCCATTGAAGTCAAGGAGACTTAAACACATGCTTAAAGTTAAGCACAGGCCTAATTGGTTCTCTAAAAAGGGGTAAATTTAAGCATGTGCTTAAGTGCTCTCCTGAATCAAAAATCAAGACACTCCCACTCTCAGTACCTCTGTGTCCCCTCCCACCTTCTATCTGTCTTCTCTATTTTGATTATAAGTTCTTTGTAATGGAGCCTGTCTTCTACCATGTGTTGAATCCTGACCTCACTGAAGTCAAAGGGAGTTTTGCCAGTGACTTCACTGGAATCAGGATTTCACCCCATGTGTTTGTACAATACCAATCTCCCCTTTAAATAATAACAACAACAAAGTATTTATTTCAAATATGCCTTTAAGGGGCCTTGATTCTTTTCTAGATAATGAATAAAAAATGGTGTAAGATGCAATAAAACTTCTTTCCAATTCTTAAAGTGCATATAGCTATATCTAGCTATCTAGTGTCTCTGTGTATGATATGAAGAGTACCTTTACTTTCCTTTTGTTTTAACATCATACAAATTATGAATTTAACACCAGGATAAAGTGGATTATTCTTTAAATGAGTTTTCAGAGCAAAACAATCTTCTTTAAATTTCAGATCACCAAAAGGTGACCTTTTTGCATTTATGAAGTGCTTGTTGGTAGGATTTAGATCTTTCCTGAAAGCTGTTATTTCTCTAAGTACTGGAGAAAATGCATTTTCATATCCATTTGTGTAAACCATCATTTCCTACTGTTCTCTGCTGGTTTCACCATGCAATCATAATGTGAGGTTCAATGGCTTTTGAGAGAAATACATTCCAGAAGTGCAGTGGGAACTGGGAAGTCCTCCACTATGTTTACTGCTAGGGGAGCGAAGGAGATGAGGGAAATTGCAACTCTTGGGCTCTGAAATATTTAAGGATTCTGAGTGCCCACAGTTGCTCAGCTTCTACCATCAAATCAGCTTCAGTTTAGGAGGGTCATGCAGGTATTTCATAATTGTACACATAAAGAAACCCAGGGGTAGCTGCAAAGATTATATATGTATTTGGTGGTAGCATCAGAAGCTGCAGGAAGCCACTTTGGTTGGATTTAAGCGGATCCTGTCAAGCCGTGATACTGATGAGTAATAGCAATAATTTAATATCATTCTATGTACAACAGTGATATTACAAGTAATGCTATTAATGCCTGATGCATTAGGAACTCCACTGCTTCAAATGTAGTTGGCCATGACAAAAATAAATGTGATAGTTGAATGCACATGTGTGCAGATCACTTATAGGCATAAGTGTATTGACATCTTCTTGGCATTTTTCCTTAAATGGGATAGTTAATTTTGTTGAGAGTGTGAGACTCTAAGAAAAATTATAAAGAATAATTTGACCAATTTTGACTCTTTTTCTCTTTGCAAAGTGAGGGCGAGCAAGTTCTCCAATTTCTTTGCTATGTGAGATTGTTCACAAATAGTTGGCTCATTGCAGATCATTTGACTATTGTTCATTGCAAATATTTGAAATTCTTAATTCCTGGTGCGTTGGTGAGTTCTGTGACATATGGCATCACTTTTGTTCCCTGATTGGATGACTTGCATATGCAACCAACAATGGTGTGAATTTCACATTCAGATTTGAGGATCAAACTCACTGATAGCAATTTGAACTTCTCACAGTTGTTGGGTAGTTGGTAAATTTGCATTTGGCAAGTGTTAGAACACTGGAGTTTAAAACGTGCATTTTGGGAGTATTTATACTAGTAAAACCCATTTGCTAAAATTTTCACAGAAAAACACAAACGAGGGGAGAGGAGGGAACACCCAGACCAAGAAAATTCATTTAAACATTCAAATAGATATTCCAGGACATTTTTTCCAGTATTCATCCAGTTCTACTGCCCAAAAAAACGCATATGTAAGTATTTTTCCGGCCACAAAATTGTTCACATATCCGCCTTTGCGGGAGCAGATTTGTGAGTGCAAACACACATTCAAAGTGGGGGACAAAAAAATTAGAGGTGTACTTATCAGGTGAAATGCTGACCATAGTCAAGTCAATGGTGAAACTCCTATGGACTTCACTGGTTGGCGGCAGGAGTTCACACACTGTCTCTGTGACCTGCTCATGGAGTCTCCACTAATATCAGTGTGAGTCCTATTCATAGAACAAGAGGAGAGAGAGTGGATCTCATAGGTAAGAAAGGGTGACATTTCCCACAGTAATGGTATGTAGGATAGTCACAGTTCAAGGCACCACGAGGAGGGGCCATTTTAACTACAACGCCAGTGAGCAACCATCATTGACAGCATTATGCCATCAAATTATTTATTTGTCAGCCACAGGAGTTTGCTGGGTCACTTGTACCTTCGTCTCTCCTTAGCTTGACAACCTGCAACCCGCTTTACCATCCCTTCCCCAAGCCTTGGCTCACTGGACACCAACATGGACTCCCCACCGCCGGCTATTTCTGCTTGCCTAGGGCTGGCCAACTTTAGAACCTCTTTCCCCAGGGCATCTGACATCTGGAACAGCCTCTTTTTACCTCTCTACTTCGTTGACCCTCTGTCAATCTCAGCTGAAAACATGTCTTTACTCCCTTCTCTATATCTCTTCCTGTGATATTATTTAACGCTGTAAAGCATTTTAGGATGCAGTTTGCATGTAAAACAGTAAATAAAATAAGGCCCCAACCCTGAAATGGGATCTTCAGGTACAAACCCTTGTGCCTGTGAGGAACTCCATTATCTTGAAAGTCACCGGAGGTCTGTATGGGACCAGTAGTCTGTGCTTGACTCCAGAATTGATGCCTAACATTGCAAGCAATTCTGCTCTCTGTACATTATAGGCAAAACAGTCTCACATGGAGTTCATACTGGAGTATATACTGCAGCTATGTGCTGGTAGGATATACATTCAAGGTGAAAATTCAATTAAGTGCAACACTTACACAACTTCTTAGAAAAATGCTATTCAAACATTTTCATATGTTGGTTAAACATTTTATTAACATGATAATAGTTTAGACAGAGGCCAGCAGTAGCTTAAACATTTATCAATATACAAAAATCTTTGAATATAATGTATTGCTAGGGAATAACCCTTTGGTGTCTGTTGCCATGTGTTGGATGATGTGGCATCAAACCAGTCAGTCAGATCAGTGGAGCAAGTGCCCTTAGCAGAAATAGGTTTTCTAGCTCCATTTTTTGTTTCTCTCACATGCATGCAATAGACATTGGGCAATGGACAAATTCACTGAAACAACTAAAATTAATCAAGTCCAAATCCCTCCTGTCCAAGAGACCATGAATTCAGCTGGATCAGAGACCCTCAGTTAAGCAGCCGCTGAATGTCTATCAGAAGTTTATTAATATGATAATGTATCTGGGTAAGGGCATAAAGAAGCTAATTGAAATAATCATTTTTATGCTTTTTTAAAGACAGGAAGTTTTTTTTTAAGGCAGGAAAGTGGAATTGTTGCGCATGTTTCATAATTTCCCCAGTGCTTCAATTTAAAAAAAAAATTAAAATGTGAAGAACAAAGAACTTGATACTCGGAAGATTTGGGGCTCTTGCCACGGCTGGTTCTGGTCTTGATGCACGGAGATAGATTGAATTAATCAAACTTCTTCACACTGCTATTTAATCGGGTTTACAATTAGCTGAGGGCTGCAGGTCTCCCGGGCCTATCAGCTTTGCCAGCAGAAGCTGTAATACAGCAGTTCTGCAGTCACACACTGGGAGTGCTTTACAGACCAGATTGTCATAATGTGGCATGAAATTAAAGCATGAGGTTACTTGACAACAGAATTTCAATTTTTTCCCCTTCTCCTTTAACAAAGTCTCTACCTAGAGACAGTCAACCTGCCGAGCTGCCCCCACCTGCTCAGAGCTACACATCAGCCTTCAAAAGAGTTTCTGATACTATTAAACTGATCTATGTTCCATTACAGTCATTCTGATATTCCTCCCTGTCTGCTTTCAGTGGCAGATTAGTTTGCTGTGAGGAGCTAATAAGCATAGAGCTCTTAACTTGTTTCAATTCTTACGCAAATGTATTGATTTCCTCTCTCCCGCTCCTCTCAAGGATATTCATTTGCGTCTGTCCTCCCCCAAATCAGCAAGCACATTACGTCAGTCCTACTCACCCGCCTCGCTTACATTTGGATTTAGTAAGTCCAATTGCATTCTGATAAACGATCACCATCCGCCCTAGAAGTATGATTTTGGACAGGCATTTTCTTGTTCGTTTTTTAATTCCCCTCTTGCAAAACAGCCCTGGTGAGTGGTCAGGAAATTGACTTAAGCATCCCACCTGCCCCCAACAACCCAAGATTTTCTGAACAAGAATAACACCTATCCCTGGGTTTTGATGCATGGATTTGGGTTATTTTATTGTGATCTGTATTGTGAATAGCAGCAGCAATCCCAGAAGTAGTGGGGAGGATGAGGTCAAGATGCGAATGTGGCTGCTGTCCTCTTTAAGATCAAAGAACTCCCTCCAGTGAAAAGGAAAATGTAGGGAAAATATTCAAAAAGGTGAGAGCAGACTCATAGACTTCAAGGTCAGACGGGACCATTATGATCATCTAGTCTGACCTCCTGCACAACACAGGTCACAGAATCTCACCCAGCCACTCCCGTAGTAAACCCCTAACCTATGTCTGAGCTACTGAAGTCCTCGAATCGTGGTTTAAAGACTTCAAAGTGCAGAGAATCCTCCAGCAAGTGACCCATGCCCCACGCTGCAGAGGAAGGCAACCCCCCCCCAGGGCCTCTGCCAATCTGTCCTGGAGGAAAATTCCTTCCCGACCCCAAATATGGCGATCAGCTGAAACCCTGAGCACATGGGCAAGGCTCACCAGCCAGACACCCAGGAAAGAATTCTCTGTAGTAACTCAGATCCCACCCCATCTAACATCCCATCACAGGCCAGTGGGCACACTTACCACTAATAGTCATAGATCAATTAACACCCAAAATTAGGCAATCCCATCATACTGTCTCTTCCATAAACTCATCAAGCTTAGTCTTGAAGCCAGATAGGTCTTTTGCCCCGACTGCTGCCCTCGGAAGGCTGCTCCAGAACTTTGCACCTCTGATTGTGCAAAAGCTTCCCAAACCACAAAACCTGAAGCATTGGGAACTACCCTGGACTAAGCAAGGAGAAATGTATTGGAAAGAGACATGGAAAGAGGATGCACTGTGGGTCCATCCCGCCCCCAGGGAAGTTAATGAGCAAATCTCCCTACAGGAGCAGGATCGGACCCTTGATGACCTGTCTGTTTTCCATGGGCCACGTGCTAAATGGTTCTGAGCATTTGAGACTCCCATGGACTTCTCCGAGTGTTGCAGGTGCACATCCCCGTCTCAGGATTTGGCCCTGTAAATCTGCACGGGCAGATCCAGCTCGCTACGTGTACGTTTTTTACGACCCACAGTTCTGAGAATCGTTTCAGGTCCAGATCATTTCAGTTCATTAGCAGTAAAAGCACAAGCAAACTGCAACCATCAGGTATGTGTGTGGGGATCAGGCGCTCTTGATCAGTACAGGGGGATAGCATGGGAAGGGTTCAAGTTGCATAGACAAAAATATGTCTTTCAACTTCCATTTTAATTTCATTTGCCTTTTCAAATGCGCAGCACTGTAGCTTTTATACATTCTTAATCTCAGCAGCCGCCGTTTAGATGTCAAAGCATAGGAACAAAAAGAGCGCTAGTTAAAAAGGAAAATTAACCCAGCAACACATTTCTTTTTCTTTCTTTCTCTTTCTTTCTTTCTTTTTCTTCCATGAACAACATCAAAATCCCAGTTCTTGCAGTCCTCTCTCTCTCATAGACCATCACATCCTTTAGTCAAAAAGGGCTGAATGGATTTCACTCAAGCCTTGTAAAAATCACCCTTTCCTTTTGCACTCTGTGCAAGCGTGTCCTGCTAGGAGTGAACAGAAAGAGGGGGCATGAGGCCCCCGTTTTGCAATCAGTCTCCTGCATGTTTGTCAGCCCTATTGACTACACCCATTTGCCCTTGGAATACAGGGCGGTATCTTTCTTGGGGTGGCAGGGTGGGAGTCCGCTGGCTGCAGCATGGCCCAACGCAGGAGGGGAGGGTCCATCTGCCTGGATTCAATTACAGGATTGGGCCTAACCCGCTGTGGCACTGAGTATCTCTGCAAAGGACCGAGCAACTGTTCAAAGACCCAGTTCTGCTCCTATTGAAACCAGTTGCAAAACTCCCATTGAAATCAATGGGCATAATCAGCTCCATTGTGAATGGGGGTTGAGGGCGTTCAGCACCTTATGCAGATGAGCTTTTAAATCCCCCTAGAAAACAGTTTGTACAAAACTTGCAACTTTGCCGAATTAAAGCGGCTGATCGGTTTTAAACTCCTCTTCCCCTGTTTTAAACATGGATTTTTTTTTTTAAAAAAAGGCATTTTTCTCATTGAGAAAAATCAAACTCAATGAAATGGCATGAAATCAATTGCCTCCATTTTACTTGACCGTTTTAAATGAAAGCGCAGAATGTAACGTCTTGTTTTGCAGATGACTGTAAATATTTCAATCACTCCCCAATTTGTGGGAACAGGGATGGAAGCCTGGAGTTTTGAGATACCAATCACAGATTAGTATAGGGAATTCAGCCTCTTTGTTTCCTCCTGTTTGTGCTGGTCAGGAATCTCTGGGACTCTACCGAAAAATGTAAATATATATTTATAGCTGAATATTTATGAAGAGTTAGCTAGTGACAGACCAGGCTGGCCCTCCGGGCCCAAAGGAATTAATGTAAATTCCAGTCGACCATGAAAGCCCAGTAGAATTGAACTGTATTTCAGCATGGTGGATAAAGCACATCAAAGAGCAGAATTTCTATAAGATAATTACACACAATGTAACTCTAATCACAGAAAGATTGTGGATATTGCTGATAAAGTGTAATAAATCTTATTTGACGATGGTTTGTTCTCCTGAATCAGCTTTCTGCGCCATTACATGAAACCCCAGCTTCTCGCCTTAATTTAAATATATTTAAAATTTTTTTTAAATGTATTGAGTAGGAATTTACTTGGCGGCTTGAGGGGGGACTTGAGGTATTTGTTTCCCTGTCAAAGTGCGGTGGGCCCAGCAACAAAAATGAATACTGTATGCCTGGTGAGGTTAAGAAAATAAATAGCCAAACAGCTGGAAATCTGCCTGTTTGTCTCTTTTTAAAGCAATTGCAACAGTTTCCCTATTACCAATCCCATGTTTTCAAAAATCAGGAATCAGCCCCCCTCCTGCTCCTCCCCACTCCCAAATTACAAGGTTGGCTTAAAAACATGAGATTTAAAAAAATAGTCATACATTTGGTTTTGCCTTCTAGGTTTTAAGCCTCCCTGGTGCACTCCAGCCAAGTCCTCGAGCTTTTCTTCACAAACATTATGGCTAGAAAATTACTATTTATTCTAAATGGAAGCCATGATTCTCACCTCCCCTCATGACTCCTGGAGCTGAGGCGTTAAGAAGAAGAACACCAAGTATCAGGAGATTCCTGCTCAGATTGTGAGAGCTGGTGTGTCTGTCAGCATTAAAGGGGAAATGCAGCGGCTGTTCCTAGCAGTATAAATTGGCAGAGGAATGGTTATTAAATAACTTGTGAGCTGGCCTGTGCAGCGGCAAAGGGGAGTAAGGGAGCAGAACTCACCCCATTACACCCTTGTCTGGGTCACCTTCATTGAAGGGAGCAATGTGGCTTGAGGAGACCAGTTTCCTCAGGGTGTTAGTTCCCTCCCAGGCATGTGTGTGAGTGGACGGGCAAGGCTGGGGAGTGGTCAGAGCTCTGACTCCTTGCCTGTGACAATGGGTCAGCACAAGGGAGCCATTATGTAGGGGAAGTAATCTACACCAGGGATAGAACCTGCCTGATGCTGATTAGTTCCCACCCTGGAGCAAGGGGGAAACTGGAAACTTGATTGTATGGGACACAGACACAGCAATCTGGTTACTGGTCTACTATCAGAGCCTTCTTCTGGATCTCCCTTGTGTAGGGTCAGGCACAACTGGGCTCCTACAACTGCATTTACAGATGGTCGTTTGCCTGTATAGTTTATTAATCAAAAAGCCCAGGGTTTGTCTTCTTCACAGCAGCTTTGTCCTTCATTTGTCTTTTTGGCATATGGACAGCAGAAGGACTTTGCTTCTACCGGTGTGAAAGAACCTTACATATGGTTTTAATTATAGTAAATTAACAACAAAGACAAGTGTTTGCAAAAGGCCCGCTGAATAGCATTCCTGGGCTCGCTGGAATAACACAACGTTTCAGATCAGCCTGGGAGTAGCATGCTTGTGATTGGCAGTCTTTAATTTAGGCCCAGTTCAGATAGTAGAAAACCAGGTCTGGCATGTTCACCTTTAGTGACAATCTCTCTCTGGTACTTATACGTAAAGCTGGTCAGGAAACGGTTTTTCTGAGCTCATGAATTATTTCAAGAGTTTGAAAAATTGGTCTGTCCTGATTCGGGCCAAAAAGTCAAAATCTCGAAAACTGTCATGAAATAAATAAATTCAAAGTTTTCATCCTGGGTCAATCGAAAGGTTTCATTCGGACCGTTTTCAGGTATCAGGCTTTTTTTTATTTGACCCTTTTCTCACCCTAGTTATTTTAAATTTTGAAATGAAAAGTCATTTTGAACCAACAAATGAGAATTTATTGTTTAAAAATGTCAAAATGAAAGAGACCTTCTAAAAACGTTAAAATGTATGACTGGCACGCGGAACCTTAAATTAGAGTGAATACATGAAGACTCGGCACACCACTTCTGAAAGGTTGCCGACCCCTGTGCTAGACCATCCTTTCTTCTGTGTAGATCTGCAGTGTGTTGGCAATCAATACCATCACCAGAAGCATAACTAAAACATACCCAGCATTCAAACTTTGTGTAAATTACTGTCGTGACAGAACAAAATAAATAAATAAATTCCAACCCAAATTTGTAAAGCAATATTTGGGCATGCACGAGCCTGTGTCATTTGAGAACACGTGTTGGTGTGTAAAATCTTGTGATGGTGGTGTGCGTGTATTAGGGTTGGCTGGCTCCTGAGTGCCCCCTTGTGATCAGGGGTGCTTCTGTCTTCCTCTTCTTCAGGGCTCCTTAAACAAACTCCAGTCTTCTGAGGTCATCTAATCCAACCTGCTGCTCAAAGCAGGACCAATCCCCAACTAAATCATCCCAGCCAGGGCTTTGTCAAGCCTGACCATAAAAACCTCTAAGGAAGGCGATTCCACCACCTCCCTAGGTAACCCATTCCTGTGCTCGTATGATCCTATTGAAAGGTAACGAGAGGAGGTCACAGCATATTTGGGCTTTACCATACCCGCTTGTAAGCATACCACTTTTCATCCTTATTCATATTAACTAAATCCACCCCTAGATATTACCTAATGGAAAGTGCTTTGTACAATCCAGCTAGATATGAAGACATAAAAGGCCACATCAGGACGATGGACTGTTGCCTAGGATGGTCTTCTTTTCCACGATTTATATCAGGCCTTTGAAAGTGTGTTGTCCCCCACCCCTGCTAGAGTCTGAAGCGAATAAACAATGTTCCTGGGGAAAGAGTCTGTGACGTTCAAACATCCTGCTGAACTTTAATGTTCTGTAGGTTGTTAGGAAATTACAAAACCCCTTGGAACAGCAAAGGAAGAAAATTAGCTCAAGGCAAGGTGATCTTAGCTCAAGGCAAGATGTCAAAGAAATCTCATTTGTTCCAAGAAGGTATAAAGCTCATGTTATTCCTGATCAAAAGGGGCTTGGGAGCTCATTTGCCAAAGCAGGAGGGGAAAAAAAGTGTATTGTATTAGTGCATTTTATGCTACTCTAGGAGAATAACTAATGAAATTGCACTTAAAAAGAAAAAAAAAATGTTTGTTAACTCAATGTGGATCACAGCAGTAACTTTTAGGGCAAATGCTTCAAAATGTGGCCTCTGATTTTGCCGGCACAATTCTGCAAGCAGTGTTTTGGCATGCACAAAAGGATCACATATGGAGAACTGAACATTCAAATTTGGGCCTGATCTGATTCCACTGATTTGCATGCTAGCTGGGTGATTTGGATGCATGCAAACTGATGCTTCCTAGAATAGCTGAGCCTTATTTCTGTGAGGAGGGTACTTACCCCGAACTCCGTAACGATATAGGGCAGGGCTGGTAGCACAGCTTATCATTAAAGTTGTCCAACTCTTCCCATGACAAGAGAAGATCACTGCTCAGTTGAGTGTGTTTCTGAGCTTTTTGGCTGGTGTGTAACTCTATGAGCTAGATTCTGAGCTGGTGCAAACGGGCCCAGTGCTGTTGACTGGGTTGGCGGAACGCTGATTTACGCTAGTTGAGAATCTGGTCCGCTATTTCCAGCAATATATGCAGCAGTGAGAAGATCAGCATTCTGAATGCAACGAGGATGCAGAGCAGAAATAATACCATACATGCAGCCCCATTAGAAATGGTACATGCTGATGCCTGTACACGCAAACCTCCAAAACTTCTGATCATTTGTCTTTTTCTTCCAATTCACCCCAGTTGTTATGGGTTATTATTTCTCCTGGGATCCAGGACCGTATTACCATTATTCATTCATCTTCCATCCTACCTACCTGCGTCTGCTACCATCAGTCACCGCTGCCTCTGTGCTCTGCGCAATTGAGATCTGTCACATCTAAGCCCATTGCCGCAGTTAAAGGCAACCTTCTGGGTTCTGGGTCACCAGGAGCCATCAATGAAGGTACGTTTGCAGCGTCTGAGTAAATATTGCTGCTTCGTGATACGGAATCATTATATTTGCTCACTTCGTAAATTTGAATGGACTTGAGGAGATAACAGGGTGAGGTTTACACTTTCCTGGGCTGGAGCAATTTTTTCAAACATCTTTATTCTTTGCGGTTTATTGTTTACTCTAAAAGGCCTAATTGGATGCATTATCTAGTAGAACCTGTGCTATTAGTGCTATTAAATAATACTCTAAATTAGATTAATACTTGGATGAGATATTAAATCTATCATCAGCAGGGCATTTAAAGACCATAATCCAAGTAGACAGGAGGTGTAAATCAGTGTAGCTTCTATTTACACTAGCTGAGGGTTTGTCTTTCTGGGTGCACCTTGTGTTGATCGCATATATGTGTGCATTGTCTGGAATGAAGTGGCTTAAAAAGATGTTTTAAAGAAAGCTCATGGTCAACTTGCCATTAACTGCTAGAGAGTGGTAGGGAAAGTCATTCTGGGTCTTTAATTCAACATTTCATGGTATATTGACCATCTGCAATAGGAGGATAAACCATTACAAGTACTAGTTTGAAGTCCCCTAATAAACCTGCCTCCAGGAAAAGTAGCCTCAGTTGGAGCTGCCAAAAATAATAATAATAATAAAAGAATCCCTTGCACACAAGTGCTGTCAGAGTGCAAAAACCTCATTGCATTTCAGGGCACCGCATACCGGTGGGGATGTTGTTCCATGTCTCTTTCCCAGTCTGTTACTCCCCAGTGGGAGCTGCTTCAGGTTCACTCTGTGATCTGATCTGATCTGACTCAGCCAGTCTTGCACTGGGGGGGGGGGGGGGGGGGGAGGGGGGGCAGCTGTGCTGGCTGGGGGAGGGAATGACAGCAAATGGGATTGCACTAATGCACATGATAATGAAGTTCGTGTAGTTGAGCCTACTGCTCCCTGGGGTCCAGTCAAAGCTTGGATTGTTCCTTAAGTAGTATTTGCTCAGAATGTACACAGTGCTCCAGGTGGATTTTTTTCTTCCCTGAGAAATCAGCAGAAGTCTCCTCTCTCTGCCTAGGCTAGCTTGTCCATCTGTTTTGATGGCTTCTTTTATCCCTAAGCAGCCCTGTGAGGAATGAGCACACAGAGGTGGGACTTGCTTTCTCGCCGATCGCAGACAAGGCCCTCCCCATTGATCTTGCGTGAATATCGTCCGGGCTACGTGGCCATCGGTTGATTGCATTTGCAAGTGTTAATCGTCCAGGGGCCACGCAAGGTGAATAAGCAAGCGACGTTTTATTCAGCCTGACAGAGGGAGGAGCAGCATGTAAATAATCTTTCTGGCCGTTTGTCCCTGACCTATATTAATGCCGTTCCTGGTGCTGAGAAACACCGAGGAGCAGATGTCCGCGTTGATAGGCTCTTCTATGTCGAGGCGAGCCGGAATCAAAGCCATGTATCCAAACATCTCTGAACTTTGGGGGAAAAAAATCTCATCCAGCTCTTTGGTTTCAGGACTTTATGGCTAAGGCCCATATCTCATTGATCAACTGTAATTCATAAATCTCTTCCGAGCAGTAATATTAAAGTAGTGCCTAGAGGCCGCAGTCAAGCTCAGGGAACCATGGTACTTGGTATTGTATAAAGAGAAAGGGCCCGTTTGAAGGATTCTTCAAGTATATTTTTACCATGGGTGCACTGATGGGCAAATATTTAAGCAACTGCTGAGTCAGGGATTGCCCAGCAAAACAGATATTAATGATTCATTTCTGGTCATTAATTGTCATGACCACAAGACCAATATTGTCATCCTCTAGAATACTGCAAGCCTCAATGCACTAATATCATTATTTATTTGTATTGCGACAGTGCCTAGGAGCCCTAGTCCTGGACTAAGACCCCATTGGGCTAGCTGTTGGACCCGCACTGAACAACAACTCCTTGCCCCAAAGAGCTTACAATCAAATTGATACTCTAACTCGTCCCTCAGAGGATCTCAAAACACTTTGAGACAAGATTATCATAATCATTTCCCGATGGGGAAGGGGGAGATAGGCCACAGGACAGGTAAGGGCCAGCGCATTCATGAACTATTTCCATTGGCGAGCAGTGAGTGACTCACATGAGCCGTCCAACTGGGTTGATCTACTTGCGTGGGTCCCTTGGTTGCCACTCTGAATCAGGAGTTTGCAATCCGGCCCCACAGAAATTGTCCGGGTTACATGATGGAGCAGCGTGGTGGGGTCAGAACCCAGGCTACCATGTCATCCAGTTCCATGCTTGAATCATCCGAGAATGCTGCCTAGCTTGCGTCACACACATACTTCTTGGCGTGGAAAAAAGCGTATTTCAGTGTAAAATTTAATACTCGTGCGGTGCGTGGCCACAACCGTGGCAAAAAATGAAGGGGAAGAGGAAAAAGTAGCTGCAGAACAGCCAGGAAGGTTGGGCCATATGAGAGAGAGCGTGATAATTGGCAGAGCCTGGTAGGCAGGGCCACTGATGCAGATATTAGGAGCGGAGACAGAGGATCCCACAACCATCGTCCTGTTGCTTGGTTCTCCATATCACGCTACTCTGCTTATTTCAAGATCTGACCAAGTCTGACTATTGTCACCTCCTTTGGCTGTAAAGTTGCCTATTAATGTTGACAATGTCGAAGACCGGAGGATGAGGCATTAGTGCTGACAAATACTGGCAATTTGCAAGCAAGGTTTTCCCGCTAGCTCCAGTGGGAAATCACCTAACCTTTGCCAATAACTCTCAACATAACCTCATCTTCCATCATTATGAGGAGGATCATTTGTGAAAATTGTAAGCTTCTTCCTGAATCTATCCATGCTAGACTATACAGAGGATGTGATATTAATCAGTAAGTGAGGGCCAATGAGGGATTCTCTTACAAGATATTTTTACCATATTCTCTCTGATATTATGCTTATTGATTATGCTTTCAGAGCTCCCCTCTCTCCCTGTCTTTTGTTAGCCATGCTGCATCATTTGACTTTTTGTGTGAGGTTTTTTTAATGTTCTTTTTGCATTCTGAACAACAATACTAATTAGTAATTTAATAATTAGAATGGGCTGGCGTGATTACAAGTGGTGGGTGTAAATCAGTATTGCCCCATCGACGTTGAAGGATTTGATGCCGGATCTGTTTGCTTGAAACAAAAGGGCCAGATTTTTAGTGCTTAGCCGCTCCCATGGAGAATAACGGGGGCTGCTGGACACTGATGTCTTTTGAAAACCCAGCCTGAACTGTTCAGCCGAGGATCTGCAGATAAACACACACACAAAGCAGAGAGCGAGAACAACACTGTTCAGAAGCATATTGGAACATCCAATATTCAAACACAGCCGCATATCTCTCTTATTTTGCAGAAGCTCTAGCAAAAGCAATGCTGATAGCAACGGCCTTTAAACTGAAATTAAAATGTAATGGGAGTGGGAGGTAGCGCCAAGCCAATGTGGACCATCTGAGCTGTTGCCGTTCTGGAATTCATCAGTGCCGATGAGAGTGGAAGGCGGCTGTTGTGTTATTGATGCTGGGGGAGTGGGGGCGGGGGGAGGAAAGGAGAGATTATTGCATTACTGACATACAGTAGGTGGAGAAAGATTACTACGTGAGCGCTGGTACAAGAAGTGAGATTATCTGAATGCAATAAGCCATTGTTACAGCAATGACATTTTCCCCTCACCCCCCTCCACTGCATAACATTAAAGGTCGGTAATAGCCAGCCAGATGGTTGGAGGTGGGTTGGTGATGATGGGCTGATTTCCTTGGTCCTTTTCTGGAATAGTGATTGTGCTCAGAAAAATATGTTGGTTTTTCTGACTGGGATTTCATCTTAATGCGGCAGGAGGGAGAGATGGAATTTGGGTTAGAATATTGCCCCTCTCCCATGCTTCTACACTCTCCTGCACTACAGCTCAGTGAAGGCAGGGACACTCGGGTTATCAGCATAGCTGCATCTCAAATCCTGAAATCATTCTGGGATTAAAACCACTGGATTTTGGTTTTATTTAATCAACAACTTCTGTTGAACAGTTTTCTGATGTGCTCCTTATTCTATAGGCACAGGGAGTTCTTTGGGGGCAGGACTGTCCTTTTCCGAGATGAGGTTATGTGCAGTGCCTGTTTACAACCAACTGCATGTGTGTGTGTGTGTCAGTTTCACCTGCTTGTTTTCAGAGGTAACCTGCCTCCTCCAAAGACAATGCCATTGGCGTCTGTTCTCAGCTTGGCCTCATGATTTATACGGACCCATGTTCTGTCTCCTTCTGCATTGGTTTAACAGTTGCCAAAGCAGACTCAGTAAGGGTAATCTTAATTGAGTAAAACCATGACCCACTCCAGAGGAAGTATCTGACAATGTAAACTGACCTCCCTAGCAAATGAATCAAACAGTGTTCATTGGTTTGATGCTCCGCTCATTGAACTCTGTGGACAGATTTTCATGGACTGCAGTGAATTTTGGATCAGGCTCCAGGTGTTCAGCTCATATCGTCTCGGATTTAATTGGGTTACAGGGGTGACTTCTGATCCCTGATCCCAGGGGACGAGGCCACAGGGAAATGCCCCGTCTTCAGCAATTTCATCTGTCTATAGTCTCAGGCCGGGAGTGAAGAATGGCTGCTTAATCAGATGCACAATCTGAAAATGTCACATTATTATTTATGAAGTGTTTAATAATCACACCGCAATCATTGAATGCACTGGGGTGGAAAGTGAAAATGCATTTTTTAAAAAACAGCATATTGAATTTGGCTACTTGGTGAAAAAAATAAAGTAAACACTGTCTTTTAATTTGCAGAATGTAGGCCATTCCAGTGTTGCAATGATGCCTAATTTATGTCTAGCATTAGAAGTACTAGACAAGCAGGACAATTTCTCTTTCTGCAGCTACAACCAACTATTGACAGATCTTGTCCCTTTTTACTGTCTAAATGTGTAGCTCACTTTTTTGTTGTCGTGACACTACGCAAAGGTTGTTTAGTCCTACACGCAGCAGCACAGCCATTAGATTACCTCTGAAGAGAGACACGTCTCTAAAATTCACCCTGGAAATATCTGAATAAATATTCCATGAAATATAAGAGCAATAGTTCGATGGCATTTTCAACTGGCATATTGAGCTTCTGTACAAAGCAAGGTCTTAGTTGTCCAAATGATGTCTGCCAAATGGGACGCTGCATTTTGGGAATCTGGGCCTAAGAACTGGACTGGCACAGAGAATGGAGTAACCACTTCCATACTAGGTGTTTTTCTCAGGAATAAGGTTGAGTCTCATTAGGAATGTGATATGGGCCACTGTACCTAGTAGGGGATTAAAAGAGGAATCCAGTCTATAGTGCTTTCAGACAGACAGCTGGGAAAAAATACAGCAGTATACTTTTCATTTACCGTGCACGTGTAGTGGTTTTGTGCGTGTGTGTGTGTGCTGGGTGTATATTTAATCCAATTTAATCTCTCTCTCTCTCTTGCTCCTTCTCTTTGTTCCCGAGGAAGCACACTGAAGGAGAGCGTGTGGTGTCTACTTAAGCTTGCAAAATTATTCTCTCACAGTTTTTATCGTTCCCTTTTTGGCGCACTGGCATTTTCCTCCCTGGGTGTTTATTGGATATTAAAAGGCATCTATTTGAAAGTCATTATTTTTATTTGGACAGCTGAGCAAGTCCATGTGTCAGCGAAGAGCATGGGAGAGGAGTGTGCACTGCATGGCGCAGGGCTGGGTCTTTTGCTACTTTCTTCTTTATCTGTCGGTAGCATTAGCTATCTGGTCCCCCCGGGGCCTGGGGATCTGGCTCTGTTAGCTGGTTTGTGCTCCCTCTGTTGGCTGCCTGACTCTCCAGTGGAGGAGAGAAAAAGAAGTTAAAGCATTGGTCGTGCACAAGCAGCGTCTCTTTATTTCTAATTCATCCGCAAGGGGGCGGTCAGTTTTGGAGGACGGTACTGTGGATGGGCCTGATCCTGCAAGAGGCTGAGCCCCTCTTGAGACGTGTTGAGCAGCCTCAGCACCCACTGACGTTAGGGAGTTGTGGATGCATCTTGCTGGGCTGGGCCATGGCTTGGTCAGACAGGGGCCTTGTTCTCAGTTACCCTGTTCCGGATGGTGCTTGGGATGGGGGCGAAATGTGTGTGTGTGTGTGTGTGTGTGTGTGTGTGTGTGTGTGTGTGTGTGCGCTAGGGAACAGCTTTAAGTCACATTAGTACTCATGTATTTTGGGGCCTGCCCTGCTCTCAGCGTAGGTTATAGCTTCAGAGTTGTTCTAACTTATATGCTTTCTCACCACCCCCTGCGGGTCTTGGGAAGCAGGGAATAGCTGTAGTACAGTGCATCCTGACATGCCCTGTTCTGTCCCCTGCATGGGGGGCTGGGAGGAGGGGTGGGATAGAGCCCTTACACGGGCTGGGGAGGCTAATTGCATAGGGTTAGTCTTATGGGACCATTTAGACCCTTTTGAAGACACCATTGAACTGCCAGCGAGATATAAACGGGCATTCGTATAACAGAGAATCAGACCTAGAGTCTATGATAATGGGGAGGATTCACCAGCACCCTCTGCAGCCTTTATCCTGTTCTGGCCATGCAGAGTAGCTGGAGCGTATTAGGGCATCAGATCCAGTACATCGTCTATACCTGAATCAGTTAGTTCAGTTGTTTTAAGTTATGAACATTGAGAGTTGGGAAGTTGAAGCTTTTTCATTTTCTTTGGGATCATCTGAAAACTTGCAGCTGTTTAGAACATCGGAGGTGTTTGAGCTGATACTGATCTTTCACTAATGCTCCTTTTAATTTTTTTTGGCATGAAGTCCATTTCTAATCGGTAGTGACAGCTACATGTGCATACATCCTTCTAAGCACTTATTTACCGACAGTGAAAGTGTCCCTCATTTAAAGGTGAACGCGACAACTGCCCAGCCATTGTTTTTAGATGTCCATCACCATTTCATATTTCTCCACTGTGCTGGTGAAAAGAATAACTTCAAAATCTTTCCATTAGCAGCAGAGAGCCATCAGCTAACCTCGAGAATTAGGAGATGCAGTAGTAAATTAGGTAACAAAGAATCCTGTGGCACCTTAAAGACTAACTAAAGTATTGAAGCATAAGCTTTCGTGGGCTAATACCCACTTCGTCGGATGCAAGCCGATGCAAGGACTCTTTGTTACCTCTGCTATTCCAGACTAACACGGCTACCTCTCTGATTCTAGTAAATTAGGGATAGGTCACATGACTGTAATGAGGCTAGAATGTGTCCGCCAAAGTTCTCCAGTTGTTTGAGCACACCGGTTTGAGATTTCCAGATTTCTTATTCTATTTTATCAACTTTTTTGATGCTTAGCTTTAGCCAAGTCACTTTGGGGTCCAATTGCTGCCAGATCCCTACCTATCATGACATGCACACACATATATGGCTACCCTCCTGGTAAAACACGTAAGGGCCTGATTCGCCACTTTGACTTACTGTGATCCTTAACACCTCTGCAAGTGATTTAGTACTGTGTTACACCTACTCTTCACCCACTCTGCCAGGATGTACGACACAACACAAGGTGCACGGAGAAGCAGGCACATATAGGTACTGTATATATTTTGTATATCTCCCTGTGTGTGTGATCTCTGCAGATTAATGTAGTGCAATCAACAGTTTAATATGTTACTACTAAATACGTTAATTATATTATTCCTTTCCAACACCGCAATCACTGGATTTTTATGTTTTGATGCCGAATCTAGTAAAATTTTAAATTATGGTAATTAAATAATTAGCCGTAATATGTGACAAACTAACAAAACGATTGCCGTGTTTTATTATTTAGCCATGACATGGTTGGTTCTGTTTTCACTAGGCAGCCAGTGTTTGCAAGGTACGGTGTAGTCAGCAATATAATCTCACTCCAGAGGTAGAGATGCCACCAGGAATCAAGCTTGTTCCATTGTGACTGTTTGCATTTTATTTCCTGCATTCCAACTGTACTCATGTGTCTTCCTTAGGAATGATTTCGCCTCTTCCAAAGCACTGCAGTCACTAATGCACTCCTCCTTAACCTAACACCCCAGTGTTCTTGTTTAGGCTTTTATCTTTGATTCAGGGCTTTGTTTTCCTGCATTCCTTTGAAACAAACACACACACACAAACAAACAAACATCTGCATAGCATATCCCCCTGACAACTAAAAAAACCAACCACCGCCCCATTTCTGCCTGAGGAGCTCCTGGTGGGAAACAATGGGTTTGGTGATGTTTAAAAATGCAACAGTGACAACTTGAAATCTAGGAAACTGGACAGAAAGAGATTTGTCACTGTTGTGTCTTGGACTGCTCAGAAATGAAATATCAATTTAGATGCACAGGCAAGTTTACAATCAGAAAGCCGGTGCGACCTCTCTCTCTCACTCTCCGCATCCCGCCACTTAAGCCCCCAATAGATACAAATTTGCTTAGGAAACCTTTGATTTGAACAGTTATTGCCCTCTAGATCTTACAGCTATTTTGCGGGCACATTTAGATTTTCAGATTAATGAGGAAACAGTAACAACATTGGGGACTGCAATGGTCAAGAATCAATGTTTTTTTTTGAACCCCCAGCTGTTCTCTTCTCCCTGTTTCCAGGTTTCATGCCGATAGGAAAGGCTGATGCTGTGCATTATGGAGGAATAAATTAGGTGAAAAAAAGGAGAAAAAGCTCCATTTTCTAAGTGGTGAAGCAATCCCACTGATGTCAGTGGGAATAGGCTGCCTTCACAAATGCTGAGCCCAGAATTTGGCACTGGGAATCATTGCTAGAGCCAAGATGAGAATACAGCCGCTCTGGGCTAGCAAGGCCTGTTACTCAGACCACTAGACCGCACCACTCCTTTGATAATTGGACAATGCCTCGGGGACTCAGTCCAATTCTGCTTTATTCTGCACTGTCCTCTTTACTTAGCAAAGCTTCCTGTGCATGGAACACACACCAGCTTACAATCCTCCTCGCAGATGGACATAGCGAATGATCGTGAGCCGTCCAATTCTCAGAGCCGTAGCGGCCAGCAAGGCCTTTCAGCAAACTCTCTGCCCCGTTGTTACATCGGGTTCCTTACTGTCCCAGCACCGTCTGGCCTTATCCTTCCAGGCTGTTCATGAGCACTACTGAGTACAAACACATGGGACCCCATTCTCTTGGTGTCTCATGGGTGAAATTCACCACTGTGCTGCGGGCCAGCACAAGTTTGACTTTGACTTAACCCCCCCAAATAGGGAATTAACTGGTGCATATGCCTTGTGTAAGCTCTCTGCTCACAGGGGAGGGTTTTTCCCAATGTCAGTAGCTCCCATTGGGGTCAGTAGAGGCTACTGTAGAAGAAGAAAGCCCTTGGAATGCATCAGACGTTCAGAATGACATTCCCACTGCCCCCAGCGGACACCATGTTCTTTGTTTCCAGCCACTTTTTGAGACATCGAGAACAGCAGTGATGTGTTTGACGCACCCGGGGAGTGGGAGGTGCGGTGTCAAGATTGTCCTATAAATATGACTCTAATCACACAAAAGCGTAAACCCCTTTGGAGGATTCAGGTGTCACACGCATCGATAGGGGGTGACTTTTTTTTCTCTTCATTTTTATATCATGGCAATTTCTGGTGGACGAGCCATGTCTCTGGGCAAGCACCATAGGCTCAGTCCCAATAAACACTCAGTGGATCCAAATTTGCAATCCATCACATTAAGATTTAATTAACACTGTTCTGAAGCCATTGTGCTACTCCCTAACCGTTTGATGGGGCTTGTTCTTGCATTGTAGGATACAAGTATTAATGGTAACACTTGAGTTACTCAGGAGGACTGATATCAATGTAACTGAGATCAGAATCTGGTCTCCAGTCGCTCCATTTTAGGACATTTTACTGTCAGCGCTGTCTTCAACCAATGGGATCTATTGTCCTCTCACTTTCTGGGCTCTTTATGTGTGTAGCTTCATTTCACACCAAATGGAGTTTTGTGCATATATCCCCCACCACTGATAGGGAAATCAGCTCCAATATGTGTGAGCACAATACGGTATGTGTCTGTATATAGTGGTGTTTTATAGGCTGGTGGAAAGATGCCATGTACTTAGTAGCACGTGAATGGAAAGAAGAGAGAGTCGTAATCAGGTTGGTGACGATTGGCAGCGCAGGTCCATGTGTCAGAAAAACAAAGCATCACACTATATAGAAATCTGGCCACCTTTCAAACATATTCATCAATATATGTAAACTGGGAGGAAGAGTTATTTCACGTTTGGAGAGCATGACACAGATTTCGGCACCAGCCCCTGATGAAAGATGCAACCTTCTGAACCAAGCCTTTTCTGAATACATCATCTAACTTATCTCCCAATGCAGCTGTCTTCTGCGATTCCAAATGTCACTAAGTTTTGGGAGATTTCTGAAAGGAAATGTGCTCTGTATTCCTTCGGCTGCTTTTATTAATTAAACCTGAGGGGGAACAAGTGGATACAAATGGTTTCATTCGGCATGCGGGACACATTGATTTTAGTGTCTTATCCTGAGTGTCTTATTAGCCAGAGTAGCAGAACCAGGGCTGGAGACTGTTTTTATTCAGCATGTCTGAATGTTAAGGAAAGCCGGCGGTGGTACCCATGAATCCTGCGGTTCATATGAAGATGGAACTCCTAGTGAAGTTAATGGGTGTTTTGTGGAGTCAGTGATTTCAGGATTGGGCTCTGAAGAGGACGTGGGCATTGAAACGTGGCTTAATGTGACAGCACAGTTAAGTTTTATTCTGTGAATTCTTTGCTCTCTCTGCATCACCAAATGTCATGCAATATAACTGATAGAAGCTTTGGGTGGTAACGCAGTAGGATCACTGCATTGTCCTTTTCTCCCCTAAAGATTCAATTGGTGCTGAATCAGCCACCTTTGCTCCCATTCAAAAATGCCTTTCAAGGAATCCCATTGATTTCAGAGGTGTCACTCAATACGAGTAAGGGCAGCAGACGCTAGTCCAAGAGGCGTAGAAGAAGCTGAGCCACTTGCAGGATCAGTCCTGAGGTTTGTAGTTTTCTGGGGGATGAGATGCCCGAGCTGGAAGATACCTGATACACTCTAGCTCATGCATTGGGCCGGATTCGGAGCCGGCGTTACTAGCCCTATTGTCTTCAGTGGAACGTGGCCAGGTTGCACCAGTGCAGAATCTGGTGCAAAAATGGCAACACAGTTTTCAAAACAATGAATAAGAATCATTCACCCGAATGCATAAACAAAGGGCTCTGACACGGGGGAGCGAAAGCAGGCTGGAATCTATAACCAGCTCCGGCTCCAGCGGGTTCCCTGTAATTAAAGAGATTCAGTTTGGTAATGCGGGATCAGCTCCATCCATTACCAAATCAACCCCACGGTTCTCCGTGTCAACACGTGTTTAAATGACACTTGCTAATTTTGGTTTAGCTGCCACCTGAACGTGAGGCCTGAGAAGAGAGCAGAGAGGGTGAGTATATGAGCGCAGCTGGAGGAGAGCCGGCCGCAAGGGCAGCCTGGGTGTGTGGGCCTCAGTGTGTTAAACAACAGGCTCTACTGGCAGGAAGATGTATCAGAGAGTGCTCTGTGCTGGGGGAAGCAGCGCGCCTTCTCTAATTTACAGCAGCACCTCCTGTGAGCTCCACTGCACTTGAGATCTGACATCCTCTGAAATCTGCCATGCTGTTTAAACAGGGCAATGTTTATGAAACGGCTTAAGAGAAACAGATGCCTGAGCCTTTCCGTTGCCGAATATACAACTAATTAGCAGCTACCTTCCAGGTTAAGAACAATCTGCATTCCACACGCCACGCTTTTTGTCGGAGACGGATTCTTACCGCGCACCTGCTCATTCTCCCCCGACCCAGCCCTCCACTAATTATTCAAAGGTCATTTGGCATTTTCACCATCAGCCTTGTTTTTCTGGAGGTTAGAATTTGGCCATTTAAGAAAGAAACGCAAACCGCCAAGGTCAACACAGGAAGTCTGGGGGTGAAATTTGGCATGTGTAGCACCTCCCTAACATTCATTATCACCACTAGGAGTTAAGCAGTACTGGGGGGGGAGGGGGGCTCTGTGAGTAGGCCTATGTGTAGGCATTTTGGCTGCCATGTTTGTTTTATACTGATGCAGCCTTAATCGCATTGGGATGACCCAGGTGTGGGTGGAATACGGTACATGGCCCGTTTGGAGTTATCATTATAAACAGTCAATTCCCACTGATGCAATATGCAAAACAATGGAATGAACCCGTCCGGGGCTTGAATGCCAATCATCTGCAGATGAAAACTTCTGCAATGTGCATGGACACAGTAGGTCGTCTCCTGTGCGGAATGGGCCTCTGGAACTATTGTGTTGATAATTTGGGGATTACAGACTTTAACAGAGAGCAATGACACGACCAGTCCTAGCAGTTCTGAAAAAAAAAAAAAAAGTCTGTTACTCTCAATGGGCCTAATCCTGTGTTAAATGAGCATCCTCAGCGCCCATTGATGACAATGAGGGTACATCTGAGCATCTTGCTGGAGGTTCTGAGTGTCTCCCAGGACTGGGCCCAGTTGCATCAATGATCTGCTGATTATAGGTGTGTCCTCTATAGCAAATTTTATAGCAAATTTTGGATGGGATTTTCTGTCTTTATTAAGCCTTTTTAAAAAAATCTTCCCAACAAAGCCAATGTACATATTAGATCACAGTTACTGAATAAGCCCCAAGGAGGTCCTGAAAAGCAAGGAGAAATGCAACGCAATTTCCTTAGCTGTATCCATCCCCAAACACGTCCTGTGCGCAACATTCTGATGGGAACTCAGTCTGCTGCAATGGCAAAGGGAAACAGCGCCAGTGGGGTCCAAGCTCTGCCTTCTGAGTGCTCTGGTGAAGTCCAGTCAGGCTCTTAGTCATGGGTCTCCTCCTCACGCAGGCTGTGCCGAGGAAGTGCCCATTCACATTAGTAACATTTGGATTTCGGTATGAATACGAAGCTGCGGCGATTCGAAACAGCTCGTCAATATTTTAAGTGCCTTTCATCAGCCCGAGTCTAATTAATTAAAGGGTCATGAAAAGCCATTAGGTTGCGATAGGGATCACCTTCCCTCCAGTCCCATGGCTGTGCAGAAACCAGAGAGGTTACAAAGGCTCAGGTTGAAATTTAGAACTGCAGCGAAGAAGAGAATACTCGGATCCCACATGGATTGGGGGAAATTAGGACATTTGGTGCCAGATTGTCTGACTAATTAGATTTCTATCAACTCCTAAGGGACTGGCGGATGCAGTATTTTAATTTAAAGCAGTCGCGGCTCTTTCTCTTCCCCTTGTGTCTTTTATCAAATTACCCTGGTATGTTTCAACACGTAACCTGTTTGTTTTAATGCTGCACCTTTACAAGGCCTAAACGCCCCTGTCCTGTTATCGCTTGCCAGACCCGCAGCAAAGAAAACGCAGGGGGAAGAGTGTGGAGATGCAGTGTAGGGGGTCTCAGAATGGCCCCCGCGGTTTGGTTTAGGGTTAATATTGATAGTTCATTTTGCAGTTGAGGATGGGCCGAAGGAAACAGTGATCGTCTGGCTGCTTATATGTGAACTTGTACTGCAGTCATTAAACTTGCTATGCAAGGGCATTAGGATGTAAAGTCTGGGCATTGGCGGTGTAGGCCGGGATTTGAAATCATGGGAAGCGGGGCGGGCGGGCGTTCAGCTCCAGTGGCAATGGAATCTTGTGAACTGTTCTGAGGACATCTCTGGCCACATGGTGGAAATCTCCTAATGTCAGTTAGCTTCTGACCTAATCCTGAGGTCATTCGTGGCTACGCTCCCGATGAGGACAGTGGGAGCAGAAGGCAACCCTGGGTGAGATTTCGTCTAGCTGGGTCTGAAATCTCATGAGGCCATGGTTCTCGTGAGATTTTTTTTTACTGCATCCAAACGGAAGCTGGAAAAAAGATGCCTTTTTGATCTGGAATCCCACCTGGAACTAAAACCACAGAGCTAGGCCTAGATCCTAGGAGTCAGTCTCTCGGAATCAAAGTTCAGTTCCAGCACACCTAGAGGGCCATCCTAAGTTCACCAAAAATGCAGCTACCAGAGGTCTTAGCCTAGCTGTGTGAATTAGATGTGCATGATAAGGCCCTACATTTGCAAAAAATACCCCCACAAATCATCCCAACTGCTGTGTTATTACTTAATCGCCATGCACAAGGGCTCCGTGCAAATAACTGTACTTGCCAATGTAGCAGGTGCAATTTTGGAGGCATTGTGAAGATTTAGGCCAAAGATAATATAACGCAGCACAAGTCCACTCACTTGCTGAGAGTAAGTTTAACTGCTTTCCAAACAGTGAAGGAAACACACTTTTGGGGGGAATTTGCCTTTTTTCCCATCAGATGACAGGTATGGATTCCGATAGCTGGTGATATCACTGTCTGAGATCAATTATATACACAGGCGGTTTAGCTGATTTGATGAGGTTGTCTATGATTGTAATTAATGTTACATCTCGTTAATTTCTTAGCTGATATTTGTATATTATTTGTGTGTGTTTTATGTATGTTGAGTGTGTGTGTTTGATCGATCAATGACGAGGCTCAGAACTGGTGTGAAGCCTTGCACATATCGATTCTGAATTAGGGACTTGCTAGGCCCCTGGTTAGCAGACACCACAGTTTAGTGTTAATTGCCCTAAAATTAGTTAGCATCATTGAAACAGAGTGAGTGAAATTTTTAAAGCCATTTCTTTCTTGGAACCAGGAGACTACAAAAATTTACTTGCCTTATTTAATGAAAAATTATGATACTGTTATTGCTATTATATATGATGCATACATAATTAACAGAGTTCATAGAATCACTCTTTCCCCGCCCCACCCCCATTTTGCTGTACTGCTTCTTTCAGATTAGTTTTTCAGAAAAAGATAATGGAATTACATTACATCTTTTGCTTCAATGAAATTGAAAACTATTATTCCTCTCAATAACTGGGCCCATCAGTGTCGACCATTTCAGTGAATATTAAACACAAAAAGTACATTTCAGACATATTATGAATATGCCACTATGCCTTTAACTCCTTGCTTTGTGAAAAGCTGTAGAGCCGCAGAGTGAGTTAAAGTGACGCGCCAGCCTCTGAAGGCTTTGAATTTCCTAGTTTTCGTTGATTGAAATCAGACCTTTAACACTATTGAAACAGTTTCATTTAACTTCATTTCCCTGTTGTTATTCTGTTACGCATTTCTGGAAGGTTATACAATGCTTATTTACTTCTGATAAGCCTTTACCTCCCAAGATAGTGATTTGACCACATTGTAGCTTAATCGGATGCTGCCAGAGAAGCCAATGGAAGTCTTGCCTAAATACGGACCACCAGATGTAGCCTGAGAGTGTTTTGACACAGTCCATATGTCAAAGAGGGACAGATGAGAATTATTATTATTATTAATTGAATAGTGCTAGCACCGAGGAGCCCCATCCATGGATTGGAAACCACCGTGCTAGGTGCGGTACAAACGCAGAACACAAAGACGGCCCCTACCCCAAAGTGGTCAGATTTTCAAAACTGTTCAGTGCATTGGGAAGTGAGAGCTTTTGAAAATCTAGCCTTGATCTTCAAAAAAAGGGAGCTCTGGTTTCTGAGTTTTTTGAAAACCGGGCCCACGCTGTGGGAGCTGAACTCTGTTAAAAATCTAACACAAAATTTCCTTAACATGACTTTTTAAAATTGCCCCCACCTTTTTGAACCTGCATTTCTTCACCTGTAAGCATGTTGGTGCATGTAGGGAAAACCCCTAGAATGCTGTGTGCAAAACATACTTGCAGATGAACTGCCCGGCTGCTGAGTGCAAATGCAGTTTGTGTGTCCAAATCAGCGCGTTCGTCTGCATGCAAATGCTATGTGTGAAATAAAATCGGGACAGGCACAAAAATCACAGGTGCCATTGCAGAAGTTGCTTTTGAAGTGTCCATGGTCGATGAGCGATTCATATTATTTTGGGGTACAATAGTTGCAATATAGGATTTATATCAAAAGGTTAAAGGAGAGAGATAGGTGCACGGATATTAGAGCAATGAGGGTTGTATAAATGCCTAGGTCGATCATGAGGATGGTTATGAAGTGGTAATGGACTGAAATGTCACAATAGGAATAGGTTCCTGTTACCTTGTGCTTGCATGACTCAGGCAGGGAGCTTCCATCAGCAATTTCCAGTCCACAAGCCTCTCTGACCAGCTAGCTCTAGACAACATGTATCACTTCCTTGGGAAGTGAAGGGGAATCTATTTTGTTTGTAATAAAGCTGATTATCATAGATAAATGTATCTAATTAGTCTCATTTGCTGACACACAAGCCTTTAATTGCAAGTTGAATAATTAGACATATCTGCATATGCAAATGCATAGGGTTACAGTCTTTAACATGATTTCTCCAGAGACAAATAACTATATTTCAGGAGAGAATATGCTATATTAATTTACATAGGCAAATAACTTTATTTAGCATGAGTCACTCTCATGTTTGGTGACAGAGCAATACACAAAGAAATCGACGAGATTTTATGTAGGATGAACAGCTGGAAGATACTAATTTATGAGGGGGGAATCCTTGCAAACCTTAATGTTTTTTCCGTGCAGTCAATGACTGATGAGAGCAGGAGGCGTTTCCCATAATAAAAAATCTCATTGCTGGGATGAGACAAAATTGTCATGCTTATGTTGGATGGGTCACATCTACCTTGCCAGGGATAATAGATTATGGCTTGTAATGCATAACCGTCTTCTCTGCACATAAGCACTGCAGTAGGTAGGTACTGTACCTTTTAGATCTCTACTACAGAGCATGTCCTTATAACACAAACCATTTTTCCTCCCTTCTTTCTTGCTGGCATTTCTGCATTCTCCCCCCTACCAATGGTGGATTATATGACGTTATGCTTAAACTGTTTGGCCTGTTGTTTGCTAACCAGATGGCCACTGCAGCACTAGCAATGGTCTGCAATTTTGGACCAGCTGCATGCTGGGATATGTGTCCCTCCTCCCTCTGGATGTGAAGTGCATACTAATCAGACAGCAAGATGGTTTTTTTCTTCTTATTTCTAGTAATCCCAACTCTGGGCAAGGGAGTGGGGGAAAGACTATTAAAGCAGGCAAGCAGGTTTTCTTGTCACGGTTTCGAACTGTGTTAGTCAGACAAGTCCATCAAGGATTTTGCATGGGTAAAACCTGAGTTCAGCCATCCAGCAAAGCAGCATGATGGAAAAATACAAATAAATCACCTGAAATCAAGTGATATTTTGGTGGTGGCAGGCAGGATCCTTGCAAAAGACCTTTTTACGGAGGCGCCTAATATGGGAATGAAAATCTGCTCAAAAGTCCAATTTCTGTCCGAAGAAACAATGCTTAAAAAAATAATAATCCAGACACCCGCATCCTTTTTTTTTTTTGCAGCTACTTGCCTTTTCATGCTAGCTATTGGCTCCAATTATCTGTCCCACTGATGCAGGTTTGTTTCCCGTTTTTCGTTTTGTTGTACTGTACGAGTCATCTCCAAAAGGCACTTAATTATTTTTGAAGTGAGTCCTGATAGTGGAGCACATGGGTTTTCGTTGCTACAGATGCTTAATAGTAGAAATATTGCTCTGAAAGAAGGCTGAAGCAAGCTAATTAAGAAGCCTAAGCCTAGGTGGAATTAATGGGGTTGCTAATTATGTCCCCGGTAAGCCTAGGTTGTAGCAATATAAATAGTGTTATTAATGTCCGCACTGTTACTCTGGCCATGTGACAGTTCTGCTCTCAGAAGCTGTTATTTCTTGGGTGGAGGAGGGGGATGGCTGAAGACCAGCTAGTGCATCCTTGCTCTCTGGGTGCCCTGTCTGTTCCCTTCATCCCAATCTTGACAGCATTTAAAATCAGACTGGACAAAAGCACTGGTAAAGCTACTGTAGCGAACCAACCGGCCCAGGTAGCAGGGGAGTGGGATCTAATAGGTCTTTCCCATCTCTAACTTCGGTGAGCCTCTGAATTACTTTGGAGCCTTGGCTGGGGTTTATTTGATGGTGATGATTGGGGAAGGGACAGGAGAGGAGAGAGGGGTTGAGAATTTGCAGTCCTAGCCCCCTCCAGCTGCCATCCCCACTCTCTTCCTTGCATCCTCCCCACCCCATTCTCCTGCAAGGCGGCGAGACGTTCAGCGGCACCTCTGCAGTCACAGCCTTCCCAAAAGCCTTTGCAGCAGCCCCCTTTTTCTGTTTCCATGGCAACTGGAACTGTGATGCTGAGTGGAGCTGACACTGTCCCAATGCAACCTTCCCCCCACCCATCCCCACCGCCTTTGTCATGCCTGCAATGCCCTAAAGGGGACAGCAGAGGGCAGCACCATCTTAGGGCTGCCGAGGGAGAGGCAGCAAGGCGCAGCACCCAAATTAGAAACCTTTGCCTTGAAATGTAAGGTCTGATCTATTAATGGACCTGTATGCAGGGAAGCCTTAGAAGGGGCAGGAGCAATTCTTCCTCTGAGGAAAGCAAGATCTGGGCCTCCTGACACTTTTTGTGGTGGTTGTCATTTTTATTTTGGTTTCTTTTCTCCATAGCTCACTTAACAAAACCAGGGATGCTTTGGTATGTCACCTCCTGAGCACACAGCGCGGCACAGTGCCAGGGTCTGTGTGGAAAAGACAATCGCAACAACAGACAATTACCATTAAAGCCCTGGGAGTTGGGGCTAATTGACAATGGCCTTGCTGAAGTCAACTGTATTATGCATTTAACCACCAGGAAAGGGTTTTGATTGCGAGAAGCCATGCTTGGCTGGCGTATGAGGCCAAGGCTTCCAGTATCTGCCGTAGAAAGTCGGAGGTGCTTCTTCACAATTTACAGTCGATTCCTGGAACGTGTATTGATTGATTCAGGGGGACCAGATGCTGCAGCCTGTCACAGGACATTTCGTAAACTTCTCTATTACAAATCCAATCCAATCCAATTCATACCTTTAGTTTAAACATTACAGGTTTGAATTCAATAACAGGAGTGGGGAATACGTTGTGGGTTTTGCTTGAAAAAAAATCTTTTAAACAATCCCCCTTGTGCTAAAGGAAATCGTTAAATCAGGTAGCAGATCAATTTTAACCATGCAATGAGTATGATTTTCTTTTGCTGAGGATCATGGATGTACAGGGTGTTGGGCCCACATATGAACTTTTTCTAGGAAAACAAACAACCCTCCCCCTGAGCCCAACTACTTTCTGCTTATTGAATTTTAATGACACCCTTAACGCTAAACAAAATAATACCTCTTTGACCTGACTATTAAGGATGAAAGATGGTGAAAATGACTGCCATAAGGCACCACAATGACTCCTCTAATTCCGCACAGGTCATAGTTTATAAGCACACCGTGAAATAGGCTCACTGAGGTTCCATGTTTTGTTGCAAAGTTTTAATATTGTGACCGTTCTCAATGTGGCTAGAGGACTAGCAGGCTGGCACTGCCTTGGTTAGCTGGGTAGGAGGGTGGAATCTGCATTTTAAAAAGTCATCAAGTGTCTATGAAATCTCAGTGGAGTGGGATTTAGTGAATGGCACCTCTGAAGGGAAATCTGCCTGAAAGAGTCAAGGGTTGTTGTATAACACCTTTGAGAGGCAGTAGCAGCGGCAGCACTGTGGCATGACATGGGAGAGACTCCTCCTCCCTCTGCCTTGCTTTCTGAAGGATGGAGAATTCAAATCACTAACCGCAGTGGGAACATATCCCACATTCACAGAGAGCCCATCCAGGGCCGGGCAGGGAATGCGCCACACACCCAGATCCTGGGCCTTCAACCCCTCTGAGATTTCTACTGGGGAGGCGGAGCCGTAAAGCCCTCTCTGTCCCCCAGAATGGATGTTAATCCTGCTAGGTACACTGAAATCCTAACCATTGAAATCATCTATTTGTTCACTTGCTTCTATAGAGGTAAGGGCCAGACCCAATGAAGCCAAAAGCAAAACTCCCTTCCACAGGAGCAGGATTTGATCCTCACTGAAATCTCCCATGTTAGGCTCCTCTGTCCCTTGCATTTCCTAGCTGTTTAAACATTCTGGGATGAGCTGACATGGCAAACCAGGAGGGCTCCCCAGCAGCAAGCACCATACTGTAATTCACAAAGGAATCATGCTTCATTGAGATGTATAACACCTAGAGATGCACACTGCCATACACCTTTCTTTAGGGAATCAGCCCTGCCTCCCACATTATCCTGGAAGGGTTCAAATCCACCAGACCCCTCCTTCTGGATCTGCCTGCCCTGTACACAGAAACACATATAGATAGAGAGAGGTATTTTCCCAGCACGGCAAGGCCACAGTGTCGTGTTAAAAATGTTGTCCAACCAAGGCAAAGCGAAGACTCAAACCACACGCTCAGTGAAGAAAGGCTCTTTTTGTTTATCTCTGTTTTGTTTCTTTTAAATGAAGAGTTGATTTCAATGGCCAGTTTCCTTTCATAAGAGGTGCAGCATTTTAATGTAGGTCATCTTCATTTGTTCTATGGCGTCTTTGCATCAAGACGACACAGCGCTGTCACACTACAAACAAGTCCAAGGAACAGACTAAACAAATTAGCTATAATGTAATTAAAACAGATGACTGATTAGCATTTCTTTTCCCAGCCTGCTTTAAAATAGCTACCGTGGTGTTTGTCTTTTCCTGATTTTTGGCCTCTGACTTGCTTAGAAAGATAAAAGGATCCTCTAGCATGGCTAATGCTATCAGTTTGTCCTCTGCCATTGAAAACCCTCTTCTTTTACACAAGGTCAAATACAGTTCTCAGTCCCACCAGGGTTAATCTGGATAAATCCATTGGATTTACTCTTTAACCCTAGTGTAACTGACGGTCTATAGAACTACAATGGTATCTCATAGTATCCGATCAGATATCACAGGCTCCTTGTGAGGAAGCTACATGTTAGGAGTAGAAAGACACCCAAAATAGCAAAATGACCCTTCCTCACTCCTGGTAAGAAATTCTGGGTAGGATAATTGCTAGAGCAATGAATCTAAAGGGAATCCACTGAGTCTGATGGACTCCCTACAGATTTTACAGCTGCAGACTTGAAAACAGAATAAGCCACAGATTTTTTTTCTATTTCCTCTTTTTCAATGGCAACTCTCTCTCCTCCCTATGAATTAAAACCTTACCTAATGGATGCAAGGAAAAAGATTCCCACAGACTATGATATTGCATAGCCTGGTATTTACCTACTGTAAATACGGACTCGTAATGCCGAACCACCAGAAAAGTTGTCCTTAACAAAATCAAATCCACTCCTCCTTTTCTGACTCCCTGGGTTCTCACTGTGAAATTCATCAAGGTTCTATTCTATTCTATTGGTTCTTCTACTAGTCTTATGACCATAGTATCTGAGCACTTTGCAGTTGTGCATTAAGTAACATAGCTTACCTCTGTCATGTGAGGTTTGTTCTTTCTCTCACTGTGTATGGAGTGTTTTGTTTTGGTAGGGTTTTGTTGTGGGGGGATTTTTTTTTAAACCATTCAGACTCCTTGCTGCCTTGGCGAGGAAGAAAAATCCATGTAAGGAAAGGTCGCATAGGAAACATTTCCTCACCTGCTGAACGTTTCCTGGCTGACTTGTCATTGTTTAATCTTTCCCCTTGCCCTTCTCTGTGGGGGGCTTTGCCTTCGCAGGGCCAAACTGAGACTTGGTATTTGCCAACCTACAGCCAGAGAGATTATCACAGGCAATCAGTGAAAGCTTGGAATCTGGCTGATACCTGGAAAAATATCACCCTGTGTGGGCATGTTCTCTGCAGGGAGAAGACAGTGGAAATATACAAGACCCCATCACCGCAATCTCAATGCAAAGAGGCCAAAATGCTCTGGGCTCACTGGGCTGCTAGTTAACTAACTAAGCAGAAATCCCTTTTGTGCCTAATCTTGCCCTATTGAGATCAGTGGGAGTTTTATCATTGATTTTAAGGCCTTTTGTGTGTCCGTGAAGAACAATAATAATAAAAGCCCCATTGACTTGAGCTGGATGCAGGAAAATATGGAATGTGAACTCTGGTGCACCATTCACTCTGATCTTGGATAGCGATTTTGACCTGAGCAAGGACTGTAGGATCTGGCCTGCTATCCAATCCAATACATGTTTTTCCCCCCTTCTTCATGGTCTTCCCAGGGCTGGTGAGAAAGTTTATGCCACTTCCCGTCTTGTTTACATCTTTATCTGATCTGCCTCAGTCAGATCTTCAGTGGCGCTGGTATTCTTTAACTTGCACGGGGGTGTAACATCCTTTATGTGATCAAGACTAAAACGCTCGCCTGTCCCTGCCTAAACCCCTCTTGGGCTCCTTCACCAATATTTGAACTTAGTCAATTTCTGCCCTTATTCCTTTTTTGCAGGATGGGTCATAAAAAAGAAAGCTAACCTCAAGATGTGTCATTGTGCTAAGTGCTTTCAAATCTCCCAGAATGTCACTGTGTCACAATTTCAGTTCATTAGGCAGTGCAGTGAAGATTCTGTGACATCAAAGCCCTCCTTTCCCCTACAGAAATGGGAACAGCTCTTTTGATCTCAGCCCCTAATATCCCTCCCTGGATTAATATTTACTTGCACAACTGAAACCTACAGGGGACCCTGCACTTGATTCCTCCATATGTTCTGGGGCTGTTTTAGTTGCTTCCCTGACTTTTGGAGGAGGGGGGTATTTTTTGTTTTTGGGTTCCTGTTCATTTTGCCCTCTGCATCTGTAACCTGGCAGGAGAAAAAGACCCAACCCACCCTGAGTCAACCAGTCACTTTGAAGCTTGCCACGATCAAATGTTTTTATTTTTGGGGACCGAGCCAGCTGTTTGTTTGAATCCCTGGCTTATGCTGAGTGAAGGAGATAATCTCTCAGGCCCCACGTGCTTAATCTGTTAGCTGCTAATGTTGCATGAGATATCAAAATGGTCCCTTCTCCCATGGGTTGCCAGGGTATTTATAGCTAAAAACAGAGGTTTACAATATAAACTCAATTTCCAGAGTTTCACAGGGCGTGTTCACAAAATGACAAAATTCTCATTGACTTTAATGGGGAGGTTGTGACTGTTATTCGATGCAGCAATGTGACAGGGTCATTTGTGTACCAGGAATATGTCTCCTGTTAGGAAGCAACACGGAAACAACTTGGTTTCTAGTTAGATCTTGTTTAGGATCCCTGTTGCCTAATACCAAAGCTCAGAGGCTCAGATGCTATTTATACCTAAGCCTCTGAGCTTTGGCATTAGGTAAAAGGAATCCTAAAGGAGCTCTCACTGAAAACCGAGTTGTAACTAGCGTTCTGTTACTTTAGAAACCAGTTGTTATATCTGAGCAAGCCAATTCCCCTGCAAATATACTGTATACTCTCCGAGACAAGTACAGAGTACACAAGCGCAGGTGCAGTCCAAAATTATTAGTACAGGTGTGGAGCACTGATCTCTCATATAAAGAGAGGCATGGATCAGGGTCCAGATCTTGAAGCCAATTAGAGCCAACTGACTGGGATGGTTTAGTCTGGCGGGGATGATTTAGTTGGGGATTGGTCCTGCTTTGAGAAGGGGGTTGGACTAGATGATCGCCTGAGGTCTCTTCCAAGCCTTATGCTTATGCTGAAATAAACTGGTTAGTCTCTAAGGTGACACAAGTATTCCTCATCTTATTTATGGATACAGACTAACATGGCTGCTAATCTTAAACCTTCCAACCCTGATATTCTATGATTCTAGGATTTGGCTGGGTGCGTGTTAGCTACAAGATAAAATGGACAAAAATGAATTCAGTTCAGAAACATGTAGTTTCTTAAGCGATTCTGTAAGAATAATTTCCCAAAAGATGTTCCAAGTGGTTAAGCATTAAAAATGGGGAAAAAGATGGGAAAGAATGCTAGAAAATGACAGCAGAGCCTATATCTGTCCATCCTTCATTCAAGTACTGCGTATTTAGAATGGACCCTGGTGTGGATGCAAAATCAAAACATGGGGTTGGAAGATCAATTTCTTCTGTGTTATTATTGTCTTTAAGTAGACAGCCTGGTGCTGAACGTCTATTCCAAGGGTAGGCAACCCATGGCATGGGTGCCAAAGGCGGCACAAAAGCTGATTTTCAGTGGCATTCACACTGCCCGGGTCCTGGCCCCCGGTCGGGGGGAGGGGGCCTCTGCAATTTAATTTAATTTTAAATGAAGCTTCTTGAACATTTTAAAAACCTTGTTTACTTTACATACATCAATAGTTTAGTTATATATTATTGACTTCTAGACAGGGGCCTTCTGAAAACATTAGAATGTATTACTGGCACACCGCTCCTGAAAGATTGCCGACCCCTGGACTATTCGATTCCATTCCCCATAGGTTCTTATACTATGCTCCTTACTGCAGTATCTGGAAGGTAGCACTTGTCCGGAATGGGAAAATGAGTGGTGTTTTAAAATGGATGGTGTAGCATGTTTTAAAACACCACTAGCCACCAAGCAGAGAGAAAATCAGTGATGTTTTAAATATATGAGCTCATTGTGGTCAGCTCCACTCCTCAGGAGGGATTCACCCGACATTGCTGTGTTCAGAGACATTTTTCTAGACCCGGCTCGAAAACGTCATGGCATGCAGATTGTTACTAATAATGACACATTATCAGTTCCTCTTTTTTCTCTGCATTTTCCTTCTGCTGTTTAGGGGGTTAAGCAGGCTTGATTTTCTGTGGCTGACAACACCACCTCATGTACTATTTATCTTGTCAAAACTCTATCCCTCTGCCCTCCGCTCCCATTTTGTTCTCATTAGTAGCGATTATGAAAAACGGGGCTAAATACTTACTTTCATATGATCTATCCAAATGTTGAACTGCATAATTGGGGAAGCTAAGACATTATCTCTTCAGATTCTGTCAAGACTCAATTTCTGCATTTGATTTAATTTTTAAACTCATGACCCATAACAGTACATATACTTATTGCCACAATGGTGGTGTGGCTGAACAATATATCTATCAGTCAGAAAGGGGAAGGTGCATAGAATTTATAAGAATTTAAATAGTCAGCTTTTTTTAAAGAGCACTTCCTCCTTTCCATGCAGTAAGAAACATCAAGCATCAACAGAAAGGAAATTCAATTGGAAAGAAAGCCAGCACAGATGTAAAGAAGATAGTAAATAGCTGGCATCAAACTCTGATTTTACTCTTACTGGCAGAAATGACACATGAGCAAATGTGTTATGTTGTTGGAACATAGAAATCTAACGTATCATTTTTGCAGCTGATCCAAGTCCACTGAAGTCAATGGACTTCAATGGGCTTTGGATCATTTGTAATGCAGTTTTATATTTGTAGTGGTATAGGAGCTGCGGACCATGACCAAAAAGTTACTGCCTGCTTAGCATTGACTTGCCTGCATTCTCCTCTGCTTTCCAGTTATATTATTAATTGCTTTCCTATCAAATGTATCAGTGCAGAGTTAGAGAAAAATGGGCTGTCTTTTTTGAGCTTATGTGTGTATATACACACTCACACACACAGAGTGTTGTGTATATCACTGGGCGTCTGCCTTTTTGTGTATCCCTGTCCATCTTTCTGACCCAGCAGTTTACTCTTGCTTTCCTTGGTGACTTGCCTTGCTCTGGCTCTGGTCTCCAGCTGAATGCAGTTGCTTATTCTCAGTGAACTGTCTTGATCAGATGCATTTTCAACATACAGCTAAAAATCAAGATCAAGAGTCCTATTGACTTCAACAGCAGTTTTGCCTGAGTGAAGATTGTTAGCACTAATCAGTGAGCTAAGGAGTGAAGCTTTTTTAAAAACCAAACTATGCCACTGAATCCTTGTCACCAGCAATACCGCACTGCTCTCCAAATCAATGCTGACACAGTGTTGAAATTGTTAATAAAACAAATAATCAAGCTGCTAATATCTGCAAGCCCCATTTTAGAAAAAGATAATAGACCAACCATCAGGGAGTACAGTTAATGTATAAAACAATTATGGCAGTCAAATGCTTAAATAAGAGCCAGAGTGGTAGCAAATGTGTTACTGTACAAAAAAGTAGTTTACAGTACACATATTTCATGTGCATTGTGTAGCAGCGCTGAAATCAAACAAGAAATTCTAAGATGCGACGTGATCTATCAATCTACTAGTTTTCCCTAGCAGCCTTTTTCCTTTAGCTGAAATCTGTCCTGTACACACACACAACAAGAATTTTACTTGTTATCCCAGGCTGCAGAAAATAATATAGTTATTTTAAACACACTCAATTACTGCTAGCTTGTTCCTGTCAGTAGTTGTCTTTCTTTTAAATACACATGCAGCAATCACTCAGAAAAGATTTCTTTTATGTAGGCATTTTAAACACGACTCTCATTGCCATTTCTGATGAGGATCTAACTGTTAATCTTTTATCTCGCAGTCAGCCATATGACTTAGCAATGATTCTTCCCTGCTTGCGAGATTCCTGCAGTAAACAATAAGACTATATTTTTAACACATCATGCATTTAAGATGGAGGCAATAATTCAGATTCCAGTTTCTGGAGCATTTGGTGGATTTGACCAGGTTTAATTGCTTCAAAGCTCTCCCTTTTATTCTGTTATCACCCAATTCTTAATGTGCACTCTACTTTGCAGAAATGGTTAGGATTTTTCATTTTGTGTTTAATCCAAGTTCCTCTGTTGCTTGTGAGGAGTGACGACATAACAAGAACCAAAAATGTGGCAAAAGGAACAATGGTGAAAGGAAACCTGGGTTTGGATCCATGTTAAACAAGTTGCAACCAAGAACTGTGACTGTCGTTGAGAAAGTTATATGGGCATGTTTCTTTCTAAGAAAGGATTTTGCTAAATTTTGTCTTAGTTTAACGATGGGTGGAGATATAAGCACATCTTTTTCTATTTTTAATTTTGACTGTTCAATTTTTCATTGAAATTTCAAAATTTGAAAAATTTGGTTCAGTTCTTCTCTGCATAATAATTGTCCATTACGAGTTGGATTTTTTATTTTCCATACACTTGTGTAAATCAGAAGTCAGTGAAGTGACATAAAAGAGAGAAGAAATGGTGGCAGAGTTTCAGTGTGTATTGTTAAGGTTGCCTAACATTTTCCAATATAAACCCTTTGTTTTCCATTGCTTATAACTTTGACAAAGGTTAGCTGGAAAGTCTGAGCAAAACTGGTGCAGTCATTTCTCAAAAGAAGGCTAATGAAAAATAGGCAGCTTTGTTGATGTTAAAAAAGAAGTTCTGGCTTATTTTTGAATAGCTTTGAACTAATATACACTCTGTGTAGGGATACACAGTAGTGTACAACATACAACATTGACTTCTAAGGGTGTTGGATTCTGAAGTATTCCCTTTTAGTGCCTATAGGCAATACCGTTAATGCCACAAATACTGAGGTTAACTGAAAATTCTTATTTAGTTTATCTAAGCCAAGTGGCAAGTTTTAGGCACCACGGCTGAATATCCACACAGAAGAGTGGCAAGGGGGGAGAGAAGAGAGTGATAGAGTTTATAGTTGTAGTGAAAAACCCTTATTCACAATGGCCTGCAAGATCAAGAGATCCGGTGATTTGCCTGGGAGAACACAAACAGCCACTGGCTAAACCTTGATTTAAACCAGAAGAGCCCAAACCATTCTCAGTGTAACATCACTGCCTCCAGTTGAATTGCATCAGGGATACATTTGGCCCAAGATGTTTAGTTCAATAGCCATTGTTATGTGTCGGGTTTGTTAGGGCTGCTAATGTTAGTGTTTTATTATATCCCTTGTCCTTTTTTTGTTTAATACTTTGACATTAAAAATGTCAGCGTCAATTAAATTAGTTATTATCTGTGTATATGTAAAAGAGGCTTACCTATTAGAAGGAAAAAGGAATTGCCCAGGGCTTGATCTGTCTGTGATGTTTGTCAATAAAACTATAACTCACAAAACAGTTGTCACCTCGATTTTTGGTGCTTTTTTATGACCTGATGTCTAAGCTGCAAGTGTCATTGGCCTGTTTTAAAAGAGCAGATATTTCATTTATTATTATTAAGAAGAAGATAACTGGCTTGAAGAAAATGATGCCTACAATGGACTGATTTGAAACCAGACAATGAAAAAAATAATGTTATTTATATTTAAACAATATTTGCTGGGTGCTCAATTTCAGAGAAGGAGCCATTCACAAATGTAAATAAGAGACTCAAACACACACATCTTTATTTTACTTAACATGTTTTTTATTTATTTTCATTGCCATCCTGCAGCATCTTATTTATTTGCATCAGTGCTCTGTTGTGCCATTTTAACATAAATTAAACTTCCTGCCCCCCCCCCCCATAGGTAGTTTGTTAAAGAAATGCCCGTTTTCCCTTTAGAGTGGGAGGTCAACCTAAGCCAGACCTAATTGATGGATAATTTTCTGTTTCTTTAGTTGAACTGTTTCCGTGAGCTCGTCAGAGACTACAAAACTGATCCACTGTGCACAGCAACTTGGAAAAGAAAATATTGTCAGAGCTACTATCTAGGCCCCCCATGAATGAGATACGTGGAAATTGCTAAACAATATCACCCTATATTTAATCTAAAGCTGTCAACAATATTAGCTTTTAGATCACTAAAACAAGCAAGGAAAATAATGTTGAGGAAATGAATGATTTTTGTTATTAGACATCAGCTTTCATTCGCTATGTGCAATATATTTTCTCCTCAAATTGTGTTTATCAAACTAATATTGACAAAATACTGATTTGCTTTTCCAGATCTCAAACAACTTCAGCAATATTTGCCTTGGACAAAAGGTTAAGGTTTTACATTACAATATGTAAACAAGTGGATTTTTTTTTATTCTCTTGATCTCTAGCAGGTCAAAGCTTATATTTAATGGCATCTAAATATTCCTTTGTAGAGCACACGAAGGCTCGGTTGAAATAATCAGTAACTATATTTCTGAGTTGTGTTTAACTTGCTTTAAGGAAATGTTTGGTCTTTTCTCCCTCTAACAATGGAGTTGTTAGGTATATAAGGGGCCTGATACAACGTCCATTCAAGTCATTTTGAAGTCTCCCATTTATTTCAATGGCTTTGGATCAGGCCTGTAATAACCACCAATAAATACCCTGTAAATCACGAACGAAAATGTAGAGCATTACTAGCATGTACCTTGAGCTTTCTGCTTATACAATAGCGCTTTCGCTGGAGAGTGTACCAAAGGAAGCAGTCTGAATTAGGCCAAAAAAGGGGACATGGCATGCTGCATGCATCAGTTCATTTTTAACTTGACTGCCTCACCAGCTCCTGGGAGCGATACCCTTGTGCTTCACATCACCAAAACCATCTGCTAGAGTTGTGCCTAGAATCGCCGAGTCCTCTAGAGGCAGCAGGGGGAAAAAGGCAAAGTGAAATTCTTCCATGGAAATAATGATATTAATAACAACAAAAATCTTTAACCCCTTCCAACCTGGAAAAAGTTTTTACCATACAAGTCCACTTGGCCTGCAAGGTCTCTGACAGATTGGACCCCTGTCACCCCCGCTATCCTCCCTTGAGAAAACACTTAAGCGAGTTGGTGTGTTGATGTTATCCAAGACATTAGAGCAAGTAAAATGTGTGCAAATCAAAAATGCCCATAAATAAGTTAAATTCAGTGTCAGAATCTAGTTATGAGTCACAGGCAATAAATGATCATAGCTGTTTTCAGCAGTAGCGCTATGGACTATGAATGTGTCAGCACTGATAATTCCATCATAACCTCCTATTTCTCTCTCTCTCTCTCTCTCTCACACACACACACACTCAGAGATAATTTGCTCAACTCTCTCCACTGTGCTTAAGTAACAAACATTGAGCTATGGAGGTTTTTCTGTGATGAATCTAGTCTCCCCACCGTACAGAGGCATAGCTCCCATTACCATTAATGGCGGTTACACATGTGCGGAGTATAAATGGGACTCACATCTGCATACTGAAGGGAAGCATCGTCTTCTGCAATACCTGGGCAAAGTATGATTAGTAAAAGATGAACTAGCCACCTTTAGTTCTGGATTTACTGCCTTTGGAGCTTCTAAGCCAACCCTTTAACACTACGGCATTTGAATGGAACTTTGGGGATTAATAAACTATAGGAGTCGAGCCCTTTACTGTCAGGAATATAGTCGATGTTATCAGCACTAAAACTAACATTCGTAAAACATGGAGGAAACCACTTCATCTAGCTAAACAACAGGCTCCGGGTTTACAGGGTTAATTCTTTGTAAAATAATGCAGACATTGCTTTGCTGTTCTGCCTGTGAAACAGGATCTCAGGGAGTTAAAATGAAACAAATCTCATGAATTTTATGACACAACTTTCCGTGTGTGTGTGTGTGTGTGTGTGTGTGTGTGTGTGTGTGTGTGTGTGTGTGTGTGAGAGAGAGAGAGAGAGAGAGAGAGAGACACAGAGACAGAGAGACAGAGACCAAGCCAAGTTCTTTTTTAGCTCTACCCTTTTGAAAACTGCTGGTAAAAGATAAACTAAAATGCCAGAACTGAAATTGCCCACGTTAGCCCCTAAGGCAGCCTGCACTGTCATCTTTCATTAGATACTGAGAGACCAAAAGCCCAAGGCATTGTGAAAGCTGGTTCCTAAAAAAGGGCTTGGAGCCAGGATCTGCATCTCTGTGCCGTAATCTTGCCTCTCTGTCCTTTTAGATTTGAGCTGAGCAATACTTTTTTGGGACATGTCTGCTTTCATACTGCAAATTTCAGTCTTAAAACCAATGGTAAATTATAATACAGCATCCCAGAGAGTCTCAAACTGTCAGGACACACATTTGCATATTTTCAGAGGCATCTGATGGCTTTGGGTCAGACCTTAGAGCATGGACTAGAGACGCCCAGCGCTGATGGCACGATAAAAACAATTGCGAGGTGTGTAAGTCGAACATCCTTTATATTTTTTAATATAATTTTTTAAAAATCAAATAATCTCCCCCCCCCCCCCGATGAATGTTGTATTTTCACCCGGATTCTTCAGTTGTTTCGAGCTGAGTGCTCTGGCCTTGCGGCTTTTACTGCTAGGGCTATGGGCGAAACGAAGCTCAGAGGTGAAAATATTTTGTCTATAATCATGTTTGTTCAGAGAGCTTTATAAAACCTAAAGGTCAGTAACTTAACAGCCTCCCTTCCCTCTGCATTTGAACTAGAGATGTCCAGTGGGTCAGAAAATTGTGGCAACCCCTGATCTAGCTGCTCTAAGATAGGCTGGCAATTCTACTAAAGTGGGGGCAGGATCAGGAACCTTTTGAAGGGAGCGAACCAAATCTAATCCACATTGATATGGAGGACATCAGACTGAGCGGCTTTTGAGGTCGTGCGCCCCCAAGGGCAAGCTTCTTGCCCTTGATCAGAAGAGTGGGCCATGGAGAATAGAAGAAGCATAAAAGCACTTGGCTTGACTCACACAGAGAAATGTAGAAACCACCCCCCCACATATTTAATGTGGGGAAGGGGGCTGAGCAAAACAAAGGTTTTATGTAACAAAATGTCAGTTAACCTGGTATTTATATGGCATCCGGTATTAGGATGATTTGCCAGTGTGAAGTTCTGTAAAAAGGCAGGCAAATATGCCAGACTCAACCAAAACCGCAGGGCCATTTCACAATGTGAGACAGGAGACATTATGGAATACACCCCCGGGACAATGTGGAAGCTTTAAAACTGTGCTTGTATTTTCTAACAAGTGGACTGACAGAATATCTTCCATTTTGTTGAGGTGAATTTACTACTGATGAAAGATGGTGAGTTGATGGCTGAAGCAACTGAAATCCTCTTTCAATCTACAGAACAAGTCAAGCACAGGGTCAGCTCGCTGTCTTGTTCTACCACCAAGCCAATGTGCCTTCACCCATTTCTGGGATTCTCTACAGGAGTGGAAGAGAAGTAATTTAGTCTAGCCATAGACTCAATGAGGGCAGGATTTTACACACAGATTTTTAAGGCCAGCAGGCATATTGCTGACATTTGGCTGGACCTCCTGACTAGCACAGACCACAGAATTTTACCAGGTAATTCCTGATAGCAATATCTGATAGCACAGGGCTCTTTAATCCATCAAACAAAGCCTTAACAACATCCAATGCATCTTTAATGTGAATACCAGCAAGGGTGCCAAAGATGATGGCGGGTTTTGTGACACTGACACCCATCCAACAGACCACAATTAATTTCAGATAGGTGGCCAAAGACTCACAAGAGGATGTCCACATTTGCTCATCTGCAACAGTGGGTGGGATTCCAATTGGTGATTTAGCCTGGTAGGACTCCATATTCCATTACCAATCCCATAAGAGACTTTTTTTTTGAAAAAAATCGAGTTTTGTTGAGAAATGTTGGCTCCTTGTTAAGTCTTTAGTTTTCTGACTCTTTTACCTTTTGATTTCAAGTTTTAGTGCACTTTCCTGGATGCTTTTGAATTAATGTATATGACTATATATACAGCACAAAGCAAACACCAGTGCATTGCAAAGCTCAATGTATTTTCTGTGGTCAGCGGGCTGGACCACTTCACTTCATACATCAGTCGCAACTGATTGAATACATGAAACTGTAACACAAAGTAAAGAAGACTGGAAACATATCTTGTTCCAAAAGTTAGAGGGCAAGGCTGCAGGGATTTCATTTTCATTGCACTACCTCTTCACAAGAGGCATTAATAATGGAGCTACATTTAGCAGAAAACAAGTAAATGCTCCTGACAACTCTGTCTAGGCACATTTCAGTTCACTGCCAGGTCACCAGTTGCACTGCAGTACTGCATACCCGCAGAACAGGAAGGGAAGATGGAGGGTGAATTTTTGTTTTTGAAAAGTTTCTGCAGTGCCTCAACGGAAGGATCATTTTTAGTGAGAGTCTCTGTAGGAGCTTAAGAAGAAGAATCAACTTGGTTGTGCTACAACATTTTAACTATGGATTTTACTTCCTGGACTCCCAAAGACCTGCTACAGCACGTGGTGAGAAAAGGCCAACCTGGTCTCTGCTCAGATAGTGCCTCTACCACCTCACCTTTTCAATTTTTAGCACGTTTGCTCTTTTAATTCTTGTTTTATGGGTGAAATTTCATCTTCCCAGCCTGTTGCCATAGGCGACTCATCTGGGATAAAGCACGGTTTTAATCTCACGTGTAATGACCTAAGTAAAAAATCACAGGAATGAAAGTTAATAGCAACAGCCACACTCTAGGTCCTGCTCCTACCGAGTCTATGGCTTGTCACTCAGGCTTGATTTCATGGGCCATGAAACTCTATCTGCTGCTTTTATGCCCAGTATCACTGGAAAAACCTACAGCTGAGCAACACGGTTGTCAATTGGTATAGAGCTACAGTCAAAGAACACAGAGCATGTTGTCCAAGGCATGAGCTCAGTGATCCCGTAACAAACCAGGAATTACAAAACAAGCCGATGGGCTGTCTAATGGCAAGAGAAACTTGCTGCATTGCCCTGATTGACACAGAAAAAGGGGTTATGTATTAATTCTTATTATTACCTCTAGAGAATCTAGAAGCACCAAACAGGTGGAGGGCCACTGTGTTAGGTGCCCTATAGGAACATATGATGACTTAGTCCTGTCCCAGACAATTTACAATCTAAGCGTGAGGTGTAAATCAGGATATGATTTCCTTAGTTTGCATTCTAGAGTCAGTCACTTAAACTGTCTAGGCCAAGTTCACTGGCACAGAAGGTCACACTGGGGCTGAATGTGTCCTACCTATTAGTGGGGATAATAATACTTCCCTTGCATGGATGCGGAGAGGTGCAGTTAGTTGGTGGGTGTCCTGGGATGAAAGATACTATGGGTCTGACCCTCCTCTCCACCAGTCAGGAAGAGCACCAGAACATCTGCACCACTTCAAGGGTCTTGTCTGCCTATTCTTTCCTCAACCTTCTGTATCTGCTCTTCCTTATTTACATCATACAAGTAGCAGAATTGCATAGAGCTCTTTATACATCCCATTATTTTGCATCTTGTTAAATGAACCAAAGATCTCTGTGCAGTAGGTTAGTATCATTATCTCCAGCTGAGACCCAGAAAGAGAAGTCATTTGCTCAAAGTCCCACAGGAAGTCTGTGCATGAGCTAGAAGTTGAATCCAGACCTTCTGGGTCCCACCCTAGTACTTTATTCACAAAACCAGCCTCCCTCCTCTGAGAAACACATATCTTTCGCTTTGCAGAATTTCACACCAACAGCAGCACTTGGCTGTATGAAAATTCACAAACCCAAATTCACAATTTTGGTGAAAGGGGGTATTTTTAGCATAAAAATAAATCTGTTTCCAACAGAAATTAATGCCACCTTTGCTTGGAAAACAGGCCCACTTTAGCTCTTTTTCACTCAATGTTTGACATTTGAAAATCTGCCAGAAAAGGTCCAGATCTCTTTTGAAAAGTGGGCTGACTTGAGTGAAATGGTCCATGAAAATGGGTCTGAACATGGACAGTTTGCAACAAGATTCTAAAAAACACCATTTGTTGGCACAAGTTCCCAATAATTCTGAGTAAGTCAGTAAATCTCAGTAATTCAGATGCAAAGTCAGGTGGGATGTGCACCTGCATAACTGAAAGCTGAATGCCTTCATCGCTGTTTCAGTTCCCACCCCTCTTTCCAGTCAGTTAGTTTTGCTCCAACCCTGTAGCTTAGCTCAAAGCTTTCCAGCTGCTGGGGCATGTGAGTCCCTGAACAAGACTGACAACAATCAGTAATACTACCCCAGCTAAGTCCTTCCATTTGTCAGGAGGAGTTCCCCAGCTCTATGGTAGTATCAGGGCATGAGGGAGTGGCTCATGGCTTCCCTTCTCCAGGTACTAGCCTGGGGACCCTAGTTCTCAGAGCAGCTGCATTCTCTAATCTCAAAACTGCCTTGTTTCTTCAGGGCTACCTGTTGCAATAACCACATAGGTCAACCTTTTTCTCCTACAGTCCTCTGCCAAACTGCTGCTTCACCTCAAAGAGCCCTGCAACCCACCATCCAAACCTTCCCCTCCACCCTGGTCTGCACCCCAGGGAAGCTGCTTCTTTTATAGCAGGCCCTGCTGTCAGTTAGCAGTCACATGACCGCAGACAGTCAATGGCTTCCTTTTAGTCATATGCTCTGTCCAAGGACTACAATTCCCAGAATTCTTGGTTTTAAAGGAGTCAAACCTAAGAACAGGATATGCTTTTAAAGGGGCACTGCATCCTATGACAAGGGATAACACCACTGAAATCAATCCCATGACACTGGTGTAAAAAGTGGAGCAAGTGTGATCACAAGCAGGCCCCTTCAATCTTCAGTGAGCTTGCATTTTGTTACAAATATTTCACACAGACCCAGTACTGTCAACCTCCAGGTATATAAAATAACATAAATAAAATAAATGGAGATATACCAATCTCCTAACACTGGAAAGACCTTGAAGGTCATCAAGTCCAGTCCCCTGCCTACACTAGCAGGATCAAGTACTGTCCCCTGACAGATTTTTTGCCCCAGATCCCTAAATGGCCCCCTCAAGGATTGAACTCACAACCCTGGGTTTAGCAGGCCAATGCTCAAACCACTGAGCTATCCCTCCCCCCCAACATAGTTGGCTTAAAAATGGAGAGGTTTTTAAAAATAAATAATACAGTATGGGTTCCCTTTATCTGCCTTTTAGTGATTGAGCCTTTAGGGCACATGCAGATCACAATTTCAAGTTTTCTGCACAAACATGGGGGTGAGAAACTCATTTAAAAATAAATAAAAGCTGCGATTCTCATGACACCCTCGAGTTCCAGGGGCTGGAGCTTTTCATCATAAAATCATGAGCGCTGGCAACGCCGCACCCCTAGTGAGGCATCCTTCCCGATTAGTGTAGCAGCTTCATTAACATGCATGCCGTAAGCTCATTTGCTCCACGAGCGCTTTGATGTTAATTCCAGTGTTTCGGTGCAATGTGCTGTTGTACTTTCTGTTCCCGGGCTAGCATCGCTTTCTTCCACAGCTCACTCCGCCTCTTTGTTTCTTTTTCTCTTTGGGCCTGTTCACCAGCCGGCCCCCTGATGTGGTCAATAACACTTTGTGCCAAGCCTGACTTGCCCTTCTGGCATTCCACGTGTCGGTTCACCTTTCTGAACCCTCGCCGAGTGGAGCCGTGCTGATTATGTTCTGCTGCTGATTTATGTAGGTTTCCTCACTGGTCGGTTTCAGGAATCCTTTCACCTGCTTCTTAAACCGCTCGTACCCCCTTCCTGCATTTGGCAACTCTTTAAGGGGGATTTGCAGCTTAGACTGTTAGAATTTGCAGCTTAGAACACCGTAGAACGTTTGCCTGTTCTGGGGCGGAGTCCATGAAATTTCAGTGTACCCTTCACTTACTGTGTGCTAATCGATTATCATCTAAAATTCTACATATATTTATATGTATGTAGATGTAATTTTAAAATAAATATTCTATTTCCCAAATGGTGGGCATGTCATGGAATAGGCTAGACTCATGTTTCATACTTCACCCCACAACTTCACCCCAATCAATGCAGAGAGATCCAGATTCCACCACTGGCATGATGCATTGAGATGAAGCTGCTTTTTAGTTTGTGATGAAGTCATGGGGTGCAGTACCCCATGCAGGAATGAGAAAATGTGCTTTTGAGCCTCCCCAATCTCGGATGCTGGAACCCTGAATAAAGATGCCAATGAAATACTGCATGCTGGCAGGGAAACCTGTTAGTTCTAACCAGGAAATAAAAGCCAACAGATAGTCTCCCTTGAGGAGACAGAAGTAGGGGCTGGGAAGAGGAGGTCCCGCAAGGAAGCCTTACAAACAGCCAGTTGTGGGGAGAAAGCTTATGCTAAGAATTATGGGTTGTTATTATTTAGGTTACTAATAAAACCATGCCCTAAGAAGGGCTAGGCTTGGATGATATACAGTGTATAATAGACACTGTTCAAAGCAAGGTAGGAACTTATCAACATTGAATTTCATCTGCCATTTTGTTGCCCGCTCACCCAGTTTTGTGAGATCCCTTTGTTAGCTCTTCGCAGGCTGCCTGAGACTTAACTATCTTGAGTAGTTTTGTATCAGCTGCAAATTTCCCCACCTCACTGTTTAGCTCCTTTTCCAGATTGTTTATGAATATGTTGAATAGGACTGAGCCTTATACAGATCCCTGGGGACATCACTATTTACCTCTCTCCAGTCTGAAACCTGACCATTTATTCCGAGCCTTTGTTTCTTATCTTCTAACCAGACACTGATCCATGAGAGGACCTTCCCTCTTATCCCATGGTTACTTACTTTGCTTAAGAGCCTTTGGTGAGGGACCTTGTCAAAGGCTTTCTGAAAATCTAGTACACTGTATCCACTGAATCACTCTTATCCACACGCTTGTCGGTCCCCTCAAAGAATTCTAGTAAATTGGTGAGGCATGATTTCGGTCACACTAATGCTCTCGGCACGTTTCCTGATACCCACACCACCACAAAGAACTGCTTTCTGCCTCCAGGTGGTGAACAAAACACACTACAGACAAAATGTGCATCTCCCTCACTGTAGTGCAAAACCGTAATTACAATCATAAGGCTCAGCTCTTATTTAGCACTTTTCATTAGTAGATCTCCGAGAGCTTTGAACCACTAACTGAGGCAAGGAGGGATGAAACGACTTGCTCATGGTCACCCAGCCAACTACTAATGGAGCTGGGATAAGAACTTAGGTTTTCTGAGTCCCTGGCTAGTGCACTAGCCTCTAGAGGCCATACTACCTCTCCCTGCAATGCATAACACACTGCACGCTTAAATTGTGCACGTCAGACCTGACTGTTTGCTAATGCTGAGTTTGTAATTGACCTTTGGGATATATACTGGAGTTGTAAGTGGTCAGTACCCTATGGAAATCTACTGTTATTTAGGAATCTAATTATGGATTAAGGTGGCCAAAATTAAAGGAGGCAAGTGTGAATATTTTGAATTATGTCTTTCTACCTGAACACTTAAAAGAACGGAGATTTTAATTAGATTTCATGTCAGAGTCTGGGGGTTTGTTTTCAGGTTGCAAACGCACTGGGCGGCCGCACAATCCTCTTTCATTCTGTTGGTGACGGCTTTTGCTGTCTGTTTGTGCAAGAACCTATTGAACTTTTCCGGACTGTAACTCAATATAGAATAGATACTTGAGGGAGGCTTTTTTGGCAGGGAGCGCTGAAGGCCTTGAATCAATTTCAGTTTTTCAGCTGTTTAATGCATTGATACCAGCTGGAAGAAATAAATGGATCAATGTTACTTTTATTTATCTGGTGCTGAAGCTTCTGGGTCTTCCCTTTGTCACACCGATACCATGCAGCGGGTGCTCATTGTCCTACCTTCACCTAAGAAACACACAAATGCGTACACATTGACAATCAACTTTTTCAGTATTTTTTTTTATTTTTTTTTTGGCAAGAGTCTTTAGTCTTTTTATAGAAAGAGAAAAGTTCAGCAGGCCAGACGGGGGACTCACCCTACTCGAGAGAGCCAACTGGCCATCCTATTGGCTACTGCACAATTACTCTGGACAGCTCTAGGGCGCACTAAGGTCCTCTTAGCTACAGATGGCCCACGGGAGGCCTCAACACTCAGACCCATTGCACAGAGGGGTGTGTACTGAGGGGACAGGCTGTGGAGAGCTATCATTGCAAACAGCAACATAAGATGAGCTCTACGGGAGCTCAAAGGAGCCCTGTAAAGGGGTGAAGATGAACTGGTGAGAGTGGCAGTGGAATACCCATCCCTGAACTCTGCAGAGCCGCAGACCACAAACCTTAGGTGGGCATGAAGGGAAGTGAGGGGGTTGTCAATGGCCTGTAGTTACAGCTGCAAATTGGCCGGGCATGGAGAGGGTTACGTACCTCCCCCCACTTCCCGCTCTGCGCTGAAGGCTATTTACCCAGGCTTTGAACAAGGGACAAAAACTCCACCCGCAGGTCAGTGTGCTTCTGTAGACAGCTACTGACACAGCGCTGTTAGACGGGCCTTGCAGAGTGTCAGGGTGGGCCCTCATGCTGCACAATTTACCTTTGTGTCAAAGGATACACACTTCCCTCTGCGTCATCAGAGGGTCACCTTCCATTCATGCACCTTATCGGGCAGCAAAGAGTGCTGCCGCAGGGGCGTATTGGGGCCTACAGATTATAGGAAGGAAGAGTAAGACTCACCTCAGCACAACAGCTGAGGTGAAATTTACCCCAACATGGTGGAGGATGGGCACAAAAGCCTTCATACCGCGGAAACCCCACACAGGCAATGCCTGCGGGTTGGCTGGCTGTGTGGCCACAGAGGGATGCCTGTGCTTCAGGGTGGTTTGAAGCCAGGCATGGGGGGAAGATGTGGACCTGCACGTGTGTGGATTGAGTGACACCTGGTTTCCCATTCAATTAGCACACATGGGGTGCAGCGGCTGTACCAGTCCCTGGAAAAGAACGTGGGGGTGGGGGAATCGGAGGCTGCATGATGGCCCACCTCCTAGGCCCCGGGTTGGAAGAATCAGTTTTATTCTCTCACATTCCACTGTCCACTGAAGGTGGCTGGAGAGACGTTCACCGTTCCTTGTTTTGTTTCCCGCCCCCAGCCAAGCTAGTGTTAAGGTAACATTAAATGCACAGTGCCCTGTTTTAACACAGCAACATTATCAGTCCAGGAACAGGGATCCTAAATGGAAAAGCGCATAGGTACCTGCTACCGTAGTTAATATACTATGGAGCGAAAACACTTCACTGTGTAGGAGACAAGTGTGGCACATCAAAAATACCCCCAACGGACAAGTGTGTCAATTGTTACTTGAGCAATCAAGCTGGTTGCAGTTTGCCTGGCGTGAGGAAGTGGCAAAGAGGAGGGGTCTTACTGCTAGAGTGATAAGTAACATAATCAAGGGCCCTTCTTTTCTGGTGAACTTTTGCTGTGAGTGAAAATGAAAACTGTGGGCCACAATGGAGCACCGAGGCTGACGTCCAATATTAAACTCAGCATGTCGGATCGCCGCGCTCAGCGGCTACTCTTACAATGGGTGAACTTGGAAGAGGCAGTTCGCCTGGGTGCCAGAGAACCCATCCAAAATAAAATATACAAAAGGAAACAAAAGAAAATCCACTCCTGGCTGAACCAAACTCCAGTGTGCAATGTTGTGGATGGTCAGGTTTACCTCAGGCTTCCATAGTTCTCTGCCCAACCAGTTTAACTTTTACAGCCAGCAAAGGAAATTAGATTTTCCCAACAGCTGTTTTGCTCATAGGTTACATTTCACAAGTTTTTACACTTTGTTCATGCGGATCTATATATATTGGTGAAAATCTCCAGTTTTGCTGAATAAAACCTGAAAAGTAAAAGACAGATGACAGCCTTTCCAAAAGCACGTAAGTGACGTAGGAGTTTGAACGCCACTGACTTTCACGGAGGCACTTTTGCAAACCCTACTCCGAAGAAGTTTGTTTTAGAATTTGCCCCAAGTGAAGAGGAGAATTATAATGCAGCGGTTAATTACAGGAAATAGACCACTGACCTGAGTGTTGGTGACGCTGATTTACCCCTGAGGATCTGACCTAAAGGTTTAGTCAGTGTCAGTGCATGGATGCATTGAAGTCAGTGGGGCTCAGTACAGGAACAAGGTTCTGCCTGCTTCAGTTGCAGGATAGGGGCTGTGTGTGTGGAGTATCTATCTATCTATCTATCTATCTATCTATCTATCTATCTATCTATCTATCTATCTATCTATCTATCTATCTATCGGGAGTAAATAGCCATGCCTAATAGTTAATATATATGTGAGTGTGTGTTTGTATACACACACACACACACGTGTGTGCGTGTGTGTGTGTGTATACAAACACACACTCACATATACATTAACTATTAGGCATGGCCCTTTACTCCTTATTCTCCCTCCCCTTCCCACACACTTATAAATCAGAGCAGAATTAATTCAGGCACTGCGTTTTATTTGATAAACGTCAAAATATGTAAATACCGGGCTCTCTTCCTTCAGTCACTAAAACAAATGGAAAACACATTTATTAGCATAGAGATGAGTTTAATCAAATCAGTGGCGAGTACAAATTAGCCACAGGAAACATAATGAGCTGGGAATTAATTAGCAGCATAATGATAATAACTTTGCCTGCTGATTACCTTGCGGCCATGGCGCCTCCCCAAGGACCTTCCATGGGTTCTCCAACAGCTGATCTTTTCTGTTGCGAGAGTCCCTGAACTGGAACAGTATGGCCGACAACGCCTGTGCAAGAGACAGGAGGAGAGGAAGGAGGGAGAAAAAAGACATGAGAAATACAACCAGGCTCGCTTCACTTTTGTAAGCCTATTGCTTCTCGTTCCTTTCCCTGCCGCTGTCCTTATTTATCCTTTCCATCTCAGAGCGCTCCCCTTTCTCTCTGTTATTGTTCAATTGGATTCCTGCCTGGAGGAAATGGTTCTTCATAATGTGTAAGCTTTATAGATGGGGTAAAATATCTGAGCAGTATGAACCAGGATGCACCGTCCAGCCATGGGGCTTGTGCTGCCGGGCAATGTCAGCTGGGAGAACAGCCCATGCCAGCGTGATTATTTCAGCATTATTTCTGCAGTCTGCACGTCTGTGGCTGCTTTAAGCATGAGCCTGGCACTGGCCGACATCAGATCCAGCTAGTTTGAAAACCAGCAAGCACGGTGGTGCTTTGGAAATGGATTGTAGGTGTCTAGAGAAGGGCTGGAACAAGGTTTTCCCAGAGTCTCAGCTGGCACTTTCTCAAAGATCAGGTTGGAGAGGAACAATTAGCTGCAGGGGCACTTTGTAAAGGGCTGGATTTGTCAATCAACTGTTTGACTCCAGTGGTGATGGAGAACAGGGAGGGGGGGGGGCAGGGTTGGATGGAGAAAAGGGTCAGTCTATCTTCTTCTATTTATTTATTAGCATTTCTTCTATCGTACTCTTCCTGTAGCACCTGAGTGCTCCAAAATAATACTTGGTCCCACGCTAGAGCCTTCAATTGGAGGAGATAAAAGCACTTTACAAAGCTTAATGAATCAAGCCTGGGAAGTAGATAAGAATTATTATTCCCATTGGCACTGAGCAGTTATGGCCAAAGTGTTCAAATTTGGGTGCCCAAAGTTAGGTACCTAAATAAATATCTTGATTTTAAATGTTGCTAAGCTAAACAACACAATTCAAAAACCAGCCACTTACTGAGATGTTCTTATAAGGATTTAGATGGTTCACCACAGGCATTCATGTGTAAACATTTTGTTCAAGGTGGTTTCCCCAAGTCACACAGGAGGTTTGATGCAGAGCTGAGAAGAGAGTGTGTATTTTTCAATTACCAGATTTAGGGCTTCACCTCAAGGCCACCTTTCCTCCCTTCTCTTGGATGTTTGGCTACAATCTGCACAAATGATCCATGAAACCAATATATACTGTTGGTGAGGTGTAGGATGACCAGAGAGCAACTGTGAAAAAAACATGACAGGGGGTGGGGGGCAATAGGTGCCTATATAAGAAAAAGTCCCCCCAAAATGGAACATCAGGTCACCCTAGTGAGGTTGGAAAATAAAACTGAACAAGTAGTGGGGCTGCCAAAACCTGATTCATTGAAACTGACCCAAACAGAGAAATTTGGCAATTAAAAAGAAATCAGTTTTGGAGGGAAAGGAACAGAAGTTTAAAGTAAACAAACAGAGATGGATTTGCACATTTTACAAAGCAGGCCTGCACAGACTACAGGACCAGGTCTGCACTGCTCACGCTAACTCCACAGGGCTTCAGAGAAGCAAGTTTCTATTTCTCTAAATACTGAAATAAACTAGATGACCCCCTGAGGTCTCTACCAACCCTATTGTTTTAGGATTCGATGATTCTGCAGGAACAGCCGATACAGCCACATGCATATATTTCATAAGATCAACACTGGCCCATCATTTAAAAACTTGTGGGAGACTTCAATTGACTCCCAGTAGAAGGTTTAGGGGATGTGTGAACCCTACAATATTTTCCCAGGAATTTATGCTACTTTTGGATTTGCTGCTGTGGATTGATTTTTATAAAACCTAAGCTATTTACAATCTAGACTATGGGTAGAATGAGAAGAAAGATTTTTGAATGGACACTGAGGGTACTTTTGTATAAATCCTCCCTTCATGCATCATTGACCTAATAGAATGGTTCAGTCTGGCTGCCACAGACAAACACCAAAAGTTTGCACATTTGTACCTACATTCAGACTCTAATTTTGTCAGTATTGCACCCACAATGATAATGTTGAGTCAGCGCTTGATGAACCAAACCCAGACCCATTGCACATACCATGTGAGGTGAAGAGAACCTCCTTGATAGACTTAGGAGCAAACAGCACACTCTAGATCTCAAGACTTGATTGCCCTAAGCCATCCTAGGGCTTCTCTTGGTTTAAAGTTGCACCAGTTCAGATAAAGATGTCTTTTTAAAATCAAATTAGTTTAATCCATGCAAATATTCTTAAATGGATTTAATAGGGGACTTGCACCATGTAACTAAATTGATTTTAAACTGGCCTTTTAAAATCAATTTAGTTACATGGTGCAAGTCTCCTATTAAATGATTAAATGATTCATTCCCTTGGATAAATGTTTTGGTTCTTCAAAGTGCTACTTCCTTTGCTACCTGCAGATGTGTAGGCTACCTTGTGATGCATATAGCTGGCCAATTTTTGATTCACAAAGAACAGATTCAACGCTGATCATACGTGTTACCAACTGTGATGAAATATACACGAAGCCTACATCATGCCCCTTCATACTGAAGCATTTTTATCCCTCCTATTAATTTAGCAGGAGGAAGAATTCTTCCTGCTCCATATGCAGTGAGCTAAATTCTATTCCATTTCACTGATGTAAATCTGGAGCAACTCCAATGCAATTAATAAACACAGAATTTGACCCATTATGTTCAGGGATATGTAGACCTACAATAGCTTTTAGGCAATCACCACTTTAAGCATAAACATGGAGGAATTTTGTTTTCATGCATTTTTCTTGCCAGTGCTTTTTCTTAGAAATCTCTTCAGCTGTCATGTAAAATATGCCATGGTTTGTGCTAATGTAGATTACGCATATTTGTCCTCAGCAGATGATTGATTAAGTGCTCTGATCTTGACTGCTAAATTAGCAGTGGGGTATCCCTGCAAAAGGATTGGAAGTCTCATTGGATACATGGCATAGATGAAATCTGAGCTGTTATGGAGTTGGTTTTCTTTTTCATTGCTAAGGTGAGTGCTGCCTCCTTCGCAATAATAAACCTACCTTCTAACACATGACAGAGAGACGCTTGGCCTCTTTCTGAGTCCTCCTGCACTGGATTTACAGCAGCATAAACCACTGCACCACATTCTAATTTCAGTGACATCACTGTAAATCTGGAGTACTTCTTTTGCCGTCAGCAGATCACTCCTGACTTGCAACAGAGTCACTGAAAACAGAATTTGGCTCATTGACGTCAGTGGTGTTGCTCTCAATTTTCACAGCACAAGTGAGAGCAGAATCAGGCCCATTATTTCTCAGACCTTGTGCTCTCCATGCAACTCAGTTCATTCAGAACATGCAAGCCTTGTTATTAGAAGGACTGCACACCAACCAAAATGGAAAAACTCCTTCAGGGAATAACTACTCTGCCGGTCTCACTTTAATAGCACTGCACTTGCACAGTGTGCACAAAAACATTGTCACCTATGAGGAAGTGGGAGCTATTTTCATGCCTCATTTGCATAATGTCTCAAATATGATTTAAAAAATCAGGTTGCAAAGTGCTTCGTCATCTTACCACTCCTTTCCAAACCTTAGCAGCTGTGATTTGGAATTGACACAGTTAAAGCTATTTGAAAAGCTGAGAATTTCTTTTGACTTGTTTGTCTTTAAACTGCATCATCATTTTCGAAGTAGAGTGTCGCTCTACTAATTGTGTTGTTTTTGGAATACTGCAGTGCTCAGAAGCAACAGTAACAAGAATAAAAAGTGTTTGCTTTTTCCTTTCCAAAGCTTTTCTTTGACCTTCTTGGAGGCATTAAAAAAAAAAAGCTTTAAAAACCATCAATATAAATGGATTGCTTACTATGATGCTTGCAGCCTTGGGGGAGAGGGAAAGAAATGAATAAAGAAGAAAAAGGAGGAGAAGAAGAAGAACAAAGAAAAACACAGTCCCCACCGGCTCCCAAAGGGGAACAGATGAGGTGTGAGCTCAAGAGAAAACATCACAATTTTTAGTTTGATGCGGTTTCAGTGAAGCAGTGAAGGAAAACAAATAGATAAGTATTCCGGGAGTATCAGCTGTGCACGAAGGTGCAGTTATTCTTGAAACCCACCTGCTGAGGGGTTGCAATGCTTTGAAAAGGAAAGTGTAAAAGCAGAACCCAGAAATATCACATGGAAGAAACATGTATTGATGAAAAGTCTTGGTACAGCTTTATCTTACATGATAGGGCTATCATATTTACTACTGTTATAACACACCCACCCAGCCACCTATCCACAGAGTCTGAAGCAGGATTTCAGGTGACATTTGATGAGCTCGCCCCATTAGGTCACATAACTGTGAGCTGTTTCCTAAAGAACACAATGGCCTGTGGCAAATGTACGAAAGTGCTAAAATGTGTTAATGACGGTGTGTTATTATCGGGCACTAATGCTGCCATGAATGCATGTCACCACTGCGTATGTTCCTGAAGATCAGCTGGTAATTACACTTGGATCTAAAGTAATTACCATGAGACTTGCACTCTGGTTCAGAAGACAGAAATAACCATGTACTTTCCTTGTCCCCTGCGTTGTGCTTGCGATGTAAATTAATAGCCAGCCGCTACCATGAAAGCAAAGAGGTATTTGCCTTACATTCATGCCCTTTTAAATTAAACATTGATGTTTCTTTTATGAGAGAAACACAGGCTGCATAGCACTAGTTTACCTTTTCCCACTAAAGTATTTGAACCTTTGCTTTACAAAACAAGATACTCTTAAGCGAAATGAATATTTATAGGTTTTCCATTTGTGTGAGCATTTTGACAAAATAACTCCAGTCTCTCCTTGGGTTTACTTTGCACTCGAGTTTCATTTTTTTGCATTAAAAAAAGGGTAAAGGCTGGAGGGAGAGCAGATATTTGGCTAAATCTTGTACAGTCTCCCTAGGTGGATGGAAGATAGATGCATGGGGTACTGGCCATGGTTGTTTCTGAGTTTTTCCAGGTCACATCTGCCAGTGAGTTTCCTGTTTAACCTCTGAACAATAAACACCTGGACAGCTGTACCACACCACATTAAGCACCTCTCCCGATGAACAGCTCCAAGGCCAGGCATACTAAAGCTGGATGTTCACTCATGGAAAGCTACTGTTGCAATGTAGAGTTTTATTTCCCAAATGCCCATTACTGGAACATGCAGCAGTTTTCACACAGTGCCGCAACATCCTGAATTTGCTCTATGCTTTGTGACTTAAAAGCAAGCCAGTGCTTTTGCAAATATTGTTCCTTCCTTCAGGGAGAAAGGCTGTTTTGCTTGGGAAGGAAAAATGTTCACTTTCTTTTGGCAATGCACGCACAATATTGTCAGCATAATGCTATGCTGGACAATTCAGCCTCTCTTGTAGCAATTTTACCCAGAAGATTATTTCTTTTAGCAATCGTTTGCTAAGCCCTCATTTTCATTTAAGAATTCATTCAGTGCACTAAATTGTAGCATTTTGTTTGTCACCATTTTGTTAGCTCTTTAGAATGAAAGAGTCCAAATGGGTGAGAGCAAGCTTCTCTTAAGCCAGGGGTGGGCAAAGTTTTTGGCCTGAGGGCCACATCGAGGAATAGAAGTTGTATGGCGGGCCATGAATGCTCACAAAATTGGGATTAGGGCATGGGAGGGGGTGCAGGCTATGGGGTGGGGCTGGGGTTGATAGATTGGGATGGTGGAGGGCGCTCTGGGCTGGGACTGAGGGGTTTGGAGAGTGGGAGGAGGATCAGGGCTGGGGCAGGGGGGTTAGGCATGGAGAGAAGCTCAGGAGGGTGCAGGCTCTGAGTGGCGTTTAACTCAAGTGGCTTCCTACGGCCAGGCTGGCAGCAAGTTGAGACCCCGGCTGGCAAGGGATCCACCGGGGGAACCCCCAAAGCGGCGGCAGGTTGACTGCTCAACCCGCCGCCGCTTTGGGCTCTCTCCCCAGGCTCCTGCCAGCCAGGGTTCTGCTGCCTGCCCCAGTCAGCTCCTGCTGTCAGCCTGGGTGTAGGAAGCCCAGGCTTGCAGCGGGAGCGGAGACCCCCCGTTGACAGGAGCCTGCGGGGAAAGTCTAAAGCGGCAGAGAGCTGAGCAGCGGCGGCAGCGGCCAAGCTCTCAACCCCCTGCTGCTTTAGAGTTTCCCCCCAGGCTCCTGCTAGCTGGGGTCTCAGCTCCCGCTGCCAGCCTGGGCTTCCTACACCCAGGCTGGCTGCAGGCTGAGACCCCAGCTGGCAAGGGGCCAGCGGGGGAAACCCCAAAGCAGCGGCAGGTTTAGCGCTCAGACCGCCGCCACTTTGGGGTTTCCCCCTGCTGGCCCCTTGCCAGCCGGGGTCCTGCCTCCTGCCCCAGTCTGCTCCCGCTGTCAGCCTGGGTTCCCTGCACCCAGGCTGTCAGCGGGAGCTGAGTGGGGCAGGTGGCAGGAGCCTGGGGAGAGAGCCCAAAGCGGCGGCGGGCTCCGCACCCAACCTGCTGCCGCTTTGGGCTTTCCCCCCAGGCTCCTGCCAGCCCAGGTCTCAGCCCGCTGCCAGCCTGGGTTTCCTACACCCAGGCTGGAAGAAGGCTAAGACCCCAGCTCCTAAGGGGCCAGTGGGAGAAGCCCCAAAGCAGCGGCAGGGTAAGGCTGAGCCCGCTCCGAGCTCCCTGGGGCCCCCTCGCTGCACGCTGCGTACCCCACTGAGCACCGGCAGGGGAGGCAGCGGGGAAGGAATTGCCCCTGCGGCTGCAGCTGGCTGACCTGCCCAGAGCGGCGGCGGGGAGAGCGCAGAGACACAAAGAGGCGCTCCCAGCCCAGGCGGCAGTGGAGCAGCCCCAGCACCCACAGGCAGCGACGGAGCCGAGCAGCCCGGCCCAGGCCCCTCCCGCCCTCACCAGCTCGCGGCGGCAGCGGCTCCCCCATGGCAGCGGCGCGAGCAGGGAATCCCCGGGAACCGTCTCGCGCCACCCCCTGTGTACCGGGCCCCGGACTTAAGGGGACCCCCCCTTAAGTCCGGGGCCCGGTACAGCTCTAAACGTAGTACCCCCCTGTCGCCGGACCTGCTCAAGAAGATAACGAGGCTGATTCGGATCTAATTCCCTTGAAGTAACAGAGATCAGAGGGAAGCCTGGAATATCTTTTGTGGATCAGTGTGATTCAACAACCACAGCTATTGCACTTGCAAGCGGAACACGCCTGTTTTCATTTTGTTCTTATTTATTCAAGTGCTCAGTTTTCAGAAGGACTGCGGGTATCAGCTGAGTTTAAAAATGAAAAGCTCTTGCACAGATTTAGTCTCCTGGTTTTTGTAGCTACAACACTGCCTAAAAATGCACAGAAACCATATTAACAGGATTATGCATCCAGCTACAAACTGTGCATGCAAATCATCAGTGGATCATAAAATTCCTACAGACACAATTTTAACATGCTTCCAAAAATATCTCCTGATTCATATTGTAAGCATGAATTTATTACAGCAGAGTGACATTAGCTAGGCTGTTGCCGCATACAGCACACTGTCACATGTTGGGATCTCATTGATTTTAATGATGGTATTTCTTGTGTTTGCACCCTCTCTGCTGCGCAGGCCTTTATGTAGTATTTAGCTCAAAGGGCAGGCCAGAGACCTTCTCCGAAGCTGATTCCTCGCTTCCCTGCTTTGTTAACGGGTCAGTAGGTGCATGACTGGTACTCTGGGCATCTTTCACTCCAGAGACCAGGCACCCTCACATAAGAATGGCTATACTGGGTCAGCCCAATCCATCTAGCCCAAGGGGTTTACCAGGCTGGAGCTCCCTTGCCCTTCCCCAGCACGGCTCCAGCTTCAGGTACTTTGCTCACAGACCATTAGCCCTTCTCCCTCCAGGGCTGGAGAAAGACTCCTTCAGCTTCTGGCCCACAGCCCTCTGATAGGGGCCAGCTGGGCCCTGACTGAGCTGACCCCAGCTGTGGCTGCTTCCCCAATCAGCCTTTCACAGCCTAAGCCCTCTCCAAGGTTGCTTTACTCCTTTGCTCCAGGAGTGGGGCAGCTGGCAGTGGAATAAGCTTGCTCCTTTACCTCTACATTTACTACATTCTGCTGGAATTTCCTTGTAAAATTTGACTTTGCTGTATGATGAGCAATAAAAGGTATGTACAATGAAGTACTGGAGTTGCATGTATTTATTACATATCGGGATTTTATGAGCTAAACTCATAGCTTTGTTCCAGTGGGTTTGATTTAATGGGGTTTCCAGATCATTGAGCCACGCTATGCTTGAATTCATGCATTTTTGACCTTCCCCTTCAATTAGAAATTGGTCTATGCAGGACAACCATTTTTGCATGTTGAGCCCCGTAAACACAATTTCACCCAAAGTCTCCAAAAGTTGTGTCTGTTCCAAGTGACAGGCACACTCCACTTCACCTTTGCTAACATGCACTCATAGCATGTCATGCCTTCAAAACAAATCATCATGCAATTCCCACTCCAGGGAAAGTCAGGAGTAAAGAACCACATCTAACAGATGATAGTCACATCACTTGCTCTAGTGCAGCAGTGTCCAATATGTTCACCACTAGCCAGTTAAATGTGAAATATCCAGTAATGCTAAACTGTAGGATGGTCTGAACTGATACCAGGCCAAAGGAGATAATGAAATCAGCAAGGCTTAAAAAACCCAGAGAACTCCATATCCTTTGGAGAATTCAGGGGATAATAGGAGATGGCACCTAAACAATGACATATTCCCATCAGATCAGAAACTTGTCTATCCAACTGGCCAGTGGTTCTCAATCTTTTCCACACCGCGGCCCCATGTTACAACAGGAAAAAAGTTTCAGCCCTCCCCCCCCCCACGTCCCATAAGTTTCAGGACTCACCTCTCATCTAACCTAAAGAAATGGAGGGTGGGCTGCAACTTTTTGAAATCTGTTCGCAACCCCCAGGTTGAGAACTGAGAAGCCGAACTATTCTACTTATAATCTTGTACCGTGCCCATCACATCTGATGGGTGCATGAGCCCTTCCGCTAGAGCAGCGGTGTCCAATAGAAATTCGATGCTAGCCACACTGCTAGCCACACTGCTAGCCACACTTGTGGTTTTGAATTTTTCTTATTAGCCACATTATACAAAAGCCACACGCATTAACCACAGTTCAATAGGCCGTAATTCTGCACAGTGTCAAAGCTCTGCACAGACATCGCCTTCAATTCTTTGTGTTGTGGAAATGTTTCTCTATCTGCCCTACGAGTGTTTTCAACTGGAGGCCATTAGCAGAGGTGCAAGAGGATACGGCTTTTGAAGGCAGTCTTAAAAAAGAGGTGTACATCTTTCCCTTTTATTTATGTCAACTCTACAAATAACTAAAAGCAGTATTTGCATTGCAAAAACAGCAAAATAAAGTAAGGATTTCGAAATCATGTATCTGGATTTTCCTGGTTGCTGATATCATTAAAATATCTGCAGGGGGAAAGTAAATCCAGACATTAAGAAGACAATGGGACCATCTTTTGGGACATTTTATAGGTTCATTTAGGGCTAGATCCATAGAATATTGAAATCCATGGAATTCTTTCTACCTTCTGCAGCTGCATGTGCAAATAAGACCTACAATTACTCACTTTATGAGTGCAATCAGGATAACGGTGCCCATGAAATACCCCTGCAGACACAAAGCTGTCTAAAAAATCCATCATTTAAAATGAGAAGGGTAATTTGCACAGTGGAAGATCAGTTCTGTCTTTATTCCTCTGTCACAGTGCAAAAGTAGAGTTTAAGAACTTTGAGTGCTGCTGGCTGTTTGAGAACTTTCCTCTATTGCCAACTTAATAATACATGAATACTGATCCGCCATACTGACTGATAACTCCGGCTCCTGACCCTGTCTTGTTTTTATTGATTGGCTTAGGCCAGTTGCTGAAGTCCTGAATCATCAGAACAGAGACCTGGAGTTATTCCAGCCAAATCAATCCATAGCCCATTGACATATTGCTTTACCTAACCAACCATACACCTTCTCTATTCCCTGATAATTTCTCAATTAATTGTTTCTTAGCTCTCATTCATTACAAGGTCAGACTGTGACTGGACTTGTACAATCCCATCTCCGATAAACTCTCCGGGTCCTCTAATCAGCCACGACTGGGATTTTAGTTCCATTAACTTATTCATCATCTAGACAGTTCCATCTCGAAAAGTTTGACTCTTGATTGTATCTGTAGTATCTTCAATTATTTAAGAGGAATTGAAAACAGCCTCCTCACTTAACGGGAAGGTATATTCCAAGTACTGAAAACGGATCTCAGCAAGGACTGTGGTACTGCTTATGTTTGGTGTGCCTCAACCCAAGCTGCAGTTGTCTGGGGAGATCACAAGGATTTGCTGTTGCTGAACACGTGTGCATAGGACTGATGATTAAGACGTCCAACATAGGAGAACGACAGTGGACTGATGACCAGTGGGTTGATAAGGCTAAGCCGAGTCTGAGATTCTGTCCCATGATGTCAAACACTGATTCAGTTTCCATGGGAAGTTATGCAAATGACAGAGCTCCTCGGTGAGATGTGACACTGAGTTTTGCTAGAGAAAATGACTTGTTCTCCTGGCAAAATACCTGTTTCTAAAATCCCCCAGCCAGCTGCTCTTGGAAAGGTGACGCCTTCTGCATTTGTTGGAGACCATTCGTACCATCGAGCGTGGTCTCGCAGCACACATCAGCTGACTGGGTGCAACCGGTGAGCCATATCCTGGAGTTATTGCGTAACCCTCTGGCAAAGTACATGTTGCATCCCTCCCTAGCAGCTGGCCCACTAAAGGACAAAACCCCACTCCTGCCAGTCACTAACAGAATGACTCTTTTAGCTGAAGCTCTGTGTTACAACACTGTAGGCTTTGGGTTCCATTCCTGCTAAAAAGCCATGATGGGGCTCAGTATATTTACCCCTTCTGCTGAAGCCAACAGTGGTTTTAATTGAGTAAACACTAGGAATAAACTCCAAGATTTGACCTATAGGTGCTTTGGGGGCCTTTTTGAGACCATTCAAGTCCTATAACTTCAGAAGAACAACCCTAGGTGGGGATTGAACTGGTCACAGGAAGGAGCAGTTGAAAAGGAAAAAAAAACACATTCGGCAGGATGAAGAGCTTCGGCATATTTCATAAGGGATCCTTCCTTCCCAGCATTACATACTGGGTCTCATGATGTCTGTGTAACTGTTATACACGTGAGAAGAGAGAGACAAGCTTGTGCGACAGGCGTGCTGTTTGAGCTGTTTGACAATGATCCAAAGCTCCTGGGCGTCAATGGAAAGACTCTAGTTGGCTTTGGGGATCAGTCAGTGTCACAATCTTTAGCATGACTGAAAAGATCAGGCTTGCACTGCTCTCCAGGCCAAAGGTTATGGAGAAATCTGACAGGGCCAGGCAGGTCCTTAGAGGATGGGCGTTTCAATGTCAGGATACATTTGTGCTTGCCTGTCATGTGGGTGTTTTCAGGTTTGTTTATGGCGAGTGGCTGCACCGAGCGATAAAAACACCTTCCCTGAAAGCTTCAAAAAGACTGACGGGGTCTCTGCTGTTATTCCCAGAAGCACGGTCTCTGTACACGTGGGAATGAGATCATACCACAGCCCAGCAGACCGGCAGTGCGGGTGTAAGTGTGTGTGTTTGCGGGGCTACCAGATGGTACCAGTGTGGAGCCGGGAACGGTGGCTTTAGAACACGTCTAGTAATTAACCTGAGTCATGAACGTCCCGGTGCATCCACACTTTTACTACCTTGGAAAAGCAAAAAGACTCTTAAAATGTCTCCAGGCTTGAAAGGCATGGCTCTAAAATTTACAGGTTAATATAGAAGCACTCTTCAGTTTTATTGCAGTCTCTTTGCCTAAAGCTGGGGAGGTGAAAATCGACAGTAGTTGCTCCACAGACTCCGAGCTGTGGTATTTCAGAGAGTCACAAACTGTCACAGAGGGCATGCCGCAGTGGCAGCTCCAGGAGCAAATCTAGCTGAGTCAGCTGGAATTCCTTGGAGGAGGCTCCTAGGGAACGAATTCTGGAGTGCTTCCGTTCTCCACCTGCAGACAATCGTTGTCAAGTCTTGTGGTTTTTATCATGGCTCCCCTGATATTTGGTGGGTTTTCTTAAAGCCCCAGCTCCTGGAATCATTCAATTGCATGAGGATCTCAGCTTTCATTTAAAAAAAAACCCCACCCCCGTTTGTAGCCCTAATGGTTGCAGGAAAATCTTGAAAATGTGACCCCCCCCAATGGCTGAAAAAACAGAAGGCAAATCCCCTCCGTCCCTTGAAATGAAGTTTTAATTGTACACGTTTCATGTTTTCAAGCCAATCTCATTATTTTTGGACAGCCTGGCTCATGATTTTTGAACGTCTGTGCTTGGTAATCCTGTGTCCTGTGGAGCAGACCAGGTGCCTGGGGTTGTGGGCTGGCAGAAAAGCCGCTACTCTTTTCCAAGAAGAAAACTGCAGATGGCTCAGGGAAAAAATCCTGAGTCACCTGTGGCTGTTTGCAAGGTGTAAACAGCTGGCAAAACTGGCCCCAAATCTTGACTCTTGAGACAGGTTCGTGAGCATTGGCCACATGGTTAGATTGTGTCTGTCTGCCTTTGCTGCTAGCTGCCCAAAGCAGGCAGCCATGAGTCCTATACACACTCATATTGTCAGTTGAGCTGACTTTTATATTTCATTAGGGAAAACAGCGAACCAAGAAGGAATCAATATCAAGTCCCCATCAGAGAGAAAGCAGTGCCTCTCTGAGATCCCCCACAGGGGATCGGTGGGAGGACTTTGTACTGCTCCTTTAAATGTAAACCAACTGCAGAATTATAGTTAGGTAGACAACCAGAGTGGAAGAGCCCCTGGAAAAAGAGTAAAGGATAATCATGTTGATCAGGATGATCATGTTGATCGTTCGAGAAACAAGTTCGAACCCACCTTGTGGCATGCAGCCTTGTGTCATCCCATCAGTGCACCCAAGAACATGGGAACTATTGCTGAGCGGATAATGATTGCTTCATTTGCTAAATTCCTGCAATGTCACTGCTTTGTACAATGTCTTGATTAGAAGTGAAAATATAAAACCTAGGTTTTTCCAACAGAGTGAGAACTAACCTACAACACATGCCCCCACTGAAAAGCTATGCCCCTTCTTGCCCTTTCCCAAGCAATTGATTGCCTGGTTCCCTACTGCCCCTTGTAAAGAACTTCCCAGAGGGGAACAACATTACAAACAACTTGAAGAAATATACATTTCTTTCTCCTCCTGTTGCTGGCAGCTCCTGCTATGTGGTTTTGTGCAGGCTTCTTCCATTCCTGTTTGACTGCTGGAGGGGGCAGGAGAAAGAAAAAGAAACCTAGTTGCTTTCAGTCTCCGCATCACGCTAAACAGCTCCAATGACAATCTTTACCACACTGTTATACTCAGACATAAAATCTTAATGTACTATAGTGCCTTGCATCTTACATTCTGTTGGGAAAAAAGGGTGAGTCCCCAGTAGTAAATGAAATATTAAATATTATTAAATATGAAATAGCTAAACCTGTATTCCAATAAAATGAATCTTTCATATTTTCCCTGTTTTTTTCCCCCCAGGGTGTGCAATGATCTCATGAGCTTTTATGTGTCCTTTTAAAGATGTAAAATCAGAGGTAATTTATGATTCTGTTCTATTCAAATGTATTGTAGTAGGAAAACAAATCAAGGATGTGAAAATCTCTCATGGCTGCATCTACCTTGCTGAACCAGTTAACAGTCTATATCAAAGGCTCACCTAAAGACACTGTTGTAATGCTTGCTGACATATGACACCTATTTAGAAAGCTTGTTTCCAGTTATATACTCTACTTTCATTTATAGTGGCTTTAATCTTCCACATATGATAACAAAATCTTTTCTTATTAGATGGGATGGTTTTATGGTTATCTTTGTTGTTGCATGCAGATTCTCTTTGAACTAAACTGTAATTTTGGTGGGAGTTCTGATTTGTGTTATGGAAATTGGACATTAAAAAAGAACCTACAAGAGACAGATGCAAGAATACTAATTTTATAAAGACTCCATTTGTTAGGGATTGGCAAATATGGGACAGGGTTCCTGGGAGAGGAAGGCTGTTGGAAGGGAGAATACAGGTTGGCTTTCAGATGAAGACACAGGACTGAGACTAAAGAAATCTGGGTTCAAGCGGCAATTCTTTCATGGACTTCCCAGGTGACCCTGACTCCTGTCAAACATTCTCAGTTTCCCCATCTGTAAGGCGAGAGTAATAATACTCACCCCCAGAGACGCTGCAAGGCTTAATTCATTAATATTTGTGAAACACCATGAGATCTTTGCTCAGAAAATCTTATCCATGCTCTTACGGTTGTGGCAAGGCTCAGCATACTGTGGTGTAGGGGGGAAACCATTAATTAATTCAACAAAATTATATTTTCTGAGCAAAAATATTCTCAGATCACACTGTCCAAATGTGGGCGCTCTCACAGATAGGCCAAATCTTGTCTGTAGATGCTCAAACTGGCAATTAGGGGTAAAATTCTCAATTTAATCTTTCATTTAAAGGCTTGTTTAGGTCCCCACATTCAAAACGTAGGCCCTCCACAGCATTAATGAGAACATTAACTGTGGTGTATTCAATAGGAGTAAGAGGTACCATTAAAAGAGGGTTGGGAGAAGTCAGAGCCTCTGGGAACCTCTGGGAAGTCCACCTGTGTTCAAGAATATTGCCTCAGTCAGGGAGGCAAAATTGCAAAACACAGGCTATGTTTGGCAGCAATTTATATTATTAGCACACACTGTATTTTTGTGAATACTGCTGAATCTTCAGCCTGATACACTATGCAGTTTTGGGGAAGATGAACTACAGAATGTGCACGAATCTGCTGATCACCCTACAGAAATCAAGTCAGATTGTGGATTCATGATGAATGGTTGAGGGTATGGCTACATGGCAATGTAAACCCAGGGTTAGTGAGCCTCAGATCTGCTGACCTTGGGTCTGCAAGGCCAGGCCTTCAGTGTGCACACTGCATTTTGACCCTAGGTTAAGAATTTCTGGACCCGGGCCCCAAGCCTCAATGGGTATGTTTACACTGCAATAAAAGGCCTGTGGCACAGTTGCAGGGCTCCAAAATTGCAGTATAGGTGTTTGGGCTCGGTCTGCACTCCAGGCTCTGAAACCCTGCAAGGCTGGGTCTCAGAGCCTGAACTGGAAGGTCTACGCTGCTCTTTTTTGCCCTGCAGCCTGAATCCCATGAGTCAGCCGACCTGGGTTCTGAGACTCAGTGCTGTGGGTTTTTTATTGCTGTGTGACAAAGGGCTGGTCCCCACTACCGGGGGGGATCGACGGCAGATACGCAACTTCGGCTACGTGAATCATATAGCTGAAGTTTGCGTATCTGAAGCCGACTTACCTGCCGTCCTCATGGGGGCAGCAGTTGGTGGCGCGCTCCCCCGTCGACTCCAGCTTGCGCCTCCCGGCAAGCTGGAGTTCCGGAGTCGACGGGGGAGCTGCGGGGGATCGATTTCTCGCATCTTCACAGGATGCGAGAAATTGATCGCCAAAAGATCAATCGCTACCCACCGATCCGGCGGGTAGTGAAGACAAGCCCTAACCCACGGAAGCTTGAATGCCATCAACTGCTAATTATAGGCATCCCATTCTATCCTGCCTTTCTTCATATCACACCCTTTCAACCTTCTTAAAGACACTTCCTGCCCTCCCTGGTTAGGCAAATCAGGAGACTCTGAAAGGAAACTCCCCTTTGTTCCCTAGACATGTGACCCTGACATCAATTTACACCTGTGTCGTCTCTCCATCATGCAGGATGGGAAGTGAGACAATGTGAGAAGAAAGGCAACACATTCCGCAGGGCAATGGTAAAGTCCGGGTTCTTTAATACATTTCATGGTTTTCATGCTAATGCAAGTTCAGCTAGTTTTAAAACAAGATAAAATGATTTTGAATGTGACTCTACTTCAGATGAGAAAACAGGAATGTTTGGTCAACTGCAACTGTCTCACAGCCGAATCAGAAACATATGCTCTTCGTCTGCTTCAGTCAGGTCTTTTTGTTACCTCTTTTGGCCTGAGACCTTTTGGATGAATCCCTTCTTTCTTTAATTCTATATTTGAATGCACTGCCTTTGGCCGCCTCACATTTTCACCACAAAGATTTCAGATTCCTTAGAGCAACAGAAAACATGTTGCAAACTACTCTGAAGCTTAGACATGAGCATGTCAAATATCTGATCTATATAAGAATAGATAGATGTGACATTTAGTAATCATCTTTCTTAGACAAAATGGGGGATGCTGTCACTTTAAGTATATCTCAGTCGAATTTCTGGCATTTTACCATAGGGGAAGCAGGAGGCATAAGAGTAAATTTCTGTTAATATATAAAAAAGATCAGTCCCAGAAAAACACAGTTGCTACTATTTAAAGTGCAATACCTCATCCTAGCTTGCCTTGCCATTTACTTTCCGCTGATATCCATATGTCATCACTAATGTTTACTGATGTTCACTTTATAAATGACTTTTCCTAGCTGTCAGAACATTTACAACTAGCATCTATTCTCCCTCTATGCATCTTGTCCCCTTTTAATAAAGATTCGTATATTTGAGGTTAACCAGAAAGGTCTGATACTATATAAATAGGCTTCGCAGAATTCATTTTAAAAATATTTGTAATGGATAATATAGATTTTTATTTTTAAGAATTTAATTTTTTTATTTTTATCTAGTTAAATTTTCACAGTTGCAGTAAATTATGTGGGGGAGTCAGTCAATAATTATTCAATGACAGTAAATGTTGAGATTCAAAATGTTAAAGCTTTATAACCGTAAAACCACAAATTGTCAACATCATATGTCAAAATATACAAAATAAATAGACTTAAATTGAACTCTAATAAGTTCTCAGGCAACATTTTTCTTACTTTGCCTATCTGTAAATTTCGATGATTATCGATGGAAATATTTTTTCATCTGTATGTGTTTGGTGAAATCAACATTTAATGACATTTGCCAATAAAATCAATAAAAACCTAACCCTTCCACGCCTATATGAAAGTCACACTTTGGGTCTAATTTTTAAATAAAAGCTGGATATGTAATTGCTGTGGCTCTGCATGCTGATCAGGTAATTGCCATAATTTGTTATTTGCATGTCTAGTTGGGGTAAGAGTGTTCTTGTGCACACATTTTGTGCGAGCAATGGCATCTGAAAAGTAGGCCTTAAGAAGATTCATTAACACAAAAATAGTAGATGCTCAATAAAAAAAATGTGGATTTTAATATGATATAGTGACTGTGAAACACCAATATGCTTAAAAGATATTTGTGATCATAATAGTGACTGTGTGAAAAAATGACATCTTTGTTTTTCATATTTATTGTCCATCAATGAACTTCTCTATTTAATATTTTCAGCGTACGAATCTAAAGAAGAATTTTCTATCTGCACTGCAGCTCAACTCGCTATAGGAAATTCTAAACATGTTCTATCTGCTTTGTACATCTTCTTTGACAAATACCTAGAATAGTGATTGAGAATTAGATCTTAGCTGGCAATGAAGCACGTGATAGTTACTTTGGCTCTGCAGTGCTAAGAGCAGTCAACATGCATTTTGCTACTACAGTAGAACCTCAGATTTATGAACAATAGAGTTACGAACTGACCAGTCAACCACACACTTCATTTGGAACCGGAAGTATACAATCATACAGTAGGAGAGACCAAAAAAAACCACCCCCAAAGCAAAAACAGTACAGTACTGTGTTAAACGTAAACTACTAAAATGAAATAAAGGGAAAGTAGCATTTTTCTTCAGCGTAGTAAAGTTTTAAAGCTGTACTAAGTCAATGTTCAATTGTAAACTTTTGAAAGAACCATAACATTTTGTTCAGAGTTACGAACATTTCAGAGTTACGAACATCCTCATTCCTGAGCTGTTCGTAACTCTGAGGTTCTACTTTAAATTAGAAGTTGCGACTTGGAATATATGTAAGGATGGATCCTAGACTCTTTATACAAACTATTCCTCTAGTGGCTCAAATCAAAGTATTATCTGTAAGAATTGAAGAGTTAGGCCCAAAGAAAACAGATTCATGTGGATACCTGGTTTAAAGAGTTACTTTTCTGACCAATAAGATAGACAGCATGGACAAGGAACTGGTTAAGGAACTGGTATGGCGGTCAAGGTATAATCAAAGTTTGAATCCCAGTTTAACCACCAGTTTTCTGAGGGACTTTGGGAAAATCACTGAATCTCTCTGGAAAAGCTTCATTTGTAAAATATGGATAGAACTTCCCTACGTTGCAAGGCTAAACTTATTAATGTTTATGAAGCACTCAGATTCTACAGTGATTGGGCGTATACAGATAGAGAGACAGATCTTAAGTAAAGTGCAGTGAAGATGTTTCTCAATGTTGCACAGAACTTTTCCAGAAATTGTTTTATGGACAGAATTAATAAACACTAAAAATACAGAGCCCCAACAATCTTTACAGTGGCTACACCTACCATAGGAAATATGTAAGTGGTGAGTATGATGATAGCGTAATCTTGAAAAGGGAATTTCATATGTAAATTAGATAATAATTTCCCCCAATACACTTTTCTACTGTGCAAACAAAAATAGTATATTCAGCATGTAAATCTGAAACTGGCTTTTTGTTCTGTGTTGGCAGAAGGAGGATTTTATTTCTATCATAATTATAAGGCATATTTGATTTTGAGGAAGTAGAAAATCATTCAATTTTTAAAGGATGCAGATTAGGTTTATATTTTAGGAATAGTAGATGCCATCATACTATGTGCCATGAAAAACAAAATCCAACATCCAGGTATAAAACAATATATCCTAAAATCAATATACTCCTAATTCTCTAGGATTGATGTTTACCATTGATGTTTTCTTGTAGACCACTGATTTCTCTATATCATGTATTCAATTGTTTGATTTCAATTTATAACTAGCTTGATTCTTACTATAGCAGGATCTGAGTCAGATAATCCAGAAAAGAAAAATCTTACCTTGCAGAATAAAACAAGCAGAGGTTTCTCTCTAGCGAAGGCATTGTTTTACAAAATGATGGATGTGAATATTTATTTACTCTGTGACTTCCATGTCAGACTTGTCATATTTCCTCAAATTTCTAGTTAAACCAAGGTTCTGCATTTTGTTTTTGTTACTACCACAGCCTGCAGGCTCAATGTACCTTATAAAAATAAAGCTATAATTTATTTGCTCCATAGATCATGCATGACAATAATCACCCTGTAATCTGAGCTAGGTTCTGATGTCTGGCTTTGTTGGTGATGATGTATGAAGTGCACAGGAAGCAGCTCGATTTTCATATTCTGGAATAAAGCTGAAATATAGAGAGAAGCAAAATTTGAATTAAAATATGGAAACATGACAGAAGAGTCATAGGGAGAGCTATATGTGCAGTATGCAATGACAGTAGTCTCTTTCTCACCAGATGGGCATTTGAAAATTATATATACAGTAATATAGCAATGAAAGTACAGTATATGGCAATGAAACAGTGCAGCAACCATTATCCTGTGTACATCAAAATTATGCATGCACAAATTTGACTTTGCAGTTGCAAACATTAGCAAACATACCAGCACTTGCATGTACCCTATACATGGTTTAATATCCGCATGCATTGTGCACAACTGTTAAGCAATTGCTTCCACTAAACTCATTACTCAGTGGGTTTGGTGGGTGCAAATTCTTAACCCTTGTGCACTTGCATGTGTATTGTGCAAAGGCTGAGAGCAAATGTAAGATTTTTTTTTACCAATGTTTGATCGGCAAAAGGCAGGCACAGAGGGCTTTTGCCATTGACTTCCATGGGGCTAGGATTTCACCCATGTTGGAGGTGAAAGCCTGTCTCCATTGAAGTCAATGGCAAATCTTCCATTGATTCCAGAGATGGGTATGTCGCCCAAGAGACTAGAAGCTACTAACTCAGAGTTAATTTGGGCCCCAAACCTTGTAAATTCATTGGTGCCGGTGGACCAGAATCCATCCATGGAGATGAACTGAAATCAGCATGGCTCCATGTATCTGCAGGGATCCACCCCAAGGATCAGCCTGCTGGTTCAGGGCCATATCTCTGGTTTTTGAAGAGGTTTTACGTGTCTGCACAGAAGTCTTTCAATGAATGTGAAACTTGACTGGCAACTAAAGCCATGCCAAAGCATTCCAGAGAAACCACAAAGAAGTATCATAGTTTCTTGAGAATCATTTTTGTGACTAGATGGAAATTCAGTTTATTACCTTCATACTGATTATTGACAGGTTATTCCCCCTTCTACAAAAACATCTGTAGTAGGATGTTATTAGAAAGCATAAATGTGCAACAATTTAAAATTCTGTTGATTGTTTATTAATATTAATTTACAATAATTTATGTTTAATTTATCAATCTGATTCCAGCAAATTAACTCTGAAATTCACATCTTCATAAACACTTTTCAACATGGATTTACTCTTATTAACATTACCATTCACACTCAGAATGGTATAGTATAGTATGTTTCTTGCTTTTACATGCTATACCAGATTTTGTATTCCCAGAGAAGGGCAAGCATTTTCTGAGGCTTTTATAAATCAAAATAAACAAACTAAGTAAGTGAACATGAACCTGAGAGGTGGCAATGCAGCTTTGACCATGTGCATATGTACCGGGGTGTGTGAAAATGCCACAAACTGGTGAATTCTGCACCGCTCTGCTATTAATCATTACAGCAGGCCTATGACTGAGGTCACATGATCAAGCCTCCTAGCACTGCATCATACATAGACAGACTTGCTAATTGCAGGGTATTAATCAGTAACGGCATATCAACAAGCAAACTGCTACAATAAATAATTATGAGTACTTCTGTACTTTCCCACTGCCTTTGAGATTCCGGGCCTCATTCTTTTCTCATTTATAGCTTGATTCAAAGTTTGTTCAAGTTAATAGATTGACTGAAGTGGGCTTTGAATTAGTTCTCCGGGTTTGTCAAATGACTGAGCTAACTTATGTTAGTTAACCTCCACCTTTTCCCTAATGCAGACAGAGGCTAACACCTTTTACTGTGCTTTAGCTGAACCTTGACCTGCTAAATCAAGGTATTATTTGTTAATTTGCATCTACACTAAGGAAAAATTCAGGGTTAGGTCAGGATTAGCTACAGAGTGTTAGCTCGCCCCTCCCTAACTTCAACCATTGTTCTCAAACTAGACAAACTCTATGAACGGCAGAGTGGCCCATTGAATAGGCCCTGAACTAGGGCTCTGAAAACCTGCATTCTGCTTCTGCTACTGACATACCGTGTGACTTTGGGCAAGTCACTTTGCATCTCTGGGCCTCAGTTCCCCTCCAACCCTTTATCTATCTTCTCTATTTAGACTGTAATTTCATTGGGGACAGGAACTGTTTCTTACTGTGTATCTGTCTGGCACCTAGCACAATAGGGCCTCTAGGTGCTAATATAGTACAAATAGTAATCCTGATCCTGCCAGTGCCAAGCTGTGAAAAACGAAGGGAGGCCAGGTGGTGGTACTTTATTTGCATATATGTCACACAGGTTTATTATTTTGTGCATTTTTAAAATAGGGTGACCAGATGTCCGAATTTTGAAGGGACAGTCCTGATTTTGGGGGCTTTTTCTTATATAGGCTCCTATTACCCCCCATTTCCTGTCCCGATTTTTTACACTTGCTCTCTGGTCACCCTATTTTAAAATGAGTCCAGAGAAATTGTTTTCTAACCATTCAAATGAACAGCATCCCCTTCGATACAAAACAGTGCTATGTCCCACAATTCTGCCAGCCGGCAACAGGAGCAAAATGTTCACCCTGCACTCAGTTGTGATTGAATTTGCTCAGAGTAGACCCAGAGCTGAGCAAACTTGAAATGCCTTCCTTTGAGGGATGCACTCATTTTTATGATGTTCAGCTGGCTCTATAGCTAATTTAAGGTCCAAACTTTCCAATTTCCCCATAAGCATGTGGTCAAACACCAGCTTAATTTCTATTCTTTTTCCTCCTTGCAGAATTGAAAAGTCATCATGTCTGATGAGAATTCATTATAAAGTTGACAATTTGAGATTTGACCCTTCCCTTTAGCAAGATTCTGCAGAGCTTCATTCCTTTCAGTCCACACCGACTCTTATCCCAAGGCTTCCTTGCTGCTTATTAGAAGCCCAAAAATATCTGCGCTGGAGGGTTAAGACTATTCCTCCCTCTGCAAACTAACAAAGGAATGAGAAAATTATCTCTAGAGTGGAAGGATAAATATAAAGAGCTTATATGTTAGCCATTAGCAGAAAAACATGAAATCATTTTACAGTACTAAAGGCAGAGGGGAAGAAAGAGACTTAAAGGAGGGGATCTGGGGATACAAAAACAAACAAACAAAAAGACCCTCCCCTCATAAGAATGGGAAAAATATGTGTCTTTATATACATCATTAGTGCTTCGCTGAGTGATATTGATAGAATCTTGGTCTCAGTTCAGTCTGGTTAAATAGCTATGCACCTTCTTAATCTCACATTCACCCCTGTAATGATTGCCACACACTTACAATTCTTCTCACCTGGTCAGAGGCTACTCACCTGTGATCCATTTCCAATGCATCTTCCCTCTGTTTGCAAATACATTGTTATGGTTTTAAGGATACAATGGTGGGAGAAAAAAAGGACTCCCCCTCCCTTTAAAAAAAAACCCTGTTGTTGCCTTCCATGAGCAGTTCACTAAACTAGAAATTAATTTCTCACCATGTCACTTATTTGCAAGCCAAAGCGCTTTTTTATTTTTAAATACCTGGTCTGGAAAGAGTTAAAGTAATTATCCCCTGGATGTCCACAGAAGCAACACATCCCTGTTGTGTTCTATCAGAACTGCTGGGGCAGTTTCAGCAATGACTTCATCTCACTGCATTGCAACACTGCACAGTGCCCAACTGCTGGAGTTTGCTAATTTGTGTGTTTTCACTCGAGGCCTGCTGATTCAATCATTTTAAAGATGCCCATTTCTTCCAAACCAGGGATTTTATGACTCTAAGGATTAGAAGCTGCTATCCCAATAAACCCTGGAGCTGTATATATTCCGATTTTATGGTAAGCTTCACTAATAAACTGTTTAAAACATATGCTAATTGTGTTTATTGTATTCTTTAATTATCATATGTATCATTAAAGATGTACCATCCCATTTGGAATCTTAATATCTCAACCCCCCCCTTTTTTTTAACCAATACACAGTACAGCATTACCTTCAAAAATAAGAAAGGTGGGGAAATAACAAGGAAGTGTGTTTTTAATTTTCATTCTTTATTTAAAGTAGAGACTTTGAATTTCATTTAAACCCCCTTTCTAAAGAAAGGAAAGCATAGAATAACATACTAAACCCCCCTGACATTATGCTTCTGTGCCTTTTATTCCTTAACTTATTTTTAAATGTCTCCCTATAATCTATTATGCTTACTTTCCCTCCCCCAGACTGTTCAGGAATCATAACTTATTTAGCCAAGATGGATTACAAAGGATCAGAATAACTGTCCCCTTATGGTTATAGCATGTTAGATAACAATTATTCTGATCATGTGTATACACCCACCGACCCATGCAACTGTATATGTGAGTGTATATATAAAAATTCTGGCTCAGTTCTGTGCCAAGTATTTCAGAATTAATTAAGAACCAGGACATCTTCTAAAGGAGGGATGCCAGTTGTCCTAGTCATCTGAGCCATTTTCCTTGTGTGCTGTTAAGACTGATCTTGACTCTTAATGTGGTTTTCTCCTGCCCCTTTAAAATGAGGTTTTCCTTGTGGAATACAATGCTCGTGTTTAAAACTCATGAGATATTCCACTGCTCTACTATGACATCTCTCCTCCTACTTTTACTCTTGATTGCAATTCCCAGCACTGATCCAGCTATACCTTTTTTGCATGGGAACATGAATTTGAATTAACATTAGAATATTTAGTTCACTGGCTAAAAACAAAACAAACTCCAGCCTCTCTTTGATTGCAGAAACTCAAGCAAAAAGTGTACAGGGGAAAGGGTCTATATGCACATAATCAGTCCTTGTTCAGCAATACTGTAGATTAGAATAATAAATACATACAGACACTCGCCAGCAAAGTGTACGCACACACATTTATCACAAACTCATTCTTCTCTTTCAATGAGTAGCATGTCCATGTGCTTCCACCCTTTAAATATGAAGCCCCTGCACAGAACTACCTGCCAGTGACAGCAGCTCTGCAATTGGTATTGACATACAAAGAGAGCTAATTATTAAAAGATGAACCAGAGCAATGTTAATTCTTTGGCTTACTGAGAACCGTTTTGAAAATATCTCTTTAAAGTACTTTTTTTAAAAAAGCAAGTGAACATCCCAGAGAAAAAGGCGGGGGTGGGTCCCAATAGGCAGGTACAATGGCACATTTTAGTGGAAAGATTTGAAATGTTGGTCTGCTTCAGTGCTGGCATAGGGAAGAATTTGCTGAAAGTCTGAAAAAAGATTTGAGAAAAAAAATCTTGGGGTGGGGAAGGGATGTGGGGGGGTGTTTCCTTTCAGGTACCTAGTGCTAATGTAGCATCGTGAATGAAATAGCGTCAGCAAATTGAATAACATAATTTGTAGCTGCTCGTTCTAAAGTATTGAAAACCAGAGATGCCGTTGTGCATTATTCTTAGAAGGTAAGTTCTCTGGGGTGGAGTCAATGTCCTTTAGTGTATTCACACAGTGTTTAGCACAATGGCATCTTCCTTCTGATTGGGATCACTATGGTAATATACATGGTAATATTATTTGCCCATCCCATCAGGGTGGAAAAAAATATAATTTGTTGGGTGCAAATAATGGCAACCAATATCCTGCCCCATCCCTGTCCCATGAACAAGGAACCTGATTTGTGATCAGATTCTAATCTTAGGGACCCATGGAGTTAACTGCCATGGAGTTAATCCAGATTTACATCAGGATCAATGAGATCATCATCTGGCCCTCACTTTGCCTCCAAGGTGACCTATGATACCTGAGCATTTAAAAACATGGTTATTCCAAAAGTCTGCAATCTGGCTAGCTTGTGTTTGCTAGGATATATAATATAAACCAGTGGTGTATTTGAATCTGCCATAGGAAAGTCTGGGTTATCTAAAATAAACACACATTTATATGTCACTAGAGGGGTGCAGAAGTTTCTGTGCATAAATCACAGCCACATACTTTCAGTCGGCATGGCGTTCCATTTACATGAAGGAAAAGAGACCCAAACGGAACAAAAGTGAGGTCTGCATGAAAGGACACGGTGTGTGTGGTTGTCTCCTTTTTTTATAGGCTGCTGCAGTTCTGAGAACAAAATGGCAGCTGCCTCTGCTCCCAGACAGAGTTCGTAGACATTTAAAGGTGCAGTACACAGGAAATAATGACATTGTAGTTTTCATGGCTATATACAACACTCAGGGTAAAATCCTGGCCCCAGGGATGTCAGTGGGAGTTGTGACATTGACTTCGGTGCTGTTGGGACTTCATCCAGAACGTCTGGCTTTCCTTCGGCTTGGACCTTGCAGTGGTGTATTGGGACTCACACTGAAATGCTCACTGCAATGCAGCGCACTCCTCAAGCAGCTCTGTGCTATATGCTGGGGAGGAGAGAACGGACACGGAAAAGCTGACGGCAGTTGCTATGTGGTTCTCCAACAGAGTAGTATTTGGGAGGCCAGTTGAACCTGGTTTGCTGAATCCACTGCAGTTTGTGGTTCTGGCAGGCCTACCACTGTAGACTCTGGTGTGTACTCCTCTGTCAGTGACTATACTAGTGAGCTTTCCACTGATGGGCTGAACACAGTTGTGGTCAACAGTGCAGGTTTGCCCTGGATAGAGCCACTGGAAATGATCATTTTACACGGTCCTTAATAAATTCAAGCATCACCCTTTCCCCCTCTTATATTAATGGATTTTATGCTACTTTTTAAATTATGCTGTTTTCAAATATGAATACATTGGAATATCAGACTGTAGTACCCAAATATAAATGTCAGGACCTCTGCAAGTCTCTGGCATGTAGGGACTAATTTAATCATCTCAGCAAAGTGATTTCAGTTCAGACAATTATTTTGTTCAAGTGGATGGGCTATGAGGAGAGCGCTCTGTGAAAGGGAGAGCAGTTATGTACAGCTTAGGGCCATATTTTGCAAAATACAATAACAGCAGCAGCCGCAGCAGCATTTGAACAAAAATGTCGGCTTTCCATTGCCTGCACGGTTACTGCTAATCTGAATGCTGTGCGTGCGATCACCAGGTCTGGGGATGCAGCTGTGGCGAATGCATGTGCAAAAACAAGGGTACTTGGTCACATGTATCTTGTATCTCCTTTATCTAAAATTTTACTGTGAAGGTTTCATTCCTCCTCCCTTTAGGGTGATCAGACAGCAAGTATAAAAAATCAGGACAGGGGGTGGGGGGTTATAGGAGCCTATGTAAAAAAAGGACTCAAAAATCATGACTGTCCCTATAAAATTTGGACATCTGGTCTTCCTACCTCCCTTCCACATAGTAGACCACTCTTCATTATCTGTCTGGGCCACCCACCAGAAGGACAAATGTTTACCCAGTCTTAGGCAGCATCTTGCAGACTTCCCCACAGCAGAAGCTCAGCCTGAGTGTGTGAGGTCCAGAGAAGGTCCACACAAACCACCACTATAGAATGAAACCCTACAATGGGTCATCAGCAGGAATAGAACCGGCAACTGTCAGCATCGAAAGCACAGGCCTCGTCTAGATGAGTTAAAGGAGCATTTAAACCCACATAGGGCATTCTAATGTATGGCAAATAACTAAAATGCTAAAAAATGTGATTTTTAGTCTGTGTTTTGCCCCAAATTCTTTGCATATGGCACTTCAGTGGACTTAAACATAATTAAGCCACAAAACCTGGGTTTCTCGCTCATTCATGGTTTGCATGCTTCCAATAAATTTGTTTTATAATCTCCCAGGGTATGTACATTTGTGGCTAAATAAATTACTTGTAAAATGACAAAAGCTAAGGCTTCAGCATGTATAATAAGACTGGTGATAGTGAGTCTCCTTTCTGGAGCCCCGTTAGCATCACAGTAGTTTATGATGACTGGCAAGCCGAGAGATCAGAGAGACTGTGGAGACAGAGAGCTCAAGGAAAATGGTGGACAGCCATGGACTGCAGGTAGCTGGAGGGATTGTAGAAGAGATGGGAGAATGGCATCTCGAAGGCTTGGCTGTCAGCCACCAAAGGAAAAGGGGGATGTCAGTCAAGAGGATGACCTCATGTTATGCTAATTGGGGGAAAATCTCTCTTCCTTGTGTGTGTGCATTAAGGCATGCTGCATGTGCAATTGCTTGCTCTCTGCACACCCATGTATGGCTTCTTTCTTGCACGAATGGACCTTGGCATTGACCTTGTCTGCTCATGTGTGTGAGAAGTTCTTGCACACTCAGGGAAAAGGAACAGTCCCATGTCAAACTACAACTAAACACAGCTTATATAGGATTTGATACAATTCCCATAGAAGTCAATGGAAAGCCTCCTGTAGATTTCAGTGATAGTTGGATTGGGCTCATACTGAATGACTATAATTCCTAGAGGATTTTCATAACTCACAGAATTAAAAAAATAGTGAAAATGTTGAATGATTTTGAACATCTCCCCCAAATTAAATGAAATTGTTATCTTCTTTGAGGTTACTTGGTGAACAGAAAAAGAGGCTAAATCCAAGGGCTTAATTATTTGTTAACATTATATGCTACATACAAAATTATTTTATTTGCTCTAACATTGAGTACATGTTAGTGGGAAAACTACCCAGCTTCAACAATGAAAACAGTAATACATGTTTCTACATGCAACAAGCCAGCTACGTTCAACAATCAGAAAATCAATCTAACATGTCAAGCTGAACATATCAATGAGACCGTTTGCAGTCAGAGGGTTTTCTTATGAAGTGCTGTCAACAGTCAATGCCACACTTGTCTGATCTGTCCAGGTCTGCTAAGTGGAAAGATTTTTTTTTTTACCCAATAGAGGAGAAAGGAAAAACAGGAAAATGTAAGCCTCAGTAATTCATCTCAAGTATCTTGAAGGACAATTAGTAACAATGGCTAGCAGTGGTAAGCCTGCTCTTTGGTGTGGTTTGGAAAGCCGGGTCTGTAATTATTAAGCCATCCTGCTGAATAGCACAATCAGTGCTTGACGGCTGCATGGCAGAATGCCGGTATGACTGCTTGAGCTCTTGTGTAAATGAAACGTCAGGATCAGGAAAATGGGACCATTGTGTTTACGTTGGCTTTGATTAGCTTTTAGTGAACAATGAATTTTAAAGCGAATGCAGAGCATTTGAATGGTGTTTACGTGATTCCCCTTAATGAGAGGTTTGTACGATGGGAGGTGGAAGGGAAAATGCAGGAAATGCATCACTTTAGAGGGTTGGTTTCCTAAAAAAATTGTACGGGTGTGAACTAATGGCCCACAAGCACACAAAAGAGTCACTCAGGAACAAGGGCTCATTTTCTAGAATGGTCTGGCTTGAATGTTGCCATAAATATTAGGATGTAATTGAGCTGGAATCAGCCATTAAAAAATATTTAGGGAACAATTTTAGGGTTTTGCTAAGAGGCATGTCCATAGGTTTCATGCACATAACAGAGAACCGAAACATTTTTGCATCCTACTCCTCATCTTTCCGCTCACAAACACTCCAATCCTTCCTTTCCTATCACATCAATGGCAGTGCCCTCCCTTGTGTCTCGCTTGGCTCATTTTCCTCCTTAAATCCAGGCTCCCACCAAATCTTGTGTCTTCTTCCTCTGCTTCTCTAAAAATCCATTCTTTCATCTCCATCTTTGCTACAAAAGCCCTGGGCCATGCTTGGTCATCTCTTGTCTCCCCTTCCCACTCACTGGCTTCCCAACATCCCATATTACCTCAGAATTATCTATCCAAAATGCTGTCAAAATCATATAGCTCTTATGCCACTCTCACAATGTCACTCGCCTCTTCATATCTCGTCAGTGGCTTTGTCTCACCTTCAGATTCAACCTTCTCACCTTTTCCTTCAAAGTCCTGCATACCTCTTCTCTGGCTCACATCTTCACTTTTATGGCCTACTATTTTCCTCCTTCACTGTATAAATATTTATCAAACTGCCATTTACCCACCTCTTTGAATCTTTCATCCATTCCCATTGTTGTGTCTTTTCCTAGGCTGTCCCTTCTATTGAAAAATCACTCCTTCTTCTTCGGCACCAAATGGCCTCAACACTCGGCATCTGAACTACAACTCAGAATAATTTGCAAGAGGAATTTAGTAAGGGAATGTAACCCCTTTTTCCGCTCACACAATACCCGTCAGCAGATTGCGACTGCACCAGATATATTCATTATTCAAAGGTATTTGCCGATTTTCTTTCCAAATCAACTGTGGATATTCTAACTTCAAACCATGTTGCTTTGCGATGATTCGCTGGATAAGGCACATGACATTGTTACTATCCCCTGATTGGAAGAGCATTCAAGTGCCTGCAGCACAAATACCGAAATTTATTTTCTGCACTGCTCTTAGGTTCATAGAAAGGAAATACACAAAGGCAAATGAAATCAGCTAAAGTGAATGCATTTAATTATGATTATTTATATTATAGTAGTGCCTAGGAATCCAAGTCAAAGAAAAGAGCCCCATCGTGTTAGACAAGAAAACAGTCCCTATTCCAGACAGATATTTGTTTTGCTTTATTCACCCAGATTTAATTTAAAATACACTTCTTCAGCTAAATCTTTCAGTACTAATCCACCAATGATTAGATGAAAACATGCCCACACTGAGCCATAACTGGATATATATCTAGTATATTGCATATCTGAACTCTGTCATCCGTGTCTGACCAAAAGTTCAATCCTGCAGCCCTTTCTCAGGCAAGATGTCCTATTGACTTTACAGAATTACATCTACTCAGTGAATAAAGTTAGGAGAACAAGAACATATTCAAGTTTCTTGGGGCAGATACCGTGTCTTCCTTTATAAATAACCACAACACACTCTGTAAATACAGGGCAAACTCTGTAGATGTAATTGATTAGTGACTATCATGTAATTGCAGAGAAATCACATGGCTTTGCAAATTAAATTGTTACCACAAGATTGAATAATTATGCAGGGTAATTTTACACTAATTCAGATACTAACACCAAGTAATATTAGCTAATCCAAAGGTCATGTAGCTATATAAATACTAAGTGCTAAGTAGTAGTATTTTTTTTATTATTACTGTATAAATCCAGAGTATTTACCATGAAATTTACCAGTCAGAGGTTTAGGGACACCCAGACCCATGGGGTTGCTTCCTTTACTATCTTGGCTAATAGCCCCTGATAGATCTATCCTCCGTGAACTTATCTATTCTTTTTTGAATCCAGTTATACTTTTTGCCTTCACAACATCCCCTGACAACGAGCTCCAAAGGTTGACTGTGCATTGTGTGAAGAAGTGGTTCCTTGTTTTTTTAAATTCTGCTGCCTATTAATTTCACTGGGTGGCCCAGTGTTGTGTGAAGGGGTAAATAACACTTCCTTATTCACTTTCTCCACACCATTAATGAACAGTCCCAGTCTTTTTAATCTCTCCTCGTACGGAAGATGTTCCATATCCCCTGAGAATTTTGTTATCCTTCTCTGTAATTTTTCTAATTCTAACATATCTTCTCTGAGAAGGGGTGACCAGAACTGCATGCAGTATTCAAGGTGTGGGTGTGCCATGGCTTTAAACAGTGGCATTATGAGATTTTCTGTTTTATTATCCCTTTTCTAATGGTGCCTAGCATTCTGTTATCTTTTTTGACTGCTGCTGCGCATTGAGCAGATGTTTTCAAAGAACTATCCATGATGACTCCAAGATCTCTTTCTTGAGTGCTAACAGCTAATTTAAACCCCATCCTTTGTATGTGTAGTTGGGATTATGTTTGCCAATGTGCATTACTTTGCATTTATCAACATTTAATTTCATCTGCTATTTTGTTGCCCAGTCACCCAGTTTTATGAGATCCCTTTGTAACTCTTCGCAGTCAGCTTTGGACTTAACTATCTTGAGTAATTTTGGCCCTTAGCGTGCATCTTCATAACCTATATTGTGGATTTCCCTGAATTGGAAGACGTATATAGCGTACAAATATAACTTTTCCTGATATTGGTTGGGTCTGAAAATCTCAATGATTTAATTTCAATGATTAAACTAATAACTATATTAGAAGTACAAAGGAAATATTGAAAGCTGTGACTAAATAGATAGATACATAAATAAATAGATAGATACATAAATAAATATCCCAGGGTCACCTGGTTACAGTCAAACAAAAGCCACATTCAAAAAATGGACCCTGTAATGTAGTCAAAAGGGAACGGATGGAAAAAAGGTCAATATTGTTTTAAATAAGACAGTTTCATTTATGTAACAGATGAACTGTAGTGTGTTTCCAGCTGATTGGCAATTTAGCTGCTAAAGGGGGGAAAAGAGGTTAAAGTCATCATCACACAAAAGTGGCAGCAATTTATTTCTGTCACTCGGCTGGAAATTAACCTATTTTAAGGCATCCTGAACTTCATCAGCAAGCACAGGCGTGGACAGGTATGAGGGTCATCCCTTGCTCCAGATGCACACGCGGTGGGCCTGACAGGCACACAGAAGTGGCATAAGCCAGACAAAAGAGCTCGGATGGTATGGGGCAAGCACCATCAGGATGTGGCTTCTTTTCAAAAAGCAAAACAAACACGTTCTGCCTGTTCAAACCCCCTTGTTTTAAAACCATCAAAGTTTAAAAGCTTTGATCCGCAGATTTAGGACCAGTTTGAGCTAATCTCTGTGTGTGTGTGTGTGTGTATCTGAACAAGCCAGTGCATGTCTGAACAAGCTAGGGATGCCTAGGGACAAGATGCTCAGCTAGTCTAAATCGGTGTAGCCCCAATGTAGCGTCAATGGAGCTACAGTGATTTACGCCAGCTGATGATGTGGCCCTAAATGTACACATGCCCTAACTTGCATGAGCACAGAGGCTTGCATGTGGCCAACATGGGCAAACAGAAAAGAGCACGTAGGCACACACCCCTGTCCTCATGGGCTTTGCAAACCTTAGCTACCAGAGTATAAAGAACTGGCTTTCTGGAGCAGTAATCCCTAGAGAGAAGAAGAAGAAAACACTCCCCCTTCTAAAGCAATAGGCGCTGCTTTGATGTCTATTATTATTAACTATATGTCTTATATATAGTTTTATGTGGCATCCCAGCGTGCTCTTGAGATTGTCAGCACTTCGGGGCAGGGACCGGGCCCATTTGTCCAGAAAGCCATACATATATAAGCACAAATTCACCCTATAGAGGTGTGGTGCTGAATGTGTGCTTATAGCTTTATAGACAAATGTGAGCTTACGGTCCTGACTACAAAGCACTGACAAACTTGAGAACACATAGACAAAGGAGGAGGGATGGGACGCAACATGAAACAAGTGACAGAGCAGTGAGGTTCAGCAGGCCTCTTGCTAGCCACATGACTTTATGGATTGACCCTCTTCACTTTCGCTGGGAGAAAGCGCCTAGGCTTTAAGGCTCTAACTGAAGAAGCGTTTTCCTGGAGGGACTAAGAGTAGAAGATGGAAGGACAGCACATCAGGGCAGGAAAAGATTCCACGCACCAGGGCCAGCATGGAAAAAAGTGAGAAAACAGGTGCAGGAGAAGAGCACAAAGAGGTTACTTGTTGTGTAGATCGGGTGGAGCAGGTGGGCTGGGGGAAGAATGGAAAGAAACCAGAACGGAGAGGTAGGAGTTTCTCTTTTGACTTGAACAAGAACAGAATCAAGCCCTCTAGCGTTAAAATTTGCAAGCAACCGCTGGCCTTTCCTTTTCATGGTGAGTACAGCCTTTATGAAAGAGAGGGACTGAGTGGGCTACACCATACGTGGGCTATGTGAAGACTCACCACACTGGATAGGGGGCAGGTTGCTCACACAGTACTCTGCAACTTCTACAAAAAGGTCATGTAATTCATCTAATGGCGATGAGTAAAATTCTCCAAAGGGCCATGTGCAATTCAATGGAACCCATAGGGTCAGATTTTAAAATATCATTATCTAATAAACTCCTTTACCCCAGGAATAGCCTATGCCTAAATATACCCTGCTGGTATCAAACTGCTGACATCAAACAAAACAGCAAGGAAGTGAAACCTGATATGTGTAAAGACAAAGATTCCAAAATCGTTAATTTTGTTTGTTTTCATTAATACCCATTTAATGCAAATATCTGAGAAACATTTGGGAGAAAAATGTCCATGTCTGTCTAGAAATTGCTAGTCTACTATGTACAAGAAAATAAAGCCTTTTAAAAAAAATATAAGAACCCCACAAAACTCTTCTAACCATACTTGATACATTAAAAATTGAGTGTCAGGCCAGCGACAAACTCAATGAGCTACAGGTTCCAAAAAGAGCGGGCAGGGCCAAATTCAGGCCTAGTGTAAGTGGGAGCAACTCCATTTAAAATGATGGACTCATGCTTACTTATAACAGGGTTGAATTTGGTGCTTGGTCTTTTCTTTCCATTGTAATGGGGAGCAGTGCTAGATGTCTTTTTCCTTTATTTTGAGGTTTAGGGCATTTGAATCAATTGCTTGCATATGGTTTCTAAGGCACAAATGATAACTACAGTTGCTGAAATGATTCTGATCAACTTATACATTCACCAAGTGGTGTCACTACCATCATTCTTGCCATAACAATAGTGCTGGAGTAGCTAAGATTCTAGGAACTTGACAGGATAATTAAGTATGAAAGCAGACTGGATTTAGCAGGACCCCAGTGAGTCAACAATCCTGATTGTTTCATCATCTTGGCTTTGTGCTGTTCATATCTTATCAGATTAGATAACAATCTGGTATAGCTATGAGTTGAATTACCATGTTGAACTGCACAGTTAGACCACATGAAAAACATCGGGACACATTTAAATAATCCCATTTTCAAACTCAGATAAGAAATGGCCAACCTCTTCAAATCAAAGGATATCCTCAGGCTAAAATAAAGAGTGGCCTGATTACCTATTCAGCTATATCAAAGTGCACCAATCAAATGCTATTGCCAATATAACACACAAATTCCTACAGCAGAACCGTAACATGGCTTACTGGTGACAGCAAATCTCAGACCTAAGGATAAAACAGATGAGAAGGGGATTTAGCCACTTCAATTAATGCTTTGAAAATCTCAGTAGTGTTCTTTGTTTAAAACACACACTACAGATCCCAGCCTCTTGCCTCCTCTTTTTGGTTTTGTAGAAAGTAAAAAATGGTGCACTTGGAGCAAATGCACCCATCTTTATTGTTCTCAGTAATGTCGGTGCACGGATAACGTCTTCAGCGCCAAAGAAGATGGAAGGGTTGAATCTCTTCTCACTCCTGTCAGTTTCACACTGGCATAACTCTACTGATGTAAACGGAGTTACTTCTGATGTGCGCTGGTTTGAGTGGAGAAGCAGGCTCCCCGAATTTATGGTAGAGTCAAAAGTGCAGCCTTGTTAATTACGCTAACAATTGCCACTGCCCTCCAAGACTCTTATACTATGTGAAAGCTAGGAGAAATTTTACATTGAGATCCCTATTGCTGTAAATTAATATTGAACTAAATGAAAATTAAACGGAACTCCATTTTCTCTGATTACTTCCAGGGATTTCCCTCCCCTCCCTATCATATTATCCTTCTCATCTTTTATGCAGCTATTTGCAAACTAACCATTAGTTGTCAGTCTCCAGCCATGCGCTGCAGAACTGTCAGTCAAAGGAATCTGCAGCTGCTCTCTGAACAACCCATGCCATGTTAGATCAGTGTTGTTCCTACATAGGAGTGAAGAGTAGGGCAAACTACAGGTTTGACATGAAAACATACATGGCCTGGCAGAGAGGAAAATGCTGGGGTTAAATAAACCAGCTGATACTTTGAAACAACAGGGTAAAAATTCCAGGACGGGTTCCTTTCTCTCTTACAATTCTGCTTCCACCTAGAAGATACCCGGCAAGGACCTAGTTAAAAGATTTCCAGTTACAACACTGGAACACAGGCTGGAACAATTTTGATAGTGGGGGTGCTAAGAGTCATTGAATCAAACTGTAAGCCCTGCATATTGTGGAAACCATTTCAAGTCAGGGGGTGCTCCAGCACCCCAAACACCCCTCGTTCTAGCACTTATTATGGAACATCCACAGATCAATCAGGAGAGGGATTAAAATGAATCTAAGAGTCTGGATTGATAGCTAGGAAGTCTGACCTAGAACTGTCCAGGATATAATTTTTCCTGCAAAAAATCTTTGGGCAAAATGATTTTGCCGGGTTGTTTTTTTGACACCATTTTAACCCAATTCTCAAAACATTTTCAGTTTCATCGATGGAAAAGTTGAAAGATTTTAGCTGATTGGGCTGAATTTGGGGTTTTTACTAAATGTTCGCACAACCAATGAAAATGTTTTAGTTTCCGTTTGCTGACAATGGAAATTTTTGTTTTGTGTTTTAGACAATTATCCTCCAAAACATTAATAAAAACCAGACCCTTCCTGCAGAAATTTCAGTTTCAATAAATCAGGCCATTTTCCATCAACAAAATCTTTTCAATGGAAATGTTTTGACCAGCCGTGGTCTGCAGTCCTTCATCCACAGAAGAGCATTGCAAATTTCCCCAGGACTTTGCAGGCTTGAGCTGGTGGGATCAGCTAGTTCAGACTTCAAGGCCATGCGACTCCTTGATTGCCCTGCTTTAACACTGGCAATCAGGAAGCAGTTAGTGGCAACTATAGCAGTGGGTTTTTGGCTATCTATTATTTCCTATTCTGATCAGAAACAAATTTTCCCCCAATTACTAGGAATAGAAAGCCTCTGATTATGAACATGGTCCGTTACTGCTGTTTACCTGGACACCATTCAAACCAGCAACCTGCAGATGAAAAGCATGTCAAGCCACGTTGGTCACCACCAAACCTTTCAGCTATTAAATCTCCCTCCAAACCCCAGACAACTACTGATGTGCTACAGATGAGGCCTCAAAAATACACTCCTTGCAACTGGATACACAGCGCCTTTGTCTGATTACTGAGAAAAAACGGTTTAAGGAACTACCCTTAAAAAGGACGGTGAGAAGGTGGAAAAGGCAACTCACCTGTACAGAGCAAGGGGAGGAAAAGGAAGTGGTAGGGGACCAGGTATGGGGAATCAATGACCAAAGATGTGCCTGGGGCGAGGAGGTATTTATACGTCTGTGCACGTGGGGAGGTGAGGGACACAGCTGACCTTGAGGTCATCTTCCTGACCTCCTGATCCTGGCTGTTGTTAGGGGCAAAAGTTGAGGTACCCTGCGCTAACTTGCTGCCATAGATACTAGTCCCAAAGGAGCAGCTCTGCGAGCCAGGATCACTCATGCCCTCCAGCCCGACTGGACTTGCTTCCACCCATAACCCTCTCACATGGGGCTAGAGTCTGGGGTTCAGAGGCCTGGTATAAGGTCAGCTAGTTCTAGACCAGCTCGGAATTCCTCTGTGCTAGGGAAATCTTCAGCTGCTACCTGAAGGCAGTTGAAGTTCCCTTTAGGCTGGTGGGATGGGATGTAGCTGAATATAAAAGAGGCAAAGGAACAGGGCCATTATACGTGTGCAGGGCAGAGGTGGACAAACTGTCTCCAGGGGCCCTGGAGAGAGCACAGTCAGCAGCAGCCCTGTGTGCGGCAGCTCACACTCCCGCCAACCGTACCCTCCAGCAGGGTCAGCATGTGTACAAAGCAGGAGCCAGGTGTGGCCAGGCCTGCTTTGAGTTGTGCAGAACTGCCCATTGCATTAGCTGCCCCCAGGCACTCGGAGAGTGAAGTGGAAGGTCTGGGCAAGGCTGGCACCGAGTGGAGCATTAGGGGCAGGATGGCAGAGTGATTGAGTGCCGGGACCCCCTGCATCTGAGTCACGGAGAGACATAACTATTCCAGCCCAGGGTTTGAAGCCGCAGTAAGAGACGGGCTGCAGAGTTGTGAATTCTGCACCCACACTTCTCCCACGATAGTGCCTGCACAAGTGCCAATCCCTCAGGCTTTGCTCTGGGACTGAGTGGCAAATTTTACCCTGGGAGGATTGGCTGCAACTCAGCAGCTGTTTCCTATGCAGGCAAGGGCTTGCTGCTTTTTTCTCCAGCATGCACACAACTGGGTAAGCCCCCTGGGCTTGCACGGGACAGGACAATATGGAGATCTCTCTTTGGGGGGGTTGACTCAACTCCCCAGTGAAAACCACACCTTGAATCTAAATGAGAAGTGGTGCCACAAGACAGGGAGGATCCAAAGATCTCAAAACACTATCTGAACTTTAATGACCCTCAAGACACATAGGGGCAGTAGGTAAGTATTATATTTAATTTACCAAATGGCAAACTCAGGCAGCAATTTTCACCAGAGATTTATCTGGTCTCTACATGTGCACACACAAAATTGTGTGAATACATACTTGAGCCCATGCCATGGAGGTGACACCGCCTGCTCAAATGCTCTAAAAAATCCAAACACCTTGCTGCCCATTTCAGTGAATGTATCTCCGGAGGATGCACTAGCGTTGGAATTTACACCTGTAAAACTCATTGAGGCCAATGAGTTTTGTGAGCGTAAGTGTTTTCGCATTTGTGTACTTGTTAGACTATATAAAGTGCGTGCTCCGGAGGTAGCACCTGCAAAGTGTAAGCAGAGAGGTGTGTGTAATTTTGTGCATGCCAATGAAAATCTTTGCCGTAGTATCTCTCATGTGATCAGTGGCAGAGACAGGAATAGAACCCAGGGATTCTGACAAGTGTGTTTCACCCACTAAATCACATTTTCTCTGCGGAAAATGAGAAAATCCACCTTGCTTTTATCTAGATTCAGACTTGAATGTTTAATGGGTTTAACCAAGTGCAGTTCTGCCAGTTAGTTTTCAGTGGGATGGGTTGGGTTGTGCTGGACTGGGAAAAAACGAAAAAAATCACACTCTAGAACGACTAAGAATCCAGTCAGATCAAGATTGGAATCCCTTGCATGAAAGAGTCGGAAAGTTCATTCCAGCGTAATCCCAAGGGTTTCCTCCGTGACGATTGCTGTATTTCACGGAAGGAGATTCCTGGGAGTCCTGTTTGGTAGTCTGGATACCACAAGCATGCAAAACTTAGCTATTTACGGCAGCGTCCTTGATGGGTCTTGGCATCATAAACCAACATTTTCCTTAGAACTTTCCTAATGCCCTTATGTTTTGCATACTCATTATCAAGAGACCAGTCAACTTCTTACTTTAGGAGCATTTTGTTGTGTTGTGTCTTGTTTTTTCCCAGGCTGTTAGCAGTGTCCTCATTTAAAGTGGTAACTCTGGAAAATTACACAGAAATGACGTGCCTGCCATTCCAGGAAGCTAAATTTTTAGAAATCCATTCTCAAGTTGGAAAATTTGGCCATGTGGATTGATACTCTATCTATAGGACTGTCAGACTTCATTAAATTCTATAAGTCTTGTAGGAGAGAAACTTCCCAAACAGGGGGCGTGATATCAAGGAAATAATTATGAAATAGCAAACTGAGAATGTTTCCTTTAAAAAAATGTATACATTGATGAGCTAAACTGACAAGCAGTGCTTGAGAAAGGAGTAATTGCATCTTTAATAGTATTAAAGCTGACACCTGCCTTGGCCGATAACATGCAGTCCTGACACTACTTAGCTAACAATTAGGACACATGAGAAGGATGAAGGGGGAAAAACAGTAGTAAATTGAATTTGCATTTTAAAGAACATAAAAATAAGAAGGAAGACTGCTAATTGTCTAACACTTTGTTAATTTAATCAGGCATGCAATTTAAAAATAGCTTTGCCTTTTTACTGAAAGAGAAATTAATTACAATTTCTTCCTGAATCCAGTACAGGGGAAAAAATATTTAGGACAACCATGGCTCTCTTACAAAGCCGCCTTCTTAATAAAAAGCAGAAAACTCCCATGCTAATTGGTATCATAAGCACAATTAGAAAAGATGTTGTCCTCCAGTTGAAAAAAACCAGAGATCTGCAGAGCTGAAGGATATTACAAAATGATAAATTGTACCAAAGGTATCACTATAAAAAAAGAAAAAAAAAGAAGAAGGGTATTTTCTTTGATGGAAAATTGCCATGTTATCCTGTTTAAATGGTATAACACTACAAAAGAGGCTAAAACAATTCAACCTTTTAAAATGCTAATATTAAAAAGAGACATAATGCATAAATAGCTTTCTTTATCTCCCCCTTCTTTTTTTTATTCTGAGAGGCTTAAGCAGAACTTGTGACTTCAAATGAAAAAAGAAAAGAAAAGCAACCAGTAAAGATGTTTCAAGGTCATCTTGAGTCTTGAAAAACATAAATAGATGTATAAACAAATTTGGGCTTTTCAGGCTTACTGTGAGGGGTTTTTTTTAAAATAAAAAAATTCTATTCATCCTGCCAGCTGGCCTGATATTGTCCCTGACATTCAGGGACTGAAATGGGAAGCTCTTACTCTGCTGAGCTCTTTCCCTTCTTGATTATACAGGGAGATGGTATAATGATATAGAGTATAATGAAGACCTATGGGAAAGTGCCAGGAGGTTGGATTTATTTATTTATTTTTAGGGAAGGGCACCTTAATCATCACCACCACACTGCTCATCCTGATTTTTTATCTTTGCAGTCACACTTCGGTTTCTTCAGAGAAATAAATCTGCTGTTCAGAACAACAGCAGAAAAATATTTTTTTTCTCACTTTGCTGTCTCCCTCGGAAGGCAGCAAAACATTTTATGATCACCTGCTTCCAACGAAAAACACGGGGCAAACACATTGCGCAAGTGAATAAAGTGTGCTGGATGGCAAAGGCTTTTCTTTGTCCTCACAAATAATGGTAGACAAAGTTAAGGAATAAATGGAAGAGGGTTAAATAAGTCAGGGGACTGATAACGGGATATGAAACTCTTCTTCTCGACTGGTTGAAATCCGGTCCAGTTTAGTAGTGTCAAAGGTTCTTACAAATCCACCTGATGGCAGTTTATGGTTTATATATAATGAACTTCTAGGGTGAATGTCTGACCCCAGTGACCATGGGAGTTTTGCCATTGACTTCAATGGGGCCAGAATTTTGTCCCCCAGTCTCTGAGTCTACTTTTATCATCATTAGATGCAACAATTAAATAAAACTAGAGAATACCTCCATCTGTGACTTTTAAAGGGGGGTTCCTCCACATCTGGGCTAAAGCATGTTATGGGAAGAATGTGGGGGAGTTTGTTCAGCCACTACTCGTTCTATGGCTGAATTCTGAGTATAACCAGGGAATCAATCTAGCACATATAACCAGCGCTTAATTCACTTTTAGTAAAAATCAACAAAAAAGAAAACTCCAAAAAGAGTCTGAGCTGGAGTCCTGATGAAGTTAAATTTTGGAATAGTTTGTAAATAATCCATTCATATGTATATATATAAACTATATATTGTGTGTATAGACAGATGCATGCACATATTTATACTGCAAATCCTCAGTCTCAGGTTATTTGCTGGTGGTATATTGCAAATAATATGACAAGTAAAATATTTATGTAATATTATATATAATCTATCTATACACTCGCACACATTATGTATTTATACATAATACACACATGCAAACAAAATCTCACATGTATACACATACCCAATTTAACTTTTTCATATTATTTCCTCTATACCAATAATAGATGTCATTGAACATATATAGTATAAATGTAAGTATGTGCTTCTATCTATGCATATATAACATATAAAAATGGATTATTTACAAAATATTTCTTATAACACCAAGACAGTTCATCATATTTGAAAGTACAGTTGTTTGGTTACAATGACACTATTAAGCCCGTAGGGCCTTTTTTTAATAAATAAATGTTTGGCTTCTGCCTTGTGGAAATCTACAGAAGGCCTTGCAAGTCCTGAAAATTGATTTGATTTTTTTTTATTGCTTTTTAGCTGGCACCATGGTATGGGCATTTTTTTTTTAATTGAATCTCTCAAACTGCTCAAGATGCCAGGTCATTATTTCAATATCTAGACTTTTTTTTTTTGTGAGCTTTCAAACATAAACACTTATTTAACATGGCTGGATGTTTCTATTTTTCCCCTTAGAGTTTTGATCGGCGGATTAACATTACAGCATCTATCTAGGCTAGATGGTATTCCTTGGGGGAAAAAATAACACACAAGAGGAATTTTTTTGCTTCTTTCCTGCTACAGCTTATCATCTTAACAAAGACAGTCCTACCGCAGGTTTCACAAGCTGAGTAAAAGCACTTTAACTGAGAGACACACCAATGGGTAAGAACTGAGGAAAGATAAACATGCACACATCAAGAGGCAGCGTGCAGAATTAAAGCAATGCAGCGAGAAGGGTTATACAAAGGCGCTTGAGAACGGCACAGGAAAGCTCAGGTACCAAAGAGATGTTCTGAATGTCACCTGCTGTGATAATCGTCTTAGGGAAGAATGTTCACCTGGGAAGGCAAAAGATGAAATAATATTAACCCCCTTCCCTTTCCTCAGCAACATAACAAAACCCGCAGCCAACAGTGCTCCTTGATCCAGACCTCACAAAGGGGGTGAGGCTGGCTGTAGAGCCATCTGAGTAAAAAGCCATGGCTGGGGGAACCATCACATCTCTCTCTCTCACAACATGGACCTTATAAACCTAAGGAATCAGAAACAATGTCTCATTTCTTACAGACACCAGTAAGAGTTTGTTTTTTTTGACACTGGTTTTGGAACCAGCCCCTGAAAACCCTAACCTGGACAAACAGCCTCCCTGCTGGATAGACTCCCAAAGGGCTTCACCAATATGAATGGGTTAACCTTCTCAACTACCTCCCGAAGTAGGGAAGTCTGAGAAATCGGAGGGGCCTGGAGTCCAAGGCCTTGCCCACGTTAGAGAAATTTGCCCTGGTATAATTGATGTAATTGTGCTAGTGCAAGCCCCTAATTCAGACATGCTACAGTGATGTAAAGCAAGGTTTACCAGAGCATGATTGAATCTGGGACATTACCAGGTAAAGCAAGCTAGTGTAAACCCCACCGTACATAGATGTAACTACACCAGAACCTAAGCCATCTGCCCAAATTAATCAACTAGTCTGGAATAAAATCATCCCCTGAGTCCATGTCCTGTATTTTAGTCACAGTACCATTCTCCTCCAGGATTCTGCCAGCTACCATCTCCACAACAAGCTGATCAACAGCAAGATCAGAACAGGCCTTCAACAAGGCCCTGGTTTCTTGCCGTGCCCCTTTGAACGGAAATAGCATTTTTATAGCTCCGTCTGTAACCAAGGAAAGTAATGTTTTTACTCCGGTGCAGCAGAGCTGCACAAGAGGTTTGCACTGGTGAAGCTACTTTGGTGTAACGCTGTCCTAGTTCCCTGTCCACCTCCCGCCAGCGTACACAAAACCTCAACTTCAGTGGATTGTCTGCTTCTAAATTCAGAACAAAGCGAGGCCTGTAGAGAATCCCATGGGGAGAAAAAACTGGAATTAGCACATTATCTGAATGTCAAAATTCAAAATAAATCCCAGTGTTATTCCAACAGGGCAGTATCATACGGCAGCGATATTCTTGGGTGCGGCGGGGATAACCCTGGAGCAAGTAGGTATTCATTATTATTGATGAATATTCCCAGGAGAAGCCGAGACTGTTGCTTAATGTCTTGATCTAATATGCCATCACAGGGAAAAAAAACTAGCAAGAATGAAAGATTTCCCGCACCGCAAAGCTATGGAAACCTCTGAGCTGCAGTTGGTCCTTTAATTACCCATGCTGTGAGAGATGAACACACAAAGAACAAGATGGCTTCACTGAAAGTCTTTTGAGATGAAGTCCTTTTACCCAGGTACTCTGCTTGTTAGAGATATAAAATTGTAACCCAGAGGATAGTGTCTTTATTAGGACTCAGATTTGCAGAAAAATCAAGGGCGCACTGGTGCATTTAATTTGCCTTGCACTATTCCGAATGACTGCACTTGCAAATTGGGAAAAGTGCATCCATGAATCATTGGTTGCATTGGCACATGTAATTACTAGATTTGTGAACACTGTCCTGGGGCATATGAATTGACATGCACATGTTTACCGAAGGTGTGGGCCTAGAACAGCAATAGATATTGTTCAAACAGATCCTGTGAAAGGGACTCAGGCACTTAGGGAAAGCAACTTTCATGGACTAAGGACAGCACTCCAGGTGAGCACAGAGTTTTAGTGAAGCTCTGCTGCAGAGTGTAGAACATTTGGGGCAAGGTCTGGGTCTCCTGATAAAAGCAAGCGGACAAATCTTTAGCTGGAGTGATCCCAATATACACCAGCTAAGGATCTGGATCCTCAGTAAATTAATTGGTGTAGGGGCACCTGGAGCCCAATTAACCCTTTCTCTCTGTCTTCCTCAGGTTACATCCTTCAGTTAATATGTCATTAAGTTGCAGTATCTACTATACAGCTAACAGCACAAGGGCATGATTTTTTGATGGAAATTTACTATCCAATATACTATAGTGTATATTACACCTATATCCACCTGGGGGAGGGGAACATGAATAAAGTAAACAGTGCAGGATTTTTCAGTAAAGAAACCTAAATCTAATCTAAGGGAATCACTATACTCACTCTTTGAATAAAGCCTCAAACAAGCAGACGTGAATGTCCTGTTCAGATGATGCTATTCGTTTATGACTGTAGTTACTTTCCATTGGTAAGACCAGGTGAACGGACAATAGCTAAAGCAAAGCTCATAAATATGGCCTCTTAGAGATGGTTTAGATCAGCTCAGAGATCCCTAGGGCTGCCCACTCATTTGTCTCTTTCCCAAGGATACTTTAGCCAGTGCACCCTAGCCAGCTTTGAAAGCATGTAGAGGTAGTGCTGATGTGCCCTTAGCCATGCCTCCCTTTGTTCTATCAGGTGATTGCCGTGTGCTGTGCTATTTTCATATGTCTCCAGTGGACGGCGTGTCAATGTGTTTTCACCATTCCTAATATACCCAGGGAGACCAGACAGCAAGTGTGAAAAATGGGGATAGGGGTGGGGAGTAATAGGAGCCTATATAAGAAAAAGACCCCAAAATTGGGACTGTCCCTATAAAATCAGGACATCTAGTCACTCTAGCTATAACTTGAATATACCAGGTCACAGTGCAGTATCCCATATCCCAGCTGTGTCACTGGGGGTCCCGAAAGTCAACTGGGGGGTCTTGCTAGAGCAGGGACACTTTTGTTCATGGTCTCTTATGTGCATTAGAACCTGTGCAACCCAATATAGTGGCTTTGCCACCTGTAACCAAGCCTTCAAACCTCTCCATAGCCAGGAAACCTCTCACCCAGCTGAGGCTCACACAAGCCAGCTGGCATGCAACAAGAACAAGCAGAGCAGGGGTAAGAACCATTAGGAAAATATCCCTGGCCCAAAGCCTGGCAATGGTATGGTGCCAGACCACCGAGAAGGAACAGAGGCTGAGTCGGGAGGAGAGAGTGCAGGATGCTGAGTGGGGATGGTTCACTCTCCCCGGACCTATCAGCTGTGTTTGGTGGACAGTAAGATCTATAGGCCTCATCTTTCTTCTCTTTGGTCAGACTTTGCATTCCAAGTCCATAACTTCATGATGGTTGTCCTTGCCCCCTGTGACTCTCTGCACCTGGTTCCCATCTCAGTCACGCTGGTCAAGAATCAGAGAGGGAGCCGTGTTAGTCGGGAATTGCAGAAGTGACAAAGAGTCCTGTGGCACCTTAAAGACTAACTCAAGTATTGAAGCATAAGCTTTTGTGGGCTAATACCCACTTTGTTGGATGCCGACTAAGTGGGTATTAGCCCACGAAAGCTTATGCTTCAATACTTCAGTTAGTCTTTAAGGTGCCACAGGACTCTTTGTCACAGTCACGCTGGTGTTACTCTGTTGGCTTTAGGGGAGTTATTCCTGATTTACAACAGTGTAAGAAAGAGGAGAACCAGCTCCGATGTTTCCAGATCTCTGGAAGGTTGAGGGTTATTGGGTAGAGTGTATTGGGAAATAAGCCGCCTTTCTTTTCCTGCCCTGGGCCAGTAATGGTGGTTCTTTTAGGAAAACACTGGGGTAATGGTAAAGTTTAAGGAAGGTGAAACACGTTGAGACGTGTTCTGCCTGCACAAAGGGGATGTAAAACTACTCTAAATGGATACTAGGAATTTCCCTATCCCTGGCTTCATACCACCTGCTCTTCCCTCACCCCTTATGGGGTTGAGCTGGGGTCAGAGGGCTTGTGGCTGGAGCATGGCCCACTCTAGGGTTTCTCAACTGCACGAAAGCCCTTAAGGGCCATCATAAGCCAATGTAAATTAGCAGTCTTGAGGCTGCTCTAATTTGTGCCAGCCTGAACCATGCCTAGTTGCCCCAAGGATCAGAAGAGGGAGGGCAGAAAAGTAGTATAACTTTATCTTTGACCCTCCCCGCCCCCGACATGTGCCAGAGGATTTAGCCTGTAGTTCTAAAATCTGACAGTACATAGTGGAGACAAACTAATTCTGTTCAGCAGATGCACTGATCATCCCACTCCCATGGACAGGGAAGCAATCACAGGAAGTAGGCGTATGGACTTATTTCTTCTCTACTTCCCGAGACATCCAGGCTAAATCGAGAGCACCAAAGCTCAAGGCAAACTGTGCCCTTACCCTCTTAAGTCTTGGCTGACTTTCCCCTCCTCTCTCATTTTTGTTAAGAGCAGCACATTTCCAAAAGAGCAGATTTTAATTTCAGTCAACTCGGTTAGAAATAGATCAGTGCTAAAGAGGGGAGCAGCCACAGGAAGTGATTTTAACGGCTCGGCTGCAGAATATTAATAGAATGGAATGTTATTAGAATAATTTTTCATCATTTATTAGAATAATTTTTCATCATGAATAATAAATTAATAGAATAATTTAGTATCGCTAGACCTCCGTTTGAAAGTGTATTTTGTTTTAAAGCAGCTTGAGGAGGGGTGCGTGAGAAAGGGGCAAGCGGACAGGGAACATGGCATGAAGGAGACGGGTGTGCGCTGGCTCCTACTAATTGCTTGTACAAGGAAACATGGCGGATGGCTGACTATTGCATTTAGATAGCCCCAGACTGCTAAATTCCCATCAGATTCACTCTAAATTTGAGAGTGTTGAATACAGGTGGTTAGCCTGTCTCTGCTCTCAGGGGAGGATCTGGGTAGGATCAAAGAGGGCTTTAATCCACCTTTCCGCTCTTCATATTCTAGTCAGCTGCCCCGGTGTAGGTTAGAGCAGTATCAAGGCTGCTCTAATTTATGGCCCCCTCTGAATCCAGGTGGGAATAGTCCTTTTCCATATGGTAGGCTGAGGAGTTTCCTCAGGGTGGGGACAGGTCCTCTCCCCTGTTCCCCTTCACAAGGGGCTAACCCCTTCCTTGCCTGATTTAGTGTGGTGTACATCCACCCCACCTCATCATTTTAGTGCAAGCCAACGGGTCTGTTTTTTTTAATTTCCATCTGTGCGGTAGATAATCATTCTTCAAAAGGCTATTCACACCACAAAAGCACAATGGTATTATTCTCTCACCCTCTCTCTATAGTGTCTTAATCTGCAACTGACAATTAATGTTAGAAAGAACATGAAATGGAGAAGAAATTACAGCAATTTATCAACTAAAATTATAGGTGTAGACACATGTCAGCGGTGGAAACAGTTTCTATCAAAATTAAAGTATTTAGAGATTTTCCTCAAATTTCAAATTATGCAAATCCCATTTTTTTGTGAGACGCCGGGACTGCAGCTTTAATTGCAGGATTACCAGCAAGCTGCAAGCTGCACTCGTCACGCAGGATTTGGCTCCTCCTAGAACTGTTCCCTTTGCTAGCACATCGTATTCATTTGACAAAGTCGCTGTCTCTTTAACAAATTAAATATGGTGTGCCGAACAGGCAGTGGTTTTCTTGGTTTCAATCTGTCACGAAGCCCCCGCTGTTTGCAGAGGTTACTCGACAGCTGGATGAACAGACAGGTTTGAGTCCAAACAGCGATTCAAATACATATTTATACGTAAAACATATTTATATAACAACACTGCTGGAACAGCTTGCACTGCTGAAGTTTCTACAAGCCCGTTTACAGGCAGGGCATTGCTCCTACTGCAGGTGAAGGGGGTTTGGATCTCAACTTCTTTCCCCGGTCTTGGAGAGACTTCGAAGGCTCAAACCATGATCATGAATGTTGACACTAGTAGAATGAAGCCTGTCTTATCCTCCAGAAATAACTGGCCTAGTTATCTGAGTGCATTCAAATAAATCTACCCCTCCCAACTCCTCCCAACACTCCTCCCAGAAAGCCATTTGATTGCCCCAATTACAAGGTCTGATATCCAGTGGGTAATTTTTCTCCCCTACTAGGGTGACAGACAGCAAATGTGAAAAATTGGGATGGGGGGGGGGGGAGGGTTATAGGAGCCTAAATAAGAAAAAGGCCCCAAAATTGGGACTGTTCCTATAAAATCGGGACATCTGGTCACCCTATCCCCTACCCCCCCTGAAAACGCCTGTGCGGTTCCAGCAGAAGGGAGCAGAGGACGGAACAAAGGAATAGATATCCCTGACTGGTGTTTCTATTGGCAGAGGCTGTTCATTTAGTACTGGGTCAAGATTTCTTGCAAACACAAGGAAGCAGGAGTGGGGGGACATGCAATTTTGTGCCTTAGCCTAGGCCACAATGCAATACTGAGACCTGCTGATTCACTTAGGCTGACCAGACGGCAAGTGTGAAAAATTGGGATGGGGTAGGGGTAATAGGAGCCTATATAAGAAAAAGCCCCAAATATGGGACTGTCCCTATAAAATCGTGACATCTGGTTACCCTAAATTCACTAGAGGACTCAAATTATTACCAGCTCAGAGATCTCTCTGCGCAATTCACTGGAGCGTCTAGGATTCTACCTCAACCCATCGGACAGCCAGGAAGAGGCTGAGGGGAGATGGAAGAGGGGAGAAGATTTGCCTCCTTTATTGAAGAAGCAAAGAAATCCCCTTTCTCCCCTGTTTCTTACCAAGGGAGAACACTGCTGAGCAGCAGCCAAAGTGGAAGGGCGGAGAGGTTAGACTCTTGTTGCACCTGCAGAGAGCCACCAAATAATTACAGTGCAATGTCAATAATTACAGTGACATTATGTGGTGTCAATACAAGATGATATTGGGTCTCAGTGGGTCCATATCACAACTCAGGCATCGCCAGGCAGCACCCAGACACCAACTCATAGGTATTGTGTGGCTTTCTGTGACTTTATCACCTGACAAAGTAGCTTGCCAGGTATTCCAGCTTTGCATTGGCCGTAGCAGGGTTCTGTGAAACAGGCACAAGGAATGAAAGTGCTGGGAACTGCCTGTGAGGGACCACATTGTCCAAAGCAAGTTGCACCTAACAGTCTGGGCCGGATTCTCCACTCATTGTGTCTGCTGATTGAATGGGTGACACTCAAACTCCAGAAGTGCTTTCAAGATGGCCATGCAAACCGATTTGTGCATATACATATTTGCATAAGTATTTGCACGTTCCCTTTTTGTAAATGTTCTTGCAAACAATGTTTTGCTGCTATAAATGACCCTGAAAAGTGACTAAGAGGTGTCGTGGACACCACCACAGCAAATGTGTGGATTTCATTCAAGTCCACGGTATTGAATGCTTATTTGCAATAGTCACACAGCTCTAATCCTGCTAGAGGGCCATAGTTTTAAAATCTCAAGACACTCAATTGCATGTGCAGTCGCTAAGCCCTTACCCAATTTGCACATGCAAACATGACCACTATGTGTGCAAATCAGGTCTGCGATTGAGTGTGCATTTGGCATGTGCAGTTGAAAGCCTAATATTTTTGCATATCTGCCCCCTGATGTTTAATAAATCACAAATCATCGTGCATCCAACCAAGTGGGTATTCACCCACGAAAGCTTATGCTCTGATACATCTGTTAGTCTATAAGGTGCCACAGGACTCTTTATTGCTGAATCATACAGTGTACATTAAACCATAACATCCACACAGCAACCAGTGGGTCTCCCCAACCAAGGGGTTTGTTTTAATATTTTTTAATGTGGCCAAACCAAGAGACAACCAGATGTCTGAAATCTATTTGCATGTGCCAGGCAATGTATGCTTCTAACAGTCACTTTATCCAGCTTCAATAACCATGATATGCTCCATCTGCTGACACCCCAGCATCATAACAGTAGGTAGCTGTACTGCTAGAGGCACTATCCTTTAACAATTGAATGCTTGAACAGCTGGCAAATCATCGGAGGACACCTTTCATAGAAGAGCAGGGTTATTGGCCCTGCTTCCCTCATCATACTGTTCTCAAATCGTATAGCAAAGACAGAGAAGCCACATAAAGGATGACATGTTAAAGGAACAGACTGGGTGAAAAGTTTTCATTATCCCTATGCCAAAAATATACACAAACAAAATAAAACCCGGCTAAATTAATGCATGCTGAAAGAAGAGGTTCATTAGAAATACTTCTAGACCACCAAGTGTTTAGCTTCAGCAGAATGCTAACCTATTTAAGGATTAAATGCAGACACTCCCTTATGCCAATAATTCTCACTGCTGTCGTTCGGAAAAGCCACCCTGCCTTCTGAACTGAGTACCAGGTAAAAGAGGAACAGGCCTTTTAAGGATGACATTCTTCAGCACAAGGGTACTGAATACCTTCTGCACTGTTGCCGTGCACCCTAGCGATGACAGCTCTCTGCAATTTGCAGGATCAAGCCTCGATATATATATTTTTTGGTCGTGCAGTGAGGCTCTAGATGGCTATTCACCGCACAAAGATGGCAGTCCAGAAGCCCAGATGATACAGCTACTTTTGGACCCTATCGTCTTTAAAAGGCCCACTATTCCAAGGGAATGGAGAGGCACCATGTGCACGTAAACAGACAACAAATTTCCGCAGCTTCTGTTTGGCGGTTTTTTATTTATGTAAGAGTTTGGAATGCTGCGCGGGAGGATGGGGAGAGACACTGCTGCTTTGCAATAGGTTGGGAGCGGGGCGCCTGATGGAATGTTAGAGCAGACTTCATTGACAACGCAGGCTCTCTTCCTCTTGCAAAGAGGAAAAGGGTGGAAGGAGGAAAAGAAAAGAAAAGAACAATCACTGGGAGAGGGGAAAAAAACAACAACCCACAACTGACTCAAGCATTCCCCCCCCCCAAATAATTCACTGATTCTCATTCAGCTGGTGCTTTTCTTAAAGACCAAAGAGCCTATATGATAAGCATATTTTACAAATTAGGTAGCGATTTATCCTGCTTTTGTTTTAATGATTGAAATGAATGATGTCGTGCCGCTTGCTGCTGCTGCTGCATTCAGCGCCTGCTGTTCTTGGGAGCTGAAGACACCAAGAAATTTGCATACTTAATGCCGGGAACTGGCACAGACTAAATAGCTTCTTTTCTTTCCTCTGTGTTTGATTAAACCCAGCACTACAGTAAATCTACAAAGGCTTTTTAAAGCCATCCGTGTGCCATTTCACAATGCTGAACTTGCATGTGACAAAGGCTGCTATTTTTTACTTATCAGCGTTATGGCAAGTACCACAGGCTGCTCTCATTAAAGGTATAGGGGCTGCAGACCTCTGCAGAAACAGGCACTGGCCCGTTAATATTTCTAATCCCTAATCAAAACAGGGCATGGATTAATTTTTTAAACATTTTTTGGTTTCTGTTTAAATATTCAGCAATACGATTAGCAGTAGGGAAGGAGCTGAGTCTAGAGAAGGTCTCCAAAAACCAGGATATGAACTTCTGCATGGTTTGAGGTGAGCTCCCTCTCTGGTGTTAGGGGTCTCTAGGGCCTGATTGGTCAAGATATTCCACACCATCAACTTTCATTTAAGTTGAGCTGGTCAGAACATTTTTGCTCTTTTCACGTTTGATGAGAAACTCTTGCGCTTTATAGCCCAATGGTTAAGGCCCTGGCCTGGGAGACTAAACCCTGGTCTACCGGGGGGCAGAGGAGGAATCGACCTAACATACGCAACTTCAGCTACACAAAGGGTTTGTCTTCACTACCCGCTGGATCGGCGGGTAGCAATCAATCTGTTAGCGATCGATTTCTCGCGTCTGGTGAAGATGTGAGAAATCGATCACCCGCGGTGCCCCTGTCAACTCCGGAACTCCAGCTCGCCAAGAGGCGCAAGCTGGAGTCGACGGGGGAGTGCACCGCTGACTGCCGCCGCCGTGAGGAGATACTGGAGATATGCCGACTTCAGCTACGTGATTCACGTAGCTGAAGTTGCGTCTCTGCAGTCGATCCCCCCCTGTAGTGAAGACCAGCCCAAATAGCGTAACTGAATTCAACGTATTCAGATCGACTTACCGCGGAGTCTTCATGGCGCTGAGTTGCTCTCCCGTTGACTCCGCCCATGTCTCTCGCCATGCTGGAGTTCCAGAGTTGACGGGAGAGTGCCTGGGGATCGATTTATCGTGTCTAGAGAAGACGCGATAAATCGATCCCCGAGACATCCATCTCTACCCACCGACCCAGCAGGTAGTGTAGACCTGGCCTCACTTTCAAATCCCAGCTCGGCCTAATTATCTGGAAGAAACACCTTTGCCCTGAATCAGGCAGTGACTTGAACCTGAGTCTCCAACATCCCAGGCCGGAGCTATCTAGTCATTACTAGGCTATCAAGCCTCTTTTTCCCCCTTGAGGTGACCAGAGAGTCCTGGATCAACAAAGAATTTTGGTTTTGATCAAAAATGGACATTTTAAGATAACTCATTTTTTTCCGAAAACATTCCAAAGACCTTGTTTTCAATCCAGTATGGGACAAATACACATTTGGAAACCTTGACATTTGGTGCAAAATGGAATTATGGCCCTGCAGACACCTCTGCATTGGTGTCAATGGGTCTGATCTGGCCCCCTTTGAAGCCACTGACTATTTCTATGATGACTGTAGAGAACGCAGGATCTGACCCAAAACGGTGTGGAAGGGATTCAGCACCTTGCAGGATCAGGCTCCTAGTTAGCATTGACAAATTTAAGGATTCCTTTTAAATCAATGGCAAATTCCCATTAACTTAAATGATCATCAAGCAGCCTGAAGGATATGGATACCTTAAAGAACACCAAGAGATCAGCGCTCCTACCTTGAAGATTTTGTAATCTAACTATAAACTAAACACAATGAAGATAACATCAAGGAATGAGATGGGGCAGTGGAAGAGAATATGGGGGTTATGGTGTAAGATTAACTGGTTCCAATTTGATCCTTAAAGAGGCAAAGTTGTCCTAAAAAGACAAACCAGAAACATCTGCTGAGAGTATTTTGAGATAAATGGCAGATTAAACAATACCTCCGAGAATTAGAATACGGAGACAATGAAAGTGGGACGAGAACAGCCCTTGTTATGGAATCATTTCCAGACCTTCTGTAAACATGATTGGTAAGCAGGAATCAAGATCAAGTTGGATTTATGCCCCTATAATTTGAAAACAAATGCATTCACACTGTACAGGAAATGAGGCATTTAAGGACCCAGTTCTGCCACTGTTATTTACACTGAGTAGAATCTTTTTGCATAAGAGAGTCCCACTGGAATAAATAGGACTCCTTGCCAAATAAGATGGTGCTCAATATGCGCCAGGGTAGGGTAGCAGAATCGGGTCCTAAGTGATTCTGAACTGACATGCACGTTCTCTATTATTAGTATGCATTTCACAGCATTATAAAGGTGCCCCATTCATATACAAGGATCCCACTGTGCTAGGTTCTTTACAAACAGAAAAGCCAGTTCCTGCCCCAAAGAGCTAATACTTGCAGATATTTCTCTTTAGTGCCCCCCATTGAAACTTTCTTTACCGTATTTTACCAGATATATTCGCTTCTACAGTCCCTGTTTTAAACAACTGTTTGCTTACAATTTGTGGTGAGTACACTCCTGAACTTCACAAATGGAGACTTTCTCCTTCTTATCCTAAAATAACTACTGAAAATGAACACTTGCCAAGAAATAGTTACTAAGTACAAGTACCATTAACATCAAAATTGTACATTAAAAAAAGCTCCCTACTATTAATAGTATTTTAGAGCATTAAAATGGAAAGAATATTAAAATTCGAATTGAGTCTTCACCATTGGTAGCTTTGGTTACCTTATTTACTTCATTCAACTTGGAAAGTAAAATGAAACCATTTTGTTTACAGTCCATTTCACTTCCTGTTTGTATTTATTTGAGATTTAAATGAAAGAAGACACCTATTCAAGGCTCTTGGTGCCCTAACACATTAGCTGAAAAGGCAGTAACCCCCCCCCCCGAATTAAAATGACCATTTCAACAAGAACTTAGCCCCTCAGGCACCTACAGAAAACCTCCTTCGACCCCTCCATCATTCTGGGAAACACAGCCTCAGCCCCCTCCAAAAACCCAATCATAGAGTCATTGACCTTAAGGTCAGAAAGGACCATTATGATCATCTAGTCTGACCTCCTGCATAACGCAGGCCACAGAATCTCACCCACCCACTCCTGTACCCCTAACCTATGTCTGAGCTATTGAAGTCCTCAATCATGGTTTAAAGACTTCAAGGTGCAGAGAATCCTCCAGCAAGTGACCCATGCCCCATGCTGCAGAGGAAGGCAAACCTCACCCCCAGAGCCTCTGCCAATCTGCCCTGAAGGAAAATTCCTTTCCAGCCCCAAATATGGCGACCAGCTAAACCCTGAGCATGTGGGCAAGACTCACCAGCCAGACACCCAGGAAAGAATTCTCTGTAATAACTCAGATCTCACCCCATCTAACATCCCATCACAGGCCACTGAGCATATTTACCGCTAACAAAGATCAATTCATTGCCAAAATTAGGCTCTCCCATCATCCCCTCCCTTCCATAAACTTATCAAGCTTAGTCTTGGAGCCAGATAAGTCTTTTGACCCCACTACTCCCCTTGGAAGGGGACATCTTTGGTAGCATGGCCAGTAGCTTCAGGCTATTAACCACCAAGATGGGAATGAGTTCCAGAGTCTCGGGGCTGTCACAAAGCACATCCTGCCAGCTGCCCCCTCTTTTTATAAGGCGGTGGTTCCATCTTGAGAGCCTTCACACAAGTGGCAGCATGGCAGGAAGGGGGAGGCAACACCTCAAATAGGCCAGTTATAGTCACTTTCACTTTTTGGTACTCACGGGTGGGCTGAAGACTCAAACCCTACAGGAACTCTTTGTGATGGAATGCTCCCCTGTATTCGCATCCTATACACTACTGTCATTATTTTGTAAGGTATCATTTGAGAACTCATAACTTTCTGATCAGTCCTGTCATGGTAAAATGCATGTAGCAACATGATGTGTAAAGTTTCGAACATAAGCTGAGATCATGACTGAAGCGTGTTTCCCTGGGGAGGGGCTAAACCAGTTTCTCAAAGACAAAGGTCAAGCTGATGCCCCGGTCAGGTGCCAACAAAGCTGATGAGTCATCACCTATCAAGTGGCCATTCTCTGGCAAGAAAGCATTGCCTGGCAGGGACAAAGAGATCTGCATCTTAGCAAAGGAACAGTATGAGGTCTCCTTCCTTCACCAGACCCCCTGTCTCTTGTTTCTCAGCTGGAAATGCTTTTCAAAGAGGGACTGATACTATAAAAAAGCAGGGCAAACACCCCAAGGCCTCCTTCCTCTCTCTCCCTGTCCATCTTACCCTTTGCACCTGGGAAGACAAAAGAAGGAGCTGTGAAGGTTCCTGACCTGAAGAATTTAGTCAGGAATGCTGTTGGAAGCATGTGGTGAGAAACTTTGCTTTGAATCTAATATAGCTTGTTAAGCTAGACACTAGAAAGTGTTTTATCCTTATTTTAACCATTTCTGACTCTTCTGCCTCATTGCTTGTACTCACTTAAAATCCATAGCTAATACACTTTTTTTATCTAATCCAGTGTGTTTAAGTTAAAGTGTCTGGGTAACTCCATTTAAGGTGGTAAGATAGAGTATACTATTCCCTTAAAGAAATCATGGACTTCATATATTTGGACGGTCCAGGAGATGGCTGGACAGTACAAGACAACATTTCTGGCAGGGAAATCCAGGACTACGAGTGTGTTACACTCACTCTGCTGTGGTAACCAAGGCTGGTAAAAGCCAGAGTGTAGCCCAAGCGTGGCTGGCAGATTGAAGTTACAGCAAGTAATTTTAAGGTTGCAGGGCAGGGCGACCCATCCCCTCTTGGTCTGGATTGCACCTCAGTATGTCACACTCTCTTCTGTGACCTAACTGGAGCTCAGCCCAGTGTCAGCTACCTGGTGGACAAAGTGAGTTTGCACCCATGCCGGAGATATTTTGATACAGATTCTGAAAAGAGCAAAGGGGGCCATTTAAAAACTGTATTCAGCTGGGCCAAGATTGTTACATTGACTAGTGAGTTTGGATGTCCAGCTATAAACACTTTAAAGGGGCCTGATTTTCAAAGGGCGGGGGCTCAGCTCTTTCTAAAAATAAGTTCCCTCTAAAGAGTCTCATGTTCAGCACCCAGGATCGAGGCCCTCAAAATCACCGGTCACTTTTAACAACCTCTGCTGTGCAGTTCAGTTGTTCAAAGTGACATCTTCTCTCTCTAAATCATCTCTTCACTCTCACCATTCTTTTAAGAGCTCCATTTGAGTCTACCCGAGATTTCACTGTCACCGAATTGCTTGTGAGCCTCTGAATCTATTTAAAGCCCGCTCCAGAGCATTTATTTTTAGTCTAGCAGTTACACCGTGAAAAGTAATTCCCTCCCTCCCACGCCCTAAATAACCAACCCGGTGTGGAGCATCGCGGGTAAACATATGCAACTGCACAATGCTGATCAAACTAACAAAAAAACATTAGCAAGACCGCAAAGTTGCCAAGGGGGTTTTGCATTCAGTCCACTACGCTTGAAACCACTGTGCTGTGCGCTAACAGCCTTCTTGGGTCTCCTCAGGATAGTGCAGCTGTTACTTCAGAGTTAGCCTAGAGGGAAAAGACACACTTATTTTGGGTTTGCGGTGGCTGCAACAGCTTCATCAGCCTGATTTATATGCTGATTTGCATATGTTCCCCCACAGTGCTGCGAATTATCTTTGACTTGAAACCATACCATTAATGCTGGCTAAGAAAGCAGGGATCGGCAGTGCTGCTACATATGTTTGTCTCTTACATATCTTGGATGATAGGTATATTAGCAGGGCCAGCCTTGAAGCTTTTTGTGCTTCCCGTGGCTCTGGGCTATACTGCTCCATATGGGATAAGAGACAGAAGATTTTATAGCTGCGATTTTCACTAACAAAATGAGAGCTTTAAGATTTCACATTATTTTCCCGGAAAGGTGCTACTAAAATAACACTGGTAGGCCAGAGACATTGGTGTCATTGAAATACTTCTGTAGCCGCCTTTACAGTACTGCATGTTTACCATCACTGTATCGTTAATTCATAAAAATTGATCAGCAAAGACTCTACGTAAATAAAATGATTTTCTTTATGAACTAGTTTCTCACAGTCTGACATCGCAAGGCGTAGATGTTGCTTTTTATTTACATCAGGAAACCTGAATACTCTTTTTACTCTAGTCACCATGTAAATCTCTAAATATTTCTACAATCCCATGGAAATTTAAAGGGCAAAAGAGATTTATTAAAATTCCCCCTTCCACACACACATTAGGAACAAACCACATTGGAATGCTCAGGCTAGTCATGGGATGACATATCTCATACCCTGTGAAACCAGAACACTGCACATATTAACCCTTAATATGAACTGAACGGAACCAATTCTGACTTTGCAGAAGGAATATATTCATATCTAGGTTCGATCTTTCCTGCTGATGACTGGGGTCTGTCGGCGTTACAAGTGGGGGCTTGTCTGGGACCTCTGGAGCTTAATGCATGGGCCTCGACTGCATGAGCTAAAAGCCAACTGGCTGTTAGCGAAGGCTGTAAAGCAAACTCATTAATCTCTAAGTGGTCTTGGTGCCACTACATGGGACAGAACGCCACACTGAGAAGGTGTGTGGGTTATATACACAAAGAGCATTTTACTGGTATTGTTATACTGGTATACTGTACTGGCAAACCGCTCCCAGTATGGATGCAGCTATATTGGCCAAGCTGTGCTTTTACTGGTATAGCTTATTCTAGCCTCTCCAAGCAAAGCAAACTATACGGGCTCAACAGGTAGTGATCAATGGCTCCATGTCTAGTTGGCAGCTGGTATCAAGTGGAGTTGGTCCTGGGGCTGGTTTTGTTCAATATCTTCATTAATGATCTGGAGAATGGCGTGGACTGTACCCTCAGCAAGTTTGTGGATGACACTAAACTTGGAGGAGTGGCAGATATGCTGGAGGGTAGGGATAGTATATAGAGAGACCTAGATAAACTAGAGGATTGGGCCAAAAGAAATCTGATGAGGTTCAACAAGGACAAATGCAGAGACCTCCACTTAGGACAGAAAAATCCCATGCACTGCTACAGACTAGGGACCGAATGGCTAGGCAGCAGTTCCGCAAAGAAGGACCTGGGGGTTGCAGTGGAAGAGAAGCAGGATACGAGTCAACAGTGTGCCCTTGTTTCCAAGAAGGCTAATGGCATTTTGGGTTGTATAAGTAGGGACATTTCCAGCAGATCGAGGGATGTGATCATTGCCCTCTATTCGGCATTGGTGAGGCCTCATCTGGAGTACTGTGTCCAGTTTGGGGCCCCACACTACAAGAAGGATCTGGGAAAATTGGAAAGAGTCCGGCAGAGGGCAACAAAAATGATTAGGGGGCTGGAGCACATGACTTATGAGGAGAGGCTGAGGGAACTGGGATTGTTTAGTCTGCGGAAGAGAAGACCGAGGGGGGATTTGATAGCTGCTCTTTCAACTACCTGAAGGGGGGTTCCAAAGAGGATGGATCTAGACTCTTCTCAGTGGTACCAGATGATACCAGAACAAGGAGTAATGGTCTCAAGTTGCAGTGGCGGAGATTTAAGTTGGATATTAGGAAAAACTTTTTCACTAGGAGGGTGGTGAAGCACTGGAATGGGTTACCTAGGGAGGTAGTGGAATCCCCTTCCTTAGAGGTTTTTACAGTCAGGCTTGACAAAGCCCTTGCTGGGATGATTTAGTTGGGGATTGGTCCTGCTTTGGACTAGATACCTCCTGAGGTCCTGCTTTGGACTAGATACCTCCTGAGGTCCCTTCCAACCCTGATATTCTTGTGCAGTTTTGCTGATATAACTGCTTCTACACTAAGTGCTTTTACTGTCATAGCTTTGTTGGTCTGGGAATCACACCTATACCGGTAGAAATCTGTAGTCTTGGCTTGAGTCAGAGGGATGGTAACTGGGAGATGGTATATTTCAAATCAACCTTTTTCTAGCATTAAAAATAAAAGCTGCAAAGGTTTACTACAGTGGCATTTTCAAGCTTCTATATTTAAAGTGATGTCAGTTTCCCAGTATAATCCTTCTTATGCACCGGGGATTATAACTCAGCCATAATAAGGGCTCCAAGATGAAACTTGGCCTCAGATATCTCCACTCAGGAGTATTATTTTATTTTACTAAATTAAAAATGAAACCAGCATAAGTGTTTTGAAGTTAGGGAGCATAAACGCCAGGCCAAATTCTGCTTTTCACTACCTCCATGCAACTGCCAGTGAAGTTAAGTGGAATTTGAGATGCACAGATAAGTAAACGAGATTTGTTTATGCACATATTATTTTTTACACAGAGGATCAGTTTGGGGACTGAAAAATCATCTTACTCTGTAAACCAGTAAAAATCACAAATGAATACTTGTTAGCTGTTTAGGGCTTGATTCTCATTAACACTGAGGGTATGTCTATACTCCCTGCTGGATCGGTGGGTAGCGATCGATCTATCAGGGTCAATTTATCACATCTAGTCTAGATGCAATAAATGGATCCCTGAGCACTCTCCCGTTGACTTTGGTACTCCACTGCCGCGAGAGGTGCAGGTGGAGTCAACGGAAGAGCGTCAGCAATCGACTCAGCGCCGTGAAGACACCGCGGTAAGTCGATCTAAGTACATCAACTTCAGCTACTCTGTTCTCGTAGTTGAAGTTGTGTATCTTAGGTCGAGCCCTCCCCCCCCCATTGTAGCTACGGCTTCCTAACACACACTGTACAGTCCTTTTCACTGCCGGAGTGGTGTAAAGGGGCTTCATATAAATGCGAATCAAGCTAAAAAGCATTCACTTTCCCAATGGTGTGTATGTTTAGTCTTGATAGTGTTTCAATAATTAATACTTATGTAAATGATAACTACAATGATAACCATCAATCTACTTTGCCTGTGCAGTGGGAAAAAAAATCTGCAGATGGTTGAGGTATGTATTTTTTTTCATATGAGTTGCATACCTCATGGATGAAATCCTGGCTTCGCTGAAGTCAGTGACAAAACTCCCGCTGACTTGGAGGGGCCAGATTCCTCTTTAAAATATAGACTAGAAGGCTTGTCAGGCGCACCCTGTAGTGCCTTAGGGGAAAGTGTGATTCCAGAATGCCACTGACATAACTGAGCAGGCATGGAGGACATTACATTTGCAAGGTGTCCTTAGGACAGAGAAAATAGCTAGAGAAGCTTGATTTAGGGTGGTGGTGTCTGTAGCAGATAACATGTGGAGATACTAATTAAGAGTCTAAGCCTGCTCCTATTTAAGACCTTGATTAAACAAACCATTTTAAGCATGCGCTTAAGTGCTTTACAGAATTAGGGCCTTTATCTTTGTTAAAAATTCCACTGAGTTCAATAGTTGCAGGACAAAGAAAAGACATGGTCAAGCTACAGTAGATCTCTGAAGAAATTGATGCAATGCTGCCATTTGGAATTGTCAGGTGGACATACTTCTAAAAATATCTTGAAAACACATATTTACAATACTGTGTACCTAAGACTTTATTCAGAGGGACTTAAATATATTTACTTAGAACAATAGAACGAATCACTCTATTTACTAGAGACAAAGCGTCCATTTTAAAGAAAACCGCAAAATAAAATATTTACAACTGACCTAGAAATTCAAAGCTAAGGATGCCTAGATATCTATATAGCCTAGTGGGACATATATATATAGAGAGAGAGAGCGAGAGAGAGCGAGCTTGATTTTCACTCACAACAAGAAGGGGTAACGGGGATGAATAATTTCAACTTCCACTTTGAATGTCTTGGTTTTTATTAGTTGTCCTCTTAAAATTATTGAAAAAATAATGGATAAAGATGCGACTTTTATTGGCCAGTGAATGTTCCAAAATGCATGCAAAGCCAACAAATCTCAAGGCTTGCCAAACATGGGATAATTTTCGGTGATCTGTTACAGATGCTGAAGGTATCCGTGCTTTCAGTTAAGGTTGCCAACACTTTCCATTATCAGACTCTGTTTTCAGTTGCTTACCTCTCCTATCTTTTGAGTGCTTGGCTTTCAACCCCAATGTTCATTTAGGTTAGGGTAGGGTTTTTAATGCAATTATGACACACACTGAAAGGTCTTAGTCCAGTTGTAGTGGATGGGTGCTGTCACATAACCAAGAGGGCACTCTTAGCGGCAGTAGCAACTGAATGGCCAAGAAGAGTGAACTACCCTCTGCCATTCTAGGAATGGCCCCTCGAAGTCAGGGCTGGGTGGTATGGGAAAGATCTCAAGAGTATTTTCCATGCTGTCCCTGTGCATGGATAGATAGACTCTGATGTTCCAGGCTGCCATGTGGATATATTTTATCAGCACCAAATTTCACTTTTAGAAATGGAAAAAAACCCCAATCAATTCATCATAGAAGCAGTGACACACCTGTCATATTTCCCTTGAGTCTGACCCTGCGGTCCTTCCTCGGGCAGAAATCTCTCCAACAACTTCGGGGATTTCTGCCTGATGGAGGACTGCAGGATCTAGTCCCAGGACTCCCCCGAGGAATGCAAGGACCTTGCAAAAGCAGCACACTTTGTCGCTGGGTGACGGTTTCCATAAACGCTTGGGCTATTTAATAACTTTTCGGAGGGGCTGTTAAACTCGGCTATCCATCTGCATGTTCCTAGTGGCTATTCACCTGGCCTGTTTAAGAATCTCACGACGCTGCTCCCAAAAAGAGTAAAAGACAGGCGTGCTTTTCTAGTAAGCATTTCCTCTCTCAATTAAAACCTCTGCAGATTAATTAGCGCGGATAACAACTGTTCATGGCAGGCCGTGGGAAGTTTCTGAACACTTAATGACTGCTGTGTGTGCCTGTATTAAAGTCACTCCCCAGTCACAGGAGACAGGCAGAACACTGTCAGTTGCAGCAGGATGTAAAGCGGCACAGAAATGCAGACAAAGAGAAAACAAAGGGCAATGGGAAGTGCAATGAACACATCTGGCGTTCCATCACCTGGAAAGGTGGCAGCTCTCAGATCAGAGCATTGCAGGGCAGCTTAATGACCTGGCCTTGCCCTTCTGCTTAGTGAGTAAGCCATCCCTAATGCCAGCCTTCTAATCTGAGAGGAGACAAGGACAAATTGAAGCTTTGAAAGTGAGATTATGAAGAGGGAGGGCAAAAATATCCTGGCACATTTCGCAGCAGCTGATGGAAATGGAATCAATTACATTCTTCTCATTAGTCCCTTCCTATGGCACTGTATCTTTTCCCTACAGGTAGAAGTCTTCTGAGACCATGCGCCAGATGGCAGCTATATAACCAGTACTTCCACGTATCCCACTTTTCCCTGTGTCTTTTGTGCATCTTAGGCTGCAGCAAATCTACGTTAATAATATTGTTTGTGTTTAGGAGCCTGATTTGTAGACCCATAGCTCCACTAGCGCGCACACAATTTTGCACACATACCCACCTGCGCACCCAGATTGGTGCACCAACACCAGTGTGCACAAGAAATCACATTTTCAGTCCCAGATCTCATTTGTCCCCTGGTGTTTTGCATGTGAAAATGCTATTCCGGGTGGATGCGGACACTTGCTTCGTTCAAATGCACATCCAGGTGTCCGTGCACGGATGGGCTCATAGATATCTGTACAAAATTGTACATGCCCCATTGAGGCCCTCAGGGCTTGTCTACAAAGGGAACCTCCAGAAAGTTAATTCAGATTAACTTTGATGCTTCAATGGGACATGTCCCCATGCTCCCCCACTACTCACTTCAGTCTTGTCTGAAACTTACCTCCTTCCTGGGATTTGCTTTTATCCTTTGGATGTAAACACGCACAGGCGTGCGCAGCACATTTCATTAGGGTGGGCACCCAGGGAATTTGATTATTTATTTAGTTATTTTAAACTCTGCATTGAAAGCCACTTTTTTTTGGAGACATTAGAGTGTGCCTGGGCACACCCAGCACACCCTGTGTGCACGCCTCTATAAACATGTGACATAAGCAACAAAGTCCTGAAACAGCGCTGTACTCACCAACAATTCTCGATAGACCCTCACCCTCACAATAGATGTTTAACATGCTGTAATGCATATAACTCCATAATGACATTGGCGGAGCCATTACAGTGAGTTACCTGAATGGCAGATGGACGCCTACATCAGTATATGTTGGTATAATACCCATCCACACTCCTTTATGGCTCCCATCACCACAGTATCTGAGTACCTACAGCATAATGGTTGAGTGCCACAAGACCGGTGGATTAAGGCCTATGTCCTATCACATGCTGACCTTGCGCACAGAACAGAAGTACTGCTGTATTTAAATAGGGGGATCTTTTGAAATGGAGGAAATAACTGACCATCCTTGGAACCGATTTGGTCGAAAGAAGTCTCCATGCAGCATTCTTAATTTTTATTCCCCATTTGGAGGTAGGCAAGAGAAAGGAAGCAAGCCCAAGGAAGAACTGGCAGAAGACAATGACAGAGGATATTGAATTCACTAGCTTCACCTGGGAAGAGCTACAGTAATTAATTGAGGAACTGGACTGCCCAATGTAGCAGTGACACAGGAGGAACTAAGGTCTAAGGGAAGGTTATTTAAATTACAGAAACAATTAAAACAAAATCCTTTGTTCAAAGAGTACTGAAAACACCCATTGCTTGATGCAAGGGTTCTTAACGAGGTCAAAATTCCCCTTACCTTCTCCTCTGCTGGTCTTCAGACTGAGGACAATGATGCCTTTCTGAGATCATTTCTCTTCTTGCCTCTCCCCTTGTCTGGGTTTCGGTGGTGACTGAGCAATCTGAAAATGGAATCAAATCACATTTATCACTCTCCCTTGAACTGTTCCTCAAGGACTCAACCTGCACTGCTGCAGGTTCATTCAGGTGGAAGTCTGCTGCTCATCTCCTCCTCCTGGTAGTGGAGTGATGACTCCCATCTGGTTAATGCAGATACCAGCATTTTGACTTTATCCAGGTCACCCTCTTGTGCCTAATTATTTCAGAGCGTTGTGAAATACTAGGTGATTGTATTTACCTTATCTGCTAGAATACATAAGCATGAGAATGTTGTGGGTTAATGAGGTGGCCACCTCCGCTCTGAATCTCCTGTCTTTTATGGCTTGAAATTTGATCTTTCATTTTATTGTAAAGCACTTTGTAGTGTTTAACATGAAATAAGAACAAACAATATTGGAGGTTGGAACTTAGGTTATCAGTAGCTTTTAAAGGGCCACCTTCAGACATCTACCAGGCTGAAGTACTAGTGTGCTATTTTAGGATATATGTCCAGTAGGGGATTGAGGAAGGGAAAGGAACAACAGCCAGATCTTTAAATGCTCCAGAGATTTCAGGACTCAGAGTTGAGAGACTCCCCTGGTCACTGTGTTAGAACAATTCACAGGTCCTCTACTACAAAACAAAGAAAGAGGTATCCTGCTTTGATTATTTATTTTTCACATGTCAAGTTTGTTGGTTTGACATCTCAAATAAATTGAGGGTGCAATAAGGGGGAAATAATAAATTGAATTCCCTCTTTCTTTCCATCACAGGAAACCTTGAGGTACTGTTGAGCAGGCTGGAGCTCTTATCAGCCTTTGGGCGATCTTGTTATCAAACCTTCCTTTTGCTCCCCAGTGGGAAAGATGACCTACAAGGTATGGTAATCTCTACTTATGAAACTCACACAACAAACATCTCTGATAATAGGCCAGATAAAATGGGGAACCAAGACATCAACAGTAGGGTTTTGTCACTAGTGATGATTACACTTCCACATACACTTTCTTTTATGTATCTATATCCACATCTCTATATAAAATATATAATAACTGTTGCGTGAGTTTCATAAGTAGTATATATTTATATTTATTTATTTCTCTGGCACCTCTCCAGATCTCCAGGTACCTCACAAAGCTTAAAAACACATACTGAAAAAGACTAACATTTTGCAGTATGATATTTGGAGTAAAAATGTCAATTGTTCCTACATGAATTAGGAGCCTAAATGGGCTCCTAGGAACCAGATTTTCAAAGGTATTTAGGTACCCGAGGACACAGAGAAGAGCCTGGGGGGGATTTTTAAAAGTGCCCAGCCCCATTAACTTCAGTGGGAGTTAGATGCTTAACCTGCTCAGATGCTTTTGTGAACCTCACTACGCACCTATCTGCATCTTTAGAGGCGCAAGAGGGTGGCTCTCCCCTTAACAGCTGGAGGACTGGGGCTAGCCAGCCTTGATTAAAGAGTGAGCTCCACCTGAGAGGAAACAGGAGATTCAGCAGGAAGCTGCAGGGAAGGGGGGGAAGTCTAGGAAACTGTGACTATGCCTGTAAAGGGTGAGAAGTCTCCAGAGCCAGCAAGATTTTTCCTTTACTCATATACATAAGAGTCAGATGGCCAAATCACAGACTGGCTTACCTGGGGTACCTGTGCCATGGGTAGTCACGTGTTATAAGGGAAGCAAGCTTCACAGATCCTTTACCATGGGTGAAGCAGGGTGTGAACTGGATGGAGCCCAGTTTGCTACCTGCCCTGGTGTTCTGGAGGAAGTATGAGGTGCCAAGTATAGACCCACTGCAAGGATACTTCCTCCCTGGAGCAATGGAGAATTTGGGAGGCAGATTGTGACACAGAGCATCACAATCTCCCTTCCAGATGATGTAGCCTGTTGCATTACCGTAGAAGTGACGGCTGGACAAATGATCAGATTCTTATCATTTTAGCATGTGAAGTTTTCTTACAGAGTTCTCTAAACATTTGTTTCTAACTATTAATGACTGGGAGGTCAATGGGATTGCTACCAGAAATGAACGAGCAGAAAGATTCCTCTAGGAATCATGTAGGATATCAATGGGTTTAAAGGAGCAAGATTTTTCTGGTACAAGCATGGGAAATCAAGGTTACATTTTACAGAAACAAACAAACCAACCAACCTAAAAACAACCTCACAACGATACAGTGCTCAATCCATTGCCCCTTAATTACTCCATGTCCTGCGATTTACATTTCATACAAACACCTAGCTTAGAATTCAGAACGTTGGAAGGAGATATTCCTCTTCCTCATTTTCATCCCCCTGCTAAGGATAGGTAATTATCTTTGCATTCCTGGAGGAATGTTACAATAAATATGGCTGTCATTTTTCATTACTGCACAGTGAACAAAGAGAACAAAGGGAACAAAAGAAAGTGTGGTTTTGCTAACCCGTGTGTGTGTGTGTGTGCGAGAGAGAGGGAAGTATTGGGGTAGTGATTTTTTTTATTACTGTTTTTTACTATGGATACAAAGAACTGAATGAATATTTCAAAACTGTAAAAAAATTGTTTTATTTGGATTAATTAAAATCATTAATTGAGAATATTCTTAAATTCTATTGTTGTCCCAGCTTGAAGCTCGCTGGGTCAGAATGGGAAATGATTGAATGACCAGGGACACAACCACATCACTCTTCATTCCACAATGGGAAGTATCAATATATTTTCCCCCTATTTGACCTCTGTTCAGTATAAAGTAGCTGGCAAGATGGCAAAGTTTAACATGATGAGCATTATCGTTTCATAGTGCCGGACACCATGAAAAAGAATAAATAAAAGTACCTTGAAAACTTGATGCTGTCGCTTACACGGAGCATGCCAAGCGAAAGACCATAACAGCTATGGATATGGTTTATGCTCTGAAGGGCCAGGGTTGCACTCTTTATGGTTTTGGTGGCTAAACTGGTCACTAAGTCACAAACACAACCCACCTATACCACTGACGGATTCCTTGGAGATGTCCATTATGTGAAGCTCCTTCTTTTGCTCCTCTGCCCTCAAAGAGTCACAGGGCTTGATTCTCAATTACACTTAGGCCCCACTGAGCTTCTGGAATTATCCAGGGGGGTGAAAACAGCTCTCCGAGAACACTTCTGCATGGGGAGGCCTCCCCCCACCCAGGTGGTACACAGCTGGGGTAAGGTCCCTATATAGCATTTTCCCAGACCTACAGTGGCTATTCTCTACTTCTCAGGGCCCTGGAGAAGCATAGCATAAATTAGAGGAGACCTCAGGCTCCTGTGAGCTACATCAAGGGCTGGGCAGGATCCCATATGGCCTCAACACATGGACAGTGCAAAGGTGACTTACAGCCAAATTAATGCCATCCCTGCTGCAAGCACAGGAGAATAACTGGAAACATGCAACTGGTATTTTCCACATCTAAGAAGAATCAGAGTTTTATTCTTTGTCTCCTCTTCTCTCACCTGCTTTTTCAGACTCAGCCCCCTCACTCTTAACAGGCACCTTCTTGCCAGTAGCCACAATGACATCAACTGAGTGGGAGTGCAAAGCATCAATATTACTTGTGAGAACAATTCAGTTAGGAGAACTTGTTCAGCTGGTAATATTAGAATCCAAACATTCGAATGCAAAGACAGAGGGGCTTACAATTCAATGTACACTGTGAATTCTGAACAGCACATTAACGAGATCAGTTCAGACGGCTGCAAGTTGTTCTCATTTAAAGCAGATTAGAAACAAAATTTCAAATACAGCATCGGATTGGAAAATGCTCTGCCAGAGAAGCAGAATCGTTTTTTTTTTAAAAAAAAAACCCTGAACCTAGCACAACATATCCACCATTAACTTTTTTGGTGTTACTACAAAGTCCTTGATTTGCAGTAAAGATCTTTTAAAGAAGATCTTTTTGAACAGAAGAACAATCAGAATCAGGGTGAACAATGTACATCCAGGTCTCCCTGGAGGGGAAAAGGGCATTTCCTGGATGTGGTGTTATTTGGAATAGTAGCACCTCCCCTGCAGTCTTCTGCCAGTGAATTATATCTTGCAAATGCTATTGTGGACCACATGAGGCTGCCACTGATTCCAGCCAAGGGACAGATTTTCAAAGGTATTTAGGTTCTTAAAGATCCAGAGCGGTTTCTGTTGGGATTTTCAAAAGTGCCTAAGCAGGTTAGACACCTAACTCCCATTAATTTACTAGGTGCCCATTATCCTACTTGGCTTTAGAGTCCATTATCCCATTAAACTTCTATCTGCATCTTTAGCTGCCTAAATACCTTTTGGAAATGTAGCCCTTCATCCTTTAGTTCAAGTAGAAGAGGCTATAAACATTAAAGGACCTTACAACAACATCTCTCCATTCAGGGGACTGGCCAATTTGGGAAATGAAGATGCAAAATATGAACCTGAATCAGATTCAGATCTTGCAGTTTAGACTTATAATTCTAAAAACTACAGAAGAAGAAACCCCTCCTCCACTCTGGAACCACCAACACAAGCATTTCACAAACACTTAGGGTGTGAAATATGGGCTGACCAGGAGATACAGGAGAATGATAATTTCTCATCTATTATCCCGACTTGTTACCACAAGGTTCTCTACTAGTCTACTCCATCTCTGACAAGAGTACCCAGTGCAAGATCCAACCAGGGACAGTGTAAGTGAAATGAACCAGGCCCCATCTTTCATATTTTTTATATATCACAAAACAACATGACTCTTCCTTGTTCATATGTCAGCAGTATCAGAATCAGCACGGTTCTTGATAGAAATTTCTGCAAAACTTCTTCATTGAAAAATGAAGATTTAGTTTCATTGAAATATTTAGCAAATTCATTTCAATTTCATAAAATTGTTTTGGACATAAGCACCAAAAAAATGGAAATATGTTTTGGAATTTTCTACGTGAAATATTTCAGTTTTTCCATTCGAAACAACTTTTCATTTAAACATTTCCTGTGTTATTTTTTTAAATAATTAATCAAATGTGTTCAAAAATATCTGAAATTGAAACAGACTTTTAGTTTCGGAGTCAAAAGAAATATTTCATTAGACCCAAAATGAAACGTTTGTCGACTTTTTGATTTGCTGAAAGTTTTATTAGTGGATATAGACTCACATGATTTCCCCCCCTGATGTTTCAGAATGGCCAGCGAACTGAAAAATCCATTATTTACCCAGCTGTAGTTCCTGGCACAGGGTTTGCCAGATTGCATGTGCTCCCTCTGTTGGTGCCTAAAAAGGATAATGAAATATTAAAAAGTTAGGTGTACATAATTACAACTGTGCAAACAAACTGCTTACTTGTGTGTTCAAAAAGCTAATTAAGCAAACTTGTGCACAATTACTCACATGTGCAGTCAAGATAACTGCACACAAGAATTAAATGTGCATTTTAGCTGCATCTTTTTGTGTTTAATTTATTCTGAAAATCAGGGCTCAGTCTTTTAAATACTGAACAGTAGAATTACACATTGCTTTAAAAAAATCTGAAGAATATTCTTGACCAAATTACAGAACATGGAGTTATGTTAGTTATATCCTAAATGATCTGATAAAGTGATCTTCTGAAATTAATTTTCTTTTATAAAAATATATCCTACTGAGTTCTGCATCGCACTCATGGTACTGTCAATTAAACTGGTTTACCATGTTTTTCTGGACCTGAATTAATAGTGACCAGTTTGACACATTATTTAGTTAGTTTACTAGGTAGGGTATTACTTTCTTATCTCACTACATTAATTGATTCTACATCACTTAATAGCTCAATAGCTTATCAGGTTACTTCACTCACTAGACAAGCTAAATGTCTGGAGGCAATTAGAGTGTCATTCTCCGTAATAACAAGTTTCTTTGAGAAGTTACTGATGAGGTTCTTTATTACACAGATTATAAAATGGATCTTCATAGTGTTATAAATATAGGTACAAGTTGAAATTACTTATCAAGAACTAAGGAGGCCGACTTTCCTAGCAATCAGGAAGATTTCAGACTCACTTCAGGAGCTGCTACTTTCCTTCTCCCCCTGCACTAATCTTTTGTACCTCCCCATGATCTGTGTCCAATTTTCTGTCAGTCAAAGGTGATCTACGACCATGGAGATTCTGTGACAAAGTCCCTTCGCAATTTGCCATTTTCAATGTTCAGTTCATTTAGATGATTTTACCTCTGGGGCACCAGGGCGCAACATCACGGTTTAATTATTGTTGCTCTTCCTTTTGATCGCCACTTGCATGATAAGTGTGAAGTTGGGAAACAAATGCTTTTCCTTCAAATGTACATGTACCGATAGCCACCCGAGCAATAGCAGTTTCTTTTCCTCTTCTTATCCTCAGCAAGGGACTCCAGTGGGACTATCAGATCCGGCTCAAAATGAACCATTATATTGTTTTGTCTCCTCCTTCCACTGCTACATGCAATCGGTCCCAACATAGTTACCTGGGTACTAAATTCTCACTTACTTAGCTGCAGCCCCACTGTCTGCTCCTAAATCTGTACAACTCCAGTGGGCCAAACCTGCTCTGGAGCCTTGGGTGGGCATCTATTTTTCTTTGTGTATAGGTCGAAATAACTAACAGTACTGAATAGAGAGTTGAGCTATTTTGCTCATGACTCAACAGGCTTGAATGGTTAGAAACAGTTCTCTCCACGGATAAAATTAATTGCATTGAAAATAAATTGGAAGATCTGTTAATTTACTCATTAAACTTTCAGCAGGGTAGCTGTGTTAGTCTGTATCCACAAAAACAACAAGGAGTCCAGCGGCACCTTAAAGACTAGCAGATTTATTTGGACATAAGCTTTCGTGGGTAAAAAAACACTTCTTCAGAAGCATGGAGTGAAAATTACAGATACAAGCATAAATATTCTGGCACATGAAGAGAAGGGAGTATATTTATATATATTTAAGTATATTTATGCTTGTATCTGTTATTTTCACTCCATGCAGCTGAAGAAGCGGGTTTTTTACCCATGAAAGTTTATGCCCAAATAAATCTGTTACTCTTTAAGGTGCCACTGGACTCCTCATTGTTTTCATTAAACTTTGAAGTTCCATGAGGATATATTTAATATCGCACAAAAGTGGCACAATTACAGTGTTCGGGGAAGCAGTAAAACTAAGATACAGTTCACGCTAGCTGAAATATAATATCAAAACCTACCTAGCATCTATGATGACATGACTAAATAAAAGTTTTCTTATCTTAATTAGTCTATGGCCACTCAGTTATTGGGAAGGAAGTGGGAACATGAACCACCAGCTTTGATTTCTGGCATCTTTTGATAATACTTTCTTACTGCATGGTTTACACCAGGGGTCTCAAACTCAAATGACCATGAAGGCCGCATGAGGACTAGTGCACTGGCCCGAGGGCTGCACCACTGACACACACCCTGCCCTTGCTGCCCCGGCTCCGCCCCCACTCCACCCCTTCCAAGAGGTCCCACGCAGCTCCCCATTCCCTCCTGGAAAGCGCTAGGCACCACCAACAGCTGTTTGGCAAACAAAGCAAGAGCAATCTAGGAAGTCCAGAGCTAGAAACACGTGTGGCCCAGCCAGGCAGCAGAGAAGCCTCCACTTCTGGCCCCTCCGTCCTGCAAACTGCTATGGGGGGACCGGGGGGAAGGGGGGGCGCCAGGAAGCTTGGCGGGCCGCAGGGAAGGGCTTGGCGGGCCGCATGTGGCCCCCGGGCCGCATGTTTGAGACCCCTGGTTTACACATTGCAAACAGTGCAGATGGGCAGGTAGTGATCGATGTATCAGGGATCGATTTATCGTGTCTATTCTAGATGTGATAAATCAATCCCTGTGTGCTCTCCAGTTGACACAGGTACTTGACCGCTGTGAGAGGCGCAGGCGGAGTCAATGGGGAAGCGCCATGAAGATGCCGCGAAAAGTAAACCTAAATACATTGACTTTGGCTATGCTATTCCCGTATCTGAAGTTGCGTATCTTAGGTCGATCCCCCGTCCTCCTCTCCCAGTGCAGACCTGGACTTAGAAACTGACAGAAGCACAAAACCCACTCAGGTTCCCAAGAGCTGTGCTTCTACTCAGCCAATCATCTCCTCCCTACCCCTCACCATCATCATCGCTCTTGGTGCTGGCAGGTTCCACACCTCTCTGTAAAGTTATTAGGGCAGATCCTTAGCTATCATAAATCTGTGTAAACTAGAGTGTTGCAAATAATTTTTTAGTTCAATGGCCCTTCAAAAAAAATAAAAAAAAAAAGGTTCAGGGTGACCCGAAATGAAAAATTTTCAAGATTTTCGGTGAACAAACTTTTTTTAAAAAGGGTTTTTAAAAAGTGCAATTTTGCCTGAAATTAAACAGTTTGTTTGGTTTTTGAGCTAAAAATTGGAAAAATAATTGGCCAATTTTTTCCCCCTAGCTCCAATGTAAACTCCATGGAGCCCTACTGATCGACACCAACTGAAGGCTGGGTTCATAGAATTTGTGACACCAACAGCCATGCCAGAAATTCTTAAGACAGCCTCCCTTTTCTTCTTCTTTCTTGGTTATTATCTGTATTACAGTAGCACGTGTGAGCTCTAATCAGTGATCGAGGCCCCACTGTGCTTGGTGCTGCACAGATACTCATGAAAAAGATAATCCCTGTTCCACAGAGCCTTTGACGTTAACAGTCCTAAGAGAAATATGCTCTTTAATATTGAGACAATGACTTAAAATTACAGCACGGCATATGGTGTCACTTTGCAGCAGCCAGCCAGCTGTCTGCAGTGTGGATCTGAAATGAAACATTCATTTCCAGTGTATTTCACAGTTTGGGCAAGGTGCAAAGCACTTCTCCCTGTGCGAACTTTCTGAATGCTGTGCCTGAGCAAACGGGAGGCAGCTTTCACTTAAACACTCTCAGCTGCCTTCTTAAAAGTCATTAGCAAATAAATCAGGAGCAAAATAAGTCAGTGGGCCTGATCCTAATCCCATTAAAGTCAATGGGAGATTGTGTGTTAACTTCAGGAGCTGAACCGGAATCATTATGGCTGTTGCACCCGGCAGGAAGATTATGGATGGTTCCTCCAAAGCAATTTACTGCAAGCAGCTGTTCTGCTGTCCTTGCTCAGCAATAGTAGAGGGCAGAGTTTGTCTGCCTTCGCCAAAGATGTCTGCCCAGCTAGCCAGATCCTTTTAGTGGGAGTGGGGTCAGGCCTCCTGGGTTGTATTTTCTGAGGTGTTGTCATTACTGGGGTGAATGATGAATGGTGAGGGTTGTTTTAAATAGAGATTGAAGGGCAGATTTTCAGCTGAGCTGCATGCAGTTTGGGACACAGAATGTGGTTCTAAGTCGCTTTTTCACACTCCCGATTCTGGTGCTGGCCAACAACCAATTTGGTCTTTGGCATAACATTCCCCATGAACCCATTCTGCTGGCTGGAGATCCACAAGATGGAAACCCCCGCCACCCACCCCAGGTCACCCAAATCACACCTCTTGCACTGGAGGAGATCTGGAGGAGGGGCAGGAATAGGTTCATAAAACCAGCCATGATAGTTTTATGTCACCTGGGAATTCCTCAATGCCAGGAGAATCCTTGGTTACAATATCTACTAGGGCAGATTTCCCACTTCTTTGTGCTGCCTGAGTGGTGGAAATGAGCCCATAGGAGAGGAAGGTCTGAAGATCTGGCCTTGACCTCACATAGACCTACAGTCCTGGAGCCATTAATTGCCACCTCTTCCATAGGGTGAATTCCACAGAGTAACACCAAATTCCTGCAAAAAAAGATATTTCCTTCTTCTCGAACGTAAGGAATATTAGGGCTCCAGAAGTGCAGAACCTGGGCTAGTTACCCTGTTATTAATTGGAGGGAAAACGTGTAAAACATGAGCAATATTCTTGGCTTCCCTGCTTGTTAGAAGAGAGCTTTCAGGATAATTAAAGATGCACAAGTCCAACTTGCTGCAGGGTAATAATGTACCATTTGCATTTTTCTCCCCCTGGCAAACATTTCAGCAAAAAACCCAGCCATCCTTGAAGATCCCAGCATCAGTGCCTGAGGATTACAACCCAGCTGCAGCTTTGTGTGCAGGGGGAAGTGTCGAACTGCCTGCACATTCTCCTTCTCCCTAGACACAGGGAAGGAGGGATATTTTGCCACTTTATCTCATTACAAAGCCGGCTGAAATTTTTTGATTGGAGAATGAGGCTTCATCAAAATCAAAATGTTCTGGGGGGAAAACGTCAATTTCCGATTTTTCTGATTGAGTGAATTGAAATGAAAAACTTGTATTTTGAAGTGTTGAATCGTTTCATTTGGATAAAAAATGTCAACCGTTTTCTCTTTCAGCATTTCCAATGTGAAACTTTCTGACATTTTTTGCTTCAGAACAAAATAAAATACGGACATTTTTTTGTTTCACGAAAAATGTCGGTATTTTGGCTTTTCCCCCTGATTCTGTGCAGAGAGTAGTTTTGACATGTCAACATTTCCTAGGGAAGGAAAAGGTGGGTCTCTATAAACAGCTTTGCCACCCCTTGGAACTCCCGCTGCATCCAGGCACAAGAGTGAAACTGCATTCCCTTGTACTGCTTCTTCCATGGGCCCCATCTACTACAGAGGGCCTAAGGGGTCAGCCATGGGCAGAGGATACTGCTGGAAATCCAGCTTTTGGAAGAGTCACTGTGAGACTGGTTGAAGATGAAGCAAGGGGCTTCTATCATCTATCAATCAATCAGTCACTCATCTACAGGAAGTGGAACCCTGGCATCCTCCACAAGGGGGAAATCACATTCTCCCCTGCATATCCAGTGGAAATATTCATAGCCCAGGTCTACACTGGGTGTGGGGCGTCGACCTAAGATATGCAACTTCAGCTATGAGAACAGCATAGCGACTTACCTCGCATCCTCATAGTGCGGGGTTGTTCCCCTTTGAGTCCGCTTCCGCCTCTCATCTTGGTGGATTACAGGAGTTGAAAGCAGAGTGATCCGGGGTCGATTTATTGCATCTACACTAGACGCGATAGATCGATCCCCGATAGATTGATCACTATCTGCCGATCCATAGAAAACTCCAATAGTTGAAAGTGGTGGAGTTTCCTCTACCATGTGCAGATTCTTCCCATTCATGGAAGAAAGAGGTTCATCTGTCACCACCAGAATTAGATAGAATGGGTGAGCATGAGCTAACGTCAGGCTGTTCTTTGACTCTTGAATTCATTTCCCTACCTGATCTGAGCGTGTCAATCTTATAGTTTTTTCATAGGCTTTTGCCTATGGGCGGGAGGTCTACTGGGGGAGAGCTCTTGTTTTAAACTCACTTGTCCAAATGTGTTTTATAAAAGCACCCCAAAGCTCCGCTGAAGGCCACTCATTTTAAGATCAAAGCTCCCACACTGACTCTTTTAAAGAAATTTGATCTGAGCCCCTATAGGGCAGCTTCACTCTCCCAGAAGTTCCTGGTAGCCGTGACATACCAGAATATTGCACTCTGGGAAATGCCAGTGACTTTGAGTTGGTTAAAAGGAATGTGAAAGACCTAAAAGGGATTTCTAAAAAACCCATGAGCTTGCTGGCCTACCGAAGTGGGTAATCAATGGGGTTGCTTGCCACTGTGAGAAACAGTGGTCCAGCTCAGCCCATTATGTTTACCAATCAGTCATCTTCAAAGAATGAACAAACAAAGTCCACTGCAACTCCCCTTTAAATAGCATACCAGGTCCCGGGTTAGTTGATATTCACCAACAAGTGACGTTAGCCACCTCGGAACAATTCGTCTAAAATATTTATCAGAAATTAATGTTATTTTTTGTCCATGTTTCTGAAGTTATGAGGCCTCAGATGGGATTAATAGAAATTTTAATTAAGATATGGAAATAAGCTTCTTTTCCCCATCTCTTTGAGTCTGCGGGGAGTTAACTGTATCCTCGACAATGTGTCTCAACCTGCAGAAGGAACCATTTATAACATGACTTGCTTTTAAAATTCTTCACCCACAGGCTCTATGGGTGGGATTGTGGGATTACCACAAGCCTTGGATCAGGGGAGGCACATAGTTGCAATGCTCCAGAGCATCACAGTTCAGTCCCTGCTTCCATCTAGCCCTTGGGAGAGGGGGAAATAAATTGCACCAGCTCTATACCTGATGCTAGTCACTTTCCTCTCTGCCATAAGAAGGCTCCCTGGCTCTGGGGTTCGAACCAAGGCTCTGCCAACTCCCCGCCCACCCTGCAGTGTGCTGTTTCTCTTGGGCCCAGACTGGCCTGCTCAGGGAAGTAAGAAGGTGACCTATGCCATGCGTGGTATGTAAAGTGGTTCATGACTGAGTCCATTGTATCACACTTACCACTTGAATCCTGACTTTTAAATGAGGATGGAGGTTTTGCGGGTGGCTTTTCCTGGAAGGGGGAGATTTAAATCCTTTTATTTATTTTCAAACATACACCCTGACAGTCTAGCTGTTTAGCTCGGTTCCACTGATAAGGAAAAGATCAATATAAAAAAGAAACTGAGTGGCTGCAAGGAAACTAACCCAATAACTGATATGAAACCTGAGGAGAATCAAGCTCAGGAAAACCTACCCAGGGGAGCACTCTCTCTTCTTCTACATTTCTTAAAAGTCACCACACGATAGGTAGGATCTGGTCAAGTCTGGTTAAAGGCAGAAATGAAGCAGTCAATTATTTTAGCCCTGGTCTGAAGCGGTGATTTGCCCTGAGTCCATCCACCAGGGTAGCTGCACCAATGCAGTGTAGAAAGGCAGTGCTGCCATTTGCACCTTCTTGAAAATGGGACTATCTGGCCCAATGAAAGCGGTGTGATATAGAGGTTCACCCGGCACAGACGAGACGTGTGCAACTGATGGCTGAATTCAGGGTAAACCCCCACTGTAAACAAGGCCTACGTTTGCTTTTTCCTTGTCCTGCTGTAACGGAGACAGGGAAAAGCTTTTCCAGAGAAATTCAGACTCCTCTCTACATGTCCAACATTGGATGCTCAACCATAGAGTCACACAGAATTGGAATCTTCATCCCTGCATCTCAGCTTCTGTTATCTACTGAGCGGGGATAGTAAGACTTTCCTATGAGCCTCTAGTAGGGGGTGAAACGAGAGGAGTGGTACCCTTCAAATGAAGAGCACCTATGCGAGATGCAGAAATGAGACATCACTTACAGTAGATTGTGCTGATGTTCAAAACAGGGTTTTGCATGTTCGGCTGGGATTCTAAGTATTCTGCCTTCCTGTCTCAGCTTCTTGGACATGTTTGTTCAACACTGCCCTCATTTCCCTCAGATACATTCTGACACATCTGAAAAAAAAAGGGGGGTTATTTTCAGTGAGTTGTTATTTGGTGTTCCCCTTCTCTTGCCTGCTCCCTCTTATGCTGGAGCCAGCTGTCTGAGTAAGGTGTTTGTACCACCTTTCTCTCCATCTTCACCCCTGAAAAGAAACCCAAATGTAATAGGAGATAATATAATCAACCCCAGCAAAAATCAATGCAGTGTTGTCTGCCTGAAACAAGATTATTACTATTATTATTATTATTTTGCATTTACAGTGGTCACACTTAAATTTTTCCCAGGTTGAAAAAAATTTCCCATTATACTTATAGGAAACTCTCTTGCTAAAAACTTTCAGACTGGTTGCTACATTTTAAGTGGAACCACTGCATGTATTATATTTCATATGAGGATCGCAAAGTAATTTACAAGCATTAGTTAATTAAGCACTGAAACCCAAGTATGAATTATCTAAGTACTATTATACCCATTCTATTGGTACATGGAGGCAAAGAGGACTTAAGTGACTTGTCCAGGACCACAGGCAAATCTGTGGCAAGGCTGAAATTGGAATTCAGGAGTCCTTCGACTCTTTCTGCAAGACCAAATTCCAAGCTATCAGATTGGGAGCAATGGGAAAAGAAAAAAACACAGTCAAAGGAATTCAGGTATTAAAAATGCTCCGATGTTCATGCCATTGAGGTCATAGATCAAATCTGAGATCCTATTTCAAATCGAGAGAAAATTACCTTTCCAATGACATGTGATGTGACCTTCAACTCTTAATAGTCTAGAAACAGCTTATTTCTGCCCAGTGGTATCATACATTCCACATTCCCAATCTCTAAATCATCTATATAATTAGATTATTACTCTCCAGTTGTGGACTTTATTGTTCTGCCATTTCTCTCTTTCTATGTGGGCTGCATACTTTCATGTATTTTTAAAACACATGAAAAATCCTGAAGCAGAAAACTGACATTTAATACAAGAACTGGGTATGGCTGCTGATTATGACTTGTGCATTTAGTCCAAAGATGGGCAGGTGGGCTGCAGAAATCTGGAAAGCATTAAGCAGAGATGATTTTAAGGGGATCTCAACAAAATTAAACTTTTTCAAGTAAAGCCCCGTTGGGGATAACGAAAATTAGGGCTGGATTTACTAAAAATGAAGTACTCCAGTGATTAAAAAATGATCTGCTACAAACTCCCAACTGTATTTGATTGTGAAGCAGCACCAATCGAAGATAAGGTAGCTTTAATAAATTGTGCTGCTTATTACAAATATCTCCTATTATCTCGGTTTGCACAATAGGGATGGAACTGTTTAATGGCAATTTATTAGTGCTTACACACACATCTTTACATATTTTCTTTTTTGCCATTTCAGCCTTCCGAATAGGAAAATGATAATCCTTGGCCAAGCTCTTGACTTCCAGCCTGACTTAATTGCAATCTAAAGCAGTTTCTAATCTGTACAGATCAGGGTCACACAGTTTTGAGTTTAATTTGAACTCCTTGTAAGCACATACATAGAAGTTGGGGAGGGGTGAGTGTGTGTGTGTGCTTGTGTGTTTAGTGCTTTGAACTTATCCTTCTCTGTATAAAAGCGTTCTGAAAATTGTCTTCCCTCCCCTCCCCATCTACACACATGGCATCTGCCTGTTGGGTCGTGCTGCCGCCTTCTGCAGCAATGTGATTTTCCACAACGCCCTGTTGCAATGTTCAAAGGGAATGAAGCATCCTCAGGGAAGAAAACCAGAATTCTCTAGCGAGAAAAAATTAAAAAGCTTCATCTTGTGCTTCAGGGCTGAGATTTGCAAAGCTGTCTAAGGGATTTGGACACTCAGTTCCCATTAATATCCAATCCCAGTAGTCCTCAACCTTTTCCATACTGAGAACCCCTTCTCACCTTGCCGGAATCCCAGGACACTTCCCCCTTTGAGCAATATGGGAAGGGCAGGATGGTTGTTGTGACCTCCTGCCACCTCTTTGGAAGGGCAGGGGGAGGGGGAGAAGGCTGATAAATCAAGCCCTATGTGGCTTTGAAATCTCAGCCTCTGTGTTAATGTGGCTTTTAGATGAAACAAGAAAATACATCCAAAATTGAATTGAACCATTTTTGAGGTTAAAAAAACCCACATTTGGCTAACTACTTTTTCTTGTTTTTGTTTTTGTTTTTTTGAAGACTCTGCACATCCTGGTTCTAGCTGAAAAGCTGCAGCGTTGAAATACCTTGATTTTGGTGAATGTAGCTATGAACATGTAAGACTACTGTCTATGTACTGCACCTTTAAGAGTAAAGTTGGCCTCTCTAACCGTATCTGGGAGCACACCCAGCGAGGAGGTTCAAGATGGCTTCTGTTGTTGCAGAGTGAATCTCACATATCACAGTGGTGTGTCATGGAAACTTTATAGTGTCTGTCTGTCTGTCTCTCTCTCATACAATAAAAGCCATCCAGGCTGAAATAACATTTGCTGTTACAATAGCTAAAGTCCACACAGGTCCCACCAGCATGGACTAGTGTCCAGGATTGGGGCCTAGCTCATTACTTTGTAAATGAGTACATACGGCTCTCGTGTGTCATACATTTACTATTTAAATAATCAAACTAATTTCTTTATATACCTTAAAGATGAGAGATGAACTAGGTAAACCCAAAACTGACCGCCCCATCACACTTTGAGGGAGTTTGAAATCCAGGTCTGGATTTGAATTTTATGACTTGAGTCGATCAGTAACATACCCTGTCTTTTTCAGTTTTGATTCAAGATCATAAGCCTAGAAAGAAAGACATTTCCAAGACACTGAGCTTGCTTAGTTAGGTTTTAAAAAGTAGGGAAAAATTCTCTCCAACTCACTGTTTTGCTCTTCCTACTTGCATGAGACTTCCTAGAGAGCTGAATAAGGGAGTCAAAATTCACTTTGCAGATTTGAGCGGAGAATTTAGTGCTAGGTCACAAAGGTTGGGCTAGATTGGAATTGCACCTCATTTTGTCACTAAACAGAATGATCTGGCAAATCCTCAGTTTCCCTCTCTCCTTCATCCACGTGAACCATCAACATAGCAGAAAGTCATCCTGACATCTCTCACTATATTCTTCTCTGAGTGGATGGAGCTCGTGTTCTGAAGATGGTGGAGACAGAGCACATCTGTGAATTCTTTTCCAGAGTATTCTACTGCAGAATGCATGACAGGCCACAGAGAGACATGTATTAGCCTGACCTGAAATGATCTGTACATTACTTGGGTAAGTATGCTTTTATACACCTGGAAGTCCTAATTCCTAATGATTAACAACAATTCCAGATGGGGAATAAAAGACAAGAAATACAAAATATCCCCAGAAGACAGTGAAAAAATATGTGAAGAAAAATCCTTTTTAAGTGCACTAAGAGCTACTTTTAGGACCACAATTACTCCATTAGTCGCATCTATGTTGCCACTTCACATTTCACGCTACAGTGAAATTTTAGTTTGACCAATAATGATTTGCACAACTTGCAGAACTTTCTTTTTCAGTGCCGACAAATTAAAGAAAAAGGCTATGTGGCCCTGTAGGCGAAATGCAGTACTTTGTTGTCATGTGCGATTGCCTATTGACTGTGAAGAAGCAAATAAGTTTGAGCTGTGAGAGCTATAAGATACTTGAGTCTGAATCACTCAGTTGAAGGGAGGACTAGAAATAACAGGTTGAATCTGCTGCAGGAGAGATTTAGGTTAGATATTAGGAAAAACATTCTAACTATAAGGGTAGTTAAATTCTGGAATTGGCTTCAAGGGAGGTTGTAGAATCTCCATCATTGGAGGCTTTTAAGAACAGGTTGGACAAACACCTGTCAGGAATGGTCTAGGTTTACTTGGTCTTGCCTCAGCACAGGGGGCTGGACTTGATGACTGCCTGAGGTTCCTTCCACCCCTATATTTCTATGATTTTCTGTTGTTTATAGGGAAGTCAGGTCACAAGTCCTCTCTGTACCTTATCCTCAGAGAATGTCAGTTCCAGTCCAAGCTATCACGTGTTTCGCTCTGAAGATCCCCAATTCAATCCCTGGTGGGCTAGTCACTGGACCAATTTTATTTTTGCACACTGTATAAATGGACAGTGTTCCTGTTGATGAAACATGATCTTACACGAAGAAAACTTTTGGGAGATCTAAATAAATTGTTGATAGTATTCTTTTAAAAGCTAATATATATATATTGATGTCCTGAAGTGAACATCAACTCCGCCATTGCTTGGTCCCAAGCCCAAGATGTGAAAGGAAGAGGGTTTTGCGTTGGGCTAGCAACCCACCATGTAAAAAACGAATGCTACAGAAACGTCAACCAAATCTTCAGCGAATGGAGAAGAATGGTTGGCGCCTTATGCTCCACCAGGAGCGAAGAGGATAAGAAGAAGAAGAAGTGAACATCTTTCCATCTCTAAGGACCTGCATTCAAATCCTGCCTGGAAGTGAGTGCTAGAGTTGAATGAAAAACAAGGTGAAATTTTCATGAAAATGTTAGGTTTGTTGGTCCATATTTGACACATTGATTAAAAAAATCTGTTGAAATTCTGAATTTCAATTTTTTTGACCTGTTCTATAGCTAATTGAAAAATTAAATACATTTCTGTGAAAAATTTGGGGGTTTTGTGTGTGGCTATTTAACATTTTTCACAAACAACTGAATTGATATTTTTAATTTTTAATTTTTTTCAACCCAGTTGTAGCAATCGTTAGTTATTATTAGTCAGTTATGGACCAAGACTTCCTCATACTAGGTGCTCTACACACATGGAACAAAAAGAAGGTCATGACCCAAGGAGCATATAATTGTTTGTTTAGTGGTTTCATCCTAATGCTTACTGGACATTTATCTATACCACTCCCATCCCACAATCACTGTCATCACACACATAATTAGGAAACTCTGTGTCAAGAGGCTGAGAGCTGAAATAGCAGGGAGAAAAGTGGGAATTTGCAAGTTGGGGTTGAGGTGTGCAGTCAGAGGCATATGTGGAAACCTTTGCATCACTTTTTCTTGTAGCTAGCACTTACAGTTCCCCATCTAAATTCACACCCCAAAATGTTAAACATAATAAATAATAAACAAAGGGCCTGATTTTCGTAAGTGTTGAGTGTCCAGAAGAAGTCAAGGGAGCTGAGGGTGTTCTGCGAAAGGAGCCTCCTCCTATGAGTTTGAATACAGGCGGTAGAGAACTGGCCCCATAAATGAATAAAATAACCATTATTTTCTGTATCTAACAGATGAGGAAGGGGAATAACTAGGATTCCAAGCTGTAGAACCCTGTGGAATTTAGAATATTTCAAATGTGCTGTGAGAAGAAATGTATTAAAGTGTGGGAAGAGAGGATAGATAGATTAGAGTAGGTCATTTTGTGGGCTTATGTTCTGTAGTGCAGGTCTTTTCACTTTCTCAATAATTGTGTTTGACGTGAGCTTACCCTAATTATTTTAAATTTAAATATACATTATACTGTATGTTTATTAATGCCTACTGCCTTATTTGGTAGACTCAAAAGGGTTTGAGCTCATAACGGGGGAAAGTCAATAAATTACAAAGAAGTGGAAGAAAAATATTTCTCTGGCAACCAGAAACATAGCACCAGCAGGAGAAGCAGCTGCAGTAAGGGGGGAGACAAAAAGGGGGAGGAAAATAAACAAGATGTCTCATTTAAAAAAAAAATTAAAACAAGGCACAGATCTTGATAGGAAATGAATTGTGAGTGAAAAGGGAACAGTTACCTAGGATCGTTAACCTTCAAAAGCTTATAGAAAGAGAAAGGAATATAGGCTAAACAATAGCCTAGTTTTTCAGGATAATAGAGACAAGTGAGGAGGAAAGAGAAACCACAGCAAAAATCAAAGCAGAATTTAGCAGGCAGCCCTTATGCACAAGTACTTATTTGAAAAACATAAACTGAGAAGTCCCCAAAGTCCTAATTTCCCAACTTAGTGGGGAGAAGAAACTTGGAATTAGTGTAAAAATAATTCAGACTCTGAACTTGTCAAGCCTCATAAACTAAGGATGGCCATAAATTGTTAGAACTTGGGTGGGAGACCAAGGTGGAGAAAACACAGAGTAGTGGTTGCAGCTTAGTAAAAGGCACCCTTCTTTCTGGGTGAGAATGGAAGCAATACCCCCCAGAATGGTGCAAGGAGGGTGGTTTGCTTTGGTGCAGATGTAGAAACCCAGGCAATTTAAAAAAGAGCTTACTAGCCCTAGTATCACGATTGAATCACAATTAATAATTATGTTCTGCTTGTCTAAATGTTCCCTATTCTTCCACTTGTATACTGTATTCTTCTTTTACTTCCTATCGTGAACTGTATGGCATTGTAGAGTGCAGTTTAACAGCTGTGGCCTTCTGTGTCTGAGGAGACGCCATTTCAGTGATGAGTAAAAGGACAGCTGGGCTATAACTGGGGACAATTACTACTCATCTTACCTGCACAGAAATCAGTGGGACCAGTTTGCTTTAGGACCTCAAGCAGGATTCAGCCTGAGTTTTCAATCAATTCACTCCGCTGAATACGTTTGGATCCCTAAATGGAAGGCTCTATGCAAATCTCTCAGTCACTGTTACTGCACTAGTCTACACAAAGTACGTCACTAAAATAAATGCAGAGGGAATGCAAGCTATTCAATGATGCAAAAATTTAGCACTCGGTGTACTGAATCACTGACGTGATTTTACAGCCGGCACTTCAGACCCCAGCTTTTGTTTCTTTTAAAAGGCGTGAATGATCCACATACTTCATGGTAAGATCATTCCATTTACTAGTTAGATTACATCAAACATGTCTAGGTAATACTTTAGAACTGCTAGTGTCAGTGTTTTCTAGTACTCAAAGGCTGAGCAAAATTGACAATGTGTTGCTAAACATCCCATTGACAAACTGTTGCTTGAAAGTGAACCATTGGAAAAAAATCTTGGATTTGAAGAACAGCAAGAAAATAGCCTAGTAGTTTATTAGTTTTTTAAAAAGATTTCTCAGCTCCCCAGTTTGTAGGAATTCTTCCTAACTCTCAATCTTGATTAACTATGTGAAGCAAAGCATCGTGGGCACAGTAGGGATGTCTTCTCATTAATATTGCACTCATGACGACCATCTACAGCATCTACCCACGGTGTGGAAAGTCGTATATTACTTGTAGTGTTCCAACTGGCCATGGAGGAGTTTGGCCTAGATCAAGCCTTCCACTAATATCAGGACCATCCTTTCTTCACCAGAACACCTTCTCCATGTGAGTTTCTGTGGCAGTTTCTTCCTGACGTGTAAGTAGGTAACTTCACAATGACATCAAACAGAAAGACAAGTCAAGCACTTTTCATTTAAAGGAATATTTTGATTGAAAAAAGATTTTGGAGGGAAGGGTCAGTGTGTGTGTGTGGAAAAAGGGAGATGAAGTGAAATTGCAGAATTTGGACTTTTATGTGTCTGAGCTAGCAAGTGGCCTTAGATTGCAGGTGCGTCTGTTTGTGTTTGTAGAAACTCCACTATTGCATGAACAATGCATATTCCCACCCGCAGAAGGGTACAAATATCTATTCTCATATGCAAATAAAAGGCCTTGGCATGCTGAATCCAATGCCCCATAAAGATTAAAAAGCATAGTTTCACTGGCTTGTTTAATAAAATTCAGCACAACGTAAACACCCATCAGATCACTATCTGCCCTTCAAACCCCAGAGAAAAGCTTTTGAATCATATACAGCTTTGCCACAGAGATTTCACCCAGTCATGACGCATCCTTACAGGAAACCAGAAAGCTGGATGAACACACAGTATTTGTTGCTGCTGTTATTTTTTTGTAAGTTCATTTTGGATACAAAAATTTCAGATTTTTTTTTGGCATGCCTGTCTCACCCACCGCACTGACAACCTCACCCGCATTTTTAAGACAAAATAAATAAAGAGTGATTATTTGTATTGAAGTTGACCCAGGAATACTGGTCATGGAGCAGAATCCCATTGTGGTAGGTGCTTCACAAACACAGAAGAAAAAGAAGGTGCCAAAAGCTTATAGTCTACAACGAATATTTTTTTTTACTTTTGTTTTTTCAGCGTGGGTTCAGATTTCGTTGTCCTGGAACATCAGTATTTGCATTAATCATAAATTCCCATAATGCCAATGTGCAATAAAGACAATTTCGGATGGCTCGGAGGCAGGAATTTTTCTGTGGGGAACGGGAGCTGAACTTTCTGGCTGAGTCAATGTATAGAGCACTATGTAACCACGATGCCAGGAATGTCAAAACAGATTAGGCACATTTAATTTTCCTTGCGCTCTAATGGTACAAGGAGTGGGGACTGCAGGGTCACGAATCCTTAAGGCCAAGAATAAGAGAAACAATCCAAAACCTGCCCGTGAGATAAAAGCCCATATCAAGACAGCAGATATCTTAAGAGAGCAGCTCAAAATATGGCTAATGGACGGAGTGTAGTTCGGTTACACCTTTAGTAGGAGACCCACTCCATTAAGCAACTGGTTCATGTCTGCCCCATGAGTGGTAGCGTAAGGATGGGTTTCAGTCACTTCGGTGTGATACTGGTGATTTCGGCAGAGTTTCACTTCTTACAATGGTGAAAAACAGGAGTATCAGGCACACTTGCACAATACACACACATTTCTTGTTAAGCACATTAGTCCATGCTTTCAGTAAACAGCTGCATTGCCAATAACAAACTACCTGGCCACCATTTTCTGTGTTTTCTTTGTGTGTGTGTATTCCACATCTCAGTTCAGCCTTATCTCCCTGGCTCACTACTACTAGAGTATCAGTCTTCAATGGGACTCAGACTCAGTCTCTAATAAAACAAGAAAAATAGAAAATTGGCAAAAGTGAAAGTCAGCGAACTCAGCCTTTCTTTCCTTTACCTGGGCTGAGGATCCACAGGACAGGAAACAGCAGATAAGAGAGATGGGAACTCAAAGATCTAATGAGGACAAGTGTGAGCTTTGTTAACTATTTCACTGCTGTTCATATGAGCAGAAACATCCAACTATTCTGGAACTCTGGGCCGATTTTGAGGAAAATACCTCTATTTCCTCCACCATCATATTGATACCCCCCGCATGAGGAACATTATACTTCCATGGACAGAGGCTTTTGATGGCAGAAGCATTTAAGCTGATGAGAAAGCATTTAAGCTATTGGTCACACCACTACTGGTTGTCAGATCTGTTTTAACATGTCCCTGTAGATAACAAGACAAACTTTCAGACCTCCCGTTCAGTTCATCCACCTACTGAGCGGCAGTTCTCCCTAGAAATGCATGTGATTTGGAAGCTAAATCCTACTCCCTTACCATGAAATTCATGGGAGAGAGGGGAACTCGAATCCTTGTCCCTGAATCAATCCATACCGTTTCATTCCAGGCTGGGTTCAGTCTCCAAGCAGCCTTTTTTCTTGATCATGTTTGGATGTAGTCCAAGCTGGTGAACATCTAATAACAATTGTGAGATTTATGTCATTTGGGGCCAACATCTTGCAAGAATCTAAACCCTAACCTCCATTCAACCTTGAACATGAGCTAAAACCCTAACCTAAGTCCTTATCTGGATCCAAGCACAACCTCATCTCCATTCTGTAGAGAGCATGGCTCTCCCTTAGCTCTTAACATAAAGGGCCACCACTGCCACCACTGCCTCTTATCCTTAAATAGATAATTAATGCATTTGATGGGGTTTGAAGTGCAGATAGTGATCTGATGGGTGTTTACATTGTGCTGAATTGTATTAAACAAGCCAGTGAAACTATGCTTTTTAATCTTAATGGGGCATTGGATTCAGCATGCCAAGGCCTTTTATTTGCATATGAGAATAGATATTTGTACCCTTCTGCGGGTGGGAATATGAATTGTTCATGCAATAGTGGAGTTTCTACAAACACAAACAGACGCACCTGCAATCTAAGGCCACTTGCTAGCTCAGACACATAAAAGTCTCCAAATTCTGCAATTTCACTTCATCTCCCTTTTTCCACACACACACACTGACCCTTCCCTCCAAAATCTTTTTTCAATCAAAATATTCCTTTAAATGAAAAGTGCTTGACTTGTCTTTCTGTTTGATGTCATTGTGAAGTTACCTACTTACACGTCAGGAAGAAACTGCCACAGAAACTCACATGGAAAAGAATCAGAGAGGTAGCCGTGTTAGTCTGGAATAGCAGAGGAAACAAAATCCTGTGGCACCTTAAAGACTAACTATAAAGTTTTGAAGCATGAGCTTTCGTGGGCTAATACCCACTTCGTCGGATGCAAGCAGTGGAAATGTTTAGAGGCAGGTCTGGGAAAGTAGGTAAGAACCAGGTGGACTAACCTTTTCACCTCCCACCTGGTTCTTACCTACTTTCCCAGACCTGCCTCTAAACATTTCCACTGCTTGCATCCGACGAAGTGGGTATTAGCCCATGAAAGCTCATGCTTCAAAACTTTATAGTTAGTCTTTAAGGTGCCACAGGATTTTGTTTCACATGGAAAAGGTGTTCTGGTGAAGAAAGGATGGTCCTGATATTAGTGGAAGGCTTGATCTAGGCCAAACTCCTCCATGGCCAGTTGGAACACTACAAGTAATATGTGATCTTCCACACCGTGGGTAGATGCTGTAGATGGTCATCGTGCAACAGCTATACCACTGCTCTTAGCCCCCTGTCTACACTACACTAATAGCTATGCTTAAACATGCCAAATCAGGTTATAGCAGGATTTATTCTTTCTTGTTTGGACAAGAAAAGCATGTTAGAGAACCATGTTTTAGTTTAGATGATTACCAGGGCTAAAACCACACGGTACACGTAGTAATTTATATTTGCAGCTTCATCCTTGCTGTGCTGTAATCATTCAATAACATGTGTCCCAGGTGCATGCTAGTTTTCAAGGAGACTCAGAACAGTTTCCAGCCAAGTTGTCATGACAGAGTGTGGCAGCCCAGGAAAAGACCTAAACTGAGGAGAGGCCTGAGGGGCCTGGTTGTCATACTAAACCCCTCCACTCTTGCTCCCTGAGACCCCGATTCAGCAAGGTACTAAAGCACATGGCTAACTTTAATCATGCCAGTGGTCTCCTTGAAGTCGTGTGCTTAAGAACCTTGCTGATTCAGGGCCAGAATTATGTAGATAGACATCTAATTAGCTTGCAGCATTGTGTTTTTCATCACCTTAGCCTCTGACATTCATAACACAGTTCACAGGCAATGTTGCACAGGTTTGTGTGGAAGGTGAAACACACACTTCATCTTTAAATCCCCTGCTCCAAAGAAATATGGACAGGTATATTTTAACCCTTGTTCTTTTTTTTTCTTGAAGCAAATTACCCCGTTCATAAAGGCAATGAATATAGGCCACAGAATCCAACACACAACAGCAAAAGTACTCCATTATTGAGTCTGTAATTGCCAAGAATTAATTTGCTAATTGCATGCAACTAATCTGCGTCCTTTTTGTTTTATATCAATTAACAGAGTAATTAAAAAAAGCAATCTTCTTGATAGTTCCTCACAGGCAGACTTAGCCCAGCAGAGCTAACGAAACGGGGCCACCCTTTAACTAACCTCATTAATATCTCTTCTTTTGTTGAACATCCTGCAAGAAATAGTTAATTTTCCTGCATGGAAGTCCTTGATGTTAGACCGCTAATGAGAGGGCCACAAAGCTATGATTTGATGTTTGTTTAGAGAGCTGCTTTGCCGGGTGCAGGGGAAAATCTCTCTCCTTTTTCTCTTTCAGAGATTCAAAGCAAAATCGGGACATATGGGAATCCTTGAACAGCTCCAGCCGTTGTATTGATTAGAACTTTCAAAGGCTGGTAACCTCCCTGAACTTGGAAAGTTCTCTAAAGAGCAGAGAAGACTTTGGTACTGAGCACATAAACCACTGAAAGGTGAGAAGAGGAAGGGCCTAACTGCAAGAAATCAGCACATTGGACAGAGTCCGTTTCCAGGTCACTGTCTGCAGAGATTCCACGGAAGCAGTAGATCCAGTCATGCTTAAAGTCAGGCACGTGCTTGAAAGAAAGAATAAGAATTTCCAGTCGACTGTACTGGAGGCTATGCAAATGACTTCTCAAGAGAGTCCGGTCTGGGCAGGGCAGCAGCCACACACAGCACAGGTTGTCTATTTACAGGAGCGACTGCAAATTGCCCGTTCCTTGACAAGAGGTTCCTGGGCATATCACTGGCGTGTTTGGCTTCTAGAGGCCAGATTTCCAAAGGCATTAGGTGCCTAAAGATGCAGATAGGTGCTTAGTGGGATTTTCAAAAGCACCTAGGTACCACTGGTTTCAGCACTTCTGAAAATCGTACTAGGCAAATATCTCCATATTTAGGCACCTACAGGCTTTGGTACATTTGGCCCCAGGCCTCGGTTGAGAAGAGGTACTCATCGCACAAGTATTTCCAGGTGGCTGCCCAGTGGAGCAGCATGGATGTCATATTACCACAGGCCATTCTCTAAGCCACAGGAATACTGTGCATACCTCATCTATTTATCTATCTATCAATCATACTGTATATAACCCACTATCACTATAACAGCCTAGTCATTATAGTGTTATATCTGTCATTGCTTGACCACAACATGAAGGTCACGCTTATCTGCCTGTGAGGTGCGGTATCATTTATGGAGTCACTTCAATACATTGTTTGCAGTTATTCTTCTCTTCTTTTGTTGTTGCTCATGGTTTTCAAAGGAGAAATCATTCCTGCTATAATGAGACAGTCCACTAGGAGGCAAACTGACCTTCACACCAGCCAAGTGTTGTAAGACTGATGCAAAGAAATGACAATCAAGCATCTGAAGAAGTGGGTTTTTACCCACAAAAGCTTATGCCCAAATGAATCTGTTAGTCTTTAAGGTGCCACCTGACTCTTTGTTGACAATCACAAGGAAAACGAAAGAACATCTGAATGTTGTCCCACATGCTAACTGGATGGCAAGGAGGCTAGAATTTATCACCTAACATTTAAAGATAGAAACGGTTCTCTAGTTGTGGCTTCTGGAGCTACGAAGTATTTCTGCTGAACTGAAGATAGCTTGGCATGTAGCAATATTAACAATATTCACCACCAGCTCCAGGATGTAGGTCATATTTTCAAAAGGAGGCTGAAAGGGTGTGCCCAGTGAAATTTACATGCACACGGCATTCCCCAAAACCCACAATAAGCCCCCACAAAAAAAACCCTCAACTCCATTGTAGAGATAAGTGCGAAAAGTGAAATGCAGACCTTGGTTTGAAGTAGAGGTACAAACCTTTCTGTAGCTCAGACAGAGAGTCTGAAACATGATTCAAGATCACATCTGATCTGACATGGTTTCAGGATAGATTTTCAATAGCATCTGATAGATTTAGGAACACGAGTCCTATAGAAAGTCAACGAGACATGCTTCTAAATCCCTTATATTTTTTTTTGGGGGGGGGAACCAGGGCCGGCGACAGGGGGGTACTACGGGCAGAGCTGTACCGGGCCCCCCGACTTTAGGGGGGCCCCGGTACAGCTCTACCCGTAGTCATCCGGCGTGGCTCTCCCCTGGAGGAGCGCCTGTCCCCGGCTGGAGCAGAGAGCCCGGCCAGCGGCAGTGGCTCAGTCCGGGGGAGGGAGGGAGCAGCAAGGGAGGCTCTCGCTGCTCCCCGGCTCTCGGGTCTCGCTGCTGCCAGCTGGTGGGGGGAGCGCCGGCTGGGCTGGGGGGGGAGGCTGGGGAGCCCCCAGCCGCTGTCAGCTGGGGGGGGAGCGCCGGCTGGGCTGCGGGGGGCCGGCTGGGCTGGGGGCTCCCCAGCCGCTGTCAGCTGGGGGGGGGGGGAGCGCCAGCTGGGCTGGGGGGGGGCCGGCTGGGCTGGGGTGGCCCCCAGCCGCTGTCGGCTGGGCTGGGGGGGCCCCCAGCCGATGTCGGCTGGGCTGGGGGGGCCCCCAAACTATTAGAGTAGGGGGCCCCCAAATTTCTGTCGCCGGCCCTGGGGGAAACAACAACCCTTCTCCCCTCACAAACTGTTCTGCTTCCACTATGTGTGTATATGGGATTATGCATGAAATTCCCATCCATTACACCCTTAAGTCTCCATGCAATGAGACTTAAGCCTTCTACCCCACTGTAGAGTCATAAGGGGCAAAAGAACCCAAATCAATGATGGCTGCTAAAAGAACGCAATCGCTGCCTTTTAAATGAGAGCTTATTTGTAGCTTTTCATGGTACCGTGTTTGGCACGGCTGTTTTTACTGCTTCCAGTTGGTGAGAGCAGAGCGCTGGGCTTTTTCTAGGCAGATTCTCCTGTGTGATGCTTTGGAACATTCACCAATGTTACTGTGTTAAAGACATGATATTTGTTTGACTTTATTTTGACCACAACTCTCTGTCAGGTGCTAATTACACCTAAGGATTGGCTCTTTATGCCTCTGAAATACCTAAAATCGCTCTATATCATTTAAACAGTCAGGGTTTGGGTATTTTTCTTTCCCTGTTAAGGGGATCTCTCGGGATTGGGTGACACTGTTATTCTGGTTGGCACTAGCAATCCCTCTCCACTTTTGCTACACATGTAACAAATGCAAAGTGAAGTGGGGGGAGGGATGGAGGATGCTATAAAAAAATAAATCCCAGATTTATGCTCCAGCCATTTCCCTCAATAATCAGCTTATGTTGTAGAGTTAAATGAACCGATGGGGAACTCATGCAGGCGGACGGTCTTGTCAGCTGCAAACTTGTAAATGATCCATCAGTGTGTAAAGCACACACAAGCGTGTGTGTGTGAGAAAGCAAGCGTGCGAGCGAGGGACCCAAATCTGTCTTGCTCGTGGTGGAAGCAGGTGTGTCTGGCCAGGTCCCAGCACTGGCGCATGGTGATTACCCCTCCTGCCAGGCCTGGTGTCAAGGAGCAGCTGAGATGAATTGCGGTACCTCCCACTCCCCTGCCCATTTGTTTCTTATGAATACATAATGAATGCTAATGAATTCCTCACTTGGGGCATATGGGTAAGACATATAGAGCCTAACCTTGATACAAAGAAGAAAGACCTTGATGGTACATGGTGGGGGAGAGGGGAATTTGGTGAGTCACAATCAGTGTTTGTGGTCAGGAAGCGCAATCCTGATCAGTCTAAAGATCTAATTCAAATGAAAAGGGGGATGACTGATTGATTTCCCTACCAGAGAAAAGGAAATCATATGTCCACAGCTATGTCCTAAAGGCTATGAGGTTAAAGAAGAGGTTCCTTTCCCTCGAAGTGAGCGGACGTAGGAAAGAACACCGACTCTGCAGTGCTGCGGGGAGCAGATACAAAAGAAGCCACAAGCAGCAGAGGGGGCCGCAGGGCCTGAGTATGAGTGCCTACACGTATCTCCCTTTGCCCCCCCCCCCCCTTTGGATGTCTCTCTTTCAAAGGAGGTGTGTGCGCCCCTTAAAAAGTGAATCTTAAAGTTGTTGAACAGGGACAGATTGACAGCGCCGGAAAATGAAATCAGGCACAGCACCGGTGCCATGCAAGGTAGCAACCATGGCAACTTCCCGAGACCAGGCCCTCAATGAGCCACATTCAGGACTCAAAGAAACGTACTCTGGAGATGAAAATCTCTAAGCCAGCTTGGCCCTTGGCTTCTCTTCTGAGAATGCCAACAAAGGTGCCAACTGCACTGGTGGTTTTTGTGATGTGGACACCCTTTTCCTTAGAAACCTGGCTGGGGCCACCAGTTTATTTCAGGTGGAGGATCCATTTCTGAGTCACGCAGGGACCCAGATTTCAAGCGCTGTTGTTCTGCAGTGTAGACGCAGCCCTACTAGACTTGTGCTCTAGGAGGCCTCCAGAAATATCCCACAATCCTATGGGCTGACCTTCTTTGTCTTTTGAACAGCTTGGTGGAGAGTCAAATTTTCCCATACTGCGCCACAAACAAAGGACTAGAGTGTCCACATTTTGGGAGGGTGCTAGGAAGTCTGGGATATGGGTGGTAGGACTCAGGCCTGCATAATGCAGTGTAGACGCTGGAGTCCCAGGTGCGGGAGCCAGGGTTCAACAATTCCTAACCTGGGGCTACAAATAATTGTAGATGCTCAAGCCCTAGGTTAACAAACCCATGGTCCGGCTCACTCAGGTTCTACTAACCCTGGGTTTACATTGGGCAGAGACTGAGCCATAGAGGTTTATGAGCAGGTGTCTTGTTTCACTCTCTTAGAACTGGATCTTTTACATCAGGTGGCCGCTGTTCATGGTTTTAGATGCCGCGGTTCTGGGTTCTTTCCTTGCTTCCAACACCTGCTAGGCTTGAGAAGCTTCTTTGCAACCCCAGGAGCTGAAACATGGATTATTAAATGAAAACTGAGATTCTGGAGCCCAGTTCTGGGGCAGTCAGTGGATGTGGAGGAGGATTTTGGGTGCTAGCAATAAGACACTTCAGCCAGTGGGACTGACTAGCCATTTCCAGCGGTTTGGGTGGGACTTTCAAAGCACTCAGCATTGGCCTAACTCTGCTAATGATAAGAGCCTTATCATTGATTTCACTGGAAGCAGAACTGGGCCAACAACACTCAATGTGTTTATAAATCCCAAATGTTAGCATTAAATTTATACCTGATACCATGAACCAAAGTGGTCTAAGTCACCCAAGATGCTCTACCTGCTTTGTCTCATAGCTGATTAATTCGTTGCTTTCCCTTCAACACACAGAACCGCACAGGTACATAACTGAGCAAGGAGCGGACAACAGCAGAGACGGAGCTGGAAAGCATTCAAAGTCCTTCCAAAAATTAAAATACGAACACCAGCCAAATCCCAGCAGCCGAGTGGAGGTGTGAGGCATTTAGTCTCCAGGGTGGGCAAAAGCAGCTGACTGCCGTATGCAATGTGCATCAACACCTCTTGGCGCTTATGAATACAGGGCTGGTGCTGATGCCCACTTGGATGAAAGAAAGGAGTGAGATTGGCAACGTCAAAGCAGGCAGAGGGGAAGGCCGGTCTGTAGCAAGATGTTAGGTATTCTTTAACCCTCTGTCACACAGAGAGAACCCATTTGTTTAGGAACTCGAAGGCCAAAGGGATTTAAAGATGCCAAACCTTTTGGGGCTAGTTAACAGAACGGTAGCAAAGGGCTGCAGCACGTGGGGATATGGACACGCAGTGCTCAGAGCCTTTCACACAGTCTGGACTTCATTTCCAGACGTACTTAGCACCTGCAAATCCAAAGGAAGTCCCTGGGAGCTATGGTTGCTCAGTACCTCTGGAAAGCAGCCCCTGTATGGATATCCAGCTGGTTCTGTCCATGCTATAGAACAACTAAAAAGGATCCTGACAACTGCTGGCACAGAGTTTCCCAGCCTCGCTACCTTCCAACTATTAGCACAGAAAAATTCTTCTGACCTGCTAATGTAACCAGGTATTAAAAGAGAAGGATGGATGGTATAGAAAATGGGGTATTGCCTGACTGAAGGGTTGGGGGTGTACACTGGGGGGCCTGTACTTAGACAACATTTTATCTGTGAACCAACACAGGAGGCAGCTTTTCTCCATCCCTGGGGGAAGAAGAGGCATGTTAGGGGGAGCAGCCAGAACCCCTCAACATTCTGCTTTCCCAGCAATTCCCCTGCCGAATCCCAGAGTGACTTGCCACCTTCAACGCAAACAGATACCAAATGTTCCCTCCCTGCGGGGCTCAGCTCCCCACTCTAGGAGCTGAGACTTCTGGAGTTCCAGTGCTGTTTGGATTTGGCCAAGCACCTCAGAGGAGGCTGGTTGGGCCGAATTTGTGTAAGTGGTGATGTGACCTAGCCCATGGGGTGGCAGCATCACTCACTCAAATTTGGCCTGCTTGGCCTCTCATCATCATGATGGAAGGGTGGCTAGGCCAAACCTGAGCCGTCCTGTGACACCACGCGCCAGAATGGGGAGCCAAGTCCAGCCAGCTCTGGGACCCTTGGACACATTCTGGGGGCCTGGTTTTGTTTTATGGCCCACAGGTTGAGAAACCCTGCCCTGTAAATTCTCTCTTACTTCTTGGAGCCTTAACAGGGAGCTTACTCAGGCTACTCCTCCCTCAAGTACATTTGTGAGACAGACGGCGTCTTTGCATTATCCATCTCTTGCCGAACATTGGCGGGTCCATTATATATAAATATATATATATATATATAAATGGAGATATACCAATCTCCTAGAACTGGAAAAACCTTGAAGGTCATCAAGTCCAGTCCCCTGCCTCCACTAGCAGGATCCGCCTGCCTACACTAGCAGGATTGAGTACTGTCCCCTGACAGATTTTTTGCCCCAGATCCCTAAATGGCCCCCTCAAGGATTGAACTCACAACCCTGGGTTTAGCAGGCGAATGCTCAAACCACTGAGCTATCCCCCCACCCCTACTGAGCTATCCCCCCACCCATTCTACATGCCTCAGGGAATTATCCACAACCCTGGGCTGCTCTATCACACTTGCTCTGCCCCTGTCCTGCGTTGGTGTTTGCTTCCACCTCTATGTACTTCTCCCCGCCCCCTGCACACTCATATGAACACACTCCCATGCACACTCCACTCGCATACATTTTGTCTAAAGGGGCAAGCTGCTCCCTTTCAAACAACAAGACAGTCCCTTTGGGAACCCGACAGCCTCATTCCCCAGTCGTCATGAGATCGCTGAGTTCTGAATGCACATGCGGGTTGTGCTAGGTTTGCCAACCACCAGCCCTTCCGCAGGAACCTGGGGAATGGGAAAAAAGAAACCAGCATCTCTCAGTGAATCCTGGGGCACGTACCGCAGCTGCCATGTGCGCCAAGCCTGATACATTGTAATGACATGAAAATGAATAGAATAAGCCGACTGAATGGCATTGTTATTAACCTCTGTTACCTCAATAAATCACACCAAAGAGCAGCAATTACTCCCGTTTCTGACAAACACTACATACACAGCAGATTCCTCCCTTGTTCTCAGTCCTGGGCCCTCTCCCTCCTTCCCTCTTTCTCGCAATGGGAATCAGGACCATACAGGACAGATCAAGTTATTCGAAAGAACTGGAATAATTTAATCCTGGCTGATAAAGGTAATAACATATGTCACTTTGCACTAAAGTGGGAGGCAAGGGGGTGGAAGCACGTGAATTGTTTTAAGACACTGAATCAGAAAGGTGGTACATACCATGGGGGAATAGCTGTGGGTGTCATTTAGAGGGAACGTGTGTTGGGGTAGATGTACATATCTATATATCTCTCTCTCCCCGTCACCCGCCAGCTGGGGTATGGGCCACCAACTGGTGTTGGTGTTTCAGTAGCAATTGGTTCCCTTACAGGGTGGACTTGCTAGCCCCACGCCCATGTTAAGCCTACAGCACCTGGTACTCCCTGGAGGTCTCCCATCCAAGTACTAGCCAGGCCCGACCCTGCTTAGCTTCTGAGATCAGATGGGATCGGGCGTGTTCAGGGTGGTTTAACCATATATTAATATATATGGCGGCGTGTTAAGGTATGGGATGGGCTTTCCAGAGGCCCTTCATCCCTGGGTGAATTTCACCCAATGTGCTTAAACAACTCTATATCTAAAACTTTTATTTGTGTGTGTGATCATCTATCAATATACAGAAACATGGATAAGACAGGGACTGACACAGCCACATGGACACAGGGTGATATCTACCTCTCTTGCATAAAGATCGAGATGTCAGGCTATCTGATGGTAGAGTATGAAGTGGGTGACAAAGTGAAATTTACCAGTCTCCAGACTCAGGGCCCAGCCCAAAAGTTTCAGTTGAAAATTGTGTGCCTGTGTAACTGGTATGAACACAATGGCTCTTTGTCCCCCTCTAGTGGCTACAAACGTATAGAGGTTTAGGAGTCTGCTACTGCCTCCAAGCTAAAGGACCCTAAACTAGTAGCATACTTTTAGATCAAGGGTGGGCAAACTTTTTGGCCTGAGGGCCACATCGGGGTTGCAAAATTGCATGGAGGGTCAGGTAGGGAAGGCTGTGCCTCCCCAAATAGCCTGCCCCTGCCCCTTATCTGACCCCCACCCACTTCCTGCTCCCTAGCTGCCCCCCTCAGATTCTCTGACCCATCCAACTCCCCCTGTTTCTTGTCCTCTGACTGCCCTCTCCAGAGACCCCTGGCCCCTAACTACCCCCCAGGAACCTGACCCCCCCCCCTCTAGCATCCCCTGCTCCTTGTTCCTGACCACCCACTTCCGGGACACTCCCTTCCCCCCCATCCCTGACAGACCCTCTGGACTCCCATGCTCCATCCAACCCCGCCTGCTCCCAGACTGCCCCCCGAGACTCTCCGCCCATTATGCAACCCCACGGCTCTGGTTCCGGCCCCCTTACCATGCCACTCAGCAGCGTGTCTGGCAGTTGCGTGGAGCCAGACAAGCTCTGCTTTCCACCAGAGCACTGCCTGTGCGGCGTGCTGAGGGTCTGGGGGAGGGGAAAAGGTGGGGGAGGGACCAATGGAGCCAGGCAGGACAGTCCCGAGGGCCAGATGTGGCCCACAGCCATAGTTTGCCCACTCCTGTTTTAGATTCAGAGAGCCAGTGTTCATTCCTCAGAGACAACTAGTCCAGTGGAGCTGCTACATTGCATGTTCAGAAATATCTGATATGAAAAACTTCCAACATCTTTCATCAATGAGACTTTAAAAAAAAATCCCAGTTGAAGAAAATTGGCCAAGTATTGTCATAACAATGAATTGCCTAACATCACTGAACTCATAGCTGCATAGCAGCTATACTAAAAGAATGCTTCCATTTGTTTTCTGGATTTGGAGATTTGCTTTTAAGGACAGCTGAGTTAAAGAGGGTCCAATTAAAGACAGATAAGTTAAGGAAGCCTCAGTTAAGGACAACTGAGATAAGGATATATTTGTTAGCTGAAAGGCAAATAGGTCCAGAGCTATAGCTAAAGAAATGTTGGAGCTTCCCTGGCAAAGCTGGTGGACTTTTTGCTTATTTTTCTTTTCTTATTTTTCCCTAAAATATATACAGAAATTAAGTCTGAGATTTTCAAAGTTCTTTAGAAATGTAGATGTCCAATTCCAAAGTTAGATGGCCACATTAACGGGAATTAGGCATCCAAATCCCACAGGCAGCTTTGAAAATCTCACCATTAAGCACCATTAAGTCTGAGTTATCAAGCACTCCGAATCTAAAATTCAGGGTTCCCCTTCAGTGTTAACTCCTCTACATTGCACATGCAAGACATAGTATTCACTGTTCCTGTCTTCCTTACTAAATAAAACCACGAATGTATTGTTGCTTATGGTGCAGCTGTTTAGGCCATAAAATAAAAATATGGCTGAGTTAACGTGGCTAATGAAACCTTAACTTTTGGCATTTGCCTGACCGGACAGTGCTTGGTTGTTCACCTTCAGTGTTTCATTAATCTTAGTTCTTTGCTTTAAGAGTTGAATTAAGGCTCTACCTCCATGGCCAGAGAGCAGTGAAATCGGTGCAGTTAGTTCTCCTTCATAATGGGATAGACTTGGGAAATAATACAGGAGCTCAACCTTTTCAGTGGGGGGGGGGGGGGGGGGGAGGGGGGGTTCTGTCCCAGGCAGCTTGGAGAGGAGAGGTAAAGGCCTAGCAAGGATGGGCAGGGACCAGAGAAATCATCATTATATGGGTTCTGTGGTCTGGCACCAGTGAGGGTATGTTGGAACCATAAAGGGCTATTGGGCTAAATAGTCCTACATGGACCAGTGGATGAGCCGCCTAACCGCATGGGGAACACGATTCATTCCCCTCTTTCTTCCCCTGCTTAGGCTGGGTCCTTTGATTAGCCTTTCATATGCATCTGTAAAGCCATTATTCTAACACAGGATTTGAAACCAAGCCCGCAGAAAGTGTTTGTGTGCGCACACACATGCTCACACAGGTATGTGTGAACAGAAATTCAGGACCTGTGTCTCATGGTGGTAGGCCTCGTACAAACACATCGGAAGGCACAGAAGCCGCCCCAAAGAGCACCGTAAAATGTTATCTTAATAACAGTTATAGAGCCGATCAGTTTGAAGATTCAAAAGGGGACAATAAATATGACCTAGTAAATACTCTGAATATGTTTTATGATCCAGACTTGTCCGTTCCCTTTGGCATCATTTCAGCCGCTGAACGGTAGGTGTTTTTCCCATCAAAAAGTGTAATTCATAAGACCCACTTAAAATATTCAGTTCTTTATTAACTAACTGCTTGTGTCAGTAGCTTTGTTATTGATGGATTTAAAAGGGGAACCAGCCTTTGTTTTAGGTCAGCTTGAATCTAATTTAGGATGGAGTCTTTGTTGTACGCGTGTCTCTGTGACTTATGTGCTTGGAGATGACTTTACTCCCCCAATCTTATTAAGAGCCTATTACAGACTGAACACTACTGCAAAGTATATCAGCTGAGGGGAGAGGCAGCCTTTATTGCTGAGTGAGGGGTATGTGTGAGATACAGAAAGAGGGAGAGAGGGATAAAATGGACATAAATCACCCAGAATGTCAGCAACAACGGTCTAAAACCCACAGAAATTTATTATTTTTTCTGCGCCTTGTGAATGGATCAGGGCGTGATCCAAAGTCTATCAGAGTCAATGAATAAACACCCAGCATCCTTCCATAGGCATTCTTATGACCAATACAAGAAATTGTGTATAGTATTTTCTTCTGATCAACCTCAATGACCTAGTTTTTGCACTCTCGTTGCCTTAAAATAACCCTTCCTCCCCCATTGCTCGTGATGAAAGGGGGGTTGAATTTTGTCATTGTGATCAGCGTGGGAGAAACATGATTTGTTCTGGACGAAGCGGCTGAAAGCCAGTTTTGCAGCACTTGATTTTTTTGGCAGGGGCATATGACGGCTTGAAAAAAGGGGAGGATATGGTGGGTGCAGGAGGAAAGTTTCCCATTAAAAAAGCTTTTCTCAGATGATAAACATAATAATAACAATAACAATAATAAAAAAACCCTAATAGCCAATATGATTCTAATGCGTCTTAGCTCTGTCAAAAGTGAAAACAGCTCTTTGCTGTCAATTACTGGAGGGACAGCTGGAGTCTCTCCTCTCACTGTCAGGATGCAAACATATTGCATGTCATGGGGAAGGTAACAAAATTCACCAGGACAGCACCACCATCTGTCACCAACAGAGACACTGCTGAAACAAAGGGTCAGGCTTCATTGGGGAGAAAAGGCCTGATCTAATACCATCTTACTTATGTTTTCTTTAAAAAGAAGGGGGGGAGGACTATACAATGCATGAAGTCCAGTACAAGGTTCCATACATGTAGGCTGCTCCAAAAAGTATTATGTTTTGTCCAAGGTGCATCACAAGGAGATTGGTCTAAATAACTCAAGAAAACAAGCCCTGGTTTCTGAAGGGATTGTTTGCCACAGCAAAGCCAGCATTAAACCTTGTAACATTGCTAAGGAGTTGAAGCTGAGACTTGAAACTCTTCGGTAGAAAAAGAATACGGGTAAATAACGGATTTTGCAATTCGGCGGCAGTTCCAAAAAAAGTTTGGTTCAGGGGAAACGGAATCTGAATTTTTAATATTCTGTGGATCGAAAGCGGCTGGTCTGGGTTGGTTCTGGACCGGGAATTCAAAGTGAGGTCTCCCCTAGCCCAGGTCAGTGCCCTAATCACTGCTAGGAGATAGCACAAATGGAGACAGCACCAACACTGCCTCCTTCGCCCATTTTATGAACAGCCAAAACTATTTGTGTCAAGTTCGCAGTAGTTTTGGGTGGACTGAAGCTTGCCAGTCTTGTAAGAACAGCTTGATGTCCTGAATCTTCCAGGCCAATGGTCAACTAGTTTGGCAGATAAGTATGGATGAGAAGCCAGTGGGTCAAAATCTGCTCTTAATTATACCAGGAATATATCAGAAGTTACACCGGGAAGCACCATGCTGAATTAACTAGAGTTATTCTGGAATTATGCTATCATCATTCAGAATCTGGCCCAACATATTGGATGCTGATTAGAACCTCTGGATTTATTTAAAAAACTGTTTGTGCAGTAATAATCCAAAACCTCGCAGTAACCTAAATACAATCCCACTACTTTCTATAAATACAATCCCCTAGGTGCAGCTTTATGGTTTAGGCTTGTGACTGACTGACGAAAAAGTACTGAATCATTATTCTTAATGATGTCTAACTCATTTTCTAAGGCCCCCATTCAGCCATGTACCTAACATGTACCTAAGCATGTGCCTAACTTTAAGCTTGTGCCTAGCGCCATTGACGTCCATGGGAAAAAGCAGTGTGGCCTAGTGAATGGAGTACTGACCTGTGACTCTGGAGACCTGAATTTATTCCCATCTCTGCCATTGGCCTGCTGGGTGACCTTGGGCACCTTCCCTGCTTTATGCCTCAGTTTTCCCATCTGTAAAATGGGGTTAATGATACCTCCTTTGTAAGGGGCTTTGAGAATACTGATGAAAAGTGCTATCTAAAAGCTAGGTATTATTGTTATTACTCACATGCTTAAACCTAAGCACATGCTTAAGTACCTGGCCGAACTGGAACTTAAAAGTGGATTATTTCCCTATCCCATGCCAAAAATAAGGGACAAATTTAAGAAATTACAAGGCATGAGTTTACCATATTGCAACAAGAGAAATAGTAAAGCAAAGAGTGCAGCTTTTTAGGATAGAGGCTTGTCTTAACAGACTGTCAACTGTCCCTCAAAGTAGCTTATTTGGGGGCAGTACTGAATCCCACGTTGACAGCATGCAGATCATTGTGGCCTCTCTGTCTGTTGTGGCCTCTCAACGAGGTACTTTTCATGGGCCTTCACACTTGGATGAATTTCATCTTCTCTCTAGATATCTTAAGTATTTATATGGCTCGCGTTACCATGGTATTTGGGCAACTCACAATCTTGAATATGTTCATCCTCACAACACCCTTGTGAGGTAGGGGAGTGTCAGGTAAGGAAGTGGGACTAGATGGCAGGGGATGGATCACTTGATAAATTGCCCTGTTCTGTTTATTCCCTCTGAAGCATCTGGCACCAGCCCCGGTTGGAAGACAGGATACTGGGGTGGATGAACCACTGGACTGACCCAGTATGCCCACTCTTCTGTTCTTACACTATCATCCCCTTTTTTTACAGCTGGAGAATTGAGACACAGAGCAATCAAGTGATTTTCCCAAGGTTACATCAGATAAGGAACTGGACCATCTCCTCTGGAACAAGATCTGCAGCTGGCACAAATCAGCCTAGGTCCATTGAAATGAATGGAGCTATGCCAGTTTACACCAGATCTAGCCCTCTGTGTGTAAACACATCTATGTATAACACTTTCTGTTGAGTGACAATAAACTGTTTTCATGGTAACAGAGATGGGGTCAAGCTCTAAAGCTCTGATCTGGTGTAGGAGTCATTTCTATATGGCAACCGCTTTGTTTTCACTGCTCATCATTTGGGCTGCAGAATTCACTGTATTATAGGGACAGAGGTGGGGGCACACACTGGAAATGTGGAACAAAGTTAAAAATCTCTTGTTGTTGAAGGTTTCTGGAAGCCATAGGAGAGACCACCTCAGCAGGTACTGGTCAGTTTGCAGGGCACTGAGATTGGATTCGGGACCATGGTGGTTTCTCTTAACGAGCATTAGGAAAGGATTGCATGATCAAAGGAACATTACACACTTCTCCAGCTTCTGCCTATGCGCTGTGGCTCACCTAATAACCAGAGCTTGTAGATTTTAATCAAGCTCTATGTGGCTATTCTGGAATGAGAGCTGATCTTTGCAAAATAGTGGGGCCCCAATTTTCAACCGACAATTCAAATGGCTTTGAGCTGTTGTTTAGAACATTCTGCTCTTCTATTCTGTAGAGATCTCTCCGCTTACAGAGCCCTGAAGTCACCACCAATGTCCCCTAGGGAAACAGATAATAAATCCTAACCCTTCTCCTTTATTAAGTAGAATGGAAGGCTTCAATAGATAAATAACTTAGCCTGAATGTAAAATCTACTTAGACATTGTTCAGTAAGTTATTTCAAGATAGAGGCTTGTAAATTCATAGTTTGTGCTGCAGTAATGAGCAGCATTCGTACAGTGCCTCTCATCTCAAAGGATCTTAAAAGGCTTTGCAGGCTGCCATGTACATAAAAATCACTTCCACTACTGAAATGCAGTCATGTCTAGGGTAGAATTAGCAGCTGCTTAACAATGCAGCTGTTTAACAGTTTTGGACAGGGCGTGGAGAAGACTAGAAAGCTGTAGGGGAACATTAGGTAGGGAGAATGTAATTTTCCATGCAGCCAGTCACAATGTTTCAAATTAAAGGTTTAAAAAATATTTTGGGGGGTGAAAATTAGACTGTGAACATTTTCCCTTTTCTTTTCCTTTTTTGCAAAACAAGTAATTTTTCAATCAAAGTTTTTTTTTATAGAAAATTATTGAAATGATCATTTAAATGTTTGATTTACCTAAAGTGGGGTATTTGGTAAACCAAACGGATCAGTAACCATTTTTGATAACATTTTCAATAGTGTTTTCAATAAAAAATGGCATGTGTGCTTATGGCAAACTAAATATCCTTGATAATACAGGCTTCAATGGCAGATACAGCTCAGACTACAGCTCGGCAGGAAATGGTATTTCAGTCCTTGTCCCATTTAAAAAAAAAAAAGGGTTCATCGGATCAATCTAACCATTATGATTAAATAAATTCAAAATGTTTCATTTTGATTCTGACCTTTTTTATTTTTTCAAAGTGTACTATACTTAAATTACATTTCTAAACAAAAAGTCATTTTTGTTTCAAAAATGTCAAACTAGAACATTTGGACAATTTAGAAACTTTCTTTTACCATTTTTTTGAGCCAAGAAATGCATTGAAACCTATTCTTTCCCCTGAGAAGTTTTCCTTCTGACAAATTAGCATTTTTTAATGCAGAAACTGTTTAGTCTAAAAATTCCAGATCGCCTTTACCTTAGACCTCCTTTACTGAAAATGTCCATTACAGTCTGTGAAATATTTGGAGTATCTTTGACAAAGAATAGTGATACATATAATAAAAGGCACTAGTTATCAATTATTAACATGGTCAATTTTTTTTTCAATCTACCACTCACAATAGGAACATTTTTCTTGCCACAAATTAGCTGAATCAGAGAAGTATATTTCCATTTTCATTAATTTTCTTTAAAAAAAAATCCCACCTCAGTGGAGAGGCAATTCGCTTTATGGCCACACGAAACACGTGAGTTAATTTCTAAGACTTGGAGTAAGATTTATCAAAGGGATACTGAGTAGATTTTTTTTGAATTCCTATTCAGTGTACTGTCTATCCGCCTTTACATTTTAATGGACAATTCAAGTGATAATTACAAAATGGCCTTATTAATAGAACTGGAAGTTAGTAACTTCAGTATTTGCAATAATGAAGGTATTTCCTACAGTAGGAAATACAGAGAATACTTGTTTATATATCTGAGGTAAAATTAAAATATATGCAGTTAATACCAATATTTACTATTTAATCAGAAGTAACATTATTCTACAAATGTAAAAATGTAGTAAGTATCACTACAATTCTTTGTTACATTTTGAAATTTACTTTCAAATGCCGTTCAGATTCATGGCCAAATTTTCAAGTGCCTGTAACACTGCACTCATTTTGCATATGCAAATTTCATATAGATACTTTATCTTATAAGTTTTGCATTCATGTGCACACCAGAATTGTGTAGCTCCACGATATGTCTAACCATCCAATCCAACTGGTGCATACAGGTGTCTTCACATGCAAAAATTTGCTTGGGAAAAGCTGCCCATGCAATTGCTTACAGATGCAAAACTTAGGACACAATTTGGATGAGTGCCTTTGAAGAAGTGTCCCTTACTGAACAGACACCTGCCCTTTGTTCATCATGGAAGGGATTTTTATCCCACTTCCCATTAAAAGTCAGAGCACTAGATGACTAATTTCTTTAGCCACTTTTGAGAATCCCAGCATATAATTAAAAAAATATTTACTTGCTGTCAATCCTCTTTCCTTCCACAGCTCCCAGGAAAGTGAAGGTGGATAATATTGTACGATGATGATACATGATTTGAAGCAAGCTGGCTAATTTTGGTGGTAATAGTGTTGGTTTGTTCTACCGAGAACCCAATTCACCTATTCTCACCTGTTGGTCTCTGTGACAAGGAGTGACAAGAAATGAAACAATTTGCTGAGAATCCTAGGACAGAAAAAGAGCTAGGAGGACCCTATCTCGAGATAAAACAGAGATTATTATGGCCATTTCTTCAATAGATAGTAGGGATCTGAATTTACTCCCATCTAAAAAATACCCCCCCCCCCGACACACACACAAAAGTGAAATTAACAGAACATTTGAAGGCCATCACATTGTTCATTCTGTACATTATATCCCTTTGTCTTGTCCTTTATATGGCTTGTCTATTTAGTTTGTAACCTCTTTCAGGCAGGAGCCATCTATTACTCTCCAGTTCTTGGTTGGTCCATAGGCCCTACTATAATACAAATAAGCACCCAGCAACTCCCATTCTGGCCCTGGATTAATATAGGTAACGAGGATTAAGATATCCATACAGTGGGCTATTTAGCTTTTTGGTTCTAGGATAAATGTTTCAAAGATGCCTAAGGGCTATATTTTTAAAGCATTTAGGTGTCTAAAGATAAGTGGCTAGTGGAATTTTCAAAAGGATCAAGGCACCTAACTCAGTGGGAGTCAATCACTGTGGAATTGGGCCTGTACCTTTAGGGGCTGAACTTCCCAGACAGATAGTCTGGGCTAGATGCTGTGAAGTTGCTGGTTTGTGCAGCCAACTGGAAGCAAACAGAATAAAACTGATTTCTAACAAGCGCCGCAAGCACTGAGTGAGCACTGAACACCACAATCACCTAGGCGGTGGAGGGCTTATCTGCATCTTTCGGCACCTAAATATCTTTAAAGATCTGCCCCTCTCTGCCTAAGTCTCTTTTGAAAATGGGGCCCTGGCTCGCAAGTCACTAAAGTGCTTTTGTAAATGTTACCCCGGTCTTCACTATAGTCAGCGTCTGGAAAGCTTTGGTTGAGTGACAAAACTTTGGTTGAGTGGCACAAAATGGCGGCGCAACGGCCTACTCTGCCTTCCTCAAGCTTCTCCACCAAGTAACTCCACCAAATTAGTAATTTCAATGGAGTCTGAAATAGCACGTTGCCTGCATTTACAGACATATTGCCCCAGGATAGGCGATGTAATTCTCTGAAACGAAGAAAATTAAATCATTACCCTCTTCACCCAGGCCTCTTTGCTGTTAGAAAGTTAGTTTTGCATTTAATGAATATGGGCTTGTATTTTCTTAATGAGTATGAGATAGCCGATGTAATTGAAAACTTAAGCAGGGGAAAAATCATTACAAGTTTTTTTTAATCAATTTATTTTGTATATTTGTGTTATGAATGATAAGAGACCAAAAGCGTGCTGGAAACTGAACACTATTATTTACCCAAAGGCCAGTCCATGGAAAGGAGCTGGAGAGGAGGTTTCCCAGTTTTTACCTGCCAGGATTAAATGGGAACTGGTCCCATTTTGAGAAACAGAGATGTGTACTGTGCCTTTAAATGTGAGTGCGTGAACCTAATGACTCCAAGCCTGGGGGAGTGCAGTACTAGGGCACAACTGTCGGAACTTCCTGCTGAATGAATGGACCATTGCAGGATCCAGCGGAAGAAGCCATGTCAAGAGACAGTGATGGACTGGACTTCTAATATTAAATATTTTAGCAATGCAGATAATTGGGCTATGTTCAACATGTTCACATTACGGTGTCCTTCCCAATTCCTTCCGACAGTTTGTTATATCCACAAACACAGTGGTCTCAACATTTTCCATACCAAGCCCCCGTTTCCAAAGCAGGAACACACCCCAACCTCCTGGCCCCCTCCAGGATCTCTATCCCATCTAGCCAGGAATTCTTTCATCAGTAGTAATATGGGGATGGCAGGTGGCTGGGGATTGGGGGTAGGGAGGAGACAGAGGATGCCGACTCCCTATTGGAGAACCTCTGCATCTTGTCCCAAATTAGAGAGTAAGATTTTTGGGGCAGGGACCCCCCCTCCTGATCTGGATCGATACAGCAACCAGCACAATGTGGCTGGCTCTTCATTTGTTATGTGCCATTGTTAAATACATAAAAAATAAGAGTGTGTAAGAGAGAGAGATCTGGAAAAAAGAATTAAAAATATAGCTCCCTTCTTATTAAGGCAGAAGTGAGTGAGTGGATCCCAGACAGGATTCACTTGTATCCCGTATCAGGAACATCTTTCTGGTCTTGCACTTCATGCCCTAATCTAGACAAAAACAGTAGCTTGGTCTCATCTGTCCATTGCTGTATGTCTTCAGAGCTCCATAGGCTAATGGGACTGATTGTCATTGTGTTCCCAAGTATGAAATTGGGAGCTCAAAGATGCATCTTTCATAACAAGAGGCAGGGAGCGCAGAGGGGCGGGAGGCCAGGGAGCTGCAAGGAGGAGGGAGAGGCAGTTCAGAAGGTCAGTGTGATTCATAACATATCCACAAATCTATACCATTAGTTGACAGTGCCTTTTCCCAGCTCTCTCAATATTTCTCCCCAGGCCTAGATAATCTACACCAATCCCTATACATTTATCTCTGCACCCAGCATTCGTCCGCAGACTTTGTCAGCCCATGACAAAGATTTTCCTCGCTAAGCTCCTGATTTCTCTCTCTCTCTCTCTCTCTCTTTCCTAGCCTTGCACTAATGTTCAGACCTTTCATCTGTCCCTGATCTTCATGAATAGCTTCCCCCTGCCCACTACTGTCCATCACTGCAGAGTTGGATTAACAAGAACTAAAATAAGGGCCCTTTTTTTTTAAAGCAACAGTATTCTGTGGAAAGTTTTCTCCATTTGAAATCAGCCCAAGGGGAAGTCTCCTCGGTTCATCATGTCAGAGGTTGTTCTCAAGTTGCCCCTCACCGATCTCAAGAGCAACCTCCACAGAGAGAATGGTAATGTGATCTTCAGAGGCTCTCTGTGAGGGGATGCACTGAGGAAGCCACCTCTACTCACTTTCAGGTCATTTTACATTTACAAATGGCCTGAGCGTAAATCAGAACTGGCCTCTGTGCCTCTAAGCATCTCTCGCTGATTCACTAGCCTTTCATTTTGAGAGACTTGCCTTCAAATGCAGTTTAGGTTGCAAGTTAGATGAGGTTCATGTGCATTGATCCTGGGACTTGCCCCACAATTTTAGTATGAATGGGAGGAGAGGCTGAGAGCTGGGACAACGGATTGTCTAGATTTAAGGCAGACAACACGGCAAACAGAGCTAGGCGTGAGAAGTGAGCTTCAAACCTAGCTCTGGCCAGGGCTTTCTGCCCCTTGTTTTCCCAATTGCCAAACTTAGCCACAATGAAAATAAAGTCTTAACCTCCACAGACTGTTCCTGCTACAGCAGACTAATCTGGAAACCTCTGTTCTGGAAACAGCCCATGCTGGCCCTGAAGGTGAGGGTGGGATACTCTTGTCTAGGGTGACCAGACAGCAACTGTGAAAAATCAGGACGGGAGGTAGGGGGTAATAAGAGCCTAAATAAGAAAAAGACCCCAATATTGGGACTGTCCCTATAAAATCCGGACATCTGGTCACCCTATTCTTGTCACAGAGATGAGGACTGTCTAAGGGTATGTCTTCATTGGTGATCAATTTATCATGTCTTGTCAAGACGCGATAAATCGATCACCAAAGGTATTCCCATCGATTCCCATACGCTGAAGTTGTGTATCTTAGGTCAACCCCTCCTCCTAGTGTAGACCAAGCCTAACTGTGTAGGACATCAACTTATGGGAATTTTCTTAGCTATCATAAGAAGAAATTAAATGCCAGAATCTCTACAGGATTACGCTGATTAGAGCTGAGACAATTATGGGCTTCTCTTCACTACCCACCGGATCGGCGGGTAGTGATCTATCTTTTGGCGATTGATTTCTCGCGTCTGGTAAAGACATGAGAAATCGATCGCCTGTGGCACCCCTGTTGACTCTGGAACTCCAGCTTGCCAAGAGGCGCAAGCTGGAGTCGACGGGGGAGCGTGCCGCCAACTGCTGCTGCCATGAGGACGGCAGGTAAGTCGGCTGGAGATACGCAAACTTCAGCTATGTGATTCACGTAGCTGAAGTTGTGTATCTGCAGTTGATCCCCCCTCCCCCATAGTGAAGACCAGCCCTATGTATTTAAAGCAAGATTGATCCTGTAATTTATGCACAGAAAGAGTATGGGGCAGCATACAGTGGCAACACACCGGGAGGGAATCCTGGAAGCCTTAATTTAGAGAATCAGTATAAGGCAGTGGGCCTGACTCTGATCTCACTTACACCAATTTTACATTAGTATCTCTACTGATTTCAATGTAATCAGAATCAGGTTTTTTAAATGAACCAACAAACACCCACACAAAGCCAACAGGCAACACTCCAATGCTACTTAAGTCAAGCCCTGCTTCTGTAGTCATTTTCCTGCTGACCAAAAGTAAATTAAAGAAACAGTTTGTTTGAAGTGTGATTGGTGATTTAATAACATGCTAATGTCGCTGCCAACACTAAGACCTTAGTCAATATTTTCCTCAGCCTACAACATAGCCCTTTTGAAAATCAGCACCGTGTTAAAAGATGGGTGTGGGTGGAGAAAAATTACTGTCATTTTAAATGCTCATTAATCACTGTATCTCTGCAACACTGAAGGGTGATTTCTGCTGTCCACCATTTCTCATCATAGAAGGGAATTTAATTTACAGGCCATAAAGATACAGGGCCAAATTCAGGTCCAGTAACAGCAGTGCTACTTCAGTTAAATCAAAGACACGCCAGGGATGGCTGGTTGAAACATTCTGGAAAAGACAAAATTTATCCTTACCCTCAGCCCAAATCTCAAACCACACTATCCTGTAAATCCTGGGATAGTAAAATGCCTTCTTCCCACTTTCATTCCTAAAAGTTTTTTTCATTTTCATTTCATTTTTTTCTAGTATCCAGACAGGTGATATTTTTTCTGGCTGTTTGTTTCAGGGTCTTTTAATTGGATTGTGGGTTTTTCATTTCGTTTTGTTTTTTTGGACAGGAGGTGATGAAGAGCGAGTTTCATATTTAGTAAAATCTAAAGGCCGAAAAGAAAGACATAGATAGACTAAACGACAAAAAAAAACTGTGCAAACACTGGGACTTAATTACAGCCAGATCTTCAAATGAACTTTACACCTGCAACCAGGGCCAAATTTTCAAAGGAGTTCAACACCTTGGGTGCATGTTACAAGTGGAGCTCTGCTGAAAAATCTGTTCATAAAGTGTTACTCTGAGAGCCCTTCTGAAATTCTAGCCCTCATTTAGGTGTCTAGACTGAAGCTGAATTTTTTTGAGAATCCTACCCAGGCTGTGGGTGTTGATCCATTTAAGGTGGGAGGTGTGATTCCCAGCTCACATAGACATACCCATGCTAGCTCTGTTTGAGCTAGCTTACTAAAAATAGCAGTGTAGCTAGAGTAGCAGCTTGGGAGAGCCATCCACGTATGTACCCTGTGGGTTTGAGTGCATATATACTCAAGCAGCTGCAAGTGCTACCCCGGCTACTCTGCTATTTTTAGCCCAGTAGCTTAAGCAGAACTAGCGCGGATACCTCTATGCAAGTTGAGAATCACATCTCCCATCTGAAATGTAGATGTAGCCTTCGTGTGCATGTGTGTCCGTTGTAGGGTGACCAGATGTCCCGATTTTATAGGGACAGTCCCGAGTTTGGGGGCTTTTTCTATATAGACACCTATTCCCCCTCCTCACCCCTTGTCCTGACTCCTCTACTGGAGTCGCAGATGATGCTTTCAAGCGGTGTGTATGATTTGCATATGGGCATGTGCATAATGGATAAACATGAACATGACATTGGTATGTGTTTGTAGGATGTCAATATAAATGACGGAACGGAGAGGGAAAATAGTCGTCATGAAGTTAAACCCATCAAACACAAATGACTGAATCACGCCATACTTTCAACTCATTGGATTTTGTCACCCTCTGAACACTTAGGACTATATTAAGTATGTTTTCTCATGCTGATAAGAAGCCCTGTCAGCTTGTGAGCTGACAGAACTAGAAGAGTTTGCTTTAACTCCCACATTCACTGCTAAAGAGTTTTCCTGAGACTCTACTAGAAAGCTACCTACCTTTTTGGAAAGCAAAGAGACGTTCTCTTACCTTACACCATCTCTAGCACTAAGAGAAGGCTCTGAGCATGGAAGGAAGGGAAGGACCGAAGCAATAGCATCACAGGCTAGGGAAGGAGTCCTAGAACTACATATGGAAGCCAGTCCCCTGAGAAATGTGTTTAGAATTCAGGCTGGAGGCACAGAACTTTAGAGGCAGCCCAACTGTGCTTGTCTGGGGGAAAACAATTTGTGAGAAAAGAGACAGGCCTTATTCCATACAACTTTGCCTCCAGATAAGCATCTGTGACCATATTCTGTGAGCTAGAAATGTGCACTGCAGTCTGATCCAAAGCACACAACATTCTCTCCGAGTTGTGGCAGATGCAAAATTGCATGTTCTTAATACCACTTTTCACTAAGGCTTAGAAACTTTATAAGGGATTTATTACTAGCAGCTGAGCAGAAGACTTTTGGGGCTTTTTGGCCTACCATTAGCTCCAGTGGTTATGGCGCTAGCCTAGAACTCAGGAGACCAGGCTTCAAGTCCCTGCTCTACCACAGACTTCCCATGGGACTGTGGGCAAGCCATCCAGCTGCTCTGTTCCCCTCTGTACAATCAGGATGATAGTGCTTCCCTGCTGCACAGGGGCACCGTGAGGATAACTAAGTTAGAAACTGGGATGAGCTCAGCCACCACAGTAAGAGGGGGCCTATAAGTACCTATGATGGAAGTTAAGGAGGTCCCAGCACTGAATCCAAACTGACCCATGGCAGCCCCAGAACTGGGGGGTGATGGTGTAGCTCATGAGCAGAACCCCACGCCGCAAACAGGTCTGACGGGCTTGTTGCTGCAAGGTAATGAATGACTAATAGAATTTGAGAGCATTCAGTATCTCTTTGAATCTCACAGAATTGGGCCCTTGAATCTTTCATGTGCTGTATAGGCTGGTGAGTGACCTAGCAATTAAAATGTCATTCATCATCTATTAAGTATAGGCCCCTCTCCCCTTTTCCTGAAACATTTCTTCAGGAAGCAATATGTCGCATTGACTGGCTTTCTCTTGTGCAATTTTTCCCCCTTCAGCTTTCCTTGCCTCCTTTATTTAGTGCCAGCAGAAAACAATATGGTTCCTTTCATTGTCTTCTATTAAGACTTTCGAGAGTGGGGGAGATTATTACTCTTTCACTGCGTGACATCATAATAGGCTCCTGTCCCAGAAAACAAAAGTCTTTGGAAGACGGTAAAGAGACAAGTCCTACTTATGATGTCACCTAAAAGACAGTAGTAGAAATAAAGAAAGAAAGGGGGAAAAAAGATAAGAATAAACATCTGTATATTGGGAATAACAATAACATTTTGTTCTGCCTTTTATTTCTGAAAGCTGCCTTAAATTGTGCCTTGTACAGCACAGAAAAGACTTTTGTGTGTGCGCGCAGATGGATTTATAATAATAATAAAACCCCCATTGAAATGCAAAGTTTGGGATTCTCCCCACCCCGTCAAAAAAATAAAATAAAAAAAGAAGATCAAGTAACTCTCAACAAAGAAAAACGTTACATTTCTATTTTTTCCCTTCTGATCTTTTCAAGCTCTATCCCTTTCTATTATGCAGAACAAAATGTAGGGTTTCTTTTCAGTAGAGGAATACATATATTCCTGGAAGTATGTTTTAGCTGGAATAACTAATATAGTATGTGAATAGTAGTCCCTGTATTTCCTATTTCTAAGCCTCCTTCTATGCCAGCCCAAGTCTACTTTCATATCAATGGAGTTCCTTGAGATTTGCACTGATGCGTGAGAGAAGAACTGGTTCTTAGCATTGTTTCAGCAAACAAGCTGACTTGGATGCTGGTCTCATTTACCATGGTGTCAGGAAGCCATCCCACCATTCTGTCCAATGAGGAGATTCCGCATTTACACCAGACTAACTGAGACCAGCTCCTGCCCCTCTGTCTGACATAATCTTCCATTTTCTGTAATTTCCACATCATTAGCCTGAGAAAATAACACTCCAGTCTCTTGGATGATCCTTGTGCTTATATAGTGTTTTTCAGCCATCGATCTCAAGGGTAATATTGTTCTCTTTGTTTTACAGAGAGGGAAACTGAGGCACACTGCTTAAAGTGACTACCAATTTTAGTTAGCAAGTCAGTGGCAGTAATCGAGATACGTCATGACTCTTGTCCAGTGCCCATTCTACGGGACCATTCTGCCCCCCTTTATATACCTGCTGCTGTTCTTCGTGGCTCTCAGAGGTGGTGTTATAACAAACATGGAGCATTACTAGTTTAATAAAACCAAACCATGCGTTTACATTTAATTTACTTCTCATAACAGTTATCTCTGAGCCCTACCTAGTGTTGTTATATATGTTTTCAATAACAACAGTTGCGCTTGCAATTATTTTTGAAGTCCCACACTTGAGCTTTGATAGAAATCCCACAACTTGATGCATAGCCGGGGGAAGGAATGCATGCGATGGAATTCTTTTTAACTCTTTCTGTTATCACGTGCTGGCACTGGATTGATGGTGAAGAATAAAACACATCGGCATCCCAAGCTGCAGGGGCTGAAGAGTTAAGTCTGACATTGGGGAAAGATTGGTCATCATAAAAAATAAATCAGTAAATGAATGGGACAGAAGAATGCATTTTTCCATCACGTGACTAATTTTACTAGCAGAGTTAGGACTTAACTACTAGATTAAAGCCTGCATTTTAGTTCATCAGAAAAAGCTGGTAATTGATACAGCCATCATAAGCAGGTGGCCAGATTGTTAGCTACCAGAGACACAGTGCCTAGTATAATGCAAAGTGGACTGTAAGGTAATTATTCAGTTGATAACCCCTGACTCACTTATTCAGTTGCTAATTCGCTCGGCGTACACGAGCTGTAACCAGCATTTAAAGATGCGCTATGATATTTGAAGCCTAATTTATTCTCTTTATTAAAAATGATAAACAATATTTCATTTTCCCTTTTGGTGAAGATTAACTGTTTATGATCCTTGTGTATTGCACATAGCCATAACCATGATTCACTTCAGCACTTGGGCTGGGGCATCTGAGGGAGTGAATTTTAATAGGTTTGCCTGTTATTTGTTAGAGCATGGGAAGTATCAAAGGAGAACATACCTGGACCAGCTGTGTATAAAATGGGGGTGAACTACACCATATTTTCTATTATGCTTGGCTAATTAAAATACTTAAAAATACTTAAAATATTTTATTCTGTGAAAATGGCCTTTAACAAAATGGGTACATATTTTCAATCCTGGACATAACTGGCACACCTGCAAAAAGCCACATTTGCTCATGCAGATAGAATAAATCGTACATCTAATTAGAACATAAGAGTAGCCGTACTGGGTCAGAGCAAAGGTCCATCAAGCCCAGTGAGTGTGTCCTAACACCAGCATCCTGTCTTCTGACACTGGCCAATGCCAGCTGCCCCAGGAGGAATGAACAGAACAAGGAATCATCAAGTGATCCATCCCATTGCCCATTCCCAGCTTCTGGCAAACAGAGGTTAGGGACACCATCTCTGCCCATCCTGGCTAATAGCCATTGATGAACCTATCCTCCACGAATGTATCGAGTTCTTTTTAGAACTCCGTTATAGTCGTGACCTTCACGACATCCTCTGGCAAAGAGTTCCACCAGTAGACTGCGCCTTATGGAAGAAATACTTCCTTTTGTTTGTTTTAAACTTACTGCCTATTAATTTCACTTGGTGACCCGTAGTTCTTGTGTTATGTGAAGCTTCCTTATTTACTTTCTCCACACCAGTTATGATTATATAGACCTCAATCATACCCTACATTAGTCATCACTTTTCCAAGCTGAAAAGTCCCACTCTTATTAATCTCCTCATATGGCAGTTGTTCCATACCCCTAATCAATTTTGTTGCCTTTTTTTAAACATTTTCCAATTCCAATATATCTTTCTTGAGATGGGGCGACCACATTTGCAGGCAGGATTCAAGATGTGGCATACCATGTATTTATATAGAGGCAATATAATATTTTCTGTCTTATTATCCATCCCTTTCTTAATTATTCACAACATACTGTTCACTTTTTTGATGTGGATGTGAACATACTGTTCACTTTTTTGATGTGGATGTGAACATACTGTTCACTTTTTTGAGTGGATGTTTTCAGAGAAATACCTCCAATGACTCCAAGACCATTTTTTTTGAGTAGTAACAGCTAATTTAGACCCATAATTTTATATGTATAGCCGGTATTATATTTTCCAATGTGCATTACTTTGCATTTATCAACGATTAATTTCATCTGCCATTTTGTTGCCCAGTCACCCAGTTTTGAGAGATCCTTTTGTAGTTCTTCACAGCCTGCCTGGGACTCAACTATCTACACATGCAATTTCCTGACTTTTATGTGCAAATGGCAGCCAGTATTTTTAAAAATGAATTCCTAAAGATGGGCAACTAAATGAGTGGCCTGATTTTCAAAAATAGCCAGCAGCTTCCCATCTGAGCCAACAGGTGTTACTGTGTTATAAGAAATTATAAAGATCAGGCCACTGATTTAGGAACCTAAATACAGACATGGGCAGTTGAGGGTGTCATGATTGTGTGTACTTTGCTACAGCCACCACAAGGCACATAATGAGGGTTCTTGGTAGGAGACATTTCTAATGGGGGAGTAACTATGCAAATGAGATGGCGCGATTGGAGTGGCAGGTGCTCACCCTCTGAGATGCCCAGCGTTGATTAGATGTTTTTAGACCTTAAGCAGACTCAGACTTAGCTCCATGCATGTAACAAATAATGTTGTGCTTTCTCTCCTGACAAGTTGGGCTCCTAAAAGTCTATTAAACATTACACTGGTGAACTTGGACTCCTGCAGGGCACTAGGAAGGGGCTTTAACACACAGTAGGAGTCACTGGGTCTTTGAGGGAAGACCACCTTTATGCAGAGGCATGGGATCATGGAAGAATTTCCCTCACTACATTTTTCCTTTCACAGTCAAGAAATGGCAGCACCCCAGCAAGTCAATTTGCCTGGCATGCCTCGGGGGCACCACACGTACAGTATTCACCAGGGGCATCACCAGGACAACAGCTGATACTAGTGGGTGGTACTGATTCTATTTTATGGCTGTGTCCCAATGCAGAGCTAACCTGTGGAACTCATTGCCTGGGGATGTTGTGAAGGCCAAAAATATAAATGAGTCTAAAAAATAATTAGATAAGCTCCTGGAGGATAGATCCATCAATGGCTACTAGCCAAGATGGCCAGGGATGCATCCCCATATACTTGGTGACCCTAAACCTCTGAGTGAATGACAGGAGATGGATCATTCAATAATTGTCCTGTTTTGTTCATTTCCTCTGCAGCATTTGGCATTGACCACTGTCAGACAAAGGATCCTGGGCTAGATGGACCATTGGTCTGATCCAGTATGGCCGTTCTTATGTTCATGTTCATGGCTAGAGCAGAGGGAAGGTCCTGAATGATGACTTGTCCAGTTGGATGGAGCAAGGAGGGGATGATAAAGCATATAAATGCTTTAAGGGATAATATCACGTAAATGAGGAAGAGTTATTTGCATCGGGCACTGGTAAACAAACAAACAATAAGGATTCAACCCCCTGCTCTTGAGGCATTTGCGGGAGTTAAAAGTACAACATCATAAAAATCAAATGAAAATACAACAAAATACATAATTAAAAAACCTGCTCTCTTCAAAACTCAATACAAGAAAGTATCGAAAGACACAAAGGACTGCAGTTATTAAGGAGTAAATTTAACCTAGACCTTTCCCCAAAACTTTCCAAGTGGCAGGGCACAGAGCTAACAGAAGAGTTTTTCAAAGTCAGGTCATTAAGGTAAACTCAGAAGTGATGTTCTGACTTTAATTAGATACATTTATGGAAAATATAGGGCTGGGGACTCTTTTTTCTGCCCTGATGCAGGTCTGCATTACTGAAGAGATTGCTTCCAACTGTATGGTCTATGATTCTAGGGTATGATGACAGTTAGACGGCATAGTGAATCCTAGTACACCCCTTTCATTCATTTATGTCTGCAGATTTTCTAAAGTTTAACCCCCCGGGGAGCACTTTGATTTTTGTCTGCTAAAAAACAAGTAAATCACTGATTCTATAGGCATTTTACTGCTTTGCCATAAAAGGCATAATTGTCTGAAGAATTAAGAGCTTCCTGTGAGGTACCGAGCATACTCATTGGGAATACATCGATCTCTGATACCCTGGTCTAAATCCAGAGAAACTGCACCCATGTCAATGGAGTTACATGGATCTGGTAGGAAGCAAAATATATCCTACAGACTAGAAAGCAAGAACTAATGTGAGGATGTGTGCACTGTGCCTTTAAATCTACAACAGCATGAAAAGTTCTGTAGTGAGGTCAAGATCCTAAACTGGGGTAAATCAGCAGAGTTGTGTTCACATCAATGGAGCTATAGTGATTTACACCCGGAGCTCTGGCCCAAAGTAGCTTCAGGGATAAGGCTGCTTTCCTTATTTATTCTTCAATATTAGAAAGAAAAATCTCTCTCTCTTTGATTCTTAACCATGGTCACATGACACGTCGGACCTCATTCCCCTGTCACTTACACCAACATAAGCCAGGAGTAACACCATTAAAGCAACATAGTTGCACCAGTATAAACCCCCTGATAGTCAGAACTGAATCAGTCTCAGAGTCCACCCTTACTGTCTGTGCAGAACTGTCGGGGGGCCAATTTTAGCCCTAACTTCTAGTTTTGCCCACACACTTTTCTACAGACAACTAACGGCACTCACAAAAGGGGATACGCGTCCATTTTGCAATGCAAATTATGCGGCAGGGCAGCCAACCGCTTGAACTGCCTGAGCAAATGCAGGGCTTGCTTGTGCACAAAAGGGTGGGAGGCCTCGTTTTTGCGGGTGCAAAAGCAGCCATGCAAAACTGATGGCCAGCTTTAGCTGGGTGAAAATTTGATCCTAAACAACATCAATGGGATTCTATGCCAACATCAAGGAAATAAGGTAGCTCTGTGTTTTCTATTCCTCAAATAACCCCCCCTAGCTTGAACGATGAAGGAGAGATTACAGGAAGGCACCAAACTGGGATTTAGGACATTGGGTTCAATTCTCAGCTCTGCCATGGCCTTCTTGTGTGACCTTGGGCAAGTCACTTAATATCGCTGCCCCTCCGCTCCCCATCTGTAAAATGGGGTTAATGATCCTTCTCTGTGATGTGGGGGTATGGTTGAGGCACAATGCATAAATATCTGGAAAATGCTCAAATAATATGGTGATGTCTACCTTATAGGGACTCAGATAAATGGAGGGAAAGTACACAGCTGTACTGTCATACTTCATAAGATCACATGCAATGCAATCAAGAGGATTTAGTCCACCACAGTAGCACCAGTGACACTAGATACAATTACTTATAGGGTAAGAGTGTAGGTTTGTTTCTTCATTTTAATTAAAAAAATTTAATAAAAGGATGTAACGATAAACAGATAAGCAATTGAGTTCCCCACTTCTCCCAGTGGGTTCCTGCACAAACCTCATATTGTAATTAGAAAAGAGCCTATAAGACACCATAGGACATATATCAATGTTGGCTCAGCACCAAGGAGCTACTAGTAGCGACCAGTTCATATGTTCCATTGCTACTAACTAGATTTCCTCCCCCCCCCACCTCGATACACAAATTATATGCCAGACAGGCAACAACCCAGAGTGAATTTATTTAACACATCCCAGTATTGTGCTTATTTGGGAAAGAAATCTTCTCTCCGATGAAAACGGATTGAAAATCTAAGTATTCCAGCAGGGCAATGGTGCCGTATATTATCCATTGAACAGTGCAGCCTCACTCGGTGGTAACGCTGATAAACATTCCTCCTTGCTAACTTAGGTGTTAAAGTGCCTCTCCCCCCGGCTTCTCTTAGGATGAATTATAAAATGGTGTGATCCAATGCTCCAGCTTGATTGGCTACTAGGCGCATGTCGATTTACACTACTGACAATATATATTCGTGTGGCAGCATGAAGAGACATGCTGCCATTTAAATTTCAGATCGTTTTGCAGCTGCAAAGTGTAATAGCAGTAATAATAAGCTAGAAGCAGTGCTATCCATTCAAAAGAACCCCAGACACGGTAGCATATCTGTTTTGCCTCCGATTCTAAATGCTGGGTGCCAGCTGAACTTCTTATCCAGAGTTCATTAAAAAGGTTCTGCATTTCTTTGCATACACATGTGCAATGCTTGTGCTTATACAGTCCACAGAGAGAGCACAGGGCTGGGAGTCAGGAGACTTGAACTCTGTTCCTTATTCTGCCACTTACTTATGGTGTCACATTCAGCAAGTCACTTTGCCTCTCTGGGCATCATTGTCCCAGTCATTAAAATGGGAACAACGATGCTTTCCCCTGGCTTTGTAAGGCCCATTGAGTTCTATGGATGAAAAGCATGTATCTGTTTATTTTTTATTTTGCTAGGCAAATTATACCTCGTGTAAATCCACTGAATTCAGTGAGGCTGCATGGGTGTAACCAGGAACAGGTGTTGGCCCATTATATACCGGTGTCCATACATGCATACTGCTATATTGTGCGAGTGAATATTTTGTATTTGTATAGCACAATGGGGTCTTGGCCCATAGCTGGGGCACCCAGGTGCTATCGCACTACAAAAGAACAATACTAAATAATAATACTTAATAGAAAAGAGGGAGACATGCTGAGTCTGATTTCAGAAACATCCTCCAATTTTGCACCTACAAATAACTCTGTCAAACAGTTAACTGCTGAACACAAACAATGTCAGCTGAGTGTTAGATACCTGATTTTCTTGTGCAGGTAGCTGGAAGTCAAAATGCTGTTAGTGGCTCCTACAATTAACTGAGAGTGCTTGGCTTTAAGCAGCGCCGACCCTGAACTTGAACCCTCTAAGCCAAATGTCCTTGGACTTTGGGGAAATTTAAATTTGAAAAGAAATCCAATCTATACTCTACTGCTTGGATATTTTTCAAGAACAAATGCAGGGGATTCTGGGATTCTACACAGGCATGCATGCCTCTGTTAGAGGTCCTCATTTCTCCTGCAACAACAGATAGCTGCAGAAGTTGCAGCTAGTCACTCAGACTTGCAAATTATTCCATTTGGGTGATATGTGCGTTCACCTCCATGGGTAGCCTGAAAACACCCCCATGAAGATGGTCTCCTCCATTTGTGTGTGATTTAGCTAGAGATGACTATCTCTATTTTGCAGATGACAAACTGGGGCACACTGGGGTGGTACCCTCCTTCTCTGGTGTGAAGGCCCCTGTATCAGTCACGCAGATCCCAGGAGGGGCAGGATTTCTAGAGCTCACATGGGGTGAAATCCCCTGTCCATAGTGAAGCAAAGACCTGCAGAGACTCAACACATCCCAGTGCATGAAGGGGACACTCATGGTTCTCCTGCCTTAGCAGAAGGATTACTTCATTCCCACGGAAACCACAAAAAAATCACCCAAACACATAACTGGGGTTACTCAGGCTGTGCAGGGAGGGCAAGATTTGGGTCACAGAGATTAAGAATCTTTCCAAAACACATCCTTTCCTTTGACTTTTTCAGTGGGCTTTGGACCAAAGCCTAAGGCCCAGACGCTCAAAGGTATTTGAGCCACTGAAACCACACACACAAAGCTTATCACACAGAAAGCCTGGACACAGGACACACATCCCCAGATTCCTAGTGCAGGGCCAGAACGATCACATTGTCATAACCGTCATTTTAAAATCCATTTGCACATCTTGACAGCAGCCAATTGGAGCCGATGTGACAGGGATAGGAAGACAGCACGAGAAGCGGTATTGAAGCAATCCAGTCAGTAGAGGTCCATGGTGTTTTTGGTGTCCTCTTTTATAATATGATGGAATTAAACCAAAATAAACAAGAACAGATACACTGGGTTTAGAGAATCTGAGAAGAGGGCTGTATCTATATCGGAAGATGGATACATTTATTTATCAATGATATTTTATTGCTTAGCTGCCTGTTTTTTAAGATGTGCCAATTTACCACAATAATGCAATGTTGATTTTTTTTTATCTCTACTTTTCAGCAAATAGGAAAGCTCGGCTCTGGCAGGGCTTAAATTTGTGTATGAAGAGAAAAAAAAATCTGGTAAATATGTTGTTACTGATTTAAAAATCTATTTGTTCAGTAATTTCTGCTGGAGCCATCATTATCTTGCCAAAGCAGCTGTTGGAATATTAACTAGACACAGCAGTAACAAGTGGAATATAATTAGCACTCCTTGTTCCAGTGAATTTTCAGTTTTAACTAGAAACAATTTGCAATGAATCTCCGTGCTGTTGTAATTAACTTAACGAATGCACCACACATACCGATGACTGTACTGAGAACTGTAAGAAATCACTGAGGGTTTTGCTGAGGGGGTGGAGCTATTGCCTAATTTTGGCCAGCTATTACATGCAAAGGACAGCTTTCCCGTTTGCCTCACGGAATGCCATTTACAGTTAAAGGCTAGTGTGCAGTTCTTAAAACACGAGGATGAAATTACAAGAGCTCAATTCCATATGCGTGATGTTTCTGGTGTCCTTTAATAGTGTTCTCAGTCAGGAGACATATCCTTTCCCAAAGTACTGGGTTGCGCGGAGTGGAGGGGGGGCAGAGCTCCATGGCTCTAAAGAATAGATGCACCAAGCAAATTCTGGTCTGAAGACTTACTGTGTCACCACAATGGGTACATGTCCTCCTGCCTCTTCTACAGTGAGGACGTCCTTGACCTCTTCTTGGCCTGGCCTTCCCTGGCATGCGTTCAAGTGAATGTTTTTCAGTGTAAGTGCTTGTCTCTATATAAATCATTTTAAAGGTGTATGTGACCTCTGTATTTTTCCGTTCCTCCTCGTCTTCCCTGCCCCAGTCAAAACTGCAAGAGGTGACTGGGGTGAAGCATTTGTATGAAACTGCAATGCACATTATGAACATCATGACATTTCAAGCTATTTTGCAAAGTGGGGTCCTGCAAGTTCTATGGATAATGCAATATTGAGGACTTTGTACCCCATCACAAACAACATTATACAGTAAAATTTTGCACACAGACACACAACTTTCACTGGGGGGAGGGAGGGATTCCCACATTGCATCAGTTACAGAATCTGTGCTGTGACTTGATAGCTATAACTAGGCCAACCAGGGCTGTAGCCAGAATGGGTCTAATACCCAGTGGGTATGTCTTCACTACCCACCAGATCGGCGGGTAGCGACTGATCTTTTAGTGATCGATTTCTTGTGTCTCATTAAGATGCGAGACATCGATCGCCAGCAGTGCCCCTGTCGACTCTGTAACTCCAGCTTGCCGCAAGGTGCAAGCTGGAGTCGATGGGGGAGCGCGCCGCCGCCCGCCGCCGCCCGCCACCGCCATGAGGATGGCAGGTAAGTCGGCTGAAGATACGCCGACTTCAGTTACGTGATTCACATAGCTGAAGTTGCGTATCTTCAGTCGACCCCCCCCCAGTGAAGACCAGGACCTATATTAGAGCTGTGTAGACAAGACCTATACTGGAGTTGATCAAAAACAGTTCTACCATAAACATTTAGACAGAAAATGACTTCCCCCCCCCCAAAGTAATTTTTTTGTGGAACATTTTAATTTATTCCAAAAATATTTCTGTTTTTTAAATTAAAAAAACAACTTTTGTCTGATTTTCAAACCCTCTACCCCTTTTCCAGTTCTTGTTGACCCCTTCCTTTTTCCTATCTGTACCCCCATTCCCCCCTTTTTTAAAAAAAAAATTTGCCACTGGAAAAAAGGGGCGCAACGGGAAAAAAATCTTGAGAAATTTTTAAAAAAATGATTTTTTGGGGTAAAAGATGTAAAAAATGTATCCAGTGTTGTAGCTGTGTCAATCCCAGGATATTAGAGACACACACTGGGTGAAGTAATATCAAGCTTGTCTTTCTTCCCAACAGAAGTTGGACCAACAAGAGATATTACTTCTCCTGCCTTGTCTATGTAAAAAATGGACAATTGTCAATTGATGAATGACCGGCTCTCACCTAAGCATTTTTCCATGCGTGGCTTGATTTGATTGAACAGAACATTTTGTTTGACCCCAAAGCCAAGCTCAAATCTGTTATGAGAATGAAAGTTCAAATACACAAGGAACTGCCCAACCTTGGGATATTTATCATTTTGGTTTTCAATAATTGGCTTCTTCCCTTTACATCCCTGAAATCATATCAAAGGCCCCGTTCCAAAGATGAGCTCCAGCTTGTGCAGAGCTCATTGCAAGATTGAGGCTTAATATGGAAACGTACCTACAGCTTTACCTTTGAATCATCTCAAGAAAGAGACCGTGTTTGCAAAGTCACATTACCAAGCAATTAATTTTGAGAAGAGTCCATTGTCTTAGGAAGATGCAATTCAAAACAAGTTTGGCTCTACGGCAAATAAAATAGAATTAAAAACAACAAATCAGGGGTTGAATATACAGTAACCTCTCGATTATCCAGGATGATAGGGAAAAAAATTATTCTGGTTAATAAAATCCCGGATAATCACCATCCATAGGAAATATGGGGAGGGGGGTTGGTTCACCAGCCACATGGGTTTATTTTGTGTGTGCTTGGGGCGGCAGCAAAGCCAAAGCCAGCCTGTAACGGGGTCGGTCACTCACCCCTGTGGCGTCCCCATCTGGTCTTCACGGGAATTAGCTCTTTTGACCTCTGAGCGCCCTCTGCCGACCAACATCCGCTTCTCCACACTCTGGCCCCGTGCCCTTCCCGGACCCCGGAGCCCCTTTTGGGGGTGCTGCACCCTGCAGTACCCCCCTGGTTTTAGGGTCTCCCCTCCCCGGGGAACCCACCACCCACTATCCCCAACTCGCCTCAGATTGTGCCACCGTCAGTCACTACTTGCCCCCGCTCACTGGGGCGGACTGCAGTCTCATGGCTACTCATCACCAGCAAGAAGGGGTTGGCCTACTACAGCTATCACCAGCCCTGGGCCGCCCCCTGGCAACCCCTAGTACCCCGTGGGTCGGGCCTTCCCTAGGCTCAGCAAGCTGGGGCCTTCTCGCTAGAGCTAAGGCTCCCTGGCTCCCAGCTGCCTTGCCCTCGCCCTGTCCCAGTCTGGGTACCCCGGTACAGGCTCCGTGCAGCCAGGCCCTGTCTCCCTCTGGTTACAGAGGAGACTGACTTTAGGCCCTTGCCTGCACTTGCAGCCTGGGGCTCTCAGGCTAGAGCTTTCCCCAGCTCCCACCGCCTAGCCCCAGCCCTGCACCTAGCCTAGCCTAGTACCTTCTTTCAGGCTTCCTGCAGCAGGCCTGTCTCGCTCTGACTGCAGAGGAGACTGCCCCTGCTTCTCTGTCTCCCAGCCCTTATATCCTGGCTGGGAGTGTTTGGGGCGTGGCCACACAGCTGAGCCCAACTCCCAATCAACCTGGGAGTTTGCAGGCTAGCCTCCCAGGCTATTTCAAGCCCCTTCCAGTAGGGGGCGGGTGGACACCCCGCCACACAGCCCTACAAATTGCGCATATTTTTTTTTTTACATCCTGGTTAATCCAATCATGGATAACCGAGAGTCTACTGTATTTACAAACCAAGATGACCAAAATGAGGATTTCTCCATTCAACTGCCCAGCCACCAATATAGAGAAAATGGAAAGGAAAGAGAAATAGGGTAAAAATGGTCGGGAATGTCTCTCACTTGCTTTCTTGTGAAAGAAGGGAGATTAGGGGATGGTCTGGATTTTGGACACATCAGTAGCAGCCCTACTGAAAGGAAGAAAGGAGCTGACACATTGTAGCAGAGCTTTCTATACAGAGCGAAGCACCGGCAAGAGGAGTATCAAACGGCTCTGGTGCAGCCCTCTTTAAATAAGGTGTGAGCTTTAAAGAACCACATAGCCAAAACTAAACGAAAAATCCTTCATCCTGTGCCTGTAAATACAACGATGTTGAGTGAAAACTCCCACAGCTGTGCCTCACAGAGGAGGGCAGCAAAATGTATTAAGTTGTGCTGCTGCAAAATACAGTTTTTGACATCTAATTCCTAGAATGCAGGAGAGGTGGGGTTTTTTGGTTTTTAAGTATTACCTCATGCCTTATTGTCTTTTCCCATTAAGATCCCCCACATGGGCTATTCATCCCCTCGGCACACAGGAGCCAGATTGTTTGCTGAAGTGATAGATTAAAAAAAATTCATTCTGTTCTGAGGATGTTTGAACATTCAAAGCAGGAGCATAACTGGCTGCTGCGTAACCAGTTTAACAGTTTCCCTGTTGCTCTCCAGCACGGTATCTGCAAGACTCAGGTTGCAGATTCCATATTGTATTTACGGTCAAATAAAATCAGTGGATTTTTTTTGCTTTGTTTCTAATATTGATTTTTCAATTTGCAGATCAATCTGCATTGTGGCCACATTTCCTTCTCCTGAGCGGGACCTAGGCTGAGATCTGGCTGTGCATAAACGAATGGACGTCTTATGATCCAAAAGGAAGCAGCTACCTGTGTGCATGCGCAAACACACCGACAAATTTTGGTAAATGACTTGACAGACACGCCTATGAGATCGTGCTTGCAGCCTGAATTTCATATCAAGATTTTTTTCCCCCACCAGGTTGAGTTGAGACATTTGTGTTAGGGAGGCAAAAGATTTGAATACCCAGCCTTTCTCCATCCACTATGTGCTTGCATGCACACAACCAGCAAAGGAGTGAAGATCATAATGCCTTGCCAGTAAATATATACTTCCCCCTTGCAAAAATGGTGTAATCTGTTTTTCCTACAACTAGATTTCATGATGTCGGGATGCTGCCGACAGCGTCAAGAAATCAGCTGAGCCTGTGATAATGGAGTTTACCTGTTTGACTGCTATTTTTTTTTTGTTCTTTTGTGCATTAGGATTTAAAATTCAGTTAAATCCAAACCTAATACCTGCATGTTCAAAACATCACACCCACCCATATCCTGCTGCAGAAAAAGCTGGTGCTGCCCCCTATACTCAGCCATTTCTGTCTTGGGCCAAAAGAGAGAGGTCATGCATAATAATAAGGTCACCCATCACTATGGTATCTGAACGCAATTTGATTTAAAGAATGCTATAAAAGTCTATGGAAAATGTAGACGGAGGCAAAGTAAAAGCACTCAGAGTAACTTCAATAATAATTGAAAGGCAATTAAGATGTGCCACCAAACTTGAGTATTTCAGATCAGAGTTAATCTGTGGAGAGGTTATTGGTATTATAAAAGTTAGAGCCATTAGGCCTGATTATTCTCTCATTTACACTTAAGTCAGTGGGGAATTACACTGAAGTCAATGGAGTTATATCAGTGTAAAACCAGTGTGAGTGACAGTGGAATCCTTCTCATAAGATATGATCCTACAAGGCGCTTAGTCCCTATCACTTCTGTTAGTGTCTCCGAGAGCAGTGGGTGCTGAGCCCCATTCCGGGTTAGATTTGAAAAGAGAAACACTGCCATAGGGTACCAGGAAAAAAATGAAGCTGCCACATTGAGGCTTTTGGTATATGCTTTACACGACTTCCTTGCAATTGCAACAGGAAACACATTCAGGATTTGCTTGAGGTTTAGGCATTTAAATGCACATGGGAAATTATTTGTCAGAAGATCATATTGTTATTACAGTTTTACATAGGATGAGCTTCATTTCCACGCTAATAAGAACAAAAGGCACAGAGGAGCAGAAGGGTGGTCCATCTAAACCAGGAGTTTGACTCTGACAGTGGCCAGTTGCAGATGCTTCCGAGGAAGGTGCACGAAACTCTGCAGTGGACAATTATGGAATTAACTGCCTAAGAGGAAGTTTCTTCTTAATCTCATTCAGTAGTTTATGCCTAAAGCATGGTTTATGCCTAAAGCATGAAGGTTTGCATTCCTCCTAAAAATAAAAGAGAAAAGACGACGACCCTTATGTTGGCCCCACATATAGGATGAATTTCATCCTTATTGTCTGAAGTCCTGCTTCAGCAAGGCACTTAAGCATGAACTTATTTAACCATGTGAATAATCCTGGCCCTGTTTAGTATAGCAGGTAAAGTGTGTTTATTTTTAAGCAAATAAGTAGCCCACGTCAACGGGACTTAAGCACATTCTTAAAATGAAAATTAAGCATGTGCTTTGCTGAATCAAGCTCTGCATTAGCATGTTTTGGCACCCCTCCCCCCCGCATAAGACTCCTAAGGCCGCAGCCAGGATAACTCAGCAAAAGCTTTTTAAAAAATCCATTTGTGACCACCACATTGAAAACTGTTTGTCAAGCCTGATTCCTCCAGAACTGTGCTTGCAACTCTTATCGAGCAGGACTGTTGCAAGCAAAGATCTACCAGTTTCCCTCTCTACCGTAGATTGGAGTTTATTGTTTGAAGGGGAAGGCATGCTAGAGATAACCCCATCAGCAAAATCTTCGATTGTAAAGATGACTTTATCAAGCGTAGATGTAAACCAAAGTACAACTGTGCTAAGTTGTCATTGTGTTTAAAATTCTGGTGATAAAAATATACGAACAGCGTTCCTCCACCTAGGCTTATCTCCCTGGGAGTCATGTAAGACGAAGACTAGTGAAAACTCAGGGCAGCTTTGTTGCCTTTTTTACGATTCCCAATGTACATCCCATGATGTTTATTATGAAATATTATGATTTAAGTGACTATAGTAGTTCATGAAAAATGACCCCAGTAAATGCTGCCTGGGAAACTAGATGCAGTAAATTAGCACATTTCTTAACATGATCATTCTAGTTGTATACTGTATGTTAACTTATATGTGCCTAAATGTTCACTTCAGTAGCCTATACATAAAATCTTTAAATGATTATCCTATTAAGGGCTATCACTGAAATGGCTTAGGTGTGTGCTATATCATTTAGGCAGAGGAGAGAAAAACTGAAGTTACTGTTACTTTCAGACAAAGTGCAAATAAGCTTTTCGTTGCATATTAATGAATTGCTAATATCACAGCTCTTCCGGACCCATCTTTATGTAAATTATAGTAATGCTATTTGCACAGTTGTATAATTTGAACTCTCTCATTCTGAAGTACCAAAATTAAAAATGGGGGGAAAAATCTACCCCAGAAATGAAAACAAAACAAATATCCTCCACACACAAATACAGAACTGAGTATAAACAAGTGTTTAAACTAAATGAAGCTGACCATGTTTTACTTTAAATGTACACTAAATATTTTTTTCCTAGAAAGTGTTTAGTGTAAGATTTTGCTGATCTAGACCTCAATTTGAAAAAGCATTTACACATCCGCTGAAGTCCATCCCTACAGTGCTTCTCTGAAAAGAGATGCTTTCTTATTTCAGGGCTCTAGAGAATTGTTTTGTTCTTTGGTCCCAATCCTGCAAATACTTACTCACATGAGTAATCCTTATGCAATGAGTAAGGACTATTTATACAAGTAAATATAGAAGATTCCAGAATCAAAGCTATGGACTAAATCCAAAATGTTCATTGGCTTAAATAGGAGAAATATCAAATCCACCTATATAAATGTAAACAATAAAGAAGAGTTAAATGATTAAATTAAGTATTCATGCCAGTAAGAACCTTATTCCACGACAGAGAAATGTATTAAGAATTACACATTCAACTCTGCACAACTAATAATATATTTTCATGTATTTTCAGCAAATTTTATTTGGCAATAGCATCAAGAAAATAATTTATTCAATTTAGTAAATAAATGATGTCACCTTCATTGCTCTAGATTCCAGTTATGTTTCTGTTTTAGTGCTTGCTAATATAACAAATATATATTCACTAACAAATGTATTATTCCTATAGAACAGGGGTCAGCAACCTTTCAGAAGTGGCGTGCCGAGTCTTCATTTATTCACTCTAATTTAAGGTTGCGCATGCCAGTAATACATTTTAACATTTTTAGAAGGTGTCTTTTTATAAGTCTATAATATAGAACTAAACTATTGTGGTATATTAAGTAAATAAGGTTTTTAAAATGTTTAAGAAGCTTAATTTAAAATTAAATAAAAATGCAGAGCCAGGGCCGGCGACAGAAATTTGGGGGCCCCCTACTCTGATCGTTTGGGGGGCCCCCAGCCCAGCTGGGGGCCCCCCAGCTGACAGCGGCTGGGGGGGGAAGCCCAGCGGGGGGGGCCCAGCCCAGCCCAGCCCAACCGGCGCTCCCCCCGCCCCCAGCTGACAGCGGCTGGCGGCAGCGCGAGCCCGGGAGCGGCGCGAGCCGCCCTTTCTCTCCCCCCCGCGCCCTTTCTTTCTCTCCCCCCCCCGCGCCCTTTCTTTCTCTCCCCCCCCCCGCGCCCTTTCTTTCTCTCCCCCCCGCGCCCTTTCTTTCTCTCCCCCCCCGCGCCCTTTCTTTCTCTCCCCCCCCGCACCCTTTCTTTCTCTCCCCCCCCGCGCCCTTTCTTTCTCTCCCCCCCCCGCGCCCTTTCTTTCTCTCCCCCCTGCGCCCTTTCTTTCTCTCCCCCCCCCGCGCCCTTTCTTTCTCTCCCCCCCCCCGCGCCCTTTCTTTCTCTCCCCCCCGCGCCCTTTCTTTCTCTCCCCCCCCGCGCCCTTTCTTTCTCTCCCCCCCCGCGCCCTTTCTTTCTCTCCCCCCCCGCACCCTTTCTTTCTCTCCCCCCCCCGCGCCCTTTCTTTCTCTCCCCCCCCCGCGCCCTTTCTTTCTCTCCCCCCTGCGCCCTTTCTTTCTCTCCCCCCCTGCGCCCTTTCTTTCTCTCCCCCCCCGCGCCCTTTCTTTCTCTCCCCCCCCGCGCCCTTTCTTTCTCTCCCCCCCCGCGCCCTTTCTTTCTCTCCCCCCCCGCGCCCTTTCTTTCTCTCCCCCCCCGCGCCCTTTCTTTCTCTCCCCCCCGCGCCCTTTCTTTCTCTCCCCCCCGCGCCCTTTCTTTCTCTCCCCCCCCGCGCCCTTTCTTTCTCTCCCCCCCCGCGCCCTTTCTTTCTCTCCCCCCCCGCGCCCTTTCTTTCTCTCCCCCCCCGCGCCCTTTCTTTCTCTCCCCCCCCGCGCCCTTTCTTTCTCTCCCCCCCCGCGCCCTTTCTTTCTCTCCCCCCTGCGCCCTTTCTTTCTCTCCCCCCTGCGCCCTTTCTTTCTCTCCCCCCTGCGCCCTTTCTTTCTCTCCCCCCCGCGCCCTTTCTTTCTCTCCCCCCCGCGCCCTTTCTTTCTCTCCCCCCCCGCGCCCTTTCTTTCTCTCCCCCCTGCGCCCTTTCTTTCTCTCCCCCCCCCCGCGCCCTTTCTTTCTCTCCCCCCCGCGCCCTTTCTTTCTCTCCCCCCCGCGCCCTTTCTTTCTCTCCCCCCCCGCGCCCTTTCTTTCTCTCCCCCCCCGCGCCCTTTCTTTCTCTCCCCCCCCCGCGCCCTTTCTCCCCCGGACCCGGCGGGGGAAGCCCTACCGTGCTGCAGAGCCTCCCCGCCCTCACCCTTTTTGCAGGCGGTGGTGCACCGCTGCCGCCGGCCGGGCTCACTGCTCCTGCCGGGGTCACGCACTCGTCCGCTCCGGAGGAGAGCCGCGCCGCCTCCCCGCCCCTTCCCCACTCTCCAGACCCGGCGACAAGGGGGGATGACTACAGGTACTTCTGTGTACCGGGCCCCGGACTTAAGGGGGCCCGGTACAGCTGTACCCGTAGTACCCCCCTGTCGCCAGCCCTGTGCAGAGCCCCCAAACCCGGTGGCTAGGACATAGGCAGTGTGAGTGTCACTGAAAATCAGCTCACATACAGCCTTTGACATGCGTGCCATAGGTTGCCTACCCCTGCTACAGAAGAATATTATTTTCAGAATAGTATTTTTGGTTTTCTTTTTCAAAGTCACACATTTAACATGTGATTTTATGTCACGGTTACAATATTGTTTTGATGAACATAAGTACAGTTCGAAAAATAGGGTAATACTGAAGGCAAATAGCTCATTTTGAAACATGTCTTTTATTTAAAATCAATGGCAAAATTGTTTCAAATGCATCATTATCAACTGAGCTCCTAAGAAAAAACTAGATTTTCCATGGGATGTTCTGTTCTGCAAATGATAGTGCTGACTCCAGCTCTATTAAAGTGGCAGAGTAGTCTAGTGGATCGGGCACTGGAGAGGAAGCTAGGAGACTTGCATTCTGTTCCCCCTTCTGCCATTAACTTGCCGAGTAACTCTCAGGGTACGTCTACACTACCCATCGGATTGGGGTAGATGTGATAAATCGATGCAGTGTCTTAGGTCAACTTACCTGACTGTCCCCATGGTGAGGAGTCAACCGCGGCCACTCCCCTGCCGACTCCACTTTCTCCTCTTGCCGAGAGGGAGATCTAGAGTTGAAGGGGAGCGCATTCTGGGATCTATTTATTGTGTCTAGATGAGACACAGTAAATCAATCCCCGATACATCGAGCGCTACCTGCCGATCTGGCGGGTAGAATAGCCATACCCATATATGTGACTACTACTGAAGGCAAAAGCACACCTGATCCCACATCACTTCTGCTATAAGATCAAATTCAGCTCTTGAAAACATTCAAGCAACTCATTACCTACCATATCAAGTGTAAACGTCTCATACACAGAGATCAGTGGACTTGCACAGGTACAACTGGAAGCAGAAGTTGGTCTGCAGGCTGCATTTGAACTAGTGACATAGAGATAAAAGGCGGTTTCGATCCCATTTCTGATCCAAAGGACTGTCCAGTCCCTCACCTCTATGTTGATTCCCCTGACTTTGGATGATTTGTGGCTTTACCTGAAATCTCAGTGTAGCATGGCCTCAGCTCTCTTCTGTTTTCAGAAGATCAATTTATTAATTATTTGGAGTAGTAATTGCTTTATAGCACCTAAAGGTGTATTGGATGCTTCACGAAAGAAAGATACAGCCCTGTGCCTCAAAGGGCTTACTCTACATTTTATACTTGACACCATGTGTGGGGAATGACAAATTGTAGGGAGCAGATGGGGAGACAGCAATAGAGTCACACCATTACTCAGTTTAGGCATTTGCATTTCATGGTGGTTCATTTAAGTTGCATTATACAGGTCTCACTAAGGTCATCTTAGACCCCTTTTGCAATGCAAAGGAACCTTCAAAGTGGGAGTAAATTGTAAATTATATTTGCACCCACTTTTAATACCCCTTTACTTGACTAGTGCAGCATAAAGTAGCTGTGTGTATATGTATGCATACATGCGCACACAAACACAGACTACATGGCTAGTTTTCAAAGCAACCAATGCTAAAGGATTTGGATACACAACACACTAATTTCCATGGGAGTTGGGCAATGAAATCTCCTAGGCAGCTTTGAATATCTTACCAGAAGATCACAAATATTCCTGACTCACTGATTGTGAGCATTTCAGAGGAAAGCTTCACACAACTTTTGCATATACTAATATGAACCCTAACGATGATATTTAAATCAGATTCCAGTGGCTAATAGTCACTTCTCAGTAAACACATGTACAATAATTACCCTTAGTATTAATGAATGTTATATGAGAACTCTGAGAGGCATATGGCCCTTCACCTGTATTTATCACAGTGATAATGTGAAATATAGCATTGTATCCAGACAGCTGATAAAAATTAAATTCAAGCCTTTTGTAAACTAAAGCATTTAGGTGAGGTCAATGGTATTTTTTCATATAGACAGAAGATTTCTTCTGTGCTTCCTGTTATAAATGAGCAATTTAAAAATTGCATCATTATTTAGATTTTCCTTTTTTGTTTAAAATGAAACATTATTTATCATAGACTCATATTACAGGTAAAATAACTAAGGACAATACATGCATCATAATGAATATGAGCTGCGGCATTTTACACTGCATAATAAAAGGAATGTGTGCCTGTATCAATGTAAAACATACAAATGGCAATAATTTAACACTGAATATTTTTGTGCCTTTAATTAAAATAAACTAATAAAGATTTCAGAGATGCACTAACTTTAATAGAATGCAGAGTTATAATTGGTGACCTATTTTAAGCAATTTAATTTCCCATGACCTGCTTTCCAAATTAACATAGTAATAGAACAATGTTTATTGTGTTTGGGAATATAAGTTTCTCCTTCAAAGATGACACTTGCTTTTGTGATTTGATTTAAAGGTGTATTCTTTTATTAAAATGTTCATATAAAGTTCTTGTAAATTATGTAAATGTTTCTTTTTATGGCACTTAATGAGCCTAGAATTTTAAATCAAAGCAGAATCAAAGAAAATAAACAAAGGACATCTTGACGATCCAAAAGATCACTATAAAAAATGTATCGGCTCAGTCACTCTGAATTCACTTGAACTCTCTTTCTCTAAAAAAAACCTCAATCTTTATAAAGACAACTTCCCACAACTGTACTCTGCATCCACATACCTCCCCCTCACCCCCCTCCCCCGGCACAGACACAGAGGTCCAACCAGAAACTGCCCTGTACTGGTCCTATTTGGAATTATCCTAAGCTCTAATGGCATCGTGTTCCAACGGTGGGGTGTGTAAAATGCATTCCCTGTGACCATGGGCCTGCAGAATCATTCTCAAGTGGCCTAGTGAAACTACTATTTCTGATCCTGCCACTCCACCATTGGCATTATGGACTCAACTCTGATCTCATTCACTCTACTATTGACAAAGGCCCATCTCCCAACTTCAGAGTTGGGTTTCTGTTTTGAAACACCCTTCCGGAAATGTTAGTGACATTTGGATCCAGGTGCACTTTTCTGTTTGCCAGTCGCATATACTCTTGTCTGAAACAAAACTCCTGACGCCTTTTCAGTGAATTCACATTTAAAGGAAAACTGCAACGCCCACGACTAGTTTCAGATATTATTTATAACATCAAGTCCTATCAGGCTCAGATAGATGTCAAGTGAAGTTTTTGTTGTTCGTTTTCAACTAGAGTCATACCATGTCACTGTGTGCCAAGAAGCAAATCATTTGTAGGACGGACCATCATTTGTTTAGAAAAAAGAAACAAATGTCTTACCTTTTTATAGTTAACAAAGTCCTGTGGCACCTTAAAGACTAACTATAAAGTTTTGAAGCATGAGCTTTCGTGGGCTAATACCCACTTCGTCGGATGCAGGCAGTAGAAGTGTTCACATACAGGCAGTTATAGAAAAGTAGGTAAGAGCCAGGGGGGAGGTGAAAAGGTTAGTCCAATTAAGCTGAGCCAGCTTGTTATCTCCGATCAGGGAGTGTGGATTATTCGTCTAGCATTTGAATGGGGTGTGTGGACATGGAGAGATGAGAAACAATGTCTGTAATGAGCCAACCATTGTAGATCCCGGTTCAATCCCAAAGTGTGTGAGCTGAATTTGCAAATGAATTGAAGCTCTGCAGTCTCTCTTTGCAGTCTGGATCGGAAGTTCCCTTTCTGCAGAATGGTGACCTTTAAATCTGTAATAGTGTGTCCAGGCAGGTTGAAGTGTTCCCCTACAGGTTTTTGTATATTGCCATTCCTAATATCTGATTTGTGTGCATTTATCCTTTTTCGTAGGGACTGTCCAGTTTGGCCGATGTACATAGCAGAGGGACACTGGTGGCATATAATGGCATATATGACCATCATCAACCAATGTCATATATGCCATTATATGCCACCAGTGTCCCTCTGCTATGTACATCGGCCAAACTGGACAGTCCCTACGAAAAAGGATAAATGCACACAAATCAGATATTAGGAATGGCAATATACAAAAACCTGTAGGGGAACACTTCAACCTGCCTGGACACACTATTACAGATTTAAAGGTCACCATTCTGCAGAAAGGGAACTTCCGATCCAGACTGCAAAGAGAGACTGCAGAGCTTCAATTCATTTGCAAATTCAGCTCACACACTTTGGGATTGAACCGGGATCTACAATGGTTGGCTCATTACAGACATTGTTTCTCATCTCTCCATGTCCACACACCCCATTCAAATGCTAGACGAATAATCCACACTCCCTGATCGGAGATAACAAGCTGGCTCAGCTTAATTGGACTAACCTTTTCACCTCCCCCCTGGCTCTTACCTACTTTTCTATAACTGCCTGTATGTGAACACTTCTACTGCCTGCATCCGACGAAGTGGGTATTAGCCCACGAAAGCTCATGCTTCAAAACTTTATAGTTAGTCTTTAAGGTGCCACAGGACTTTGTTAACTCTGCTATTCCAGACTAACACGGCTACCACCCTGATTCTTACCTTTTTATAGGTCCCATTTTATTACAAAAGTTGTATTGCTGATTCTGTATGTTGGAGAGTTGAAAACTACAGCACAGAAACTCGGTGCATTTTTAAAATAAAATAATTGGGATGCTTTCTTAATGACTGTTATTTGCATTACAATAGTGCATAGGTTCCCTCTCCATGCACCAGGTCCCCACAATGCTAGACTCTGTACAAACACAAAACAAAAATGGTCCCTTCCCCAAAGAGCTTACAGTCTCAAGTCTTGTCTACACTGAAGGGCTATGCTGTAGCGCTTCAGTGTAGACATTACCTAGACTGATGAGAAGGGTTCTCCTGTCAGCGCAAGTTGTCCATCTCTCCAACAGGGAAATAGCGAGGGCAACAGAAGAATCCTTCCATTGACCGAGCGCTGTCTACACAGGGATTTAGGTTACTTTAACTCCATCCCTCAAGGGTGTGGATTTTTCACTTCCATCAGCGACATAGCTAGGTCATTCTAATTTTCTAGTGTAGACCAGCTCTCAGCACAAGACAACAGTTGGATACAGACAGATGGGGGAGCGCAAGGAAGCAATGAGACAAGATTGGTCAGCATGATAGTCAGTGACCTCAGCATACCAGCAGTCAAAGCTCAAAAAAAAAAAAAAAAAAAAAAGGAATGAGAACCAAAACCGAGATGGAACAAGGAGCTGTTTAAATTTTCCCAGGTCCATGTTTGCTAAAAGGCTGCAAATTTGGCAAAGCAGAAGAATGAAAGCGTTCAAACAAACAGGAGACCAAAGGCAGAGAAAAGTTGGCATGTGGCAAGTACACAAGATGATGAGGCAGTGAGTGACAAAAACACTGCCTGTGATCCTCTGTTAGGAGAAAGACAGTGGAATTTTTCATACAAAATAGCGATACCAGCATCAGAGCTCAGGCACAGATATGTGCTGTAGGTTTTACATCCCAGATAACCCTGCTGTTCAATACGGGATTAAAAACATGACAGAGCAATGATTTACAGGGCCATTAGCAGGGGCCTTGGGTGTGCTGGGAGGCCTGGGGTGAAGGCCGACTGCCTTTCGCCACCTGAGCAATGTATTTATAGTCCACTAAAACACACCCTGGAGTACGGTAATGCTGGTTTAATATGGAAGGGTCACTTAAATGTTATTAGATTTGAGGGGAGAGGGTGTCATTGCCCTCTGTAGCATGCCACTGTAAAAATAGTTCTGCTTTGGGTTATTTTAAGGATATTTTGTAATGTTAAAACAACGTCCTTGTGGATCACTCTCATTCCCAGTATTAGCCATTCCATCTTCCTATTTGAACAGGCTTCCTGTTAATCCCCGTGTGTGTGTATATGTGTGTGTGTGTGTGCACACATGCTCGCACATTTTCTCTTACACATACTCATGTATGTATACACGTGTGTATATCTGAATGTGTATCTATAACTGTTTCAAATGCGTGACTCAAACTTAATTCTAAATGAAGTCATGGCCGTAACATGGATGAAATCTAACTCCGTCTAAAAAGGACCCCTCCACATTAAAACAGTATAATTTGGCAGGGTTTGTTAAGATATCAAGGAAGCATTTGGCCTGGCTGAAGAACAATAGCTATATGGCAGTCTCTCTAATGCCTTACAAACCACATTTTAAACATATGATTTAATACAGTGAACTTTTAACAGTGGAAAACGCTCCTCACTGCTGTCCTTTCTCCATACCCGAGTAGAGTCGGTGAGTGATTTTAACATGAGGTAGATTGTAACACCAGATCTCCCAGTGATGAGCATGATCTAAACATCCAAATAGACAACTTTCTCTGCCAGTTCCTCTCAGTGTCATTCCCTCTCTGCCCACTTGCTGACAGCGTTCTGAGAATAATGGCTATGCTTTGATCCAGACCGAGCATCAGCACAGGGCAAAAAAGGGGCTAGGGCCCAGACCCTAAATGATATTTAGGCTCCTATCTTCCATTGTTTTCAGAGGATCTGGGCCCAGGTGCCTAATTCCCCTTTACCCCACTGCTCAGGGCAGCAAACCAAAACCTGTTTGATAAAAACAAACCATAAAACAGTCAAGGAATGAAAATATCGAGGACAAAGAAACCTGCTAAGAGCATTTAGTCCTGGTGCATTGACAGGTAAATGCAAGAGAAAAATGACCTGATAGAAAAGGAGGAGCCCCAGACTGCAGACTCTATCCACCAAAAATTCCCCACTGACTTTAGCACTGAAGGATTGGGCCTTTGTAGGTGAAATGAAGTGGACAGATGTTCTGGATCAAACCAAAGTAGGAGTACCTGGTAAAGGGACAGTCCTGTTACAAGAACACTCGTCTTTCCAGCATGCTATAGTTGCATGGGTGACAATTAAGGTAAAGGGCCCGATCCTGATTTTTAATCCTGGTTTTTCCATTCCAATTACTCCTGATTGACACTTTGCTAAGTGAGAGATCACGCCAAGAACTCCTCCTTTAAACAGATCCTAATCGAAAGCAGTAGAAGGTAGAAATCAGCAGATTGCTGCATTTTATTTCTTTAAGAGGTTAACAGCGAAAAGCATTTTGTTGCTCAGAGGGTGTACAATCAGTGCTCTTACCAGTGTATTATATAACACTGTGGAATAAGTGACAGACAGCTGTGAGATACAAGGGAAACAGAATGCATCAAAGTACTATGATGACGACACGAACCATGAGAACACAGCTTGAGTGCATTCCGCTGTCACTAGCATCTTGTTTCACTTTGCCTGTCTATTAATTCTTTGCAATGAATTCACCTTGTCCTCCAATTCCCCCTTCCCCCCAAATGACTATGCCATTCCTGCTCCTTTCCAGACAGTCTCTGCTTCCCTGATATCCTGTCTCCACCCAGGGCTTGTCCTCACTACGGCAGGGAAGCATCGATCTTTTGGCGATCGATTTATCGTGTCTCAACAAGACGCGATAAATCGATCGCCAGCGGCTCCCCCGTTGACACCGGAAGTCCAGCTCGCCAAAAGGGGCAAGCTGGAGTCGACGGGGGACTGCGCTGCTGCCCGCCGCTGCTGTGAGGAGGGGAGGTAAGTCAGCTGTAGAGATGCCGATAACGTAGCTAAAATTGCGTATCTACAGTCGATTTCCCCCCGAGTGGAGACCAGCCCCTAGTTCGCAGGCAGCCTTTTCTACTTGGGCCTAGTCTAATTCTCATCCGCCTTCCCTCTCCTGGGAACACCTATATTCCAGATTTAAAATACCATCAAAACAAAATGTACCAGGCCTTATCTAGGGCAAAACGGGATGTCTCCGGTTCTTAGCCTGGAACATCCACATGGCTGTCTGCCCTGACCTTATGTGCCTTTGGTTAAGGGGATGTTCCATCCTTAATCCAGCTCAGCGCTGGATTAACTTTTAAAGATACAAAAATGCCCCAACCCAAGTAAGGTGATATATCTGTGGCTAGTTGGAACAGGCAGTCTGCTGTGGGGGTTAGGGAGCTTACGGGAGGCGCTTCTGGCTATAAATCCCAAGGAATAAAATTACTAAAATAAATTATGTAAGCAACTAACACCCTGCAGGTCATGCAAGGCGGTTATGAGCTTGTGGAGACATCTGGACGTTTCTCTGGGCCTAAGAAATACCCATAGGAGATCAAGCCTGCCCAGCATGGGGAGTGGAGTTACACGAGAACACAGTAGCTTTGATTTTGGAATGAAGGGAATAAAGAGAGAGAGAGAATTGCTAAAAGGGGGAAATAAAAATAGCCTGCGTGGTGTTATACTTAAGCACTGATCTAAAGCCCTGCAATTAATGGGGAAAAAACCTCCCATTGACTTCAGTAAGCCTTAGAATGGGCCCTTAGCGACCAGTTTCCAGAAGCGGATGCTCTAATGAAACATCGAAAACCCACTTTTAGGTGCTCAAAAAACCCCAAATCACACTCATTGCAAGCTCTTTGGCACAGAGACCGTGTTTCTTTTATAATCTTATTGTGCTTCCAGTGTGCTAGGTGCAATCGGATGCAATGACTGACAGAGAAAATAATAATGATCATTTAAGTAGAATGATTCTCATGACTGACGATAGGTAGCCAGCCACTTTTGAAAATGGAGGGGAAATAAATTATTGTTAATCAAAAGAAGAGAATATATATGCAGTTTTTAAAATTTGCCTTAAAATATTTTATCATTATAGTTTATGCATCTCAGGCCAAATTCTGACTTTAAACTACATACATATTTTGTTTTCTTACAACCAGTATCTTAACAAAGGAAGGAACTTGAGGATATGTGTACTTTTACTTTTTAGATAGATAGATGCGAAACAGAAATGGTCTAGAGAATATTCTAGGAAGGAGAACCGCAGTGAATCAGTGGGAGACATTTTAGGCCTAATATTGTTTTCCTCATTCTAGTAAAGTTCCTTGTTCAGTGTTAGGCTCTTCCTGTGAGTTTTCCTCCATTTGCCTCCTAAATATAAAAATGTACGCAGAGCTGGTCAGGTAATGAGAAAAAAATGTAAATGAGTATCAGAGGAAAAGAAGTCATAAATATATAGCAATGAATTATTCAAGCAACAATTACCATAAGTGACCACAAATTGTGAGAAAAAATTGTGTATCATTCTGTGTGGCATGTATCCTATGATCAGCTAGAAGGTATATTCTGCCATTTCAGATTTGTGCTTGGATTCCCATGCTGTGCTCAGGAAATCAAGTTGGAGCTACTGGCGCAGAAGGGCAGAATTTAGTCCCCTTCATTGTATAGACTTTGCATATTTTTGGAGCAATTTGGATCTTCCCACACATAAAGCCCCTATTGAAACATCCCCCAACTGAGTTGGTTTCACAGGATCATTGCTATTCTGGAAATAAACACTGCAGCTTATGGAAAATTTAGATCCCACCATGAGAATCAGCGGATGTTGGAGCACAGAATCCCATAGAGTTGTAGAATAATTAGGAATGCTAGGTGGGCAAAACTGTAAAGCAAACAGCTTCATTCATTTTTTATTGCATAAATGACACAATTATTATACAGAGGCACTGGAAAAAACTTGGTCTTGGTTACACCTGTGCCATTCCACTGAAGTCAATGGAATTTCACTACGCAGGTTAGATTGCAGAATTTGGCACAGAGCCAGCAGCACTGAACCTCTTCTGCATTTTCCAGGAAACAGTTCAGAGGACAGTCGCATTGTATTATTTCACTTGTTTAGAACTGTGGAAGATCGAAAGACAGAGAGAATGTACATGTCTTATCTCTTTAGAACTTTGGCTCAGACATTCACTATATAACTTTACTAATGCCCAGTCACATTAAACTGATCTGAACCAAGTTCCTTTCATGTGTAAGAGTAGTTTAATTCTGTTCAGTCAGTCACAGTAATTGAGCACAACACAACTTCTTACTGCCGCAGTCCTTTATCAGCATCTACAGCTCCTGAATTTACCATACTGCACCTTCCCTCCTTATTCCTCCTCCTCCATCATCCTTCCACTCAACCCCCTTTTTTCCCTACCTTCCCCATCCTCAATGGAGCATGTTTTTGTGTATGTCACCCTAGAGAGACTAGAGATTCAGTGACTCCATATCACAGAGGGACAGGTGGATCATAACATTCACTCTGCAGCCAATAACAGTATCCTCAGCTGTCTCCTGCCTGTAGGTCATTGGACACTGATTTTGAAAGGAAAAAGAGTTGATTGAAAATATTTCTTTAGAGTTTAAATTAAGCTACAAAAAGTGCTTCCTCTGAAAATGCTGGCTATTTTCCCCAGACTGTGCAGGTGAAGAAATCTTTTAATTCAAGTTAATCGTTTTATTTTAGCATCTCTTTTATTTAAACAATTTTCTTCCATTTTAAATGTAAGTTACACATGCACATGATGGATGTTTAAGAGCTTTTCTATCATTTCTGACGGTGTATGAGCCTACTATGACTTGGAATCAGCCATGTGGAGGTCACCTTGTTTATTCCCATAAATAGCTCCTTTTCCTAATCAGGAAAGGGAGCAAGAGCTGTTGAGAGGAACGAAAGAGAGGCTAGCTCGCTTTCATGGCACTGATCATTGCCAGGGTTATAACATGCAGAGACCTGTCATGCAAACGGCACGGATATCATCTATTTCCAGGCACTGAAGTCACCTGGTTCCATGACAGAAACATGCACCATCCAAATTTTCATTTCACTTTTCAGACAGGGATCTGGATGCCATTTAGAAGCTGGAGAAAGAAACTCTATGGAACGTCTACATTTGGGATGGAGTTTAAACCCCCCTAGGGACTAGACAACAACTCTGGAGAATAGCCAGGCAATGGAACTGGTGTTGGCTCGTTGCATGAGGCAGGAAGCTGGATTCCAGGAGATTATGTGCAGAGTCTCTGCACGGATGGGAGGTTGAGACAAGGGGGTGGATATTTCAGAGGCAAAGACCAAAGGATCCACTGCTGAATGGAATCTCCAGCCCGCCCTTTTTAGTGGAGGAACTGTGGTAAATATTTGTAAGGCTACTTCAACCATACCAATGTCGTCTGTTTTCAGCAACACCAGTGTTACTCCATCTTCCTTCTGGTGTTACCTGGGGTTTTCAGAACCCCCAAGAGGGGCAACGTAACTATTCCACTCCAGGCGGTATAAGGAATAAATCAAGAGGAACTCAGCAATTCTGCCTGATCAAGGAGTAATGCAAGTCAGCATGCTCTTGTCTAACACTGCAGTTATTAGATTTAAGCACACACAAACATTGAACATCCCAGATATTTACCTAACATCTGGAATGGTATTCAGTAATTAACAGCAGGTTTGCAGTGGGCAGTTGCTCACCTATTCTCGTAGCTGAAGTTGTGTATCTTAAGTGTTCCCCCCGCATCGCAGTGTAAACCAGGGCTAAGTGGTGTTCTATTTCATTAATTCATGGTGGCTGAATGCACATAATATGATTGCAATTAGCTTGACCACATCCCTCAAATCCAGGGCAACACTGGGAATGTCTCTATGTAGTTATCAAAGCACACGCTTCTTTCTGGTAAGGGGCACTTCCCACTTCCATAGCAAGTTAGTGTCAAAACTGGGACTGAAACCCAGGACTCCTGGCTAATAGTTTACGTGTAATTCATCAAACCACTATGCTAGCTAGGAACTGTTTTTTGAGCTGTGTTTGTATGTTATTAGGCCCATTAGGTGCTACGGTAATATAAATAATCCCAAACTAACAACTACATACTAAAAACTGAAGGCTCAGAAAGTGCAAGAAACTTGCCAGAAGGCACTGCGGCCTAGTGGTTGAGACATAGGCCTAGTGGTTGGGAGTCCTAGGCCTAAATTTTCAAAACTGTGCATCCAATTTTGAGCTGTATGTTATAATAATTGTTCTAACACTAACTTACTGTATGACCTTAACTATATGACTTAACTTCTCTGAACTTTAGTTTCCCTTTATGTAAAATGAGGATAGTGATATTTACTTTTGTCATGAACAGCTTGTCAGTCCCATATGAAGAGAGATTAAAGAGGCTAGGACTTTTTAGCTTGGAAAAGAGGAGACTAAGGGGGGATATGATAGAGGTATATAAAATTATGAGTGGTGTGGAGGAAGTAAATAAGGAAAAATTATTTACTTGTTCCCAAAATAGAAGAACTAGGGGCCACTCAATGAAATTGGCATGCCGCAGGTTTAAAACAAATAAAAGGAAGTTCTTCTTCACACAGCGCACAGTCAACCTGTGGAACTCCTTACCTGAGGAGGCTGTGAAGGCTAGGACTATAACAGGGTTTAAAAGAGAGCTGGATAAATTCATGGAGGCTAAGTCCATAAATGGCTATTAGCCGGGATGGGTAATGAATGGTGTCCCTAGCCTCTGTCTGTCAGAGGGGGGTGATGGATGGCAGGAGAGAGATCGCTCGATCATACCTGTTAGGTTCACTCACTCCGGGGCACCTGGCATTGGCCATTGTCGGTAGACAGGATGCTGGGCTAGATGGACCTTTGGTCTGACCCAGTATGGCCGTTCTTATGTTCTTATGTTATGTTAAGTGGCATAGGTGGGATTAGTATGCGGGACCTCTTTGCTTCTAGACCAAGGTTTAATCCCTTAGGCCATCTGGCAGCTGCTGTTATAACTTCCAAATTCACAATTCTTCCCCACTCTCTCCTCCAGTAAAGGTGGCTTTTTACTTGTCCATGAATATCTACATTCTGACAAATACTTTGCTTTCAAATTTCTCAAACACATGTCAAAGCCCCTGGGCATTACACTTTATTTTGTGAAGAAAACTTTCACAGTGACTCATATCTGGAAGGGCTGCTCTATCAGTATAGTCCTTGCAAGAGAGGTGTAATGCATGTGGCCAAAGAAGCCCCTGACGGGGCAAGAGCAGCAAAGTCAGGTTGATCTAGAACCAGCTCCGCTCCTCAGTATTTATAAAGCATTGAACAATTATCCAGGTACGTTCACTTTCCTCTGAAATAGCACATATTCGCTACTGGAATTAAGACTAAGGCCTTGATCCACCGGATTCCAGTTGGGTCCTGCTGGTGTCACCCTGCATAAATGCAGGGCTGAATCAAGCCTTCCCAAACTGCGATCCACCATCCCTTCTAGCTGGAATCTACCCTCCTTTCCTTTGACAACACAGGAAGGTCATGATGGTTGTGACCCCCTGACATCTATTTGCAGTCCAGAGGCTGCAAATCACTAGTTTAATCTGTTTGGTAAGATGCAGCCTACGTGCCTATGATTGCACGGCTTTAACTGTTTTATTCCTTCCTCCAGTAGCCATGACTATGGAATCGGATATAAAGGATCTGAACAGATGGATGTGCCACAGATGTATTCTATACCGGTTCATTCCTTTGCCAGATATTTGTTTAAGTGACTCACAGTATTTTCAAATCAATTCACCATAGCCCTCTCCTTCTCCTCCCCCCTTACAAATGTTGTTTCATATCCCCCCGTTTCTCCTCCCCGCTTCCCTTCCTGGGACTTCCGTCATGACAAAAAGTAGCAGCCCTAAGCTAGTGTTCCCTTTGTCTTTGCTCTTTAAAAGCTTCAGTTGCTGCTCAAATGAGGTAACAGGCCTCATAACACAAGAAGTACATTTTCAAAACCTAATGTCCTCTGTCACAGATGTCATCCCTGCCAGAGGCTCATTAACACTTCGCAACAGCAAAGCCATGCCCACAAAGGGAAGGGGATCTAAAGAAGATACACAAACAAAGGAGGTGAATGTTAAAAGCAGCTAATGAGAAGAAAACTCCACCTTCCGATCGCAGCACTTCAGAACAAGTAGCATTGCCAAGCACTAAGAACCTGGGGATTAAAGGGACAATTTAGGACGACTTGATGCAGAGAATGGAAATCTCCTGAAAGGTATTAAAGAACACAGAAGATCAGCACATACATTTGGAAAAAAAAACAAACCCCAGCATGGACAACTTTACAGGGACTAAAAGAAATGCTATTCAGAAATAAACCACACATATCTCTGATTTCTCATAAGGGAAATTTACATTAAAAAAGGAAATTCAGAGAGCACTGAGGGAGGGGATATGCATGGACTGTTTTTTTAAGGGGCAGCAGGGGCAGGGGAACATAATTCAAAAGGAACAATTGCAAGAAGAAATCTATTTCCTTATAAACTTGCTTATTGTTTTAAAAAATCCCTTTGGTGGTACGACAAGAAAATACAAGCGTTCATTAGACACACAGATATGAAATCTCCATATTACTGTCTCATACCATTTATGTGATCTCATTTTGGAAATAAACATTTTCCATTTTTTCCCTACTTTATGTTGCCCTTACAGAGATTCTGGTTTATCAGGCAGGGCAGGCACAGAATCATAGGACCTGAAGGGACCTCGAGAGGTCATCTAGTCCAGTCCTCTGCACTCATGGCAGGACTAAGTATTAAGCATGACCTCTCCTCTTTAGACCTTCTCAGCTGAGCACATCACAGCACTTTACAAGTTGGATAAACAGTATTAACCCTATTTTGCAGATCAGGAAACTGCGGCACTGGGCCAGATTTTCCAATACAGGTTTCAAACTTCTGGGTATTTGGTTATAATCAATACACTGGATGTTTTGTTTCATCATGTGATTTTATAACATAATCTTGTCTCAGTGGAGGGGGATAGACTAGATGACTTCTTGAGAGCCCGTCCAGCCTTACGTTTCTATGATTCTTAGAATGGATGCCACAGATGGGGTAATGAAACACACATGGCTCTTCCTGAAAATTCAGCTGTTACTTAAAAATAAAACAAGCCAAGAGTTCTGTCCTAGGTGACATGGAATGGATTTTACAAAAATACAGATCAGTACACAAAGTTCACAAACCTTATGCCAGGTCAGATTATGGCCTGTCCTGTGCACTACCCCTATACGTTCTTGTACCAGGTACCGGCATTGCCAAAATGGCATGGAGTCTCCACAGGGCACAGGCAGGTAGCACAGGTAGTCATGGCAGTGGAGGCATGACTTAGTCTGAAACCCATGGGTATGTATTTCACATGGCTAACCCATGCCTCATAGAAACATAGTCACAGAATATCATAGAATATCAGGAGAGAGAGAGAGGGCCCTCTCTCCTGCCTACCATGGCTACAGTGTTGTTTACAGTTTCACTAGCTTGACGAGAGCTGGCGTGAGTGTATGTACGCAAACAGGGGGATCGCTCCTCTAGCTGGTAGTGCAAATGTAGCTGAAGCATAAATGTTCTTGGGTTGAGGTATGTTTGTAGTGGGTAAAACTATTGCATAAATATCCCGATTGTCCTCTAACTTAACTGGCTTTACAGCAGCAGAACTCCCTTGTTTTTAAATGGTGCTATTCCCGATTTACACCAATGTGAGAGGAGAACCAGGCCCGGACAGCATTTACTGCATTTATTTAACCCATTGTAACTCAATAGTCCCTCTTATTAAACAAGAGCGAAGTTTTCAACAAACCTAAAAAAGCTGATTTTTCACCTTTCCCCTCCACTAAATCTCATCCAGCTATGTGGGTCTTGGTAAAGAAATAAGAGATTGCTGGAGTGAAAAATGCACCAATTTTCACTCAAAAAAATTCAAGCAACATTGAAAGAAAGCACACATATTTTGTAATTTCCTATGTTCATGTTTAAATTTCAAAATATCTCGTGGGTGATGGACATGCAACACTTTGCATTTCTCGTGCTTTTGATTTGCAAATGACCTGCACCCAAACATTTCTGGGTTGCAAAATGGGTAAGACTGAAATGATGCATTTTGGGGTTGTCCTTTTGCACAACTCTGCCAATTACACAGTTCTCTCATGGAAAAAAAAATTGCCATTCATTTGAAGTCCAACCAAGGTTGAAAATGTAACATTTATGACTGATGTACAATTACAGATCAAGATATTGAGTGGAGTTTATAGCTTATATAGCTCTCAAGCATTATATCTACACACAGAGGCATATCTCATGAAACAAAGATCCTCTCCATGGCCATTCTTTCATCTTGGCTCACTCAGGTACTGAACAATTTCCCTGTATCTTCCAAGGAGGCATGTTACATTTTCTACCATCTTCCATGAAAGTGAAAATTAGAGGTGCTAGTCATGGGTTACATGTGGTTTGCTTTGATGGAGAGAAGTCAGCCCAATAGCTGTACTGTGCATTTCTGTTATTTGCTATTCCTTGTTAAAATGTTTAATATTCTGGGGATTCACACAACTGTCATACAGAATACCATCAGGATCCCAATGAAGCACGAATTCGTGACCACCCTATTATTTGTTAAGAGATGTAACAAAGTTCTCTTGATTTGTGGCATCAGGGCGAGGCTAGACTGAATTGCTGGACCAAGGCATAAAGAGTAAGGGCCCAGATCATCCCATCCCATCCCATCAAAAGAGAGGTGTCGCTAAGGGAGGAAATCTCATCGTTCCATTAGAACAGCAAAACCAAATATGACCATAGAGCCAGTCCTCTAACTCAGCTGTTCCCTATGGATCCCTGGAAGGCCGAGACCACCTGCATGAAGGCTTTGTGCCTTTACACTGCCTTTAGCCCCTGGCATAACCGAACAGTGCCATTGGAGAAGCACTATCGGGGCTTCTTCCCCAGCCCTGGACCATATAGGAGCGCCAGTCTGTGATTTCAATGGAACCAGAAGGAGAGCAATCTGGATCCTGACTCGCCTTACCTAGCCTACCTCCTTCTCACTCATGGACCCCCTTATGTATTGATTTAAGGGGGCATAATCTATTTTATTCTATTTAAACTAATATATAACATTTTGATGTAGAAGTGCATTACTGGGAAATCATTCTGTGGTTCAGCTCTTTAACAATCTCCCACAGTCAGAACCAACTACACAAACAGAACCAGGTGGTGTTCTAGTCTTATTTCATCCCATAATTCAAAGGAAGTTCCTTTGGGTAAAGCTTTGTCTCCCCTATTTTGAGTCGTGTGATTACCTGCTGCTGTAAAATGGGTCCGAATGCACCTTGACTTGTTAATTTAACACTCTTGCTTTCAGATATCACCAGCCTTTGCTGCTGTAATGAAGTCCTGTGGTACCTTAAAGACTAACTATAAAGTTTTGAAGCATAAGCTTTCGTGGGCTAATACCCACTTCGCCTTTGCTGCTGTCATTTCCTATGTTCTTGTGTTTATTAGACCAGCTACTGTGGGCAACAACATACCCTAATGAATAATCTGAGTTGGTCTCTTTTTTTAGGTTAACCTCTTCATAGTGGGACCAGTTCCACTGAATTGAATCAAATTCTGTGACTCCATTGTTCAGCCTTCATTGCTTATGGGATGCCAATCAAGACTGACGAGCATGATAGGGATCATTTTAAAAAAGAGGAAGGAAGATGCACCCGATGGCATTTCAGTCAGTGTGGATTTGCAATGTAGTCAAGGAACTGAACTGTCTGAGGATATTAACAGGCTCTGCAGGTGCAGGAAAATAACAGACTCTTCAAACACAGGAGAACAAAGACGCACAGCAAGCAAAAGTTCCCACTGCCCGATTTGCTAGCAAAACTGTTAAACAACTGACAGTAGGTTTTTTGGAAGCGAGACAGGAAAGCCAACTACACGGAAGGTGTGTGGAAACAGTAGCTATAGATGCCTCAGAGAAAAAGAATACAGGATGTTGCCAGGAGGTAAAATTCTATTTTTTGTATATTTTGTAGCTTCTTCCTGGAAGCAAAATAAAACATAGACGGTAATGCTAGCCCTACTTCAGGGGTGTTTCGTGGAGCCCATATAATTTCTTTGGCTGTTTGACGTTGCCACAAGAGCTAAATCTTCCAAGTCAGAAACTTTGAGTTATCTAATGCTGCACATTCTACAAGACAACTTGAGAACAAAGCACATTTTACAAAACATTGCCCATCATTTAGTCAAGGTGAATCCCAAATGGCACTTACAGAAGCCTTTCCCCTGCATCATGTGTTTTTGGTCTTCATTTGTCTTATTTCACGTGTGTGAGGAAGGAGGGGGGAATCTCTCATGTCATCAACAAGGCCTCTTATAAAAAATGTAAATAAATTAAAGGGAACAAGTGGATATGGCCGTGAATGTAATGCACTAATAAGAATGCTGAGCTGATCAATTTCAGACATTAAATTCCCAAAACACTCCTGAAGCCTCCCAGCTTCCATATGGTTCATCGGGCACATGCAATAACATGATCATTCAGAACGTTCAGTCCTACATAAAGACAAGAAGAAGAAAAAAATCTCACAACTGGAATAGCTTAAGAGCCTAAGCAAAAGGCGCAGTAGTGAGTCCTATTTCCAAGTCAACCCTCTCCCTGTTTCACAGCAACAGAATTTCACAGCAAAACATCAAACCTTTGGAGAGATTTTTCATACATTGCTCATTAAGTTCATGGACTAGTGTAGAAGCAATCAGTCCCTCCAGTGATGCATGGCTAGCTAGATGAACCATTTAAGGACCCGGCAAGCAGTCCATCTGAGTACTAGGAAACAAAGATGTCATGCTGACCTGAGCTCACTGGGTAGACTTTGAATATCTGTGTTGCTAATCAATATGTGAGCCTTCTGAAGTATTATTTAGCACAACAGAAGATATTATTACAAGGAAAAAGAGCTAGACCTCTCCAGAACACCACGGCAATGCCCTTCATTTTTGAACATTAACCTTCCAGAATTAATTTGCACAAATGAACACAGCACAATCCTATAAGCAAAGGTACCGCGATGAATAATGAGAATATTAAAAACCAGAGGCCGCCTACTCTACAGGAGTATGCGTTGTGTCATTGACTCCAGTGGGAGCACGATTGGGCCAATGCTCAAATATTTTTTGGGCCACCACTGGAATTCCTTTGGGTCATAATATTGTGAGGTCTCCAAGTGGCAGACAGTATTCTCTGGCCCATCTCTTATAACCATGTCTTTGTTCCTTCTGTGTTCACTAGGTAGTCATGGTCTGATCCAAAGCCCATCAAAGTCAATGAAGAGAATCCCATTGACTTCAAAGGATTTTTTTCCATCTGGCCCTCAGTGAGTTTCCACCACCATTCATCATTCATGTCTAGTAATAATGCAAACTGTTTCTCAAGTCTGCTTGGACCTAAATAGATTCATTTCATTTTCCACCATTCGCCACAAAGATCGATAGGCCAGAAACCATGCTGTTTGTTAAGGCATCTTCTCTCTATTTATAATTAAAAATTCCTTCAGTCCCATAAGCTTGAATGACTCTCATTTCCTTTCTTTATGAACTCTTCTTTATTCTTTCTCTCAATGAAGATTCCTTCCAGCATAATGAAACCCACTTTCAACATCCAAGAGTCTTAAATCCTGATCCACTGAGTCCCTGTCTACATTCAAAGGTTGCACTGATTTAACTAAGTTGGTTTAGAAACTGATTTAGGGCTGGCCTACACTACGACTTTAGGTTGACTTTAGCAGCGTTAAGTTGACATAAACCTGCATCCGTCCTCACACGGCCGCCATTTGCATAGACTTAAAGGGCCCTCAAAATCGATTTCTGTACTCCTCCCCAGTGAGGAGAGTAGTGCTGAAAACGATGTCTCCGGGTTGACTGTGGGTTAGTGCGGACGCAGGTCGACGCTATTGGCTTCCGGGAGCTGTCTCACAATGCTCCATTGTGACCGCTTTGGACAGCACTCTCAACTCGCTGCTCTGGCCAGGTAGACAGGAAAATCCCCGGGAACTTTGGAATTTCATTTCCTGTTTGGCTAGCGTGGCAAGCTCACCTGCACAGGTCACTCACCATGCAGAGCTCAACAGCACAAGCCACCATGCAGAGCCCATCAGCACAGGAGACCATGCAGTCCAACAATCGGAAAAGGACTCCAGCATGGTCTACACAGGAGCCGTTGGATCTGATTGCTATCTAGGGAGAGGAATCCGTGATGGCAGAACTCCGTTCCAACAAACGGAATGCCAACACATTTGGCAGAGTCTCCAAGGCCATGCACGACAGGGGCCACAACAGGGACGGACAGCAGTGCTGTGTGAAAATTAAGGAGCTGAGGCAAGCGTTCCAGAAAGCCAAAGAGGCAAATGGACACTTCAGGGCACCGCTGCGGAAATGCAGATTCTACAATGAACTGAATCAAATAATGGGGGGGGCGGGAGAGAGCGGGGGGGGAGAGGCAGACCTTCTCCCTTGAAGGTCTGGGAGTAACTAACTGCTCCTTTCCTGGGCAGCCTTTATATAGGGATGAGCCTGGCCCTGATTGGCCAGCTCTTGCTCAGCCCTGATTGGTTCTCACAGACCCTCTCTGATTGGCTGGCGGTCCAGGCAGCCGCTCTGGCCTGCCCTAGCCCACCCCAGACTCCATACTTAGAATGTGATCATCTTGTCATATCTTAATTAGCTGGATCAGCTTGTCTCCTCATCGGCATCCCAGACTGAAAGCATTCTTCCTTTTCCCAGAAAGAGGTCCCCCCTTTGTTCCCCGTTTTATTCCACTTCACCCTGGGAAGCATTTTGGGATACTTAGTATCTCTTGTAAACTGTATTCTTCTCTTTGGGCATTCTTTCAACTTCCTGAAAGTTCCACGTTGTTTTCATTTCTTCTCAAGTACCTCAGGTCAAAGAAAGACCAATGTCAGTGGCTTTAAAAGGCTAATAAAGGCTCTCATCCATAGACCTGCTCGCTGGCATGAAGTCAGGAAAAACAAACTAAGTCATCCAGTGTTGTTCAAACTGTCAGATCCTTTTCAGCATGCTCTTCCTGCCAGCCTGCGAGCGTGTGTTTGTGGGAGGAGGAAAGGAGGGAAAAAAATCCTCATGGCACAAAGCCTAGGGAACATTGGCATCTTTCCAGGGCAGCCTTCTTTCCCCACCCTTCATGGGCACAGGCGTCTGGCAATCTGTTGCACATGCATCCCCTCCCCGCGCACCACAAGCCAGGGATGCTGTGCCAAGGCCAACTAAATGACTTTCCAACAACTTTGCTCACAAGTGCCACTCCGCTCCAAGTTTGGCACCTCGTGCTGTCTCCACCCGAGCCTCCCTTCTCCTCCCCTTCCCTGCCTCCCAATGAGCTGGACAGGTGCCAGTGTTTAAAAGCCCATTTACCACTCCCCTTTGTTTAGAAATGCTAAGCCTTGATCTGATTTTATCGACTCCGCTGGCCAAAAAGGAGGACGATGCTGAGGGTTTCAGAGAATCCGGCAATGCACTGAAAAGCTTCACGAGCCCTTCAAGTTTGCATCCTTTACAACAGACTTCTTCCATTGAGAAATGCAGAAAAAGGAGGTGCACCATTCCCTAGACCACACAGGGCTTATTTTCGTTACTTCCACTCTCACTTTTGTGTGTCTCCTCTTCACTTTATTATCTGCATGTTTAGGAGCCTAAGGTCAGTGCCATCATCAGCTTCTTTCCCCAGGCTTTTTCTCTTGATGGCTAGATGAATGCTAACCCAGTAACTGAGCCTACACTTCTACACCATCACCGCCAGGAGCAGCAAAGAGACAGGGTAATAGGAAATGAAAAGGTTGCAATACCTATATTGGAAAATATTCTCATACCCTTGCACATAATAATAAAATCACCATTGTCAGAGTTAGATCACAAAAATGAGTTTGCATGAGACCCTTACAAATATTTTCCTTTTTTCTTAAAGCAGTTAAAGTCAATGGGGCTGGATTCACAGCTAATCAATTCTCTTTTAGAATGTCGAATTCGGATGCCCCGTGAAGGCCTTCCTGTTTGAAAGTTTAGCTTATCTACTTTTTTTTGTCCCCTTGATATGTCAGATATGATATTGCCATTCTTGTCATCTGGGACAAAACTGCTACTATTAATGCTAGAGAGGGCTAAAAGGATCATATGATAGAGAGAATGACTTTTGGGGTAACAGGAAGGCTTTGTAAAGGCCCACTCTACCCACACCCTCATGTTATTTCCTTAGGGCAGGTTTGAACAGATAGCAGCAGATCCTCAACTAAGACAACTTAAAACCAGCTAAGGATCTACCCCACAGTGTTAATAGGCAGTATAGAGGAGATGCCCAGCCAAACCATCATGTTCCAAACCTTTCTTATCTGTCTCTCTCTCTCTCTTTACATTTTCTTTTCTGTGGGAAGTGAAAAGTAAAGAAAGTAAAGATGAACCCAGCAGCTTTGGTCAACAAAAGGAGCAGTGTTTGATACCACATATGAGATTCCATGCAAAGGCAATATCACTAAACGAACGATGTTAAAGACCATGTTAGCACTAGCAGGTTACTCTTGTCATGCTAAACAACAAATACAGTGGATTAAGAAAGTCCCCTTCCTTGCAGTGTGATTTTAAGAGTCTGTGAGCTATACAGACAGCCTGATGATGATATGCACATTGCATGTCTTGTGCGATGCTTTATAGTGCAAGAAACCCAGCAAGGGGCATCTGCCTTCCTAAAAATTATCATTGACCCATTCCTGTTTAGGAACACTGAGACACAGATAGATTCAGCCTGCAGCTATGTGAAAATCTCTTTGCCAAGCCAGGCAGAACTTACTTTTGTGTCTGCAGTGTATTGCCATTGTATTACCATGACAAAACCAAACTCCCACCATTGACGGTAGCCTTTCCTAATACAACAGCCCCTCTATAGTAATATACTAGTGTGCACAAATGATAACACAATGAAATGGATGTGTAACCACTGTAGGTTCTCTGTGGTAGTGGTGCACAGTTTTTCAGTTTCATTCTTGTCTTACCAGAGTTGTAAGCTGTTCAAGCATTAGTATAAAGTTCAGTGATGCAAAGCATGCCTAATATCATTGCAACGCTATTGTTAATGTACCGCTCCAACTATTGTTATGGGGAAAAGGCATGCTGGCCTCAGCTGTTGTTGCTAAACATTTCTGCAGGCTCTGTTCATCAAGAGCATAGTGCCATCCATAACATCACTGAAATCAGAGGCCTTCCAATAGAACATTTGAAACCAATTCGTTACCAATGTGATTAATGCTGAAGCCACCCAAAACCAATTCGAGTTGCACCACGTTTCAGAGGCAAAGAGGGAATTTTGCACTAACTAGTACTCTACAAGCAGAGATGGATGGGCATTATATTATCCCAAGATCCACAGATATTAAAAGCTGGGAACAGATGCCAACTGCAATTTTATATCATTTCCACAGATATTCTCTAGAAGGCACTACTGCCAAGAACAGCATTGCAATATGAGCAAGACAAAGTTTCCCAGATGTATCCTTTGGGTGAGGTCACTGTTCCAGAGCTAATTTAAAAAGATGGGGGTGCTCTTCATGAGTAGGTCAAGGCATGGATCTCAGATACTTCGGCCCTGGGCTAAGAGACTCTGTGGAGGTATCCACATCTCTAATGAGATGAGATTACCTGGCAGAAAAGAGGAAGGGATGGGGTAAATTGTTCAATTAGTGTACCGGAGCCAAGGTTTGCAATTACTACTGAAGCTAAAATCCAGCACAGCTTTCCTTAGTGTCAGTCCTGTTCTGGCAACACTCTCACCCCTAAGTCAGAAAGTTGTGGGTTCAAGTCCCAAACAAGTACTTGGATTGAATACATTGCAATACAAAACAGTGCTGCACTGACAGCGTTACAATCATTCAGATGAGATGCAAAAATAACGAGGAGCCCTTAGAGGCACCTTCGAGACTAACAAATTTATTAGGATATAAGCTTTGGTGGGATAGAACTTCATCAGATGCACAGAGTGGAAAATACAGGCGCACGTATAAATACATGAAAAGATGGGATTGCCTTACCAAGTGTGAGGTCTAACAAGACAATTCAATTCATGGTACGACACCAAGGGAGAAAAAATAACTTTTGTAGTGGTAATGAGAGTGGGCTATTTCAAACAGTTGACAAGAAGGTGTGAGTAACAGTAAGGGGAAATTAGTATGCAACTCCATGCATCTGATGAAGTGGGCTGTAGACCACGAATGCTTATGCCCAAATAAATTTGTTTGTCTCTAAGGTGCCACAAACACTCCTTGTTGTTTTAGCTGATACAAACTAACACGGCTACCACTCTGAAACCTGCCAGATGAGATGGTGTGGTATAACCAGTATAATGATTTGAAGGGGGCTTTTCACCAAAGTTTGAATAAGTTCCTGCTCTTGTCCAGCAAAGAAAATCATTTAGAGCTCCCATACAATGTTTCCTGAAGGCAAGAAGTGGTAAACCTGAGCATTCATCACCAGTGGCTCAGCAGTGGTAGATGGGAAGGCAGCAAAGGGAGGTTCCATTGAGCTTGCTGTGTCTAAGTCACTGATGGATTCACACATGATGTAAGTAGACACAACACAGCACTTACATCTTGCTGCATCAGCGGTTCTGTAGACACAGATCTTCCTCTTCCCCCTCCTGAGCCCAAAAGTACCTTTGTCAATACCTGGATACAGCAGCAGTCTGCCCACAAGCCCAGCTAATCAACATTTCTGGTCTTTGTTTCAAAGGGTTTTCATGGCAGAAATAAATATCATTTTTAATTGGCAGCTTTTGCTTTTGTTCTTTTGTTTTACATACTCATAGTTTTGCAGACTATACTCTGCAAATTATGGCCTACTCCATTTTATGAATTTTAAGTCAGCCATGAAAACAGAAGGCTTAGTCGTGGCTAAACCAATATAAAAATGCCCCCCTTTTCTAAATGAAGAAATCTGATAGGAACAGACTAGCAAAGTCCCTCCTGATGAGCAACCATACAACACAAAATTCCCAAATAACCCCTGCACTCGGCCGAATGAGCAAACAACAGCACAGAATGCCTTCCCTTTGCCTTCTTGCTTAAGGCATCATATGGCTGATAGAACGGATAATGTGACAGATGCATCCATTCCTCATTCCCAGCCTGAACTCCGTTGGCTAACCGTCATCAACATCATCACTGCGCTACCCAACCTTGGGCATTGTGGGTGGTGTCATGTCACCCACGGCCCCATGAGTTTGGTGTAAAAATCAGAAAGTACAACGGCCTTCTGCAGAGCCACATGGGTGCTACTTTATGGAAGGTACCTTGCACGTTCGTATGACACTACCGAGGTGCTGGTGGATGATGGGGATGTGGCTACAGCATTTACTAGCCCTTCAAGGATAAACTGCCTAATTTCTGGGTTTGATGCCCTTGCTCCTGTGGCATGTTTTGAATCTCGGTAGCTAGTTGTAGAGGTAGTATCAGAAATCATCTATTTCTCCCCTTCCCAGTTTGGCCCTTTTCATTTGTTTGCATGATTTGGGGGCTAGTCTTTTTTCTCCAGACTTCCCCTACATTTTCCCTCTCTCTGTCTCATAACTTCAGGCAGGATCAAAAAGACAGGAGAAAAGAAAAACAGCTTTCAGGCATCTATTTCTAAGCACAAATGATCATGTTTAAAAAGGGTATTTTTGTCATCTTTCAGTACAGAACTATTTACAGTTTTGTTTTTCCTTCTTATCCTCCCATGAGTCCCTGGCACCCTCAGATCCTCCTGCCTAGGGGCACGAATGTTCACAGTCACACAGGTGAGATTCAGATGGAGACTTTGTAATGCATCCTTCCAGCCAAATCTACCCCTTGACCTCCAGCTCCCTGTATACACTGATTTTAGCTTCGCTTGAGGTACAAGCTATGAAATGGTACCACACAATGGTTCTAAGCAACCTTTGCAAGAAAGTAGAAGAATGCCAAACTTGCACTCAGCTTGGCATCTCTACCTTAAATAACAGTATTTGGGTAGGAGAATATTTCCATAGTTCTATGTCTTGAGAGAAAAAAAATACATATTAATCAAATGCTGACTCCATTAAGCAGAAAATACGGTGCTGGAGTATTTCAAGTCTAGAGCTTGCTTAAGGGACATAAGCGTTACCTGTTTCCTTCTCTCCATCGTGGACCACAGGGTCTGTTTCCCAGAAGTTTTGGTATCCAGTAACAAATCTGTAAGAACAAATCAAAATAGGAAATTACATTAAATTCACTACTTTAAAAAAATCCCACTCATTTGTATAAACGCTTGGATTGGTTGCTTTGTTTTATTTAGTACTTGAGCTGATTTGTTACGAAAAACATTCAGGGTGGGCGTATTTTCATTTTTGGTTAGAAAAACTTCCACCAGGCATTCTTGAATTTTTAAATGTATCTTTCATTCAGAACCCTTCGCCGTATAATTTCAATGAATTATTTTGTGACTAGGGGTTGTCTCTGAATTATTAACTTTGACTCTTTGCTATTTACTGTCAGGGCAGAGCTACTCTAGAGAGCTTACAGCGGAACAGCTGCTGTAAAGCTCTCTAATGTAGCTGCTCTAAGCCAACGGGAGAGACCTCTCCTGTTGGCTTAACTGCTCCAACCCCCATGAGTGGAGGTAGCTATGTCGGTGGGAGAAGCTCTCCTGCCAACATAGCGCTGTCCTCGATGGCGCTTATATCAGTGTAAAATATGTCACATATGTCATTGAGGATGGGGGCAGGGGAAGAGTTTACTGACTCTCCTGAGCAATGTAAGTTTGCTGACATAAACTGTAGTGTAGACAAAGCCTTTGTTAGTTGTTTGCCTTGCTTGGTTTATCACCCAAATGACAAGGTATGTTTTCTACTCCATGACTGAAACAATAACAAATTTACTGTAACAAATAAACAACAGTTCCAATCACAATAACATTTGTGACGTTTCCACAATTCATGACCATTACAACAAAATACTCAACTGTTGGCCAAACGCTTCTGAAGACCGAACAGCTGGGTCACCTGAAACTAAACTTCAGGCCCGGCGACAAGGCTTGAATGATTTTCATCAAAATGCTTTGGCAACAAAATAATGGTGGGGGGGGTTTTACCAAAATTAATTTTTTGGTGACAATTTTTTGTCTTGGTCAAAATTTTCCACTTTTTTGATGGCAGCTGATCCTCCTCTCCTTTGTTCCTCATTTCTCTCTGCTCCTTTTTGCAGTGGGGAAAAGGAAGAAAAACAAAGCAGGAAAACAAACAAATGTCTCCTCCCAAAAAAATCTAGAACACTTTTTGGTTTTCATTTAACTGAATAAAAAAAAACTCAAAAAATTCTGAACAAGAAGAACATTTTTAATTTCCTTTGAAATTTTCTTGGAATATTCTCCTTATCCATAGCAGCCAATCACAGGGCACTTTAGGGAGAAGGCCTCTTTAACAGTTCTCTCATATTCCACAGAGGTTGGCTGGGAACTTGGCCAGTTTGAACTAAGGCCATCAGATCTTTCACACCGAGGACAAAACCTTCTAGAGACTCTTTCCCGCTGACCCTCCCCATTGGCATCACCCATGAAGCTCTTTCACAAGCTTGCTGATGATTTGGAAACAGTATCTTGGTCTGACCCTGGTAATGCCTATTAATTTTACTGAGAGCTTTGCCTGACTAAAACCACCAGGGTCCATTGTGTGGTACCAAGTGCCTTCAGACCATGCTATAATGAAGACAGAGATGAACAACCACTAACTCAGGAGAGGCTCCGTACCTATGTGCTGTTATTAAATCATATACATACACCCTGAGCTGGGAATGCCACTTTGATCATTCATGATAATAATTAGAATAACTATTTAAATACTCTTAATAAGCAGAGGGCAGTGATCGAGACCATAAGAAAGGGGGAAAACACTAAAAAAAAAAGTAATGCTTTTTGAAAGCACCTACTGCCTGATCCGTGAAAGACTCTCCTTGGGTTCTCATACAGCTCCCATCATCATGGTAGGTCAGTGCCTCACAATGTACATTACACACACACACACACACCCCTTTCAGTCCGAAGGGACTGGACTCATTTGTGTGCGTTTCTTTCTGCCGCCCCCAACTCCCATTGAAGTCAGCACAGCCCTGAAAGTTCTGGGTGAGGCTTCAAGTGGGCATTAGAGAATAGAACCAGGCCTGTACCACAACTCTGGATCCTACCAACCCTGGACCACGAGAAGATGTTTTAAATCAGAACTACTATCTAGGTCTGAGTTTTACTAATAGCCCTTATCTCGATAACGGTCTGAACCAAAATCCTGGATCGGGACGCCTCCTTTGCTGCCTTTTCAGTGTTCGAAATCTGGACAGGGGTCAGAGTTTTTGCTAGTTGAGCCCATCTCTCTTAGGACTCTCACCCTATTTGCAAGCAGGGAAAAGCAGCAATGACTCTGAGGTCTAGAGGCCTGACTCACCCCAGCGTTACTCCAGTTTCACATCGGTGTAACTCCCTCGATTTGTCATGTAGCTCATTTCCAGAACCTCCTCCTCTATGCAGATAGAAATTAAGTTCCTCCTCCGAACCAGGTCCTGTATTTCTTAAAGCAGTAGATCCCTATTGGGGATTATGCAGATGGAAGTACAGTCTTCTTCCGATTGGGTGAGGTTCTGGAAAGGAGCCACATAGCTAGGGAAGTGGTGTAGTTTTACACCTATTTTAAAAAGTTTTAAAAAACCCGAAAAACCCAAAACAACACCTGATTCTACGGGAAGAAGATCAGGCACTCGCCATAGTAGCCAGAGTTACACAGGAGAAGACAGGAGTTCTTTCCTCCCATTCAATCTCTCTCTCAGACATATATATCTATACTAACACACTCTCCCTCTCCCTCTCTCTCTCTCACACACACACACACATTTTATCTACACTAAGCCTATGGATTACTGGCTGGCCTTTGCAAAAAAAAAAATGTTGCTAGGCAACCAGCCAGGGGTTGCTATGGCATTTTCAAGTAGAGCAGCTGGGCCAATCAGTGCTAACTGCAAGCTAGTGAAGGCGTAAAGCCTCTAAATTTAATGTCAGTGCAGACAGGAAGGGAAGCTGTTGAGGCATGCATGATGCTGAGCGTGCGCTTACTAAATGCGGACAACATGGCCCCCGTGATTAGGACCAGCACACTAATGAATATTCATTGGTCTGATTAAAGCAAAGTCAATTAACTACTTGACTGCTTGATTTTTTTTTTACTGGATTTTATTCTTCTTCTCTTTTAACCATTTTGCCACGGGGGCTGCTCTTGTTCTCTCCTCCGCCTCCCTCTGTCCTTCTCTGAATCATCTTATGCTGGTGATTGTGTGGGGTTTTTTTTTCCTTTTTGTTTTTTACTGACAATAATACATCTATTCCAGGTTTTACGGCGTACTTTATTTCACCAATAAATGACGTTCCTCTAGGGTCACTGTCTTCCAGTACAGTTGTAGGTAAGCTAGAAGGTCACATTTTTCCATCTAGTTTTTAAACATGCCACACATTTTAATTCCAAATACACAGCTAAGCAATAATATTGATTTTAAACTACACAATGGGATTCCCCCACACTATTCCTAGTTTAATAGCACTGAGGACTCTGCTGTGATGGAAGTCAAGGGACAGAGAATTTTTATTTTGGTGTTAAAACAGGGTCCAGATTATATGGACATCCAAAAATGAGTCTGTGGTCAATTGAATGTGATTTTAAAATAATGTTCAAGAACAATGACTCATTAAAAAGCTTTTTCAGTTTTGAGAGGTGCCGCTCCCTACCCACGTACTAGCGATATAGTAGGATTATGAAGAAGACTGACTAGTTGATCATTATATTTTTCAAAATGTGCCTGCAAACTCTAAAACAACATTATTGGTCAGAAATCAAAATGTGTGAGTTCAGCAGCCTCAAAGCACCATTCCGTTAAAAAATCTGGGACAAGACGTTCTCTTGGATTACCTTCCCAATCCCTGATTTATTTTGAAAACCCTCTCAGATTCCTTGTATTATATACACAACCATTTCACAGAGAGATGCACCTACAGGACATACAGCTATGAATCTCCTTCTGTATTGAGGGATATTAATAGCTGCAATTAATACCTTTAATCGGTAGTGGTGATATCCTGTACGTAGTCCCCTAGCATTTGGACTTTTGTCTTTGTCAGTTATTAAATTTAAAAGAATCAGAAATAGTTGGGCTTTACAGCATAGTAGGTGTTTCTAGGTGATGTCGACTGATCCCGCAATGTGTGCATGTGTGTAAATTTCAGGTACATAAAAAAATGTTTTCTTTTTTTTGTTCCTTTCCCTTCAGAATAAAAAAAAGTTGCCATTCAGATTCAAGCATGGCAATCCAGATTTGCACAGGCTACAGTGGTGAGGGGAAAAGGAAAATTTAAACCAGATCAAATTTAAAATTAAATAGCAGGTGGGGGGAGGGAGGGAAGAGTGAAGCTTAGCTGAATGAGATATTCCCCCAATGCAGAAAGGTTGCATTATTGCTTAACTGCATGTTAAAAATGAATAACCAATTTTCCTTGTTAAAAAAATATCAATAGTTGCATACATCTTTTTATCATTTTACTGCATGATACACATTCCATAGGTGTGTACACACATGGGATTGCTATGAAAAAAATTAGTTGCTTTTCCAACATCACTAAAATCAAAAATAAAGAAAAGGAATTAACTTGGCATTTTTCTTTTGCTACAGAAGTTGTGCTCTATGAACACTATAGCCATTCCCTCAGCAAACATGTAGTACGGTATATTTCAACATTCTATTAATGTAGTTCCAATTTTTAATCTATTTTATTGCTACCAAATATTTAACACCTGGCCTGAATCTACAAATTACTTAGGGTTCAACATGTCATGGATGATGTTGCAGGAAGCATCAAATGATCAGGGTACTGTTTCTATCACACTTGAGTATGAGTTAATATTTCCATCATTTTGCCCTATTTGGAGAGGTTTGCATTTCAGTCATCAAAAACGGAACCATGGTATATAAACTCTCAACTCGATGGGGGCACTTGTATTTATTTAGCAAAATATTAAGAGAAGTAGCAATTCAGCCATTTGTAAATGGAAGGATGGCAAAAGAAATGGGAGGGGGTAGTTCATGCTGTCTCCTCTTTATCTTAGAGCTAACAAACTGTGTGTCTAGGTGTTTTTTTAAATCTGAATTTTTAATTCACATGGAATAATGCCTTTCTGGAATTTAACCCTCCCCCCCCCAGTAGAGAATAATTTCATTCTTTAAAAAGAGAGTCCATCTAGGGCACTGAGTTCAAATTCTAATTAGGTCACAAGTGAAATGAAGTTGGTGGTGTCACTCATATTTGCCTACGATAACATATAAATACAGTGCATTACAACTCTTCAATTTTTGCAATCTCTGGTCACGAGAGGACATAGCACTAGCACGCCGGGGTGTTTCAAGTCAGGATTAAGACGCATTAATACACTCATGTGGCAGAAGCTTGCCCAATACCTGCCTACAATTTATCAATGTTATCAGTCCCTCAGTTCTATGAGCATCAAATTCTGTTTTCCATTTAGTGAGGGAGGCTCTAATTTTTGTCATTGATGTGTTCAAAATGCGTTAGCTCAGAAATTTCCCTTTTAGGAATGGCACCTGCACTCAACCAAGAACTGGGGGTTTTATTGCCCATGATTCTAAGGTTAAAATATTCACAAAGGACAGTATATACCCACTAGATAGACATGGAAACAGGAGGGGATTTATTTTGTTTTTAGATAAAAGGCAACTATTGCAGAAGCTATTAAAATAGTGAAAATCCAAACTCAGAATCTATGTTTCCAACTGGAAACCCACAGAAAGAACAGGGCATACAGGGTTAAATCTCAGGATCTTGTCTGATGCTCCCAGCCTTACCTCCTGTCACTATGTATTTTTATTCCAGCACACTAGGGTGAATTAAGGCGGGTGGCGTCAGCACAGAGTTTTGAGCCGTGTTTATGAATTTTCTAGCTTTTGCTCATATAATTCAGATGCTTTAATTGTCCTTGAATGTGGTTTTCAGTGGGAAAAAAAATCTTTCAAATTCACTTTTTAAATCTCACTGATTTTCAAGGAAAACATTTCCACTTGAAATCCCATCTCTCTCCGTCCACTGGGTGTGTCAAGACAGCAATCGCTTTAACAAGCAGAGGTGGATGGATAATATAAGAGCTACAGATGGTCAAAAGTCAAGGAGTTGGATATTTGATCAACATCTCCAACTACTGGGGGGGTGTAGAAAGGAAGGATATCGTTGCAAAACTAATTTGAGTTCCTCAACCATTTTTGCTGCTGTCACTTAAAAACAGATTAAACACAATCCACATAGCTAAAAGGAATCTCATTTTAATGTTTCAAGGATAACAAAACCAAACAAACAAACATACCACCCTGACACCCCTCTTGCAAAACTAGTCTGGCAGGAATGGCTGCTTTATACATGGTATACTCCCTCAGCCATCCCAATTTATACATGGTGTATCGTTCTCCAGGTTATCCTGACTATTTTCTACATTGCATGAACCATGTTCTCTGGCTGCCAGGAGTAAATCAGCCCTAGACAGTCTAATAGCTCAGAAGCCACGATACCATAATATCATATTACACCAAAGATTAACATTTGGTGATGGGAGTTCGGTGGAAGGGTCAGCCTCAGACTTTATCCAGGCCTCGAAGGGTTATGGTTATGGAGTTAAGTTCTCCTTAAGGGAACTTGAAGCATACCCCGCTGCAGGAGGATGTCGCAGGCACCACTGTAGAAGTGTGTATGTGTGTGAGGAGGAAGAAATGAGATTTCATTGCATGAGACAATAGCCCACAGCCCAATCAGCACGCAGCTGTGGCCCAAGTGACATCCTCAGGGTCATATAGGTAGGATAGCTATTGTGTGGATGTGACCCACGTAATACGCAGAGAGCTGCATATGCGGCCCACAGTGATAAATAGGTTGAGAACCATCTGACCATCCAAATAATCAAATAAACTTTAAAATCAACACCTCTACCATGTTCCTCTATTAGCAAACATCTAACCTCCAGCTATCCATCAAGATATGGCTATTGCATGAGAACTTAAATGCGCTGAAGACTACTGGGAACTTCCCACCTAGCGGTTATGGACAGCATTCCTCACCAATGTCTGAAATTGTGAAAACCACTATGGATCACATGGGACCACCTCATGTCTCTGCATCTAGCCAGGGATTGACAAAGTGTCTGGACGTCCTCCACCGTTCCAGAAAAGCACATTCTCCCCGACCCAGCAAACCACCCTCCAAGTTTTGACCTGCCCCACAGGCTTTGGGCCACACCGAACAGCATCTGAAAAAAAAATCACAGAAGAGGCAGCTTCTTGATGCACAAGTGGAAAAAATCAAAGACTCCCCTTTGTGGGATGCTGGTGAGAACATCCAGACACATCATCATGCAGAGCCCCACATCTGGATTCAAAGGTGAAATGGAGAATGCCCACAATGTCACAGAAGAGACCTTGAAATGGCTTATGGACTCATAACTGCAGCTACAGAATGCTGCTCTGCAGCTGACAGATTCACCAGGAGAGAGATCGTCCTTTATTAAGTCACATTCTTGCCCTTTCAGGTTAGCTGATGTAGGAGGGCACTTGAGTAGTTCTCATAATGGTTAAAATAAGTTTTCCTGCCCATAAACCCATCAAAGCTTGGAAAATCTGTTCCCATCTCCATAAAGCTCCCTCCCCACTTCATTATCTGGACATGCTAGTTAGCTGTTGGGGTGCTGGCACCCATTCATCTCTGTCTATGTGTGCAATATAAATATTTTACATCTATTTTAACAGAAGAGAAAAAGCACCGAAACCTTGGTTTGCAAGACACGGAATTCAAAAGAACAAACAAACAAACAAAAAAAAAACAACAGGTGGATTTGGCAAACAGATCTTTAAAAAAGGTAAGAAAATCTCCTTAAAGCTACACACAAACACACACATAGGCAAACAGACCCATATCAGCCCCGATGCGCTATTGCTTTAAACCGCTTCGGTGCTTCTTGTATTCTCAGGGCAGCTAGGGGTCTGCTCACATCAAAACACCAATCAGAGCAGCAGCAGGGCTTCTGTAAGTCACAATCTGACTGCAGTGACTGCCCGTCAGGTGAGAATAATAAGCACAGCACATTTTGGCCGTGACCTTCTTTCCCCCCTCACCACCCACTGGCACACCTCTTCTGCTAGGAGTTTAGGGGAGTCCAGAACAGGACCATTCTGGCAGCTCTACAGTGGCCAGAGAGTCCCTGTCTTATTCCTGGTATTCCAGCAGGGCTCTTCCCAGCCTTATCACACTGCTAGAGCAGCATAAAACAGAACCAGTCTCACCACATGGAAATTGAACTGAACATTCAAAATGCCTACAAAACTTTACATTTTAGAGCTTACTGTGTTCTCAAAGACTCTGAGTCAGGGCTTCTGGAGATCTCTGGAATAATCATTACATGGCAGATCTGTGCCCCAATAGCATAAAGAATGGATGAGAAACCTCAAGAGAGAACAGAAGTGTAAGACCAACCTTTGACGCTGAAGGTCTCCCACAAAGCATTCAAGCACATTATTGATAAGTCATAGGCTGGTGAAAATGTGAGAAATGACATGATTTTCATGGTAGTCCCAGGACCACCACACCTTTGTACACCCCCCTACTTGTGATGGACAACTATCTTTGAAAATATAATGATGCACTAAACCTGCAAGTCAGTTTCATCTTTAAATCCAGGTGATCTTTGTAAGCGAACACGGTTAGATTCTGAGGGTAAAGGAACCTATTCTTGAACCTCCATGCTGGTTGTTTACCAATGATCTGGAGAGGATCACCACAGACCTGTCTGCAAAAGGCCAGTCTTAGAGAACTTATTCTGGGTTGCTGAACCCTGAAAGCCAGACAGGAAGGTAGCTAAAGGATCCTTCCTTGGGTGAGAGTGGTGGTAGAATATGCATTTGGAAAGAACATTTAAAAGCTCCTTGAAATATACCCCAATCAATTCCCACACTTCTGGGATTGGTCTGGGAGCCATGCAAAGCACACAGGCGAACGTAAGGCTTGACATTTGAAAAGCAGGCTATAAAGAGGTAAAAAGAGCGATTGTGGCTAACAAAAGAATACGGCTTCCCTCTAGTTCTGGATGAGGACATTCCAGCTGAGAAGAGGACCTCGTCTCCTATTATCTGCGCAAGAGAAAGACGAACCCTTAGCTCTCCTGACAGCGGATAGCCTTGCTTCCTGCAAGCCATGAGGGTCTCATTTTAAACGCCTACTGTTGGAGTTTGCAGGTTGTCTGTGTAGAAAGCCCACCAGCATTGAAGAGGGAAGGAGGGGCTCCAATAATAGGGTAACCCTCCTCTGACACCCGCAGTTGGCACATACACCCATTTGTTCAGAAGCCTTACATTTTTTCTGAACCAGGCTGGCCTCTCTCTTGCGCAAACACACTCAGTGCCACCTCCCCATCAGCCATGTTAAATATCTCCCTTTGCCCTCCGATTTCACCCTCCCAAACAAACTCACCCTTTGTGCCCACTTGCCGCTCGCCCAGCACAAAGACACCCTTTGTGCTGAGTCAACCGCCTTTCAACAAGTGCCATTGAAAAACCAACAGAACGAGCCCGGGCCCCCCGTATGCAGGGGGCCAACTTCTGCTGCCATTGGTGGAGCCAGGAGCCATGTCACCTCTTGAGGAACGTGTTTGCACTCAGGCAAGAATGTTGAAAAATATCCCTGACCCCCAAACGTTTCCCTTTTGATCGGAGGTTTCCAATGTTGCCGCCATGTATTAAAGTGGAGATGCTCATAAAAAAAAAAAAACCCTTTGTGTCAACATAGTAAATGACTCTAATTAGGCTGGTGGTGCAATGGAAATGCTTAATTCATTCTGATGAGGCAGAAGGAAGAGCTAAAATGTTTATAGACAATGGGTGAACAGGGAGATATAATGCTGAGTGCCAGCTTTAAATGCAAATTACCGCAGAAATCTTTCCCTCTCCCTTTCCCTGTCGTCAATCCCACACTGTAATCTCCTAGTGCAGTAATTAGAAGTGAAAGGAACCACATAGAGGGGCCTCTAACAGCAATACTAAAGAGACTTACATTAAAAAAAATACCTGCCTTTAATAGAAGGCAGCATCATTTTCCAAAGTGCACTGGTGTTGTAGAACTTAGCATGGTAGCAGGATCAGAGCAGCAATAATTTGGTGGGTATTAGTGAAATGGGATGTAAATTTGTTGTGTTTTACCCCTTATGGATTGTACATTATCTGCAGGGGACCTTTCAATAGACAGGGACACTTTGCATTCAGGAACGAGGCTGAGCAGTGTCCTCAAATGAAAATTAAAAATGAGAAAAAGTCAACTCTTGATTTAATGGATTGGGATATTTCACCCCATCGCCAAGCAGAAATCAAACCGAGCTGCTAGCAGGCAACAGCTACTCAGCCTCTGCTGGGTTCAGTCCACACAACAATCATAAACTGAATCAAGCCCTGCAGGCTTTATGGGGAGGGTTGAAGTCAATCCTCCAAGAGGTAATGTCACCCTCCTACATCATCTCCCTTTCCCCCACTTACTTATTTCTGGTAAGTGGGTAGCATTCCTGAATCTGGTTAGAGAGGAGCAGAAAAATAGAATAGCAGCTGCGTAGACCAAGAGGCCTGGATGGATTAGGGGACAGGGAGTTTTATTTGCTTTTCGGTGAAAAGGCAGAAGGAACCCAGCTTGACTTTCAGATCCCAGAGTGAATGTGCAGCACTGGCAAAAGTATTAGGCCAGATCCTCCACCGGTGTCAGTCATTTTAGCATTGAGTCAGTGGCGCTACATTGATCTACACCAAATGAGGATCTGGCCTATCATATTTTGATTGTAAGCCTGAGAGAACTTACCCTGAAAACTACTGAGTGAGAGTAAACATGCAACCTCATAAGATCCTTCTTAGAGTCGCTTTTCAGAGCAGATGGCTCTCTTAATTCAACCAGTCTCAGTGTGCAAGGGTTCTGCATTTATTCAATGTGGACTCTGGAGGAAGAGAAGTGCTGTGTAAATGCATCCTCCATTGCCCTTATAATGTATCTCAGTATTGACCTTTAACAATTAGAAGAGGGGCTAACTAGTCTGAGTTAGGCTCATAGAAATGAAATATTCAGTTATACTGTAATGGAACCAGTCAGCCAGTTACACTTTGTTGTCATCTGGCTTGGGTAGGGGTCATTACATTGAGTCCAGATGTATGGAAGGAGGGAGGGTGATGAAATGGAGAACTCCCAGGACTTGGGGAAACCAGAGACAACACTCGATCCAGAGGTTCCTTCCTAGGCTTCACCTCAATCCTGCCTATCCCAGGGTTGGACTTTGGGTGTTTAAACAGAGTCGTACAGGGCGGATGTGATAAATAAAGCTCAGTGTCTTGATTGAAGAAAGAATGCAGTAGCCTGCACATAACACTCAGCTGCAGAGCCAAGTAATGCCCTCGCTTTTCCAATCTGGATGCCTGGGTTAAGAACTGGATTTGCTCAGTGAATTTAGTTGTCTCAATCTCCTTCCCTAGTGACCATTTTGTCCATATCCCAGACCTACCACCCATTTCAGCAGTGTTGGAAATCTCTTCACGGGAAGGACAGAACGAGTCACAGTGTCAGGAGAGTGAGTCAAATATATCCCTACTGCAAATCCAGGGAGGATAAAGTGTTTACACCAAGGATTTACTGGAACCCTTGGGTTAATTAGTTACAGCGAAACAAAGTAGTCACTTCTTTTCCCATTTGCAAGTTGGTTTTAATAAAGACAAGAAAAGGGAGTAAAGCATGACCTAAACTAGACAAATGAGACAGGATGACCTTTATGTTTTACCAGTAGTAAGTGTTGCACCAGCTATATTTCAAAAGCCATAAGTCGTCAAGATCACATGGGACTAATTTGACCACAATAGCCTCTTACAAGTCCTAAGTTTGCTAAGCGATGAAAGCAGAGGTTGACCAGGATGTGCAGAATGGGTACCTGTTAGAAGGCATGGCTTGGTTTAGCCGGTGATTCGTGTCAGGGGTTCAGATCAGTTCATTAATAAAAAATTCCCTTCCTGACCTGCACAGTAGCAACAACCCTCCTGGAGTTTAGGTAACACACAAAATGAGCTCTCCTGGAGGAGTCCCCAGTGCACACCAGACCAGAGAAAGATCAGTGCCAGCAACTCCCTCTCCCCTAGCCAGGAGCTGCAACATCCCACAATGCCTCTCCCCCTCTCTCTGTGTGTTTGCTCAGTGAGACAGAAGCAATACCAGTTTGCAGCACAATAAACCATGTAAAGGAAGCATCAATTAACTAGAATACATGGATATAGTATTTAATTAACTGATAGGCTCCACGGTTACTGTATGATGTCATGGAAACCTTGGAACTCTTGGGTGCCACATCATAGAGGCCAACTGGGAATTTTAGCCATCTCATTTATTTTGAATTAAAAGAAGTCAGAATTTGAACTTTCAATCTGAAAAAAATTCGGACTTTCCCAAGTATCTTTTCCACCAACATAAATCTGTGTGGCCTTTAGTGCTGCCAGAGCCTTCGTTTGGTGTCTTTTGCAGCATGGAGGCCAGGTGCATTAGTCACCCATTCAGGGCCACTGTGAGCAGCTAGGACTCCTTGTTCAGAAAGTAAAAGCAATAGCCCACAAAGCTCTAGGAAACATGATTCAAAAATCATCAGGAAGTAGCTTGTTAGAACGTAACATCATCGTACTTTGCATTTATCCACTGCCTTTGATCTAAGGATCTCAAAGCACATTTCAAACATTAATGATTTTAAGGCCCCAAGGGACCATTAATATGTTATAGACTCATAGAATTGTAGAACTGGAAGGGATCTCAAGAGGTCATCTAATCTAGTCCCCTCACACGTGTCAGGACTAAGTATTATCTAGACCATTCCTGACAGGTGTTTGTCTAACCTGCTCTTTAAAATCTCCAATGATGGAGATTCCCCAGCCACCCTGGGCAATTTATTCCAGTGCTTAACCACCCTAACAGTTAAGAAGTTTTTCCTAATGTTCAACCTAAACCTCTCTTGTTGCAATTTAAGACCATTGCTTTTTGTCCTATCTTCAGAGGTTAAGAAAACCATTTTTTCTTCCTCTTCCTTGCAACAGCCTTTTACATCCTTGAAAACTGTTATCATGTCCCCTCTCAGTCTTCTCTTTTCCAGACTAAACAAACCCAGTTTTTTTCAATTTTCCCTCATAGGTCATGTTTTCTAGACCTTTCATCATTTTTGTTGCTCTTCTCTGAACTCTCTCCAACTTGTCCACATCTTTCCTGAAATGTAGCACCCGGAACTGGACACAATACTTCAGCCGAGGCTTAATCAGCGCAGAAGAATTACTTCTCATGTCTTGTTTACAACACTCCTGGTAATACATCCCAGAGTTATGTTCACTTTTTTTCCAACACAGTTACACTGTTGACTCATATTTAGCTTGTGGTCCATTTTGACCTCCCAGATCCCTTTCCACAGTACTCCTTCGTAGGCAGTCATTTCCCATTTTGTATGTGTGCAACTGATTGTTCCTTCCTACGTGGAGTACTTTGCATTTGTCCTTATTGAATTTCATCCTATTTACTTCAAGCTAGTTTATCCAGATCATTTTGAATTTTAATCCTATCCTCCAAACACTTGCAACCCTTCCCAGCTTGGTATCATCTGCAAAATTTATAAGTGTACTTTATCTGTACTCTATGTGCCACGTCTAGTTAGACTTCCTGCATTATGCAGGGCATAGAACTTCACCCAGTAATTCCTGGATCAAACCCATCACCTCTCGCTGAGTTACTGCATATCTTTACAAAGACAGCCAGTATGGATTTAAAGTTTAAACATTAATCAGCCAAACCCAGGACTGGCCCATAACATTTTGGCACCTGAGGCGGGGAGCTCAAATAATGCCCTCACTTGGGCCAAAACTTTGAAAGGTCTCTTGTGCCCTCCTTCCTCCAGCACAGCCCTCCACCATCTCTGTACATCCAGAGCAGAGAGAATACATATGCACCAGCAGCAGACACAATTTTCAGACACTCTGGGTCCTAGTGGCGACCCCCGCCACAGTCTGGCACCTGAGGTGGCCATCACAGTTCACCTCATGGTAAGGCCAGCCCTGGCCAAACCTCATAACTTCAATGACATAGATAAATATTATCCAGAGTTTACAGCTGGAGAAATTAAGGCAGAGAGAGTAAATTGTTTGCCCAGAGTCACAGGGTAGGTCAGTGCTGGAAATAGAACTCAGGGAGCCTGAGTCACCGTCTTGTGTTCTAACAGCTGTAACACCACTTTGTTAAATAAGCCTACGATAGGTGTTAAAGTCTAGTTTCCAAAGTGTTATTTCTGTGGTACAGTATGTAAAGCTGATTTTCTATTAGACATTGAAATGAAATCCTGTCATTATATATACAAATACCAACTATCGGACACAAACACTTCTGCTCAAAAGCAATAATTCATTGTATGTACCTAATCTGCATATTTTAATGCCCTTTTCCCATTCATTGCAGAACATTTACCAATGACACCAATTTGGGCCCAGTAGCATATATCAGCACATCAACATTTACTGGAGAAGACTTTGATGAAAGCCATTGGCCTGAGACAGGTAATATGCCTATCACATTCTATTGTCAAAGGAACAAGGAGACTTACAGTGTATTGATGTAAGTAAGTAACAGAATCATTTATAAGTATCCATTGTCTCTGCTTATATATGAATTACTTTATGGATTGTTCTGACAGAACTACAGCAACCTCCCTTAAGGCCATTGCTGATGTATTACCTTTGCAAGAGAATCACAATTTATTAGTGCATACATAGGGCCAGAGATAGATGTGCACTAGCTTATTTTGAAATATTACATCATATATAAAACAAAATAGGGGGAAGCTAAATTACACAGCAATAATTACTTTGAGTTCGGGTGGCATCGTAAATAATCCATTCATTCCAATCGCAGCATTTATTATGTCACCAAACCAATGTAATTAACACTGTATAGATGGGTTATACATCCAACCAGCAGATGCATGGAATACCTGGGTCAAAAGCACTGTGACACATGTATAAAAAAATAAACAAACATAGTTCATCGTTCATAAAAATCCACCAGTCGCACTCATGAGGATGGACAAATGCTGGGAGAAAAAAAAAAACGCAATTGAAAAGAAGGTTTTGGCTGAAAATTTTCAATTTTTGTTGCCATTCTCTCCCCTCCATTTAAAAAAAATAAAAAGTCAAATTTCCCACAGAAAATATTTTCATTTACTTTTTTTTTTGGTTGGGGTGACACAGGAAAGCAAACAAACCATTCTCTGACCTGTTGTACACAGGTGAAAAGGGCAAGAGAAATCATATGACATGAGAGGAAGATAAAGAGGGGAGATGAAGGTAAAGCTAAAATATCATCCAGGACTTTTCTGTGATCTTGAAAACCATTCAATAATTAATAGTATTTTTTAATTCTGGGGCTATATTTTCCTTCTGGGGCTGAGGTGTCTAGAAAACCTCCTCAAACTCTGTTTATGTGATTTGTGACAGGAGCTGAAGGAATGCTCCTAATAAACTCCAAAACCACAAGAAATTTGACCAGTGTCAGATTTGATCAGGAAATCAAAATTCAGACTAAGTTCACAGAAACATTTGCTAAGTGTTCACAAATCTGAGCCAAGATTTGAACAAACCAGGGAGCCAGTTTAGGATCTTGCATCAAACAAAATTTACAGCTTCACATACTTCCAATGAAAAACAAGGTGAACCCAGAAGTTTCAGTTAGATGTATGCCTCAAATTAAAAGTGCTCTTGACCCAAGACTACAAAAGGAACTAAGGAGGCTACAGAATCAATCCATCTCAAAACTGCATAATCCCCAAAGGTAAAACTATTGAGCTGCTCAAATATCTGACTATGAAAGGACAAATTGAATAGCACCTAAATTAAATAAAATAATAATAATAATAAATAATATTAAATAATTTAATTTAACAAATACTATTTCGTTACTTGCCAAACAAACTACTTGACAAGTATTTGTTTAGTTATAGAACAGTTTTATAATGTAAAAATATTAAAGGAATAATGTATTACATTAATAACTGAATCAGAGAGGTAGCCATGTTAGTCTGGAATTGCAGAAGTGGCAAAGAGTCCTGTGGCACCTTAAAGACTAACTAAAGTATTGAAGCATAAACTTTTGTGGGCTAATACCCACTTCGTCGGATGCATGCATCGGATGCATCCGACGAAGTGGGTATTAGCCCACAAAAGTTTATGCTTCAATACTTTAGTTAGTCTTTAAGGTGCCACAGGACTCTGTCACTTCATTAACTACTGAAACATCCAAATTGATTCATCACCTGCTTCTAGTTTGCAGCACTGACCCCTTTGAATGGAATGGCAACCCCACAATTTACACCTGCCTGTTATTTGTTCTATGAATAAAAAGTTCAGTTCACTATAATTTATTATCTGTTTACTGGATCAGTTGGGTCTGTATCTCTCAAAGCACTTACACACATGCTCAACTTTAAGCTGAAACTTAATTTTAAGCATTATGCACATGTTAAAGTTGAGCAGGTGTAAGTAAGTGCTTTGCTGGGATGGCAGCTAGAGCAAGGGAGATAGAAATACTTAATTGCCATGTGTTTTGCTGACAAAAGTTTTTCCTTTACACCTATTTAAATTTGCAATATTTACTTCAGAATCAAAATCACTTTTGCTTCATAGCATACAAACACTGATCAATACACAGTCAGACTCACTCTCTGAGCATTCCAGTACCTTTTAGTTCACGTTTTACCACTACAACTCCAGGGAACCCACAAACGATGACCCCGCTGTCCCATTTGAAGAGAAATGTCTTTAGGTTTTTTGGAATAAGATTAATTTAGATCTGGCTGGAAATGTTCAAATGTTCATTTTTTGGAGGACGGGGGAAATAAGAGGGGTGTCAAAAAAAAGACAAAACTTTCCATTGCAAAAATATCTCCTATTTTCTGACCAGCTCTAGGATAGTTATTACAGTTTACAAACATCAAATGGAAATAGTTTACTTGCATTGAAAAGGGCCTTTTTCAGAAATGAAAATTTTCACAGAAAGCGTCTCTTTCTCTTTACTTTTGCTAGTTTTTTCCAATTTGGTTTCTGTTATTTTTGTTTTTATCCACCCCCTCTTTTTTCCCCATTTTTTCCCTCTCTAGCCCCATTCTCCTCTTTTCCCCTTTGCTACTGCCAGTTTCCTGCTGCCATTGCAGTGTGGGATAAGGAAAAAGGGAAAGAAAAGGGGGGAAATAAAGATTCAAAAACTCTGAAAAATATTTTTTTTTGGTCAAGAAATTGGAAAACTCAAATTTTTCATGAGACAAATTTACCGTCGTTCAACCAGGTTGAATAGTTATTATTCTAGATGTATTTAATAGGCCTTAGTGCAGGGGGATGGACTAGATTCCCCCTTCATTTCTGCGATTCAGAGGGTCTTTAAGATACAGTTTTGTTCTGAAAAGGGACTCTATGAGAAAGAGACAAACACACACGTATATTTGTTGCCTCTTGTGGTTTTCATGACAAAATATATTTAATTTTTTAAACAAAAGGACTTTTTTCTTAACTGCCAACTTTGAAAACTTAATCTGGAACTGTAGAGTCAGGCTGGGTTCCCTCCTTGTAGATCATAAAGATTCTATAGGCCAGATCCTGCCCCCCCCCCCCCCAAGAATAAATACAACCGCATCTATTCTTAGAAGGGCTGAAGCCCAGCTCCTAACACTTTGCACTTACGGTGTGAATTTAGGGGCTGAAATCTGACTATTCATGACCCAATTTACACCTCTGGTAGACAGGAGCATACACACTCCATGTGAAATCCTAGCTCCACTGAAAACAATGGTAAAATTCTCATCAACTTCAGCAAGGCCAGAATTTCACTCTCCGATTTGTATCTGCAATTGGATCCTGGGTGCAAATGATGCCTATTAAAGGGAGGTAACAAAGTCCTGTGGCACCTTAAAGACTAACTATAAAGTTTTGAAGCATGAGCTTTCGTGGGCTAATACCCACTTCGTCGGACATCCGACGAAGTGGGTATTAGCCCACGAAAGCTCATGCTTCAAAACTTTATAGTTAGTCTTTAAGGTGCCACAGACTTTGTTACCTCTGCTATTCCAGACTAACACGGCTACCTCTCTGATTCTATTAAAGGGAGCTATCCCTTAGGAGAATTTGGCCCAATAGGTCCACAACAGACAAAGATACAGGCAGGCTGGCATGGCTCCTCAGCAGAAGAGAAGATTCAGGAGGTTAGACTCATAGCAGAGTCTTTTATTAAACAGCAGCTGCCTTTCTTCTGGATATATTACTTGATGCCAAGTGGTGTGGACAATTTTTTTTTAAAGTAAAGAATATTTAACATCATACACAGAGAAAAACGGCCCCTTAAATTATGTGTGACATGTCCTCTGTGCTATGGAGGAACAAAACTCGCTCTCTCAAGGCGCTGAAGCAGAGTTCAGGAGCAGCAATGGTAGTCAGGAAACAATTTATGGTCCTCGGGGAGAGATCTGCTAGGGTCCTGCGGAATAAGATAAAATATTAGATTTTTTTCCACAGGGGTAGTGGAGATGAGAGATGCAAATCCATTTCACAGGGATTGTGCTTTCCCTCTGTCAAGCGGCAGGATTTGCAGAGGGGAGTTAATAACGAGGTTTGATTTCAATGCTGCTTTTTCTTTTTTCTCTTCCCCGACCCCTGTTCCCAAGGAATTTCACAGCCTGCACAGAGCTTCTCCGAAATGAGGGGGAAATGGTGGGAAGGCAACAACAGAAACACACGGAGACTCTGCCCAGCTGATCATTTTAAACCGTTCTCTTTGGAGGGCTTTTTGTTACTGAGGTGATTCGTGAAGGACAACACGGGGCGCTCAGCCTGGGTGTCCTATAGAAAAGCTGATCACCTTAATGCTCTTGCACACCATACCCAGATCTCTGTGGGATCCCTCAGTTTGAGCCTTGACATCACAGTCAGTGGTTACATCCGGGTCCTGACTGAGGGGCTTATAGGTACCTCTCCAGAGCTGCTACGGCATCCCATGCTACAATGGAACAAGCTTATTGTATGCTGTTCTTTACACTAGTCCTCCTCTGAGAGAAACATTCCTTATTTACCAAGAGATAGCTATTGGGTTATCAGTAGCTGGAAAGAGCTACATAAAACTGACAACTACCTTGCTGAAGAATTACACCTTCATTTAGGACTTCCCCCCCCCCCCCATTAGACAATGCCTTTCCCTCTCCCACACAAACAGATACCGTTCTTTCACACAGACAATTCAGTACCAAAAAGAGACTGTGGGCTGCAAATATACAGGGCCAAGCTTTCAAAGGCAGGCACAAGATGCTGAAAAATAAAATGGTGCCGCAAAGGCCTGTATTTCGAGGACAAATGATTACAGGAAAACACGGAAATGGGCAATTGCTCACATCAGCGCTCAGCTGTGTGCCAGCCGCCCACCAACTGGGCCTCCTCGAGGTACACAGCCCTAAGGGAGAGTGAAGAGACAGCGGGTTCGGAGGGGAGGACATTTCCACGTTTGTCTAGGACAGCAAAATCCCCAAAGCTGGGACTGCGCAGAGAGCTTGACCCAAATGGCATTGAAATCATTGGGCCTCTTTCTCCAGACCTCAGCGAGCCTTGGATCGGGCCTGTACATCGTCTCTCGCTATCCAACATGGTCCTCCTTCCATTTCCAAGTCATTCCATTTTCCCTGCCACCCAGGAATGCCCAGAGCAGTGCAAATACTGCGGCAAAATTATTTAGTTAACTGAAGCTTTCTTCCTGCATCAGGATCCTCTACAGTAGAGGCTACGGTGATGGGAGCAGGGAGGCGAGCCCAGGCAGCCCCGTGGTCAAGCTGCCCCACGACCCTTTGAAACTTTCTGGGGACACAATTTGGGGCCCAGGCCCACAGGCTGAGAAACGCTGCTCTACAGCAAACCGCTCCCCATCCATTGTCTGCTGACTTCATCACCCATGCCTGAGGAATCAGCTAGAGGAATTGGCAAAATTTTAAAGACTGCCCACTGTGTAGTGTGGGACAAATTCTTGGCTGGCGTGAATTGTCACAGCTCCATTGATTTCAGCGGGGTCATGGCAATTTACATTTACATGGTCACTCCACATGGTGAAAACAAAACTGGGGAAAAAAATCAAATTATTTTAGAATACCAAAGAAATCTGGGGAATCCAGAACATCTTTTCCAGCTACCCTCTGAGCAGACAAAAGAGATAAATTTACCTGCTATATTATTCATTACAAATTATTCGCTTTGCTTTAATAATAAGTAGCAGATTAATAAATGAGGGTTTGTGACCCAGTACCCACCCCTCTCACACGTATCCACAGAGCTATGGCACGGAGCGCCAGCTGCTACAACTTCCCTGTTTTCAACACCCCCTGGAGCCATCAGAGTTCAAAAATTACATGTGTGCTTGGAAGAAAGCATTTTCCCCTCCCCAGCCACAATATAAGGATGAAGGCTGCAGGCAAGTTTTGCTGACCGCTCAGAGTAAATAAAAATAACCCAGATTGCCTCTGTTTTCAGTTTGCCTCATCTCTACGGGCTCTTTCTTCAAGCCCCAAAACTCAAAATCCTTCATCGAGAGATTGATTTCTCAGAAAATTAGATCATCGGTGAATTGCGGTGCACACTGCTCGGTTACTAGGATTTCAAAAGGAGCTGGCATTTCCCCTCCCAGCCGCAGAGAAGTGGAACTAATTATACTGCAGTTTAAGCACTACGGGCTCGATTCTGCCACCCAGTGTCCCATTGAGAAGCACTTCGCGTGGTGAGCAGGCCCATTGGCACTGCTGGAGGAGGAAGGTGCTACTCAGCGGGAGGAAAGGTAGCAGGATCAGGCCTGACTGTATTCAATTCATTTTTAAAAAATGGTTGTGCAAAAGTAACATGACATTCAAGGTAAGCCGATCACTCTCCTTGCTGCACATGCAGCAATCAGCCCCCCTCTCCCCCCCCCCGATGGAGGCAAACATACCATGGTTTGACATTAAAGATGGGTCAGAGCTGCATAACTCGTTACTGGATCCCTGCTTTGAGCCCTGTAGAGTCTGGATGGAAGGTTTTGGTGAGGTTCCATCTCCCTTCTCAAAGCACTTTGCAAACCTGTGTACAAATCGTCATCTCCATTTTATCAGTGGGGCCACCGATAGAAGTGCTACGTGAGTTGTCTCAACATCACACACCAAGTCAAGGCGCTGATCCAAGAAGAGAACCTAGGTGTCCTGAAACCCAATCTTTTGCCCTGAAACCTAGCCATTCCTGACTCCCATCCTGGGGCGAGCTAAGGATCAAAGCTAATTGTATGTACATATACAGGGCACTGATTTTCCAATGCCGGGGCTTTAATCTAACATCCAGATCTCTTTTGTACACTCACAACACCCTGGAGACCCATAACATAGGTCATTTGTGCCTACACAGTCTCAGTAATAGGATGCACCATTTTAAAATGGCTTCATCTGTAATTTTATTTGTAAGGGTCGGGATGGGGAAAAATTAGCTCACAGGCAGAAACTACATTTGCCAAGTTTCCATCCAGAGCGTTATTCGGATACCAAATTCTACATGCCCAAAATAGGGCGTTTATATAGTAGGGATGTGTACCAGCTCACTGGCTATAATTAGTATTTTCCCCTCTCAAGGTCTTCATTGATATCTGGGATGTTGTTGGTTTTTTAAGGGGGAGGGAAGGTGGAGGAGAGATTTCTTACATTCCTCAAACTACGACACTCCGTGCAGTTAAAACGGGAAGTTTTAACAACCTGCCAGCCTCAAACTTCACAGGAAATGTCAGTGGTACTATCCGACTTTAGAGAAACCCCAGGGATCCATTACGGCAGTTTGAAGATGTCCCTGCACCTCCCTTTAAAGTGAATGCTAGAGCAGCTTGCTTCATTCAGTTGCTGCTGTGCACCACAATATTCCTTTGAGGAGATGCTTTGCAATGACAAAATAACTGCTGACAATGTGAATACTGACTTCATTTTAATTTTGTTTTACATTTTCTGTGGTATGTTTTGATCCCAAAAATCTTTAGAGTGCAATTTTTTTTATGATAATAAAGCTACAGTGCCACAGAGTCGTTTCTCGGCTGGTCCCCTCAGCCCCTCCCCCCTTCCTTTTTCCATTGATTTTTTGAAGGAAGTGAGCTTTGAAGGCATGACATATCCTCAGCATAGCTTTAATAAAGGAAAATAAATGGAAAGGAAAAGAAAAAACATCCTAGAAAGAATGTAAGATCACCAGTGACACAAACTAAGGCAACAATATTTTTTTTTCAACTATAAAATAAACACTGAAGAATGTGATAATGTCAACATGGCTGTCAGCAAAGCATTGCCTGCTAGAAGTCATTCCCTATAGGAGGTGGTAGGGTTCCTCCCCTCCCCAAAATACAATCATTTGCAATAAAGCCAGAGAGCAGGAAGACTTCCCTATTCAGGGAGGCATTTAAGCACATGCCTAGCTTTAAGCACATGCTTAAATCCCTACTCACATGCTGAAGTACTTTCCTGGCCTATGCATCCCCAACTTCCTGAGAAGCCATTTTTAAATGGGGGTAATTCAATACCTTTAAAATAATTCCATCAAAGTTCTCTGGCAGCTGCTGGCCACCAAAATTAAAATTCTACCAATCTCAGCAAATGAACAATTAGTCTAATAGAGATGACACCCTGATAATCTTTCAAGTATAACAACAAATAGCCGATATTCCTCGACATTGTGAGCATCGCTGTTAAATGAAGCAACAAGGCACGCTGGACAAAGCCTGGAAACGTTATCCTTGGGTGATAGGAATCCTGAGGGGACACCGAGTCTCACTCATTCTGAACCTTCCTTAATTGTTCCAGCTGCTGAAAATTTTAACCATTTCCCCAGTCGCCGTGCCAAGTTATGTTAAGCCCTTTGTCTGGCTGAAATGCCAACCAAAGGCACAGTGAGATAAGCAGAGCTGAGGGAATTGCTCAAACTACTTACATGGGGATAGCTCCACAGTCCAGGTTTGTTCTTTTAATTTTATCATCAACTTTGCCATTTATTATCCTCACATACCTGAAGCCACCACCTCTTTCACGTCCAAAGCCTGGACACCTGGTTATAGTTCCAAAAGGGCCTCTGACAGTGGTGCCTTGTGCTCTTTGTCTGTCTTCCAAGTCTTATATGCTTAGCTTGCTGGCGAAAGCATATTGACTCTGCCATCAGCTCTACCCAGGCAAAGAAGGGCTGGAAGAGCAAGTTGCTTTCTGCCTTGTGCATCAGAACAAAATCCCCGTTTATGTTCTAAATCCCAAATGTGTGCCTCTGCTGGTGAGGATGGCACATGAAACCGAAGGTGCGCAGCCTGATTTCCCAGGAATAGACTGACCCCACATTTGAACAATTCTTGTTTCAGTGCCTAAATTGATCAAGATAGTCTGCACCCACCTAAAAGCCCGATCTCACTTCCTGAATGTTGTAAAAAGGGCCTCCAGGTAAAAGGGCCTAAACATGGAAGAGCCCCCACGTTAGGCAGACAGTTACATTTCTGGCACTTCTTGACATTGTAAAGACACCATCTATGCCTCCGCTAACACCTGAGGGCCTGAATCTCCAATGCTTTGCACCCTGTGGCCTCATTACTACCAATGAACAGCAGGGGTAAAGTGCTACTGGATCAGAATGGCAACCTCTGTACAGGTAGAAGGCATGGGAGAGTCAGGTCAGATGTGCCTATAGCATTAAATAAATCTGTGTTCCCTGGTTGGATTTATGGGATCCCTTGGGATTATTTCTTATTACAAGAGATATCTTTACTAAACAAAAGAAAATCTCTCTCTCAGACTCTCAGCCAGGTTTGTTGCCATCTATCTGTCTAGATTGAATAGTGAAAAATCTTCCCTAAGATTGCTCTCCCAGGAACCAGCTACAACACAAAGGCCAGAACATTTAAAAAAGGGCTGCATTTCTATAGCTCTCCAGCACAAAGACTGAACTATATTGGATTTTGGAGAGGCTAAATCTTTGCTGAGGATCATTACCTTTAGTCAGTCATCTGTTGAGGGGGTTGCACCTTTAAATAGACCTTTCCCTTCAAGGTCATTAAGAGAGTGAAGGAGTCTCAGATGAGCTTGATCTTGATTGAGAAATAGGATTGCGTAACTACCCAGGGCATCTTGCAGCTGCTCTAAAAGCCCGTTCCTCCTCTGCATTTCTAGATACCGTGGGCCTTTTTCTCCATTGGCCTGCACCTTGATAGGGCGATCATATTTCTCGAAGAGAAAATGGGACACTCCCACCCACTTGCCTGAGGCTCTCCCCACCCACCCGGGGAGAGGCTGTTGGCTGTCATTGGAACCCTGCTCCCCCAGCGTTGTCTCCCGCCCCATAGGGGACTGGCATCTCCTCTTCCCGCACCCCCCACATGTTCCTTCACACCGTACCACATCTTCTTGACCAATGCCTCCTTTCGGGGAAAAAAAATCAGGACATCTGGGGCAGGGCTTTAAAAAAAATAAATGGGGACCGTCCCAGCCAAAATGGGACGTATGGTCACCCTCACCTTGGTAGTCATTTGCACTAGTGCAAAGCCAAGTGTAAAATGCTATTGGGTCAGCTTGTGAGCACTTTATACTACAGTGCAGAGCAGCAGAGACTCAGGTCTCTGGGACGTGTATCTCTTTCAATAGCTTTTCTTACCAAGGATGTCAATAACTCCCTTTAAACCCCTCTGATGAGTTGTCCACACACAAACCTGCATGGGCTTAGTTACATTGAGGGCACTCCGCTGCATGGACATTTTAATTTTGGTTTAAGGGTGGTTTATTTTGATTTAGCTTAAACTGGACTAAGTGTGCAACACAGTTTACAGCACTGATTAAAAAAAAAAATCACCACTTGATTTCAAATTGATTTGATTTTCCTGAGAGCGGCATTCAAAACAGGGGTCAGATTTTTAACCGTGGGTGAAATTATTTTAAACATTTAAAGAACCCAAATTTTTAAAATAAAATATTTTGCTGAATCCACACCCCATTCTCGGGACTGGTTTACATTGTTACATTCCACCCCCCATCACATGTACTATGGAGTAATGCGTGTATTAATAGAAGCACTCTCTTTTCTAATGATACAGGCTTCTGCCCGCACTGGTAAAGAATTCAGTGGGAGCTAAGAGCATGCCACAGCAGGCATTCAACGTGGCACAGGGTCAAACTTCCAGCAAGGTTACAAACAAGTGTGGGCAACCTCACGATCTGAGCTGGTCAGCAAAATGTTTTGTTCCAGTGGAAATAGTCTATCAAAAAAGGGTTTTGCTTTCATCTAAATTGCTCTTCTAAAGTTTTGGGGTTTTTCATTGAAAACCCGAAAAAAAGAATCATTTTTGTTTTTTGTCCATTGGAAAATTTCATCCAATACCCCACACCCCCATTAATTCAGGTTCCGGTTTCTGTTGCCAAAAGCTGCTTGGTTTTCCACGTTTCAATGAAAACCTGGATTTTTTTAAATGGAAATAGCCATTTTGTTGAAAAAGCCATTTTCCATTAAAAAAAAATATTTCAAGCAAAAAAATGGCATTAAGCTCTAATTAAGAGACAGGCCCATCCAGAGGACTATGATACCATGACCCATGACGTGACATGACTTTTGATTGAATTTTCCCCTCAGATCTATAGAAGTGGACATGGAGTTTAGGGCTGGATGGCACAAAAGATTTGACTAGGCCTCTGAAAATCAGGTGGGATCAGGTTCTAGACAAACCTGCTAACAACATTCCAAATACAGAAGAAGCAAGACTGTCCACACAGCCCTACCCTCATCCATCAGGAGCATTGACATGGAATAAATAATTTGCTTCCTAAATATTCATGGAATTTGTGACTCCTAATTTAGCCGACTGGCAGGACTTGTTCACAAAAATATTTGTGAACAGTTCGTTTCCATGTTCATTCAGCCCTAGTGCTATGGGTTTTGAGATGCCCAAGAGGTAAGTTGTACTCAGCTAGAGGGCTTGGCACAGCAGCTCAGATAGGTTTCAGTTTAACTGTTTGGGACACTTTTCTTGTGAACACTTACATATGTGCTGAATTTGAAGTATGGGAGTCATTCCACTGAAATCAATGGCACTGCTCAGGCGTTTACGTTCAACCATGTGTATAAGTGTTTGTGGAATCGGGCCTGTGGTTTCTAAATGATGTTAAATAAAACACCTACAGTATTAGGTAGTAATGGCATTTTACTATCAGTCAGACACATTATGATGCAATTCTTCCAGTTATTCCCTCTTCTAATACTCCCCCCCTTTTAAAAAAAATACAGGATAGTTTTGATCTGGGCTTTTTTGTATCTTCCCCCATCATGAAGCAAGAGAGATGCAGTTGTGTGCTCATGAGGAAATGCAGAGAAAGCAGTGGAGGAAATTGATAGATGTGCCAAATTCATTCATTCACACACACACACACACACACACACACACACACACACACACACACACACACACACACAAAGAAACAATTGATTGCACTCTGTTGTAATAACTGCCTTTTCCCCTATGACGTCAGAGCAGAGACCCCACATCAGAACTGGCCAGTCAGTCTCTACCTGGCAAGTCAGGAATTGAGTTTGATCGTCAGAAGCAGAAGTTTTCTATTTGAGTATTAGGGGCTCATGGTGATTTCAGGAGAGGTTGGGCACATGTAACGGGGGCTGCAGTTGATGAGGATGTGTAAAGCACCAAGTGCTGGGACCAGAGATCTGTTTTCACCATTTCAGTTTGAGGAGCACACAGCAGCCTGTCACTGAAGATGCCACAGAGCCAGATCCTCAGCTGGTGTATGCGGAGACAGATTGATTTACACCGACAGAGGATCTAGTCCACAGTCCCTACCCCAAGATGCTTGCAGTCCAAGGACTTGGTCCTACCGTCACTTATTAACAAGCTAAGCCCTTCCTACTGGATCGAACTGGGACCATCCACCAAAGCAAGCGCCGTGTGTACACAGTGTTTCTAGAATGTTTCCCTTCAGTGACCCCGCCTATGTTTTAAACATGAAACAGGAACATTCTTCTTCTGATCTTAAACCCATTTCACACCAGGATGGAAGCGATTTACAATCTGAAACTGGGCTCCCGTTCAGTCGGTGTCCCAATCTGTGTCACTTTTCAGCAAGATGGTAGCTTGCCAGCAGCAGCAGGAGGCTGAGAAATGCAGCCTGTATTCTTGTTTAAAAAAAATAATTAATTTTAAATGCAAGTCGCAGCTTATAGATGCCAAGAACTTCTTCTTGCCACATGAATGTTTCCAGAATGCTGTGCAGAATTAAATAGGTTCAGCGTTCTTTTAGATCTGCACATGTGAGGAGACAGCTTGATAGATAAATACATGTACAGATGCAGACAGCCCTGGTCAGCGGATAATTAAGAGGATGGGAAGCCTAATGTGCCTGGGTCATTTTGGATAGAGCGAGCGCAAATTATTTTTTCGCAAAGGGATCTATTAGTAATATTTACATAATGCAAATAGAAATCCAGTTCCTCATAAAGACTGTGAGCACATGATCTATTTTTAGTGGATTCATCTTATTCTGCAAACGGATTTTTGCTTCATCATCACGTTAATTTTGTCCACACCGTCCTCTGGGATGCAGCATCCTTCAAGGACATGTCACCGTAGCAATCTATCCCATCATGCTCTTGCTTTGAGGCCTAGCAGCTGAATCACCCCCAGCCCTATTTTCTTTTGCAGTGTTAGATTAGTGAGAGGGCTTATGACCCGCCATCTGTCACGGCAGTCTGCTGACTGTGAGTCTCTGCACACTGTGCAACATTGCTGAGGAGGAGGAAGGAGTTTTGGAGGAGGAGGGGAGAATCTTATTATCCTCCTGCCTGCTCCTTGCTCCACAGACGGTCCTTAAAGCGGCAGCGTACCGAGTTTCAAGGAGAACATACCAGACTCACTGGGGAAGAAGAGATTTTTATTTGAATGCCGTGACACAGCGGATGCATTTGCAGAGGGGCTTTTGCGGCACGGCGACAGATCTCGTAGTACCTTGGAGGCAGCATGCTATGCGAAGTCCTGCATGCTGTTTAACACACCTGCTGAAGCTTCCCCCGCCTTGCCAGGCAATGTGACCATACATCTGGCTTCCTGGCAAGGAGAGTACTGCCTCTGGCGTCAAGCCAGCCCAGTCCATCTCTTCCTGAAAATAGCATGCCATTAAAAGAGGAAAGAAAACAAAAACTAGAAGGATTTTCTCTTCTGGTTAATTGCACCCTGACAGAAAAGTTCTGTGGGCAATGCTACCCATTCTGAGCTACCAGAATTTACTAGAGAATGAGATCACTCACTACACGAATTCAACAGCATGCTTCAAAATAATTCCACAGAGGGAATTCATTCTAGGAAGGGGGCAGAGCAGTGGGAAGACTCTTAAGAACACCAAACAGATTTAGGAGCACAACTCCCATTGAAAGTCAATGGGATTTGTGTTCCTGAATCCCTTTGGGGCGTTAAAATCTCATCACAGGTGTTTAAAGGTCTTTTCTAGCAACTCGTGTTACATTTCTATAGAGCTCTATCGGTTTCATCCCTATGAGATTCTGTAGGACTTTTCCATAAGGGCTGAACTGGTTCCTGTTTAAAATAAAATAATTTATAACATGAAGGAAGAATCCCCAAAGAGTTTGATTTTGGTCTAAGTGATGACACACTCAGTGACATTCCTTCCTATAAGCAGTTCTCTCAACCTCCTCTATACTAGGGTCTGATTGCTATTTGAGTCACGACATTAAAAATATAACTTATCTGCTTGAATGAGGTTGCAGGTCTCTCATCCTAGTCTCTGGTGCATGTTTATTAGCTTCATAAAAGCATCATGCTGTAAGGCACAATTGGCAGAGTCTGGGTAAGCACAGGGTGCTGAAAGCCCGGATTAATGTGCACTAGCAAAGCTGCATGAAGGATCAAGGACTAGTGCTTCAGGGAAAGACGGGGTTGAGCTGGGAGTAGGGATCAAGGACTGGGACAGCAGAGTGTGAGAGATCAAAGTATTTGCAGGGCTGCCCCTGGGTCCAGGCCTGGAGTAGCAAGGGCTGTTTTAGGTCAGCATCAGTGTGCATTAGCAGGGTTGAGTACAGTGCCGGATTAAGACCTTTAGAGGCCCTAAGCACTGAAAATATTATGGTACCCACATATACCATATATGTAATTCAAAATAAAAACAATAGTAAACCGTAATATATATATATTCTAATGACTAAATATAATTATTTGTATGAAACAAAACACCTATTCCATTGCTTTCTTGCCTTGACGATACATAGCATTTTAACTTACACAAATCGAAGATGCAAAATAATGTTTACTGTTGCTTACTTATAACTTTATTTTGTGGCAGGGTGCTGGCCAGGAGTGTCTGAGCCAGCCCTGCTGGCCCTTTAAGAGAGAGCAGAACCTCTGCAAACCCCCCATGCGAGGGAAGGTTAATCAGCCACCTGGGCTGCAGAGGGCTCAGGGTTATGAGTTGCACCTGGCAGCCTCCTCAGGGATAAAAGCCTGCCAGGCAGGAAGCCCGGGGTGGTGGTGTGTGGAGTGAGAGAGAGAGAAAGAGCAGGTACAGGGAAGGAAGTAGAGCTGAGGCTAGGGGCCTGGGAGAGCTGACTGCTTCCGGAGACCAGCCAGGTTGAGGGCTGGGGCTCAGCTACACTGTGAAGCTGTATTTTGGTGGTGGGGTTGGCACTGTAAATAAAGAGCACTGTTGAAGCCAGAAAAGAGTCTCCTGCCTGTGTGACATGGGGGTGAAGAGCAGATTTCATACAGTTTATACTACAAAAAGTTTTCTCCTGCATTTTTTAATTGCAAAGTCTTTGATCATATCCTCAAAATGAATCTGATGTAACAAATCTGCTTCAATACTTAGCAGAGATAAGGCATCCAGCCTGTCTTGTCGCATAGTTGTTCTGTTGGGATTTTTAATAGACTTCAACCGAGAAAATGAACGCTCAGCTGTGCAATTTGTGACCATTAATGCTAAAAATATACGGAAGCAAATGTCTACATTTGGAAAGGCGACTCAATATTGTCTTCTACAATTATTTTATAAAGTTCAGCATGACTGAATTTTGTTTTTTCATTGTTAATCCGGCACTGAAAAAAATCTCTATGGGGCCTCTCTTTACTTGAGGCCCTAAGCACGTGCTTATTTTGCTTAATGGTTAATCCAGGGCTGGTTGAGTATATGCACTGGCGGGAATGACAGTGCTTCTCCTCACCATGCCCGGTCGAGGCTAACTTTCCTAAGCAGCAAATTCATTCACAGGAATAAAATAAAACAATGCTAAGGATCAGGTCTCAGCATTTACCGAGACCTAGGACCTCAGATGTGATGAGCTTTTTATGGCTTTTGGAGACATAGATGCCCTGAATGTTCCATTGGATTCACTAGTGGTGGTGTCCTCAAGAAAAGCCCCCAGACTGCCCAGTTTTAATGGCTCATGGTCTCTGTTGCTGGAGATCCAGGTAGAGATGCCTTGTTCAAAAATGGATTAGCCCTGCTGTTTGATTGCGAGGCTCTCCTTTCCCACCTGGTGAGAGAGATCAAAGATGGGTTTGGTTCCTCTCGCTGCATGAGAGAGGGAGAGGGAGAGACACACAGAGAGAAAAGTTGCCAGCCACCGAAGGGGAGGTAGGAACAAAGACTTCTCTCTCCAGCAAAACCTTCATTTCAACTGCCTTAACCCAAATTCCCTCAGCTTCACGGAGCTCATATCAGAGCAACCGGATCCACACACATATCCCAGCAACCGAGAGCGCTGACGTTAATTAAAAATTGCCTTCCTTGCCAGAACGTTGGTATATGTGAACACAGAGATCTTTCTCAATCCATAGGCAAGGGCAAGTATTTTCATATTCCCAAGGGGTGAGATGCCCCCTTTTCCTACTTCTGTCCAAGAAGCAGACCCTCCTACAGATGGCACTGCTGGGGATGAGCTCACAGAAATGGCAATGCCAGTTTACTTTTCTCTGTGGTGGCTCACGCCCTCCCCAAAGACTTGAATTCTGGATATTGCTAGGGGCCTCCGATAGGAACACCCACATAGTTCTGAAAATAGTGTTGCTAGTCAGCCAGCAGAAAATGGTAGCGCGCCCAAATGTTCGGCACTGCACATGGAAAAAAATGTGCATGCATTTTTGCAGGCAGAATTACCACAATGGCATGTACAGTCATGGTAATGAACAAATGTCAACTGAGCCGCATTATCCCCTCTAGCAACAGTGCATCCATTATCCCCTCTAGCAACAGTGCATCGTGGGATGTTGGAGGAGTATAGCCATTAAAGAGGGTAGGCCAAAAGGCAAGAGCATGGAGGTGCTGGATAGGAACTCACAGCATGATACAGAAGACCTGCAGGCTTGCTGCTGGGCTGGCGGGCAGCGAATTGACCATTTTTCCTAAGGTACTATGGCCTCTTGCAGTCACAGTACCCCAGGCTGATAGACCACAACCTGGGTCCCAGAGAACTCCTCAAACCTGGGTCCCAGAGAACTCTTCGATTCTCCTCTGCTGCACACCAGGCATATAGCTAGGAAAGCCATTCACACAGTGCAAGCTGAATCGAGTCTCATATTTCCCAGTGAAAGCAAACTGAGCAAAGCATCTTTCCCCTCACTCCTTCCCCTGCAACGGAACATACCTTCTAATTCACACCATGGCCCCTACATATGGAATTAGGGTGGAGAGGCTTTCAGTAGCTATGTGGTTACAGGGGCATAGATAACCTAGCCACTCTTCCTCTCCATATGGGCCCATTACAGACCATTAGGGCATGTTTACGCCCCTTTGTGCCAAGGAACACAGGGGAACATGGGGTCTCAAGTTATTTTCTAGAGTGTGTTTTGCGCTATGGGGTGCTTAAAACCATCGGCTAAAACTGCATGGAACAAATTCTGATGCATCTGATATGCAGAAGTTAACGTCATTTGGAAACAAGAGGTTGCATAAGTTACTGTAGCCCCAGGGCTGTAGTAATTTATGTGCTGAGAATTTATATAGGTCATGTACCTATTTACTTTGCTGTGCTCTAAAAAAATGCAGAGTTTCCTTAGCAACTTTAGCATTGCAGGAGAGTACAAAGCTGTCTTAAAGAGACATTGTCAGAAATGATCATCCTAATATTGTCACTCTCTTTTCCCCCCCCACTTCCACTGTCTGCTTACTGGGCATGTATCATACCTCCTGTGTGTTATATTTCCAAACCAAATACTTGTTTTTCTAACAATGACCAGCCAGCAGTCTCACTATTCATAGACTATGCGACAATGAAGGAAAACATGTGTGTAAAGAAGAATTCATGCATTTCACCGTCCCAGCATGTTCTTAGAAATAACTAAGTTTCAAATATTTTTTACATTTGTGATAATGGCCTTGACTCTGTAGAACACAAAGCACGCTAATTACATCTGGCTTTTAGATTTTTAAAAAATGTTGAAAAAGAAAGCTAATAAGTAGGCATGGCAATAAGCAGTCAGGTTCCCATATTTGTGATAACTGAGAACTGTTTTGATTTATTCTACTCTGGGGTGGCCAACCTGAGCCTGAGAAGGAGCCAGAATTTACTAATGTACATTGCCAAAGAGCCACAGTAACACGTCAGCAGACCCCGCATGCTCCCACCTCCCCCAGCACCTCTATCCACCAGCAGGCCCGCTAATCAGCACCCCCCCTCCCTCCCCGCACCTCACAATCAGCTGTTTTGTGGCATGCCGGAGGCTCTGGGGGGTAGGGGGCAGGAGCGAGGGGATGGCAGACTCAGGAGAGGGGTGGAATGGAGGGCAGGGCCTGCGGCAGAGCCAGGGGTTGAGCAGTGAGCACCCCCAGCACATTGGCAAGTTGGCGCCTGTAGCTCCAGCCCTGGAGTCGGTGCCTGTACAAGGAGCCGCAGATTAACGTCTGAAGAGCCGCATGTGGCTCCGGAGCCACTGGGTGGCCACCCCGTTCTAATCCTTTCCAATGTTTTTCAAAAGAATTGTTTCTCGTAAAAGATAAAACATCCTCCCGAACGAGGCCCAGATGCAAAATATGCTTACGTAGAACATTAGCCCTATGGAAAAATAAAGAGATGCTCTCTCCATCCGCACAGGATCTCGTCCAATACTCATTGACGACACGGAGATGAATGTAAAGATTTTCAATCTACTGCCCCCCATGAGAGAATCTCATAGTCTCCCCTGCATTTATCCTCACAACACCCCTCTGAAATAGGGAAGGACTATTACTCTCACCTTCCAGAGGGGAAACTGAGGCAGCAAGTGACTAGGTGACCATTGCCAGTGGTGGAGAAGCAGTGCTTAATTTTAATGAAAGAGGTGCCGGGGATCATGCAATTTTTTTTACATAACTACTGCAGCAAACCCAGAGGTGCTGGGGGCTATGAATGGCCACGCCTCGAGGTGCAGCCTGCCACAAATGAAGCACTGGGGAGAAGGGAATTGAACTCAGGTCTCCCATGTGACAGGATACACCCTCACCATCTGACCAGCCTTCCTGTCTGAAGGGGCTTTGGATCAGGTCCTAAATCCTCCTTTCTGAACTAAAGTCTTCTTTGCCCTACTCCAGCTCAGTCCAGCTAGAATGAAAGGAAGGTAACACACTCTTCAGAAAGAGCAGGGGGAAATAAAACATGGCCAATGTTCAAAGCCCAGCCACTTGGCTGAATTTCTACACTGCAATGTTACAGCCCCATAGCCCAAGTCAGCTGACCTGGGCCAGCTGAAGCTATGCCCTGGGTCTTTTATTACAGCATAGATATCAGAGGGCCAATCTTTAAACTCCTGTAAATCAGCATAGCGTCCTTGGACTCAATAGCGCTATGCTACTTTATACAGTCAAGGATCTAGCCCTCAATTTTTAACACATTACAGTAAAACCTCGATTTAACGGACCTCGATTTAATGGACTTCGGATGCAACGGACAAAATTTCTGATCCATATCAGACTGCGACCCCTCCTGGCTGCGGCCCTGGTCCCCTTTGCAGGCGGCTGGCTGCAGCTCCCGCCCCGGTCCCAGCCACTGGCGGGCTGGCTGCTGGCTCCCTGCTGCTGCCCAGATCCCGGCAGTGGGCAGTCTGGCTGCCGGCTCCTGGCTGCCACCCGGGACCCAGCAGCGAGCGGGCTGGTTGCCAGCTCCCGGCTGCCGCCTGGGTCCCAGCAGCGGGCAGGCTGCGGAGCTGCCGCCCCGACCCTGTGGCGGGCGGGCTGCTGCTCCGACAGCTCGTTTTTTTTTTATTAAATAACGGACTTTTTGATTTAACGGACACCCCCTCGCCCGAATTAGTCCGTTAAATGGAGGTTTTACTGTACCTTGTAAATCACTTTGAGAAAACATGGGCACTATATAAAACCAAGCTCTGCAGAAAACATCTAGAAATACACATTTCAGGATTCCATGAAGCTGGACTATTTTTAGGTTCAATTAAATATACGGCTAGGACTTCTTGAAATAAATGTTAACAGATCACACAATCAGGCAAAAAAAAAAGATGACTTTTCCATCAAGGTTTAGAAAACACAAAATAGTCTGAGTACACTTAATTAACACGGAAAGAGTCATAGTCTATCAGTCAGAGCCATCAAATGAGAGTAAAGCAGAGACAGGACACAAAAGTAAATCAGCCAGTGATTGTGCTACAGAAAATGATGGTCTTATTATGAGAGAACCCTTAAGGACAAAAAGAGGAATTGGTCTGTAAATACTGCCACACTGTAGTACAACTGGGGGGGAGAAAAATCAACAGCCTGCTGCAAGTCATTGTTAGGAATTACAAAATAAACGGCTGAAATTTAAATCTTTTTGCATCTGTGTAACCATTAGCCAATTTCTATGCACAAAGAAAAAAAATAAACAATGAATTCTCCCCAAAACAACTCCTATTTTGCAGCCCTCAATAGTATGTGATAGATTTAAACAATTTTAGTCTCCCTTTTGATATCTATAGCAATTACTTTTTTGCACTTTACAGAATTATAGAAATCATATAGAAAATGCATCACTTCTCTACACAGAAAATGTGTCTGTAGTCTGCAATTTATAATTTAAATCAGTTTTACCAAATGACCGGAGGATAGCTAATGGGATGCCAATTTTTAAAAAGGACTCCATGGGTGACCCCGGAAATTACAGGCCGGTAAACTTGACTTCAGAACCGGGCAAACTGGTTGAAGTGATAGTAAAGTACAAAATTGTCAGAGACATAGGTGAACATAATTTGTTGGGAAGAATCAATGTGATTTTGTAAAGGGAAATACCTCACCAATCTACTAGAATTCTTTGAGGGGGTCAACAAGAGGGTCAGCTCTCAGAATGGAAAGAGGTAAATAGTGATGTCCCCCAGGGGTGCATACTGGGCCCAGTCCTATTTAACATATTTATAAATGATCTGGAAAAAGGGGTAAACAGTGAGATGCCAAAATTTGCAGATGATGCAGCATTACTCAAAATAGTTACGTCCCAGGCAGACTGCAAAGAGCTCTAAAAAAGATCTCTCAGAACTGGGAGACTGGGCAACAAAATGGTAGATGAAATGAAATGTTGATAAATGCAAAGTAGTGCACATTGGAAAACATAATCCCAACTAGATGTATAAATGATGGGGTCTAAATTATCTGTTCCCGCTCAGGGAAGAGATCTTGGAGTCATTGTGGATAGTTCTCTGAAAACATCCATTGTGTGTGAAGCAGCAGTCAAAAAAATGAACAGAATGTTGGGACTCATTAAGAAAGGGATAGATAATAAGATGGAAAATATTGTATTGCTGCTATATAAATCCACAGTACACCCACATCTTGAATACTGCATGCAGATGTGGTCGCCCCATCTCAAAAAAGATATATTGGAATTGGAAAAGGTTCAGAAAAGGGCATCAAACATTATTAGGAATATGAAACAGCTGCCATAAGAGGAGAGATTAATAAGACTGGGACTTTTCAGCCTGGAAAAGAGAGATGACTAAGGGGGGATATGATTGAGGTCTATTAAAGCATGACTGGTGGGGAGAAAGTGTTATTCACTCCTTCTCATAACACAAGAACTAGGGGTCACCAAATGAAATTAATAAGCAGCAGGATGAAAATAAACAATTTTAGCCAAAATGGGCAGGAATGGTGTTTGCTGGAAGCTGGGAAAGGGTAAAAAGAAATGGATCACTTGATGATTACCTGTTCTGTTCATTCCCTCTGGGGCACCTGGCACTAGACACTGTCGGAAGACAGGATATTGAGCTATATGGATCTTTTGGTCTGACCCAGTATGGCTGTTCTTTTGTTCTTAACAACTGTAGTCCTGCTCTGGAAGAATAGGACCAGATGCCGGCTCTTAGTAATCACTGGAACTAAAAGGCCTTGGAAGTTCTAGATGTTGACCTGATCCCAGTTAAATTAATGGCAAAACTTCCACTGAGTTCTACAGGACTAGGCCCACGTGTATGTTCTATAAATGGACAACATCTGAGGAACAGAAGAAAGGTTTATAGCAAAATTTAAATTTTTGCACCCGTGCATTCTGCCCCTTCTGCCTCTTAAGAAATATGTGGGTACCATTTGTCACTAGTTTCAGGATTTCCTATCTGGGCCAATGTCACCAAAGCAGGCTTTGAATTTGCACCCTCCTATCAACTGCTGATCTGGGAGCAGCGTACCCAATTTCACATGTGTACTTAGAACTCTCCGAAATGTACGTCTCCTGGACTGCAAGTCCAGTGCATACCACACAGGCGAAACGCACAGTGCTCCGTACTAAAGGGGCAGATTTCCTAAACGGCTAGGCACCCGCAAAGAGGGGCCAGGTTTTGAGATATCCGGCTTCCATTTAGGCATTAAAATAAGTGGTGAGATTTTCCAAACAGCACAGCACTTTGGACCTTTTTGAAAAACTGGCCCTGTGTGCCACAGTGGAAACTAATGGGTCCTGAGCACTTCGGAAAAATTCTGTCTTTAATGGAAGCAGAGCACTTTAGAAAATCAGGATAATCAACTAGATTATACTCCCCCAAAGGGGTGCTGAATCTCTGTGAAGCACTCTGGATGGGAGGAGTCATCTAAGGTGAAAGCAAAGTTGCCTGAGCAAGGACTGAAATAGGCTTTCCAGATCTAGCCTCTTGGTCTTACTAGTAGACTTGCTTAATGAATGTGACTCAAGCGTTTCCTGTTCTGCGACAGCCAAACCAAATGGGGGGTGGGGAGGGTTGTCCCATCTGCATCCACAAAAAGGAGGAGACTCTCCTACCACCAGTCTCTCTCCCCCCCGCCCCCCATCAGAGATGGTATCAGCCATCTCTACAACCGCATCTATGGGCCCCATTGTGGGTCTTCACCAGCTTTTGAAATCTATGCCCAGGAAGTGAAGGAGCCCCAGGAGAAGGAGGGACGAATACACACTAATCACATCATTCCCTCCCACCCTAAGAAACCCGCAGGAGATCTGCTCAAAAGAGGATGAAACCTCAAGTTGTATTCATTTTCTCATGGAACTTCTCCACGGCATTCAGCCTCTCTGACCCTTTATGGAGGCACCAAAAGCAGTGGCCCGTATACCTGTGCTGTGACGGGACAGTGGGGGAGCCACAGAGACCCCTGCGGCTGTGGCACATAGGGTCCCCAAGGAGGCTCGGGCCTCTGATGGGTACCAATACCTTGCCCATCCGAACAAGGCACATCCTGGGCCCAGTCCCATTCAACATATTCATAAATGATCTGGAAAGAAGGGGTAAATAGTGAGGTGGCAAACTTTACAGATGATACAAAACTACTCAAAAGAGTTAAGTGCCAGGCAAACTGGTGAAATCCTCCTTTGCCCCGCAGGAAATGAGCCACAGGAAACTTGCGGTGAGAGAAGTTTTCCCGCCCCCACTCCCAGCACTTCCCTGTTTGTTTTTCCATAGGAGGCAGCAATCTTCCATCCATGGTGTTAGCTCAGGACCTCAGGAAGTGGGCTTCACCAGTAGCCTAACTATTCCTGTGCTCGGTCAGATCTTATGCCCACGTCTGAGCTGAACCATATTAATTCAAGTTGGTAGTTAAAAAGGGAGGGATGGTGGAAAGAGAGACAGGGCAAAGCATACCAGATGGCAGAGGACAGATACAGTATCCCATTCTCTCATACTGTGCAATAAAACTGTATACATCGCCAGGGGTCACCACCCTGCTCTCTAGTTTTTAACACTCTAAAATGCATCTATTGCCACCATCCAAAAATCTAAGGTTTACACGGTTTTGTTTCCTCCTCTCAGATTTTGTATATTTCAGTTCCTGCTGCAATTATTTAGGCAACCCTGGCACCATGAGGGTGTGATGGCCAGGAGATAATCACACCCCCAGGGTGTTATTAAGCACCCGGCTATGCCTCGTGCCGCCTATTCTCCATGGACGTGATTATACCATGATAACCGCACTCCCCAGTGACACCTCATTGCAATTATGGCATTTCTTCCAGGTTTATGTATGAATACATTATTTAAGAAAATTACTTTGATCACTAGAAACTTCCACTTAGTGTTCAAATGCTTAAACTGGGTGGTTTACAGAGATGAAGTTACTTCTTTACAATGTCTGACAGGCAAAGAAACTGGCCTTTTAACGTGAGCACCGTGGAACTGGAGATCTGCCCGCTAACACATTAACCTCTTCCAGTTCCAGACCGATATATTTAATTTGTATTTTGGCTTCTCCAATATTTGTGCCTGAAGAGCATCTCCAAATCTCACCATCACCACCCCCATCATGATCACTCACCTGCCTCCAAAAATGAAAAGAAAGTACTGGATAGAATTATTTTTACAATGTGCATATTTGATATTAATCACAGTAGATGTTCCCCATTGGAAAGATCCAACTAACAGTGAATAGATACAGGTCTCCAGGGCCAAAGAAACAAGGGATCCATCAATTACCATAGAAGGGAATGCAGCACGAGTATCATACAGCGGTCTTGTAATCCAGTGTGGAGAAGGAACTACACTACTTGACTTCTGGGCCGCATTTCTCTGCATCCTGCATTATTGATATTGATTTGAAGCTTTTGCTGAAGGCAAGATCCTATGACAGGTCATACCCAAACAATGGAGTTCCTCAATAATGTTAGCGGACGAGCATGCCAAAGGGAACCAAGATTTTTGGCCACAGCATTTTGCTTTGTTTTTTTAAAACTCGTTTACCAAATTTCAGATGAGAAAAGCACTGCTCTTTAGCCCACTGCTGATATTTTGGCCACTGTTGCACTAACTATAACCTCTGGCATTGGGGAACCGCACAAAAAAATTCAGTGTGGTCAGCCCAGCTCACAGGTGTGGAAATTGCCATGCAGGAATTCAGTCACGATCATCAGTCCATCTCATCATTCAGGATAATTTTAAGTCAGTACGAAGCAGGAAGCCAGGTTTGAGTGTGATGCCTCTTGATTTTATTAGCAATGGAAATAAGCTTTGGATGAAAAATGTTACATGTTCATTATATTATAAAATCTGAAAAGAAGATTAAAGTTTTTTTAAAATAACAGGACTGTAAAACATAAAAGCTAAATAACAAAAGAAATCTAGGTTCCGGATTTGGAACCTCCAAAGGAAACAAATAAATATAAAATAACAACTTTAAGTGATGCACAGAATGCTAGCCAATAATAAAGCAGCATTCCCTTAATCTCATGCATGGATAAAAGAAAACAATATTTTATATATTTTGTTAATTCAATGACTTTGTGTCAATTTCAAGTTAAATGCAATCAAAAGTTGTTTATTATTAAAGAAGTTTCAAATATCAACATTCTTACTAGTAATATGATTACACAACAACTGGTGTACATGTTAAATAAGGATGGAATGGCAAGATTCACTTTCAGATAACCGGAGCACAGGGAACTACTAGGGAAAACCTGTGAAAGCCGACAAAGCAATGTCTGCAAGAAAGATTTCAACTTCTTGGGACAAAGAATCACGTCTCCACCATTCCATGTGGTTTTTGCACTCACTGAGGAAAAAGATCATCTTGACCCTGTGTTCAGTAGTTCTGTCACTGCCATCAATGATAGAATGCAAACATCATCTTAGAGGAGGCAGACTGATTGAACACTAACTAAATGGTCATGGACAACTTGTGACCAGAAAAATTGATTCCTTCTCTTTAGGAAGCTTAAGTCATTCAAGCAGGAAAACAGAAGCAAGACCATGTGGCTTAGGTGACCAATCATCCAGCAGAAATTATGAGTAATGAATAGAAACCACATATTAAAAATTGTTCAGGAGCTATTGTGATGAATGAACAAAGTCCTTTGTGGCTTTGTCCCACCTTGTCCATCCAATAGTTTATCCAGCTATCAACCAACACCTCCACTAGGCCAAAGAGACCAGTCTGTTTAAGCCATCAGTCCAATTTTTCCTCAAGTATCTTTGTTTTTTTCTCTCATGCTACCTCTTATACAGAGGAGAGAGGATCTCTTTGCAACACCATCCCCCAAGGAAGGCAGAGGCTCACTGTGAATGGGGGGGGGGGGGGACAGGGACAATGGAGGTGATCTGCCTGGGGAACAGGGGGAAGTCAGGAGCAGAGGGGGGAAGTCAGGGTATCAGGGAAGGGGAGTGGAGTGGATTCTGGGGAGCAACTCAGTGAGGGGAATCAATGAGACGTGGCAGGATGGGGATTGTTTACTACCTGATCCTGGGCACCATAGTAGCTGCTCCAGCCTCTCCAGGTCACACGCCTGTCTCTGCCCCTACCCCATACCCCCACTGCGCTTGCTCAGTTTACTGCAGGGGAAATCAATTATTTTTTTGTCAAGGTCCAAATTTCTTGGTCAAGGCATAGTCGAGATCCAGACTCCAGAGAAAATAATAAAAAAATAATGATGATAATAAGTAAGAAAAAATATTTTCATGTCCACTCAAAAGCGTCGAGTGGTCCGGATTTGGCCACCTCTGGTTTACAAGGAACACAGGGCTAGGGCAGAAACCTAGCTCAGCCCCCACAGTATTTCCATTGTAGGAGCACTAGCCTCCTGACCCCCATCCTTAAAACTGATCCTTGCAAAGGTGCAAACGATCGCTGGGCAGTGGAAGTGTTCAGAATGCTGCTTTCTCAAATGAGAGTTGCTCTTCCTTCCCTCTGCTTATCGGATCCACTTTCTATCACTGGGGGACAGGAATCGCCTTTTTGCAATTGCTATCATGATTAATTCCTTGTATTGAACTCAAGGCCTACGACCCCATCATGTTACCTGCCGTGGAAACACAGAACAAAGAAAGAAGGTTCCTGTGCCAAAAAACTCTTACAGTCCAACTTGTTGGCACATCTGTATACAAAATTCAGGGTTCGGCAACCTTCCAGGAGTGGTGTGCTGAGTCTTCATGTATTCACTCTAATTTAAGGTTTTGCATACCAGTAATACATTTTAATGTTTTTGAAGGTTTCTTTCTATAAGCCTATAATATAGAACTGAACTATTGTTGTATGTAAAATAAACAAAGTTTTTAAAATGTTTAAGAAGCATCATTTAAAATTAAACCATAATGCAGAGCTCCCCGGACTGACGTCCAGGACCGGGCAGCGTGAGTGCCACTCACTCATCTCACGTGCCGTCTTTGGCACATGTGCCATAGGTGCCTACCCCTGGTATACAGCATTTAGCATAATACGGCCCTTGATTGGGGCTTCCGGCAATGACTGCACTGCAAATAATAACTATAATAAATACATTAAAATCTCAGCTTCTCATGGATAATTTAATAGAAAAAAAAGTGACATGAATCAGCTCTATTATGACTCAAAGATGATGTTCCAGCAATGCCAATCTATAGAGCAGTCCCTACTGTAGTGAGCGAGTGCACATGGGGTAGCCTACCCGGTCCTCCTATTTGCAACAGCACAAAGGACAGTAGTAATGCTGGCCCGCCAATGAAGTCATGAGAGAGGCTAGTCCGTCCCTGGCAAAGCTGCTCCAGCAGCATCTTACAAAATCTGATTCTCCGAAGAAACAATTCTATCCCTCCAGCACTCACTAGGCCATCTCAGCACATCTTTCCTTGCGGCGTGCAACTACAAAGCCAAAACCTTCAACCGCTGCATTTCCAAATAAACGCACAATGAAAGGCCATGCCGTCGTTAAAGAAATACTGAAACGCCGTACGATGCCTTAACACGACGCTGCAGTCGACACTTTGCATTTGCAGCTAATCTGCCAGTGATTAAATGAGCGGTTACTGAGCATTTACCCTGTTGAACTGGGTTTTTCTTCTCCTTATTAATCATTCAGTTTACACCATGGCAGCCTCCTGTCCTTAAGCAAACCTTTATAAAAAAAACATTCAATGAAGCAAATTCAGGTCTCTCTCCTGATAAGGTTCTTTACAGTTGCAAGGACAGATTCTGACAACAGGCACAAATAAAACGCGTGAAAGCTGTAATGTTCAAAGAAAGAATTCTTGGGACACTAAAACTTCTGGAGTTAAAAAGGTAGAGGACATGACTAGAACCACTAAGCTCTGAGGTCAATGTGTCCGTTTAAGAGGATTTGCATGCTATTTATTAACCTCCCAAAGGAACTACACAGACTCCAGTCACTGAAAACAACTGTGTACACACGTTCGTTTCATTCTTGTTATCGAAATATAGCCTTTGCCACCCACTGCCAAGCCCCTTCTCAGGTAGATAAATGAGGGGTCGGGAGAAAGCTAGCCTATTTCCTATTAAATTTGTATGGTTATAAAACCCTGGACTAATCTGAAATTTCCCCACTTGGAAAGAAGGTGTAAACGGCCCATGCTGTCCCAATGACTTTGCATTTCTTAAGGTGCAATGTTAAAGGAGAATCTCTCTCTTTGGGTGCTAGAAAATGTAGGTGCCCTGATTAAAGCCAATCACAGCCAAAGTCTACCCCAGGCCTACTGAGGGTTGGCGCCTTGATGAGTGAGCGTGGTTCAACAGGCAAGACTGGCATTAAACTACTTCAATGCATCTGTGACCATTTGCACCCGCTGAGGGTCTGCTGCCTGGATTCTAGTCCCGTCTCAGCTATTCATCTGCTTTGTGACTTAGACCAAGCCGCCGCATCCTTTGAAGTTCACTTTCCCCATCTGTACATTGGGGATAATGGATCCTTCCTTTGTAAGGCACGCCTCGCTCTATGGTAACAAAAGCTACATAAGAGCTAAGTATTATTTTTATTGAAGTCCAGTACTATTTACTTGTTATATAAATCTCAGGAGTTTCATACTAAGTTCTAGATTATATTTTATGAGCGCCTGGAAGCTGTATCTATTTGCATGGGAATTAGAGGTTTTCTTTCAAGAGGCATGGAAGAAAAACACCCTGTTAACGAGTGATCCTGAGGGGCAAATTTTCAAAGGCACTAGGAGTAATTTGGCTCCCAACTGCCCCTGACTTTCAGTAGCCACAATCTCACCCTTACTAAATACCCAGCGGTATTCTTGGACGCCTGTGTTGGGCAAGGAGTGGTTAGATAGGCAGGATGGTCCAGTTGTTGGGGTGCGAGCCAGAAACATGAGTTCAATTCCCTGCCCTGCTACGACGCTCCCATGTGACACTTAGCCCCCTCTGCGCCTCTGTTCCCCATCTGGAAAGGGGAGATAGTACATCCCAGGGTAGGGAATCTATTCAAGATTATGAGGTACAGTACTATGATAACAGAGCCTGATAAGTACTTTAGATATAGTCTCCTTCAAATTATACAGATCATAAATGCAATAAGTACTTCCCTAACTCCACCTGCTTGGTGGTTTAGAATATACTGTGGAAGGTCCTAGGACTCCGTGGGGGATAATCTGAGACAGATATTAACCCCAAATGAAGAATGTATGTCTGGGATGATTTAGTTGGGGATTGGTCCTGCGTTGAGCAAGGGATTGGACTAGATGACCACCTGAGGTCCCTTCCAATCCTGAGATTCGATGATCGTTAGCACAAATGAATGGAGGGGAGACACACTGGACAGCAGGAACAGCCTGTGATCCCAACCTCACTAAAACACTGACTCGCTGTCTGACCATGGACAAGTCAGTTTGGGCTTCAGGTAACACATCTGGAAAAAAGAGAGTAAAATGCAGAACATCACTGAAAAGCAGATACTGCTTCTGAACCGAGCTGTCTTTGGTAAACAGAATTTATCTGTGTGCATTTAACCCTTTTTCACACACAACTCTACCTTAACTTTGTTATAAAGGGAAACTAACAGGTCAAAAACCATATGGGTTTTGTTGTTACTAACAACACCTTAGATTATTAAGAGAGATTTTAAAGTCTAACTTACATTTAAAAAATATTCACTGCGTAAGGACGATAAACAAATTCATTTTAATTTTTAAATCAGATCACTAATCAGTTTCATTTTCTAGTTTCTTATAACAGAGTGTTGCAATGCTTGTAGCACAAGCACTGGGTGAGAATAATTTTACCTTTAAAACTAAATTATTTGGTGAATTTCTCTCTTTAAAAAAAATAGCTGTTAGAAACAATGCCATTGATATTAGGTTTTGTTAAACCATGTGAGCTTTTAAAAACAAACTCTACATTTGGGTCTTAAATTAACCCCACAGGATCTTCCTTTAAAACTTTTACTGCATACAAATCTATTCAACACTTTTCAAAACTAAGAAGGGGATGGGGGGGGGAGTTACATCTTCCACATTAAAGATGCATATAAAATTAGAATTAAAAAGTAAGGAGTGTAAATCAGTCAACTAAGCGGTTTGAAATCTTGCCTGAAAAGCTTATTCTTTTTTGTATATTACAAATTCACTTCCAGTGGTTATTTTTAGCTCAACACACATCTAATTACCCATTCTGCTATAATAAGTAATTTTAAATATCTTTCTGAACAATCAAAGAAGGTGCAATGTTCAAGTACAAGCACGGAAGTCAATTTTATCTCACATTTCTCCAGGAGGACTTTTGACCTTCCTGATGTGGACTCATTTGATAGGAGCGCATTGGCTCTTTACAGATCTCGGTCATGTAAAATGATTATAATAGAAGTTCATATCATAAACCCTATGCAGAATATCATTCTCTTTACCTAAAAAAAAGTTGACATTTTCAAGCTCTTACCTAGAGAGCAAAGGACAAATGGAAAAGATCAGTCACATACAAGCTACATTATCATGACATCCCATGGCAATTTCTGAATACTTTGAACACCAAATGATTTGGTTCCACATCCAAATTTCATGTAACAAGGGACTATATATAGAATATATCTGTAATGCTAAGCAAAAACAAATAAGCCATGGATATCTTACAGTTTAAAGTGACTCCCTATTTGGGTTTGGTCAAATTCCTCAGTGTAAAAGAATTTTCCCAGCACACTAGACAGAGATATGTTGCTGATGAAGTTGGATGAGATACCATAAAGATACATTAGTACTCATGTAGACACAGGCCATGAATCTGACCTTACTAAGAACATAGGAATTTACCAGATTGGGTCCATCTCTTCCAGTATCCTATCTCTGAAAGAGACCAATACCATCTACTTCACAAGAAGCTGGAATAAATCCTATAGTAGACAAGTAAGGAACAACGTGTTCCCAGGGAAAGCTCCTTCCTGACTTCTATTTGAGTTTGGTGTATGCCCTGAAACAGAAGGATTTATATCCCTTCCAAAACTCTTAGAGTCGTAAGGATTAAAACACATCCAACTCTGGATATATCATCTCCATAGATGTCCAAACCTTTTTTGAATCCTGAAAAGCTCTTGGCCTCAATCATGTAACAATGAGTTCCACAGGCCAAAGTATGGAGAATGCTGATCTGGGATTTCTAACTTAGGTCTACTTCTTTCCTTACTCAAAGAGCTTAACTACATCAGTATAATTACAGTTGTAGAGAGATGACAGAATGACAAAGGTGGCGTCACTTAAGAGGCTGAAAATGAAAAGTACTAAACCAACTGAATCTGTGTCTACACTAACAGCAGTGGGGATGAATTTTGCCCCATTGAAGTCAATGGAACAGGCTCATCCCAGTATCATTAATACTTTGAAGAGCTTTTGCCTTATTTATTTGTGGTCAACTCAAAACTGGAGAAGACAGTTTGGAGTAAACACCATCAATAATCAGAGAGGTAGCCGTGTTAGTCTGGAATAGCAGAGGTAACAAAGAGTCCTGTGGCACCTTAAAGACTAACTATAAAGTTTTGAAGCATAAGCTTTCATGGGCTAATACCCACTTCGTCGGATGCAGCAGTAACAAAGAGTCCTGTGGCACCTTAAAGACTAACTATAAAGTTTTGAAGCATAAGCTTTCGTGGGCTAATACCCACTTCGTCGGATGCAGCAGTAACAAAGAGTCCTGTGGCACCTTAAAGACTAACTATAAAGTTTTGAAGCATAAGCTTTCATGGGCTAATACCCACTTCGTCGGATGCAAGCAGTGGCTGCATCCGATGAAGTGGGTATTAGCCCACGAAAGCTTATGCTTCAAAACTTTATAGTTAGTCTTTAAGGTGCCACAGGACTCTTTGTTACCTCCACCATCAATAAGCAGATGAAGCATAATCCAAACCCCAGTGGGAGTCTTCAGTGATTTTAGGATCAGGTTTATTATCACTAGGCATTTTATTCCTGCATCTTCTGTGGTAGCCCTTGTAATAGAAAGAATAACAATGGGAAAGAGGCTTGTGTGTAAGGACTGATGTCCCTGATTTCTTTCTAGAGATCCTCCCTTCCACTGGGCAGTGTCTTCTGAAGTCTCCAAGTGTTTCTAAAATTCAGGTTTCCACTTAATGCCAGTCCCAGAACACAGTTTCTAAACTGCCCTAAATGCACACCTCACCTTGCCATGCGTCGACACATTTCCAAGGTCACGTCCTCAATTATTATTCATATTTTTTGCACTGATGGCAATCTGACATGGAAACGTCCATTCATAAAACCACAATGAACTCTACAAGCATCACTCCCTGCAAACATGGGCTCACGTCCTGCAGTCCTTTCTTGGACCTAAGCCTCCCCCTGCTCCGATGCTTCTTCAGGGGCTGGGGCTGGTTTTACAAGACCAGAAACACCCATGACTTGAATTACCCCCCGTTTTACACTAGCAGAAGCAAAAGGAGGATTAGGCCCCAGGTGTCTATCGTTCCCTTGGGACGCAGAAACTGCCCCTATAATCTTTGCAAAGCCCTATTTCCCCTTTTCAAATCACTCACCTACCCATTTATTTATTAAAAAAAAAAAAAATACAAACCACCAGGAAAGGCAGTGAATTGCCAGCCGTACCATCTTGCTAAACAGTCTCAAAAAGACAATCTGGTTTCCTACATATTTTCCCCCTTACAAAAAAAATCAATTTCTCTATGATTTACGGTAAGGTTAAGGCAAACGTGAGGCCCATATTAAGGCAGCTTACCCCACGATAAGGCAGCAAAAAGGTCAACACATTTCTCTGCCCTAATGGTTCATTTGAACCAGCGAAAAACAGGATATTTTATCCTCCCGGGTCAGGCCTGGTTCAAAATCCTACGGCCTCTCTCCTTTCAACTCTCTCTCTGATCCTCCAAGGTGACCTTTTCTCCTAGTCCTAATACCAAATTTTCTGGCTGAGTGACACCGAGCATGATTGCAGCCCTGGCCCAAAGACTCCGGTCAACGGGCCAGGAATTTACACTGCAACCTTATAGGGACAGCCCTGGGATCTGGACCAGGACAGGGCAGGAAGGGCCAATGCCAGCTGCAGCTGGACAGAGGTGACCAGAGGTACCAGAGAGAGAGAGAAGGGGGGAAACCCACCCTCCCTACGGGGCCTGGGAGATGCTGATCTGAGCCTCCTCTTACAGAGGCAGGAGCAGAAAGCTGGAACTGCTGCCTAGTAAACCAGCCATCACATCTAATTGTGATCCTAGCTGCTGATGGGAAGGGGGGGGGGGAGGACGCTGCAGGGTTGGGAAGTTCAGCGGGTGACTTGATGCAGTTTTAATGAGGGGGGGAGGGGGACTGCTTGCTTTAGGATGGAGATATGGAAAATTCTAGCCAAATATGGCTGGCACCTATAGCTGGGGGAGGGGGGGGTCCTTCAAACAGACGAGGGAGGGACCATTCCGGGGGTGATTCGAGCTCAGCCTCCCTAACACGGGCTCGATCCAGCCCAGCCCTCGTTGGTTCTTTACTCAGCGGCCAAGAGGCGGGGAGGGGCCGGCGGGGGAAACAAACCTGGTCTGGTGCCCAGGCGGCAAAGGACGCGCTCTCGCGGGGAGAGTCAGTTGCGGGGGCAGCGGTGCGGAGCCCGGGCGGCTGCGGCGGGATCTCGCGCATTGCGGAGGCCGGAGGCACGTTTGCCCCGGCGGAGGCTGCGGGCTGCCCGGCGGAGGGTGCCGCAGAGCCTGACTCGGTGGATCGGCCGGTGCCCACGCAGGCGCCCTGCTGGGGGGGGACCCCCGCACGCGGAGAGCAGAGCAAAGCCCCTGCCCCGGGGAACCGCGGCTGTGCGGGCTAATCAGCCCCAATATGGGGGGAGGTCTAGCTCAAAACACCCCCCAGGGTTGCATGGAGTAGTAGGGGGACGCTCTGGCTGCATGGTGTGGACGCTACGGATCCGCTTCCCTTCACACCTGGATTTGGTCTCGCCTTTGGTTCGGTTCCCCGGGCGGCCGCGTGGGTCTGGTTTGTGCCTTTCTGCGCTTAAAGGTGTCCCCAGGTCCTGGCATGCTTCAGCGGGCCCCAATTAAAGAGAACAAATGAACCCTTCCCGCGAGGTTCTCTCTCCCCAGCCTGTTAGAAAGTGGCAATCATTTTTTTTCTAGAAAAGTATCAACCCCTCCTAAAAATATAGGTCACTGATTTCATCCCAGGTTTCCCCCTGTTACTTTTTACAGTTTATCCCAAGCCCTGGCAGGAGAGAGAGTAAAGAGAATGGCGGTTCTTTCCTTGAGATATTGAACTCAATTAGTGGGGTCGAATTTATTTTGAATCTGCACCTGAGAAGTATTAGAGGCACGGCAGGTCTGAACAACATGGCCTTCAAATTCTGCTATTGCTTAAAAACGGGAGAAATAATCAGACAGACCTAGGTCCCTTCATAACCAATGAAGATTCAAATATTGAAACAAAGTATCCAAACCTAGTCTCAGTTGGGTTAAGGGGAGTTTCTCCCCAACACTGATTTCAGTGAGGGGGGGAAATGGATCCTACTTATTATTAAATAATAGTGGGTGGGGGAAATGGACCAACTCCTGAGTTTTAAAATATCTATTTCCTTGCTTTAGTTTGCCCTGTTTTTCCGGGGGGGCGGGGAGGGGGAATACATTTTAATTCCATTCTGCAGGCAATAGACGTGAATCCAATAAAAGAAAAAATAGAAGAGAAAATCCTCTGGAAACTGCGTGTGTTGTTGATACAAAACTTTCCTCGCCCTTTGCCTTTCATTTGCCACTTTTTCATGACCATGAAACCCTCCCAGCCCGCTGGAACCTGGGAATTCTTTGAAGCAGCTCAAAGTGACTTACAGGAAAACTTCAACCCGATTTTGTAGCACTGTGTATTGAAAACATAAGGACAGCAAAAGACCCACGGCAGCCGTGCACTCAGGTTATGGGGGGTCATATTTCTGTACCGTTGACTCTGGTTTCAAAAGGGAGCTTGAACATGCACTGGAGACAGGGATTTGTTCTTTCTAAAGCAATCCGTTAGCTGCATTGGGCTGACTAATAGCTTTTCTGATTTGTTAGGTTCGCTACAGCTTCTCTCTTGGTGTTCGTGCCCCCACCATGACTTCAAAAGACAAGGCCGAAGGGGCCAGATCATCCTCCCAATAAGAGAAACGGCAAAACCTCGGTTGATTTCAAAAGGAGCAGGATCGAACCCAGATCGGATCTGGAAGAAACGCCATTGGAACGTTCTGCCAACGTTACATGCAAGCCCGAAACATTGAGCATTTTACATTGAGCAGATTTAAGCTGAGAGCCATTGAACCAAACTGTAAACCCTGTGTATGAAACCACTTCAACACAGGGGGTGCAGGAACACCCCTATCTCCAGCACCCATGCTTCCAGACTAAACAGTCCACATACAAGCATTTTATCCAGTGAAGGGTGGGATTTTTTTAAAGAAACCCAAAACCACACAAGACGTCCGAGTGTATTGCTAGGAAGAATGCATTTCTTCTACAACAAAACTAATTCGAAAATGCTAAGGAAGGGCTGGGAAATCAATGTGACAAGTCTTGGCATATCCAAGACAGGCTGCGAGGGAAGTATAATTGAAATCCCCCCTCCCCAAAAGGGGGACAAGAATCTTTTACGATTTAAAACAAATAGGGGAGAAATTGGCAATGCCAGGGCCATTTGGAACTGAGTTCACGATGAACCAATTTCACAACGAAATGCACAAAATAAACACTGTGCGCTCACTGGGAGATGCCTTAAAAAAAAAGTGGACTCATAAAATACTGTGATGCCCCGAGGAGTTTGGGAAGACATCAAAACGGCTGCACTGTTTTCACATCCTAATAAGAAATATTTCCTAACCATCCCAGAGGACTTTCAGTGTTCTGATCTCGAAGATTCACTTCTCTTTTTTTGGAGGGGGCAGGGTGGATTTTAAAATGCCCCTTAAAGATGTGAACCTTCTGATGGCTGGAAAATATCGTGCTACAGCCCTGTTCTACAGACACGTTCTTCTCTTAGGAGAAATAAAAGGAATACTGAAGACAAATATAAAAGAAGAGCCCAACCTTGTCTTCTTTACACACTCAGTGAAAAGTGCAAGGAAAAGGTTATTTCCACATGCGATCCTACTGAGAACGCTCTGCTTGCAGTTACTAGCGAAAGGCAGATTGTAGCCTCTCTGTAGACCTGGTTGATGTTCCTCTATATTCCAATCAGGCCCACAAACTAACAAATCAGGCCACCCACCCGTGCCCCAAAGTGTACGTTTTTGCTTTTCGATGAAGGGAGGCATTGGGAAGGCAGATCAAATCCTTCCCCTGCCTTGTTTGCAGCATGGGCTCCATGTGACGGTTACAAATGGCCCCTGACATTGCCAGCTTCTCTCCTATTAGTTTTAACATTTGTCAAAGATTCCGTCAATCCAGCCATTCAAACCAAGACCCAGCATGGCTGGACCCTGGTTTGTTATTTTTACCAGCTAAGAATCAGTGTCGCTTAATTACAAATATCACAAAAGTGTTTTTTTTAATGCTGCTTTCCTTTCTACTCCAAGATTATCTGAAAATAGAGACAGATAAGAAACCTTCGAGCACCTATTTCAGCCTCCTTACTCAGCTACTTGATTCTGGTGGCCTATTTACACCGGTATTAGGTCCACGGGGTTTTTGTTCATTTGATTGTTTCAAGGACCAAGCCTGTATTCCTTGCAAACCTTAAACTCACACTAAGGCCAAAGGGAATTTGGGGTGTTCCAGGGACGCAGGGTCAATCCCAGCGAAGCACTGAACAAATTGTTCCTTCCATGAGATTGGCGAGCACACACCATTCACCACGGCCGTCCAAGAGATGGAGAAACAGACAGGTTAAGTGACCCAATGCCAGATAAGCAGAGCAATAGTAGAACTAACCTTAGAGCTTGTGGCCCAGGCTTCCTGCTCACTCCGCTAATTAAATCTAGATCCGTCTCGTATATGCAAATGGCATAAGAAATTTTCAAAGGAAACTTTTTAAAGATGGGCTTCTATTTCTGCCTATGCTGTAGCTATTAAATCCTGAGTTGGAAACAATCAACACTTGAGTTTTCTTGTGCTTGCATTATCTGGAAAAGGCAAATGAGTGTTGTTCCTGTGCTTAAAACCTCCCTTAGCTTAGCCTTCCTCAAAAACTGGAGGACAGAAGGAGAAATCTAGCACGTAACGTGCACATTTGGTATCTCAGTATACAACCTACATGCACTTTCCCTGTTATATACACAGAGTGAAATTCCCTCCTTCTCCCCTCCCCACAACAAGGACTATGGCTCTGCTCTGGTTCCAAAATGCAGTGGATAGTGTACTGTGGAGATGGGGACAGGTTTCAGAGAGGTAGCCGTGTTAGTCTGTATCAGCAAAAACAACGAGGAGTCCTTGTGGCACCTTAGAGACTTACAAATTTATTTGGGCATAAGCTTACGCTTAGGTGCCGCATGGACTCCTTGCTTTCGTGGAGATGGGGTATACCTTAAAGATGGCAGAGAATTTTCTTACATTCTGCAAGCATAATCTTCTACAGATCCCAGACACAGAACTCCCATTGAAACTAAGGTTTTCATGCAGGAGCAGAAGGTGAAAGGATTGTAATGCAGTAGCAAGCAATTTTGCTGTTGAAAAAAAGGGGGGGGGGCACAAGGGACTATTTGTCAAATATTTGGCCTTTCCACTGATATATATTTTAATTTCATGGAAGCATTTCCATTGGTCTGAGGCTTATTCTTACAAAAATTTACCCCAATGACCACATTGGACCAGATATTACTCTTTTAAGTAGTGAAGAAAATAAATAGCTGATTTAACTTATTCACCAGTGAACTTTCTTTTCCTTTGCCATTTACTTCAACTTCAATCAATCAGATATTGTTTAACCTTTTAGATCTCTAGCTCATCAAATATAAGGAAAACTATCGTGAGTATTGAAAACTGGTAATTTACTGTTCGCTTCCTGTTTAGAATCATCTGATGCTGGATCAATCTGACTGAATGTTACAGACCAGATCCCCAGTTGGTGCAAATTGGCATAGATCCGTAGACTTCAATAGAGCTACACTGATTTACACCAGTCTCAGAATCTGGCCAGTGGTGGATTAATGATTTTGCCGCCCCCTAGGCCCTGAAATAATTGCCGCCCCTGCACCCCCAGCTCACCTCTGCTCTGCCTCCTCCCCCAAATGTGCTGCTGCCACTCCGCTTCTCCCCCCTTCCTCCCAGGATTGCCAGAAACAGCTGTTTCCTGTAGCAAGCTGAAGAGGGAGAAGAGGAGTGGTGACATGCTCAGGGGAGGAGGCGGGTCTGGGGATTTGGGGAAGGGGCAGAGTTGGGACAGGCGGGAAAGGGAAGGGAAACAAGCACCCATTGGCACCTATGGCTATTATAAATTTTCTGCCCTTGTAAATTTGCCGGCCTAGGCCTAGGCAAGTCGGCCTAGGTGATAATACGCCGCTGAATCTGGCCCTACATTTCCAGTAACTGCAGATATACAACCTCACCCAAATTTCACTGAAGCCGATGGAAAGACACCCATCGACTTCAATGGGCACAGATCAAGGCCCTTATCCTGAGAGTGACCAAGCACCTACCATATCCAACTCAGCTCCTCTCAGGATACAGCTCTGCTAACTCCCAAGTGAAATATTACCAACATCAAAAGCAATATAAAGTCTGTAAGAGAGGGACTAGGTGCTAAACTGTGTGGCAGGTATCCTTTCTGTCTCTTAGATGCTTTACACTATAAGAAAGAACAAGAGCTGTCAAGAAACAAATAAGCCTGTTCTATTTTATCTTACCATTTACTTCTTAAAATTCCTTAGATACAGATTAATTTGTTTGCCAATCTACTAGTGTTTCATCTGGCTCAAAATGGAAGGTTCCAACATTTTGAGAATGGAACCGAAAGATCAGCTAGTATGACTTGAATTTGCCTCTTTTTATCACACTCCAAGTATTTCATCTTAAGATACTGATGCCATTCCCCCCTCTTTCTTCCATAATAGAAGAATTACAAAGTTACAGAGTGTCCTAAGACAATAGCCCCTTCTTCAATGTCAATAGCAGAGGATCACTAAAATGAACAACATTGCACAATTGAGCCCTCGGATTTTGTTTCTAGTATTATTCTATATTGGTTCTTGTACCACACTCATCACCATAATATCTGAGCACCTTCCAGTAGTGCATCAAGGAACATGATTGCAAATCTGTCACATTTTTGTTCTCTCATCTTCTCCCAGGAGAAGGGTGTGCAGTGGAGTTGGTTTATTTTTCTAGCAGTGGTATCGATAGGGTGCCCATCACCATAACATCCAGGGGAGGACATACATCAGAGTTTAATCCTTAATGGATCCCTTTCTTCCCTCAGTTTAGCCCACCCACTCCCACCCACTCAAACCCTTTCCTCACTCCTCATTGTTCTTCAGCTTCTGTCCTTGCAGGAAGGATGGTGGAAAGATGAGTTTTGCAATGGGATCTGAAGGTTAGAGTCGTGCTTATTCTTATCTCAGCCAGTCAGCAGCTCCACCAACAGTGGCCTTCCTCAGTGAGCACATCTCCACCAGCTCCTGGAAGTCAGACTTTGGGCTTTGAGAGCGCCACTTTCCTTAAAGAATGCACCTGTCTCAGAGTCATGAGTAGGGAGGAGTTTTCCGAGGTAGCCTGGACCCAGCCATTAGAGCTTGAAATATCATGACTAAGACCTTGAGTTGGGCCAAAAAATGAAGGGGGGTGGGGGAAGTAGGTAGCATGGACTTAATGTGCTCTTGGTGGGTTGCACTTGTCAGGAAGTAGGTATAAACAGGCTGCACCATCTGGAGTGTTTCTTAGTCAGATCCTCTGCCTCAGATAGAGAATTACTGCAGCTTAGTCCTGAGAAAACAGGTATGTGGATCATGGTAGCTAGATGATTGTTATGCAACTGACAAACCATTATTGAACGAGGGTGGAGACTAGCCTCCCACAAAGGCCTTCCCCAAAACAAACGGTGTCATTTTTCCGCAAGATCTAGCACTAGGCTCCAAAAGGCCAATAGGAACCAGATGTAAAAAAAAAGTCCATTTCATAGTAGCAAGAGTTTTCAGGTGAGAACTCCTGGCAAAGTGCTCTAGGTTCTCAGGGCAGCTTTAGAGCAGAGGATGATATAAGTTATTTTCTGGCTATGTGGAGGATCTGGCTGTGGAGGAGATTTGTGCATCTAAACTAGCTGATGGCTAGCTGAGCGTTTACCCACACCGTAGTCAAAGGTGAAGCAGTCCAGCAGTGATTTGATGAGAGAAGAATCAGACAACCAGGGCTCTATTCAGGCCTCTGCCAGTTGACTTCTTAGCCTTGGCTAAGTCACTTCATATCTGTATATCTCAAATTTTCCACGTGTAAAATGGGGATAGTAATGCTATTTAATATATATATATACACACACACATACACACACACACACACCTTTCCACTAAGAACCCACAATCTCAGCTCAGTTTGCTTCTCCCAGTGCTAGACAGCCATTCTTCTTTTGTAATCTTCCAGCCACCTCTGGAGTGCCTGCCTTATACAGAAGTCCACGTAGGTGGACTTGTGTATTACTGTCCTGTACTTTTACAAACCCTAACTTCTCCAGTCGTCTCATACAGTGGCCTCACCCTGTGCACAAACGGGCATTCCTCTTCAAGAAGGGCGAATGAAGGCAATATTTGCCTGGGCCACCATCTCCAAGGTCATCTCTGACCTGAGACTTGGATTGTTGGTAGATCGGTTCGTTTTTCTTGCCTGTCATCTAATCAAAGCCGATGATATTTGAATAGATGCGAATTCTCCCGATCCCCGAGTTCTTCTAGTACAGAACAATTGAGAAACAAGAGATTTGCTGCCTTCCTTATGGACAAAAATCTTCAGAAGACCCTTAGCATGCGGCATTCATCTCTTTTTAAAACTTTCGCTTGTACAAATAAATAGTCCACACCTATTACACGTGCTGGTTTTCTCGCAGACGTATATTCCACAGTTTCCTTACAACTGATACATCTGGAGGTTGTGTTTTTTTTCCTCTGTTCACCTCTGGGATGACAGTTAAGAAAGAAGGAAATCGAAGGGATACAATGTGGACGGTGCGACTCCTCTCCATCAATGAATCGGTCATTTAAAACAACCCAGACCTTGGCTCTACATTCATTGTTAGAGCTCCTGTAAAATGGCTGAAAGGAAAGAAACTAGACTGTCTAGTCTGCAAAAGCCCAAGATTAAAGCAGGAAAAAAATCCATTGGACGTGTCTAATTGCAAGTCATATGTTGTAACAAAATAATCTTGTTTTTTTCCCCACCAGGTTTCTGTCTTCAGTCTATCTGAAGCGGTGTCAATAGCTACATTTTAATTCTACAGCTTCCCCCTTGCAAGGAAATACAAGCTTGCCTGTCTCAGCAGAAGGACAGAATGAAATCAACCAAGGAAGCGCTCTTTAAGGAGAAACACGCGGGCTTGTTTTTGAAGAGGGGTTTGATTTGTTCTTTCAGGCTCTCCTTGCGATCCCTCAAGCCCGCTGCCCCTTTGCAGACCAGACTCACAAACTAATCCCCACCGTGCATAGGCTTGGATGGAAATTCTTCAGGGTCCGCACCTCGAATCGTTTCTCTGGGACACTTGAAATGGGCAGGGAGGGACAAACAATCTCGAAAAATTACCAGAAATGACAGCTTGAAATAAAGTCTAGGGGAGGAAACACGGACTGATTTCTCTACAGCAAAGAAGTAATAATGCACTCCAGCAAAACAGTCCCTCCCTCCAAGCCCCTTCCAATGCTAACGCCCGGAGAAAGTGGTTATTTCCAACAGTCCTGCAAAATCTAGGGAGAACTCTGAGGGCTGGTTTGAGAATTCATCGTCGATCTGTTCATTTCATTCCTTCTTGAGGTGCTAAGGTGATTGGTTCGCTCGGTGGGTTCGTGTTTCAAAATTGGGAGCCCTTTTCTAACCCTCAAGTGAAAAAAAAATATCTAGGTTCCGTCTGGAACATGCCCTAAATCAGCGGTGTCCAATGCGTTCGCCACTAGCCACTTGTGGCTAATAGGCTAGTGAAGTGTGGCTATTGCGTGTGGCTTTTTAATAACGTGGCTTGATTTGTTTTGTAATGTGGCTAATAAGAAAAATTAAAAATCACACCTGTGGCTAGCATCGAATTGGACACGGCTGCTCTGAATTCCTCCCCGGGTGTTGTGTCTTCACTCGCCCACACGGCGCGCTGGGGACACGGTTCCAAACACGGGAACTTTGTGTTAAGAGCCATTGGACACAGCGACTGTTTTCAGGCCTCAGGGTCGCTTGGATGGAAGAAGAGTCCAATCAAATCTCGTTACCGTTAGCAGTGACACACACACACACACGGAACCACGGATTCAATGGAGAATGGGATTTCAATGGAGAATGGGAAAACGGGGGAGAGGTACCGGTAACCCACCCTTTTCCCTTTAGCCTGGTGGGCAAAGTGAAGCAAGGGTTTATAAATGCCCCTCACCTCCGTTGCTTTAGGGGCTAGTCGCAGGAGTAAATACTCCCACCTTTGCAGCTTGGGGGGAGACATGAGCTTCAGGACAACGGGTCACGATTTGGGGTTGATATTCTTGGTAGTTTAAAAAACAAACCCACACCACTTCCTGGACTGTCTAAACTCCCGCTCTCCCTGCAGCAGACTTCCAGGTTCACAAAGCTAGTAGGGTTCTTGAACTTCTTTCGACCTGTATTTCGGGAAACGGGACATTTTATTGGATCCAACGATTGGGAAGGGAGGGGAGGTCCACAACTGTCTTGGAAGTGGCATTCTCTAGGTTTAAATTCTTCCTCGCATAGACCACTGCAGACCATGCTAAAAGTGGACTTTGGACAGTTGGAAAGGGGTAGCCAGTCCCAGGGGGAGGGAGAGGAAGAGGCTTTCCCCCTTACTACTGTTTACAGGCTGTAAAGAGGGAGAAGAACGAGTCTTCCTTTCCCAGCTGGTCTCTGGCGGTGTGGACGGGACGTTCGATTACTTCTCAGGCGGAGATCCGGAACTGCTAATAAGTCTCCTCAGGAAACGACGTTCACCGAAGTCGGATGACACCTCTCTATTGTTCTGGAGTTTTAATCCCTCGGAGCATCTGCTGCGGCTCGCTGTTGGGGTGACCCCCCTCCCTGAGCCCAGCACAAAGCTCTGTTTGAACTTCATTTGCTGGAGTCGCCTGGCACGTTCATTTCAAACGGGCAAGACGTTGCTGGGAAATGTTGCCAGAGGTTCTCAGCTGACCTCGAGAGGCAGCTTAGCTTTGAAAGGGGAGAGAAATGGACAAATCCAAGGGACATTGACCAGAGCAAATTCACAATCATCTACAAGAATTCAGATGCCCAAATAAATGCGTTCGTCTCTCCTTCTTTGGAATGAAACTTCCCATCACTTTAGTCCAACGAGACAGAAACTTCTTACTTGATTAATTACCGAATTAATGAGCGAAATGGCAGGATTCCTGTTTCAGCAAGATGGAAAAGGAAGCTTGTCTATTTCGGATGTTTTGAAGTTACCGAACAAGGACAAATGTTACCTGGAAGGATCAGGTCGTTTTGAGGCTTGTAAGAGCAAGGGGAGTTATTCCTACCAATAAATACTCGTTTCTTCATTCTTTTTAAAAATGACAAGATTAGAGCACTTTAAGTAGGTCTAACTATCAATACTTGGATTTGTTTCGTTATAGCCCATTTTCCTATGAAAACAAATACAGAAGTTGCGATTTATTTTATTTTTTACATCAAGCCTGAAAGTTAATCAAGATTCTCCGTTAACGTCACTGAGACATACAGGTCTGGTAAAATTGTATAGCCATACATCACACATTATTACATCAACTAGCCCTATATATCAGAGGATGGGTTTACAATCACACACTTCCCTATAGAAGCTCCTGCATCAAATTAGCATAAAAATCCCACAAAGACAGAAACCTATATGTAGAATCCCAAATAGATGGGGCTGATTATTTGACAGGGAATGGCACTGGGTCACACTGCAGAATAAGTTTAATGCATACCAAATGCATACGTGTTTTTCCCTAAGAGTCATTCTGAGAAAAATATGGATCTGATGCTGCAGCAGCTAAGCAGAAAAGATACAGTAGTGTCCTCTCTCATAATGAACGCGGAGGTACACTCATTTCAGTGGATTGTCATGCCTGTCACAGAGAAATCAAAGGGGGAGAATGTCTCCTAGAGTGGTATTTTCAGGTATTTACACTTGATTTCTTTCTATTAAAGCCACAGAAGAAAGGTCCCCCATAGAATGCAGGAAATATTTTGTGGCTGCATCCGTCGTTCTATACTGTGTTTGAATACTAGACACTGGATGTTTGTTTACATGATACTGGAACTGGTTGTAACGCTTCCTTTAATCAAATAGGCGCCTTGCTAAATTAGAATCCAATATTTTAAGGGCAAATATTTCAGAGGCATCTCTTGTGTATGTATGTAGATAGTTAGATATAGATATATATACACACATGTATGTATATTATATATATATATATATATATATATATATATATATATATATATATATATATATATATACACACGTGTGTGTATACACATATATATACACACATATATATAATACATAATAGCAATGAATTTATATATAGTTGTGATGACATATATAGTTTTCTGATTATATATATAATAGCAATGAATTTCCAGGGAAATAAAGGAACAGGAGGAGAAGGGTCTATCAGCCAATAAAAGGCAAAGTGTATTTGTCTCCCCAACAGTTTCATTGTTAGTGACTGAACTATAAAGGAATAGCACAGACAGTAAAAGTATCCGTTTCTCTCTTTATACTGCCGGTTGGGACCTTCCTACAAGAGATGGGTTGTTAAATGACTTGTTACAACTTTTCTCGTGATGAGAGCGTCTTCGAACAATACATTTTGGATCAAATAAAATCGTTCCACGAGTCACCAAAAGCGAGAAATACGTTCTTAGGAATGGTCTCGAAATAAATGTGCCTACTATAATTAGCAGCACAGGAAACTGTACCTGCTAAGGAAGAAAGCTCTTGGCGTTGTCTAATTTGTGGGTTTTTTTAATCCAACATAGGTCCCAGGAAAAGAGAACTCCTCGCTGGTTTAGGTTTCATATTTTTGTTACATAGTTGGCCACCTCCAGGAAATGAGCCTTTCCAACACACACTACTGGGCATCGCTGCCAAAAATTACTCCCAACCAATTTCTGTCGGGGAGAGAGACGAGCTTATACAAAGCTCTTTCGCAGGTCTCCGTGTAAACACGAAACCCTGACTCCCTCCCCACCAGAAGTTGGTCCAATAAATATTACCTCCCCCACCTTGTCTCTCTGGTCTTTACGGATTCGCTTGACACTTGCAGAAATGGGGGAGGGAGATTAGTGGAGTAATCACATTTAATTTAAAAATAAATCTATTCCCTTTCCAAGGCTGACCAATTCCGAATGGCTGGATGTAGCGGGACTCGATTCGAAGCGACTGCAGTTCAAAGGAACCGTAAAGGCATGTGCGGCACACGATGGTGAAATAATAGTAACATGTCCAATGCGGAAAGAGAGTTCTCTTGAAAATCGCTGAGCGGAATCCCGTCCCTCGCTTGCCTTAAACAAACAGCTAGCAGTGTACGTACACACAACTGTACACACACAGGCGTACATTGCATGGACACCCACCCAAAGATAACAGGAATAGTGTTTTTACACCGCGTATAAATGTGCAGCCAAAGTCGTCTGCAGTGTGTGTGTGTCTCTCTGTGTGTGTCTCTGTGTGTGTGTCTCTGTGTGTGTGTGTCTCTGTGTGTGTGTGTGTTGGGGGGGGGGATGTAATACTAGAATATCAGTTTGTGGGGAAAATAACGAATTAACCTGACAAGCAGGTAACGTTGCTTCTATGCAAAGCGTAGCTACTTGTGCATTACAATGTACACACGTTCATTTGTTACCTCGGTTTAAACAACACTTTCCTGTTCATTTAAGGTCTAATTTCCTTCTGAGCAGGAGACCAGCGCAGAAATACAGAAGCACCAAGAACTTAGGCGTTAAGGGCCCGGTTCCCCATTGTTTAATTAAAGGGTCAGGCGGATTGTTGAGAGTTTCGGGGAAGGAAACATCCCCCCCTCCCCCCACTGGGGAGCGAAGCAAGACAACCGCTTGGGAACGAAGAACTCGGGCAGAAATTGGGGAGCTCAAAGGACCCAGTGAAGCCGGGAGAACTGCCCGATTGGGAAGTGGAGCGTTTGGGGAATCCAAATTTCCTCCCCTGGATGGGGCGGCCCTGGGAGAGGAGCGACCCTAACAAAGGGACGGGAAAGCCGCATTTGGGGGGGGGAGCCCCCCACACGTGGGGGACTCGCGTTCCCTAGCGGAGGGCAGCCCGGCCCGGCCAAGCCGGGCCCCGGGGAAAACCAGCTCCAAGTTCTCCCCGGATCGGCAACGGGTCGGGTTCCCAGCGAACAAGCAAACCCATCTCTGCCGAGCGGGGCGGACCCAGCCCGTTCTTGGGCGGATTCCTCACCTCCGGGCCGGGCTGGGAACAAGCCCCAGCAGTGGCTTCCCTGGCCCGGCCCTACCCAACGAGGCAACAGCTGGGAGCGGGCCCCTCGGAGGGGACACGCGCTGGCCCCCACTCCCGGGGGGTCGCCCCAAGCCCACCCCTATCCGAAACCAGCAGATTTCCCCGTGAAGAGTCCGGGTCGTGCTTACCTGCCGGCCGCCAGCAACCTGCGGGAGGGGAGACCTCTCCTTCCCAACAACCCCGCAAACTTCCCCCAAGTCCACCCGGGCTTTTAGGAGGAGGATCGTGTTTTGCAGAGCGGCTCAAGGAAATAAAGTTAAAGCGCAGGAGCGTGTCTCTGGTTTGGGGTCTGGTTGGGGGGGGGGGAGGGGAGTGAGAGAGACCAGTTGCTGCCCGCCGCTTTGACCAGTGAGGGGATTCAGCCCTCATTACCATTTTGGTTTTGTCCCGATTTGAAAGTAGGCCCCCTGCATTCCCCATCAGCGCCTTCCACCGGGAGCGTAAAGGGCAGGCCTCCGCGGGCCCCTCTGGATTGTCCTCCCCGGACAATCCCTTCTTTTGTGGAGGTGTTTCTCTTTCTATTCACGCCACATGGGCTGAGGGCACTCCAGGCCCGGCTCTTAAAGAAACTTGTTTGCAAAATTATACCTTTTCCGCGGGCTGCTCCACAAGGCAGCGGGCAGCTGGAGTTAGGAAAACATTATTGAGGCTTGTAATTTAATTAAAAATGCTGAGGGGTGGGGAAGGGGGCAGGAAGGGGGAAAGCGGGGCTCCCACTCCCGCTATTTTCAACATTAGAAACGCACCGCTCAGCGTTTGCTCCAAAAGTGATCAGCAAGCTGCTAAATCCCTTTACCAGCCCTGGCTGCAAACCAAACACCGAGTTTGTGTGTGTGTGTGTGGGGGGGGGGGGGGGGTGACATGATCCATACGTGGATGGAGAGTGTGTATGAAGTTACACACACACGTGCCAGGATCTATGTGTGCAAACGTCCATATCACACCCGACATATCTTCTTGTGTGCCACACACAGGCTGGGCATATCGATGCACCCATCGAATGTGTGTGAATCTCTAATTACACACCCCTAAACGTGTGTGTGTGTGTAATTAGAGATTCACGCACATATGATAGGGGCATATGTGCCGAACTTGTGTGTGGCACACAACTATATTTTAAAGAAAAACGCACTTAACACCCCTTACCCCTAAGGGAAAGCACCCCACCCTCCAGGGTTAAGAAATCAGTCCCGAATAATTAAAAATAATAATGAAGGGGGCGTGTCCCATTTGGCCGCCCTTCATTTCCGGGCCCCCCCGAATGCCGTGACCCCGAAATCCAGAAGGGGGGTCGCTTTGCTTAGCACGATTATTCCCGGAGCCCGGAGCTCTGGACACGACTTTAAGGAAAGTGTCGCGGTTCCGCGGGAGGAAGCGGGACGGAGCCTGACCCCCGGCTCCTTGGAGGAGCGCGTCTGGCGGCTCCCCCCCCCCCCCCCCCCCCCCCCCCCCCCGCGGTGCCCATGCGGACTTTGAACCGCGGCTCCGAAATCGGTGCGATGTGCCTGGGAAACCGGCAGCGACCGGCCAACTGGCCTTGACAAGATGAAGAGGCGATGGATAGAAAACCTGTAATGGGTCGCGGGAAGGATGGGGGAGGAGGGTGTCTCTCGTGTCGGGGGGTGACTCGCCGCAGGCGGATGATCCGCGCCTAAGCGCCTAAATTTCTTCAGGTGATCTTGAAATCACGCTGCTGGGCGGCGGAACAGTTACAAATAACGGTGCGAGGACTTCAGCTGATTGACGGGAGAGATCCCGGTGAAGCAACCCCCCTCCCGTCCCCCCCCTCCCCAGCCTCAGTACCCCCCCCCCCACCTCAATAGAGCAGCAATGGCCGGGCTCTCTCTAGAAAGTGGCTTTAACTATTGTGCTGGGGGGGGAGGGGGGTTAAAATAATTGCCGTAGCAATGGGCTGCCTCGCGGATTGCCGCCCCCGCCCCCGCCCCCGAGGAATGTAAAGACCCGGAGTGACGCCCGAGGTCCCCCTTGTTGTTTCTGTCATCAGCACTCACAGCCGCCCCCCCCCCCGTCGTGCTAGGCGCTGTACAAATATGTGACCTTTGCCGCGGCGCGAAAACAGCGAAGCGGAACCGCCCCGCGCAGCCTGAGGAGCAGGGCACAGCTCCAAGGAGGGGAGAGAAAGAGGCTCCCCCCACAGGACCAGGCTAGGCCCCTTCAGTCCCCCCCTTCTCCCCCCAGGACCAGGCTAGGCCCCTTCAGTCCCCCCCTTCTCCCCCCAGGACCAGGCTAGGCCCCTTCAGTCCCCCCCTTCTCCCCCCAGGACCAGGCTAGGCCCCTTCAGTCCCCCCCCCAGGACCAGGCTAGGCCCCTTCAGTCCCCCCCTTCTCCCCCCAGGACCAGGCTAGGCCCCTTCAGTCCCCCCCTTCTCCCCCCAGGACCAGGCTAGGCCCCTTCAGTCCCCCCCTAGGACCAGGCTAGGCCCCTTCAGTCCCCCCCCTTCTCCCCCCAGGACCAGGCTAGGCCCCTTCAGTCCCCCCCTTCTCCCCCCAGGACCAGGCTAGGCCCCTTCAGTCCCCCCCTTCTCCCCCCAGGACCAGGCTAGGCCCCTTCAGTCCCCCCCTTCTCCCCCCAGGACCAGGCTAGGCCCCTTCAGTCCCCCCTTTCTCCCCCCAGGACCAGGCTAGGCCCCTTCAGTCCCCCCCCCTTCTCCCCTCAGGACCAGGCTAGGCCCCTTCAGTCCCCCCCCTTCTCCCCCCAGGACCAGGCTAGGCCCCTTCAGTCCCCCCCACTCCCCATCAGGACCAGGCTAGGCCCCGTCAGTCCCCCCCTCCCCCCAGGACCAGGCTAGGCCCCTTCAGTCCCCCCCTCCCCCCAGGACCAGGCTAGGCCCCGTCAGTCCCCCCTCCCCCCAGGACCAGGCTAGGCCCCAATGACCCCCTCTGTTGCTAGTGCAAGGGGAGCCCCCACGAGCCGCCCCGTCTCCTCGTGAGACCGGTTCGGGTCCCGCCTCAGGCCCCTGGCGCGGGGAGCTCTCCCCGGCGCGAAGCAGGGGCCGGGCGAGCCTGCTGGGCCGGGGGAAGAAAGCTCCTTCCCATAGCCCCAGGCACCACAGGCCAGCGCTCGCCCCCGGGGCCAGCAAGCAGCCGGGGCCCGGCCTGCGCTGGGAGGGAGGGGGGGGCGCACCCAGCCCCAGCTCGAGGCAGGAAAAGGCTGCTCCAATCCCCCCTCCCCCGCCCCCAAGATGCTGCGCTTTGAAGAGCTGGGGCCAGAGCCTCCTCCCTGGGAAAGGCGCGGGGGGAGGTTGGAGGGACACCCTCCTAAAGCTCCCCCCGCGTGCAGGTATCGAACCCGCCCGCAGCGGGACACAGGGGAGGCTGCCGGGAGTGGGCCCGGCCCTTTGCCCCTCGTTCCGTCGACAGGCGCCTCCCGAAAGAAGAACCCAACAGAAACCCTCCCCCCCCCCCCAACTGTTCAGCCTCCCCGGCCCACCGGTCCCTCCTGCTATGGCGGGTTTTGAGCCGGGGCCCGCGTGGAAGGGCCCCACGCGTGTTTTCCAAGCACAGACCCGCACCTTGGCCTTCCCCACTAGATCGGCTTCACGGGGCAGCGAGACCTCCCAGGACCGGGCCTGGAGGGACGAACACCCCGCGGAAATTCACCTCCGAAGGGAGAGGGCCGGGGGCTGCCTTTACTGCGCCACTCTCCACTCTGCCGCAGGGAAGAGGGTCACCCCCTGTGCCCCATAGCTTGGCCACCCCCTGGCCCTTCCAGCTATCTCTGGGCCCCACTAAGCACGCAGCGACGGGGCGGGATGGCGCTGGGACACAGCCCTGCTTCTCTTTGCAGCGGGGACCCGAGCGCTGGCCAGTGATCTGTTCCCATTTGTATGCAAATTCAGGGCTTTCAGGACTAGTCGTGTCGAGTTGGCCTCAATGGGGCGTTTGCCCGAGTCAGGACTGCGGGGCTGTCTCTCCTCCTTTATTTCGCCATCTCTTCCTGAGGAGCGTGACCCCAGGGGGTTACCTGCCGCTGTGTACCTGGCTTTCACCAAAAGAGACATTCTTGCTGCAGCCCGAGAGCTCAGGAGAAGTTAGGGCGTTATTTACAAAGGGATGTATGGCGCGAACTCTCTTTCCTGGCGGTAGTTTCCTGAATGTCACTGTTTCAGAAGGAAAGATGGTGGCCTCCAAAGATCACACGCCACCCAGGAAGTATCAGACAAGTCAGCTAACTGGACATACCGGCCTGGCTGAACACATGGAAGAGGACACGTGGAAGAACCGTGCATTTGACTCTCACAGAGCGGCCTCTCGCTCTCTCTTCACTTGTAGTCGTATCTGCCGAGTTGTCAAATGTTTTCGTCTGAATACTGTAGATACATTTTCTATTTAGCAGTTTCAAGGGTCCCCTTTATAAAAAAAACAGTTTCTAGATCTGGATAACAAGGGGTGTTTCTGCCGCATCTTTCTGAAAGTCACTTTTAACCCCCCCAAATGTGAAATTAACGTTTAAACAATCAGCCGAGGCAATTTAGCAAGATACAGATGGCAACGATATTATAAGGCAAAACTATTTCTGGACTAATGACACTTTATTTAATGAACTAATAAAGTGTGGAGTTGCAAAGGGTACTTTGGCTGGGTTGAATAGGAAATGACAAGGCGCTGTGTTAAACAACGGAGGAAGCGGTTCCGTCCTAGATTATAAACAAAACAAAAAATCTCATCTCGAAACCTGTGATAGAACCGCTAAAATCCCCCAAGATTTCCCAGGTATTAACTGGACCCTTTTGCGCGCTAACCACAATTTTAATTCCTTTCCGAATCCGTGCGTGTAACTTTCTTTCAGAGTGATTGAGCGTGAGTGACTCGCGAGGTCTTGACAATGTCTAAATATTGTTTTTAATTCAAAGCCGGAGATACACAAGTGCGATATTTTACCTGCATTTTGTAAAAACAATAACCCTGAAATCCAATAGCAGCTCCAATAGCCGTGCCTTCCCCATGTGGCTGGAGGGGGAAAAAAAATCAAAAGTACAATGCACCCTATTTATTGATAATACCAAATAAAGATCTCCAGAAAAAGCTCTCTCCAGTGCAGAAGCCTGGTGAAATGAGAAAGAATATTAGGTAATTGGAAAATTACCCAGCTATTTGATGGACTAATCTTTTCCTAAAGAGGAAATTCTTGACGTGAGAATTCTGCCTGGGTCCGTGAAATAGCGTGGGGATCAAAGTGAGGTTTTTTTTAATGATTATTTTAAATTTCTAAATCAAGGAAGAAGTGGAAGGGAGGGGGGAGGCGAGCTTCTGGCATTCTTCACTTCAGATGCTTGAATGTTTCAAAGTTGCTGCTGTGCTGTTAGCTGACGGCTATTGTGTGTGTTTAAGACGGGGGGGGGGGGTGAGGAGGGGACTTTGACCCCCTGTTGGTGTGGATTTGCTGTCCAGAGACCGTTAGAAACAGGCAGAATGAATTGAATTGAATGCGATTGTAATTCACAAGGCCCTCCTCCTTTCTCAAGGAGCCGTGAGGCCAGGAAAGCAGCCGGGAGGAGAGCAAGCCGCTCTCTGACACGAAGGAAGACGTTTTGCAAATCCGTGAATTGTATATTTCGAGGGGGCGGGTTAATATTTTTTTATGATTGTTGTTATTATTCCAGGTCTGGGGGGGAAAAAACAACCAGCAACCAAGGCGACCAAACAGCCAAAGAGAGAGGACACACTTGGTAGAGAAGTCTGAATCCCAAACCTCTTGTAAGTGTAATTACTTTCTAAGAAAGCCTTAAGTTATTCTTTTAAATTAACCACAGAAAAGACCCATCTCTGCCGAAATCGCTTTTCGATGCCGCTAGATTGTTTGTGCCTAGACTAGAGGCCAGGGATCTATAATCCAACCCTCTGTTTCCTTTACTTTTTGAAACACAACCAGGCCTCGTTTATAAATATAGGTTTGTTTTACTTGGGGGTCGGTTCGGAGCGACCGATTCCGGGGGGTGGGGAGTCGAGACGTTGTATTCGATATCTGTGTCAAGTTCCGACGGCAAGAGAGATGTTTGTTAGTTACTTAGCAGAAGAGGGAAAGAGGGAGACTTTCAGAAAGCAATCCGCTTCTCTGGTCACTTGCATCGTCTGATTTCACGGCCGTGGATGTGCGTGCGTGTATATTATATTATATACATACATATACATACACACATTTTGCTGCCTGGTTTAGGGGTGATCGGATGTGGCGGGAGGCCACGGTAATGGATTTCGGGGTGTATTTGTAATGTGCTCAGCTATGCGTTGCAAAGGGAAGGTCTGGGAAGGGAAGGAAAGTGATAGCATGGTTTCTTGTCTCTGGGATCTCTTTGTTCGGGGAACAGTAGGTGGTATGTTTAAAGAGAGACGGGGGGAAAAGAAAGAAAGAAAGAAAATGGCCCTTTGCAAGTCATCTGACTGTTTTCTTCCGGCACACAGAAACGCTGCGTTAGAGATCAGGGAAGGGATGTTCTTAAAACACAATGTCTAGATGGAAGTGCTACTGAAATAGCCCCAAACCCCGCACATCTTTAATGCAAAGCCTTTCATACAGGAGGTGGAAAGAGGGGGTCAGAGTCGATTTAATAGCAAACTTAAGACGGGCTAAGCCATCGGTGTGGCTTATTTTAAGGCCAAGTCAAATCATGCCACGGAGAAAAGTTTTCCCTCTCTGCAGCCTGAGCCGGCTCAGTCCCGCCAGCAGCTCTCTCGGCCTTAGTAGGAGGTTTTACAAAAAAATCTCACATCCAGGCTGGGGCCACCAGCCTAGCAACTGCTGAGTCGCCGGGCCTGTTTAGAAAGGCAGCAGGAATATTAAACAACCCACTCTGTGCGTGGGTGACAGGCCGACCCTCCCCCACCCGAGCAGATACCGGGAAGGTCACTTCGCTTAGGAAGAAGGTTTATTGGTGAAGTCCATCTGGACGGGTGAGATTTGGTGGATCAGGATTCGAAGGGAAGGAGAGAAATCTCTGTCCAGGGCGGGAAAGATACAGTCCGGAATAATGAAGAGCACGATTCAGATACACCTGGAGTTAAATTCAACGTGTTTAAGTCACACTGGCAGTCTGGGGAAGGGGATGTGGGGGAAGGGTAGAAAGGGGGGCCCCGATTCTGAATACCAGGGAGGTGACTGATGTGAAAGTTGGGGAGGAGGGGGGGGGGGGTATTTCATTCAACACCATGGACAGCGAACCCTGAGCCGGCCATGGAAGCAGAGGGCCGCTGCTCCCCTTTCTTTTCAGCACCTTTCCCATGCAGAACAACCCGGGTTCTGCCCTCCTCTTCCTTATTCTGTAGGGATCCGGGTGGGCCCCGCGCCCAGGGGTAGGGGGCTGCACCACGAAAATGGAAGCCGGAGCGTCTGAGATCAGATCTCCCTGGTTCTCGCTCCCTTGCCCTTCGCTGCAAGGTGGAGGCACCTGCGCCAGGTATTTCTGGAATACCGCCTGGGAAGGAAAGTAGAAAGGTCCTTCTATTGGAAACCCAGGCTGGTGGTTGGGCCCAATGCACACAGACTGGGAGCTTTAATAGTGCCCAATAAAATAAGCCCAGCGCAGGCAAAGCAAATAACAACTAATAATTTCCCCCTTCAAAAATGCAAATCCTGGATTTGGCCGTGCAGAGAAAATTTCATCCTGAATGTTGCTGAAGATGGGCATCGTGTTGCTGTCAAATGCTTGAGAAAAGAGCTCCCTCGCTCACGTTAATTCATTTAGGGTTTTAAAACTTAAATCCACAAGGTACCGATTCGCGTTCCTGGGGCTTCTCCTGACCGTAAAGAAGTCGATACATCATAAACTAAAATGCCCCCAGGTGAAAAAAGTAGGTGCAGGAGATGGAAAATGATGCTTAAATAGCAACATTCCTCTCGCAGCGTAACAAACAATGTGTTTTCGCCTAATAAGCCCTGTACCGTAGCATTATAGACTAGAAAGGAAGGCGAGATTTCATATAACTGCGGAATACACCTGACGGCTACTTTATATCTACACCTCTAGTAGTTACTCTGTCGTGAGATTCTATTTTAAAGTACCTCGAACCGATTTTTCCACCAGTTGTGTCTCTGGGTTTGCCTTGTTTATCTAACAGAAACAAACTATCAACAACAACCACAAAAGCCCAGAACCATGGGTCGGAGACAGTGGGAACAGAATGTATATAGAGTTTACAGTTCTAGTATCTAATGTCACACAGCAAAGTGGAGACTTTCAGAGCTGGAACAAAAATGATTTCCATCATAATCAGCGTCCAACTCCCACATAAGCAAGTAAACTCTCTGTGTACATCTAAATCCTACTAGAATCAAATCAAATCACAGTCTCAAATCATTCTAAGAATAGAAGGCAGCGTTGTGCTGGCCACAGAAGGTTATTATAGCCGAAGATAACCCACAAATCTGCCCTTTCCACCTAAAAATCCTTACATGGGGGGTATAGAAGTGGTTCGCCATATTTTCTAAGGATAAGACTAAAGCACAATAAGACGTTTTAGAACGGTTCTAACACCCATCTCTGATCTGTATGTAGAATTATTTAATAATAATAAAAACAATCTCCCCCAAGACACTGAGAGCCGGCAAGGGCAGTCTGATGGAAGAGGTCTCTAGCTAGAATGCATTCATTCGGGATAAAACGTAAAATAGATCTGTTAAAACCCTATAATGCAACGCCCGCTATAAATACAAGCCCCTATTTGCTGGGGTGGTTTGAAGAAGAACGAGCAGATTGCAGGAATTTTATATGCCTTGCGACATTGTCCCTCTCGGAGGGCTTTTAAAAAGCAGACTCCTCTTTCGGTTGATTATTTAGAACCGATCCAGAAGGAGCGCCTTTCCTTCCAGTCGAAGCCATGCTGAGCGCCCCTCACTCCCGCGAATATGTAACGGTAAGAAGCTTGATTCCCAAACACCCATGTAAATAGGGAACCCCTCTATTTGAAAAGTGACTTTAAACCCATTTGCTCTCCCTGGAAGGGGGAAAAGAGAAGAATTCTTGTACAAGTCTGTTTTTCTTTTCAATTACATCCATGTCAGTTTCAAGGGAAATGATTGCGGATGTCTTTTGAGGTGGGGAATATAATTGTAGGATAGACAGTCCTCCCCCTCCTGCCTCTCTTTAAAAAACCCCACCGCAGCAGCAAATATAAAGCGTCCCTGATTAACAGTTTAGGTGCAGATCCCAACGCATAACGCATGTGTGTTCCTATCATGCCTAGATTCTCTAGCCCTGTAGGGCAGCCATGTATTTATAGGTGCAGCTGCAAGTGCTCGAAGCTTAAAGACGATTTCCCCCAGCCGGGGAGGAAGGCGTGGGGCTGGGCTGGGAATAGAGGCTCTCCAATGTTCCTCCTCTAGTTTCAAGGACATCTCGCTGATGAGGATTTGGTTAATGGAGGAGAACTTATGTCCTGGCGGTGACGTCATTGGGTCCCAATGTAATCCTTTTGTGCTGAACCCAATCAGCAGATGTGCTGAGAGCCTGGACGGAGGGAAGAGGCGCTAATCCTTTAGACTGGATGAGATCAGCTGAAAGAGCCAGGACTAGAGCCCCAAACCCCTCTGCTAGGAAGATCAAGGGATAAATGGAGAGAGAGAGAGACGCCTCCTAACCCCTTTAAAGAGCCCCGGAGACGCGAGGAGCGGGAGAATGGCGAGATGCGTGGGGCACCCCTACAAGTTCGTCTTGCTTTTTCCGAGCCGGGCGGGGAGCCTGGGTTTCGCCCCGCTGGAGGCTTGTTTCGTTGTTCCGGGGGAGGAAGAGAGAGAGAGAGAAAAAAGGTCGGAACCTGCAAAAGATAACGAGAGACTAGGCGCTTTTCCGCTTCCTCCGCAGCCTGCCTCCGAGCCACCAGCATGCTGAGCCGCGGGAGGGCGTCCGCACTGGATCTGAGAGCGGCGGCGGAGCGGACGCAGCCCGGGCTCCGAGAGCTGCCTCCCTTGGAATGGGTAAATCGGCTACGAGCCAGCCTGGCCGCTCTGTCATTAGTTAGGCGACGAAGGTGGGAGAACATCCCAGCTCCATCGCTGCCTTGGAAGAGCGTCAGGATGTTTGTTCCCCCTTCCGCTTTTGCAAGCCTCCTTAATGGGCTTTATCATTATTATTAGGGTGGGTTTTTTGGGGTGTGGTGTGGAGGGAGAGGGGGATGGGGGAATAATTCAGCTTCAAGATCTGTAGAAAGAAATCGTCCTCACTGAATAAAGTGCCTTTAACTCCGATGGCCAGCCACGAAATCGCTTTAATCCGGGGCGCTCATTTCGATCCTTATTTAAGAAACAAACCACCCCCCAAAACCCAAACCGCGGAGCTGTTCTGGTGCCTAGCCTCTGCGGGGCTAGATTGCCAAAGGCACCTCTAAGCTACATCAGTTTCCCTTCTAGAGAAGAGAAATCATCTCCTTTGCATGCGGAGCGACTTAACAGACACGCGAGGATTTGATTAATGGGGGGGGGGGGGACGCCCCGTACTTGACGAGACCCGTAACTTCAGCGCACTAGACCCGTGTCCCTTGACAGGATGGATCGGTTACGCTCAACCCCGGTCTTCCTCGGAGAAGGTGGCCAACATCTTGTGGGGTGACTGTTCTGTGTTGAGAATTTAGCTGGCTCAGTCCGACCGTGCAGAGGGTTTGTCTGAGAGGGGTGGTTTAGGCGGGTAGTAGATTGCTCATTGCAAAGTTGGGGGATTGTGTAGGCGGTGTCTAGGGCAGGGTTTGTTGGCTAGGTGTGGACGTGGGTTTACTGCAGAGGCTTCTGCTCTAGGGGTTTTGCAGTGGCCTAGAGGTTTATCACAGCGGGTAGAGAGCCGGAGGCGTTTCACCCGGGACACGGGGGCTCGTTTCGACATGGTCCGGTGTTTTATAGGACAAGGGGTTTATACCGTGTTGGGGAGGGGGTGTGTGTGTAGCGGGGAGGGAGGGTCTCTCCTCTCGGAGGTTCAGAGACGCCCCGGTGGGGTGGCGGAGCCGAGCCCTTGTCTGGCCCGGGCTAAGCCGTGGGCGCGTGTTGTTGACCCCCCCCCGCCCCCGAACTGCGCCCGCATGGACAGCCGCGCTCCGCGGAAGACGCGCCGGTGCCTTGTTCTCTCCCTGCACTGCTGCCGCCGAGCCCCTCTCTGCGTGTTCACAGCGGACCTTGATTTAATGTCCATACAATTAAGGCACGCGGTGAATGCCAAGAGAGGAGCCTCACAGCTTCATTTGAATGGAAATTGGGGACATAAACCCTCTAATTGCACTTAACAGCAGCCACGGAGCGATCCATGGAGCATCCTCGGCCTTTTGACAAATCGGAGCAACAATGGCTCCAACGTCTTGCAGGGCAGCTGTCTCTTTCCATTAAAAGTGGCAGGGGGGAGAAGCAGGCCCCTTCTGAATATGCAGAGGTTTAGGGGCTCCCTGGCTTACAAAGGGAAAGGGCAGGACAATGCAGGGAGAGCGGAGGAGGGGAGAGCCAGGAAGACAATGCAGGAGGGTTGCTATTATTATGCGGGGTTTAGATGTCCTTGCAACCCCCACGAGGGTAACTTTGCCTCCCTCTAGCTGTTTGCAATGAATGGAGAGAGCCGAGAGGGCACAGAAAGGGAATTGCAGGAGCTCTTCCTAAGAAAGAAACCCGCCCAAGGTTCAGGGAAGCGGGGCTACCCATTGCTCAATGTCACTCGCAATAAGGCTTGCACTTCATCAGAGGAGAAAGATTTAGCTGTTTTGGAGACAAAGCCCTCGGCTTGGATTTAGCGTCAGAGAAGCGCCGCTTGCATCCTCTCTCTACCCCCATCCCTCCACTTCGACTGGGTGAGGAAGGGAAATACATATGGCCAAAGCACTTTCATGCCTTTTTCTTTGGTTAACCGAATCATGCTCCGAATCTAAGAACAGGGGCAAAATGTGGTGGAATAAAGAGTTCAGCTTCTCGCGTGGTTCCTGGGTGAATCATTGCAATCTCACCAATAAACCCATTCCCGCCCCCCAATGCCAGACGAAAGGATTTTGTTCTTCCTTTTTTTGCTGTCATTTGATGTCAATTCGTTATCATGATGCAGCAGGTTCAAATGAGTAATGCTGCGCTTTAACGAGGTTGCGGAGTTTATTTAAATATTTTGAAACCTCCCCCATTTTAGTTGCTTCTCTCATCGTCTCTTTACACGTGTTGAAATGCACCTTGCTTAGTTTTGAAAATAAAGTTCGTGCTTCTGTGTCTATTATTTTTGTTACGTTATAGAATACGACGCAATAGCTGAAATAGGATTCGGGGGATATTTTAAAGACTTCAGCTTTTAGAACCAAGAATTAGTGGTAGGAAGGCAGCTCAGTTACAAAAGTTTCTAGGTATTTATGTCTCTAACATGGCCATTCTACAATAGAATAGAAACGAGTAATTCGGTATTGATAGCTATGTGCGTACTGTATAAGTTATATGACGTTGATATAGGGTGCAGATATAATCATGCATTCAAAGATGTTGCTATAGGTATCTATGTCATTTATATAAATGTGACTGTGAGACTAAAAAAAAAAGCTGAAGTTTCTCATTTCTCTGTTTCCCGTCTGTGTAATGACATTTTAAAAAGATTCTCCTAATACTCCCCCTTTACTTTTTAAAATTGATGAAATTGCTGGTCTGGAAACCTAGCAGCAAATGGTGTTTCCAAGAGCCCTCGTCTAGCGCCCTCTGCTGCTCCCCCTGCGGTATGGCAAGTCACGTCCGCGGTCCCACCGGGCTGGAAGTCGCTGCGGCTTGGCAGGCGAGGGGCAGGAATCGCAGCGGGCCCCGCCGCTTGGTTGTTTCCACCTGAAGATGCATTTTGGGGCCGATCACCAAGACACAGCGGCCCGCAGCCTGGCGTGCTCAGGCCAACTCCCGACCCCACGGGAGCCCGCTCAAGCCATCTGTGCCCAAGGAGGGGCGCCGGTGGGAAGGGGGCATCGATCACCAGGACCAACGTGCCTGTACCCCGAAGGCCCGGGGGACAGAGGCACCCCAGAAGGTGCAACCTGGGGCCGAGCGCATGGAGGGTTGGGGCAGGAGGCTCTTTGCCTGGTTTAGGATCCCCCCCAATCCGGCCCAAGTTACATCGCTTCGTGTAATCCCACGTTCCCTCCGGGAGGGGGGGGGGTCCCACTGCCTCGCAGGAGGAGCGGGGCAGGGGAAGCAAAGGCGGGAGTCTCCCTTTGGAAGGTGGCTGGTCTCTGGGGCTGTCCCGACGCTGGGGAAAGACAGAGGCGACGGTCCCTGTACGATCCCCCCTGTCTACACCCAGCAGCACCAAGACCAGCCGACCAGCCTAGCCTCAAGTCCCCCTCCCCCCCTCATCCCCGTAGCCTCAAACCCACCTCCCCCAGCTCCATCCCCGTGGATTCGGACTTCGGTGGATTCTCTCCGCACTGCGCCCCCAGACGCGGGCGCTCCGCGCAATCGGTGCCCAAGGAAGGGCGCCAGCGGAAAGGGGCAGCGATCACAAGGACCAACTGCCCCACGTGGATTACCACGCTCCCCCCCGCAGATCAGGCCGGGAGAGGGGAGCCGAACCGAGTCCCCCACCCCCTTCCTCCCTCAGGCGCTGCAAAACGGGGGTTGGGCGGATTTGGCTCACCCCCACCCCCCAAAAGTCTACGGGGCAAGTCCCGCATGTGCGAGCTCAGAACAGGCCCGTGTCAGGGAAGGCAGGTTGGCTGCTCTACGGACCCCCTGGGCCGGCCCTGCTACGGGTCCATCCGCGGGGCGGTTTTCGTTCCCGGAGCAGAGCTGTTGCGGGGGAGAGGGAGCCAGGCCCGAGCCAGGGGCTGGGATTGGGGGGTCGGTGAGCGGTCAGACGGGGTCCAGCCCGCGGGCCCGCCAGGGCGGTACCAGCGAGGGTACAAGGGGCCGGCGAGTTGCCCGGGACCGGCCCGGGGAGCGCAGGGGGCTCCCCTGTCCCCTCCCCCAGGCAGGTTCCCAGAACGCCAAGGGATCCCCAGAGCCAGGCCGGATTTGAAGCACCCGCCAACACTATGACAACATCCTTGTTGCAGTTCAGCAAAGGTCAGGTGTGTCACACACACACACACACACACACACACACACACACACACACACCACAGCAACAGCGCCCCCAGGCGGTTGCACGACGAGCCCGGAGCTCGTCTGGGCTGGCTGTTCTTGTTCTTCTCTACGAGCCAAGCTGCGGCTGCCGGGCCCAGAGAGCGGGCCCCGGGGGATGCCAGCCAGGGACGCCCCAGGCTCTGGGAGGAGCGTCCGGCGTTTCCCCCAGGGCCTGTCAGCCACAATCCGAACCCAGACGGGAAGACGCGGCCGTGGGCAGCGGAGGACCCAAGTACCCCCTTCCCCGCCGGCCTTGGCCACTCGCTGGAGAGCGAGGGGTTAATGGGGCCGGCTGGACTCGAACAGCGGAGGATCCCTTCCCCCCCTCCCCCTCCCCCTCCCCTTCCCCCCTTCCCCCTCCCCGAGAGACCCGCCGTACTGAACTCACCCCCCACACGCCCCCGGCTCCTGCTCACACAACGCCCCCTCCAAGAGAAAAGGCCCAGAGCCCCCCTCCCCAGCCCTGAACATCTCGAACACGGCCCGGCCGCCTTGAGCGACTCACCCATAGTCTCCTGTAGGGCCTGCCGGGGGCTCCCGCTGTCTCCGGTGAGCTCGACCCACTCCCGGCAGAGGGGTTACGTCCAACAGGCGCCGACAGCGCCAGGAGGCAGAAGCTGCATCTTTCCCACACTCAGATACCACCCGGGGACCCGCTGCTGGCCCAGGCCACGTGCTTCCCCTTGATTAGAGCCTCCTGCGTGGCCTGAATTAGCCCAGAACCTGTGAGCCTCCCACCTGAAGCCCCTTTGCCCCCGTGGAGTTCATCAGAAGCGGCTCTGGGGCTGTGCTCTGCAGAGGTCGCTAAAGCCCTTTCCTCTCCCCAAGCTTGTCAGGTGGCCCAGCAGGTCGATTCAAGCAGATATAATTCATGGAGGACCAAGGAGCGGAGGCTGACCCTGATTTATTCCTAGCCCTGAGCCTTGGCTCCATTTCACAGATGGGTACATCCAGAAGGCTCAGACCCTCAAAGGTAGTGAGGTGCCTGCCTGTGGGAGTTAGGTAACTTGATGCTTTTTAGGAGCTGGGCCCAAAGGAATTACCCAAGATCACAGGGCAAGCCAGGCTAATTTCCTTTGTGCACCCCAGCAATTTCTTTGTTCCCAGTGACCCGCTGCTACTGCAGAGAGAATCAGTCCTCCCTGATTTACCCCATTCGCCCTAAACCAACATTAGCCTGTTTGCAAATCCTTGGAGGTGGGGAGAAGTTAAAAGTCTTTACAGTCAAACACTCCCATGAAAGGGGACCCAGGAATCTACACAATTCCTTCTCCTGGTGTGGATCTGCTTTAGAATCAGAATCTCAGGGTTGGAAGGGATCTCAGGAGGTCATCTAGCCCAACCCCCTGCTCCAAACAGGACCAACCCCCTGCTCAAAGCTTTACCCAAAGCCCTTCTGTAATATACAAAGGAAGCCCAGTGATTTAGAGTTTTGTACCTGGTTCCTCACACAAAAGTGGACAGAGGCTGCGGAACATCTTCTCATCTCCTCCTGCCCCAGCTTTTCCATAAACTGCCCTGCTCCTGCAATGGTTCTATAGCTCCCCCTTGTGTCCAAACCTGAACCGAGACCAGGGTCGGGGGTTAAAAACTATAGTAGTGGACAGAAAAGATGGTTATGTCTAAAAAAGCAGGAGCTAAAGCTCCAAGGATTGCCATTCACACTGGTGTGAGAAGGGGAAGAGGCCTGGAAGCTTCTGATGAATCCCTAATGGAAATGTTAATGAGATAGCTACAGCAGGCTCAAAGGATTCCCAATTGCAACTGGTGTATTCAGGTCACACTCAAGCTGTTGGAGTGCTAAAGTTTTACTATTGAACTTCTAGGTTTTTATCTACACATACAATTCATGCTTAGAAAGAGAGCTTTGGAAATTAGAGTTGCTGTTTATTACAGTCACCTTTAGCTAGTTTCAGGCTCCATACAGAAAATACACAACCCAGCACTGCCCTCTGATGCGGAGGATAATGCAGATGACATGTAAAAAGAGGAGAATTTATGTCAGACAATCCTTTCCCCCAGCATTCCCAGCCTTGCTTTATTTCTCCAGGAAGTCATAATCTGAGGGGAGGAGGCCCAATCAGCCACTCCTGGATTAATATTATTTATTTGTTGTCCAAGTAGCGCCTAGAGACTCCAGCTGAGATCAGGACCCATTGTGCTGGCTGCTGCAGAGATGCACGGGAAGAAACAGAGGAGTTCACTATCTGAAAAGACAAGGGCCGTACCATTTTTAAAGATGGGGAGGGTTCAGCATGTCTAGCAAACCAGAGAATTGAACCCACATTCCACTCCAGCCCCTTAACTACACGTCCAGCCTTCTCATCAGTGGGAATAATTCCTTGACACCATTTGTAATGAGGAAAGAAAAAGACCCCATCACCCACTAGCCCGACTGAGGAGAGAAGTGTCAAAGCAATATTCACGGAGATGTCCTCTTCTCAAACTGCTGCATAGTGTTTTGGTTGAATGCCCAAGACAGCCCTCTCCAGAGAAGCAGGTAACTCCCCAGGGAGCTAGGGAAAGCTTGTGTAGGCCAACAACAGACCGGCATTGGGGAAAGGGGGGGAATAAACACACTCTTATCAGAGGGGTAACTGTGTTAGTCTGTATCCACAAAAACAACAAGGAGTTGATGAATAAACTTTCCCTACAGACCAATTTTTCCTTTATTGACCAAAAGAAGTTTATGAATGGGAGGGGGCAGCTTGCGTGGGGAATGGGCAGGAAGCAGGGTGGTCCAGAAGACCATCTCTTAAGTGAGGGTCAGTCAACATATTTTGAAAAGCCTGAGCTCTCTGGCATTAGTACAAACTGAAGGCCAAATTCTGCTTGCCTCACTCACTGTCCCTTTGAACATCTCAGTCTATTTAGTCATACCAGTAGGCCCAAACCAAGAAAGAGAACCATCAGTACTGCTCTGTATTTGAAAGTAGATCTTGTGTTGTTTGGGTAGCTACTGGGTGAGTACTAGGATGACATGTTTAATGCAAGAATTATTTTCACAGGACTGCTCAGAACCCTGTAGCTAGGCCCTACAGTGCCAATTGCTTAGTGGGAGCATGCTGGGTAAAGAGAGTCAATATAGTTTTAAAATAAAATGGAAAGAAGGAACAATTATAAAATGGACTCATACATGGAGGGGGCTTAAAACTCCAAATCACCAACAAGGAAAACAGTGGGAGATCAGTCCCTGGATGGAGCCACAGATGACCACACGAGGGCACCACTCGACATCTGTTTCCGCTCCTGGGGGTTTATTTTATAGCCTATGTCAGAAACTGGAAACAGACCGCAAGAGGGCTCTGTTGCAGGCAGTGCTTTGGGTGCTAATACATTCTTGCTGGGGGTTGAAAGAAAATGCAGAGGAGACACTGTTTAAAACTCCCAGGTGGTGTCTGTCACTTAGCCGCCTGTGAATAATTCAGCACCCTGGACCTATTCAGATGCTGAGCCCTGGATCTGGTTTTGAGACGAACTGGATTTCACTCTGAGTTGGAGATGTGGTCAGAAGTGACCTAATGTCCACCTTTCCCTAGTCCAGTTTCACTCTCTCTGTGGAGTAAATCTCCTCTCTTGCTATTTATCTGCAGTATTCACAGCATTCAGGATTATTTCCTCCTCAGCTCTTTTTTCCTCGATTTTCCTGTCTTCTATTCCAGTCTAACTTCACTTTTAATACCTTTTGGTGTTTGGCAGGACAAATAGCCACTGCCTCCCTGTGATCTATTAACAAGATAGTTATTGGTACATCAAGAAAGATAGAGATTTCATTTGACTCCATTCTTCCTTCATCACAGAACAAACACTTTGTCAGCCTGATTATCCGCTGCTTCGCAGTTAGGGTGACCATATGTCCTGATTTTGTAGGGCGGTCCCAATTTGGGGGTATTTTTCTTGTATAGGCTCCTATTATCCCCTACCCCCTGTCCTGATTTTTCATGTTTGCTGTCTGGTCACCCTATTACAGTGCTTTACACAGGTGTATGTGACTACATAAGCAGCAAGGGAGTGGAGAATCAGGCCCAAGGAAGGAACCAGCACAAATCTTTAGGAGAGAAACTCCTTGTGCTTTCCATAAGGTGGCACTCATTCTCCATTTGATTGGGACGCAGCCTGAGCCTTCCGCAGATAAAGGAGCTACTTGAACAAAACGCAAAGATACTTTGCTTCAGCCTGGTGATGTGATCCTTTGTTTTGAGTTTATGATCCAAACGTGCAAAAATAAGACAAACACATATGTACCCATAGAGCAGCTCAGGACAAGAGACCAAGGCCTAGATCCTCAAAGATATGTAGGTGCTTAACTCCTATCCATTTCAATGGACGATAAGGGTATAGATACCTTTGAGGAGCTGAGTCTTCTGTAGGTTGCCATGTCCATATGGTATGTCTCACAGATGGTAATGCTATGTGCCAAGCTCCATGGAGCCACTAACTAATAGTCAAGAAAACATGTCTTGAAATCACAGTAGCACAATGGGAATTTTAACCCAAGCCACATGCCCTTCCTATCTGTTTACAGAGTGGTATAATGGAAAAACAGAGACAGGCACTTTCACACCCCAGTGACTAAACATAGGCACCTAAATCCATACGTAAGCCCCTATGCATGCTGCTTGATTTTCAAAAGTCCTAAGCTCCCATGTCTCCTTCTGGATAGATAAATGGCTTTGTAAACCATTTATTTAGAGGCCTAAATATAGATCTAGTTGACTAATTTTTAAGCACCCAAGTGTGGACATATTTGATCAGAAGCTTAATTGTATAGTAGAAGGAACCAGATGAGTGAAAAACTCGGAGACAAGAAGCGCTTTGCACAGAGGTAAAGGACTCCCTCTTTGCAGCTGCAAATTGACTTTACCTTGGGCTCCCTGCACTCTGCTCATGTCCATTATAATCTTCCTCTTTAATTCCCACTTCCCTAGAACAAGCTTGGCTCTCCGATGCCTAATGAAAAGGAGGAACGCAGGATATGCAAAACTGCTCACACTGTTAAAACAAAAGCTTTGCAAAGGCAGCTAGTGGTGTTGATTTCTAATGTACTGAAATACTCTCAGCAATAAAGTCTATCAGCTACTTAAGGAACAGTCCCCTTCATTAGGATCTACCACTGGATAATTGATAGTCAAAAACAAAATGGATGTCAAGGGAAACCACCGGGCAGCAACGTCTGCAATGATAGGATAATAGAACTTTTTTTTTAAAATGCACCAATGCTTTAAAAAACTATTCTAATGCACAAAGAGCAGAATGACATTTTATCTCTTAGAACTGCATGGAATAGGCTGTTGCCACAGGTCCCCTGCTGAGGCAAAGAAGCAGACATTGATCCAGCAATGATGTTCCCTCCCAATGATTTCATTTCTATTAGGCCGGATGACTGATGTAGACGTAATCATCTGATCTGATTCATGCTGCTGCAGCTACAAAGTAAGGTGGCTTATTGTAGCATTCTAGACTGGCTGCTGAGATTAGGATCCAGATCCTCAGCTGGTGTACATCAGAGTACAGTGTTCCATCAATTTCAAAGGAGCTACCTTGATTTGCACCATGTGATTTCAGTGGAGCCATGTGGACTTATACATGCTGCAGGTCTGGCCCTGATCCACTTTAGGAAATGACCCAACTGAAGCCAGTTGGAAGAAGAACAGTGCAGCTATTCAAATACAATTTTTGGAAAGAGGTTTCTACTAATCAAGGTCTATGTAGGGCCCTTCAATGACCCTCAGTATCTGAGCATGCTGAAGCCTTTAATGTGTTTATCCTCACCACGCCCCTGTGAGGTAAGGAAGTACAGTAGTACTATCCCCGTTGTACAGAAATATGGTGAGATTCAGGCTCCTATTGATTTCAGACTAGCCACTCGGAGACCTGGCAGTCATTGTCAGCCTGCAAGCAACTCCCCCTGCCCCCAAAGTCCTTTTTTCAAGGAGTCTAAAAGGGAGTGTTGGATAGAAGGACCCATCCCCTTATTCTGTCCCCAGTTAGGCCTAATTTCCAACACACCAATTTTAGTTCATTGATTTCCAGGGTTAGACTTCTCTTGTTTACCACACAAGATTTGAACACAGCTCTTGAGCTATTTCACTCAGAGACAAATGACAACAGAGGAGGCAGAACTGAATGAGAGCATTGGCCTGCTAAACCCAGGACTGAGAGTTCAACCCTTGAGGGGACCATTTAGGGATATGGGGCAAAAATTGGTTGGATGATTTGAGCAGGGGGTTGGACTAGATGATCTCCTGAGGTCCCTTCCAACCCTGATATTCTATAAGTTGCTGAATGGCTCCAAAAGGGAGTGTCTACTAAGAGATTCCTGTTAGAAATTGCTTATGGATGGATGGATTTTCAGATGATCACAGCACCCAGAAGTTCCCATTGTTCTCCACGGGGGAGGGGAGGAGACTAAGGGGGGATATGATAGAGATATAGTGGAATCCCATCTTACGCAGTGGTTAGGTTCCAAGATCAAACTTGCCAGGATCCCGGCTGGCAGGACGGCCCAGGGTTCCATTCACTCAGCTGGCAGCGGGCTGAGCAGGGCTGGCGGCAGGTGAGCTGCTCAGTCAGCTGCTGGTCTGGGGTTCCGTCCACCGGCTCCTGCCAGCTGGGGGTCCCGGCCAGCAGGCCCACTCAGCCTCCTGCCGACTGAGTGAGTGGAACCCCAGGCCAGCAGCGGGCTGAGCAGGGCTGGCGGGCGGGATCCCGGCTGCCGGCCCCTTGCCAATAGGGGTCCCAGCTGCTGGCCCCGCTCAGCCGCCTGCCAGCCTAGGAATCACACCTCTAGCTCATAGTGTAGACATAGCCACAATCATTGTATAACCCCTAGAGTCGATGCAGTTATACTGCTATAAATGTGCCTTATATGTAGCATTTCCCCCGTCCCATACAGGAATATGGACATAGTTAGAGAAGTACAACTCCTGTGCAAAGACGAGGCCAAAGTCTAGTGTATGACCACTGAGTCAAGCTTGATTTAAGCTATTGATTTAGATAGGTACCTATAGAATATCCCATAGTTCTGTGGTTAGTGCACTTGCCTGGGATGCCAAAAATCAAGATTCAATTCCCCCCTCTCTGCAGAGGGGGAGAAAGGATTTGATCAGGGTCCCCCTCACCTCCAAGAAGAATCCTCTGACCACTGGATATTTTTGCAACGCCAAAGTCCCTTTGTGGATCCCCTCCCCTTCAACAGCTAGAAACATACAACTAAGACAGTGGGCTTATACTGTCAGAGTCCAAAGGCAAAACTTTGCTTCATTACACTGAATCACCTTGCCACTAAATTCAGGTGAAGTCCTCGAAAATGGGAAAGTCACTGACTTAGAAATGCCTGAAACAGTTCTAGAGATGCCATAGGAAATTACAGGTCAATTAGTTTCAACGTCATCTGTGGGGGGGAAGTGTTAGAGAGCGTTTAAGGGATCAAGTGGGAAAGCACAGCTTGAGTAAGGAGGGCCAGTGTGCTTGAAAAGAAGGAAGGCTGTATGGCTAATTTGATGGAGCTCTATCAGGGCATTACGGCTAGAGCAGTCCGAGTGAGCAAAATGGGCATTGCCTATTTAGACTTGGAGAGGACACTGGACAAGGCTCCACAGAGAAAGTTAATGATCAAGGTGGGGAGTCCCTGAATAAATGAACAGCTTAATGGCCTAATGTACAGGAAATTGGCCAAAAGCAAAGGAACAAGTGGGAAGGTATTAATGGAACCTTTATATGTCAGAAGGAGATTGTTACCAGGGTTCCTGTAATGGACCAGCACAGCCGGCTCACCTGGTACAGAACAAAACCCCGCAGGGTTAGATTGTGAGTGACTGAGCTCCCTAGGGCAAGGAGAAGTCATTTTAGGCCCGAAGCACCATGACCCCCCATCCTTGGCCTTGTATAAACATGGCTCTCCACGGTTTCATGCGCAGCTGTTGGATTTTTGCATTTGTTTCGCGTGGTCTCTCCCCCGTTGTTCTGCTCTAATGGATTTTTTTTTAAAGTGCTTTTCAGAACGAACGGAAGTACAAAGAAAGGCAACTGCACACGCGTGATAAGGAGCTCGAGCCTGTTCCCAGGCACTTCCTTGATCGTTTTGCCACTGACTTTAATGGGGACAGAGTCATGGTGGTCAGAGGGTAAGACTGGCTGAACACACTTAGATTGTCAGTGTTGCACAGTGTGTGCCTCACACTGGGAATTGAGGTGGAGATTTTCCCCAGAGCTAAGCGATTCAGAGCCCAGATCCTTACGCAGTGTTGATGGTGCTGGCTGTTATTTTTAACAGCGGGATAGTTGAAGAGAGGCTGGGGGAACTGGGATTGTTTAGTCTGCAGAAGAGAAGAATGAGGGGGATTTGATAGCCGCTTTCAACTACCTGAAAGGTGGCTTCAAAGAGACGGATCTAGACTGCTCTCAGTAGCTGCAGATGACAGAACAAGGAGTAATGGTCTCAGGTTGCAGTGAGGGAGGTTTAGGTTGGATATTAGGAAAAACTTGTTCACTAGGAGGGTGGTGAAGCACTGGAATGGGTTACCTAGGGAGGGGGTGGAATCTTCTTCCTTAGAGGATTTTAAGGTCAGGCTTGACAAAGCCCTGGCTGGGATGATTTAGTTGGGGGTTGGTCCTGCTTTGAGCAGGGGATTGGACTAGATGACCTCCTGAGATCCCTCCCCACCCTGATATTCTATAATTGTTTAGTTTACTTTTACAGCATAACTAGCTGCCCTTCTTCTAATGCTCTTCTGATTAAAGCTTTAAAAATGTGAAAATATTTTCTTGCTGGTTTCTACTTTATTTATGGTGATCCTTTCAGACCTCTTCCTCCTCCACATTTTGTCTTTTTTTCTACATTCCCCCTTTTCATCTATTGTCATCAGATTGTTTTAATTCTCCACTCCAGTCACAAGGTCCCTCCAGTGTGGTCCCCTGTAAAATACCAGGCCAGATCTTCAGCTGGTACACATCAGGACAGTCCCTTGAGTGATGTCAATTTACATCAGATCAAGAATTGACCCCTAGTGAACATGGCGATAAAAACACTCACCTCTCTATGTGTATAGGGCGAAAGCTGGTGCTATGTGTGACTGTATTTGTCTCTTCAAAATGCAAACCAAACCAAAACATTATAAATACTATCCATACTGAGAATGGCTGGTTTTCATATCCTGGGCTTGATATGATCTCTTTGAAGGCAGCATGCCCTCTGTTGTACCAAGGATAGATTCTATGTAGCATCATTCAGTCTAAGCAGGCTGCAGGTTTAACTGCATTAGAAGTGAGACAATTAGATCATCAAGGATGTTTAATTGGCAGGGCTGTCTTCCCTTCTTTGTACAATATCTTTTGCTTGCAGATCTCCGCGAGCCATAGAACAGCACAGGCAGAGGTACAGCCTATAAATCCCACCTTCTTTGTGACCTGCCGGTCCTTGTAAGTCATTTTTAAACTGATTCAAGGTCTGTTATAGTTACTATACTACAGGGGCCCACTGCCTCTGGACAAACTGTACTAAAGTGACTAATGGAACAGTTGGTCACCTTGGAATAACTCCGATGATTTCCTTATCTGTACATAAGCTGCAGCCATCCTTCTTTTATAACCACGTCAGGATAGCACGCCTGGGTTTACACTGCTGGTATGTTTGTCTTTTACAAGTCATGCGATAACACTGCACAAAGGAAGAGAATTCCTCACACCTCCACCACTGACATTTCACACCAATGATTTGCAGCATGCCCCATTGTCCCCCAGCGAAGGGTCTTTTACACTGGGTTCAAATGTCATAAATCCAGGAGCCAAAATATGATTAACTGTTCAAAATATGCATGGATCTGAAGTCCCAGGGAAATGTCACAGTACTGGGTTGGTTTTATTCCATTTCCTGTTCCATGGAGTAGCAAAATCTTTTATTCCAGAGGGAGGTCAGTATAGGTGAGCATTTCAGGACCTCTTTGGACAGTGGCTTCACTTCTTATCCTTTTGACTCAGATCTTCACTCTCTCTCTCTCTCTCTCTCTCTCTGTCTTTAAAGACTCCATCTTTCCCTTAGAAGGGATGGGCTGCAGGAACTAGTAAGAGTTTTTTGTGTGTCTAACTCATGATCCTCTCCAGGCACAGAAGTATTTACATGGAGATTTCATTATATATGGCACAAAAGGTTTGAGACATTAACTTCAACTTCACCACCTCATCCCCTTCCAAATCTCTGTTCCTTTCTTGTCTTTCACTAGGCCACACCTAACACAACCTCACACAAACCACAACATCAAAGTCAAAATCACATAATGAACATGTCATATGATGTCATCACCTTCCTCTGCAGCAGGGCATGTGTGGTCACTTGCCAAGATTACCCGGGTCTCTCTCACTTAATGTATTCCCTGCTATCACAGGGGCCTCAGGCACTGGTGCACCTCTGTCTTGCCTATTCTCTCCCTGTGGCGCATAGTAAGGAGAGGAGTATCCATGTGATTGTCTCTATTGTGATGTTAACCTTTCAGTTGTTGATATTTATTATTTAAAACAAACCCACAAAAATTAATTAAAAACCAACCTAAAGGATCTTCTTATCCACCTCTCCTTACCAATCCCCTTCTTCCAGGACTTGTCTCCAATTATCACACACTTTAAAATGGTTCATCTTGCAAGTATCTGGTAGATTCTCCCCTGCTCCCCCCCCCCCGCCCCCAGCAGACTTAATATGTCAAGGAGAAATTTGAAAATGTCTTGCTCATGAATGAAAACATGTTGATAACTCATTCACGGATTCACAATTCATCACCCATCAAGTTCTTTATTCAACACTGGTAGATAAAATTTCCCATAAGAGCTCATTATGTATCTTCCTTATTTTGCACTAGGAAATGTTTTAGAGCTTCTCTTTAATCCCAGCTGGTAAAATACAGACCTCCCCCCCCACACTTACTTCCCCCTCCCCCGCATTAATTTTGAAACAGCATCATTAGAAAGAGCTTTTATGGACACAAAACCCAATGTCCGTGACCTTGGAGATAACTTTAAAGACTGAATGTACACCAACGGGACTATGAAGGATGCATTTACTTGACTGAAAGGTTAGAACCAGGAGCTCTTCTTTCATTACTTGTCAAATCACACAAAGAATCATTACTATTTCTGTGTTATAGTCACACGTCACATTTTACAGGTCAAATGTATAAAACTAGGGGACAGGGAATCTTATTTCTCCCTTCCCCCCAACACACACACACTCTCTCTCTCTCTCTCTCTCTCTCTCTGTCTTTAAACACTGCGCATTTCCAACACATTGATATGTTTCCTTCAGTCTGGGTTTCTCTTGGCGAATGCACTGCCAATGAAAAACAAATCACTACACCAGGATGTTTCCATGCATGTGACGCATGGCAAGCCAGCTCAGCTTGCTGCATGCTATACAGAAAACAACATTGTTTAAAAAAAATCAATGCAAGTGATTTAATTTGATGACATTTGGCATGGGCATGCTTTATTGCCAGCGTTCACTTTAATCGGAGACTGCCATTAAATAATGTGCATTAGAGTGAACTTTGTCTAATAGTTAAGCAAGCACCTCTCATATTTTGGGAAAAGGAAAAAGGTTAAATATATTTATCATTAGGTTGAGCAAGCAAAGCTGCTTCAGTATCTCACGATCTAATGTAATTCTAGAATTCATGATTCACTGGTGACTTCTACCCACAAATTAGTAAACCTCTTGCTGCCATTGTAACATTTCCAGCACTATGTCAGCGGGAGAAGCTCTCCCTCTGAGGGAAGTGGATTAACTATGGTGATGGGACCCGCTACAAAATGCTACAGTGGCGCAGTTGCACCAGAAGACACAAGCCCCATGTTCTGGAGATAGAAGCCTTGAAAAAAATAGTCATTCAAAACAAAAGTTGCTAGATGGGTTCCTCCCCCATCCCGCCAACCCATAGATCAAACTGTTGATGAGCTACGGATCAACATGATGTCAAGCTGTTGAGTGTTACCCAAGATAACGCAAGGCACTTGCCAAATCTTTGGAGGCCCCAAATTGGGAATGGTATTTTTGCAAATGTACATTTTACACTGCACATGTGCCAAGGTGGGACAATGGCTAGAATTTCCATTCCCACCATTTAACATGCTTTAAAGCTCAACTCTTGTAAGTGCTCTAAGATATAAACGGTTAATTGCATTGCTTTGAAATGTGGTGTGCGGGGGTAGCATTAGTGATCCAAATTTGGTGTTCAAGGGGTAATTAACAGTCCCCACCCCATTGGTTACTTCTGTCGCCTTGTACTGTTAAATGGAGAGGGTATTTACTAATGACTGGATGAATCACAGCTCTTGATTGCTGTGAACTCAACCTGCCATTAATATATTTAAAGACAAGCTAATCACAAGCCCTTATCTAAGAAAGACAAAAGGAGTTTTGAAAAGGTGCTGGAGTTTGTTATAATGTGTGAGTCATGGGTAGCAGTTTTAGTTTGGGGGAATGTAATCAAAGTATTTAGGTTAAAAATTAGGCCTGTGAATGATTTCTGGAACAGAAGAGGTATTGAGAGTGTAAAGGGAACTGGGAGGAGAGAGGATGGCAAGGTGATAACGGTTAGGAGTAGAGGATAAATGGGCATAGGTGGGTGGTAGGAGAGGACCAAGAAGCTGGGACTTCAGGAGTTTTATGACTCTCTTACCTGAGGTGTCAGTGCACTCCAATGCCCCTGCACCCTCAGCTCTGCCAGTGCACCCCAAGACTGCCCACACCCCAGAGCACTGCCAGTGCATCTCGGCTCTGAATCCACAGCTCCACCAGTAGTGAATCTGCCACCTATGCTGTTTCTAATCTGAACCTTTGTACCCTGGGCAACCGAGATTAAGTAACTCATATTCTTTGCTTGAACATGGTCCAAAGGGTCTCAAATGGTCATCTTTTCGTCAACCTAGTCCATGGCACTGAAAAAAACAAACACTGAAGTTATTGGAAGAGCTGAATTCTGAGAAGTATTTATGAACACGTTCACTTCTTCACCTGCATAGATTGCAGTCTGGAAGGATTACAGAATGCACACCCTCATTAAGAAAAACCCTCTTGAATTTACTTTATGCCTCCCAGGGTAGTTCATACCTTTGTACACCCATGTAATGAAGATTTAATAAACTCAAGTTGATTGCTACATGTTATAATATAACCTATTTTTATTTTTACTGTGAGCATAACAGAATTGTCAGCAGCCGATGTAACAAAAAAAAAGAAAAGAAAAGCCACATTTTACAAACACACTAAGTTAAGGTGACAACTTTTATTCTCCATTTTCCTACTTTTATCAGCAAGCCCTCATTAATTAGTAGCAAGTGTAACCACCATGAAAGTTAAGCACCTGAAAGGCTGGTAACGTTACCTTCTGATACAGTTGAACTTGCGGCCATGAATCATTTTTGAGAACCTTGTGATGTCTGTAATTACAACCACTGCTTTAGGACATGCAAGATGTACTGTTCTGGTTGTCTGACACTTGCATCATAGAAACAAGTGAACAAAACAATCTCATTCTTTGAGAAAAAATATGTTGAAGCATTACTAAAATACTACACCCTGTAGAAGCACAGCAAGTGATTCAACTTTAACATCACGCATTCTATAGGACAGGAGAAATATTGCTGCATATTTATTCTACACCGCCTATTTACAGATTTATGATTTTTAGTATTGTTAATTTAGTGCTGGTCATGGCAAAGGTGAAACAGAATGTATTTGAGTTAGATAGCTTCAAGCTTCCTCTGAGCCAGTTACTCCTGGGACTGCATAGTACACCACTTATAACTGAACCCCTTTGCAATGTCTGGGAGAGTAGCCTATTGTAGCTTCAGGTAGGAGGTTTGTGATGCCCACAAAAGGAACAGTAGGCTGAGAGACACAGAATCCACTTTCCCACTTGTCATTGAAACCAGCCTAACTACAATGGTTCTATTCCTTAAGAGACTAAACATTCATTTTCTAGCAGCACCAAAGCAGTGATACCTACATATTTTTGGTGGGAAACTAAAAATGTGTGCTACCAGTGTGCATTTCTTTTGGCTATGGAATGCTTGGCTGCAAGAACCCAACTGATAGAAAAGGGAGGGACATAGTTGTGCTGTATCAGGATGTCACCAGGGCTAGAGGAACGGACTTTGAAGAAAAAAGGCAGCTTTTTAAAATCCACCAGGTTAAACCCGGACCTAGGACATACGGAGCTTCACAACACTGCCAAAAGCCATAAGGTTACATAAAATAGTTTGTTTGGTTTATTCCTAATTTTGAAAGTTCTTTCCTCCTCACACTGATCCAGATTTGTAATATCCTTGTATGGATGGTGAATCCTGCAGACTTAGGGCTCGTCTTCGCTAGAGCCGGCAGGGATAGATCTTCTGGCGATCGATTTATCACGTCTCGTTAGGACGCGATAAATTGATCGCCTGTGGCTCCCCCGTCGACTCCGGAACTCCAGCTTGCCGAGAGGTGCAAGCTGGAGTCAATGGGGGAGCGCGCTGCCGACTGCCGCTGCCGTGGGGACGAGCGGTAAGTTGGCGGCAGATACGCAAACTTCAGCTATGTGATTCACGTAGCTGAAGTTGCGTATCTGCCGTCGGTCCCCCCCCCCCCCGCCCGTCCCCCCCCCCCCCCCAGTGAGGACAAGCCCTTGGTTTCAATTTCTTATTACACTTCTCAGCCATACAAGTAGAACAGAATATAAGAGTTGTCAGTTATAAATGCACAAAACCCCCACCTTAGAGGAAATACTGCAAGTAGCTTAGACATATTCTTAAGACTATTTCCAAGAAAGACCCCTGCCAGAGGGAATGTGTGTTGACCCACTCAGATGTTTGCAATTCTATCAGCATATTAACTACTCTAATGGGTCTTGTGCCTCACGAGTTTGTGTTACATGCCTACAATATATGCAGGTGTTTGAGTGTGGGGAAAAAATGAAAATGACATCATACTTGCTAAATATGTATTGTTTATTAAGGCTTGTATTCTCCTAGAGGAAAAAAATTAATCTGATGCTGTCCATGAGTCCTTACAGGCAGTGACAGTCCAGAGACAAAGTTATACGTTCTAAATACAAGTCTAAATGATACAGCTTAAATTTTATTTAAATCAGAGGTCCTTTTGGAGTAAATAGTTTTCAGAAGACGATATTTGCTTTCTAATATAGTAAAAGATCCTCTACAATAAACACGTGCAGATTCAGTGTGCTAGAGCAACAGGCATGAGCACAATTTTCATGCTTAATTGAAACTCCAGTTGGTGACGAGTTCTTCAACGGTTCCCTTATTCCACAAAAACATGACAGCAAATTCAGTTTCTTAAAACATTTTTTTTACTCATCCAACAGAAAAAAAATTAGACATACACAGTCGATTTTAAACATCTGAGGCATAATCCATCATATTGTCCATACTATTAGTTTCTACGTTAAAGCTCAGCATTATTGGTATAAAAACTTTAAATGGCATTGGGATTTTGGGGGGAAAAGAAAGGGAAAGATTAAAAATGATCTGCAATTAACTAATAACACCTGAAAGCTGAAACAGGTTTAAACACATTGTCCAAAAACCCTGCAATGTTGACAGCATTTACATTATTATTTAATTATTACGCTACAAAAACAATAAAGCAGAATTATGGCTGAGAGAAAGCACCTCACTAACTCTCTGCAGGATATGGGTATAACAAATGCACACTGAAGCACTGGTTAACAGAATGTGAAAGGGAAATATTTTCAGCGTTAAACAATTTCACTAACAGAATTTGATTTTCTTCGAGATAGAAAAAATCAAAGTGGCATGTTAGCATTTTTAAAAGTATAATTGTACAATTAATGAAAAAGTGATCTTAACTTGAATTTTTTATTTCAATATTCTGAATGCAGTATTTATATTAAACAACATTCTTAAAGTGACAAAACTCATTGGTTTCTTATTACCACCATGAAGAAACAGGGTTTAGGATGAAGAGGAGAGAGATTCTGTCATACACAAAATTATGGTGAATATCAGAATAGGAACATAATTTGTGCCAAAATAAAGTCTTTGGGAAACACTGACATTTTTAGGATGCTCATTTATAGTTCTATATTAGGTCAATATAATTGTTTACTAACTTAAAAAATAAAAACAGATACACCTTTATTAATGGATTCTATAGCAATTTACATAGAAAAGATACAAATTAATGCAGATCCACCTGGGCAAAAACAAACTACAATGTACTTAAAGATGCAACAACTTAATTCCCCCTGCACAAGAAGATATATTGGAGCTGAAAGCTTTAGTTTGTCCTGATGCCAGGATATAGCACCAGATTACATTTTAAGATTTGTTTTTCATAGTCGAATTTAATATCAGTTCTATTATATATAGCAAATTGTATACATTTATTCTTATTGTTTGTTTCGATTCTGCCGTTCCTGTAAAAAGAAAAAACAAAGTTTTAAAAAAAAGCCATGAGAAAAAACATTTAACAACAAACTTTTCATGACAACAGCTAAAAAAGGTGGAGGGTTCTTTTTATAAATGCAATTACTGGTGCAGCCCAAAATTAAGTCTTTCATGTCATTTTAAAATTACAACGGCAATTATTTATCAGATAGTATATATTTGACACATACAAGAATACAGGAATCAAATGAAGACATGAAATTTCAAGTGCAGTGGCTGAATGAATGCTGAGCAAATATACATGCAGCTAGAACAGTCACTCAGGCCCCAAAATGGTAGCAGGCGAGGGCTACAGCAGATAAGTACGGGAAACTAAAATTCATAACTGAAGAGAAGATCTGCAATATTTTGATCTCTAGATCAAGTCAACAATTGTAACAGAAGCTGAATTGGTACAAGGGCAGGAACAGACTGAAGAGATCCACAGAATAAGTGCAAAATTTTCAAAAGTTCCCTTGTGACAGGACTTTAGTTCTCATTGAAAGGCAATAAAACTTTGGCTCTAGTGCTTGTCACTTTTGAAACTTGCCCCAAACCTTTTCTCCCTCTGCTAACTTACTAGTCTGCTTGGAAGACATTCCGGGAGAGAAAGTGTTGCTGGATGAAGCAAGCAAGACGCTATGATGCTGAATGAAGATGAAAGATGTTCAGCATCTTTATTAATGATCTGGACAATGGGATGGATTGCACTCTCAGCAAATTCACAGATTACACTAAGCTGGGGGGAGAGAGAGAGAGATGCTGGAGAGTAGGGATAAGGTCTAGAGTGACCTAGACAAATTGGAGGATTGGGCCAAAAGAAATCTCATGAGGTTCAAGAAGGACAAGTGCAGAATCCCGCACTTGGGATGGAAGAATCCCATGAACCGCTACAGGCTGGGGACTGACTGGCTAAGCAGCAGTTCTACAGAAAAGGTCTTGGGGATTACAGTGGATGAGAAGTTGGATACAAGTCAGCAGCATGCCCTTGTTGCTGCATTAGTAGGGGCATTGCCAGCAGATCGACGGAAGTGATTATGCCCCTCTATTCGGCACTGGTGAGGCCACATCTGGAGCACTTAGTCCAGTTTTGGTCCCCCCACTACAGAAAGGATGTGGACAAATTGGAGAGTCTCCAGTGGAGGGCAACAAAAATGATCAAGGGGCTGGGGCACATGACTTATGAGGAGAGGCTGAGGGAACTGGGTTTGTTTAGTCTGCAGAAAAGAAGAATGAGGGGGAATTTGATAGCAGCCTTCAACTACCTAAGGGGGGTTCCAAAGACAATGGAGCTTGACTGTTCTCAGAGGTTGCAGGTGACAAAACAAGGAGCAATGGTCTCAAGTTGCAGTGGGGGAGGTCTAGGTTGGATATTAGGAAACACTATTTCAGTAGGAGGGTGGTGAAGCCTGGAATGGGTTACCTAAGGAGGTGGTGGAATCTCCTTCCTTAGAGGTTTTTAAGGCCCAGCTTGACAAAGTCCTGGCTGGGATGATTTTGTTGGTGTTAGTCCTGCTTTGAGCAGGAGGTTGGGCTAGATGACCTCCTGAGGTCTCTTCCAATTCTCATCTTCTATGATTCTTCTGTAAAGTAGAAGCCAGGGGGCTCATGGAAGTCTCAATGAGCTTTTGATAACCACCAACAGGAAAACCCCAGATAGGGTTCAACTGTAGAAAGGGTAGTCAACTTAATCTGTGCCCCAAATGCAGTAAATGTGAAGAGAAAGGGCCTCAAAATCAGCAAGAATGTCTCCCAGAGAGCAAGAGAAGCAACTGTGCTCTCCACTCTTCAGTGGAGGCAGTGAACAAGGGATCATGCAGGACAGTTCAGGCAAAAAGAGGGAAAAGTGGTAACAAGTAAGCAAAACAGAAGGACTGTTCAGTGACTGCCTCTGGAACAGAGAAATCAACAGAATATCCCAGCAAAAGCTTATGGTGCAAATTCAAAACTCCAGAGAGCAGGACAGTGGATATCTACTATGAGAAGCCCAAAATACCATTTTACCTTCCCAAGAAGCTAGGGGTCTTAACAGCTAACCATTACTAGTTTATGACATTTTCCTTTAGTTTCCCAGTTCATTGGGATTGCTATATTTTCTCTGTTTTTAAAAAGTCAGAAAAACTATAGTGACAAATATTTTAACTTTTTTTTCTTGGACTGTTGTAATTTTCTACTTTGTTTTCATCTGAGACACAAGGCAGGTTTAAAATGTTAAGAGCTGTTAATATGGGGGGTGCATCTTCATAACTTTCCCCCCCTGTATCCATTAACATTCTTTACAGCAAATCATTTGCATAATGCAAAATACAAGGCATTAAGAACCATAGTTTAATAAGACTTTACATTTTATTTGAGTGACTATTGATAAGGCACTGGTTCAGATGAACAGTAGCCAAACTACCATGTCCAACAAGTGGCTTAGAAGTTAAAAAGTCCTATTGCATAGACTGAGTTTAGTAGCATCTATGATCAGCATTTATATTAGCTACAGACAGACATGAAAGATGGCACTCCCAAGTAGGAGGCAGACACTTTTGTTTTTTACTGTTTAAAAATTAGATTCTTCAATTTCAAAATAAGCTTAAGATGAATGCAAGTAACCTTGGCATAAATCACTCAGACTAATTACCTCAGATCACACTTTTCAATGTAAAGCCTTTTCACATAGATCCCATTCACATTTCCTCCAAACAGGGTGGATGGTAAAGGGCTATCTACACAGAACTTCCTACCAGGTTGAACTATTCGAATTTTAAATTTGTGACAACTAGAGCGAATGAAACCAAACTGCATTTGTAACTGGGTTAACACATGTTTTTGTCTTCAGGCTACTGCTTCTGAACAAGACCTGAACATTTATGATGATTATTTTTTGATGTGGAAAATACAAATACAACAAACTGAAAAGGACTAAAATGAAAAGTGAAAATTCAAGTAGTCGGCTAGATTTGTGAACAGATAATTTTTTTTGTTTAAACTAGAACAGTGTAGAAGGTTCTCATTGGTTGGCTGAAACAATAGCCAATGAAGTGATATTTGGTTCTTAATTATAATAGTTGTAACCAAAGTGATATTCTTAATCAAGGGGCTCAGACCTGGGGCTAGCATTAATGGCATAATTCTATATTAAGTTTTCCAACCTATCGTTGAACAGTTTAAGCAGTGATTTTAAGGTCCAATCTTTTGATGGCAGATGCCCTTCTCCACTTCACTGTTCTGATGTTTATTACCATGCATCCAATCTATTCTCTCCCTTCTAAGAAAAGGGAAGAAAATAAATTAGATTTTTTTTAAGTCACCTGCTGGCTTCTCACACAAGGCGGATAAAAATAAAATTGGATAGCTAAAGTATTTTTTTTTAAAAATAAACAAAGTTTAAATTATGACAACCTATATTAAAGGCCTACATTTACTGTAGTTTATTAAAATCACTTAAATTACAAAAAATATTCAAGTAGTATATGTTTACTATTGCCAAAGTTTTAAATGAAGTCAAACTATTGAACTGGAAGCCACAATCTGAGCACCTGGAACCAGAGTTTGTTAAAGTGCTAAACCAGCTTTTGACAACAGCACTCATCTGGAGGTGCAGAGAGAGTATTTTCATTTGTTTTTAAATTAGATCAATTCAATGACTACCTCATTCAAAGTTGACAAACTGTCTGGGAGCTGAAAAAGGAGAGATGTAAGAGGATGAGATCTACTAGTTTTAAAATCTTGACTCACCTGGTGACCAGAAACTACATATATTCCTTTCTTTGTATAATACATTTGTTTTATCAGCATATTTTGCATTTAAACTTTTCTTTTTTAACTAATAAAAAAATTGGAATTCAATTAAAAATGCACAAATACATTTCCTACCAAATGCAGCCCGACATAATGAGTAAAATACTAAATTTGTACTAAATAAGAAATGGTGTCATTCATCAATTTATAACAAAGGTAAAAGTTAGGAATCTGAATAAATACATGCTAAATTACATAACTGTTTACATAAGTGTGTATAAATTAGTATATCCTCCTCAACAGAAAGTAGTACCAAATATAGTTTAAAGGACATATTTAATTGCAAATCTATGTTTTAATGATTATTAACTAATAATAATTTTAAAAGTACAAATGCATAACAGGATTAAAACAGTCTATTTAAAGCAAAGTTTCCTGTTTGCTGATTTGAACAACAACTAGAATTGAGCCATTCTATATTTTGCCAGTAGTCAAAAGGTAATGTGAAACAGGACAGCTCTGTTATGTACATTTCCCTGCCCCCACTGGTCCTTTCCTATTCTCTGGACTAATCTGGAGCCTCTTTTTAGGAAGGGGGGCTGTAGCCCAGGTTAAGGCAAGCTGACGTGTCACATCTTATGCAACACATCTCTCAGTGAACCATTCTGCTTCACGCTGCTAGTTACAAGTTCTCACAATTCTTTTGCTCTTTGGCCTGACTAAATATGAAAAATGTGGAGGTGACTTATTAATGAAACCAGAGAAGCTGAGAGAGAAAAATTCTTCATTTGGATAATTTGGGGGAACAAAAACAACCATCTTCCCAGTCAGAGACAGTGAAAAATTACAGAAAGGGATGAAGAAAAGGCCTCCAATTCCATACAAGAACTAGATATAGTTTTGCACTTGTTGTTCCCAGGCAGAACTGTTAACCCTTCTACCAATGGAATTACTATTGTTAATCAGGACCAACCAAGAATGGGCTCAGTTGTGCTCAGGACCGTCCAAATAGAGAGCAGGTGACACTTTCTACCCTGAAAACTTTATAATCTAAATCAGTGGCTCTCATCTAGGGGTCCCGGGCCCCCTGGGAGGCCGCAAGTTTCAGAGGGTCAACCAAGCACAGCTGGCATTAGACTCGCTAGGGTCCAGGGCAGAAAGCTGAAACCCTGATACATGGGACTGCAGCCCGGGCCCTCGAGCCCACCATCCAGGGCTGAAGCCAAAGCCTGAGCAATTTAGCTTCGGAGTTCTCTGCGGCATGGGGCCACAGGCAATTGCTCTCCTTGCTACCCGCTCCCAACACCTGCCCGGGCTTTTATATGCAGAAAACCAGTTGTTGTGGCACAGCTGGGCCGTGGAGTTTTTATAGCATGTTGGGGAGCCTCAGAAAGAAAAAGATTGAGAACCCCTGATCTAAATAGACAAGACAGCCACAAGGTGGGGGAAGGGGTATAACTCACAAGTAGAGGGAAAAAATAAGATGGCAGCAGACAGCACGCTCATTTCACTATTTTTTATTTTGGATAAGTTTAGTTAGGAGGGGACAGGCTGAATGAAAACAAGTGAAGGGAGAGACGTAGGAGTGGAGTGAAGTTGAGATGAAAGAACGGAAAAAGGAGAGGAGGACAGAGTTGGAACAAACAGCCAATAAAAGCGAGCCCATTAAATCTTAATTGGCATTCCCTCTCCCTACCACTAGACTACAAAAATAGAAAGCACCTCTACCACAGCATAATTCAAATAAAGAAATGTAATGTTATAAGCACTGGTCTTAAAAATGCAACTGTAATGATCTACACTTGGGGGCGGGAAGAGCAGGATGCACTCCAATGCCATGCACCCTCTATCCTGAAAACCTCCATATGAGTGAGCCTTCCAACAAGAAAAGGGGCACACAGCTCCCCCAGAGCACATCATTGCTGCTCCTTCAGTAAATCCAACAAGTCCAGACTAGGATTTGGAAGATGTTAACTGGCACATGTTAACACTATCGTAGACAACTCAGTGTGCCTTTAACTTGTTACCAGTTAAACATATCTTAAAGTCACACTAACTGGACTACACTAGGCGGTTATCACATGCCAGCTAGCATCTGCCAAATTCTAGCCTAGACAAGCTAGGAGACACACAATGACCTTGCCTTCTTGGGGTGGAATGCAGATTCTCTGACGCACATTTCAGACTTTCTCCTTCTGAAATGAGAGCCCCTGAACTCAGATCCCCAAGATACTGGCATACTGTGTAGTTACTAGACTGTCAAGCCAGCTAGGATCATCAATATGAGACGATATCTATAAAGGTTTCATTTTGATCTCCGAGAACATAAATGCCCCTCCAACCTCTGCCCCAAATTTGTTCCAAACAAATACACCCAAAACATTACCAAACAAAACAAACATGCTGTGTATAGTCACAAAGCTTTTTTTATTTTGAGGAAAGATTTTGTAGTTTAAAATAAGCTTATTTACTGGGTATGATTCATGAACTATTAATGCCTCATGGTAAATTTAGGAAATCTTGTATTTAGAGAAATTTGCCTACATGTTATGAAGCTTTAATCTTTTAAATTTTTAAGTGCACGATCTTGGATCACATGGGGTGAAATTAGCACCCTCCCCTGGCACAAAAACCAGAGTAAACTGGCTTTCAGCAGAAAACTCATAGGTGGTAAGCAGGAGAGAATCCATGTCCAACCTTCCCTGGCTATTTTGTTATACAGGGTGGAATAGCAGCTCATACCCCTCCTCTACCGTATGGAGTGTTTTAAGCCATTGGCGCTGCACTAATACAATTCTATTATTCTCTCTCATCTTGCTTTTAGCAGCATACAGGGTTACAAGTGTAATTGCATCTTTCCTTCATCCACAGAAGTCAATGAAGGTCTTAAGTGATGCAGAGGACCCTGGATGAATCTTCTGCACTTTGGTATATGTTACCCAACTAGATTAAAAATTTTATTAAAGCTAATGTTTAAAATAAAATTTACAGAAGTTAAGAAGGAAAGTACTGTACATCTGGGGTCGGGCTTGGGTTATGGGGGATTGCAAGTATCACTTATAAGGTTCACACGGTACATACACATCACACAACCAGCATAGATCCAGATTGTTGCTACACAGCTACTTAGTCCTCATCTGAGGTCATAATCTTCATTTGACACATAATAGTTACCACAAAAGTATGATATAGTATGACGATGTTAGATTGACTTAGTTGAAGACTAAGTAACAAGGGGGTGATTAACTCCTAAGGAACATCCTCAGCACTGTTAAAGCAGCACTGCTCATGTTTGTAACATAAAACTGTCTAAAAGGGATTTTTAATATTTCTTAAGGTATCAGTGGCTTTATTACTTCTCAGCAAAATAAGTCAAATACATATTTGATCAGAATAAGATTTTAAAAAGCTCTCTTTAGGTAATTATAACCACAATATAAATACATGTTTAAACAAATGATTTGACTGCTAAACCAAATCAGATGAATTGAAGGATACAGCAATCTGAAAACCCTTTATAGTTAATTTTGACATATACATATGTATTAACTTTAATTGGCAAAATATTTCTGTATACAATATTTGATTTTTAATGGAAGGTCTGTTTAAGACAGTTTTTAAGTATGTTAAATTTCAATAGCAGATGCTTTTCAATGAAAATTCTTTTTTTTTTTGACTCTTCATATGCCTTAGAATGAAACTCTTACTGCAAGCTACTACACTGCCAAAATTTGGCTACACCTAGGTTAAAAATAGATGCTTTCCTCTCAGAATATAGTTTACATTGACTGCCATAGTCTGAGTATTTCTCACTATATCATCTGTCATCTCTCTCAGCATATTCCTATTGTTTATACACAGCTCAGTTTTGAAAGCTATTCAAGTATACAAAATTATACCTTCAAAAAATATAACCAGTCTAATATATCTGTAATTAAACTGAATCCCAATGTTCCCCCAATATTGAGGCAGAAAACATGCATTAATTGTTGAGAAATTGAGCCTATTCGAAAGTAGTACTCTGGATAGGCACATTTTGTTTACATATTTTATTTTAAATAGAAGCAGAAAATCAAAGTCTCCCAATAAAGTAATGCAGAGGTGAGGTTAGCTCAATGGTCTGGTGCTAGTATACTGAGCTACTACAAGAGACATAAATTCAGGTGATAGTATATGATCCCATTCATAAAGCTAGCAAGGATCAACATAGGATTAAATGTTTTCTCTTGAACGGAGAAGAGAAGCCTGAAACCACTTCCAGTGATCGACAATAGACACTCCAGGAGGAGGGTGTTTTTTGGGGGAGGAGGGGAAAGAGTGGTTAAATTGTAACATTATCATGGAGAGTATAAGTGATTTGCCTTAGCCATCTCACATCTCATCTGTGATAAAGGAACACAATGCAGACCTCCCAACTCCTAGCCCAGTGTTCTGTCCCACTGTTTCTAACTGCTCCTTCTCAAGGCTCTGGTTGCAGAAAAGCGTGAAGAAACAATTCTCAGCGAGCAGAAAGTTTGCAGGGATGTCGATAAAGCTTTTGCTCTGGAAAAATCCCACAGAGGACATAAAAAGCAAATTCAGAGAACTGAAGGTCTTCTCCATCAAGCCTAGTTACTACTGGCCTGAAATTTGCATGTGTATATACTGAAAGAAGGCTAGCCTGAAAAAAGTGGTGCTAAAATTTGAATGAAAACCTTAAATCTGAATTTCCCTGAATTTATAATAGTAGGTCCTAACCAAACAGTATAAAGCAGTCGTGGGCATATTACGGCCTGTCAGGGTAATGTGCTGGCTGGCTGCAAGACAGATTGTTTACATTGACCATCCGCAGGCATAGCTGCCTGCAGCTCCCAGTGGCCACGGTTTGCAGTTCCCGGCCAATGGGAGCTGTGGGAAACGGCACTGGCCACGGGGATGTGCTGGCCGCCGCTTCCCGAAGCACCTATTGTCCAAGAACGGCGAACCGCCGCCACTGGGAGCTGCAGGCAGCCATGCCTATGAACGGTCAATGTAAACAAACTGTTCTGTAGCCAGCCAGCACATTACCCTGGCAGGCCATGTGTGGCCAGCAGGTTGCCCACCACTGACATAAAGCAATTTAAAGGGTGATAAAGGGAAAGTTCCATATTACTGCAACTTCCATTTTACTTCAGGACACTGCATCTAAGTCTGTGCTTAAAATGTGTTTTGATGCACATGTAAATGCACTAAGCTGAATTGGCATCTACACTTCTGAGGAACTGTAGAAAGAACTACAGTATACACTGAAACACTAACATCAAAATATCAAAACATTGTATCAGCCAGCCATTACATTCTAACAACTCCTACTCAGTCAGTCCATAGTGTATATATAAAGTCATTGATGTTAGACATTCTTGGGCCTGGCAGAGCTGCACTTGGCATAGGAATTGAGGCAAGGGTCAAGGAGGTAGCTACATCTTTTCATAATTATGCTTTCATTTAAAATAGGCTAGTTACTGCGGAACTCTGTCTGGAGGTTCCTCAACTCTCCTGACCCTACTCTAAAAGTTCCAGTGGTTTTTAGTGTTGGAAGGTGTTAAGACAGTCCGGAGGACTCGCATCCTTCATTTATTCACAGAACAACAGCAGCAGCAGCAATACAAGCTTCCTCACACTGTAGTTTTCCTCAACTCTTGTTCTGGAGAAGCTGGCTAATGGAAAGAGAATAGTTCAGTGACTATTCAAACCTTGGCCTCACTGCTGAAGATACAACCAAAGGTGCCAGTTGTGACAGAATAGTTGACTATGAACTGGACTGATACCTACTCATTCACAGAAGCCAATGAGCTATTACATGGCAACCACTGATCTGGGCCAACTTTGAAACAATCATATTGTATCCCAGTAACAATCCCAAAATAAAATTTCAACCTCCAGTAGAATGGAACATAACATACTTTACTTCTATATTTAACTTGGCTTTAAAAACAAACAAACAAAAAAAAACAACCAACCTTGACCTGAGACTATGAAAACCACAAACAGAACTGAAGCACAGGTTTTTGTTTCAGTATTAAACACACTTAGGACAACCATGTTTGAACACATAACAAATATTTTAGAATCTCTACTTAGTTTCCCCCCCAAACACACGAACCAACAGCAGCATTCACATTTTCCCAAGTATGTCTTTTTAAATGTTTTCTAAAAAAGCAAGTTTACCTTCCGCACCACCTCCTCCTCTTCTTGGCGCTTTTCATAATGGGAAAAGTCATCAAAGATGGAGGTTGTGTGCTTGTAAGTAGCAATAATTTTAAGCACTTGTTTTGCTTTTTCTAAGGGCACCTCCTGTGTGTCACGGGAGTTTGTAACTGGTTTGTTGTCATTGTTCTCCAGCCTGATGTGTCGGAGCTGGTTGTTGGGCACGTCCTTCACAAAGATCCATTTGACATCAAATTTCCCCTTCCATTTGTCCTGAGACCAGACGCCAGCACTAGTGCCATAGTCCACAGGTGATTTCATTTCTGCTACTCCACAGAAATGTCCACTACCATTAACACTGAATAGTAAGTAGACTGGGCCCTTACTATTCATAGATCGGAAAGCACTGTCCAAGCGTTTGTTGCCATGTTCTGTGCTACACCAAATAGAATATTTAATAGAACGATGAATATCATCCTCAGAATAGCTCTTTATTATGAACACACGTCCATTTTTAAGATTCCATTCAAAATCTTTCGGGTTATAGCTATGAGCAGCTTTCAGTTTTTCAAGAACGGGGTGGGATTCGCCACTTAGGACAGAGTTAGGCTGGGTACTGCCAGCTGAGTTGCTATCATTACTAGTTCCTCCACTTTGGCCAAAAGCTGTATTTCTGTTGCGGGGAGCCACCCAGCGGTTTTGGGGTGGCTGCTGAGGACTTTGATACTGTGGCTGGGTCAATGGAGGAGGTTGAGCTGGAATAGGCTGAACCATTTGTTGCTGTGGGATAGACTGAGGAGATGGAATCTGCTGGGAAGCAGGAACTTTTGCCACAGGACCCTTATTATCCCAAGTACCTATGTCCATATTATGTTTTATAGGTGGTGGAGGCAAAGCTCCTCCAATTACAGGCCCAGTTTTTGTTTTCATTTTAGGTTGTGGTTTTGCAGGCTTGCTGGCAATAGCAGCCCAAGAAGTTGGTTTAGATACTGGCAAGTTTACACTGGATCCGCCATTACCAGGGAGAGCACCTGTCATTCCGGCACTGTTGACAACAGAACCTACTGTTTTCACAGCAGAAGTTGTTACATCTCCACCAATCTTCAGTCCAACCATTCCTTGTTCAATACTATTCATTCCGGGTGCTTTATTCAAAGTATCATTATGAAATCCTGTTTGTCCATCCACAATAGTACCACCCAGTGAACTAGGTGGGTAGCTGTAACTGCTCCCATAAGCTGAACTTTGAGTCTGCTGTCCTTGGGACCCACTTGTTCCCCAAGCTGAGAAAGCAGGGTTTTCAGGGAAAAAATTAAATCTGTGTTGGTAGATGTTATTTCCCAAACCCCCAGGCTGTCCAAAAACAGCATCATGCATAAAATGATGGTCTCCATTACTGAGTTGTCCATAGGTGGTGAGGTATGGGATAGGAGGATCTCCTCCAGTAGACCACGGTGCTTCACTGAGAGAATAGGGAAACCCAATAGATGGTGGATAATAATTGGACAAATAGGGATCAGTCATTGATGGATAGCTATTATTCTGTTAAAGAAAAAAAAAGTAATTTCAGATGTATGCACTTTTTCATAAATGAGTACAACATTTGTATACTACTAAACAGAAAAGACAATAAGTAGTAACCATTGTTTCAAACTCCAAGTTACACAACTTATTATTCCATGGACTGGTTAGTACAAGTTAATGTCATTGCATCTTGTATATTCCTATATCAGAGATGCATTCCCCTTCTCCACTTCCTGTAGAACTTTAAACAGTGACCACCACTCTCAGATGAATGCAAATTGACCTCATGATCTCAAACTCACTTTCACTACACTGCAGATAATTCACGTCATACAAATTTGTGACTTATAATTGAGAAATATTTGTTCTGAGTATATTACCAAATACTTTCATATTGTACTAAAAGTTTAAGATAGTGTTTAATCAGCAGTATGCTGATTACAGTAATAAAATTATAGAAAATTTTTTAAATGCACCAAGACCAACTCTCAGAAATTAATAGGATCTAGAAACTGTACAAGATTGAAGATAATTCTATTTGAATATTAAGGGCATGTCTTCACTACCACTTTAATTCGACCTTAACGACGTTAGGTCGAATTAAACGTGTACCTGTCTTCACATACATGCCCTTAAAGTCGATTTAAAGGGCCCTCAAAATCGAATTTGTAACTCCTGCCTGACGAGAGACGTAAGGCTAAAATCGACTTCTCTATGTCTACTGTGAGTAAGTGAAGAGGCATGTGAAGTTAAGCCTCCGACCTCCGAGCAGCCCCGCTCACCTGAACAGCCCCCCCGCCTGCCCGAGGGGGGGGGGGGGGGGAGCCGCGCGGGGCTGCTTGAGCGAGGGGGTCAGCTGCTTGGTCAATTTCAGGTGAAATTGACTAGGCAGCTGACCCGCTCGCTCAAGCAGCCCCACCCCGGCTCCCCCCCCCCCTCAGGCGGGGGGGGTCCGGCGGGGGGGCTGTTCAGGTGGGCGGGGGGTCCGGCGCAGGGCTGCTTGAGCGAGCAGGTCAGCTGCTTGGTCAATTTCAGGTGAAATTGACTAGGCAGCTGACCGGCTTGCTGAAGCAGCCCCGCTGCCGGCTCCCCCCCCCCTCGGGTGGGGGGGGTCCAGCGGGAGGGCTGTTCAGGCGGGCGGGGGGGTCCGCGGGGCTGCTTGGGGGGGGGGGGGTCCAGCTCGGGGCTGCTTGAGCGAGCAGGTCAGCTGCTTGGTCAATTTCAGGTGAAATTGACTAGGCAGCTGACCGGCTCGCTCAAGCAGCCCCGCGCCGGCTCCCCTCCCCCCGCCCGGCGGGCGGGAGGGGGTCCGGCGGGGGGGGGCTGTTCAGGCGGGCGGGGGGGGGGTGTCCGCGGGGCTGCTTGGGAGGGGGGGGGTCTGGCACGCATTGCACTGTGGGCTACCTACCCAAAGTGCAATGGGGGCTATGTCGACCCCTGCAAAAGTTCTAGGACAGACAGTGTCGACCACTGTCGACCTGCTGTCCTGGTGGGGACACACTGATTCGATTTTCTAAAATCGAATTTAGAAAATCGAATTAAGGGAAATCGACCTAGTTCTGTAGTGAAGACATACCCTGAGATTTACACAAATTTGTACTAACATTCTGAAAAATAAAAAAATTAGTGATTTTAACTATAAAAATCAAGAAATATGAACAGAAGCAGGTTTTGGTGCACAACACATCCAAGAAATAATGTGATTTGTTTTTATAAAATCCTTACATTATATAGTCTTTAAGTCACACAAAAATGTAGTACATACTACCAAATGTTATGTGAAAATTGAATATTTTACAGAATGTGAAAAATTGCTCTGCATATGTTGCATGATATGCAGCCTTCATTCTTTTCAGATTTTTTTTAAATGTACAGCTTAAAAAAATATTAAGTTTATGTAGGGAAGTGCTAGGAAATAGAACACTGTCCTCATACCATGTACTATATGCATGATGCATGTTAAGTACATTTTTAATTTGTCAAAGGAAGATCTGACTACTATTTGTGAATGCATTGGAGTCACAATGTCTGTGTTACTGGCTAAATGCCAGACCCACAGAGAGGGAGAACAAATAATTTGGCTTGACCCAACTTGAATGTGGTTTGTTTATAATTTTAAATTATAAGTGAAGAGTATTTGGGGCTGTATGTAGAGGATATTAAAGTAACTAAAATTTGAGGTGTAAAGACAAATGCTTGACTTCAAAAATGACAATATTCAAGCTTGATTGTAAATGAAACTGAATATATTGGCATGAGCATTTAAAAATGCACATTATATATGTAACTTCCTCAGGAGTTACAAAATGAGAGTAGATTTTTTTAAAAAAATAGCTGTGTACAGGGGAAAAAAATAGTTTTGGAATATCCCTTTTTGATCCGTATATGGCAACTGGAAAGAGAAAGTCCCAAGTCAAAGTGGTTAATACTGAAAATCAAGGATTTTTATTTGTAAAAGCATTGAGTAATAAGATTTTTCCATCCACCCTTGTTGTGCTGCACAACTAATTATACAGTTGCAGAACATTAGTTAGAATGCAATTTAAGTGAAAATTCATCTTATAGTTTCCAATCTTCACAGAAGGCTAATTAGTGAATATGGAGTTTGTACAACAAGCAGGTATAGAGAACATTGGAGATGTTAGGAAACTGGTACAGTAGATTAATACTTCTGATTTTTCAGAGTCACTTCATTAATTCCTTTTGCCAATAGCCAAATATTATAGAAAGATCTTCTGACAGCAGTCTATATAGAAGAAATTTTAAGTACAGTGATTTTATTTTGTTAAGGTGAAGAATATAGTAAAAAGCTGGTTACAATCTTAACTATGGCTTGGCTACCATGGCTTCATAATTTCTAACGGACAAGAAGTTTGGGAGTGTAATTTTCCTGTATTTGTAAACAAGAAGTAAAACATAAGTGAAGATTAATCCACTGGACTTCTACCTCTGAAAACTTATGTCAGAGACCAGATGGAGGTCATAAGCAAAGCTGAGTCAGATAAGATTGGGGGTTTGCTTAAATAAGTGCTGGTGTCAAGGCATTTCAGTTTACAACAGAGTTTATTGGTATTCCAGGGATATAAACACACAGACACAAATTCTGCATCTGAAACATGCATGTAAATCACTCAGGTTTTGTTCAAGACAGCTCCTGGTTATGCTTTTCCAAGGTCTCATTGCCCCAAGCAGCAGTCCAGTTACAGAAGCTTGGAGCTCCTCCTGCCAGCTTTTCCCAAATCTGTCTGACCACCTTCTAGAAACCTATGAAAAAAATCAACTGGCTTGTAGCAGGATGGAGATTTTGCCTTAAAGCTGCGTCAGGACCAAGCTCATCACGTGTCCCCCTTGCTCCCACCTCTTTGCTGCTTTTTAGGATCATTCACATCTTCTCCTCTATTCTCTTACCAAGTGTTCAAGTGACTCTTGGTTTCTTCCTCTCTCTTCACTCCCCATCACATAATAATGCAGAAGTATAAATAAAGATTAAAAATATTCTGTAGTAAATTTAAGATTAAGTCACTAGTAAAATTTACACAGAAACAAAACTTAAAATTAACACTATTCAATATGATTAAAGTCTTATCTTGGCTCTTATCCAGAAGTTGCCTGCTGTGGATATACCTCTCCTGCAAATAAGTCTAGGCATGGTAACAGGTTATAGCATGTCCTAGCCACTTGGGTCTGAAAGTCAGTGATGGGGCATCAACTGCAGCAAATTAAAAGTTAATAGGAAAAAAAAGTAGAAGCAGCACTTAATAGAAATAATGGACAATGGAGGCCACCCATCTTATTTAACAATATGCCAAGCAAAAAATTGCCAGTGCAAAATGATGGCAAGAAAGACGGCAGATCAGAGAAAGGTGAAGAGGCAGTATGAGAAGGTAAGGTATTGGTTAAAACTCAAAGGAGAATATTCTCTTTCCTTTCTTCTCCCCCTAGACAATGCATACAAAAACTTAAGTTCTTCAGATCAGGTACATTTTTCTGTACCTGATGCTTTACATATTGGAGACAAGAGAAGCTTTAGACTGAAAAACACTGTATTAACATTTCTTGCCAAGGGGCTCAGCCAAGTTGTACAGCATTTAGTATTCCCAGACACCAAACAGATCCTTAGTTTATGAAGGTTAAGAACGTGATTTTTTTTTTTAACTTTCAGCAAAAAAAATTATATCCTTGAACTTTTAGCCCTTAGCAAGTCCATTTGAGACAAACATCTGTTTAAAAAAATATGAAAGAACATCACTCCCCAAAAAGGAAACCAAATCCAAATTCATTTCTGCAACCATACAAAAATGTTAAGAAATTGATATTTCAGGAATTTCACAACATGAATTTGGGGGGGGGGGGGGAGGAGGATGAGGGGGAATAGGATGAGCTGAGGCTGATTTCATAAGGAAGCAGATTCCATACACTATAGAGTAAAGGGCATGATTACTTGTTAAAATTGGCTTTCATAAGTGTATTTGCTTCTGTTAATTCAAGGTATGCCTTGAAAACACTAAGAAAATTAGTGCCACAAAAGTAAGTAAGGATTGCGATTGATTCCTCTCCCCTAAAAGAATGAAGACACTCCTAGGATAAGTATTTCTATGGCCTTTCACATTCACTACAAAATACCCTGGGAACATTATTATACGTCAGTAAATGGAAAGTAAAATATATATATATATATATATATTTTATAATAAAAATTATATATACATATATACACACTATATATATATAATAACACAAGATCAGAGAAGAAATGGTTGCTTCTGATTTGTCACTTCTATTTTGATAGGCTGAGATTTTATGTATTTTACATTTACACTAAAATTTAAGGTTAACTTTACCCCCCCCCCCCCATAATGGACGTTGAATAGTTTTAAGTACTACACCTTCCTCAGAGTTCCCTTGTCAGTTTTTACAGTTTTATAACCCCAAAAAAAGTTTTTCTTTTTGGAACTGCTCCAAGAACCAACTAAAAAGGGGAAATCGAGTATGCATTGGAAAGAGTAATGTTTACACATGGAGTGACCTCAGATGCACAAAGCACAACTGAAAAGAAATTTCCTCCCCTCTGGTCTAACTCAGTTATAGCAAGCTTAGATGTTACAGTAAAAAAGAGTGGACAAATGTGACTTAAGATGACATTACCCCTTTAAAATGGCTCTCAGAGAGGGAGAAAGAAAAAGGGGCATTTCTTAGGTGGACAAAAATGCCAATCTTAATGGCAGATGCTTCTATGCATTCAGTTTTTGAAGTGTGATGGCTTTAATTACTATAAGACACTAAGAATGGTTTAATGCAAGACAGTATAATGGTTATAATTGTTCCTAATTTATTCTAAGGAAAATCATGAGAATTAAAAAAAAAAAAAAGTGATGCATACAGTGTGAAATGTCACAAATAAGCAAGAATCAAATAGTAGCTACACCTTTCTTACTCATAATTAGACCATTATAGGATTCTTGAAAGGAGTCTGACAGACTCCAAGTTTGGAATCCTATGGCTTGACAGAATATCGGAGTATAAGCTTATTTTCAAGTTCTTCACCCATAACATCCCTTTTTCTAAGCTCATTCTGAAACCTATGCAGAAATTTCTCGTTAAAAAGACAAGTGCTGAATACCGAATCTGATTCAGTGAACCGAGTGATCTGTACAAATCATCCTTCCAGTGACTCCCACCCAAAGCACCCCTAAGTATGGTGAAATCAAAATCATGAATCACCATGTAAATAATTAATCCATAGAGTTTTAACATTAAGAGATGCACTAAGCCTTTTACTATTGAGAACATTCACTGAAAGACATAAAAACCTTCAATTCTGGTTTTGTGTTTTCTACAGTAGTGTTTCTCGTGCAGGATTTTAAAAACCTCTTGGACTAAAGGAATAATACTCAGCACATGAAGACATTTTCTGAGACCCATTATTTTGTCTGACACTGACATCAATGTCTTATTTTACGCCACAGTATTCTTGCTGTCTTCAAAAATGTAAGCACCAATAATACAAAAATGGAAGTGGTTTTTAACCACCAACACTTCAAACTCTGTACACTTAACTCACATTCTTAGCTAATCTGCACCATCTCCATACACTCTGTGACAGTTTACATCTTTTATAGCTCTAGCTATAAGGGTCCTTGACCATTAGCGACTGAAATCAACAGGTGTTTTGTTTCAGAAATATGTATGCTCTCTGAGCCATCCTAACCAAGTTCATTGGACTGTCACCAGTGTGGAATGTTTCCACATGAATCCTAGCAGAATAAAGAATTTCACCGGACATCTTAACAAAGCATTCAGTCTATTTTGTTTGGCTTTATGCCACAGGGGGTAAGAGAAACCCTGAAGGAAATCTTTTAGTAAAGTAGTGATACATTTATTTCAACATACTTATCCTTGACCTTTTTGAATCCCTCCCCCAGTTCTCTTTGCTAACCTTTGTGTTAACTGGGAAAAGATTATATATCTGCAGATATTGTTCTTGGTCTATCCCTCATGACAGATAATAAAGGCCTAATATATTTTAGCTAGCACTCCCCGGCACTTGAAATTATAAGTACTACAATCTGATACTGTAGCTCAATTTTCACATGGAAGAACCACTACTATTCCAAATCTGACCCCCTATTTTACAAAGAAAAGTGTGCATAATTGTGTGGAGTTGTGACACACAGAAGTGAGGATAGGCGAAAGGTAGTTTCTTATATTTGTGGGCATTTAAACTTTTAAGCATCATTTTTTTGGAGCTTGATTTACATTTATTAAAATAAGCTTGTACATTAAGTTATTCATGTGAGTAAAACTTTATAGTCTTTATTTACACTGTTTTAAAATTTACATTTTTTTCACACCATAAATTTTAATTATTCAGGATTTTTAATAACATTTAATTTATACTCTTGGTTTGAGTCACATATGACTATATAATCTACACTATTTTTACAACGCCCTCAAGCAGCTCATCTTTCGTTAATCATCTCTAGATAATATGCCTCTGCAAAGAGGTAAGATTTGAGAACTTTAGTAACTCAGCCAGAGATTATGGACCTACTGCAAGAATGGGTGGGTGAGGATCTGTGGCCTGTGATGTGCAGAAAGTCAGATTAGATGACCATGATGGTGCCTTTTGGCCTTAAAGTCTATCAGTCCTCATCATGGCATTTTTAAGAGTTTCAAATGATGCTGTGGTCACTTACTATTTATTTCCACTTAGAGCACCAGTCCTACAGAAGCAGAACCCCAATGACTGCAATAATAGGTGATTTGTCTATTAAAGAAATGAAAGTTGAGGGCCCTTGGCAGGCCGGCAACTATGTCAGATTTTACAGGAATTGTGTTATTTGGTAAGTGCCCAGCAGAAACTAGGATTTCTAACTAACTTCATTTCCACATGTGACCAAACTAGATATAAATAACAACAATACCAGTATTCTGAGCTAAAATGCTAATACCATTACTCAGTAACACTTCAAGCACTATAGCTTTTTCTAAAGCTATGGTCCCTGAGGCATAAACAAGTCATATTGGTGTTAGCTGTACAACCAACACTACACCCCCACATCCCTAAAAAAAGCCGCCAAAATTCACGGAGATGCACTAACCTGATTTGACTGTCCAGAAAGGTAAGGTTCAAAATCATTGTCATGAACTGTGTCCTTCTGATGCAATGAACCATTTTGTACTAAAACAAAAAGTTTCAACATATTATAACATTGCCTGACCATGTTTCAGTAAAGAAACTCACCCTAAAGTAACCTGACAAAAATAAGTTTGTGCCCCGCCTTCTTGTGGCATTGTTAATAACCCATGGAAGGCAAAGGGGTCAGATCTCACCAGAATGAGAACTTCCACATGCATTTTAAATGTCACTGTTGCTTACAAAACTGATCCGAATGACAGATCGAGTCTGCAGTTTGCAGTTTTAGTAAATGTAAGCATAAGTCTTGCAGTTTTAGTAAATGTAAGCATTTATTCTTTCCCCATAAAATATCTTAAAACCAAATAAACATCTCATGACATGAACTTGTGAGAAGAACTGGAGATCACAGCAGTATCTTCTGTAAAAGCTGAGCAGCCTCTTTAAAAAGTAATGTTAAATCATATCAGAGGTGGAACAGTAAAATACTGGCTGTTGAGTTTTTGACACCCTAATATTTAACAAGCTTTAAATTCAAGCCTCGGTTTTCTTGTCTGTAAAAGGGGGATAAAACTCCACTAAATCAGAAATATCTGAGACTTAATATTTGTAAATCACACTGAAATCCACAGCTGGAAGATGCTACATAAACAAATTAGTAAAGTCACTTCACTCTTAATTTCCATCATTTGTTTCAAAGCACAAGTCACATTGTATGCATTCAGCCTTTGGAAAGTAGTTAAGAGTTTCACAGGAAGGCTGAACTAAAAATATTGCTACAGGAAAAAGAAACACAATGCTAAAAAATAAAACTAAGTGGGGATTTCAAAGAGGTCTGCAAGTGTAAAATAATGCTACAAGGACTTTTCAGAGAAAATGGATGCATAATAAGAAGGATAAATTTATAAACTGGGGGAAAATATGAGCTTGTTGGGACTACAGTTGTTTGAAACACACAAAGTGAAATTCAATGAACCTTAACACTGAAAAAGATGTGCCTACGTAATCTGACAGGAGTATCTGTTTCCTTTCTATTCTTAAACAGTTATGTATTTGGTAGCAGTCATAGTAACATACATAACAGTTTATAAAGCAGGCCATTTACTTGAAAGACAACTTGCTTCTGAAGTTTCATTTGTGACGACGTACTAGAGGTCACACAAAAGCACATCGCATTATCAGAGAGAATTTTTTTTTTTGCTTAAGACTGAAATTATTTCATGAAAAAACTTGTACTGATGTAATCTATAAACTCTCATTTGCCAATACCAGTCCAGTAACAGAATATTTATATAGCAGAAAAATAAAGCAAGTTTGGGTACTTTTTAATCTGTCACTTAAGTAAATAAATCTCCTACACTCTATTTGTATCTCTATTTGTAACTGTAAGAATTTGCTTTTATTAGAATGTTTTTATTATTAAACATGCTTAGTACTGTACAACCTTACAAACACAGTGGCACCAGAGGCATTGAAAAAAACCTTCTTAGGAACCAGGTTCCTTTTAAAACCCCCCACTTTGTTCCATATTTCACCACAGAGTTTAGACTAATACCCATCAGCTCACCCGTCACTGCCTGCCTACTTCCTCTACCTTCAGCAATAACAACTTAAGTGGAAAAATTCCAGCATTCGCCTTACCTTTATTATCTTGTCCTTTCGGTCTCTGCGAGGCCATGCACAGGATTGCGAAGAGGAAAATAAAGACAGAGGAGAAAGTTAGTTTTGGACAATGCTCTGGTCTCATTGCAGACAGGGTTGTGGGGGGGAAATAACCAGAGGGGTGGGGGGAAGTTGAAGGGGGGGGAGGAGGGCTGACATCTTTATTATTAGGGGCTGGCCCCCCCTGGAAATGGCCCCTGATCAGGCGAGGGAAGAGTTCAAGGAAGTGCCTAGGGCCCAAGGAAGGCGAGAGGGACCTCTCGGGGGCAGGCACACGGGGTGGGGAGAGAAGCCCTCGGCCCCGGGCCCAGCTGGGCTTCAACACTTACCTGAGGGTCAACGCTTGTGGCCGACATAATTCATGTAGGGCCCCCCCCCGTGGTGAGCAGGGAGCGGGGGCGGGGCAGGGCCCGGGCCCCTCCGCGCAGAGGGGAGGAGCGCGGGGAGAACACGGGGGAGGGAGCGCCCGTCCCCTGGGCCTGCTCCGCCTGCCGGGGGGGGGGGGGGGGGAAGCGCTCCGGACCGGGCCCCGGGGAGGAGCCGGGTCAGCGCCTAGGGGCGGGTCCCCGTGCGGCCCGCCCGGCCGGGGCGTGGGGGAGGGGGGCTCGCCTCAGGCTAGGGCCCCCCCCGGGAAGTAGCGGGGGGGGGGGAGAAAAGGGGGTCGGTCCGCTCGCTTCGCGCCCTGCCGGCCCTGCGCCTCACATCCCCGCCCGCCCTCGCGCCGCGCCCCGCGCTGGCCCCCCCGAGCCGGGATGGAGCGAGAGACCCTCCAACGCCAATGGCGGCGGGGACCGGGCGGCGGTGACGTCAACGCCACCGCGCGCGGGGCACGCCGGGAAGACACGGCGAGGCGGTGGGGGCAGGGAGGAGCGGAGGGAAAGGCAGCACCTGCCGCGCATGCGCGGTGCGCCTCTGCTGCCCGTCCTAGGGCTTGGGCAGCTCGGGGGTGGGGGAGGGGAGCAGCAGGGCCTGGCCTCAGGCTCTGCGGGCAGGGAGTGGGCTTGACAGCGGCTCTCCCCACTCCAGGGCATGGCCAGAGAACAGGGCTCCTGCCTGTGCACTGCAGCCCCCCCCCCCCCCCCCCAGGCTGGGTCAGACACTGCCCCAGACCCTGGGCTGTGCCCCCCCCCCCCCATAGGAGATCAGCTGAAGCCCATGTGATGCTGCCTGGGGTCCAGGGTAACCCATGCAGTGCCACGCCACAGCGCCCCATAATTTGGGTCTGGGCGGTGGCCTTTAGGTGCAGCTCGCATGGATCAATGCTGGGCACCTCCTGACACGCCACTCAGTGGCTATGGGATGCAGCCTGTATGCATTTTCATAGTGCCCATGGAATATGACTACTACGTGAGATTGTGGGCTAGAACAGTGGTTCTCGACCCTGGGTCTGGGGACCACTGAGGGGCCGCAAGCAGAACTTAAATACAGCGGAGACTCTGGTCCTTAATATTTTGCAGTAATGTGGCACCTTCCAAAGCATTTTATAATCATTCATGAATTCAGTCTCCTAGCATCCATGTGAGGTAGTTGATTTATTATATCCAATTAGAGTAGAGGAACTGAGACTCAGAGATGTGAAGTGACTTGCCCCAGTTCACACAGGAAGTCTGTGGTCCAAAGGACCTTAAAAGAGTGCTCAGCGGATTCCTCCTGGGAATCGGGGGCTGGTATAAAGTCCAGAAGCCTGTTCCAGCCAGCAGAAGTTATAGAAGTCCCGTTGCTATTCCAGCTGACCCTGTGGGCTGGTTTTGATCCCCAGCTGCTGAAAGTTTAGAGAAGGTGTAAACAGGGCTTGGAGTCATATTTGCCTCTCCTCCCCCAAGCCATCTGGACTAAGCATGAGGTTGGCGCCCTATTATTTCAGACTCAAAGCTGAAGTATATGTACAGTACATGTCTAGTTCTAGTTTGATGAGAATATTGCTTCATTCACATTACACAAACATGAGCTATTGCTTCTTCCCTGCAACTTCCAAAAACAGTTTTGCCCTTTAAGTTTAACAATCTGGAAATAAAACCATTTACAAAAATCTACTTCAAACCCAAAGCTAGGATAAACCACCCACAGCTAAGGTAAATACCAACAAGATTCAGAATGAAACTGATTTGAAAGAGAGTTGCATAATGTCTTCACATAGGCTGCCCCGCACAATGGGAAGTAACACAAGTTCTTTGAGTAAACAGAGAAACAAAGGGCTATGCAAGGAAGGATTTGGGAGATTTCCCCCCCTCTTCCATTAAAATGCTCTTAAATCTCACAAGAGTTTTGTGTGTAAGTTGCCAAAAATCAAGACAGGTTTTTTTTTTACTTAGATGTTACAGGGATTTGCCATAGATTATTCTGCACTGAAATCAGGAGGGTGATATCAAACAATACCACATAGAAAGCCGTATTCTAAAATGTTTGATGTGATACAACAAAGAAATGGGCCCAACTAGGATTTTCAAAATTTGATGCCAGAAATAAAGGCAGACACCAACAAATGCTAGATGTTTTTCCCTCCTGTTTTAATGTCATTGCCGTGCTGTTCTGTGAATGCAGGGGAGGGAGTCAAAGAGCAGGGCCTGTCGACATGTCATCATCACCAAACCCACTTGCTGTCCATTGCAAGGCAGCCAGCCCCTTGTCATAGTGCTGCAGCAAAGATGCGTCGCTGGACAGTGCATGACCACTAAGGTTTTCCGAAGATACCCACTCCATCTCCCCATCTTTATCACAGGTAGCTCAGTAGTTCTTACCATCTGCTAGTTTCCATTACATTATAAGAATAGTCCATCTTTGTCATGCTTCTTAGGACTGCGTCACTCATGTTCCAGCTCAGCTTCTTCACATTCTGCCAGATGTCTTTCACATTGGTCTTCTGTCTTACCTTCCCTTTTCCCTTTATCTGTCATGCCCATTATCCCTTATCTCTTGAGTAAGAGGGGTCTTATTCTCAGTTTATTTGCACAGGGAGAAATTAGTTGCTAACCTAAGTAACACAAGAATGCCCCTCTTTGCCAGTCACCCAAATGCCATTCAGGCAACTGGTCATGTCACCATAAAAAATAAACATGTTCCAAGCTATAGCATGGGTTAATTGGAAAACTGGCAATTCTGTGTTCCTTGCTGGCTGATTCTCTACCAGTTAGAAAGCAGGATGAGTTCTATTAGATTGATAATAATGCCTGACAAATCCTTCTTTAACATAAATTAATGGCTGAATGGTAGCACTCGCATTAGACATCAGCTGATGGCAGCTGTTTTTTTTTTTTAGGAGTGTTATCAGGTACTTTTGTTTAAACAAATGTTTGCAGTAGCTGTGCAAGTATTTTAGGTGAAAACAGAAGAGAGCAAAATAGAAAACAAGAATGGACAAGAATAGAAAACAAGCTGGCTATCTTTTATAACAGTCGCTTTAAAGAGCCACTGATTTCACTATGGATGGACGGCATAGAGTTCTCTCTTCTACTAACAACTCACAGCTGCCATTCAAAATCTGCACATCACTCTCCAGAATTGCTTCATTGTGGCACAATTGTCCCAACTCCAGATCCATTGAATCTGCCCAATGGCAGCCCAGATCCATGGACTGTAAGGGGCAGGGAAAGGCGGCCAGCCAAACAACTTCAGATTCCTCCACTGCCCCGAATCTACAGGTTAATACATAGTAAATTACTGCAGCTCCTTCTGCAGTTTGGAACCTCCATCCTCTTGAGGGAGGATCTATGTAAGGGATTACTGAGGGCACAGTTCATGCTGTCCAGGAACTAAGGGGAGTGATTGGCCAGGTGCACTTTGCCTTCCTGGGTAGGGAAGAATGGAGCCCATAGTTTTACAGTCCGTTTGTGGCATTAAGCCACTGTACCCCAACCTCACTCTTCTTGCTCACTTTGGGGAGGCCCAAGCTGCAGTTAGCAATAGCCTAGAGCAGTCCTTGTGTTCAAGGAGCCCAAAGACCGTGATAAGGATCAGCCCTTCAGCAGGGAAGTGGGGAAGATTCGGTGGGTGAACTCCTGGCCCTGTTGGTGTCAATTTCTAACATCAGTTTGGCCAGGGTTTCACCCTTGGTGTCTTCTTTTCTGTACAGATGCAATCCAGACCTTTATCCTTGTATTGAAAGAGAAGACATGTCACCATGTTCCCTCCACTTTAAGTGATGAGAGGTAGCCAGGAACTCTTTCATCCATTTTGGTGGATTTCATAGTCTGTAATTTTCTTTCTGTACTCTCACTTGCTCTCTGCTGCCGTTGGTTTCTTCTTTGGCTTTAGTTTTTTTATTAGGTTTTCCCCACCCCCCTTTCCTCTCTCGTTTGCTTCCCCAAGATAGTTTTTTTTCCTCACACACACTATGGTTTATCTCACACGGGCTACATGCTGTCTCTCTTAACTTCTTAGCCCTGACTCTTCCCTGTTTCCAGCTGCCTAGGGAGTTCTGCTGCTTTCACTACTGTCTCTGCAGTTTTCTTCTTTTCCTCGCCAACTGCCCAGTTTTAACTGACACCCCAATTCCAGAGTTCCCTAGTTGCTCTTTTCAAAAATTCCCAATTCTGCAACTATGATTAAATAGCCCCAGATAAAAACTGCATCAAGATGGAGTGAAGGTTGCGAGGATTGGCTGCTGCTTAAGGATGCGAAATATTTCCGAGATGTTGTAATTATTCAAAAGTGGTGACATCATGTGATAACTATCCATTTATGATTAAGACATTCTAATATTTGTGGATCCATATTAGATTCAATTATTTTTAAAGACACAATTTCCACTCCTATTCCTCCAGTCCCTCTACATCCCAAGGGACTGATGGGGGAGAAACACAGCAGGTGAGAAACCCCAATGTCAAAGGCAGAGAGAAGTAAGCGGTTGTTAGGAGGGGAAGAGACAAAGAGGAGGAAATAAGGGAGAAGGAGGGAGATCACAAGGAGTCTTGTTAATTTTCTCCTTGCAGAAGTCAGCACGATCCTGTTTAGAGGGGGGCACCAAGGGAGAGGCTCATTCCTAGCTGCCTAATTCCCAACTTCCCTGTCCAACTGTCATTCCCAAATTTTCCAACTCCTTATCTCCTAAAGGCTTTTTGGTGTTTGAATAGTACTTGGCACCTAGTGGAATTTTTCTGATAACTTTCAGTATCTCTTCTGTAACATCTTTTCTGTGTATCATTTCTCTCCTAATTTTAGAACGGGTTGTAAAGTGGTAAGTATGTTTTATGGGAAAAAATCCTGAATTTGGGGGGAGGGAGAGTGGTTTGAAATTTTTCATGAATTTTTTTTTAAATATTCATATTTTGGCAGAGAAACACCCAAATAATGGTCAATTTTTTATTGTTCTCCCCTTTTCCTTCTCCCCATTTTCAGTGGCAAAATGGAGTGGCAGAGAGAGAAAAAAGAAGGGGGGAAGGGCAAGAAAGAACAAAAAAAACCTTTTTTCCATTTTGACAACCAAATTTTTGCTTTTTGTGAAAAAAATCAGAAGCTAAAAAACAAACTTCATTTTTTTAAAAAGGACCATTTTTCATTACAATTTCATACAAAAATAATTGAGCTGCTCTGTGACATATTGAAGAGCTAGTCTTTACAGCTCACTGGATCTTGTAGTCATTGCTGCTTGTGAAGTTCTGAATCTTAGGGTGAAACCTCACAGTTGGGTGCAGTGCAACATGTAGGATGTCACAAATTGATGTTAATAAATTCAGGTGAGGAATATACCACAGGCACACCAGGAACTACCACTCCAGAAAGAGATCTTGGAGTCGCGGATAGTTCTCTGAAAACATCCACTCAGTGTCCAGTGGCAGTCAAAAAAGCAAACAGAATGTTGGAATCATTAAGAAATGGATAGAAAATGAGACAGAAAATATCATATTGCCTCTATGTAAATCCATTGTCTGCGCACATCTTGAATATTGCAGGCAGATGTGGTTGCCCCATCTCAAAAACGATATATCAGAATTGGAAAAGGTTCAGAAAAGGGCAAGAAAAATGATTAGGGGCATGGAATGGGTTCCATATGAGGAGAGATTAATAAGACTGGGACTTTTCAGCTTGGAAAAGAGACGACTAAGGGGAGATATGACAGAGGCCTATAAAATCATGACTGATGTGGAGAAAGTAAATAAGGAAGTGTTATTTATTCCTTCTTATAACACAAGAACTAGAGATCACCAAATGAAATTAATAGGCAGCAGGTTTAAAACAAACGAAGTATTTCTTCACACAACACACAGTCAACCTGTGGAACTCCTTGCCAGAGGATGTTGTGAAGGCCAAGACCTGGATGGGCCTTTGGTCTGACCCAGTATGGCCGTTCTTATGACAAATGAGGACCTGACCTGAAAACACCTATGTACATAATTAACTTTACTATCATGAGTAGTTTTCTCACAGTAGAAAAATTAAGCAAGCATAGAAATTTCCAGAGTCCCTTCATGCCCCAAATCTCTCTCCACTCCTTGTGAGGGATTTGACCAGTTTTCTTCCCATAAAAAGAAGTGGAAAACCAGAACTCATACGATAATTCTTTACAGTTCAACGAGATGCTGTCTGCAGTTTTAACAAAGAGTCCTTAAAGACTAACTAAAGTTTTGAAGCATAAGCTTTCGTGGGCTAATACCCACTTCGTCGGATGCAAGCAGTGGAAGTGTCTGCAATTGTAATCTGATAGACATCTGGTCACACTTCCTCTTCTATTTGAATTCTAAGCACATTTGATGATTGTAAACTTTTTGAATATTATCATTACTGGGTCTACACTATTCATTGGGACTAAGCATAATAGTTTCCTGTTCTTCAAAATCACAATAGGCTTCTGAGGGCATTTCCTGTATCAGGAGTTCAGATATCTGCAGTGCTTTTCAACCTTCTCCTTTAACAGAGACTTTGTTCCCCAGGTGTGGCCTAATGGCTAATCATATTGGAGTCTGAGTAACTCCCTTTGCTAACACTACATGCTGAATCAATACTATTGTAAATATTACAGTAGATAAAATACATTAAAGATTGTGAGGTGTTCAGTTAGTACTATAATGGTTAGCTTATAGAACTACCAAATCTGATAGATTATTCAGCAGTCACTCATGGTCACTCTTTGGTAAGTCACATAACCACAGCCCTGTTCTTTAGCTTACCCATCTATATAATGGTTATAATAATATATACCCACATCACAGTGGTGTTGGGCCGGTTTAATTAGTTAATGTTTGTCAAGTTCTTTGAGATCTTTGGATGGGCAACTGGTTTACTGTTAATTGTTGAGTTGGCTTTGCTTATTGTTTATTATTGAAAAAAATCCAGTGATTAATTGAAATAATGATTATTTATCAGATTGTGGGAAGATCTCAAGCAGGTGGAACACCCTGGCTGGTAAAGACTGATGGGGAAGGAGAAGTGCTCTGCCCATGTATCGACATGCATTGTGATGGGACCAAAAAAGAGAAAAAACAGAAAAAGAAAGATTCTGGCAGGATGAATAGAAATCAAAGCTAAACATTTTTTGCCCCCACCCTGAAGAAGTGATCCTGTGGCCACAGTATATACAGTCACTCCTCAACACAACTGGTTACTATTCACTGGGTTGGAAGGCACTGTCTTTTCACAGTAGACTCTTGCATGAATGCCTTGGAATTTCCTGTCTGACAGCGATGCTCTTCGGTCCATCAGCGCTGGCTGGCAGGCTCCGATGGGAGATGCAACAGACAGGCACCATCAAAGATTTTTTTGATGAGGGAGAGGTGGTGTCATCAGCTCCCAAGGGCATGGGGAGCCTAAGTGTTCTGCTCCAGGATGACAATCAGCTGGTCATTCAGAACTGAAGGGAGCTTAAGGACATGAATGTGGATGAGGCCAATAGGAAGGAAAGTGACAGTCATAAATTGGGAGGGAGGGAGGAAGGGGGAGGAGGAGTCTTCACGAAGAAGATATAACCAGCGCTCCTGCTTCTGAGACCCCAGATTTCCTGACCCTACCCCACTGTCACAGCCTAGTTGGAAGTTGTATAACAGGGTCTCCCCATATCTCCTTCCACCATGTCCCATCCCCAACCACAGTTCCTTACCCTCATGACTAGAGCTGGTGAGGCATTTTTCAGGGAGATGCTTTTCCGCTGGAAAATTCTATTTGTCAAAATCATCTTTGTTTTGCAAAAATGTCTCCGTTTCAATGAAAATCTCGTCAGGAAGGTTTCTCAGGACGAGGACAGAATTTCTGGTCAAAAAGAGACCGAGAGAGAATTCCCAATAGCCCAGTGATTAGGGTGTTCGCTTGAGGTTTGAACACTGGTTTTCGTTCCACATAGGAACAAAAACAAAACCTTTTCATTTTGAAGGGGTGAGTGAGACACCCCAGAATATCCTCATAGTTGGGGCACTCATCTGGCATGTAAGAGACCCAGCTTCAAGCCCCTGCTCTGCCTGATTCAAAGTAGGGACTCAAAGCTGTATATCCCAGGTACCCTACTTTGTCAGCTACAGAGTCATGGTATGTCTACACTGCAATAAAACTTCTGCAGCTGGCCTGGCTAAGCTAACTCAGGCTGGGGCTGTGGAGCAATAAAATGGAGTGCAGACATTTGGGCCCAGAATGTGAGGCCCACATGGGTGGAGAGTCCCGGAGCAATTGTATAGCCCCTTGAGCCCAAATCACTTGTCCCAGGCATTTTACTGCAGTGTAGAGGTACCCATAGTCTCTCTCTCTGGCACAATGATGATTTAATTATTGGCACAAAGAGGAACAACTCCAACAGGAAAGGTTGACTCTTTGGCCCGATGAGAGAGAGCCTTCCCGAATTATGGCTGAATCATCCAGTGACCATGCACAATAGTAAAAAGAGGAAATTGCATGCCTTCTCCTATTGTGGCTTAGTTTTAATTATTACTATTAATACTTTTTAGACTACTGACAAATGCACTGCAACTTATTTTGTAAAAGAAATGAAGTCTCAATAATAGGAGACTTCTCTGTGATTAAATCTTGACTGAAATGCGGGATGCGATGGTCAGGTTTGGGAGAAGGAAATCATTAGGGGTTTACATTGCTAAGACAGAATTAAAGGAGGGGTCTATTAGAGCAAGCATTTGCATTAAAAGCTACCTCCTCGTATGGCCCTTACTTTCCAGCTCTCAGTTCCTCTGAAGCCCTCTACAGCTTTCTTCTTTTCAACAGATAATTAAAGCAGAGGCCTGAAAATCAGGAGGCCGGGGCCTTTGTTTGACTCTGCCCACACTGCTGCATGAGTTTGGGTTAAGTTACTTAACTTTACTGTGCTGCAACTTCCCCATCTGCAAAATAGAGATAATAATACTTACCGACTCTCCCCAGGGACTTCAAGACCCTTGACTGAAAGATGCTTCATAAAAGCAAACCATTATGAATCATAATTATGTATTACCAGGCACTTTGCTATAACTCACCAAAACCTCCCTTGTAACTGGGAATTTATCCAAGTGGCTTTTTCCAGGTGTCTTGGGTTTTTAATGTATGTTCTGCAAAATCCATATATACTTGTAAGGGATAGGGCCAGAGGAGTAGAAGCTAATGGGCAATTGTGTATGCCTGGACTCAGGAAGGATTTTTTTTTTAAAAAAACAACCCTACATCCATCCAAACAGGATTCTCAGAACAATTTTGTAAATAAGCACTGCCCTCTACTGCTTGTAGCATGTCTTAGGTTTCACCTTCAAGATTTTAATTAAAGCACATTTAAAAAAAATTAAGACAAAAGTTACCACCTCAGATGGTTGTGCTGCCATTTTAAAAAACACACAATTGTTTTATATTCTTCTTTGGAGAGAGGGATTCTACCTTGATACACACAAGTAGTCCCATCGAAGAAGGTGCTTTAGTGTTTGCAGGATCAGGGCTATTATCAAGGTGCATATACAGCTCCCAGCACAATGTGGCCTAACTCAGAATGGGGACCCTGGGGTGCTAGCACCATGTAAATATTCCCTGCTGCTAATCAATTTGTATCATTAGCTAATTATTTATGCATCTCTAAATTTTTCAATGGCTTTTTGAATTGTTATGCAGAAGTATATGGTACTGGGATCTAGAGCTGCAGCAGGTTGGCTAGCTTCTAGTTGGTCTCCAGGGGTTAAGAATGAGTCTCCAAAAATCCTTCAGCACCCAACATTAAGCCTCCCTCACTACATCCTTTCCCACAGAGAATCTCTGAGCCTGCTGTGTGGGGGATTTCAGAGAGAGGGGAGGGATGATAACAGTGGGAATGAATGGAGAGTATCCCAAACAGCAACACAGAGAGTGAGATTAGGTCTGCTCTGCTACTTGAACAGCTACTTACTGAAGGAAACACAGCTGGATGCTCCTATGGGCCCTTTCCCTCACAGGGAGAGTGAAGGGAGCTGAAAGGGAGACCAGCCAATCAGGGGTAGGCAGCAGTAGGCACTTCCCCAGCAGGTGAAATCACTCAGGCTTGCAAGGTGTACCATACCCTCCATACCGGGCAGCTGCAATGAGCTAGGAAAAAAAGAGAACCAAAGCTGACCTGTCTCAGTCACAGCACAAAGACTTGGGCCCTGGAAGCTTTAAATAGGGTTGGGGAGACAAGCTCACTTCTCTAGGAGGGTCTTGGATGTTAGAAGCACACCAGAGGGTGCCTGGTTAGTTATATTCTTGTTTGGTCAATATTCTGCTGAGTAGAATTAGAGGGAGGAATTTGGATTCTGGCTAGATTCCCCCTTTGAAATGGAGTTAGTAATGGATGGGTGGCTGGGCCAGAATTGAGTAAGTACTTTGAGGAAGATGGTGTGTGTGGGGGGGGTGCTTAGTCTATGTTTCTGATGCCCCAGGAAAGTGTGTATTGGGTGGTAGTCGTACTGGCTTCCACTTCTGTGACTTCTTGTCATCAGTCTGGTCTTGGGGAATTCAGCTGCTATGCAGGCTCCTGTCTAAAAGGTCCCTGGCAGGATCAATAGATTATTTCAACATGGGCAAATAAATGGGGGCTTCCTTTGTTGGAGGGAAGGAGGAAGGGGTGAGTGGCTGTGATTTATGACCAGGTGGAGGGTCTCTTACTTGTCCTAGTTTAAAACCAACTCAACCTCACTTCTCCCAAGAAAACCACTCCAGCATATTAACTGCCTGGTGCTTCCCCCTTATTGGAAAAGTCTAGCTCTGTTGTTGAGTATTTGATGAGGTAACCCACCTCTTTCTCCCCCCCACCCCCACCCCCACCCCTGCCCCTGCCCCTGCCCCAACTGGGTAAACTTGTTCCCATGTAGGGTTAGGTGAGTGACAGTCATTGGTGATGGCTCCCTGCAGAGAACAATGCCTGCTACAGTTTGATGTTAACTATGACTTTTGCCTTGACAGCACCCAGGACTGAAATAGTGCTGGAATTGCAGAACAGCCCCCAAACAAGCAAGTAGCTTGGCAGCTCTTCTGAGAGTGAACTCTGGTATGTAGGTTAAAGCCGCCTCCCGGTTCCTTTAACTTCACTGCTCTGAAAATCCCCTGGCTGGGTTTTCTTGGGTGCATTTATGTTAAGAGACTCTATCCATGACTGCTGTTTGCCAAGTATATGGACACTCCTGCTCCGGAGTAATTTGCTTACCTTTAATGGAATTACTCCTGAGTCTCACCTGTGCAAGTGGGAGAAGATTTAGGCCAGAGCCACTTTGCTTCTGTATTGCCAGCAAAAGTAGAAGTGGTGGTAGCAGCCTTGCAGAATGGCTTATGGATATCTGGGGATATTACCTCTGTTTGAGCAGGGGGGGAAGACTTGGATAATCAAGTAATACATTTTCTTTAATTGCAGCCTTCCTTTGACTAGTGAAGGCAGCGAACCACTACCACCATTAACTGTAACTTAAGGAAACCAAGATAGGAAAGGTTTAAGAATAGCAGCCGTGTTGGTCTGTATCTGTAAAGAAAGTGAGGAATACTTGTAGCACCTTAGACTAACTAGTTTATTTCAGCATAAGATTTCGTGGGCTATAGCTCACTTCATCGGATGCATAGACTGGAACAGAAGTAATGCATTTATACACACAGAAAGAAAGAAAAAAAATAATACATTAGCATACCAATTCTAAGAGGGCTGTTAAATGTAAATGGGCCATTATCAGTAGGAGGAAAAAAAATACCTTTTGAAATGGATTTCTGTGTCAGGTAATTAACTCAGGAAATGCAATCACTTAGTGTAATGAGAGAACCATTCACAAGTCCTATTTAGCCCCTGGTTAATTGTATCCAATTTGAAAATTAATTCCAGTTCCTCAGTTTCTCGTTGGAGTCTGTTTTGGAAGGAAAGTGGGAGATAGGAAAGTGGGCCTCAACATTTTGGGCTACTTCTGTAGTGGTTCTGTTGCGGGGGTGGGGTGGGAGGGAGGACTGTGAAATGGGATGGGTAGGAATAATCCATCACAAGCTGCTGATTCAGCTCCCGGCCACAGACAGCCCTACTAACGAATAGTAAACGTATACACCTCATGAAAGGAGAAGCCTGCTAATCTAATTTGTGACCTGTGTAACTGGAGCCTTGTTTGGTTATAAAAGAGAGAACACGCGGAAACATTTGCTTGGGTCTTCGCTATTCTGTCGGCTTTTGGCTTGTTGAACGTGTATCTCTAGAAAAGCAAACCGAGGCATTCAATCCTTTTAATCCTTTTGTTAAAGGCTAGAGGGGTGACTGGGTGTTCAGTGCTCAGATCAGAGACTGAAAGCTGGAGTGACTTTATCCAAGTGCGTTGAATAGGTTTTTCTTGCAAACCACTTCAGCTTCCCCGTGACTTGAGAGATTGGAAGGGGAAAAACTGCTGGGCTCTTCCCTCCAGACACTAGTGGGGATAGAGGAAAAGGGGCAGGAAAAATCAGCAACAGGCCATAGACAATCTGGATCTCTGGTTTGGCTGCAATTCAGGAACGTGCTTGGCTTTGTTGGGACCATGAGCTTTCTAGAACGTGTAGCAGGATGAGCTGTGGGGATGTGAATGCAAACCAGCAGTCTGAGCGCTGCCTGACATCAGGAATACAGCTGGACACGGAGGGACGGTCTTATCTATTTTTTTTTCATCTCCCAGTGCTAGGACATGGAGGATAGCTTTCCCCCAGAGGAGATCAGGTCCGGGCCAAGGCATTTTCAGCTGTCGAAAACCAGCATGCGGAGCGAGGAGAAGAGACTGAGGACTTTCCGGCAGTGGCCAGAGAGCTCCCCTGTCTCTGCCTCAGACCTGGCTAAGGCTGGCTTTTTCTTCCTGGGTCCTGGCGACCGAGTGCAGTGCTTCTGCTGTGGTGGTGTCTTGAGGAGCTGGGAGGCTGAGGATCAACCCCTGAGGGAGCACCAAAGATTTTTTCCTACCTGTAAGTTCATCTGTGGGGAAGATGTCGGCAACCAGCGGATGCTCCCCTTTCTGGAGATCTTGGACTATGTGGACGGGCAGATTCTCAGCCTCCTCCAGAGGATGGATGTGGAAGAGGCAGCCCTACCTGGTCAACCGGAATACCCGGAGATGGAAGCCGAGGCGATGCGGCTAGCCACTTTCCAGAGCTGGCCACCATACACGGAGCTGTATCCTGAGCAACTGGCCAGAGCAGGGTTCTTCTATACAGGTAGGCTTGGCAGGCCTAGAGTTTTATCAGTAAATGTTGATTTTGAGCTGCTGTTCTAATTTATAACATTGACCGAATCCCTCTGTGGAACTAAAATTCTTAATGTAGAACTAGACATGTTGTTCCCTTCTTTAGTCTAATTACGTGTGCAGTATTTCTTGTTAACTATATATTAAATACACGTGAATGCTAACATAGCCTAAATGACTCTCATTGCAAAGCCTTCTCAAGGAAATCAATGTGCTCCACAAGAAATGGTGTAAGGAGGTACCTCTTATTAGCAGACCTGAACTGACCAACCAGATGTAAAATCTCCACTGTGTACTAGTTCATAACTATAATTCCAGAAGAGCTATGTAGGCTCTGGAGCCAAACACTACTGACAAAAGAACAACCAGCTCAGAAAAACAGAATAAACCAGAGGGTAGAGGTTGTAGGTGGAACCCTTTGTCAGATTTGCTTTGGAATTTATTTTCAACCTTCAGGCCAGTTGTTGAAAACATAATACTGAGAATGGGGATCCATCGGGAAACAATCCAACAATATGGCAAACCCAGAAGTCACTTGACTGGTAATACTCTGGAATTGCCCATTCTATCTGATCCACATCGTTCTGTTTTAGAGCACTGAAGGACTTCTGAATGCCGAGTGATTTGGAACAGCTGTACTGAATCACCTTAGAGTCTAGCTTATGACTGGAAGGCCTATCCACTCGCAGCATTTTTTTTTTAATGGGACCCAGGTATAACTTCCTGAGTGGGAAGGTGTAATGTTATGTATTGCTTTATTCACAATCCAGCCCAGTAGCCAGCTTGCTGATATTTTAAAACCCACTGAATCTCTTGCCCAGTTTCTTCCCTGGATGGCTTGGGATCTTTTATAATGAGGATTCCTCTGAAGGGGAGTGGTGTAAACCAATTTCATGGACCCGTGGTTGGTGGTTTTCATGGGGGAGCAGTTTGCTGGCTGAAGAAGGAGGGGGTGGCTGTGTGCTTTGAGTGTGGGTGTATAGGGTATACTTGGGATATGTGAGTCCACAGAGGGGATGTACAGGTGATCCATGAAGTTTCCACCCAAAATGTTCATTGACCTAACACTGGAATCCTAATAGATTGGTGCAATTTAGGCAAGCCAGCTAGAACTCAAATTTCAAATCCATGCTCTAATTTGACTCCCTGTCTCTGAACAGGGGCAAGCTGCACACAGTGTGCCAGAGTCATGGGACAGTTGTGGTGTGTGCTCAACCATTTGGTCTAGTAGCCTGTTATGGTGACAATTAAACATACTGTGCCTCCCCCAGTTCTCCTGGTAGCAACATTAAATTGCTCGTGGGTTAGTGTAAGTAGCTGGTATCGGATCTTCTCTTAATGCCTTTTTCAGGTCAAGGTGACACTGTGAGATGTTTTTACTGTGATGGCAGCTTGAGGAACTGGGAGTTTGGAGATGACCCCTGGAGGGAACATGCCAAATGGTTTCCAAGGTAATTCGTGGTATACTAATGCTTGTTGGAGCAGAATTACAAAACATTAGTCAGTTTTATACTGAATGGACCTTGCTCCACAGTCAAACCTCATGCCCCAGGTGAGATTTAACTGGATTATTCGTATGTAGAGCCATCTAGCCCCGTTATCAGTTCAAATCCAGCCAGGTCAATCATGAACAAATAGGCTTATCAGCTAGTAGCACTATGTCCTATTTGCATCATAAAAATGTATCCTGGAACAGCTTGTGGTCAAAGCTGGAACTTGAGTGAGTGTCAGTATCTTGTAGTTCCTGAGAACTACCCCAGAAGCTTCCATTGTTACTGCATTGTTACTGTTGCAGCTTTTTCTCTCCATCAGTCAGGTGGGGGATCATGACGATCATTCCACACTTCTATCATTGTGGCTCCTAAAGGGTTAGGCATTGTACAAATGTACACAACATGAGTGTACGAATCTAATGCTTTCCCATCAAAACCACACACTAGAACTTGGCTTGAGCTGCAGAGTTCAGACCTCTAGGTCTATAGCATTTATGGACGGTCAATCTCTTACCACTGCTTCATGGTAACTTTAACACTGCCCTTGTCTCTTCCTGGCATCTGAGCCGCCTTGGCACTCCACTTATATCGGCCTTCATGTGTACGTGGCAGGATGTCGTACACCTAGCCGTGGTGTGGTGACAAACTTGTTTTCCCCCGTAATCCAGTCTGTCTGAAAGGCTCAATTGCAAAAGCCAATCACACAGGCCTAAAATGAAGTATGACCTGTTCTGGGGAGATCAGGAGCCTCAAACCACCATTCTTTTTGCTTGAACAGGAAGATTATTTTATTTTTTTACAGCAGGAGGGTCTGTCTGCTGTGGCAAGGATGACCTTTGTGCTTTGTACATTAGGGAGTTTAGCACCACCCTCATGATACTGAATTTCAGACCAGGTCTGCGGTCCGTCACTGCTTATTTGCCTTTTTCTCCACAGGTGTGAGTTTTTGCTGCAGTCAAGGGGCAGAGACTTTGTTAACAGCGTTCAGGACTCTGACTTCAATCCTCCGGTAGCTCCAGTGAGTTTTTTAAAAAAATTGAAGTTGTGCAGTGGAGGGGGGAAAAGGTTTGAGGAGACACTTCCCTCCTGTGACTGTTTTGTGTCTTGTGATGTTTTCAGGGAGGCTCCTGGCAGCAAGCTGAACAAGATCCCCCTGCACCTCAAGGTTTGTGTGGAAATGAGTATTGGCTTGCCTTTTGGATGAAAGAGCTGCAGATTGATTGATTTGCGCTGGCTTCTGCATATTCTAGAGTTTGCAGGTGGAATCCGTTTCTGAGAGGCTTGCATTTTGATGTGAAATAGCTTCCAGAATTAGTACCAAGAAACTTCCTCTGGGAGCTGAAACCAAGGTGACCTCTGCTATTGAAAATGGGTGATACTTTTTCAGCCACGGCTTTTTATGGCCAAACCATGCAGATTCAGGTTGGTGAAAACATTTAGCAAACTTTTGCTGAATTTACCAAATTGCCTTGGTTGGGGGGCAGGAAGCCCTCAACTTTTGAAAAAAATCAGAACACTTCATTTTGACACTATTAAATGAAAAGCTTCAATTTTTTTATTCAAATGACTTTCCAATTACTTATTTGATTTAAATTTAATTTCCTACAAAATGTTTCATATCCCCCCCCCCATTATTTTTTTAAAACTTTTCAGAATGGCCAGTGAACTAAAATCAGTTAAGTCTAGTTTCTTGAGTGACCAATTTTTGTGGACAAAAGACCCAGGGTTAATTTCAGAATCTTAGGTGCTCAACTCAATTTCTGTAGGCTCCTGCATTGCTAGTGATAATATTGCCTGTGTCCTCAGAACCCATAATGAAGGTATTTTAAAACAAGATCTGCCAGTGGAAGAGTTTGCGAGTGGTTCTCGAGTGCCTTTTTGAGGTTGATATGGAGGAGAGTTTAGTCAGCTGTTTCTGGAAATGGTGGTTGGGAGCTAGATCTTCAACATACAAAGACCTTTGGAAGTTGGGGATACAAAATCCACTGCATTCTAAGCTTAATGAATAAGGGAAGAAAGCTACCCTTTACAGGCTTGGGGAGTGGTGGTGGCCTTGTGGAAGCTATGTGTAAACATGAGAATAGGCTAGAAGAACCGTTTCTTCTTGGAGCCCATCTTGTCTTTCTGAGAGAATTTTTTCCACTGATTGCTTCAGTGGTATGAACTTTGCCATGGGTGCACTAAGCAGACAGGATTTTCTGTAGGTCTATCTTTGTAGTGCTCTGAATGTCTGCAGAGAGGAAAATGGTGGCAGGCGGGGGTTAAGGCCAATCAGAAGCATTTCAAAAGCTCATGGTTGGGAAGGAAAAGTGAGCAAATTCAGGTTGTTCCTAAACCTCTCTTGGAGTTGTTTGAGGTCTCTGCCAAGGGATTGCTAACTGATCTAGAATAAGCTCTTCCCAGTTTTGCCATGAATCTTCAAATGATCTGCATCTCTGAGCTAGGAGGGTGATTGCTAAGTGGTCATTTTCCTGCAGGAAGGCAAAGAAATCTTTGGGGGACATTAATGCTGCGCACGTACAGTGACACAGAATCCCTCCAAGGAGTAGTCAATGGGTTTGAAGTCCAAGGGAATGTGTTATGGTTCAAATTAGGTAACTGGGAACGCAAGGACATAACTTCATTCACAATTGTCTGCAAGTATTTTGGGGTGGAATATAATAGAGCAACTGAAGCCCACTGTTAAGTAGCTGCAAGCTGGTTTTCATACACTTAATAGAAGGTTCCCTGATTGAGTTCAAGAAGTGTGCAGCCACCTAATCTGCCTGTCCTATAAGAAGGACCTTAAGAGCCTACACTTTGGGATGGGCTCACGTACTTAAGTATTTTATTTCAGATGCACATGGAAAGGCTTTTTCTTGAATGAGACAGATGGGATCAGAGGGGAGAGATTTCCAGTTGCATTCCCCCCCCCTGGCCTTTTAGTTCTGAATCATCTGTTTTGGGATTTGAAAACTGTGATTTTAAAAAAGGCAACTTTTAAAAACACCAGTGAAAACAGAGCTCTTAATGGCATGAGCAGTACGAATACAATAACTGTTCCAAACATAGGAACTGTCCTGCTAGTGCAGTATTCTCTCTCTCGGATACTGGACTACACCAGCTGCTTTAGAAGAAGCTGTAATAACCTAGTTGAACTGGGCAACCGTAGTGGTAAGGAACAAAAAGCAATTCCCCACCCCATCAGCTGGCGTATGTTGTGGAGCATGAAGGTTGATATCCCTTCTATGCTCTTCTTTAAATTCTGTTTAATGGAACGTTGGGTGAAAGTTCTGCCTCTGAGCACATCAGATGCTTAAGGTAAAATCCTGACTACACTGAAGTTAATTGCAATTCTCCCATTGACTTCAGCAGGGCCAGGATTTCACCCTTTATTGCAGGGCCATTTGAGTCCCTACAGTGCTGGATGGGAGAAGGAACGAGATATTCGGTATGGAGATTGTAGCATTCTAATGGTCATAGACCAATATTTGTTTTAAATCTATTACTATGATGATGTCATAGCCTATGGTATCGGTTTCAATTTCATAAATGGCCTCATGAAATGTGGAGCTCCATCTTGCATATCTAACTCTCTAATACAAAACTTTGTGTTGGATAGTTAGAATATTCTACACCAAGAAAGGTAACTCCGATTAGAGTCCCTAACCATATCCTGCCACATATGGAGTTGGCTACTTTGTAGCCTGTGAAGCTCCCCCTCTTTTGTAAAGTGTCTCCTTCCTGTGCTTTACAGATTCTGTGGGGAATCGGGAATTGTCCTCTCCTCTGGATCAGTCTTCCATAGTGCAGAATGTCCTGCAGATGGGCTTTGACCACAGTTTGGTGATGAGCTTGGTCCAAAGTAGACACCTGCTGACTGGCACCCGCTACTTATCTGTGTCCGATCTGGTCTTGGATCTGCTTCAGGTAGATGGGGAAGAGAGCAGCAGTGCAGAAGAAAGAGGTACGACAGTTGAGCCGCTTAAACCTCACTGATCAATCTAATCACATCCCACCTTCTCCTCTGGTGGCTGAAGTTTTAGCGCTTCGGTGATGCTATCTCTTGGGTCTACACTGTCTCTTCCTAGATTAGAATGAAATGTAATCATGCTTCCCTTAGCTTCATAGCCCTGTGATGCTGAGGAAAGCAGTTCAGTTGTAGTGGGGCCCTGCAGAATCTATGGTTATTGGGACATCTGTTACATTAGTGGTCTCCCAGCAACCTGGAGTATAGCTGCTTTTCAATATTTCTCTATTACATCTTGCTTTAAAAGCTGTGGTACTACATCATGACTCAGGCATACACCCAGTGCTGATATTGCAGCAGATCCAGAAATGGATTCCTTTTGTGTCTGCTACTGAAACTGGAGGATTCAAGAGGGCCATGTCTGACTCGAGGAGCAGTTGAACATAAAGTTGAGAGAGGGCAGGAAGAAAGGTGCTAATAATGTGATTTATGGCTTAAATTGTGAGGACACAGGCAATTGTTAAAGGAAGACTTATAGGGTTAGTACTCCCCACCCTATAACTGCAGTTCTACGTTGGAAAGAACAAATGCTGCTCTACGTCACTTCTTTCTATCTCTAATATGCTACAATGCTGGCTGCAATCTGTCTGACCAAAAATAGCCTTTTTATGAAACACAAATGTTTCTGTTTAGAAACAACCCCAAATCAGAATTTGTTTTGCACTTGTTTGGGGGGATGGGACTCGTGAGTTAGATGATCTGATTTATGGTTCATCAGTAAGTCTTGGTAGTGCTATGAGAATTGGAGAACCTTTGCTGTCCAAATCCAGGTTAGCAGCCTCCTAAAGAGAACTGATTTCATTTAGCAACACCGCACACTTGAACTGACATCACTGAAATGCCAGAAAGGATCCCACTTTGTGTTAGTCCTTTTTATCATGGGAGCATTAATGCCATCTTCATTCCTTCTGATTTCTACAGAGCGTAGAGGGAGGGAGGCAGGCATGCCAGGACAGAGACAAGACGCACAGGCTGAGTGCTCAAAAGAATCAGGTGAGGTAGTAAAATCTGCCTGGGCTGGGCCACAACCATCTCTGCAGCAGGAAATACTAAGGCTCATTACTTCCCATGTAACACTTAAATTGCAAAATTAATTTCCTCTTATCGTTCAGAACGTGGTAGCACCTCCAAGTCCCATTCAGGGAATAGGGCCTATTGTGTTAGGCAAGATGAATACACCTAAAAGAGTGCCTGCCATGGATTATCCATATGTCATAGTTCACTAATTTTATCCTCTCTTCCCCACTGTTCAAATCTCAAACCCACCACATGGGGACAAACTGAGGTGCCCAGGACTGGAATAGCGGGGGTTTGTCGTGGCCATAGTCATGGTCACAATTTTGAACAAAACAAGGAGGGAAAACTATGGCTGTAAATCCAGGTCTTGAACTATGAAACGGAAAGGTCCTTTTAAAGAAAAGTTCAAATAACGCTGCTCCGTAATAAAACGGTATCACTTTCAGCAGAGCCCCCACTGAGTACAGAGGAGCAGCTGCGACGGTTGCAGGAGGAGAGGATGTGCAAAGTGTGCCTGGACAAGGATGTGTCCATTGTCTTCGTTCCTTGTGGCCACTTGGTGGTGTGTGCGGAGTGTGCCCCCAGCCTGAGACGGTGCCCCATCTGCAGAGCGGTCATCAGGGGAAGTGTGAGGACTTTCATGTCCTGAACCATGAGGTGAGTAAGGAGGAACTGGGGGTTGGGGGAGGAGGTCCTGGGTGGGTTTCATAGATGCTTTTTGTTCAAATGCCTTGTGTATAGTTCAGTTGGATTGGAAGAGTCTTGCTTGTACAAAGCACAAGCAGTGTAGTTATTTTTTCTAGCAGGGTAGATGGTCTGAATTTAGACATCTACTTTGTGCCCCGGCTAACAACTGGACTTCCTTCAAGACTTACCGCGGAGCTGTAGCCCTGTGCTCTTGAAGGAGAATCTGAGCTCCAAAAGGAGGTGGGGGAGAATATCTGTCTCTTCTAAACTTGGAAGGCTTACATTTTATTTTAGCTGTTAACAGGGATGGGAATCCCTGCTTTGTGGAAAGGCCACTGGATTTCCTCAACAATCTGAGGCCTTGCATTTTTTCACTGCGTAGCTGTTGGGGATTGGAAAGCTGGCTAGAAATGCTGTTCTGGCATAAATCCTACATTGAAGGAAAAGCTACAAAGAATCCAATCTTTGATCAGACCTTGATTTGATCTATAACGTGTCTCTTAGAGATGTATCCTAGCAGCAGTGATGCCATAAATAAATTCAAGATTCCAGAATAGAACTTTTCTTCTTCAGTGAACAGGTCTTCCTCAACTGCACAGAGGAAGGGAAAGGACTAGAGAAGTTAAATTGTGTAAATGGAGAGTTCCTCACGGAACTTGAATACTGTGAAAATTCCTTCTGTCTTTGCAGAATCTCCAGTCCCTGACCTCCACTGTTGGCAGCCCCTTTTCCAACACAGAAGGTGATGCATGAGGACATCTCACTAGAAATAATGTTCCTAGTCTGTCACTAGCAGTTCGGGTTACTGAACAACTTCCCAGAAGTGTCTTGCAGAGCTTCTTCCATGCTTTTTAGGAACCATCCCTTTGCTGGAAGACGACCATGGGAAACGTTCCTTCCTAAAATTTTCCATTTACAGGATGAGTGGTAACTTCTTTTAGTTTAAATCTGATGATTCTTGTCTGGAATTGATTTTTATTTTTAAGGAATTGTTAGATATTTTGGAGCCGAGAAAGGAAAGTTTGCCTGCAGAGTAATTTATTCATGGGTTTGAAAAAATGATTTGCTAAGTCTGTAGATTTATACTTCACATTTTGGAATAAAAGCATCTTCTGTTACCCTTTTAGACTGGTCTCTCGTGTAGTCTGGCCTATAAAACGCCTTAGCACAACGTTCCATCAAGGTTGGGATCCAAGGGTTTGCCCGCTGCATCTGATGGTAGGGTTCTAGTGTGCTATCCCATATCCTCTAGTACCAGATTGTGGGGGAATGGAGTGATGTCCCTAGCTATCTTTCAGAGGAGCTCTGTTTAGGGAGCTAGTCCCATGTGGGACATGAAACAGACTCCAGCAAAACATCCTGTCCCTTCTAAAGCTTAAGCAGGATGATGCTATTTTGTATCACTTCAGTCAAGCTTTTGTCTTCCTCTTATGCATATCAGCTGAGACTGAGGATCACCTGCATCTTCTCCCCAGTCATGAACAGCCTTTGTCTGGTTCCATGCTCCTACACCCTTAACAGGACTGCAGGTCTGGGCTATATCTAGGTGAGCCCAGTTAAGCTGTCTGGAGCCTTCCTGGAGCCCTGATGGAGGACATGCTCCATCACATTCCTCCTGCAGAGGAAGGGAATATTATTGCCCATAGCACTATGCAGAGGCAAGAGGAATTGATATTTGAACTGCTAAAACCTTTCCCTGGAAGCTAATCGGTGGAGATGAGTGGGGTGTTCATAGGTTTCAGCACTAACATAGAATAGAAGTGAACTTTTGTACTGACAAGGCTGTTTGCATCCATTCCCAACCCACAATGGCTCTAATATGCATAGTTCATTTGGGGATTATGCCTTGTTTAAATAGTTGTCTTAATCTGAAAAGGAATATTAAACCTTGAAACGGACTTAAATGGCTGTTCAAGAGTAAGAATCAACTTCCGTTCAGAACTTGGCTCACTTTATTGTATTAGCAGGAGGATCATGGTGTGTTTAGTGATGGATATAATTAGGATACAAACAGAGATCCTGAAAGAAATCTTACTTATAAAGTTAATCCAGTGTAGGCCATTTTGTTTAGCTGTGAAAGGCTGCCGCCTGGATTCATGCATTGTTCACATGGGTTATGTCCCTTTACAAGGCCCTGCAAAAGACTAGCATGGATTTTAGTCTGTTAAATTATGCTTTTAGCCAGCAGAGGGCACCATTAACCTAACTATAACAGGAGCCATGGCTTGAAACCTTCAACTGCTATTCATTCCTATAACTCAACAAATGTGAATGAAATGTAATGCTTATGTCAGCAAGATAAGAGTATTGTATGGGCATCCAAGGAAGGGAATTAGTGCACCACAAACTGGCAGTGATTGTGTGCCCTTGCTAATGATAGAAATCAATGGAAAAAAGGAGGTTCATCTTAGGACCTGATCATAGAATACCAAGGCTGGAAGGGACCTTAGGAGATCTAGTCTAACCCCCTGCTCAAAGCAGGACCAATCCCTATATTTGCCCCATATCCCTAAATGTCCCCCTCAAGGATTGAACTCACAACCCCTGGTTTAGCAGGCCAATGCAAAAACCATGGAGCTATGCCTCCCCCCTCATGCATGGAGTGGGATGAGGAAGCTCCTCCAGGCAGTCCTTAATTCTAGGGACACTATTGCCATGGCCTTACAGTGGCACCTACTCAGGCGAGTCTTTACATTCCACTGGATAGCTAAGGTTAGGTCTGAACTTCAGCTGGGAGGGAGCCTCGCAGCCCAGATTGAGGGACTCAACGCAGTAGGTCTGAAGCTCTAATGCAAAAAAGAGAAGCGTGGACATTCCAGCTCCATTGGGTAGTCAGCCTAGCCTCTCAGGCTCAGATGTAGGGGGTCGGGTGGGCTGAGCCGCAACGTCCACAGGTCTGTCTACCTGGGGTGGGAAGTTGGCTCCCAGTTGCAGTGTAGACATACTAGATGGGGTATAGGGCAGACTCGCTGTACTTCCTGTTAGCATTCATCCTCCTAGTCACACCACACCGGCAGCATGCTTGCTTTTGTGGGGGGCTGCCGGGGCCGAAGGTCCACTCTAACTTTACATTAACAAGGAGCATTTCTCATTCGTGAAATAGAAACTAGGAACTCCCCCCATATGTGGCTTCAGACGTCTCTTGGCCTTTAAAACTCATTTTTCCTCTTTGTATGAAAAAGCAGCTTCCCTTGCTAAACTGATCTTAAAAAACGAACCATCCACTTGTCTCACTGTTATGACCTGAGTGCTGTTCTATTGCTCAAGTGGTGATTGCGGTAGTAGATGACATCTTTGCGCAACAGCAGGATTTCTTCTCAAGCCTTGATCCTTACATGTTAGGAGGGGCAACTGCTTAAATAAAACCCATTCCAGTAGGTGGTTAGTGTATTTATTTTTATTACTGTGGCCAACAATGCAATTTAATTACAGTGATGTGTATCCCCTCTCTTTTCTCCCACCCCCCTTCAAATAAAATTCTTCTCCACAAATCCCCACATGGCTCAGGCCACTCCGGGAGTACAAGAGGTCTCTAAGGCATCAAGAATTGGGTCTTAGCCTCTGTCTACAGCAGGGGTAGCATTGTAAGTTTAGTGTACACAAAGTTGCTGTAAGCTACAGTGGGCACTGGTGTGGCTCACCCAGCCTTGACATTGGGCTAAGCTGTACCAGGAGCCAATCAGGGCTTGTCCTGTCTACAACTACCGGTAGGAGTTTTTCACCAACATAACAGCCCTAGCACTTGGAGCACCCGTGGCTGAAATCAGGTTCCGCTTCCCATGTAGACAAATCTTTAAGTTATAAGGAGTAGAGACTTCTCAGTAAATGCAAATAGCCTCCCCCCTGGTCCCCAGAGGGAGGGAGGGATGAGATTGTGTTGGGAGCTTTGTCCATTTTTTAAAAAGTAAACTACAGAACTGTTGAAGCCTGAACTATCGGGACTGGCAGGACTTTATTTTTATAGGTCCATGGTGGAAGGAAGAAGTTCCCAGCTGTTCAACTCTGATGCTCAAGAGACGGTGAAGGGTTCCCCTTGGACTTGTTCAGCTCAGCCAAGCTTGTCCCATCCATGGGTCAGCAAGGCCAGGCTATGGACTAACAGTTTATCAGGACACTCACAAACTGAAAAGAAACCTAGAGGCCATTCATCAATGTACATTCATTGTGTAAAAAACAAACTGAAGTGGAATGGATTTCATTATCCTAGTGTTTCCTCTGCCACAGCACCAGACCAAGGATGGCTTCGTTGCTTGCAGCACCTTTGATTGCTGGATGCAAAAGGTTTCTCAAGCTTGTGGCTCTTCGTCACTTACGCAGGCCTGGGGAGAGGGGGAAATCTATCAGCTCAGAAGCAAAGGTGAAATTTTCTGCATGACTGTTTAAACAGTATTGAATCTGTGAGAGCAAAATAACTTTTGTCCTCCAGTAGTGCACCCCATAGATCTGTGTGTTCTGCAGGACAGTTGAATGCACAGAGGATGGTCCATCTAGGGAATCCACAAGCTTTGAAGATCAACTATCTCCACCCCAGGGCCTAGATTTTAAGAGCTACTTAGACAGATGGCGAGGCACCTAATGGGATTGTCAAAAGCACCTTGGCACTAACTCCTATTGTGGGGCATTAGGCTCCTCCTAAGCACCTTTAACGATCCCACTCCACGCCTATGTGCCTCTTTAGGTGCCTCAATACCTTTGAAAATCTGGCCCTAGGACTTTGCATGCTCTGATGGCAAAGCTGGAGGACTAGCTCTAGCACTATTCCTGCTGGAGCTAGGCTCTTACAAGCTCGCCCGACTAAGGTCGTGAAATGCCCCACAATTGTGAAATGTTAAGGTTACATGGGTCTAGCAAGGAAAAAAAACGTGTGTGTATGTATGTATGTATGGGTATATGTGTATGTATGTATGTATGGGTATATGTAGGTGGTAGAAAACTCACTGTAGAGGCAACAACCAGTAGCTATAGTACAATGTTTTTTAAAAAAACACTTTTTTTTGTTTTTGAATGCTTCGGACCAGGGCTGACTGTTTGCACTCCCCCCACATCCCAGGGTGGTAAAGGGAGCTAAGAGTTGCTCACCTGATCGATCCAGATCTTAGACGCACTTAAACCTAATGATAGGCTTGAACCAAAGTGGTGGAGCCAAATACTCCTGGCACCACTTATCGAGTTTGGGGCTTTTTAGAAGCTGGGTTTGAGTTTGCACCTTGGGCCGCTCTCTAATATAAAATGGCCTTGGAGGTTTTGATGGCTGCCTTTGTTGGGTAGCTGTGATAAGGCAGAACTACAGGTGGGTCTATCCGGTACCAGGTGAACTAGTACGGTGCGGCCTTAACTCCGGGAGTCCACCTGCATGTTCTGGGTTCTCTTCCCATTAGCCATTCCTCAAATGCTGCACCGGGGCAGCTGCCTGTGGTGTTGGTGTTTGAGTTATGAGAGAACTGTCTGAAGCACAGAGGGATAGGTTAGAAAGCATTAAGGAGAGTGGTTACCCACTGGGACCCAGAGATAGGTGGAGCACTCCCATCTCTCCAGCCACATCGGCCGAGCAGGGACTGCTCCCCTGTGTTCGATATGAAGATGGTAATGTTGAGCAATAAAACACTTAACACAGAGAAAAAGAATGTAGTTTGTTTTTTTTATGCTGCAGTGACTGTCAGTAAAACTGGGCTAGCTGCTCCCAACTGAAACTCAAAAGCTGGTGGCAATGGGCCGTAGTAACAGAACCAGTTCATAGATGGGTTCTCCAGCACTTCTGAACCTCTTGTGGAAACCCAGTTCCAGGCCCCTATGGCAGCAGCGTCTGACATCAAAATGATGTGAAATACGTTTGAGACCGTTTTGATTGAAAACGAGGTGCTCAACCGCAGTTCCACTGCGAGATCTTTTCACTGATTTGCACCAACAAAAACGGACCAGCTCTGATGCAACAGGTTTGAAGTGATGGCAAGGGGTCATGCTGGGTCTAAATCTCCACGTGTCTGGGAGAGCAGCATAGCTACTTGAGCTCTTAATGGTATTAAATGTGCATTAGCGTTAGTCAGAGAAGCTTGTTCAACATCGGCACAAGAGCGTTCCACTTGTTCCATGGGGCAGGAATTGTTCCCGGTTACAGACCTTGGTGATAGTAGTTTTAAGTACTGAAACCTCTCCACCCGAGCCCCAAAGACAACAGAATTGCAAAGAGCCATGGCCTGAATTTCAGCCTTAGCTCATGAAGAATAAAACTGTTGAGCCTCCTTTCCCTCATTCATTATTTGGCTGGGAATGCTCGCGCTCTCTCAGCATGGGGAGGGGGTTGCTTTAGTTTTCAATAACTCTTTTGTGAACCTGCTCTTTAATATTTTGACCCAGATGCTCATGCACATTCCTTAAAATATTAGTATTAACATTAACAATTGGTACCATTAGTTTGCTGCTTGCTCATCAAAGGGCAATTGTTATGAGATTGACGAAGGGTAACTGACTTTCACAGTAAACCTTTACAATATTTTTTCCACACACTGCTGACTGCGTTTGCATTCAAAAGCAGTTTAATAAAAAACACCCCCCAAAATAGTCCTTATGGCCAGTGCAGCTTGAAATAGAAATAATTGTAACCTGCATGTATTTATAAAGACTTGTTGCTGTATATGTGTGTGGCAAAGGGCTGCTAACTAAACATATTTAAATATTGCAACTGTAAGCAACAATGCAGCATGCAAGTGGGGTTTTTAAACAGAGAACTAACTAACAGCTCGTGGTTGGTTGTAAGAGTGCTCTCTGCTAATTGGAAGCCCATAATCACAAATAAAAGTGGCGCAATCTATTTACTTTATCCAAGAGATGGTTAAGAGGCGATTTGATCAAGGTCTACAGGTCCTTACGGGGGGAGGAGATTTTATAGTAGGTTGCTCTTTAACGTAGCAAAGACAGAATGAAATCCAATGATTGGAAGTTGAAGCTAGACCAATTCAGACTAGAAATGAGGTACAATTAATCATTGGAGCAAGTCACCTAGGGTCGTGATGGATTCACCATCATTTGAAGTTTTTAAATCAAGACTTAGTGTCCTTTTCTAAAAGACATGCTATAGCTTAAAAAGACATTACAGGCTTGACGCAGAATTCATTGGGTGAAGTTTCTCTGGCCTGTGTTATGTAAGATGATCTATTGGTCCCTTCTGGCCTTAAGACTCTATGAGAATTCAGAAGCATATTCAGTGGGGTGGGGAAGAGAGAGAATAGAAATCAGGCTAAGAGAAAGGGAGCATGGGGAGTATAGGATGGTAACTGATCCCATCGAGAAAAGGGCAGGTAAAGCTGGGGCGAAAGGAGTAATTCCATTAGAGCAAGCAGTTGAGTTTGGGGTGAGTCCATTACAGAGGGGACTGGGGAGAGCCGATTATAGAAAGAATGCTGACTGGGGTAAGGATAGAGTGTTTCCACCCAAGAAAGCAAACACCAGTCCTGCATGGGGCTTTGTCTGGACCAGCATTGAAAAGGAATTTGGAAGCTTCCAGGTAGCAATCACCAAAACATAAATAAGCTAAAAAGCAGGTGCCCCTGTTGCTCAGTTGCCACTAAACGTTAATTTTGGAGGACGGCAGAAGCATTTACTGATGTGCACCATCCAAAGCAGGTTATGAGATACCTCAACAGTAGAGAAGAAACCATTCCATTATTACAGAACTATTATAAAGATATGGCTCTCCCAGGAAAAGAACCCAGTAAGGAGGCCTGGAATCCCATTGCTCCCAGATTAAAGGATGCTTTGGCATCAGTATATAGAAATTATTCCTCCTTTGTGTCCAGCTCTTTCTCCTCTTGCTAGGTATGCGTGGAGGAGGGGTAAGAGCCCAGACTGGTAGTAAGCAGAAGTCATTACAAGCGGATGGCTATTGTGAACTATATGGCTGCTGTCTATCCAGTGCTTGGCAGCTAACTTCACACCCCAGATTAAAGAGGACAGTACCACTGTGTACAATCTCAGCAGGAGGATCATGAATTGGAAATTGAATGAAGACTGTATTACTCCTGAAGTTAAGTAGGGGCTTTCTACACTAGTAGGGTTTTGCAAGAAAACTTCCCACGCTGCTCCAACTAGTGAAAGAAGCTGACACTGATAAGTGAAGACTTCCATCCACATAACGTACAACTGTATTAAAGAGAGAAGCAACCTCAACTTTTTTTTTTTTTTTTTCAAAAGTGCAGTTTTTCTCCACTGCACCAGGTCAGTAAATCAAGGAGCTGCCCAGGAACCCTGCAGCTTCCACAGACGCGGGAAAATCCCATCCCACAATGACAGAGTGAGAGAGAAAAATCGATATTTAATCTACAGCACCGTCTCTCCTAATAAGGCCACTAAGCCCCTTAGTTATGAGACACTGAACTTCTTTTCAAAATTTACCTGTTCTCCGGGGCTTGTGCTGCAGTGACATAGTGAATGTGAGTGTGCCTGTGTATTTTGGGAGCATTTACCCCCATCTATTTTATGATCAATTTCCTCCTTCCGGTCCCACCTTTTCGTTATTTTCGGAGAACTCTGCTATAGAATTAGACTTAAAATCCTCCTCCCTTCGGCGTTTCCGCACACGGAGGTGCTCTCCTGAAGATTCCGTGCAGAGAGTAACAGAAATCCAAGACCTATAGCTGCTAAGCACAGATAATACTCCCCTTTAAATGTAAGGATCTAATTAGGAAGCTGCTCTCAAGTGGCTCTTGTGCAGTGAATAACAAAATGGGGATTATCAGAGGGCAGGAGTTGGAATTCAGTGACGGTTCTGTGTTAGGAGTGTGAGCGGGACGGCTGGGAAGTGACCGTCTTCCACCTGAGCTCTGCTACAAGGACTGTGTGTCTGAGGACTGTATTCTATGGGCAACAGAATTCCAGCAAAATGAACTCATAAGGCCAAACCCATATCATCCTGCATGTAAATACCCAAACATGGTGGAAATGCCCACAGGGCGACTGAGAAGTGGAGAATCCACACAGGGAGACCATCCCAGTCTCTTCACGTCATGGAGCCAAGTCCTTAGGTGGTCGCTCCATGGGAGAGCAGAGGGTGTATGGGAGGGGGACTGGCAAAGGCCTCGAGGGGAACTGCACAGATGTAATGGACTAAACACTGTGTTATGATTGACTGGGCACGGAGCTGAGATGTAGTTTTAATAGCTGGGCAAGTGCTCCCGACTTTGTCTCCATGCGTGGGGAGGGGAGGATTCTCTGCCACCCTCTCCCTGCATACATACAGTTACCTTGAACAAAACTCGCTTACCGAAGCGTAGCATGGGGGACTAGAATTTACTCCATCGTGAGAGGCAGTAATGATGCCAGGTTAGAAATCAAGGATGGTAGCACTAGCATTCACAGCTTGAGCCCAACCACACCTTGAGGTGGAAAGGAATTGACAGGGCCAGACCACTGGGAAGGGTGAAATCAAGTGTCAAATCCTGACAAGGGAAAACCTGCTGGAGAAATCCACCTATTAGAGAGTAAACGGCACAACCATGAGCCACTGAGCTGAGAGGCACCACCCACTTCCTAGCACGGCAGCCAATACTTACAGGTACGTCTGCTTGCACAAAAGGTTGGTGGGTTTTTCATTGACATGGTAGAGAGGAAATGGATCAAATCCACCAATGAAATCAACTGAAAGAAATCAAAACCCAAATAATAAATAAAAAATAAACATGGCAGGATGGCGACAGGAATGCTGGTGCCTGGCATGACTTAACATAAAATGGTGCAAAGAACAGAAAGATGATTACCAACAGTCTGGCACTTATGGTACATGGGACCTAATGCACACTCGAAAATTCAACCTATAAAGACCATTCAACCTAGACCTCTTGGGAACAGAAGCTGTTCAGTGTGTGAACTCCAGCTACTGCAGAATTTTTGAGCATGTGGGTGGAGAACCCATGTGGCACCCCTCCCCACTTCAAATCATCATCACGTTGTGTCAGAGCCTATCAGCCACGAGTGGACAAAGCAGACCATGGCCATTCAGAAATGTGCCAACAGAAAGACCTGGAGTGATGGCAAGGGAGTGGATGTCTGCATGAAAGCAGGTAGCAAGCAATACCTCTGAAGGTTGTCTCCCCCAAGGGCAATTTGCTTGCTTGTAGGAAAACAAGACAGTGACAGGAGCAACTGGTTTATTATAACCCACCCCAATGCCCTCGAACTTTGTGATTTCTTCAATTTGATTTTTTTTTAAATCCATGAAAATATTTAAAATGCTTCCTTTCCCCCAATATTCAAATAATGACAATGGAACTAGTCAAGGGACTTTTTACGACACAATTTTCCCTGCTGCCCATTATCAGAATTTTTCAGGTGATCCGACTGGGAGAATCTCTCAGGGTTCTTCTAAAATTAATCATATTTTTAAACTATGTAGCTCCAACAATATATTTAAAGATTAAGGGTTGGGATTTTCAAAGGAACCCAAAAGTGTTAAATTTCAATGGGGCTTGGGTGTCTAACTCTTGTGGGCTTCTTTGACAATTCTACCTAGAATATTTTGTAGATGTTAAGGAAGATTCTCATAGAGAATGCCAGCCTGGATCAGACATGCTCAATCCAGTCCAAATATCTGATTTCCTACAGCAACTATAATACCAAGTAGTATGGGAAGCTATGGAATATTCTCTCCATAGGAAAAGTTTCTTCTTAAACCCCAACAGTTAGAATGTGGTTTATGCCCTGAAGTAAGAAAGTTTATATCCCTTCCAAACATATTTTAAAAAAAATATAACTCTGGATATTCTCATTAATCATATAACCATTCAATTTTTCTTTCCTGAAGGTGGCACTGTTCTTTTAAGCTTCAGTTATGTATTTTTAAAGGTTGTTGGTAACTTTATTAAATGTTTTGTCAACACACAAACTAAAACAGAAGCATAAAAATTACAAAACTGTTTAAAAATATTTAGAAATTGAACGCCTCTGCAGCCAAACAAATCTTGGTTCTGACAGACAGCAGAGCACTACTGTTGTGACATCAGAATGACTGGAATATAGATAAAATGTTCAAAAGTACATGAGCAACATAGAATCCTAATCCCAATGACTTTCAATGATACTTCAACTCCTAGGGCCAGATTTTAAAGGAATTCAGATGCCTAATGCTCACTATTTTCAAAATACCTTTAAAAATCTGGCCTCTATCTGCCTAAGTCACTTTTGAAAAATAAGATGTAGGCAGTTAGGTGCTTTTCAAAATGTTCTCTGATAACTTCAAAAATCAAAATTGGCCAAGATTTTCAAAAATGACTAGTGGTTTTGGTGGCCTCTGTTTTTGGTTGTCCAACACCAGCGATATTAAAGAGGCCTGTTTTTCCAAAAAATGCTTATCGCACACTCACTGAAAATAAGTTTTCTCAAGTTTGGCATCTAACAACTGAGGCACCCCAAATCCTAATCACTTTATAAAATCCTGATCATAAATCGCCGATGCTTCCATCCATAGATTACGGTGCATTAGCACACCTAAAACACTCTGGCCCACAATCCAGTGTTAGTGGATCCCACTGCTGTGTTTTCTCATGAAAATCACGTTAGCACTGGCCTCCCGATTAATGTGTCTCAGCACTCATAATTACTTCATGTTGCACATCAAAGGAACATTTAAAAGAAACCACAAATGGAAGAGAAAATTAAAACGCAGCTCAAATTTGTTCAGGTCACTGGAAGGATCTACTGCTGTGACTGTGAAATATTGATGGTGTGTCATTGTTAATTATTCAAGCTGACATTTCAACTCTGAGCCTGAGAAACTGGGATGGAGCGGAATTTTAAAAATTCTGAAATTAACAGCAGCATGTTTCTAAATAATTCATTCTACTTGTAATGGCTTCTGGTGAGAAAACCATTGCATTTAAACAATGTTTTTAAAAACAATATTTAAAGTAACACTGAATTTAAAGCCCTTTGGGTGAAACAGACAGATGACATTCTCAGTGAGAGAGGGGAAAAGATGATGGAGCAAACCTTGTTTTTTCATTACTTATAATACAGGCCTTTGTTAAACACCTACCCTTGCTCTAAGCAAGTAATCAGTAAAGCCACTGTGGTCGATACAGCCACACAGGAAGCAAGAGAGAAATAGAAAGGGCATGCCAGACTAGTAGTATATCTCATTAAACCCATCTGAAATAAACTTTGGCACTTCCCTTCTAACATCTCATTCAAAGCCATTATTTTTCAGCAAATATCCTTGGCAGCGACTCTTTATAGGATAAAGCGTCTCACATTAATGTGAGGGGCTAGAAGCCTCAAAGACATAACACTGGGGTATAAAGCCTTTAGTCAGCTCCTCAGTTGAAGTCCATTGACTTGAACACAACTATGCTGACCCACACCAGCTGAGGATCTGTCCCTTAGATGCATCCCAAAGACACATGAGACTAAAGAGAACACCCCATACTGCTATTTAGAATCAATGGATCCAGTCTTTGTGCCCCTAAAACCACATGGTTCAATAAGAGTTTTGGAAATGCAGGAAAGGGCTACATGTAGGTAGATAAATCCACCTGACCTTATAATCAAAGTGGCTTTCCTTTGGCCCTGTAAAATGGAACACTAAATAGCTAAGAGAATTGTAGATCAAGCATAAGGAGAATTACTTCATTCATCTTCTCTACAATCCAGGTACAGGACCATCTCTGTATTGCAAGTTAAATGCTCTGTTCAGTTATTTGTAAATATTCTTGCCCTCTCCTTTATCCTGAGCTTATATCATGAAGTCCACAGGGCATCACCTTCTTGCTCAGTTGAAAATATTGGACCGGATTCTCCATTCACTTACACCACATTTGCACTGTTGATACTCCACTGATCTCAATGGCATTATTCCTTATCAACACGAGTGTAAAAGGAAAATTGGCTTCCCTGTTTCTGGTCTCTAATACCCAAACATGATCAGCAGACAAAGCCAAACCTTTGGGCTAAAAGAATCAGAGAAAAGGATTATGGGAGTTCAAGAGTGAGGAGAGGATCTCATGGTCAATTTGTCCTGGTCAGGCAGATGCTGCAGTGATGCTATTTATGTGGTGAGATGGAAAGTTTGTTAAGAAAATGTCACCTCGCTTCCCCTGACCTTCCTCTCCCACATTCACTGGCTGAACGCCTATAGCACTAGTTCACGGGACAACATTGGAGAGAGAGAGAGGGGTTTTTTTTTACAAAAACGGTTGCCCAGGAATCTGTCGATGAATACTTACAGCTGTCCTCTTCTTCTGTAAAAACACTGACAACGTAACAGGCATAGACAAAGCCCACCAGCTGGAAAACAGAGAGAAGAAATCATTCAGCACTTTTAGACAGACTTCAGCCGTCACCACTGAAATGGTGAAACCAAGTGAAATTTGCCGTAAGGTATGCAGTGTAGGAGTCAATGTGGTGGCATATTTCTCCCTACATTCTTGCCAAAAATCACAAGCACCACTTACAAGCCCAGAGCAGCAGGATACTTCTGCTAACATAATCAGTACTGAAATAACACAGCAATGTTGCCCTTTAAACAGTAACCACTGAGCTTCAGAGTTAACACCTGACCCAGATGGGTCATTCACACCTTATGTTCACACCACTCCTAGAGCTATTGTCTCAGGTTGCCTGTTTGCAGACTTAGCACTGCTTTAGGTCACATTTGGCAGGTTTTCTCCCCTATAAGGACTGGAAACACTTCTTTTTGAGGAGGATGCCAGAGAAGTACTGGTACAATGTGCCAGACAGTGTCCACTTCGTACAATCCCTTCTACAATAGCCATGTAATAGACACATGGAATACTGATTTCACTGGTGAACAGGATGCAACGGAAGGAGAACTCCTTGGCTCAATCATCCTATATAGTCAAGGGGGTAAGTTAAGAGATAACTACATTGGTATTATCCATCAAGAGAACGGGACCAAGTTCTGTTTTGCTTTGTAGGTAGATGAAACGGGCAATTAGTTTAGAAATTAACCATAAATGTGGGAATACTTTGGCTGTCTAATGTAGTGACACCGAACTCTCTTAGACTTGGAAATGGAGAAATAATTGGAAGTAACAGTGAGAAAACTTAGCACAAGATGGAGTCAGACTCCATGTCCATAGAAGGGAGTAAGAAGAAACACCCCCCCCCACACACACACACCTGTTAAAGCCCTGCTGGGGCCCCCAGACCTTGGGTCCAGGTGCACAGCAGAATTTGGGGCTGTTCACTCCCTCCCAGAAGCAGGTTGGGTGGGACATGGGCAGGATCTTAACTCCACCTCCTCTACTCACTGGCCAGAGGAGTGGAACCAGTGGGTGATGTGTCCTAATTCATGGGGATAGTATAGGCCAGCTTTAAATTACTATCTCCTGTGAGGAAGCAGGGGTGGAAGAGTGACTCAGGGCTTGGCTACACTTGCAGGTGTAGAGCGCTGGGAGTTAAATCAGCCTTCGGAGACCACAGGAGGGAAAACACTACTGGGTGTTTACACTGTCAGCTGCAAGCGCACGGACGTGGCCACATTGGCAGCTCTTGCAATGCCACAAAGAGCAGTGCATTGTGGTAGGTATCCCAGTGTGCAACTGGCTGCAACATGCTTTTCAAATGGAGGTGTGTGGAGTGTATGTGGGGGAGAAACTGTGTTTTGGGGGGCAGAGTGTGTCAGCATGCTGTCTTGTAAATTCAAACACCAGAAGACACCCCCCCACACACACACACACACAATAGCAGCATTCCACACTAATGGTTATTTTATCCCTGAGCAGATAAACATGCCGGCTGTCAGCAACCGAGCTTTGAAAGGGGATATCCGCATGCCTGCAGATGAGTTCAAAACAATGACCACAGTGGTCACTTGACTTCAGGGGATTATGGGATGTTTCCGGAGGCCAATCACAGTGCAGTAATGCAACACATCGTCCACACTGACGCTGGGGCATTTCAGCTGGGGCACAGCAAACTATGCTTCTCATGGGGGTGGATTAGCAGGAGCGCTCCAGCTGCACGGTCCAGATCCTTGAAGTGCCTTGCCAGTGTGGATACCTCAGGAGTTAGGGCGCCCGGGGCTGCCTTAATGCACTCTAACTTGCAAGTGTAGCTAAGCCCTCAGGGAGGTGTCTGTGGAGTCACAATGCGTCCTGGAGCTACTCCTGACTTGGTGCAGTTTACACATTGCTTATTGCCCAGAGTCAGACCTAAAGTAAGAAAACAGACTTGAAATTTCAAACGTCAAGAGGGCCATCACCTAGAGGCTCACCACTTTGGGGACAGCTCATAGAAGCTCTAAAATGTGCCTGACCCTGTTGTCCTCATGTTCATCAGCAAGGAAATACCCAGCTTGTGTAAGGAAAGAAGAATCTGGCTCTAACAGAATGATCCTGGTTCAGCAGATTTGCATTTTGCTCTGCTTTCTGTTGATCAAATATCTCCTCCATGCCTAGCATTATGTCCTTACATAACACTCCGGTTAGCAAGATCTTGGTTGACACTAACCACATTATTAAAGTTCCTGTGAGCCATGATTATTTGTTCTCCACCATGAACTCAATGCTCTTTAACAAGAGTTAGAATGTGGCAAACAATGGCTCACTCCAAGGGAAGACAGAATGATGCATGTAAGGACTCAGAGAGTGGAGTCCATTCATTTTTAATATGACAGAAAAATACATCACACCAGAAAACAAAGGCCGAATAATGAGATTTCTATTGAGGGATTATAAGACTTGGTTGTGTGCTGCAGCTCTCTGAAGACAAACACCTCAGCTGGAGGAAACAAAGTAATTATTTTTACGGCACCACCAAACCTTCTGTTTCTTTTAAACTTCCTATTAAAAGTTAAATGCAACAACAGAACCATCAGTTTGCTCTATTGAGCCTTGTCTTTTTCCACGGAGGTACAGTCCAGAATTGCCGTGATGGAGAGACAGCTCTCATCACTCATTTTCCTGCTGCGCAGTTTCCAAGGGCTACTTTACCCCTCTCTGTTAGCTACAGTTTACTTAACTCAGAAAAGAAGCCAACCAATTGCAATGGCAATCACAGAACCACATAACATACAAAACTAATTATACACGGGGAACTTTGAGAGAGTTACCTGATCTCTACAGGCATATGAGAGAAGAAGAATGAATAAGCGATTTCTTCTGAGTGCTTTTCTTTGTTTGTATTATGTGAACAGGGAAAAAGACATGCATCTTTTTCGGTTTTGGGGTGTTTGTTTTGCTTTGCTTGTTTAAATTTGCATTGGTTGAATGAGAGAAACGTATCTGGAACTGACCATGGTGCTGAATAAAGGCAGCAAGCCATAATCCTTTATTAAATCAGGCAATATAGAGGGCTATTAGATAAGAGACAAATAAAAGCTATTTGTGGAACTACACTCCAACTGGCTTAAGAGCATTTCTCCATGCAAGACTCTTCCATTGGACCATGCTCTTCAAGTTTTGGGTGACTGCAGTCAGAGTGCTGGCACCATCTTATCGATAGGATCTCTTGGTCAATCCCTAGAACGAAGAATTTAGGTGTGATTAAGGTGCAGATCCTCCTTTGTTACCTCTCCTCAAAGGTCCAAAGGTCATTTATCTCTTCTCAGGCTGAACTTCAGTGAATTATCCAGGAGTTAAGATTCTATAGTGTCTGAGCAAAGCAAACATTTATAGGTAAATTAAGAGATCATCAAATTAAAGATAAATACTTTGAAGAAACATATTTACATTCATTGAAATAGCTCCTTTTAAAAAACATATGATGCTCTTATCTTTAGCATGCTGTGTCTGTTAATTTATCATGTCTTCTCTCTTTCATGCCAGCATCTCTGATCTCAAGTCCTAGGCATTAGTGACTGCCGGGTGCAGAAGAAAATGTAACGAGTCGGCGCTAGGGCCATGCAATTCGCTTCCATCGCGTCTCCATGGGAACGCATTGTGGCCAAGGTTATCGGCCTAAAGAACGGCCTTGGCTCAGTGTTATCTCATGTGTATGTGTCTGAGAAGTGGTTCTCAGCGCCAGCTGGGAGTTTATCTAGCCTGTGTGAAACTCGGCTTGTGTGAAACTAGACAGGTAAACTGAGGCAGGATTGCAAAACATATTATTAGCTATTCATGAGTTATGTATGAGATGCAAATATGCAAGTGTATTTATGTGTCTGAGCCCTCTTGTATGATGGGCTTCATCCTGAACACTGCTCCGGTGTGTCAGGTCCCCCATGTCCAGTGGCAGCACCGTGAATGGGGTCCCCGGTGCGGTTATGTCACTATTTGCCTTCAATAAACTCATCATTTTTATTCATCTAGCCACTGTGTGTGAGCCTCGTTTCTGTGGGACTCAGTGAACCTTGCAACAGTGACCTACAGTCTGTTACCCACTAAGGATCTAAAAAGAACTGGAATGATAGGAAGTAGGGCCAGTTAATGTCAGGATGACTAAGTGTCACACTGTTTCCTGGTTTGCACCAACATCCATTGTTTGCTTGATCTGTGAGATTTAACAACTCATTGAGCATTCACTAAAAGATCCAGGAATGGGTATTGCATATCGAATGCTTATCCTGATTCACAGGAGATTCCAGGAAGGTCTTCTTGTATCCTCATACGTTGCCATCCTAGAATCCTAGAACTGGAGGGGATCTTGAGAGGTCACTTGGTCCAGTCCCCTGCACTAGTGGCAGGACTAAAGTATTATCCAGACCATCCCTGACAGGTGTTTGTCTAATCTGCTCTTAAAAATCTCCAATGACAGAGATTTACAAACCTTCCTAGGCAAATATTATGAATATTTACAAACATTCCAGTGCATAACCAGCCTGACAGTTAGGAAGCTTTTCCTAATGTCCAACCTAAACCTCTCTTGCTGCAACTTAAGCCCATTGCTTCTTGTCCTCAGAGTTTAAGAACATTTTTTCTCCCTCCTCCTTGTAATAACCTTTTATGTACTTGAAAACTTATGTCGCTGCTCAGCCTTCTCCTATCATGGTCTTGTCCAACTGTGAATTTTGGATTAACAGTCATGCCAAACTTGATTCCTAACGGTGTGTATATTCCATATAATACACAGGTAAACCTGATCTAAAGTTCTTACTTCTGTCTTCTGTGTCAGAGAGGTCCAGGGCAGCATTAAGAATGAATTATCTTGCACCATAAAGGTAGACTTCACATAAATGCTGAATATCAATCATGCCACTAGTGTCATATTGTTAAACCTCCTAAACTTGTTCCACAATTAAAAGGTATTGAGTTAGCAATAAGGACTGCTAGGAAGTTTTCTTTGCAAAGAAATTTACGTCTCCCCTCCCCTAAAACACCCTGTCTCCATATAGCAGGCAAAAACAAACACACAAAACAAACAGTGGACAAAGTGAACTTTACCAGATCTCTTAATCCCAAATCTTTGGAAGCCCGAGTTGTCTTTCAATTTCAGGTTTTCCCTCGACTTTGTTTCAACATAGTCTGCTTCGTGTTTCAAATTTACTCCGCTTTAACCTTATAACCCACGACTTTGTGGCATGGATTTAATCAATTATAAATACTGATTATTCAATTACTTATTTCCATTTTCTCTAAAATGGTTACATTAGCCTCGCAGCTCAGCTGAAAGGGGGAAGTTTCTGGAGCGGAGGGAAGAGGGACAAACAATATACCGTATATACTCGAGTATAAGCCGAGTTTTTCAGCCCACTTTTTGGGCTGAAAAAAGCCGCCTCGGCTTATACTCGAGTCAGTGAAAAATGTGCGCCCCGGTTCCCTCCTCCCCGCCGCGGGTGGGCTGCCGGGAGCGTCCCAGTTCCCCCCTCCCCGCCACGGGCGGGCTGCCGGGAGCGTCCCAGTTCCCCCCTCCCCGCCGCGGGCGGGCTGCCGGGAGCGCTCCCGGCAGCCCACCCGCGGCGGGGAGGGGGGAACCAGGACGCTCCCGGCAGCCCGCCCGCGCGGCGGGGACGGGAGAGCGAGGCGCTTTTTTTTTTTTTTTTTTGTCCGGCGGGGAGGGGAGGAACCGGGGCGCACATTTTTTTTTGGTCCGGCGGGGAGGGGAGGAACCGGGGCGCACATTTTTTTTTTGGTCCGGCGGGGAGAGGGGAACCTCGGCAGCCCGCCCGCAGCAGGGAAGGGGGAACCTCGGCAGCCCGCCCGCGCAGCGGGGACGGGAGAGCGAGGCGCTTTTTTTTTTTTTGTCCGGATTTGATATCGGCTTATACTCGAGTCAATAACTTTTCCAGCTTTTTGTGGTAAAATTAGGTGCATCGGCTTATATTCGGGTCGACCTATACTCGAGTATATACGGTAAATGTGTACTGCATTTTCATGGTGCCTGAACTAAGCTATAATCAAACCTATCACTTCGGACATAAAGTGAACTCCTGGGAGCTACACTATATCTTGCCTCCACTGTTCCATCTAAGCTGGTCACGTGTGTGCGTGCACACAGATCCTAAATCCCGCGCACACGGCGAAACATCGCGTGCACAAAAATTTGCATGGAAGACATTTTTTGCGCACCTGGGCTGTCAAAAATTACAGGGAACATTGCTTGCCTCATGCATGAATTATGAATGAAATAAATCCAATAGAGATGAAATAAAAACTCCCATCACCAAGTCTGCTTTCAGTGAGAGAGTCCGCTTGGGTGTGGACTGAGTTAAGCTCAAAGCTTTTAAAGTGGGCTCATTGCTAATTGTTTCTTCCCATCCCCTAATTCTCAACTTCGGTGTTTATTCCATTTCACACGTCATGAATATAAATCCTCCGAAAGAATTAAAATCTTAGTGTGACAAACAGCCCTGTTTTTAATAACGTGGTTAACTGGACTGCCAGGGTTCATGTTCTTTTAAGATACCCACGCTCTTGGCTGTTAGGAGGAACATCTCTGGAATTTCCAAATTAGAACAAAGATGTGTGTGTGGCACTCTGAACAAAGCCTCAAAGACACCAGAGTTTCCCTCATGGCTCTTTACAATGTTGGGTGAAATAAGCAGGATGGGAGGGAATTCAGCGGGCATCTGCCTCAGCAGACCCACCGTGTTTAGCAGTCGTTCATTCACATCACCGACGCCTCAGGAGAAAGGTCAACAATTATGGCTGTATTTCACTCCTGTGGTAGCACAAGGCTCACCCGCCACTTGGGTCTCACATCAGCCTAGTCTATCGCAAGGTTTACAGTCACATGAGACACTGACGGAGAAAGAAATGTAAGACTATGCTCTCCCATTAGACATTGTTCCTTGCCCTTCAGGGTACACTCTTCAATCTGAAAACCAAGGAAAGCAGTGGATTAAATGCCACTGAAGCCACCTCAAGATGAACAGGGGAGAAAGGAAGAAGGCCCACTGGATGGTAACAATAATGGGAAAGGACACTTCTGTGAGAACACATTCCACAGAGCAGCTTTGCACACAAAGCCCCTCACACATTTCTGATGCGAGAGAAATTCAAGGAGAATGAAGAACCCTCAGTGAATAGGCAGGAGGACAAAAGGGGAAGGGTTTGTATGTTTCTTTGGTGCAGAATAGAAAAACGATTCAGTTGCTGTTATAAACATATAAAGGCTCTAACAAAAACATCCTCCAGCTACAACTGGAATAGATCTAATTTGTTGAAATTTAATTTTTGCCTCAACAGGGAGGGGAGGGAGAGGCGGGGAGAGAATGTACACCATTTTGATCTATTAACTTCTTTTATAGCATCGTGCATCAAGGTGTTTGCCTACATGAGAAAATGTTTCAAGGTTGATGTATACAGGGAAATATCAAGAGCAGACTCAGGATAGAGGGAGGAAGAAATATGAAAATAATCAAGAATCAATGGTGATTTTAGTGGCACATGAGAGACTGTGGCCGTTAACACTGGTGGGGAATCCAATCTAACCCCATTAACAGCTTTTGGGGTTAAGTTAATTCTGCTAAAATTTAGCCCCTCACTTGTTTCCAAATAGACAAAGCAATTGAGTTCCAGGAGCTCTTGGATTTATTATTATTAATTATCTGTATTAGCCTAGCACCTGCATGTCCCAATCTTGGACCAGGTCCCCATTGTGCTCGGTGTTCTGCACACAGAGGTCTAAAGAGGATGCAATCACAGAATCTGATTCTCCACTTGCACCAGTTTTACAATGGTGTATCTTAAATGGAGTCACTCTGGATTTATCCCAATGTAAGTGAGACGGGCATCAGGTCCAAGGTCCCTGGGGTATGGTTCCTGTCACAATGCTCCCACTCAGCAAGCTCATTCAAAAGTGCTGCCAGTAGAAGCAGCAGCAGCAGCTGGGCATTTATCTCCCCTCGCCCATCTGATTGGCAGCTGCAGAAGCATAAGAGAGGAGCAAGGAAAAGGATTAGTTATGGCCTCAGGATAGAGGGGGATAGAAAGCTTGCAGGCTCCACACTGCAATTGGAACCAGTTGTAGCAGAAGAGCCCCATTCTGATCACCTAAGGAAGCAAACAGTAAAAAGCATTCCAGATGCCAAGTAGCGAAGGACTGAATGTAGTTTTTTCCATAAAATTCAATAGGGGGTGGTCCCCCTTTATTAACTTCTTCCCATCACATGCTGTGTCAGAGCCCCATTTATCTTTATTAATACAACATCACAAATGTGCAGGTTTGACTGATACATAAAAGACAACAGGTCAAATATTGCTCTTAATTTCTCGCATATAATCTGGATTCACACTAGTGTAATTGAGAACAGAACCTAGACTCATGCTCCTTCCCCTAAATGGTTACAATTTGAGCATGTTGGAGATTTTCCTGCTGCATTATTTTTGATGAAAAAATGCAGTTTCAGCAAAATCAATTTTTGTTTTTTTGCAAAAATTAAGGTTTTGCTAATTTTTTCAAATTTCCTCCAGGAAAATTAAAAATTAAATATTTTGATTTAGGTCAGTTCAAAATACTTGCGTTTGCTGATACAACGTTTAGTTTTGAGTAAGTTCAACATTCAACTGCATTTTCCTGTTGTAGTGCCTTGTCTAGATGCCTGATGCCCCCATTCTCTCTTATGGGCCAGGCTCCCTGGCTGGATTACATGTTCTATGATGCTACACAATCTCTCCTTTGACCAAGTGGTGTGGTTCATCATGGGAGTCACATGACCGCAGATGTATCATAAGAGATATAGTCCATGGTAAAATGGTTTAATGTTGAAATGATTTGAAATGAAACATTTTGAGTTAGTTCAGCAACATGAAATGAAATGGTTCAGTCTGGGAATATTGAAATTCTTAATTTTGATCAAAAAGGCATGACAATTTTTTTTACCATTTACAAACCAAAGATTTTCATTCTGTGAAAATTTCAGTATTTCAACTTTGTTTTCATTCCAAATTAGGACACAAGTGTTAGAACTTCAGAACTCCCCCTGAGATGGAAATTCCAATTTTTACTCAACTCTAAATACAACCAACAGAAGACAAGCTGTTAACATACCATAGATATAAACACAGTAAAAGGGGAGGCTACAATGAGATCACATGGTTGCTTAGGCTGGTTTTAGATACTATTATTTCGAGCTTGTAAGCCTCACGGTTGCTGTGTATTTATTGAGGAGAAACTTAGAGGAGGGGAAGGTGGAAGCATGACAGATGGGCTCAAACAGAAAGTGTTCCTGTCCAGTTAAGCCTAGTCAGCCTTGGAGCTCTTTAGGTCTAGCTTCAGGACTGAAAGAGAGAAGCTGCAATTCAGGCTAGGAAGCTCTGAAGGTATAAGTACTACATCTGTTGCTTTGTGCTTTCAAACAGTTCTGATAGTTGGCATTTAATGCTTTAAGTTGCATGACGGGAACATGCCCAGACAGCAAGAGTGCTTTGGGGGAGTGCTTTTTGTTGCACGCAAGAAATAAAATCCAAGAGTTTTTTTTTGCTTAAGGTGAATCTCTAGTTGGGGGTTAGACTAGATAACCCTTGTGGTCCCTTCTAACCCTATGATTATAATGCAATTCCCCCCCAGCCGTGCGTGTCCCAGATGATTTGCAGCCCTGCAACCGACACCAAGCAGAGACTACAAAACTCAGTTCAACCCAAACTGAAATTGAAACCCAACCTCTGCAGAGGTATAAGGCTAATACTATAACCCAGTGTGACTCCCAGCCCTCAACCTTTGCCAGTCTTAGTTTAAGAAAGGGTTTTGAGTCCTCTTTACCCCAGTGAGATACTCCTGATTATTCTTAGGCCTTTGAAAGTTACTGGGGGGAGGGGGAGGAGTCAGTGATATAAAATGACACGAAGCTATTGCTCCAAGTCCTCCAAGAATGCTCTTGTGCTTTAGCCTCTGCTGCTGTTTCCCAAGATAACCTCAATACCAGCTTCCTCCAAGGCCTGCAAGCATCCAATTAAGCCTTTTATTAGGAACACATGTCATAGCCAGGTGGGTTCAATCAACCAAACAGCCTGGGAACCAACAGGCTGCAGAATAGAAGAAACGATGCACCTCACTTGTCCCACGCAGCAGCTTCTTTCCTTGCGAAAGTCTTACCACAGACCAACGGCTGGAGCTGGGACCCCTGACCTAATCCTGGAGAGGTTATAAAACGAGCTTATTTGACACACCGCGTGCAATTTGCTTTAAGTAATGCCAGTCTAGCCGAAACACACATAGGAGATCATTAAGGTAGACTTGTCAATAGACTAAGGCCTAAGCAAGGCTGTCACTAGTCTGGTGTTGCTGCCGAGTTCCTCCTACTGTACAAGCACTGAAAAATCCACAGGCCATCCCCGTCTGCCTAAGTACGGGTCTGTGTGATACCAACGGACTTAAATAGCCCACCTGTGTTTGAAGGGGACAGGGCTCTTGGCTCCCACTCCTCTAGTCCCTTGGGAGCAAGACAGCTGCCATCTGCTCTCTCTCAAAGCTGCCCAGCAACTGCTAGGAACGTCCTGCTTTTCAGCCCTTATTCCACCCTGATGTGATTGACAGGGATGGGGCCAGTGTTGCCAAAAGCCATTCTAACTCCTCCTTCGTGGGTGTGGGGTTGATACAACCCCTCACAGAGACCTAGCAGTTAAGAGTTTGCTAGCCTAAGACTTAGCCTAAGTGACCTATGGTTATAAACTTTTGCAAGAAGAGAGTTTTCATAAACAACTGCAAGGAACAAAATAATGCAGGCTTAATGGAATGTCAGGGGCTTTTTAAGTAACATGTACCCTTGCAGCTATCCACACTGATCAAAATACTGATGCAAATAGTTATGTCAACATTCAGAAACCCAGTTATGGTTACCTGGCTAGCCACAGATGGAGAGAGGACTGAGATATGGTCATGGATATGCTGACATGTAAACAAAGGGTATAAAAACTGATGCATAGATGCTGACCAGTGATTCATCAGAATGATGTAGTAAGCACCAGCCACTACTGTCATTAGCACTTAGGGTGACATGCATTTACTGATCAATTCTGACTTTGTTTTCATCAGTCCATGATGTTCTGAATGTGTCAGCTTTGTGGATTGCTCTATTCTTTATATCCATTTATTTGCCCCGTATTTTTCACTGGTGGATGAGCATGGTTCTTGATTAAAGTTTTTAGGTCTCCCCGGGTATCCAGCCAATCTCAAATTCAACCCGAATAAAATTTTCTTAAGTAGCCATTTGAGTGATGAACCTGTTATTTGTAAAAGTAGGAACTCAAAATTTATCCCAGAACACAAGGAGCAGGAGGAAAGGTAAACGAGGGTAGAATGACCAATGAAGCTGAAAAACTAGAGCAAGCCCCACCCTGCCCCCCTTTGCAAATTTCTGCCCTGTGGGCATGAACTACTCAAAGCTACATTGAAACCTTCCCTTCCATTCTTGCTTGCGACAAGAGCAGCAGAGCACAGTCTCTGCTAACTCCCCATGGCTTTTCTCCATGAGACAGAAGCACTGTAGGTTTCATTTCTAAGCTTGAGAGTCAATTGAGCATGTTTGCCCTCCCACAAACATGGGATGGGGGAGGTTGGAGGGAAGAGGGGAAGGCATTGATTTCTCGATCATTCTTGAGTTTCTGGAAAGCTCTTGCTGGCTGGAGAACAAGGGATCGTGATCAGATATCCAAAGCAACAACCAACAGCGTTTGATTTCCTGACCTTTTTTTGCTCTCAGGATGCAATTATCATCAGTGAAAATGTAACAGGCCAACAGCAAAACACGTCTTGACTTGCTTTCCACTGTAACATCTGCTGTCAACCTTTGCTTTGCCATTTTCTTGGGAACACTCCAAGCTGTCATTTTGAATGAAAGCAGCAGACAGGCAGGCTGAAAATTCTCCCTGTTGGGGAGACATTTACAACCTCCATTCCACGCTCTGGACCTTTGGAAAAAGCCCCATCCCTCCATACTCCCAGAGCTGCCATATGGAGAGACCAAAATTAGGCCAGGTATTTAAAACAGAAAATGAATCTCCAACTGCTGCCCTGCAAGTTGGCAAGTTGTAGGGTGGACATTTGCTAAATTGGAAAACAAATGTTCTTTTGCAGATAAGTAGGACAAAAAATATTTCTGCTGCATTTTATGATGGGGTTGGCGTGGGCAGGCGGGACCTGCATAGGCCAGTATATAGTCACTGCTTAAGATGTATGCTTCCATTAAGCCTCTCTCTACACTATGCCCCTTCACAATGTCCTTTGTTCTGGTGTGTTTCAGTGGGTTGGTTAGGATTAGAGGTATCGTCCCACTTTTCTGTCACGTAGCCCAGTAGTGGTTCTGTCGGGATCGTATCTACGCCCTTTTCACTTTCCAGAGACATGGCTTCAAATCCTAAGTGAGTGACATTTGAAAAGGAGTTTGATGGATTCTTCAATTAAGCCTTAACATTAAGATATTTGTGCAGATCAAGAAACAATCACATCTCATCACAGCTGACCGTCTTTGGCCTGGATGCTGACCTCACTCACTCCGGGTAAAGTTAGAAGCAAGCCCGTTAACATAATGGAGCTCGCCTGGTAGAATTTGCCACAAGTGAGATCAGAATTAGGTTTTTGGTGTCTTTCCCCCCCTTCCCCCCGCCCCCAACAGAGGCCCAGGATTGGAAGAGCTGAGTGACATTGTCAGGAACATAGTATATTAACAGAGCCATTCAGGAATGCTTCTATGGCACTCACTCACCCTGGGTGAAATTCATCCCGAGTAAAGATGGGGTTTATGAAGTGCAGGGGATATGACCTTTTTGTCCTGTGAGCAGGGCTCAGGGCAGCTCCACAGCCCACTGGTTTGCATGGAACATTTCCCCCCCTCCTAATAAGGTCAAGTTTAATGGGAGGGGGGTGCATTTTCTGGGATGAATCAACCTTCCCTCCAGGGGAGCACACAGCAATGTTACTGTGCCTCAGTGCTCCTGAGGAATAATTATCTCCCGAGGATTGGACACGTAGTCATTTCTTGTTAACAAATATCCATTTCATATCCCTGAAGCTGAAACCGATCATTCTAAAGCTGCTGAACAAAACCCACAAACACAGGAGCGGAGGCTTTGGGTTCCCCACCCCACTGCTTTGAGGTACTGAGCATTCAGTTGTCATAGATGCTGATAGACAAAGAGGGAATGAGGTCAGAGCCTTTGCTTCACCTCCCTGTTCTTAGGGAGACAATCAATAATACAAAAAAAAAATATTTACTCTCTGTCTGCAGCACGGAGGCCTGCAAAGCATTCTGGGAGGGACAGCAGCCTATAAAAAAATCTGCCTGAAAATGTGATAAAGAGAGAAGAGCAAAACTATTGGCAAAGATCAAAGATTTAGTCCTCAGAGACTAAACAGGGAAAGGACTAGCAGTAGTTGGCTCTTTTCTGGAAGGGCCTGATTGAAATAATAAAAAGCCCTTTAAGGTTTCCTTTCTGCTCCGTCTCCAAGGGAAATCTGTCTCGTGTCCAGTAAGGTTATATGAGCACTTCAAAGCCCCAGGCCTGTATCTCCTGGGGCCCCCTCACATTCCACCTTTACTACAGGAAAGGCTTTTACAGAAACTCACCATGTAGGTCAGGAAATCCCTAACATGAACTGTAGGGACGTCTGCACACACATATGCTTGAGCGTGTATCCCAGTTTCAGGGCCCAGGATGGACAAAAGTAGGATAGGAATTCCCTATAGTTTACACCCCAAGGAGGGAATGGAGGAAACAACTTATAAATATTTGCCCCAAACCCATTAATTTCTTGCCCGGCCTCAATCAATTTCCTTTCTATCTGGGAAGCTGAGAACACTCACTCTGAACTCATGCTCCCTTATGCATTTGCAAATTACTACATGAACTTACAGTGCTCTGTAAAAACAAAAAGTTAAGTAGTATCAGTATACCCAGCTCAGAGGCAGGGGTTATAACCCTGCCTGCTATGTTTTGTTGCACCAATCTAAGTTATCGGGATTCTATAAAACCGGAGCCTATCCTAAGCGTAACATAGGGCCAGGTCCTGCCATTTGTTGTCTGAGCCCTTCTCCTTAAGTCTGCCCCCCCCTGGGAGGACTTTGATGCTTCTTAAGTCAGCCAGAGGGAATGCTATTAAGTGAGGTATGACACTCCTGCTCTCTCAAGGGTTCAACTGTTCAGCCTCCAGAGCAAACCTATCACTGGGTGGCTTAGAAAACAAAGAAACAAAGCTTTGGTTTTCTTTATGGCAGCAGTGGGAACGACAATGAGACCACTGGCTGGGAAAACATCCATGAGTAACATTCAGACTAACAGTCCTTTGTAAAAAGGCCATATTCCCTTGAAATATGCACTGTGTTCCAGCAAGCATGGGGTTCATTTCTCAGGTCCTCCTTTCTCATGCATACAAGCCAATGTCAGGTGCAGTCAAATCTGTCATTTGAAGCACCCCAATGAGTTAAAGCACCAGTTCCCAGCTGAAGTAGAACCTGCATGTATTTAAAGCCACCAAACTAACAAAGCAAAGCAGATTAAAAAGATGTGATGCAACTACAAAATGCATGAGCACCCGTGGAAATAAAGACAATGGACCTTTTGTTTCAATTAATTTCACATGCAAATGAGAAACAATTAATTAATGGGGAACATTAAGGACAACACATTACTGCAGTATATTTAAAAAATGCCTGTGAACAACTCCAATGAGGCAACATTTGATGGAAACTTAATACAAATCTGCTGGTGTCAGCAGGAATAAAACATGACGTTTTCTGGACCTATTGAAAGTTGTTCTGTTTTCTGAAGGAGGATATTATCTTCAGATGGAAGCACAGATTTCCCCTCCCCAAATCCTTTCTATCAGCTCACACACACAACCTTCGAATAGCACCCAGCGACTATCAGAAATACAAAAAGCTAGGTCTCTTTCCTTACTGAAATGTGCTTCCCTTCCCCGGTCATCCATTTGTTATTGTAGAGGTACATGTGGGTTGTTATGGTAAGTGCCAGGCAGCTGGCACCAATTTCTATTTTTAAAAAAGGTCTTGTAGATATTTAAGAGAGAAGAGTGAGTTAAAAACAACCACTCCCTTTATGCTACCCACTAACATTCCACTTGGATGGCTTTACTTTGCTGGAGACCAGACCCATAAGGATGTACTCACCGCTACCAGAATCTGGACCGAGCTGTGCATGACCTCAATGTACCGATACTCTAGAGCACAGCCAATCACAGAGATGTAAGAATGGTTGTCCAATCCCTTTATGCCAGCCATGGACGCCTCCTTCCTTATGCAGCCAGGTCCATTTTCACTCCACCATGACTGATGCTGGGAGATATTAAAGGTCAAAAGTTCACTGTCCTGGGGAGGAAAAAAAAGATGCAATAAATAAATAAATCAGCATTTAGAGGAATTACCTCACTAGTCCCACATAGGGGGAGAGTTGCAAAAATGCTGTGTCACCTTAAAAACTGGCCATTACAAAAAATGGACTATTAAAGTCAACGAGAGCCTTCCTAGGCTAGCACTGACAGCTTCTGAAAAAACCCACCCTCAGTGAGCGCTAAGAAGATCAATAGGGGTTGAGAAGCATTTTTCAAACAAGCGGAGAAATCAGTATGAACTGGACTAAGGCCAGGCAATGGGACAACAGTGTGTCAATGAATCCCACCTTAACATGGTGATGTCTGGATGCAGTCCTGAGCATGAGGTAACTTTAACACACCATAATGCAAGGCCACAACAGAAAGACACTTTATAGGCACCCAGACTAGTTTGGGGACCCAAGACCATGTGACAAGTGGTGCCTGGAGGAGAAAAGCGCTGTCAAGAAATCTGGAATATCTGCAAATATCAGGATAAAGACAAGTTATCTTAGATTCATAGAACTATGTTAAAACAGGATGGGTCCTTGGAGTAGGTTACAAACTTCCAGAGCAAGGCATCCTGGAGATTTTTTTTCACACTTGATATACCACTGTACTGTTTATTCTAATCGCTCTAATGATACTTCATTATTGACTACAGTTGTGGTTGGATTAGGAACAAAAACCATTTTCAACCCAATTTCTCAGTACAGAGCTGGTGCACCTTCAGGACCAGAATGAGTTCTCTTAAAAGTTCCATCCACATTAGGAAATTGATCCATTGTTGAAAATTATTGTCAGCAAAAGTCCCAAGAACACTTTCTGGAATGGTGCTGGAAATGGCTCATTTTGTCTGCAGTGGTTTACATGAATGACAAATTATGGCGGCTTTGTCTAGTACATACAACATCTTTATTTTGCTAAGAACTCTGACGGTAGTCAGAGACAGCAGCCATTTTATTCCCAGAGCTGCTTCCGTTTGTCATGGACACCAAGGACACACTCCTCTCTTATGGAGAAGACTCCACGTTTTTTCTGTCTTGCGGATTTCCTTTAAACTAGGTTATGTTGGAGGTAAATGGTTGCACAGCTTGATTAGGGAGGCTATACAAATAAAAAACCTCAATAATAGTGGAGGATTTCAACTATTTCCATATTAACTGGGTACATGTCACCTCAGGGCAGGATGCAGAGATAAAGTTTCCTGACACCTTAAATGATGGCTTCTTGGAGCGGCTAGTCCTGGAACCCACAGGAAGAGAGGCAATTCTTGACTTAGTCCGAAGTGGAGTACAGGATCTAGTGCAAGAGGTGAATATAGCTGGACTGCTTGGTAATAGTGACCATAATACAATTAAATTTAACATCCCTGTGGTGAGGAAAACACCACAGCGGCTCTACCCTGTAGCTTTTAACATCAAAAAGGGGGACTACAGAAAAATTAGGAAGTCAAACAGAAATTAAAAGGAAGAGTACCAAAAGTGAAATCCCTGCAAGATGCATAGAAACTTTTTAAAGACACCCTAATAGAGGCTCACCTTAAAGGTATACCCAAATGAAAAAAAAACAACATAGTAAGAGAACTAAAAAAGTGCCACCGTGACTAAACAACAAAGCAGCGAGAGACAAAAAGGCATCCTTTAAAGCTTGGAAGTTAATCCTAGAGAGGAAAATAGAAGAAGGAGCATAAACTCTGACAAATGAAGTGTGAAAATATAATTAACGAGTCTAAAAAAGAAATTTGAAGAACAGCTAGCAAAAGACTCAAAAAGTAACAGCAAACTCTTTTTTAAAGTACATCAGAAGCAGGAAGCCTGCAAAACAATCAGTGAAGCCACTGGACGACTGAGATACTAAAGGACCACTCAAGGATGATAAGGCCATTGAGGAGAAACTAAATCAATTCTCTGCATCAGTCTTCACGCTGAGGATGTGAAGAAGATTCCAAAACCTGAGACATTTTTTTTTACATGACAAATCTGAAGAACTGTCCCAGATTGAGGTGACATTAGAGGAGGTTTTGGAACAAATTGATAAACTAAACAGTAATAAGTCACCAGGATCAGATGGTATTCACCCAAGAGTTTTGAAGGCACTCAAATGTGAAATTGCAGAACTACTAACTGTAGTTTGTAATCTATCATTTAAATCAGCTTCTGTACCAGATAACTGGGCTAGAGGGACCTTTGGTCTGACCCACTATGGCCGTTCTTTGTGTATGAAAAAAATAGCTCACCCACACTAGCAATTAAACTAATTTCCAATGCTGGTTCAAGGGAAACGTTCCTGACACTGGTTTACACCAAGAGGTCAGTTTCATAGCACGGAGTGGGATTTAGATTTGTAAACTGGGTAAATTTTCCATAGATGCCACAGACAGAGAATAAATAGATGGAGCATTGAGTCTACTCACAGAATCATGTCTGAACAGATCCACCCGGCAAGATGAGAATTAGAATCTATAACTGGAGTAATAATGGAAAACATTGAACTAACACTTTAATTTCCTCATTGCCTCGAACTGTAAAATGTATCTAATAAATTCCCCATCAATTTACACCTCACTATTCAGATTTATTGCACTTCTGGGTCTTCTATTGACCTCAGTCACGATCAACCTCTTGGGTCAAATTACTCTGACAAACTGACCTACAATCAACCTCTTGGGTCAAATTACTCTGACAAACTGACCTCCACTATGATCGATAGCTTTGTAATTAACACTCGACCAAGAACTCCACATCATCTCTGCCTCCCAAGCTACTTTTTACTTTGCTTCCCGGAGCGTCACTGGTTCAGTGCACTAAAACATGCAGTTCTGGGTGTCACATGGTGAAACACAGCGGGGTAGTTCTAGGGTTTGACAGGCAATGAGAAGGGAACACTTCCAACAATAACAAATCCCCCTTCCTTTGGGAAAAATGATACCTGAGTAACCTGGAATCACAGCGGCAACCCCTGGGATATTGCTTTGAGGCTTCTAGCTTAAATTTCCCTGCAATTGGTGAAAGACAAACTTAGCATTGTGGGGAGAGCAGGCGATGAAAAGATAATAGTAGCACTTCCCCACAAAATATTGCTAAGTGCTTAGTGCTACTGGGACCCAAACAGACTTTGTATGTCACTTTGATGTGGACTCAACAATACCTGTTGGCTCTAGCAGCAGAGAGGAGAGGAGTGGAAGGATTTATATGTGCCTGTCCCAGAATCCAAATACCTCTTCACTATAGGACTAAACAGAATTTACAATGCAAGTCCAAGAAGAACGACAGGGCTTCTTGTACTTTCCTCTAAACTTTAGCAAACTGATGCTGGCTGCTCTCATTTAAGATATTGGACTGAGTGGGCCATTGGTCCTACAATGAGACAGGAGATGAGGTGGGGGAAATAGCAAAAATCAGAATCTGGATCCAGGCACATCCCAAGCAGCAAACTGGGCTTGCAAGAGGAGCTGATCTGAGCTCAGCTAATGTCTGAACAAGGAGAGATTTTGACAGGTTACCTGACATAGACTTTAATATTGCTAAGCAGAAGCTCTTGTATAGCATGAATTCCTAGTTCCCAAGTCCTGAGAAGCCAACCACCCCATTATGAATCCTATGTACACAAGCCTGCAAGCCCGCAACGAGCTACCACTCAGTAACAAGTTTTGGAGCAGTTATTAAATGTTCTGTGAAGCACGTCTCGGGAGACATGAACAATGAAGTTAGGAAAAGACAGCTGCCAAGTTCCTGACATTAGCACGGCAAAAGATGGGATGTGCTTTGCAGGGGATGGAGGAGGGTGTGAAGCTATGGTGCTACCCATATTTAAGGAAAGATGGCAAAGAAAACTATTAACAGTGTAGCGCTTACACAGAATCCTCTTCAGTTTGGAAGGGGGGGGGGGAATAATCAGTTTGGCTGCTGTGGGGTAACAAAGGTAATGTAAGGTGCTGGGTGTCACAGGTTCTATGCTGAGGAATATCTGGGGAGAAGCTCCTAGTGACCAATTTATCTCCCTGCATCCTCTGGAAGCTGCTGGATTTTGGCGGGAAAGTCACTGGCCTGCTCTCTCCAATAGGAGTGTTGCTCCCCCACCGATATCACAGATATGTTCTCCCCTCCCTTAGAGTCAGGCAGTTTTCCCTCAAGCTTGCTGCTCCCCCACACTCGCCTCCTCTTATACAGTCCCTGGGACACATGATGATGCCCCATACAAGTTTCCCCCTTCTATGAGAGCCTGCCTGCCAAGCCGCTGCTGTACAGTACTTCCCCTCAACCCTCTTCTTCCCCGCCCCCACGGGCTAGTGGACAGACCCACCAGTTGGGCAAAACCACGCTCCTGACAAGGACTCAGCTCCAGCTCCTTTTCTCGGGGCTTGCCTTTATTACCACAGACACAAAGCGATTCACATGGCCTCACTGCCCCACAGGGTCTGGTCTCCAGCGCTTCACTCTCCCTGCCATTTCCCAGCTGAGTCTACCCCCAGCTGGCACCTGCTCCCTGCATGGGTCTCTCCATCAGCCATTTGCCTGAGTGGTGTGAAGAGCCCCTTCCAGTTCCGTCCCTGGATTCCACAGAGGGTAGACTACCTCTACAGAGAGCTGGCAAGAAAAAAACCAATGGGACAGCTTTCCTCCCTGTGGAAATCCTCACAGCGTCGGCTCTTGCTTCCCTCTGCTGCAGGAGATGGACTTTTAGTCACCAGACATCAGCAAGCCTCATTTTGAGCTGAGCCTAGATAAGCTGCAGAGCAGATGTCAGACATGGCAAGGAATCAGGCAGGTAGAAGAATGCTAAATAGAAAGTCAAAGTGCTCAGTGCTATGAACTACAAAAAGCCTCAGCTGCAAGCATAAGCAGAGTTCATGCTATCAGAAAGCAGAAAACACAGTGCCAAAGTGGAGTGGTTCCTAGAGAGACGAGCCCCTGCATTTTGAAGTTTCTTGGAAAAACGTGGGCACATTTGCGCGTTCAAGTGGAGCAGGCCCTCACTTGCATGCACAAATGATCAGCCTTACCGACCATTTTGCTTGCACATACCGTGATTGAGAGTGGCCTTGAGTAAGCAGACACGAGCGACGTTTCGCACACATCATTCTGAAAAGGTGACGAGGCATTTTGCCACCAGTGTTTTGGGATAAGGGACAGGAATGGAGGTGCTGCTTTCTCAGCACTGAAATCAATTCCATTTTTATTGGTCCTGCTTTGAGCGGGGGTTGGACTAGATGACCCCCTGAGGTCCCTTCCAACCCTGATATTCTATGATTCTACTGGTTCCACAGCACCTACAGTGACCAAGCATAGCAAAAAGGCATTCAAGACAAACATTTTATTGAATGTTTGCTAAACTTTAGCTCGGATGCCAGGGGAGGAATCCCTGGACTCCTACTGCAGCCTGCTAACATTTTGTTTTCCTTATTGCAATACTAAAAAAAATATATATATATCAAAGGGGCATTTAATTAGTGTTATACGAAAATCACAGAAGCAGCTCATTAAAAAGTGGGCAAACGAACAGAAATCAGGAAATAACTTCAGAAACAAACAAAGATATTCCGGAAAGCATGTGCATTTTAAGAAAAATTACAAAAGTAAAAGTAACTAGAAGTGGGAGATGTGTTAGGAAATACTTATCCGTTCCCAATTATTTCAGTGAGGAACAGAGAGCGGTATCTCTCTGCACTCCCTCCATTTCTTGACAGGTGGCTATTTAAAGGGTTACTGCTGCCTCCTTAGCCTTCAATATGAAAAGAAATATGAGAGGAGTGGTGATACAAGCTCCCTCTCAAGAGCACGCGGAAGGCCAGCCAAGCTCACATTTCAATTTAAACTGTCACTGGACCTTGTTGCTGTCTATTTGCAATTCTCCGGCACTGTGGTGGTGCCGCGGGGAGGAAAAAAAACTCTAAAAATCTAACACAGTAGGAGAGTTTTTCCTGTTGTATCTCCTATGTCTTTGTATTAGAGGCAATTCCCCACCCCTAGAATTTGCAGAATCAGCTTTGGAAAGCCTGGCCCTATGAGGCTTAAAGATCATCAGAGATCGCTGTTGTTCTTCATTCACTAGTTGCCTTCTGAACCCCTTTCCCCCTTTCATTAATTTTCAGTCAAGGCATCAGTAATGGCTCTCAAAGCAAGTTCAGCTCAGCCACGCAAGCTCTCGGAGCTTGATGGCTGAATAATTTTGCCTCTTTTAAGTTGGAAAAATGTATTATCAAAAAGGGGAAACAATCATCCTTATCTCCTCACAGTGCATGCTAAGTGCCTGCATCTCACTGAGGCAGCAAGGGAATCACTTTTATCATTACTTAGACTCATGTCTGTTCACAATGCTGTAGTACTTAAAGGCCAAGTAATGGATTTCTAGTCTCTGAACTCAGAAGGAGGAATAGGGGAGTAATTATCATCAACAGTGCCTTTCCTCTCACCTCCAGCTGATAACATTTGCTAAGGTACCAGACCTATCTGAGAGAAGCTTTACCTATTCTCTTCTTGAGTGCAAATAACTTCCATGATGGCTAACACAAATTATGTTCCTATAATCAAGTGATCAGAACAGTCTTGGTAGAGAGTTAAGGGCAGGCATCAGGCCTGTGTGGGATAATTTAAAAATCATGACGAACCATTTCCAGATGAAAAGAATGAACAGAGGCAGGTTTAAAAGGTGAAGCCCAGACACAAACTGTCTTTTAAAAATGTTTGAGTGTCCTGAGCATATGATGAATAATCAATGTGGCAGTGAAACAGACAGAGACATGTACATTTTAGTAGCCTGATTTTAATTATTAATTTAGATTGACATTTCCCACTAACCTAAAAAGTGTGCTTATGTAAGTGAGCTTGTGTGTTCATGCTGAGCAAGTGGATCTAGAGAAGGTTATTGTGATATTTGGATCTGTAGCCAAGATGCAAGTATATCTAGCTAGCTAGCTGGACGGATGGATGCATAGACAGAAAGAAGAGGGAGAATGTGAAAAGTCAGGAGGAAGAGAAGCAGTTGAAGTGCAATCTCAGGCGTTCCACCAATTGCAGTGATATAGAGGAGTTGTAGCACTCGGGGAAGCAGGATGTCAACATGATACTGCAAGCACGCTCCAAACAGTGAGCAGAGACAGTCAGGAGTCTGCACCAAACCTGCTAGGAAGCACAGCACTGTCACATTGCTGAAGAACAACATTTCAGTTCCAGGTCTTCCATGTTTCTTGTCTGACCAAAGCATGGTCATAAAAAAATGGGCACAGCTGGATCTGCTTTGCAAAGACCTTTCACAAGATCATTGCAAGTAGCAGGAAATGTTTTATTAGACCTTTGTCTGCCAATCCATTTGTCTGCTGTAGGCGTAATGAAGTTCTGCCAGAAAATATTTCATTCATTTTATTCTATGAAGGAAAGATCTCAAAATATGAAAAATGACGAGGTGTAAAAAAATAATCACAATTGTCAGACTGATTTGCTGGTTCAAGGAATAAGGAACCAATGTAGAATACTCAGAAGAGGAGAGAATTTTCCTTTTGGACAAGAACAACTCAGCTTGATATAGGGTCAGGTGAGACTAGGAAAGATGGAAATAAAACTGAACCCTCTTCAACTCCAGAAGCAACATTTGGGTCTAGACCTGGGTGTCAAAACACTTAGAGACTGTGGTTTTGTCTACTCTCCAAGCTAGGGGTGTGATTCTTAGCTTCCATGGACATACTCACACTAGCTCTCATTTGAGCTAGCACGCTAAAAAGAGTAGCATGCATAGGCAGCAGTGGCATGGGCTAGCTGCACTGAGAACAAACATGACTGAACCCCATGGGTACATACTCAAGGTGACCAGCCTGTACCACTGCTTCTGCTGTAGTATGGCTACCCTTCTGTTTTTAGTGCACAAGCTCAGATGAGAGCTAGTCCAAGCGTGTTGATGCAAGACAATCACACCCCTAGCTCATTGATGTAGACTGAGAGGAGGGCAACCTTCCCCCATAATTAACAGAAACAAGCATGGGCCAAAAACCTGATGCTGTTCTACAAATAATGTACCACAGTCGGGACTCCGGAAACATTTCACTGTACAAAATAAAATAAAATGCTGTTCTACAAATAATGCACAACAGCGGTGTCATTTCTCTTCTCTGTTTCCCTGCCCCTCTCAACCGCCACCCTCTCTCCCTACACCTTCCCCGAATCAGATCTATTCACCAGACCACATAAAGAATATACAGCCATGACTTTCTCTGCCACCAAGACATGTAGCAGTTTTCTTGTTGCTCATATTTTCACCGCGACAGGCATATATTAAACTTGTTAAAGCAGAAACAATCAGGGTTCTTTCCTCCCCTTGTCTCCCCAACGGAGTCATCACCTGTCTGAACTGTACGGGGCTGTCATTACCAGCTGCCATTTTAACAAACTCCATCTTTTCTAGCTCACTGCCCTTGCTGCATTGTGTCATTATAAATTAACCAGCTGCTGACACAGCTGTATCAGCCAGGCATCTGACAATACATCATTGCCAGAAATGAAAAAGGAGAAGCAGTGGGGTGGTCAGAAATGCTACATGACTTCCCCACCCTGTCCCCATCTATCTTATAGGGGCTCACATGGAAAGATGGGTGAACAGTCAATACAATGCACAGCACTAGGGACAGGAATCCCCCTCAAGTACACGCATGCAGGGATACCTGCCCCACTGTGGCATCGCCCTACAATGTTCCTCAGCAAATGGCTGATACGGCAATGCTCTTGCCATCTTCCAGAGATGGTTCAGCCAGTGAGCTCACAGGGCTAGGCGCTCTCCTGAATACAGTTCTTGTGGGGACTGAGTTGAAGCCCATTCAAGTCAATAGGAGCCTTTCCATAGAATTCAGTGAGCTTTGGGTTAGGCCCCTGGAAGTGCAGGTGGATGTGGTGGTTCCCGTATAGGCCAAGATAGAAGTCTGTGCACATGCATAGTTTCATCAGTTTAGAGGTGACTTTGAACCGACTTAGTCAAACTGATGCAAAAAGGCTTTGTTGCCTCTGAACTCTGGATAGGAATTAACTCCCCCCCCCCATGCAATGGTTCTTCCCTGCACCTTGCCCCAAGGTCTCTTTCCCATCTTCAGTTTGAAATATTATTTGATTCCATTGTGTGCAGGGATAGATGGGGGGAGGGGGGGAAATCGAGCCACTATTGACATTTCTGCTAGGGGACTCCAAGAAATTGGCCCTAGTTTTTATGATTCTTATGTGCCTTTTTACAAAATTCTTGCAACATGTCTCTCCCCCCCAGAGAGCCTCCAAGCACAAGACTGCAGGAGTCTATGCAAGCAGGCAGCACCCTTCCCCTTTTTCCTCTTTAATTATCAAGGCAGGCAGGCAGGCAGGCAGCCTTTTCTCATGGTAAGTCCCCTCCCCCGCACTTTGCCACCAGATTCCCTTCCATTTCCTTTGATGCACAGGCTGTTCTCCAACCAGCCGGGATCACGTTCCTACTCACCTTTGAAAGTCCTCCCACCTCCAAGTAAAAGCAGATGATGAAGATGTTCCAGGTGACCCAAATGGCAGTCCAGATGGCGTACTAGAAAGGAAAGGGGGGGAGGAGAGAATTAATGAACTCTGGGAAGTCAGCAGGCTTTGCATGTGATACAGCTGGAGTCAAATGCCCCAAATCAGCTTCACAGTCGCTTCCTGCTCTTCAGGCGTTTGACTAGATTTCAGTGAGGCGATAGCTCTCTGGTGGTTTTGGATCTCTGATCTAATTCCCAAAAGCAGGGTTCCTAGGCTGCATCTGTCCTGCTCTGCAGCATGGCATGTTAATGCAACACTGCCCCCACCCCATTCCTGGTGAAGGCTCCCTCAGCTGGGATCAATCTATGGATCGTTGGTGGCAGCTGAGGATCTGACCCTGTGTTTTCAGCTGGCTAAGCTAGATTTGTCAGGACCAATAACATTTGAACAGCAGGCCCCTGCTGGCTCGGGCTCTGACTCCAGCTCCCTTGCAGGGCAGGACGGTTCAGTACTCACATGGGGGGGGGGGGGGAGGTGGGATGAGTTAAGGTGCCTCCTGCGGCTGTTGCAGCAGCCTGCTGAGGAGAGATGACAGACTTTGGAGGGAGTCCCATTATCTGCCCTCAGCTGTAAGATAGTGGCTGCTATTCAGGGCCTTGCAGTGCGAGGCCTTCGAGGGTAGAGTAAGGCAAAAAGTTAGGAGGAAGGGGAAGCTTCTGAGGGATCCAGGTGACTTCTCATTTTCAAAACACCACCCAGCAAATAACCGGGGCATTTTTTTAGAACCGAGGGCAAGGGCAATGGGTCTCCTTTCTCACTCCTGTGACCTGCTTCTCTGAAGGGTGCAGTTGTTATGGAGATGAGTGACACAAACATGCTTGGAAATACATACATGAAAGAAACAAACTCTGCCAGTCAGCCAGCAACTGTGGGTCCCTTCCCTTGGGGCACCAGATCAGCAATTAGAGCAGTGGTTCTGAAACTTTTGTCCTGGTGACCCCAAGCCGTTGAGTGGTAACCCCCACCCCTTATAAATTAAAAACACTTTTTTATATGTTTAACACCATTGTAAATGCTGGAGGCAAAGCGGGGTTTGAGGTGGAGGCTGACAGTGTGTTGTGACAGCTCACAACTCTGAGGGGCCCCAACCCCCAGTTTGAGAACCCCTGAATTAGAGGCATGGGGGCAGAGGCTTGGAGGAAATGGTGCAGCAGAACCTAGCTTCCCAGGGGAAGAGGAACAGCTGGTCCCAGGTGTGTGAAGTAGAAGCTGAGGCAAACTTTACAAAACCACGATATGTGTCTTACTGACCTGCAGCTGGAAAGCCCTGCTCTGCCGAATTCCTACTTATCCTGACTCAAGAAATGTCCTCCAGCTAAGCTTTCTATGCAGCTGGTAACTCTACATATGAAATGGGACGAGAATACATTTTTGGGTGTTCCGAGAAGTTTGTTAGCTGATTGGGTTTATGTTGAGTGAAGTATGAAAGCTGTCAACATGGAGGGAAACTGAATAAGGACAATGTCTGTAGAAGTAACAAAGAGTCTTGTGGCACCTTAAAGACTAACTAAAGTATTGAAGCATAAGCTTTCGTGGGCTAATACCCACTTCGTCGGATGCAAGCTTGCAATGCTTGCATCCGACGAAGTGGGTATTAGCCCACGAAAGCTTATGCTTCAATACTTTAGTTAGTCTTTAAGGTGTCACAAGACTTTTTGTTACTTCTGCTATTCCAGACTAACACGGCTACCTCTCTGATTCTTAATGTCTGTACAGAAATCCCAAATTCCTTAAAAAAAAAAATACTATTCAAACCCCTTTAAATGAACTTCCCCTGGCATTTTCTATTCCAGTGCTTAATGGTCTTTCACCCATGTCAACAGGAACACTTGTGCTAGAGGGCCCCAATATGAGGCTTAGAAGGTTGTCAGACTGCCCGAGAGTCACAACCTGATCTCCATCTTGTCAGCTTCCACAGAGAGAGGTGACTGCAAGCTGTCTCATGCCAAAAAACCTGCCAGCTGGCAGAAGTTTATTATTTAAGGCATTGTCCCTGTCATTGAGGATTTTATCTGTCCACTAACTGACAGTGAGAAAGTGGAGCTGAAGGGGAACATGAATCATATAGAGTTTAGGTCAATTATAAGGCAGAAGATCCGGTAAAGAGGGATGCTTGCTGGCATCAGAATGTGATTCTAAGTATCTAAAAATATTTCTGACTGTTGGTTTTCAAAAAACATGTTCCAGTCAAAAATGGTTTCTAACCAACAATGAGCAGAGCCGGAAAATGAACATTCCACTCCAGAAGGCTTCTGGAAAGATCCACTGGTCCCTGATCAAGACTGGCTAGCATAACCAAGGCAGCACTGCAGATCTCCATGAACCTCAAACTTGAGCATCTACCTGTCAAAAAAAGGATGATCTCACAGACTTGTAAGTCCACAAGGGAGCATTATGATCATCTAGTCTGACCTGCTGCACATTGCAGGCCACAGAACCTCACTTGCCCACTCTTGAAATAGATCCATAACCTCTGGCTGAGTTACTGAAGTCCTCAATGATCTTGTGATGAAGACACAAGACTGGGACTAGGGAGACCAGGGATCATCTCCAGTTATAGACAGTCAGTACCCATCTCTGTATCTGGGTCAGCACCCAGTTCTGCAGCAGACTCCCGGTGTGACCTTGGACAAGTCACTTAATTGCTCTGTGTCTCAGCTTTCCCATCTGTAAAATGGAGAAAATAATGCTTCCTTTCTCCAGCCCTTTGTTAGCTTTGTCTATTTAGATGGTTAATTCTTAGTGGAAGAGACTATCTCTTCCTATGTGTCTGTATACCACTCAACACTATGGGATTCCCATCTCAGTTGGGGCCTGTAGCTGCTACTGTAATAAAAATAATAAATACGATTTAGTCTCTTCCAAAAGTGCTCAGTAAATATAGCAAAGAGTAGAATAAATATTGTGTTCTTTGAAGCAGCCCAGGCAGGTGCAGGTTAAACAAACACCTGTCAGGGATGGGATAATACTTAGTCCTGCCATGAAACCAGGGGATTGGACTAGATGACTGCTCGAGGTTCCTTTGAGTCATACAGTTCCATGTTTCTGTGTGGATAAAACTCCCTAATGGTTGAATATCTGTGCATGAATGGATTGGTTCCAGTCTTAACCTAGTGCCCATTAGACCCAATCATGGACTTGGCTGGGTAATTGTAGCACAGAAGAAAGCGAATGCTACTTACCACCACTATGTAGCGTGGCCTATACTGAATAGTACCGAAGAGGCCAAGGATAACAATGATGATGTGGAGGAAATTGGCTAGAATAGGAGCCCATTGATAGCCCAGGAAATCGAACACTTGTCTCTCTAATGCAGCAAGCTGGAAGAGAGGAGCAAAAGATGAATTACAAATTCACGACTTGTTGCAATCTCAGAGTTACTTCATCACCCCAGCTGCCTCTGGTGTTTTCCATTTATTGGTTCACCTGGGTGCATCCACTGGGATAACACGGGGAAGGAAGGTAGACCCCTCCCCATCAGAAGCACTGTCCTCCCCATATTTAGCTCTTTTCAATGCTAATATATTAGTTTAAGGTAAAATCCATAAATTGTTAGTGCTTTACATCCAGATTTTCAGAACAGTCAATGCAAAAATATGTGCTTTTTGGACACATGTGTTCACCAGCACTGCATAACTGCAGTTGATGTGTCCAGCTAGACTTATAGCTGGCCATCTGTGCATCAAATTGCTATATAAAGCAGGCAGCTATATGTGCAAATTAGACATGCAATTGCACAAAAACAACCAACTTCCCCCCCCCCCCAAGTCTTTTCATTGATATGTTCACAGCTCAAGCAAGGTGGAGGTGAATAGGCTAGTGCCTCCTCCCATCCCTTTACTCCATTCCTCTGGCATATACACTCTCCTACATACAAAGTATTGCTCCATCCCAAACATGCTATGTCCAAAACCGTGACTGGTACCAAATCCTTAGAAAGTGGGATCAGCTCTAGCAAAACAAAGGTGCCTAACAGCATTCAGAGTACAACTGGTATTTATTTTTTACCCACAAACCTGTTGCCAAAATTTACCAGCAATGCCCAAGATTACATAATATCCAGTATTTAGTCCCTCACTTGCAGAGGGAAGCCTTGAGTGTCCAAAGGGCCTTTGCCATCTCCAGCTATTAGCATATACAGTAGACTCTCGATTATCCAGGATGATAGGGAAAAAAATAATTCTGGTTAATAAAATCCCGGATAATTAACATCTACAGGAAATATGGGGAGTGGGGGTTGGTTCACCAGCCACCCTGCACCAGGGGGAGGGAATATTGGTTTACTGGCTGCCCTGCACCCTCGTGGGGTTTTTTGTGTGTGTGTGCTTGGGGCGGCAGCAAAGCCAGAGCCGGCCCAGCGAGTTGCTCATATTTTTTTTAACATCCTGGTTAATCCAATCCTGGGTAATCGAGAGTCGACTGTATTACACTAGCTTTGTATACTGAACTCTTTTGGTGGAGGCTCCTACTCTAGTCCTCACATCTGAAGCTGTCTCTCTCTTCCTGGGTGTACTCTGCACGCAGCTGGGCATCAGGCAGCGGAACGTTTGCAATGGTTTAAAGTATTGGGGGATGCTCATTGGGTCCTCGTGAGTTAGTTGCATGCCCCAGTGAAACAGCACAAGGAGGAGTGCCAACGTTATCAAACAACCACTGTTCCTCCTCCTCCCTGGGGAAGAGTGGGGAAATCATTCATATGCCTCCCTGTGGCTCGGAATGTGCCAGAAATGAAAGGACACCCCAAGGACCGGCAGGCAGATACGCTGCACAGGAACACAGTTCTCTTTGTTGAAACCACTAGCTCAGAAGACAGCGGGGAAAGTTCAGAAGAGTCTATATTTCAAAGGGGTAAATAAACAGTGTTGCTGCTTACAGGAGAAGATCAAAAAGCACAGCTGCTAAGCAGTTTTTCCTCAATGACAGCTCTCTGCATTGGAGAAGGGGTGCATGAGAAGCCGGGGGTGGGGGAGAGCTGGCTCAGAGTAAGGCTGTATTCTACAAAACAAATTAATCTCCCCTTTGAAGTAACACCCGCTGTCATATTCGGATCAATTTTAACTAACTACAAGGTGCTGTGAAATGCGGCAATGCTGCCATTGTGCTATCAGGCTGTGCCTTTGAAATAAGAACAGGGAGAATACTCCTCATTTCACAGTAGTTCAATTTGGTATCCTCCCATGAGTGCAAAAGATTTTCTATATCTCATCAGAACCAGCAGTCATAGGTTAAATGCTTAATCTTTTTTAATAGGGAATTAATGTACATACTAGAATGACATTTAGAATTCCTGAACCCTGATTGGCTGGTAACAGGTCACTTGACTGTGACCACTTCATCCAATCAGACATTTAATTGGCTTTGTGTGTGACATTAACCCTAAAATGTGTACCATATAGAGCCAACACCACAGTGTATCAATTAGCCAGTTAGACAAGGGGACACTATGGGGTGTGTGTTGTAAAGAGATAACACCCCCCACACACATGCCCTTAGGTGCATTAAGATGAAATATTCAGCTTTTCCTCCTGCCTTCAGCCACTGTAAGAAATGGACAGATATCGATTCTACCCAATGAACATTTGCCAGTGTGGTGATTGGAGGGGGTAGCTAGCACAGCCATGGATCACCAGCTCCTTCCAGCAGTGACTTTAGTTGTGTTGTTTAATTCACAGGAATCTGGCAAAATTGGTCTCATGCCATCTCTGAGAAATTTCTTCAGTCTTACTCTATAATAGACCCTTAAGCATAGTGACTAGAGCTGCCCAGAAAATGGTTTGTTTTTCCACGGAAACTTTAAACTTTTCATTGAAAAAACCAAAACATTTTCATCTGAAAAATGAAAGTTTTTGAGGTGTGCCCAATTCTGTGACTTAATTCTATTTATTCTTACTCTGACCTAACTCAGGACAGAGATCCAGCCAAAGCCAGTTTTTTAGATATGTCTTTGTTTGATAAACTCCATCATGCAAGTTATTAAAAGTCTCAGCCAACTTTGAAATGGAAAGAACTTCCATAGTTATAAACTTTCAGCAGGAGTTTCAAATTGCAGTTCTTACTCAGGCAAGATTCCCATTGACATAAGTGGGTGGTTTTGGCATACAAGGGCTGCAGAGTCAAGCTCAGTGCACAGTCACAGTGTTGCCAACTCTTACAATATTTTGTATTTTTCTTAAAGCCCCAGCTCCTGGAGTCATGGGGTTATAAGAAACTCTCAACTTTCCTTACAAAAATACAAAGTTCTTAACCCTCAGGGTTGCAGAGACAAGCTTGAAAACGTGAGTCCTAAAGGCTCATACATTAGAAGGAAATTAGAGAACTTCAAATTTATTTTAAAAATCTCCTGATTTTTAAGCTAATATCATGGTTGGGTTTGATGATACTGACTATCCATTGCCCAGCCAGCATGATGCCTATCCACCTTGCAATTTTATCATCTCATCTTTGAAAATGGTGAAAATATCCAGGCCTCAATAACTTATGCTAAGCCTGGGTAGGGGGGAAGATCCCTGATGGCTGAGCAGAAAATTACCTTCCATTTGTCTCAAGGTGAACTGGAGTTTGGACAAGATGGATTCTGTGGATAATGAGTTTACGAATTTAAACAATAAATCTCTTCTTTACCACAGTGAATTTGTCTCCATGCAGAAAAAAAGGAATTTCTTTAATTAAGTTTATTAGGGGGGAAAAAAATTGGTCCCACCCACCACTTCAGACTGTCAAGACCCGATCCTGCCGGGTGCTGAGTGCTCTCAGCTCCTTCAGAAGTCAGCGTCTCGTGACCTAATATGCAATTGTGTTCATGACGTCTCATTTTTCTTCCATAAGTGTTGTCAAGGAAACACTCCTTAGGGCCTTGTGATCCACAGCTCCCTTCCTAGTATCCCGTGCTGAGCCACAGAGGTCAAGAGACTAATTGAACAGGAGGGTTCTCCTTGTGGCCTTGTCTCTGAGATACGTTTGGTCAGCCCTGCCATTTAATAAAATAAACACCATTCTCTATTAAGTTTGGTCTGCTTGTTCCCACGGAGCGGCTTGTATACCCCAGGTTCATTATATCCAGAAGCACATGGGCATTAAAGTGGTCGGAAGAGTGTTCAAAATAAATGCCATCTTTTGTGTCTAATTATTAATGCTGTAGAAATAATCCTGGGTCATTCTGGGGGCTTGTAAGGACAACTAACTCCAACTAAGCAATCATCCAGTAAACAATGCTGCGTACATTTTTGACACTTTCATGCCCCCTCGTTTGGCATATATGTGTTAAGGATCTGCCACCCATAGGATCATTCTTTCAATTGACAGCAATGCCATGACTAGTCCTTTAGCCTCATTTCCCATGTACTGTGTCACTGGGCATTTTCAGAAAAATCCTGGATTTAAGGATATGTTTACTTGCACTATATTATTCAGTTATCAGCTGTCTGTGTCCTTCATTGACTTCCTGGCACGGTGTGTTCCTTGATAAACATAGGAGACAAAACTGGGACTCAAGAAAGTATGGGTCTAAGAGTATTAGCTAGAGGTAGGCAGGTACTTCATAAACTTCTCTCACATAGGTATATTAATGTATCTCAGCCCTGGATAGCAATACCCCCTGCTATACCAGTGTTTAGTCTCTAGGAAACATAGACTAACATTAATAAACAGATGGCTTTGTCATGCAGACAAAAACCCACTATGATCTTCTTATCTGATACAGAGCTTGCCAAGCCAATTTGCGGCAGCCTCCTCCGTAAAGGACAGAGCCCTAAGACCACCAGCAAATCTGTCCAGAGGCAGTCATTAGTGATGTGTGATATTGTCTGTCTTTGGCCACAATAGATGCTTGTGGGATCCTCTTGTTGGCCCCAGGTTGGCTGCACATTAATCCTGCCCCATTTGAAATCAGGGCAGAAGGGCCCTAAAATGGAGTGGCAAATCAAAGCCAGGTACATACGTAGTCGGGTCAGTTATGGGAGACTGGTTTCTGATGTCAACTGCAGCCCATTCTTCACACCACATTGACGTTTAGTGTGTGTCCCGTCTTTACAATGCCAGAGCAGACCAGGAACTCAACATCTTTCTCAATGGATACCTCTGGACACACGAATCCCACCCAGTCTACCTCAGAGTAACCCTAGACAGATCTTTCACCTATCCAAACCACCTCAGAATACCTGCGGGTAAGGTGAGGATGCACAACAACCTTCAGAGCAAGCTGGTGGGCACTTCATGGGGAGCAAATGCTCAAACTCTCCGATCATCTGGTTTAGTCCTCGGTGACTCTGCGGCAGAATGCTGTACTCCAGTCTGGCTCTCTTTGTCTCTCATTAGGTTGGTTGCCACAGAACTACACTTACCCATGTGCATCATAACTGGGACAATTCAACACAGATCAGTCCTGTGACTCCATGTGTTCAGCATCATCACTCCTCCACCCACTATAATAAGGCCACTAAGCTCATTTTATTTGTGACCCTAGCCAACATCCGAACCTTGGCTTCCAGAAGGTAAAGGGCAATTAATGTAATGCATTATACCAGCTTCGGTCATCCTAGAAAAACCTTGTGACAGACAGACTAGCCACTGAAATGAATGGGATGGGATTGGAGTTGTACTGGCAGGAAAATAGGAGTTTTCTTATTCAGAAAGTGCCTGACATTTATGTCCTGCGGGCACGTGGCGAGATTTGCAATGAATGGCCTTCTTGCAGAGCTGTGTGCATCTGGGGGACATTCTCTAATGCAGGGGACCAGCAGTAGCCCAGGTTTATTGAGGGTTGGGTTAAGGATGTGCTAGTTCCTTGGCAGACATTTGCACAGAGCAATTTGCTACTGTTTATAAGGCCATCTGAACATTATAAAGGCCAGGAGGCAGAGCAGTGCTACAATATCAGCAGGAATTACATGTTCTAATTGAAAGATTTATTCCCACGAAACATGACACTGCATCCCTGCACTAGCTCTACCCCTGTTAGTCCAGAAAGGCTATCCAGTGTTGTTTGTTTGCAAGAGAAGGGATGAAAGAACATGGGGAAAAATTCCCATCTCAGTCTTAATAACTAGGTAGGCAGTAGTACGGCAGGAAAGGATCAGAGAATTATAGTGACTCACAAAACGAAGAGGAGCCAGCAATGGGATGCAGATGCAAAAAAAGGCTCATATGACGAGGGTGTAATAACAGGAATGCTGTCTGTAAGATACGGGTGGTAATTGCTCCACTTGACTCGGCAGTGGTGAGGCCTCAGTTGGAGTACTGCATCCAGTTTTGGGCACCACACTTTAGGAAAGATGAAGACAAACCGGAGAGAGTCCCGAGGAGAGCAACCAACATGGTAGAAGGTTTAGAAAACCTGACCTATGAGGAAAATTTAAAAAACTGGGTGTGTTCAGTCTTGAGAAAAGAAGACTGATGGGGGGCCTTGCAACAGTCTTCAAATATGTTACGGACTGATTTAAAGAGGGTGATGATCAATTGTTTCCCATGTCCATAGGAAATAGGACAATGGATCACTTGTAAAACACTTAACACAGGCCAATTTCTCCCCTGGGCCAAGATAGCATGAAGCATTGTGCGGGGAAGGGAGGATTAGACCCTTTGTGGGCCTGTTGTTACAGGCAAAACAAAGCTTCTAAACATTACCCATAAGGAAAGGGGAGAGCCCTGTTTTAGTTTCTCTTAAACAGCTGGGAGGGTGACCCTCACACTGACATCGCAGCTAAGTGGCAGTGTCTCTTTAATTTCTTTTTGCTCCTGCAGCAGCTCCAGATTGCTCAGATGTTCGTCAACAGAAGGAGTTTAATGAAAATGATAATTAGGGCCCAGCGGTGCTCTAGCAGGTCGCCTATACACTGGGGTGCCAATTTACATTACAAACCGACCCGGTGTCATTGCAGAGTGGACGGTAACAGAAGGGAATTCATTATAAGAAAGCTCAGGGTGGGAGAGAAATGGCGGATAAGGAAAATGATATTAGGATGATTATTAACAATAATCATAAAGGAAATTGGGAGCTGCCACTGTCTCCAGGCAGCTTTGCTCAGAGCATAAAAGCCCTTTTGTACTCATCCGGCGGTGGGGGCAGACAGAACAGACGTTTGGAATTTTCCCTGGGCAATTGGTATACAAATGGACCCTTTTTCATCCAGCATCAGCTTCCCCAGGAAAGCAAAGGGGCAAAGAAGAATTTATCTTCCCTGCCGGGATCCAGAAAGTGCATGCCGCACTGCTGCTGTCCCACACCGCTTGCCCGATCGGCAGGTAGTGATCGATCGACAAAGGCACTCCCGTCAACTCCGGAACTCCAGCTCGCCAAAAGGCACAAGCTGGAGTCAACGGGGGAGCCCGCTGCCGCCGTGAGGACGGCAGGTAAGTCGGCCTAAGATGCGCCGACTTCAGCTACGTTATTCATGTAGCTGAAGTTGAGTATCTTAGGTTGACCCCTCCCCCTAGTGTAGACCAGACCTTAGTGTTGCACAGCTGGTTGGGGTGGGGTGGGAGAGACTCTCTGCAAAATAAAATGCAAGCCTAAGAAACTAATTTTCCAGGGTTTTACTGATTTCACCCTCCTTTTCTTACCCCCAGGCAGCAGCTAAGCACTGTGCTTCCACCCCATTGCAGTGTCATGATCAGCAGCATCTTAACATTGACAGAGACCCTAATTCAGCAGAGCACTTACACATGTGCTTAACACCTCCAACTGCAGAGCAGATGTGCCATAGAAGCAGATTTTCAAAAGTATTTAGGTGCCTAAAGACGCAGATGGGTGCCTAGTGGGATTTTCAAAAGTGCCCAGGCCTTAATTCCCATTGAAATCAATGGGATTAAGGGCCTAACCTGCTTATGCATTTTGGCTAGATGCAAGAAAGTGCATTCAACAAGGAGAAGTTTTAGAGGAAATCAAGATGGCAAACAAATATTTATTAAAAATGGCACCGGTTAGCATGTTCACAGAGAGAGCATGCCCAGGATTTTCCAGTAACCACAATCCAGTCCCAGTATGCCCACAACTTCCCTTCTATAGAGTGGCTACAAAATGAATCAATCACTATTGATTTTCATCGCCAGATTGCACCAATGGAAGAAATCCAACATTGTTGAATGATTGATTAATTTCTTCAATAATTACAGGTAACAAATCTAACTCTCCTTTCATTCCCTCTGTTTTTTGAACCAATAATTATAAAAGTCAGGAATTTTAGGTTTTCAGATCAATCTGGGGAGCAAAGCCAGTTTTGTATCTCTAAGGAGCTAGAGAGAAAATGAAGCTGTACAACTGATTCTGAATTACTCTCTGAGTTCTCACCAGCAATTCACTGTTCAGGATTCTTAAACGTTTTGAAACACCTTATAAGAGTGCTGTCCCAGGAAGCTTTCTGTAAGTTTGGAGATCCTGACTCGTTCATTGGTTTTCCTCCTGATGAAGATTCCAGTATAACACAGGATGTTCTGTCTAGTGTTTATTTTGTTTTAAATAAGTTAATTAAAAAAAAAACCCAGATACTATTAACAGCAGAAATAAATTAAATGTATAAATGTACCATAATAAGTTTAGACATACAGTTAGGGTTGAAATTCAGCCTGTATATTTTTAATAGAATTTTATGTAATGTTTGTAAAGTATAACAGGATATGGCTAATCCACAGAGGATAACAGCCTACTAACTGCTGTGAGCTACTAGAGTTGTTACTTCATCTTAATTAGTAAAGGCCCGCGATTTGGGGCTGAAAGTCCCATGTTCAAAACCTGCATATGAGCCTTAGAACATAAGAACGGCCATACTGGGTCAGACCAATGGTCCATCCAGCCCAGTATCTTATCTTCAGACAGTGGACAAAGCAAAAAACTTTATTAGTCAAGCTCCTGCCCTGAGAAGGATCTGAAAACAGCTGGTGCGTTTTCCTGCTGAGTCGGCCGGTCACGGAAAGGTGGCAAAGGAAGCTGGCACAACAGTGCCAATTGTTTGCATTCTATAAGCAGGTGACAGAGGCAAGCTGGTGCATTGATTCCCATATTATATTTTCATTAAGCTGTGGCAGATGGCATTTGAGACCACAGTTTACATATCATAATTTCAGAGGAAAGGTGGCAGTAAAATTGATACATAAATTACTCAACTTGGATTCACCCAAACAACATGCGGGAGAAGGGGAAGTGACAGACAAGAAGGATCATAAAAAGCTGCTGTCTTTATTTCTGCATTGAGTCCTCACCACATAATGAAAATCTGGGGCATCAGTTTCTCTGCTAGCCAACATACTTATGTCTAGCATCCTGACACGGAAGCAGCTGTACTGACAGCAAGCCACAGACACCAGGAAATACCAATTATGCCCTTTCATAAATGAGGCCAGAAGTACTGCCTGGAAAAAGCAGTTTGGGCCAGATCCTCAACTGGTATAAATCAGCATAACTGAAGTCAGTGGGGTTATGCTGATTTACACCAGGTGAGGACACGATCCTTTGTTATTAGATTTTCCCCGTAAAGAGACAAATTAAAATATGTAAAACTCAGAGTGCAATTGACATAAAATGTCTGTTCTCTATTGGTTTACATCGTCATTTAAGGTCACTTTCTGATCACAGCTGTCCCAGTAGAAATCCAGAGAAACAGCTGCTTACTCTTATCAATTTATCAGGGGGTTCACAATATCTGTTGTTTCTCAGAAAACCCCAATTCTGGGAGTCATGTTATCCACAGAGAATCCCAGCTTTTTTTGTTTCTGTTTTTTGTTTTAGAGTAAGATTCTTGATTGCAAAGAAAAGCTTGAAAATGTGAACACTAAACACTCAAGAGACAGAAGGCCAAATAAATCCCAACCCCAAATTCATTATTTTAAAAATCTCATGATTTTAAGCCAATTCTATGATTTTGGGGGACCAGATTCATTACTTTTGAATGCTTCAGACTAGAGATACTGCTTAAATTGGTTTTGATTTCATGTGTTTATATTTTTTTATTTTAAAAATAAAAAATGTCCCAAAAGCATTCAATACTGCTCTACAGACAACTGACTAACCAAAGCAATGAAACAGCTCATTTCTCCCTTCTTTCCCCCCCTGCAGGAAAATATCCTTAGTCTTCTTGCAAAACCCCGTCAGATTAATGGTTTGCAGAGTGCCCGAAAGGCTAGCAATAGAGCAGGTTGGAAAAGGGCGGGGTGGGGTGGGAGGGAATGTTTCTCATGGAAAAATTTGACAAACACTAAAACATTTTTCATTTTTGTCAAAAATTTTAGTGACATTTTTAACTATTCATTAAAAAAAAGAAAACTGAAAATATTGCCGGTTTTGACAACCAATTTTGGACAAGCGCTGCTGCATACTGACAGACCTTTGGGTTGGTTTTTTTTTTTTTTTTTTTTTTTGCCAGAAATGTTGCTTGGGTTTCAGACAGAAAATATCCAACATTTTTGAGGAAAACAGGCATTTTCTGTGTAAGTGACCATAATTCCTAAAGTAAAAACAGGATGTTTGGGGCTCACCCTAGCCACATACCACCACCACCACCCCACACAGGGCTTGCCAGAGCCACCCACGACTTGGGTTGAACGTCTGAGCCCAGTGCTCCCGTGAGCCCCTGCTGGACCCCCCCGAACCCTTTGCCACTTATGGGGTGCCACCGGCACCACCTGGGGTTGGGGCTGACCCTAGAACCCCGCTGCCTAGCACCTTGCGTCACCCACCGCCCTTCAACATTCCTCTGCACCCCCCTAGGAGGACGCACCCAACATTTTTTGTAAACGGGGCATTTGTTGGTTTGTTCTTGCCAACAGATCCATCGACAGGAGCTAATGGGACAAATACCAGTTTTTGTCAGAAAGTTGGACTGTCTGGGTCAGGGCTTAAAAAAGGAACTGTCCCGGCCCAAACAGGACACAGGGTCCCTCTAGTTCTGTGGAAAGTTTCATTGTGTCGATAACTCAGTGTTCCATCAAAAAACAGTTAGAAAATTTTCAACCAGCACCAGTCGTCCTGGTCGGGCTATTTTGGACCATGAGGTGAGCAGGAACAAGTTCCAGAGTCCGAGGTCCCCTGCAGGTACTGCCCTGACCCCCCTTTTATAAGAAGGCAGAAAAATTTCATTGATCACAACTGCGGTGGGGAATAGGCATGTCCCATGTCATTTAGGATTTGATAGGTCATGAACAACACCTTAAACTATCCCTACTGCAGTGGAGTTACCCCAGATTTACCCTGGCACAAGGCAGAGTCGACGGGGGAGCCCGCTGTTGACCGCTGCTACCATGAGGACAGCCGATAAGTCGACCTAAGATGTGTCGACTTCAGCAACGGTATTTACGTAGCTGAAGTTGCGTATCTTAGGTCAACCCTCCCCGCTAGTGTAGACCAGGCCCAAGTCTCCTTATGTAACACACACTGGGACAACCTCAGCTCTGCTTGTGGGATGTCACTGGACTATCCTGAATGTTCTCTTGAGCTGGACGCCCCATGTCCATTGGCCTTCCATCTGAGCCAGCACCAAGGAGACAGGGGCTCAACCCAGGGGTCCTTTCTTATGGAAAATAAAAGAAAGTAAACCACAGAGCAGACAGCAGATCTGTAGGGATGAGCTGGGATGGAGGAGTGAGAAAGAGAATGAAGAATACTGGGGTTGCTCCTCTCCTCACAGTAACATTTCACAATTCTGGACCTACATAATAATGTTCTAGGGTGACCAGATGTCCCGATTTTATAGGGACAGTCCCGATTTTTGGGTCTTTTTCTTATATAGGATCCTATTACCCCCACGCCCCATCCCAATTTTTCATACTTGCTGTCTGGTCAACCTATAGCCTTCCCTCCAATGCAGCTAGAGAGGCACCTCACCTTTGTTATTTGGACTCATCTTTTCCTTACCCTGTAAACAGAAATGGAAGCCTGATAATCTGCTGCCACTGGTACCTGCTATTTTCCCCTCCAAGATCACCTTGTGCTGTTGTATTCACGTCACCTGCTCACGTAGCAGTGAATCAAGCTCAGGAGTTAGGAAGAACACAGCATAGCATATGGGGTAATCGGAGAGAGCATGGGAAAGAGGTCACATGGTAAAACAGAGAGGTCCAAGGCACAACCTGTTTGCATCCTATGCACCACTGACTAGGCTATGTCCTTTTACTCTCTCTCATTTGGAGGCGAAGGCAGGGCAGGTTATAAATAAAAGCCATCCATAGGGCTGGATTAAGAGGCAAAATCTATAAAATCTGTGCCCTGGTGGCATAGCGGCCCATCAGAAGAAACAAGTGAGAAGCGGAGCAGCAGGCTGGGGCCAGGCAAGGCTGTGACCAGCCAGATACCTGAGGTGGGATGGATTTTATCAGCAGGGCCTCAGAGGTGGGAGGAAAAATGAGAACCACCGGGGAAAAGTCAGCCTGGGGACCCCCAAAGTTTTGGGTGGATCCATGTCCCAAATAACCTTCATTGCTTTCTATGCCAAAACCCGGGGGAGGTTCTCTTTATCTATTACTAATAACTGACCCAGTTTTGCAGCCCTTATGCTGAGTATCAAACTACTCATGAGGATAATCCTGTTGAGTTCAATGAGATTATTTGTTTGGGTAATTACTACTCAATGGGAGTAAGGGTTGCAGAAACAAGCCCAGTGCAAAGAACGGCAAGTCCCGGTCTGTTGGCAGAACTGTGCCATAAAGGCTCAAATGTATGGAGAGAAGGGAGAGATGAACATTAGAGCACAGGAGTGATGTGAACAGAAAAACCCCAAGGGGCAGCTAAAAAGTGCAGGGAATATAGTGATAGAGGAAAATACCCATGAAGTTGCATCTCTAGTGATCTCATCCCAGTGGCAAAGTAAAATGTAAAGAAATCAGACAAGGCACCTAGAGTGAAAGCAGTAGGAGAGAGAAGTTGTTTTGAGTTTGAAGAGGATATTCTTGTGTTTGACCAGTTCTGGCTTTTTTCTCACTCAGTGCAGCAAGGCTAACCATACTATATACCACCAGTGGATATAATCACATGATCTATGTAGTCCCAAATGAAGTTCTTGATTTAGTTATAAATCTGGTTGGATTATGTGTAGGGACCTACCAAATTCACAGTCCATTTTGGTCAATTTCATGGTCTTAGGTTTTAAAAAATTTCATGATTTCAGTTATTTAAATCTGAAATTTCACCGTGTTGTAATTGTAGGGGTCCTGACTCAAAAAAGGAGCTCTGTGTGTGTGGGGCGGAAGGGCAGGGGGAGTTGCAAGGTTATTGTAGGGTGGGTTGCGGTACTGCTACCTTTACTTCTATGCTGCTGCTGCTGGTGGCTCTGTCTTCAGAGCTGGGCAGCTGGAGAGCGGCGGCTGCTGGCCGGGAGCCCAGCTCTGAAAGCAGTGCCACCGCCGGCAGCAGCGCAGAGGTAAGGGTGCCATGGTACGATATTGCCACCCTTACTTCTGCGCTGCTGCTGGCGAGGCGCTGCCTTCAGAACTGGGTGCCCGGCTAACAGCCGCTGCTCTCCGGCCACCCAGCTTTGAAGACAGTGCAGAAGTAAGGGTGGCAATACGTGACCCCCCTAAAATAACCTTGTGACCCCCCCTGAAACTACCTTTTGGGTCAGGACCCCCTATTTGAGAAATGCTGATCTCCCCTGTGAAATCTGTATAGTACAGGGTAAAAGCACACAAAAGACCAGACTTCACAGGGAGGAGACCAGATTTCACGGTTCGTGAGGCATTTTTCACGTGAATTTGGTTGAGCCCTAATTATGTGGGATGAAATTCAGTGAGAAAAATAGCAACACAATCCAACTACACACAACCCCAGAATAGAACATAAACCACATCACAAAGTCACGTCCATCAGCACAGCAGCAGAAGTCAGAGAAGAGTTTCTGCTGTGCATTATTTGGGTTTCCAACCCATTAAAAATGTACCAGAAGATCATAAAAGAACCAGACCAAGCTTGTGGAAAAACACGTTAAGGAAAAGAGATTGAAGGGCGGAGGGAATTCTTTTTATTTTGGACCTTCCCAGATTCCATTCATGGTCTGAAACCTCAGAATGGGTTGGGTTAGAGAACACAAAAGCATACGATTCCGGGGACTTACTGGCAATCTACTGCCACAATGGGAAGCATGACTCTGTATTGTCTGAGCAGTGTGAACTCTAGATGCAAGCAAATACCAAATATTGCACAAGAAACACAGCCCTTGTGTTGCTCTCCCGCTTTGCAGTGGAACTCCCAGTCCGACTCATGACTGACGAGAACTGCTTGAAGAACTGTGCTTTTCTCCACAGAAAAGTTTTACTTTTTGTCGAAAAACAAACCAACCAAAACCGGAACATTTTCAGCCAAAACATTTTGATTTTGATGCAAACTCAAAATTGTCCATGGAAAGCGGACACTTTCCATGATGACAGTCATTGAGTCAAAACCTCAGTTTTCCACCAAAGACCAGTTTCAGTGGAAATTTTTACACCAAGTCCATTATTGCCACAGCCTTAACTTTGTCTGGCACTCGCACTCAGGAAACAGCTTCTGTTTAATGTGGCTATTGTACTTATTGTATAATTTGTGACAGTGCTTCAGGGCCACAGATGGGGAGCAGGGCCCCACTATGCTAGGCGCTGTACAAATATAACAAGGAGACAGCCCCTGCTGTGAAGCATTTACAATCTAAGTATAAGCTGAGAGACAACAGGTGAAGGTGATAGAAAGCTGGGGGAGCACACGGTAATAGTGAGATGATTCTGATCAGTATGCTAAGTAATGGGCACACTGCTGCTTTGGCACCTGCTTTTGTTTGAACTACTCTGGGTTCAAATCTGCCAGTTAAGCACAACACAGCATTAACCACGGTGTGAATTCATCTCTTCCAGTCCTACGTGTCTATAGTTCTAGGATACCACCCTGGGGGCATCTCAGGGAGCATACAGTACATCTTCAGGGGGTGTAGCTAACTCTCCCGGTAGTGTCATCTCTGCTCCGTGGACTGGTGAGGGAGGGCAAAGGTGAGAATGTCCCTACCTCCTCCTCCCACACAACTCTGGCATGTCCGGCACCCCAGAGAATAGTGAGGGAGCCAACCCTGCACTTCCAAAAATTCAGGGAATGTACTTCTGCTTGGCTCTTAGACAGGCTATGCTCCTTACACCCTCTCTCCCAACCCCACTCATGTAGAGGCCAGGCAGAGTCTTGTACTTGATTGCTCTTCAGTGCACACAGCATGCTCGGGACTGTAGGAAATCAGAGAGATAGTTCCGCCCCAAAGAGCATATGAATGAGCTGGTGTGAACTCCCCCAAAGTTTTGGGCTACTTGGTTCAGCTCAATATATGAAGATGGGCCAAGAGCCAACTGAAAAGTTGTGACCCGTATGTGAATCCAAATTTTGCCCATGTTGGAGATCAGCATTCAGGTTGGTTGCTACCTGTAATGTAGGAACTGGAGTGGGAAGTTTATAAATATTATAAACTTTAAATACTTTATATGTTTGTTCATTTTTGGCCAGATTCTGTTCTGATTTACACCCTGTGCAATCCCAAAAGCCAATGTACTTTTCTAAAAATTTCCCAGTGTTTTAGTTTATCAACTTTCTGCTAGATCAAGCTGACATGGCCACGTTAGTCATTAGAGAAGGTTGCTAGAGAAGGATCTATACTCGTTTCAAAGAGCTTCCAGAGTTGATCACCCACTTCTGTAAAAGATTAAAAAGACATTGTCAGGAAAAGGGGGGGGGAGGAAAGAGACAGAGAGAAGAAATAAATACATGGATATAGTTACTTTTGGTTTGTTTCTGTGTGTAGAGATTCCGTGTGGGCTCCTCTCTCACTGTTAATGTGAAATGTTTGTCATTTTTTCCATATTGAGCCTCGGAGAAGAAGGGGTTCTAAATGTATCTGTAAAATTGCCTCCAGGCCTATGCTTGGCATCCATACTCCCAACCCATGGACTGAATTAAACAACAACTATTCGATTTGTTGGGACGGATTATGGGGAAGGAGGGAATTTTTCCATGCCTGGTCTGGTTGAAATAAATTCAGATGGCGCCATCAGCACACAATCACTTATTACTCCAAGAAATATACGCGTGTGAACAATCTGCTTACTGGCAGGGAGGAAGGACTAGATCACCAGTTATTAATGTTCTTCCTGTCTGGAACCAAGCAACTGACCATGGTTCGTTGCTGGGACCCACCTATCCCACAATATTTTAGGAATCCTGGTGGATGCTCCCTAGTGATGCACTCGGCAGTATTCCACATAAGTTGTGAAATCCAGCACTACAAATCTTTTCCATCATTAATTTCTATACTGCACATTTCTCTAACACAATTCAGAGGGATAGATTCCAGGTACCATTCCCTCACTAGGAAAAGATACAACTTGTTTAGGTTTTGTTTAAGCTTTTCCTAATATTCTTATTTCAACAAAATTCATGGGGGGAGAGGGAGATGGAGGCGGAGTCCATTCAGGGAACATTAGTTTGAGTTATAGTGATGTAAAGACAATAAAACCAGTTGTGTCCATCCATCCTTAATTCACACTACTGGACCCTTTCAGTGTGAATTGAAAGGACAGATTGCCAGTCCTAGAACCAAACCCTCCCTTGACAGGCACAGTGATGGGGACCAAAGATACTGCCTTGTAGTTTTCTGCTGGCAGATCTGGGGCACCAGGTAGTGGAAGTAACTATGCTCTCTCTCCAGGGCAGAAATGTATTACAGGATAGGTGTATTAGTAGCTAGCCGCCAACCTACTGAATATGGGATCCCCCTTAGGAATGTGGGGGAGCAGGCTGCATGTTAGCTGAGCCCACTCCATACAATACTCTTCTATGCATTATGGTCCTGATTTAGCAACACACTTAAGCATGTGCTTAATGTTAAGCATGTGCTTAAGTTCCATTGAAGGCCATGCTGGATCATGACCAGTGGTGCTACCTTGCCCTGCTGCATGCATAGGGGTGGCAGAGAAGAAGAGCATCAGAGAAGCTCTTTCTTTCACTAGGCTCACCAGCAGAGAGCCACAAAGGAGCAAAACCTTAGTCTGGAACGTTCAGACGAACGACAGTTTAAGATTAGAGTTAGCCAAATTATTCATGACAAATGTAGCCTCTTTCTGATCAGCGAATCAGCTGAGACTCAATCCTGATTCTCTTCAAACGTATTCATTAGCTTGCTCTATATAGTTTAGACAAAGAGTTTCCAGTCCGTGCATTGCTGGTGATCTATTTGGCATTCATGTGGTGTAGCCGATCACCTAATTAACATGTTGATGCTTCTACTATCCAGTTGGCTGACAAATGTTTTTAATCTGGAGAACAACAACAATTATTAATATACTCAGCTATTTTATTTTTTCAGGCATACATTTGTGCCATATGGGCATTTGTGAACATTTCAGGTTCTGGAAACACTTCCATGCACAACTAGCAGCTATGCAACTACTTGCACATAAGCAGTCATAGAATCTCCACAAGCCGTTGCAAACCAAACTCTTACTTTTCTTGTATTTATTATTTATAAAAACACCCAATAAAGTCAGTTACTGCACTAGAGAAATATATAGTCGAATGTGCAGTTTCCAAACAAAGTAGTACAAAAACATGCAATTAAGGTTTGAAAGTACCAGGGGTGAAATTCTTACCCCACTGACATCAATGGCAAAACTCTCATTGACTTCAGTAGAGCTGGGATTTCACCCCAGGATTTTTGTTGTGGGAAGCACGGTGTCTGGAAGCACTAAGGGAAGAATATAGAGAAATCAAAATAGCAAGTGAAGTAGAACAGAGACATGTGATGATCAAAGAAAGTTCACATCTTTATAATTTATTAATGATGATGGTCTGATCGCTTCTGGTTTTTGCATTAATTGATTCCATTACGTACAGTATTTCATTCTATTGCAGCTCACTTAGCTATATTGCTGTATAAATGACGCAACAATTTATACACAAGGAGAGCTGGAACTATAGCAGGAAAAGGTCCCATCACAGCTTCCCCCAGTAACTTACTGGGAGTTTAGCCAACAGCTCATGATCACACTCTCATTAGGACAGAGCTTCAGGAATTCCCTCCCCATATTTTACATTTTTCATCTCTACCAATCTACCAAGGCAAATACCATGGGAAATCGCCAAGACAGAGGCATCCAAACTTGCTTAAGAATGGGCAAAGAAACTGATTCTTTTTTTAAAGGAGGAGGGTCCTAAGGAAAAAAAAACCGCTCGGGGTTCTTTGTTCCAGTATCCTGGATACCAGAAAACTCCCACGCTTGTCAAAAATAAGAGCAGCACCAGCAGTTTTTTTTTTAAAAAGCAGGCCAACACACTGCTGGATTTAAGAGACAATTAGCTATTCAAACACTAATTTACTCAAATGTTAACATGGTTACAGTCTCTTTCTTCTTTACAATATGGGTGAAAAATTATGGGAAACTACACATACACTAGAAGACTAAATACACAGTATTATTATTACCAGCATGCCTAAAACATGTCTAGTAATATGCTTCATGCAAACAACACAACCTCATTTCCTATTTTATTTATCCGCAAGTCAAATCTTACATCTCTTGGTTAGGCTAGTCACAATGAATAGACCAGTGGTTTAGGTTTTAAAAACTAGCTGCTTCCAGTTTCTGCTAAATGAGAGATTCTTTCCTCCACAGAACTGACCCTTCAGGGAAAATAAATTCTTGTTACAGTAAACAATTCCAAAACACAGTTTTAGCTAGACTACACAGCGGCACTCATTTGCTACGGAGTTTAAAATCAACTGGCTCCTTTCCTCAACAAGATCTAGAGATTATGCTCCAAAAGAAAGGAATTTTAGAGAAAAAAAACAAATGATGCTTCAAAATTAAATAAAGGAATGGCATTTCCTTTTTAAGGCAAGAGAAACCCTGGAGCCTATTAGCAATTGACAAGGGGGAACCTCTACAAGCTAGATGCACAGACAATCATAAAACAACCAGACCTTTGTTTATCACAGTTCAGCATTGACATGTATGCAGATGTAATAGAAAGTCGCGATGTATAAAAACCAGTATTTCAAACGTTAAAGGAGTTTGCTTCTGATTATATAGATTCGTACAATTAATGAGGAGAATGTTTTAAATAAGTAGTTTTAAATATGCATGCATACATACAACAATGAAGTAGCGCATATTAAATGAATCTTGTATTGCCGCCTTATATATTACAGTAGTACCTTTGGCCACTTTGATATCTTGATTATGTCCGCACTTTGGAACTTTTTTGCTGTTGCTGATGATCATTATGAGAATTCTCCACTTTTAACATCAGGTTAAATTTATTTTTATTTTTTTAAAGAGGGGGACCTTACTGGATCAAGACTTTCTTTAAAGGTGCCCCTCCCCCAATTTTCAATAAATAAAACAACGAAGCCACCCCGGAAAAGAAGAGTAACTGGCCATTCAGGATGACAGCCGGACTCCCCCACCCCTTTGAAACTATAAATCAAAAGGCTGAATGAAAGTTGAAAGGGGCCCAATGTCGTTATCAAATGAATCATTGTAACAAAGCATTATTATGGAATCAGCTGCGAGGGACTTAACTTTTCAATCAGCCCCCCCACCCTCAAAATTCAGGGACTCCCTAACTCTTAACAATGCGGTTTGGGAGTGGAGTTAGATCCCGGGAATCTTTTGTTCTGAGCCTGATGCCTGGGCTCCCCACCCCCCTTCCACCCTCCCGGGTTTGTGCCCAATCGCTCAGTCAAAACGAGTTGCCTGCTCCCCTTCTGATTGAGAAGCCGGGTTGATCCGGGAGCGGACAGACACAACAATCGCCGCCGCCCCCTCTTCCCCCGTTCACACGGGGTAGAGAATCGGTGCCAACTCGGATCAAGCTGGGCTGGAGCGACGTGTCCAAGTTTCCCCCGGGTCTTCACCCTCCTGGGGGATAAGAGGGTGCGAAGGGGCGGGGGGTTCCCCACTGGGGAAGCCCGGCTACGTGTCCCGGCGAGAGCCACGAGGGAAGAGCCGGCTACTCACCAGCTGGAAAGTGCAGAGGAAAATCAAGGTACAGCGCCCGGTGCAGCATCCCATTCTCCCCCCCAGCCCCGCGGCTCCCTCCAGCCGCTCCACGCCGAAAGCACCGGACCGAGGAGCGGGGCTGGTTCACTGGGCTCTGCCCGCTACCATCTCCGGGGCCAGCCGCCTTCCGCCGCGTCCAGGCACCGGGCAGCCCCCCTCCGCCGTCTCTGCCAGCAGCCGGGCGGAGAGAGCAGCTGCCTCTCCCAGCCGCGAGGTCGCGGAGCAAGTGAAAGAGCCCCCTCCTGGGAACCGCTTGCTGGGGAGGAGGGGGAGGGAGGCGGGAGTGTGGGGCCCCCATCTTAAAAAGGCAATGCCCGATAGAGGCTCTGCTCCAGACCCTTGGCTGCCTTGCCATTGACGTCAGAGGGATGGGGATCAGGTCCTGCCACTCAATTTTGGGAAGCTGCAAAAACCCACCCTACACTTCTACTCCTTATGGGGCACCCTTTGATTTTTCTGCAATCAAAGCACATGCTTAGGTACATTGTGAGATCTCTAGGTCTTTATAAACTTATCCAAATATCTTTACACATGTCACAGATCATAATACCTAGCTTATATTAAGTGCTTCTCATCCATAGATCTCATAATACTTTACACAATAGGTCAGTATCCTTAATCCCCATTTTACAGATGGGGAAACGGAGGCACAGAGCAGTGACATGACTTGGCCAAGATTATCCAGCAAGCCAATGACCAAGCTACAAGTAGAACCAAGGTCTCATGAGTTCCAGAATAGTGTGCTGTCTGCTAGGCCAGACAGCAAGTGGCAGAGCAAATCCCCAGAGATAGACACAACAGTTCATATTGGGTGTTGCACAACCTCACAACTCTCTGTGGGAGGGCCTCGCCAACTCTCTGTGGGAGGGCCTCCAGAGGAGAGGGAGCCATTACTCCCTCCTCCCTCCACCATAGCCCAAGGAGTGGGCCAGATACACCCTGTATTCTATGGCATGCTTCATGCTGCAAAGCACCTACCCAGCAGGATAATAATATCACACAAATAAAAGATGGGAAAGACCCATTTGATTATAATGTGGTACCTCCACAGCTCCCGTTAAGCTAAGTAGCAAAGTTTAGTGTACCACCCTGACCTGCTTCTTCTCCCTCTGAAGTCAATAGGAGCTTTGCCCTTGGCTTCACTGGGAACAGAATGCAGAAGTGACAAAGAGTCCTGTAGCACCTTAAAGAAGTATTGAAGCATAAGCTTTCATGGGCTAATACCCACCTCATCAGATGCATGCAGTACCCAGGACGAAGTGGGTATTAGCCCACGAAAGCTTATGCTTCAATACTTTAGTTAGTCTTTATGGTGCCACAGGACTCTTTGTCACTTCTGCAATTCCCGACTAACACGGCTACCTCTCTGATTATTGGGAACAGAATGTGACTTTGGCACCATGACTGATCAGTTGCATTTTTCCTTTAAATACATGCAAAAGAGTATTTGTTGCAGTAGTGTCAGAATATGGTGGTAGCTGGGACATCATAATGCTGAAGAAACAAATGGCCCATTAAAGCATTCCTTGATTATACTCAAGAAAAGTAGGCTTATGCCCAAAGTGGTGAGAAAACCTCATATTAACTTCACTATTGTTATGAAAATCAGCAGCCATGAAAGAAAGGAAAAACAACAACAATCAAATAAAAAAGTCCCTATAATACCTAAAACAACCCCATTGGTTTCAGATAGTGAATTTTCTGCTCTGTTCACTGAACATAATCTGACATGCACCAATTAATGCAGTCTAACACAATGAAAAACATTTTATTCTAGATGAAACAAATATGCCCACAGAAAACACCAAATTACCTCGCCTGGAAAGCTCAGGATTTAAGTAGCTTTTGCTGTATTTATATTTGCTGGAGATGTTTGAAGGTTTGTTTTATTTTGTATGGATGTGGCAGGAACCTTCTTTAGAACATGACTAAAGAAGTCTCACATTGCACTTTTGGGTCAGGCACCCTGGCATCAGAATGTAAAACTGCTACTTCAAAAACAACAGGAACAGGTTGGTATTATGCTGGCTTGAGTTGAATTCTCTGCTATCAGCTGGGAACAGTGTGGAAAAGGTTGGACTGCCGCTGTGTCTGCAAGGACCTCGCCTCTGTGTCATTTATTTCAGTTTCCCACTTTCTTTGTGTCAGCTCCTGTTTTTGAAAACTCCATGGGCGCAAATATTTTCAAACAAAATGATAACACAAAGGACCCACGGTGGAGAAATAGCAAAACATAGCAGGACTGAAATAATAGATAGCTTGCCACAGAAACGATTCTTCTCCCACAGTTTTATCTTAATAAACCGAGACAGGACAAAAAGACAACTGTGCATCGATCAGGCCTTTTTATGCATCAGAAAACCATATTGGATCTCCAGAGGTTATTAAGAAGGGTAAAAAGACAACATGAGGGTGAGTATTTCTTGAGGGGAGTTAGTTACACTCCCAGACCCTAATCTGAAAACTACCTGACTCAGGTAGTCATTACTTTCACATGATTAGTCCAATTGCCTCCTATTCAGACTTCAGTTTAGAAGGACACATGTCTTTAAGCATGGGAGTATCTCATTGATGTTTATGGGACTATTCACATGCTGAAAGTCAGATACATGCTTGTGTCTTGCTGAATTGGGTTCTGAGTGAATAAGGGTATGTAGGACTGGGCCTGTGTGACTTATTTATTCTAAGGACCAGCTCCTGCTCCTATTGTAGTCGATAGCAAAGGCCTCGTCAAAGAGGCCAAATCAGGTCTTTAGAAAGGCCCTTTAAACCCACACAAGAATGAAGAATGTTTGAACTTCTCCGTGTCCAGGGTTTTCAGCTCCCAAAGATGATCCAACTCCTGCCTGGCAAAAAATTCAGTGGGATTTCAGAAAGGGTGTCAATAAGATTTTTTTTTCCTGATTGAGAAGTTAAGGATGTGGCTTGAAGGATTCTTATTAGGAATATTGATTTCCTAAGGTCATGTGTCTTCTGAATTGTGGACCGGGTCACCCTTTTCCATAGTACAACCTCTGCAGGAACCTAAGGCAGAAGAAAACCAGATAGGGAGTAGAGTTGTAGAGTTCCTCCCTGATTGTTTGATCAGGGAATATGACTCTGAGCCCTGGCTGTTGTCCTCCTCAGGCTTGCTTCTCTGGCCACAGCTGTCTCAGGGAACTCCCTGCACCCCTTAAAGGAGATCCCTTGTGCAAAGAGTGTGGCACAGACCAAGTGATAAAGCCCATGCTATACTTTCATCCAGGTGAGCTCCATGGGTCTGGAAGGGGGATGTATATGACCCCAACCCAGCACAGAGATGCCAATTTCTCCCACATCCCTGCACAGATTATGACCTAAGGGAGCCCTCTGCAGGGTCCTAGGAAAGGAGGGATGATTGTATAAAGGCAATTGAATGCTATCCCCTTCCAAACAGGAGAGTTGAGATCCTACTTTGGAGGGTCTGTCTATAAATCTTGGTTATCCAATGCCCTCTCCCCCTTCACCATAGTAATCAAGCACCTAGGAGTCCCTCCACATACAGATCTTGAGGGCACAATTGGCCCCATGGTAGAATCTTTCTTGCCAAATAAACTTACACATGTTTTTTGATAGAAAGTTGCTAACATCATTCCCCGGCTAACAGGACCTAACCTGTCATCACCCTGCTAAAATCATCATAGAGAACCCATCCTAGATCAGGCCTTGTTACATCAAGCACAGCTTGCTAGAAATATCTCATCATGGTTTCCCCAGACAGGGCCCAACTCTCTCCTCAACAGCCTAAAAAGACCTCCTTTGCAACAAATAATAGAGAGACGAAGGAATTGCTTCTCCTGTACTGTATATACTCTTTCTGGTTAGTCTCTAAGGTGCTACAAAGTCTTCCTCGTTTTATTTACTGATACAGACTAACACGGCTGCTAGTCTTAAACCTTACTCTTTCTGTTATTCTTACCCTTTGTTTTCTCTGATCAAGGGAGTTTTTAGTCATTATCATCCAGGAGATCTCCAATCCACACCCATTTTTTTGCTTTTATGTAATCTTCCCTTTCGATGTATTGTTATTCCCTAATGCTGTGTCTATTGTTTTATTGTACCTCCATTTCTCATGGCCTGATGTGTGCATGACTCTAGAAAGTGTACTTGTTCGAGTTGATTTTCAGCAGTCAAATAAAAGGTATGGCCAATCTCCCCCACCCCCCTTTATTGCTTATCTCAGGAAGCTATATTTAGTCTGTCTGGATGTGATGCTATGCCCAGGCTGTCCTGAAACTCTATAAATCTGGCACAGATGAGCCCAATTCAACAATCATGCCATGTCTGGATCTCTTATTGAAGCCAGTAGGAGGAATATTGCCTGCCCAGAGACTTCAGGACCAGATAAAAAGGTAAGCGATATCAAGGGAGGGTGTGTTCTAGAATCCATATTTGTTGCAAAGATCAGGAGCTTTTTTACTTCTTCATTATTTCATTGTTTATGTTAATCTATGATTATCATTAGAGAGGCAAATAAGGAGCAATTGTACAGGCTTGTTTCTGGATTGAATGCCATCAGAAGCCAAAAGACACCCTGAGGCAAAGCTGTCAATGCTGAGAACTCTGTTGGGAAAGTTTGCAGCGGCTCACATCTAAACACCTCCTCTTTGCCACGGGCTGCCCAAGTAGCCACAAAAATGGGCAGCACTGGACAGCCAATGGCATGGCACATCCCCACTGTAACCTCAGCCGATTGGGCTCTTCTGGCAGACCTTCCATTGGAACCAAAATCTGCTCTCCTCGGCAGCCTCAGGAATACATCTCAAAAAACAGAAGCCACAGTCAGAGCAGGGCTCAATGTTTCATGCTGTTTCTTTTCATATCTAATGACTAGATCCATTTAAAACAACACCAATTACATTTGTGCTTCGACATCCTCCCCTAACAGCCCTGAGCAATCTGTGAAATTTGCCATAACCGGTGCGTGAAATCTGTCATTTCCCCTCTGATTCCCAGGAAGCCTTGGACATTGTGGGGATGCTGCCGTTAGTGCTACTTTGCATTTGCACAGCGCCTGTCATGCCACATGCTGCCGTAATATTAATCTCCTGAGCCACACAGCCTCCCTGTGAGGAAGGAAAGTGTGAGGACCCCCATTTCACAATGGAGGAAACTGTAGCCCAGAGAGATTTAGGGCCTACATTTTCCAGTGTAGACACAGATTTTGGATACCTGAATGTTTGGATGCCCAACTATATATACCAGAGGTCTGATTATCAGAGCTGCTGAATATCCACAGCTTTTGTTGACTTCAACTGGAGCCATAGATGCATGGCGCCTCAGAAAATCAGGCCCATAATCTTAAATCCCAGTTCCATTGACACTGATGGGCATTTTGCCATCAACTTTTGTGGGACTAGGATTTCACCCTCAGTATCTAAAACTGGGTGGCCAATAGAGACCACGTTTGGAAACCCAGGCCCAAAATCACACAGGGAGTCTGGACAGATCTGGGAATATAAATCCCAGGAAAGCAGATCTCGGTTCTGTGCTAGAGCCACAAGATTATCCTTCACCATCCATTCGATGAGCCTTCCTTTGTACGGTGAAACTGAAGTTTGCTTTATCAGAATGATACCCACTAGCACAGATATCACTGAGGTTCTCATTCCAAAGCTTTCCTCCCAGGGGTCTAAATCTCAGTCACACCATTCCAATCCAGGTTATCACTTGGCATGCAAGGTCTCATCTCGGAAGTAGGGCCTTTGGGGGTTTTTGAAGATGTGGATTTTTGGCTGTGTCCCGGATTGACTGGGACTCGAGATTGAATTACACTTTCTCCACTGGAGATGGTACCACCCGATTGGTGTTAAGTGTGTCACCATTGGGATTCAGATGGCATAGCCACTCCCCATGCCATCCTTCTTCTGTGAGCAAAGGACTTTTTTCTAGCAACGTTATAGGCCCCCTTCCTGCAAAGAGCTTCATGTGGGTGCACAGGCCCATCCATGCAGAACTCCTTACAGGATCACCAGTTTTCTCTTTTATAAATGTAATCTCAATATCTTTTGGAAACAGATCCAGCTATTTACAAATCACAGAAGGAGTGAAGATACTAAAAGCTGAAGCAGTGAAAATTTCCTGGTTGCAAACCCTTGTTTTCTTTATTCTTTTTATTCTCTTAAGCTAACACGGCCCTTGTTTTGTTTTCCCCCCTCCTCCCCCCCGTTTTTCATGCTCTTTGGACCTGGTGCTGCAAAGTGCTTAGCGCCCTCAACTCTCGCTGAAGTCAGTGGGGGTTGAAGATGCCCAGCACTTGGCAGGAAGCACTGAGTACTTTGCAAGATCGTAACCTAGCACTAGAAATCAATGAAAGGTGGTAGCCCAGCAGACTGGCGTGGGGGGGGGGGGGGGAGGCATGTGAGCTTGCTAACTATGAAAAACAGCATTTCAGGTAATTGAGCGGAGAGAGAGATCAGAAGCATGTGGTCTGACTTTTTTATATAATAGATTTTCTCATACTTTTTGCCTCAAGCATATTGCTGTGGCTATAATGAAACCTAGGTAGGGAAATCATGGGGTTCACAGGGCTTCCCCTCACCTGTGAGACTACAGAATCCTGCATTCCGCTTTAATTTCTTCCTATCGCCTATATGCGTAAAGAAATAATCTAATGAATGTCTTATGTCTCTATTCGCCTCTCTTTTTCTGCGAAGAATTAAAAATAACCTGTGTGTGTGTGTGTGTGTGTGTGTGTGTGAGAGAGAGAGAGAGAGAGAGAGAGAGAGAGAGAGAGAGAGAGAATATAAAATGACTAATTTATATCTCTTAGAAAAACAGCTAATGCATAGCACTTTTGATAAGGTCACGCTGCAGTTCCATGAAGGATTTGAGCATTCAGGGTGACTGCACAGGTATGGATCTGCAGATTAAAGGCTCCATAAATCCACATTGACACTATCGATGTTAATGGCTCTAAAAGAGCTCTGGCAGCCTGTTGTATAAAAAATTAGGATGGGGTGTAAAAGTGATAATCATTTTGGCCCAGTAGACCAAAGATTCAAAACACAACATGCAGAATACATCACAGAGCCATGGCCTATACAGATCAATTTAAAAATAAAAGTACTGAGGTGTCAAGAATCACCGGACATAAGACCGCAGAGCCAGGCAGAGAAGATGTGTAGTGACAAAGTGAAAACTAAACTCAGGAATAGAGAGATTTCTGAAGGGAAAGATGTGAACAAAATTCAGGAAGAGGTAAGGATTGGATTGGACTAGACTACAGTCCATGAAGTTGCACCATTGACCTCCTGAGGTCCCTTCCAACCCTGATATTCTGTGATTCTATGAGGAAGAGTCCACCCTACTGTACTTAGCATTTCTCCAGCACATTTTATCTGATGACCGAAAACTTTTCTTTACAAATACTAATTGATGAAGATTCACAATCCATCTCTGGTAAACCATATGACTCCATCACTACAGTATCTGAGCCCCTCATAATCTTTAATGTAGTTCTCCTCACAAAACCCTGGAAGGTAAGAAGCAGTAGTTCCCCTAATTTACAGATGAGGAACTGTGGTATGGAGAAACTAAGGCCCAGATCCTCAAAGGTTTTTAGGCTCCTAACATCCATTGTTTTTAAGTTAGGTACCTAAATACCTTTGAGAATCAGGGCCTCAGTGACTTACCTAAGTTGCCAAGGAAGACTGCAGTGGAACAAGGGAAGGGAAGGGAACCCTAGACTAGCATTCTAACCACTGGTTAGGGTTCCTTCCTATCCTTCCTTTCCATTCCTTGGAAAAACCCCAAGCGGCAAGTGAGTTAAGTATTAATTTACTGATGAGTAAGTGGAGGAAAGCTCCAGAGTATATCAGGGCTATCTACTGCCCTCTATCTGCACCTCCAGCACCCTGAGAGTAGAGTAGCATTCTGAATTCAGAATTTCCTAGATTTTGTCAGCTTAAGTGACCACATTCATGGTAGTTTAATATTTATACCACAGATCATCATTCTATTTGAACAGCAGTATTAAAGACCTCCATTATCCAATTATTTAATTTCCTAATTCATGTAATGTATATTCTGGAGGCTGAGAACTTGAAGTGACCCACTGGTACACTTTCGGATGTGCATCTTAAAACGGGGTTCTATCGACTCCCAGATTTCCATTCCAACATTCCATTAAAAACACTACAGGTGCCTTCAAAGGCATGGCCTTGGGCGGGTATGAGGGAGTGCCGAGAGAGGGATTAATTCAGGCAAGAAAGCAAGCTGTCCCAGCTGACATCTGAACATCTCAGCTCCTGCAATATGAGAAGCTGGCATAATTTGCAGACACATTTCCAGCTGCAATTTCACTAGACAGTGTGACCAAGTGGTAACTCAGTGCAGCTGCCAAGTTCCATGGAATATTGATACTAAATAACTGTTTCAGGGTTTCATGGAACAGTTGCATTTCGCAAATGACGTGAAAACATATCGGACCAACAGTATGAGAGAGTTCTCTAATTTGGAGCAGTCCTCTCGGGCCACTCTTTTTTGGGGGGAAGTTCCCCTTTTTATTTTATTTTTTACTACCCACAAATTGTTATGGATTTCACTGCTCCATTTCAATGAACCATGTGTGTTGTGATGGAGAAAAGATCAAGGCAAATTTCCCTTAACAATGTGTATTGAAGGGGCATCCAAAGAAGTCAGTAAAACAGTGTATAGAGTGCGTGTAGAGTCATGGGTACGTTTCTCATGGGTCATGTGCATAGTGAAGCTGTCCTGGAAATGTACAATCATGAACCACACTGTGCAAACACACACAAAATACACACAATTTTCTGGAGTGTCTTGTACTAATATTTTCCTTTTGAATACTCTCTAAAGTTAAGCAACAAGCCTCAACAGTCACTGCATATTAAAGTAAATTAAGAAGCCTCAGACAGTGTCCTAGGCGCCAGACTAAAGGAGCAGTGTATTTTTTTTTCACAGGCGTTTATTTTTGAGTGATTGACTGCTCCTGAAATGTGCCAAATTGACAAGCACTGGACACTGAACTCTAAACATCCAGAAAGCATGTTCACCATAGCAGAAGCTGTGTAAGCTTTCCTCTCCATTCCCCCAGGGCCAGGAGGGTTCAGCCCAGCTGGAGCAATCACTGTTAGTCCCCATAACCCATTTAGGACCTGATCTTGCAGTGTATTCAATGTCTTCAAGGCTCAGGTGCGGAACAGTATCAGCCCTTGGCCATTCTGATGACTTTGACTGGCATTGACATAAATTGTGAGGTGTCTTGGTTGAGTGATTTTAAGCCTCCAAGAAGTGCAAAAGTCTCATGACTTTTCCAGAGTGCTTTATTGCTATGAAATGGATAATAAAAGCTCTTAGCAGCTCTGGTTGATGATATCATCACTTATGCACTTACTGACTATTATAGACAAAATTATCAGAAGACTCCAACAGTGTAATAATAGCTACCTGTTACATAAACGCTCATACTTGAGTTATGTGAACATGTGATTTCTAATTTGGTAATATTAGAAGTGTGAATCTATCTTGCCTAAAGCTGAGAACTTTCACACTTAACTCATGTCTGAAATTGGAAAATATGCATGGCCTAACTTTCAGACCAATGGGACTATCCAAATGCTAATGCCTCCTAAAATTTCTGCTGATCTTGTCAGAAGGTGTTATTGGAGAAAGATAATGGTCTGGATGTCCTAATAACTTGAACAGTAGGATAAACACAAGCATTAAAAGATAACAGTCCTGGGTTGTGTTGTGAATGGAGACAGGAATATGACTAGCCAGGATAGTGAGTCTGAGTCATCAGTGAACTTCCTGAAACTATTCAAACAGGTGTTCAGGAAGAGATTGATTATTCTCTTAGCTCTTGTATACACTAGGTAAAACAGGACATGTAATTTCCCACTGGTGGTAGCAACGCAGAATCTGTAATGTAGATAGGGTTCATGTGTTTTCAATGCCGGAGGCTTGCCTACACTACAGCTTCTGCTGTTATCACTGGTAGGCTGTACTCGTTAATAATTAAGGGTCCAGATTTTGCAAGTGTGGATATAACCCTAGGTAGTGATTTTCAACAACCCAGCAGCATCTCTAAGCAAGTATTTGAGACTAGAGGGAGTGACAAGGCAAGCTATGTAGTACAATCAGACAGAAGTAGTTATTCTATTAAAGGCGTCAGATTTCTCCTGTAACTTCAGTAACAACATGCTTTGTAATTTAATTATATTACTATACAAAGTCTGTAAGATGTGCATATATATGGCACTATATTCAAACATTAAATAATGTAATAATAGTAGATCTACTGAAGCTTCTTCATATGGAAGATAACATTTACCATATTGTATCTTTATTTTTCTCTCGTGTAATATAATTAACATTAAAAACCTAAGGTCTCATTTCTGCAAAGACTTACACATATGCGTAATCCCAGAGAAATAATTCGGATCACTGAAGTATATAAAGTTTTCCCTGTTATTAAGTCTTTGCAGGATCAGGGCCAAAAGTGCTTACTATCATTAGCTGTAGCATTAAGTGCCAATAGCAAACTCAAAACCCAGACAAAAACACTGTAATGAATGTCTTTATTTTGGGACAAGTCACTGTGTAATGCTTTCTAAGGGAAAATGGTGCCTTCTTCGTAGAAGCAAACCAGCCTGGTGTAAATGACAAGTTAGTTACTGCTCATGGGGTAGGAAAGGGACTAAAGTTTTACAGTAGACTCTCGATTATCCGGGATGATAGGGAAAAAATAATTCTGGTTAATAAAATCCCGGATAATCACCATCCATAGGAAATATGGGGAGTGGGGGTTGATTCACCAGTCATCCTGCGCTGGGGGGAGGGGGTGTTGGTTCACTGGCTGCCCTGCGCCCTGGGAGGGGTTTTGTGTGTGTGTGCTTGGGGAGGAAGCAAAGCCAGAGCGGGCCCTGTGAGTTGCGCGTATTTTTTTTAACATCCTGGTTAATCCAATCCTGGATAATCGAGAGTCTACTGTATTTCTAGAAATGCTATTAGGAAATCGTAGGGTGCAGAGAAGAGCAAAAAGCTCCAGGTCTCTTCACGTTTTCTACCAGTAGCACTTGGAGACTATTGAAGACATACAGGGAGCTAAAAAAGTGCCATGTTGTGTTATTGTGATTTCATTATTATTCCTACATAAGTTATAATTAATGACAATGCAGAACTTGAATGGCAGGGAAAATTAAAGAGAGAAAAGACCCATTAAAACTAGAATGAAAAATCTTCTCAAAAGAGTGCATTTTCGTTCTATCTTACAGTTTGTTCCATGTCCTCACCATTTACTGTATTTGAAATTAGGCATGATGACAAAATATTATGGCTAACAATGTTTCTTTTTGGAAGTCCAACTAGTAGACAGTCAACTAAGGAAATGGGGAAGATATAATTTAGGACATTTTTTCTGAATCCTACATGTTAATATTTTAAATGTTTTCGTACTGCCATACTACTGATATCTGTCTCCATTTCAGAGACGGCACTGGGGTTATGTACCTGTCCCAGATTCCAGGAACAGAGCAATTAAGACTTGCTAGGGAATTGCATTGATTCATTTGTATGCTGTGTGTGAGAGAATTTGCTGGCTTTGTCTCATTCCCATGGAATGAATGGGCCTGATTTGTAACTGTTACTTACACAAGTACTTACTCCTACTTCTGATTTATCATGATAGTGAAGACTTCTCTCATACTAGCAAGGGTTGCAATATTGCTACCATAGTGCACATGTAAGCAGAGAGAGCTATTTATTGTTCCAGTTCATAAATCATATCTTCTGTGAAAGAGGAGGGACTGCATTAACATGCTCCAGGTGATTAGTGGCAATTTTGATCCAGCCAGCCAGGGCTGCCACTGGAAGACGTTGCACCCAGACAGTGTGTGAATGTTCATGTTTAGTAAATTAACCAAGAATAGAGACAGTGTTAATATCCCAGTTCTGCATCATTCATGACATATAAAAAATGTTGCACAACAGTGCTCCCTCAAGGCTGCAAGCATAAAGTACTGAATATGCAACACAAGCCCTGTCAAACACACTACAGAATCAATGCTGATACCGATCACTGGGCCCTATACCAATGACAGAAATGGTATGATGAATACTCTAATTAGATTCTCATATACAGTAGTGTGTATATAATGGGAACCTCATTTCACATTAGTTCATATTACCAGAAAATAATGGCACGTATCAGAAGAGGCCACTTTGTCGTTCACTGGAAGAGCAAATTGTACAGGTGGAATTTACTTTATGTCTCATTGCACACCTCCAATGTACACATATTCGGGTCCATTATCTTCTCATTGATGTAAGGGAGAGGTTATGCATGTAGCCACCATTAGCAGTAATGAGAGTTATTCTTGTTAATCTCTCATATAACCGTGGCAGGACAATAGACCACTTATTAAGTACCGAGGCTGGAACAGGCATTGCACTGAAAATCAGCAGATTGTCTCCGTGGGTTTCAAATGTAAATAGTAAAGGACTGCTCTCAAAAGAAATTAGTGATTGTGTAAATGTGCTCTCAACATTGGGCTCTGACCATTACAAATCCATGCCAGCTGCTTTTATCATATCATCAGCTCTGTCACCACCTTTAGGGAGGATTTTTGGATAGCAACTAATGGAAATCACCATCACAGCTCAAGGAAAATAAGTTTTGTAGCTTCAGACTATGGGTTACTGGACCAAACTCCCGGGCCGTGGCCTGATCCTACAATCCTGTCTCTTGGGTGTGAGTGCAGTTCCACTGAGCCCACAATGGGGCACAGTTTAGCCTGGAGAATAGTCTCTGTTCCTGGGTCTGCCTGTCCCCCTCTGGGTGTCTCTTTGGGCATCTGGCTGTGTTTGTGTGTCCCCCTCCAGGCCCGTGTCTCTCTGGCTGTGTCTGTGTGTCCCCCTCCGTGTGTGCGTGTGTGTGTGTGTGTTTGTGTGCGTGTATCCCCGTCCCTCCGGGCCCGTGTCTCTCTCTCCTTTGTCTGGCTGTCCAATGTCCACCCGCCCCCGCCGGGGCCGAGGGGGTTAACCCGTCCGTTTACCCAGCATGCTTTGCAAACTTGCAACGTAGCCGGGGCCGGCGGCGGCTGCGCTGTGAGGAGCCGGCGGAGAGCGAGAGCCGGGGCCGCCCGCTGCCGCAGGAGGTACAGAGCCGGGCCCGGGCGGGGTGCCCCGGGCCGGCCGCCTTGGGAGAGGCCCGGCCTCCCTCAGCCGCCCCCGGGCTCCTCGGCCTCCCCGCTCCCCCCCGGCCTCCCGCCCCGGGACTCCCGGGCCCCTTTCAGCCCGACCCCGGACTCCCCTCGGCTTCGTTCATCCCCCGGGCTCCCCCCAGCCGGCTCCCCTCGGCCCCCCCACCGGGACCCCCCTAGCCGGCTCCCCTCGGCCTCCCTCGCACCCCCCACCGGGACCCCCCCAGCCGGCTCCCCTCGGCCTCCCTCGCACCCCCCACCGGGACCCCCCCAGCCGGCTCCCCTCGGCCTCCCTCGCACCCCCCACCGGGACCCCCCCAGCCGGCTCCCCTCGGCCTCCCTCGCACCCCCCACCGGGACCCCCCCAGCCGGCTCCCCTCGGCCTCCCTCGCACCCCCCACCGGGACCCCCCCAGCCGGCTCCCCTCGGCCTCCCTCGCACCCCCCACCGGGACCCCCCCAGCCGGCTCCCCTCGGCCTCCCTCGCACCCCCCACCGGGACCCCCCCAGCCGGCTCCCCTCGGCCTCCCTCGCACCCCCCACCGGGACCCCCCCAGCCGGCTCCCCTCGGCCTCCCTCGCACCCCCCACCGGGACCCCCCCAGCCGGCTCCCCTCGGCCTCCCTCGCACCCCCCACCGGGACCCCCCCAGCCGGCTCCCCTCGGCCTCCCTCGCACCCCCCACCGGGACCCCCCCAGCCGGCTCCCCTCGGCCTCCCTCGCACCCCCCACCGGGACCCCCCTAGCCGGCTCCCCTCGGCCTCCCTCGCACCCCCCACCGGGACCCCCCTAGCCGGCTCCCCTCGGCCTCCCTCGCACCCCCCACCGGGACCCCCCTAGCCGGCTCCCCTCGGCCTCCCTCGCACCCCCCACCGGGACCCCCCTAGCCGGCTCCCCTCGGCCTCCCTCGCACCCCCCACCGGGACCCCCCTAGCCGGCTCCCCTCGGCCTCCCTCGCACCCCCCACCGGGACCCCCCTAGCCGGCTCCCCTCGGCCTCCCTCGCACCCCCCACCGGGACCCCCCTAGCCGGCTCCCCTCGGCCTCCCTCGCACCCCCCACCGGGACCCCCCCAGCCGGCTCCCCTCGGCCTCCCTCGCACCCCCCACCGGGACCCCCCCAGCCGGCTCCCCTCGGCCTCCCTCGCACCCCCCACCGGGACCCCCCCAGCCGGCTCCCCTCGGCCTCCCTCGCACCCCCCACCGGGACCCCCCCAGCCGGCTCCCCTCGGCCTCCCTCGCACCCCCCACCGGGACCCCCCCAGCCGGCTCCCCTCGGCCTCCCTCGCACCCCCCACCGGGACCCCCCCAGCCGGCTCCCCTCGGCCTCCCTCGCACCCCCCACCGGGACCCCCCCAGCCGGCTCCCCTCGGCCTCCCTCGCACCCCCCACCGGGACCCCCCTAGCCGGCTCCCCTCGGCCTCCCTCGCACCCCCCACCGGGACCCCCCTAGCCGGCTCCCCTCGGCCTCCCTCGCACCCCCCACCGGGACCCCCCTAGCCGGCTCCCCTCGGCCTCCCTCGCACCCCCCACCGGGACCCCCCTAGCTGGCTCCCCTCTCCCCACCCCGCCCCTTCTCCCCAACCTCCACCCGGATCCCTCTCATCCAGCTCCCCTTGGCCTACCTCACCCCCTGGGCCATCTCCCCCTGGACGCCCCCTAGCTGGTTCCCCTTGGCCTACCTCACCCCCCGACTTCTCCCCTCTCCCCCCAAACTCCACTAGCCGGCTCCCCTCTGCCTTGGCCTACCTTGCCCCCCCCAAGACTGACCCCCCCCCCAGCTGGCTCCCCTTGGCCAGCCTCACCCCCCTGGACCCTCGCCCCCTCAGCCGGCTCCCCTTGGCCATAGCGCGCACACCTGCTTTCAGTCCTTCTCCCCTGCCTGGGAGGGTTCTGTAGGAAGCTCACTGCAGCCCCCTTCCCTGTCCAAGACCCCTGGTCCTGGGATGTGGGGAGCCAGAGGGAAGCCTGGGGTCTGAGGTCCTGCCCCTTGGTGTCTCTAGGTATGGCTGTGACAGCGCCTTGCCAGCCAGGGTTACCTCTGCTGGGTCTTGTCCCTTTGCCGCTTGCAGATGGTCACCACCTTCCAGCCATCAGTGTAGATGGGGCCCCAGATCAACCACCCTCTGGGTAGAGCGCAGCCTTTCCCCGGTGGTATTGGTTGTTTGCTCTTGTGCTTTAAAGATGGAAAGGAAAAATTGGGTTCCCTTTTTTTAAAATACTGCTTGAAATGAGACTGTGCACTGGATCTGTTTTTAAGATGACTGCTCTTTTGTCCCTCCCCCCCCCCCTTCCTCCTTCCCCTCACCTGTCAAATAAGTCTTCTAGAGAGGAGATGCCTCTATCCTCAGTAGAAAGCTGACCATGTTCTGAAACAATCTTCAAGAACTGAGCCTTGAGCTGAGTATCTCGGCTTACAGGCTTCATTGGGATGTGAATTCAGAATCTCTTCCACCTTCTCATCTTGAGCTTTGTTTCAGGTAAGATGGTTGTGCTGGTCAGTGTGGAAAAGCATCTAACTTGGAAAAAATGGCTTGAGAATGTTTGTATGAACAGTTAAACCATTTTAAAAAGTTATGCCCCGCAGACTGATACCACCATCTTGCCTAAGAGATCTTTAATCCCAATGAAATCTGTAAACTAAGATATTTGGAACCTATCCCATCACATGGTTTACTTTTTATATAATATCCTTTATATAGTGTATTGTAAAACTCTTTATAGGGTCTCAACCATGTGACTATGGGGGGAGGGATAGCTCAGTGGTTTGAGCATTGGCCTGCTAAACCCAGGGTTGTGAGTTCAATCCTTGAGGGGGGCATTTAGGGATATGGAGCAAAAATTGGGATTGGCCCTGCTTTGAGCAGGGGGTTGGACTAGATGATCTCCTGAGGTCCCTTCCAACTCTGAGATTCTATGACTAGTCCACTGTGTCAGAGTTTGAAAGTCTTACTGTAGGTGTTTTAAACACTGAGCATCATAATTGTACTTCTAAATAAGCTACTACCACTTCATTTGCTTTTAGGAAAACAAAAGGATGATTAATAGATGGTTTGGATAAATAAGACAATAAGCATGATTCTTCAGTGCTGAAGCAGTCAGCATGGGTGAGGTCCTGGTTTGTGGAATAAATCATTGCTGTAGGAAATGCACAGAGTACATTTTTACTCTCCAATGTGGAAGCAGATGATTTGAATATTCAAGACCAGGAAACAAAACATTCCAGGGTACTTAATATACTGATCCATTGAAAACTTGCTTTGCTGTAGAATTTTAGATGGCACATTTAGTTAATTTGTTCGTGTGTTTGTCTTAATTGTGTATTATAATAAACTCTTCCATTCAATATTTAATTTTCTTTTCCTCCTTAATATTGGCAAAGTGCAATGCTGCAGTGCCATTTAGTGGCCATGAGAGAGATTGTGCCATTCTGGACCTTTGTGCTCTGGTTGACTGTATAAAAATTGTTGGATAATGGAGGGTTGGATGAATAGGGTTCTACTGTATTTCTAGGTTGACTTTAATGACTGTGTGATGCTTGGAACCAATGAACCCATAATTGAATTACATTCACATAGAAAATAAACACTGGGGTGGGACTAGATGGCTTGGGATTTAGATAAAGAATACTGGAGAGAGATGTAGTCTGAGCACAAAGCTCCTTCTAAACAGTATGTATAGAATTTTTAAATTTAAATTTTATGAGGGTTTCTGCTCCTTTGCTGAGACATTGGTTAGGGTCTTTATTGAGGGGGAGTGGGTGGGTTTGAGAGCAACATTATCAGAAGTGTTTTGGGTTGCCTCCTGCCGCCCACTGCATTTGTATATGTGTGCTTGCCTACATATTACTGTGTACCTCTTCAGGTTTTGAATCGGCTGCTGCTAACCATGTTCTTGTAGACTCTGCAGAGCTATGGAAGAGCAGGCACCTGAGCCTCTTCCTTAGTGATGTCCCATTGATACATAAAACAGCAACTGTAACTGACTATGCAAAGTGCCAAATGCACCCAGTAAGCTGAAAAATACATCCTTTTACTTGAATCTGTTATATTAATGTTAAGTGTTTCTTGTAACAAGAAACAAATACACAATTGACTGTGCCTCTTCAAAAATTTTAGATTGTAAACTCTTTACTGCAGGATTAGTCTTTGCATCTTGTACAAGTGCTGAGCATTTGATCAGCACTTAATATGTAATTTGATTTAAAGTCTTTATAATTGTTTCCTCCATTATAGAAACATGGCAAGTCCAAGAACAAGGAAAGTTCTTAAAGAAGTCAGAGTACAAGATGAGAACAATGTAAGGAGGTCAATATATATTGTTTGAAGCATTTAATTAAGCAGCAACAAATACTTTTCAGTCCATTTCAGGCAACTGAATTTGTTCTCTGGAGATATTTTAATAATGGTATTACCATAGCTAGTAAATTTTAAGGTACAGATGTGGATATGTATATACTTACAGATGTGGATATGTATATAAGCTGCCAGGTACACAAATATGTTTTTTTTTTTTTAAATGCCTGCCTGGATTGGTGCTGGAACCATGCTAGTTGCAGTTATATTTGTGACTGGCTTTCAGATGGTCAGATCACAGGACTAAATTAATGTTCCAAACTTTTTCTCCATACCATAGGACGAATTCCACCCTATTATTCTTTACCTGTTGGACTGTTTTCTCTCCCTCAAAACAATCCTAAGAAAGCATAAATTTTAATTGTGTGTGTTCTTTATGGACATGTGAAACAAAAGTTATTTCATAATATATTTATATGGTGCCCTGAGGGTAAAGTGTTTAATTCTGTCTTTCTAGAGATAGAAACATCAGTTTAGCTTGTATTTCTCTAGTCTGAATCAGTTAACATGAATGGTTCTGTCTATAAAACATTAAATCCTCCAAGCACTATCTAAATGACTATGTAATTGAAATTATATACATGAGGAAGAAGTCTTTAAACACTAACAACTCCTAATTCTGAATTTATTTGCTGCAAGTAGCTTTTTAAATGATTAAATGTCAGTACTTTGAAAGTTTTACCTGGAACAAATGATGACTGAGAGTTATGGACAATATTTTTTCTCTTATAGGTTTGTTTTGAGTGTGGTGCATTTAACCCCCAATGGGTGAGTGTGACCTATGGAATCTGGATCTGTCTGGAATGCTCAGGAAAACACAGAGGCTTGGGAGTTCACCTCAGGTCAGTCTTGGGAACAAACAGACAAGATGATTTACAATTTTCTCTTCAGGGGGAAAATATGGAAGTTATTGCAAGGAGTATTTTTTTGGATATAGCTGTGGAGATTCAAGTTTGCTATGATTCAGTAGAACAGCAAATCTAGAATTTTGCAACTCGGAATATGATGTATTGCTAATCCACTGTGGAATCTAGAAACTAAAAATGAGTTAGTATTATAAGTACACATATGATTAAGTTAAGTTACTGCAGTATGTTACCTTGCCATGAACCAAATTTAATGTTATGGAGAGATTTAGGAGATCTCTAGTCCTGACAGTTGTTCATGTTGTATCCTATTTTAAGTTTGTCTATTCTTGTAGGCTAAAGAACTCTAGTGGTACCAGGTAGTTTTAAAATTGAACTACCACATTCATAATACTACTATAAAGCATGTATGTAGTGCTATAAATGTACACTGTGGATTACAGAACATAGAATGTATGTTGCTTATAGAGCTTTCTGTTGAGCACACGAAGTGCTTTAATATTCTAAAATCAGCCAATGAACAAACAACCTCTACCACTTCCAACACACATGCCCATGTATGGTCCTGGGTTTAAATCTAACATAGAGAGGTAGAATATGGAACAATTATTCAGATAAGAAGGGAAAGGAGAATTAAGGAATGAGAACACTAATACCAGGGGGATACTTAGCAGTGGGTTTTACAGGAGTATTTGAAGGTGAATAGGGAGTCAAGAATGTTCAGTGAATAAGAAGTGGAAAATATTCCAACTGCTACGTGAAAGAAGGTATGAAGCACAAAGACGAAGGGAGATGTGAGGAGCATAAGGGCCAAGAGAGGATAAGAGGAAATAAGCATAGAGATGTAGATGGAGCAAAGTTTTGTAGGGCCTTGGTGAAGAGGAGATCTTTTACCTTTTCTTTGATGGAATATTTAAGCATTAACAATAGGGTCCTATTTGTTTTCCATGGAGAATAATGAGCAGCAGCACTACTTTATGGCCCAAAGCAAAGCTGAGGGACACTAATCCCAGTCATAAATACCCTTGAATGAGGTCATTTTAGGTATGAGACAGACTTGTTGAGTACCTGAAGTTCATTCTAAGCGTGCTCCTGAGGGATGAGTGGTAATAAAGAGTAGCAAACAGTTTGGAAAATGTCTGGAAACTATTTTCTGTGAAGTGATTTTGATAGGCAATTCAGAATTTTGGTTGTGATATCTACATTTGTTTCATTTGCTCAGCGCGTCTCCTTTTTAAGTGGAATTCACTGTTCAGGTTTGTTTTTGTTTTTTTTTTCCAACGGTGCTTTTCCTCCCTACAGGGTAGGAAGCAATCTCAGTAAAGGTGCAACTGCTATCAGTGGCATTTCTAAAGGCTTAATTTTTGGTATAGCTGCCAATGAGGTGTTTTAATTTTGTTTTATGGTATAATATTATAATGGGATTATATCAATAAATAATGAGGTGTTTCCTCTCTAATTCTGATTTCCAGCTTTGTACGCTCTGTCACTATGGACAAATGGAAGGACATTGAGCTGGAAAAGATGAAGGCTGGTGGTAATGGCAAATTTCGAGAATTTCTGGAGTCTCAGGAGGATTATGATCCTTGCTGGTCAATGCAGGAGAAATACAACAGCAAAGCTGCAGCTCTCTTTAGAGATAAGGTAAATATAGATGAATAATAATTTGTGCATCCTTAATGCCTCCCATTTGAAAATCTCAAAGCAGTTGACAAATACTAATTAAATCTCGCAACATCTTTGTAAAAACCTGTTGAGTTCCTGAGAGAGAGTAAGACTTCAAGTTCTGTTATCTACACTGGCTGGAGCTCTACACAGTTTTGAAATTGGTTTGTTAACAGAGGTGTAGCTGTGCCACTTACGAATTGCTGGTGTGGGACACTCTGCTGCTAGAAGAGGGAACGTCTTCATAGCTTAACGTCTCCTAGTTTCTCAAATTGTAGTCCTTAGAATGTTCCTATTTTGGGGAGCTGTGAAGGGGAGTTGGGATGGACAGGTCTCTAGCAGGACAGGGAAGAAGAGGGTAAGTTGGGCAAGTGTGAAAGCTAAGGTGAAGAGAACACGAGGGAGAACTTTGCAGAAAACAGCTGAGGGAAAGTCCAGGCAAAGCTGCAGGAAAAATCTCTGAATGGCCACAGCCCTGCATTGGCTGCCTCTGCAACTGCTGCCATTGGCCATTAGTTCCTCCCAGCAGTTTTTCCCCAAGACCATCTGAGAGGGAGTCACCACCTGGATGCTACTGTCCTCACAATGAAGGAGGTCTTCTTTGCACAGCTCTGAGTCTGGGAATGCTGGGATGGGGAGCTGCATCAGCTAAACACCATTTTATCCTCTGTCCCATGCAGCAGTTCCTACTTTGCCTGCTTCTGTGGCTGCTTCAACTGACTGACACTATATGACGATTACTTCTACATTTTTTTTTTTTTAATTTGAAAATTAGGACCTTACCATGTTCTTAACACTTTTCCCCCTTTTTAGGTGGCTACCTTAGCTGAGGGCAAGGAATGGTCTCTTGAAACGTCTAGTGCCAGAAACTGGACTCCACCTCAGCCCAAGATGGCCCTGTCTTCAGCTCATCGGTACGTAGTCTAGTTATCCAATTCTCATACAGTTTGATCTCGCTCTCAAGCATGACAGTTGAATGTCAGCTATTCTTATTCTGCTGACAGACTATTTGTCTCCACTGGCAGCACTCTGCTAGAGATGAGACGCCTAAGGTAGAAGTACTTCCATTTCCATAATCAGGTTAATTTTTCCTGGCTGTCGGCTCTATTCTAGCTGTTGGCTCCAGTCCCTGAAGGTATCTGTGTTTCTCTTACTCTGATGTTTCTGGATCCCTGGTAGAAGCATATTTTGCTTTCAGGTGCTTCTGATTCTTCTTGGCAATAAAGAGCCAGGATGACCTGTACAAGGAACTAGAAACAAGGAGAACCAGCAACTTGTGAGTGGCAAGTTCTACAATAACCACCAAATGCTAGCAGACTAAAAGTGGTCTAAAGACCATTGTTTGTGGACTTGTCTACAGCTTTCTTTCTCCACAAGTTGATACTCAGGTGCTTTCACCTGATGGAAGTAAAATTCTGACAGGACTTCGGCACAAGATTCTGTGATGAGCAAAGTCATTTTTCTTTATGCTTCATGTAATTTAACTTCCTAAAAATTGTTCATTTGATTAGTTCTGCTGGACCGTCCCAGAATGCAGCTGGCTCTTCCGACAAAGCTTTTGAAGATTGGTTAAACGATGATTTCAGCTCCTATCAAGGGTAAAGTTGTTTGACTTGCAAGTAATGTTTATTAAATTAGACACTTCTATATCAACTATTGTGTGCCATGGCCCTTCAGAATACCCTAGACTAGGGCCTTAATATTTTCTTTCATTACATATGGCTCTGTTAATCCATTGGGCCATACCCAGACTGTGGTCACATCCTCACTGGGTATAAAATAAGTGAGAATACATGACAAAGGATTGGATATAAAAGCATTAAAAAGGGGACTTTTCTTTCCTATGTATCAAGCAAAGGTTTGTGCAGTGAAGCTGAGGCTCGTGAGTCAAATATAGACACTAGCTTTAGCACCATGGTGGCCTCCTGGTCTATGAAACTTCCAGATTCAATAGCCTAGAGCAAAGTGTGTGAAACTTAGGTATTTAATAACGCTACCACTAGGTTCTTCAGTTAATGCAGTGAGTTGTGTGCAAAAAGAGACCACATCTCTGAAGTACCTAACTAATCTATTATACCATAGGAAAAGATTTACTGAGATGATAAAATCTGCAAGGAGGCTTTCTTGTCTTCAGTGCACATTAACTAGCTTTACATAATTGTGTAGTGGTGTTCTTGCATTTTAAAAATAAGGTGCAAAAGTAGAGCTATACGGGGGAGTCATGCACACAGTTTACCTGCACTGCTGATGCAGATTTTACCAGTCCTTCCAGGTGTATGAAAATCTTGAAAACAAAGAAACAAAAATTCAGGTGCATCTTATCAGAGCAAAAATATAAATTATAATTATGCATTTCATTAAAACTACAACTGTTTTCTGATGGTGTGTGATTTAGTGGCCAAGAGAATCGCTATGTGGGATTTGGGAACACAGTCAACCCTCCGAAAAAGGATGATGACTTCCTCAATAATGCCATGTCTTCGTTATACTCGGTAAGGAGATGCTTTCTCTGACTGTTAGCAGTATGTTCCTCTATGGGTAGCCCAGATTGTGGAAATATGAATAGAGAAAATTAATAGCTGGGAAATGTGTTGCAGGGTACTTTCTCGAATCCCGTAGAAACAAGGCTTACACACAGTGGCTAGATGGAAAGTGGTGAGTTTATTGGAAGGTAGTCACAGCGCCTGGGGGCCCCGACTGCAGGCTGTTACTGATGGGGGGGGGGGGGGTCTGGCACACCCAAGCGATGTCCAGGAAAGGAGCCCAACAAATGAGGGTGTGTTAGCACAGATATACCCATGCTCATTTACATCTCATACATACTCATATCTCATGAATAGCAAGCAGCTAGCAAATTGGTTGATTACATGCTGTTTAGCACTTGTTGATTATATGCTGTTCTGCCTCAGTTTACCTATCTAGTTTCCCACACATTCGTTCTCACACAGACTGGGTAAACACTCACACAGCTGGGAAACTTCACACGCACACACACACTAATATGAATACAAGGCCATTCTCAGACTAATACCACCATTATGCCCTCCCCTGGAGTTGACTCAGAAGCGTAACTACACCCCCTGCTGATTGCCGTCACAATAATCTTCTGGTCACTACAATATGCAATGCATGTGCATTTGAGGAAGATTGCTTTTTCTGTTATTGACACTTGTGTCTTCTCAAAGCAATCTGATCAAAAGTCCTAACTCCTCCAAAACATTAAGTCTAAAATGCAGGTCAAAAGGACAGATGGAGACAGTCTTAACAGGATTCCAAACATAAACTTCTTAACACTAAAAGAATTGACCACTTCACTATTGGCAAGGAACGTGCAGCTACAAGTAGCAGGCTGTTTACCAGGGGCAAAAGATGTCCTAGTGATGGGCTGTGGGAATATAAATAGATTTTTTGATGTAAGGAAAAATGTGGGGAGACTTGGATTTTCCTTTAGGGATTGCTCATATTTGTAAGAATATATAACATCCTTATTCCCTTCCCCCCAGCACACTCTTGTTGTCAGTCTCCACTCAGCCACAGAAGTATAGAAGTCAAATACCATTGCAAATGGTTACTTTCAGCATTAGGAACATGCAAAACTCAGTTTGCTCAGACTTCTTTGTATTTCATGGAACTCCTAGATGGGTTATGTCTTTAAGTGAAACCAACAAACCTCCCTGCCCCATCCTCTGTCTGCTTTTTTGTGCTCCTAGTTTCTTCTCTGTGACCTGATGATTCCATCAGAGATAATTCTAACAGGTCTGCAAGTTTTCCTTGGTTCTGCAGCTCTCATATTTGACACATGCCTAGGTGTTTTGCTTCCTCGAGTTTATTGCATGGTGTATGCAAGATCTCATTACAGCACCATGACCTAGTATAGAGGCATTCAGACTTGCTTCTGCATTCATCTGTACACCACCCTTCAAATATGGGGAAGAAGTTCCATATGGCACAGGACCCTAAGGAAGGGTGGAAGTCATGAGAAAAGGTGTTGACAGATGGTGAAAATATCATCTAGATCAGTGGTTCTCTTATGTCTGATTTTGAAAGCAAGGAGTTTTTAAGTGCGATGAAACTTTTCTTGGTGATCAGGAACGTTCAAAACCACTGTGTGAGATTTGTCGTAATGTTCTAGCAAACAGCCTCAAGACTTCTCTACTTTGGCGACATTTAGAAACCAGGCATCCTGCACAACTCGAGAGGCCTGTTGATTTTTCCAAGCGAAAATTAGCTGAGAGGAAAAGTGACATTACCAGGGGGTTCACGAGATTTCACAATTTAGTGAAAGGGGTTTGTGGCCTGTTAAAGTTTGGGAACCACTGATCTAACTTTTTGACAGACATACAAATGTGATCTGATTGAAACTAGTGACTAAAATGCCCTCTTGTGACTAAACACACAAACTGCACCTTAAACACATTGATGTTACCCTGTTTCCCCGAAAGTAAGACATACCCCGAAAATAAGACGTACTTCCAGTTTTGCCTCTCGCTGTAATATAATGTAATGTAATTTTGGGAGCAAAAATTAATATAAGACACTGTCTTATTTTCGGGGAAACACGGTAATATAAAAATCGTCTGCAAAGTGGTTGAAGTTTTTCATTTGCTTGAATTCTTATCCCATTGAGGAAAACAATTTTCCTCATAATGTATGAGAGGAATGAACCTAAAAAAATCAAATGCATGTATAAAGCTCCCTCCTCTCCTTCCTGTTATTACTTATTAGATAATAATTTGTGGAATAGTTGATGCTGATTAGACTGAGATGAGAAAAATAGTTACCCAACATGCTCTGTAATCTGGAATTTCAGTTTGGGCTGTCTGTTGTCCCGCAAGCCTACGTTTAACATCAGAGTTGCAAGAAATATCATCTTGCCATTTGCTCTTCAACGCCATCACTGTCATTCCTTTTATCAGAATGAAACAAAATAAGATGAGACTACTAATGAAGGTATTTCACTGGAGTCTTTACAGGGACTGCTGAGTACAGACCCTCCACCTTCTTTTATGGTCTAGCCAAATTCAGTGAAAAGCATGATGAGCAAAGCACCTTGACCTTTTCTTGTATTTTCAGCATTTTTGCAGAAATGCTCACAAGTATCCATGTACCACTGGACTATCTGTGCTTCAAACTTGACATACCAACTATAGGGGCAGTTATAAGGGTATATCTGATCCATGCAGCTGTTGTTAATTAGCACTGAAGTAGTGCCGCTCCATAGCTTAACAAATTTACTTGCAGGTGGCCTGCAAAGGAAAAAAAAATTGTCAGTGTCCCTTCTTTGTTTCTTTATAATGTGTATAAAGAAGGCCTGAAAAGTATGCGGATGCTTTTTTTGTTTGTTTGTTTTACATGAGAGTTTCACATTTTGCCTTACTTCTTTCATTGAAAGTTTCTGCATGAGTGGGTAACTAATAGTAGTATATCACAAGCATTGGGGAACTGGAAGCTGAACAACTGAGAGAGGAAGAAAGTTTAATGAGAATGTTTAAACTGTCCCCTTTTTCTTGGTAGCTCCTTATTAAATGCCTGACAAAAAAAAGCTGTTAGGAAAAAATCTTTATTATAGATTCCACACTCTATTGCAATAACTAAGGGCTCAGAAAACTACTGATCGAGTTTCCTGAACTTGATGGAGATCTCTAGGGGAAAAAACCAGGCAAAACAAGGCTTTAAATATCAGGAATATATAAGGCCAAAACAACAGCCAGAAGTTGTTTTAGGCTTTCTTTTAAACAAGAAAAAAAATCAATAATGGATCTGCACCTGCTTCTTATGAACCCCTTAATTCTTGTTTTGTTTTGTTTGAATGTGCTGGCTTTTGGCTCCCTTTTCAGCTTCTTCCAGGCTTCTACTTAAGTTTCACTTTGCCCCTTGCCCTTTCCCCCAGATGTTAACTCTCACAAAACAGAAACTAGTCTTGTCCTATACTTATTCGGGCTCTACCAACATTTGTCTTCTCTTGCTATCATTGTGAAAATGTATGTGTTTAGAGAGAAACAAAAGCTTTGTGAAGTTGTTTTTTCTCCATTAGAATAACCCATGTTCAGGATTGTTCATGTTACAGTCCTTATAATTAGTATTTGTACTATGGGAATGCACAAGAGAACAAGGGAAATTAACCAGTGTGTGGGTTTTTTTTTTTTGGTTTTTTTTTAAAACAGTTCAGTAGAACTTTGTCACAAACAAATCTATCTCAATTAGTGGGCATCTCTTATGGCTACAAGACAGGATGTGCCACAGAATATATTAACCTTGTTTCACTATTACATGTTAAATTAATCTTAGTCACTTCCTTCTCTCTTATTTTTTTTTTTTTTTTAAAGGGATGGAGCAGTTTTACAACTGGAGCGAGCAAGTTTGCCTCAGCAGCTAAAGAGGGTGTAAGTAAACAAGAAGCTATTTCAGTCTTATTGTTGCAGTGGTATAAGGGTTAGCACCTTGATTTGTCCTCTTGACTGGGATTTATCTTGAAATAAATAATAAATGTTCCATATTATATGCTGAACCTCTGACTTCTATGTCCTCCTCCTTCCTATATATATGTATATCATTTTAAAAAATGGAAATGTTTATGTACTAAGTATAAGCAAAGCTATGCATGGTCTTTGGTACAAGTTTTCATATGCAGCTTTATATGCACAGTGGATAAGAAGCTATGCAATTTTTTTAGTTCAGTTTCTAAAAACTACACTTGGTCATTTTTCATTGTACATTTAGATCTAGAGAACATTATGGAGATATCATGTTCACAAGTGTGCTTATGTTCCATTCCTTTCCCTTTTGAGTTCTAGCATACCTCTTTCCAGATGTTTGCATGCTGCTCTTTTGAACAGAACCTAAAAAGCTGTAGTCTACTCTGATTTTTGTTTTGCAGTGACGGGGGCTTGTGTTTTGCTAGTCTTTCAGAATTATGGTGTTGAGCAGTGATATATATTTATTGCAGTATTACATTCTGAAATTCAAGCAGATAGAATGAAATAGAACAAAGAAGAGTTTTTAGAGTTTGAAGACTGACACGCCAGTGGTTGAGAGCTAAAAATATTTTAAGGCATTTGATCCACCCTTGGGAGTCTCTGCCTTCTTTAGTGTGCATAATTTTTCACTAATGGTAATGATTAAATCATGAGCTGTGATCCCTTTGACCTTGCACTCAACAGCCTGAATCAAATGGTAGGGGTCCTTGTTGACCCACACCATATCAAATACCAGCCATGTGACCACCACCATATAAACATGTTCCAGTCTTGTCTCCCCTTTCCCACCACTACAAGATCAAAGGGCCTAAAACCTGTCCTCATTCTCTCCCCGTCATCCCATGGGATCTCTGTCTTCCAGCAGAGTTTCTCAGCTTTCAGCCACACTAAGTTGGCCACTGAAGGGGAAATAGCTGTCGGAGGTAGATGCCTGACTAAGGGCCTCTAGAATCAAGCTACCAAAGCCTTATACATTCAAACTTTCAGACATCCCACCACAGAATTAAATATAATTTACCATCTAGTGCCAACAACCCTTGACAAACCACTCCACACTTCAGTTGCTGCCTTTCTCATCTGCTATAGGCCTCTGACTTCTATGGATTCATTAGAATTTCATATTTTAGACATTGGTCCTACTTCCTGTATTTTCCACGCATTTGTTTTTGGATATCCATACACAGCTTTGGTTAGGCAATTCTGTAAATAATTGAGCACTGCACATAGATATCAAAAGAAGAATAATTAACATTTAACTACCGTTCTTTGTTTAAAGGGTTTTGTTTTCTTGGGCAAGGGTGTGGATTAGTGCTGAGTCAAGCCAAGTTAGTGTGTTCTGCCGAAATTTCGCACTACATTGTTGATTTGGTCGGTTGCTGTGTGTTTTTCAGTTCAGTAGATTTACTCTGATCTATAAACTCAGACTGATTTACTTAGAAAGCACATCAGAGAAAGATGGTGTCTAGAATTCTGAGTTGAGAGGGAGTTTCTGACAAAACTGGGTTATTTGAGTAGCTATAGACTTACAATTCGAGTTAGTCAATATTTCAGTATTTTAAAAAGTGAGGAGAGAAACTTTTTTGTGAAAATGTTTTATTAAAAAAATCCCAGTTCTTGTTCGTTTATATATACCATTGATACATTCATAAAAGGATGGAAGGAGTGTATTTTCTTTACATCTAAATGTGCTCTAGGAAATAGAGCATGAAATTCTTTGCACCTTTGAAGTCAACATCAAAACTCCCATTAGTTTCAGCTGGAACCAGGATTCCACTCGCCATGTCTGTTTATTAGGGAGAAAATATAAAATTGATCTAAATGATGCTTATTTTTTTTTCCATTTTACAGGCTACCAAATTTGGATCTCAAGCAACTCAAAAGGTGATTAAAACAAGTAGCTCTGTGTCATTTACAGGCTTATTAGGAATCCCTACCAATTCTCTTTACATTAGTAGTACAAGATGTCTTAGATCTGGTCCTTATGAAACCATGGTGTGTATCCTCAGTGCTGCATATTTGCATCTGTATAACTATACACTAGGATATTGTCTCTTAAAAACTACATATTAAGTTTTATTCCCACAGGGATTGACATTTTTACTCCAAACATAAATAATGGATGTAGTTATTTGCTATTGAAATTAAATAGTTGAATGAATGAATGGTTTGATGCCATACAATATTGGTTTGATTGTGTTTTTGAGAAACTTTAGGATGGTTTCTCAAAGTATATACTTCTAATTTTGGGGTGTGATCATTAAGTAGGTGCATTAGTAGAATATATGTGCTCATTCCATTGCATGAATTGAAAATAACAGCACATTGAATAATATTGTTGAGTTAAGATGCTTATGTGTAAACAGGCAATGATTTCAAATATACAAATAATTCATTTTTATACTCTGATTAAAGCAGGGACAGTCACACCTGAGTTGCCCACATCTCTGATATAAACATGGTCTTTTTTTGTAGAACGTATTTGAAAATCCCAAGATGGAATGCAAAAATCTAGCTTTACTCCTTGAGTTACCCAAGAGATATGATAAATTTATGTGCCAAAATCTGAATGTTTTAGGTTAGAAGGGGATTATGTATAGTACATGGAAGAGTCTTGCTCTTGAACTGTGAGTCATGTGTGTACAGCATTAGCCTGAGCTACATGGGGGATAGTGTTCAAAATAGGGTTGGGAAATGCATGGGAAAGCTTGGTGGTTAGCAGGGAATTATAGGTGCTAGTATGTCATTATCTCACATTATAAACTAAAATTATGTTTTTGAAGGATTAACAAAGAAAATGTCACTCAGTAGGACTTCAATTTGAACCCTAGCTAAAAGCCGGAAGAGATTTATCACTTGGCTTGAATGGGAAAAGTTTAGTGTTGTACAGGTCTTCCTCTACATATGATTTCCCGTTTTGAAACCTATTCTGTATATACTGTTACATTTAGTGTGGGTGTGCATCTTTATAATATAGAGAACTAAATGTAGAAGCTCATCAGACCTACTGACAAACACTTTAGCAGATAGTTCTTCAGCTCCTTGAGTCATATTCATGGTAGCTCAAATGTGCTAATTAACCTGATCTGTTGCTTTATTGCACACATTTAGAAACTGTCGGACTCTGAACTGTGGTGGCCATGTATTCTGTAATTAAGTTTAGCCACTGGACATTAAACAGACTTCTGCTCATTATTTCTCTTGTCAGTAGAGCCTGGAATTGGAAAAGGACTGTGCTACTTAACTTGCCTGAGAAATGCTTCAATTTTTTTGCTAAAAGCTGCTTCTTCTACCTTCCTTGCTCTCTTTCTCTTGTGCTGTCTGGGTAAAGTTTTGGGGCTACAAGCAGCAGCCAGAGCCGGTAAAGCCCTCACATATTTTCACGTGCATGGGCGCTTTGTCACTGTTCGTGCTGAATATGTGTGTTTGCTCCTGAGCTGTCTTTTTTTTAATTTCCTCTTTTTAAGTTAGTCATTTTTTTTAATAGTGTTGTGTGCATCATTCTGTACATACCTTCAAGCCTATTTAAAATATTTTGAAGAGAGTCAGTTCTGCCCTCTGGTATATTAGAAAACATTCTGTACTGCAAGCCATGCTATTTGCAAATGTTAATGGTGTCAGTTTTTCCTTCTGCATGTGGAATTCAGGAATGATGTATACACAGAATAGCTTTGGAGTGCCATTTGAAGCCAGAATTTAGTAAGAAAGTACCACAGAAGGAATATAGTGTGTGTTTGTACTGGACCACACCATGGGTTTATCGAGTTTGATATCCTGTCTTCCACATTGGCCAATACCCAGTGTATCAAAAGAAGACAGTCGTATCACTCACTGCCCCTTTCTGTTCCCATCTGCAAAATTGTGCAGTCCTGTTAATGTACAAAGGGGTCCTCTCTGATAGCTTCAGTGATCCATTACTCCCTTAAGCATCATATCTGATATTCTTTGATCACTAACCGTAGTTAATTATACCTTTTTATACAATAAATCGGACAATGAGTTAGTAGGCATAAAATATGTGGATTCTAATTCTGTGGGGATTTTTGTGTTTTGGGCTTTTTGTAAATGTTTGTTTATAAAGAGAATAAATGGCAGCAGCTTAGGACATACGCAGCTCTTCAAGAACTAATCAGTGTAGTGTACTTGTCCCCCAATGGTTGGTTAAAGATTGTTTTATGGACATTGAGAAAAGGAATGATTTTAAGTTATGAAAAACTCCCAAGTCATTGTCCTTTTAATATTGTCCTGCCAAACTCATCTGTGACTTCCTCACTCTTAGTGTGGATTTGCCTGCTGTAAACCTTCTCTCTGAAGTACAACAGCTTTGTGCATCTATCCTAGATATAATTACAGTTTTCCTCCTAGAATGTCTGCACATCTCAGCAGAGAGAGAAGCGTAAGCCATAAAATAGTTTAATCATCCTTTCGCATGGGTATGACTGTGGTATATTGCCTAGAAACAGGGAATTGGTTATTAATAGATAACATTGCCTGCATCAGAGGAAGGGAGTATTTCGTTGTGAAAGAATTAATATTCTTTCCTGATGGAAAAGCATGTTTCTGCTGGCAATCCCATTAACAAGAACATGTAAGGGGACAGTTGCTCAGAGGTTTTCAAAATATTTCCTAAAGCTCATGGCTGAGCAAGAGGCCTGCCTTCTGAGCTGTTGCTGGTTGAAAGGTTGCGCCTGATCAAGGACAGACCTTTCTTGGGCTGTGGAAACTTTCAGCAGCCTTTATTGCCTTTTCTCTGTGTTTTCTTTTTCTTCTAGTACTTTCTCTGTAGTGTTGCATTGTGTGTGCTTTTAGCTCACTATGTTGCTTGTATGAGGCAAAGCTTAAGGCTTTTCCGTCCTATGTTCTTTGAGTCTCCTGGAGGCTAGTTTCTTGGCAGTGTATGTTGGCTATGTTTTATGACGGAAAATATAACTGACTTTACTTTTGTTTTGCTTTTAAATAGGCATCAGAGTTAGGTCAGACTTTAAATGAAAATGTTCTCAAACCTGCACAGGAAAAGGTAACTTTGGAAATGAGTAAATTACTTGCAGAGTATTTTTGTATTACCTAGGAAGTAATTTTGTTTTTTTCCTGCCACAGATAGTTTATTGCCAGCATGTTCAGTTAATTTACATATCCTGGCACAATAGCAGAGGGAAAATGCCAAATATTATTGTTACCAAGAAATGTTCAATTGGCAAAAATGTCCTCATTTTGACAGGCTTCATGTCCAAATCAATCCTGAGATCCCCATTTTCTCTTTGTTCTCTTTCCCATGGGATGCCCTGTTACAGCCATCTTCCTTCATGTGGTGGAAGAGTGGCTAGGACTCCACTCAGAGCTCCTCATGGCACCTCTTAGTTGGCTAGAGAGGTCAGTGATAAGCAAATATTTTGATTAGTAATATTACCGTAGTATTTAATTTCATAGTAGTCACTCTTCTGACTGCTAGTACTGTTCCCTTTCAAATAAGTTTCTTGAAAGCATATCAGAGCATCCACAACTACATAAGGGTTAATATAATCTGATCAGTAATGTGATTTCTAACTGATTGCAGACCATTTCTTTAAAAGAAATATGATCTTGATTTTTTTTAGATCCTTGCTTTAATCAGCTAATCTCAAGGATTATCTGTATTCATAAAACAAAATATACTCGACTTTTATCCTGTGTAGTCATTTTCCTAGGAAAAGATTAACTGATACAGTCACTCCTGAAATTATTGCTATATTTACTGGAATTTAGAATATAGTTTAAGAATCAAAAGCAGAGGAAAAGCCGGTCTTCTCACATGTATAGTTATTTACACTTTAGCTGTAGATACACGGATGAATGCTATGTGTGCTTTCCAGGTAATCCAGATGGCAAAAAAAGAAAGCTAAACAGCCATTCTGAGTGAGTGGTGCTAGCTAATTTTACCTGTTTTAATCATAGAATTTCCATAAGGGGTTAAATATTGTCTTCCCTGGTAATGTGTAACACACTTTTTATATCTTTTCCCCAGGTGACGTGCATTTAATTTATCCTGTACGTCTCCAGATTTTGGATCAGCCCCAAATTTCTATAATTAGGCCTTCATGTATGAGAATGTGGTGATCTACTTACCTATAAATATTTTCCTAAACATACTTATTTTTTACTGTTGTGGTAAATACATTTAATTTTTGTTTCATGTGGGAACATAGTACCAGCACTGTAGAATATGGATTCATGTCTGATTTGAAAAAATTAAGCCTGTCACCCAAGTAAATCAATACTCTTGTACCCACACACTCATTACATTGTCTTGTTTTATATGGAGTTTTCCACTATCGAATGTAATCCTGAATCATTTCCAGAATAGAATCTTTTTAC